>CM060918.1:396493968-401493968 GCA_030737875.1 Allium sativum
GGAGGAATCGTTATTTTAAGTTTCAGTTTCTATTAGGTAGACTAATTACTCGTTAATAGGTTGATTAGTGAATCCCATTAGGCTAATGAACAACAGCTATAACTAGAGGGGTTTGGGGAGGGAATTAATGTTTCTCTCTTTTTATTCAAACATTTAGGCATGTGTCCCTGATTCTCTAGATTCAACCTGAATCCTATTTTTCGTCCAATTCGTTCTAATTCAATATTACATCTAATAGTTAGATCATCATCCGAGAAGATTAGATCACATAGAATTGCATCAATTTTGGTTTTTTTAGTGCTATCTAGATTTGATTTCATTGTATTTGCACCAAATCAAGGATTAGGTGAGTGATAGATATCTCTCATATGGAAACTACGGATTATATGGGTTAAATTGGGATTGTTCATGTCATACATGTTAAACTTACCTTAGAGCGTATCATATGTTTAATTTTTATTTATAACTCTTAGGATTATCTAATTTAATTATATAAACCGGCAAGAAGATAGATTAACCATGCATCCATTTCATTTTAGTTTATTGTTTTATGATATGCTTATGATATATGTATGTTTGTATGATCAATATTTGATGAATCGCTATTTGTTTTGATTGAATTGAATGAGTTGGTTGAATTGTTTGTTAAAATTGTGTGTCGTACGTTTGAAGAACAGAGAAAATCGTGTGTTCAGATGATCTAATTCAGACGAAACTTCACGGAGGAGCTCTAAAAGACAATACGAGGGAACCTAAAAATTCTGGGTTTAAAATTCATTAATCGTACGGATCAGTACCGGTCCACAGCCGATGGACCGGCACCGGTCTATCACAGTGTGGTGGGTTGTGGTGATATTTGGGTCGTGGCATCATGATGGTAAATTGAGGCTGCATGCAAAATTTTGAGAGGTTTGGATATGATTTGAGATGGGTTGAAGCTGGTCGTTCGAGCATTGGTCGATCGACTGGCAGAAGAATTCATTGCAAAGGAATTTGGGTTCGAGGATGCACCAACAAGAAGTGCTTGAAGATGGAATGAGGAGGATTCAACATTTAGTCGAATATCGACTAAGTATATAGACCGATACCGGTCCATAATCCATTGGCCGGTACCGATCCATCGGATTAGATTGTTTGGGGCTCGAATTTGGTGCGCTTGGTTATGGAATCTACTAGGGGTTGCTGCTGAAGTCTTGTGACAAATGGACTTCGTATGGTTGATGTGCAACTCAAATATAGATAGCGCTTCGATTGTGAACTCAAGTTGGAGTGGTCGGAGCTGGATTGATGCGGTAATGGTCATAAAATTATATACGATTCGGTATGATGAAGGACTGGCTCAGACAGAGTTGATCATGGATGATAATGGAATTGGTTTGATAAGTAGCTCAAACTAAAAGATGGAATCGCCAATAATAAAGGCTCAACGGTTTTTGAAGTGCCAAGGGATCTTTAATTATCGAAGGTTCTAAGGGGCTCAAACTAGGGGTATCGTGGGGATGTCCGTTATGACCAGATGGGTCGTGTACCCTGGATCGAGCTCTGGGAGTGATCTAGTTGTCTCAGGCGGAGGAAAACATACATAAGACAAATGTATGGCATTCCAACTAGAATTGAGAGTTTTCCATTAGCCCTTGACGGACGGCAATGGCCAGTCATTTGATGATTGATGTATTCAAGACTTTAATCGGTGATAGTTAGGATATCGGTTGCTATGGATCATGCTATAGTTGATTATGTGCTTTCTTCTTCATATCTGTGGGTATTATCACCGTAGGTCATCAAAGAAAAGTGGGATTGGGGATGTCCTTTTCTTATTCTGGGGCGGCATATGATAGATGATAATCTTGTATTAATCCTTTGGTTGTTGAAATAGATAGGATGGTTGATCTGTCTATACTCATATATCTTGTGTAACTGATGATTGTCATTTTATCTAAGACTGTTGTTTGACTCAAGGTTTTATGTTTCTTCTTATTACCTTGGGCATCTCATCAATGTTATTAGTGATTAGACTGATATAGCAGGTGACAGGTTTGGTGCTGATGATGCTGTTTGATGACGAGTTAGAGGCTGGCGTATTATTTTCTACTATATAGATATTTCTTGTTAATTTCGCTATATGTTGATTACTTGGAGACTCTGAGTGATATGTAATGAGGCTTGATGTACAAATATTCATTTTCATGGATTTTTTTTAATTGATGACTTTGAGATGTTATGGAGATTTGATTTTTTGTTCAGTTACTTCATTACTATATCCTATTGTATTCATTCTATTATATCTTATCCTTGCGTTGTGAGTTATATGACAAGTTTATTTTGTGTTGTGCTTCCTTGATTATCATTCCATATCGACGTAGCACGTCATACATTTCATCATTCCTTGGTTCGATGCAGGAGATTTGGGGCGGTCGTCACATTTGGTATTAGAGCTTTGGTTAATCGATTTTACCCAAAGTGCAAGCATAAAAGTGTATGAGAAACATACTTGTAATTTTTAATGGATGATTACTATATTATAATATATAGTTTATTAGTATAGTAAGAACTTGAACACCATTGATATAGATTGATCATGCTCGATTCAAATAGAGAACGAGCCGTCGAACTTCAAGAAATGCTGATAGGGATGAGAATTTTATTGGAGGGGTGGCAAGGAGAGGCAATCGGGAGTTGCTGCTGCTATACCTAATTATCCTGCTATGTTCGATGCGATGATGGCAGTGATCATGAGGTGGATTCCCACTCCAGAAGCAGCGGTAGATGGTGGTGTTCCTGTGAAGACACCTAGGCTGGTTGATTTTTCTAAGCTCTGCAAGGATTTTACCTTTTTAGGTGGCAAGCCATTTACAAGGACAGAGTCGACTGTTAAGATTTAGAATTGGTTGGATATGCGTGTTTGTATTGTTGGAGATTTGGAAATTGACAATGCAACTAAGAGGAAGCTTGCATCGAGGTAGCTACAAGGTTGGGCGATGGATTGGTAGAACTCTATTACTTTAGTAACTCTAGAAGATTATATTTCATGGGATCAGTTCCGAACTAAGTTCAAGGAAAAGTTTATTTCGATGGTTCAGAGATCAATTCTTGTTAAGAAGTTTCTTAAGCTTAAGCAGGGATATTGGCCCGTATTTGAGTATGTGGCCGAGTTTGAAGCTCTGTCCAAGTATGCTCATTCTTATATAGAGAATCATTACCAAAAGAATGAGAAGTTTATATTGGGTTTGAATGAGAGTCTTGGGAAACAACCGATCACCATATTGATGAATCTTATGAGAAGCTAATCGAGAAGGATTTGAGGAAAGAGTGTTTGTTTCCGTAGAAGGTCGAGGTTGGTGTTGAGAGTAAGGATGAAACGACCCATACTTCCCAGTAAAGGAAAGCCTGGATTGCTTTGAGAACAACACACATCAGAACATAAACTGAAGAACATATTATTGCTGATTACAACAATTACACCAGAGTACAAGAATATAACTGAGTATGAACTTATAATATACATTGGAAACACAATAATATCAGAGTTTTAAATTACATTTGAATAGCAGCGGAAAAATAATACAAATATACAACTGAAAGGAATACACGGATACAGAGCTTTCCGAATACCGCTTCAGCTGTAAGCCAGGATCCTGTAAACATATCTGCAAAAAGCTACTCGACTGCCCATGTGGAAAATAAGGGCACCCGAGTTTGCCAGTGAAACAAACTACAGGTCAGTCATGGGACTGGTATGAGAAATCTTAACTTAACTATCTAATAATAAGGCTAATCACAGGACCATGCCGCTAACGTGAAACGAGTTTACTCCATTGGATTGCCAGTGCCTAAATTAAAGTAAATCGTTAAACAACGCAATGCCTTTTTAGAAAAAAGAAACCATTATAAGACCCAAGTCCCATCACACAATGCAAGGCAAACCGAAGGATAGGGTTTTACCTTATAATGGTCAAAAGATGCTTGATACGATAAAACGGATTTAATATTTGTGTGTATATCTATGGGTATATATAATTCAAAAACAATTTCAATCATAATGTATTAATCATAGACGGCATAGTACCCCATCCTACTATGTCGCCATACTAGTTCTATAATCAAAACCGCAAGGTCGTATTGGAAATTGGATTTCCATCATGAGTCGAGGCTAGGGGCAAGCTCCTCTCCGATTCGAGACACTCTAGCAAATGCCTCAGGATCCCCCGCAGTGAACCCTTGGATGCGGTAGGGCCGGTCCCCGCCTATCGGCAGTGGATTAGTTATGTCTGAACACACGTTTCCCGGTTCCTTTGAACCTATAATATGACCACTATCGGCCTATAAAAATCCGAGGCGCCTCAAAATCCATCATCCACATAAGTAAAATGCCAGGCCGTGTTAAAGCACTGACACTACCGCTAGCTAGAAAGAAACGTGTGCACTCCCTACGGTCCATATCCCGTTTTTGACTCATACCGGGGTGTGAGGCTCGCGAAGTCACGATATACACAAAGCTATGCCGTAATAGGCTATGCTTTGATCATCCCACAAGGCCCTGCTTTTCAATAAAAGCCTTGATCATATGCATCTTGGCGTGCCACATTGACAATTCACGCCATGCGATCAATCACTATTAATATATACCAGGGTGTTAAGTAGAGAATAAATCCTCCACCACCAAACAGACATACATTAACAGAAATCGATTTAATTCACACGGAACGAAATCCAATGTCAGACACGCATCCATTCATTAGCTTATGCTCTGGGTCTGAGCGAAAACCAAATCCGAACAATCAACAATAGTCCGAACGACCATCACTGAAGCCCCTTCAAGGTAGCTACTCCTATCAAGGGTCTCTGTAGCAACACATCCGTTCGATGTGAAGATCGTCGGTCTTCAACCACCGTCTTCATCTTCGACTCTTCATCGTCGTAGAAATTATTCGGAATGGGTTAAACCCGGTCTTTCCAAATAACTCTCGTATTTTTATAATTAAAAATCGAGTACTATAAAAATACATCCAACGCCTCATTCCAATTCAGAATATTCTTTTAAATAAAATACTCAAATTATTCTATCAAAGATAAATTCTTTATATTTACTCTTAAATCTTTCTTTTAAAGATTTATTCAAAACACCATTTGGTTTTAAATATCAAAAATCATTATTAAATGATTCTTTAGATTTAAGAGATAAATCTTATTCTTAACTGGGTTAAAGAACTAATGTCATTTAAAAACATAGTTCACGGTAAACCCAAAATCGTCTTCCATAAAATATGGAATCTTCACAGAAATCAAATCGATATATAATCGTTATAAATTTCCGTATCCAACCAATAATATAAATGGAATAACGGCAAGGCCTCTTAAATTCCATATGTAGTATCGGTCTTCTTCTACAGAAGCCTATCTCGGTTATAATTAATTCGAATTCTATTCAATTCCAATTTAATATATTAAATTGGAAAACTTTACTTTTGGAAAATTTCCATTTTAGTCTTAATAAAAGATTTATAAATTCTAAATCCTAATTTCACTGTCAGTTGGGTTAAAGAATAAATGTCTCTTAAAAACACAGTTCAGAATAAACCCAACTCACATTTCTTCTAATTATTAAATATAATTGAAAACCTTTTTAATAATCTTAATTTAAAGATTATTCTTTTCATACGGGGTTTAAGAACAGTGTTATTTAAGACACTATTCACGACAAACCCAAATTCCATTTATTTAATTTAATTTAATTTCAATTAAATATTAACAAATTGGAAAACTTCATTAAATCTTAATTTATTGATTTACTCTAGTTACTAACTAGTTCATCTCAATAAATAAATTTATTTTTCTAAAATATGTTCTTTTTCTAAAATGTTCTTTTTCTAAGATATTTTTAAAATATTCTTTTCTAGAATATCCTTTATTGGAACGTGACTCAATCAACAACCATGTATTGCATGTAATCGATAATCATTATAAATAATTGTCAAGCATCCAATTTATCTACCAAAGTGAATTCTACACTAAATATTGGGACTAGTGTAGATCAAATATCATCCCAACACCCGTGTGGGGTTTCATCCAGCAGTCAAATAATCAAATTATTAGTGCACTTGGGCGATGTGTAAAAATTATCATCCCAATCACATAAACAAGTCGGATGACTTGTAAATGGAAGTGTAATATTCAAACTTGAATATACTAAACATTATATTCAACACATCACACATCTTCATACAACGAAACATATATTTCTATGCAACTATTAAAACTATTCTTTTTAATTGTCTCTAAAATGACAGTAAAAATGCTTCTTTTAATTTCATACTTTTTATTGAATATAAAATGTCAATAAAAATGTCGCTTTAAATCTACTCTTTTTTTTTACATCTAAAATGTAAATTAAAATGTCACTTTTATATCTCTGTTTTTATATACATCTAAAATGTAAATAAAGACATACTTTTTCAATTCATATTTTTATTAACATCTTCAATATAAATAAAGATATACTTTTCAATTCAAGTTTTTATTCACATCTAAAATGTGAAAAAAAAGTTCTTTTTGAATCCAAGTTTTCATTTATATCTAAAATATAAAAGTGTCAACTTTTATAATCATGTTTTTATTTACAACAAAATTGCAAATACAAATGTACTTTATATCTTCATGTTTTTATTTGCAACTAACTTGCAAATAAAAATGTATTTCTATCCTATGATACATAATTCAATAAAAATGTGAGTTTTTATTTCATTATATAAAAATGTGGTCTTTTCCATCCTTGTATTATATTATAAAATGTAATCTTTTATTTTCCTTTTTTAATTACATTACAAAATGTAATCTTTCATTTTCCTTTATTGTAGAAAAGTGAAATCTTTTCTATTCTTTGATTACATTAAATAAAAAGGTAGTCTTTCTATTCTTTCATATGACAACAAGTAAATTTTTGTTTCATTCTTTTTACTTGACCAAAAATGTAAATTTTGGCTTTCATTCTTTTTACTAGGCCAAATTATAGATTTTAATTCTCAAGCTACACTTTATAAAAAAAATTATTTTCTCTAATGTAACATTTTAGAAATAAAAATGTTATCTCTTTTGCTAATGTAACATTCATATAGAAATGTTATCTCTTTTCTAATGCAACATTTTAGAATAAAAAGGTCATTTCTAATCTAATGTCGCATAAAATAATATTTTATATGTAAATATTTTCCTATGAATTCTAATGTCAAATAAATGGATATTTACTTGAAACCAATCTTCTATGTTATTCAAGTGGCAAATAAATGGTCATTTATTTGGAATCAGTTTTCTATGTTCTCTAATGACATATAACAGAACATTTTATATGTAAGTATATTCTATGTTATCCTAACGACAAATAAATGAATATTTATTTGTAATCAAATTACAATGTTATTCAATTGACAAATAAATGAATATTTATTTGTAATCAATTTTCAATGTTATTCAAATGACACATGAATGCAATTTATTTATAAACCATTTTCTATTTATGTTAATGACACATAAATGCACATTTTATTTATAAAACATTTTCTATTTATGTTAATGACACATCTGCTAACAAAACGGTGTTTCTATTTCAAGGTATATTTACATCAAAGGATGCCAATAAAATTATAGCTTTTAATTTCAATTTATATTTGCATCAAAGAATGCAAATAAAAGAATAACTTTTTATTTCAATGATTATTTGCATCGAAGAATGCAAATAAAAGAATATCTTTGAATTCTAAAAAGAAAATGACAAAAATGTGTTCTTTTTATCTAAAAAAAAAAGAAAATGAAAAAAAATTATGTGTCTTTTTATAATTAAACCTTTCTAACAAAAGTTATGTTTTAATTAACATGACATTTCTAGCAAGAGTGACATTTTAATCTAATATAATCATTTTTCTGACAAAAATGATGCCTTTATTTTAATGTACATTTCTATTATATTTTATTCTAACTTCACATTTTATACAAAACAATATTTTTATTCTATCTTGAATGATGTTTTTATCATGTAACATGTTCTAACCAAAATGATATTCTTCCTAGTGAAAATTTATTCTAGATAAATAACATTTTATATACATTCATGTTTTATGTACATAACATGTTAAAGATTATATTTAAATCTTACAAACATATAATTCAACAAAATGATCATATATATATATATATATATATTGGTTCTAATTGAATAAATTGAAAATAATCTACTTTAACAAATCGACCCTTTTATTTTGTCAATTTGACTATAAAAAAATTTACACTTTCATATCGCCAATTCTAATACCACAATAATATTTCATCATATCAACAGATCAACAAACCACATCTAATCATTTAAATCAAATCATGTATGACATTCAGCAAAATATTTCAATGCATAAGTAACATTAAAATTATTATCAGCAGATTTTAATTATATAAATAAAAGATAGAATTTCTCACCTTGGTTCAAATTCAGATCAAAAATTCAAAAGGTTCATAATGTGTTCTAGGCGGTTCCATAAAGTAGAGTTTTCTGTCACAAGCGCAACGCCTTTCGCTTTGTTGAATTCACCACTGCCGATTCGCCTCTGACTTCAGCGCCTTAGAGCGCGAGATTCTCTCAACCCGCTCATCATAATTCGATCATGACCGTTGATGTTGGAGGTCATGTCATGCTCTTCGATTTTCTTTTTATTTTTTTATTCATTTATTTTTGAGTTGATGAATTCTTTGAGTAGATTAGGAGAGAAAGGAAAAAGGAGACAGGAAGAGTGCAGCCATAGATTTAAGAAACGGTGGCTGCTTTATTTATGAAATTAAGGTTAAGAAAGTGAAAGGATATTATATAGTGGAGGAAGAAGGAAAATACAATATATAGCGCAGTGAGAGTAAAACATATAGATGAGTAAGAAAAGAAAGGAAAGTCTTTAAAATTGATGAATTAAATTTGGCATAGATTATGTAGCCAATAAATGCAAAAATGAATTCAAAAAGGTTTCGTTGTTTCCTAATGCACTAAAGAATATGACAACCTTTATTTAGACTTAAATTTATTACCTGGTTTTCATAAGTATTGAATTCCACGAAGCATTTATATATATATATATATATATATATATATATATATATATATATATATATATATATATATATATATATCAATCCTATTTCTATCACCAAAAAGTGCCATTTATGATGTAAATCTATTTGTATCAAAAAGAAGTAAGTACAAAATCAAAAATATATATATATATTGCACATGGTTAATATGCAGTTTTTCTCTCCTTTTTATAATATTTGTTTTTTAAAAATTCAAAAGAAAATTACATAGGAAAAGGGATAACAAGAAGAAATTAATGCATGGTTTATTGTCTGATGTTGACATATAGAAAGTTGTGATGACCTTTCAAATTTCAAACTTCATAATAATAAATATCATAATATAGGCAACATACTCAATTAGATTAATAAGAATAAAATAGAGAAAAGAACGAAAATAAAAGGGATTAGAGATAAGGTCATTAATTGTGGATCTAAACATTAAATAATGCATGACAATATTACAAAAGTTTGAATTCTTCCTATATATAATTTTTTCTTTTTAAAAGGTACGTCAGATTGAAAAGGGGAAAGGAAATTAACGCCATGCATTTAAAGTGTATGAAACGTTCTAGCTAATGCATACAAAATAATATATAAAAAAAACAAAAATAAATAAATAAATAAATAACGTGAGTGAGACAATAAATGTGCATGCAACATTTTTATTATTATTATATAGAAACGTGGCTTGCAATGGTTTTGGACATGGACCGCATGCATGCATTATAAATGATAGCATAAATGATATATGTCTGTATGATTCCCACTAAACAAATGAAAAGATTATTTTGCTTTTTTTTTTTTTTTTTGAAAACGTGACCAAGTAATTTATTCATTAATTCAAATTAAATGTGAGCATTAATTTGCACCAAGCATATATACAACATGTTTTGCTTTAATTCATAATAGACACAAAATATGCAAGTTTAGAAATGAACGAACGTGTTGATATATATAAAAGAAAAAGGTTGCTAGAATAAGGAGGCATTTAAAATTAGTGCACATGCATGAGAATGTATTGATTTCTTACTATATATTGAGAGGGTTTCCTAAGAATTAACGAAGAAATGAGAGGATAAATAAAGACAATATAATGTAACGTAAATAATAAATACTTATTCCAATATACAATTGTACATACACGTAAGCTTGGACTGTTACTAGTGACTTGGTTAAATCGTGATTTATAACTGGTAACTCTTTCATGTGCATTAAGTTTGCCTATTCAGAAATCTTTAGTCATTATTACTTAAAATAAAATATTTTAAATATTAAATACCATTAAAATTTCTATAATAAAAATTTTAAACTGGCCCCAAAATTCCGGGTCGTTACAAAGGAGGAGTCTAAACCACATCAGGGTGATGGTAACAAGAAAAATTGGAACGATAAAGGGAAACAACAAAAATAAAAGAAAAATAGCAAAAAAACTGAAAGGTTATGTTACCTACTACAACTGTCAAGAGAAAGTTCATTTTTCTAAGGATTGTAAAATCCCAAGTTGGAAAGGAAGTGCTTTATTTGTGATACGCTTGAGCATATGAGGAATTTTTTTTTCGGAAAAAGTTAAGGATAAGCAAGTTGCGAGCATACCCTTTGGATGTTATGTCGTCGTCCTCGAGGGGTCCGACTGCTGCGGAGAAGGGGAAGGGTGTCATTGTGCAAGGTATGCTTTCTGTCAAAGACGTTTAAGTTCGATTTTTGTTTGATATGCATCTCATTTTTTTATTTGTAATGAGCTAGTTTGCAAGTTGGGTTTAAAACCTGAGATTGTTGATAGACCTTTAGTTGTGACTAATCCAGCAGGAGGATCTTCTAGTATTTGTATGATTTGTCATGGTCTAGTTTTATCAAGTCATGTTTTCTCTTTTGTATGTGATTGCGTTGTTTTGAACTTCGCTTGGTTTTCAGAATTTTTGGGATGGACTGGATCAAGAAGTATGCAACTATTGTGGATTGCGAGAGGCTCAAGGTGACGATCGAGAATATAGAAAGGCGAACGATGGTGATACGAATTTTACCAGAGGATGGTGTTATGGTCAGCTTGTTATATTGGCTTGTGATTTAACTAAATGGGTTGTCATCAGTGATAATCGTTCAAGAGTTTTTCGATGTTTCTGATGAAGTCAAAGGACTATCGTTGCATCGAGAGGTTGAGTTTCAGATTGATTTGACTGATGGATCCATACCTATTATTGTGCCTCTTAGGCGGATGATGCCTAATGAATAGTGATAGTTCGAGATACAAGTGAACGATCTTTTGAGTAAGGGATTCATTCGGCAAAGCGTATTCGAGTAGAGTGCACTAGTTGTGTTTGTGACCATGGATGATGGATCGTTGAGGTTGTGTGTGGATTACCGTAAGTTGAACAAGGTGACCAAGAAAAACAAGTATCCATTACCTAGAATCGATGACATGTTTAATCAGCTTCACGAAGCCATGGTGTTTTCCCAAATGGATTTAGCATCGAGATTTCACCAACCGAGAGTGGCTAGGGATAGTGTGCCGATGATTGCTGTTAGGACACCATCAGGATTTTATGAGTGGTTAGTGATGCCGTTTGTATTGTGGATCTTATGAATCGAGTCTTCAGAGATTAGTTGAATAACTTTGTGCTTGTGTTCGTGGATGATATATTGGTTTATTCCAGGACTGAGAAGGAACACAAGATACACTTGAGATTTGTTTTGGAAATCTTGCGGAAATATCATATGAGGGCTAAGTTTTCAAAGTGTCACTTTTAGAAGGAAGAAGTGAGACTCTTGGGTCGTGGCGTGTCGAGGGAAGGAGTAGCGGTGGATCCCGCTAAAGTGGCAGCAGTCCTAGATTGGGATAGACCCAAGAGTGCGAAGGATGTTAGGAGTTTCCTTGGTTTACTTGGATATTACCGACAATGTATCAAGGATTTGTCGAAGATAGATGCACTATTTGTTGGATTAAAGAAGAAGCATCAGGTCTTCGTGTGGAATGCGAAGTGTGAGTAGGCATTTAGAGTTTTGAAAGAGAGACTGACTAGTGCTCCTATGTTTACTATTCCGAGTGGGAATAAATAAATGATGGTTTACACCGACGCATGTGCTACTGGATTTGGAGCGGTGCTAATGCGGAAGGACAAAGTTGTGGCTTACGCGAGTCGACAACTGAAGCTACGTGAAAGGAATTACCCGACTCATGATTTGGAGTTTTTTGTCAAGGAAGACGGGTGTGTAGCGTGGAGCTACATAGTCGATTACGTGTATATATATATATATATATATATATATATATATATATATATATATATATATATATTCTGGTTAACAGGCCTAACCAGTGGCAATAAAGTCTAGGACATATGAGTCCATACAGGCAACAAGCGATAGAACATACGAGTACACAACCAAAATAGTATATCGCAGCGCAACATCAACCCCAAGCACAGCATCAGAATGGGAAGAGGGAGCCACTACCATGCATCCCTGGAGATGGCGTCCCCGAGAGTGAAAGCCTGAAACGAGCATGCCTACCTGTGCCTGTCCATAGTTCGAAAAGATGCAGAATGTGATAACATGTTCCTATCATGAGCCTCTTGGGTCTACCAAAGACATAGAGTATTCCGTTCTAGCCATATACTCCAAGAGAAGAAAGCCACCAAGGAATCAAGCTTCGGGTCGAGGGTTTATGCTGCCAATATTCAAAGAAGGACTGAAATGAGGGGATGAAGCCGAGCAGAAATGAACTGATTGCAGTCCAAACTGCGAAAGAGAAATCACAATCAAAGAAGATATGTGAGAGGGATTCATCCTAGTGATTGCAAAGCATGCAAACGGAATTAATGTTGGTGTTGAAACGACGGAGCCTGTCCTTGGTATTGATACGACCATGAATTAGATTCCACTGGAAGAGGATAACACAAGGAGGAAGATGACATTTCCAAATGCGAGAGAGGGAAAAGCTACAGCCTGGGTGGGTTAAGAATTTGTAGCAGGATGCGAAAAAAAGGTTTATTGAAGGGCCCAAAGCCTAAATGTAAGTATCAAGATCACGGGTTAAATGCAATGAATTTAGGATCGTCCCAATAGAGGATAATTCGGGTGTGTTAAGCCCAAAAAATGAGGGAAGGAAAAAGCCCAAAAAATGATTTGGAGTTAGCAGGCATAGTGTTTGCTTTGAAGATTTCGACGTATTATTTATTTGAAGTTAGATTTAAGTTGGTTACGGATCAAAATTCATTGAAATATCTTTTCTCCCAAAAGGATTTAAATCTTCAGCAGCAGCGATGGTTATAGTTTTTGGCATTGTATGGCTTTGGAATAACTTATACTTCAGGTAAAGGTAACGTAGTGACTGATGCTTTAAGCAGAAGACATGCAAGTTTAGGAACCATGTTTTCGGAATGGAAGCATCTCGTGTATTTGGCTGGATATGATTTTAGACCACAGTGTGAATTAGAGCCAGATATGTTAACAATCTTATTAATCAGACCGACTCTCATCGAAAGGATTGGCGAAAGACAAAAGAGTGAAAATCAACTTGTGGAGATTAACCTGCGGAAATAAAGGATTTCGAAGTCGATCGAGATGGTTAGCTTCGCAAGAATGGATGGCTGGTCATTCCTGATTTAGATGTGTTGGGAGATGAGATTCAGAGGGAATTTCATCACTCCAGATTGACGATTCATCCTGGTGGTAATAAGATGTATTGAGATATGAAGCGAGTCTACTACCGGGAATGTATGAAGAGGATGTCGGGAAATTTATCTTGAAGTGTATGTATTGCCAATTGGTTAAACCCGAGCGGATTGTTATAACCATTGGAAGTTTCTATGTGGAAATGGAAGCAAGTGTTGATCGAATGCTTGACCAAAAGAATGAGGTTTATTTCTGTTAGGTTGACTATGACGACATCGAAATTGGTTGATTTATATCTTAAGTGGATAGTTCGTTCCATGGGATTTCGAGGAATATTGTTAGCGATCGAGATCCTTTATTTACCAGTGGATTCTGAAAGAGTTTTCAAGAGACAACCGAGCTATGTATGAATACGACTTATCATCACCAGACAGATGGTCAAACTAAAAGGGTTGATCGAGTTTTGGAAGATCTTCTCTGAGCTTGTCTGTAAGATTTTGGAGGATCGTGGGAAGATCATTTGCATTTAATTGAGTTTTCTTATAGTAACAATTATCAGTAAAGCATTGTAATGACACCATATGAAGCTTTGTATGGTAGACCGTGTAATTTTCTATCTTGTTGGTTAGAGACCAGAGAGAAGTTAATATTAGGGCCTGAGATGATAAGAGAGACGATGGACAATATTGAGATCATTCAGCAACAAATGAAAGCAGCCCAAAATCATCAATAGAGTTATGCCAATAAACGACGAAAGGATTTGGAGTTTTCAGTTGGAGATTTGTATTTGTTAAGGTTTCACCTCTATGGAATGTTGTTCAGTTTGGAAGTAAAGGAAAGTTAGCACCAAGGTTTGTTGGGTCGTTTTCGATTATCGAGCGTATCGGGAAGCTCACTTATAAAGTGGATCTACTTGAGAAGATGGCACGTGTACACAATGTGTTTCATATATCATTTCTACAGAAGTTTGTGCATGACTCAAATGTTGTGGTCTCACCTGATCAGACTGATGATTTAAACGTAGTGCCAAAAGTTTCTGGGCCTCGTAAGCCACTTTGTGTCATACGGAGTGACACGAAATAGCTTAGGAGGAAGATTGTTAAGCTAGTCAAGGTACAATTGGATAAACACGATGGCGATAGCACATGGAAAATTGAAGGGAGAATGAGGTTGACCCATCCAGAACTCTTTAAGTGGTATGTCCCATATATCAAATCTTGCTTATACCACTGTGTCTTGCACTATTAGAGTTCCTCATGCTAGGGTAGGATTTTGGCTGCATGGACTATTGGATACTAGATTGGATGGTAGATTGGTTACTCATGGATGGTAGGCTTGCAGAATGCTTTGTTTGCTCGTGTTTGCTTTGAATTTTGGGGGAAAAATTCCTAAAGGGGAAGAATGTGATGACCCATATTTTACATCGAAGGATCGTAAAATAATTATAACTTCTGTTACCTAGTGGTCAAATCATTCTCAGATTTTAATATGTTGTTCACGAGGATATGAAACATGTCCAAGATTTTTACTAAACTTAACTATTACCGTATTACCCTTATGAATACTGTTTTAGTTATAACTTTTGATAGGGATCGAATCAGGTACTGAGACCGGTCTCCTTGGATCGAAATAATGGTTGGAAATTCATTAAAATGGTCACATTAAGGATTTGGTTCAGCGGTTTGGGAGGAATCGCTATATTAAGATTCAATTTTCGTTAGACGGACTAATTAGTTGCTAGTGGGTTGATTAGTGGAACCCATTAGGTTAATGAGCTGTAGCTATAAATAGAGGGGTTTGGGAAGATAATTAAGGTTTCTCTCTCCATTCAAACAATTAGGCTTGTGTCCATGATTCTATGGATTCAACCTGAACCCTAATTCACCATCCAATTCATTCTAATTCGTCGTAGATAGCATTTAGAAGCCAGATCATCATCCGAGAAGATTAGGTCACTTCAAATTGCATTGATTTTGGGGATTTTTCAGCGCTATCCAAATTTGATTTCATTGGGCTTGCATGAAATCAAAGTCTAGGTGATTGATAGATATCTTATTCATGGAAACTACAGATTATATAGGTTAAATTAGGATTGATTCATGTCATATGTGTTAAATTTACCATATATCTGATCATATATTTTTAACTCGTATTTAGACGTCTTAGATAATTTAATTATATAAATCGATAAGAAACTAGATTAATCATGTCCATGAATATGTTTTTATCCATTCCATGTTAGATCTACCGTAACACCCCGTATTTTCTATTAACATTATAATAACAAATTAAACAATAATTAATTTTAATGTGAGAATCAAGGGAAACGGGTTACGCCATTGTGTTCGTCTCGGAATTCTGGTTGAGATAGAGTTCGAATTTGCGTAAGTTGGACTTCGTATGAAGAAGTTATGGATGTCGGAAGTTTCCAGAAATTCAAATAAAATTCAAACAGCTCGATACCGGATTCAAAATTCAAAACAGAAGTCAGAAGCGGGCTGGGCGGGAAAATTCCCGCCCAGGACCCAGGTCGACCCGAGTGTCGACTTCCCCCCTACAGGTCAACCTGGGGGTCGACCTGCCCCCCCCCCCCCCCTCCGGGCCAGATCTGAATTTTTATGACTTATGACTTGTTGCTGAGTCACTAGGGTTTCTGGATAGTTCTGATCTGGTCTGAATGGTTATGGTTAACTATAGGTTCATCCGACGGCTCTAATTGAATTGAAATTTTATATAAACACATGTAGATTCAAACCCTAAAACCTAATCAAAATTAGAACCATGGACGTCATGCTATCACCTTGCAACCTAGAGTAGCCACCACCAACTAGGAGCAAAGAAAATCTAATCAACTAAATTCAACTCAAGTCTATAACAACAACAACAAATTTGTCTACTTCAAAGGCGAGCTAAATCAATTTCAGAACACAGATCCCAGAACTCAAGACCTTCTTTGAGTTGTGAGTTCAATTTCTTTAATAAGATAATTAACAAGTAATTGGGTTGAGTTATAATTTGGGTTATATGGCTATGTTTGTGAAACATAGGGAAAATGTGATATTTTGTGAATATATGCTAGTTGTTCATAATGACAGCTTATGTTGGATTCCTTTGTATATGCCCAATCACCTATGTTCAACTTGATTTATGTTTGACATCATTTTATATGCAAGTTTGGCTGTAGATTATATGCTAGTTTCTATGTGAATTGTACACAAGTTTACATGTGAACCAAGTAAAATGACTATATGCAAGTTTAGGTAGAAATTGGATTCACATATATGCAAGTTTACACCTTTAGGTTTAGATCTATGACGTACATAGTTTTATGCAAGTTTGTGACTATGGCCTATGCAAGTTTTGGGTGAAAACTATATTCATATATGCAAGTTTTGGGTGAAAACTATATTCATATATGCAAGTTCACACCTTTAGCCCTATGTTTAGATTCATGACAATACCAAGTTTATGCTAGATATGTTGTAATCCTTATTTGTAAGTTAGATCCAATTTGTGTGTTATGCAATTTTGCGGTGTTTCTTCACTTTTATGTGTTAGACTAATTGCTAGTCTAATATATATATATATATATATATATATATGTGTGTGTGTGTGTGTGTGTGTGTGTGTCATAATAAGCGAACAAACAACGTGGGCACGATGGGGGTAATATTGAATATACATATATTGAGAATTGGCATGTAATAGCCTTAAAAGGCAAACAATTAATTTGAGGCAATAATTGGTATAATTTATATACCTGAAATAAATGGACATAATTTAGGTGACAATTATGGACATAAGTATATTTGGAATTTATTTAAAAATTTGAATAGGGATATTAATCCACTTTGGGGTTAAATAAAGATGTGTAATAATAAACCGCCTAAGACACGAGGTTAGACTCTTTTGTGGTGTAAGACTGCCCGGACCCGCCCGGCAAATCCAGCAGCCACAAATGCCAGTCAAATGTGAGAGGTCAAAGGCATGAATTAAATGTGTAACAGTTGTAAAGACACGAGGTTAGGCTCGTTTGTGGTGTAAGACTGCCCGGACCCGCCCGGCAAATCCAGCAGCCACAAATGCCAGTCTAATGTGAGAGGTCTTTACAAGGTTACGGTTTTAATGAATTAAGAAACACTTAACCAGATAAACATGTGGTGGGACATGGGGGGTTAAGTGGGTGCCTTGGGTGGCATGTGAAATTAAGAGGGTGCCTTGGGTGGCATGTGAAATACGATTAGATGCACTTAACCAAGATTGTAACATGGGGTTAAGTGGGGAAAACCTTAGTGGGGACCAAGCATAGGTGAAAAGCTTGTGTCATACATGGGGCCCTTTTCAAACCAGTAACCCATTAAGTATCTTTGTGGGCTCGACCCAAGTCGAGAACGGGACACGCGTACTGGGTTTGATTGTAAAAGGTGAAAACGGGTTAACGGTGGCAACACAAGTCCAACAGGGTCATGTGCGTGTGTGGCCCTGGGCTAGTAGGTAAGACGTTGTTGCATCGTGTAGATATAAGCCATGCATTTTTGGTGGTATCTGGTTGCCACTTTGGGGAGTGATACACCCCACTATGAGGCCAGCACAGGTATCTACGAGTTAGGGAGCCGATCGAATGGGGGTAGTGGGTACACTTAGTGGAGATAAGGGCATATGGCACCTATGAAGGCAGCTAGGGGTACACGAAACTACCATTATCATTATTAAGTTTTGTAGGGGGGATCAACTTTTAGGGTGTTTGGTGTGGTGTAATGTGGTAATTATCTTACAGTGATTAGGTGCGCCTTTAACGTTATCTTTGTTCATCTTATTTCCTTTGTTTGCTCTGTCATGCCCATTTGTTCACAGTCATTTCCTTATTTTCCAGATAATGCCTTATCCTAGTTACTTTAATGATTATATTGTTAAAGTTATTGCACTCGCCAGACTTTATGTCTGACCCCCTTTGTTTCCACCTCTTTTCTTCCTTCCCTCTAGGTGCTCAGGGTGGGACTAGTACTAGTGGAGCTTGATTTGGACAGCTTTATCTCTCTCTTTTGGAATTTGCTTGGATTGCTGAAGTAAAGTTCAACCTATCTTATTTATGGCTATTTTATGTTGGGGTTATGTCTTTTATTTTATGTACTCAGAACTTATTTGTCAAGATGGATAATAAGTGTATTTGGTTTTGTAGTTGGTTTTTGATGTGATGTAACCAAACTATTTATCCGCTGCAATAAAAGTGGTTTTTATTTTCCAAGTACGAATATATTTATCTGTCTTGTTTACTTTTCTGTTCTATACTCAATAAACGCTCCACCAACATTAAGGCATTCCCTTTGTGAGTGACCTTAATGGACGTGGGGTGTCACATCTACTGTTTTATGATATATTTTTGATATGTGCATGCTTGTATGATCAAGATTTGGTGAATTGCTATTTGTTTTGACTGAATTGAATTCATTGATTGAATTGTTTGTTAGAATTGTGTGTCGTAGATCTTAGGTTTGGAGAATAGAGCAAATCAAAGGTTCATACTAACAGATTTCGACGAAACTTGGCGGAGAAGCTCTAGAAGACGATACGAAGGAACCCAAAAATTTTGGGTTTAAAATTCACTAACTATATAGATCCCTACCAGTCCATGGCCGATGGATGGGCAAAGATCCATCACAATATAGTGGATGGCAGAGATATTTGGGTCATGGCATCATGGTGGTAAATCGAGGTTGCTTGCAAATTTTCAAGAGGTTTAAATGTGATTTGGGATGGATCGAAGCTGACCGTTCAAGCATTGTTCAATGGACTGACAGGAGAATTCATCGAAAAGGAATTTGGGTTCGAGGATGGAACAACATGAAGTGCTCGAAGACGGAATGAGGAGGATTCAACATTTAGCCAAATACCGACTAAGTGTCTGGACCCATATTGTTCCATACCCGATGGACCGGTACCGTACCATCGTGTTAGATGGTTTGGGGATCGAATTTGGTGAGCTTAGTTTTGACATCTTATGGGGGTCGTGGGTGAAGTCTGGTTATTAATGGTTTTTGTATGGTTGTTGTGCAACTCAAAGATTGATAGTGCTTCATTGACGACTCAAGTTGGAGTGGTTGGAGATGGATTGATGCGATACTAGTCATGAAATGTTACATGATTCGGTATGATGAAGGATTGGCTTAGACAGAGTTAATCGTGGATGATAATGGAATTGGTTTGAGAACTAGCTCGAACTAAAAGATGGAATCACCAAAAAGAAAGGCTCGATAATTTTTGAAGTGTAAAATGATCGTTAATTATCGAAGGTTCTAGCGGGCTCAAAGCAGGGGTATCACAGGGATACCCATTAGGACCAGACGAGTCGTGTACCCTGGGTTGAGCTTTGGAGGTTATCTGGTTGTCTCAGTCGAGGCAAACATACACATGACGAATGCATGGCTGTCCAACAAGAACCCGAGTTTTTAAATTAGCCCTTGACGGACGGCAACGATAACGGACGGTGATTCAATTATTGATGTATCCAAGGATTTAGTTGGTGATAAATAGGATATTGATTGCTATAAATGCTATGGTTGATTGTGTGTTCTCTTCTTTATTTCTCTGGGTAGGCCATCACCGTAGGTCGTTGAAGAGAAGTGGGATTGGGGGATGTCCTTTTCCTATTATGGAGCGGCATATGATAGATGATGATAATCCTGTGCTAATCCTTTAATTATTAAGACAGATCGGATGGTTAAATTGCCTATACTCATATATCCTTTGTAGCTATTGATTATCATTTTATCGCTCACTAAGTCAGTTGTCTTACTCAAGGTTTGTGTTTCCTCTTATTACCTTGAGTTGCTCATTAATGCTATTGGTGATTAGACTGATATAACAGATGACAGGGTTAGTGCCGATGATGTTGTGCGATGACGAGATGGAGGCTGACATATTATTTTCTACTATATGGATATTTCTTGTTGATTCCGCTATATGTTGATGATGTGGAGACTCTGAGGATGGCATATTATTTTCTACTATATCGATATTTCTTATTGATTCCACTATATGTTGATGATTTGGAGACTCTGAGTGATATGTAGTGAGGTTTGATGTACGTATATTCATTTTCACGGATGTTTTGTAATGGTGACTCCGAGATGTTACAGAGATTTGATTTTTTGTTCTGTTTTGCCTCACTACTATACCATGTTGTATACTTTCTATTATATGTTGTCCATGCGTTGTGAGTTATATGACAAGTTTGTTTCCTATTATGCTTTCTTGATGATCATTCCATATCGGCTTGGCACGTTATACATTGGATCTTTCCTTAGTTCGGTGCATGTCTTTCCTTTGTTCAGTGCAGAAGATATGGGCGGTCGCCACATTTGGTATCAGAGCTTTGGTTAATCGATTTTACCCAAAGTTCACGAGCGTAAAAGCATATGATAGACGTATTTGTAATTTTTAGTGAATGATTGTTGTATTATAATATGTAGTTTAGTAAGCACTTGAACACCAATGTGACTTTCTCTAGTACAAATTGATCATTATCGTTTCAGATTGATAATGAGTCATCGAACTTTGAGACATGCTGCTAGGGACGAGCCTATTATTGGAAGAGTAGGCGAGAATAGCCATTCGGGAGTTGCTGCTGCTATACTCGATTATCCTGCTATGTTCGAGGCTATGATGGAGTGATCATTAGGAGGATGCCCACTCTAGAAGCAGCCGTATACTATGGTGTTCCTGTGCAAACACCTAGGTAGTTGATTTCGCTAAGCTCTGCAAGAATTTTACTTCTCTAGTTGAAAATCATTTACCAAGATGGGGCCGACCGTTGAGATTAAGAATTGGTTGGATACATATGTTCCCATCTTTGGAGATTTGGGAATTGACGATGCAACTAATAGGAAGCTTGCATCGAGGCTGCTATAAGCTAGAGCAATGGATTGGTGTAACTCCATTACTTTAGAGACTCTAGAAGATGATATTTTGTAGGATCAGTTCCGAACTAGGTTCGAGGCAAAGTTTTTTTTTTGACGGTCTATAGACTAGTTCTTTTTAAGAAGTTTGTTGAGCTTAAGCAGGGAGATAGACATGTGTTTGAGTATGTGGCCAAGTTTGAAGATCTATCCAAGTATGTTCATTCTTATATTGAGTCTCCTTACCAAAAGAACGAGAAGTTTATATTGGGATTGGATGAGAGTTTTAGGAAACAACCGATCGACCATATTGATGATCCTTATGAGAAGCTAGTCGAGAAGATTTTGTGGAAAATTTGTTTGTTTCTGCAGAAGGTAGAGGATGTTGTTGAGAGCAAGGGGGAGTTTAAACCACGGTTGGGTAATGGTAATAAGAAAAAACGGACGGTAAAAGGAAACAACAGCGGCAAGGGGAAATGGCCAGAAGAAACCGAAGGGTGTGGTTATCTGTTGAAACTATCAAGAGAAATATCATTTTTCTAAGGATTGTTAGAACCCTAAGGTGGAAAGGAAGTGATTTAATTGTGGTAAGCCTAGGCTTATGAGGAAGAATTATCCAGAATCACCTAAGGATTATTGTGAGCTAAACATGGTAACTAAGAAGAATAAGAACCCACTATCTAGAATCGATGTCTTGTTTGATCAGCTTTACGAAGCTAAGGTGTTTTCCTAAATGGATTTGACAACCGGATTTCACCAACTGAGAGTGGTTAGGGATATTGTGCTGAAGACTACTTTTAGGACACCACTCGGATTTTATGAGTGGCTAGTGATGTCGTTTGGGTTGACTAATGCATTAGTGTATTTTGTGGATTTTATTAATTGAGTTTCTAGAGATCGGTTGAATAAGTTCATGCTTATGCTCCTAGATGATATATTGGTTTATTTCAGGACTTTGGAGGAACACAAGACGTACTTGAGAATTGTTTTGGAAATCTTACGGAAACACCAGCTAAGGATTAAGTTTTCAAAGTGTCACTTCTAGAAGAAAGAAATTAGATTCTTGGGTCATGTCGTGTCGAGGCAAGAAATAACGGTCGATCCCGCTAAAGTGGCAATAATCCAAAATTAGGATCAACCTAAGAGTGCAACGAATGTTAGGAGTTTCCTTGGTTTAGCTGAATATTGTCGATGATTTATCAATTATTTCTCGAACATAGCTTCGCCGTTAACATGATTGACGAAGAAGCATCAGGTCTTCATATGGACTGTGAAGTGTGGGCGAGATTTCAGAATTCTGAATAAGCTACTAACTTGTTCTCCTATGTTGACTATTCCAAGCGGGAATGAAGAAATGATAGTTTACACCGATGCATGTGGTACTAGACTTGGAGCGGTGCTAATGTAGAAGGATAGAGCTGTGGCTTACGCGAGTCGACAACTGAATTCGCATAATAGGAGTTACCCCACTCATGATTTGGAGTTAGAGGCGATTGTATTTGCTCTGAAGATTCAAAGGGGTTATTTGTTGGGAGTTAAATTTGAGTTATTTACGGATCACAAGTCGTTGTATCTTTTCTTCCAAAAGGGTTTGAATCTTTGGCAACAACGATGGTTAGAGTTTTTGGCATCGTATGACTATGGAATAACTTATACTCCAGGTAAAGGTAACACAGTGGCTAATGCGTTAAGCATAAGACATGTAAGGTTAGGAACCATGTTTTTAGAACATGGAAGCATCTCAAGTATTTGGCTGGATTTGATTTCAGACCTCAGTGTGAGTTAGAGCCCGAGATGTTAGCAAGCTTATCGATCAAACCGACTCTCATCGAAAGGATTGGCGAAAGTCAAAAGAGTGATAATCATCTTCTGGAGATTATTCAGAGATTAGAGATGAGAGAGGAACCTAAGGAAATTAAGGATTGTGGAGTCGATCGAGATGGTTGACTACGCAAGAACGGATGACTGATTGTTCCTGATTTTGATGGGTTGAGAAATGAGGTTCTGAGGGAATGTCATCACTCCAAATTGGCAATTCATCCTAGTGGTAATTAGATGTATTGAGATATGAAGCGAGTCTAATACTGGGAATATATGAAGAGGGATGTTGAGAAATTTATCTCGAAGTTTATGAATTGCCAATTGGTTAAAGCCGAACAGAAGAAGCCGAGCGAATTTTTACAGCCATTGAAAGTTCCTACAAGGAATTGGGAGCAAGCATCGTTTAATTACCTTGGACAAAGGCAGGAAATGAAGGAATTTGGGTCATCGTGGATCGCTGAACCAATGGCACAAGGTTTAATCATGTTAGGTCGACTAGGATGACATCGAAGTTGGCTGATTTATATCTTAATTGGATATTTAAATTCCATGGGATCCCGAAGAGCATTGTTAGCGATCAAGTTCCATTATTTACTAATGGATTATTGAAGAATCTGCAAGAGATATTGGGAATCGAGCTATGCATGTGTACGACTTATCATCCCTAGACAGATGGTCAGACTGAAATGGTTAATCGAGTTTTGGAATATTTTCTTCGAGCTTGTGTTAGATTTTGGAGGATCATGGGAAGATCATCTACATTTAGTTGATTTTTTTTATAATAACAACTATCAATAAAGCATTGAAATGACATCATATGAAGTGTTGTATGGTAGACCATGTAATTCTTCATCTGGTTGGTTAGAGACTGGAGAGCAGTTAATACTTGGGCCTGAGATAATAAGAGAAACGCAGACAATATTGGGATCATTCGACAACGAATGAAACCATCCTAAGATCATCAAAAGAGTTGTGCTGATAAGCAACAAACGGATTTGGAGTTCTCAGTTGGAGATTTAGTGTTTGTAACAGTTCCACCTCGACTGAATGTTGTTCGTTTTGGAAGTAAAGGAAAGTTACCACCAAGGTTTATTGGGCCATTTATGATTATAGAGAGTATTGGGAAGCTTGCTTATATAGTGGATCTAATGGAGAAGATGGTGGGAGCGTACAGTGTGTTTCATGTGTCATTTCTATGGAAGTTTGTGCATAACTCGAACGTTGTGATATCTCCTGGTCAGACTGAAGATTTAGAGGTCGAGCTCGAAGTTTCTAGGCCTCGTAACAGCCACTTCGCGTCGTAGGGAGTGAAACAAAATAGCTTAGGAGGAAGATTGTTAAGCTAGTCAAGGTATAACGGGGAGAGGATGATGGAGATTGTACATGGGAAATGGAAGAGAGTATGTGGTCGACCCAACTAGAACTCTTTAAGTGGTATGTTCCATATATTGTATCTTACTTATACCATTGTGTCTTGCACTATTAGATTTTCGCTTGCTTGGGTAGGATTTTAGTTGCATGGACCGTTGGATGATAACTTGGATGGTAGATTGGCTACTCGTGGATGGTAGGCATGCAGAATGCTTTGTTTGGTCATGTTTGCTGGGAGTTTCTGTGACGAAATTCCTAAATAGGGGAACAATGTAACGACCCGTATTTTAATATCGAAGGTTTGTAAACTAATTATTATTTTTATTACCTGTAGGTCTGATCATTCTCATATTTTAATTTGTTGTTGATGTGAGACATGTCCATGATCTTTTACCAAACATCACTATGACCGTTTTACTCTTGTGAATATTGTTTTAGTTACAACTTTTGATAAGCACCGAATCAGGTATCGAAATCAGTTTTATTGGATCGAATGATGGTTGGCAAGTGGTCACATCAGGGATTTGGTTCAACAGTTTGGGAGGACTCGCTATTTTGAGTTCCAGTTCTTGTTATGCAAACTAATTAGCTGCCAATGGTCTAATTTGTGAAACCTGTTAGGCTAATGAACTACAGCTATAAATATAGGGGTCTCGGGAGAGGATTCAAAAATTTAGGCTTGTGCCCTTGATTCTTCGGATTCAACCTAAACCCTAGTTCTCCATCCAGTTCATTCTAATTCATCGTATATTGTATCTATAAGCTAGATCATCATTCGGAAAGATTAGATCACATCAAATTGCATCGATTTTGAGGTTTTTCAGCACTGTCTAGATTTGATTTCATTGGATTTGCATCAAATCAAGGGCTAGGTTAGTGATAGATATCCCTCACATGGAAACTACGGATTATATGGGTAAAATTGGGATTGATTAATGTAATATATGTTAAATTACCTTAGAACGGATCATATATGTTTAATTCTGATTTAGACATCCTAGGATTATCTAATTTAATTATACAAACTGGTAAGAAGCTATATTAATCATGTTCTTGAATATGTTTTGATCCATTTCATGTTAGATCTATTGTTGTACGATATGATTATGATATGTGCATGTTTGCCTGATCACAAATTAATGAATCGTTTTTAGTTTCAATTGAACTGAATGCATTGCCTGAACTATTTGTTAGAATTGTTTGCCACATATCTTAGTTCTGAAGAACAGAGCAAGTCGAAGATTCAGATGATCGGATTTAGACGAAACTTGGCAGAGAAGCTCTGGAAGACGATACAAGGGAACCCAAAAATTTTAGGTTCAAAATTCACTAACTATATGGACCGATACCGGTCTATGGCCAATGGACTAGCTCTGAACCATCATAGCGCGGTGGATTGCGGTAGTATTTGTGTTGTGGTTGTAAATCAAGGCTGCATGCAAATTTTTGGGAGGTTTGGATGTGATTTGAGACGGGTCGAAGCTGAACTTCGAGCATTGGTCAATGGATTGACAAGAGAATTCATCAGAAAAATTTGAGTTTGAGGATGGACCTGTAGAAGGTGATCGAAGACGGAATGGGGAGGATTCAACATTTAGTCAAATATCGGCTAAGCGAATGGATCGATACCGGTCCATAGCCGATGGATCGATATTGATCCATCAGGTTAGTTGGTTTGGGGCATGAATTTGGTAAGCCTAGTTGTGACATCTTCTGGGGGATGCTGGTGAAGTCTGGTGATTATTGGACTTCGAGTTGTTGATGTACAATTCAAAGATGGATAGTTCTTTGATTGTAAACTCAAGTTGAAGTGGTTGGAGCTGGATTGATGCGATACTCGTCATGAAATGATATAAGATTACGTATGATGAAGGATTGGCTCAGATGGACTTGATCGTGGATGATACTAAAATTGTTTGAGAATTCGCTCGAACTAAAAGATGGAATTGTCGAAAAGAAAGGCTCGACTGTTTTTAAAGTGCTAAGGGATCTTTAATTATCATAGGTTCTAGCAGGCTGAAGTAGGGGTATCGTGAAAACACCCACTAGGACTAGACGGGTCGTGTACCTTGGATCGAGCTCTAGGAGTAATCTAGTCGTCTTAGTCAGAGGAATACATACACAAAAAAGATGTATGACAGTCCGACAAGTACCGGGGTTTTTCCTTTATCCCTTGACGGACGGCAACGGACGGTCATTCGATGATTGAGGTATTCAAGGATTTAGTCGATGATAACTAGGATATTGGTTGTTATGAATGTTATGTTTGATTGTGTACTTTCTTCGTTATTTCTATGGGTAGACTATCATCGTAAGTCGTTGAAGAGAAGTGGGATTAAGGTATGTCCTTTTCTTATTCTGTATCGGCATATGATATATGATAATCCTACGCTAATACTTTGATTGTTGAGATAGATCAGATAGTTGAACCATCTATACTCATATATCGTATGTAACCAACCGTTGATTGTCATTTTATTGCTCACTAAGACTGTTGTCTAACTCAAGGTTTCATGTTTCCTCTTATAACTTTGGGTTGCTCATCAATATTGTTGGTGAGTAGATTGAGATAGCAGGTGACAGGGTTGGTGCCGATGATGTTGTGCAATGACGAGGTGGAGGTCGGCGTATTATTTTCTACTGTATAGATAATCTTGTTGATTTCCCTGTATGTTGATGATTTAGAGACTCTGAGTGATATGTAGTGAGGCTTGATGTACAAATATTCATTTTCACAGATGTTTTTATTAGATACTCTCAGATGTTATGGTGATTTGATTTTCTATTCAGTTTTTCTTTACTACTCTAACCTATTGTATACTTTCTATTATATGTTATCCATGCGCTGTGAGTTATACGGTTGGTTTTTCGTGTTATGCTTCCTTGATGATCGTGATCCATATCGACCAAGCACATCGTACTGCACATCTTTCCTTGGTTCGATGCAGGAAATATGGGGAGGTCTCCATATAACACAAATGATAACTAGAAGAAATTAAAAGAATTCTCCAACACAGTTCAGGATCATTACTTGCAAAGTAAAAATGAAGTAAACAAGCATTTAAAATTTCCATCTTGAACCCTAAATTTCATAACAAATATAACAAACTTTCCACCTCTTAACGTGAAGCAGCCTCAAAGCTCTTCAGAAAAAAGTCAACGGATCTAAAAGATGCACAGGTAAACCATAATTTTTTTTAAATACTCAATTTAGGGCATGAAAGGCAGTGTTAGTCGAAGAAAATATTTAAGTCTCCATGATTTTTAAATTCCTTAATCCTATTGAATTTAATGAAAAAAGACGTTTTTAAATGACTAGTTCTGTAAAAAATATTGGGCTAATTCAATTGTTATTTACACTATCGGATCTCGCTTGTATTGTCATTATTTTAGATCTTATATTGAAGTAGTTTGGAAGAATTCACGCGATTTCTATATTTGTAACAATGGCAATGGTTTCTATCTTATTAAATTATATAGTACGGAAGAGTGTGAAAGAATACTGGAAGGGGATCCCTATTTTTATGATAAAAACTCATAATAATGAAGAGCTGAGTGATAGATCTTGGGTTGGACAAAAAATTGCTACAAACTATTACAGTTTGAGTACGTTTTCAGGCTTAAAATTAAATTTTTGGCCAGAAGATGGTATTAGTAGAATTGCCTCTATATTAGGAAGTATAAATAAGATGGATCATTATATGAACGGTATGATTAAAATTTATTTTTTTCATGTGTATTGGTTGAAATTAGTATTGATTTTAAATTTCCCACAAAGCTTCAATTGTTACTAATAATATTGATTTTTTTATTCGACCGGTTGAATATATGCGGAAACCTAATGTGTGTCAAAATTGTAACTACTTTAGACACATAATGAAGTTTTGTGTTTTTGAAAGAAAATGGATACCAAAGCGACAAGTTGTTAAAGAAATGATAATGATCTACTGGATACACACAATGTACAAACAATGAACGGTTATGCACATGCAGCGAGTATAAATGATAATAGTAGTGATAGTGCTATACATGAGGTCTTTGATAATGAACAATATTTTTCAAACCCCTCTGTAAATGTATACAAATGTACAAATAATAAAAATGATCAGACAAACTATAATCAAGCTAGACCTAATTTAGATATAGACTTGCAGTCCAATTTAATGTCAATGTAGACTTTTAACATAAATGAAAATAACAATAGCTCAAAAGTTGAGTCACGTCGTAATAATAACCAAACTATGTTGGATATCCATGGAAAATGTTCAACATCTGAAACCTCCATGATGCTCTTTGATGGACACAATCTTAGATCTAAACAAAGCAGGAAGCAGTGTCAAAAAGATATCCATTTCAAGCTTACTACAACAATTGATGGTGTGATTGATGATCCTATATGGGAAAAAAATAAGGTATCACAATTAAATTCGAAATGTAAGAAAATGAAATGAACAAAGATAATTACAAGTATTCTCACAAACAACATAAGCAACAATTCTTACTTTGCAGAGGGGAAGTAGCACTGAATCTACATGCTAGAATGAGATAAATGTCATAGTCAATGAATTGGTGTAGTCTTGCACGAACGTTGCTTTTATATATTTTTTCCTTGTGTTTTTTTATTTTATTTGATCACAAGCAATTAGATAACATATGATGGGTTTTGAGTGAGATTTATGTTTCATACTCTTACCATCATTTGTTCTCTATGTGTTATAAATTGTACTTCTTTTTATTTTTAGTACATAAAGTACATATTTCAGAAGAAAAAAAATCATATTAATTCACCTCGTTTTTGTTAGATACTTTGTTTCTCAAAGTTTGAGCTATATTATTATTATTTTTGAAAGAAATGAATGATCCTCACATGGAGGAGATCATTAATGAAATTTAATTCTACATTCAAAACAATGGAGCCGTCAACAAGCCTAATAGGTAGCAAATCCCCTCCCCTCATACAATAGAAAAGATAAAATGATCCCGCTCAAACCTAATAATGTAGAGTCTGGATAGCAATGATATAACTTATAGAGTCTAAAAAACAAGAAAAAAAGAACATTACTATATAACCTATAGCTGAAAAAAAAAGAAGTTCACAAATAAGTGTATGTATATATATTACATAGACAAAAAGAGACATGATAAAAAAGGTAGGAAACAAACAAAGACAAAAACATAGACTAGTAAACAACTATGCTTAGAACGAAACTAGAATGCAACATAAGATAAGAGAAATAAGGTAGCACTGTAAACAATTAAATTGAAAAACTAGATATAGATAAAACATTGTTAAGATTATCATAATTACATTTAAACATTAGTTTATTAGATTTAATGTTTATAAGAAATTTTTTAATTTTAAAAAACTTATTTAGCTTATAACTAGGATTTGAAATTCTATTGTAAACAAAAAGAGAGATTCTATAAAACAAATTATCTAAGCTAACATTATAATTATGAAAAGCATATTGGTTTATTTCAAACCAAATAAACCAACAAGTAACATGGAAGATAATATCACATAAATACCTGTTATTAAAATTAAAACGAAATCTATAATTATTCCAGTAAAATTTACAATCAAAGTGATTAAAATTAAAATGAAAGTTAAAAAAATTAAAAATACGAGATAAGAAAAGTTTAGAAATATAACAATCAAAATAAAGATGAGCAACATTTTCCAAACTATTATTACAAAAATAAATATTTTTGTTAATAATAATATTCTTCACTTTTATGAATTCAATAGTATTAGGTTTGTCATGTAAAATAACCCACATATGAAATTTAGTTTTGGGAAGACCATTAGCCTTCCAAAGATAATCAAAAAAATTAATACCATCGCATGAGAAACTATGAAAGTCATATAAAGAATGGGAAGAAAATGATCTATTTTTATTCCAACACTAATTATTGATGTCTTTTTCATTATCAATTTTATATAAATTCAATTTAGAACATAATAAAGTAAATTATTTAAGAGAAAAACTTTCAAGAATTTAATTGAAACTATAATTCCACGAAAAATTGGGGTTATGATTGTAGATATCAAATATTAAAACCCTAGCCTCAAGGACAAAATGAACAAAAAATTGTTCCATAAGGAAAAAGGGCTAAAATTTTGTCCGTAAGGAAAAAATTTAGTGTAAAGGGAGGAACTCAGGGGCCCACTATAGTTAATCCCCTTACACTAAAATTTGTCCTTAGGGATAAAATTATAGTCCCTTGTCCTTATGGAACAATTTTTCGTTTATTTTGTCCTTCACACTATTTTCCTGTTACAAATATCATATAATTCTTTAAATTCAATTCTTAAAGGAATAACGGAAATCCAATAATCATCCAAAAAATGGTATTACTATCAAAATGAACAATAGATTCAGTACCTAACTCATAAGTATCAAAATTAAGCATAAAAAATTTCCAAAAGGGGAAAGACTTTTAGTATTATCACTAGTACAAAGATTTAAATTATAGTTATCACCAGACCATTGATTAGAAATTAATCCTTTCAACAAAAAATTAGCACTATAATCATTAAATTTTCAAATCCGTTTGCTTAGTAATAAAATGTTTAAACTGCTTAAATTAATAATGCCCAAACAAACTTCTTTTTTGGGTTTACAAATAGTTCCTACTGAATAAAACATTTAGAGCTAGAAAAAGAAATATCATCACACCTTAAGAAATCCCTCCTAATCGTATCTACTTTCGTAATAACCCACATTTAGAAGAGGTCAAAAGTCATCCAATAAATGGGTAAAGCTAATAGGGCATAATTGGTTAGCACCACCTTACCTGCTGTAGATAAAATCTGCCATTCCAATTAGACAATTTATTATTAAGTTTATCTATAATAATTGTTCAATCATTTTGTTCTAATTTTTTAGGCTTAACTAGATAAAGTGAAGTATTCATATGAAATTTAGTTACATAACAATTTAAAGTATTAGCAACTTGAGCTTCACAATTATTTATATCATTTGACACTAAAGCAGAACTTTTATAAAGAATATATAAACCAGTCGGTCTTGCCAAAAGAATAAAAATTAATCTAGAAAGAAGCTCAAAACTATATAAGGTAAATTTCAAAATATTTATATGCTTAGATAAATGAGAAGAGAAAATCGTAGTGTCATCGGCAAATTGAAGAACACAGATGCCATCACCAATAACATGCCTACCAATAACATCTAATACAAAATTCATAATGGAAAATTTAATATTTTGGAAAACACATTAGCAACAAGATTAAATTATAAAGTAGATAAAGGATCACCTTTTTCCTGACCACGCTTCAATTGAATTTTACCGCCAAAAATACAATTGATTAATATTAGAGTTACTAGACTTTAGCAGAGACAAATCCATCCAACCAACCTATCACTAAAACTATAACTAAAAGAATGTCCTTAAGAAATGACCAACCTATTAAGTCAAAGGATTTAGTAAAATCAAGCTTAACAATAGCACAAGACGCATTATTCTTACAAAAGTAATTAATATATTTTTGGACAATTTCAACACCATCAATGATATTTCTACTTTTGATAAAAGCAGTTTGAGAACCATCAAGTAATTCATCCATTTTAGAACTCAATCCATTAGATAAAACTTTAGAGATAATTTTAATAGAACAATTTAATAAAGAAATAGGTTTGAAATCCTTTAAAAGATTAGCCTAATTTTCTTGTGTAATAAAGTTACATTAGCAAAATTAAATCTGCGTAATTGTAATTTTCCCTTAAAAAACATTAAAAATATTAGCTAAATCATATTTCAAAGCATCCAAAAGGTAATATAAAATAAAATAGGGAAGCCATCTTGTGACGGCCCGCCCCGCACCAACCTGCATTTCCTCCGAAGGTGCGCTGTACACATGCCCGACTAGCACGGGACGGTCGTCAGAAGAAAGGAAAGAAGGGAATTAACTAACGAGAAACCTGTAGAATGTCTCACAGTGCATGGAATAAAATATAATAATAATAACATACTTGACATAAAACAGGTGAGACAGTGCATAAGCTGATAACTAAAATCAACATCAACATCGAAGCAGCGGAAATCCCAATACAGCTTATTAAAATTTTTCAAAACCTACTGTCTCTAAACAAAAGAAAGCCAAAGTAGAAGATACACCACCAATGCCCAAACAGTGATCTTCAACAACACAGGGAGAATACTATATATATGTGTTAAGTGGAAGCCTCCTGCTCGTCTCCGGATCATCTACCCGTGCATCACCAGCTAACCTGTCTCTAGTCTGCTCGTGTGAGCACCCAGAGAAATAAGAGGAGACATAAAACTCTGGGTCAGACATAAAGCCTGGTATGAGCGATAAGCATATAAACAAAATAATAACAGGTATACTAAACCATACCTGAACCTGGACCTGCAACCAAAGAGTTAGTACCACATACCGTACAATACTCTAAGGTGCCATAATAAATAGTGTAAGATTACGGAGGTGGGGTGTGCATGTCATAATGATAGCAAACAAATCAACCATAACAACCATCCTCACATCTCTCAATCAGTGCGTAAAGCATACGATATCTACCACTTTGGAAGACTAGACAAATTGAGGTATCGATGGATCCCGACTTGTAGAAACCCTGCTGTGACCAAACTAAACACATGGAGTCATGACCAAACATTTCAATGACCCACCACATTGGTCATAGCCCTTGGTTCTACCAATGCCATAATGGCCCTGAATCCGCCTTCGTGCCTCCTAACATAGTGGTCCAAAGCTATAGACATCGATAACCCCTTGGCACGCGTCCCGCAGCAAAGCCCAACTCAGGAAGTGAACTCGTCGGTTCCCAACTGGATCTTGAGCTCTAACTTCCATTTGGACTACCTTTTCATCTCGGACTTCTGTCATCACCGGATCGGTTCGGATCCCCTCTTAGCCATTGGTTCGGTCCGACCTTTAGCTCCCCATCATCAACGCAGTGCGGTTCGTGGCGTCCATCTGGTAGCGGTTCGGATCAGCCTTCCCCAAGCACCCCAGTTCGGGTCGCACTTTCTGCTCACGAATGGTTCGGATCGTGGTCACCTCACTGGGTCGGTTCGGGTCGCACTTTCTGCTCACGAATGGTTCGGATCGTGGTCACCTCACTGGGTCGTCTCGCGAAGTCTTGATCGGATCGGAGTGCCCCACAAAATCGGATCGTGGTCTTCAAGCATCGATGGATCGGATCGCTCCATCGGTTCGGATCGCCCTTACTTCCTCCGATCCGGTCCGGTTCGGGCTGATTTCCTGCAGTTCTTCCAGCAAGCAGTTTACGCCATTCGACGGCGTTTTTGACAAATCTAACACTTCTAATCAATCATAAAACACACCATAGAGTCATAGCAACATATAATAGTAACCACAAACACCAAACAACAATTCAAATGAAGCAAAATGGATCAAAAGTGGCCAAAACTCCTTATTTTCCCTTAAGCATATTTAAGTAAAACTGACCATAGGGTTAATGAAACTTAATCAAATCGAACCAAATTTCTAACAGAGGCATAAAATAATATTTAAGAATTTCTAAACATTTTTCCAGAATTTATTAGTGTATAAATTCGCTAATCTTCACTAATCACCCTTAATTAACTGTAATTAGTGTCAAAACGATGCTATCACTCACCTTGGCCACAAACAAAATTCTCAGAACTGAAACTCCTCTGATTTGGGGCGAATACTGATGTCAAACAGCAGCTCTAACCTTGCTTTGGTGCTTTTTCTTCTTAATTTGATGTTGCTAAGCCTAATCTTCAATTAGAAAGTGATTTGGGGTGTTTTAGATGTAGGAGGCCATTGTTAGAGTGTCTAAGGATGAAAGTGGCGGTTGGAAAATGTCCAAAGAAATGTTTTCTAACCCTAATCAGCCCCTATATACCCCTAAACCCGAAATTCCCCCCTGGGCCTAGCTGCTAATCACCCGGTTAAGCCCAATTAAGCTGTTTTTCACCATCTGAAACTTGTTTCAGCCATATCTCCCAAACGGTGAGTCCGTTTGGCTAATGTGACCACTCTACGGAATTGTAAACCATCATCCGGAGCCAATGGAAGTGGTTTCAGATCAAAATTCCTTTCCAGTCAAAAGTTATGGCCAAAACAGTGATAACTAGGGGTAAAATGGACATTTAAAAATCGGGAAAAACCATGAACATGGGAAATGACCACAATAGTCGTCTCCCAAAGTTACATGACCATACGACTTTGTATGTGACAGAAATAAATATTCTACGATCCTATTATGCGTAGAATGCGGGTCGTTACACTCTCCCCCCCTTAAGAAATTTCGCCCCCGAAATTCCTTAACCCAAAATATACAAAGGATCCCGCATGCCTAACAACCACATACAACAATCAAACATGCAAAACAAGCAAACAAGCCTATCCTAGCATGCGGAAAACTAAACCGAAGTCAAAATCTTACCAGGCAAAGAGTTCTGGGTGTGTCTTCCTAATGTTCTCCTTTGTCTCCCAAGTACAATCATTCTCGTCCTCGCCCCCACTGAACCTTGACTAGCCTCACCGCCTTCCTTCGAAGTTGCTTCATGTCGTACTCGACAATACGGGCCGGCTTGCGGTTCCCAACCGCCTCGGGTTCTACTTCGAAGTCCTCTAACTGATCAGGTGAAATAGTCATATCTGAGTCGTGAACGAACTTTCTTAGTTGGAAAACATGAAATACGTTGTGAACTCCTGCCATCTTCTCTGGTAAGTCAATTCTATATGCCAAATTCCCGACTAGTTCAAGAACAGGGAATGGGCCAACAAATCTTGGTGCCAACTTGCCTCTCCTGCCAAATCGTATTACGCTCTTCAACGGAGAAATCTTGACAAACACCAAGTCGCCAACGGAGAATTTTAAGTCTCTTCTCCTCTTATCAGCATAACTCTTCTGCCTATCTTGGGCAACCTTCATTCGTTGTTGAATGGTCTTGATTTTATCTGAAGTTTCCCTCACCACATCTGGTCCAAGCATAAACTTCTCGCCAGTCTCTATCCAACATGATGGTGAGTTGCACGGCCTTCTGTACAAAGCTTCAAACGGAGCCATACCGATACTGGATTGGTAGCTATTATTATATGCAAACTCTACTAGATGCAAATGATCATCCCATGATCCACCAAAATCCAATATACAAGCTCTCAAGAGATCTTCCAATATACGATTCACCCTCTCCGTCTGACCGTCGGTTTGAGGATGATATGCGGTACTGAGATGTAACTCTGACCCTAGAGCCTCTTGTAAGCTGTTCCAAAACCCACTAGTGAACGACGGGTCTCGGTCACTCACAATGCTTTTAGGTACTCCATGAAATCTTACTACCCATTTCATATACAATTCTGCTAATTTAGCTGCCGTTCTGGTCGATTTAACTGGTATAAATCTTGCACTTTTAGTCAATCGGTCCACAATCACCCGAATGCTATCATGTCTCGATCTAGTCCTTGGTAAACCATCGATGAAATCCATCGAGACTTGCTCCCATTTCCATTCGGGAATTTCTAATGGTTGTAATAATCCACTAGGCTTCTTTTGCTTGGCTTTAACTAGCTGGCAATTCATGCACTTAGATATAAACTTCCCAACGTCTCTTTTCATTCCTTCCCAGTAGTAAGTCTGCTTCATGTCTCGATACATTTTATTACCACCGGGGTGTATAGTCAGCTTTGAGTGATGACATTCTCTAAGCACTTCATCTCTCAATCCATTGACATTGGGTACAACGAGCTTTCCATTCTTTCTAAGCCATCCATCTTGATCAAGCCCATACTTGTTCATCTCCTCATCGGTATCCACCCTTAACTTGGAGATGATTTCCAATAGGTTAGGATCGTCCCTCTGACTAGAGCCGATCCGCTCAATTAAAGTGGGTCTGATCGTCAAACTTGCTAGCATTTCTGGGTCCAATTCGCACTTTGGTCTGAAATCAAACCCCGCGATATACTCCAGTTGCTTCCATTCTAAAAACATAGCCCCTAAACTGGCATGTCTTCTACTCAATGCATTAGCCACCGCATTGCCCTTGCCCGGTGTATATGCAATGTCAAAATCATTGGAAGCCAAGAATTCTAACCACCTTTGTTGCCGGAGATTTAGATCCTTCTGGGAGAAGAGATACTTCAACGACTTATGATCTGTAAACAGCTCAAATCTTTCTCCCAAGAGATAGTGTCTCCACATCTTTAACGCGAACACGATTGCTGCCAATTCCAAATCATGGGTAAGGTATCTTTTCTCGTGCGGTTTCAATTGTCGACTTGCATAAGCAACTACCCTACCTCCTTGCATTAATACAGCACCCAGTCCGGTACCACAGGCATCCGTGTATACCGTCATCTCTTCATTCCCCGTAGGAATGACTAACACTGGCGCGCTTGTCAACTTGTCCTTTAGACTCTGGAATGCATTCTCGCACCTTCCATCCCAGACAAAAGCTTGATTCTTCTTGTTCAACTGGGTCAATGGTGTCGCTATCTTGGAGAAACCTTGGATAAACTTACGATAATATCCAGCTAATCCCAAGAAACTTCTTACATCTGTTGCATTCTTGGGCGTAGGCCAATCCTGTACCGTAGCCACCTTCGCCGGGTCCACGGCAATCCCATTTTCTGATACAACATGGCCCAAGAATCTCACTTCCCTCTTCCAGAAGTGACACTTAGAAAACTTTGCTTTCAATTGGTGTTTTCTCAACACCTCCATCACTACGCTTAAGTGTTCCTTGTGTTCTTCCTCTGTCCTCGAATAGACCAAAATATCATCAACGAACACAAGGACAAACTTATTCAACTGATCTCTGAATACCCTATTCATAAGATCCACAAAATATGCTGGGGCATTGGTCAGCCCGAATGGCATGACCAACCACTCATAAAATCCAGACGGCGTCCGAAATGCTGTTTTAGCTATACTCTCAGCTTCCACTCTAAGCTGATGAAAACCTGTCGCGAGATCCAACTGAGAAAATACTCTCGCGCCACTCAACTGATCAAACAAATCATCTATCCGCGGTAGAGGATACTTGTTCTTCCTCGTCACTTTATTCAACTCGCGGTAGTCTACACACAAACGAAGGGAACCATCCGCCTTGGTAGCAAACACAAATGGTGCTCCCCATTCAGAAACACTCCTTTTGATAAATCCCTTCTTCAAAAGATCGCTGACTTGCACCTTGAGCTCTCGCTGCTCCCTTGGTGCCATACGACGAAGTGGCATCACTATAGGTCTGGCATCTTTTACCAAATCAATACGGAACTCAATCTCTCGGTGTGGTGGAAGTCCGGTCACTTCTTCGAAAACATCCGGATACTGGCCAACCACGGGCAAACCTGACAACTCACTATGCGGAATGTCAAGCGAGTTTAGAAAACTAGCCAATACCCCCTCACTGGGTAGACCACCAAACACTATCCTCCGCCCATCATCCGCTCTAGCTGTCACCAAAAAGCCCTCACAGTCTACCACCACCCCGTATTATCGGAGCCAATCTACTCCCAAAATAATGCCAAACCCAGTAAAACCCAAAACAAAGCAATCACAAACAAACATGCATCCATGACTCGATAAGACCACATTACGACAAATCATGCTAAGGCTAGTAGAACCACCAATCGGGTTCGTCACTACTAAAGGTCTATCGACAATCTCGGGCTCCAATCCCAACCTATCTACCAGGTCACTAGATATGAAAGAACTGGAAGCTCCGGTATCAAACAAAACTCTAACAGGAACATCGTAAACAGAAAGCATACCTTGAATGAAGACATTCTTTCCCTTCTCCGCCACAGTTGGGTCATTCGACGAGGAAGGAATAGCATTAAGAGCGTATGCTTTCACCATTTGCTTTTCTTTAGGGGGTTGCGGACACTTGTCCTTGTGATGTCCCATTTGGCCACAATTGAAGCACTTCCTATCCGCTGGCTTAGCCCGACAATTACTAGCATAATGGCCCTTCTTACCACATCTGAAGCACTCAACATCTTGCTTATTCTTCTTCTTCTGGCCATCCTTAGTCTGATTCTGCTTTCTCTTATTCTGGGAACCACCTTTGCCTTCACCACTTGCTTGTGGCTTTGGCTCACTTGCGGATGCAACCTCAGTCTTCGGCTTAGGGTAGAGACTTTCTGACCTCAATGCTTTCCCTACAATCGACTCAAACGACTCGTCGATGTGGTTAATAAGTCTTTCCCCCAAGTACTGATCCAACCCAGTTATGAATTTCTCATTCTTTTTCTCGGCAGTATCAATAAGAGATAACCCGTACTTCAACAGAGTGTCAAATTCAGCAATATACTCCGATACAGCTCTGCCATCCTGCTTGAGCTCCAAGAATTTCTTAAACAGCACTGACTTCTGAGCAGCTGGAATGAACTTCTCGCTAAAGCGAGCCTTAAACTGCTCCCAAGTAATCTGATCTTCGGGAGTAGCTGCTTTTATAGCATTCCACCAATTCATTGCCCGCCCTTACAGCTGACGGGACGCTAGCTTTCTCTTCATCGCATCCTCGATACCCAAATCCTCGAAGATACGTTCGCAACTATCCAACCAATCTTGAACATCCGTGGCCGACTCCGTTCCGTGAAACGGCTTCCCACCAAGGCTAGCATAATCCTTGTTTAGCTTGGCGAAGTCGACCCTCGGCGCCTGCACTATTGGACCACCACCATTTCCACCATTGGGAGCTGCCCTCTGAACCTCTCTAAGCATCTCTCTCATGAGGTCAGTAAATATCGTCCTCATGTCAGCAGCATTCCCATTATTGGCTCCCCTACCAGCACCTCTAGTATCTCGGCTCATCGTCAATCTGGAAAAGGAAACGATTAACGACTCCATAGTGGTGCTAGTGCAGTATGACTTCATCTTTATACTACTAATAGTATATACATACATAACTTTTGAAAACCAAAGTAATCACAAATACGCACTCTCATATACGTACTATCTCTCCCTGGTGTCTTTCCCTAGGTTAACTACGCATCCTAGAGCTCTGATACCAAGTGTGACGGCCCGCCCCGCACCAGCCTGCATTTCCTCCGAAGGTGCGCTGTACACATGCCCGACTAGCACAGGACGGTCGTCAGAAGAAAGGAAAGAAGGGAATTAACTAACGAGAAACCTGTAGAATGTCTCACAGCGCATGGAATAAAATATAATAATAATAACATACTTGACATAAAACAGGTGAGACAGTGCATAAGCTGATAACTAAAATCAACATCAACATCGAAGCAGCGGAAATCCCAATACAGCTTATTAAAAATTTTCAAAACCTACTGTCTCTAAACAAAAGAAAGCCAAAGTAGAAGATACACCACCAATGCCCAAACAGTGATCTTCAACAACACAGGGAGAATACTATATATATGTGTTACGTGGAAGCCTCCTGCTCGTCTCTGGATCATCTACCCGTGCATCACCAGCTAACCTGTCTCTAGTCTGCTCATGTGAGCACCCAGAGAAATAAGAGGAGACATAAAACTCTGGGTCAGACATAAAGCCTGGTATGAGCGATAAGCATATAAACAAAATAGTAACAGGTATACTAAACCATACCTGAACCTGGACCTGCAACCAAAGAGTTAGTACCACATACCGTACAATACTCTAAGGTGCCATAATAAATAGTGTAAGATTACGGAGGTGGGGTGTGCATGCCATAATGATAGCAAACAAATCAACCATAACAACCATCCTCACATCTCTCAATCAGTGCGTAAAGCATACGATATCTACCACTTTGGAAGACTAGACAAATTGAGGTAACGACGGATCCCGACTTGTAGAAACCCTGTTGTGACCAAACTAAACACATGGAGTCATGACCAAACATTTCAATGACCCACCACATTGGTCATAGCCCTTGGTTCTACCAATGCCATAATGGCCCTGAATCCGCCTTCGTGCCTCCTAACATAGTGGTCCAAAGCTATAGACATCGATAACCCCTTGGCACGCGTCCCGCAGCAAAGCCCAACTCAGGAAGTGAACTCGTCGGTTCCCAACTGGATCCTGAGCTCTAACTTCCATTTGGACTACCTTTGCATCTCGGACTTCTGTCATCACCAGATCGGTTCGGATCCCCTCTTAGCCATTGGTTCGGCCCGACCTTTAGCTCCCCATCATCAACGCAGTGCGGTTCGTGGCGTCCATCTGGTAGCGGTTCGGATCAGCCTTCCCCAAGCACCCCGATTCGGGTCGCACTTTCTGCTCACGAATGGTTCGGATCGTGGTCACCTCACTGGGTCGGTTCGGGTCGCACTTTCTGCTCACGAATGGTTCGGATCGTGGTCACCTCACTGGGTCGTCTCGCGAAGTCTTGATCGGATCGGATCGCTCCATCGGATCGGAGTGCCCCACAAAATCGGATCGTGGTCTTCAAGCATCGACGGATCGGATTGCTCCATCGGTTCGGATCGCCCTTACTTCCTCCGATCCGGTTCGGGCTGATTTCCTGCAGTTCTTCCAGCAAGCAGTTTACGCCATTCGATGGCGTTTTTGACAAATCTAACACTTCTAATCAATCATAAAACACACCATAGAGTCATAGCAACATATAATAGCAACCACAAACACCAAACAACAATTCAAATGAAGCAAAATGGATCAAAAGTGGCCAAAACTCCTTATTTTCCCTTAAGCATATTTAAGTAAAACTGATCATAGGGTTAACGAAACTTAATCAAATCGAACCAAATTTCTAACAGAGGCATAAAATATTATTTAAGATTTTCTAAACATTTTTCCAGAATTTATTAGTGTATAAATTCGCTAATCTTCACTAATCACCCTTAATTAACTGTAATTAGTGTCAAAACGATGCTATCACTCACCTTGGCCACAAACAAAATTCTCAGAACTGAAACTCCTCTGATTTGGGGCGAATACTGATGTCCAACAGCAGCTCTAACCTTGCTTTGGTGTTTTTTCTTCTTAATTTGATGTTGCTAAGCCTAATCTTCAATTAGAAAGTGATTTGGGGTGTTTTAGATGTAGGAGGTCATTGTTAGAGTGTCTACGGATGAAAGTGGCGGCTGGAAAATGTCCAAAGAAATGTTTTCTAACCCTAATCAGCCCCTATATACCCCTAAACCCGAAATTCCCCCCTGGGCCTAGCTGCTAATCACTCGGTTAAGCCCAATTAAGCTGTTTTTCACCATCTGAAACTTGTTTCAGCCATATCTCCCAAACGGTGAGTCCGTTTGGCTAATGTGACCACTCTACAGAATTGTAAACCATCATCCCGAGCCAATGGAAGTGGTTTCAGATCAAAATTCCTTTCCAGTCAAAAGTTATGGCCAAAACAGTGATAACTAGGGCTAAAATGGACATTTAAAAATCGGGAAAAACCATGAACATGGGAAATGACCACAATAGTCGTCTCCCAAAGTTACATGACCATACGACTTTGTATGTGATAGACATAAATATTCTACGATCCTATGATGCGTAGAATGCGGGTCGTTACACATCTGGACCTTAGGCTTTGTCCGTAGGCATAATTTTTATAGCTTTCAAAATATCAGATTCAATAAAAGGACTATTCAAACCATTTAAGTCAACTATATTATTTATGTTATACAACAAATTCCAATTAGTCTGAATTCTATGATTATTAGTATTGCCAAAATACCTCTAAAGTAATTAGTAAATTGTCTACTAAGATTGTCTTGCTAAAAAATTATAAAATCAATAACTAAGATAGAATTCGTATTATTGTTCCTTTTCCTACCATTTGCAACATTATGAAATAATTTGTTGTTTTTGTCTCCCACATCCATCCAATTAACCCTAGATCTCTACTTTGACATAATTTCGTCCTGTAAAAGAATTTTATTAAGATCCTCTTTGAGATTAGAAAGTATATTCTTTTCAGCAATACTAAGAGTTCTACTTCCTCGGTATTGTTTAAAATTTTGTTTTTCTTTAAAATTTTATTTTTCTTAAGTTTTATGTTACTGAATACTTGTTTAGTCCATTTTAAAGAAAACTTTTAAGCTCTTTGAAGTTGCAGAGTATAACTTTAACAATGTTATTAGGTGAATTAAAACTATAAATATTCATTTAGAGCCATATTTCAGAATTAAATCCTTAAATTTATTCTCAAACAAACATATCTTTTCAAATCAACAAATTTTATTTTTAAAATTCAAATTAGAACAAGAAAGAATAATAACATAATGATCAGAAAATGAAGTAGGTAAACTCACTATATTACAAATAGGAAATCCATCTTCTAATTTATCACTAATAAAAAAATGTCTAAAAGGGTCATAAATGGGGTTGTCTCTGCCATTATACTAATTGAAAGATCTATTACCCAATTTAATTTCAACTAAACTACTACTAATGATAAATTGGCCAAATTCTTCCATTGCAGAGAAATCTACTTCCATAGAAGATATCTTACCTAAAAATCTAGTAACATTAAAATCTCCACCCATGTTCCAGGGAGCAGGAGCAAACAATCTAAATTCTAGATACTCGCTCCATGGTGTATTCTATAGTTCAATTTTGAATTAGGACCATAAACATCAGAAATGTCCAAAATAGAATCATCACTAACATCAGAAAAGATTAAATGCTTGTAAAAGTTTCACATATTAACTTTTCCAACCTATCATAAGACCACCGACAATACCTCTTACTGGAAGATAATCCCGGTTATCAATATATAAGATACCTAAACTTCTAAATAATACAAAATCTTGGTTTTCTACTTTAGGCTCTTGTAAAAGAACAATATCAATATAGTTATCTTTAAAAAAAATCTAATTTATTACAATTTTCTAATTCATGAAAACTTCTAATATTCCAACTAATAATCTTCATTTTTTAAAAGATCTAAACCTATCTGGTTTCTTATTTCTAATAAAATCTATATCAACATCATGATCATCAAAAATAAAATGAGTATTCCTATCTAAAGACAATAAATCATCAAAGGAGAGATCACACTAAGCGCATACACTGTAAACACTACCATATAAAAGAGTCCATTCTTGAGCCAAAGCTACAGAAGCTCCGAAAGCCTTCCTACTAATTCTAGCACTATGCCTCAGATGAGAACTCGATTATAAGAAGTGCATGTGACCCTTCACTCCCTTAGAAGAGCATGAAGCATTATTCGACAGTGTAGACAAAACTGAAGCTTCTTCGAAATCATTTGCTTGCAAACTATGTAAATTGTGCAAATTGAAATTAGTAACAACCTCATTCGCATTAACCACAATCTTGCATACTGGTAGAAACATCATGTAGTGCCAGCTTTGGGATTTCCCTGCCCCAGTCCATTAATTTTATTTTTTAATTCATAAATGATAAGCTAATTAAGTTTTCTGCAGAATAAAATATAGGATGGTAGCAGGTTTCTAACTTTGGTTTCCCTGCAGCCCCAATGCTACTTTTACCAATGCACCATGCTTATTTACAATTAAACTTCAGACCATTCGGTATTATTATTTTCATGGCATTATCTTTCCCTTAATATTGCCTAGGCCAGTGGGTTTGGTGGACTGCCCTCTGGGCCGGCTCTGACATTGGGTAATCATATTGCATGCACGTTGACTGTCTTATACATATCATGACCAAACAAAGGAATCCTACCAGGCTTTACCAAACCAACATTCGACATAAGCCCCTTATTGATATTAACATCAAAATTCTTCCAATTATCAAAAACAAAGTAGATCCAATAACTAGTGCGCCAACTGATTCATGCACACCAACCAAGTGCTTGCGTATTGCCCGACACATGTGAACCAGAATTAAAAACATGGGAAATATCAGCATAAATATTAAAATCCCTAACTGGATGAAGTACAATAATCTAATACATGCATCCGATCAGCCAAAGAAAGACCCCCTAGCCAAACTGTTGTTTTACAATCAGCATCCTTGATTGAAATACAATGAGCAACATCCAATATATAATCATATGGCACACCAAATTTTCAATAACTCTATAGATTCACCAACAATACTACTATTAACACTAGTACATTCACTAACCACACCATTATGATCCTTTTTTAAATGGCAAATATTATCTTTAGAAGAACCCAATTTCTTTGAGAAGATAGAAAACCTTGGTGAGATAATAACACGTTTAACGTGGCACCAAATACCGGAAATATCAACTTGACCAAACTTCTTTGAATTATTCATGGATACCCCTGATATCTTTATTAGTCTTGACCAAATAACACTACAACGTGGCTGTACAAAGGGTGTCATGAACACTAATATAACTTTCACCGTCCCTTGTTTGAAGAAAAAGCAACTAAACCCCGAGCAAATTAAATTAACATGCATGATAGCATGTTTGACATAATTGCTCTTAGCAGAGACACAAGTAACAACCACACTACCATCAGTGTCCAAAACATCCAAAACTGCATGGCAGATTTCACCAGACTCCACAACATCCAAAACTCCATGGTAGTCTTCACCAGAATCCGAAGACGTAAGCAGAGAATCTTCACAAATGAGTCATCATCATTAGGCACAAAATTTTCCAAATACCCAGTAGCTGAAATAGAATCAGAATGCGTCAGCAAAGTGCACATGGCACAACAATATAGGTCCAACAGTCGCATGCAAGCAAGAAGGAAATACACATAAATCAATTCAAGCACAGGTGAAGAAAGTATGAAGTAATACAAATGGCACAAGTGCACAAGCATGGTGAACAAGGCAGGAGTACACAACAATCACGAAGATTGCATAATAACCACTATCCAATGAAAAGCAACTAGTGCAATGGGAAAGCACAATATATACATGGCCTAGCATAACCTACCCAAGCAAACAACAAGTACATGACATAATCAAAGCATGTAAGACTACACAATGAATATCCACATACTCAAACATACACAAGTGATACAAGTGCAAACCGAGCATAGAAAAATGTAAATAGCATGACACAAGCAAGTGCAACAAATATAAACAATACATAATCAAAGCAAATGCACAGGTAGAATGCGGCCAATATCAAGGCACATGCACAAGCAAGCGCAGTATCTTCTCTTTCGATCAAAGTCAAAGTCACAGTATCACATTTTTTATAGTCAAATCAAGTGAGAAACTGGTTTGAATATAATGTAAGAAAAATCAAGTTCATCAATGGCAGAAATCATCGGAGAAGAAATCATAATTTTTCATCAAGGTCGAACTATTTTATCAAGTAAAGATATAGTACAGTTCGAAGAAAAAAATAAGGGCGATAGAAATATATGGAATTATCAAATTCGAAATCAGTTGAATTTGTCAACAAACATAAGCCAAATCAAGTCGAAACTTTCCAAAAATCATCAAATTCAACATTGTTACTTTTGGCAAGATAATAAATCCAAGTTTCTAGAAAATTGAAGAATTCAACGCATTTATCCATGACAACAAGATGACCAAGTCATAACTGGAAATCAGATATTTTATTGGGTATTAGAAACCCTATAGAAGAACCCTACCATCATTGACAACAGGGTGTGGTTAATCGCAACAGAAATATTCAGACAAAATTAATTGAAAGCATACTAATATTTTCTTTCTAAATCAAGAAATTTTCGATTCACAAGCAACAAAAGGAATTTGATTCAAATCGACAATCAACTGAAGGATATAGCATCGATCAACCAGTAACAAAAGCCAGAAACACCGTTTGATCAATCAATCATAGGAGTAGCCGATTTGTTTGGAATTTTAGAACCCTAGTTTTCTATTTGTACAAGGAAAACAAGACAGTCGACATTAAAAAGTGAAGAAGGCAACCTAGTATTTATGAACGAATAACAATTGCAAAAGGGGTCAGCCAACTATTACTTGAACTGTCTTGTTAATGTTTTAGTTAGCGTTTAGTTTTAAAGTTTTATCTATTTGCATTATATTTTCGTATTTTGTTAAACTCTAGTTATATTAATTAGGCTGAAAACTACGGGGATTGTAGTTTGTGGATTCGCAACTCATGGGATTGAGCTATGGCAGAGTATTGAGCACAAGGTAAGGACAGTTGGGCGTGAGTGCGCGAGTTTACAAGGATCATAAGCGTAGAGATTGTCTAATTCCTTGTAGAAACCTTGGGGACAACAACAGCCAGGGTTTTGTGGGATATAACGTTGTTGTATACACAATTGTACGATTTTTATTTGATGATAACAACCAAATATATATTATTATAAATGTGTTTATTATTGTACTGTTTCAGATATTCATCACAAATAGGAATATAATATTTATATTTAAATAGAATACGACTATAAAGAAATTCAAATATTCACGGAGTATTTTATTTAAACATAATATTTTATTTCAAACATTCAAACAGTACAACTTTTACAACTCCATTATTTGTACAAATTCACAGATATTATTTCATATGATATTGTACTTGTATATAATCTAAATACAACAGACAAATTTATTTGAACATAATAAAATAATGTTTTATTTCAATCAAATTTGTTTATTACAAATATGAGTACAATTCTCTCATTCTTTACAACACTCATTGTACAATGTCATATATACGTACAATTTACATTGACACAAACACTGATACTCGGCTTCATCTTCTATCTTAGTCTTCTATCTTTACAGCTCACAGACAGTTCAATCATCCTATGCTTACCTTTCATATACAGAAACACACACACACACACGGTATCTAGAACAGAAATATTATTCTAATTTCTAGCGAATATAATTTTTATTTTAAAATTTTACTTGCCTCAAAATTTCGGTGTGTTTCTCATCATTTTTCATGACTTGATCTGATATGTATATATTTCTAGTACCCACTGATCAACCTCAACACATTACACTGGTTTGCTGATCAGAACAAGTTGATTCTGAACAGCCACAACACAGTGTAGTGGTCTGCTAATATATATTCGAATAGACACATATATATATACACACACATATATGTATACACACACACATACGTATATATACACATAGGTCAACAACATGACTGCATGGTGCATTTCAAACAAACAGCAAGGAGCAAGCTCAAGTGGACAATACAACAACTACATATGCATTAGTATGCAATAGAAATGCTACAAAGGAGAAACCAGAATGGTAAAGCATAGTCATTCATCATGCAAATGATTGTCAGCATGAAACAACAGCATATGCATGATGTGTGCACAATACAATGGTCAAATCAGGGTGCAACTCTTAGCTAAATAGTTCAAGACAGAGAGCATGGAAATGTAAAGCCAATAGCTATAGCATGGGTCTTACATGCACACATGTGTGTGTGCACATTACAAAGCAGCAAAGAAGAATGGTGCACAAAACAAATATGTTATAGCATGCATGCAATACACGGCCAGTATGTACAAATGAGCAACAAGTAAAGCTTCAGGTTCACACAGCAATATAGTCATGGTAAGTCCAGATACTAATGCAACAAGCCAGGTGGGAGCATTACAGGTTTAGGAATACACTCAAACTACAACATGATTCAAGTATGGAAGGTATGCATGGTACATTCAGCAATCAAGCAACATGAGTTAAAATAGGAGAGTGTACATATATGGAAACCATCATGGCAAAGTTTTTGGCAAGTTAGCATTTCGAGTTTTGCGGCAATTAATCCAGAAAATCAATATGAAGGAGCAAAATGGGGATTTCCAAATTTTAAGAAAAAGGCAGCAATAATAGTTTTTTCCTTTGGCAAGAATAGATTTAAATTATCCTAAATTCAAGGATACAATCACGGCAACAAATTCAAGCAAGGGGCAGAAGAACATTTTTTAAATGATTTCCAGAATGCCATTCATGGGAAAAAATCAACTGGTAATTTTCCAAATATAAAATGGACAAGGGTTGACAAAATGTTTTCTATTCAATGTTTTCCAGTTTTGGTCGATATGCTTTCAGAAATCACTCAACGTTGTTTAGGCAAGTTATTCAAGATAGAAATACAATTTGTATATATTTGTTAGGATGGAATATTTGCAAAAGATTTTCTAAGGCAAGAAATCACGCAAAACAAGTCTCCCAACAAATTCAATCACGCAATTTTCCAGTCAATCCTTCCCAAATATACACAGGGACATGTAAAGAAAAATCACGTAAGGAGCAAGTATTTACTCTCAGTTTTTTTATCAATCAATTCAAAACCGTGATTACCATTTACTCGAGGTAACAAAAGGCATTAATTCGAGCAAGAATTCATCACTACAAATCACGCAAACAAGCCAAGACATTAAACGAAATCAAAGAGAATTTTCGGGATTTATAATCCTATTTAGATCCACCATTTCATCACAGGCAAGATTGCAGATCAAAAACACAAATTCAAAAGCAGAAATCGAATCATATCAGAAGATACTCACCAAGTTTTCAATCGCAACATTTAACTCTAAGTTGGTGAAGCAAGAAGCCTCAGAAATCAATCACAAAGCAACATACAAGAATACAAAGCCATCGAGTTTCTTTACATCATCAATCGATCGATTTGGAGGATGAAGGAAACCCTAATTCCCAAATAGGAGCCGCCATTTTTCATTCTCCAGAGTACAAGAGAGATCGGCAAATAGAATGAGAAGTGGGTCGGATGTGATCAAGTGGACTTGGCCTAGTTATTTTAAGGGGATATTTAATTTGTTTCTATTTTATTAGGGTTTCACTTGTTCATCATTTTGTTGTTGTATTTTCCATTTGTTTTGCATATCGTCTTATCAGTTTCTAGGTCTGTAAAATCTAGGAAACCAGTTAGGGTGCTAACTGGCAGTTTACTAGAGTCTGTAAAAACTAGGGTTACTAGTTATGGAGTTGTAATCGGGGAAAATCTGATCTAGGGGATTAGATTAGTCTAGGGTTTTGAGCGTAGGATTTGAATAGAAGCAAGGGGTTCGAGAGTTTACATGGTATTGTAAGCGAGATCTGTTCTTTTACCTTGTAGAAACCTTAGGAATGCAACAATAAGCAGGGTTTTGCCGAAGCTGGGTATATCTTATGTTATTTACTTTCTGCATTTATTTTCTGCTGCATTCTGTGATCTATGATATTTTTTAAATATCCTGTAAAACTGCAATAAACCCTATTCATCCCCTCTAGGGTTAATCTAGTTCCAACAAGTGGTATTAGAGCCTGACAGTTTCATTAACCCTAGAATCATGGATCCTAGTTGTCCGCCCTTTGAGAGTCAATCCAACCACATTCCAAACATTTTTGATGGTACAAGTTTTTTTAATTGGAAGTTAGAAATGAAATCCTATTTGACATCTGTTAATATTAAATATTGGGATGCTTTTAACATTGGAGGTAGTATAATAGATAGGAATATTAACGCTCGTGTTATGCATATTCTTTACTCTCATCTTAGTAATAATCAATTTGTTCTTATCTCCCATTGTTTGACTGCCAGGACATCTTGAATACTCTTAACACGAAATATGGACAAATTGACCACAGCTGCTCAAAACCCCAAAAGGTTAAGTCAGGTTCAGATCTGTGCCTAACAGAAGTTACTGATGAAGAATCAGATGATGATAGCGATGGAGACTTAATAGATAATGAAATAAGAAAATTTTCATTTGAAGACCTAGTTCACTTTTGTGCTGATTTAGCCAAGTCTGTTGAAAATTTCAAACTAAAAAATAAACTTCTAAAATCTGGAAATTCTGAGTTGTCCCGCAAAAATAATTTGTTGAAATTAAAATTTGAAAACTCCAATTGCAAAAATTGTTTTAATTTGAAAAATGATTTAGCTCACCTCAATCAAAATCTTCAGAAACTTGAAAATGAAATTATTGTTTAAAAACAAAATAAGGATGAGCTAACTAGTAAGAACCATACTTTGCAAAATGAGTTGGATAATATTAATTCCAAATATAATTTTTTTGAAAAGGAGAATTTGATGAATGTAGAATCAATTTCAAATGAACTTGAAAAAGAAATTGAAAATTTCAAGATTTTTGAAATGGAAAAACAAAAACAATTTGATTCTGAGATTTTTGAAAGTAAATCTACAAGTGACTTCTAAACAAGAATAATTTTCTGAAATCAAAATTCCAAAATCTTGAGTTGAGTTTGTAGCGTTTTTCAACTAGTGAAAAATCTTTGAACATGTTATTGAAAAATCATTTTTCTTCTGGAACTAGAAATGGCCTCGGTTTTGGGAAAACTAATGATTTTGAAAATCTGAACTATTGTGATCTTAAAAATCCCTCAAGCTATTTTGAAAAGAATTGTTTTGAAAATTTGAACTCTGATAAACTCAAAGGATTTTTAAGTCACAAACGAAGTCAGTTTTTTTTTTTTGTAACAAACCATTTAAACAATCTTGGATCCCAAAAGAAAATAAAACAATCTTGATTAAGTTCAAACATATTTGGTTTCCTAAGGGTGCAAGGGTAAATTCGGATGGTTTGTTATATAAGCAGGCTTAGGAACCTAAAGGTGTGAACAAAACCGTGAGTGGTTTTATAAACTTTGTTAGACCACTCGATCCCATAAACTGTTAGGTACTAGAGGAGGCTGAGGAACTGCTTTGCTAAAAGGAAATTGAATTCAAGCTATTCCATATTTATGTATCAGTTAGAGTTCCTTAGCCAAGATGGATTGAGTTAGAGATTCAATTGCTTACACCAATTTCAGGTATGATCTCTAAACCCATCTTTGTAAATATTCTCTGTTTTTATTCTCTTTGTTTATTCCTCCTTCTACCCTTTCTACTATTGTTTTGTTTTTGATTTGTCACTGCAATATTTTTTTTCTTTCCTCTTAAACTTCATTAACTTCCAATTGCAAAAAAAATTTCGGGAAATTCGCTTCATTTAAATAGAACTCTGATGTTTTAATCTTTTCCAGACATTTAATTTAAATTTGTAAATATCTGCAATTGTTTTGAAGTTTATTTTCTGAATTCCTAACAGTGTTAATGTATTCTTGTCATTTTCTTGAACAAATTGGAATTCTAAATTTTTGAAGATCTGAAATTTTGATGAAGTTTCACACAACTTTGTTGTTTCGAGTTTTTTCTAATTCATTTCAGAAAAGCTTGAAATGTTATACTCATTACAGCACACTGCTACTTCTCAGTTGTGATAATTTCATTGATTTTCAGATTGGCTTGGATATTATGTTTTGTTTTGAATCATTGCTTACATCTTGAAATTCACTGTTATTCTTGATCATTTGGTTTGGATTTTTGTTTGTTTGAGATCATTTGAAATTTCTGATATTTTGAATCTCACACATATCTTTGATCTAAAATTTATAATCTGGTGTGATTTATTCATTGAATCCCGATATCCCCATATTTCATCAAACGATTTAAAATAAACTATATTTTTAAATCTTGAATCATGAATCATTTTTTTGTGACCATCTGAAATATCTCTGAAACAATCTGCTCTGAAATTATCTGCTTTGATAAAAGGAATCGCTCTTGAAATTATTTTGTTGACTGCTTGATTTTGGTCAAAATTGTCTGTTGCTCTGATAAATGGAATTAACTTGATTGGTTAATCTTGTCTGCTTGGGCCATTGTGATTAAAATTCCGTTGTATGTAATATCCTTGTTCGTCTCTAGTGTCATGTTAAAATTCTCATTTATAGAGACAACAAGTGGTATAGATTCTAATTCTCATTTTGTGTATATATATTTTTTTAATTTCTTTGTCTTGTATAAATTGTTTTATATCCCTCTTCTGGCTGATTTTCAATTTTAAAGTTATTTATTGATTATTTATTCAAAAATTGAAATCAATAACCAAATTGAACTGTATTTATAATTCATGAAAATCATTATCAGATTCTGAAACTGTGATGAGTGGTGACTATAGTATATTTCACAACAAGAGGAGATTTTATTTAGATTTTCATGATGATTGAACAATTTTTATAATATCTTTGAATTGGCAGTTAATTTCACGACCATCTTCATTATCTATCATCATTCTCTCATCCATCGTAATTTTATACTAATGAGGAGAGTTTAATATTTTTTTAAATCATCTGAAATAAACAATGAAAATTTTTGTGATAGAAATGGGACTGTATTATTATTCAGAATTAATGATAATTGAAAATTTTCAATGATCTCAGTACGGTTGATCATATTTCATAATATGATTAATTTATAAATTTATTTCACAAATCATTTATGTACCTATCACATTTTTATCATCTATATTGGTTTTATATACCGAGAAGTTTTTCATTTTGAAACTAAAAATAATAAAAATATAATATTCGTAAATGTTTCTCTAACCTCGTTTAAAAATCCAAGCTCTGGTTACGCATGGTTATGAGAGTACTTATATTTAAACTGCAATTGATCTCATTTAAAAATCCAAGATCTGGTTATGCGTGGTCAGTGTGCTCTTAAATTAAATGAAAAAGAAAGGAAAATAATTTAAATAAAATTTTTTTATATGAAATTCTCCTTGGTGTGTAAAAACCATCCTATCAATCCATTTTCTGATTTTTGAAATATGTTAATATTTTATGACGTATTATGATTTGTTGATTAATAGTTATTAGGATTTGAGATTATTCGATTTTGTCACTTGAATTGAATTAATAATTATAATCCAAATCCATCACAGTTTTTTAGCCTCATCTTTTTAAAAAAAAATCTTTTGAAAATAATTGAAATTCATATTTTTATATAACTCTTCCCATTTATATAAATTTCATCGTAAATCCTACAAAGTAAAATAATGTTTTATTTCAATAAAATTTGTTTATTACAAATATCAGTACAATTCTCTCATTCTTTACAACACTCAACACTCATTGTACAATCTCATATATATGTACAATTTACATTGACACATACAATAATACTCTGCTTCATCTTTTATCTTAGTCTTCTGTCTTTACAGCTCACAGCCAGTTCAGTCACCCTCTGCTTACCTGTCATATACAGAAACACATACACATTAGTGAGAATAGAAATAATATTCTTATTTCTAGCGAATATAATTTTTATTTTAAAAATTTATTTGCCTCAGAGTTTCGGTGTGTTTCTCATCATTTTTCATGACTTGATCTGATATGTATTAATTTCTAGTACCCTCTGATCAACCTCAATATACTACACCTGTTTGCTGATCAGAACCAGTTGATTTTGAACAGCCACAATACAGTGTAGTGGTCTGCTGATATATATTCGAATAGACACATGTATATACACACAAATATATATACATACACATACGTGTACATATACATATATGTATACAAACAGGTCAACAACATGACTACATGGTGCATTTCAAACAAACAGCAAGGAGTAAGCTCAAGTGGACAATACAGCAACTACATATGCATTAGTATGCAACAGAAGTGCTGCAAAAGAGCAAAACGGAATGGTAAAGCATGGTCATTCTACATGCAAATGATTTTCAGCATGGAACAACAACATGTGCATGATGTGTACACAATAAAATGGTCAAAGCAGGGTGCAACTCTTAACTAAATAGTTCAAGACAGAGAGCATGGCAATGTAAATCCAAAAGCTACAACATGGGCCTTACATGCACACATGTGTGTGTGCACATTACAAAGCAGCAAAGAAGAATGGTGCACAAAACAAATATGGTATAGCATGCATGCAGTACACAGCTAGTATATACAAATGTGCAACAAGAAAAGCTTCAGGTTCACACAACAATATAGCCATGGTAAGTCTAGATACTAATGCAACAATTCAGGTAGGAGCATTACAGGTTTAGGAATGCACTCAAACTACAGCAACATGATTCAAGTATTGAAGGTATGCAAGGTACATTCAGCAACCAAGCAACATGAGTTTAAATCAGAGAGTGTACATATATGGGAACCACAATCACACAGCCATGGCAAATTTTTTTTGTTAGTTTGCATTTCCAGTTTTGCAGCAATTAATCCAGAAAATCAATATGAAGGAGCAAAATGGGGATTTCCAAATTTCAATAAAAGGCAGAAATAATAGGTTTTTCCTTTGGCAAGAATATATTTAAATTATCCTAAATTCAAGGATACAATCATGGCAACAAATTCAAGCAAGCGACAAGAGAACATTTTTTTAAATGATTTCCAGAATGCCATTCATGGGCAAAAATCAACTGGTATTTTTCCAAGTATACAATGGACAAGGGTTAGACAAAATGTTTTCTATTTAATGATTTCCAGTTTTGGTCGATATGCTTTCAGAAATCACTCAACGTTGTTTAGGCAAGTTATTCAAGACAGAAATACAATCTGTATATATTTGTTAGGACAGAGTATTTGCAAAAGATTTTCCAAGGCAAGAAATCACGCAAAACAAGTCTCACAACAAATTCAATCACCCAATCCTTCCCAACTATACACAGGGACATGGTAAAGAAAAATCACTCAAGGGGCAAGTATTTACTCCCAGTTTTTTTAATCAATCGATTCAAAACCGTGATTACCATTTACTCGAGGTAACAATACAAATCACGCAAACAGGTCAAGTCATTAAATGAAATCAGGGAGAATTTTCGGGATTTATAGTTCTATTTATATCCACCATTTCATCACAGGAAAGAATGCATATAGAAAACACAAAAACCACAAACTCAAGAGCAGAAATCGAATAATATCAGAAGATACTCACCAAGTTTTCGATCGCAACCTTTAACCCCAAGTTGGTGAAGCAAGAAGCCTCGGAAATCGATAACGAAGCAACATACAAGAATACAAAGCCATCGAGTTTCTTTACATCATCAATCGATCGATTTGGAGGATGAAGGAATCCCTAATTCCCAAATAGGAGCCGCCATTTTTCATTTTCCTGAGTACAAGAGAGATCAGGAAAATAGAATGAGAAGTGGGTCGGATGTGATTAAGTGGGCTTGGCCTAGTTATTTTAAGGGGAGATTTAATTTGTTTCTATTTTATTAGGGTTTCACTTGTTCATCTTTTTGTTGTACTTTATATTTGTTTTGCAAACCGTCTTGTCAGTTTCTAGGTCTGTAAAATCTTGGAAACCAGTTAGGGTGTTAACTGGCAGTTTACTAGAGTCTGTAAAACTAGGGTTACTGGTTATGGAGTTGTAATCAGGGGAAATCTGATCTAGGGGATTAGATTAGTCTAGGGTTTTGAGTGTAGGATTAGAATAGGAGCGAGGGGTTCGCGAGTTTACATGGCCTTGTAAGCGGGATATGTTCTTTTATCTACTAGAAACCTTAGGAATGCAGCAATAGGCAGGGTTTTGCCGAAGATGGATATATATTGTGTTATTTACTTTCTACATTTATTTTCTGCTGCAATATGTGATTTGTGATATTTTTTAATTATCCTATAAAACTGCAATAAACCCTATTCACCCCCCCTTAGGGTTAATCTAGATCCAACAAGTGGTATCAGAGCCTAGTAATTTCATTAACCCTAGAATCATGGATCCTAGTTTTCAGCCCTTTGAGAGTCGGTCCAGCCACTCCAAATATTTTTGATGGTACAGATTTTTTTGAATTGGAAGTCAGAAATGAAATCCTATTTAACATATGTTAACATTAAATATTGGGATGCTATTAACATTGGAGGTAGTATAATATATAGGAATATTAATGCGCGGGTTATGCATATTCTTTATTCTCATCTTAGTAATAATCAACTTGATCTTATCTCCCATTGTTTGAATGCGCTGGACATCTAGAATACTCTCAACACGAAGTATGGACAAATTGACAACAGGTGCTCAAAACCCCAGAAGGTTAACTCAGGTTCAGATCTGTGCCTAACAGGAGTTACTGATGAAGAATCAGATGATGATAGCGATGGAGACTTAGTAGATAATGAAATATGAAAATTTTCATTTGAAGATCTGGTTCACTTTTTTATTGATTTAACCAAGTCTGTTAAAAATTTCAAACTAAAAAATAAATCTAAAATCTGGAAATTCTGAGTTGACCCGCAAAAATAATTTGTTGAAATTGAAATTTGAAAACTCCAATTGCAAAATTTGTTTTAATTTGAAAAATGATTTTGCTCATTTCAATCAAAATCTTCAGAAACTTGAAAATGAAATTATTGTTTTGAAACAAAATAAGGATGAGCTAACTTGTAAGAACCATACTTTGCAAAAGGAGTTGGATAATAGTAATTCTAAATATAAATTTTTTGAAAAAGAGAATTTGATGAATGCAGAATTAATTTTGAATGAACTCGAAAAAGAAATTGAAAATTTCAAGATTTTTGAAATGAAAAAACAAAAATAATTTGATTTTGAGATTTCTGAAAGTAAATCCAAAACTGAGAAGCTTCTAAACAAGAATAATTTTCTGAAATGAAAAATCCAAAATCTTGAGTTGAGTTTGAAGCGTTTTTGAACCAGTGAAAAATCTTTGAAAATGTTATTGAAAAATCATTTTTCTTCTGGAAATAGAAATGGCCTCGGTTTTGGGAAAACTAATAATTTTGAAAATCTGAACTTTTGCGATCTTAAAAATTCCTCAAGCTATTTTGAAAAGATTTTTTTTGGAAATTTGAACTTTGATAAATTCAAACGATTTTTAAATCACAAACGAAATCAGAACTTGTTTTGTAACAAACCGTTTAAACAATCTTGGATCCCAAAAGAAAATAAAACAATCTTGACTAAGTTCATACAGATTTGGGTTCCTAAAGGTACAATGGTAAATTCAGATGGTTTGTTATATGAGCAGGTTTGGGTACCTAAAGCTGTGAACAAAACCGTGATTGGTTTTATAAACTTTGTTAGACCACTCGATCCCCTAAGCTGTTAGTACTGGAGGAGGATGAGGAACTACTTTGGTAAAAGGAAATTGAATTCAAGCTATTCCATATTTCTGTATCAATCAGGGTTCCTTAGCCAAGATGGATTGAGTTAGAGATTCATTTGCTTACATCGATTTCAGGTATGATCTCTAAACTCATCTTTGTAAATATTCTCTGTTTTTATTCTCTTTGTTTATTCCTCCTTCTACCCCTTCTACTTTTGTTCTGCTCTTGATTTGGTACTGCTATATTTTTTTTGTTTCTTTCCTCATAAACTTCATTAACTTCCAATTGCAGATTTTTTTTTTTTTTGGATATTTGCTTCATTTAAATAGAAATCTGATGTTTTAATCTTTTCCATATCTTTAATTCAAATTTGTAGATATCTGCAAATGTTTTGAGGTTTATTTTCTGAATTCCTAACAGTGTTGATGTATTCTTGTCATTTCTTGAACACTATTAATTAGAATTCTAAATTTTTGAAGATCTGAAATTTTGGTGAAGCTTCACACAACTTTGTTGTTTTGAGTTTTTTTTAATTCATTTTAGAAAAGCTTGAAATGTTATACTCATTACAGCACACTGCTACTTCTCAGTTGTGATAATTTCATTGATTTTCGGATTGGCTTGGATATTCTGTTTTGTCTTGAATCATTGCTTACATCTTGGAATTCACTGTTATTCATGATTATCTAGTTTGGATTTTTGTTTGTTTGAGATCACTTGAAATTTCTGATATTTTGAATCTTATACATATCCCGGATCTGAAATTTATAATCTATTGTGATTGATTAATTGAATCCTGATATCCCAAGATTTCATCAAATGGTTTAAAATAAACTATATTTTTAAATCTTGAATCTAAAATATCTCTGAAACAATCTGAAATATCTCTGATTTTTTTGTGACCATCTGAAACAATCTGAAATATCTCTGCAACAATATGAAATATCTCTGAAACAATCCAAAATATCTCAGAAACTATCTAAAATGATTTCATCAAATCATTTTTTTGTGACCATCTGAAATATCTCTGAAATAATCTGCTCTGAAATTGTCTGCTTTGATAAAAGGAATCGCTCTTCAAATTATTTTGTTGACTGCTTGTTTTTGGTCAAAATTGTCTGCTACTCTGATAAATGAAATTAACTTGATTGGTTAATCTTGTCTGCTTGGGCCTTTGTGATTAAAATTCCGTTGTATGCAATATCCTCGTTCGTCTCCAGTGTCATGTTAAAATCCTTATTAATAGTGACAACAAGTGGTATAGATTCTGATTCTCATTTTGTATATATATTTTTCTAAATCTCTTTGTCTTGTATAAATCGTTTTAAATCCCTCTTGTAATTCATTTTCAATATTAAAGTTATTTATTGATTATTCATTCAGAAATTGAAATCAATAACCAAATTGAACAGTATTTATAATTCATCAAAATCATTATCAGATTTTGAAATTGTGATGAGTTGTGACTATAGTATATTTCACAACAAGAGGAGATTTTATTTAGATTTTCATGATGATTGAATAATTTTTATAATATTTTTCAATTGGCAGTTTTTTTCACGACCATCTTCATTATTTATCATCATTCTCTCATCCATCGTAATTTTATATTAATGAGGAGAGTTTAATATTTTTAAAATCATCTGAAACAAACAGTGAAATTTTTTGTGATAGAAATGGGACTGTATTATTATTATTCAGAATTTGTGATAATTGAAATTCATATTTTTATGTAACTCTTCCCATTTATATAAATTTCATTGTAAATCCTTCATTCTCTGCAGTGTGAAATATGCCACTAGTTCTTAGAATATTATGATTTTTGTTTGATGATTGAGATTTATGATGATTGTTCTTCCTCTTAAGCGTATATTATATTTTTAGTCTTTTTCATCTGTGTTTTAAATTTTGTACCCTTTTGATGATAACAAAAGGGGGAAAATGAGTTGAGATTTTGATTTATGAGTGAATATCTTATAGATATTTTTAATTTTGAAAATTCATTCAATTTTCATTCTTTTCACTCATTCATAGTTATAAGGGGATTTTCTGTTGGAGGGGAGCATTCAAATAGGGGGAGTTCGGTTCTTCACTGTCAAACACATTTATTATATTCAAAATCTTAATATTTGTTTGTCATCATAAAAAGGGGGAGATTGTTGTATATAACTTGGTTGTATACACAATTGCACGATTTTTGTTTGATGGTAACCACCAAATATATATATTATTATAAATGTGTTTGTTATTGTACTGTTTCAGATATTCATCACAGACAGGAACATAATATTTATATCTAAATAGAATACGACTATATAGAAATTCAAATATTCACACAATATTTTATTTAAATAGAATATTTTATTTCAAACATTCAAACAGTACAACTTTTACAACTCCGCTATTTGTACAAATTCAAAGATATTACTTCACATGATATTGTACTTGTATATAATCTGAAAACGATAGACAAATTTGTTTGAACACAATAAAATAATATTTTATTTTATTTAAATTTGTTTATTACAAATATCAGTACAATTCTCTCATTCTTTACAACACTCATTGTACAATCTCATATATACGTACAATTTACATTGACACATACACTAATACTCAGCTTCATCTTCTATCTTAGTCTTCTGTCTTCACAGCTCAAAGTAGTTCAGTCATCCTCTGCTTACCTGTCATATACAGAAATACACACAGAGTATTTAGCACAGAAATAATATTCTAATTTCTAGTGAATATAATTTTTATTTCAAAAATTTATTTGCCTCAGAGTTTCAGTGTGTTTCTCATCATTTTTCATGACTTGATCTGATATGTATATATTTCTAGTACCCACTGATCAGCCTCAACACACTACACTGATTTACTGATCAGAACCAGCAGATTCTGAAAAGCCACAACACAGTGTAGTGGTCTGCTGATATATATTCGAATAGACACATGTATATACACACAAATATATATACATACACATATGTGTGTATATACATATATGTATACATACTGATCAACAACATGATTGCACTGTGCATTTCAAACAAACAGCAAGGAGCAAGCTCAAGTGGACAATACAGCAACTATATATTGTATTAGTATGCAATAGAAATGCTACAAAAGAGCAAACCAGGATGGTAAAGCATGGTCATTCTACATGCAAATGATTGTCAGCATGGGACAACAACATGTGCATTATGTGTGCACAATACAATGGTCAAAGCAGGGTGCAACTCTTTGCTAAATAGTTCAAGACAGAGAGCATGGAAATGTAAATCCAATAGCTACAGCATGGGTCTTACATGCACACATGTGTGTGTGCACATTACAAAAGCAGCAAAGAAGAATGGTGCACAAAACAAATATGGTACAACATGCATGTAGTACACAGCTAGTATATACAAATGAGCAACAAGTAAAGCTTCTGGTTCACACAACAATATAACCATTGTAAGTCCAGATGCTAATGCAACAAGCCAGGTAGGAACGTTACAGGTTTAGCAATGCACTCAAACTACAGCAACATGATTCAAGTATGGAAGGTATGCATGGTACATTCAATAATCAAGCAACATGAGTTAAAATCAGAGAGTGTACATATATGGAAACCACAATCACACAGTCATGGCAAAGTTTTTGGCAAGTTTGCATTTCCAGTTTTGCGGAAATTAATCTAGAAAATCAATAAGGAGTAAAATGGGGATTTCCAAATTTCAAGAAAAAAGCAGCAATAATAGTTTTTTCCTTTGGCAAGAATAGATTTAAATTATCCTAAATTCAAGGATACAATCACAACAACAAATTCAAGCAAGGGATAGGAGAACACTTTTTAAATGATTTCCAGAATGCCATTCATGGGCAAAAATAAACTGGTATTTTTCCAAATATACAATGGATAAGGGTTTGACAAAATGTTTTCTATTTAATGTTTTCTAGTTTTGGTCGATATGCTTTCAGAAATCACTCAACGTTGTTTAGGCAAGTTATTCAAGACAAAAATACAATCTGTATATATTTGTTAGGATGGAGTATTTGCAAAAGATTTTCCAAGGCAAGAAATCACGCAAAACAAGTCTCATAATAAATTCAATCACGCAATTTTCCAGTCAATCCTTCCCAAATATACACAGGGACATGGTAAAGAAAAATCACTCAAGGGAAAGTATTTACTCCCAGTTTTTTTTAATCAATCAATTCAAAACTGTGATTACCATTTACTCGAGGTAACAATACAAATCACGCAAACAGGCCAAGCCATTAAACGAAATCAGAGAGAATTTTCGGTATTTATAATCCTATTTATATCCACCATTTCATCACAAGCAAGATTCCAGATCGATAACACAAACCACAAATTCAAGAGCAGAAATCGAATCATATCAGAAGATACTCACCAAGTTTTCGATCGCAACATTTAACCCCAAGTTTTTGAAGCAAGAAGCCTCGGAAATCGATCACAAAGCAACATACAAGAATACAAAGCCATAGAGTTTCTTTACATCATCAATCGATCGATTTGGAGGACGAAGTAAACCCTAAGTCCCAAATAGGAGCCGCCATTTTTCACTCTCCAGAGTACAAGAGAGATCGGGCAAATAGAATGAGAAGTGGGTCAGATGTGATTACGTGGGCTTGGCCTAGTTATTTTAAGAGGAGATTTAATTCGGTTCTATTTTATTAGGGTTTCACTTGTTTATCTTTTCGTTGTTGTATTTTCTATTTGTTTTGCAAATCGTCTTATCAGTTTCTAGGTCTGTAAAATCTAGAAAACCAGTCAGGGTGTTAACTGGCAGTTTACTAGAGCCTTTAAAAACTAGGGTTACTAGTTATGGAGTTGTAATCAAGGGAAATCTGATCTAAGGGATTAGATTAGTCTAGGGTTTTGAGCGTAGGATTAGAATAGAAGCGAGGGGCTCGCGAGTTTACATGGTCTTGTAAGCAAGATCTGTTCTTTTACCTAACAGAAGCCTTAGGAATGCAGTAATAGGTAGGGTTTCGCCGAAGCTGAGTATATCTTGTGTTATTCACTTTCTGCATTTATTTTCTGCTGCATTCTATGATCTGTGATATTTTTTAAATATCCTGTAAAACTGTAATAAACCCTATTCACTCCCCCCCCCCCCCCCACCCCTCTAGGGTTAATCTAGATCCAACAGGTTTTGCCGAAGCTGAGTATATCTGTATGTCATTTACTTTTTGCATTTACTCAATTTTTATTTGTGTTATTTATTTTTGTGTGTTACTTTGTGAAAAATCGCCATTTTCCTCTATCCATTGGAAGGAGAAGAAACCATATGTGTGTGTGTATTGTTTAATTAGTTAGCATATTTTATTAATTATTTTTTATTTAGTTAATTAATTAACCTTTAATTAATTTTATTAAGTAATTTATGTTAAATTATATTAATTTCAAAATGTATCCCATATATCTACATTATAACTTATGTCATTCTTAACACTTTAAAAACAACGTAACATATGTCATGATATATAATGTCTGCATAAATTTATTAATTAACTTATTTAATTAATTTATAGAATAATCTCACTAGTAAGTTATAAATTTCGAAATTAGTTTTCAAATATTTAGAATATTTTATTATATTATAACATTTATAATATGTATGGACATTTTTAAAAAACTTGACTTTTACTTTTAAGATTATTATATTTTAAATTTTAAAACCATTTTATGCTTTTATATTATAACATGTATACTATTATTTAAATTCGACCTTTAAATTTAAAATTTACACTCTAATTGTCAAGCAATTTTGATAATTAGCCCAAGACCCAGTGCAATTTGGACCTTTTCTATTTAAGCAACCTTTAGGCTCACATATATGTTCGAGCGAAGGTGGTAGCAAGGTAGGAGAAAGTACTTGATTACCAAACTAAATCCTCGACACAACCATTCTATACACCCTACTAACTGAATCGTGAGCTTAATTAGTTAACCCTAGCATGACTCATTATACTGCATAGACCATTAGGCTTCAGTACTATTTTTGAAACTAGGTCAGCCCATAGCGAAAGTTATGGGTAAATTTCAAAAAGATAAGCATATTTATAAATCATCTATAACATTTCAAAACTAATATAACTTTATAGGAAAAATTAACTTAATATTTTAGTGTATATTATTAATGATTTAAATAATAGTTTCAGCTGTAATTAATTAATATAATATTCTAATGAGGAAAAAATATTCTTAAAATTTACAAAACCCAAGGATCCCAATACATGTATCATAAAATATATCATATTTTTCATTTAAATTATTATCTTCAGTAATTAAGATACATTTCGAGTAAAAACTTAAGTTAATTAATGAAAATATAAATATTCATGAAAAAGTGTGAAATAATTGTTGGCAGCTTCTTACATGATGTATTAATTTAGAAAAACAAAAAATTTAATTTTTGAATAAATAATTATTTTTATGTAATAAAAAACTCATATAATCATTAATAATTCATATAATAATATATAAATATTAAACTTGGATTTTATAATTTATAATAAGTATAGATAGACACATAAAGAATTAATTAGTTTTGTATATTATATAGTCTTATATGTGATATATATAAGCGTAGTATTTATATACACACGTAATTAATATTTAGGCATAGCCACTTACATTTAGTAATATAAACAAAAATATCAACTTTACATGTCTTCTCTCGCTGCTTACCCAATCCCATTGCCGCTACCAACCTATCCTCTCTTCCATCGAGCCTACCGATGTTTGTATCTCTCCCTTTAAATCCACCGCCTTTGCCTCCTGACCCACCTCAAACCCCTGCTTCACCATCCCCTCTTCTTCTTCCGATAACGTTACTAGCAACATTAGATGTCAACAGCCATGGACTTTTATGTTTAAGCGTAAACCATTGAACGTTGGGAAGTACATACCTATTGACCTCACCCATGTGATAGTGGATGATGCTCTTGAACTAGTCGATGTTGTCCTTGAAGCAGGAACTGGTGTATGGAATGATTATATTGTAGGGGTTTTCTTGGACAAAACCATATCCTACACTGCGGTGGTAAACAAATTGAAGGCGATATGAAAGCTGAAAGGATCAGCAATGGTGAAATCTAAAGGAGTTTTTTTTCTCATGTATGGAAGATAAGAACCAAGCAAATCCTATTATGAGTGTTGTATGTGGTAATGTTCACTAGATTCTATAACATCCGTATATTTGCCTGGTCTAACTTCGGGATAAACTGGATAAGTAGCATGTTGGATAAACTGTTATGTATGGAAAAAATGATGGAAACTAGGCAAAGAATCCAACATGCAAAGTGCTTAATTAAAGTTAAACCAGAAAAAGAGCTTGTGGATGATTTTCTAGTCAAAATAGTTGAGGGTGGGGTTCAAAGAATTTATGTTAAGTACTTGTGGAAACCAGATATTTGTGTCAAATGCAGATCATTTCGACATTTAAGTGGAAATTGTGACACATCTACAGTGTTGTGAGGAGAAAATACTAAGGGAAATGAAACAGTCAACAAAGGAGTGCAGATGAAGGAACAAGTGATAAGTAAGAACAGAAATGTGGCAGGAGGTGAAATCAAAATTAACAATCAAAGGTGGCAGGTAGTGACAAATAAGAAGAATAAAAATGTTGTGAACTCAAATAACAATGGTGCTGTTAATAGAAGTAGTGGAACATGGAGAAATTATGAGAAAAATCCAGTACAAGAAATTGAAAAAGGAAATAGATTTGAAGCTTTGGAGGAAGGCCGGTTTGTTCAAGAAATAGACAAGATCTCTAATGAAGATAATGCAGTGGAAGAATTTGAGGATATGAACATGGAAGAAATCAGTGACTATGCAATGGCCACGCTTGACAAGGGAAGATTTTGAATATCTGTGAACCCCATGCAGAAAGCAATGGTGGTTTAGATGGAACAAAAGTGTTTGATGAAATAATTGAGGGTGTGAAGATATATGAAATGATTTGAGAAACTATCATGCAAGTGAGGTTGGATGGAAAAAGTGATGAACAGGAAGTCACCACAAGTAATAAAGAAGAGTTATTGGTTAATTAAGAAGTGGAAAAGGAAACAAAGTTGATGCAAATGGTGTTGAAATTGAGAGTGCAATAAATGTTAAAACTGCAATTGGTTAACATGCAAAAGAAAATGCACTATAATGACTCTCATGACTTACCTCTCATGTAAAATCCTATGTCCTCCTCTGTCCCATTGGACCCAAAGATATCAATGCAAACTACATCTCCTCTAACTTCCACCTTGCCTTTATCAAACCTTAATCCATACTCAAACCTGCAACCATCCCCCAACTTACAAACCTACTTCACTTGATTCCCTATCCCGAATGCCTCTAAAACCACCCAATGGTAAAAGGTTTGGCACATCTACCTCTGTACCTCACAAGTATAGGTTAAGGAGTATGAAAGATGATATCTCCATTCCTCCTACAGTTTAATTAATGAGGAAAACTTTAGGAGTGTGGAACATCAGAGGATGTCACAATGACATAAAACTTGACCATTGTAAAGTTCTAATAGCAGAAAATAAGCTTAATGTTCTTGCCTTGCTTGAAACCAAACTCAATCTTGAGTTGACATTGAGAGCAACAAGATACATTAACCGTTAGTAGCAATACTTACATAATCTAAATGAAGCACCATATGGTAGAGTTTTGATTCTCTACAACCCTTCAGTCATCCAACTTATCTCACTTCAATCCATATCACAAATGACACATTGCCATGCTTTAGATTTAATTGAACAAATTTCCTTCCTTTTAACCATTGTATATGCAGTCAACTCTTCCATTGTTAGACAAATTCTACTTGATAAAATCCCTTCACTTATCCAATCTTCTCTACCCTGGTTTGTGATGGGTGACTTCAATTGTTGTTTTGATGTCTCACAAAGATTGGGAAGTAACCCTTTGTCTCAAACTAAAGTCCTTCCTCTTAAAAAGGTTATTCATTATGTTGACCTTATCAACATCAAAAGATCTAGGATGCCTTTCTCTTGGAAAAATAGTAATAGAACTAGACCCAGAACTTTCACTCTCATTGATCATGCCCTTTGTAATTCCCCATCTTACACTACATAAACATCTCTATCTTGTAACCTACCACCACCTCTCCTCTCTGATCACCCTCCTATTATTCTCCAACTCAGTGGGATTGACATGAAAGGTTCCTCTAGTTTTATTTTTTTTAATAATTGGGTCTGTGAACCTGAGTTCTCAGACGTTGTCAAAGAAGTTCGGGTAAGATCGGGTTTTGGCAGTCCAATGTTTATTTTGTAGACAAAGCTGAAAGACACCAAAGTGGCATTGAGAGATTGGGCCAGATAGAAGTTTGGAAGTGGAAAAAAGCAGAGTACATACTAGAGAAACAAGCCTTGAGAGATTCAAACAACTATGATGCAGGACCCCACCAATTCAATTCACTCGAGCATGGAGAAATACATTTCAAAACAATACCGAGAAGCACTGTATTCTGAAGATGCCATGACCAAGAAAAAAGAAAGAATTAAATGGAAAGAGGAGGGATACAACAACAGTGCTTTCTTCCAAGCTTACCTCAAAGACAAGTAATGTAGAGAGAATATAGTGACAAGTGTTGACAATTTTGGTAACACTGCTAGAACTCAAACTGAGGTAAAAATTCTTTTCTAGCTCACTTCTCTGATCTTTTTGGCAACAAAAGCAATTTCAAACCTGATTTAGAAATGATAAACCCATATTTATTACCAAAAATTTCTAGACCTAATTTTCAACCTCTATATGTTGAAGTAACTATAAAGGAAGTTAAGCTAACTATGTTCTCTCTGACTAGAAAATCTTCCAATGGTCCAGACGGTTTTAATGCATTTTTCTTCTATACATGCTGGCCTTTTATCTAAACTGATGTCTGCAATGTTATTAGACATTTCTTCAAAAAAATCAAGAATGAACCTTTACTATAATAACACTAACATAACTCTTATACTGAAAATAAAGAATGCCTCAAGGGTCTCTGACTTTCGACCAATCTCATGTTTCAATACTATTTATAAATGTATCTCGAAGATCATTGCTACTAGGCTGAAACAGTGCTCCCCTCCATAATTTCACCCAATCAAGCTGCATTTTTACCTGGCAGAAACATTCTTGACAATGTGTTGTTATCCCATGAACTTCTTATGGATATAACAACAATAACATTAGCACAACAACTATGTTTAAATTGGTTATTATGAAGGCCTTTGATATGCTTTAGTAGGATTCTATAGTTATGGTTATGGAGTATATGAATTTCCCTCCTTATTTCATTGCATGGATCTACACTTGTATCTCTTGAATATACATCTCTAAGTCCAACTGATTTTCTGTGGCTATTGCATTATCCAGAAATCTTTGTGTTTGATAATATGATTTCTGGACCATTTAACCCATACACTTTCTCTACCATTCAAGAAATTATCAACATGCTTAAAAATGCAGCTTTTTTCCAAATCAACAAGTTAAAAAAATACCAAGTCCTACTTTACATACTGGTTTTTCAACTTCTTTGAATGCAATTGGAGCTAAATATCTCCCTTTAGTTTATCCTTCCATAGGAATCTCATGAAGGTAGACCGAATCATGCTTATCAATTTGGTTAGGAGAATTTAAGTTCTTGCCCAATACACTTGCAATGAAAACACAACAGATTTAATTAACATTAGTCTACTGACTTGACTTAAAAGTCTAGAGGTCAAAAGTTCATTCTAGCAGTGATTTTACTGAATAACGGCATGCATTGACTGACAGAGATCTTTGCAGTGATGAGAGGTAATCCAAGGTAAGATATAGTGCCACCATTGTTTTTAAATCCTGTTCTTTCACTTAGTTCATGAACATAATTGTCATTAAGTCCAACAATTTTCACATCTGATGTGTCTAGGTTAATCTTCAATCCAGTCATCTCGTAAAAGCACTTAAGTGTATCAAATATGATCAAGCCAATTGTCTCAGTGTCAAGAGTGTAGAAAATGACTAGATCATCTGCAAACATTAAGGATAAATTTCTAGGTTCAATGCACATAAGGTGTAGCTTAAATTGCCCACTAACAATTTTGTTGTTCAATATTTGGGTCAGCTTCTCCATAATGATGATGAATATGTAAGCTAATAAGGGGTCTCCTTGTTTAATCCTTTGTTTTCTCCAAAAGAAACCCATTGGTGATCCATTAACTATAATGGAGAACTTAGCTGAAACTTAGAGCTCTTATTCTACCACTTTTCACTCAACATCTGAAGTTAAGCTATGGCATGATCCTTAGTTAGCCAATCGCCTGGTTCTGAGCAAAGAACTTTCACATCTAGAAATTGAAATGTCTGGATTGTGCAGAAGCTCCAAAGTGAGTGATCATTTCTATCATAATGTCATTTTCCTAACAAAAACCTCTGTTCTGATAATTAAACAAATTTAGAGAAGCGTTAGGCAACTGAAATTAGGCAAAAATGAAGGTGGTAGCACTTTATAGGGAAAGAGGGAAAAATATTTCAAATTAAAAACATGTACAATAATCTAGCAGGTTATAATGTTATGGACAGATGTAAATGGAGCATGAAAGTTTTGTATAAAGATAACTATGCAAAAGTGAACATGTTGCTTTGGAAAGAGATTAAGAAGGCAGTATTTAACCAAAGACAAGCTTAATGAAAGAGGCATGCATACTGACTTAACATGTGTTATGTGTGGTACCCAAAATGAAACTCTTGAGCATATATTCTTTGAATGTACCAATATCTACCCTATTTGGAAATACTTAATTAATATAATAGGTAGAATTGATACTAGTCAAGTAAGTGGAATTGAATGGAGAAAATTTAAAAACCAGACTAGTAGAAAGAGAATTAAAGGGAGACTTCTATACTTTGTACTCAAGAAATTTTTATCAACAATGTAGAGAGAAAGGAACTTGAGAATATTTAATCCGTTAAAAGCCAAGAACAGTAAGAAAAGGAGTCAAGATGGAAATTAGAAATGAGTTGAAGCTTCTGAATTTCACTTTCTACCCTGGCATCTTGCATTTGTTGCCATGAAATCAATCGAATTTGCTTGTAAATATGTTTTTTTCCTTTTGATTAGTGTACCGTATTTCTATGTTGTCTTGTGTGTGTTGTAACCTTTCTTTTCTCTGGTACATTAATAAAAGTGGTAGGGGTCCAATTAACCCCGTCGGCCTTGCTAAAAAAAATATAGGCATAGTATATATTTATATGTATTGTACGTTAATCAATGCAAAAAACTGATATATTTTTATAGAAAGTTAAGCCTATTAATAATCGATTTATAAATATAAGCTTCCACATTATGCACATAACCAATTTAAGTGTGACAACTACATTTACCTACAAAAATCTAACTTAACTAAACATCCAACAATAATATATATATATATATATATATATATATATATATATATATATATATATATACATGGTTTCAGTTATATACAATTTGTAATTATAAAGTATGATATATTACCAATAAAATGATATGAAAGTAATCAATTAACTATGCCTTCGAGTCCATGTAGAAGCAATGAATTCTCTTCTCTAAGTATGTCTTGATTCGTCAAGTAGCTAATTTGGAATTGATGGCCTTTTACTATCCAATAGTACTTGATTTAGTCTGAATTGATTTGAGATATTATGACCTAATTTATAGATATATTTTGGCTAGAGAAGAGAGGAGAAATAAATGCAAAAAAAACATTACAGAATAATAGGTTAAGAGATCCTTGTTTATAGTGGCATAAAAGAGAAAATAAGTAGAGCGGATTAACTATTCTCGCTTAATCTTAACCAGTTAACCACAAACCCATTATCAATGTTTTGGCCACTGTTAATCCATCTCCAAGACTAAAATTTTCAGTGATAGCAGTGGACTTTAAATTCATTTAAGCGCAACAGAAAAAACTAATCGCTTATCGATATCATATACCGATTGATATATTTATTGATATTATAAATATATAACTTTGTTTGTTTCTCGAATCATATTCAAATTTTATAAATAATATTTCATAAATACTAATTAATTTAATTATTTTGAAACAACTATAGACTAATTAAATCGTTTTCATTTAAGAGCACTCATCGTTTCGATTGTGTAACTTTTAAATGTAAATTCGATCAACAAGTAACGATGAATTACTCGAACACTAATTTTCACATGTTACTTGGCAGGTAGTGTGACATTATGACTAAATTTATCGCTTACTCAATCTCGATAAAAAAAATCTAATTTTAATTTGTTAAGTGTTATCTATTTGTAACATTTATATAAACCAATATTCTTCATTTAAAATATATCACTTTGGACTAACGACCCGCATTTTTGACCGTTTACATCGATAATAATCCACACATCTCCTATCCAATGTGATCAATAAAAAAAAATCTAATTCTAATTTGATAAGTGTGACACACATATATTGTAACGACCCGCATTTTTAACCGTTTACGTCGACAATAATCCACACATGTCAACCAAAACAAATCTAAAATACAGATAGTTATTAGAGTAAATATAAGAAAAGAAAGAAAAAAGAAAAACGATCACAGAATCTCACATCGAAAGGACAAATATAATAAATAAATAAATAAATAAATAAGAGTTCATGACAACATACATTAGATTATGCTTTACAACAACTATCAGAGTTATACATACAATACATAATACAATAATGCAGCGGAATAGAAATAATGTAGTGGGAAAATATAGTAGATAATAAACCAAAATTTGTCTTCATACTCCAATATAATGCGGGCTTCGCTAACTGAAAAACTCAGGTTGACTTGAGCACAAATGAAAATACAAAAATACTTGGATCAGAACTAAAATATTTTCATATCAGTCAAATCAAAAGCATGTAATAATATGAGTGCCACAACGTCAGAGATCCTTACGGCAATTCACATCTCTTATCCACTGTGCTCGTTAGTGTAATAACTTAAGAGATGTTACGAGAATTTCCATTTCCTAAGAATCCATCAGACTTGATACTATATAACATATTTCGGTATTATGATAGTGTCTATTAAGTAATGTAAAGTATCAAAATAGCATAAACGGGATTACCATTATTACACTCACACCATTTATATATTCCCTAGTATATACAGTACCATAATTCCTCCGTAAGTTGGAGGGCTATCAGAGGGTACTCCATATAAAATAGTACAAACCAAAATCGTAGAGGGTTCGTATAAAGCATGTGATAAGGGGCATGAGGAATGCCAGGGTTGATACACCGTTTGCAGAGTCGGACTGGTGGTAACGCATAACAACAACTACCTCCCACCTTGAGACATACTCCCATGATCAAAATCGAAGGGTGGCCACCAATCTCATCACAAAAGTAATATAAAGGTATTGAAGAAGTATGCTCCATAGGAGGAATGACCTCACTTGGTATCGGCGTAGCTCCTATGTTAGTCACATCAAACTGACTCACGGGAGTCAGGGTCGTGTAAATACCATGTATCGGAATCGTTTGCAAACCATCCTACTTCGTTTTGGATTCTCCGCCATGTACACAGTTGTTGAACTGGTTTTCGGTATTGGCAGAGAATATGACAATAAATGATCCCGGTCTCTTTAACAACTAAACGTTTACATTTTTCACATCAGTCATATTTTTACATTTCAAACGGTTCATCATTCATATCGATTTTTCAGATTTGCTTTAAATCGATTCATATTCAAAATAGGATATACTTTTATATTAAAATCTTAGTTTAAACTCAACTTAGAATATTGAAAAAATTCCAATCTTAAGATAATTTGAATATTTAAAATAGTTGAATTTTATAAATATATTATAATAGTTTAGAAAAATTTGAAACAGTTTGAAAATAAATAGTTGTATATAAAATAGAATTATCAAATTTTAGTAAAATCTATAGGTTAATATTCAAGTGGTTTATAAAATAATTAATATATAAGTTAAAAATACAATAGTTATAAAGTAAAGAGTTTATAAAGTAAGTAGTTATTATTTAAAGTAGGTTCAAATAGTTACAATTTATATATATATATATAAGTTAAAATAGAATAATTTGTAAGTAAAATAGTTATCTAGTAAAATAATTTATAAAAATGGTTTAAAATAATATAGCTGGATTTAGAATCGTTTCTTCCGAATTTCAATTAAACTTAAAAGTCATATTCCCGTTTCAAATCAAATCAACTCTACTTCGATATTTCAAATCGATTCAACATCCAATTATAATTTCAATTCGATTGAAACAACTCGATTCAAATATTTGAAGTTTTAATTATAATTTTCGCTTTGAATTATTTCATTTTATAATAATCTCGAGTTCACAATCCAAATGTTACTTTGAATCAAATTTATAAGAAGCAAATTTCAAGGATGAATAAACAATTCAATTTCAATAACTTCAATCCATATTCTGTTTTGAGTTTTAACTTCATTTTACAACGTTATCAAATTTCCTTTAAAATTTTAAAGTTCAAATTCAAAGGAAATCGATTTTAAACATCATTTATATTGTTTTTAAAGTAATATTTCAAGATTCATTGCTAAAATAAATTTATTTAACCAACCGGTGTCTGTATATAATTTTCTATCCTATGGCCAAGTAATATTTAAAATTCAATTTTTGTATTTGGGATGGATATATATCATTTCAATCCAAATCAGGGGTCATAGGTATTTATCATTTCAACCTATGTTCTTAATTCATTTTAAAGATTAGTCATGGATTTATTTGGTGCCCTTAACATCCAAGGTAAATGATTGGGATTAACCAACACAAACAATGGTCATTTAAAATTCAAGGTGAATAACTGGTAAATTCACACAATTAAACATCTAATATGTCAAACATACCAAATCCAAGCCACCCATCACATCAATACATCTAATATGTCCAATATCGTGTAAATTTACTAGTTATCAAATGACGGGTTTTTAACTAGCGATTAAATGTCGAATTTTAACTTAACTGTAAAATTTAAGCTAACAGTCAAAAATTACACTATCGATGTCAATCAACATAAATATGCAATTTTAACTACCAAAAGGCAATCAATACAATCATATCATAACATGATTTTATTTTAACTAATAATTGAATACTTTAGTTAAGCGTGAGTGGGTTAATCACTCATCTTTGGTTTTGAACGCGTTTGAAATCCAACCAAGACCCAAAATTAAACAATCTCCAAACCCAACAAAACTAGATCTATGATGTCCGAATTTTGATACGATCCTAACAAAATAAATCGCGAGTAAATCCGAGTCCGTATGCAAAAGTTATTAATGTTTGAAAATATAAATTTTAGACGAATAGGAAAATAACAAAATAAGCCTCACCTAACCACTGCCACATCATCAATCCACTCCCCACCTTCTTCTTCATACGCAAGCTACAAGAAACCCGCACCCATCCATGGAAAAGAATTGGCAAATTTTGTCCTCCCTATTTCCTCATTCCTTTAACAAAAAACCGAACTGGCAGATCAAACGATGATCTCTACGACGACGTCACCATCACGACCAACTCCGTCATGCCATGCAAAACGCATCCAGGTTTCCATGCACGATGTACTGTATACGTTGCAATATAAAATTTCACTGAATCCCATCAAATTTGCTGCAAGATGATATCCATCCCTACAAATCCAAAACCAATATCAAATTTTTGAATCGGTGCTCATAAATCCTTCCATCCTCAAACCTAGGTCACAGCTAAATTTTAGGGCGACAGAAATTTCAATCGAACCCAATCATGTGCATACCATCTCGAAGCTCTCTCATCAACAAGTTCATCGGATCTGAAATCTCTTGATTTAGTTTTTTTTCTTTCTTATAATTTTTTGAAGATAATAAATCATGGCGGCCATGAATAATTCTTTCAAGTAGCCATTCGATTTAGTTACAGGATGAAGAGTATGTTAAGAGAACGTGGCTATTGATAAGCAATAGCTTGTTAGATTTTAATTAAATTTTATTCACTCTTTATAATCCAACGCTTAAAATCCGAACCTTCACACAGAAGCTTCGATCATCACGAAAATTGACATTATGCTATATTTCAATAATCCGGACTCGATGAAACTGGTTTTTTCGAAATCCAAGATCATTTGAAAAATGCCTATTTAAATGTCAAATTGTTAATTGATATGCGTTTATATAGCGCACGATCACATAATAACTTTAATTGATACAAAACTTAAAATGTTACAATAATTTATAATTCTGAATCCAATGTAACTGATTTCATCGAATTCCAAGATCGTTTGCAAAATGGCTATTTTAACGGGTTAATTAATATACAATATTTCAATTTTCATTTATTCACATTTTAAATTAAATTTCAAAGTTCGTTAACTCCATTAAATAAAAATAGAGTTCGAATTAACTTTATAAATCAAATTTATATTTATCAAATCCAATTCAAAGTTTATTACTTTTACTCAAATCAAAAATAGCATTCAAATTAACTTTATAAATCAAATTTCTTTTAATCTAAATTCCAAATTTAATTATTTACCAAATTCAGTTTGGATTTCAATTACAAATTAATCAAATTTATTTCATTCAAATATTTAAATTTCAACTTTCAATGTTTATCAATATAAACTAAATCATAATCTTACTTGCAATCAGTACAAGTTACTATTGTCATAATAAGTTGGGTTTCATTTTTTAAATGATTATATGAAGTTTACACCATAAATTTTCAAATTAAATCATGTTAAGAATGTTGTTCAATTAAGGTCTAAGAGGTAATTATACCCCTACTTGATTAACTTCATTTTTGATTGAGGAATGGTTAAGGTTCAATAGCAAAGATTAGTTAAAGATACGGGCAATTGATGAGTGTTATGGTCTTGAGTTGTCGTAACAGTGTTTTATACGATATTTGTTTAAATCCAAAGTAAATGATTTTTGGAAACGTTTTTCCAAATATAATTAGAGATGTTTTCTAATCATAGAAAATGAAATGAAAGTTAAGAATTTGCGAATATATGGAAATGTTTTCCAGTATTAATAATGTATATTCACAAATTCTTATTTTCTATATTTAGAAAATATACGTTATTAATATCGGAAAACATTTCCATATACTCACATTTCTTATTTTCTATAAATTTATTAACGCAATTTTATTCAAATCTTCAAATATAAAATTTCAAATCTCAATATTTCATTACATAAACAATTAAATTAAGTTTACATCATAAAATTATATAGTTATATCATTAAATTTTTTATTTTGTAACCGTTAAATATTCAGAAGTCATATTAAATTCAAAAAAAATGTATATAGCAGAATTGTAGCACCCCAATTAAATATATATATAGAGAGAGAGAGAGATAGAGAGGAGTGTTTCGGGGCACCCTTGTTTTGTAGCACCCCAATTCATATGTAAGTTACACAAATTCGAATTTAACAAAAATTTGTACATGTTCAATCCATATATATATTATCGTCTGCCCTAAATTTAAACTCGTTTCGACCTTCTATATGATGTTTAAATTTAACGATTCGAATAAATGTCTAAACGACGAATAATTTAGCTAATATTTTGAAAGTGTTATGAATATCAAAACGAGCTCAAATTTTGGATGGATGATAATATTTATGTGGATTGAACGTATACAAATTTTTATTGGATTTGTACTCGTGTAGCTCACGAACGGACAGAGATGGTAAAAGAGTGCTTCACAAGAGGAATGATCTGAAACGCTCCTCTTGACGTATGACTATGTTGTATGGGTTTCAAGTTACAACTTGATAGCTTTGGGATCATCCAAATATGAAGTATAAATGTCTTATGGTCATGGTTCCTTCACTTGGGTCTCCCATCTTATCTTCATCATTCTTCCTTGGGCCTTCAGGCTTTTTTCATATGCAAGGGATTGTATTTTTATTCACCTTTGTCTTCAATTAATATAAAATAAAATCATACGAATGCTCAAGGTGTAAATACGCGTTTTCTCAACGAAAATAAATAAATAACCAACCACTACTACAGACGAAAAATAGCATTAAGAACTGAGATATACAAATCTAAAATTTACCATTTCTCCTCTTCGCGGTTAGGTCTTAAATTTCAACATTATTATTGTCTAGTAAAATATCAAAATAATTTCTATTTTTGTTCCTAGTCTAATGCCAAAGGTCAACATTTATTTAATTTAAATCCACGACCCAATGTTAAGTCGCTTAGATTTAGGTCATGAGTTTAAATTTTGCATATAGGCAATCAAATATTGGACATATTTAAAGTTCATTAACTGGATGATACACACACATCAATTTATCAAATGATATTATACATTCAGGAAAATCGGTTGAAGGAAGAACACGTGCGGTTTTTTAGTTTGAAGGACGCGGTCATTATTTTTTCACAGGAAGGACGCGACGATCAAAATTTCGGCTGAAGGAAAAATGTTTGCAGTAAATTTATTTTAGCATCTTCTTCTTCAATCTTCATCTTCATTGATGCCGTTCCAAAAAAAAAAAAAAAAAAAAAAAATCGTCCTCAATTCTCAAATTGTTCATCTTCAATAAAAAAACCTCAATGCCTACAACCTCAAATCGATCTGCAATCGTGTGTTTTCTGTCGAATGAAGATTAAGATCGTTGCAAAATTATTTGATCGATATCAAATCGTGTATCTACTACCAAATCAAACGAGTTTTTCGTTTTTGTTGTGATTTTTAATTTTGAGAATAAGAGATTATGCTGCTGTGATTTGTTTCCATTGGATTTTTGTTTCTTTCCAGAATAATGATATATGAAACTATCATTTCGAGTGGTTTGGAATGATGCGATCACTAACCACGTTACAAAGTTGAGGTGGAGACGCGGAATTGTATGCCAGAGGTTAGAAGTTTAAATTCAGCAAATAATAAACCCCAGCGTCTTTGTGTTGTTTTGTGGTGTAGAGTTCACAAGTCTGGGTGTCTTTGTGTTTAAATTATGTAGTCTTGCTGAACATGGTGAGCGTGGTTGAGTAAAACACGATAATTGTCAACAAGGTTTCGTTTTGTGCAAACTAGGTTGATGGCTTTGGAAAGATCTTACAATCCACTAGCCTCAGACCCTCTGGGCTACAAGCTAAATTTCAATGCTCCTAAAGCTGATGCTAATGTAGCATATGAACTTTGACGCCTATGCATATATATCATACATAATTGTATACAAGAATGTTTTAATACGGTGTATCAGCATACCCATAAGGTTGAACATGAATGATTAATGTATAATAGGTGATATGACTTACCAATGGGATTAGTTTGGCATGCATACTCTCGTGCAGCTAATGGCAGTTGAATATACCATTGCATTCATAAAGTGAGCTACCATAAATAAAATATAATAAATGATAGTTGAATTTATCATTTATATTTTTGAAGTGAGTTAGCACGTGTAGAATTTGCAAAATAATGTTTGAATATAGTACTTATTAGTAAAATGAACTAGCATGTATAGAATATAATAAATGATAGTTGAATTTAGCATTGTATTTTTAAAAGGTACTAGAACGTTTATATATGATAAATGATAGTTGAATATAACATTGTATTTTTAAAGTAAACTAGAATGTACAGAATATAATAAACGATAGTTGATGTCAACATCGTATTTTTAAAGTGAACTAACATGTATATAGTATGTTAAATGATAGTTGAATATAGCATTATATTTTTAAAACGAACTAGCACATATAAGATATAAAAAATGATACACAAATATAGCAGTGTGTTTTCTAAAGAGAACTAGCATGTATAGATATGATAAATGATAATTGAATTTAGCATTGTATTTTTGAAAGTGACCTAGCATGTGTATAATATTCTAAATGATAGCTGAATTTAGCACTATATTTGTAAATTAAACTAGTACTGTATGTAGAATATAAATAATGATAGTTGATTTTAGCATTGCATCTTTTAAAGTGATTTAGCATTATATTATTAAAATGAATATATCATCATGTATCGTATGCTAAATAATGGTTGAATATAGCATAATATTTAAAAAGAATGAATTAACATGTATAAATTATAATAAATGATAGTTGAATTTAGCATTGTATTTTTTAAATTGAACTAGTATGTGTAGAATACTTTACATGAGGGTTAAATATTGCATTATATTTTTAAATTGAATTACATGTATAAAATATGAAAAGTGATAGTTGTATATAACATTATAATCGTAAAGTGAACTAGCATGTATAATATACGATAAATGATAGTTGAATTTAGCATTATATTTTTAAAGTGAAATAACATATGTACAATATGTTAAATGATAGTTGAATATAGCATTGTATTTTTAAAGTGAAATAACATATGTGCAATATGCTAAATGATTGTAGAGCCTAGTAACATATTTAAGAATATGATAAGTGATAGACTGATATAGCATTTTAACTATATGCAAAACGATAATATAATTTAGCATTTTTGAACTGTAAAAAAACTAATATGATATTATCATGATTTAATGCTAAGTTAATTTAGCACTTTTAGTATCATTGATTTTATTTTATTTTTAATTCACATCAATAATGAATGAGAAGATGTCGTGCTGTAGTATGATTTTTTTTTATTTTATTTTAAATCCAGATCAATGATGATGAGGGTGCAAATGGTACAACAGTATATAATTTAGACACCAACGTGGTACAGTATGATTGAGAAGAGGACGGGAAGGAATTTTACGGGAAGGACAATCGACGATAGTAAAACAGAAGTCGCCGCGTCGACGGCGGTGGCGGCTACTACATCGACAGCAGTGGCGACTTCTGCGACGGCGATGACTTCGGAAGGCTGTCAATGGGAAAAAGTGAAATGGCGGTGACTTCGGAAGCTGGTTAGGAAAACAAGACGATTGCCCTTCTGATGAAAAAATAAATGTTACGTCCCCGCTTTATAAATTATTGTAATGCTTTTCCAATAAACTAATTTACTCTTATACATTACCATCAAAACGGACATCCCAATAGAAACTATCGCATATAATCCAAATGTAACATATCATGAATCAAACTTTATAGTTCTCATACAGAAAACGTAGTCGTGCATATAATCCAATAGTTATTCAAGTTTGTCCCTTGCACAGTTTCCATATCACAAAGATAATGCACATGGATACACACTATAGTTCTATTAAACAGTATTAACGTACGTGAAAAGAACACCACAAAGACAAAAAAAATTAAAGCATTGCCAAAACATCATCACTTACCATTGAACTGCGAATACGTCTGCTGAACAAAAGTCGGCTTTACATGGCACCTAGGATGATCAATTCATTGAAAGAACACATCTACACCCATGGTACATATAGGAATATGCACCACCAGTGTACACGGATGCTATTTATTTTCTTCACTAAAGAATAAAATCATATGAAGTCTGCTTTGACTGTTGTAAATAGATAGTTCACCAGACATTCTGTTCACGTCCTCACCTACATATTTTCAATTAGAAACGAGGGCATCTACTGATCAAAACAATGTATCATGCCAAAGGATAAGGAAATAAAAATCTAATACGAATCGAAAATTCATCTCCATATTGTACACATGAATCTAAAAAAATCTAGATTTTGGACGATCACCACCACCACCCATCATCATTGGCTCACATGCACGCTGTTTGAAACAAAACTCACATGATTGAACTCCTTTAACTTCGATATTCCTTCATCCGTTTTCCCTTGTAACAGATCCACGTAGATTGATGCAAGCAAGACTTTAGGATTATCTGGAAGTAAAGACAAAGCGTTTGATACAAACTGGCTTGCTTTCTCAGTTTCACCCCTCATTGCATATACGCTGACCATGTTTAGGTAAGTAATGCCCTTAGCTTCATTAGCCAGCATGAAAATAGATCCACTGGACTCATCCATATTATTGTTTTTTGTATCTTCGCAGTCGCCAAATGTCCCTCTTTTCCAGCTCCATATCACTCTGTCATCGTCGCTGTAAGGCAATATGACATCTTCGTTATCAAGGTATACTGATAAGTGCTCTGCTGCTTCTTCCACTCTGTTCAGTTTGCAAAGTGCTTCTGCAGCATATGTATGAGCAAGAAATACATAAATCTTGGAACATTCTGGAAGTTCTAAAAGCATTTTTGAAAAAGATAAAGATGTCAGTGGGTTCTCCAACAACAATTCGTTGTATGCCAAGTCTGCAAGAACTGCCTGCTTGAGCATGTGGTTCTCTTCTCTTTTCATCTCCTCATAAGCCAGGGCAGAAGTCTCGAGAATCCCTTTTTCCTCTTTGCTATTTCCATTTGAATCAGTGTTCGGTTTCAGCTTCTGCTCATTTCTGTTCAATAAGAAAAGCGAAGTATGGAGACAGTAGCGAGCAAATGGAAGTGAAACCTTGCATTCCTTGTTAATCACTTCTTCCAAAATAGAGTTGTTTTCTGGTTTCAAATCTTCGACAATTAGTCTACGCCATATACCTGAACCGACGACATTAACTGTAATAATATTTTCATTGTTATTTTTTCCCAGTATACCCTTCTCGAAAGCTAAAAAACAGCATTCAGCAAGTCGAAGCCATAAGAGTGGATGGTCATAAAAGGTTGTTGTGGCTTTACTAAAACACATGGCAGCAATAAATGGTTTGCCACATGCCAGATTTTGAATGCCGAAATTGTAACATACCATCGACGATTTATCATCAGAGAATGAGAAAAGCTTCCGAGGCTTCTCTAATCTAACTGCAGAACAATTTTTCAAAGCCTTAGCAAAGAACAGACCTGAAGTATGGGGAGCTTTCTGACTATAATGAATGCACCCGACGTTATTGTTGTACATACTAAGCAGTCTGGGCTCAGTTTTATCACTATATGTCATATTTAACAGTTTAACAGCCTTGCGGTAGTTTCCACGAGAATATTCAACCTGAGCTTTTAACAGTAATTCTGTAGACAAGTCTTTGCCTTTTACTGAACTCACAGAGAGTTTGATTTCACGCTTTGCTGCTTTTAAATTTCTAGTGATAAGGAGGAGACGGATTTTGTACAGTTGCAATTTGAGTTTTAGGTCATTGGCTGTGGCGGCAAGACGGTTGAAAGGTGGTGTTCCTACAGTTTGGCTACTACCATCCAGAGTTGAGTATAAATTTTCATATTCTAAGGCATCGTCTGACAAAGTTCTTGATAAAGAGTTCTTATTAGAGTCAGAATTAGAAATCTCTTGGGTGGTTGTGTTGTTAACAGTTGATGTTTGGGATGTTTGATTTTGTGATTGATGGTGAGTGGTGTTTCCTTTGTCACCTGAATTGTGTATGCCACTATTAACACCAAGAAATGATTCCAGTTTCCTAATAACAGCCTGAAAATTAAACCAAGGCATCATGATCTGAATAAAAGGTAACCATCTCAACAAACATGAAACATTCAGATTATGCAAAAATATTATAATTATTATGAATACGTTAAAGGTATATCGTGAGTGTGTGCACAGGTGTGCATGCATTAATGAGACAGGAGTCAGAACAAGGGTGGGATGGGGTGGGGTAGGCTGGCGGTCACAATATTCAATCTAAGTAAATTCCAGTCAAACAATAATGGTGCAATAATAATTTGACGACAAGTTGAAAGGAAGTCAAAATTTTGAAGATAACACCACAGCTATAGAGATTTTGCATAATCATCTAGAACAGTTCCTTTCACGTGTTTTAGTGTCAATGAATCACACTACTTGACTGGCGCACATATTAAAAGAATGATGACCATGATGATTTTTTATTTGTTGTGCACCAATCAAAATTAGTGTTTTCATTGATGCACTAAATGAGGTATGTTAACTAAATTGTTCCCTGTAACCATCACATTTTTTTTTAGGAACACCCAGATACTGGAGACCTCCCGGAGGACCGATCAACTCCCAAGGAGGATTAAGTTGTGCGTGTCCGCTTCAACTCATGGCACCTATAACCCCCTGAGTACTGTTTTTTTGCGAGAAATGCATGTACGGTAGGGCTCGAACCTGGGTTTATTATCAAAACGAGGAACCCCTTTTCCATTGCATCACACGACAAACAACCATCACATCTTTGATGAACAGTGAAATTATTATTATTAGATAGTTGAAGTTTTGACTTACAGCGGCTTTTGTAGCCTCATTGGCAGCTAGAGCAATGTCTAGAAAAAGAATGCAGACATTTAGGACTGTTGGCTGCAAATGTCATCCAAGATGTTAGAGGCCAAAAGGACTAACGAATTGAACTGGTAAGATAAGAGAGTAGTTATGCATACCTCATCATAGGGATCTAAATTTTGATACAAGGGTTCCATAACCGAGAATGCACGTGCATATTCATGAAGATGATACAGTATAATCGCCTACAGAAGCATAATGTGATCAAAAGTAATTTCAATACTTGAAAAATAAATAGAGATGAAGTATTACTGAGCATAAAAGACCTTACAACATTCATTGTGACTACAGAATCTTCAAACTCGTCAACGTATGTGGTACAACTTTTGCTTTTGATAGATGACTGATGTAGATTAGTACCGCTTTCTTTAGATCCAGTGATACTGTTTCCATTAGGTGTAACATTATCTACGTGTTCATCGGATGAGCCTGCAAATTCCTCGCATCTTTTCTGCATTATAATTTACAATAATCATAAGAATGTTCAACAACAACAAAGGCAAAATAAGCTTTTACTATGAACCGTGGAGCATTCCTCTAATAAACACACAGGTCGATTTTTTAGAACAATCAACTTAAATAATTAACAAAAGCCTGTAAGGTTTTCTTCATTCAACTTTGCTCCATATATCTGGAGATCACCTTACATGCATGGAAAACTTCCTTGTGTCACCAGTGACACTTATACGATTAGAACAGGAATCTCTTAATAGCTGATTATTATACAGATTGATGTGATAAAAAATATCATAAATTGAGATAACTTACTATAACAGCATTGTGTGTGTGTGCGCACACGCGCACGTGTGCGTGTGTTTTTGGTGGTGAGCTGAATACCATGAAAAGTGTTTTGCAAAAACAAGGCGTAACTGTAAGTAGCCATTCTACACTGGATTTTGAAGTCTGTTTTGTTATATCGCACACACACGACCAACAAACCTAACAGAAAAAAAATCGAGGAAGCGTCGTTGCTTCAGTCTGTAAGCGTGCATTGCAATTCACTAAAACAGGGTAGGACAACCAAAGAATTTGGAGCATAATTTAGGATAATATGATTAAAAACAAGACTAAAAGTGGGATTGGTGTTAACTATTATTTAGGCAATTGTTAAAGAGGCTCCCAATTCATGGAAGCATCGTTGCTTCAATCTGTAAGCATGCATTGCAATTCACTAAAATAAGTTTGGACAACCAAAGAATTTGGAACATATGCAGGAGAATATGATTAAAAACAAGATTGAAAGTGGGATCGCTGTTATCACGTCTCGCAACTAATCGACTAATCGAGGTTGAGGCATTGACTTGAAGCCTCGACTTGCAATTTGTACGTATTTCAGGCGACTGCAATGAAATAGATCGACTAGACGGAACGACTTACCGACTAATTTTCAATTGGACCAAAAAAGAAGCCCAGGTTAGATGGAAAGAAAAGAAATCGAGCAGAGCAAAGGAACGAACAAAAAAAACACTTCGGTAAGAAAAAAAACAGTTTGAACAAAATCAAAAGTTGAACCCTAACCGCCGCCTCTCCTGTGCCGCCTCCTCTCGAATTGCTAAATCTCGGGTCAGGTACTAAATTGCAATTCGAAAATTTGAGTCCATATAGTTGTAGTTATTTAAATTTGAGTTGTTTTCCTTTCAAATTGGTCACTAATCTCAGGAAATATATTTCTTTCGAATTGTTTAAATTGCTTTCAAACCGGTTAAATTTGAGTGTACCGATAAAAGAGTTATACACTGGAGATGGCAACCATACGGTTAAATTATGTAGTTGCCTGAATGAATTGTTTAAGTGTACTGTTGGGATTGTCTCGCATGTCGTTAAGGAAGGAATGACGGTTTGAATGTAAAATCCCGCATCACGGAATAAATTAAAGGAGTGGAGTACAAATATGAGTTAACTGAATTTTTCGGGTACCTATTGACAATCCTAGTTGTTTATAATGGTGTTCTAAAAGTAGTGAAAAAGCAAGCTACATGTCGTAGTAAAGTTAAATGAGAAGCATTTCTATCGGTCCAAGTAGTTGGTATTTTCTCGAGGAATAATCATTGCAACAAAGGCTAGTTCTCATGGTGACGCCTCTATAGGGAAGGCAAGTACACCGCCGTCTTACAAGAGGAAGTACTAAATTAAAATTCAGCAAACTATATCATAAACATCCCAAGTATTTTCAAATTTGTTTCAGTATTGTCAAACTTTTTCATTTTATCCGTTTGTATAATACATGCAAGGCTAGAATAATTGAATATATTTTAGAGCGGGTCATTTTAGTATGAATTTCATCAGGGTAACAAAAGACTAGTGAATCATTTATTACGTAAAGACAAACTAAAGCATACAAGGAACAAGCAAAATATCAAAGTACAGTAGTGAGTAACTTAGTAGATATTAGACCGATCAAACTGTTGTGTCAACCAACTTTTTCATTTTGTTAGAGCAAAGCACATGAAAATAATTATTCTACAAGACAACAAGTACAAGACACGTATTCCAGCTCAGTCAAAGTAGACAATTCAAAATCAAGAACGTTGATTTTCGTCAAATCCAAACTTTGGGGAGAGGGGAGGGGGGCTTTGACCATTATTCATCTCAAAACTTGATTATTAATATGCAATGCATAAGTTTCCAAGCATCATGGGAATAACAAAACTGTTGTTCACAAATTAGTAAACAGATAAAAATAGATCGTTTGACTAGGAAAAACAGAATACAAAAAATAGGTCTGCTGCATGTAATATGGCCAACCCTAGCTCAACCAGAATATTACTAGGTGGAATAAATTCAATAAACATCCATAAAAACAAGGTTGAATTGAAGCGGCATTGCATTGAGAGCATATAATGATCACATTCGTAATTTCAGCAAAATGATGTGTTATCATATAAGCTTCCACAGCTTATTTTTAGGGTGTCTTTAAAAAGACTCCTCTTTTGAATAAGAAGGGTTTTCAGCAGATCAACCCATGCAATGTAATTTCTTTTTGATGGGGTCTCCATAATGCCTATAGAACTCCTGAGTTTTGCCGAACTACCATTTGGAAATCAACATAAAAATTCGAATACAGGAATTCGAGCAGCTACTGGTCTACAATCACCATAAACATGACAGAGAAAATAATGATCAATGAAAGCATGCTGTGATAAATTAATCAGCAATTACCTTTAGCTTGCACAGATTCTCCAAAAGCTTCCTTGGATCACAACAGCCATCACGAAAGAACTCAGAAATAGCAAGGTTATGAAGCACCTGATAAGGTCAAATAATAAGATGACAGAAGTTGCAAAAGATAATGGTATGCAAGCAACAAATTATTATTAAGTAGCACTTGTGCAAGACAAAGCCACTAAATACTAATTTTCACCCCACAGATAAAGTGTTACGATGATAAAACATTTCAGCACTAATTGTGATACGTCAAACAGGAGAGAAGTAGCCAAAAAGACGCACGAACTATCAAATTAATTCTAGCATTGTGACACTAAAACAGGTTATTGTCTACGAGCCTACTGATATGAGACTGCCTAGCTTGCTTCACAGAGCACTGTCTTATAATATGTCTTGCAAAATTAGCCCTTAGACATATATATAAGTGTATCTATTAAATAGATTCAGAGTACCCTCTTTAGTATTGTTTTTAAGTTTGTGAAAAGAATTATAAAACATAGAACGAGCTTCATTCACAAACTATAGATAATTTAATTAACTCAATCACAATGGATCAAAAAAAATTAAAAATTAAAAAGAGAGAGTGACAAATTGATGGTGTTTGACAGTTTGTGAACGTTTAACAATAGCAAGCAAAATATAGAACTCGATTTTCCAGTAAGATTATATTTCATGACGTATCAAGGTGACCGCACTAAAATTATTAACCCTGTTGGCTTAATAATTTCATAAACACAAAACTCAATTGTGGTGTTTGTAATTTCATGTAGCATCAGTCAAGTAGATCATCTAGTGGTGTACACCACAACTGCTCTCACACACACGCCCTACATTTCACAATCAAAATTGTCTGGCTATGAGCATTCTTTGATATCAAATCTAAAACCACAAAAAATACGTAAACTGTATCAAACCTAACTGTTTCAGTTGTATAAAACTTAACCACTTAACATACATGCATATTCACTGCTTAAAAACTGTTTTTTAATCATTGTGTTTTTACTTTATGATTACAATCATAGGGACTGAAACGAATTTATATAAACTAAAATTTTCTACTTGTTTTCAAATTTATTAATTGTCAACATATAGGATAATTACCTGATCCACAGATGCGGATATTTGATATTCAAAAATGACTCTGGATGCGAATGTGGATATGGCATTATCCATATCTGGATGTATTTGTTGCTAAATCTAGAAATGAGGATGTAAATATGTCGAAACATCCAACCTTTTGGTTAGGCTAAACATATAAGGTGTTACAAATGTCAGTAAAATTATCTCTTATAAAAAATGTTGCCAAAAAAAATGCAAATGTAACAAATATCAAGATGCGATGGTTATGCATCCAAATAGTGATTAAATATTACAATTACAGTTCATCCTGAGATAACGCTACTAGCAAGAGATTGTTTATTGCTTCAAAGTTGTTTCAAGAAACAGATTTTTTGCAGAAGGAAATGCACCTACTTAAACAGCACGCCATCCACTTAAGCAATCTATAACATTCAAACAAGTTAGTGAACAGTTTCCAATCGAAAAGCTCGTAAATCCAACTTGCTAATGGATTGCGCCATGGGAAATTGAAGGAGTTGGCTTTTAGAGTTAAGGAAACCCAAACAAAAAATTTGGTCTCTTTGAAAAAGAAGGTTGTTTTTATCAAGTAAAATAAATAGTTCCACTTTACCAAAATGATATGTGTGTGTGTGTGTGTATTTGTGTGTATGTGTGTATGTATGTGTGTGCATATATGTATACATATAGTAACATGCAAAATGGAGTAATGAAGTTGACTTCCCTTTTGTATTAAGAGTATGAAATTATGAACGGAAGGAATGAATCATTCACACAACGAAATTTACAGATTTATTTAGTTCCAACAATCGGTGTAGTGACACTGACTTCATTGAGGGATAATAAATCACTACTTAGTCTGATCCTATGCTCAAAATTGGACAAGTTCTATTATCAGAATGTGTGCGCTATCATAGTGTCATTGAATTTTATGATCAGAACGTGTTTCAGTAAGGTTTGATAATAGATTTTGCTCATTTCAAAATTTCTTAATTTCAATCCATTTTAAAAAAATTAGAAGTTTCAGTATTGGTTGCAGTTTCGGTTTCTAATATATTTTTAATGAAATGAAATTACAACAATATTGCAAATAAAATATAAAATATAACCTTCAAGAAATAAAATACAATCCCTATTACATCCAAATTCCAATAATTTCTTCAATACACTTGAACTATTCCAAGCTATGAATAAATTATAAAATACCATAATTGTGCATCATTAGTTAATCCAGCCCACCAGGCCAGTCCAACCCAGAATTGCAAAGAATTAATATCCAATCCAACCCTTCAATCATAAAACGGATCCAATATGTTTCCCACCTTCAATCTCTTATTCAAGCTACTTCATTTTTTTCAACTAGGACGACGGCCCATGGGAAAATGGAAATCAATGGAGAGAAATATTAAAAATGAGATGAAAGTGGCAAGAAACCTCTTTTTTGGTCAGGTATGCATTGAAACCTTCATAATTATTACTTTTTATTTATTTATTTGTTTTGCTTTAAATTCGTTTCCTCCTAATTTCTTTATGCGTTCATTATTCTAAAAATGATCAGATTCGAGTATGGGACAAGAATAGGGTTTGTTTCAATAACGAGTCCAAAACCGGATTTCGTGCCTAACAGCGAACCAGCTGAGACTACTACCGGTCTGGTAGACCGAAATTTCAGTGCCTATATATCTTGGTTTCCAAGTATAATCCTGCATTATGATAGATTATTTATTAAACGAATAGCGATTTGTAAAAAAAAAAAAAATTGCTCACAACATCAAAATTACAGACTAAGTCAATTTAACAGCAGTGGGAAATAGGAATGATACTGACTTCATTCTAAGAAGCAAGAACGCTATCTTGATCCATTCATTCAAATTGGCCAAGTTTGGTACACAGACATATTACAAGTCCTACTATAATTTTGTTCCCAGGTAAGATCATGGATAGTAACAAGTTATAATGGAATGTAGATGGAGGTACATACTTATTGACAAGCCATCACACTACGTACCACAATATATTATCTAAATAAGGCACTAACTTGTATATTCAGCTAGACATGATATTCATAAATAATATCTCATCACAGACTTATGTTACGTACCTATACTTTGACCATTAGGAAATTTTGCTGCTTTCAAACAGTTATAACTTACCGGAGGGAAAATCATGTCATCAAAATGAATAAAATAAGCTAATTCAAGCAACAAAGATGTTTTTTTTTCCACAAATTCAATTATCTTTAAGTGTAGCGGAGGTTGGTTAAGCTAGGATGTATTTCAGTGTTTGTGAAGGCAACACGTGCACATCACTAGTACACTCTTTGTGATTTGGGTAAATTAAAATGGGTAAAATGAACAGAAACAATTTTTTTTCCTTGTCAATCATTTGAGTCACATGCAATAAAAAAGAAAGACAAGTCTGACTAAATGTTTGCAGTCCAATTGGTTTGGATTTTGTCAAATGTAAATTTCAAAACTTAGATCAAATTTTAGGTTTGGTTTGGACAAAATACCAGTTGATGCAAATATTCAATAATTATTGTCTGACTTTTAAATTCGGTTGGATTTTTATAGTTTGATTAGGCCTTCTCATGTCATTTTGTGTAATCCGTAATCATAGTTACAAATGGTGCATGGCGCAAAAGCTCTCTGGCGCCTTGCAAATGGCGCACGCCTTTTTAATTTACTGCATGCGATTAGAATTTTATTATATATTTAATAAATATAATGGTAAATTTGAAATATTCAATAGTTTTGCTAAACATATACAACAAAGAATTTTTTAAAGGTATTTTGAAGAGAAAAAACAGTAACAAATATACTATGGTAAATGTAGAATTTCAAGCGTAATAGTTTTCTACAACCAAATTCCAATACAATTTCAAATCAACGCCTGCATCATCAAACTCATAAGCTTCAGTGTCTCCTTCACCTATCTCGAATAGATTAGTTTCTTCTTCGTGAAGATGCAAATGAGTTGAACAGGCGCTAAAAAACCTCTTGTTTGTCGATGTTCTTTACTCGAATATATAACTTCACCCACACTTGCTGCTCTAGAAGTAGCATCCTCAATCAAGTCTTTATCATCATCGAATACAAGCTCATATTTAGCATTTGATACACAATCCACATTTCCCGTTATTCATTCATTATGATTATCAGCATGCTTCAAGAATATTGGATGTTTAATGCTCTATAATATGATGAATGCTAAATTTTATGTTGTTTGGATTATTAAAATTGAAAAATAAATAATAAAAAGTAACAAACAACAAGTATAGTGCAAAGACATGTCATTTTTGCACCATGCATCATTTGTCCTTCATGCCATGTGCGTCGCTCCACAAGGGAAAAAAGCGCGAACGTCGCACCTTTCATAACTATCTCGATCTTATATATACCAAGCCGAAGTTGAGTTCACATCTCGTCACACACGATGCACAAAAATAGCAAAGGTTTTATGGTGCATGATTCAGCAAATGGTGTGTACCTTTTGAGATACTACGCATTTATTTACAATAATAATAAACTATTATCGATAAAAATAAAAAAAATGCTATTCCGGTACGTCTTCCGTTTTATAATTTATATTTAGCTATTCAATGTATCTATCAGATTACGAACATATGAATCGTGTGACAAGTTTTCCAATATATAAGCATAATTAAAAGTTATAATGCTGTATCAGGATTTTAGCAACTGTACAACTTATTTAATGCTACAATTTTATTTTATTTTAACCATGTGAATTTTACAAACAAAAAGCTATTATTAGAGGCCTATAACTAATTTTTAGACGTCTATGCCTGCCTACATCAATGCTACAACAGTATTTAGTTTTGAACCACTTGTTTGTAAAAGCTATTATCAGAGGTCTATGTCAAAATAGTTTGTAATCTACAATGTGATGCATATATTATTCAAAAAATCTTAGATGTCTGGTTTTTAGTATCACTAAATGGTAAGCTATACAAAAATTGATCAAATTAAAATAAACCACTTGTTTTTTCATCTTATTAAATTAGAAATTGACATATAATAGAATGTTAAAAAGTTGCACTGCATGCCTCAAACTAAAGATAAAAGACAATTTTATTATGGCATATACAGTGAATTTAATAAAAATGTACCCCATATGCCATAGTAAAATTATCTTATATCTTAAACTGTAACAGAAAAATGTATATTTTAGAAAGGTCAACTTCTAAAATTATGATTTCTTAAAATAAAAAGGTGCTGCCATTTACAGTGTATTTATAGTAGTGCTTCAAGAGAGCACCCATGTTCAAAGATATCACTTCTATAAACAGAAACAATTTTACAAATACAATTGATTTTTCATAAATAAGCTTATTTGGAGATTTTAATATGTTGAATTCTAAATAATAAAAACCACAATAATTAAAAACATAAAAATAAGAAATACTTTAATTTATGAAGATAACTAAGTTTGTTAAAAGAAGAATAAAATCTTAAAATAAAATAAAATTCAATGGCAGTTAAAAGGAATTTAAGAACAAAATACTATTTTTTTAAAGGGAACTCTTTGAAGAAAAAAAAACCATCGTTAAGTTTCAAAATAAATGGTCATCCCCCTTTAAAAAAAAAATACCGTATTTTTAAGTTTTATCATATATGTAGAAAATACGGCAAATAGTTGCCAAAAAACTGCAAAAATTAGTAATTAAAAAAAAAGAATAAACAAAATTACAAAAAAAATTATCATAAAAACCAAGGTTCAAGAACTCGGTATCGGTCTCGGTTTCGGCCATTTAAAAATGTGTTAGTGTCGGCGGGTTTCGTAAATTTCGGTAGTTTCGGATTTGTTTGGTTTCAGTCCACATTTCGGTTTTCAATATTTTAGTAATGAACTTGTGCGTGTGAATTGCAAAAATATTGTTACAAGTCTTAACACACAGCACACGTTTTAAAATCCCATTGAATAAGGCGGCAAAAGCCCATATTTTCCATACAGCACATAGCACACGTTTTAAAATAGCATACAGCACGTTAGCCTAAATCCATATATTCCAAGCTTAACATACAGGCTACAGCTGTACAACCCATATTCTAAAATCCCCAAACCCACCCCTTCAACATCCGATGTTTCCCCAAGCCCAAACCCTTTCCAGAAATATCAAAACATACGAAAGGGGAAAAAAGAAGTCGCTGCTTCAATCGATTCGGCAAGGCGGCTTCGTTCTTTCCTGCGCATCCAATGAGGTTCGATTTGTTTGATTCTTTTTTTTTTTTTCCTTTTCCTGTGCCGAATCCGATCCAGATTTTGGGGGAGAATTTCGGACCGGAAGCCACCGAAACCGATCCGATAACCCCGAAATGTCGGGGTATCGGACGAGTTTTCAAACCTTGATAAAACCATACTATTGTAATTCAGATTTAAATTCCAAGAAGAATGGAAAATTCTACAAAAATAAAAATAAGGAGGTAATTCAAAATATGTTTTTTGAATGATTTTATATGTACAAAATTGAAAATAAGGGTCCACTTTTAAAATCTGCACATAGCACTGAAATACCTAAGCAGACCAAAAGCGACAGTTTAGAACTAGCAAGCAAAGTCGAATAAGGTCTAGCAAGAAAATTTAAAACATGGTTTCTAGTTTCATACTCACCTGAAAAAGAGAAGGAAAATGTCATTTGAAATATGTGTGCAAACCTATTGTTAGTAAATTAACTCTTCCTGGCCATACAAAAATTGCTAATATAGTAACATCGAGCTACTTATATATTTGCCAACAAAAATTATACTTTTCTTCGAAAATATATACCAGTCACTTATTGCTAATTTAGTAACATCAAGCTACTCTTGTTTTTTCCAAAATTTATGGTCACGAAAATCATAAAAATAAATATTTACATAATTCTATGACCAATAGAATCAGAGATCTCTAATCACAACAAATATAAATTTCACACAATAAAAATCTGACAAAGTTAAGCGATCTTGAAATTAATAGCAAACACTTTTTTAAATCATGAAAACTTAACGATTAAATAAATTTTCACAAGTTAGAATTCAAAATGAATATAGATGAAAACTAAAAAAACACAATTCAAGAAAGTATATCAGTCATCTTTTGAGTAAATGAATCTCAAAAAGCAAACTTTTGGAGGGAAAAAAATATTCTTGTAAAATTAAAAAAGGTTAAAGATATCAAACTTTAACCAAGTTGTATGTTATGTATATTTTTTTACAAAAATAATTATGGATTTAGGAACAAGTTAACAAATTTGAATTGCATCAAGTTTTTCATGAATAGTAATCTATCAAATGTTTTGAAACAATTTGAAATGTAACTCCAATGATCCATACTAATTATTAAGCGATATATATAAAGGAGATCGGATTATTCACTAATCAACGGAAAAGGAATATTAAAAATTTGTATTTCCATTTCTTAATTACTTACTGCTGATTAATAAACATTGAAGGTCCGATAAAAATTTATTGTTTTTGCTTACCTATTTGTTTCCTTAATATAAGTGTATAGTATCTTTAAGACTTTAATAAATTCTAAGTGGCATCACACCCACTGTTATCACGGCGCTCGACTAGTCGGCGACTAGTCGACTAATCGAAATCAAACCGTCGACATGAAGTTTCGACTTGCTTTTTGTATGAATTTCGAGCGCCTGGGTAAAAACTAGTCGACTAATTGACTAGTCGAGTGGACTAGGTTGTTGTTAACTTGTTATTGGTGTCGACTGGTTTGGTGTTGGCTCATTTTAGAAAAGAAAAAAAATCCGAACCCCTTACAGTTATCGATACATCAAACAGAAGAAAAACTGAAAGTCATCGATACTTGTATCGAATAATAAAAAACGACTGAAAAAGATCGATACCTATTATCGATCAAAAAAACAAATAGATCGCAAGTCGATTTAGAATTTTCGAATTAAAAACGACCGACTATCGATTATTGAACCCAAAAAAACTTCGGACTCAAGCTTCGATCGAAAGTCGATCGATACCCTGAACCTGCAGCGTCGTCTTTCCATTGTCATCTTCCAACTTGCACTTTATTAAATTCTATGCATCCTTTGTTTATTTTCTTTTGTTCAGTAGCAATATATTTGTTGGTAGCAATATATTAGAATTGACAACTTTTTGGTGGCAACAATATATTTGTCGACTAGTCTATGACTAATCAACTAGTCGACTAACTGGACCTCTATCGACTCAACTAGACTTACCGTCATAATAATAATGATTACACCTTTTGCGTACTTTTTTTGGAAATGGAGAAAATAAAAAAAATGAAAATCAAATATGGAAAATAGCGACGTATTATGTATAATGAATTAACATAGGTCATTAATAAAATCAACCGAAGTGATAAGGATGAAGGAAAATGAACTCTGCATAGAATACTTGGATATATCTAACATTTTTTGGATAGTTCATTCTTTATCTTGTAGCGGATGAAACATGTTTTATGTAAGGTAGAGAGAGTTTATGTGAAAATATCGATGACAAACAAAACTCTTCATGCGAGAATATATGATCATCAAACACTTCAATGGATTTCAAACTATTAGGAATCAATTGACAATTGTTGACATAGGCTTGTTTGAATTTATGAATTTTGCTGATAATAGAATGACATTTGTAATTTTGTTAGCATTTCAAATAAGCGAGTTGTGTAATAAAAGATGCGAAGAATGAATATTGGGACAAGTAATAAGCACAATCTCTTAAAAGTAGGTTACTGCTACGAAACGAAACTTAATTTTAGTGTACAAACTAAGATTGTTGATAAAAATCTCCTAAAGGAAGAATTGATCATTGATAAGAGAAAATGAAGAAAATCAATTCAAGTGTTATTATTGCTGAAAATGATTATTATCTAATATTTACGGGAAGAACGAGAGGGATAAAAAAAATAAGTGCATTAAAAGGAGCAATACTAAAAAGATGACAATATGATATTTCAAATTTTATAAAGTTTTTGTGGCCAACACGATATATGATGTACATTTGCGTATTTCGTGTATTTACTAGAAAAATATTTTTTATTATACATCACATATAAACAAGATTAAGATAATTTGTGTATTGCTATTTTGCACATTTACTATATATTGCATTTTTATTTTATGATTTATTACTTATTAAACTACAAAAGACTACACTTCAAATCCAGTGGTTATCCATGTATAAATGTATTCTAAAGAGAAAATGTTGTATTATCACATAATAACCATACAAGTTGTTCAAAACTACTACTTATATTTATAATTATCATATTTAAAAATGCTAATTAGTTTGTAAAAGAACGAACTTGTTTGGGTTAAACTATGAAATGGTATCAAGTATATTCAGACATGTTAATATCTCATATGATAAGAAATTAGCTAAGTAGATCGGTTGCAATGACATGAATAGAAATAATTAGCTTAACAAAAATCAACTAATACTTAAATTACTCTTTGGGTGTGAACAATTCAATATAAAATACTTCAACAGTGTACAAAAATGGACGTAAAACGATTTTAAAACTTTATAATCTAGTAAATACCATCTTTTGTCCTTTTGAATAATGAAAAAGAACACAGGAATTTTTTGTTATTGAAAGAAGAAAAAGAACGAACAAAACTTTGGGGAAAAAACAAGTAGTTGAAAAATATCTTTTTTGCATAATTCACCTTTGTGCATTATTTGCACTTTTGGGATGCCCTTTTGTGTCGGTCATAAGAACTACGGTTGACGTGTGTCACGACACACATTTCACATTTGCAAATGGTAACAACGCAAAGACTCGTTGTAAAAATAATAGATGGATTTTGTTTCTTTAAAAAATAGAGGCTCAAATTAGGGGATTTATTTTGTTTGTGAAACATAAAGAAAAATTCACAAAAATATAAAGAGAGCATGGGAATCGTTAAAGACCACTAGGTCAAATGGTAAGTGGTATGGCTTTTACACCGAGGTACTATAGGTCTTGGGTTCGAACCCCCACATCAAAAGTGCCTTCTTTCAATTAAATATCACTCTTATTCTTAAAAAAATGAATGGTAGCAGCTAACAATTAAAACACAAATATTAAGGGAACTAGTTGGATTAAAGTGAGAATATTCAAAAAAAAAAGGAAAAAATTTGGCATACGATTAAAGAATATACATTTTAACCTAAAAGGGGACTACAAAGATGTATAAAGGTAAGCATGAGGCATCCATGCTTGATAGGTGGGATGACTGTTTTCAAAAGAGACGAAAAAAGATGAAAGGCTTTTTGAACTTCATATGAATGTGCCAAGCAACTGAGAAATGAATCTATCGTGTTAAACCTACCGTATTAAAGCATGAGATCGAGAAGTGTGAAGATGAAATGAACTTGTAGTGTTTAATTGACCTTTGAAGCGTGGAATCCAACTTTGGAATATAGAATCCAACTGCCGAATGTATAATCCAAGCTTTAGAAATAATCATGTCTCATGTTGCTTGCTAATTAGTACAAACTTATGACATTATGATACAAACTTGTGATATTATGGTAGCCGCCTTTTTCCGTATAAAGGACAATCATAATTTCAAGCGTGGATTGTATATTTGTTGTATAAAGGACAATCTAAAATTCATGTTTACCTTCTCGTTTATGTTCTTCGAATTTTTGTTTTCTATTTGATGATAATTAAGCTTTGTTTGTTTTGAGAGAATGGAAGTCGAACAATAAAAAGATACAACAAACCGAATTTCACTTATGTTTGAGCTAAGTTTGACTCTACAAAACATCGGTGTTAAGACATTATTCATTAGAGATTGATAAGCAATTCAGATGCAATTAATCCACTTATAATTAATTCTCATTGTTCTTAATTTAAGTATGGCAATTTTCGTCATATATACACATGTGCACCATTGTTTTAAAAAAAACGCCTCGATACTCGCCTCAAGGCCCGTCTGGAGGAAATAAAAGATAAAACGCCTTGAGGCTTATTCCAAAAGGCATTTTACCTCTAAAACTTATGCCTCGACAACGTGAGGCATACAAAGCGCATAAAGCTTACGCCTCGTACGCCTCGCATAGCTGAGGCATATGACTTAAAAACCTTTTAATCTTTAGTTGTGGATATTGACACAGGTAAATGTCATTAAGCTTTAATTATTTAATGAAAATGAAGAAAAGACAATTTAAAAAAATCAGCATTTTTTTTTTACTTTTCAATTTCAATAACGACACAATCAAGTAAGATTGTTTATGAAATAATGATCATGAGCAATGTAATGAATTTTCTAATTGTTATTTAAAGAATATTTTTCAATGAACTTTGTTAAATTTCAATATAAATTTTGCAAATCGATTTGAATTGGTATAACGTGTAACGATCCATGATTTACCGTTCCTTTTGTAAAGAAAATTCTATTAAATTCCAACTCGACCAAATCTTAGAATTTATGATTTTAATTTAAATTCGGAATACTCGCATAGTGTTTAAATTTTAGAATTTAATTGGGAAGATAAAATGAAAACATTATAGGATTTGTAATTCGACGTAGTGATCAGTCTGTAAATTATAACGGTGAAAATAATAAATTTCTTAAATCTGTTTTTTTGACATATAAGTATGGTATAAAATTTTATAATGAAAACGTCATCGTTCGTTTCGTCAAATTCCAAGTCGGGTAGTTTCGTTCAAATCGAATTAATGGTAGCGACAACCGGTATGGCGTAAATAGTAAATTTTCGCTCGAGTGTTAAAACAACCAATTTCAGTGTGTTATCGCATTCATATCAGCATATCGAACACAACGGTATTTTGTTTCGTGTGCCGAGACATTTGGTTTTGAAATGTATGGCGTTTACGGTACGTGTAAACGGTGTTTACTCTTCGCATATAAACTATATAAGTTATAAATATTGTATGTGTATATGGTCTAGTTACGGAAAAAGAACTAAACTAAAAAGTTGAGACAAATAAAAAAGTAAATTTAAAAAAATGGGACTAGTAGAAAAGGATGACACGCATGGATCACTAATAATGCATGCAACAAATTGCTTGCACGGCATGGCACGCATGGAAGTAAAGGTATGCCTAAAACTTTTTTTTTCTTCCTTTTTTTTCCATTCTACTGCAAAGATGTACCCATATTAAAAAAAATGAAAGGACACGAAAAATGGGAACAAATGCATGGGACGAAAGAAGCGAACGCACCAAATAAGTGAATGGACAAATTAAATATATTGTTGCACATTGGCACAAATGGAGAAACGCATGGAACAAATTGAATAGTGGTTGCATGGCATGCACCGGCTGAGACCGTTTTCAGACTTTTGCAAAAAGAAATTTTTTTTACCGTGTGATAAATATATATATATATATATATATAAATGAGATAAACGGTAAAAGGTTTGGACTAGTATAGTAGTATGGGTGGTTTGAAGTTGAGCTATTCTCAAGGGGAGCTACATGAGCCACGTTCTAATGCCCAACTCGGCAACGCATGTACATAAAGATAAAACGGAAAGAATATATTATCCGCTTTCCCATTTTCTATCCAACTACAGCCACCACCCATAAAAAAAACACAAGTAGACAGAAAGAAGAAAAAAGAAGCGAAGCTACCGTGTTCCAAAGCAACGTGCGACAGTCCAGGATCGATTCAAGAGTGTCGGATCTCGGCTGCGTAGTCGAGGTGAGTGTTTGCCACTCACGCCTGACATCCATTAAGTTTTTATAAATAAAATCTATGCTAAGTATATATCCACAGTGTGTAAACGTTAAGATTTAGATCTGGTTGCATGATATTAATTGTATATGATGGAATGATATATTATGGTTGCTTACAAGTTATACGTGTGCGAATTTAACTTTGTTGGGTACATGAATTTCACTGGGCAATTTAGATGAAGAGTTGAACTCATATATGTATACTTTAGTATCATGCTGGTAGTGACATATTAAGAGGAAAAAAAGAAGAAGGATGGCTTGCGTATTGAATTTGCTGCCTACGAAAACAATCGTTGGATTATTAATAAGTGCATCTGCAAGCAGGCCTATGTCTACATATAAAGAAATTAAGGAACTACTTTCTCAGGCATGAATTTTTATTTTTATAACTAATATACTATCACTTTTCCTCATGATAGTCGTTTATATTGATGGGCATGTTACTGGGTAGTTGAGATATTGTAAGTACTCATATATGTGTAGCTGTTGGGTGTATATCCCATAGTGGAATAACAATGAGTTCTGTATAAACTTGCTACAAGTCCAAAAAGGAGTGACTGCAAGTTAAAATGTTGATATGTTAACTTAGATTCATACTGTCACATGAATTGCTATAAATTGCTAGTTGTTAGGTTATAATATTGGTATATTAACTGATTTTATGGAATGTGAACTTGTTGGGTAGGTCTATTACATGGAATTTTTGCTGTTGTTGTGACTTGTGTAAAGACATGTAAATGACCGAACTTGAATTTACCTGTGTTGTGCATTTTGAAAATCCCCTTTAGACGTAGGAACATGAAACAAAGTTGGGACAAATTATGGATCCTTTGGACAAATAGTACGGATTTGAGAAACCAAAATATTTGAACGAAGTTAGGACAAATAGTATAATTTTATATTACGGAAAATATGAAGGCCAAAATCTCATTTCATTTAAATATGAGTTATTTGGAAATTTGAAGTGACCAAGTGGCGTGTAAATTAAAACGTTGGGTTATTAAAGAGACCGAGGACGGACATTGGCATACTCTCAGTCAACCCTGTAACCACTTTAATAACCGTGTATCGGTGTACGCGTGGATGATATCAAGATGTAGTGGTTGAATTGGCGAACGATTACTGGAATGAAGTAAGAGAACGATAATGGATAGCCTTGACACTTGTGTCAAAAATTAAAATGACTAAACATGAGCCTATGATTGGCCATTGAGGTTAGCTACCTCTAGCGACGTTGATTACTCGTATTACTATCGTGATTTTGAACTTGATGGGTGCACCCTTTTGTCGGATTGATAGTCGCGGTCGACCACGGATGGGTTACGACCAGCCAGAAAGGGTAACTGGTAGATTCCTATGTTGGGTATTGCCTCATGCGTCTTGTCATACTTATCCCTATACGAGCCCACTACGAGATTGTTTTGAAAATTAAATGTGTTAAGGTGGATCAATGTAAAGCCTTAACGCTATTTTTATATTTACTTTACTGTTAGACATGATCTGATATAGCGTTGTATTATTATATGTAAATAGTTTAATGGATCTTTAAGAGATGAAATAAAACCTCATGTTATCTCTTAAGTTACTATGTACTGATTTATTTTACCGCATGAGGATGTTATGTCTGACTCGAGTGTTGTGTTTTTGCATTTTGCTCGGGTCAGCCTGAGTATTCCAAATTTTGAAGAGCTGTAGTGGGGACGAAGGCATTGTTGGAGACTCATTTCTATTTCCTTCATTTCATCAGTTTAGTTGTTTGATTCTATCAGCATGGACTCATTTTATTTTCTAGTTGTTTCATTTCTAGTTTATTTATGCAAAATAAATGTAAACTTATTTAGAGGTTCATGGCCTATATATGTACCTATTTATTTTCCGCTGCGAGATTCTGAGATGTTTTTATTTCTGTGTCTGTGATTGATTATATTTTCCCCAAAACTATCTACCATTTTGAGCAAAAATCATTATTCAAAATGGCGGGTCGTTACATAACGTATCAAATTTGGAGTTTGATGTAATCTTCAACTAGTTTTATCAAAATTTGAATCATATGAGTATCGATTATTTATTTTTAATATATAATAAAAATATATACTTGGTAAAAGTCGGTTCTTCAATCATTTGTTTTTCATTTTTTTTGTATTGGTTAATTTGAAGTGTCTAAAGTGTCAGAATTCCTTTATTTGTTTTGCATTTTATTTTTATCCGAAAAACTTAAGCCTCAACGTTTCGAGGCTTACGCCTCGCTTCGTAGACCTAAAAAGGTCTCACGTACGTCTTTCGCATTTTGAAACTTTGATGTGCACACATGTATACATTATATATATATCATTATTTTAGATGTTCACATTTCCATCTGCATTCAAACTTCCATTTTCTACTTGAAAACCAAGTTAAATGGAAGTCGAAGGATGAGAAGATAAAGCAAAGCGAATTTCGCTTGCGTTTGAGTAAGTTTGATTCTACAAAGCATTTAGTGTTAAGATGTTATTCAATAGAGAATAACAAGTGATCGAGATGCACTTATTCCACTTATAATTATTGATTGTTATTTTTTCTCAAATACGTCTTCAATAAAAAAGTGTAATCTTTCGCACAGGGGCGGAGGCACACATAGCTGAGCTAGGGCCACCGCCCCACCTGACATTTTGGAAACCCAGCAAGAAAATTGGATTTAAAGGATGTTGCCCCAGCTGAATTCTTGGAATTGCCCTAGATGGTGGGCAGCCAAGCTTAAAGAAGCCAAGCTGAGAAGCCAGCAATATTGTTCCAGCCCAAACTGCCCTGCATTCAATTGTTTCAACATGCTTTTACAGTTGTTTATATATATACAGGGTAACTCTTTCTATTTTACTGATGTGGGATCAAAAAAAAAAAAAAATTGGCCCTACCTGATTTACAAACCTAGCTCTGCCACTGCTTTAGCATATATATGTCTCATCAATTTAAGGCCATGTTCGAAATTTTTCAAAAACTTGTTTTTAATGTATTTGTATGATTAATCAATGATTCAACTTTCTTATTCGAAACCCTAGAAAAAAGAAAAAGCACGCAAAAAAGTGATTTAGTGATGTGGTTTTATTTAGTTACTAATATTTAACTATAATGTACATATACTTTATTTTCATTTTTAGATCATGTTTATATTTTCGACTTTAGTTCTTCCATTGAAATCTAACATATGTTAGCAAAAAATTGAATATGATTTTAGTTATACGTGGATGATTGTTTGCAATGGCAGCGTGTGATATGAGATGTAATTTATCTAAAACATATGATCGATAACAAGGTAATCAATAGAAAATAGCGCAAGGCCTGCGCTATGAGCAATATTGGCAAGTCTTGCGCTAAATGCTATAGGATGCTATTTTGTTCGCTTTTATTAATTTTGCATTTTATATATTATAGTAATAAATGAGAAAAGAGTTGTTGTAGCCAAAGCTTACATAAATATCGAACCATTTATTTATGATTACCGCTGTTACTATATTAAATTTTACAACTTGATTTAATTATGAATTGAAATTTACACTGCAAATCGCTAGTTGGTACCATTGTAGTCTATAGCGTATAGCGCAAAATAGCGCAAGGCTTGCACTATGCGCTATAGCGCGTGCTATTGCGTTTATTTAGAAGAAAAAAGTAATTAATTATAATTTGCCTAACTGAATTTTATTTTTGTTTTTTTGCATATGTTGTGTCATATCCAAACGGTTCAAGACTCCCAAATACAAGCATTACCATGCTTTATGCATGTATTAAATATATTTTTATGTAAAATGCAATTACATTACAGAAAATTTGATAAGTTCATACTGTACATTCAAAATAATTGATGGATATAACATATTTGTATCTTATAAATTTGAAATTCATTCTTATAATTGTGAGCTATAATGAAATTTATTTCTATTTATCAATTGTGGTAATACAAAACTCTAAAAAAATGCATGGAAATACGCTTTTGTACAAAATGTATAAAAAAAATCTACTAACATGTATGAAGCAAAAAATTATAAAGTGAAAATAAGATCAAATGAAAATAGTATATGAAATCTACAATAACAAAATTCAAATTAAAAAAATTAAATGTGATTCAAGTGTACATTAACTAAACATAGAAATTATATTATGCTTCTAAATTTTTACAACATAGTCACTAGTTTCACATAAATCACAACCATTAATCATACGGCATTTTTCCTCTGAGTCGGTACAAAACAATAGTGTGCTATTTTAGGCTTAATTCACTGTCCAAACATTTAAAAAAAAGACAAAAACGAAATAGCGTGCTATTTATAGTCATGCCTATTTATGATAAAATAGCGTGCTTATTTAAAAAAATTCTTAACCTTGTATCTTGAAATAAATCCATTTAACAATTTATGTTTATTTCCACATATTTATCATCTTCGGCGTCCTTATTTTTTCCAATCAAGATCGACTATTTAAATTGCCATTTTGTACAAATTTCTATTATTTTTAATATAAGAGTGGTATTTTATTAAAGCTAAAAACTCATTATGGTACCTCTAGTGCTCAAACTTATAACTCACTAGAACATCTGTCTAAGAACAACATCGTACTTCAAATCGCTGAACTAGTGGTAATTGATTTAGTAATTTTGTTAAATTTAGCATATCTTAGATTATATTTTGATGATTTCGAAAGTATTTTCTTAATTTATTTTATTTTAAATTTTATTTTCATTTGTTTTGAAATCTTGGCATTACAAAAGTCATACACAAAACAAAATTTTAGCACGTTTAGTGAAAGGAAAAAGGTGATATATAGCATCCAAACATATGTGCATTTTAGATGCTCACAAATAAATTAAAAGAAATGAAAGTATATTCCAATGTTTAAGTCTTCCATCTAGTTAAGCTGGTACAAAAAAGGACTTGAGTAAGCAATCGCATTACAATATTTGATAGTAGTAGGTCATAAACTGAAATATTGGCTACTAGATTGAATGACTAATTTTTCATGGAAAATAAATTAGAAAATGGGATCATTGATTATGCACATTTGGTATCTTGTATCGTATAATTTGCTTTTTTGTATAGTCAAAACGAACTAGTAGTTCATAAGGTCATTTTCAAAGTATTTGTCAAGTAACATCTTTGACGTATGGGTGGTGGACTTGGTTCCAAGAGTTTATTCAAAAAGAAAATTAAAAGAAAGATGTTCAACCTTAATATTTTTGATTTTTTAGTATTAAAAACAAGGTCAAATATTGCAAACTATCAAGCTGCATAAAGTAAAAAAATATGAGGCAGATAACATCACCAGCAATTTAAGGATAGAAAGTTTCTATCCATTAACATAGGTAGAAAGGGCAAAAAATATTGCTTTTTCCACGTAGATGGATTGAATATGATATGCCTACCAAACATCTACATCGATTTTATATGAAGTAATCATGGTTACTTTTCAATAAACGCTTCACCAAATTTTATCTGGACTTTTAAACATGTGTTCCTAAAATAAACAAACAAAAAAAATAATGTGCTATTTTGGGATATTCGTTATTTTGTCCTTTCATAAGATAACACAATATATTGTTCTATAAATGATATGCACTATTAGAGTTTAAATACCCAATAACCTGCACTACTTGTAATTTTGTGCTATGGCACACGCTATAATAACTTTGATCAATAATTAATTGTAACATGTTTTTATGAGACGTTGTTCGCTGTATACATTAGATATTTAAATTATTTACTTTTCTTTTATCGCATGTTTGACAACTCCTTATAGGTAGTCGGAATTATGTACAAGTAACTTATTCACTATTAGTATTAGAGAATTTATAACTTACAAAATCACTAATAAGCAGAAAAATCACAATGGGTACGTAAATATTTTAACTTTAGTCATTAACTAATTAAACCAAGTAATAAGGTATAGTTTTATCATGTCTTATAATGATTTAGTTATGTGGAAGTATCACAATATATTTATTTTACTCAAGATTTGAGAATTTGATTTCATTTTCATTTTTTTCGTTTGACTTTTCATAATTTCGTTCCAGTTCAGAAATTAGAAAAAAAAATTTGGTAGCATTCTCATCTATCAAGCAGTTTAGCACATGTACTTTCTGATTAAAAATTATTCATAGAAAACCGTTTAGTGTATTCTGCATTAATTTTTTTTTCGAAAACCATTGAAGTATTAAATAGATTTCAAAAAGACTTTTAGTTTATTTTACATAAAAAAAATTATTCACCCTTAAGCGTTTTTCTGAAAATAGTTTCAAAGCTAAACAATTTGCATATGCCCATTTAAGGATTCCACGTTCATGAAAAAGGAAGGATTTCCACGTTATCTACTAGCCATGTTCAAATTCCAAGGAGTGTGAGAAATGATATATAAGTGGGAATCACTCTCACTTGTACATTTCTAGAAACAACTAGAGATGTTGTTTGAATAAGTAGTTGTTTTGACAAAATTTTCCTATGCGTGTAACAGTAAAAACATGGTGTGACGTTTGGGCCAAAACATTGAGATTCTGACAGCCTCGGTTCGGTTTTGGCTTGAAATAAAAATTTGAATAGGGCTAAAATCCTAGTTTCAGCCAAAGCTTCTACATTCAACAATGGAGAGAGAAAGAAATAAAAAAAGAAGACAAAAATCCATTCATTCAAAAAAATAAAAAAATAAAATTACCTTGCAACAGCTATTTTTTCAGTTTGCATCTCTTAACATAAACCGAATTTGAATTTCACATTGTAACTAACTCTTTAGTAATTACAAAATCCCAATTCCTCTTCGAAAATCGATATTGAATCTCACAACAGAGCAAAATTTCTAAACTTGATTTGGGACCAATAAAGGAAGATATGAGCTTCTACAGCTTCTAAGACTCAATAACATGCTTCATTAATATTTGAATGTGGGTCAAAATTTTAAATAATATGTCTAAGGAGTTAAGAGATATATATATATATATATATATATATATATATACACACACACACACACACACACACATATTTGGTTTTTTGTAGGCTGATTGGGCTTATTTAGTTTTATGACTCCTAATTTGGTTATTAATCGGCTAGTACTAGTGAATTTTAGTTGATTGAGGTTTAACTGAAGTTCAATTTTGAGAAATTTTGCTAATAGAAGATAATAATGGAAAATTTTGGCATAAATTCTTCTAATTAACCAAGTTTTAGTTCCCTTCCAGTTTTCTTCTGTAAAGTACATCAATATTTTCAAAAAAAAAAAAAAAAAAGGTGTGATTAATGGGGTATTTGGTCAAAAGCAACCTTAGAAATGCTCTGGGAACTTTTTTTTCATCAGATATAATTCAGCATTCAATAGCGTGCAACCTTAGAAATGCTTTGGAAACTTCTTTTTTTTCGTTTGTATGATCTGACATAAACCTAACATGGAATGTTTCAATGGAATAGCTATGCATTCAAGAAAACACGGTTACATCCTAAAACAAGAACCCAAATATTAACATTACCAAAGAGGCCAAACCTTCTTCGGTCTTTTCTATCTTCATCAGTACAAGTGATCAAAATTCAAATCTTTCAGATGCAACTACACTGTCGCTAATGATACTGGCTAGGAAATAAAAACTAACCTTCATGTCTCCTTCCTTCTTCGCTAGTAGCTGATTCAAAACATCAACGCATTCAGCATATTTCTGACTCGAAAATAAAGCAACTGCCTCCGACGCCAATTCACTGATTACTAGCAACGTCCGATCGTCCTCTGTCGTTACCTCTACCGACGGATCTTTGTCTTCCATTTCAAATCAACAAATAGAACTAAACAAATCCGTAGAATCGATATCTAATAGTAAACCGTAATCTTTAAGATCGACTCCCAATTTCTAGGGCTGAAGAAAAATACACAACAAGATAAAATTAGGGCTTTAAATTAGTATTTGGTACAGTGAAATTTTGCAAACGGGTAAACACTGAACTAGCACTGAGGTGGCAGCAGTACTCCTGCGTATCGGCTAAGCTATGGGCACCCCGTAATGCGACATAGAGCCCCCCGCGACCGTATGTATTGAAATTCCTTGGAAGAGGAAAATAAAAAAAATAAAAAACAACCTTTAGACAGTGAGTTATAAGTAAAAATATTTAAATTTATTTTAACATCTAAGTTGAAGTTAGCTTTGGTATTTGACTAATGTAAATATTTAAAAAGTATAACAAATTGTATCATTTAACATTTAACAAGTTGAAGTTAGATTTGGTTTGCTGATTCCTTTGTTTTTGGTGGGATCTGTTTTCAACGGCTATTGGTTTGGTGGTACTCAAGATTGGTGAAAGGAAGGATGTTTTGTTATGTCGGTTGTTTTCCCTTTTGGTTTATGTTGACTGTGTTATGTGGAGCTTTTGACTTCTCTTTCTCTATTTGTATTTGTTGTTGTAGTAGGACTGTAATAGTTTGATGTTGAATGGAAAACTTTTTACCAACAATATATACATATATATATATATATATATATATATATATATATATATATATATATATATAACATGAAACGTGCATTAGATATGAGAGAAAGACATGCAAATGATGTTGTTGTTTTGTACATGGATTTTTTATAAACATAAGAAATCGATATATGTTTGGAAGTTGGTTTCAATATGTTTAATGTCGCTTTCAGTATTAGAGTTTATTTAGATTTATTCTCACACCATACACATAGTCATACTTTTGAGTAGCAAATTATGTTTATGTTGGTATGAACATGTAATCCAGATAATTTAATCATAAATATCATTAAAAGCATCATCAAAATACAAAAATAATATACATGTTTCACATATTTTAAGTTATATCCGGGTAATCTAGATAATTTCATAGTTTGTATATCTATGGCTCTTGTACATTATTTCATTATTTGCATCCATTGTAGGCTGTAGGATCAAAACAAAATCTTCAAAATAGGTCAGGGTTTCATACTTTCGTTGTTTTTTCAAAAATTATTGTTGTATCACTTTGATTTTTTCTTGGTTATTAAGCCATCGTTGATTGCACATTTTTTAATTTGGTGCTAGAAACTTGTATTGTTGTTTATCAAAATGAATTCATTTGTGCCATTTTGGTAAATTATTCGGTCAAACTACTAATGAAATTTCTTCATAAATCGTAACCAACATAAAGTTGATTCTTATTTCAATTTTTAAGTTACTTCTGTAAGCTCTTATTGGAAGTTGGCAAACATAAAATTAAAATAAGTTATTTCTAACTAGTTTTAACATCTTTTTAAGTAGTTGACAAACTTGCAACATTGTCTCCATCCTAAGGCTAAAATATGAAACTTTACCTCTGCTCCTTTTTCTTAAACCGCTTTTTACACCTTTAGGGGAAAAAGCTTTACAGGACACCCTGCAAACAACATTCAGCCTATAAGGCTCAAACAAAAACAACAAACAATTGAGTACCGCATCATCTACTTGGACCCATCAAACACTTTAAACGTTAGATTACAAAAATAAATCCAGCTAGAAAAACACCTCAAATTACAAAACATTCAAAATAACTGAGTTACAGCAAAAACTCTCTCCAGTATCTATAGAGGAGCTACAAACCATAAAACGACAGAAAAAATAATCTTTTATATATCGGCACCTCACCAAAGAGCACCTCAACTTATCTCAACTAAGGTAAGGTAAATTAACTAATGAACTATCATCGTTATAAAATTGTATTCAGCTTTCAATTCCCTATAACTCAGCAAAGTTCCAATAATTTTGCAGGTCTAAAGCAATATAGAGAAACTATTGCGAAGACCGTCTTGGAGTGATACTTGAGCTTCTAAATATCCTTAAAAAGAGCAGCCAGACTTGAAGGGAGACAACTGTCACGTTCGTTCAACATGATATATAATTTTTATTAATTATTATTTTTAGCATATGTTTAATTAATTGCATACGAATGTAATTTAGCCGTATTAACCAAGTTAGACACCTACATCAAAAGCATAGAAGAGGGCACTTTGTTGGAGAATGGAGTTTTGATTACAACAACCTTATTTCAATATTAATTGATTATAAAATATATATATATACTAACACTTTTGTCAACAATATATATATACACACACACACACACACACACATATGCAGGATTTATATACAGGAATTATTACTGAAGACTGTACGGTTTAAAGATGTTAGAGATTCAAACTTCAGAGATGTTTCAAGACTCATGAGTATTCAAGGTTTCAATAGTTCAAGAGTTCAAGATAAATACAGTTATAGAGTCTAGATTATGTAAGACTCTGAATAACACTCTAGGTTCAAATTCAAAATAATTTCAAATTCTGTTTTTCAAGTTCTGCTTTCAAATTCTATCTGCAATCTCTTTCTTCTCTATTTTACTTTCTATTTTTATTTTTATTTAGACTTAAGATTTATAAGTTTTTACTTTATAAGTTTTATATATTTATATTTTATACTTTATTTTTATATAGTTTTAAACTTTATAATTTTATAAATATGTTTATATGGTTTATATTTATGTTTTCATATGATTTTCTACTTTATAATATTTATTTGTAACACTATATTTTAATTCAAGAACTTTCAAAATTATATATGTATCAAAACACTTGAAAATTGTTCAAATTTCAATTTTGTACATGTATATGTCGACATATAACTGTCATTTTTTTCAAAATTGAAAGGAAGTGTAATAGCCTGTATTTTACGTACCAGAAGATCGTAAAATATTTTTATTTTATTCCCTGAGGGTTGAATCATTATCATATTTTAGTATGTTGTTTATGGGGATGTAAGACATGTCCATAATTTTTACCAATTTTGTTTGTGACCATTTTACCTTTGTCAGTTTTGTACAGGGCATAACCTTTGACTCAGGTCGAATCAGAGGGTGAGACTTGTGCCATTGAAAAGGAATTGACGATTGCTTTTCCGTAGAGTGGTTACATTAAAGATTTGGCTCAGCGATTTGGGAGGAATTGCTGTTTCAAGATTTAACGGTTGGTTGTTCAGGTTTTGGAGCCTTGGTGGGCTGATTTGGGAAGGCCCATTAGTGGGCTAGTGGAATCCTATAAATAGGGGGTGAGAGAGGAGGGAAAAAATTTACTTTCCCATTCTCTCATTTGGAGGCATTGATCTCATTTTTCCTTTAACACCTTTCCACCATTAAAAATCCAAATCCAAGGAGGGAAATCATAGATCTACACCATTGGAGGCTAGATCTACACCAATTGGAGCAAGGATTCATCTAATCAAGGTGTTTGGTGCGAGGTGCTTGCTGTTCGGATTCTTATTTCTACCATTTTAGCTTGTTTTGGAGAATTGGTGAGTGATTTACATTTCTCACATGGATTCAATAAAGTGTATTGATAGTAGATCATGTTTTTCATCAAATTCAAGTGTTTTTCCTTGGATCTATGCATTGGTAAGTTCATTTTCATATAGATCACCCTAGGATCTAATTTCGCAAGTTTAGATAGGTAATTTCTATGATATTTCATACGAATGTGCAAGTTAGATCCATGGTTTTTGTTCATATGCATATTTGTGGTGATTTTGGTGAATTTGACATTATCATTGATAGAATTGTCATATTGATGATATTGTTGATTTCATAACATGCTTGTAATCCTTTTGGATGAATTGGATGAGTTGGTTTCATCGGATTTATCGTTGGCGAAGTTTTGGTCGAAATCAGAGTTGAATTACAATATGTAGGTTTTGGGTCGGTCATAAGTTGGATCAGCCATAAGTTGGATCGGCCATAATTCATAAGTTGGATCGGACATAAGGGGTCGGCCTAGTCACTAGAAAGTGGGACGACCTAGTCATTAGAAAGTGGGTCGGCCTAGTCACTAGAAAGTGGGTCGGCCTAGTCATTTAAAAGTGGATCGGCCTAGTCATTTAAAAGTGGGTCGGCCTAGTCATTTAAAAGTTGGTTGGCCTAGTCAGCATAAAGTTGGGTTGGCCTATTCTGGTCAGCCATTTCTAGTCGGCCATTTCTGCCATTTCTGGTCAGTTATTTCTAGTCGGGCATTTCCGGTGATGATGTGACTTCAAAGTGAATTCAGTTGGGAAGTTTTGAAGTGTTGAAATGTGTTCGTTGATCAGAGTAGAACAACGAATGGTATGAAGACTCAAGGGTGTATTGAGTTCGTGCGGAGTGATGGCTCTATGGTGTTCTGAGCTGATTAATAGTCGTAATTGATAATGACTAGAGATGAGAAACTCGAGGAACTGTAGTTGTCGTAGGTTCTAGCGGATCTAAAGCAAGGGGTACAACTGAAGACCAGTTGTAGGTCGAGTGCCCTGGGCTTTATATATGGCCTAGACACGTGTTGGGTATTGCGTGTGGAGTTTTGCTAGAACCGGGGCGTCGTGTATGGTCCTTGACAATTGATGGCAAGTTGTTGGTCAGTCATACGATAACTAGGGTTCCAAAGCAAGGTTGGCAGTGATAGCCAGAATCAGTCATGGACGTTTGAATGCGTGTTGTGATCATGATTGAGTTGCTATTGCTGTATGAATGGTTGTTCTGTTTGCCATGGCCGAATTGTTATTTCCTTGGATGTATGGATCGTAAAGACTATCACTGTCAGGTGTGGGGAAGTAAATTCTTCTCTGGAGTTGGGTAGATTAGTTGTTTAATTACCCATTCTCATATCCTTTATTGATGAAGTTTGTTAGTTGTTTTCTTGCTCACTATGACTGTTGTCTGACTCAAGGTTTTATGTTTCCTCTTATTACCTTAGGTTGTTCATCTAGTTGTGGATGGGAAGACTGAGTGACAGGTGGCAGGTGTTGCTATAGTGAGGACGACGATGCTGATCGATGGCGAGCAAGAGGCTCACGTACCAGTTTTATTACTATCTAGTATTTGTTTCTGCTGTTTGTTTTTTCCTTGAGTGATGTAGTGAGGAAAATTGTACAAACACTGTTATTGATTTCCATGTGTATGGGAAATACTTTCTAGCTGTCAAGAAAGCTTAGTGTTTTTCTGATTTACTATCACTACCTGTTGTATATGTTCTATTATATTTTATTCTTGCGTTGTGAGTTTACGACAAGTTTCTTTTATCTACCATACCTTGATGATCGTCCATAACTGCCTAGCACACCTTTAAGCGCATTATTCCTCTTGTTTAGTGTAGGAGTTATGGGCGGTCGTCACATTTGGTATCAGAGCTCTGGTCAACGATTGTGGCCAAAGTTCGAAGACGTAATTACGTATGAGAGACATATTTGTAGATTTCAGTTGGATGCTTACTATATGTATTAGCATGTATAGCAGCAGCGTTTGTACTTCCTTTAGCAGTTTTTTCTTGAAAGTGGCTAATCATTCTAAATTGCAAATTTAGAATGAGTCATTGTTATATGAGACATTCTGCTAGGGAAGAAGCTATGCCTGAAGGGGGTAATGGCGGGGTACCTGATTACCGGACTATGTTTGAAGCTATGATTGAAGCATGCCTTTGAAGGAACCCCGCTCCAATGGCCGCTACGGTTGATGTTGATGATGAAGTTCCAATGCCTAGAGTTGCAGAATTTGCAAAGTTATGCAAAGATTTTACATCATTGGGAGGGAAACTGTTCAAGGGCACTGAAACAGCTGAAGAGGTTCAAAAGTGGATGGATACTTGTGTCCGAATCTTCAAGGATATAGGTATTGATGATGCAATAAAGAGGAAACTTGAATCAAGGCAATTAGTGGGCAGAGCAATGGACTGGTGGAACTCTGTCACACTTGAGACCCCTAAAGAGGATATCTCATGGGAGCAGTTCCAAGCTAAATGTGAAGCAAAGTTTATCTCCATCATGCAGAAGTCTTTTCTATTTAAGAGATTTGTGGAGCTTAAGCAGAATGGTCGTCTAGTTCTTGACTATATTTCTGACTTTGAGGCTTTATCGAAATATGCTCGTTCATATGTGGATACTCCTTATCAAAAGAACGAGAAGTTTGTCATGGAATTGGATGAATATATTGGGAGTCAGCTTGTGGATCACTTCGATGATAGCTTTGAGAAGATCATCGAGAAGTCTTTGAGACATGAAAGTCTGTTTCCTAAGAAGATGTCTGTTGTTGCAGCTAAAGAGGAGCAGAAACCACAGTAGGGTGGTAACAACAAGAAGAGGAAGCAACAACAATAGAAAGGAAAAGATGGCCAAAAGAAGTAGAAGGGAGAAGTGACTTGCTTCAATTGTTGGCAGAAGGGCCATTTTGCTAGTGAATGCAAGAATCCTAAAGCTAAAAAGAAGTGCTTCAAATGTGGGAAGCCGGGACATGAGAAGAAAGATTGTCTAGAATAAGCTCAAGAGAAGCAGGTGGTTAAGGCTTATGCTTTAGGGGCAGTACCATCTTCTTCAAAAGCTCCCAGAGGAGAAGGGAAAGGGTGTCGTGGTGCAAGGTACACTTTTTATTCATTATGTTTCAGTTTGAGTTTTGTTTGATATTGGAGCATCGCATTCATTCATTTGCAATGAGCTTGTGTGTCGCTTGGGTTTGGAACCCAATATATATAATAGACCTTCCATAGTAACTAATCCAGTTGGGAGTTCGTCAAATTTTTGCATGATTTGCCATGGTCAAGTGTTGTCGAGTCATGGTTGCTCTTTTGTGTGTGATTGCTTTGTTCTTAACTTCGCTGGGTTTGGGATCATCTTGGGCATGGATTAACTCAAGAGGTTTGGGGCAAGGGTGAATTGCGAGAAGCTAGAGGTGAGAGTCGGGGATGTGGAAGGGCGAAAGGTGTTGATAAAGTGTAAGCGCGAAGAGGGTGTCTTCGTTAGCTATCTATATTCGCTTGTGATTCCACAAGAAGACTTGTTATCGGTGATGATTGCAAATGAGTATGAGGATGTCTTTGACGAGGTCAAAGGTTTGCCGCCGCATCGTAAGATCGAGTTTAGGATCGATTTGGTCGAGGGTGCTAGACCAATCGTTATGCCTCTTAGGCGGATGGTGCCTAAGGAACAGCGAGAATTTGTGGTGCAAGTTCGAGACCTTCTTAGGATGGGATTCATTAGGAGAAGTCTTTCTGAATGGGGAGCACCAGTTGTGTTTGCAACCAAGGCAGATGGCTCGTTAAGTTTGTGTGTGGACTATCGTGAGCTGAATAAGGTGACTAAGAAGAACAAGTATCCGTTGCCAAGGATTGATGACTTGTTCGATCAACTTCACGAAGCCAAAGTGTTTTCACGGATGGATTTGGGAATGGGATTTCACCAATTGAGGGCGGCAAAGGATAGTGTGCCAAAGACTGCTTTTACGACACCGTCCGGATTCTTTGAATGGTTGGTGATGCCATTCGGGTTGACTAACGCGCCAGCGTATTTTGTGGATCTTATGAATAGGGTATTCAAAGATCAGATGAATAAGTTTGTACTTGTGTTCGTGGACGATATTCTGGTTTACTCCAGGAATGAGGAAGAACATAAGACACACTTGAGAGTTGTGTTAGAGATCTTGCGGAAGCATCAGCTTAAGGCTAAGTTCTCGAAGTGTCACTTCTGGAAGAGTGAAGTGAGATTCTTAGGTCATGTAGTCTCCGGTAGTGGGATAGCAGTTGGCCCCACTAAAGTGGCAGAAATCCAGGAATGGGATAGACCTAAGAGTGCAACAGATGCGAGAAGTTTCCTTGGGTTGGCTGGTTATTACTGACAGTTTATCAAGGATTTCTCCAAGATAGCTACACCGTTGACAGGATTGACGAAGAAGAACCAAGTGTTCACATGGGATGTGAAGTGTGAATAAGCATTTGGAATCCTAAAAGAGAGACTAACGAGTGCTCCTGTGTTGACCATTCCGAGTGGAAATGAAGAGATGATGGTATACACCGATGCATGTGGTACTAGACTTGGAGTAGTACTGATGCAGAAGGATAAGGTTATGGCATATGCAAGTCGACAGCTGAAGCCGCATGAGAAGAACTACCCAACTCATGATTTAGAGTTGGCAGCGATTGTGTTTGCACTGAAGATGTAGAGACATTACCTGTTGGAAGTGCGGTTCGAGTTGTTTACGAACCATAAGTCATTGAAGTATCTTTTCTCCCAAAAGGATTTGAATCTTCGGTAGCAAAGATAGCTAGAGTTTCTGGCATCGTATGATTTTGGTATAGCCTATACTCCAGGCAAGGGAAACGCAGTTGTAGATGCTTAAGTCAAAGACATGCAAATTTAGGAGTGATGTTTCCAGAATGGAAGAGCCTCGAGTATTTGGCAAGGTTCGATTTCAGGCCTTGATGCGAGCTGGAACCTGAAATGTTGGCAAGCTTATCGATAAGACCTACTCTTATCAAAAGGATCGGCGAGAGCCAAAAACGAGATATGAAGCTTGTCGAGTTTATCCAGGGATTGAAACCAAAGGATAAAGGGTTCGAAGTCGATAGAGAAGGTTGGCTTCGAAAGCAAGGACGATTAGTTGTTCCTGATATCGACGGATTGAGAGATGAGGTTTTGAGGGAATGCCATCACTCAAGTTGACGATTCATCCTGGTGGTAATAAGATGTATTTGGACATGAAGCGAGTTTACCACTGGGAAGGGATGAACCGAGATATTGGAAAGTTCATTTCCAAGTACATGAATTGTTAGTTGGTGAAAGCTGAACAGAAGAAGCTGAGTGGGTTACTTCAGCCATTAGAAGTTCCTACAAGGAAGTGGGAGCAATTATCGATGGACTTCATTGATGGGCTACCTAGAACCAGGGCAGGAAATGAAGGGATTTGGGTAAATGTAGATCGCTTGACCAAAAGTGCGAGATTCATTCCTGTCAAGTCGAATAGGACAACATCAAAACTGGCTGAACTTTATGTGAAACGGATAGTTCGATTCCATGGTGTCCCAAAGAGTATGGTGAGTGATCGAGAACCGTTGTTCATTAGCAGATTTTGGAGGAGTTTGCAAGAAGCTTTGGGAATCGAGTTGTGCTTGAGTATGGCCTATCATCCCCAAACTGATGGTCAGACCGAGAGAGTCAATCGAGTTTTGGAAGATCTTCTGAGGGCTTGTGCGTTAGACTTCAGAGGATCGTGGGAAGACCATCTACATCTGGTGTAGTTTGCATATAATAATAGCTACCAGTCGAGCATTGGGATGGCACCATATGAGGCGTTGTATGGAAGCTTCTCCAACATGTTGGTTAGAAAATGGAGATAAGTTGGTACTTGGGCCAGAAATGATAAGAGAGACCTCGGATTGTATCGAGATCGTTCGGCAACGAATGAAGGCAGCCCAAGATCGTCAGAAGAGTTATGCCGGTAAGCATCGTAAGGACTTGGAATTCGATGTGGGCGATATGGTTTTCATGAAGGTTTCACCGTTGAAGCATATGGTGAGATTTGGAAGTAAAGGAAAGTTAGCTCCTAGGTTCGTTGGACCGCTCCTAGGTTCGTTTGACCATTTCCGATAGTCGAGCGAATTGGAAAGCTCGCATATAGATTGGAGTTACCCGAGAAGATGTCGAGTGTGCATAATGTATTCCATGTGTCGTTTCTACGAAAGTTCGTGCACGATTAGAATGTGGTGGTATCTCCAGAGAAGTACGAAGACCTAGAAGTAGAGACCGCAGTTGCGAGACCTCATAAGCTGCTTCATGTTGTGAGAAATGACACGAAACAGTTTAGAAGGAAGACGGTTATGCTTGTCAAGGTACAATGAAGTGAAGATGGCGACGATTGTACGTGGGAGACAGAAGAGAACATGAGGGCGACTCATCTAGAACTCTTCGTCGGTGGGACCCTTTGATATCGTGTAATCGCTATGTCGTTGTATCTTGTTGTTGTTTGATAGAATTTTGTGTGCTAGGATAAGGCTATGGATGCATGGCTTGATGGTTGCTAGTTTAGACGATAAAATTGGCTTCTCATGGATGATAGGTATGCAGAATTATTATGATTGCTTGTGTTTGTTTAGAATTTCGGGGACGAAATTCTTAAGGGGGGAAGGATGTAACAGCCTGCATTTTACGTATCGGAAGATCGTAAAATATTTTTATTTTATTCCCTAAGGGTTGGATCATTCTCATATTTTAGTATGTTGTTTATAGGGATGTAAGACATGTCCGTAATTTTTACCAATTTTGTTTGTGACCATTTTGCCCTTGTCGATCTTGTACAGGGCATAACTTTTGACTCAGGTCGAATCAGAGGGTGAGACCTGTGCCACTGGAAAGGAATTGATGATTGCCTTTCTGTAGAGTGGTTACATTAAAGATTTGCCTCAGCGGTTTGGGAGGAATTGTTGTTTTAAGGTTTAACGGTTGGTTGTTCAGGTTTTAGAGCCTTAGTGGGCTGATTTGGGAAGGCCCATTAGTGGGCGGCTGGAATCCTATAAATAGGGGGCGAGAGAGGAGGGAAAAAGTTTACTTTCTCATTCTCTCATTTGGAGACATTGATCTCCTTTTTCCTCTAACACCTTTCCACCATTAAAAATCCAAATCCAAGGAGGGAAATCAAAGATCTACACCATTGGAGGCTAGATCTACACCAACTGGAGCAAGGATTCATCGGATTAAGGTGTTTGGTGCGAGGTGCTTGCTGTCCGGATTCTTATTTCTACCATTTTAGCTTGTAATCCTTTCAGATGAATTGGATGAGTTAGTTTCGTCGGATTTATCGTTTGGCGAAGTTTTGGTCGAAATCAGAGTTGAATTGCAATATGCAGGTTTTGGGTCGGCCATAAGTTGGATCGGTCATAAGTGGGCGGCCTAGTCACTAGAAAGTGGGTCGGCCTAGTCACTAGAAAGTGGGTCGGCCTAGTCATTTTAAAGTGGGTCGGCCTAGTCATTCAAAAGTGGGTCGGCCTAGTCAGCATAAAGTTGGGTCGGCCTGTTCTGGTCAGCCATTTCTGGTCGGCTATTTCTAGTCGGGCATTTCCGGTGATGTTGTGACTTCAAAGTGAATTCAATTGGGAAGTTTTTGAAGTATTGAAAAGTGTTCTTTGATCGGAGTAGAACAACGAATGGTATGACAACTCAATGGTGTATTGAGTTCGTGCGGAGTGATGGCTCTAAGGTGTTCTGAGCTAATTAATAGTCATAATTGATAACAACTAAAGATGAGAAGGCCGAGGAACTGTAGTTGTCGTAGGTTCTAGCGGATCCATAGAAAGGGGTACAACTAAAGACCAGTTGTAGGTTGAGTGCCCTGGGCTTCATGTATGACCTAGACACCTGTTGGGTACAGCGTGTGGAGTTTTGCTAGAACCGGGGCATCGTATATGGTCCTTAACAATTGATGGCAAGTTGTTAGCCAGTCATATGATAACTAAGGTTCCAAAGCAAGGTTGGCGGTGATACCCAGAGTTAGTCATGGACGTTTGAGTACGATTTGTGATCATGATTGAGTTGCTATTGCTATGCATGAATGTATATTCTGTTTGCCATGGATGAATTGTTATTCCCTTATATGTATGGATCGTAAAGGCTATCACCATCAGGTATGGGGAAGGCAGGTGTAAGTTCTTCTCTGGAGCTGGGTAGATTAGTTGTTTATTTACCCATTCTCATTACTTTATTGATGAAGTCTGTTAGTTGTTTTATCGCTCACTATGACTGTTGTCTGACTCAAGGTTTTATGTTTCCTCTTATTACATTGGGATGTTCATCCGGTTATGGATGGGCAGACTGAGTCACAGGTGGCAGATATTGCTTTGGTGAGGACAACGATGCTGATCGATTGCGAGCAGGAGGCTCACGTACCAGTTTTATTACTATCTTGTATTTGTTTCCGTTGTTTTCTTTTTTCTTGAGTAATGTAGTGAGGCAAATTGTACAAACATTGTTATTGATTTCCACGTGTATGGGAAATACTTTCTTGTTGTCAAGAAAGCTTAGTGTTTTTCTGCTTCACTATCACTACCTGTTGTATATGTTCTATTATATTTTATCCTTGCGTTGTGAGTTTACGACATGTTTCGTTTATCTACCATGCCTTGATGATCGTCCATAGTTGCCTGGCACACCTTTCAGCGCATTACTCCTCTTGTTTAGTGCAGGAGTTATGGGCGGTCATCACAGAAAGTGTCTTTTCATTATTTGTGACAGTTCTGAGACGTTGCAATCTTTCACACACTATAAAAAGGGGTTGATTTCAAATTTTTTTATAACTTCTTCTTCTCCATCTTCATTCCCTTTCATTACACCATTATTGTAACAGCCCAGATTTTTTTGACCATTTAGTTATTATTTAAAAATGTTTTTTTTATTGTTTTGGAAGTTTAAATGGTTTAATTTCAATAATTTTGAATATTTTATTTTATTCTGAAATGGTAGAAATTTAGTGGATCTGCAATATAATGTGAACTGGTAGTATAAAAGGATAAATTTTTAATTTAAAATAGTACATTTACAAAGGATGTAGTAGCTAACGAACTCGGATTTCGATGAAATCAGTTTCATTAAATCTGAAATGATGAAATTAGGTAACCAACCAAGTTACGTCAAAAATGGCATCCGTATGTGGAAAAGAAAAAATAAAAGGCCAAAATTTGAACTAAATTTTGACGGTAATTGGAATTTGCTAATGCTAACGGCAAAACTGGAACCTGAGACCTATCCAGGAAAATTCCAAACATAGGATATTAGCTATATATGAAATCTGGGAAAATCCTATAACGGATATAGAAAGTTATTAAGGAAACAAAATTTAAATAAATTATTTGAAAATCTAAACGAACTCCGATTTTTGATTTGAATACATAGGATTGAAGTACGTTAAAAACCGGACCAGATGGTGGAAGAATTTCTGAAAACCGTTATCGTTTGATACTCCAACATGAGACCGGAAGGTGTTGAAACTAACACTATTTTGAATTTGAATTTAAATTATTTGAAAGTTCAAACAAATTCAAAATTGATATATTTTTATATAGTATTGGAGAGCAAGAAAAATTGAACAACATGGTTGAAAAAGATTTTGGATAAGGTATCAATAAGTAAGTCAAATTAACGTCCGAATAGGGTTGAGAAAACACACTTTACCATTCATAAATTATTAAATTTATTTATAATTTAATTAATTTAAGGATTAATCCTAGCCATCCATTTTCGACCGTTGGATTCGCGCCACCTCAGCAATCCATGTGCCTCCTTCGGCTATAAATAGCCCCCCCCCCTTCATTTTAAACTCACTCCTCCTCCTTCTCTTTCAAGCTTTGGCAATGGCAGAAATAATAATAAAATATTAGGAAATAGGGAAAAGGGACGGAAGGGAGAAAGGAGGGCAAGACGGGGAGCTAGGGACTCTTAGGCAGAGGCTTGGGCTTCGCGGGGTAAGTTTTTAAATAATATTTAATTATTTATTTATTTGTGTAATATATATATATATATATATATTATAATTAAAATAGAATTTGTAAAAATAAATATCAGAACATTCTAAGGGTGACAGAGAGGATAGTGTCTAAGGCTTGAGTTTGGAAAATATAGTTTCCTGCTCTCCCTGAATATCCCTAACTGATCCGACGGATGGGATGATTAATTTAAATGTAAATTTAAAATTTAATTTGAATTTAATTTGAATTTAAAACAGACCAGGGGCATTTTCGTAATTTTTAAACATAAACTTTAAAAGCTTATAACTTTTTCAAAACAAGTCGGATTTCCACGAAACAAGGACCGTTGGATTCTTATCGAAAAATACTTTAAAATGAGTGGAAGCAGATTTTTGATCCGGGTTAAAATTTTTAAGTTATAATTAAATGAATATTTTTAAATATTTTATTTGAAAATTAAATTTAATTAATATTAAAATGGTTTTTCAATTTTAAAAAAATTTGGATATGGCTAGAGATGGGAAAGTAGGATTTTTTAGAAGGGCAGGGAAGGTAATTTGGCTAATAACGCAATTAGAAATTAATTAAGATAAAAATAATTTAATTAATTTAATTAAATATATATTCATTTAAATTAGGTAAATATTGTAAATAGCATAACTTTTGCATACATTAACGAAATTTAACGAAACAGGATCCGTTGGGATCTTATGGACGAGCACTACACAATGGAACTGACCGCAAGTGGATTGGAGCTCGTTTGGATTTATGGTGAAATTTAACGTCTGAACCAAATCAATGACCGATTATCGTTATTCAACGATAAACCGTCCAAGGTGAGTAAATCTCACTAACTCTGAACACTTTATATTTTTATAAAGTATTTTTAGAATTGATAATTATTGGTTGAATTGCTGAGTGTTGATTGTTTGGTTGAACTGCTAGTCAATTGATTGAAAATACCGATATAGTTATATATATCGTTAACCGATGTTGATTTTGTTTATCAGAATACCTCATATTGAAATGAAATTGATGTGAATTATATTGTGTAACATCTGTGGATGCAGGAAAACAGGTCGGAGGAATCCAACTGGATTCCTCAACATTTATTTACCGTTTTTCATATATTCTGATATATGATGTGTTATATCATCTGTTGTTGAACCTGTGTGTTTGGATGATGATTGAACCTTTTGATTTGGTATTTTTATACCATAAGTGATACTAGAAAGTGAAAAGGGATTTTCAAAGTTTATTTTGAAAATAAATTATATATAAAAGGAAGAGAATTTCATGAGAGAAAATGATTATAGAATCAAAGCATTTGTAAAAAAAAAAAAAAAAATATTGGTGAAATCAAATAGAAGGGAAAATATTGGTGAAATCAAATAGAAGGGAAATATTTGTGAAACGATTACAAATAGAAATAAAAAGGGAAACATTCGTAAAAGTATTTACAAATGGAATTGAAAAGGGAATATTCATGTAGGGAATAAAGAAAAGTTGACAGAAGTACTTATTTGTTAAATAAATGGAAAAGTTAAAAGAAATATTTATTTGTTGAATAAATAGAAAAGTTAAAGGAAATATTTATTTGTTAAATAAATAGAAGCGAAAAGAGAATAGTTATTTGTTGAGTAAACGAATAGAAAAAGAATCTATTCAAGGGAAGTAATTCAAAGGAATTATTCCAAAGGAATTATTCAAAAGAGAAAAGTCAAAGGGATTAATTCAAAAGAGTTAATCAACTAGAGTTAAACAGTTGGAGTTAAACTGTTAGAGTTAAACAGTTGGAGTTAAACTGTTAGAGTTAAACAGTTGGAGTTAAACTGTTAGAGTTAAACCGTTGAAGTTAAACTGTCAGAGTTAAACCGTAAAGTTAAACAGTTAGAGTTAGTTAGTTAGAGTTAACCAGTTAGAGTTATTCAGTTAGAGTTATCCAGTTAGAGTTATTCAGTTAGAATTAACCAGTTAGAGTTAATCAGTTAGAGTTAATCGTTTTGAGTCAAATCGAACTAGAGTTATTCAAATATAGTAATCGAATAAGGGTTGATTGAATATTAGTTATTCAATTAGAATTGATCGAATCTAATTATTCGAGATAGAGTTAAAAATAGACAAAGTTATTTAAGGATGAATTTCCATTTAGCACGACTGCTAACGTAATTCGCAGGGCTGCAGATAGCCTACGGCGGTCGGATGTTTCCTGGGGGAATCAGGCGTAACCATTGTGATCGCTGCGATCTAGAGTCAAGCAAATGGTGTTAAATCAAATAGCAATTAATCAATAGAAGTTAATTAAGTCGAGTTAGTCGAGTATTAGTAAATTAAGTAGGGTTAGTCAAAAAGGGAATTAATCGAATATCACCTATTCGAAGTAGAGTTATCGAATATAGTTTATTCGAGAAGAGTAATCGAATATAGTTCGTTCGAAGTGTGTTAAATCGAATATAGTTATTCGAAGGAGAGAATTATCGAATATGGTTTATTCGAAGTGAGATTTTTCGAATATTAGTTATTCGAAGAAAAGGATTATCGAATATTAGTTATTCGAACAGGGGAATCGAATATAGTTTATTCGAAAGAGAATTATCGGATAGTGATTATTCGAGAGTGAATCATACATGGAAATTCGATTATATCGAATCAAGGGAAGTAATGTTTACTTTCCATTTCAAATCAAGTTTTTAATTATCTTTTAATAAAGTAGTTGGTTGATTATTTATCCAAATTAAGATATGGAAATATATTTAAGTTAACATATTTTGAAAGCATGGAATTATAACATTTATAGTTATAATCAAATGATTCAGTAAAGGAAGTGGATTCATAAATAGAATCCGAGAGTTCGCAAGGAAGTTTCTTAAAGAGTAAAGTTTGAACTTTGTCTATTTCGAAGTTAGAAACGTTGTTCAGTTAAGGTCTGAGAGGTAATTATACCCCAACTTGATTGACTTCATTTTTAACTAAGAAGTGGATAAGGTTCGAGAGTGAAAGGGGTTAAGTGAATTTAGTAAATGAGCGAAATGGTTGGTGTTGGCATAGCGATGTTTATTCAAACATCAGTTTAAACCCAATGAAGGAGATTTGGAAATGTCTTCCAAATGAAAATCAGAAATGTTTTCTGAATATAGAAAATGAGAAATGGAATTGTTTCCCATTGTTAATAACGTATATTTTCTAAATATAGTAAATAAGAAATATAGGAAAACAAGAATAAGGAAAAGGGTAAATTTATGATAATTTGATGATGAATGATGATTGATCGATAGAATTTCCATCTGGAAATAATATCGTTGTTTGCACACCGACATGTTTTTATTTGATAGTTAAATCACCGACTATCAAAGTTTTGACCATTTTAACGTTGTTAATATGGAGAGACCAGTCGGATTATTATCCGAAGAACCACTCCGTATTGGCATAAGCGTTGCGAATCAAGTATGCTGAATATATTGAAGACGGAGTTATGCAAGGGCTATCCTATTTACAGAATAGTGCCTTCGGTTTGTCCAGTCCCAGGACAAACGTGAATGGACGAATGTCTGACAGAGTATATTCAAAGGATCGCGTAAGTTGATCTCTTCAAACGTACTTACGTTTGGTGGCGGAGGAATTCGTTTCTCTTAGCTGTATACCCGTGGTATTTTTGGTGAAATCAATTTGTGGTTTGGCGGGTATGACGATGTGGCATTCAAAGTAATGGAGGTGGGATCTGTCAAAAGATACGTTATGACCTCAAGCCTCATCCACCGGGAAATGACAAAAATTGGGCAGGCAGCATGGCTATGTGGGTCGCACCCATTAGGATGTATGATCGCCTATCTAGAGAAATTCCTTTTGTTCTTAAATCTATCGATGCTGTCCCTTATCGGGAGACGGTTGCTGATCCCAACCGTTGGTGATATACATTCGATACACTCAAGCGAAATGAGTGGTCGGTCATGTATGGGCCGGGTTGCAAGATGTTCTTGTTGAACCCAGTGTATTTGCCTCTAGAGATACACGTTCGGAAGGTGGTCCCATACCTTGTCAAGTTGGAATCCAATCTCCAATAAGTGCCTGCGAGTTTGATTGTATATTATATATGTAGAGCGTGAGATGCAAGCGTTCTACTATATTTTAATTATTTGTGATTAGACATTATTATAATATCAGATAATATATGATTTCCAAAGTGTTTTGGGTTATCGTAAGGTAAAAGCCATCCGTATTTATGAGTGGATTGGTCTTACGATTATCTTTTCTTTTGAAAAGGATTTTGAAAAGTTAAACCAAATGATTTGAGTTTACTCACACCAGTCCCATGACTGACCCAGAGTTTATTTTGTTTTGTTTTCCCTAAACTCTTGGGTGCCCAAATTTGTACGGGCAGTCAAGTAGTCAGGATTTTACAGATATACTTGGAGAGCTTGGAGCAGGAGGCTTCAGGACTTATGTAGCTATTGTTTATTCCGCTGTATTGTAAGTGTTGTACTCTGATAATGGTATTATATACATATACTGCTTTTGATTTCAAGTTATGTTGTATATTATATTTTATTCGTTCCGCTGTGAGATTCGTGTTGCTCTGATGTTGTTGTCTTCTTCTTCTTCTTCTATTCTATTAGTTCTATCTTATCTATCCTCACCCTCTAATTTCTTTCTTGGACTATCCGGTAATTTCGACTTTTGATTGTTCGATAGGTGTTATATATCGGATAACCAAGGTCGCTTTTTCCCGGGTCGTTACAGTGGTATCAGAGCTGAAGGTTAAGTATTACCTTGGCTCTGTGGCGTGATTCAGTAGAGATGGGGTTAGTAATACCCTAGACTGAGTTTGAGTGTATATATAAGAGTGAACGTATTTGTTATTTAATATAAAATGATTTTATATTGTGGAGATTTATTGGTTGAGTTGTTTATGAATTCTGGTCGATCAGTTTGATCCACTGTATCGATAGGGGTTTCTAAACGCTTGAATATGATGAACCGACACAGTATGTTTTGAAAAAGGGTGAATGAAATAATTTTACCCAAATTATATTTTGATATAAGCAAAGTATAGATATTTGAAATTATTATAGTATATTGAATGTGTTGGTTGTGATTATAATCGAATAAGATTATAAAATGTGAAATGGTTATGTAAATAACAAATCAAAATTCATATAAGTGAAATATATGAAATCAGATGAATTAAATCTGAATTTAAGTTCAGAATTGGAATTAAAATTGCTAAAATTTGAATAAGCATTGTAAATGGAATTAAATTGAATATATGTGAATTTTAAAATTCTGGGAGATTTTAAATTTGTTACAAGCATTGAAAAGGGATATTTTGAAATGAATTTCAAAATGAAAATGTTTAAAAATGGGTTTTGAAAGTACTATAGTATTGAACTCACTTCGATAGCTGGAAAATAAATTCCGATGTTGATCCGGACATCATCGGTGCTCATTTTCGAGTTTGTAAGTGACGGATTACTATCAAAGATTTTGTTTTTGAATTGTTTTGAGAAACCGAGTTATTTTGATATTCCAAAGGGATATTTGATTTTTGGAAAAGCAAAGCTATTTGAAACTCCCAGGTACAGATTATTGAAACAAACACTAATTAAATAGAAATTTGTGAAAGCAAATTTGAAATTGAATTGAAGGCTGTTCAGTGGAAATTGAGTTGAATTGAAATAGAATGGTATCAATTAGAATTGGACTAGATTAGAGATAATCTGGGATAGAAATGGATGGTCGAGCAAGAAATTTGAATTGAGATTGGAATTGCAGTTTGATTGAAATTTGGCTTGGTTATAAGCGGATGGTCGTGTTGAAGATAAAAGTGATTGGGAGTTTGATTGGGATGATAGTGGTATATGCTAAATTGATAGCAGAATTGAATGTCGACAAAAGGTACACATTCATATTCATATGAGTTTGATGAGATTTATGAGCCTGTTTGGCAAGCCACTTGGCTGTTTGATTTTCTTTTGGGTTGAAGAAGGCCTAGGGAGGCGAGTTGGAGTTTGAGCTATTGGCCAGTACAAAGGAGGTGCTGGCGAAATTTTTCAGAAATTTCGAGTGTTAGAAATTTTTCAGAATTTTTGAAAATTTTCGTTTATAGAAATAAATTAATAAATTAATTAGAATAGATTGGTTTAGTGAAATCAGAGTAACCAAATAATTTTAACCTAGTTATAAAATTCATTTTTCTACCTTAGCAATTTCGAGGACGAAATTATTTTAAGGGGGGAAGAATGTAACAGTCCAGATTTTTTTGACCATTTAGTTATTATTTAAAAATGTTTTTTTTATTGTTTTGGAAGTTTAAATGGTTTAATTTCAATAATTTTGAATATTTTATTTTATTCTGAAATGGTAGAAATTTAGTGGATCTGCAATATAATGTGAACTGGTAGTATAAAAGGATAAATTTTTAATTTAAAATAGTACGTTTACAAAGGATGTAGTAGCTAACGAACTCGGATTTCGATGAAATCAGTTTCATTAAATCTGAAATGATGAAATTAGGTAACCAACCAAGTTACGTCAAAAATGGCATCCGTATGTGGAAAAGAAAAAATAAAAGGCCAAAATTTGAACTAAATTTTGACGGTAATTGGAATTTGCTAATGCTAACGGCAAAACTGGAACCTGAGACCTATCCAGGAAAATTCCAAACATAGGATATTAGCTATATATGAAATCTGGGAAAATCCTATAACGGATATAGAAAGTTATTAAGGAAACAAAATTTAAATAAATTATTTGAAAATCTAAACGAACTCTGATTTTTGATTTGAATACATAGGATTGAAGTACGTTAAAAACCGGACCAGATGGTAGAAGAATTTCTGAAAACCGTTACCGTTTGATACTCCAACATGAGACCGGAAGGTGTTGAAACTAACACAAAACACTATTTTGAATTTGAATTTAAATTATTTGAAAGTTCAAACAAATTCAAAATTGATATATTTTTATATAGTATTGGAGAGCAAGAAAAATTGAACAACATGGTTGAAAAAGATTTTGGATAAGGTATCAATAAGTAAGTCAAATTAACGTCCGAATAGGGTTGAGAAAACACACTTTACTATTCATAAATTATTAAATTTATTTATAATTTAATTAATTTAAGGATTAATCCTAGCCATCCATTTTCGACCGTTGGATTCGCGCCACCTCAGCAATCCATGTGCCTCCTTCGGCTATAAATACCCCCCCCCCTTCATTTTAAACTCACTCCTCCTCCTCCTCTTTCAAGCTTTGACAATGGCAGAAATAATAATAAAATATTAGGAAATAGGGAAAAGGGAAGGAAGGGAGAAAGGAGGGCAAGACGGGGAGCTAGTGACTCTTAGGCAGAGGCTTGGGCTTCACGGGGTAAGTTTTTAAATAATATTTAATTATTTATTTATTTGTGTAATATATATATATATATATATATTATAATTAAAATAGAATTTGTAAAAATAAATATCAGAACATTCTAAGGGTGACAGAGAGGATAGTGTCTAAGGCTTGAGTTTGGAAAATATAGTTTCCTGCTCTCCCTGGCTATCCCTAACTGATCCGACGGATGGGATGATTAATTTAAATGTAAATTTAAAATTTAATTTGAATTTAATTTGAATTTAAAACAGACCAGGGGCATTTTCGTAATTTTTAAACATAAACTTTAAAAGCTTATAACTTTTTCAAAACAAGTCGGATTTCCACGAAACAAGGACCGTTGGATTCTTATCGAAAAATACTTTAAAATGAGTGGAAGCAGATTTTTGATCCGGGTTAAAATTTTTAAGTTATAATTAAATGAATATTTTTAAATATTTTATTTGAAAATTAAATTTAATTAATATTAAAATGGTTTTTCAATTTTAAAAAAATTTGGATATGGCTAGAGATGGGAAAGTAGGATTTATTAGAAGGGCAGGGAAGGTAATTTGGCTAATAACGCAATTAGAAATTAATTAAGATAAAAATAATTTAATTAATTTAATTAAATATATATTCATTTAAATTAGGTAAATATTGTAAATAGCATAACTTTTGCATACATTAACGAAATTTAACGAAACAGGATCCGTTGGGATCTTATGGACGAGCACTACACAATGGAACTGACCGCAAGTGGATTGGAGCTCGTTTGGATTTATGGTGAAATTTAACGTCTGAACCAAATCAATGACCGATTATCGTTATTCAACGATAAACCGTCTAAGGTGAGTAAATCTCACTAACTCTGAACACTTTATATTTTTATAAAGTATTTTTAGAATTGATAATTATTGGTTGAATTGCTGAGTGTTGATTGTTTGGTTGAACTGCTAGTCAATTGATTGAAAATACCGATATAGTTATATATATCGTTAACCGATGTTGATTTTGTTTATCAGAATACCTCATATTGAAATGAAATTGATGTGAATTATATTGTGTAACATCTGTGGATGCAGGAAAACAGGTCGGAGGAATCCAACTGGATTCCTCAACATTTATTTACCCTTTTTCATATATTCTGATATATGATGTGTTATATCATCTGTTGTTGAACCTGTGTGTTTGGATGATGATTGAACCTTTTGATTTGGTATTTTTATACCATAAGTGATACTAGAAAGTGAAAAGGGATTTTCAAAGTTTATTTTGAAAATAAATTATATATAAAAGGAAGAGAATTTCATGAGAGAAAATGATTATAGAATCAAAGCATTTGTAAAAAAAAAAAAAAAATATTGGTGAAATCAAATAGAAGGGAAAATATTGGTGAAATCAAATAGAAGGGAAATATTTGTGAAACGATTACAAATAGAAATAAAAAGGGAAACATTCGTAAAAGTATTTACAAATGGAATTGAAAAGGGAATATTCATGTAGGGAATAAAGAAAAGTTGACAGAAGTACTTATTTGTTAAATAAATGGAAAAGTTAAAAGAAATATTTATTTGTTGAATAAATAGAAAAGTTAAAGGAAATATTTATTTGTTAAATAAATAGAAGCGAAAAGAGAATAGTTATTTGTTGAGTAAACGAATAGAAAAAGAATCTATTCAAGGGAAGTAATTCAAAGGAATTATTCCAAAGGAATTATTCAAAAGAGAAAAGTCAAAGGGATTAATTCAAAAGAGTTAATCAACTAGAGTTAAACAGTTGGAGTTAAACTGTTAGAGTTAAACAGTTGGAGTTAAACTGTTAGAGTTAAACAGTTGGAGTTAAACTGTTAGAGTTAAACCGTTGAAGTTAAACTGTCAGAGTTAAACCGTAAAGTTAAACAGTTAGAGTTAGTTAGTTAGAGTTAACCAGTTAGAGTTATTCAGTTAGAGTTATCCAGTTAGAGTTATTCAGTTAGAATTAACCAGTTAGAGTTAATCAGTTAGAGTTAATCGTTTTGAGTCAAATCGAACTAGAGTTATTCAAATATAGTAATCGAATAAGGGTTGATTGAATATTAGTTATTCAATTAGAATTGATCGAATCTAATTATTCGAGATAGAGTTAAAAATAGACAAAGTTATTTAAGGATGAATTTCCATTTAGCACGACTGCTAACGTAATTCGCAGGGCTGCAGATAGCCTACGGCGGTCGGATGTTTCCTGGGGGAATCAGGCGTAACCATTGTGATCGCTGCGATCTAGAGTCAAGCAAATGGTGTTAAATCAAATAGCAATTAATCAATAGAAGTTAATTAAGTCGAGTTAGTCGAGTATTAGTAAATTAAGTAGGGTTAGTCAAAAAGGGAATTAATCGAATATCACCTATTCGAAGTAGAGTTATCGAATATAGTTTATTCGAGAAGAGTAATCGAATATAGTTCGTTCGAAGTGTGTTAAATCGAATATAGTTATTCGAAGGAGAGAATTATCGAATATGGTTTATTCGAAGTGAGATTTTTCGAATATTAGTTATTCGAAGAAAAGGATTATCGAATATTAGTTATTCGAACAGGGGAATCGAATATAGTTTATTCGAAAGAGAATTATCGGATAGTGATTATTCGAGAGTGAATCATACATGGAAATTCGATTATATCGAATCAAGGGAAGTAATGTTTACTTTCCATTTCAAATCAAGTTTTTAATTATCTTTTAATAAAGTAGTTGGTTGATTATTTATCCAAATTAAGATATGGAAATATATTTAAGTTAACATATTTTGAAAGCATGGAATTATAACATTTATAGTTATAATCAAATGATTCAGTAAAGGAAGTGGATTCATAAATAGAATCCGAGAGTTCGCAAGGAAGTTTCTTAAAGAGTAAAGTTTGAACTTTGTCTATTTCGAAGTTAGAAACGTTGTTCAGTTAAGGTCTGAGAGGTAATTATACCCCAACTTGATTGACTTCATTTTTAACTAAGAAGTGGATAAGGTTCGAGAGTGAAAGGGGTTAAGTGAATTTAGTAAATGAGCGAAATGGTTGGTGTTGGCATAGCGATGTTTATTCAAACATCAGTTTAAACCCAATGAAGGAGATTTGGAAATGTCTTCCAAATGAAAATCAGAAATGTTTTCTGAATATAGAAAATGAGAAATGGAATTGTTTCCCATTGTTAATAACGTATATTTTCTAAATATAGTAAATAAGAAATGTAGGAAAACAAGAATAAGGAAAAGGGTAAATTTATGATAATTTGATGATGAATGATGATTGATCGATAGAATTTCCATCTGGAAATAATATCGTTGTTTGCACACCGACATGTTTTTATTTGATAGTTAAATCACCGACTATCAAAGTTTTGACCATTTTAACGTTGTTAATATGGAGAGACCAGTCGGATTATTATCCGAAGAACCACTCCGTATTGGCATAAGCGTTGCGAATCAAGTATGCTGAATATATTGAAGACGGAGTTATGCAAGGGCTATCCTATTTACAGAATAGTGCCTTCGGTTTGTCCAGTCCCAGGACAAACGTGAATGGACGAATGTCTGACAGAGTATATTCAAAGGATCGCGTAAGTTGATCTCTTCAAACGTACTTACGTTTGGTGGCGGAGGAATTCGTTTCTCTTAGCTGTATACCTGTGGTATTTTTGGTGAAATCAATTTGTGATTTGGCGGGTATGACGATGTGGCATTCAAAGTAATGGAGGTGGGATCTGTCAAAAGATACGTTATGACCTCAAGCCTCATCCACCGGGAAATGACAAAAATCGGGCAGGCAGCATGGCTATGTGGGTCGCACCCATTAGGATGTATGATCGCCTATCTAGAGAAATTCCTTTTGTTCTTAAATCTATCGATGCTGTCCCTTATCGGGAGACGGTTGCTGATCCCAACCGTTGGTGATATACATTCGATACACTCAAGCGAAATGAGTGGTCGGTCATGTATGGGCCGGGTTGCAAGATGTTCTTGTTGAACCCAGTGTATTTGCCTCTAGAGATACACGTTCGGAAGGTGGTCCCATACCTTGTCAAGTTGGAATCCAATCTCCAATAAGTGCCTGCGAGTTTGATTGTATATTATATATGTAGAGCGTGAGATGCAAGCGTTCTACTATATTTTAATTATTTGTGATTAGACATTATTATAATATCAGATAATATATGATTTCCAAAGTGTTTTGGGTTATCGTAAGGTAAAAGCCATCCGTATTTATGAGTGGATTGGTCTTACGATTATCTTTTCTTTTGAAAAGGATTTTGAAAAGTTAAACCAAATGATTTGAGTTTACTCACACCAGTCCCATGACTGACCCAGAGTTTATTTTGTTTTGTTTTCCCTAAACTCTTGGGTGCCCAAATTTGTACGGGCAGTCAAGTAGTCAGGATTTTACAGATATACTTGGAGAGCTTGGAGCAGGAGGCTTCAGGACTTATGTAGCTATTGTTTATTCCGCTGTATTGTAAGTGTTGTACTCTGATAATGGTATTATATACATATACTGCTTTTGATTTCAAGTTATGTTGTATATTATATTTTATTCGTTCCGCTGTGAGATTCGTGTTGCTCTGATGTTGTTGTCTTCTTCTTCTTCTTCTATTCTATTAGTTCTATCTTATCTATCCTCACCCTCTAATTTCTTTCTTGGACTATCCGGTAATTTCGACTTTTGATTGTTCGATAGGTGTTATATATCGGATAACCAAGGTCGCTTTTTCCCGGGTCGTTACAATTATTTTTTATCATTTTTATGATTTCTACACCTATACTCTTTTGAATTCAATTTTGTTTTCACTAATCTTCTTCTCCCTACACTCTCTACTCACTACTCTCTGAATCAAGTGCAGTTTAAGAGTTATAAGGTTGTTTGTAATTGTTTGGATTGTGTAAGTAATCAGTGGTATCCCTTGTAGCCGTGAAATCAAGGACGGGTAGTCGGTGGTATCCCTTATAGCCGTAAAACAAAGGAGATTGGAAACGGTGGTATCCCTTGTAGCCGTGAAATCAAGGAGTTTGTAATTAACTATTGATATAGAAATAAAACTTTGCGCAATCCAGCGTTACGTGGGACTGGATGTAAGAGCAATTCCGAACCAGTATAAAATCCGATGTGTTCTTTCCTTTTCTGCCCTTTACTTTTGTTTATATTTGTGTTTGTGTTTGATTCCGCGTCTGCGATTGTCTATGTGGTGTTTGATTCATATAGTAGTTCACATAAGTTTTAGATTTTGTTTATATTCTCAAAAGCACTATTCACGCCCTCTCCAGTGTTTGTTTTGCCTTAACGATCCATTCAGCAGTCCCTAACAATTAGTATCAGAGCAGGGTCTTTCAAAAAGTTCATAATCTGATTTTTGAAAATAGTGATAATGGCAACCAACACTGGTAGCATTAATAGTTCTTTTGCAATGGGTCAGTCCACTATTATACCATCACTATTTAATGGTAGTAATTATTCGTATTAGGCATGTAGAATGAAGACATATTTACAATCAGTAGGATTTGATAATAGTACACAAAATGAATTTATTGAACCCATAACTGCTTTTGTACAATGGACAAAAGATGCTGCACAAAGCAATTCTAAAGTTATGAATATGTCATTACGTTTATTAGATAGGAATGAGTTTAATAAAGTATCAGTATGTAAAACTGTTTATGAAATTTGGAGAACTTTGCAAGTTACTCATAAAGGAACTAGTAAAGTTAAACAAACTAAAATAGCAATGCTAGTAAACCAATTTGAATTATTTAAAATGAACGAGAATGGGTCTATTTCCGATATGTATTGCAGATTTCAAGAGATAGTGCATTCATTAACAACACTTGGAAAAACCCATTCTGAAGCAGATCAAGTCAGAAAAATATTAAGTTCACTAACTCTAGAATGGGATCAGAAAACTTTTGCAATTGAAGAATCCAATGATGTCAATGAAATGAAAATTGAGGGGTTAATCAGAAATCTGATGTCTTATGAAATCCAACTACAAAAGTGAAAAGAAAACAGGTCAACTGAGAAGAAATCTATTGCATTAAAAGCAACATCAAATGATTCTGACTCGAGTAGTGAAGATGATGAAGAAACAACTCTTATAACAAATCATTTTAGAAAATTTCTGAGATATAGAAGGAGAAATTATAACCAAGGAAGCTCAAGAAGTAATGATGGCCAATGTTATAACTACAACAAAGCAGACCATATAAATAAAATGTGCCGATATCTAGATAAATCAACTCAACAAATAGACAACAACAATTCGTCGAGAAAGAGACAAAAAGCATATGGGGCAACATTTGATGATTCAGATTCATCATCAAGTGATGAAGAGCCAGAAACCGAAAATTCTAATATATGCTTTACGGCAATTCAAAGTTCAGAAAATTTCGAAGAAAAGGATCTAAAAACTGGGTACGCCATAATTAATTTTTAATTTTATCTGGTTGAATGGTTGCTTCATTTGTTTGCTTTGATTTGAATTTTACTTTAAAATTTAAACTTAAAATTTGAAATTCAAATTTGAATTTTGAATTTTGAAATTCAGAATAATAATATAATAATAAATAACAAATAAAATTATAAAATAAATTGTTTATGCGTTTGATATGACTAGAATTATTTTAGGAAATCGTTAAACCTGAAATATAAATCGATAATATAAATCACATTTCATAAAAATTCAATTTCCTTTGAAAATAGGCACATATGTCCATATGTATATATCTTAACCAGAAATTTGAAATTTAAATTTTGAATTTCAAAGGTTTAAACTTTCAAACTTCCCTCCAACTTTTCACTAACTCCCAAAGTTTGAAAAGGTGTCATTTAAGTCCGAAAAGTTGTGCCTATTTAATTCATATCCATTCAATTTCTATTTATACACATATCCTTTCTACCTTTCATTCACAACTCAAATCAATATTCTTCATATCTATTCTCTTCAAAACTATCAATTCAATGGCTTCCTTAAGTTCAAATCAGAAATTAAAGTTAACCAAAACCATCAAAGGTTATCTTCATAATGACAAAGATGCTATCAAGACTTATGTTAACTATGTAGCAAATGCTAAAGTTAACACAGGTGCTTTCGCCATCTTTAGCGAATTTCCCTCCTATGATCTTACCTCTCCATTTCAACACAATGAAGTCTTGAGTCTAATTGACTCTCGTGATAACGACGAAGTGTGTTATCCCAAACTTGTCAAGATGTTCTATGTGAATCGTAAGCGCGGATTTTGCGAAGGCAACGAAGACCAAATTTGGAGTAGTGTCAAAGGCACTCAAATTGTTGTTGATGCCCAACTATTAGGCCCAATTCTAAATTCTAGAAGCACAGGCTCGAATTTCTCGGAATTTGTTATTGATGAAACCGACTTAGAGACCTATCACGATATATTTGAAGACGATGCTCCAATGGAGTTCAAAAATCGCTTTTTCCGCCCAAAAACAAAAATTGTAAACCTTCTCCTCCAATATACCATCACTCCTAGTTCTGGAAATTTTAATTGGGTCGACATGATCATAAAAGAGATCAAACCCATAAATTTATCATCAAGAGAAAACACTCTCTACTATGGTGTTTATCCCACTCGTATTTTCAAATACTTTGGAGTTGATCTTCATGGGGAAGAGTTTGTGTCTAGAAAAGTGTTTGACTCGTTAAACATACATCTCATGCAAATTCCTCTCACTTTCAAGCCATACGGGACATTTGAAGCCAAACAAGCTCTAATGCAAAAAGAACAAGCGCCAATGGAAATCGAAGAAGAAGAAGAGACTTCTTTAGAAAGTGTTGTATGTCCAACCAACACTAGACACATTTACAAAGAGACGATTGTTCAAAATCAAGTCAAAATTGTCAACAATCAAAAGAAGTTTAAGAAAAACTACTCCAAAATTACCAAGTTCATGGTCAAGATAGGAAGAAAGCTTGGAATCTCACCTCCCTCATCATCATCACAAAACTAGACTATCTAGTTTAATCTACCTCTATGTGTTAGCTTATGTATTTGCTTATTTTTTTTCTTTGGAAACTCGTATTTAGTGTGTCTTAATTAGTTGGATGCATTTGCTTTTTATTAAGTAATGAATCGAGTTTTATTTATGTTAAAATCTTCTTTAAGTCTCTGTAAAAAATTTAGAATTAATTATAGTTTAATATAAGTTCAAAAGATTCAAAACTTAAAATTTTCAAAACTGTCAATAGAATACGACGACATACATTTATGTGTATGTCAACATATAACTGCCATATTTTCAAATTGTTTCAAATTTTAAAAATTAAATAACTACTCATGTCCATTCAAAATCCGATAAATTCCATACCCTATTTAAGTCTATTTCTTCTAGAAAATTTCATTATTCTATTTCTCCTTCTCCCTTATTCATTTCTTATCAAATCCAATTCATAACATAAGTGAAAATCTTGAAGATTCTTTGAACACTTTCAAGAAAATTCTCTCTATAGTTCTACCTAATCAGCGCAAACTAGAGTTAATTCAGATGAGAATGATTGAACATCAAGAAAAACATTTTGATGTGATTCGTTGGTCAATCTCTTCTCATTTCAGAGATGAAAACAAAACATGACTTAACAATGAAGAAGAATGGAAGGACATCAACAAGAACCCAATCACTGGACAAGATGAATGGGTTGAAGTCCCAAGAAATGTTTAATTGATTGGTATGGTTGATTTGATTGATTTGTTTGAAATTTGAATTCTATAACTTTAAACTTGTATATATTAAGACATATGGTGTGGTGTGCTTTGATTTGATTCGGACATTTAGCAAATGTAAATATAATACTTGGATTGGTTTGTATTTGAAAATCATAATGTTAGGAATTACTATTGTAGGATTATAGACTAAGGGGAGTATTCTACTTTGAATTAGTGGTTACTTAATTTCTTATAGGTTTTATTTGGATAGTAATACAATTTAGGGGGAGTGGTTTAAGAATTTCTTTTTGATAATGCTAAAGGGAGAGAAATTATAAAATATAGACATAGTTTATAGGATTTATATAGACAGGGGGAGTATTTGAAGGATCATCATCAATAGGTGTATACAGGTATGATATTTTATAAACTAAGGTTGTCATCATAAAAAAGGGGAGATTGTTGGGGAATGGAGCTTTGACGACAACAACCTTATTTCAATTGATTATAAAATATATATACTAACACTTTTATCTAGAATATATATATACATATATGCAGGATTTATATACAAGAATTATTACTGAAGACTTTACAGTTTAAAGATGTTAGAGACTTAGAATTCAGAGATGCTTCAAGACTCATGAGTACAAGATTTCAATAGTTCAAGAGTTCAAGATAAATGTAGTTATAAAGTTTAGATTATGTAAAACTCTGAATAGCACTCCAGGTTCAAATTCAAAATAATTTCAATTTCTGCTTTCAAATTCTATCTTCAATCTCTCTCTTCTCTATTTTGCTTTCTATTTTTATTTTGATTTTAAACTTAAGATTTATAAGTTTATAATTTATAAGTTTTATATATTTATATTTTATACTTTATATTTATATAGTTTTAAACTCTATAGTTTTATAAATATGTTTATATAGTTTATATTTATGTTTTCGTTTGATTTTCTACTTTATAATATTTATTTGTAAAACTATATTTTAATTCAAGAATTTTCAGAATTATATATGTATCAAAACACTTGAAAAATGTTCAAATTTCAATTTTGTACATGTATATGTCGACATACATAAATGCATACGTCGACATATAACTGTCATTTTTTCAAAATTTAAAGGAAGTGTCTTTTCATTATTTGTGACGGTTCCGAGACGTTGCAATCTTTCACACACTATAAAAAGGGGTTGATTTCGAATTTTTTATAACTTCTTCTTCTCCATCTGCATTCCCTTCCATTACACCATTATTTTTTTATCATTTTTATGATTTCCACACCTGTACTCTACCAAATTCAATTCCGTTTTCACTAATCTTCTTCTCTCTACACTCTCTACCTATTACTCTCTGAATCAAGTGCTATTGAAGAGTTATTATAGGTATGTTTGTAATTGTTTGGGTTGTGTAAGTAATCGGTGGTATCCTTTGTAGCCGTGAAATCAGGGATGGATAATCGATGGTATCCCTTGTAGCCGTGAAATCAAGGAGCTTGGAATCAGTGATATCCCTTGTAGCCGTAAAATCAACAAGGTTGTAATTGACTATTGATATAGTAATAAAACTCCTCGAAATCTAGCATTGTGTGGGACTGGACGTAGGAGCAATTCCGAAACAATATAAAATCTGGTGTGTTCTTTCCTTTTCTGCACTTTACATTTTTTATATTTGTGTTTGATTCTTTGTCTGTGATTGCCTCTATGGTGTTTGATTTATATAGTAGTTCACATAAGTTTTAGATTTTGTTTAAATTCTCAAAAGCACTATTCACCCCCTCTTTGGTGTTTATTTTGCCTTAACGATCCATTCCGCAATCCCTAACAATTGGTATCGAAACAAGGTCTTTCAAAAAGTTCAATAATCTGATTTTTGAAAATAGTGATAATGGGAAACAACACTGGTACCATTAATAGTTCTTTTGTAGTGGGTCGGTCCATTATTATACCATCACTATTTAATGGTAGTAATTATTCATAATAGGCATGTAGAATGAAGATATATTTACAATCAGTAGGGTTTGATAATAGTACACAAAATGAATTTATTAAACCCACAACTGCTTTTGCACAATGGACAAATGAACAAAAGACTGCTGCACAAAGAAATTCTAAGCCATGAATATGTTATTCTATTCATTTTGATAGGAATGAGTTTAATAGAGTATCAGTATGTAAAACTGTTTATGAAATTTGAGAACTTTACAAGTTACTCATGAAGGAACTAGTAACGTTAAACAAACTAAAATAGCAATGTTAGTAAACCAGTTTGAATTATTCAAAATGAACGAGAATGAGTCTATTTCTGATATGTATTGCATATTTTAAGAGATAATGCATTCATTAACAACACTTGGAAAAACTTACTCTGAAGCAGATCAAGTTAGAAAAATATTAAGTTCATTGACTCTAGAATGGGATCAAAAAACTTTGGCAATTAAAGAAGCCAATGATGTCAGTGAAATGAAAATTGAGGAGTTAATCGGAAATCTGATGTCTTATGAAATCCAATTACAAAAGAGAAAAGAACACAGATCAACTGAGAAGAAATCTATTGCATTAAAAGCAACATCAAATGATTCTGACTCGAGTAATGAAGATGATGAAGAAACAACCATTATGACAAATCATTTTAGAAAATCTATGAGATATAGAAGGAGAAATTATAACCAAGGAAGCTCAAGAAGTAATGATGTCGATGTTATAACTGCAACAAACCAGGCCATATAAAGAAAATGTGCCCATATCCAGACAAAATGTCTCAATAAATAAACAACAACAATTCATCGAGGAAGAGAAAGAAAGCATACGCAGCAACATTAGATGATTCAGATTCATCATCAAGTGATGAAGAGCCAGAAACTGGAAATTCAAATATATGCTTTACGACAATTCAAAGTTCAGAAAATTTTGAAGAAAAGGATCTAAAAACCGGGTACGCCTTCATTAATTTTTTATTTTATTTGGTTGAATGGTTTCTTTGTTTGTTTGCTTTGATTTGAATTTTAAAAACTTTAAAATTTAAACTTGAAATTTGAAATTCAAATTTGAATTTTGAATTTTGAAATTCAAAATAATAATATAATAATAAATAAAATAGTAAAATAATTGTTTGTGCGTTTGATAGGATTAAAATTATTTCAGGAAATCGTTAAACCTGAAATATAAATCGATAATATAAATCACATTTCAAAAAAAAATCCTTTGAAAATAGGCACATATGTCCATATATACATATATTAACCAGAAATTTGAAATTTAAATTTTGAATTTCAAAGGTTTAAACTTTCAAACTTCCGTCCACCTTTTCACCAACTCCAAAGGTCTGAAAAGGTGTCATTTAAATCTGAAAAGTTATGCCTATTCAATTCATATCCATTCAATTTCTATATATACACATATCCTTTCTGCCTTTCATTCACACTCAAATCAATATTCTTCATATCTATTCTGTTCAAAACTATTAATTCAATAGCTTCCTCAAGTTCAACTTAGAAATTAAAGTTAACTAAAACCATCAAAGGTTATCTTCATAATGACATAGAAGCTATCAAGTTTTATGTTAACTATGTAGCAAATGCTAAAGTTACACGGGTGCTTTCGCCATCTTTAGCGAATTTCCTTCCTATGATCTTACCTCTCTATTTCAACACAACGAAGTCTTGAGTCTAACTGACTCTCGTGATAACGGCGAAGTGCGTTATCCCAAACTTGTCAAGATGTTCTATGCAAATTTTAACCGCGGATTTTGTGAAGGCAACGAAGACCAAATTTGGAGTATCAAAGGCACTCAAATTGTTCTTGATGTCGAACTCTTAGGCACCATTCTTGTAATAACCCGAAAAATGTGAACCAATTTAAATTTTTTAAAATTGATTATTACCAAAGAATTTGAATAAATGAAATAGCATATTTCAATAAAATAATGAATTTGGGCTAATATGGCAATTTGAAAATTTGAATACAAACTTTGTCTGACTGTACCGGGTGGAAAATATAACGGATTTTAGCGAAACTGAAAATATTTAAATCTGTTTATGAATACCTATCTAACGAATCTGAAAAATCGAAGTTTCATAACAGGAATCAAAAGTTATGGCCAAATGAATTTTCAGAAAGGTCGCTATATAGCATATATAGCCCTTGAAAATTGATATTTTGCATACGACCTCGGAATTCGACGAAACCACTTTTGTTGGGTCCGGGATGTCAAATTATTGCTAGGTTTCAAATTTCATAATTTTTGAAGCTAGTATGTGAGCGGGGCAAAAGAAAATGTGATTGGTCAATTTCTGTTAAAATGGGTCGACCTAAAAATGGCCATTTTTCAAACGAGCTCAGAATTCGACGAAACTGGTTTTGTTGGGACCGTATCGTCAAGAAAAAGCTAGATTTATTTTTCTGGAATTTTTCGATTCAGTTTGTGGCCCTGGCAAATTGAAATATACGTTCAAATTGAATATAAAATGTTTTATACTTTAATTTGAAAATTAACTGACTGTAATAGTCGAATTGGCCAACGAAACATATCTCATTGTGTCCGGAATGGGGGTATTTAGCTAGGGGCGACAGTCGTTAGGTTTGATTTCGAGTTCGTATGTAAAAACACTATTTAAAATTTCCTATAAATCCTCGACCAATAGGATTTTTTCTTTCAAAAAAAAAACCCACGGAAAACCCTAGCCGCCACCCTCCCATCGACGATTCACGTTGCTCCAACCTCCCCTCCCCTTTTCCGGCCGCCACCGCCACCTACAGCCGACGCCACCACCACCACTCGACTTGCCTTCGCCCCCTCTTCACATCCGACCCCGACGCGACCTCCACCATCACCTCCTCCGCCTGAATCGAAGCCAGGAAGTCATCGACTTCCCAGCGCCGCCGCCGCTCCGATCTGCCACCGCACCCCCTCAAACCACTAGCGCCGTGAAGCCCTCGCTGTCCTCTTTCACGTTAGCACCGCCGATCATCCCAACACTGCACCGATTTTGCGAAAATCCCAAACCTAGTTCTGAACAAAATATAAAGGTTCGACCTTTATTATTCTGAATTGAAAATAACACTTTTAAGTGTTGCAAAACTTTGAAAAATAATATCTTTTTCGTTCGTTAACGAAATTTGATGAAACAGGAGACACCGTGACCGCAAGGAGGCTCTCTACCATCTAGCAGAAGCCGCGGATTTTTCTGATCTTCCTACGATTTTTAGCACTGCAAAATCCAATGTGAGGAATCTAAACTAAATTGTGTGAATGGAATCGCGTTGTATAAATTATATAAGCGAAGTGTAAATTATATAAGCATTGTATACCTCATGTACATGTGTTGTATAAGTTATATTAGCGATGTATAAATTATACAAGCGTTGAATGAAACATATATGCTTTGAATTGTGATGAAATGCAAGTGAATTATAGAAATAATATATATATATACTGCCCTCGTCCACAGACCATGGACGATATTTATTGCTTGTGATTGGTGTGATATTATATGGTATGACGAATGGTTGAAAATAATTGTTTGTGGTTGATATTGTGGTTGAAAAATACCCTCTTGTGGTTGAAACAAATTAGAATAGGATTGTGAAATTGAAAATAAAACATGCCGCCTGCGTGCGAACTAGATGCATGATCCCCATTGTCAAAAACCGCGAGGTTTTAAGGTAGAGCGAGGAGCCGTACTAGGGACGGTCCCGGTTTTAACTACCCTGCCGTTATGTTGCCGAAATTTCCTGAAATATACGTGTTAGAATAATTTTCATTCGTTGAAATAAATTACATATGTTGAAACCAATATTCATGTGTTGAGTTGAAATTCATTCGTTGAATCGAAATTCATGTGTTGAATATTATTTGAATTCAAACAAATAGCTTTAGCGATAAAAATCACATTTTTATATATATACAAACTATAGAAAATATTCATGTGTTGAGTTGAAATTCATTCGTTGAATCGAAATTCATGTGTTGAATATTATTTGAATTTAAACAAATAGCTTTAGCGATAAAAATCACATTTTTATATATATACAAACTATAGAAAATATTCATGTGTTGAGTTGAAATTCATTCGTTGAATCGAAATTCATGTGTTGAATATTATTTGAATTTAAACAAATAGCTTTAGCGATAAAAATCACATTTTTATATATATACAAACTATAGAGGATATTCATGTGTTGAATTGAAATTCATTCGTTGAATTGAAATTCATGTGTTGAATGTTATCGTATTTTAAAATAAAATGAATAGACAATAAAAACTACATCTTTATTGTGAATATGAAGTGTTAAAAACATTCACCTGTTGAATAAATATTTTTGAAGATAAAAATATTTCTTTTATCATGTATATGCTTTGATAAAAATACACACGTGTCGAAATAAATAATAGTTTGCTAGAAATATTATTATTAGCTTTGTTCTGCATATATATACATGTATTGAATAGGGAAAATGGATTAGCCATAGAGTAAAGAAATTATTTGTGTGCCCAACAAATAGGTAAGCCTTGATGAGTTGGCTGCGCAATTTTATTTTTATATCAACTCCTGTGAGTGCCATTGGATGCGGAGTGCTGGTTATTCTGTGTGAAATAATAAACATCGCCATAGGATAGTAACAATTAATTTTGAACTACACTACATGGCATACTTCTTGACGATAGGCATACTTCATCATATTCCACATAAGCAATTAGAGCTTGTGTGACGAGGTGGGAGATTTACCATACGAGCGAGAGGCTTGTATGGCGATGATTTTATACTACAGGTTGAACTGATGACTGATATGGACTATATAAAATATAACGATAAATTGCCAGATTAATAAAAACCCCACACGGGTCTGGAGTTGACAATAATCACATCTCTCTAGTTATTAGATACGACACATGGACTATTTATTTCCACACGGAGCAGGGTGACGAGAATTTATTCTCTGGAGTTATTATCTATACACGCTCCCCCGTAAACACTAGAATATATCACTATAAATATGTGGATGCTTTATAGGATTTATTGGGTACCTAACACGGCCCAATAAATTTCCAAACCCCTCCCCGTACAAAGGAGGTTATGGCGAAATTTTTCGAAATATTAAGGCGTTAGTGAAATATTTGGAGTGAAAACGAAGTTGAAATTAATGAATGAACTATATTTGAAATTATAGAATGAACTATATTTATATATATAAATATAAATATAATTAAAAGGAATCGAAGCCGTGCAGTTCGTGTTTTGGAATCGTAATTTGAAACGATTAGTACGAGAAATCCGACCATCGGATTTTCCCGAAACCGCAACCGCTGGGTTCGCCTTGGAAATATCTTTCCAACGGCACTAACCTTGTAAAAATCCAACGGTTGGATTGTCTGGAATGTTTAATTCAAATCTGAAGAAAAACAGCGCCAGAATCGTTTATATTTATATATAAATATAAATATAATTAAATTAAATCGAATAGCGACGCTGCAGTTCAAATTTTGAAACCGTAACTTCAAACGACTAGTGTGGAAGATCCGACCGTCGGATTTTCACGAAACTGGAACCGTTGGGTCCGCTTTGGGAATATCTTCCCACTGATATAGACTTTGTAGAAATCCAACGGTTAGATTTTCCGATATGTGTAAAACAAATTAGGGGAAAAATAGCGCCAGTGCCACGGCACGACCTGAAACGTCGTTTAATTAAATATGGCCATTTTTAAATAAATAAAAATGGCGAAAAATCGTTATAAAATATTATAAGCAACATAGATTGCAAATAAACCAATTGGGCTTGAATTGTTTGATATTTGATGGTTGTATGTGTTTGACACGAAAATAACTCTAAAGAACTGAAATATGGATGTCGAATAATATAACCATGGAAAGAATCGATTTAAATTCTGATTACGTGAATTATTTGAAAAGGCCGAGCTAACCCTCATTTCAAATAATTGATCGAGCGATTCGAATTGGAAAATGCACAGACGATTCAAGACCGGCGATCTTCGTATCGGTTGGATGGGCGCTGCTGAGGTTCCTGACCGGAGTAGCTACCGGGAAGGAACGGAAGTAGTAGCCGTCTGAACGTATGCGTTGATTGGACGGATATACGAGGAATTTAACGCCTCCGGTTTCGTTCAGACCCAAAACGGACTTGTAAATGGACTGTGTGTCTGACATTGGATTTTGTTCTATACTGATTGATCTCTGTTAAATATATATCTGTTTGGCGGCGGAGAATTTATTCTTTTGCTTAATGCCCTTCTCTAAGACGTACGAGCTCAGAGGTTATATATCGATAGAAATCAGTCGTATGGAGTGGATTGCCTATGTGGCATGCCAAGATGTTGTGATCAAGGCTTCTGTTGCAAAGCAAAGTCTTGTGGTTGATGATCAAAGCACGGCCTACGTAGCCTGGCTTTGTGTATAGCGTGGATTCGCGAGCCTCACACCTCGGTATGAGTTAAAAACGGGATAAGGACTGCAGGGAGAGCACGACGTTTCTTTCTAGCTATGGTGGTGTCAGTGACTTACCAGCCCTGACATATATATCTATTTTTCACCTATGTGGTTGTTGGAATGCGAGGCGCCTCGATTATAGGTCTGTAAGGACCGGGAAACGTGTGTTCAGGCATAATTAATCCTCAAACGTAAGAGAGGACCTGCCCTGAAGCATCCAGGGGTTACCCAGAGTGTGTAGTCCTGAGGCATTTGCTAGAATGTCTCGAAGCGGAGAGGAGCTTGCCCCTTGCCTCGGCTCATGACGGAAATCCAATTTCCAATACGAGATAACGGATTCGATTGTAACTTATATATGGCAACATAGTGGCATGGGACACTCATGTCGCCTATGATTGATATTTATGATGCTATTCGTTTTTGAAACATATATGCACTAGTAATAATATCAAATGATTTTGCTTTACACGTATTAAGCATATTTGGCCATTATAAGGTAAAACTCTATCCTCCGGCTTGCGTTGCATTGTATGATGGGACTTGAGTCTTATAATGGCTTCATTCTTTTTAAAAGAGCATTGCGTTGTTTTAAAGAATTTACTTTGTTTTAAATGCACCAGCAATCACTGGAGTAAACCCGTTCCGCGAAAGTGGCGTGGTCCTATGATTTGCTTATTACTGTTGTTTAACTGTTAAATAGATTTCTCATACCAGTCCCCATGACTGACTCGTTGTTTGTTTCACTTTGCTAATGCGGGTGCCCTTATTTCCACACGGGCAGCCTAGTTCACAGGTGACAGGTTGTTTTTGGCTCTGCACTGTTGCATAGAGTGCATTTTGGCTCATGGCGAGGCTGACTTCACAGAGATGACTTTGACATTTTCCGCCATTATTGTACTTATATTATGATTCCGCCACAGGCAATGCAGACTGCTTTACTTTCAGTATTTACTATCGTATGTATATGTACCGCCTTCGGTGATGTAGACTGATACCCTTATTATGTCTCACTGCATGTATGTATTCCTCCTCTGGCGATGATGACTGATCACTTCCCTTTTATTTACTAAGTTATATCCTACGTTGTGTTATTCTGATGTTGTTACATGTTGTGATTCCGCTGTCATATCCATGTAAAATTATTCTATTTATTGTTTTTGCTATTATCTGTACTCTGCGATGATGATTGATGTGTTATATCCCAACGATTATCCTTAATACCACACCTCGGATTTTGGGATCGTCACAGTTGGTATCAGAGCTTTGGTTAACCTTAGTTCCGGGATCTAACACATTAAACACCTCGTCAGAATAGAATCAGTAGTGTTCTAAGGCGAGTAGCTCATTAGAGATAGGATTAGCAATGTCCTAGAATGAGCTAAGCAGATTAGCAAAACAATTTGATCAGTACATCATTACCTTTCCTTATGTTCCCCTGCTTTACCATATATGGAAATTATCAAATCTGTGAGCTTGACTCTTTTCTTGCTTATACAGTACTCTCTCTGATGGCTACATGAGCAGCAGCAGCTAGAGGAGGCCGTGGAGGCCGAGCTGGAGTAGCAGGAGGACGGGGGAATATCCCCGTAGTTGAGGAAGGCCCTATTATTCAGCCACCAGCACCCCAGGACTTTGAGCTAGACAGAGTAGCGAAGAGGTATAGGAACCTGGGGGGAAAACCCTTTTCTGACCTTGGTACAGTGACAGAGGCTATTGCTTGGTTGAAGACCTGTGAAAAGATTTTTGAAGGCATGGGTTTGGGGACCAACAACAAAGCACGACTAGGTATCTGGCTCTTACAGGAAGAAGCAAAGTTGTGGTGGGACGCCATCACCTCAAAAGATACAGCAGGTACTGTTAGGACCTGGGAGCAATTCAAAACCATGTTCAACAAGAAGTTCGTACCTGAGCAGGCCTTAGAGAGGATGCGAGAGCAGTTTGCTAATCTCCAGCAGGGAGATCTCTCTATCCAAGATTACCTCAATAAATTCACTCAGTTGTCGCGCTATGCTCCAGAGCTTATTATGACTAACAAAGCTAAGAACAAGAGGTTTATCTTTGGGCTAAAGCGCAAATACCATGACAGAGCCATGAGCAACATCAAACTCTCCTTCTCAGAATTGGTAGAAATGGCTTGCAATTATGAAGATATGGATGAAAGACACGCCAACCAAGACCGCGCCAAAAGCCAAGCTGGAAATAAGCGCAAAGCTTCAGCAGATCAGCCAGAGTCTAGCATTACAGCGGCCGCTACTCAGAAACCTGGAAAGATACCCAAAGGGAATTGCTACAACTGCGGGAAGCCAGGACATTTTTCTAATGTGTGCAAAGCCCCGAAGAAGCCAAAGGCAAATCCTGACCACAGCTCAGCCGAATGCTACAACTGCCATAAGAAAGGGTACTATAGCAGGAACTGTCCTCTGAAGCAGAATGCACAAGTGGCTCATGTGTATGATGGGGAGACCCCGCCAGCTACCACCGATGGATCAGGTAAACCCGACGTCTTGGGAGGTACCCTTACCATTAAAAATATTCCTGTTTCTGTACTTTTTGATACTGGTGCATCACGTAGCTTCATTTCTGGTAACATTGTTCACAAGTTAAAATTGAAACAAGGAAAACTTAAAGAACCAATTAAAGTTCAAAACCCGATAGGAGGTTCTGTTAGTCTCAGTTCATACTGTAGAGTGCCTGTCTCTTATTCTTGCTACAAGTTCTCTTTTAAAGTGATTGTCATGGACCTTTCCGAATTTGATATTATACTGGGGCTGGACTGGTTGACAAAATATAAGGCCGAAGTTAGATGTTCCGAAAGAATAGTCAAAGTCAAAACGAAGCTTGGACCTATATATATACCATGTCACGGTTCTGAAATTAATAGAACAAAATTTTGGTCTTCTTTAGAAGTTACTACCCCTTCATTAGAAAAGATACCGGTCATTAAAAACTATGCGGATGTGTTTGAAGAAGTAGAAAACTTACCGCCGCAAAGAGAGATTGAATTCAGAATAGATCTAATTCCTAACGCCCGACCAGTAGTACATCCGATTAGAAGAATGGCCCCGAAAGAAAAAGAAGAGTTAGGAAGTCAAACCCGAGAATTACTTTGGAAAGGTCTGATCCGACCGAGCTTTTCAGCTTGGGGAGCAGCAGTAGTATCTGTCCCGAAATCAGACGGTACTCTAAGACTTTGTGTTGATTACCGAGATCTCAATAAGCAGACACTGAAGAACAAATATCCCTTGCCACGTATAGATGATCTGTTAGATCAATTAAATGGGGCAACAGTATTCTCCAGAATGGACCTAGCTACAGGTTTCCATCAATTACGTATAGCCGAAGACTGTATTCCTTTGACAGCCTTCAGGGGTCCCGATTTATTCTACGAATGGTTAGTAATGCCGTTCGGCTTGTGTAACGCTCCGGCATACTTCATCAATCTTATGAACAAAGTGTTTCGTGGTGTATTGAATAAATTTGTTCTAGTCTTCATCGATGACATTTTAATCTACTCCAAGTCGGAAGGCGAACATGCAAAGCATTTAGAACAAGTGTTGAAAATTCTGAGGAGAAATGTCTTGAAAGCTAATTTTTCTAAGTGTGTCTTCTGGCAGGATGAAGTTAAGTTCCTAGGCCATGTCGTATCAAAAGAAGGGATTGCTGTAGATCCAAGCAAAATTACAGCGATTCAGAACAGGAAACAAACTACTACCCCCACAGAAGTTAGAAGTTTCCTTGGATTGGCTAGTTACTATCGGAAATTCGTTCGGGATTTTTCAAAGATATCTGGTGTATTGACAAAGCTTACCAAGAAGCATGAGAAATTCAAATGGACTCCCGAATGTGAAGAAGCTTTCCAGGAGCTGAAACTGAAGTTGACAACTGCTCCAGTATTGACAATTATAGAAGGCAACCAAGACTTGACTGTATGGACAGATGCTTCTATTAGAGGGCTAGGCGCAGTATTAATGCAAAAAGGCCAAGTGGTCGCTTATGCCAGCCGTCAGCTGAAGCCGCATGAAAGAAACTATGCAACTCATGATCTTGAGTTATTAGCTATCGTGTTTGCTTTGAGAATCTGGAGGCATTATTTATTGGGCGAGAAGTTCGAACTATCTACCGATCATCAATCCTTGAAATATCTATTCACTCAGAAGGATCTAAACTTGAGACAACAATGTTGGTTAGAATTCCTTGCAGCATACGATTTTGAGATTCTATACACTCCAGGGAAAGCCAATGTCGTAGCAGATGCGCTCAGTAGAAAGAATGAAATCATCGCCAGTTTTATCATTACTTCTTCCTTAGAAGATAAGATTACTATTCTACAGAAAGACGATGAATTTATTAAAAGGATCAGCCAACGGATCCGAGAAGGAAAACCCTCAGATTTTAGCCTTGATAGCCAAGGGGTCCTAAGATTACGAGGGCGAATTTGTGTGCCGGAAGTTCCTGAGCTCAGAAGGGAAGTACTTGATGAATGCCACAAGTCCAAATTAAGTACTCATCCTGGTGTGAGCAAAATGTATAATGATATCAAGCGCACATTCTGGTGGAAGACGATAAAAAGAGATACTTCATTATATGTTAGCAGATGCTCCACTTGTCAGCTAGTTAAGAGCGATCAACAGAAATTGGCTGGACTGTTACAACCCTTAGAAATTCCAGGATGGAAGTGGGAGAAAATTTCGATGGACTTCATTGATGGCTTGCCTCGAACTAAGAAAGGAAACGACAGTATATGGGTAATCGTAGATCGCTTCACGAAGACTGCCCATTTCATACCTGTCCGATCCAACAGAACGGCTCAAAGTTTAGCACAGATTTACTTCAAAGAAATAGTTAAACTGCATGGAGTGCCGCTCAATATAGTCAGTGATAGAGACCCCCTATTTACTAGCAAATTCTGGGAAGCATTCCAGACAGAATTGGGAACCAAATTGAATTTAAGCACCGCTTATCACCCACAGACAGACGGCCAAACTGAGCGGGTGAATATAATTCTAGAAGATTTACTGCAGGCTTGCGTTATCGATTTTGGAGGCTCATGGGAAGATCACTTACATTTAGCCGAATTCTCTTATAACAATAGCTATCAAGCAAGTTTGGGAATGTCTCCATTTGAAGCATTATACGGTAGACCGTGCAGATCTCCCGCATGTTGGGTCGAACCTGGCAATAGACTTGTGCTGGGGCCAGATATGATTCGAGAAGCATCAGATAAAGTCGACTTCATTAAGAAGCGATTGAAAACCGCACAAAGCCAACAGAAAAGTTATGCTGATGCGAGAAGAAGAGATTTATCGTTTGCCGTTGGCGATTATGTTTATTTAAGAGTTTCTCCGATGCGGGGAGTAATCAGATTTGGCAAAAGTGGGAAGTTGGCGCCGAGATTTATTGGTCCTTTCCTATACTAGAACGGATTGGAACTCTTGCATATAGGGTTTCATTACCTGATTGGTTGCCTGGTGTACATGATGTGTTCCACGTGTCTCAACTCAGAAAACATGTTCATGATCCAGAACTTGTTGTAGAAGAAGCAGCGCAACAGGATATAGACATAACTCTAGAATTAGCGCTCAGAAGGGAGCCATTAAAAATTGTTGGCAAAGAAACTAGAGAGCTGAGGAGCAAAAAGATTCATTTAGTCAAAGTGCAGTGGAGTAGTGATCCTAGAGACTGTACTTGGGAGACTGAGGAAAGCATTAAACAAGCCTACCCCAAATGCAGAGTGGACATCTCTGACTAACTTCGGTGCAAGGTACCTTTACAATACTTTGCATTTACATTTTGTTTCCTACTTTGCTGTTATTTCCTTTTCGAGGACGAAAAGTTTTAAGTGGGGGAGATTGTAATAACCCGGAAAATGTGAACCAATTTAAAAATTTTAAAATTGATTATTACCAAAGAATTTGAATAATTGAAATAGCATATTTCAATAAAATAATGAATTGGGGCTAATATGGCAGTTTGAAAATTTGAATACAAACTTTGTCTGACTGTACCGGGTGGAAAATATAACGGATTTTAGCGAAATTGAAAATATTTAAAGCTGTTTATGAATACCTTTCTAATGAATCTGAAAAATCGAAGTTTCATAACAGGAATCAAAAGTTATGGCCAAATGAATTTTCAGAAAGGTCGCTATATAGCATATATAGCCCTTGAAAATTGATATTTTGCATACGACCTCGGAATTCGACGAAACCACTTTTGTTGGGTCCGGGATGTCAAATTATTGCTAGGTTTCAAATTTCATAATTTTTGAAGCTAGTATGTGGGCGGGGCAAAAGAAAATGTGATTGGTCAATTTCTGTTAAAATGGGTCGACCTAAAAATGGCCATTTTTCAAACGAGCTCAGAATTCGACGAAACTGGTTTTGTTGGGACCGTATCGTCAAGACAAAGCTAGATTTATTTTTCTAAAATTTTTCGATTCAGTTTGTGGCCCTGGCAAATTGAAATGTACGTTCAAATTGAATATAAAATGTTTTATACTTTAATTTGAAAAATAACTGACTGTAACAGTCGAATTGGCCAACAAAACATATCCCATTGTGTCCGGAATGCGGGTATTTAGGGGCGACAGTCGTTGGGTCTGATTTCGAGTTCGTTTGTAAAAACACTATTTAAAATTTCCTATAAATCCTCGATCAATAGGATTTTTTCTTTCAAAAAAAAAACCCACGGAAAACCCTAGCCGCCACCCTCCCATCGACGATTCACGTTGCTCCAACCTTCCCTCCCCTTTTCCGGCCGTCACCGCCACCTACAGCCGACGCCACCACTCGACTCGCCTTCGCCCCCTCTTCACATCCGACCCCGACGCGACCTCCACCATCACCTCCTCCGCCTGAATCGAAGCCAGGAAGTCATCGACTTCCCAGCGCCGCCGCCGCTCCGATCTGCCACCACACCCCCTCAAACCACCAGCGCCGTGAAGCCCTCGCCGTCCTCTTTCACGTCAGCACCGCCGATCATCCCAACACTGCACCGATTTTGCGAAAATCCCAAACCTAGTTCTGAACAAAATATAAAGGTTCGACCTTTATTATTCTGAATTGAAAATAACACTTTTAAGTGTTGCAAAACTTTGAAAAATAATATCTTTTTCCTTCGTTAACGAAATTTGATGAAACAGGGACCGCAAGGAGGCTCTCTGCCATCTAGCAGAAGCCGCGGATTTTTCTGATCTTCCTACGATTTTTAGCACTGCAAAAACCAATGTGAGGAATCTAAACTAAATTGTGTGAATGGAATCGCGTTGTATAAATTATATAAGCGAAGTGTAAATTATATACGCATTGTATACCTCATGTACATGTGTTGTATAAGTTATATTAGCGATGTATAAATTATACAAGCGTTGAATGAAACATATATGCTTTGAATTGTGATGAAATGCAAGTGAATTATAGAAATAATATATATATATATATATATATACTCCCCTCGTCCACAGACCATGGACGATATTTATTGCTTGTGATTGGTGTGATATTATATGGTATGACGAATGGTTGGAAATAATTGTTTGTGGTTGAAAAATACCTTTGTGGTTGAAAAATACCCTCTTGTGATTGAAACAAATTAGAATAGGATTGTGGAATTGAAAATAAAACATGCCGTCTGCGTGCGAACTAGATGCATGATCCCCATTGTCAAAAACCGCGAGGTTTTAAGGTAGAGCGAGGAGCCGTACTAGGGACGGTCCCGGTTTTAACTACCCTGCCGTTATGCTGCCGAAATTTCCTGAAATATACATGTGTTAGAATAATTTTCATTCATTGAAATAAATTACATATGTTGAAACCAATATTCATGTGTTGAGTTGAAATTCATTCGTTGAATCGAAATTTATGTGTTGAATATTATTTGAATTTAAACAAATAGCTTTAGCGATAAAAATCACATTTTTATATATATACAAACTATAGAAAATATTCATGTGTTGAGTTGAAATTCATTCGTTGAATCGAAATTCATGTGTTGAATATTATTTGAATTTAAACAAATAGCTTTAGCGATAAAAATCACATTTTTATATATATACAAACTATAGAAAATATTCATGTGTTGAGTTGAAATTCATTCGTTGAATCGAAATTCATGTGTTGAATATTATTTGAATTTAAACAAATAGCTTTAGCGATAAAAATCACATTTATATATATATATATATATATATATATATATATATATATATACAAACTATAGAGGATATTCATGTGTTGAATTGAAATTCATTTGTTGAATTGAAATTCATGTGTTGAATGTTATCGTATTTTAAAATAAAATGAATAGATAATAAAAACTACATCTTTATTGTGAATATGAAGTGTTAAAAACATTCACCTGTTGAATAAATATTTTTGAAGATAAAAATATTTCTTTTATCATGTATACGCTTTGATAAAAATACACACGTGTCGAAATAAATAATAGTTTGCTAGAAATATTATTATTAGCTTTGTTCTACATATATATACATGTGTTGAACAGGGAAAATGGATTAGCTGTAGAGTAAAAAAATTATTTGTGTGCCTGACAAATAGGAAAGCCTCGATGAGTTGGCTGCGCAATTTTATTTTTATATCAACTCCTGTGAATGCCATTGGATGCGGAGTGCTGGTTATTCTGTGTGAAATAATAAACATCGCCATAGGATAGTAACAATTAATTTTGAACTACACTACATGGCATACTTCTTGACGATAGGCATACTTCATCATATTCCACATAAGCAATTGGAGCTTGTGTGACGAGGTGGGAGATTTACCATACGAGCGAGAGGCTTGTATGGCGATGATTTTATACTACAGGTTGAACTGATGACTGATATGGACTATATAAAATATAACGATAAATTGCTAGATTAATAAAAACCCCACAAGGGTCTGGAGTTGACAATAATCACGTCTCTCTAGTTATTAGATACGGCACATGGACTATTTATTTCAACACGGAGCGGGGTGACCAGAATTTATTCTCTGGAGTTATTATCTATACACGCTCCCCCGTAAACACCAGAATATATCACTATAAATATGTGGATGCTTTATAGGATTTATTGGGTACCTAACACGGCCCAATAAATTTCCAAACCCCTCCCCGTACAAAGGAGGTTATGGCGAAATTTTTCGAAATATTAAGGCGTTAGTGAAATATTTGGAGTGAAAACGAAGTTGAAATTAATGAATGAACTACATTTGAAATTATAGAATGAACTATATTTATATATATAAATATAAATATAATTAAAAGGAATCGAAGCCGTGCAGTTCGTGTTTTGGAATCGTAATTTGAAACGATTAGTACGAGAAATCCGACCATCGGATTTTCCCGAAACCGCAACCGCTGGGTTCGCCTTGGAAATATCTTTCCAACGGCACCAACCTTGTAAAAATCCAACGGTTGGATTGTCTGGAATGTTTAATTCAAATCTGAAGAAAAACAGCGCCAGAATCGTTTATATTTATATATAAATATAATTAGATTAAATCGAATAACGACGCTACAGTTCGAATTTTGAAACCGTAACTTCAAACGACTAGTGTGGAAGATCCGACCGTCGGATTTTCACGAAACTGGAACCGTTGGGTCCGCTTTGGGAATATCTTCCCACTGATATAAACTTTGTAGAAATCCAACGGTTAGATTTTCCGATATGTGTAAAACAAATTAGGGGAAAAACAACGCCAGTGCCACGACACGACCTGAAACGTCGTTTAATTAAATATGGCCATTTTTAAATAAATAAAAATGGCGAAAAATCATTATAAAATATTATAAGCAACATAGATTGCAAATAAACCAATTGGGCTTGAATTGTTTGATATTTGATGGTTGTGTGTGTTTGACACGAAAATAACACTAAAGAACTGAAATATGGATGTCGAATAATATAACCATGGAAAGAATCGATTTAAATTCTGATTACGTGAATTATTTGAAAAGGCCGAGCTAACCCTCATTTCAAATAATTGATCGAGCGATTCGAATTGGAAAATGCACAGACGATTCAAGACCGACGATCTTTGTATCGGTTGGATGGGCGCTGCTGAGGTTCCTGACCGGAATAGCTACCGGGAAGGAACGGAAGTAGTAGCCGTCTGAACGTATGCGTTGATTGGACGGGTATACGAGGAATTTGACGCCTCCGGTTTCGTTCAGACCCAGAACGGACTTGTAAATGGACTGTGTGTCTGACATTGGATTTTGTTCTATACTGCTTGATCTTTGTTAAATATATATCTGTTTGGCGATGGAGAATTTATTCTTTTTCTTAACGCCCTTCTCTGAGACGTACGAGCTCAGAGGTTATATATCGATAGAAATCAGTCGTATGGAGTGGATTGCCTATGTGGCATGCCAAGATGCTGTGATCAAGGCTTCTGTTGCAAAGCAAAGTCTTGTGGTTGATGATCAAAGAACGGCCTACGTGGCCTGGCTTTGTGTATAGCGTGGATTCGCGAGCCTCACACCTCGGTATGAGTTAAAAACGGGATAAGGACTGCAGGGAGAGAACGACGTTTCTTTCTAGCTATGGTGGTGTCAGTGACTTACCAGCCCTGACATATATATCTATTTTTCACCTATGTGGTTGTTGGAATGCGAGGCGCCTCGATTATAGGTCTGTAAGGATCGGGAAACGTGTGTTCAGGCATAATTAATCCTCAAACGTAAGAGAGGACCGGCCCTGAAGCATCCAGGGGTTACCCAGAGTGTGCAGTCCCGATGCATTTGCTAGAATGTCTCGAAGCGGAGAGGAGCTTGACCCTTGCCTCGACTCATGACGGAAATCCAATTTCCAATACGAGATAACGGATTCGATTGTAACTTATATATGGCGACATAGTGGCATGGGACGCTCATGTCGCCTATGATTGATATTTATGATGCTATTCGTTTTTGAAACATATATGCACTAGTAATAATATCAAATGATTTTGCTTTACACGTATTAAGTATATTTGGCCATTATAAGGTAAAACTCTATCCTCCGGCTTGCGTAGCATTGTATGATGGGACTTGAGTCTTATAATGGCTTCATTCTTTTTAAAAGAGCATTGCGTTGTTTTAAAAAATTTACTTTGTTTTAAATGCACCAGCAATCACTGGAGTAAACCCGTTCCGCGAATGTGGCGTGGTCCTATGATTTGCTTATTACTATTGTTTAACTGTTAAATAGATTTCTCATACCAGTCCCCATAACTGACTCGTTGTTTGTTTCACTTTGCAAACGCGGGTGCCCTTATTTCCACACGGGCAGCCTAGTTCACAGGTGACAGGTTGTTTTTGGCTCTGCACTGTTGCATAGAGTGCATTTTGGCTCATGGCGAGGCTGACTTCACAGAGATGACTTTGACATTTTCCGCCATTATTGTACTTATATTATGATTCCTCCACAGGCAATGCAGACTGCTTTACTTTCAGTATTTACTATCGTATGTATATGTACCGCCTTCGGCGATGTAGACTGATACCCTTATTATGTCTCACTGCATGTATGTATTCCGCCTCTGGCGATGATGACTGATCACTTCCCTTTTATTTACTAAGTTATATCCTACGTTGTGTTATTCTGATGTTGTTACATGTTGTGATTCCGCTGTCATATCCATGTAAAATTATTCTATTTATTGTTTTTGCTATTATCTGTACTCTGCGATGATGATTGATGTGTTATATCCCAACGATTATCCTTAATACCGCACCTCAGATTTTGGGATCGTCACAATTCTAAATTATAGAAGCACGGCTTGGATTTCTCGGATTTTGTTATTGATGAAATCGACCTAGAGACCCATTGTAATAACGCAGAAAGTCTGAACCAATTTAAATTTTTTATTTTGGCAAGTTTAATGAATTTTGAATATTTAAAATGAATTATTTTAAATAATAATGATGAGAATTTTATCTTGAAAAGAATTAAAACATATATATTTATATAGATCGTCGTTAGAATATAAATATTTATTTTTAATTATAAAAGGAATTGAAAATGGCGCGGTAGTTTGAAAATTCGATTTCAAAATTCAAATGAATGTACAGGATTCAAAATAAATCAAATTTTCACGAAACCAAAAATATTAGAATATATTTGAAAATATCTTTCCAACAAATCCGAAAAATCCTAATTTTATAGCGGCAATATAAAGTTATGCCCAGTTGAAAATTTGGAATAGTCGCTATGAAAATATGGCCCTTAAAAATGGAAATTTTGCAATCGACCTCCTTTTTCGATGAAACCACTTTTGTTGGATCCGGAATGTCAAATTATTGCTAAAATCCCAAATTCATAATTTTTGAAATCAATATGTGAGCATGGCAAAAGAAAACATGTTTTGTCAGTTTTAGTCAAATTTAATCGACTGGAAAATGGTCATTTTTCAAATGACCTCCAAATTTAATGAAATTAGTTTTTTTAGGACCGTATCATCAATAAAAAGCTAGAAATATTTTTTCTGTAATTTTTGGAGTCAGTATGTGGCCCCAGTAAATTAAAATGTACGTTAAAACGCAATATATTGTTTTATATTTTAATCTAAAGAAAAACTGATCGAAACAATCGAATTGGCTTACGGGACATATCCCATTGCGTTCGTAATGGGGATAATTAGCTTAGAGCGACAGTCGTTGGGTTTGATTTGGAGTCCGAAGAAAAAAGTAACTTTTTGAAATAAAATAATTAAATTATATAAATTGGTCAACTCTCCTCTTTCCTCTCTCTCTCTCTCTCACATTCATTCACCGTAAACAAACAAAAAAAGAATAACAAGAGGAAGACGCTGCCGCTCCCTCCCCCTAGCGCCGCCGCACCATGCTCCACCACCTCCTCCTCCTCTTCCCCCTCTCCTCTTTCTCTCTTCAATTTAGCAAACCCGAAGCCCCAAATTGCAAACTACCACCACCATGGTGCCCTCCAGTGCCACCACCACCATCAACACCCTTCCTCCGCCCAGTCAGGACTGCACCGCTGCCCCTCAGCCCTCAGCTCCGGCCATGGGCCCCACCACCTCAAAAATCACATTTTCATAAAATCCCGTTTTTGCAAATAACACCCTGAGCTTCCACAGCCCATAACTCCCAAACCGAACGCTTCTGACCAAAAATCCACAGTACAAATTTGAAGAGCATGATTTTCTCTTCGATTTGGTATATGATAGTCCTATATTGGATTGCGGAGTTGTCAGGAAAACGTGTCCAAAGTCTGCTGTCCAAACATTGTCAAAATGCTGTCTTTTCCCGATTTCCGGCGAAATGGCACATTTTCGGAAGGATGACCACTAGGATAAAGTTGTCCGGAATGAAGCGTTTAAGCTAAAAACAGGATGGTGTAGAGATTGGAGCTCGTTTGCAAATTCTGGAACCAGAACAGCAAATCCGGGCGTTAGAAAAAAATGTTTGTTTTCCGCTTTAAAGCTTCTATGGTTTTTTGACGTATGAAGTAAGTAAAAATATGATTTTTATATTACATAGATAATAAAAATATGATTTTTTATATTATAAAGATAATAAAAATATGATTTTTATTATCTAGGAAGCGAAGTAAAATATAGGATTTTCATATGTATGAAAGGAAAATAAAAATACGATTTTTATTATGAATTTAGCGAAGTAAAAATGCGATTTTTATCGTTTGAATGACAATGTAAAAATGTGATTTTTACCTATGTAGCGTTGTTATAAAAATACGAAATTATTTTTAGAAAGATAAAAATATAATTTTTAGCCTCCGTATGTTATTAATAAAATAATCCTACGAAGAAATAATTATTGATTGGTTAAAAATATAATTTTTAACGTAGGTATACTACCTAGATTGACAATCAAAGAATGGCGGAGTGGATTCCAAAGGTGAGAACTCCTCACTTTTATCTTATTTCTAGTTAAAATATATACTAGGATGCAGACGGTGCTTAGCAGCACCCGACACCCGTCGTCCACAGACCATGGATGACTTATTTGTTTGATTGATGTGTTGTGAAATTTATTGTTGTGATATGGAATGGAATAAAATATATTATGTTAAAAATATTTTATAGTTAAAAATATAATTTTTAACATGTATATGAATAAAATAAATATTTATAAACAAATTGGACGATTTGGTTATGTACACACATTTGACGAATATTGATTGGGACGATAAATTTTACACATCGCCCAACTGCACAAATAAAACCTGTGTTTGATTGTTTGAAACCCCACATAGGTATTGGGATGATATATGACATACACTAGTCCCAATAATTAGTTGTATGTCGATCGATTGATTGACATGCTGTTATAAGCGTTAAATATTTATATTTGATGCTTATGCAGTGTAGAATGCATTTTGGATGATGGTTGACTGTATTTGATTGTCGTTATGTACATGTGTGTATGAAATCCATATAATCAACATTATATGATAATTGACTGCGTCTGATTCCAATTCAGAAAGAATGAATATTTTGAAATAACGATTATTTTAAAATAAAGAATATTTTCAAATAATATTCAGAAAAGAATCAAAATCTGATTTTGATGTCCGATTTGGAATGGACGCGATATATTTACATATATAAAGCCGTGTTGATTAGATTAATGCCATTTTGACGTGAACGATATTTATATCGATTTTATTCATTTCTACAATGAATATAGAAAAGGAATTGATTTCAAAATATAACGTTTTGAAAATATTATCATTTATATATCGATGACATGGCATATTCAATTTTGACTAGAAATTGAATAGGAAGTTGAAATCGTTTTGAAAACGAATTTAAAACGATTTATAAAATACGTTTTAAATGGAAATCGATGAAATATATAATATATATAGTATATATATAATGGCCTGAATAAAACGCGCCGCGCTGCGGTAGTTCGCGAATTTCGACCAATGACTTCAAACGGACATTACGGGAGATCCGACCGTCGGATTCTCCTAAAACCGGAACTGTTGGGTTCGTATCGAAAAGAGCTTTCTAACTAATATTAGAGATTTGAAATCTAATGGTTGGATTTGTAATTATGTCCAAATCAAATTTGGAAAAGGCCGCTATAAGTGCAGTTCGATGGCCGTTTATGGAAATCGACTGTACGGGCCTTAATAAAATTATTAAAAATATCAATAATTAGTGTAAAATCATAAGAAATAATTTGGAAAGATTTGGGATGAAAAATTCCATATTTGATAAGATAAAAATAGATTTTTATCGAAATGAACTAGTTTTGAACTAGAATTATAATTCAATTATTTTTAAAAATAAATAAAGTGGTTTTGAAATGATTTTAAAAATAACGAGGATTTCCAATATATGAATTGGAATGGATTTGAATCGAAATTGTTTTCAGAATATTTCGATTCTGGATTTCGTGATTATACGGATATCGTGGAGGAATTTGGAATATATATATATATCGTTATTCCAATACGATATTTTTGGTTTTAGAATTTGATATTGAATATAATCCGATATATTTTCTGTTCAGAGCCTTGTATTTAATATCGAATTGGATTTTGGGTTTGTCGTGAATGGTATCTTTAATAATACTATTCTTAAACCCAAATGGAGTTAAGAAAATTAGAAACTGACTGGAGATTAGTTAAGTTAAATGGTTTCCGGGGTATTGATCTGATGTTGGTTTCGGCCTTCGGGGTTAATATTTAGGGGATTGTTCTCTTACAAATTTACAGTTAGAGGCTAATGTGAATTGGGTTTATTGTGAACCGTGTTTTTAACGACATTCGTTCTTTTACCCGATTTATAGTGAAATGTGATTTGGGATTTATAAATCTTTTTATTTAGATTTAAAGGGAATTTCCAAGGTAACGTTTTCCAATTTAATATATATTAAATTAGAATTGAATGGAATTCGATTTGATAATAATCGAAGTGAACTTCTGTGGAGGAAGACTGTTAATGCATATGGAATTTAAGAGGCGTTGCCGTTATTCCATTTATATTATTTGTCGGATATGGAAATTGATATCGATTATATATTGATTTGTTTTTCCGTGAAGATTCCATAATTAATGGAATGTGATTTGGGTTTGTCGTGAATGATATCTTTAATAATACTGTTATTAGACCCAATGGACTTAAGAAAATCAGAAACTAACTGGAGGTTAGTTAAGTTGAATGGTTTCCTGGGTATTGATCTGATGTTGGTTTCGTCCTTCGTGGTTAATACTTAGGGAAATGTTCACTTGCTAATTTACGGTTAAAGGCTGATAGAATTGAATGTGATTTTGGGTTTATCGTGAACCGTGTTTTAATGACATTGGTTCTTTAACCCAGATAAATGTAGGATATGATTTCCTAAGTTAAATAATCGTTAATATTAATTTCTAGGAAGATTAAAACCAAATGGAGTTTTAATGCATCTTCAATTAGATTGAACTGATATCCAAAGGAAGATTAAAGAGTAAATTTAAAGAATTTGTCTTTGATAAAATTAATGGGAACCTTTCCCAAAGTATAAGAATATTCGGATGAAAGAAATTCTGAATTGGAATGAGGCGTATGTTGTATTTTTGTAGCACTTGTTTATCATATACGCGAATTATTCGAAAAGACCGGTTTATCCCATTCTGAATAACTGATTCGACGATGTGTCAAGGATGAAGGCGGTGGTTGAAGAACGGAGGTCTTCACATCGTTTGGATGATTACTGATGTCTTGATTGGGCTGTACACCCAAGGCGAGGTAATAAGTGGTGATCGTCCAGACGTACTTGGAGATTGACGGATATGCGAGGGCATCTCCCCTGTATTGGACGTATGGGGGAGGAATAAGGTGCCTTCGGTTTCGTTCAGACCCAGAACGAACTTGTAAATGGATGTGTGTCTGACATCGGATTTCATTCTATGTGATTGATTGACATCAGTTGCATAGAGTGAATTGCCTGTGTGGCATGCTGAGATGCAAATGATCAAGACTTCTGTTGCAAAGAAGAGTCTTGTGGTTGATGATCAAAGCACGGCCTTTGTGGCATAGCTTTGTGTAGCGTTAATTCGCAAGCCTCACACCCCGATGTGAACCAGAAACGGGAGAAGGCTTTAGGGAGGACATGCGCTTCTTTCTAGCTAGGAGTTGTGTCAGCGTTTTGCATGCTCTGGCATTTTACATGCCCTGGCATTTTACTTATGTGGATGATGGATAGGAGGCGCCTCAGTTATATCGGTCGATCCAGGCCGATGGAGTCATTTGGCTCATTTACGCCCCAAAAGGCGGGGAAACGCAGTGTTCAGGCATTTTAATCCACATCGAGTGGACCGACCCTGACGATCCAAGGGCCCACCTGAGTCTGGGACCTGAGGCTCGGGCTAGAGAGTCTCGAAGCGGTAAGGACGATCCCTTGCCTTGGTTCACAGATGGAAATCCAACTTCCAGTACGTGACAATTGCGCTTTTAATTGTAGAGCCTAGTATTGGCGACATGATATATGGTACTCATGCCACCTAGAATTGATACATTTATATTTGAAGTTGTTTTATACACTATGCACTTATAATAGTTTCAAATGATTTGTTTTAAATGTACCAAGCATGTTTGGCTATTATAAGGGAAAACCCTATCCTCCGGCTTGCATTGCATTGTGTGATGGGACCTGGGTCTTATAATAGCTTCATTTTCCTAAAAGCATTGCGTTGTTTTGTTATATGCACTGGTATTCTTGGGAGGTAACCCATTCCATGTTATACGGCGTGGTCCCTTGATATACCTAATTTAAAGTATAATTTTAAATAATTTTTTAGTTCTCACACCAGTCACATGACTGACCTGCAGTTTATTGTTTTAACCTAAACTCTGGATGCCCTTATTTTCCACACGGGCAGCTAATAGTTTTGGTTTTGCAGATTTATATTCACATGATCCTATTTTACAGCTGGAACGATATTCGGAAAGCTCTGTATTCGTTTATCTCTTTCAGTCGTGTTTTATATTATTTTCCGCTGCTATGTAATGTATTGTAATATCTGATATTTATCAAATGTATTTTATTTAGTCATACTTTGTATATTCTTGTACTCTGATGGAATTGTTGTATTAAGCAATGAAATGTTCTTCTGTTTGTATTCTGATTCGTCTTGTCCTCAAAGCAATTCGACCTTTCCTTTACGGGGAAGTTCGGGTCGTTTCAGTTTGGTATCAGAGCTTTGGTTTACAGAGCTCGGAGAACAAGGCACATTAGAACCGAACGAAAGAATTCATCAGAGATTGGATTAGTAATATCCAATGGGAATGACTCGTTAGAGATATGATCAGTAGTATCCTAGAATGAGTCGGAAGAGTATATTTTTAAAATGAAAACAAATATTGTTTAGAAAATTTAAACCTATTTATACGTATCTGAATATTATTTTTATATTGATTTGGACAATCCAATATATAAAGATTTTGCGTATACGTCTAATCCATGTGTATTCGAAGTTTTAATATACTGGATAGATATAGAGTCACACTCTAGTCATCCAGGGATGATTCTGGGGATGCAGCAACATCATCAGTATTTATGTTCGAGTTTCGAAAGAGGGATATCTATACATTTCCAATTGACTGGTGTGAGAACCAAAAATAGATAGGATTATTTGTTGTGATTTGGCACCAAAAATGGATTTCTTTGTGTGTATATATATATATATATATCAAAATTATGAATTTGAAACGTTAATTCACCAATTGATTGATGGTTGTGTTGTATGATTATTTGTTAACTAATAAAACCATTGCGTGGAAGAACGGTAAATTGTTTGAAATTGCATGCATATACATGTGTATCCATTGAACAGGTCATTGCAAAGAGGCTAGAGAAGAGGAATAAAATTGTTTGCCCGACAAATAGGTACATGTTTATTGTATTTCTTGGGTTTTTTTTGATGATTTTATGAGCCGCTTGGCTGTTTATTTTTCTTTTTGGATTGGAGAGGCATGTATGGCGATTTAGGGATTTTCCTGCTGCTCCCGTGCAGGGGAGGTTATGGCGAAATTTTTCGAAAATTGAGGGTGTTAGCCAAATTTTTGAATTTTTTTAAAAGTTCTTAGAAACTGAAAAGTTAAAGAACTTAAGCCATAATGAAAATAATGAAAGTTGAGTTGATTAGTAAAACAATTTTTTGCTCCGTTCCTTTTCGAGGACGAAAAGATTTTAAGTGGGGGAGATTGTAATAACCCGGAAAATCTGAACCAATTAAATTTTTTATTTTGGCAAGTTTAATGAATTTTGAATATTTAAAATAAATTATTTTAAATAATAACGACGAGAAATTTATTTTGAAAAGAATTAGAATGTATATATTTATATAGATCGTCATTAGAATATAAATATTTATTTTTAATTATAGAAGGAATTGAAAATGGCGCGGTAGTTTGAAAATTCTATTTCAAATTTCAAATGAACGTACATGATTCAAAATAAACCGGATTTTGATGAAACCAAAAATATTAGAATATATTTGAAAATATCTTTCCAACGAATCCGAAAAATCCAAATTTCAAAGCGGGAATAAAAGTTATGCCCAGTTGAAAATTTGGAATAGTCGCTATGAAAATATGGCCCTTAAAATTGGAAATTTTGCAATCGACCTCCATTTTCGATGAAACCACTTTTGTTGGATCTGGGATGTCAAATTATTGCTATATTCCAAAATTCATAACTTTTGAAATCAATATGTGAGCATGACAAAAGAAAATGTGTTTTGTCAGCTTTAGTCAAATTTAATCGACTGGAAAATGGTCATTTTTCAAACAGCCTCCAAATTTGACGAAATTAGTTTTGTTAGGACCGTATCATCAATAAAAAGCTAGAAATAATTTTTCTGTAATTTTTGGAGTCGGTATGTGGCCCCGGTAAATTAAAATGTACATTAAAATGCAAAATATTGATTTATATTTTAATTTAAAGAAAAACTGATCAAAACAATCGAATTGGCTTACAGAACATATCTCATTGCGTTCGGAATGAGGGTAATTAGCTAAAGGCGACAGTCGTTGGGTTTGATTTGGAGTCCGAAGAAAAAAGTAACTTTTTGAAATAAAAAAATTAAATTATATAAATTGGTCAACTCCCTTCTTTCCTCTCTCTCTCTCTCACACATTCATTCACCGTAAACAAAAAAGAATAAGAGGAAGACACTGCCGCTCCCTCCCCCTAGCGCCGCCGCACCACGCTCCACCGCCTCCTCCTCCTCTTCCTCCTCTCCTCTCTCTCCTCCTTTTTCTCTCTTCAATTTTGCAAACCCAAAGCCCCAAATTGCAAACTACCACAACCGTGGGCCCCTCCAGCGCCACTACCACCACCAGCACCCTCCCTCCGCCCAGTTAGGACTGCGCCGCCACCCCTCAGCCCCTAGCTCCGGCCATGGGCCCCACTACCTCAAAAATCACATTTTTCACAAAATCCCGTTTTAGCAAATAACACCCTGAGCTTCCACAGCCCATAACTCCCAAACCGAGCGCTTCTGGCTAAAACTCCACGATACCAAATTCGAAGAGAACGATTTTCTCTTCGATTTGGTATATGATAGTCCTATTTTGGATTGCGGAGCTGTCGGGAAAACGCGTCCAAAGTCTGCTGTCCAAACATTTTCAAAATGCTATCTTTTCGCGATTTCCAGCGAAATGGCACATTTTCGGAAGGAATACCACTAGGTGAAAGTTGTCCGGGTGTAAAGATTGAAGCTCGTTTGCAAATTCTGGAACCAGAACAGCAAATCCGGGCATCAGAAAAAAATGTGAGTTTTCTCCGCTTTAAAGCTTCTATGGTTATTTTGACGTATGAAGTAAGTAAAAATATGATTTTTATATTATAGAGATAATAAAAATATGATTTTTATATTATAGAGATAATAAAAATATGATTTTTATTATCTAGGAAGCGAAGTAAAAAATAGGATTTTCATATGTATGAAAGGAAAATAAAAATACGATTTTTATTATGAAGTTAGCGAAGTAAAAATGCGATTTTTATCATTTGAATGTAAAAATGTGATTTTTACCTATGTAGCGTTGTTATAAAAATACGAAATTATTTTTATAAAGATAAAAGTACAATTTTTAGCCTCTGTATGTTATTTATAAAATAATCCTATGAAGAAATAATTATTGATTGGTTAAATATATAATTTTTAACGTAGGTATACTACCTAGATTGACAATCAAAGAACAACGAAGTGGATTCCAAAGGTGAGAACTCACTTTTATTTTATTTCTAGTTAAAATATATACGAGGATGCAGATGGTGCTTAACAGCACCCGACACCCGTCGTCCACAGACCATGGATGACTTATTTGTTTGATTGATGTATTGTGAAAATTTATTGTTGTGACATGGAATGGAATAAAATATTTTATCATTAAAAATATTTTATACTTAAAAATATAACTTTTAACATGTATATGAATAAAATAAATATTTATAAACAAATTGGACGATTTGTTTATGTACACACATTTGACGGATATTGATTGGGATGGATATGATATATTTACATATATAAAGCCGTGTTGATTAGATTAACGCCATTTTGACGTGAACGATATTTATATCGATTTTATTCATTTATACAATGAATATAGAAAAGGAATTGATTTCAAAATATAACGTTTTGAAACTATTATCATTTATATATCGATGATATGGAATATTCAGTTTTGACTAGAAATTGAATAGGAAGTTGAAATCGTTTTGAAAACGAATTTAAAACGATTTATAAAATATGTTTTAAATGGAAATCGATGAAATATAATATATATATATTATATATATATAATGGCCTGAATAGAACGCGCCGCGCTGCGGTAGTTCGCGAATTTCGACCAATGACTTCAAAAGGACATTACGGGAGATCCGACCGTCGGATTCTCCTAAAACCGGAACCGTTGGGTTCGTATCGAAAAGAGCATTCTAACGAATATTAGAGATTTGAAATCTAATGGTTGGATTTGTAATTATGTCCAAATCAAATTTGGAAAAGGCCGCTATAAGTGCAGTACGAATGCCGTTTATGGAAATCGACTGTACGGGCCTTGATAAAATTATTAAAAATATCAATAATTAGTGTAAAATCATAAGAAATGATTTGGAAAGATTTAGGATGAAAAATTCCATATTTGAAAAGATAAAAATTGATTTTTATCGAAACGAAATAGTTTTAAACTAGAATTAAAAATGAATAAAGTGGTTTTGAAATGGTTTTAAAAATAACGAGGATTTCCAATATATAAATTGGAATGGATTTGAATCGAAATTGTTTTCGAAATATTTCGATGTTGGATTTCGTGATTATACGGATATTGTGGAGGAATTTGGAAGATATATATATCGTTATTCCAGTACGATATTTGTTGGTTTCAGAATTTGATATTGAATATAAGCCGATATATTTTCTATTCAGAGCCTTGTATTTAATATCGAATTGGATTTTGGGTTTGTCGTGAATGGTATCTTTAATAATACTGTTCTTAAACCCAAATGGTGTTAAGAAAATTAGAAACCGACTGGAGATTAGTTAAGTTGAATGGTTTCCGGAGAATTGATCTGATGTTGGTTTCGGCCTGCGGGGTTAATACTTAGGGGATTGTTCTCTTACTAATTTACGGTTAGAGGCTAATGTGAATTGGGTTTATTGTGCACTGTGTTTTTCACGACATTCGTTCTTTAACCCGATTTACAGTGAAATGTGATTTGGGATTTTATAAATCTTTTTATTTAGATTTAACGGGAATTTTACAAGGTAACGTTTTCCAATTTAATATATATTAAATTGGAATTGAATGGAATTCGATTTGATAATAATCGAAGTGAACTTCTATGGAGGAAGACTGTTAATACATATGGAATTTAAGATGCGTTGCCGTTATTCCATTTATATTATTGGTCTGATATGGAAATTGATATCGATTATATATTGATTTGTTTTTCCGTGAAGATTCCTAATTAATGGAATGTGATTTGGGTTTGTCGTGAATGGTATCTTTAATAATACTGTTCTTAGACCCAATGGACTTAAGAAAATCAGAAACTAACTGGAGGTTAGTTAAGTTGAATGGTTTCCTAGGTATTGATCTGATGTAGGTTTCGGCCTTCGGGGTTAATACTTAGGGAAATGTTCACTTGCTAATTTACGGTTAAAGGCTGATATAATTGAATGTGATTTTGGGTTTATCATGAACCGTGTTTTAATGACATTGGTTCTTTAACCCAGTTAAAGGCAGGATATGATTTCCCAAGTTAAACAATCGTTATTATTGAATTTTGGGAAGATTAAAACCAAGTGGAGTTATAATGCATCTTTAATTAGATTGAATTGATATCCAAAGAAAATTAAAGAATATATCTTTGATAAATTAATGGGTACCTTTCCCAAAGTACAAGAATATTTGAATGAAAGAATATTCTGAATGGGATTGAGGAGTATGTTGTGTTTTTGTTGCACTTGTTTTTTATATACACGAGTTATTCGAAAAGACCGGGTTTATCCCATTCTGAATAACTGATTCGACGATGTGTCGAGGATGAAGACGGTGGTTGGAGACCGGAGGTCTTCACATAGTTTGAATGATTACTGATGTCTTGATTGGGCTGTACACCCAAGGCGAGGTAATAAGTGGTGATCGTCCAGACGTACTTGGAGATCGACGGATATGCGAGGGCCTTTCCCCTGTATTGGTCATATGGGGGAGGAATAAGGTGCCCCCGGTTTCGTTCAGACCCAGAATGAACTTGTAAATGGATGTGTGTCTGACATCGGATTTCATTCAGTGTGATTGATTGACATCGGTTGCATAGCGTGAATTACCTGTGTGGCATGCTGAGATGCAAATGATCAAGGCTTCTGTTGCAAAGCAGAGTCTTGTGGTTGATGATCAAAGCACGACCTTTGTGGCATAGCTTTGTGTAGCGTTAATTCGCGAGCCTCACACCACGGTGTGAACCAGAAATGGGAGAGGGCTTTAGGGAGGACATGTGTTTCTTTCTAGCTAGGAGTGGTGTCAGCGTTTTGCACACCCTGGCATTTTACTTATGTGGATGATGGATAGGAGGCACCTCAGTTATATCAGTCGATCCGGGCCGATGGAGTCATTTGGCTCATTTATGCCCCATAGGGGGGGGGGGGGGAACGCAGTGTTCAGGCATTTTAATCCACATCGAGTGGACCGGCCCTGACGATCCAAAGGCCTACCTAAGTCTGGGCCCTGAGGCTCGGGCTAGAGAGTCTCAAAGCGGTAAGGACGATCCCTTGCCTTGGTTCACAGATCGAAATCCAACTTCCAATACGTGACAATTGCGGTTTTGATTGTAGAGCTTAGTATTGGCGACATGATATATGGCAACCATGCCGCTTGGGATTGATACATTTATATTTGAAGTTGTTTTATACACTATGCACTTATAATAGTATCAAATGATTTGTTTTAAACGTACCAAGCATGTTTGGCTATTATAAGGGAAAACCTTATCCTCCGGCTTGCGTTGCATTGTGTGATGGGACCTGGGTCTTATAATAGTTTCATTTTTCCAAAAAGCATTGCGATGTTTTGTTATATGCACTGGTTTTCTTGGGAGAAAACCCATTCCGTGTTATACGGCATGGTCCCTTGATATACCCGATTTAAAGTAAAGTTTTAAATAATTTTTTAGTTCTCACACCAGTCACATGACTGATCTGCAGTTTATTGTTTTAACCTAAACTCTGGATGCCCTTATTTTCCACACGGGCTGCTAGTAGTTTTATTTTTACAAATTTATATTCACAGGATCCTGGTTTACAGCTGGAACGATATTCGAAATGCTCTGTATCCGTTTATCTCTTTCAGTTGTGTTTTGTATTATTTTCCGCTGCTATGTAATGTATTATAATCTTTGATATTTATCGAATGTATTTTATTTATTCATACTCTGTATATTCTTGTACTCTGATGGAGTTGTTGTACTAAGCAATGAAATGTTCTTCTGTTTGTGTTCTAATTCGTCTAGTCCTCAAAGCAATTCAGCCTTTCCATTACGGGGAAGTTCGAGTCGTTTCACCTATCACGATATATTTGAAGACGATGCTCTATTGGAGTTCAAAAATTGCTTTTTCTGCCCAAAAACAAGAATTATAAACTTTCTCCTCCAACATACCATCACTCCTCGTTCCGGAAATTTTAATAACCTAACTCTCAAAGTCCAAAAGGCTCTATTTGCTATTATGGGTAACTACAACATTAATTGGGCCGACATGATCTTAAAAGAGATCAAACCCATAGGATTATCATCAAGAGAAAACACTCTCTACTATGATGTTTACCTCACTTGTATTTTCAAATACTTTGGAGTTGATCTTCGTGGAGAAGAGTTTGTGTCTAGAAAAGTGTTTGACTCATCAATCATACATCTCATGCAAATTCCTCTCGCTTTCAAGCCATATGAACATTCGAAGCCAAACAAGATCGAATGCAACAAGAACAAGCACAAAGAAGAAGAAGAGTCTTCTTTAGAAAGTTTTGTATGTCCAACCAACATTAGATGCATTTCCAAAGAGATGATTGTTCAAAATCAGGTCAAAATTGTCAACAATCAAAAGAAGCTTAAGAAAAACTACTCCAAAATGACCAGGTTCACGGTCAAGATGGGAAGAAAGCTTGGAATCTCACCACCCTCATCATCATCAGAAAACTAGACTATCTAGTTTAATCAATCTCTGTGTATTAGCTTTTGTATTTGCTTACGTTTTTCTTTCAAAACTCGTATTTAGTGTGTCTTAATTAGTTGGATGTTTTTGCTTTCTATTAAGTAATGAATGGAGTTTTATTTATGTTAGAATCTTCTTTAAGTCTCTGTAAAAACTTTAGAATTAATTATAGTTTAATATAAGCTCGATTGATTCAAAATTTTAAAATTTTCAAAATTATCAATAGGATATGTAGACATACATTTATGTATATGTCGACATATAACTGCCATATTTTCAAGTTGTTTCAAATTTTAAAAATTAAATAACTTCTCATGTCCATTCAAAAGAAAACGAATTCTAGACCCTATTTAAGTCTATTTATTTGAAAAAAAATTCATTATTCTATTTCTCCTTCTCCCTTATTCATTTCTTATCAAGTCCATGGCAAATCCAATTCATAACATAAGCGAAATCCTGAAGATTCTTTGAACACTTTCTAGAAAATTCTTTCTATAGTACTATGTAATCAACGCCATCTAGAGTTAATTCAAATGAGATTGGTTGAATATCAAGAAAACATTCTGATGTGATTCGTTAGTTAATCTCTTCGCATTTCAGAGATGAAAACAAAACATGACCTAACAATGAAGAAGAATGGAAGGACATCAAGAAGAGCCCAATCACTGGACAAGATGGATGGGTTAAAGTCCCAAGAAACGTTTAATTGATTGGTATGGTTGATTTGATTGATTTGGTTGAAATTTGAGTTCTATGACTTCAAACTTGTATATATTAAGACATATGGTGTGGTGTGCTTTAATTTGATTTGGACATTTAACAATTGTAAATATAATACTTGGATTGGTTTGTATTTGATAATCATAATGTTAGGAATTACTATTGCAGGATTATAAATTAAGGGGGAGTATTTTACTTTGAATTAGTAGTTACTTGGTTTCTTATAGGTTTTATTTAGATAGTAATACAAATTAGGGGAAGTAGTTTAAGAATTTCTTTTTGATAATGCCGAAGGGAGAGAAATTATGAAATATAGACATAGTTTATAGGATTCATATAGACATGGTGAGTATTTGAAGGATCATCATCAGCAGGTGTATACAGGTATGATATTTTATAAACTAAGGTTGTCATCATAACAAAGGGGGAGATTGTTGGAGAATGGAGTTTTGATGACAACAACCTTATTTCAATATTAATTGATTATAAAATATATATACTAACACTTTTGTCTATAATATATACACACATATGCAGGACTTATATACAATAATTATTACTAAAGACTGTACAGTTTAAAGATGTTAGAGATTCAGAATTCACAGATGTTTCAAGACTCATGAGTATTCAAATTTCAATAGTTCAAGAGTTCAAGATAAATGTAGTTATAGAGTTTAGATTATGTAAGACTCTGAATAGCACTCTAGGTTCAAATTCAAAATAATTTCAAATTTTGTTTTTAAAATTCTGCTGTCAAATTCTATCTTCAATCTCTTTCTTCTCTATTTTACTTTCTATTTTTATTTTGACTTTAAACTTAAGATTTATAAGTTTATACTTTATAAGTTTTATATATTTATATTTTATACTTATATATTAGTTTTAAACTCTTTAATTTTATAAATATGTTTATATAGTTTATATTTATGTTTTCCTATGATTTTCTACTTTATAATATTTATTTGTAACACTATATTTTAATTCATGTATTTTCAGAATTATATATATATATATATATATATATATATATATCAAAACACTTGAAAAATGTTCAAATTTCAATTTTTTACATGTATATGTCGATATACATATACATACATATCGACATATAGCTGTCATTTTTTCAAAATTGAAAGGAAGTATCTTTTCATTATTTGTGACGATTCTGAGATGTTGCAATCTTTTACACATTATAAAAAGGGATTGATTTCAAATTTCTTATAACTTCTTCGTCTCCATCTTCATTGCCTTTTATTACACCATTATTCTTTATCATTTTTATGATTTCTACACCTACACTTTGTTGAATTCAATTTTGTTTTCATTAATCTTCTTCTCTCTACACTCTCTACTCATTACTCTATGAATTAAGTGATATTGAAGAGTTATAGGGCTGTTGGTAATTGTTTGGGTTGTGTATGTAGTTGTCGGTATCCCTTGTAGTCGAGAAATCAAGGACGGGTAATCGGTGGTATCCCTTGTAGACGTGAAATCAAGGAGGTTGGAATCGGTGTATCCCTTGTAGCCATGAAATCAAGGAGGTTGTAACTGACTATTGATATAGTAATAAAACTCTGCGCGAACTAGCGCTGCGTGGGACTGGACGTAGGTGCAATTCCGAACTAGTATAAAATCCGGTGTATTCTTTCCTTTACTGCACTTTACTTTTGTTTATATTTGTGTTTATGTTTGATTTTTTGTCTGTGATTGTCTCTGTGGTGTTTGATTCATATAGTAGTTCACATAAGTTTTAGATTTTGTTTAAATTCTCAAAAACACTACTCACCCCCCTTTAATGTTTGTTTTGCCTTAACGATCCATTCCGCAATCCCTAACACACTTGTCGATTCCTGCAAAAGAGTTAAATAATGGAAAGCAAGCATGCAAGAGGAGAACTGACCTGAAATTAAAGCACAAGCTGTTGGAACCCTGAGCTTATATGGCATGGAAGCAGCGTAGAGTATTGAAAGTGGATGGCAGTAAGGTTAATGTTACAACAAGAATTCGACAGCGAAACAGGAGAAAGGTGAAGGGGTATAGTAATAGGATCGATATCGAAGCAGAATCCTAGAAGAGTACTCGATCGCTACCGAAGCACAAGGATGTAGAAGTGGATCCAAAACCAAAAGCAAAGGGCCTAGGAAAGACAAAGCTGATACCAAGAAAAAGAACAAAGACAGTAGGATCGACACCGAAACAACGAGATTGGAGATATGAAGTTGGTACCAAGGATATATAAGAAATCAGTAAGGACGACACCAGTACAAGGACTTTGCAAGATATACTATTGACACCAACGTTGGGGAACAACAGCTTGGTGTAGATACCAAGAAGATGGCAGTAAAGGCACGATATCAATACCAACATGCAAAAAGTCGTTGGGCTTGTTGTCGGTATCGAACATTGAAGGCAGATGCATAGAGCCAACACCAAGCACAAAAGAGCAAGAAGCAAGTAAATCTATACCGGATACATAAAGAATGAGACCGAAACCAAGCTCTTGAAAAGGAAGTACAGAGCTGATAATGATTCACTAGAGCAAAAGGGAGCTATCCACACCAATAGGCTTAGTGTTGATACCATTGTACGAAGCCGACACTGAAACCAGAAGTCACTAAAGTGGGCTGACACCAAGAAATTGCTACTGAAACTCGAAGCCACTGAAGCAAGCCACCAAGAGATCCCACCAAAGGGGACCCAAATCTTCTGTAAATAAGACCCCAAGAGTCACATTTTGTGGGACAATTCCTCATTCCAAAATTTTGTACTCAATTTTTATAGTCAAAACCCTAATTTAGAAATCGAATTGGGGATTTCTCATGTAAACTTCTATGTACTACATCGAACTGATCTATAAAAGAGACACTTAGCACTCGTAACCAATTGCACTTGTCTTTTAACTATTATTTCGAATTCAATCCCTAAAATTGGAAAGATTGCCGATCTATACCCAGTGAACCTTTAGCTCTAACTAGCAATAATCTTATGCAACTCTTATCCCAAGATAACCTTTTCCTAAGTATTGTAAGCGTGATACTCACCTCTTGAAGAAAGAGTCACTAATCTTCATACTTGGGACACTGATATCTAGGAAACGGTGAATAAGTTGAGCTTGGGAGAACTAAATTCCACTTAGGACATACCATAACCCCACATTTTGGTGTTGATGATTTCTGTTGTTAACATTTCGGCACTAGAAGGAGGGCTTGAACCTCCAGTCCTTTGGATAACCTACTGCATCTCTAGTTATTCCATCATGTTGGATAGACATGAGAGAATTAGACCATGGACAAGGGTCTTTTGAACCCCGAGTTGCTACATCAAGCATCATTGATCCAAGGATTATTAAAGAACAAAGGCTAAGAATGGAAGATTTGTGAATCATGAATAAGAAAAGGGAAGTACAAAAGTACAACCCTGACCTTTGGAGCATTAACCATTTCCACGTTGGACCAACCCCCATCTTTACTTGAAGTGGTCCCATATCAAAGGAATATAACTTATACTCTCACATAAAAGAAGTCATCCAAGCACAAGCTAAGAGGACTATATCTGAGTAAGAAATAATGTAGGATTTCAACCGCTTTACTTCAAAATGGTCTAAGAAAATTACACTTCAGCCTCAAGTACATTGAAAAGAAAACTTGAAGATAAAGATGAAACAACAAAGTTGAGTAATAAAAGGGATAAGTTCTGACGTCCAAAGGGAATCTTTGAGTCAAGACTACCTAAAGAATGCAACCTTATCACATCTATTGAGAATATCTACTTCCTAACCAAACATTAGATTAACTTTTGGCCATCATCAAAGAAGAAACCCAAATACAAAAGGAAATTAGGAGTGCCATACTACCACTATATGATGAATGGACATGAAACCAATCATTGTAGGGTTCTTCAAGGCATTATCGTAAAATTCTTTAATCAAGGCAGTTGCACAGATTTGTAAAAAAGACTCAACTAATTATAACAAAGAATTCCTTGAAGAAAGAAAGTCTATATTGTCGAAAGTATGAAAAACTCCTTAAAATTTTGAACCACCCAAAATGGGCGAAGTTGCCTAAGATGGTAAAAAAAAAAAAACCTTGTCTGCGCCAAGATGGCTACAGTAAGGCGTCTCTTGGAGGGAGGCGGTGTGTAAGCCATTAGCCACGCTCAAACTAGAAAGGGATAGGTTAAAGCATTAAAAGGGTAAGCCTCCGTCCTTGGGCCAGAGCATCTAAACACTTATCTGCGCCTACGATGGCCAGAGTAAGGAACCCCTCGAAGGGTTGGGTGTAAGCCTTTATCCGCATCCAAATCAGGAAGGGGAAAGATAAAGCATCAAAAACTCTTATCCGTGACTACGATGGTCAGGGTAAGGCACCCCTTGGAGGGGATGGTGTGTAAGCCTTTATTCGTGCCTACGATGGCCAGGGTAGAGCATCAAAGAGTAAGCCTTTATCTGTGCCTATGGTGGCCAGGATAAAGCATCTAAGCCCTTAGATGCATCTACGATGGCCAGGTTAAGGTGCCTCTTGGAGGGAGGTCGGGTAAGTCCTTGGGTCCTGCTTGAGAATAAATTAGCCAAGTGCACCGGACACACAAAACCCAGAGAGTGGCTCACAAGGATGAAATGGTCAATCAAAGCCCGATGGTGGCTCACAAATCAAATTAAACCCTAGAGAGTGGCTCACAAGGATGAAACAGCCAATCAAATCCTGATAGTTGTTTATAAATCAAACTAAATCCAGAGAGTGGCTCACAAAGCCGAAATGGCAATCCATAGTAGAAATTATAAATACCCAAATCTAGGTTCAATTCGGGACTTCTATTATTATTATCAGATGTGGATTTCTGGTCTTCTATTATAAATACTCAAATCTGAGTTTTGGGACTTCTATTACTGTTAGAAGTGGATTTCTGATCTTTTATTGTAAATTCTTGAATCTGGGCTTCAGGATTTCTATTATTACCAGATGTGTATTTCTGATTTTCTATTATAAATGCCCGAATCTGGGCTTTGGAATTTCTATTATTGTCAGATCTGGATTTCTAGTTTTCTATCATAAATACCTAAATCTGGGTTTTGGGCCTTTTATTCAATATTGCCAAAAGTGGATCTCTGATCTTTTATTACGAATTCTAGAGTATGGGTTTCAGAGCTTCTATCTATGCTTACAGAAGAGGGTTTCTGGATTTCTATTTGGTTACCCGAATTTGGGATTCAAGATGATAATTTTATTTCATAAAAAAAGGTTTTTGGAATTTTGTTACACAAGCTCGGATCAGAGCTTTGGACCTTTTCCTCATATTTCTATACTATGATTCCGGATTTATAATACTTTCAGAAATGGATTCTTATTTGCGTTGTTTGAACACCTGAATCTTGGATATGAATTTCCTAGACTTTTATTATCATGTCCATATATGATATTCAGGCCTACCATCTTATTTTCGATGGAGGATTTTTTTATCAATAATCGGGTTGGTATCTCCGGTCTTTTATTTGAACCTTCCAATAAAGGATATGATTTATCACACCTTATACAGGGAGGTTTTCTAAACTTATATTATGCAAAATTGCTATTCATTACTCTAGAAAAATACAAAATATGAATGATTGTATTACTCTATCGCAAGTTTCATATATTACTTGGTTTCAATCCAAATGGCGCCTCACATAGGTTGAGCCAATCATTATATACATCCTACTCTAAGAAAAAGACTAACAAAAAATCTTACGTGTTAAATTCTATGCAGAATTATGTAGAGGAAATCCTAGTTGAGGATGTTCGAAACAAAATAAGGTTATACATCAGGTGATATCTACACAACTTACAAAGTTATTCTACAAAATTATGTACAGTCATTCCATAGATTGTCATGTACAAAAGTTGGTTCTTAATATCATAAAAACATCAAATATCGTACACCTCCTTATCTAGATCGTCATCAGTTAAAGGAGGATTAATAGGATGACAAATTGCGATACACAGGAGTTCTTTAAGCTTTTGCTCCTTTTTCCTAATCTCGTCAGAACTGTCTATGGATCCAATTTGAAACTTTAGAGCTCTGTTGAAAGCTCTACCCATAGCTTTTAAAGTTTTGTTATCTTTCTCCAAATCAAAGACATGCTTCTGCAAATCATATTTCTCCTTCTGTAATTGTTTGATTTGGGAGATGTAATAGCTAATATGTCGAAGCGTGTCATCCTTATACTTTGCTTCATAATAATTCTTGATTTCATCTTTGATCGTTCTACACTACCTAGCATTGACTGACTCATCCAATTCTCGAGGGAGATTTACTAAGTGAGGAAACTTTTCAATGGCTAAGCTTTTTGACTAAGTTGTGGCCCTAGAGGGCATAGGTTTAGCAATAACCACATTGGGGATAGTATTCCCCAAGGCAAACTCCTAGGCCTTGCAACTTGCTTTTGCGTCGTCTAATTCAATTTCCAAGTCGGTAACTCATTGAAACAATGTACTCATCTCTTCACCAAAGTCGATGGAAGGAGTGGCCTTTATCTCTCCCTTTAACTCAAGGATAGTTTTGTCTATTTCCTTCAATTGACCTTCTAAAGAAACTACGTGCTCATTCAAATTCTTGATTGCCAACTTCTAAATTAAAATTATTATTTTCTCGAGTTGGAGCGGGTGCATCTGTGGGAACATCCCTCCTCTCTGCAAATGTTAGTGATTCATTCCTGGATTAAGAGGGTGAAATTTTCCCCATTTATGACAAAATAAAATACAACTATTCATAAGTGCTATTCACACATAATAGTACTAATAAAATTATATTGTCATTATCACGGAAGCTTAATACATGAACTTCAAACAAGCTTTGAACTGTTTTGGGGATACACACACTGAAAATTACAAAGTGAGATCCTGTTTGTCAAAATACCTTTTGTTTAGGTTACATATCAATTTAGCATGACGGGTTCTAAGTCTCTTTAGAATTATTTCTTGGTCACCACATAAAAATTCGAAGGGAAGTTGAGGGTATTTCATGTAAATACGCTAAGATAGCCTAAGAAATGATCCCTTCCAAATCTATATGGTGTTTTTGTTGAATATTCTCTTCTTAATATAAAAACGAATGTAAAGCATCTTTGGGAATTACATCTTTGTGGAGAATGTGACTCTGACAAAATATGAAATAAAATTAGAAATCATGGATATAAGAAGCTATCGTCAGAAACATACGTTCATAAGTCTACAACTTTACGGATATTCATCATGTTCATACAAAATCGACTTTTTGAATGATTAAGAAATAAGTATATTATTTTTATACTCGAGCTTTTGTGGGGGTAAGTCCCTAGGGATTCAATGAACCCTTAGTAGATTCCAAAAAGCCCCACGATGAAGACCAATACGCCCTCATTTAAGCATCGTCTGTGAAGGCATCAAAGTAAACCACCACTAAACTCACCCAAGAAGGAAAAATCTACAATTTCAAATCTGTTATAGACCTTATATAAAAAATATATCAAAATATCCCTGTCTTCTATCAACATCCAGAATAAAGTCATCAACTCCGCATTTTCCTTAAGAATTGTTTCGCACCGAAGTCGTGTTGCTTTTAGTCTTGGCCCGACCTCATTTTCTTTGAAAGAAATAACTTTTGAAGCACTTTTATCAAGATCATAGTATTTTGGGGATAAAGCATTATAGTCTTTTAGCATTTTGTCTTGCTCTATACAAGGCCAAATTATTTCTCTTTGTTTCTTATCTAACTCTATCTTATAAAGTGAGGCAATATTTTTCCTTGTCTACAAATTGTAAGGAATCAGTTACCATGAATTCAAGAGGGAAGAAAGCACTTCAAAAGTGAAATGCCTGAGAAATAGGGATTCAGTCTAAGTAGGCTATTCTTTTTCTTTTTGCCCTTTGTCAGAGGGACCGCTATCTGTAGTAAAAGATCCCACTGGATCCTGAATGATAGGAGCATCTATAGGATCAGAGTTTGCATCCTCAGAGCCATGAGTGCCATTGGAAAAGGAGGAGGGTTGTCGTCTCCTCCGCCAAAGTCATCGTGACAGCCCTCATCTCTGGGACCAAGATCATCCTCGTCGTCATCATCCTCATCATTGTCAATAATGACAGTATCAAATTCTTTCTCATCTTCATGTTAATCCAAATATCAGGAAGATCTTCAATAAATAGAAGCTTCTCAGGCTCCATTGTATATATCTCAGGAACTTGAGTCTCTTGATTAGCTTGCTCCCTTTTTCCCATAACTTTATCCACAATGGAAGGGGCAACTGAAGGGAATTCAATCTCAGGGTACTTTTGGTAGTTATCAGAATACACCAAAAAAGGAGCATCTTCGTAAGAGTTTAAAATCGCTTCTAGGAAATGGGATTCTAAAAATGAGAAAATTCTTTGTTTGGTCTTAGAAATTATTCACTTGGAATTGGAGAGTGCAGCTTGAGACTTGGAAAGGTGGTTGTCTTTCTCTTTTAACTTTTCAACATAGCTAGCTATCATCCTTTCCTTCTCATCCTCAAGTTCTTGCAGAGACAATTTAAGGGCCATAACTTCGTCAGGCCGAAGGTTTTTAGCTTTTCTCTCTCCATTAGTTCTGACTTATCCTTTTCAAGGGAAGCTTTTAGTTCCGAACATTCTTTCTCGTGTTCCCCATTCGCCACGTTTAGAACATTGACCTTGAATTCTAGATTTGAATTTTCCTCTTTAAGCTTTGCGATGTCGGAGGAAAACTGGGTAGTAACCTTACCATCTTTTAGTTATTAGAGAAGAAGAAGACAAAATCAACATTTATGTAAGAACAAAAGACCAAAGAATCTAAGATAAGTAATGTTGTACAAGAAGTTGTTGCCCGACAAGGGATTGTCGTAAGTTTGTTAAATCTGAAGATGAAGAAGGCAGCAAAATGTTGGCCATATTCTCAGAAGAAAGAGCAAGCCTTACAATTTCATCAAAATCTTGAGTCTGTAAAGAAGGACTTGAAGGGCTGGCATGTTCAGGAGATGGACGCAAAGTTAGCTCATGATCAGTTAAGTCCAAATCCCCTTGAGAGTCAAACACCAAAAGATTGGCAACAAAATCGCTCTCCGTGGTCATTGTCTGGGAAGAACCAATGATAGGAGTAACCCCAACATAAGGAGTAATAGGATTAAGGGTAGTCTGCTCAATAGACCCAGCGACAACTTCATTATGGGAAAAGGAAGGAGCAGAAGTTTCATCCTTTTGCCTTTTGGAGGCAGGCTCATCAACAGTTTTCATTCCAAGCCTTTTCTTTGTTGCTTTCTTGGATTGGGCTATAACAGCCATAACAGATTACCTTACTTTCGAGTTTGATGAAGGTTCAATAGCTAATGACATCAAAAAAGCAAAGTCTGATAAATAAAATAGGACATAGGATTTCACAAATGCTTTAGAAGAGCTATTTTACCTAAAGTTTCTGGAAACAAAGGAGATAGTAGAGTAAACACGTTAGTACCCAAAGACAGATGCTTGGCACCAGGAAAATGGTAAGGTTGTTTCCCTAAAAAAATTGCCCCGAGGGAAGAAGGGTGTGCTTTAGGAGATTGTCCCTAGTCAGCAAAAGGGATCGCTTTCCCAATTTCTAAAAATCCTTCTCGTCACTCAAGCTTTTCTTTTTAAGAGTCGGAGCTAAAGAGAAACAAAGATTAAGCAGAGAACGGAGATAACACAATAAATTAAAAACAAGTATAAAGCTAAACAAAATTGGAAAAAGTGCCCGAGATACCCGGGGGCGCCTGATATAGAAAAATTGTTCGAATCTAATTTTTTTAATACCATCTCTAATCAATTTTTTTATAGGATTCGTGTGAAAGATAGGCAAATTTTCTCTTTTAACTGTAGAAAGTCTTATTAGATGATGCAAAATGCAGGCATTAAGAGAGGGCTGCCCCGATTCGAGTGATAGCAGCTCAAGACATAAGGAGTAAGTATATGTATTCGGAGTTAACTGAATTGGAGCAAGCTAAAGATGTTGTCAAAGCCTGGAAATAAAGTTTGTGAAGGGAATGAAGCAACCATGCCAAATGTGGATAGCTAAATATGCAAAGAATCATTACGGAGGATTTTGAATGGTATCATTTTCAGAAGGACAAATATCTTCTACACCAATTATCCTAAACTCTTTGAGAATTATATCCACCTTCTCTTGTGATTGAATAAGAGAATGTTGTTGAACAATTTCAGGCTCTTGCTGAGAAGTAGAGGAGCTACCTGGGTTCGATTCACCCGCGATTTATTTCTTACTCATGGTTCTGCCAGCTGACATTGTTCCATAAATATGCATTACATAAACTTTAGAACAATGATTTGATGAAAAATGGAAAATAAAACAAGCAATTTTCTTGAAGCCAATATGAACCACTTACAAGCTTAGGACAATAATGAAAGCTCATCATAATTAGTCATCTAACATTCTTATAGAAAATTGAAATATGTCATTAGTTACTAAAGCTAGATTTTCAACAAGGTTCACATAATGTCATAACACTATGCTTATGTGGTTAAGATTTTAATATCGGTTGCATTAGTAATGGCGAAAGAGAAACCAAAGACAGCTCAAGTTCTCAGTATCGTCGACGCCAAAACCAAATAGTTTATTATTGATACCTAAACTTAACCAACACTAAAGAAACTTAGAGTTTGGTATCGGTGAAATTGAAACCAAGAATATCTCAGTATCGGTAATGGTCCAACTGACATCAAAATTTCAAACTTAATCTATACCAAAACACAAGGATAATACAATTTTCGGTGTCAATTAAGCACGGTTTCGGTGCCAAATAAACCGAAACCAAAGGAAATATGAATTTCATTGTCGGTAAAGTCGAAACCGAAAGGAGCCAATGATAGTTGATTTCAGTTTCATCGATATCAAAGAAATTCCCATTCTTATGATAGTAATTAGAATTCCCCATCTCCAACATAGTGAATTTTGCACTTAAACCCAGAAGCATATACATCAAATTGCAGAAAATTATGGGAGATAGATTGTCATGATTCACGGTTAATACCAATTTGCACTAACATTAGAATGACAGGTTTATCCTAATGAAAGGTTAGAATTTAATTAATTCTAACTGAACCAGTAATCGAGATTAGGAAAGGAAGATCTTTTGATTTTGACCTAAATCGATTGGCATAAACAATAAAAATTATAGGGAGAAGATCGAGTCTCTAATTCTGGAAGTTTATGGAATTTGGAAGAAAAATGTTTCTCGTTCAAATTGAATTACTTATAAGGGAAAAAGGAAGGAGGGAAGAAGAAGATGCTTTATATTGAATCACGTCTAATTACAGGTGTACAAGGAAATATAAATCAAATGTCCAGATCAATCGTAGAAGACCAAAGGCTGGAAAGTCACTTGTTTTGATGACGATACAAAGAAGAAGCCATAATCATTGACTTGAAAAGTCGAAAATACCCCTTTACTAGGGTCCCAAAAAATGTTACTACAAGAATTCGACACCAAAACCAAAGAAATGTGAAGGGGTACCGTAATGGGACCGATATGAAGCAGAAGCCTGTAAAAGTGCTCGACCGAAACTAAAGAACAAGGATGTAGAAGTGGAGTCGGAACCAAAAGCAAAGGGACTAAGAAAGACAAAGTTGACACTAAGAGGAAGAACAAAGACTATAGGACCATCGAAACAATGAGATTGGAGATAAGAAGTTGGTACCAAGGATATATAAGGAATTAGCAAGAATGGCACCAGAACAAGGACTTTACAACATATGTTATTGGCACCAACATAGGGGAACAATAGCTTGGTGCTGATACCAAGAAGATGGTAGTAAAGGCACAATGTTGGTACCAATATGCAATAATCAGTTAGGCTTGGTGTTGGTATCGAAAAATGAAGGCAGATGCATAGAGCCGATTCCAAGCACAAAAGGGTAGAAAGTAAGTAAATCGATACCGGATACATAAAGAACAAGACCAAAACCAAGCTCGTAAAGAGGAAGTACATAACCAATAGCGATGAAGGTTAGAGAAAAAGGGAGCTATCCACACCAATAGGATTGGTGTCGATACCATTGTACGAAGCCGACACTAAAACCAGAAGTCACTAAAGCGGGTCGACATCAAGAAATTGCTACTGAAACCTGAAGCCATTGAAGTGGGATGACACCAAGAGAGTGCTATCAAAGGAGCCCAAATATTCTATAAATAAGACCCCACGAGTCACATTTTGGGGGACAATTCCTCATTCCAAAATCTTGTACTCAATTCTTAGATTCAAAACCCTAATTTAGAAATCGAATTGGGGATTTCTCATGTATACTTCTATGTATTACATCAAAGTGATCGATAAAACAGATACTTAACACTCGTAACCAATTGCACTTGTCTTTTAATATTTCAAATTCAAGCCCTTAAATTAGAAAGATTGTCAATCTATCCCCAATGAACCTTTAGCTCTAACTAGAAGTGATCTTATGAAGCTCTTATCCTAAGATAACCTTTTCCTAAGTATTGTTAGGGTGATACTCACCTCTTGAAGGAAGAGTAACTAATCTTTATACTTGGGACATCGACATCTAGGAAACAGTGAATTAAATTAAGGTTGGAAGAATTGAATTCCACCCAGGATATATCATAACCCTACGTTTTGGTGTTGATGATTATTATTGTTAACAGTGAAGATGACTAAGCCCAATCATAAATATTGTAATCATTATCATGTATGCTTTGGTTGTGCTTAGATTTCCACAATCTCACTTTCACTGTTAATACTATACATGCACACACTTGCTTCTCTATCTTAAAATGAGTCGTGTTAAATGCCATATCATTCATCTCCCTGCGTAATTGCCAAATGCACACAAAGAAAGTATTTACTGATACATCTCAGGTTCTCGATTTTTGTTTGAACTGAGTCTATAACCTTGATATCTCAGCCTTTATCGAAATTTCTTCATTATGTTAGTTGGCCAGTTTATTTTAAGCTTACAACATTTCCAAAAAAACAAAAAATAGTTTTAAAATAGAGATGGTCAATAATTCCATTTGTTTTATGCCACAACACACAAATGGTTTAACTTGTAGCTCCTTTTGATAAGCCATAAGAGGAAGTTTGTTATCGCCTTATAACAACACTTTATCATTTTCGGATAGCTAACAATATCATTATCTACTTACACCACTGGGTTGCTCATGTTTTCGTCCTAATGGCTTCCACCACCTTCCCGAGGATGGACTATTTGTCCTCCACAGGTGTCCAAAAATCCTCATTATAATTGCAATACATTTTAAATATCATATCAGACATTACCCCCCAAAACTAAGATGGTCTGCTTGCCAGACCTAATCATAAATAATCTAATCTGCCAATAATTTCTCCCCTCCAACTAAAAACATGGTATTGATTCCCAGACTATTTAACAGAAACTCCATTATAGCCCGTAATCATCCCGTGTGCAGTTCGCCTTTTAAAACATTTCAGTGCCTAGGATCTAATTTAAACAAAAATTTCCACATCTGAATTGCCATTATGGGCTCTACGCTTGAGCATAAACCGATTTTGAAGATATTTGCTATTTATAAATTTGGCCTATGGTCCAGCCTAATTAATGAATTCCATAATCTTTATACCAAGCCCTACTGGTAAATTGTAAAGTTTCAAAAGGCTCAACGCCCCTTTTGCTTCGGTTCACACACAATGCTCCAAGGAATCTTACTAGTCTCGGCTTTCTAAGTGTATTTCAAACAGACAATTATAATTTTATAACACCAAGAATCTTAAAGGATTGCATATAAAATTGAACTATAGGGTAAACCGTCAATTTAACAGGTCGTTCTGCTCTCTAAACTCAGTAATCTTGCCTCCCCAAGGATTTGATTTGTTTATTACCAAATCAGAGTCATTACTTTTCAAATTACAGTGCAATAACGGTATATGGATCACTTTATCAGTAAGTTTCTTTCAGTGTTCATCAGTAAGTCCCTTTCAAATACAATCGACATGTTATAAATATTCTTTTTATCGCTATTATAACCTTCACCAAAGCAAACTGTTGACTTATATTTGTTTATCTTTAGATTGGTTGCTAAACAAAAATCCTTGGAATCCTCCATAAAAATATGGGCCCGAGATGCTCTGCTTTCACAAAGACAGCCACGTCATTAACATATAATAAATGTGACATCCCAAGTTCAGAGTTGTCATATCACTCCAGTCTTCCTTCCCTTGTTTATTCTCCATAAGTAAAGATAATACTTCATAACCATCACAAATAATAAGGAAAGATAGGGTCTTCATGTCTATGGTCATTGTGACTGTTGAAAAAACCATAGTTCTTTGAAGTTGAAATTGAAAGACATGTGAATTAATCATCTCTCAACAGCCTCAGCCATTTCCACGTAAAACCCATTGCAACCATCACGTGAATCACAGGCTCCTTATTTATTGTAACACCCAGTCTAATAAACCTAAATTAGATACAAGGTAATTTAATTTAAAATAAATAATAATAAGTAAACGAGCTAAAAATGGAAGTTTGGATAATTAGGAATTAGACCGTAAAAGTATCGTAGTTTCGTTCATGGCGAGATTTTAATCCGTTTTCATATTTTATTTACTGAAAACGGAGTCCATATGTGAAAGATATTAATAAAACAAGTTGTGCATAAATATTAACACACAAGGTTCGAATTTCAAATAAATAAATATAGAAATCTGGAATATATTAGTTGAGATTAGCATGAAAAGAATATTCCAATTGAATTCAAGTTTTTGTGTATGTATTTATATACAACAGGTGACAAGGATAATCAAACAAAGAAATGAAATAAATATAATAAATAATGTTTAATAAATTAAGTGACAAACCAGGAGATTAAATCTCCTAGGCATTTCACGACCCAAGGGGTCAACCTCCCTTTGAGCATAAGGGTCGATCGCTTGGGTCGATCCTGATTTGACGAAGGCTTGTTTTATAAGGGTTTATATATAAAACTATACACACGGACCACATAGACTTAATCTGGTAGATCCTATGGTCTTTATTAACACTAGTAACTATATAAATGATCCTCCTAGCCTCTCCCAAACCCTATTCTTCATTTCATTATTGCTCCTCCACTGTCTTTCTGCCATTGTTAAATCTAGAATATAAGGTTAGATTTTACTTCTCCTTCTCTAACCTCAATTCTATTGTATTTATTCTAAAATTTATACAGGTTTGAGAATTCTGGAATTTAGTTTATGTATATGTATAAGATTCTTATTCATTTGATATATATATATATATATATATATATATATATATATATATATATATATATATATACATATATATATAAGGATTAATTGGTGTTCATTTGTGAATGTTAGATCCAAATCTTATTCTACTCAAATATGTTGTGTTCATCCGTAAAGCACTTTGAGTGGAATTTATTTAAGTCTCCTATTTAATATGATTTGATAGTATAAATTTGGATTATTGTGCCTACGAAAATTTGGGTTTATACAAAAAGAAAATATTATCAGAATCCCCTAACTTCCACTATTTATATTTGCTGCTGAAATGGTCAATCATAAGTATTGTATTTTAGGTTCGTTTTGTTTCTTTAAGGGAGATGTGGGCTTGGGATGTTACGAATTTCTTGATTTTTTTTTGGTTCACTTAATTATCTCTTTTATGTTTATATATGTTTGTGCATTGAAACATGAGATTTGTATGTTGTAAAGTTAATAGCTTTAAGCGTCTATTCTGAATAGATTGACTTGGACATATTATTTACAGTATATGATCTTATGTTTAGTGCATAACATAAATATAAAAGTGAATCAATGCCAAAAACAAAGGATTTTCTTATGTAATTGGATATATTGCATCTTGCATATATTTCTATTATTTTGAATAATTATTTGAGCCTAGGTTGCAAGTTTATTTATATATGTTGTTATTTCACCTTTTTCATAAATTGTGAATATATATATTGGACATGTTAGTTAATAAGGGAAATTGGCATGTACACCGTAATTCGGATTGATAAGATTGACATTTCAAGCATGGTTAAGACATTATTCCCGTTTGCATAATTCACTTTATTTATATATAAATATAGTGTAGTTAAACATAATACTATTGTGTATTAAGTGTGAATATATATGTTGAAATTAGGAAATAGTATTTGAATGTCCCCATAGGAATTTGTGTGCATGTGTGTGACCTAATGGCCTTGAATTATAATTGATTACACATAGACACGAGGTTAACCATTACTTGTAGTGGAGTCTACCTGGAACTGACCGACATATTTAACATCTTCGAGTAAGACTGGTTAATATGAGAGGTCTAGGTGTCATGAGCCATTATACTTAACACACCATAATGAGAGGTTAGGCCCAACTTGTAATAGAAGCATGCCCAAAATCACCCGACAAATCCAACATCTACAAGTGGTCGGAGTAATGTGATATGTCTAGTGTGTGTGAATAAACACACACACACATACATATACATATACATATATATATATTGAAAATTGGTCCAATTTATTATCTAAAAAAAAAACAGTACAAGAGGCAGGTTAGCATACTAACCATTACAAACATAAATCAGAAAAGTAAAAACTGAAAATACAAGTAAAAATAAACCTAATTAACATAAATCGGCTCCATGATGAGGACTCCATTCTTGTAGCGTGCAACTCACAACACCTCACACGAGCCAAAGGCTCCTATTGTGCATGATCATCGATCGATCATCACCTATAAAAAATACACCACAATAGAATCAAAATTAGCAGGTTTTCTTCAAGATAGGTAGCATAAAGCACGCCTTCAATACCCATTAACATATTTGTATTGGTATTCAAACACCTGACTGCATAAGTAATAATTCTAAGCAACATCGAGTGTACACGCTAAATGTTATCATCTGTTCAACGACTGGAAGGAATTGGAACTACTTCCTCAGAAAAAAATCCTACAGCTTCAGACTTATTTCTGAAACCTCTGCTAAGAAATAGTTCGAACTCGACCAGTAACGGCTAATGGCAATAAACCAACTGCTCACGACCATAGCATAACATCAAACCATAGAGAGAAGATCTGAAACATCTTGGTACATTCCATCCAAAACCAACTGCCTAAACATATTTTACTCACTGATCAACTCCAAATTTCCGTGTGAAACCATAAATGGGTACACATGGTTTCATAGAGAAGTAAAGAGCGATCGGAGAAAACCACTTCCAAATTTTTGGATGACCTCAACATTAACCTATTACAACAGAACCAACACAGTATATATGTATATTCCCGTAGCCCATATGAATCATCTACTTTACGGGTCTTCTCACTCCATCAAGAAAAGAACATAATCGAATACTTGGGAAAAACAGTACATAAGCGTGCTGAATACCATACACAAATTGGTGTAATAAACACGAGGAGGCCACAACCCTTAAACAAATGAAACTGCACATTAATACCAAAAAATACTCAATCCCAAGCACTAAATCTAGTTGATGATTCATTATCAACAACGTGAATCAATCTTAGTACCAAAATCGAAAATATGAACACAAAGAATCCAAGTGCCAACTTCGTAACATATAAGAGTTGTAACAGGTTGTTGGGTATTTGAATTGACATGATTAATAACCACTGCATAACCCCGCAATCCGAATAATTATTACCATCGTTCTCAACTTCAAAACGCTAATTAAATATATCATAAACAAATAACTTCATACTGAATCTAAACCCTAACTTATCTCTGATCAACTTACCCAATCAGAAAAACCCCAAAATCGTATGCAAACTTTCTACAAATCAGAAACCCAAACATACCAGAATGCACGAAATGATGAAAGAACAACATATCGGTTATGAGGAGTCGGTAGTGATTCAACACTTACGCCGGTGATGCCAGATCCCAACTCTCCCAGTGGCTTGGCCTCCTGTTTTCACATAAACTCACATCAGATATGTAGGATTTGCATTTAAGCTTAAGGATGCGTAGATCTGGGTGTAGGGTAGAAGGTCTGGAAAGCTCTTTTTGAAATTTGTCCATTCATGCTTGATAAAGAAGAAGCAGATCCGATTTTAACTTGCGAAATTAAAAATGCATGTCTTATCAACGAAAAGGATTCGTTGAAGGTTGCAGAAAGAAATCGATTATAAGGGAATGAGAAAAATATGTAGAGAAATGCTCAGGCATTACGAAATCAGGTAAAGAAATCACATGTCACCATTAACAAGCATTCTCATTTCCATGATCACACCACACACACACACACATACACACACACACACACACACACACACACACACACATATATACATGTATATTGTGTAAAGTAGGCATATATTGAGAAGGTATTAAGTGGCAGACCTACCTTGATTTGGGTATTAAGTACTTAGGATTAGGTCCATTCCTAAGGTTCACTCCTTGGTTTTAAGACCCAAGTCATGGGACTCGCCCTTAAAAAGGTTTTAAGTGGTCGTAGGTTCCGACTTTCTCTAATAAGGTAAGGGTCTTAGTAGAGGATAGTGTGAGTACGGTAGTTCTCCAAGTAATGCTTGCCTCTTATCTAGGGGCTAGTGAGGGCTGACCTAGGGACACAAATATATATATATATATATATATATATATATATATATATATATATATATATATTCTAATGGAACCACCATCTAAGGGAAGTATTAAGTGACTAGAAGTTCACCCGTAGGGACAGGTAGATAGTAACAAGAGGGTCCACTGGGAGGGCTTTCTTAAGTGAAGTTGTGTTCTTTACCCAAACCTGGTAGTAAGTGCTTGTTATTATTTCTCTACCAACAAGGAGAGTTATTATTTATTAGTTTGACGTTAGGGACGTGGTCTTAAGTGAACCGAGGGTCCGTCATAGGGTATCAAGTGACTGTAGGGATGTCCACCCTAAATAAATTAGCAAATGCCCTTAAGTGACTAGGAATAACCCACCTCGTGGGTATTAAGCGACTATAGTAATATCCGCCTTTAGATAACTTTGTGGGGGTATTGAGTGACTGTAAGAATGTCCGCCCTTAGAACATTTTATATAGGGAACTAAGTGACTGTAAGGATGTCCATCCTTAGGTTCACAATAAGCCTTAAGTGACTATTAGGATGCCCACCTCATATGTTTATACTGTATGCATATTCGTTGCATAGACATAACATGAAGGATTTACACTGCCAAATATAGGAAATAGTCAATCCTACACTTATACATTTTCATTCACCAAAACTCTATTTCTGACCTCCCTTCTCTTAACATAAATATGTTAGTGGGTAAGGAATGTTGATTAGTGTTAGAACAAAATATGGTTATAACACCCAAATTGTCTTGAATCGTAGAGAACTATAACTAGAAATAAAATGAAATGCAGCAAACACACCAAATTTATAGTGGTTCAGCGTTAAAGAGCCTACGTCCACTTTATACGATTGAATGCAAGTGCAATCATAATTTCCTCTCAATCTCACTTTTACGATGATAATTCACTTAGCAATTTTGAGATATCTCTGATTAGGAATAGAAGAAATATGATAATGGTGGAATAAGAACTCTCAATTGCCATAAAGATCCCAAAAATGCTAAGTGTTGGGTTATTTATAGGCAATTTCTGCGGGCGGTTCGTGAAGACACGTGGCATTCATCCCGAAGATTTCGGAAACATTCGTGAGTGAGTGGAGAAGTGGTCAATATGGCCGTTATTGACACGTGCCGCTATATCCTTGGTTTTCGGTTCGTGGCTTGATGGGAACTGACCAACTCACGGCCATCTTTACTTGAGGCAGGGTCGGTTCATGACCCATATGCACGACCCGAGTCATGGTGTATAGGCACGAGTGGGTCATGAGAATGGATGGTGAGGGGTCACGAGCAGAGTTACGAACTGGGATCCAAGAGGAGGTCACGAACCGAATTCTGAGCATTATGAGCCATGATGTATTTACCTTGATTTTGGATGTGTAAGCCTTCATCCATCTAATCGTGAATACTTTTACTCTTTGTGGCTTGATTAAAAAGCTAGCCAACACTTTGCCCCTTCAAAGTGCGTTTCATCAAGGATGGGCTGCCCTTTGAAATCCTCATAGTGTCTGTTCCTGAACTGACAAGAACTGACAGTCATGTCTGTTTGTATCATCATGCCACTACATGAAATCGTGTTTTCCAATGTTTTGAGACGGGTATAAATATTATACTGAGTTTCCAATTATTCTGCCATATACTTGTTGATCTCCGACTTCGATCTATATTGCTAACAATTCATCAAATTTAATAGGAAATTATTTCATTGATTTTCATTGAGATGCTTGGACAGGCCTTTAACAATCCTTTTGGGTTCCTCATGCTTTCGCTGGAACCCAAGACACCACGTTCGGGCTAAACTAGGGCTCTCACGAACGGTTAGTGGACCCTGCTTCCAAGTAGGCTTGTGCGTGCCTGGGCCGAGTACCATCGGTTAAATGGACCGAGCCCAAGCATCAGATCGGAGAGAGGGGTCAAAAAGCCCAGTGTGGCAGTACATAACATCACCCCTCCTCTTTCCTTATTTCACTTTTCACAGCAGTAATTTCTTACTCCCCTAAACCGGAACCCCAACTTCCCCTTTCTTCTTTTAACCTGGATCGCAGCTCCTCAAATTCGATTAAAAGGTATCTAACCCCTTATTTCTGATTTATGCCTTGTAATTCATGAATTGAGGTCGATTCTTACTCCTACCCTCATCCTCTCCCTTGATAATCCCCAGCGTCGCTGTTCCTAGTGTTATTGCCAGCGTCGGTGGCGTCAGCGCTGCCTGGGCGGTGCCTTAGGGGCACGAGTTCACTGATTCATGGGTGGATTCTTAAGGGAAGAGAAATTTGTCGAGCGTTAAGAAAGTAATATAGGGTCTATGATTGCCTTTATGTTTGTGATCGTGCTATGTAGTAGGGGATTGTAAGGGAGGATGTACTCACTTGGTGGTGGCTCGTAGGAGTGGTTTGAAAACACTTTGGTCATTATGGATTCGCTCGTGGAGAGTTCGACCGAGTCGTGGAAGCTGCATGTGAAAGCAGTCGTGTCAAGTCAAGCTCCAATAATTCGGCTCGTGATGGGGTTTGGCTGAGGTGGGCGAGTCGGACTTGATTGTAATTGGGATGGGATGTTCTATTAATGAGACGAGTCGTTCGTCACGAGTAGATTGATTCATGCATACGACCCGATATCAACATGAACATGCACCGATTTTCCATGAACCAATTTAACATACTTGAGCCGGGTCATGCATGCTATCTGCACTCGCGGATCAATTTCATATAGCAAGTCTTGCTTACCCCTTGTAGCTATTCATGACCACGAGCCGAACTCCATTCGCAAAATGAAGCATATTAGCGAATCGATCACGATAATGTAGAAGTTAGCCTATCCGCAAGCCAACTTTACACTCATTTAAGTAGCACAAGTTAACCAAACATGCTAACATATAACCTGCGTAAATCAATGAACAGTTAGATTAGAGCCACTGAATGGATCGATCTAAGCTGGAAAAGAACATAACTTATCAACACATAATGATAGACTGCGCTCTTACTTGTTTTACTTTCTGCTTTTCTTTTCTGTACTACACACATTAGAGCATAGCACTAGCACACATGGGGGTCACAAGTATCTATGCTCTAATCTTTCACGTTTGTTCATCGACACAGAAGTTATGTCTGAGAGGCGTTCAGCAAGATATTGGATAAAAGTACAGCTTCAAAATCTTTAAGTTATTACAACCCTGACGTACTCCCGTCAGACCCAGATTGGGATATCTCTGGATTAGAGTATGAGACAAGTATTGATGCAGAATCATCATCCTCTGAAAGTATGTCACTCGAGGAAGAAGAAATAGAAGGTGGAATCAGAGATAATTGTGCTCTCGGTGAATTCGAGAGTGCCATAGAATTAGACAATTCGAGGTCCATAGCTTCCACACTTGATGATATAAAGCTAAAGAAAGTATGTTTAAAGCATGGGATTCCATGGGATGACGTTAAAGTTGCAGAGGAAAAGGATAGACCCCATTCCGCTCCGGAAGGGTATATGGACATTAGTAAGGTCATGTGTCCAATAGGCGATGTTTCTCCATTTCCTCTGATCATCGTCGATCTCCTGAAACGCTTGCATATTGCTCCCATGCAGCTTCACCCCAATGCCTATGCTGCTCTGCATACCTTGTACATTACATATGCAGAAATTCTGGACACCGAGCTTTTTTACAAAGATTTGAACTTCTATTTCCACTTTAAACATCGTTCCACGGGGACCCCGAATTTTGTTTTCTTAGAGTTTATCCCCACTAAGAAATTCCTGACTGATGGACATAACAACTTAGGCAATGCTAAATCTGAGTGGTTTTATATAAAGCACCAGACTGGGTGTGCGAGGAAGTGGCTGAAGTCAAGTAGGTTTTAGATTCTTCAGTGTCTGCTTCAACTGCATAAACCAATGCACTAATATTTCATTTCTTTTCCCAATCCCAACAAGCAAAAGGGCGAAGTATATGAAGATCACTTGTCCCGCCTTATAAAGAGCAAGTCCTATTTTCTCAAATCAAGAAATGCATAAACGACGAGAACTTCATAAACACAAACTTCTGGATATAAGGCGAGGACTCGGTCAAGGAGGCAAGCCTTATAAGTTCGTGCCCCAGCCCAAACTATTAGGGCATCTAGCAACATTCCCTCGAGAGAGGGACAAGTGACCATAGAAATTATAAAAACGACCGAGCTTCCCAAAAGTCCTTCACCGATGAGTGTCCAAGATGATGATGATTTGAATGTGTACACCGGGAGTGGAGTTCAAGGCGATGATCCGAAAGACGCTTTAATTCCTGAAAGGCAACCCTCTCCACAAATACCGCCACTGACTAAGTCTCCAACTCATGACTTACAAACAGAAGAATAAATATATGGAGATTTATCCAAGCTTCCTTTGCCAGATGATATTTACACTTCTGAGGATTTTGGAACAGATCTGTTCTTTCCTATTTCTGAGGAAGAGCCTACTCCTGTTAAGGGTGGAGATACTGCACAAACAAGCCTGGCTCCTGGTCCTGGTCAGTTAGGGGGATCACATAAGAGACATACACCACACACCACGTCACTTATATGTTGTATCGAATCATGATTCTTATACTTGTTCATTATTTTTGTAGGAAAAATGACTCGTCATCATTATTCCCATCGGGATCGTCATGAGTATATGCCCAGACTTAATCCTGTTACCGAACATGACCGTAGTGCTAGTTGCTAGAGGGATAGCAGGAAATGCTATAATTCCCACCAACCTCATTCTTCATGATATAGTTCTCCTCTTAGGCACAATATCAAGAAGCATCATAGTCATCAAATTCAGCGTGAGGGAGGCAAACAGCGGCGCAAGGCTCCGATCCCTTCTTAGAGTGTCCGTCATCAGGGGAAATCTTCCAAAAAGAATTATGATACCAAAGACAAGCATAAGGACCTGAGAAAAGAACTGGAAAAGGGGGAGAAAGCTCTTGTCCCTTCCAAGCAGCGTAACAACAACAATACCACTACACAGCCGGTAGTCCTTACTGCTGAAAATCAGGCAAATTTAAAACGTTTCTGAGAGCAGTTCCCTAATATCTACTTTGGAAAGATGCACTTTGTTCCAGATCTTGAATCGGTCCCCAATGATTGGGAAATAGAGGTCCAGGACCAGGTTGGCTTTATGGCTAAACAGTACAAAGGAATGAAGAAGCATGCCAAGAAGCTCTCCGAGATCATTCGACATCTTGAAGTGGACGTAAAAGTTGCATGGGAAAAGGCAGAATATGATGTTAAGTCCAGAGATGAGGCCGAGAAGAAATTAGAAGATACCTAAGCTCAGCTTGCCTTGGCTCAGCGGGATGCTAAAAATTATAAGAAGCAATTCGAGAAAGCGAAGAGACGCTTCTGCACCGAGCTTGACTCAAACAGCCGAGAGCGTACCACGATGAGAAAAGAGATAGAGGATCTCAGATCGGCTAACACTAAGCTGAAATTATCACAGGGTCGCTTTGCTGAGAAAAAAGCTGCTTGGGAGAACAAAATGGAAATTTTGAAGGCTTGGCTAACTCAAGCCGAGGAAAGGGCAGTCCTTGCTGAAGGACACGCCGATATAGCTCTCAAGTCTACTTCCAATGTTAACACTAAGCTTGCCATAGCTGAACCGGAGATAGAAGAATTCGATGAACTGCTGATGGACTTCTTTGCTCAGGTGATTCGAACCAGAGACATCTCATGGATCAAGAACTATCCTAGTACTCTAGTCGAGGTATGGAATCAAATTTTCCAAGGTGAAAAGCAACGTTTACAGGATAGGACTATTGACGAGGATCAGCTCATGTGGACTTACCTCAAAGGTGAGGAACCTGAGAGGCTAGCAGAATGCAAGTGTCTAATTAAAGAATCTATGGAGGAGGAGAGGTGTAAGCTTAAAGACAAAAATAAAGTTGAGGAAGGTTCTAGCTCAACCGTGGAATTTAAGGCTGCTAGGGTCGAGGAGTACAATCCTGATGACCCACTGATTTCTAGAATTCCTGTTTCTTCACCTGCTAAGGTTTCTATTACAGCTCCAGACGAGCAATTGACGGAAGGTATCTCCGTATTCTCTCCGCAATTTGTCAAAGCTGTTATAACTTGTCGTCGCATTGTGGAGCAAACAATGACCACATTTTCTCCTAAATTAATAACTGTTTCTTCTCATGATGTAGGTGTCAAATCCAATGAAGGGGTTAGAAAGGAGCAAATAGAGACTAAGGCGGTTGAGAAGGCCATTATACCACTAAGCACGGATATTACTAAAGATGCTGAGATAATTGGAGCTCTGAAGGACACTGATGGTGACGATGGAGATGGAGAGGAGGATGTTGTCATCACGGAAGAGACTAAGCAGGATGATAGCATGACCATGGCCGAGATAAAGGCTAAGAATGATGAGCTTTTGAAAGTCAAAGTCGAGGAAGAGCCTTTAAATATACCGCCTCTCGCTGCAACTGCCCTCGGTTATAGGCTAGTTATAAAATTTTCTAGGTCGATAACTACACAACTTACATCCCAGTCCTCAGGTGCTCCACAAGATCCTCCTTCGGAGAAGAAGAAAAGGAAAAAGCATGGTATCTCTGATGCTAGCAAGGAGAATCTAGAGAAACATAAGAAGGAGAAGAAGCCGAAGTCATCCCCGAAGTCCAAAGAGGGTTTGCTTGCTTTTGTTTGTTTTAAGTTTCCACTAGCCTTCTGCTGTAGTTGTAAGAGTGGCCCTCTCTTTTTTGAATAGTTTCATTTTGTAAATAAAAATTCTATTTCTTTCGCATTATTGTGTACCTGCGAATTTCTCATATGTAGTCATGTACATAAATATTCAAGTCATAACTAAGCTATAAACAAAACTACATCATAAGTCGTCACTGCAGGAAAAAATTAAAATTTTAGCAGCATATCATGATGCTTTCATTTTGATGTGTGTGTGTGTGTGTGTCTATATATATATATATATATATATATATATATATATATATATATATATATGCTCCCCAATTTTTTCTTCACCTTTAATGGCGGAAATCAAACAAAAGAATACATCCAATTTTTCTTATCAATTCAAAAACATCAATACAACATTTCCAAATGATAAATCAAATCCAAATGTAGACTCAAATCCTTCAGCAACTTCAAATCTGGTTACGGATCTGTGTAATCGCAAGCTCGAATATATTCAACCAGCTCCAGATCATGTTTTTATCCCTGAAAGCACCTACAACAAATCAGAGACATCATGGAAAAACACTATAGCATTGATTCCGATTCTATTCAGGTTATCAACAATCAAACTTAAGGAATATGTATCAAAAGTTTGGAAACCTATTGGTACTTTTAATGTTCACTCAACTCCTGGATTTAATTTTGTGGTACAATTTGATTGTAAAGAAGATTTTGATCGATTAACTGAGTGTAATACATATTCCTATTTTGGTAGATTGATGTTTGTTGAGATCTGGTATCCTGGTTTTGATTTTAACAATAAAAATAGTTCAATGGTCCAGATCTGGGTGAGATTATTAGATCTACCACTTGAGTTATGGACGAATGAAGCTATTCAAATGATGGCAAGTTATATCTCAAAACCTATTTTGATTGATGTTAACACAGCTGAGAAAAGGTATACTAAATATGCAAGAGTTCTAGTTTCAGTGGATACTTCAACAGAACTTAAAAATGAGATCCCAATTCATATGCATAATGGTCAGAAGCTTGTGATTCAAGTGGAATATGAATATGTACCTGTGAAATGTCTTCAGTGTTGTTTATTTGGACATGAGGAAGAATTTCATGAAGATTCATCAGATCCAAGGTGGAAACCTCCTGATACTCATATTGAATGCCAAAATCAAACAACTGAAGATCAAAGTGTTAATACAGAGACTCATAATGTAAATCTTTTACCTAAAGATGCTGTATCTGATTCTCTTAGGAATCAAGATGCAATTAATAGTGAAGCTGAAATTCCTCAAACTGATAATCCTTCTGGTGAACATGATGTTATGAACTCTTCTAAACTTCCAGAGAGTTTGATTCCTGACATGTTAAATAATGTAGCTGATTACTAAGAGGAATCAGAGAAAAGGATTAACCAAGAAAAAGGAAAGCAAGATGACATCTCTTCTTTAGTTGATAAGAATGCTAATTATCTACAAACTTCAAAGTCAAAAAACCAAACTCCTGCTAAAAGAACTATGAGGAGTAAATCCTCGTTTAAAGGACACTAATTTCTTGGAATGTTAGGGGTATGAATACTTCTTTTCGTATGAAAGAAATATTCACACTCCTTAATAAGACTAAATCAACCATGGTTGGTTTAGTTGAAACAAAACTATCTAAAGCAAATTTAGTGTTATTTTCTTCTCTATTACCTAATGATTGGAAATCATTGACTAATAATTCTTCATTGAGTTCTGGCAGGATTTTATTGATCTGGGATTCAAAGGTTTGGCAGATAGACATGATGTCTTTTTCTCCTCAGCACTTAACAGTGAAGGCAGTTAATCATGGAGGATTTATGATGATTTTTACAGTCATTTATGGCAGTAATACATTTTCAGAAAGATTAGTCTTATGGGAAACTTTGGTTAGAGAATCAATCACTTATGCAAACTCTTGGATTTTAATGGGGGATTTTAATAATCCTTTATCACCAAAGGATAAGAAAGGGGGAGCTCCTATTCCTTATCATCATATACGAGAATTTCAAAAATTTATCATACAAACAGGTTTGAATGAGATAAAACCTTTGGGCTTTAATTTTACATGGCGTAGAAGAGGAATAGCTACAAATATTGATAAAATTTTGGTGAACAATATGTGCCTACATCAATTCCTTAATATGAAAGCTATAACATTTCCACAAAAGTCAAGTGATCATAACCCAATTCTTTTGGATCTAATACCTACTCCAGAACTAAAGGGTTTTCCCTTTAGATACAGAAATGATTGGTGTTGCTACGAAGGATATAATGATGCAATTCAAAAAGGTTTAAGTTCTAATGTATGGGGTTTTTTTAGTTATCAATTTCAGCAAAAACTAAAAAATTGCAAATTAGAACTTAAAAATTGGAATAGAATTAGAAGTAAATCTGCTTCAAATCTTACAGTGGCTGAACAAAGAATTTCTCATCTTGAATCTGATGTTGATCTTCACCCTGAGGATCCCCAACTTTATGAAGATTACCTGAATGCAAAGAAGAATTACCAAAATGTTCAATATATGGTATTCAAAGGTTTAAAACAGCAGGCTAAAGTTTCCTGGTTGCAACAAGGTGATACAAATTCAAAATTCTTCTATTCCAAGATGTCAAATAGGAGGTACTTCAATCAGATTAGAGCTTTAATTGATCCTAATGGAAATTTGTTATATAAACCTGATGAGATTGAAACTGAAGCAATTAATTATTTTACTGCAATGTTTAATGGATCATGCTCATCTGGATTTCCAAGTTTTCAACCAATATCTTATGTCAATGATCAAGGCTAAAGAAATTTAGTGAGAAATGTGGAGCTTGAAGAAGTTAAGGAAGCAGTGTTTTCTATTCATGATGAATCAAGCCCAGGTCCAGATGGTATAAGTGTAAAAAATTTCAAAATACATTGGGAATCTTTGAAGATTGATCTGCTAAATGCTATTTCAGATATGTTTAAGTCTGGTAAATTTCCAAAAGCCTTAAATCATACATTTATAACACTAATTCCCAAAAATGATAGACCATCTGACATTTCTCATTATAGACCCAAATCTTGCAGTAATGTCTATTACAAAATTTTTTCAAAAATTTTATGTAACAGACTAAAACCTTATCTTCCTTTTCTGATTTCTGAGAATCAGAGTGCATTTATTAAAGGAAGATATATTGGGGACAATATTTTACTTGCACATGAAATGTTGAGAGATTTCAGAAAACCTGGCATGCCTAAAATGAGTGTAAAAGTGGATCTACAAAAGGCTTATGATAGAGTGAATAGAGAGTTTATATGTTATGTAATGGAATGCATGAAATTCCCTACTCACTTTATTAATCTGATCTATGAATGCATGACAACAGCAACATTTTCAATTATGATACAAGGAATCCCTAAAGGTTTCATATCATCATCAAGAGGAATTAGACAAGGAGATCCTCTTTCTCCCTATCTATTTGCTTTGGCAATGCAATACTTCACTTTTCTAATGGATGAAGCAATTATATCTAAATCTTTCCAACCTAGCAGCCAAGTGCAACCAGTGATTTCCCATCTATTATATGCTGATGATTTGTTGGTGTTTGGTAAAGCTTCATGTCAAAATGCAAACTGTTTAAGGATGATTTTTCAGAAACTAAGCATGTTTGCAGGACTGAATGTCAATGCTTCAAAAACTAAAATATTTTTTAGTGTTTCAGTTCCAAACCAATCAGAATTAAAGAATATTTTGGGGTTTGAGCAAGGTTCATTGCCAGTCAAATATTTAGGAGTTCCATTATCATCTAATTACCTTCATTATTCTGAATGTAATTCACTGATTCAAAAGGTCCAGAGCAAAATTCAAGGTTGGGAAACAAAACCTTTGAGTTTTGCAGGTCGTGCAGAGCTTATCAATTCAGTTATTACCCCTATCATATTATATTGGCTGCTAATCTATCAAATACCAAAGTATACCTTGGATAAATTGCAGTCATTATGCGCAGATTTTTTCTGGGGGGGTACAGCTCATAAAGTGGCTTGGTCAATATTGTGTAAACCTAAGAAAGAGGGAGGTATTGGCCTTAAAAAAATTTCTGATTTAAAGAAGGTTGCTTGTGTGAAACTATTATGGAATTTTTTATCAAATTCTTCCATGTGGAGTAGATGGATTCATAATAGATATTGTAAGAATGATTATTTCTGGTCAATGTCAAAAGATCCTAATGCATCTAGTACATGGAAATCAATTCTGAAATTAAGGTCAAACACAAAGCAACTATTTAACAGAAAGATTAGTAAAGGTGAAAACTCTTATCTCTGGTATGATCCTTGGATAAACTGCAAGTGTATGGTAGATATCCTTGGGTATGATAGGCTTCAGATTATTGGAAATTTTGATCAGACTGTGGATGTGATTATTAGAAATGAGGCTTTCCATCCAGAGATCCACCCTGCAACAAGAGAATTGCTTGAAGAAATTAGCTCAATTCCTATTCATTCTAATCAAAGTCAAGATTTTTATGAATGGTGTGAAGGAGGGGAATTCTCTTTTCACAAAACATGGGAGTATATAAGAATTAAAGATCCTTCAGATTCCTTATTTTCGGTGATTTGGCACAAGAAAAACAGTCGACGAATGTCTTTCATATCTTATCTAGCAGTTTTGGGCAGATTAAATACAAAAGATCGTATACTTCGATTTAGTTCTATGGAGAATACTATGTGTCCTTTGTGTGATAACCATCAAGAATCTATTCCTCATTTATTTTTTCAGTGTGATTATTCGTCATACATACGGAAATCTCTGAAAAATAAATTAGAATTACCTTCAGATCTGTGTGATGATGCCAAAGCAGAAGCATGTAATCTCTATCAGAGGTTCCCAAACAAAGATCAAAGTAGAGATTTAGCTTTTGGTTCTTTTACTACAGCAATCTACTCTTTGTGGAGAGAACGGAACTTGAGAATTTTCCAAAGTAAAAGATTATCAGCGTTAAATTTGCTGAGGAGAATTGAAAAGGAGATTGTGGATCTCGTTCAAAAAAATGGATCGAAGTCAACACGAAACTCGAGAAACAGACCGCTGTTGGACAGATGGGGGATAGAACTGAATGATGCCGGTTGAAGATGAGTTCAAACATGTGAAGGCGGTGGAGATTTGGGCTATCTGGTGGGCCGAGAAGATGGTTTTTTTTTAATTGTCTTTTATTTGTTTTTGTTGTATTTTCTTTCGGCTATATGAGCTTAGAATTAGTTTTGTATTTAGCTTACCTTATGAGTACTCTTTTTCCTTGCAAGGTACCCAGTAGGGGGATTGTAAGGTTTTAACGAGGCTTATAAGGTTAGTTTTTTAATTGGTTTAGTAATAAAGAGAACCAATTTTCAAAAAAAAAAAAAAAAATGCTCCCAACCAATATTTAACATGATTCTTGTCTAGGGCTTGTTTAGGATGGATTAGGATCGACTACGTGTTGCCCTCCATGTCCGGAAATGAAGGGTTTGTGATCATCTTTCACTCTTGCCCTTGGTTTTGCAGCGAGGTAGGAGCCCTTTTTGTGGCATTTAATCATAAAGCCTTTATACTCTCCTATTGTATGCCCATGGTGGAGTTCAAACTCGGCTTTCAGTCTGCCCTTAATCCTTTAGTGGGGTAGGAGTTTATTCATGAAACTCAGTTTCTGACGCCTTTATCCTCTCTCAGTCGAATGCCAAGGGTAGAGTGAGGTTAAGGCGGTCTTTTAACCGTGGTGCACCTTCACGCCTTATGGACAATTCATTTCCTCGTCCTTTATACTCTCTCTCGAGTCACGAGAGTTAGAGTACTGGTGGTTGTGCCATTTACTTTATTGCCCTTTCTACACTCTGTATGTCAAGAGCTGGAGTTTGCTAGTATTAATTTTGTTTTTTAGACTCTATGTCAATGTACCTTAGGATCGTCATAGGGCTTGCGATGAAAATCACGAGCATAATAGCATATATTAATAGAGACAAAAGAATAAGCGTGAAATAGTGCAATAAAAGTAAATGACACATGATATATTTATAATGGTTCGGTCGAATCATGACCTACGTCCACTTCATAATCTTTTGCTTATAAACCTAGGCAATTCATGCCTTTTTACATGGTCCTAAAAACAAAAGAGTAAAAGTGAAAATTCATGTCAAGTAATCTCGCAAATGCTGCACATTCCACACTTTGGGGATTTAGCTACCGTCCATGGTCGCTAGCTTGGCGGATCCATTATCAAGCTTCTGCCGGATGGTATATGGTCCTTCCCATTTCGGACCCAAGAAGACGGGGTTCGGGAAGACACATTTTAGAACTAAGTCACCAGGTTCAAAAGTTCGAGCGCGAACTTTCCCATTATAATGTCAGGCAACTTGTTGCTTGTGCCTCGAGACACGTAGATCCGCTTCATCCCTCTTTTCTCAATCATGTCCAAAGACTCGAGGAGTAGCTTGTTGTTAGTCATCGGGTCGTAATAAGTTGTCCTGTGGGACGGTACTTTCAATTCCACCGGAATAACTGCCTCTGATCCGAATGTGAGGGAGAAGGAGGTATGACCCATCGCCGATTTGTAGGTCATTCTGTAGGCCCATAATTCTAAGGGTAACTCGTCGACCTACATAGCTCTGGCTTGTTTCAATCACTTATTTAGAACGGACTTAATTATTTTGTTTACCGCTTCTACTTGCCCATTCGACTGTGGATGCGCTACGACAATGTATCTTTTCTCAGTATGATATCTCCGTCAGAAATCTCGAAATTCTGTTATATCAAATTGGGTCCCATTGTCGGTTATAATGACTTTCGGGATTATAAATCAACATATGATATTTCTGACGATGAAGTTTATTGCTCACTTTGTTGTGATCGTGGTTAATGGTTCTGCTTTAACCCACACTTCGTGATGTAATCCACGACCATGATTGTAAATTTTGCTCCGCCTTTTGCGATTGGTAAGCTTCCGATAATATCAATTCCCCAGACAGCGAACGAACACGGGCTCACTACTGTCTTTAGTTGGCTAGGGGGTGCTTTGGGAATCTTTGCAAATTTCTGGCATCTGTTGCAATGCCGTGCATAACCAGCCGCACCTTATTCACGGCAGGCCAGATATAGCCGTACCACAATATCTTTTTAGCCAAAGTCTGACCTCCAGTGTGGTCGCCACATTCACTTTTGTGTACTTCTTTTAGTACCCGCTTGATGTCGTCATGGGCTATACACCGGGGGAGTGGCATCAAGGATCCTTGTCTATAAAGAACTTCGCCTTGCATAACATATCTAGAGGCTTTACGAATAACAACATGCCTTTCGCTTTTCTCGGTTGGGAGCGTTCCATTTATCAGGAAGTTTTTATGGGTGTGTTCCACGACTCCTTTTCCGGTTCAGTCTCCAGTATCAGATCAATTTCATCTGATCGATACTCGGAGTTTCCAATGTTTCAATCAGGACCATTTCTGTGTCCTCATGGTTGTCAGAGCTAGCCAGTTTGGCCAACCTATCTGCCTTCTGATTCTTTAACCGAGGAATGTGGGAGATGTAGAGTTCAAAACCACCTAGCAACTTTCCTACCTCTCTTAAATATGATACAAGCTTTGACCCCTTGACTTGAAACTCCTTTCGAGTTTGGTTCATGACTATCTTGGAGTCACGGAAATGTCTAACCTTGCTAATGCCAACTCTCTTGCGAGTTTTAGCCTATTACAAAAAAAACACCATATTACAACTTTAATTTTACAACTGTGGAAAAAGCACAGTTGTAAGAAATGTTTATTACAACTGTGGGAAGAGCACAGTTGTAATAAATGTTTTTTAACAACTGTCACCTCTCTAAAGTTGTAATAAACATATTTTTAACAACTTTTCATTTTATTAGTTGTAATAGATGCTGTTACAATCTTCATGTTTATAATATCTGTTTTTAATAATAATTATATTAATATTTATTAATAATATTTAATAATAAACTTAGAAATCAGTAATATTTATCAATTATTATGAAATAATTAATAGTTAATAAGTAATAATTTATTTTTAATAGTTAATGTATGTTAACTACTTAGTAATAACTGGTATTAGTAATTACTATATTTAATGAGAAATTGATAACTGGTAATTAATATTTAATATTTAACAAGTAATTAATATTTATTATTTAATAAGTAGTTAATATTTAATATTTGGTAATTGGTACTAGTAAATATAGTTAATTAATAATTAATAGTCAATAATTAGGTATTAAATTATTATTAATAATAAATAAACTATTGGTAAATTAAATAATTAATAATGGATATAATAATAATAACTAATAAATAGTATTAATAATTTTAAATATGAATAACTAATAAATAGGCTAGTAACATATATGCATGGTAATTAACTTTTAACAATTAATATTCAATTATAACATATACATTACAATAACTTACATTAATAATTAATAACTAAGTAGTAATAACTAATATTAATAATTAAGAAATATTTAGTAATTAACTGTTGATAATTCATAAATTTTTTAAATAATTAATAAATAATACATAAATATCAATTAATTATTTAATGATTAGAAAATCGGTAATTAATAAGTAATAAATAAATATTAAATATTTAATTAATGATTGAAAGTTAACAAATAATCATTAGTAACTACTGTTAAATAAAATAATCAAATAGAAAGTGAATTTTGAAGCTTTCCTTAGATTTATAACTAATTTTTCTGCTAATAATTATTGCTGCGCTCCTATTTCATCTAAATTTTCATCTAAATTTTCATTTCCCGCTAGTATGGATTTTTTTTTGATTTTCAAGTACCGCCTATGCGGCTCTAAATTCCCAATCCCGCCCCTGTAAAATCCCTCTCGCACCGTTCCAGTCCAGATCTAATCTTTCATCGACTCGTTTCTTCCTCTCGCAGTGCACTACATCTTCAGCCACCGCCATGCCCTTAACCCTAAGCCTCGATTCCGCAAGCTCCTCATCTCTTTTTCTATAGAATGACCAAGAATCGAAAATCCATACCTTGATTCAGATCTTCAATTGTCACCAGACCTGATCGCCAAACATCTATTCAAAAATCTAAAGAATCTTCTGACAATGACCAAACTTCGGATGGTACTATAACTATGACTGACCTGGGTCATGATTCCACTGCTCCTTTGAAAAGTCTAACCTAGACGAACTCAGGTAACACTCCCTTAACTGTTAAGCTTGCTGAAGCATCTTCTGATAGGCTTGAGAATGATGCGATTGTCACTGTAAGTGTCGAGGAAATTGAGCGTCCTACTGCTGAAACCACAGAAAACTGTAATCATGTGAGTCGGTTTTTTCCTTTTGAGAATTTTATCGATGTCAGTAGATAACGAATACGAAACTGATATAATAGAGTACTGGGAGAATGATGTTTGTGGTAGATTGTTTGCTAATGCCCTCACAAACTCGTTGACTGAACTGGAATATCAAAGCACACCAAATGTTCGATTGAATGCTCCAAACAATGGGAACTGTAAGCCCTAATTTGCAACAGTTCTTCATGCTATAGTTGGCTCAGTTATAATCTCTTGTAAGCTTGCAAATTATGCACAACATGATGATTGTGATATTTCTGTAGATAACAGCTAGGAGAATGAATAGGTTACACATACAGTATTGGTGAATAATAAAAATATAGTTATCCTATGTTTTATCCTGGTGTTCTATGCCTATACGAACTAATGTTAAACTTTATTTTTTGAATAGTAAATTGATAAAAGTTGCTGTTCCTGGTACAATAGACGAGAGAGCGATTAACACTTAACGTGTGTTGAATCCATGGGAAAGAAATCTGCAGTATTGGTGAATAATAAAAATATAGTTATCCTATGTTTTATCCTGGTGTTCAATGCCTATACGAACTGATGTTAAACTTTATTTTTTGAATAGTAAATTGATAAATGTTGTTGTTCCTGGTACAATAGACGAGAGAGCGATTAACACTAAACGTGCATTGAATCCATGGGAAAGAAATCTGCTACACCTGCTCAGATTATGTATTGCTATGCAGAGAATGGGAAATCTGCTACACCTTCTCATCTGTATTTGACAGACTGCCGAGGAGAAATGGAAATCCAACTACAAAAAGTTCCTGGATTTGATAAATGGATCATTGATAAAGATAATAAACCTTACATTGAAGCCTTGGAAAAACCTTGTCTATCTGACAACAGATGTTGAATCTACAGTTGATGAGCTTGATCAAAAAAAAAAACGTATATTATAGGTGGGTTGGTTGATTGGAACAGATGGTAAGGGATAACATTGAAGAAAGCTACTGAACAAGGAATTCAAAGAGCAAAGTTGACAATTGATTGTTATCTGAAGATGTCAAGCTCTCAGGTATGTTTATAATTCTTCAATTGCAAATAGTTTTCGATTTATTTTATCCCATTTTATTCTAAAACTTAATGGGATAAAACCAATTCGTGAAAATATTATGTGACATTGGCTTGCATTTCAAGGGCATATTCAAGTCTCCTATCAGACATTGGAGGATCAACCAATCAAAATAATTAAGACATGCAACGTAATGTGGATTCATCTTGTGTTTGTTGTATGAAATGCACCCATAAAATCCACGTTAGGTATTAGTTTCGGTTTTGCAAACATAATGTGGATTCATCTTGTGTTTGTTAAATTTTCTTCTTAAATCATAGATAACAATTTGTTCGATTCTTTATATATATATATATATATATGTGTGTGTGTGTGTGTGTGTGTGTGTGTTGTAGCTTGTGTATAGAATGCTAGTTATGTTTGATGCTATTAAGATTTGGTATTGTTGGCTTAAAAACACACTTTTTGTTCTTTTTTCTAACAACATACATATTCTTATGCAATAGGTTTGATCACTGCAGTGAACTTGCACCAAGAAGATAAATGGCATAAAGATTTCATTGTTTTCGACTAGTGTACTTTCGTAGGATATGCAATTTTCTGTGGATAAATTATGTTTGTACTAAGTTGCTTTGTAACGGTCAAGTATGTAATAATGTACGAAATGTTGTCTGAAACTTATTGTTTGTAATACTGAATATTTGAGTATTTTAATAAATTAGTTTGCAAGTAACTGTAATATCGGATTTGCTTATGGAGTATTGCTATATTTAGTGTATTGTTCTTTTCAGTTGCAAAAAATATCTATTTTTTTAAAAACCCAAATGTCAATCACAACGGTGTATAACAGTTGTAGTAGATTTTATTACAACGGTGCATAACTGTTGTAATAAAGTTTATTACAATGGTGGATAAAAGTTGTAAAATATACATATTACAACGGTGTTGCAACAGTGCAAAAAAGTTGTAAAAGATATTAGTCTATTACAACTTCTTAATACACGACGGTTTGCCCACCGTTGTAAAATGTATATTACGACGGTGTTCCACCGTTGTAATAGATTTATTTTGTTGTAGTGTGGCAATCAGGGCCTCGTACTCAAAGTCGTTGTTTGTTGCATGGAACTCTAATCTTAGAGCAATGTAGATCGACCATCCTTTAGGAGTAACCAGGACAACTCCGGCGCTGGACCGTCTATCATTCTTAGCACCATCGGTATATAGCTTCCAGGTGCTGGATTCGAACTATCGTTCTGAGGGACTAGCTTCTTCACTTGGTATATCCTCATCAGGAATAGTGAACTCGGCTATAAAGTCAGCCAATACTTGCCCCCTTATTGATCTTCGGGCTGGAAGTTTAAATCAAATTGACTTAACTCGATATTCCATTTGAGCAGCCTTCCAAATGCTTATTGTCTATGAAAGACTTGTCGAAACAGATGGTCTGTGTATATGGTGATAGGATGAGCCTGGAAATAGTGATGAAGTTTTCTGAATGTGATCACCAGGCTATACTCAAGTTTTTCTATCCTCGGGTAGTTTCGTTCTGCTCCCGCTAGCTTCTTACTCATGTAGTATACCGGCCTATGGACTTTATCTTCCTCTCTTACCAGGGCTGAACTTGTTGCATGAGATGATGCTATCAAATATATGAATAAATCTTCATGATCGACCGGCTTGGATAGTATTAGGGATTTCTCCAAGTGAGTCAGAAGGTCCTGAAAAGCCTCAACACAGTCAGGGGTCCACAAGAAGTTGCGTTTACCCCGCTTTATATGGTCGAAGAAAGGGATGCACTTATCCATAGCTTTAGAAATGAACCTACTTAATGCAGTAACTTTTCCAGTGAGACTTTGCACATCTTTGATTTTGTCTTGGTTCCTGGATATTCCTGATTGTCGCAATCTGATCTGGATTAGTTTCGATTCTACGTAACCAACGATAAAACCAAGGAATTTTCCAAAAGCAACTCCAAAAAAACACTTTATGGGGTTGAGCTTCATCCTATACCATCGAAATTATCGAACATTTCAGCCAAGTCAGTTGTATGGTTGGATGATCGCCTGGATTTCACGAGAATATCATTGATATATACTTTCATCATTTTCCCAATCTGATTTTAGAACATCTGATTCACTAGGCGTTAGTACGTTGCTTCTGCGTTCTTCAGGCCAAAGGGCATCACCACATAGCAATATAGTCCCAAATCTATGATGAAGCTGGTATGCTCTTAATTCGAAATATGCATGGGGATCTGGGTATACCCTGAGTATGCATCCATGGAGGAGAGAAGTTCGTGACCCGCCGTTGAGTCTACCAGTTGGTTAATTCTAGGAAGTGGAAAGCTACCCTTCCGGCAAGCTTTATTCAGATCCGAGAAATCAATGCATGTGCGCCACTTCCTGTTATCCTTCTTATCTATGACGGGATTGGAAATCAATTCTAGATAAGTTGAGTCCCTAATACATCCGTTGCTTTTTAACTTCTCAACTTCCACTTTCAAGGCAGCCGACCTCTCTGGGCCAAGCATTCGCTTCTTCTGCTTAATGGGTGGATGCTTTGGGTTGATGCTCAATGAGTAGCTCATGATTGAAGGTAATATCCTACACATGTCAGCATGGGTCCAAGAAAACACTTCTAGGTTTGCCTTTAAAAAGTCGGTCAGTTCCTTTGCTCAGAGAGGGTCCAACTGGGATCCAATCTTTAAGACCTTTGTTGTGTCATTCTCATCGATCGGAATATCCACAGTTGTTTCATTAGGTGTCCCCATTCTGCCCCTAGGCTCCTCATCCTCTCTGGGATCTATGTCGTCGGGTAGGTCTCCGGGTGACCCCTTCGATAATGTCTTCTTTAATTGCTATGTTGAATCTTCCTTTGTAGGGGAGACAATACCCTTGGTCTCGACATTCTTTCCATTACGGAGCGTTTTAAGTTCTTCCATATAGCAGGCTTGTACGGTGACTTGGTTACCCCTAATCACTCCGCTCCCGCTTCAGTTGAGAATTTCATTAGTAAGCTCTAAGGTGCAATGCAGGCCCTGAACTCTGCAAGGGCGGTTGGTGAATCAATATCCATAACTACGATTCTCACTCTCTGGTGATCTCCCTCTCTCAAAGTCACTGATTATTCTACAAATCCCATCAGAGTTGTTGAGGCTCCGTTAAAGCCGCATATCCATCCTTCATCAGGCTTCAAGTCCTTCGCTTCGAGCTTTATCTGGTCGAATGCTTTCTTAAATAGAATGTTAACAGAACTCCCATTATCTACTAGGACCTTGTGAACAAGGGCAAGACTGATGGTGGTAGTGATCACCAAGGGGTCTTCGGTAGGGGCTTGAACTCCGATACTTTCTTTGTCACGAAATATGACATCATCTGACATTGTTTTCTGTTGTTTTACCATGGTAGTATCTTCAGGGTTGCTCCCACCTCAGAGCGCTTAGCTGCATTGACATACTGACCCATTGCTCGATTGTTATGCCCAACTGGATGGGGTCCTCCAACTATAGTATTGATGACGATACCTTTACCCTTTTGTTGAGAGGTAGCCCTCTAAGGTTGCTGCCCTTTATTTTTCTCTGGACTACCTTGCCCCCAGTTTCTTGGGGCTGCCTTATATTCGTCCAATTTTTCTTCCCTAAGAAGTTTCTCTACCACATCTCTTTGATGCCAACACTCATTCGTCGAATGCCCGTAGGTTTGGTGGAAAAGGCAGAATTTTCCTGTTTCACGCTCCTTTTCTGTTGAATCCCTTGGCAGAGGCTTCTTGTATTGGAGAACATTATAAGTGTCCAGGTAGATGTTCTCCAGCGTGTCGTTTAATGGTGTGAGGTTTTCAAAGGTTCTGAACCAAGGTCTCTTCTGTGATTCGTTTCCTTGATTCTTTTTCCTATTGTTGTTCCTAGTTTGGCGGCCATTCCTGTGTTTCTTATTTCCAACATTGACCTCTATCTTCCCAGAGCTTAAACTGTTTAATGCCACATTACTCTATATATCTTCCTTATCAGCGGCTTTTCTCTTTCTATTAGCATATATCTCTTCCCGACGTAGGCGGATATTGGCTTTCTCATAGAATATCTCCTTTGTTAATGGCGGTTTTCCAGCTAAGTATTTACCAAACTCGGTATCTTTATCTACTCCGTCAATTAGTGCCATCAAGACGGATTGCTCATGAGGGTCTCTTACCTCCATTACTACTAAATTAAAGCGATCCAAGTATGACCTCAAAGTTTCATCAGGGCATTGCTTAATGAGGGATAATTCAATAGCATTTTTGGACCTTGAAGAATGAAGTCGGAATTGATATATAAACCTTTCGTTCAATTCCTTGAAGCTGGAGATTGATCATGGCAGTAGCCGAGTAAACCAAATTAACACTACATCCTCTAGGAAGATCAGGAATGCTTTTCATTTTACCGCATCTGGAGTGGCGGCGGCGTTCACATACCATGAATATCTCATCAAGTGCTGAACAGGATCTGTCCTGCACGCATAACGGTTCATAGTCGACATATTAAATCATCTTGGGAATCAGACGTCTAGTATGTAATTAGCGAAAGGCATATGACTGCGATTAACACCCCAATCCTCATTTCTTTGTCCTCGTCTACCTGCCATGATCTGCCTCACCATCACTTCAACATCAGCATTAGTCAAGGTGGACTCAGGATCAGCGCTTCTTGCTCTACGGGAGCCTCCAATATCTCTTCGGCGCATCATCGCCTAGTCCAGGACCTGAGCAGAGCTTCCTTGCTCACTATGGCCACGGTCAGTCATGTGGCGAGGGGGTTGTAGTGGTTGATTATGAGTAGGACTAAAATTGCTCTGACCCCTAGGTAACATTCGGGATCCCTCCACTGGTAACAAAGCGAGATTATTCAAATTACGATTGTCAGGTCCTAGAATAAGTGTCGTTTTTCTCGAGAAGGAAGTAACCCCTTTCGAATGACCGTCGTTGGGGTCTTAGAGGTTCCTCCGATGAAGATGAATAATATAGAGTAAAGCGATGAGCTACTGAAGGTGTTCTCTGCCTTCGGAGCTCATTTATTTTCATACTTATTAAAGTCCGCATCAAGGAACTCTCGCGTCTTTGAGCCTCCAAAGCATCATTTGTCCTTTCCAACATATCGAGTACATGAGAAAATCTCTTTCTGTCACTGGGGTGCAGGCAGTTAATTAACATTCACAGCTGGATTTGGAGCACTTGAGCCAGGTCGAGCAGAAGCATCAACATAGGTGGAGCGGGTAACAATTTTCTTTCCGGGCCAGGTCGTGTCACTTGCTGGGACCGGTTCGTGACCCTTTCTTGGGACCGGTTCGTGACCCCCTCCTGGGACCGTGTCATGACCCCCTCCTGGGGTCGGGTCGCCCTCTAAGAGCCGTGAGCCGGGGAGACCACCTCAGCCTGCTCCTGAACATTCTCTTTGTTAGCTTCATTCGCTCGAGAGGCTCGTGAATCCTTGGATTTCTTTGCAGCCATAGTGTTTTAACTTTACTGAAGTTTTCAAAAACAAAACAGTAGGAATGCAGACTATCTTCTTTGGACTCAAAAATCCAAGCAGTAGAATAACAATCCGATATGCCGAGAATTCGATTCTCGGTGAAAGCGCCTAAATGTTAGACCAAAGTATGGTTCTAACACACAAATTGTCTTGAATCGTAGAGAATTATAACTAGAAATAAAATGAAGTGCAGCAAACGCACCAAATTTATAGTGGTTCGACGTTAGAGAGCCTACGTCCACTTTATACGATTGAATGCAAGTACAATCACAATTTCCTCTCAGTCTCACTTTTACAATGATAATTCACTTAAAATTTTTGAGATGTGTCTGATTAGGAATAGTAGAAATATGATAATAGTGGAATAAGAACTGTTAATTTCTAAAAAGATCCCAAAAAATGCTAAGTGTTGGGATATTTATAGGCAATTTCTGCAGGCAATTCACGAAGACACGTGGCATTCATCTCAAAAATCTCGGAGCCGTTCGCGAGTGAGTGGAGAAGTGGTCAATATGGCCGTTATTGACATGTGTCACTAGATCCTTCATTTTTGGTTCGTGGCTTGATGGGAACTGACCAAGTAATGACCGTCTTTACTTGAGGCAGGGTCAGTTCGTGACCCATATGCATGACCTGGGTCATGGGGTATAGGCACTAGTGGGTCACGAGAATGGATGGTGAGGGGTCACGAGCTGTGTCACGAACTGGGATCCAAGAGGAGGTCACGAACCGAATTCTGAGCATCACGAGCCAGGGTGTATTTTGCCTTGAGCTTGGATGTGTAAGCCGTCGTTCCTCTAATCGTGAATACTTGTACTCTTGGTGGCTTGGTCAAAAAGCTAGCCAACAATTAGCGAGTGCTTGGAGGAGGAGCCTCTCGATGGAGCTTAGTTATTATTCGAAGTACTATTATTGTTGTTGTTGTTATTATTATTATGTACTTGTGATAATATTTTATGTACCGGGTATTCTGTGAGTTTTATTGTATTTGACATTTATGATTTTTAATAATGGTACATCTATTTATGAATTATTATATTTTATCCCTCCCGCTTTGTGAGATTCTGTTTTCATTTAGATTGCTCTATGATATCTATTTTAGTATTTCCTTATAGCAACCAACAACCCATTTAAGTTCCGATGGGTCTTTTCTAGGTCGGGATTCAAGCCCATTTCGGATGGGTTGTTACATTTGGTATCGGAGCATAGGTTACCCGATTATAGGAAAATATAGGTAAGATAGACGTATTTGTTATTTGAAAAGGTTTTCAAAACTATATATATGTACTATACCTCCAAAAACATACGCAGTTATACTAGGAAACCTTATCTTCCTTTTTTTGGGCCTTGATACTATCGTAGGAAGTCCACTACATGGTTTTTCTTTTTTTAGATAGTAGAAATGGCTGTGGGGGAATCCAGCAAGGCCTCAGTACTAGCTTGAATGGTTCCAACAACACCTCAGGACTTTGGAACAGGTCCCTATTGCAAATCCAGCCCCAGCGGAACCATCAGCTTAGCCCATTGAAGGGGCGCTCAACTTCCCTTGTCTCTGCAAGAAATTAGTGAGTTTAAGAGGCAAGTCATTTTTGGGAACCGATAACTTCGTTGAAGCTAAAGCATTGATCACCGAGTACAAAAGGATTTTTGAAGCTACCCAATAGGTCCATCAGCTTAAGCATAGGTAGTGGCTTAGCATTTGAAGGGAGAGTCCTCGAATGGTGGAACCTAATTTCATAGGAGAATGTGGGTAGAGTGTTTACTTGGACAGAGTCTAGGACCCATTTTGAGGCTAAGTTCTTAACCAGCGCTGAGAAGAGCCTGCAACTAGAGAGGTTTATTCAGTTAAAGCAAGGAGAGTTGGATTTAAAAGAGCATATGGCGAAATTTATATAATTGTCCAAGTTTGGAAGAGGATTAATGGACACCCTAATGGATAAATCCCTTTAGTTTATTAAAGGATTGAATTTTCAGTTGGCGAAAATGCTTTTGGTTTAAGTGACGTTTGGAGATACGTCTGAAGCCTTGGTTGAGGCAGATATCCTATATTCAACTGATAATGTTAAGGAAGTTAAGACTGATAAGGGAGAAGCTACTTCTAGTGTTGAGAAGAACAACAAGAAAAGTTTTTAGCTTAAGAAGAAGAAGGGAGGTAAATTCAAGAAGGGGGCTAAGACATGTTCAAGGTGCCACAAAAAAGGGCATGCGGCACAGGATTGCAGAGTGAAACTAGAAAAGTCAAAATTCAAAGGAAAATGCTTTAATTGTCATGAGGATGAGCATTTGGCAAGAAACTGCCCTAAGCCGAGGATAGTGCAGAATGGACAAAACTTTGCCTTTGAGGTAGCGCCTATTCGTAGTAAGCCCCTAGACATCAAGGATAGCCTACATTGGAAGGTATAATTTCAATCCTAGGAATTTCTTTGTGTACCCTATTTGATTCGTGGATCACCCAATTTTCATTTCTAATAAGATTATTGATTCTTTAAAATTTCCATTACCCTTTGCTAGCTATCAGATAGAGGTATCTAACCCTATCGGAGGGACTATGCAAATTTTTAGTTGTGTTTAAAGACCTAATATTGGACATTGGTGAAGTTGACTTATTTTGCGATGCATATGTACTTGAATTCAAGGGGCATGGTCCTATTGTGGGAATGGATTATCCATCATTTTATGGGGACGTCCTTAACTACAACAAAAGAGTGGTCTGTTTGAGAAGCCATGGAGGCCGCAACTTAAAGATCCCTTATAGGACAGGAAATAGGGATTCAGCCTTATTTTCCTTATCTTCCAATTCAGAAGTACTATTTTCATTATGGATTGTATGTGAGTTTTTTGATGTTTTTGAGGAAGTTGTGGGACTCCCAACCCACTAAGAAATATTGTTTGGGATATACCTCGAGAAGGACGCGAGGCCTGTAGCATTGCCGTTAAGACACATGAATCCTACAGAAAGGTGAGAGCCTGACAAAAAAATCTTGAAATTATTGCAGAAAGGGTTTATTTGTAGGAGTACCTCTGAGTGGGGTGCACTAGTAGCGTTTTCCTCAAAGTCTGATGAATCCTTAAGGTTATGTGTGGATTATAGGGACCTTAACAAACTGACTAAGAAAAATAGGTATCCCTTACTAGGGATTGATGACTTGTTTGACCATTTGGGAGGATCCCAAATATTTTCCTAGTTAGATTTGGCTATTGGATTTCACCTATTGAGGATTTCGGATGAGAGTAAGCCTAAGACATCATTTAGGATGCCGGATGGACTGTTCGAGTGGGAAGTTATGCCTTTTGGCTCGACGAATTCCCCCGCTTTCTTTGTAGACCTTGAGTATAGTGTTTAGGGGCATTATTCAATGAACTATGGTAGTATTTGCGAGTGACATCCTTATCTTTCCAGGACTTTAAGGAACATGAGGAGCACTTAAGAGAAGTCCTAGGGCTTCCGAGGGAGAACCAACTTAAGGCCAAATTCTTGAAATGCCATTTTTAGAGGAAAAAAAATCCAATTTCTAGGGAATATGGTTTTGGGGAAAGGATTAGCAACCTGCTAAGGTAGAAGCTATCCAAGAGTGAAGGATACCTCACAATGCGATGGACGTCAGGAGTTTCCATGGGTTAGCAGTCTATTATCAAAATTTTAATAAGGACTTCATGAGGATTGCAACCACTCTAACCTAATTGACGAAAAAAGGATCACAAGTTTGAGTGGAGTGAGAAGTGTGGATTTCTTTTAAGAGGTTGAAGGAATCTCTCATAGATGCACCTATTCTTATTATCTTGGATAGAATCAAGATGTTCACGGTTTTCATGGATGCATGTGGGATCGGTTTAGGAGCGGTACTTATGTAGGAGGGCGCAAGTAGACAACTTAAATATCACGAGAAAAGGTACCCGTTACATGATTTATAGTTAGAAGTATTTCACCCTTAAGATATGGAGACATTTTTTTCTTAGAGAGAAGTTTGAGTTATTCACTCATCATAAATCTCTTAGATATTTGTTTTCTCGGTGAGATCTGAACTTTCGACAGCTAAGAAAGATGGAATATCTTGCATATTTTGATTTTGTCGTTCAGCATACCCTTGGTAAGGTTAATGTCGTGGCTGACGCTTTGAGTCGGAGGCATGCTACCTTGGTGTGATCACCAAGTGGAGACAGTATGGGTTTCTCTCTAATTTCAATTTGCAATCACCATTTGAGCCAACTCAAGGATTTTTTGGACCTATGGAGAAAAGACCAGTTCTAATGGAGAGAACTAAGAGTAAGCAAGACCATGATGATGAGTTAAGGATATTAAAGGAAAAGGTTTATATAGGAGAATCTTTCCCTCGTTCTGATAAGTATTATGTGTATGGTAGTGGTAATTTGAGGAGAGATATTTAACTTTGTATACCTAAGAGTGTTAATCTTAGGATGGAGATACTTGAGGAGTGTCTTCGGTCTAAAATGACCATACACCCCGGAGGAGACAAAAAATTTAGGGGCATGAAGAGGAACTTCTATTGGGAAGGAATGAAAAGACATGCTTCAAAGTTTATTTCTGGATGCTTAAACTTGTCAAAATGTGAAGGCGGAACAAGGGATGCCTGGAGGACTTCTGCTACTTTGGAGATTCCCACTTGAAAATGGGAACACATTTCTATGAATTTTGTTGATGGACTTCCCAGGCGTAAGAAGGGGATATCGCCCATTTTATTCCAGTCAAGAAGAGTAGGACCATCGCTTTATTAGCCTATTTGTATGTTAAGGAGATTGTTAGGCTACATGGTATTCCGAATACTATAGTTAGTGATAGAGACCCATTATTTACTAGTGAATTTTGGAAGAGTCTTCAACAAGCTTTGGGAACAACACTGAGTTTGAGTATAGCCTATCATCCGTAAATAGATAGTTAGACAGAGAGGGCCAACAGAATTTTAAAGGATCCGCTTAGAGCTTTCATCGTCGACTTCGGAGGAGCATGGGAGCAGCACTTTCCTTTGGTAGTTTTTTCGTATAACAACAGTTACCAAGAGACGATTGGTATGTACCCTTATGAAGCTTCGTATAGTCAGCCAAGCAATCGCCTACTTGTTGGTGGGAAACTACCGACAAGGTTTTACTTGGACTAGACCTTATCCATGAGTGCATGAAGATTATCGCTTTGATTTGGCAGAGAATGAAAGTTGCCCAGGACCGACATAATTCATATGCGGATAGGAGGAGGAAAGAATTTGAATTTGATATTGAAGATTTGGTATTTGTTAAAGTTTCCCCTCTCCAGAAGATTGTCTGATTTAGGAAGACTGGAAAGTTGGTTCCTAGGTTTATTGGCCTTTTAAGATTTTGGAAAGGATTGGGATGATAGCTTATCGTGTGGATATTCCTAAGCATTTGTCGAGATTCCATAATGTTTTCCATGCTTCTCATCTTTGCAAATGCCTTCATGATTCAGCCGACAAGCTCGAGCATAATAATATTGGGGACTTAGGGAGCTTCGAGTTGGATTCTAGGGTGCCACGTGCCACCGCAAAGATCGTGAAGCATGGAATCAAACGACTCCACAATAAATCTGTTCGCCTAGTCTGAGTCTAGTGAGGAGATTACACTACGGAAAGCACCTGGGAAACTGTGGAGAAGATTAGACTAACTCATCCAGAGCTTTTCTCGGCTAATTATTTCCTCCTAAATTCTGGTTTTAGTTGTATTGCAGTTGCTAGATTGGATGGTAGGAGATGGCTGCAATCCAGATGCATTGCGCACTCATATAGAATCATATGCATATTAGGATGTTTTGCATGCATATTGCATCATTTATTACACATACATGCTATGACTGAGCTCATTATTAGTAAGTCCACATTTCATAATCCCGATGAGCTATGGATGTTTGTAAAATAACATGGGTGTACAACATAGTTGTTTAGAGTGAGTTGTGATCTTCGCCCCTTCAAAACATTTCTAGACGAAATCTCTTATAAGGGGAGGGGAGAATGTAACACCCCGTAAAATAAACCTAAATTAGACATAAGGTAATTTAAAATAAATAATAATAATCAATAATAAGTTAAAGGAATGAAAATGGAAATTTGGATAATTAAAATTTTGTTCACGAAAGTATCGTATTTGCGTTCGTGGCGAGATTTTGATCCGTTATCATAATTTATTTACTGAAAACGGAGTCTGTACGTGAGAGATATCAATAAAACAAGTTGTGTGTAAATATTGACACACAAGGTTTGAATTTCAAATAAATAAATATACGAATCAGGAATATATTAGTTGAGAATAGCATGAAAAGAATATTCCAATCGAATTCAAATTTATGTGTATATATTTATATACAATAGGGGACAAGGATAAACAAGCATGGGAAAGATATATATGTACTACATATATATATATATATATAATATAATAAATAACATTTAATAAATTTGGCGACAAACTAGGAGACTAAATCTCCTTGGCATTTCAAGACCTAAGGCGTCAACGGCTTGGGTCGATTCTCATGTGATGGAGGCTTGTTTTATGAGGGCTTTTATACAAAATTGTACACATGGACCGCCTGGATTTAATCTAGTAGATCCTATAGTTTATCAATATTTGCAACTATATAAACCACCCTTTTAGCCTCTCCCAAACCTTAGTCTTCATTTCATTCTTGTGCCTCCACTATCTTTCTTCCATTGCTAAATCCAGAATATAAGATTAGATTTCCATTCTCCTTCTCTAACCTCAGTTTTATCCTCTCCATTCTAAGATTTATATAGGTTTGAGAATTTTGGAATTAGTTTGTATATATTATATATAAGATTCTGATTTAATTTATTCTTTTGTGTGTGTGTGTGTATTAATAGAAGGATTGGAGCTCGTTTGCAAAGGCTATATCCAAATATTATTCTACTCGAATCTATTGTTGTTCATCCTCAAAGCACTATGAGTGGAATTCATTTAAGTTTGCTATTTACTATGATTTGATAGTATAAATTTATATTATTGTGCCTAGGAAGATTTGGGTTTATACTAAAAGAAAATAATATCAAAATCCCTCAAGTCTATCACTATTTATATTTGTCGCTGAAATGGTCAATCATAAGTATTGTATTTTGGGTTTGTGTTGTTTGGATAAGGGAGAAGTAGGCCCAGTATGTTATGAATTTCTTGAGTTTTTGGTTTTTATTCACTTAATTCTTACTTGTGTGTTCATATATGTTTGTGTTGAAACCTATTATTTGTATGTTGTAAAGTTTATAAGTTTAAGCGTCTATTCTGAATAGATTGACGTGAACATATTATTTACAATATATGATCTTAAGTTTAATGCACAACATAAATGTAAAAGTGAAGCAATGCCAAAAACAAAGGATTTTCTTATGTAATTGGATATATTGCATCTTGCCTATAGTTTTATTATTTGAATAACTATTCAAGCCTATGTTGCTATTTCCCTTTTGTAATAAATTATGAATATATATATTGTATGTGATAGTTAATAAGGAAATTGACTTGTACACCTTAATTGAGATTGATACGATTGACATTTAAAACATGGTTAGGACGTTATTCTTGTTCACATAATTCACGTCTATTTATATATAATTATAGCATAATTAAACATAATGTTAAAGCATATTAAGTGCAAAATAAATACATTTAAATTAGGTAATACAATTTGAATGTCCCCATAGGAATTTGTATGTATGTGTGAGTTAATGGTCTTGATGTATAATTAATGACACATAGACATGAGGTTAACCATTACTTATAGTAGAAGTCTGCCCGGGATTGACCGGCATATCCAACATCTACAAGTAAGACTAGTTAATGTGAGAGGTCTAGGTACCATGGGCCATTATAATTATTACCTAATGATACGAGGTTAGGCCCAACTTGTAGTAGAAGCCTACTTGGAACCGTCCGGCAAATTCAGCATCAACAAGTGGTCGACCTAATGTGAGATGTCTAGTGTGTATAAACATACATATACATATACATATACATATATATATATATATTTATAAATGTTGTGTGTAAAGTAAGCCTGCCTTGAGAAGGTATTAAGTGGCTGACCTACCTTGATTTGGGTATTAAGTAGTTAGGACTCAGACCATTCCTAAAGTTCACTCCTTGGTTTAGGACCCAAGTTATGGGACTCGTCCTTACAATGGTCTTAAGTGGTAATTGGGTCCGTCTTTCTATTACAGGGTTTTAAATGTTCCTAGTAGACGATAACGTGAGTAGGGTAGTTCTCCAAGTAATGTATGCTTCTTATCTAGGGCCTAGTGAGGGCTGGCCTAGGGATGGATATATATATATATATATATATATATATATATATATACACCAGTACATATGCACGCCCGATGGGCGCATGCATAGATGTTTTTGACCAAAGCTGGAAATTAAGTTAAGAATGAGCAGTCATTACAGGTATGTATATGCAGAAAATCTGGAATATTGGAAGGATAAAAGAGCAGAAAACAGTTCAGTTTGAAAAAAAATGTATTCAGATAATAATTGAAAGCAGTAGACCTGCATGATTACATCAGTGAACAGGTTGAGACAAAGAAACACAAATGGAAGGCACTAACAGAGGAACCAGGATACACGCAGTAAATGTTTATTACATAGGTTGCATCACATTGTACTAATTATTTGATAGTAGAAAGTTAAAAAAGCAGAACAGTTGGAAAAAAAGGATGACAGTAAAACAGCGGAGAAAAAGCAGGTGATGCATAAGCATTAACGTGAACATGAATGACTTTCAAGCTCCGCAAAAACCCTATCAATATCTGCAATATGTGGAGTTTGAAAAAACAAAGTTAGAAGTAGGGTTTATAAACCAGTAGTATGGTTGGAAAAAGAAAGTTTTATGAAGTTAAAAATAAAAGCTTACCACTGTCGGGTCATTCCAGTACTCATCATCATCGAAGTCAGCAGTCTGATTCTGAAGGGAATTGTGTGAAGTGGCATCATCGTGGGTACGTTGGTTCGCAGTACGTGTGTGAATTTGAGTGGTGTTGCGGTCCAACTCGGCTGGGGTTTCAACAGGCGTATCATAGCTCGTAGTAGCAATATTTTTTGAATTACGGAAGCTCCTACGTGTCGCCTTTTCACCAACAGCCATTACCACCTCGTTACCTTTACCTAATCTTTTTGGCTGTGTTTAAAGATTGTAGGCAACAGTTAGTAAAGTCAGCAACAAAAAAGAGTAAATAAAAAAGTTATAATTAAAGGGAAAGGGTTGTAGTACCTTTGTCATTATTTTGTTATGAAAGCTCAGTCGTACGGATGGAAAGTGAAGAAGGATAATGATGGTAGGATGACAGTACTGCATGTGAGAATATATATACATATATATATATATATATAGCAGTAAAACTGATTAGTTGTAAATATACTGAACATGTGTAGGAAAAAGAGGGAGTCAAAAGGAGTGAAAAAAGGAGATCATTAAGGAAAAAGGTATGAATTGGTAATATTTGGAGATAAAATAGCATGTGAACTTGGTAAACCAAATCGATGAGAAAATTTGTGGTTTTTGTGTGCCAGTGTGCGTGATCAGTATAGTGAGCTATTTGGAACAGAAATAAAAATTGAAGGAGTAAAAGGAGACAAAAACGGGTTCTGCCGATGAATTAGTCAGTTATGAAAAAAAGTAGGAAAACCTGTGAAGTAAAATGTGGAATTGGTATTTAAAAAGTCAGTGAACACATATGCCATATGAAAAAATACGATTAACCAATGTAAAGTAATGAAAAACCTGGTTACCTATGTATCAATATTCAGTTTTGGAAACAAAATTAGATGATGAAGAAAGATCCGAGCATCGTTCGTCAACAACTACCATGAATATAAAGCTGTTGGAAATTAAATGACAAACTAAACTCAGTGAAGAATACAACATATGAAGGATTGCAGTTAGATGCAAAGTGAAATTGGTCCTGCGAATGAAGATACTAAATAGTCAAGTGAGAAGGCGTTAAATATAAGAAAAATAAGTACAAATTTGCGTATCATAAAAAACTTGTTGAACCCATTAAAAAACATTTTTATTCCCTCAGTTTAAAAACTTGAGACCGGCATGATAACAAAAAAACATGCAAACGGCGCAGTTAAAAATGTATGTATATGCCATAAGGTTTTACAGTGTAAAGAATTTGAATATGATTCAACTTATTATCACAGTAGGTATATTAGTAGAGATAAAGCATGTGCAAATGAAAACATTATGACTCGTTTTATATTACATGTGATTAAAATGTCTCTGTAAACTATAGCTAATCATGTAATGAAGCTATAAGCCATGAAATGTAGCTAAGCATGTAATACCATGATTAACTGGTAACCACTACAATTTGAACGTCAGTACCTTGTGCAAATGTTAGTACCTTTTGCAAGAAACAGGGGCAATCCCATTGTCGTATCCAGATGCAACCACTACAATTTGAATGTCCTCAACTATATGGTTTAATGAGATTATGTAGGAAGAATGTAGTAGCCATCACAGAAGTCAAGGAGTTTTCAGCATATGAACCATCAACATGACCATATTTTTTTTGAAAGCTTCGAATCTGAAACTGTTATGAAGATAAATAACAGAGTTAATATTAAGTACAAAAAGTAGCATAAAGCAATATACTGTTACCAAAAATGAAAAGGAGAAATAGGATCTTATTGAAAAAAATTAAGAAGATTTGATAATGAAAAAAATCTAAGAGAATGTACAATATATCAATGGCATTTGGGTTAATGAAGATTCCATGGTCGTTGGAGATAGGAATAACTTCGTCTAGTCAAAAGGAGCAGTTCCATTCATGTAGTAAAGAATTAAATATTCATATATATTTTTCACCTAACAAAATGCTATCATTAGAAAAAGTAGGGAATTCTCAATAACAGTACATGCAGCCATAAACTTTTTTTCCTTAGATAAAAACGATTAAATGATTGATATTTGGTAAAATGGATAACATGTTTAATATAAATGGATTATTTAATATAAGTTATTGCTAACACTCTCTTAGTACGACATCAATATTTCATGAAACTGCCAAAATTTATGTGCAAAGATAAAAATGAATACAAATACAAAATCTGTTGCTAGCATTACAACGTTTTGGTAAAATTATATATTAAAAAACTATAGAATGTCGTAGCTAAAGTAATATACATACCAATGAACATCAAATTGGGCTAATAAAAAAATTGACTACCGAAAGGTAATAAGAGCAGATGTAAAGTGTTTGATCATGACTTGCATGAATGGTTGTGTACATACAAATTTAAAAGCAAGAAATAGATTAAATAACAGCGGAATCTATAGTTTTTATCATATCTAAATGTCATAGTGGTGCATGTTTCTTTCCAACAGATAAAAGCTTGTTTCTGAGAACATCCACTTCAACAATTGCCTATTAAAAATACATAAAGCAAAGTTAGTTTAATCTTATTCCTCGTAATGGAAGACATTATAGGAAACTCACTTGGTCCTATCTGCAGTAAACAAAAAAAAACCCACAAATTCTTATTTGTAAGACCTAAAGGACATCAAAAATTTCAGTAAACCAAGAAGCAATAAATGTATTTCTCTCGATTTCAAGTGGACACAGTTTTCCGAGTATGCCATACTGTTGACTTTCTGCAATTCAACTGTAATGCTTCCCGCTTGGGCCTTTACTTCCGATGTTTCTTTTGCAGTTGATGACACGACTGCCATTGCTGCTTCTGGTGATGGTATGGCTATTACCGTTGCTGTGTATCTACAGCCTTTCCACTCTGCCAGGGTTGGTCCTGGCTTTTCTAATGCCTCGCCTGTCCATGCGCTGACTCTATGCGCCGACTCCCATTCAAATGCTGTAGTCGGGGTTCCTGATGGCTCGGTCTGCTTTATCACAGCTGCTATTGCCTCTACTTCCGACGTTTCTTTTGCAATTGATGACACGCCTGGCATTGCTGCTTCCGGTGATGGTACGGCTATTATCGTTGCTGTGTGTCCACAGCGTTCCCACATAAGTCGATTTCAAGCAGGTGCGCAATCTGCTTTGTGGTAAACGTCCTTCCCAAGTTTACGGTACTGCCTTAGACCAATCTTTCTATGGCTTGCTAATGTGCATTGTGTAAAACTTGAGAGATGTAGTGGGAAGTAAACACAGTATCACGCAGAACTGGGAATGCAAAATCTTATAGAACTGAAGCAGACAACAAAAGAATAAAAACTATTTCATAAATTAGAGAATGGAGAGCATATATAAATCAAAGAGTAACCGAAAGCTTACATGTTTTTCTATTGTATTGATTGGACTGGATTTAAATTCTGAAAACCTGGGTTATGTCATTCCTCATCCTCCAATCGACTATTTGAGCTGCGGTCGAATATCAACTCTTTTACAATCAGTACCCTAAAAAATTTAAATTTATTTCAGTGTTTGAACCAAAGCAGGGAGTAAACGAATTAAAAATTATAGAATACAGATCATTAATCAACAGTTGTACCTGTAGTGTTTCAACGGAGAGTGTTTCCAGCGCGTTGAGCAGTAAATAAACATTTCCTCTCCTCCTTTTCCGGGCTTGAGACCGGCATCAAATAAATTAATATTTGATGGCGGAGTTAAAAATGTTTTTTTTTAAGGAACATGTTTAAAATTTTTAATGCTTGTGAATGAGAGGAATAAGGTAGGGAAAACATTACTCTTGTTAAGTGGGGAAAAAAAGCCTGAACATTGGATGTAACAGTGAGGTAAATATGAAAGTGCAAATAGATATATGTCGGTAATAATAATGATTATTTTGTGCGAAATAAAGATGGTAGGATAACGAAATGCCTAACTCATGTTTGAAGTACATGTTAGTAAAATATCCTTGTAAACCACATTTCTCGTATGCGTACCATCTTTTCGTGGAATGGTTCCATTTTGGACTAAAATTTTTGTTGTTTCTCGTGCAATACCTCTAGATACAGCTACATATAACTGACCATGGGTGAACACATGTTGGTGTAGGTAGATACCAACAGTCGGAATGGTTTGACCTTGAGATTTGTTGATCATAAGAGCAAAATCCAGTTTAATAGGAAATTGTTTTCTAATAAGCGTAAGGCATGCTAACATTTTCTGAAGGCTTTAATGGTATTCGGGGAATAAAAACTCTTGTACCACGGAAATGACCAACTGAAATTTCTGCATCATTAAGATTTCGATGGAAAACATGGCATATTAACCTTGTTCCATTACATAATCCTATCTTAGGGTTAATACTGCGAAGAAGCATGATTGGACAGCCAACTTTAAGACAAAGTTTGTGTGGCGGTAGTCCACTTAGGGCAAGAGAATTTAAGAATTCATGTTGATACAAATTATGTGTGTCTTCTTCAACGGAGTCAAATGAGTAGTACGTATATTCCGGACCGAGAATCATGTCAACAACAGTATTATTGATAACATGAACAGTTTCATTTGTGGGGGCCAAAATGGCTCTATTCAAAATAGAAGTAGCATCATATGCTGTATCTCTAATAGCTGGGAAAACATGGTCAATTAACAAATAAATAGGGTTTGTATTGTCCGACGATATAATAATATCATCAAGGAGTCTGATCATGTCATCATGCATATATGGTTCATCTTTGTTTCCAATGCGTAAAACAAATGTAGCATATGATGGATCATGTATAGCACGCATATTTTGTGTCAAGTGAAAAACCTATACGTGTGACTATATGTATGATTGCGTAATGCATGCATCAAAAGTTTGAGCTCTAGTAGCATTTTGGACAATGGGACAAAATTGTCGAAAGTCACCACCTAAAATTACGATTTTGCGACTGAATGGTTTGTCTGTATTACATATATCTCTAACTGTTTTATCTACGGCCTCAAAAGCATGACGATGAGCCATTGTAGCTTCATCCCATAGAATGATCATTGTTTCAAGAATTATTTTTGCAATATTAGATTGTTTTGGAATGTAACAGGTGGAAGAAGAATCAAGCAGTACTGGTATTTTAAATCTTGAATGGGCAGTTCGACCACTGGGCAATGCTAATGCAGCAATTCTCGATGTGGCAACTGCAAGTGCAATTAAACCTCTACTTCGTGAGTGAGCTAAAATAGACTTATACAAAAATGTTTTCCCTGTACCCCCCGGCCCATCTATGAAAAAAACAGAATTTATGTTATTAAAAATAGAGTTCATGATAACATCAAATGCATGTCGTTGTTGTGAATTTAAGCAATTAATAGATTCGATGTCTTCTTGTGGTACATGGACAGATTTTTCATTCAAAACAGAAGTACAAATGTTATAGACAGACTCGAAATTAACAGAAGAAATTGGAAAATCATAGTCAAAAACAGATTTGTTGTACTGCTGTAGCCTGTTAAGGTCTGCAAGACAAACATGAGTGAAATATGTATTGTCGGTATTTGAAGATGTATGTTGGTAATCTTCAATCATGTATTCAAACAAAAATTCCCACATTTTACGCACATGATTTGGTTCACAGTAAACTAAAATTGTAACAAATAATCTTCTAAGTGTAGTTGGCATACGTGTGTTAGAAGCATCCCGTAAGCAGTCATAAATATCATCATCATTTTCCAATAAGCCTCTTTGTTCAGCGGCTTCTTTAAAAGTGTGGTATTCTGTTCCTTCAACGCTAAGTAAATCATTAAAAGAGAAGGCGCCTCTAACGTGTGTTAGGAGTAATCTCAAGAAATAACGATCACCTCCAGTGGGTGAAATGGTATAAATTCTACCTATAACCCTACGATTATTTTGTCTACGAATCCATAACTTATGCTTATTGTCCCACCAATATTTTTGTGGGAACTCATGGTAAAAGTACTGTCTTTCCTCTTCATTGCTAACATTTGTACTAAAATATTCAATAAGCATAGTTTTAGTTCTAGTTTCGTCATTTAGTATATCGTTCAATTGTTCGGATGAAGAAAAGTGCAGTTCCTGTCTATTTGGCAAATGGATTTGCAGACCAATAACAGAGGTTATAATGCTATTAAGCTGGATTTAAAGATTCTACATAAAGACTTAGATGGGCAAACCCATCGAGTGTTAGCAAATTTAGATATTTTATCGTTGTTATCGGTTGTTGAGGTAGAAAGACCCACTGAAACGCGGTCAGACCCTTTGTACACATACTTGTAAAGATACTTAACGGATTTAATACTTGAACATATTTCAACATTTAAATGACAATCAAATTTTAGTAGTAAATACGGGTTATATGGCAGTAACCAACGATTGTCAATTGTGTTATTCGTTGAATTATTTTGTCTCATGTTATCACGTCTCCTATATATTGGGTATGAGTCGTTTCCTTGTACAGTAACGGGAGCAAATGGTTTTGGGAATCCTTTTTTACACTCACCATTTTTCATGCATGTCGCATTACTGTTAAAATGTCCGCACGGATGATGAATCATGTGTCTTAGAATAGCTGCATGTAAATCAAGTTCTAATTCTTTACATGGAATTTCAGCTCTAACAACAGAGTCATACTCATCGGGATTACTAATCTTATCGTTCTCAGCTACAATTATTAAAATATGTGCGTGTGGCAATCCCCTTTTTTGAAATTCAACAACGTGTACATGTGCAATAACCCTGCATAAAATGCCTATGTCAAATAAATCATGTTTTAATTGTTCTATTTTTGCACGGAAAATTCTAGTTGTTAAGTCGGGTCTATCTTGTGGTAGTTGTCCGGGAAGCAGTTCGTTAAGTATTTCAGGCCATTCATCATTACATGTAATCATAACAAAAAAACCAGGTTTTCCATACCTTTGCACTACGGCCATTGCATCTTGATAGCGTTGATGCATATCTCGTGGACTACCAATATGAGATGATGGAAGAATTATTTTTACGCCTACATTAGCTGACATTGAGAATGTATAAGTAGATGTAGGATAAGGATGTATGAAGCAAGCGGAAAGTAAGTAAATAGGAAAGCGTTAGAATACACAACATATCGGTCGATGTTTCGCCTGCGATCGCTGCATCCTGCAACCCTTGGTACAAATCAGCCCTGATTTTATCTTGATGAGTATGAATATATCTCAGTCTCATTGTTTCTATTTTAACATACATATCTACGACATATTGTTGAAAAAGTCGGCCGGCAAGCAGGAGAAGCGATGTGTCTCCAGGTCGTATCTGGGAGAAAATGAAGGTATTAGCAAATGGAAAGGTCACAAAAAAAACATAACAGGAATTTGGACAACGATATAATCAAAGACAATTAAAGCAGTACGCAAAAGAAGGTATGAAATGGAAAGTAATGTGATTCCAAAAGACTAAAAACAATGAATAATAACAGTAAGATGCGTATGAAAATATAACTATGTAGTGTGAAATAATTGTGTACAAACCTAGTATCATATAAGTAGGGCATAACATATTGTCAACATAATCTAAAAAAGTTTGCAATGTTGACATATAATCAATTAGATTGAAGGTTGTACGAATTGACTTGAGTTCAACATGTATGGACATATGATATTGTATTACCGTAAATGTACTTGTATAGGATGTGAATAATAAGATGCACAACTAATTTCATTGTTTCCACTATCGTGTAACTAACCATGGTGACCATAAGGTAGCAATAGTGGATACTGAAGTGGATCATAATATCCAACTGTATCTGGAACCCGTTGTAGATTTCCAGACCGTGTTCTGACAATTATGTCCCTACCTTGTAAATCATTGAATTCGTCGCCTACAATTATGGCGGCAACTTGTGATGCAGTAGGCATCTCATGAGCATGTCGATCAATTGTGATCTCTTTAATTTTAATTCTACAAAGGTGCATATCAGGACGTTGTCCCAACTGACGTAGAACAGAAACAAATGGGTTAACTGAATTTAAAACATTTGTTATAATTTGAAGTAGCTCGGGTCTTAATACTACATTATCCAGCTGTCGATTTTTAGTTTCATGTTCTGTGTCATAAATGTATAGCTGTAAATATCGTGGTCTGATTCCATCAGTAGGTAGCACACTGCCAATACGATGGTAGATGGAACCATGAGCACGATATGAGTAAAATCCACCCATTCCGTTTGCCAAATTTTGGTCAATTTCTGCACCAATTGATGTGAAAGCAAACGCATTGTAGTAATATCTGATATTAGTTCGGAAGTGCATGCCAACTTTATTTTGATCAGTAAACAGGGCGATCAACTGGGGAGGTGCGGAAGGTAGAGACATATGAATCGTACCATTTGAACAACAAGACGGTGAAGATTTAAAAGAAGATTTTTTTGCTGTGCAAAACGTACAAATTGTTGGTTCTGGGAGGACATATTTACGAAAGACATGGTTGGCTACAAAGTTTCGCACGCAGTTATGGGATGTTCTCAATGTTTCTAGCAGAACAACATTATTTTGGACTACGTGAAAAAGAGGTAAAAAAGAAGTTAAAATGACATATAAATGCAAGCTGCGGGATGAATGTATGAGAATTTATGAATATCATATCAAATAGTACCATTGTTAGGTTCAGGTTGTTGTTCTGTAGACTGAAGTCGCTGTGAGCGGCGTCGTTGTCTACAGTTTGCCAGATGTTGTTCATGTTCATCGTCAGACATCCTAGCACGTCTAGCTCGCTGAGCAAGGCGTCTATGTTCTCGCTGTTCATTATCCCTTAGGGTAATGAACAAAGTTGAATGAGTAGAGGTATGCGCAGAAGAGTACAGGTGAAAAAATGGCAGGATATTAGGTGTTTAAATGACAGAAGATAAAGATATGAAGAAGAAAACAGTTGTCATAATCGTATAGATTTTTTTAGGTGTAAGTAAAATCTGCTTAAAATAAGGAGAAAAAAATGGAAATTTTAAAAATAATGGATTAACCGAAGGAGGACTGAGTAAAATTAAAAAAACCGTTGGTTTTCTTAAAGTTTAGTAGTAAATTTAGGACAAAAATGAAGCAGTACAAATGGTACGAATATGAATAAGTATAATATATTATTAGTTGAAATCCAAAAGATTGTGTACTCGTATTTTCTAAAATAAGTGAAACAAAATTTAATCATAGTTTTTGTCATATATATTTACTGGAAATATGGGCTCAAATTCTGCTGAATTCGCATTAGTCCATCGGTAAGTAGAAAAATATAGTTCATTCAACCAAACACAAAAGTGATAAGCTTTCATAGGCTGGGTTGTACAAAGGTCACTATAAGAATCGTATACAAAACATGTAAACCCGGATTGCAGGTTCAACAAATAGATACAGATGCAATGTATTGTGAAATGTGAACTTTGTACATAAACATATAACATATGGTCAATGTGAATGCAACGTGAATACATTACTACTTTAGAAATGGTACGTGATAAGTGTCGATTATATTATGATGAAAGTAAATGCAGAAATTTGATGCATACCTTTTGGTGGTTGTATCGGTGGTGCGGCAAATGCACAAATTTAAGAAGAGTGAAGAAATATACTTCCGAAATTGAGCTGATTGAATAATCTTAGCGTGCAAATGTAAGTGCATATCGATTGTGGTCCGCATTTACTTGCACCTTTGATATATGAAAATGGATGCAACAGTTTGTTGAACAACTGACTGACAGGAAAAAAAATCACTGGTAATGTCTTCATGTGAGAGTTGTGGTCATAGTTAAGAAACTGTGTCTTGCCATGTACAATGGCTGCAACAGTTTGTTCAACATCTGACTAGAAGAAGAAAATTACTGGTAATATGTTGTTGTCAGAGTTATGGTCATAGTTGACAAACTGTGCCTCGCCATTAACAATGGCTGCAACAGTTTGTTCAACATCTGACAAGCAGCAGAAAAACATGCGTAATCTGTTAATGTGAGAGTACATAAGTATAATATCAGTTGTATAAATAAGTGTGATAACATGCATGATTATATTTTTTCAATAAATTGCATTACACTTTACCTTTCCCGTCTAGTCGTGTAGTTCACATATATATGTTTTGCCATGTTTCATCACACAATTCAGTGCACCAATTGTTAGGTACTGGCCTCCATGTCACTTTATTCTTCTACAGACATCCCACCTCATAAATCTGTGACAACAGGGAATTTCGCTCGATCCGAATCAGTCGCTAAACCGATCTAGACCTTTCGAAATGCCTGATTGTTTTGAGAACACGACAAAATAGAATGCAACAAAAGAACATTTCATTGTATATTACAACAATTCCATCAGAATACAAGAATATACAGAGTATGAATTAATATTACACAAAAAATATCAGAGATTTAAATTACATTTAAAAACATCGCAGCGGAAATAATACAAAACTCAACTAGAAGAGATATACGGATACAGAGCTTTCCGGATATCGTTCCAGCTGTAGATCAGGATCCTGTGAATATAAATCTGCAAAACCAAAACTACTTGCTGCCCGTGTGGAAAATAGGGGCACCCAGAGTTTAGGTTAAAACAATAAACTCCAAGTCAGTCATGTGACTGGTGTGAGAACTAAAACAATTATTAATCTTTGTTTTTAAAGTTAGGTAAATATGGGACCAAGCCGTATAACACGGAACGGGTTTCCTCCCAAGAATACCAGTGCAGAAAACAAACAGCGCAATGCTAAATAAAGAACAATGAAGCTATTATAAGACCCAGGTCCCATCACACAATGCAACGCAAGCCGGAGGATAGGGTTTTCCCTTATAATAGCCAAATATGCTTGATACGCGAAATTTCATCTTATATTATTACTATAAGTGAAGAAAACAACTTCAAATATAAATATATCAATCATAGACGGCATGGGTACCATATATCATGTCGCCAATACTAGGCTCTACAATCAAAACCGCAAAATGTCATATTTGGAAATTGGATTTCCGTCATGGTGGCTCCTGATTCGAAAGATCGATCGCGTAGTTCCATCTCAACGGCTTACGTCTCAGCTAGAGAAAACACCGTAATGCACATCCGCACTTTTGGGAAATCGAGTATCACTGCGGCTTACGTCCCGGCGAGAGAAAACACCGCTTACCCTATCCCTCTGAGCACTGAGCTCAATCTCGGTCGACCGAATCCACGACACCACGAAGGTGCCCATCCACGAAAAAGCATACTGATCAAACCATCAGTTTACCACCATACCGGGGTGTGAGGCTCGCGAATCAACGCTATACACAAAGCCATGCTATATTAAAGTTGTGCTTTGATCATCATCCACCAAACTTTGCTTTTCAACAAAAGTTTGGATCACTGCATCTCAGCATGCCACACTATCAATCCATATCGTACCACTGATTTCTGCCAATATATAACCTCTGAGCTCGTATATCTCAGAGAAGGGCGTTAAGCAAGAGAATAAATTCTCCGCCGCCAAACAGATATATATTTAGCAGAGATCAACGAATACAATATAAAGGAATACAATGTCAGACACACCATCCATTTACAAGTCCGTTCTGGGTCTGAACGAAACCGGAGGCACTTTCCTCGCATATCCATCGACCTCCAAGCACGTCCGGACGGCTACCACTTTAGCCCCCTTCAAGGTAGCTACTCCCATCGTAAGCATCAATAGCACCCACCCATTCGATGTGAAGATCGTCGGTCTTGCACCGTCTTCAATCTCTTCGACTCATCGTCAAATCAGTTATTCAGAATGGGTTATACCCGGACTTTCTGAATAACTCACGTACCTTAATCAACAAGTGCTATAAAACACAATATACGCCTCATTCCAATTCAGAACATTCTTTTATTCAGATATTCACACTCCTAGGGAAAGGTTCCCATTAATTTTATCAAAGATAAATTCTTTTAAATTTATTCTTTAATCTTCCTTTGGATATCATTTCAAACCATATCATGGTTTTCCAATCTAGTCGGGATTAGTGAACCACACCGAAGTAATTATTTATTTTATTTCCCAATCCCAACCTATTTATCCCATGGAGCAAAACTGTTATTACCCCATAACTAACACCACGGTGTTATCGGTAAATTTAATTACCATTTCACGTTCAAATCTAATTAAAGATTTAATTATCGCTAGGAGCAAAACTGGTGATACTCCCCTTTCAATTATTTCCAAATTTTGATGATTTAAATTACCAATTCTCATTTCAATCTAATTAAAGATTCATTAAAACTCCTTTTATTGGGTTAGAGAACTGATGTCATTTAAAACACCGTTCACGATACCCACTTCACATTCTATTTCAATTCCAATAAAATATATTAGAAATTCTGGTTATTTAAAACCCATTTCAAATTCAATTTATTTATTTCAAAAATAAATTGGTTTTAATTCTAGTTCAAAACTAGTTCATTTCGATAAAAATCTATTTTTATCTTTTCAAATATGGAGTTTTTCATCCCAATTTTTCCCAAATCATTTCTTTTGATTTTACACAAATTATAGATATTTTTAATTATTTTATCAAGGCTCGTACAGTCGGTTTTCAATAACTGCCACCGAACTGCACTTACAACGACCTTTTCCATATTTGATTTGGACATAATTCCAAATCCAACCGTTAGATTTCGAATTTCTAATATTCATTGGAAAGCTCTTTTCGATACGAACCCAACGGTTCCGGTTTTAGGAGAATCCGACGGTCGGATCTCCCGTAATGTCCGTTCGAAGTCAATGGTCGAAATTCGCGAACTGCCGCGGCGCGGCGCGTTCTATTCAGGCCATTATATTATATATATAATATATATAATATATATTTCGTCGATTTCTATTTAAAATGAATTTTATAAATCATTTTAAATTCGTTTCAAAACAGTTTCAACTTCCTTTCCAATTCAAATCAATTTCAATTCGATTTCAATTCAATTCTATTCGAATTCAATTTCATTTCTATTCTATTCTATTCGAATTCAATTTCTATTCAATTCTATTCGAATTCACTTTATATTCAATTTTGTTCGAATTCATTTTCTATTCAATTCTATTCGAATTCACTTTATATTCAATTCAATTTGAATTTGTTTTATATTCAATTCAATTCGAATTCATTGTCTCTTTCTAAATATTCATTTCAATTCGAATTCATTGTCTCTTTATAAATATTCATTTCAATTCGAATTCATTGTCTCTTTCTAAATATTCATTTCAATTACGAATATAATCGATATCAATATCATTCGCGTCAAAATAACGCATCTCTAATCAACACGGCTTTTTATTTTTCAGTAACATCGTTATTCTATTCAACAAATGAATATTTATTCTATTCAACACATGAATCTATATTTCTTCCACCACCTGACTAATCTCAACAAATGAGTACCGTCAACACGTTAATCTTTATTTTATAATGTTCTTTATTTTCCCAATTGGAATGAGGCCCAATCAATTACCATATAATGTTAATTATATGGATTCCATACAACAAATGTATATAATAGCAACAATAAATAATCAACCATCATCCAAAGTGCACAACACAACTGCATAAGCATTAAACATATATAATCAACGCTTACACAGTCTGTCGACCAATCGATCGACATACAATTAAATAATTGGGATTAGTGTATGCCAAATATCATCCCAACACCCGTGTGGGGTTTCAACAATCAAACACAGATTTTATTTGTGCAGTTGGGCAATGTGTAAAATTTATCGTCCCAATCAATATCAGTCAAATCAGTGTACATAAACAAACCGTCTGGTTTGTAAATGAATATTTTATTTTATTCACTTCCACGTTAAAAATTATATTTTTAACGATATGAAACACCCCACCTCCGTTAGGGTCACTCTCAAAGGGAATGCCCTAATTTTGGTGGAGATTTATAAGTATAAGTCACAGATATACAAGACAGATATAAGAACACATATTTGTAAACAGCGGAAAATCAACAAACTTTTATTTCATGAAAGCAAATACGTGCTACAACAACATCACCATAATTGTCTTACATCTTTTCCATAACATAACACTTTCATAATCTGTCTTGATTACATTATTTAAAGAAGCATAAATAAAACATAGATAAACTGCAAAAGCCCCATAGAGTTTGTCCAAAGCCATAGTTTCAAACGAAAAGGTCCAAGCAATACATTTCTCTTCTTCAAGCTGGATGCTAAGGCTGGTCAAGCTGCAGTGTTCCCTCCCTGTGGACCTGGGGGGGGGGGGGGGGAACGGAAGAAAAGAAGACGAAAGAAAAGTAGAGTCAGACATAAAGCCTGAGTAAGTCTAGTACTATTTTGTCTATGAATAAAGAACTGGGTATGATAAGTATAAACAAGAAGTGGGAAAGTACTATGAACTTGGTTAAGTTGTCTAGGGTCGAATATACTATCGTACCCCATGTTAATCTCTGAACCCATATAAACTAGTTTCCAACTGGCACCCCATAATCAGGGTGATGTGATCCGTTCTATGATGATCGGCTCCTACTCGCGTAGTTACATGTGTCTTACGGCCCCCGATGTTGTAGTTACCTATGCTGGTCCCACCATGGGGTGTATCAAGTCCCATGGCGGCGGCCCGACACAACCTTAGAATGCACAGGTATGCTACTGGTGCCCAGTGCTTTATTTTTCTGCGCCGGAGTGTGTGCACGCCCGCACCCCGCTAGAACCTACACTGCTACACCACCGCCGTCGATTTGACCTCTTACAATCAGCCCAGTAATCGTGCCCCACCCTGCCTAGTTTCAGGGTATCCTGATACACCTTCTAGGGTTACTGCTGAAAAGGGTCCCCCGTTACTAGGTTTTCTATCTCTAGCCAACATGCTAAGTTGGTTAAGTGTTTTCTAACCTAACCCCCACCAGTCCGTTTAGTTTAGCATGTTCCATTTTGATTAAGTCTTTAGTTCACTTAATCCTAACAATCCTGACTCAGCCTTAATTGTCTTATTAAGGCCCTGACCTCTCACATTAGACAGGTATTGTTGTGGCTGCCTGTTGCCGGTTGGTTCCGGGCAGTCTTACGCCACAACTCAGTCTAACCTCGGGTCCTTATTGGGCTCCATGTTTAACCTCCCACATTGGATAGGTATTGTTGTGACTACTGGACAGCCGGGCGGTTCCGGGCAGGTTTACATCACAACTCAATCCAACCTCGGGTTAAACATATCGTATGTTCTACATTTACATATTTTGTCTTTCTTCTTTATTCTCTTATATGTAAATATTTGCGGCCCATTATTAAGTTAATGGTGTAAAGGTTACACCAATCATGGGCCCAACCCATACTTGAATTTGGGCCCTTCTATTTTATATTTTCATTCATTAGTAATTTTAACCCAACGTTATTTTCCCCCGTTTAACACGTCCGTTTATTATATATATGTTGGGCTTAGCCTTTTAAAGCCCAACTTACCCATGCGAAAAGGGGAGGCTTAAAGCGTGATTACATACACAAAAAGGGGGAAGGTGAGCGCATGAACTTGCAATATGACGTTGGAAATACAAAATAGAAACTGGTGTACTTGCATAGTGGTAACATATACTTTGGTCATAAAGCATAGGTGACATGAATCAAAGCATGTAAACTTGTAGTTGAGATAAGAATCTAAATTGGGTATCATTATTGACACATAGTCATAACTACAACATAAACCTATATTTTTATTTCAGGCATAATGTCAAACATAAGCAAATCATGTTCATAAGACTACTACATGTTTACAAAGGTGCCTACTTTTGTGACTAATACAAAAGTATAGTTAAATTTGTTCACATAACCATGGCATAAATATTTCTAACATGAAATCATGATTTTTACTTTAGTCATGTAAACTTGCAAAAAAGGATTTTGAATCTAACCTAGCTATGTACCACATATGTCATCATATGATTCTTGTAAACAATATTGACTTAATTATGCAAAATATCAATCATAGCCTAGTCATATTCATAAGTTTGCAAATAGGTTTTCTAGTACAAAAGCATGACTTAATACATAGATCATGGTGCCAAAATTTCAACATAGTTTTCATATGAACTATAACAACCAAACTTGTTCCAATTACTTACAAAATGATTTATGCACAAAAAATATACATCATGATGGCATAGTAGCAAAACCCCAAACTTGCATGAATTTCAATTAATCAACTACATACATGTAGCTTCAACATGGATTACAAAATTTGCGAGTATTCCAAACGTATACTTGCATAAAACTACCGCATGTAGTTTTTCATAACATAATTCGAGAATATCCAAACGTATACAATATTCCAAATCGATAAGAACGCACAAATATGAATTACTTTATCGCCACAAATCAAGTATACAAACTAACACAGTTATTTGTTCATACCAAAGTAATACTCTACTTACAATGGTGAGGCGAATTCTCAAATTTAGGGATTTAAAGATGCGGTTTGATTTGATTGAGTTGCTTTATGCTTTAGAATTTGCCTCCTAATCCTCTCTCCAATTGGTGGCTACCCCTAGTCGTTCCTCAGCAACATGGCGGCTTTGTTCTTATTTTTGAATGAATAGATTAGGGTTGAGTCTAGGGTTGTTTTTATAGGGGTAATGAACTGATTAGGGCCATTGATGTTGCTTGGATTGATCGTAGCCATTCATCCTAAGGAGAGACCAATTAGAGCTTGCCACCTAGCCCTAATGACAAAGCAGACCACAGAAAATCGACCAACATAAAATAGGCCAGCCAGGTTGGACTGGGTTCGACCTGGCTCTGGACCAGGTCGACATGCCTGTCGACTGCCCTGTCGACCTGGTTAGGCCAGGTCGACAGCCCAGTCGACCTAGGTGCGTTAGGCGGGTGTTTTTCCGCCCTGGCCCATTGGGCCCCATTTTGGAATTTTAAACTGTTTTATTCTGTTTGAATTTTAAACTTAATTCAGAAACTTCCGAAGGCCATATCTTCTTCATACGGACTCCGTTTTTCGAAAACTCGGACTCTATTTCGCGTATTTTTCCGAGACGAACGCAATGGCGTATCCCGTTTCCCTTAGTTCTTTGATTTCAAATTAATTATACTTTAATTTGTGAATTTCACAGTTATAGAATTCGCGGGGTGTTACACGATAACTATTTTATTTCAACACATGAATTTCTATTCAGTTCATTTGCACGATTAAAATGATATTTTTATTTTTCTAACATATTTTAGAAAATTTCGGCGGCATAACGACACGATACTAGAAACGGGACAAGTCCTAGCCTTATCCCCGGTCTAATAATGGCCCACGCCATACACATATCAATCAAACCAATTCAATTTCACCAAACAACCAAATTCAAATCGAATAATCTAACCAACTACACAACCAAACAAACAAGTCCATGGTTTGTGGACGATGGTGTCGGGTGCTACTAAACACCGTCTGCATCCTAGTATATATTTCTAACTAGAAATTTGAAATAAAAGTAAGGAGTTCTCACCTTTGGTTTCCACTCCGTCATTCTCTACTGTCGCTCAGATTTTCCGTTCTGATTTCAACGCAATCTGTATCACGAAATTTATATTAAAAATCGTATTGTTAACATCGCTATTCAATATGTAAAAATTGAATTTTTATTACGCTATTCAATAAATAAAAATCGAATTTTTACTTCGCTATTCAATATATAAAAATCACATTTTTAACCATGCTATATATATTTCAAAAGAAACTATATTTCCATACTGTTCTATATATTTGAAACTAAGTAAAATTCTACTTTTAAACAAAGTAAAATTCTATTTTTATACAAAGTAAAATTCTATTTTTATACAAAGTAAAATTCTATTTTTATACAAAGTAAAATTCTATTTTTATTTACAACTCTAGAAGATAAAAATCATATTTTTATTATATAGCTTCACATATAAAAATCTAACCTTTTCGCTAACACAAAATCTAATCTTTTCATGTTGTATTAAAATCAATTCTTTTCTTGTATAAAAATCCATTCTTTTCTTGATTAAAAATCCTTCCTTTACCATAAAGATCATTTCTTTCTCCCTATAAAAATCAAAGCTTTCTAAATTTAAAAATCGAAGCCTTCTAAACTCAAAAATCAAAGCTTTCTTCATAATATAAAATATATAAAAATTGCTTTCTTAAAACAAGGTCATTTCAAAATCAAACCTTCTGCCATTATATAATTTAATCATGGCTCAGCAAATAAATTAATCACCTTAAGTAAAAAAAAACTCACAGTTATCGGAGAAAAGAGGCGGTTTTAACGTCGGAGGGGCGATGGCCGGCTGGCGCTGGGCTCAGGCGACGCTGGTGGAGTGGCTGCGGGTTTCTGGTGCGCGCAGGGGGGCGGTGCGACTTTGAGCAGAGGTGGTGGCGGGTTTCAGGGATGGGGCGTTAGGGCTCGCGAATTGGGGCTCCGATCAGGTGAGGCGGCGCCGTAGGGAGGTGGTGGTGGCGAATGGCGCGACCTGGGGAGGGGAAAGTTCAGGCGGCGGTGGGTGGCTAGGATTGATTTCTTTTTATTATTATTATTATTCTTCCAGTTATGAACGAAGGGGGGGGGGGCTGTTGACCTAGTAAGGGAGAGAGAGTGTAAAGGAGGTTTTATATTTATTTATTTAATTTATTTTAATCCACCAAAAAGTAACTTTAAAATTCAAACTCGAAATCGAACCCACCGACTGTCGCCCATAGCTAATTACCCCCATTCCGAACACAATGGGATATGTATCACAAGCTGATTCGATCGTTTCGATCAGTTTTCGTCAAAATCAACATATAACTCTACATATTGAATTTGAACGTGCATTTCAATTTACTAGGGCCACATACTAACAAGAAAAATTCCCGAAAAATATTTTCTAGCTTTGTATTGACAATACGGTCCTAAGAAAACTAATTTCGTCGAATTCCGAGACCGTTGGAAAAATGGTCATTTTCTAGTCGATTAAAATCAACTAAAACTGGTCAAACGCGTTTTCCTTCGCCACGCTCACATATTGATTCGAAAAATTACGAAATTCGAAACCTAGCAATAATTTGACATCACGGATCCAACAAAAGTGGTTTCGTCGAAATCCGAGATCGTTTGCAAAATGGCTATTTTTAAGGGCCGAAATTCCATAGCGACTATTCAGAATTTTCAACTGGACATATCTTTTGACCCCCGCTATGAAATTTTGATTTTTCAGATTCGATGGAAAGATACCATCAATTAGATTCAAATATTTTTGGTTTCACTAAAATCCGGTTTATTTTGAATCCTGTACATTCAATTGAAGTTTGAAATCGAATTATCGAACTACCGCGCCATTTTCAATTCCTTTTATATTTATAAATTATTATTTATAATCTAACGACGATCTATATAGTATATACGTTCGAATTCTATTCAAAATAAAGTTTTCGTTGAAATTATTTAAAATAATCTATTTTAAATATTCAAATTCAGCTAAATTGCTAAAATAAAAATTTAAAACTGGCTCGCATTTTCCGGGTTGTTACAAAATCTTCCCACCTTTAACACATGATGTAACAGCCCGCATTTTACGTAGTGGAAGATCGTAAAATATTTTTATTTTATTTCCTGAGGGTTGGATCATTCTCATCTTTTGATATGTTGCTTATGGGGATGTGTGACATGTCCATAATTTTTACCGATTTTGTTTGTGACCATTTTGCCCCTGTCAGTCTTGTACTGGGCATAACTTTTGACTCAGGTCGAATCAGAGGGTGAGACCTGTGCCATTGGAAAGGAATTGATGATTCCCTTTCCGTAGAGTGGTTACATTAAGGATTTGGTTCAGCGGTTTGGGAGAAATCGCTGTTTTAAGGTTTTTCAGTTGGTTGTTCAGGTTTTGGAAGGCTAATGGGCTGATTTGGAGAAGGCCCATTAGGGGGTTGGTGGAGGCTATAAATAGGGGGTAAGGGATATGGAGAAAGGTTGGCATTTTCCATTCTCTTATGGGGAGGCTTTGATCTCCTTCTTCCTCTAACATCTTTCCACCATTAAAATTCCAAAATCCAAGGAGGGAAATCGAAGATCTACACCATAAGAGGCTAGATCTACATCGTTTCAAGGGCGAATTCATCGGATTGAGGAGTTTGATTCGAAGTGTTCGCTGTCCGGATTGCTTTTTCATTGTTCTTGCATCGATTTGAAGAATTGGTGAGTGATTTACATCTCTCATTCGGATTCATGCAAGTATATGGGTTTTAGGATGTTGATTTCATCATTTCCATGTTATTTTCCTTAGATCCACACCATGCTAAGTCCATTTTATATATGAATCACCTTAGGATCTGATCTAGATAATTTAAATGGTTAATTTTATGATTTTTCTCAAGATTATGCAAGTTAGATCCGTTTTTAAGTTCATATGATTCACTTATCATGTTTTGGGAAATTTATGTGTTTTGATGGAAATTGTTAGATTGATGATATTGTTGGTTGCATAACATGTTTGTGATTGCGTTTGGATGAAACGGATAAGCTGGTTTCGTCGGATTCGTCGTTTGGCGAAGTTTTGGTCGAAATCGGAGTCAAATTGGAGATGTGCAGGTTTCTGGTCGTCCTGGAGTTGGTCGGGTCGGTCGGGAATGAGGTGGTCGGTCATAGTATGGCTTGGGAAGCAAGTCAGGGAGCTGGTCAGTTTTAGCTTGGTCGTTCTGGAGCAGCTGGTTGGTTTTAGCTTGGTCGCTCTGGAGAAGCTGGTCGCTCTGGTGGAGCTGGTCGGTTTCACCTGGTCGATCTGGAGAAGCTGGTCGCTCTAGAATCCTGGTCATTCTGGAATTATGGTTGCTCTGGAATCCTGGTGGCTCTGGAATCTTGGTCGCTCTGGAGCTGGTCACTCTAGAGGAGCTGGTCGGTCAGATGGGGTAAATCTTGGTCGGTCAGGTGGAAGCATATTCTGGTCGGTCTCGAGGGGGCGGGTCGGTCCTAGGATGTAGGGAGGGGGCGGGTCGGTCCTGGAGTTGGCCGGGTCGGTCCTACCTTGGTTGGTTAAAAATGAAGGGGGTTTCAGCAGCGTTTTTTTATGCTATGGTGAATGGCCTATGTGCTGTCGTTTGCTTTCTCTAGCAAGTTGATGTGATGCTATGGATTGTTTTGATCCTTATGATTGATGCTTACTTCGGATCAAAGGTAGTGCTAACTTCGAGGTGGTTCAAGTAGGAAGGCTTGAAGTGGTGAATGCGTTCGTTGATCAAGGTGGATCAACGAATGTAGTGACAACTCTAAAGTGTCTTGAGTTGGGTGATGAGGATTGCTCTATGGTGTTCTGAGCATGACAACTCTAAAGTGTCCTGAGTTGGTGAACAGTCGCGATTGATAGCGATTGGAGATGCGAAGGCCGAGAGATTATCGTTATCATGGGTTCTAGCAGGCTCAGAGCAAGGGTTATACGATTTCGTTGTATGGTCGAATACCCTGGGTTTCGTTGTATGGCCTAGAATACATTTCGTTGTATGGTGTATGGAGTTTCGCTAGAACCGGGGTTTCGAGTATGGCCCTTGACGGTTGGCAATATGGGCTAGTCATACGATAACGATGGTTTCGAAGCAGGATTGGCGGTGATAGCCAGAGTCAGTCATGGATGATTGGTTGTTCTGTTTGTACTATCTCACATAGATTTATCCAAAGTCGAGGGAGATGTTCTTTGAGTGCTTAAGTGATATTGGTTTAGGCCTCTGGCGAGAGTACTTGAGGAATGTTAAACTCGATTGGGGTTGTCTGTGTGAGACCGATATAATCTGGATGTCATGTGTGTTATGTATAATTGAATGGGTGTTCTGGTTTCTATGGATGAATGGTTGAAATGCTTGGTGTAAAGGCTATCACTGTCCGGTATGGGGAAGATAAGGTTGAGTTCTTCTCTGGTGATGTGGGTAGATAAGTTGTTCATTTACCCATTCTCATATACTTTCTTGTTGAAGTTTGTTAGCTGTATTATCGCTCACTAAGACTATTGTCTGACTCAAGGTTTTATGTCTCCTCTTATTACCTTGGGCTGTTCATCCGGTTGTGGATGGGCAGACTAAGTAGCAGGTTACAGGTAATGGAGCTTAGTGATACGAGGAAGCTGAGCGATGACGAGCCAGAGGCTGGCGTACCAGTTTTATTACTATCTAGTATTTCTGTTTCCGGTGTTTGAGTTGCTTGAGAGCTGTAGTGAGGCCTTATGTACAAACTTTGATATCAGTTGGATAATCTTTCTGGATGCTGAGAAAGTTTCAAAAGTTGCTATATGATACGTCATTACTATTACCTGTTGTATATGTTCTACTATATTTTATCCATGCGCTGTGAGTTCTACGACAAGTTTCGATGTGTTTACCTACTCTGATGATCGTCCATAGCAGCCTAGCACACTTTTAGTATATTATTCCTCTTGTTTAGTGCGGGGTTTATGGGCGTTCGTCACATTTGGTATCAGAGCTCTGGTCAACGATTTTGGCCAAAGTTCAAAGACGTAATTACGTATGAGAGGCTTATTTGTAGATTTCAGTTGGATGTTTGCTATATATATTAGCATATATAGTAGTAGCGGTTGTATTCTTTTAGCAGTTTTCTTGATAGTGGCTAACTATTCTAAATTGCAGACTTAGAATGAGTAGACGGCCATCAAGACACGCTGCTAGGAGAGCTAATACTGGAGGGGGAAATGGTGATGAACCAGATTACCCGGCCATGTTTGAAGCCATGGCAGAAGCAATTATGCGAAGGGTACCCGCTCCAGTGGCGGCTACGGTAGATGTAGGGGTGCGAGTTCCTAGAATAGATTTTGCAAAGATGTGCAAGGACTTTATATCTCTAGGAGGGAAACCATTCAAGGGAACTGAACCAGCTGAAGAGGTTCAGAGATGGATGGATTCATGTGTTCGAATCTTTGGAGACTTAGGTATTGAGGATGCAATGAAGAGAAAGCTTGCATCAAGGCAGCTTCAGAGTAGAGCCATGGAATGGTGGAATTCCGTTATACTCGAGACTCTGGAAGAGGAGATTTCATGGGAGCAATTCCAAGCTAAGTTTGAAGCAAAGTTTATCTCCACTGCTCAGAAGTCCGTCTTCTTCAAGAAGTTCGTAGAGTTGAAGCAGAATGGCAGATCAGTTCTTGACTATATTTCTGATTTTGAGGCTTTGTCTAGATATGCTCGTTCATACATTGATACACCCTATCAAAAGAACGAGAAGTTTGTCTTGGGTTTGGATTCTTATATTGGGAAGCCACTGGTGGACCATCTTGATGATTCATTTGAGAAGATTGTGGAAAAAGCTATTCGCCATGAAAGCTTGTTTCCCAAGGAAGCAAATGTTGTCGCTGCAACTAAAGGAGATCAGAAACCACAGCCGGGTGGTAATAACGATAAGAAGAAGAGGCAGCAACAACAGGAAGGGGAAAGTGGACAGAAGAAGCAAAAGGGTGAAGTGACTTGCTATAACTGCTGGCAGAAAGGCCATTTTGCTAATGAGTGCAAGAATCCCAAGGCTGAGAAGAAGTGCTTCAAGTGTGGAAAGTCTGGACATGAGAAGAAGGATTGTCCGGAAGTAGCTAAGGGAAACCAGATCGTGAAGGCTTATGCTTTGGAAGCCGTGCCGTCTTCTTCAAGGGGTCCGACTATTGAAGAGAAAGGAAAGGGTGTCATGGTGCAAGGTACTCTTTCCGTTAAAAGTGTTTCAGTTCGAGTGTTGTTCGACACTGCAGCTTTGCGCTCATTTGTTCGTTATGAGCATGTGTGTCGCTTGGGTTTGAAACCCGAGATGCGTGATAGGCCAATCCAGCTGAGGGTTCGTCTAGTTTGTGTATGTTTGGCATGCTCTTGCTTTGTCGAGTCATGGTTGTTTTTGCGATGATCTCCGCTGGATTTGGGATCATCTTGGGCATAGTTTGGCTCAAGAAGTATGCGTCAAGGGTGAATTGCGAGAAGCTAGATGTGAGGGTCGGGGATGTGGAAGGGCGAAAGGTGTTGATTAGATGTAAGCACGAAGACGGGGTCTTCGTGAGTTATCTATATTCGCTTGGGATTTCACAGGAAGACCCATCATCAGTGCTGATCGCTAATGAATATGTAGATGTCTTTGACAAGGTCAAAGGGTTGCCGCCGCATCGTGAGATGAGTTTAGGATCGTTTTGATCGAGGGGGCTAGGTCTATTGGTTTACCTCTTAGGCAAATGGCGCCTAAGGAATAGCAAGAGTTAGAGGTGCGAGTTCGCGATCTTTTGGAGAAAGGATTCATTCGGAGGAGTATTTCCGAATGGGGTGGTTTCTCCAGGGTAGTATAAAACCTAGAAGTTGAGTCCGTAGTTACGAGACCTCGTAAGCTGCTTCGTGTTTGAGAGGAACAACACGAAATAGCTTAGGAGGTATACGGTCATGTTGTTGATAGAATTCCGCGTGCTAGGATAAGTTTATGGATGCATGGCTTGATGGTTGCTAGTTTGGATGATAAAATTGGCTTCACATGGATGATAGGCATGCGGAATTGTTGTGGTTGCTTGTGTTTGCTTGGAATTTCGGGGGCGAAATTCTTAAGGGGGGGGGGGGGGAGAATGTAACAGCCTGCATTTTACGTATCGGAAGATCGTAAAATATTTTTATTTTATTCCCTGAGGGTTGGATCATTCTCATCTTTTGATATGTTGCTTATGGGGATGTGTGACATGTCCATAATTTTTACCGATTTTGTTTGTGACCATTTTGACCCTGTTAGTCTTGTACTGGGCATAACTTTTGACTCAGGTCGAATCAAAGGGTGAGACCTGTGCCATTGGAAAGGAATTGATGATTCCCTTTCCGTAGAGTGGTTACATTAAGGATTTGGTTCAGCGGTTTGGGAGAAATCGCTGTTTTAAGGTTTTTCAGTTGGCTGTTCAGGTTTTGGAAGGCTAATGGGCTGATTTGGAGAAGGCCCATTAGGGGGTTGGTGGAGGCTATAAATAGGGGGTAAGGGATATGGAGAAAGGTTGGCACTTTCCATTCTCTTATGGGGAGGCTTTGATCTCCTTCTTCCTCTAACATCTTTCCACCATTAAAATTCCAAAATCCAAGGAGGGAAATCGAAGATCTACACCATAAGAGGCTAGATCTACATCGTTTCAAGGGCGAATTCATCGGATTGAGGAGTTTGATTCGAAGTGTTCGCTGTCCGGATTGCTTTTTCATTGTTTTTGCATCGATTTGAAGAATTGGTGAGTGATTTACATCTCTCATTCGGATTCATGCAAGTATATGGGTTTTAGGATGTTGATTTCATCATTTCCATGTTATTTTCCTTAGATCCACACCATGCTAAGTCCATTTTATATATGAATCACCTTAGGATCTGATCTAGATAATTTAAATGGTTAATTTTATGATTTTTCTCAAGATTATGCAAGTTAGATCCGTTTTTAAGTTCATATGATTCACTTATCATGTTTTGGGAAATTTATGTGTTTTGATGGAAATTGTTAGATTGATGATATTGTTGGTTGCATAACATGTTTGTGATTGCGTTTGGATGAAACGGATAAGCTGGTTTCGTCGGATTCGTCGTTTGGCGAAGTTTTGGTCAAAATCGGAGTCGAATTGGAGATGTGCAGGTTTCTGGTCGTCCTGGAGTTGGTCGGGTCGGTCGGGAATGAGGTGGTCGGTCATAGTATGGCTTGGGAAGCAAGTCAGGGAGCTGGTCGGTTTTAGCTTGGTCGTTCTGGAGCAGCTGGTTGGTTTTAGCTTGGTCGCTCTGGAGAAGCTGGTCGCTCTGGTGGAGCTGGTCGGTTTCACCTGGTCGGTCTGGAGAAGCTGGTCGCTCTAGAATCCTGGTCATTCTGGAATTATGGTTGCTCTGGAATCCTGGTGGCTCTGGAATCTTGGTCGCTCTGGAGCTGGTCGCTCTAGAGGAGCTGGTCGGTCAGATGGGGTAAATCTTGGTCGGTCAGGTGGAAGCATATTCTGGTCGGTCCCGAGGGGGTGGGTCGGTCCTAGGATGTAGGGAGGGGGCGGGTTGGTCCTGGAGTTGGGCGGGTCGGTCCTACCCTGGTTGGTTAAAAATGAAGGGGGTTTCAGCAGCGTTTTTTTTATGCTGTGGTGAATGGCCTATGTGCTGTCGTTTGCTTTCTCTAGCAAGTTGATGTGATGCTATGGATTGTTTTAATCCTTATGATTGATGCTTACTTCGGATCAAAGGTAGTTCTAACTTCGAGGTGGTTCAAGTAGGAAGGCTTGAAGTGGTGAATGCGTTCGTTGATCAAGGTGGATCAACGAATGTAGTGACAACTCTAAAGTGTCTTGAGTTGGGTGATGAGGATTGCTCTATGGTGTTCTGAGCATGACAACTCTAAAGTGTCCTGAGTTGGTGAACAGTCGCGATTGATAGCAATTGGAGATGCGAAGGCCGAGAGATTATCGTTATCATGGGTTCTAGCAGGCTCAGAGCAAGGGTTATACGATTTCGTTGTATGGTCGAATACCCTGGGTTTCGTTGTATGGCCTAGAGTACATTTCGTTGTATGGTGTATGGAGTTTCGCTAGAACCGGGGTTTCGAGTATGGCCCTTGACGGATGGCAATATGGGCTAGTCATACGATAACGATGGTTTCGAAGCAGGATTGGCGGTGATAGCCAGAGTCAGTCATGGATGATTGGTTGTTCTGTTTGTACTATCTCACATAGATTTATCCAAAGTCGAGGGAGATGTTCTTTGAGTGCTTAAGTGATATTGGTCTAGGCCTCTGGCGAGAGTACTTGAGGAATGTTAAACTCGATTGGGGTTGTCTGTGTGAGACCGATATAATCTGGATGTCATGTGTGTTATGTATAATTGAATGGGTGTTCTGGTTTCTATGGATGAATGGTTGAAATGCTTGGTGTAAAGGCTATCACTGTCCGGTGTGGGGAAGATAAGGTTGAGTTCTTCTCTGGTGATGTGGGTAGATAAGTTGTTCATTTACCCATTCTCATATACTTTCTTGTTGAAGTTTGTTAGCTGTATTATCGCTCACTAAGACTATTGTCTGACTCAAGGTTTTATGTCTCCTCTTATTACCTTGGGCTGTTCATCCGGTTGTGGATGGGCAGACTAAGTAGCAGGTTACAGGTAATGGAGCTTAGTGATACGAGGAAGCTGAGCGATGACAAGCAGGAGGCTGGCGTACCAGTTTTATTACTATCTAGTATTTCTGTTTCCGCTGTTTGAGTTGCTTGAGAGCTGTAGTGAGGCCTTATGTACAAACTTTGATATCAGTTGGATAATCTTTCTGGATGCTGAGAAAGTTTCAAAAGTTGCTATATGATACCTCATTACTATTACCTGTTGTATATGTTCTACTATATTTTATCCATGCGCTGTGAGTTCTACGACAGGTTTCGATGTGTTTACCTACTCTGATGATCGTCCATAGCAGCCTGGCACACTTTTAGTATATTATTCCTCTTGTTTAGTGCGGGGGTTATGGGCGGTCGTCACACATGACCACTCATACTGATAGTCCGTTGCACTTGTAGATGGATACACCCATCAACGTGCTATGCTTCATCTTGTTATGCCATCATTAGTAGAATCCTATTTGGCAATTTTATAGAAAAAAAAATGTAACTATATCAACTATTTTACAATTAAAAGAAATAAAGGAGATGGCAATTTTTCAAGTTTACCCCACTTTTGTATAAATAATTCTACAAAGGGAATTTTTTTTGTAAACGTGGTCAACATTGTTTGGTCCTATAAGCTTTCAAGGCAACAATTTCGAGTATTTTATTTTCAAGATTTAGACAGCTGATTTGTGTACATGGTAAGAGATAATGAAGAACTTAAAGTCCTAAAAGCAAGCAACTCCCTCTCTCTGTGTTATATGCTAAAAAGAGAATGAAAAAGTTTCAAATACTGTAAAACTAAATCTGTGCACATGCTACATAGATGGATGTCAGTATGACTGAACAGAATATTTGATACATTAAGCAATGTTAATATGAACGAAGGACTGCTACGTGCATATGAAAAAAAGGTAACCATGATATAAGAAGCATAGTCAAAGCGAAGTGAAGAAAACACATATTTGCTGGTCTTAACATCTACATGATTATTGTAGCTGAACTAACCAACCGTAATACTAATGCATTCGTAATTTTTTTTTTTTTTTTTTTTTTGTAAACGGCAGTAATGCAAATACCTCTTCAATATACAGCCTCGGAGGGAAACCTTTCATGGGTAAAAATATTGTTGGGATCGTCAAAGAGGAGAAGAAGAATAAGGCCACCCGATCATGATATAAGAGCAGTTGAATAAGCACGTCTGTCACACCCGTGGATAGCTTCTATCATGCAAAGTCAGCACTGAGACCAAATCTTTGGATATTTAAACCTGTACCAAAAGTAGTCAGTTTCAAAATTAATTAAACTTATATAATCCTTAAATAAGTAAATAACACTTTTCAATGAATTCAAGTGCTACCATGCTCAAAACCAATTTGGCATACATATTTTTTCTGTACAAAACCAAACTTGATTATGTGAAAATAATTATTTTCACAATGTTCATATTGTATCATAATATAATATGATTTCATTTGCCAAAACTACCTGGATAGAGAAAACAAAATATCATTGCAAATATTTATTGTTGTTTGATGATGGGTCATATATGGATTACGCAATCCAATAACATATGTAACATTTATCAAAAATGTGTAAGAGGGTTAAAAAATGGTAGTATTTTTTGATAGATGAACCATATAATGTACAACTTATCAAGTATAACAACAAAGCAAATAAAATAATAAAAAGCTACAAAGCCTAAATTCTGAGAATGAATCCATGCAAAAATTGCATGAACAAAGGATAGTGAAGTAAAAGGCCCATGGTTGTCTCTCCACCCACTAAAATAGCTCTACTATACTTCAGACCTTCAAGCATCTGTAAAAGAACAAAAACATTGTTAAATTTATTAACATGCCAAGGTTGAAGCTAGGGAAGTGTACCAAAAAAAGATACTTGAATTTCAAAGTAGGAACCATGATAGTATGACTGAACATAATATTTGATACATTAAGCAATGTAAATATGAACGAAGGACTGCTACGTGCATATGAAAAAAGGTAACCATGATATAAGAAGCATAGTCAAAGTGAAGTAAACAAAACACATATTTGCTGGTCTTAACATCTACGTGATTATTATTGCTGAAATAAACAACCTTAATACTAATGCATTCATAAAAATATTTAGAATTTTTTTCTAAATGGCACCAACGCAAATACCTCTTCAATATACAGCCTCGGAGGGAAACCTTTCATGGGTAAAAATATTATTGGGATCGTAGAAAAGGAGAAGAAGAATAAGGCCACCCGATCATGATATAAGAGCAGTTGAATAAGGACGTCTGTCACACCCATGGATAGCTTCTATCATGCAAAGTCAGCACTGAGACCAAAGCTTTGGATATTTAAACGTGTACCAAAAGTAGACAGTTTCAAAATTAATTAAACTTATATAATCCTTAATTAATTAAATAACACTTTTCAATGAATTCAAGTGCTACCATGGTCAAAACCAATTTTTCATGCGTATTTTTTTCTATACAAAACCAAAGTTAATTATGTGAAAATAATTATTTGCTTAATGTTCATATTGTATCATAATATAATATGATTTTATTTGCCAAAATTACCTGGATAGAGAAAACAAAATATCATCGCAAATATTTATTGTTGTTTAATGATGGGTCATATATGGATTAGGCAATCCAATAACATATGTAACATTTATCAAAAATGGGTATGGGGGTTAAAAAATGGTAGTATTTTCTGATAGATGAACCATATAATGTACAACTTATCAAGTATAACAACAAAGCAAATAAAATAATAAAAAGCTACAAAGCCCAAATTCTAAGCATGAATCCATGCAAAAATTGCATGAACAAAGGATAGTGAAGTAAAAAGCCCATGGTTGTCTCTCCACCCACTAAAATAGCTCTACTATACTTCGGACCTTCAAGCATCCGTAAAAGAACAAAAACATTGTTAAATTTATTAACATGACAAGGTTGAAGCTAGGGAAGTGTACCAAAAAAAGATACTTGAATTTCAAAGTAGGAACCATGATAGTATGGCTGAACATAATATTTGATACATTAAGCAATGTAAATATGAACGAAGGACTGCTACGTGCATATGAAAAAAGGTAACCATGATATAAGAAGCATAGTCAAAGTGAAGTAAACAAAACACATATTTGCTGGTCTTAACATCTACGTCATTATTATTGCTGAACTAAACAACCTTAATACTAATGCATTCGTAAAAATATTTAGAATTTTTTTCTAAATGGCACTAACGCAAATACCTCTTCAATATACAGCCTCGGAGGGAAACCTTTCATAGGTAAAAATATTGTTGGGATCGTCAAAAAGGAGAAGAAGAATAAGGCCACCCGATCATGATATAAGAGCAGTTAAATAAGGATGTTTGTCACACCCATGGATAGCTTCTATCATGCAAAGTCAGCACTGGGACCAAAACTTTGGATATTTAAACCTGTACCAAAAGTAGACAGTTTCAAAATTAATTAAAATTATATAATCCTTAATTAATTAAATAACACTTTTCAATGAATTCAAGTGTTACATGGTCAAAACCAATTTGTCATACAAATTTTTTTCTGTACAAAACCAAAGTTAATTATGTGGAAATAATTATTTGCACAATGTTCATATTGTATCATAATATAATATGATTTTATTTGCCAAAATTACCTGGATAGAGAAAACAAAATATCATCGCAAATATTTATTGTTGTTTGATGATGGGTCATATATGGATTAGGCAATCCAATAAGATATGTAACATTTATCAAAAATGGGTAGGGGGTTAAAAAATGGTAGTATTTTCTGAGAGATGAACCATATAATGTACAACTTATCAAGTATAACAGGAAAGCGAATAAAATAATAAATAGTTATAAAGCCCAAATTCTGAGCATGAATCCATGCAAAAATTGCATGAACAAAGGATAGTGAAGTAAAAAGCCCATGGTTGTCTCTCCACCCACTAAAATAGCTCTACTATACATCAGACCTTCAAGCATCCGTCAAAGAACAAAAACATTGTTAAATATATTAACATTCCAAGGTTGAAGCTAGGCAAATGTACGAAATAAAGATACTAGAATTTCAAAGTAGGAACCAATGTGGAAAAGCATTCACAGTTATATTTAAGGAAAAAAAAACGAACTATTATTAAAATAAAGGGATTCAGGATTAATGCACACAGAGAAGTAATATCTCATATTAATTCCAAATTTGAGTTCAATTACGGTATATGCAATGACAACACACCCAAACCAAAAGTACTACTAAAAATTCACGGTTAAGATAGCACTGTACCCATATATATATGCATAAACAATTAAAATAAAATAAAAAGCCACAAACTTGGTTATTTCAATAACTAAGCTAAGAGCTTAAGTTATTGAAATTACATTCAAAGCCGTGAAACAGAGAAAGCCACAAACTTGGTTTAGGAAAGGATGACATCCACTAACAAATGAAAAGGAAAAATGTACGAAAATGGAATCACGATTTCCAGATTGTGAGAACTAAATGAAAACAACTAATGACATACTGAATGAAAACAGCTAATGACATGAGCATGCTTGTACATTATTTGTTTATTCAATGGTAACAGTGGAAAACCCAAAGATCAGTAGAAATAGTTTATAAATTATTTAATGACCCAGGCAGATTTCAACCCATTGAACTTAAGAACCATGATGATAAACATGAACACATACTTTTAAAGCTGTCCCAAAACAATTAACAGTTTTTAATAAAGGTCAAAATTCATAACATCATGGTTCTGATAGAGCAACCCACCCAGGTATTTGAATCACCAATATTACAGATAAACAGTAAGAATGTTACTCAGTATTTGTGTGTAATATTGGTGATATAAGTAGAACAAATTTAAATCAGGCAATATAATCAAACATGACTTTGTATAATCCATTTTTCGTTTGTGCTAAGTATCACTGTTATAAAATAATTATTAGTTCTTAAATAATTGTTAATAATTTTCTGTAAATGCACCATTTGAAGGTTTAGAAAGACATCAAGATATCAAACTTTTTGGTGATGTAATATACTTAAGTATATCACACAACAGATTGAGCTATCAAAACAACACATTCAACAATCAAAACCACGACCTCAGGCACAATAAAACGCAAGTACACTCAATATATCAGTAAAAAATGCATTATTGAAGTTAGCTACCATGTCAATGTTTCAAAATTAAGCGCGTAATAAATAGTACTAATATTGCTCGTTCAAAGTTGGTAGGTACCTCGGTGATACAACACAAAAATCAATGTCCAGCTGCACAAACATGGATACCTGCAGGTTTGGAGAAAATAACATTACGGAAGAGGAATAAGGTGGAGTGATTGTATTAAAATCGGAGTTTACCTGGACTGAAGACGTCAGCGTTGGAAAAAAGGTTGTTGAGGGTGTAAAGAAGCAGATCTGAAGAGCAGTAGGCTGTAAACATGCAGATCTGGACAGTACTCGATTATGGAACGATATGGAAGCCAAAAACGAAACGGGGAACGGTGGGGTTAACGGGAAATCAGAAATAACTGGCGGTGAAGATGAAATAAAGCAGACAGAGGTCGATGGTAGGAGGAGATCTGAAGAGAACGAAAAATAACAGGGTAGTGGAGTAGGTATGAAGGGCAAACGCAATTTTTTTTGGCAGAAAAAGAAAGAAGACGTGAATAACGGAGTGGAAAAGTGGAGGAAAAAAGAAAACTGCCGACATAGTTTAACCAACGAAAACAACAGTGGGTTTTGGATATGTGTGTTTGCAATTACAATTTCACCCTTCCGTTAAACATTGCAATTAAATTCACTTGCGTTGAAACCAAAGGATTCCTTTGACCATTCAAAAAAGCTTCACCATGGCGAGGTATTTGTATTATTAGTATATATATACATATATATATATATGTGTGTGTGTGTGTGTGTGTGTGTGTGTGTCCTAAAGAAACTACCGTCTAAGGGAAGTATTAAGTGACTAGGGTTCATCCACAGCGACAACTCGATAGTAACAAAAGGGTTCGCTAGGAGGGCTTTCTTAAATTAAGTTGTGTTCCTGACCCAAACCTATTAGTAAGTGTCGTTATTATTTCTCGACCTACAAGGAGAGTTATTATTTATGATGATGACATTAGAGACGGGGTCTAAAGTGGCTGAGGTTCCACCATAGGGTATCAAGTGACTGTAGGGATGTCCACCCTAAATAAACTAGCAAATGGCCTTAACTGACTAGGTAGCCCGCCTCATGGGTTATTAAGTAATTGTAAAAATGTCTTCCTTTAGATCACTTTGTGTGGTATTATGTGACAGTTGGAATGTTCTCCCTTAGATCACTTTATGGGGTCATTAAGTGATTGTAAGGACGTCCGCCCTTAGATTCACATATAAGCCTTAAGTAACTATTAGGATGCCCGCCTCATATGTTTAAATTATGTGTATGTTCGTTGCGTAGGCATAATATGAAGGATATACACTCCTAAATATAGGAAATAGTCATTCCTAAAGTTATATGTTTTTCATTCACCAGAACTCTATGTTCTGATCTCCCTTCTCTTAACATAAACTAGTTAGTAGGTGAGGATTGTTAATTGATGTTAATTAGCAAGTGCTTGGAGGTGGAGCCTCTCGATGGAGCTTAGTTTTCATTGGCAATACTATTATTACTGTTGTTGTTATTGTTATTATGTACTTGGGATAATATTTGATGTACCATATATTCTGTGAGACTTATTGTATTTGACATTTTTGGTTTTCAATAATGGTACATCTAAACATAGGATCAAGGGAAATTTGTATTATTAAATGAGGTCATATAATTTTGGGAAATGAAACTAAGGTCATTACTCATCTTCCGGATTTTTATTTAAAAATTAATGACCATTTTACCCCTAATAAATCTTGTTTCATCCATAACATTTGATTTAAATTGAATTAGGTTATAAGACAGTTTCGACATGGTAAGAACGATGATTTCCCTTTTCATATAGTGGTCGTATTATAAAAAGACATACCATTTGGAGGATACAGTTTTTTTTAAGGTTTTATGAGGTTTAAAGAGCTTAATGGTGGTTAGGATCATTAATGGAGTGAGCCACTAACCCATTTCAGGATTTTGGCATATGAGGGCTAAAATGAATGCAAGAACCTTCTCTTAATCATTTCAGAACTCCCAGAATAAATCTCCATCTCCATTAATGGGTTTCTTCTCTTAAACAACCAAAAACCCTTATTTTAATTAGCTAAATATTATCAAAGAGAGATTAGGAAAATAAGATAAAATTGTGAGATTTTCTATTGCAATCACCTAGAAATCAGTATTAATCACTGTTCAAAAGATATTAAAGAAATATCGGATTAGGTGCGTGATTAGTGTTCCCACTTATTAATTAGGGTGTATTAGTCCATAAACTACCTTTTATTCTCTAAAATGCTCATAAATCATATTCAATAATGTTATTACACATATGTAAGTTTGGGATGGATTAGATCATATTTGTGAAAATCATGTTTTAGGAATTCATAGAAAAACTACATGAACATATGACATTTTATTAGATCTATACTTTGATTTACCTTGGTTTGACTAAATGCTTAGTATGATTTGTATGTCGTGCTATAAACATATTTGGGTTGATGCAAATGTCGATCGAATAAAGAGAATTAGTTGTAGGAAGTTGTATATGTATGTTGTCCAAACCGGTTTGGATCTGATCCAAGCTTCTTACTTGTATGAAGATGCGATATGTAGAGGGTGACAAGAAAAGGCCCCAAGAAGCAACATACAAGTTGCAAGTGATTTGAAGTTTGTATGATCGATTTATGGTTGTAAGAATTCAAATCAACGTGATATTGGACTTCGGATCCGCTAGGGAAAATTTTAGAGGCTAAATGTTTGGATCGGTAAAGGTGGATGTGACTTGGTTCTATACGACTGATGATACGGGGGAGGGTGGAGCATAGGATCGGATTGGCCTAATTCAGATTAACTTAGCCTGGATCGACGTGAATTCATTTAGATAGTTATAACATGGCTTGGGAATGAAGCAAGTTTGGATCGACTAAAGGGTGTAACCCAGCTTGAAACTAATCTGTATTAACCAGTCGAGATCATCCTAACCTAGATCGGCTCGGGTATGCAACTTAGTTTTGGGCTGGAGTGACTTCAGTCTTACCTGATCCCTCTTCAGATCGGCCTAGCTCAAGACCATCCTAGTTCTGGGCTGGAATGACTTCAGATCGATGAAGGCAAAGCGACTTGGGATTAGTACAAAGTATGACATTCAAATGAGCGCCATGAATTCGATAAAGGTTCTAATTTTTGAAGAATGACTCTAATGATGACTAGCTAGATTCCGAGATGCAGAGTAACAAGAGTAAGTCAAAGGGAAACTACTAGGGATAGGTACATGCATGCTATTGAGTTTGACTATAAGTTGGTCATTTACGGCTTCAAAGAAACTCATAACGAGTCATATGATATAGTTCTTAGGATAAGTTCTACTTCAAATAACGCTTGCAAAGTGATCATCAACACGTAAGGTTCTTCGGATATTTAGGTGGAAAAGTTAGTGGGTATGAGTCTATCTAGACCAAATTAGGTCGTCGTCTCTAAATTGAAAAATTATTTCTAAGTTCGAAAATTTATGGCATTCACTTAGACTAAGTTAGGTCCTTACCCTAGGCGTATAAATCAGTACATCCAATTTACTGGAATACTAAGTGATATGGATTTGAGTACAGAGGAACCAAATGTTATTGTAAATCTAACATATTAAGTGAGTGAAAGTGAGTATGGATAATGGACGTGACAACCACCTCATACCTCCTACACTAAGCTAAAGGAGAAGCGTGCTGCAAGATGTGCCAGGCCGATATGGGATGATCTTCGAGTAAAGTAAACCAAAACAGGGCATGTCATATAACTCACAGCGCATAGATAATACATAATTATTAAATATACAACACGATATAGTAGTGATGCATAACAAAACAGCTAATCTCATCTCCATAATTCTCAGAATATCAAGTAAAAAACATCTCGTTAACTGAATATCTGAATACATTAGGCCTCATTACATCCCTTATTAGATTATATAATAAATAAAACAACAAAAATCGTCCAAATAGCTATATAGTCAGAATAATAGTACATCAGCCTTCTGCACCGCACAACATCATCATCGCCAACCTGTCACCTGTACTCAGTCTGCTCATCAACATCATTGGTGAGCACCCCAAGGTAATAAGAGGAAATATAAAACCTTTAGTCAGACAACAGTCTGGTATGAGCGATAAAAGACAATCAACATCTACATAGGATAATATGAAAATAGATAGCTTAGGTCTCACCTGACCTATCCCTACAGCCAAAGAGTTAGCACATTATAATCTCATTAAATATGCTACTCGAACACACAAAAGTAGACATTAATCACAGTAGGATTCCCAATTCCCACATCTCTTCAGTATCATACGATGATAACCTATCCAAAATAACCTATCCAAAATAAATCCTTGAATGCGCTGATATCGAATGACTGGTCATTGCCATCCGTCAAGGGCTATTGGAAAACCCTGGTTCTAGTCAAAATACCATATGTCCCATGTTTATTTATCTTCCTAAGACAACTAGATCACTTCCCAAGCGATCTAAGGTACTCAATCTCTCAAATCCTAACAGGCATCCCCATGATACCCTACTTCGAGTTTGCTAGTCTCCTTCGACCAATCAATGGTTCTTGGCACTTCCAAACATATAAGTCATCCATGACTCCATTTTTTTAACTCGAGTCCCACTCGAGTCAGTCCATTAGCTCGTAACGTCATTCCACTTTGAGCTACCTATCACTTTTGTCTTCGACCACTCTTGCATGAATTCACAATCAAAGGACAAACACTACTTTGATGATAACTTCCACCATGTAGAAGCAGTTAACAAGTAGAGACTACATGCAACCTCAAAAAGGCCCTTGCTGACAGTAGCCAGAACCCTGTCTCCCAAATCGTCAACGTGATGGACCGGTACTAGTCCATCCTTTATGGATTGGTATTGGTCCACAGACATAGCCAATTTTTTGCTAAAGTGTTGTACCGCTTCATTCTTCGTCTTGGTATGTCCCTCCGGTCCATTCGCATCTTGAATCACCTTTCCATAGCTTTTTATGTCTGTTCATACCCTGCTCTCGAGCGATTTCACTTCAAACTTTGCAAATGATCCACAATCGAACTCATAAAGCCACACACGAATTTTCTTCTCATCTTGACTAATTGTGATGGATCGGTATAGGTCCATAGGCTATGGACCGGTACTAGTCCATGTACTTAGAGTACTTTCTCCCAAAAATTTCTAAGTGCAATCTTGGTAACCTCTAGAGTTCCTCCATCAAGTTTCGTCTGAATCCGATCATCTAAACCACTGATTTGCTCTGTACTTGGATTCTAAGTCCTATGACACACATTTCTAAATGAACAAATCACGCATAACATACGATTCAAAAAAATTAAACAGTTCAAACATGAAAAATCAAATGAACACATACCAACATGATTTATATCATAATAATCACAAATCTGGTATAATTTCTCACTAATAACACAATAAACATGATGGCTTTAACAAACTGCATGATATATGATCAAATTAGATTACCCTAGGACCTTTATATTTGAAATAAACATATATGATTCAGTTTAAGGGTAAAATTAGCACATGAGGTGTCTGATAAACCTAATTAACACATGTAGCAAAGAAACATCAAAGGAAACGCTTGAATTCAATGCAAAGCGATGAGATCCAATCCTCTATGGTGTAGATCTTGCCTTTTCATGCGACTTAGAATGATTTAATGAAAGAAAATTACGATTCTAGGGATTAGGTTGAATCAGAGTTTCTCAAATGCCCAATTTAACGTGTAGAATGAGGTGAAGAACACTAGTTCTCTACTCAAACCCCTAATTTCTAATCTTAGGTTAGCGTAATGGGCTCACTAATCAGCCTATTAACTATTAATTGACCTAACTAGCAAAATAATAAAAACTTAAAACAATAATATCTACTAACTTGTTGAGCCAAATCATTATGTGACCACTCTAAAAAATAACCAACCACCATCTCAATCCAATGTGACCAATTACAACACCTGATTCGGTCATAAACAAAAATTATAACTAAGACAATAAGTCATAGGGGTAAAATGGTCACAAAATGATTCAGTAAAAATCGTGGACATGTGTCACATCCCCTGAACAACACATTAAAATTTGATAATGATACGACCACTAGGGGATTAAATAGAATTATTTTACTATCCTCCTATACGTGAAATATGAGTCGTTAAATTCTCCCCTCCCCTTTAGGAATTTTGCCCTTGAAATCCCAAGCAAGCACGAGCAAACAAAGTATCTTGCATGCCTACCATCCTTGAGCAGCTAATCTATCATTCAATAGTCCATGCAACCAAAATCTTACTCTAGCATGTGGAATTCTAATAGTGCAAGACACAATAACACAAGTAAGATATGATATATGGGACATACCTCTCAAATAGTTCTGGATGGGTCATTCGTTTTCTCTTTTATTTCCATGTGAAGTTATCATCGTCCTTGCTCCATTGTATCTTGACTAGCTTAACGACCATCCTTCTAAGCCGTTTCATGTCATTTCCAACAACGTAAAGCGGCTTACAAGGTTTAGAAACTTACAAATCTGCCTCTAAATCTTCCTTCTGATCTGGAGACTCTATGACACCCTACATCCGTTAATGTCACTCTTTATCATAATGCATTAAGTTCCGTGAAGTGTTATAGGCAAACATAAACAAAATCTCACAAGACAGACATATAAAATAGCAGTTGAAATTTAAAACTTTATTTTTCAATAGAAAATATCGTAGTCTCAAATCCAGTTACAACATCAGGCTAAATTACTAGAACAAAATACGTCAAACAAAAACATCTGTTTTACCCTAAAAGCCATCAGAGTACAGAAATGAAAAATCATAATCCCCATATGTAGCCACAACAAAGTAGATAAATAGTCAAAGCGATAAATCAAAGCAAATCAAGATCCAAGCAGAAACAAAAGAGAGAGAAAGTCCTAATCAAGCCTAAGCGTTCCCACCTTGAGAACCTAGGAGGGAGGAAAGAGAGAAAAGGAAACAAAATGAGTCAGACATAAAGTCTGGTGAGTATAGTGACTTTTAGCATATAAAGAGGTAAGAGTACCAAGACAGGCAAATAAACTGGATGAGAGATAACGGTAACATATAACAGGTATAAATAGGATGAACAAGATAGACATAATGCACAGGATTAACTGTGCTTCTCAACTACTTTCTCTACACCAATACTAGTATACCAGATTAGGTGTTTTCCAATTACTTAACAGAAACATAATGAAATCAACAGAAATATAATGGTAGATTTAGGTGTATTCTAGTTACATAATGGGTTTTACCCCAAATAGAAATAACAGGTACCCCACCAGAAGTAATGGGTGTTACCCCAAACAGAAGTAACGGGTACCTAAACAGGAAGGACTATGTAACGATCCAGAATTTGGGGCCAATTTAAAATTTTTATTTTAGAAATTTTAATGGGTTTTAATATTTAAAATAATCTATTTTAAATAAGAATGACTAAGAATTTATTTTAAAATGAATAAATTCAATTTAATTATAAAAGGAGTTTAGGAATAGCGCTGCAGTTTGAAAATTTGAATTTGAACTTTAATTGAATATACAAGATTCATTTTAAGTCAGAATTGAGCGAAACCAAAAATATTTAAATCTGTTTAACCATATCATTCTAACGAATCAGAAAAACTGAAATTTCGTTTTAAAAATCAAAAGTTATGTCCAGTTTAAAAGTTAGAGAAGTCGCTGTAGAATTTATATATATTTTAATTAAATATATTGGCCTTGAAAATAGCCATTTTTCAAATGACCTTGGTTTCCGACGAAACCACTTTTGTTGGAACTGGAATGTCAAATTATTGCTAAGTTTCAATTTTCATATTTTTTCGAATTAATATGTGAGCGTGGTAAAGGAAAACGTGTTTTGTCAGTTTCAGTCAAATTTAAGGGTCCGTTTGTCATAGGTCCCTATTAAGTTTCAAAATTAGGCACACATCCAGTCCTAAACTTATTGTAAATCAGGTCCCTATTTTTCAAAAACGTATAAAAAAATCACATAAATTCATTATTAAAAAAACACGTTCACGGCAAAAATATCAGGTGGAAAATCAATCAAAAACCACGTCAAAACCCAAAATAACACAAAATCAGCGAAACAATAATTTTTTGCATCAAAAGATGCACCTATTCGTAAATAGTTGCATACATTCATGCTTATATTTCAGTATTGCACCCAAACTGCAGTATAAATGCATACATGTATGTAGCTAAATTGCATTATATGCATCCTTTTATGCATATATTCAAATTTGGTCTGTTTTTTCAAGCATTCGCCGTTTTCAAACATTGTTGCACACATTTATGCTCATGTACAGAATAAATGCATGCATTCATGCGTATATTCGCAAGCCGTCATCCCTCTTAAATTTTTTGCACACATGCATGCATATATACAGAATAGTTGCATTCATGTATGCAAATTTTCGTTACACGCGAATCTCAGTTCAACTTTGTATGGATAAATGTATGCAGTTATTTGCTAATAGTTGCATACATGTATGCATATATTGGTCCAGATTTTCAACATAAATACACTCTATAAATATATGCATACATGTATGCTACTATAAGCAATAGTTGCACAGAAGTATTCAACTTTTTTTTTAATTTGCGTGGACTCTTGGGATTATTTCCAGATTTTAGAATTTTTTTTTATGCATGAGCACATTTTTTTTGCATATTTGAAAAAGGCGGAAGTAGATGTGGAAGGAGGAGGGATGGACTAAAAATTTTGGTCGGCAGCTAAAAATAGGGACCGGAAATGCATAGAAACTTTGACTGGGTGTGGTGTTAATTTTCAACATTTTTAGGGATGTGAGCCTAATTTTCACCAAATTTAACCGACTCGAAAATGGCCATTTTTCAAATAGTCTCAAAATTCGATGAAATTAGTCTTCTTAGGACCGTATCGTGAAAACATAACTAGAAATAATTTTTCTGTGATGTTTAGAGGTCGTATGTGTCCCCGGTGAATTTAAATGTAAGATTGAATTAATTAAATAAATGATTTATATATTAAATTAAAGAAAACAAGCTGGAGATGATCAAACGACTGACGGGACCTAGCCCATCGCGTCCAGAACGTAGGTATTTGCCTAGGGACAACTTTCGTTGGGCTGAAATTGGAGTTGAAATGGGTCAACGGGCTTAAATTAGTAATTAAGAGTTTTTATTATTATTTTAATATAGATATCCCTCGGAATTAACAACCTAACCCTAATTTCTGAACAAGCCGCCAGCTCCCAAACTAATGGCAGCAGCTTCACCCCCTTACTCTCTCTTTATCTCTCGATCTTTCTCTTGTATGAAGAATTCATAAACACAAAATCGTTCGTCTAGAGGAGCTCTACACAACCAACGGTGATGATCTCACATCTCGACCTCTGGCGATCAGAATTCCTCCTCCAAGGCGGTTCGTTCGCTGCTGATTTGGAGATGCTAGGGGGCTGCGAGTTTGGAGTAATTCATGGTGGGGGTGGCTCTCGTATTGGCCCTTCACGGGGTGGTGATGGATGGTCTCCGGCGGGCTAGGATGTGGTGCGACGGTGCAAGGGTTTGATTAAGCGATGGGTGGTTTCAGAGCACGAACGATACAGATGAAAGTAGAAGGAAGGGAGGGGCCGTATTTTTCAGTGTAATAAAAGGAATTAATTATTATTTTAATTATTCGAAATGTAACTTACGATTAAAATGGTCATAACTTCTACAAACAGAATCAGAATTCGATGAAACAAAGTTCGTTGGAATCGTATTTCCAACATCTACAGCATGAAGTAAACCAGATCTAGATCAAAGCAAGTTGGAAATTCAGATAAATACCACTGTGAGATTTCTCGTTTTAAATTTTAAATAAAAATTTATATATATGTGAACTGTTTCTGATTGATCTTAATTGCGATTCTAATTTTTTATGTGCCGTGAAAAATTTGGATGGATTGATTTACTGTGTTGATGTTGCTTTGTCGAATTATATTTCGTTGGAATATAAATATCGATTTGGTTAGAAATATGTTATGTGAATAGAAATAACATTTTCATTTGAAATATGTTATGTGAATAAATATAACATTTTTGTTATAAAATGTAGAATGAGATTAAAAATGCCTTTTTGATTAGAATTATCTAATAAGATTTAAAAATACCTTTTTGATTAGAACTGTCTAATTAGATTTAAAATATCATTTTTGCTAGAATTGACATATTTCATTGTCATTTTGTGTGAAATTTAAAAGAACAAATTTCATTGTCATTTAGTTGTAATAAAAAGAAGACATTTTCCCATTGTCATTTAGTTGAAATAAAAAGAAGACATTTTTCCATTGTCATTTAGTTAAGATAAAAAGGGACATAATTTCATCGTCATTTTTGAAATTAAAAGATTACGTTTTTCAATGTAATTGGAAATGAAATAAAAAGGAATTAAAGAATTTACATTTTTATATGTAAACAAAAGAAATAACGGAATTCACATTTTTTTATGTAAATAAAATATTAAATAGAAATCTACATTTCCTATGTAATTAAAGAATAAAATTAAAGAATTACATTTTTTATAGATATAAAAGGAATATATTTTTGTTAAACATTCTTTTTCAATAAAAGAATAGATTTTGTTAAACATTCTTTTTCAAATAAAAGAATAGATTTTGTTAAACCTTCTTTTTCAAACAAAAGAACAGATTTTGAAGTACCATCCTTTCCAATAAAAAAAAGAAGTCATGTGTTATTGTCATATTTGATTACAATAAAAGATTAGAATTAAACAAGATTTTCATTTTGTTTACATTAAAAGAAGTAGATCAAAATATATAGTTTTGTGTACATTAATAAGAATTAAATAAAAATGGACATTTTTGCCACTTTGAAAGAATGAAGTAAAAATGGACATTTTTGTCACTTTAAAAGAATAAACATAAAGATGTACATTTTTGTTACATTAGAAGAATTGGAATAAAAAAGTACATTTTTGCTAGAAAATGTATATTAGAATAAAAGATTTCATTTCTATGTGATATTAGAAATATTCATTTTTGGTCACTTAAAAGGATTTCACCAAAATGATCATTTTTGGTCATTGAAAAGAATTACACAAAAGATTTAAAAATTTATATTTTTATTGTCGATTAGTTATAATGAAAAGATTAGAAATAAAAACATACATTCCTGTGTAGTGTTGATCTCATTTAAAGGAATAGAATTAAAAACAAATATTTTTATGTAATATCATTCTTATTAAGGAGAATAGGATTAAAAGTTAAGATTTTTATTGTAATTTGTTCACAATAAAAAGAATTGAAATTGTTTGTTTGTGATGTTGAAATGTTTGATGTGTTAAATATATTGTTAGTATATTCAAACTGAATATTACACTTCCATTTACAAGTCATCCGACTTGTTTTTGTGATTGGGTCGATAATTTTTACACATCGCCCAAGTGCACAAATAATTTATTATATGATTGTTGGATGAAACCCCACATGGGTGTTGGGATGATATTTGATCTGCACTAGTCCCAATATTTAGTGTAGAATCCACTTTGGGTGTTATTTGGATGTTGGAGAAATATTTATCATTGATTATATGCAATACATAGTTGTTGATTGAGTCACATTCCAATAAAGAATATATTTTAGAAAAAGGATATTTTAGAATAAGAATATATTTTGGAAAAATATATTTTTATTGGAATGAACTAGTTATTCACTAGAATAAATCATTAAATTTAGATTTAATAAAGTTAAATTTGTTAATATTTAATTGAAATTAAATTTAATAAATTGGATTTTGGGTTTGTTGTGAATAGTGTCTTAAATAACACTGCTCTTAAACCCCGTATGAGAAGAATAATCTTTTAATTGAGATTATTAAAGTCTTCAATTATATTTAGTAATTGAAATAAGATGAAGTGTGAGTTGGGTTTATTGTGAACTGTGTTTTTAAGCGACATTTGTTCTTTAACCCAACTGACAGTGAAAATATGATTTGGAACATATAAATCTTTTATTAAGATTTAAATAGAAATTTTCCAAAAGTAAAGTTTTCCAATTTAATATATTAAATTGGAGTTGAATGGAATTCGAATTAATAATAACCGAGATAAGCTTCGGTAAAAGAAAACTGATACTACCTATGGAATTTAAGAGGCTTTGCCGTTATTCCATTTATATTATTGGTCGGATACAGAAGTTTATAACGATTATATATATTGATTTGATTTCTGCGAAGATTCCATATTTTATGGAAAATGATTTGGGTTTACCGTGAACTATGTTTTAAATGACATTAGTTCTTTAACCCAATTAAGCATAAGATTAACTTATTAAATTTAAATAATCATTGAATAATGATTTGTGATATTTAAAACCAAATGGTGTTTTAAATAAATCTTTAAAAGAAAGATTTAAGTATAAATTTAAGGAATTTATCTTTGATAAGATAATGCGAATAATTTATTAGAAGATTAATTCTGAATTGGAATGTGGCGTTGGATGTGTTTTTATAGTACTTGATTTTTAATTATAAAAATACGTGAATTATTCGGAAAGACCGGGTTTAACCCATTCCGAATAATTATTATGAAGATGAAGAGTCGAAGATGAAGGCGGTGATTAAAGACCGACGATCTTCACATCGAATGGATGTGTTGCTACCGAGACCCATGATGGGAGTAGCTACCTTGAAGGGGCTCTAGTGGCAGCCGTCCGGACTATTGTTGATTGTTTCGGATATACGAGGAATAAGGTGCCTCCGGTTTCGTTCAGACCCAGAACAGACTTGTAAATGGATGTGTGTATGACATTGGATTTCGTTCCATGTGAATTAAATTGATTTTTATTAATGTATATCTGATTGGTGGTGGAGAATTTATTCTCTGCTTAACACCCTGGTATATATTAATAGTGATTGATCGCATGGCGTGAATTGTCAATGTGGCACGCCAAGATGCAATTGATTCAGGCTTTTGTTGAAAAGCAAGGCCTTGTGATATGATCAAAGTATAGCCTATTACGGCATAGCTTTGTGTATAGCGTGACTTCGCGAGCCTCACACCCCGGTATGAGTCAAAAACGGGAGTAGGACTGCAGGGAGTGCACACGTTTCTTTCTAGCTAGGAGTAGTGCCGGTGCTTGAACAGGCTGGCATTTTACTTATGTGGATAATGGATTTTGAGGCGCCTCGGATTTTTATAGGCCGTTAGTGGTCATACTATAGGTCCAAAGGGACCGGGAAGCGTGTGTTCAGGCATAACTAATCCACTACCCTTAGGTAGGGACCGGCCCTGAAGTTCCAAGGGTTCACTGCGGGGGATCCTGAGGCATTTGCTAGAGTGTCTCAAATCGTAGAGGAGCTTGCCCCTAGCCTCGACTCATGATGGAAATCCAATTTCCAATACGACCTTGCAGTTTTGATTGTAGAACTAGTATGGCGACATAGTAGGATGAGTTACTATGCCGTCTATGATTGATACATTATGATTGAAATGTTTATTATATATATACCCATATATATACACACTAATATTAAATCTGTTTTATCGTATCAAGCATCTTTTGACCATTATAAGGTAAAACCCTATCCTCCGGTTTGCGTTGCATTGTGTGATGGGACTTGGGTCTTATAATGGTTTCATTTTTCTAAAAAGCATTGCGTTGTTTAACGTTTTACTTTATTTTATGCACTAGCAATCCAATGGAGTAAACCCGTTCCGCGTTAGCGGTGTGGTCCTGTGATTAGCCTTATTATTAGATAAGTTAAGTTAAGATTTCTCGTACCAGTCCCATGACTGACCTGTATTTTGTTTCACTGGCAAACTCGGGTGCCCATATTTTCCACACGGGCAGTCGAGTAGCTTTTTGCAGATATATTTACAGGATCCTGGTTTACAGCTGAAGCAGTATTCGGAAAGCTCTATATCCGTGTATTCCTTTCGGTTGTATATTTTTATTATTTTCCGCTGCCATTTAAATGTAATTTAAAACTCTGATATTATTGTATTTCTATTTTTGTAATAAGTATTCATACTCTGTTACATTCTTGTACTCTGATGTAATTGTTGTAATCAGCAATAAAATGTTCTTCAGTTTGTGTTCTGTTGTGTATTGTTCTCAAAGCAATCAATGCTTTCCTTTACGGGGAAGTTCGGGTCGTTTCAGACTAGATGTACCCTAATTACTTCACCCAAGTGATCGGCTCCCTAACTCGTAAATACCCTGTGTCGGCCCCACAGTAGGGTGTATTACTTCCTAAAGTGGCAAACTATAGAAGGACGTAGACCTATTTACAGGTGCTACAATGACTTATTTTCCCAAGCAGGTCGAACCCATGTACGCACATGACCCCGTTGGAATGCACCATCAAACACCCCATTCCAGAAGAACCTCTTACAATTAGTTCAGTAAGCGTGCCTTGACCCCTACCTAGTGCGGGGTCCCCATTTAATACCAGAATGGGTTACTGACTTATATGGGTTCCACACAGCAGATGACACAAGTCAAACCCCTAAACTTGTGTCCTTAACTAACTAGGATTTCAACAGGTTAAGTCTTACAACATAACCCCCACAAATTTAACAAGTTATAGATAAACAGTTTCATATAACCCCAACAAATGTAACAGGTTAAGTTTCAGATTAACAGGTTCATACAATCCCAACAGATTGAACAGGTTTACTTAACCCCATAGTTTTAACAGATTTCATAGGTTACTTACGATTTATTTACATGTTCCCCTTAATCTTTGAATTAAGACTACAAATTTACATGTTCATACACCCCAAATTTCAGTTATATACCACAGTACAAGATATGCCCCAAGTTTCCCTCTTTTATTTTCATTACCAAACATTCCCTAATTGTCCCAATTTCATTCGTACGTATGTCTCTTATGAGATTGGCCTAGGCTCGAAGGTAGCCTAGGCTTATAAAATAAAAAGGGAATAAGAGAGAGAAGAATAGAAATAACAGAAATATGCATATAATAACAACTGAACAGCAAAATAGGTGTATGGAAAATTACATGTAATTATAGCATAACTGTTTAAATATGAATCAGTTTCTTAACAGGCATAGGATTTGATCTAGGTTTATTAACATGTCAAGGTTACTATTAAATTTTTATATCTATAACTAACATGAACTCACAAAGATTGGATTGGAGTACAAGAAATGTCTCTGATGTATGTATAGGATGGTGTTGTAGAAGATAGTTTGATTCAATTCAACTTGAGGCAGCATCTCCTTGTCTCCATTGTTTTAGGTGTAGGAAAACAATAGATATGATGGCCTTTATATAGACTATCTTCAACGAACCCAGCAAAAAAACAAGTCCAGGTTCAGAAAACAAATCCACCCAGATATGGGGTAGGTCGACCCAAGGGGTCGACACACCCTTGTATCGGTCGACCCATAAGTCAACCCCCTTGGGGTGTGAGTCGACCGCCAACGGGTCATTTTCCTGCGTTGGTTTTCTGCCCCTCCAGTTTGATTTATTTTGAATTTTTGGTTTGATTTATTTATATATATCCTCCTTATATGTATACAAACTTCTGACCTTTATATCTTCTTCATACGATGCCCATTTTACGTGAACTCGAAGCCTATTTGAACCAGAATTCTGAGACGAATGCAATGGTACCATCCATTTTACTTAATTCCTAATATTTAATTAAGTATCCTTTAGTTTATTGTCATTAATATTCTTTAAAATTACGGGGTGTTACTTTCTCCCCCACTTAAAGGATTTCGTCCCCGAAATCTCTAAGTCAAGAAGAGTGTTACTATCCTAACATCCACAACCATCTATTCATCCATTATCCACAAGCATCCATTGTCCTTAAGATTTTTGTAATGCTTGTATGAACATATGCAATGGTGTGTGTATATGTCCTTACACTAATGTGAAAATTAGGTGGTCGACTAATTCAGTTGACCTCCTTAATGAAATTTATGTTCGTCCCATGTAACCAAAATGTACGCAAGTAGTCCTACTATATCATGTTAACTCTATATGTGTGCACAATCATTCATCCAAATGCAACATCCACATGATGATACATCCATTTTCATCCATATAAAATCTTGATGCACATGCATCCATATGCATTATGAGTGGGTTTGAGATGATTAAGTGCCTAGTGTGTGTGTATGCATCCACGAGCAACCAATTGAAACCATCAAACATAACATATCTTAAACACATGTTTCCAACCATCAGATTCTAGCTAAGGATCGAAAGGTTCGAGCGATAGGATATACTTGAATGATAGAAGCAAGTATAAATAAAAGCTTGGAAAAAGAAGTTAAGAACATACTTTTGAAAAGAAAAGGGTATGAAGCTTGAATCTTGTCTTCAGCCCCCCAAGTTGCATCCTCGCAGTTTTCTCCCTATTGAAATTTTATTAATTTAATGTCTCTGTTATGTAGTTTCTTAATCTCTGATCCAAGTATTCAGGTAGGAACTCATCTAACTATTGCCTCCTTTACTACGTCCACTTCCTTAAGCATGCTCAGCTCAACCACCTCTACTGAATTGTGAAGACATTTCCGCAAATGGGAAACATGGAAAACATCATGAACACCAACCAACCTCTCTGATAATCTCAACTTATAGGCCATCCGACCTATCTTCTCTACTACGGGAAATGACCCTGCAAACCTTGGTGCTAATTTCCCTACAGACCCAAAGCGAACCGCATTATTCAGGGGTGATACTCTGATGAAAACTATGTCTCCTACATCAAACTCAATGTCAGGCCTTCTCTTATCGGCGTAGGACTTCTGCCTGTCCTGAGCTGTCTTCATATGTTTGCAGATAACATCAATATTTTTTGAAGTCTCGCTAACCATCTTAGGTCCAAGTAGAAGCCTATCCATAGACTCCCACCAACAAGTCGATGATCTGCAAGGTTGCCCGTATAGTGCCTCAAAGGGTGCCATGCCAATACTACTAGTATGATAGCCGTTGTTGTAGGCGAACTCCACCAATGGGAGGTGCTCCTCCGAAGTCCCTCCGAAGTTTAGGATACATAGCCTCAAAAAATCCTCTAGAACTCCATTCACCCTCTTAGTTTGTCCATCGGTCTGAGGATGATATGCAATGCTTAAACATAACTGTGTTCCTAGTGCTTCTTGCAAGCTCTTCTAGAACTCACTAGTGAAGATGGGATCACAATCACTCACTATGCTAGAAGGTACTCCATGTAGACAAACTATCTCGCAAAGATAAACTGATGCTAACCATGCTGCCATTCTCTTGCTCTTAATAAGAATGAAATGAGCGCTGTAAGTAAGCCTGTCCACTATAACCTAAATACTAGTGTTGCCTTTCCTAAATCTAGGAAAACCATCAATGAAATCCATAGAGACACTCTTCCACTTCCATTGTGGGACATCCAAAGGATGAAGCAAACCGCCAGGCTTCTTCTGTTCTGCTTTTACTTGCTGGCATACTAAAAATCGAGCTCCGAGTTTCGCTACATCTTTTTTCATTCCAGCCCAAAAGAAAACACTCCTCATGTCTCGATACATCTTATCGCCGCCCGAATGTATAGTCATCCTAGAGTGATAAGCTTCCTCAAGGACTGTCCTCAGCAAATCTCTAACTAGGGGAACACAATGCCTACCATCTCGTCGTAGCCACCCTTTATCATCCATGGAACATCTATTAAGGTGACTAGAATCTCCCCTCTACTGAGCCTATCCAAGAGGTATGCTATCTGTGGGTCCTCTCATTGTGAAGATCCTATCTGATCCATAAGAGTAGGTCGCACCTCTAGAGATGCCAACAAACCAGTTGTAAGATCCGTAGATGGCTTAAAATCGAAGGTCGATATGTACTCCAAACTCTGCCTTTATATGAATAGAGGACTCAAGGTCATCCTCTGCCTACTCAACGCGTCCGCTACTGCATTACCCTTACCAGGGGTATAAGCAATCTCAAATTCATAGGATCCAGGAACTCCATCCATCTTTGCTATCTCAAATTGAGATCCTTCTGCGAGGACATATACTTGAGCGACTTATGGTCCGTGTATAACTCGAACCTTTCTCCTAAGAGATAACGCTGCCAAGTCTTAAGTGAGAACACTATAGCAGCCAACTCCAAATCGTAGGTAGGGTAGTTCTTCTCATGAACCTTCAACTGTCTACTACCATAGCACACTACCCTTCCCTCCTACATCAAGACGACACCAAGTCCTGTACCACACGCATCAGTGTACACTATGAACACTTTGCTCCCATCAGGCAATGTCAAAACTGGGGCTGTTGTCAGAGCCCTCTTTAGTCGCTAAAAAGAATCATCACAATCCATACTCCAAGCAAAGGTCAGATTCTTCTGTTTCAGTCTGGTGAGTAGGGCTAATATCTTTGCGAAGTCCTTGATAAACTTCCTATAGTTGCCCGTTAAACCAAGAAAACTTCACACCTCCGTTGCGTTCCTTGGAACCTTCCATTCTTGAACTGCAACTATTTTCATGGGATCAACCGCTATTCCATCCTTGGAGACCACATGCCCTAGAAATCTTTCCTCCTTTCTCCAAAAGTGACACTTGGAGAATTTCTGCTTATGCTGGTGTGTTCTGAGAGTCCTCAAGACCTCCCTTAAATGTAGGGCATGCTCTTCCTTGCTCTTCGAGAAAATCAAAATGTCATCCAAAGAAACCACCATGAACTTATTCAAAAACTCGCTAAATACATTGCTCATCAGATCCACAAAATAAGCTGGTGCATTCATCAATCCAAAGGGCATGACTAGCCACTCGAAGAAGCCATCTGGAGTTCATAAAGAAGTCTTGTCTATACTGTCCTCGGACACCCTCAATTGAATGAAATCCCATGGCCAAATCCAACAGCGAGAAAACACATGCGCAAATAAGTAGGTCAAACAGATCATCTATCCTCGAGAGTGGTGGTCTGTAGTAACCCGCATTTTAGCTGTTGAACAATTTATTTATTTAATTATTAAATATCGATTTATCGATATCGAGAACGTGAATTAAGTAATATTGAATATTTAATTAATAATTATAATATAATAAAATATATTATAATGTCGAAATAATCAAAAATATTGGAAATACAAATATTCTGTGAATGGGGTCATCCCAAAGATATAATTCAACTTAGAGTTGGATTATATTGACGAATATATTCAATCGACGACAGTTTGAACGTATAATTATATTATAATTAAAATCGAGCTTGAAATGGCGCTGCAGTTCGTAAATTGGCGATTTGAACTTCAACTGAATGTACAGGATTCGTTTTAAAACGGATTTCTGTGAAATAAGAAAAGTGTGGAGCTGGTGGAGTATATCTTTCTAGTGGAAGAGAAAAATCGGGATTTCGTCATGTAGATTTTGATGTATGTCCAAATCAAATTTTAGAAAAGTCGCTGTGGAATTCCTTTATAATTTATAAAGGAATTATTTATATTTTTAAAAGGGATTTCAATATAAATCAAATATCTGGTTGACCCAGAAGTGAATATCGAGTTGTAAATACATACAGGAATATTCTAGAGCTGTGTGGTATGCCACTGTGAATATAGACGATAATATTTAATTTTTAATATTTAATTTAATTATATTTAAATATATTTATATATTTAAATAGGCTATTTAGAGCGTTAAAAATAGCCACTTTTGCAAACGAAGTCGGAATTCGACGAAACCAGTTTTGTTGGATCCGCAATATCAAATAGTTGTTAGATTTCCAGTTTCGTGATTTTTAGAGTCGTAGTGTGGCCGTACGGATTTTTAGAGTGTAAAACAGTCAGTATTTTGACGGTTAAAAATACGCTGTGTGAGCAAACGGAGTCGGAATTCGACGAAACCAGTTTCGTTGGGACCGTAATGTCGGACTCTACCTACATGTCCAGTTTGGTGATTTTTGGGTATCGTATGTGATCACAAGAATTTTAGAGAAGGATAAAAACAGCCGTTGCTTAAAATTTAATATAATATTCGAAAAATAAATATCTAAACTCTCTATAAATAGGCCACCATCAAATTCCTAAACCTAATTCATTTCTGAGGTCAACCAAAATTCCGCCGTCAGTGTTTGTCTTCAGGAAAACAAATATTCACCTTAAAAATTCGAAATCAAATAGAATAAAATTTCTAAAATCCTATAGTAAGGGTATTTGAAGTTCTTAGAACTTCCTCTTCATTCGGATAGCAATTTCGTGGAGTTCGATGTCAGCTCAGTGTTCCAGGAATTTTCCAGCGTTGGGTTTTATTCTAGGGTTCGACCTAGTTCGAGATTCAAAGAGTTTCAAAGCAATTCGGGTTCGGATTTGAACTCAGGATAGTGAGTAGGTTCGATTGGAAGCTTTTTGGGGAATTCCGAGGATACTTGTGTCGCACAAAATACTGTGCATGGCCCTCGTTGGCTGTCCGTCGAGGTGGAAAAGAGTGGCGACGAGTTAGGAGAAATGAGGATGGAGTCGACGGGCGTTGGAAAAGAGGGACGTCGGTGGTGTTTATTTGGAACTCGGTGGAGTTGAAAATGAGATGGTGTTTGAGTTTTTGGAGCTCGAAATGTACAGGAGCAGGTCTTTTTCTTTGAACGTGGAAGAAGAAGTTAGGTGGGCTAAAGGGTGCGGATGGATGAAGGTATATGGGCCGAAGTTTAAAGGGTTTGAGGCCCGCTTGGAAATAATGTTAGTATATTTTAATTTAAACAATATATGATCTTGTAACCTAAATATCTCGGTCATACTTTATCAGGTTGACGAACTGTAAGTTGCGTTGGGAACGTATGGACGAGAGCTTCACAATGAAGCTGACTGGAAGTCCATCGGAGCTCGTGACAATTTATGGCGAAATAAATTGTTTGATTCAAAATCAAAACAAACAGTTTATTGTTCTTTAACGATGAACTGCAAATGTGAGTAAAACTCACCAACTCTGAACAGTTTATATTTTCACGTTGTATTGTTAGAACTGTTAAAATTGTCTGTTTGACTGTGTGTTGATTGTTTGATTGAACTGCTAGTCAGTTAGTTAAATTTCTATATTGATTCTGTTTAACAGAATATATCATATGGAACTGAAAGTGATGTTATCTATATTGTCTAACATCTGTGATGCAGGGAAACAGGTTGGAGGAATCCGACTGGATTCCTCAACAGTTATTTTATTGTTTTTCATATATTGTTATATGATGTGATATAAAATCTGTGGGCGATTATATGTGCTTGGACGATATTGAACATCGTGATTCGATCTGATTGAATACCATAACATACGGGATGTTGATAAGGGAATTTTCAAAGTGATATTGAAAATAGAATATTTATAAATTGGAATATTTATAAATAAGAGATATTTATAAAGTGGAATATTTATAAATAAGAAATGTTTATAAATTTGAATATTTATAGATAGGAGATATTCAAAAAGGAAATAATTTCAAACCATTTTCTTTCTGAATGGAAAGGCCTGTGTGGGGGGTTTGGGGATTTTCCCGATGCTCCCTTTACAAAGGAGGTTATAGCGAATTTTCCCAGGAATTTAAGGAGTTAGAATATTTGAAGAATAAATTTGAAAAGGAAATATTTGTAAACCATTTACAAATAGAATTGGAAAAGGAACATTGTAAAAGGAAATCATTTTTAAAGTGTAGAACCGTTATTTAAAAGTAAATCTTTTCAAATGAATAAAACGTTGTTAAAAAGGAAATCTTTATAAAGTGAATAAAGTTAATCGAATATGGTATTCGAAAGGAGAAATCGAATATGGTATTCGAAGTTAGTTAATCGAATATAGACATTCGAAAGGAGTTAATCGAATATGGTATTCGAAGTCAGTTAATCGAATATGGTATTCGAAGTTAGTTAATCGAATATAGACATTCGAAAGGAGTTAATCGAATATGGTATTCGAAGTTAGTTAATCGAATATGGTATTCGAAAGTTAGTTAATCGAATATGTTATTCAAAAGGGGTTAGTCAAGTCGAGTTAGTCAAATAGAGTTAACCAGTTAGAGTTAATCAGTTAGAGTTGACCAGTTGGAGTTAATTAGTTAGAGTTAATCGATTAGAGTTAAAACGAACTAGAGTTAATCAAATATAGTTATTTGAGACAGAGTTAGTCAAACATAGTATTCAGGGTAAGTTGCCATCTTGTACGACTGCTAGCGTAATTCGCAGGGCTGTAAATAGCCTTCGGCGGTCGGATGTTTCCTGAGGGAGTCAGGCGTAACCATTGTGATCGCTGCGATCTAGAGTCAAGCGAATGGAGTTTAATCGAATATTAGTTATTCGATAGGAGTTAATCGAGTTGATCGAGTTGAGAAATAAGTTAAGTTAAATAAGTTGAGTTGATCGGGTGGTTCGACCAAGTTAGTCGAGCCTAGTTAAACGAATCGAATTGGTCGAACCAAGTAAGTCGAGTTAGGTTAGTCAAGTTAGTCGAGCCTAGTTAAACGAATCGAATTGGTCGAACCAAGTAAGTCGAGTTAAGTTAGTCAAGTTTGTCGAGCCTAGTTAAACGAATCGAATTGGTCGAACCAAGTAAGTCGAGTTAAGTTAGTCAAGTTAGTCGAGCCTAGTTAATCGAATCGAATTGGTCAAACCAAGTAAGTCGAGTTAGTCGAGTCAAGTTAAGTTAGTTGAGTTAAGTTCGTCGAGTTAAATAAATCGATGTTAGTTTCATCGAAAGGAGTTATCGATGTTAGTTTCATCGAAAGGAGTTATCGATGTTAGTTTCATCGAAAGGAGTTATCGATGTTAGTCTCATCGAAAGGAGTTATCGATGTTAGTTTCATCGAAAGGAGTTATCGATGTTAGTTTCATCGATAGAAGTTATCGATGTTAGTTTCATCGAAGGGAGTTATCGATTATAGTTTAATCGAAGTGAGATTTTCAAATATGAGATATTTGAAAAGGAAGAGTTATCGAATATTAGATTTGTCGAAGAGAGATTATCGAATATCGTTTATTCGAGAAGGAGTTAATCGAATATAGGATATTCGAAGAAGAGTTAATCAAATAGAGATTTCTCGAAGAGAGTTAATCGGCGAATTCGTTTATATCGAATTCGGGAAAGTACTTATACTTTCCAGTGTTTAAATAGAGATTTATTTATTTATAAATAAATAAGTGTTAGGTTAATTATTCACTAATAAGAATAGAAGTAATAATTAAAGTTAGATAATTCGAAAGGAGGGATTATAACGTTATCGTTATAACCAATGTTTTAAATATAGAAGTGGATTAGTAAAATTGAATCCGAGAAAGGCGTAAAGAAGTTGTTAAAGATTAAAAGATAAACTTTGACCATTTCGAAGTTATAACGTTGTTCAGTTAAGGTCTGAGAGGTAATTATACCCCAACTTGAGTGACTTCCTTCTTAACTAAGAAATGGTAAGGTTTGATCGTAAAGGAGTTTTGGAAATGTTTTCCAAACGAGAATCAGAAATGTTTTCTGATAAAAGAAAAATAAGAATTTAGAATATAGGGAAAACAGGAGATAAGTAAATAAATGAACTAAAGAGATTTATGTTAAATGATGTTTGTTCGATATAATTTCCATTTGGAAATAATATCGTTGTTTGCACACTTGTTTTTCTTTGGTAGTTAACTCTCAGACTATCGAAGTTTTGACCATTTTAACGTTGTTAATATGGAGAGACCGGTTGGATTATTATCCGAAGAACCACTCTGTATTGGCATAAGCGTTGCGAATCATATATGCCAAAGATAATTGAAGACGGAGTAAAATGCAAGGGCTATCCTGTTTACAGAATAGTGCCTTCGGTTTGTCCAGTCCCAGGACAACTTGTATGGACGAAGGTCTGACAGAGTATATCCAATGGATCGCGTAAGTTGATCTGCTCAAACGTATTCACGTTTGGTGGCGGAGGAATTCGTTTCTCTTAGCTGTATACCCGTGTTATTTTTGGATAAGTCAATTTGTGATTTGGCGGGTATGACGATGTGACATTTCTAAGTGAATGAAGATGGATGTCTGACATAGTATTTCCAGACGGTCACGTACATTGATTTCTTCAACTATACCAAGAGCGGAAGCGGAGAAGGAAACTTCTTTTAGCTGACACGTAACGTATGGTTGTAGACGTCAATTAGTGATTCTGATGGATTTGACAATGTGGCATTCGAAGTGAATCTGATGTGATGATAAAGCGTAGCTTCTAGCCTCATCAACCAGTAAATGACAGAAATCGGGCAAGCAGCATGGCTAAGTCGGTCGCACCGAAGTAGGGTGTATAATCACCTATCTAGTGAATATTCATTTGTTTCTTAAATCTATCAATGCTGTCCCATATATATACGGGAACGGTTGCTGATCCCAACCGTTGGTGATGTACATTCGATACACTCAAGCGAAATGAGTGGTCGGTCATGTGTGGCTGAGTTACAAGATGTTCTTGTTGAACTTCAGTGTATCGTTCCTAGAGTACACTGATCGGAAGGTGGTTCCATACCTTGTCATAGTTGGAAATCCATTATCCAATACGTGCTTGCGATTTTGATTGTATACTATATATGTAGAACGTGAGATGAAAGCGTTTCTGCTAGTTGATATCTATTTGTACATAGACATTATTATTATATCAAAAGGTTTTTGATATAAAGATATTTTGGATTCTCATAAGGGAAAAACCCGTTCCGTTCTGCGGCGTGGTCTTATGAGATATTGTTTACTTGTTCATATACCTGTTTAAATTGTTTTACTCATACCAGTCCCATGACTGACCCGGAGTTTATTTGTTTTGTTTTCCCTAAACTCTTGGGTGCCTAATTTTGTACGGGCAGTCAAGTAGTCAGGAATTTACAGATATACTGGAAGAGCGTGGAGCAGGAGGCTTCAAGATCATATAGCTATAGTTATTTCCGCTGTGTTGTAAGTGTTGTACTCTGATAAGTGCTATTGTATACATAACTGTTATATTTCAAAGTTATGTTATCTATTATATGTTATTCGTTCCGCTGTGAGGTTCGTGTTACTCTGATGTTGTGTTCTTCTTCTTCTTCTATTCTAAGTTTCTATCTTATCTATTCTCACCCTCTGTCTTCTTTCTATTAGTTTCTTGAATTTCCAGTGTAATTTGGGGTTGGACTTGTGTTATTTAGTCAGCTCAAATTCCCCCGGATTTTCGGGTTACTACATGGTTTATTCTTCTTGGTGAGCTTAATCAACTCCTTGTAATCTACACGTAGACGAAGTAAGCCATCCGCCTTGGTTGCGAAGACGACTGGAGAACCCATTCTGAAATACTTCGCATAATAAACCCCATCTCAAGTAGCTCCTCTACTTGCTTGCTAAGCTCCCACCTCTCCCTAGGAGCCATGTGGCGCACATGTAATGCGACTGGCTTCATATCATCCACCAAGTATATCCGGAAATCAATCTCTCTCCTTGGAGGTAAGCCCCTAACCTCATCAAAAACATCTGGATACTCATAGACTATGGGTACATATCGCAAATTATCGATAGAAGCATCAAGTGATTCTAGGAAGCTAAGCATGACAGACCCCCTTGGGTCACAAGAAATCTCGAGAGTTCTCCCACGGAAAGTCAGAATTCTAACGACCCTCCTCTCACAGTCTAGGGTGGCACCATATATGGCTAGCCAATCCATCCCTAGAATAAGAACATAGCCTATAAAACCAAGCACATATGCGTCACACTCGAACTTGATGCCCAACACAGATATCCTCAAACCCCGAAATATCATATACAGATGAGCCGTGCCCCTAATGGGATTTGAGACAATAAAGGGATCGGAAAGAGTATTAATACTAAGGTGTAGAGATTCAACTTAGAATCAGAGATAAAAGAATGAGAAGCGCCAGAATAAAAAAGAGTCCTAACTGGATGTTTGAAAAGGGAAATCAAACCTTCAAAAGAATTTTTCCTACATCTGTCCAGTCCACTAGCCTCGAGGGCATGCACCTGCCCTCCAGAAGGTCCTGCCCTTTACCGTTGTCCTTGCTTCTTCGGGCATTCCTTACTGTAGTGTCCAACTTCTCCACAGATGAAAAAAGCATTCTTCCTTTTTCTGCAATCCTTGACCAGATGACCCAAGCTCCCACAACCATGAGATTTCTTCTTGTTCCGAGCTTTGTTGTTCTTTCCACCTTTATTTTTCTATTCTTTCTTGGGCCACACTTTCTTGTTTTGCGTATCATTGGTCCAGATCTCTTTCTTCTCATCCTTACCCTCTTCGTGCATCAATGACATGTCAACAAGTCTTTCAAAAGTTTCCCCCATAGGTATATAAGATAATGCCAATGCTTGGAGAGGTTGATTCAACCCTCTCGTAAATCTCAAAGCTTTCTTGTGCGTGGTATTCACCAGTTCCAGGCCAAACTTTGCCAGCTGATTGAACTTATTGACATGCTCTTTAATAGACATACTTCCTTGCTTACGTGCCAAGAATCTATCCATCTGCATACTCTCTTCTTCCTAAGAAAGAAACTTCATCTCGAACCTTTGTTAGAAATCAACCCAAGTATATACTGGGTGCCCTGCTTGTGTCACTTCCCACCAAAACGAAGCCTCATACTTAAGCTTCCATGCAACCAACTGTATCTTTCTACGGTCATCGACCTCAAACAGTCCAAAAAAGTTCTCTGTTTCTCGCAGCCAATTCCGTGGTTCCACAAAGCTTTTAGTTCCATGGAATGGTTTTCCTCCCATAGCACAGAAGTCCTTGCATATCTTAGAGCAATTACTTACTCGCAGAAGTAGAGGAACATCGTTTGCTGCTGGGGGAGGGGCATCTCCTTTGCCTCCGGCAGGCACCGTAGCCTCAAGATATCTACAGAACCAAGCTGGTATCTAAACGCCCTCGTGAAGATTCTATTCTCCAGACATGTTGAAAAGAAAAGGAAAAGGGATTCAAACAGAGAATCGAAAAGATATTTCATATAGCCTTAGGGAATATGTTTTCAAAAAATAGTCTTTTCCATGAAAATATTTTGCTTTTGAAAATAATTTTTAAAAACTTTTATCCGATCTTGTAACCTTTAACTCTTATACCAAATATGACACCCCACGTCCTTTAATGTCACTTTTTATCAGAATGCATTAAGTTCCATGAAGCATCATAGGTAAACAGAAACAGAATCTCACAAGACAGATATATAAAATAGCAGGGAAATTTAAAATTTATTTTTCAACAGAAAACATCATAGTCTCAAATCCAGTTACAACATTAAGCTAAAAATTAGAAACAAAATACATCAAACAAAAAAATTTGTCTTGTGCTAAAAACCATCAGAGTACAGAAATGAAAAATCATAATCCCCATAAGTAGCCATAACAAAGTAGACAAATAGTTGAAGCGATACATCAAAGTAGATCCAGATCCTAGCAGAAACGAAGAGAGAAAATCCTAATCAAGCCTGAGCATTCCTACCCTGAGAACCTAGAGGGGAAGGAAAGAGAGAAAAGGAAACAAAATTGGTCAGACATAAAGTCTGGCGAGTCCAGTGACTTTTGGCATTTAAAGAAGTAAAAATATCAAGATAGATAAATAAACTGGATGAGAGATATCAGTAACATATAACAGGTATAAACAGGATGAACAAGATAAACAGAATGAACATGATTAACCATGCTTCTCAACTACTTTCTCTGCACCAATACTAGTATACCGGATTAGGTGTTTTCCAATTACTTAACAAAAAAAGAATGATCCCAACATAAATATAATGGTAGACTTAGGTGTACTTCTAGTTGCATAACGAGTTTTACCCCAAACAGAAATAACAAGTACCCCGATAGAAATAACAGATGTTACCCTAAACAGAAATAACGGGTGTTACCATAAACAGAAACAATGGGTATCTGAACAGGCAGGACTAGATGTACCCTAATTACTACCCCCAAGCGATCGGCTCCCTAACTCGTAAATACGTTGTGTCGGCCCCACATTAGGGTTTATTACTTTCTAAAGTGGCAACCTACAGAAGGAAACAAACCTATTTACAGGTGCTACAATGGCTTATTTTCCCAGGTAGGTCAGACCCATGCACGCACATGACCTTGTTGCAACGCCATCAAACACACCTTTCTAGATAAACCTCTTACAATTAGTTCGGTAAGCGTGCCCTGACCCCTACCTAGTACGGGGTCCTCATTTAATACCAGAATGGGTTACTGACTAATATGGGTTCCACACAGCATATGACACAAGTCAAACCCCTAAAATTGTGTCCTCAATTAACTAGAATTTCAATAGGTTAAGTCTTACAGCATAACCCCCACAAATTTAACAGGTTATAGATTAATAGTTTCGTATAAACCCAACAGATGTAACAGGTTAAGTTTTCAAATTAACAGGTACATATAACCCCAACAGATTAAATAGGTTTACTTAACCTTATAGTTTTAACAAATTTCATGGGTTAGTTACAATTTATTTACATGTTCCCCTTAATTTTTAATTAAGCCTACAGATTTACATGTTCATTATAACACCCCGCATTTTTAATGAAATTAAAAATGTGGAAATATGCATATATATTATATACATAGATATATTTAAGAGAAATATTAAATAATGACAATAAAATTGCATGTAATAAGTTCATGCAGTGAAATGAAGGAAAAAGATTAGTAAAAGAAATTAAACGCAATACATGAAATGCAAAGAAATGCATGCGAACAATTAAATAGAAATAAAAAGGAAAATTTGAGAGGCTTCAGGAATTAGGTCACGAAATTAGCGTCATTGCGTTCATGGCGATTTTCTAGTCAATTTAGACCAATGGTTTGCAGAAAACCAATTTAGGATGAAAAAGATATCTTTAAATTAAATATTGCAACAAAACATGAAAAAAGAGGAATAAGAAAAAATAATGGTTACCATTGTCCTAATTCTTGTTAACAAAAGACTAAGTAGCCTAGTTGGTTAGAGCATGTGACATGCATACAAGAGGCACAGAGTTCGATCCCTGCTAGCGCCATATTTTTATCTTAGGGGAATGACTAAAAAATGGCTTAATGTGAACGCAGTTCAATTAAAAAGCGGTTTAGTGTGAAAGGGTTTAATTGGAGGATTAATTGGAAAAATGGTTAAAAAGAAAATATATATATATATATACATATGCATATACATACATACATACATACATATACATATATATATATATATATATATATATATATATATATATATGACGTGTGGGTGTCAACACTCTGCTGGTGCGCATCATGTTGCACACATGGTGCATTTTTATTGGTTAATGATCATTTTTTCGCAACATGGCTATTTTCTATTGGTCGGATGACGTGGACGATTCCTATGGTTCTGATCTAATATAATGGCCCTCATTAATTCATTACACCTATATAAACACATCTAGACCTAAACCTAATTTAACTACACTAATTCATGGCGCCTCCATGCTGCCTCAACCTAAACTAGTCCTCCTTCTTCAACAAATCAAAGTAAAAGAATTCTGTAAAGGGGATCGAATCTACAACAACTACAACACCTAATTCTCTTCCTTAATCCAATCTTTGTGACACAGACCTATTTACAAGTGTTATAGCGTCTTATTTTCCTAGACAAACCGAACCCATGCACACACATGACCCCGTTGGAACGTGCCATCAGAACACCCTATGCCAAATGAACCTCTTATAATTAGCTCAGTAGCGTGCCCTGACCCCTACCTAGTGCGGGGTCCCCTTTTAATACCAGAATGGGTTACTAACTAATATGGGTCCCACACAAAAGATGACACAAGTCAAACCCTTAAACTTGTGTCCCCAATCAACTATGATTTCCATAGGTTAAGTTTTACATGGGTTAATAGTGTCCCTGTAACCCCAACAGATTAACAAGTTTACTTAATGTGACGACCCGCCCCGCACCAGATGACATTTCCCTAAAATGCGCTGTACAGATGTCTAACCAGCACGGGACGGTCGCCAAAGAAAGGAATTTGAACTAACAAGGAACCAGTAGAATGTCTCACAGCGCATGGAATAAAATATAATAATAACATACTTGACATAAAACAGACGAGACAGTACATAAGTTGAAAACTAAACCATAATCATCATAGCAGCGGAAGTTCAAAATACAACTTATTACAACTCCAACATACTGTCACTAAAGCAAAGAAAAAGTTGCACTACTAATGCCCAAAGCAGTGACTAGCAACAACACAGGGAGAATATCAATATATATCATACGTGGAAGCCTCCTGCTCGTCTCCAGTACAACTACTCGTGCATACCGCCTAACCTATCTCTAGTCTGCCCGTTTAAGAGCACCTAGAGTAATAAGAAGAGACATAAAATTCTGGGTCAAACAAAAGTCTAGTATTAGCGATAAGCAGCAAAAACAGAACAATAACAAGTATAACTAACCATACCTGAACGTGGACCTACAATCAAAGAGTTAGCACAACAGGATGTACAATACTCTAAGGTGACACTAACATATGGTGTAAAGATACGGGGAAGGGGTGTGCATGTCGTAGTGATGTCAAACAATCAAGCATAGCAACCATCCTCACATCTCTCACTCAGTGCGTAAAGCATACGATATCCATCGCTTTGATCACCGAAATCCTTGCTATGATCACTCTGCCCCATGGAGTCATGGCGACTCCACTGCACTGATCCATAGTCACTAGTCCTTGCTATGTCCACTCTGCCCATGAAGTCATGACGACTTCACTGCACTGGCTCATAGCCATGCTACGATCACTCCGCCCCATGGAGTAATAACTACCCCACTGCACTGATCCGTAGCTTAACATTCGTCTCTCGGTGGTGAATCAAAGTTATGGACATCTATAACCCCTTAGCACATGTCCCGCCGCAAAGCCCAACTCATGAAGTTAACTCATTGGTTTCCATCTAGATCCTGAGTTACTACTTCCCATTTGGACTACCTTTGCATCTCAAATTTTGGCCTCCTCCGGACCGATTCGGTCCTTTTTCTTCACTTTGCTTCAGATCAGCTCCCTGAAGTGGCTCAGTTCGGGTACTCCCTTCGGTTCATGAGCTATAGTGCTCACCGGTTCGGTTCGACGTCCATCGGCTCGTGGTCAAGCTCCAGGTCATGATCTACTTCCCCTGGCGGCTCGGTTCGTGAACTTGGGTCGGTTCATATTCCACTCGTGGTGCATCGGTTCAGTCGCGCGCTCCGATTCATGATGCAGAAGTTTGGAGAAGTAGTTCGTGGTGATGCAGTTTGGAGAAGCAGTTCGTGGGTGGGCTACATGACCCGACCCGGTCCCCCTCCACTGATCCGACCCGGTTCCTGCACCATTTCCTGCAACTTTTCCAGCGACTGTTATACGCCACACGACGGCGTATTCGACCATTTTAACTGTTCTATGCAATCACAAATCAAACCAAACGATAATAGAAACATGTATAATCATCCACAAACATCAAAACAACAATTTAACATGTTTATACACATCAAACATACCCAAAACCCATGTTTTTCCCTTAATCCCTCTTAATCATGCTTAAGCATACAATTAGCAAAACTTATCCAAATTAGCCCAAATTTCTAACAGAGGCTTAAAATAATATTTAAAAATTTCTAAACATTTTTCCAGAATTTAATCATGTATAATTTTGTTAATTAACACTAATCACCCCTAATTAGCCGTAATTAGTGAGAAACAATGCAAATCACTCACCTTTGCCACAAATAAAACTTAGATCTGAAACTATCTCTGATTTGAGGCATTTTCCTATGCAACATAGTAGCTCCAACTCTGATTTGTGTTGATTTGCTTTGATTTGATGTAGGTCTTCTTAATTAGTGATTAGAAGGTAATTTGAAATGAATTTAGAAGGTGGAGGCCATGGCTAGGGTTAGAGAAATGTTTTAGGCGGCTGAGAAAATGAAAATAGAACGTTTCTTAACTGATTTCAGCCTCCCTATAACCCTAATTCGGAAATGGGTTATGGGTCTAGCTGCTAATCACCCCGTTAAGCCCAATTAAGCTATTTTCACCTTCCAAACCTTAATTCAGCCATATCTCCCAAACAGTAAGTCCATTTGACAAGTTTGACCACTCTACGGGGAGGTAAACCATCATCCAGATCTAATGGAAGTTGTTTCAGGTCAAAACTCCTTACCAATCAAAAGTAATAGGCGAAACAAGATTCGCCAGGGGCAAAACGATCATTTAAAAAAATGGACAAAAATCGTTGGAAAATGACCCCAATAGTCGTTCCCCAAAGTTACATGACCATACGACCTCATATGAAGAAGAAATAAATATTCTACGGTCCTTCGATAAGTAGAATGCTGGTCGTTACACTCTCCCCCCTAAGAAATTTCGCCCCCGAAATTCCTTAACCAAAAACATACAAAGGTGTCCCGCATGCCTATCAGTCGTTCACAAACAATCAAACATACACAATAAGCACAACAAGCCTACCCTAGCTTGTGGTCTACTAACAAGGGAAGAAATTATCACTATTAAAATCTTACCAGGCAAAGAGTTCTGGATGCATATCCTTAATGCTCTCCTCTGTCTCCCATGTACAGTCATTCTCATCTCCACCCCACTGAACCATGACTAGATTCATCGCTTACCTTCGAAGTTTCCTCGTATCGTGCTTGACAATATGAATCGTCTTGCGGTTCCCAACCGCCTCGGGTTATACTTCGATATCATCCAACTGATCAGGTGAAATAGCCACATCGGGGTCGTGCACGAATTTCCTTAACTGGGAAACATGAAATACGTTATGAACTCCCGCCATCTTGTCCGGCAACTCAACTTTATATGCCAAATTCCCAACTTGCTCGAGAATTGGGAATGGACCGGCAAATCTTGGTGCTAACTTGCCTTTCCTACCAAATCAAATCACGCTCTTTAACGGAGAAATCTTAATAAACACCAAGTCGTCATTGGAGAATTTTAAATCCTTTCTCCTCTTATCAGTATAACTCTTCTGCCTATCCTGAGCAGCCTTCATTCGCTATTGGATAACCTTAATCTTGTCTGAAGTTTCTCTTATCACATCTGGCCCAAGCATAAACTTCTCACCAGTTTCTAACCAACATGATGGTGAGTTGCACGGTCTTCCATACAAAGCTTCAAATGGAGCAATACCAATACTGGAGTGATGATTGTCATTATATGCAAACTCTACTAGATGCAAATGGTCATCCCATGATCCACCAAAATCAAATACACAAGCTCTTAAGAGATCTTCTAATACACAATTCACCCTCTTTGTCTGACCGTCGGTTTGAGGATGATATGCGATACTGAGATGTAGTTCTGATCCTATAGCCTCTTGTAAGCTCTTCCAAAATCCACTAGTAAATAATGGATCTTGGTCACTCACAATGCCTTTGGGTACCCTATGAAATCTTACTACCCATTTCACATACAGTATTGCTAATTTAGCTACTGTTCTATTTTACTTGACGGGTATAAACCTTGCACTCTTGGTCAATCAGTCCATAATCACCCAAATACTATCATGGCCCGATCTAGTCCTTGGTAACCCATTAACGAAATCCATTGAGACTTGTTCCCATTTCCATTCTGGAATTTCTAATGGTTGCAACAAACACTAGGCTTCTTTTTCTCGGCTTTAACTAGCTGGAAATTCATGCATTTGGATATAAACTTCCCAACGTCTCTTTTCATTCCTTCTTAGTAATAGTTCTGCTTCATGTCTTGATACATTTTGTTACCACTGGGATGTATAGTCAGTTTCGAGTGATGACATTCTCTTAGTACTTCATCTCTCAATCCATTGGCATTGGGTACAACCAGTCTACCATTCTTTCGAAGCCATCCTTCTCGATCAAGCCCATACTTTCTCATCTCCTCAACGTCGATACCCATTTCTAACTTGAAGATGATTTTTAGTAGGTTAGGATCCTCCCTTTGACTGGAACCAATCTGCTCAATCAGAGTGGGTCTGATCGTCAAACTTGCTAACATTTCTGGATCCAATTCGCACCTTGGTCTGAAATCATACCTAGCGATATACTCTAGTTGCTTCCACTCAAGAAACATAGCTCCTAAGTTGGTATGTCTTCTACTCAATGCATCAGCTACCGCATTGCCCTTTCCTAGTGTATATGCGATATCGAAATCATAGGAAGCCAAGAATTCTAACCATCTTTGCTGTCGGAGATTTAGATCCTTCCGAGAGAAGAGATACTTTAACGATTTATGATTGGTAAAAATCTCGAATCTTTCTCCCAAGAGATAATGTCTCCACATCTTTAACGCGGACACGATTGCTGCCAATTCCAAATCATGGTAGGATATCTTTTCTCATGCGGTTTCAATTGGCGAGTAGCGTAAGCTACTACCCTACTCCTTGCATCAATACAACACCTAGTCCGGTACCACATGCATCTGTGTATACTGTCATCTCTTCATTCCCTTTAGGAATGACAAACACTGGAGAGCACGCCAACTTTTTCTTTAGACTCTTAAATGCAACCTCGCACTTTTAGTCCCAAACAAAAGCTTGATTCTTCTTGGTTAACTGAGTCAATGGTGTCACTATCTTGGAGAAGTCCTGGATAAACTTACGATAATATCCAAAAAATCCGAAGAAACTTCTTACATCTGTTGTTCTTGGACGTAGACCAATCTTGTACCATAGCCACCTTCGCAGGATCCACGGCAATATCATTCTCTGAAAAAACATGGCCCAAGAATCTCACTTCCCTCCTCCAGAAATGACCCTTAGAAAACTTCGCTTTTAATTGGAGTTTTCTTAACACCTCCATCACCACTCTCAAATGTTCCTTGTGTTCTTCCTCTGTCCTCGAATAAACCAAGATATCGTCTACGAACATAAGAACAAACTTATTCAATTGATCTCGGAATACTCTATTCATAAGATCCAGAAAATATGTTGGTCCGTTGGTCAACCCGAATGGCATGACCAACCACTCGTAGAATCCAGACGGCGTCCGAAAGGCCGTTTTAGGAATACTCTCAGCTTCCACCCTAAGTTGATGAAAACCTGTCACGAGATCCAACTTGGAGAACACTCTCGCACCACTCAACTGATCAAGCAATTTATCTATCCGCGGTAGAGAATACTTATTCTTCCTCGTCACCTTATTCAACTCGCGGTAGTCCACACACAAACGAAGGGAACCATCTGCCTTAATAACAAACACAACTGGTGCTCCCCACTCGGAGACACTTCTTCTGATAAATCCCTTCTTCAAAAGATCACTTACTTGCACCCTGAGCTCTCTCTGCTCCCTTAGTGCCATACGACGAAGTGGCATCACTATAGGTCTGACATCTTTCACTAAATCAATATGAAACTCAATCTCTTGGTGTGGTGGAAGTCCGGTCACTTCCTCGAAGACGTCCAGATACGGGCCAGCCATGGGCATATCTGACAACTCATCATGCGTGATGTCGAGGGAATTTAGAAAACTAGACATTACCCCATCACTAGGTAGACCACCAAACACTACCCTCCGCCAATCATCCGCTCTAACTGTCACCAAAAAGCCCTCACATCTACCATTACCCCATACCTTTGGAGCCAATCGACTCCCAAAATAATGCCAAACCCGGTAAAGCCCAAAATAAAGCAATCACAAACAAACATGCATCCATGACTCAATAAGACCACATTACGACAAATCATACTAAGGCTAGTCAAACCACCAATCGGGTTTGTCACCGCTAGAGGTTTATCAACTATCTCGGGTTCCTGTCCCAACCTATCTACCAGGTCACTAGATATGAAGGAACGGGAAGCCCCAGTATCAAATAGTATTCGAATAGGAACATCATAAACAGAAAGCATACCTTGAATGACAACATTCTTTCCTTTCTCCGCCGCAGTTGGGGAATTCGACGAAGAAGGAACAACATTAATAGCATATGCTTTCACAATCTGCTTCTCTTTAGGGGGTTGCGGACATTTATCCTTGTGATGTCCCACTTGGGTACAGTTGAAGCACTTCCTATCCGCTGGCTTTGCTCGACATTCTTTAGCATAGTGGCCCTTCTTGCCATAGCTAAAGCACTCAACTTCTTTCTTGCTCTTTTTTTGACCATCTTTAGTCTGATTCTGCTTCCTTTTATTTTGAGAATTATTCTTGCCTCCATCGCTTGCTTGCGGCTTTGGCCCCTCTGTAGATGCAACAAGACTTCAGTCTTGGGCTTAGGATAAAGGCTCTCTGACCTCGATGCTTTCCCAACAATTGATTCAAAAGTCTTATCAATATGTTTGATAAGCCTTTCCCCCAAGTACTGATCAAAGCCTGTTATGAACTTCTCATTTTTCTTCTCAGGAGTATCAATAAGGGAAAATCCATACTTTTATAAAGTATCAAACTCAGCAATATACTCCGAGACTGCTTACCATTCTGCTTAAGCTCCAAGAACTTCCTAAACAATTATGACTTCTGTGAATCTGCGATGAACTTATCACTGAATTGGGCCTTGAACTGATCCCAAGTAACTTGATCCTCAGGAGTGGCTGCCTTAATAGCATTCCACCAATTCATTGCCCATCCTTACAGCTGACGGGATGCTAGCTTCCTCTTTATCGCATCATCGATCCCTAAGTCCTCGAAGATGTGTGCACAACTATCAAGCCAATCCTGAACTTTGTATCCGATTCCGTTCCGTGGAACGGCTTCCCACCAAGACTAGTGTAGTCCTTACAAAGCTTGGCAAAGTCGGTCCTAGGCACCTGCACCACTGCACCACCACCATTTGAAGCATTAGGAGCTGCCCTCTGAACGTCCCTAAGCATCTCTCCATGAAGTCAGCGAACATCATCCTCATATCAGGAGCATTCCCATTATTGATTCCTCTACCAGTATTCCTCGTGTATCGGCTCGTTGTTCAATCTGTAAGGAGAAACGAATAACCATCTCTTCAGTGGTGCCTGTGCAGTGCGAGTTCATCCCTCGATATACTAATAGTGTATATATATATATATCTTTTGAAAACCAAAATATCACAGATATGCGCTCTCATATACGTACTATCTCTGGTGTCTTTCCCTAGGTTAACTACGCAACCTAGAGCTCTAATACCAAGTGTGACGACCCGCCCCGCACCAGCTGTCAATTCCCTTAAATGCGCTGTACAGATGTCCAACCAGCACGGGACGGTCGCCAAAGAAAGGAATTTGAACTAACAAGGAACCTGTAGAATGTCTCACAGTGCATGGAATAAAATATAATAATAACATACTTGACATAAAACAGACGAGGCAGTATATAAGCTGAAAACTAAACCATAATCATCATAGCAGCGGAAATTCAAAATACAGCTTATTACAACTCCAACATACTGTATCTAAAGCAAAGAAAAAGGTGCACTACTAATGCCCAAAGCAGTGATCAGCCACACCACAGGGAGAATATATATATCATACATGGAAGTCTCCCGCTCGTCTCCGGTACAACCGCTCATGCATACCGCCTAACCTGTATCTAGTCTGCCTGTTTAAGAGCACCCAGAGTAATAAGAAGAGACATAAAACTCTAGGTCAGATAAAAGTCTGGTATGAGCGATAAGTATCAAAAATAGAACAATAACAGGTATAGCTAACCATACCTGAACCTGGACCTGCAACCAAAGAGTTAGCACAACAGGATGTACAATACTCTAAGGTGACACTACCATATGGTGCAAAGATACGAGGAAGGGTTGTGCATGTCATAGTGATATCAAACAATCAAGCATAGCAACCATCCTCACATCACTCACTTAGTGTGTAAAGCATACGATATTCACCGCTTTGATCACCCAAATCCTTACTATGATTACTCTACCCCATGGAGTCATGGCGACTCCACTGCACTGATCCATAGCCACTAGTCCTTGCTATGTCCACTCTGCCCCATGAAGTCATGACGACTTCACTGCATTGGCTCATAGTCATTCTACGATCACTCTGTCCCATGGAGTAATAACTACCCCACTGCATTGATCCATAACCTAACATTCGTCTCCCGGTGGTGAATCAAAGTTATGGACATCGATAACCCTTTAGCACACGTCCCGCATCAAATCCCAACTCATGAAGTTAACTCGTTGGTTCCCTCTGGATCCTGAGTTACTACTTCCCATTTGGACTACCATTGCATCTCGGGTTTTGGTCTCCTCCGGATTGATTTGGTCCTTTTTCTTCACTTTGTTTTGGATCGGCTCCCTGAAGTGGCTCAGTTTAGGTACTCCTTCCGGTTCATGAGCTATAGTGCTCACCGGTTCGGTTCGGCGTCCATCAGCTTATGGTCAAGCTCCAGCTCGTGATCTACTTCCCCTGGCTGCTCGGTTCTTGAACTAGGGTCGGTTCGGATTCCACTCATGGTGCATCGGCTCAGTTGCGCTCTTCAGTTCGTGATGCAGCAGTTTGGAGAAGCGTTTTGGAGAAGCGGTTCGTGGTGCTGCAGTTTGGAGAAGCGGTCCGTGGGTGGGCTACATGACCCGGCCCGGTCCCCCTCCACCGATCCGATCCGGTTCCTATGCCATTTCATGCAACTTTTCCAGTGACTGTTCTATGCCACACGATGACGTTTTCGACCATTTTAACTATTCTATGCAATCTCAAATCATACCAAACAAGAATGACAACATGTATAGTTGTAACGACCCGGGTTTTCGCGATCCTGGTTATCAACATAAACTCAATGTCGACTATCCAAGCATCGGAAATACCAGATAGTTAATGAAAGAAGTAAGAGGGTGAGGATAGATAAGATAGAAAATTAGAATAGAAGAAGAAGAAGAACATACAATATCAGAGTAAACATGAATCTCATAGCGGAATGAATAAAATATAGTATATGACATAACTTTGAAACAAAATCTGTACTTGAATATACATATCATTATCAGAGTACATCACTTACAACACAGCGGAAATAAACAATTGCTATATAATTCTGAAGCCTCCTGCTCCAGCTTTCCAATTATATCTGTAAAATCCTGACTACTTGACTTCCCGTACAAAATTGGGCACCCAAGAGTTTAGGGAAAACAAGACAAAATAAACTCTGGGTCAGTCATGGGACTGGTGTGAGTAAAACAATTTAAAACAGTTTGAGCAATTAAACGATATCTCATAAGACCATGTCGTATAACGGTACGGGTCTTTCCTTTATAAGAATCTAAAACATTTGATTCGGCTTTCAAATAAAACCCTTTTGAAAGAAATGATAAATCTTATATCGAACTCACCTGATATTATAATAGTATCTATCAATCACAATATAATAATCATCTAGCAGAACGCTTTCATCTAACGTTCCACATACATAATATATAATCAAAAACCGTGGGCGCTTATTGGGTAATGAATTCCAACTGGCAAGGTATGGGACCACCTTCCATAGTGTATCTCTAGAGAGGAATACACCAGGTTCAACAAGAACATCTTGCAACCCAGGCTAAACATGACCGGTCACTCATTTCACTTGAGTGTACCGAATGTATTATCACCAACGGTTGGGATCAACAACCGTTTCCTGAAAGGGACAACATCGAAATAGATTATAGAAGTAAATGGAATTTCTCTAGATCAGGTGACAATACACCCTAATTGGAAGCTAACCACTTAGTCATGCGACCTATTCGATTTTATACCATTCCTAGTTGTGAGGCTAGAGGCCATAACATATCCTTTACAAACCACATCTTTATTTACTTTGAATGTCACATTGTCATACCCTCCAAATCACAAATTGATTTCTCCAAACATATCACGGGTAAACAGCTAAGAGAAACGAATTCCTCTACCACCAAACATAAATATGTTTGGAGAGATCAACTTACACGATCTATTAAATATACTATGTCAGACATTCTTCCATACAAGTCGTCCTGGGACAGGACAGACCGAAGGCACCATTCTGTAAATCCATCTTAGGCAATTTCTACCTAGGATTTACTGAACAGCCCTTGCATAACTCCATCTTTAATTATTTTCATCATGTTTGATTCGCAATGCTAATGCCATACGAAGTGGTTTTCAGATAATATAGCTGATCTCGGTCTCTCCGTATAGACGACGGAAAAATGGTCAAAAACTTTGATAGTCGTTGATTTAACTATCAAAGAAAAACATGTGCGCAAACAACGATATTATTTGCAAATGGAAATTCTATCGATCAATCATCAATCAACGTTTATTCATTTCCCCATTTCTCGTTTCCATATAGTCATCAAATTCTTATTTTCTAATTTTAGAAAATATACGTTATTAACTTTGGAAAACGTTTCCATTTCGGATTCACGCATCACTATCTTCTCACATATATCAGTCTCTAACTGTAAACTAGTAAGAGAACAACCCCCTATATATTAACCCCAAAGGCCGAAACCAACATCAGATCAATACCCAGACAGCTGTTCAACTTAACTAATCTCCAGTCAGTTTCTAATTCCTTTAACTCCATTTTAATTCCTATTTCAAACCCTATTTCCTTTATAAATATTTAATTAGCAAAATATTTACATAAATCCTTTATTCACATTAAATGTAAATAATATTTCTTCTTTGCCATCAAAATAGTTTGATTTCGTATTTAAAACAATATCCCAAATCCAATTTCTATTTATACGTCCAATTATAGAATTATTTATATAAAACCTCATTTTATTCTTCTAACACTTATAATCCCATTTATAATCACCTTTATATAATTCTATTTATTTTATATAATTCCCTTCTATATAATTCTATTTATTTTATATAAAAATATTTCATTTTTAATGTTCACTTTGAAAATTTCCTTTTATACATTCCAGTAATTCATATGGTATTTAAAATTCCAAATAACATGACCAGTGTCATCATAATCAATCACAGATTTTATATCACACCATATACCACAATATATGAAAACAAATAGCATAATAAATATTGACGAATCCAGTTGGATCCCTCCAACCTGTTTCCCTGCTTCACAGATGTTAAACAATATAAATAACATCGATTTCATTTCAATATGAAATATTCTGATAAACAGAATCAATATTAGATTAACAATTTATATTTATATATATATCGTTATCTATAATTTCAACCTATATATCAGCAATTCAACCAAACAATCAATACACAGCAATCAATCATCAGTTATCAATACTAGTTATATTTATAAAAATATACACTGTACAGAGTTAGTGAGATTCACTCACATTGGACAATCATCATTAAATAACGATAATTATCGGTTGATTCAGACAGACAATTTATTTTGCTATAAATTGTAACGAGCTCCAATTCACTCCCACTCAGTTTCATTGTGTAGCGATGTTTGTACGATCCTAATGGATCCTGTTTTGTCCTATTCTGATCACGTACAAACAAGTTACGATTATTACAAGTTTATATATATATATATTTAAAGACCATTAACTTAATATTATTAACAATAATTATAACCTTAATTATATTTATTTTCTTAAACCACATCATTACCGTGCTTCAGCTATAATGGTTCTATCTTCCCCCTCAACATTCACATGATGTCCATACATCAACCCCATCATCGCAAATGAACTCAGCGTGTCCACCTTTCTCGTTACTTGGAGCTGCTCGAAAGACACCCAAACCACCGACTTCCCCTTTCCATGAACAAAGGAAACCACCACAACCACCTTCTACAATAATCAAGTTACACAAATGCCACTAACAGCTAAACGAAACAGCAGGCAACTCTATCAGCCCAAAAGCTAACCTCAGCTCGACAAGCTTTTCTTCATGAACCTTCACATTCATGAACTATTACATAAACAGACCGACCTCACATACCATCAAGGAATTCAAAAACAAGTATAAAGCTTAACCACAAATATAAACATCATCATGAATAACTCCAATCACTACTTCGAAGCCTATTGTACTGCTATCAGCAGTGTCTCCTTCCTCCAAACCTATTTTCGCAATCCAGTCCCATTTTCTCCTAAGCCGTACTCCTCAAGCCTCCGTCGACTTCATTTCCATTGGAAAAATATCAAACTAAATTGACTAAAACTCCCTTCATCGCAATCTTATCTCCCTCAGGACCGTAACATCAACCTCACGGTTCCCCTTTGTAGTGCGACGAGCAAGCCTCTTCACGATGACAATACATCCACCGGACAAAAATATGTTCGATCTTTTCAAAAATTGGCTAACACACTTCATTTTGCATCACAATGCTGATACCATGCTCCATAACACGGATAAAAGCTTCAGATTACCACAAACTAAAACCCTAGATCATGGCTTACCAAAACCAGCAAAATATAAAATAGCCGAACCCATTGAGACTCGCCTCAGATCAAAGAGAATACTATGGAGATTTCAAATAAAATAGTTTGGAGATTTATAGGATTTCTTTTGATTTGTTTACGATTTTTTTGAAGGTGATCTTCCTCACGTTGGAAGCTAAAATGGTGGTGGCTATTGTTTATGACCAGTGGAAAAATTGACTTAGGGTTAGAGGCCTTATAGGGTTATTTATAGGATAGAGAAATGATTTTTTGATTGATTATTATATTTATTTATAACTAATCGTTACCTAAAATCCTCGTTTAAAAATCTCTGTGACCACACATGATACCCAAAAATCACGAAAATGGACAAGTAGCTATAGTTTGACATTACGGACCCAACGAAAGTTGTTTCGTTGAATTCCTTCTTCGTTTGCTCACATAACGTAATTTTAAAGTCAAATTATTGTCTGTTTTTCACATTAAAATTCCGTACAGTCACATACTGACTCCAAAAATCACCAAAATTGAAATCTAACACTAATTTAATATTCCAGATCCAACAAAATTAGTTTCGTCAAAAACGGAGGTCGTTTGCAAAAACGGCTATTTTTACAGCTTAAAATAAACCAATTTAAATATTAATATATTTAAAAACAATTCAATTTAATATTAATAAATTAATATTATCGTATATGTTCACACTAGAATATCATACAGTTCCAATTGGATTTATAACTCGATATTCAAATCCCGGTTGAATCGATATTCAATTTATATTGAAAAATCCATTTATAATATAAATAAATCGTTATAAATTATAAAGGAATTCCATAGCGACTTTTTGAAATTTCGATTTGGACATAACTCAAAATCTACATAATGAAATCTCGATTTTTCTCTTCCATTAGAAAATATACACTTCACTTGCTCCGAATGTTTTTAATTTCATAGAAATCCAGCTTAAAACGGATTTTGTATTCGTTTAAAGTTCGAATTGCCAAATTCTGCGCCATTACGGGCTCGATTATAATTATATTATAATTATACGTTCAAACTATCGTTATTTAAATATATTCATTATTATAATTCAACTCTAAACTGAATTATATATTCTAAATTGTCCAATTCACACAATATTGTGAGTTCTGTTATTTTCGATTATTTCGGAAATAAATATATTATTCTATTATTTATATTAATTAAATATTCAATATTATTTAATTAAACAACCATTTAAATCTCTAAATCACTATTTAAATAATTAAATAAATTAATAATTATACCGTAAAAATACGGGACTTTACAATAATCATCCACAAACATCAAAACAACAATTTAACATGTTTATACAGATCAAACATACCCAAAAAACCATGTTTTCCCTTAATCCCCCTTAATAAGCACACAAGTAGAAAAACTTATCCAAATTAGCCCAAATTTCTAATAGAGGCTTAAAATAATATTTAAGAATTTCTAAACATTTTTCCAGAATTTAATCATGTATAGTTTTGTTAATTAACACTAATCACCCCTAATTAGCCGTAATTAGTGAGAAACAATGCAAATCACTCACCTTTACCACAAATAAAACTTAGATCTGAAACTATCTCTGATTTGAGGCGTTTTCCTATGCAACACAGCAGCTCCAACTCTGATTTAGTGTTGATTTGCCTTGATTTGATGTAGATCTTCTTAATTAGTGATTATAAGGTGATTTGAGATGATTTTAGAGGGTGGAGGCCATGGCTAGGGTTAGAGAAAGTTTTAGGCGGCTGAGAAAATGAAAATAGATCGTTTTCTAACTGATTTCAGCCTCCCCATAACCCTAATCCCGAAATGGGTTATGGGCCTAGTTGTTAATCACCCGGTAAGCCCAATTAAATTGTTTTTCACCTTCTAAACCTTAATTCAGCCATATCTCCTAAATGGTAAGTCCGTTTGACAAGTGTGACCACTCTACGGAAAGGTGAACCATCATCCGGATCTAATGGAAGTGGTTTCAGGTGAAAACTCCTTACCAATCAAAAGTTATAGGCGAAACAAGATTCGCTAGGGGCAAAACGTTAATTTAAAAAAATCGATAAAATTTGTGAACATGGAAAATGACCCCAATAGTCGTTCCCCAAAGTTACACGACCATACGACCTCATATGAAGAAGAAATAAATATTCTACGGTCCTTCAATACGTAGAATGTGGGTCATTACACCTAACCCCCCAATAGATCAAACATATTACATAAGTGACATACAGCTCCATTAACATGTTCCACCTAATCTTTGAATTAAGAGTACATGTTTAAATGTTCATACACCCCATATTTCAGTTATATTCCACAATATAAGTTTTGCCCTAAATTTTTGTTATATTCGTAATATAGGTTTTGCCCTCAAATTACCATTCCCAATCATTCCTAATTAATCCCAATTTCGTTCATACGCATATTTCAGCGGTATTGGCCTAGGCTCGAAGGCAGCCTAGCTATAAAAATAAAAAGGGGAAGAGAGAGAAGAAAAAAATAGGCATAAAATAAAATAAGCATATAATAACAGAGATAGGCATATGATAGTAGAAATAGACATATAAGAACTGAATAGCAAATCAGGTGTTCATGTAATAGCAAGGCTGATTAGGTACGAATCAGATTCTTAACATGCATAGGTTTTAGATCCAGATATATAAACATGTCAGGATTACTTATTAAATGTTTATATCTAACAATAACATGAACTCATAGAGCATCGATCTAAAGAACAGAGAATGATATGCTGAAGTTGCAAAAGAGATTCTTGTATATGTATACACCGTTTTGAAGAAAAATAGGCTAATTCAATCCAAGCTGGAGCAGCATCTCATTGTCTCCATTGTTTTAGGTGTTTAAAACAATAGAAATACTACCCCTTATACAGGCTTTCTCCAACGAATCCCGTTCAGTAACAAGTCCAAGTTCAGGAAATGAAACTGGACGGATCTAGGATAGGTTGACCCCTGTGTCAACCCTAGGGTCGACACCCCCTTGAGTGTGTCGACCTATGGGTCAATATCCTTGTGGTGTGGGCCGACCCCCTTAGGGTGTGGGTTGACCCCCAACGGGTCCAAATCCTGCGTCCTTTTTCGGCTTTGATTTTTTTGAATATTTTTGAATTTCTGGACTGATTTGTCTATATATATTTCTTTTATATGTATACAAACTTCTAACCTCAATATCATCTTCATACGATGTCCGTTTTACGCAAACTCAGAGTCTGTCTTAAGAAGAATTCCGAGGCGAACACAATGGTACCGTCCGTTTTACTTAATTCCTAAATTTTAATTAAGTACTATTTAGTTTATTAATGCTCTTTAAAATTACGGGGTGTTACAGCCAACATCAATAATTTTTGCACTAGCAATAAATCGCACTCAATACGTGAATGGGTACCCACGGACATGTATATCATAATATCTGTACCCGCCCCATTAATAAATTGATATTAAAAAACCCGTTTATTTTATCCGTAGGTACCCATTTATCTATAATTTTCATGGCCATGACGGATTTTATCCGTAGGTAAACGCGGGTACGGTTTTTTTTGCCATCCCTACTCTGAATCCCTAGCTCTAAAGACAATGTCATCATTGAATGTTTTTTATTGCCTCGGCAGACTCATATCTTCTAAGATGAAGCAAAATTTTATCCTTTGGGGCATACTTTAAGGCATTTAAGTATCTCTTCATTTCTCCTCAAATTTTCCATGTTAGATGGGTCCCAGTCAAAATAATATGAGCGCTAGCTTTCCATTATTCTTAGCGCCATTTCATTTTCCAGGTCCTGGTTGGTTAACTAGGACAACCTGCCCTTGGATTTGATGGGGACGACTCTGCTACCATAGGTTTCTTGACATACTGCTGCAACTTATATTCTCTTACGAGTTCCTCAATTAGATTCTTTAGGTGTCGACATTCGTTGGTGTTGTGACCTAGTTGGTTATGTAAGCAGTAAAATCTTTCAGAATTCTTTTGATTGTCTGTCATTCTTAGAGGAGGCAGTTTCAGGAAGCGTTCTTTCTTGTTGGTTTCCATGAAGATATTCTTGGGTGTTTCTTTCAAAGGCACGATGTCCTCCGGTCTAAAATACTGCAGATGATTTCCATCCTTCTTACCTTTACCTTTGTTCTCATCTCCTCTCTTCCAATCTCCAAGTTTCTTCCCATCACCTTCGGTATTGTTTCTTTCTTTTGGAACATCCGCATTTCGATTTGCGCACTACTAGAAATATTTTCAACTACTGGATTTGTTTCCTCCAACCTAATAAACTGGTTGGCCTTTTTATAGAAGTTTTCAAGTGCATTGGGCTCCTTCATCTTCACCCACTTTCCAAATTCAGTTTCTTTATTGACAACCTGAACTAAAGCCATCAACACCATCCTTAGCTCAGAATTGCTAACTTTCATTACTGCATTATTGAAGTAACTCGAAAAGGATTTCAATGTTTCTTAGTCATTCCAGAAAGATACATAATATTCTTTGCTTTTTAAGTGTGTAACCCAAACTGTTGCTTAAAATTACGAGCCAGAACTTTGAATTTATCAATAGACTCTGGTGCAAGCTTTGTAAACCAAAGCGAGGCAACCTATTCTAAATATATTGGAAAATAGTGATATTTCAACTCATCAGTTGCCCTAACACCATTCATATGGCAATCTTATTTGAATAGAAAAAGGTTAGGGTCAGTTGTTCCAATATACGTTGGCATGGTTGGGGGAACAAACTTCTTGGGGTACTCCGCATTCAATATTTTTCCTATGAACGGGGTTTGACTAAGGGAAATTCCCCAGTCTTCCCCCTCATCCTATCTAGACATACTTTCTTTCATAATATGCTTAATCATCCCAGAGATATATTCCTCATTATTGTATAACTCTACGGAAAGGACACTAATCGCTTTTCCAGGCGTCTGACTTGGTAGATGACCTTGCCTAGCTAGCTGTAGCCCTGTTCCTCCAACTCGTGAGAGATCCCCTTAGGTGATGCTTTTGATATTTCAGTAAGGTGGTCTCATAGGTTATTTCTGCTCATTCTGATTAATATTGGATCTTCCGCGTCAACATCATCACCATAATCATCACCATACACCGATATCCTATCCAAATTCTCCATAACATTAATTTGGTAATCATGATTATTCTCCATATTCATATTTCTGAGAAGTTCATCATTATTAGCTTGCATGGTATTAGTAATGTGCAACCTCTGGGTTGCCTCTTGATTTCTTTTATGATGGTGGATGTAGATGAGTATGCCTGCTATTCTAGATCAATTTCAACTCTATTGTTTCCCACGTTAGGTTTTGCACTAAATAAAGCATCCAATATTTCCACTGGAACTCTATTTGTGGCCTTGATACGCTGGTTAATGCCTTCAACCACGATATCAAGTTCTCTTTAGGTTACCACTTCTGTTGGAGTTGTAACTACTCCAGGGTTATTGGCCATGGGAAAAACTTGAGTGTCATCAGCTATATTCCTAGAAGTTGCCATTTCCCCTGATTTTCTCCTACTTGTCTTTTTCGTTGGAGGATCCATGATATCAATCAAACTTCGAGTTCTTAATTCAATCTTTTATGTGGATCTGCCTTGTAGACCCTGATGATCTATAGTAGAAGCGCAGATCTAGGCCCTGAAATTAAGCTCTTAGTGAAAGCACCAAATCTTAACTCTAAAATGGCGATAACACCTAGTTTAATGCAAAAGCACCACCCCACGATGGGGAAAATAGAATATAGTAGATAAAAACAAATGTAAAAAAGGAAAGAAACAAAAAGTAAAGAAGAGAAACACAATTTCAATGTGATTCATCTGGGATCAAACCTATGTCCACTTTGAACTCTTTTATTATAATCCTTGCCAAGCTAAATACAATGAATTATTGATAATTACAACATTTTCCGTAGTAGAGATTAAAAAGAAATCACAAGGACTATTGCTTATTGGAGTAAATCTCAATAATCAACCTTGGTGACCTAAGGTTGTTATCTCGAGATGAAGTATTGCTGTTATAGATGATTAATGTCTGTTGGAGAAGAATAATAGCTGAAGATTGATTTTGGCTGCACTTCGGTAGGGCAAGGATTTGAATCACCTTTCATGTTGGAGCATATGGTGTATTTATAGGAGATACACGAGGTAATTGGGCTAACGAACGCACTAGATGGCCTAGAATATGATCTCGAGCCAACCCAATAAAACTCAAATTCATACAACCTAACACCGTGGACTAGTACCGATCCATGGACCATAGATCAGTACCGATCTAGAGAGATAGGCTATATAAAACTCATACTTTGGCAGTTGACTTACTTAATCCTTCCAGGTCTTTATGCATTATTTGGAGTTTATTAGACCCGACCCGATGGACCCGGACCCGACCCGGTGAGTCTCGGTTCTAGGCGGGTCGGGTTTTGTTGGGTCTAAACTATACATTTCAAAAATCTAGACCCGACCCGGCCTGAGCTTCGGTTCAGGTTGGGTCGGGTCAGGTTGAAACTCGGGTCGGGTCGGGTCGGTTCGGGTCCGAGTGAATAATAACACTAAAAGTACATAAATTTCAATGTTTTTTGGTCGAGTCTTTCGGGTCGGGTCTATGCAGGTCGGGTTTGATCGGGTCTTGATGGTATTTTTCATCACTTAGACCCGACCCGAGACCCATCGGGTTCGGTTCGGGTTCGGGTCTTTTCGGGTCGGGTCGGTTCGGATTTTCGGTTCCCGGTTCTTATTGCCAGCCCTAGAATTTATTGGATTGCATTTGATAATGTTTTTGCATGTTCGATCCATCGAGCACTCATATCCGGAATGATTACAATAGCTTTAAACTTTGTCAATGGGCTTCTTTAAGAATGAGGATTGCACTAGCATAAGTTTCATGCCTAAATAACCAAATTCCATGGGTCAGTACTGGTCCATGGATGATGAACCAGTATCGGTCCATGGTGTTAGATTTTTTTGGGACTCAAACTTCTTGTGCTCATTATATTCTATCTCTAGCCCCTTCCTACCAAGTTTCTTCTGATTTTTGGGTTGAACGTTCTTGCTTCTAACTTAGATTATGCGCATATCTCTTTCGAGTTTATAATCGGGTTAACAGTAGAGTAGTCCACCTCGTAAATTTATGGCATTGATTGCGTGTTGAATTGCGTATACGTGATTCAAAGAATTTATACTGCCAAATATAGGAAATAGTTATTCCTTAAACTTATGTGATTTTCATTCACCAAAACTTTATGTTCTAACCTCCCTCATCTAAACATGATTACAGGATAGTAGGTGGGATTACTTACTTGATCGAGGGAGTAATGGAGCCTGGCGATGGAGGATCCATAGTTATTATTATTTTATGTCGGTAGTACTTTTGTATTTATGGGATAATTATTAGTATTATCGTGATGTACCATTTATGACTATTGAGATATTTATGTAAGCTACATTATGGTGCTTTCTTTCAATGATACGTCTATTTTCTGATATTATATTTTATCCCTTCCGTTGTATGAGATTTCAGTTTCATTTAATTCTCTCTTTTATTTCTATTTTAAGTGACTCCTTATAGGAACCAATGATTTGTTTATAATGGCTTTAAGTTTCAATGGGCCTTTTCTAGGTCAGAATTTAGGCCTATTCTGGGTTGGTTAATACATGTGGTATCAGAGCATAGGTTACCCAATTTCAAAGAAATATACATAAGAGAGACATTTTTGTTATTTGGAAAGGTTTTTGAAACTATGTACATGTATATATACACGTATTGTACCCCAAAGACATACACAATTATACTAGGCAACCTTTACCTCTCATCCTTTTAGGCTTGAATACTATCTTAGGAAGTCCACTAAAGGATTTTCCTTTTTCAGATAGTAGAAATGGCTGATAATCAGCCCAAGCAGGGGAACTCAGCAAGGCCTCAGTACTTGCCTTAATGGTTCCAATTGTACCTTAGGACTGTGGAACAGTTCCCTACTGGTAATCCTACTCCAATGGAACCAGCAGCTTGACCCGCTTATAGGGTTTTCAACTTTCCTTGTTTTTGTAAAGACTTTGTGGATTTAGAGGCAACCCGAAACCAAAAGCTTCCTTGAACCAAAATCATGGATAACCGAGTGTGAATGTTTCTTCGAAGCTACAAGATAGGATGACTAGCTGAAGCATAGTGTAGCAGTTTGGCACTTGAAAGGAGAATCCTTAGAGTGGAGGAACATGATCACGGAAGAGATACGGGTTGAGTATTTACTTAAGAGGAGTTTAAGACCCCTTTTCAAACTAAGTTATTACCTAATGCCAAGATGAGTCTGTAGATGGAGAAGTTTATTTAGCTAAACAACGAGAGCTAAGTCTAAGAGAGTGTATAGCAAGATTTACGAAGTTATCCAAATTTGGGAAAGTATTAGTAGACATCCTTATAAATAAAGCAGACTGAATTTTCCATATAGGGAAATGTTATTGGCTCAGGTGACTTTTGGAGCTACGTTCGAGGCACTTGTTGGGACAACTATATCATATACGGTCGAGGAAAAGAAGGAAGCTAAGAGTGAGGAGAAGGTGCTTCTAGTTTTCGAAAGTACAAAAAGAAAGGTTTTTGGCCAAAGAAGAAGGACAAAAATTTAAGAAGGATGCTAAGGTGTGTTCAAGATGCCACAAGAAGGCCCATGAGTCCAAGGATTATAGGGTGAACCTAGCAAAGCTTGAATTCAAAGGAAAGGATTTTAATTGTCATTAGGATGGACACTTCGCAAGGAACTTCCCTAAACCGAAAGGAGGACAGAGTGGGAAAAATTATGCTTTGGAGGTAGTGCCACTTCCTAGTCAACCCCCAAGAGATTAAGGATAGCCAACTTTGGAAGGTATAATTTTTATTTTAGGAACTTCTGTGTACCCTATTTGATTCAGGAGCAACTCACTCCTTCAATGCTAGAAATATTGTTGATTCCTTACATCTTCCTTTGTTAATCCCCAAAAATCCATATGCACATTGGATAAAGGGTACGAGGCGGATATCACCAGGGTCGGCCGTGCACGATGCAACCGCACAGAGCAAGACCCAAATATTAAACCTAAGGCAGGTCAAGTCAACCAATGCGACCTAAGGTAACGACATAACATATTATGAGAAGTGCGACCGATAAAGATAAAGGTCACAGATCTTGAGAACCGCTCAAATACCGAAGTAAAGCAAGTCGACCATTCAACATAAGCGGGAGTGACCTCATAACATAGCCATAAAGCCTAACAGCGCCATACAAAGGCAGCAAGAAGACGAGCGCCCTTGGACCAAGAAGGACGGTCACGTAAGGAACAAAGGAGAATCAACTCCAGACCCGCATTCTGCTCTCACAAGATCTCTCAAAGTGCTCACAGGACGCTCTCTTACATTGTAGTCGCTCAGCTATTCAAGATGTTCGTTCCAACTAGCCGTCCGCACATGATACCCGGATACAGCTACGGACACTGGCTACAGCTAGCCAGTGGCATGGTTGTAATTAATAGAATGAACGATCAACAGCCTGGATAAACATATTCCAGATCATTTACTAAGGGAACTTCACCTATAAATACACCATGGCTAGTAGCATGAAGGGGGACTTTTCGGAGAAAACCACGAAGTACTGCTGAATTTCATCCTCAACCACAGATTCAGCCATGGCGTCAAGGACAATCTTATGGTAAAGGAAAAAAAGACATCCTTCTTCTTAATCATCCATCCATTCTTCTTCTCCTCAAATTCTACTACTCTCTTGTATAATTCCTCAAACTGAAATAAATAAACGAGGGTATATTGACTGAATATAGAGATGTATGAAGAGAGAAAGCTGACGTACTTTGTAATTCTCATTATAAGATAGGAAATCACCTTCATATTGGACGAAGGCCTCGTTAATGGCTGAACCACTCTAAATCTCGTCTCTATTTTACTTTTCTCACATTTTCATACTTTATTGCTGATTAAACACGGTTCCATTTATTTCTTACCAAATTGGTGAAATACAGTTTAGTACCTTGGGTGTTTAGACCATTTTTGGTGTAAACATTTTAGCACCCACCGTGGGGCTATGTCCATTTCTCTTCCTATTCAGATCTGACGAGATTTTTTGGGAAACGTTGTACCTGAGATCATGAGCATGCTGAGAGAAATTGCTACAGACCAAATTGGTGACGTCTCCGGCACTGACACATCGCCTACCATCCGTTCCGGAGAAAAGGAACCGTTACAAGTCGAGGTGGCCGTAATCAGAAGGGGGCTGGAAGAAGCAATGACTAGGATAACGAGTCAAATAACTATTGAAAAAAACACGTTGATAAAGAAGATCGAGTCAATGTTCGTTATCCAGGCCTCTGCCATAAAAGCTGCAGCAGGTGTCACTGGCGATCCGTTCACTCAAACAAGTCGTGCAAGCGAACTGGAATATTCCACTGAACAAAAAAGTTCCATTCTGGAAGCTGCCTGTCATAATTATGGATCATGGCAAAGGTTTGGCAAGGAGAAAAGCACTCGTTCCGTGGAACGAGATGAAAAGCGAAAGTATATCCTGGGTGTAAGAGGCGAAGCCAAGCAGCGCAGAAGGAGACTGCATTTTTTCAAAAATTCTGAGTTCACCCCCCTCAATGACACAATAGAGAATATCTTCAGGGCAACGAAGGACACTATAAAATATCCAATCCCAGAACGGATGCAAGTCAAAAATGCTACCATGAAATCAGGAAGGTTCTGTCAATTCCATGACCAACCAGAACACAATACAAATGAATGCATGTATTTGAAGTCGCTAATCGAGAGGCTGGTCAGAAAGAACCATTTACAACAATCTGTACGAGGCCACTGTCCCATTACTCTGCAAACAAGGGGCAACAAACCCTCCATGGAAAGGGTCTAAAATAGCCTGGAACTGATGTGTAACTAAGGGTGTCCTGATAATGGAATTTTGAACTTAAATTCCTGTGATTTTGCCTTATTACTCAGTTTTTCTTTTGTATTCTGTTTGCTTGAGAAGTAGTAGTCATTTTACTTTGTTTCGCCACTTGCTATATTCATGTTTGGCGATGAATCACTTACAAATGCCATATGCAGAGTAAGTTATCATGTGCTCACTTGAGTACCGTACTCATCACTGTACACTGAAAACTGATTTTTCAAATGTAGGCATGATAGGAGCAGCTAATCATACCCATTTTAACTGCAAAGGGAAGGTTCTTAAAGCATATCTTGAGTAAGATGATTCGAAAGCATCGCGAGAGACATGCAAATCAAATCAGATATATAGGCACGTCACCTCAACCGGGTATGCTGTCTGAAGACAAACAACAAGCCAAAAGGTGGAACTTCCTTAAGCAAGCATTTGCTGGAAGGGAGATGGAAAAAAGTCCCACAGTTAAAATTGCTAAGCCCACCGAAGAAGCACCTACTTAGGTGACCTTCCTAGGTGCTGGACACAAGTTTTCCAACTTGAGAAAAAAAACTCAATGAGGTAAACCAATGTCTGTGTCCTAAGGTAAGGCAAAAAGTCGGAAAAAACGACGTGTTCCGAAACGGAAAAAATTGCCAATCACGGGGGGCGCCTTGTTAGGTGAAGGGCATGAAGTTTATCTCTTTGAGTCAAGGCTCGCGGAGATAAATTAGTGTCCGCTCCTCGGGATGAAGCATAAAATGGGGAAGGATTAAACATGCAGGAAGGACCAGCACAAAACAGAAACCCTAACTGAAAGGGGGTGTCCATTCTTGTTCTTTGTTGTTAACCAAGTCAAACAAAGCCAAGGTTGGATTACAAAGCAGAAATCCTAGCCGAAAGGGGGTATCAGAAATCCTAGCCATATGGGGGTATCCAACGAGGACTTTCAGTTCTCGAAAAATCAGGACTAACAAGGCTGAACTTGGGTCGAAATTGAAACCCAAGACCTCCCATAGGGGCACTCAAAAGAAAATACATAATAACCACGCGTTGCTTTTACAAAATCATGAATTGACCAAATTACGATGCGAAATCAACAGAATCTATGAAATTAAAAAGATCTTTGGTATGGGGACATCACCATTGTGTAAAAAATACCAATGCCCACTCAAAACATACCACAACCTAGTTATAACTTCGTTACGAGAACTATTCGAATGATAAGATTTGCGTGAACAACAAACTAAAAGTACGAAAACTCATAACAATGGAAGTAATAAAACTATGATAGCCCCTAAGCGATACAAACGTAAATCCGCAAATATAAAATATTAAGCAAGGACCAGCACTCGCACAAACAACCGGTCTAAGTGTGTGACAAGTAAAAGAAAATACACTGAAATCAGACCATAAAGGTCACAAGTGCTATTTTTATACAGGGAAGGATGGACCAATTGTTCAGGGTTTTGCTGATCCAGCTACACAAGAGAGTTGTCAAAAGGAAAAAGACATGTGATCTTCAATTATTAACCATTTAGTTTTCTTTTGCGTTTCAGGGTGGACACATCCTTGGTATTCCAAATCTTGTCCTCATCTTCTAGATCGGGCGCATCTGGTAAAAGTGGTTCATCTGATGAAGGTATGGTGGGAGGATTAATACTGGTAGAGATCAAAATAGAGTCGACGATAGTAGGCTAGGCAGCAGCGCCGCAAGCAGCTAAAGGAGAGGGCGAAAGCACACCTGATGCAAAAGGGTAACAGGCACTAAACTCAGCAATCCCAAGTGAAGAAACAAGAAAATCCATATCCAGGGCAGATTGATAGATGTCAATTTTACATGAAGCTGCTGGATATACGAAGTCAGCTCCACGATCGTCCGAGCTTAAAGAAGTGTAGCCATAACTCGCGCGCTGTGCCACAGCATTTTCTTGATATAAACACTCAATAACAGGTTGAGCTATAGCAACATCCAAGGTAGAGCGATCCGTTGGGAGAAAAAGGGGGCTCGAAATATCAACCCCAACAGGGTCAGGTAGGGCACAAGGAATCATAGCATCCGAACATTCCTTCCTAAGCGATTGAACTCGCTCGTTCATCAAAATCCTCCTACCCTTAACTAGAGCCTCGCTATCTTTCTCCTCTAAAAGCTATTCTTGAAGGAACTCATCATCGACATCGTCAGAATACGAGAGTATTCACTCCCAAACAAGGGCCAGAGTCCACGGAAAATCCTTATCCAAGTAACTCTCGCTTCCACGGCTCATGACACTGCAAACATAGAATTGAAACAGAGCATTGTCAATTCCATTCCTAGCTTCATCAAGATCTTTTCGCTACTTGATCTTATCCTTTTCAGAGGTTCTGAGGGTTTCACTCTGGGAATCAAGTTGGCCTTCGAGAGCCATGTTTTCGTGTTCTAAACAAATCAAAGCCTGTTTTTCTAAGGCCATATGGTGCTCAGCATGTTCTCGAGCAGATCGAGCCTCTAAAAGTTGCGCTCGTAGACCCTCCAATTCCTTCTTGAGCTTGACATTTATGGCCTCTAAGCTGTCCACTTTAACACGACCGCTCCTTAAAGAAGTCATCTCAGATTCTTGGGATTTAATCAAGTGGATCAGGCCAGCTTTGTCGTTTTCCAAGGTTTCGATATGGTCAAGGTTCGAGCATTCAATCTCTGGAACTCATTACCGAATTTAGCCCGATACTCCAGTTGCTTATCAGCATCTTTCATGACCAGATTCAACCGTTTCTCGAATTGATCCTTAACAACACCAAGTTGATTGCTCACACCACTTTTTATGGCATCCAAATTCTTCGCAGCATTTTGCCTATCATGAGGGTGTAAATCCAGATCGAAATGCATTTCCCTCAAGTCCCAACCATAGAAGCGCTCCTTGAGCATTGAATTTCCAGGAGGAACCTTATAAGGTGGACAATAACGTATTATTTGAATTTGAGCAGGAGTCGGGATGACAGACCTCACAGAAGACTCATTCGATGCAAGCATCTTAGCCTGTTAAGTCCCTTGCGCCTTAAAGAATCAACCATTGAAAGTTCAGAAGTATGTCGGACCTAAAAACCTAAAGATAATTGAGGGCGCTTTGAATAACAGGAAAGACAAGACTGTGGGAGGCTTCGTGGATCAGTAAGATCATCTTGTTGGGAGAAACTATCCGACAACGAGCAGTCTGCACTTACACCTGGGAAATAAACAAAGTATGAGTTCAGCAAGCATTCGGAGATTGTCATACTAATGGGAAATTATGTCGTAAGTAAAATGGTTTCAAAACCGGTTCCACGAGAAGCTATGAAAACAGAGGCTTTCTCAGGATGTTGAGCAGTCCCTCGCATTCTTTCCATATCAGATACAACGGGGTCAGGCATCACCACATCACCTTGGCTCAAATATTCGGCAAAGTCCAAATCCCCCAGGTCTCTAAATGTCCTTGAGGAACCTTCCGCCTGAAAAATAGGACAAGCAGAACTCCCGGCGGTTGTTCCAGAAGTTACATCGATCCTCAAACCATATGCGTTCTCATCAACTCTCTTATCACCCCCTTCGGTAATCAGCAACGAAGGTCGATCGCTCACATCAAGGATTAAATGTTTCACTTTAAGAAGCTTACCAGCAGGACTTTGGGAGTGAACAAAACCTTTTCCAAGAGATCGAGTAGGGAAAATTAGTTTGTACTTATGGAGGTTTTCCTCTGAAAGCAACACCTCTCTGCTCCTTTCCCTTTTGTCAATAGAATTAAGGAATTAAGGAGGCCTTGATCCAAAGTAAGTCCCGCAACAGAAGGAATCACTACAAAAGACAAAAAGAAAACTAGATACGAAAGAGAAAAGGAGTAGGAACTCCAGGAGCAAAGGTACAATTACCTCCTTCGGCCCATCGTCCATGAAATCTACCAGGACACTGGACAAAGAAATATTGATCCGGAAACCCTTTAGCTCCATCCGTCAAACCAGTGATAATTCTATCATGCATACTCCATAAAAAGAAAAAGGGACCGTCTACCTCCCACCTCTTAAAGTATATAAAGAGAAAATATCCGCAAATGTGGGTTCCCACTGTCGGACCTTCATGAAAAGTATGTACAGCCCATGCAAGATTTTATACCCACTAGGATGCAGCTGATATGGGGCAATGGCCAGTTGCCATAAAATGGACTCTAGATAATGATTGAAGGGGGGAATCGCCCCGCTGGACAGCATGTGATAATTGACCGCTACATAACCGGAGGGCGGACAATCTGCTAACTCTCCCTTTCTGGGAAATCTGGTTTCATCTTGTGAAAACCCGAAGCGATTACACATTTGTAAAAACTAATCAAAAGGAAGCGTCGATTTACGGCAGCCGGCAGCAACCCCGTCAAAAAAGCGAGGTTGGGGATGAATTTGACTAATAGCTAAACCAGAACCAGTAGCTGGGGCAACCTTACCTGCTCGATCCAAATCCTCTCATTCCCCATACATAATGAGTTAACTGGGATTGAGATGAACAGGCGGTTAGTCTTATGACAACACAGATAAGTACGCTTAAAAAGAAATTACAAACTGAATGGCTAAGGGTCAAAGGAAAAGCAGGAGTATCGCCACGATATAAGTATTCCATTGAACAACCGATTAAGGCATGGCGAATTAGGGATATCGTCTCTTAGTCATTTCGGTAAATGACTTGCCAGCGTAAAAAGGGCTAAGGTTTATCACCAAAGGATTCTGCCTAAAGTCCAAGCACAAACCAAGTCAAATCAACGCTTCTCAAATATCGCAACCATATGTCCCAACAATTCGGTGTTGCCAATTGAGAATCCTCCCTTACAAAGCTAAAAGAGTTAACCTAGAATCATAGATAAAATGAAGAAAATTCACTTACAAGTGAAATTCAACTCAAAGAAAGGAGCATTGTAGCCGGAATCAAAGTTGAAAGAAACCGTCAACCAGAGGAGGAAGGGCAAGATGATTAATCAAGTAAAAAGAATCGAAGCCTCAAGAAGCAACAACGAGACCTTCTACGATGAAATCGCCATTAAAATGAGCTTATTAAAGAAATATGAAAGTGGGAAAATGAAGAGACAATAATTAAGAGGACTAGAAGCCCCTTTTTGTGATAGGACAACGCAATTAAGATCTGGTGATCCGGTTTAACGTACTCGGGAAATATCCCGCCAAATGCCCAAAGATAGGCAATTGTCTAAATATCCAAATTTTGAAAATATAAACTGTCTGTGAGGGCGCAGAATGTTGAGCCTTATCCATCCAGTACATTCTCACCATGTCAACTTAGTGCTCAGTTACACAAAAGTGTCTCTTCAAGTCCCAACCGGCATTCCAAAATTCGGCTATTTGCACAGTAATCAAAAGATACATCGAGCCTCTCTCTCAAAGGAAAGGACAATACCAATCAGCGGTGATGGAGTAATCTTAATATTTGGCATGACCGAGCCCTCAACAAGTCAGGACAAACTCACCAACCAATGTGCGATCAAATATGTCGAAGCCCGTGATTCCATACAAAAAGAAACCACGAACTTCGAGGGGTAAGTGTTAATCCCTAAAAATCCATATGCACATTAGATAAAGGGTACAAGGCGGATATCACCAGAGTCGCCGTGCACGATGCTGCCGCACAGAGCAAAACCAAAATATTAAACCCAAGGCAGGTCAAGTCAACCAATGCGACCTAAGGTAACAGCATAACATATTATGAGAAGTGCGATCCGATAAAGATAAAGGTCACAGATCTTGAGAACCACTCAAATACCGAAGTAAAGCAAGTCGTCCATTCAACATAAGCGGGGGCGACCTCATAACATAGTCATAAAGCCTAACAGCGCCATAGAAAGCCAGCAAGAAGACGAGCGCCCTTGGACCAAAAGGACGGTCGCGCAAGGAACAAAGGACAATCAACTCCAAACCTGCATTCTGCTCTCACAAGATCTCCCAAAGTTCTCACAAGACGCTCACTTGCATTGTACTCGCTCAGCTATTCAAGATGCTCGTTCCAACGAGCCGTCCACACATGATAATCGGATACACCTACGGACACTGGCTACAGCTAGCCAGTGGCATGGTTGTAATTAACAGAAGGAACGATCCACATCTTGGATAAACAGATTCTAGATCATTTACCAAGGGAACTTCACCTATAAATACACTATGGCTAGCAACACGAAGGGGGACTTTTCGGAAAAAACCACAAAGTACTACTGAATTTCATCCTCAACCACAGATTCAGCCATGGCGTCAAGGACAATCTTATGGTGAAGGAAAACAAGGACATCCTTCTTCTCAATCATCCATTTATTCTTCTTCTCCTCAAATTCTACTACTCTCTTGTATAATTCCTCAGATTGAAATACATAAACGAGGGTATATTGAGTGAATATAGAGATGTATGAAGAGAGAAAGCTGATGTACTTTGTAATTCTCATTATAAGGCAGGAAATCACCTACATAGTGGACGTAGGCCTCGTTAACGGCTGAACCACTCTAAATCTCGTCTCTATTTTACTTTTCCCACATTTTTCATCTTTTATTGCTGATTAAACATGGTTCCATTTATTTCTTACCAAATTGGTGAAGTACAGTTTAGTACCTTGGGTGCTTAGACCATTTTTGGTGTAAACATCCTTTGTCCTTTGCTAGCATTCCGATAGGGGATCTAACCCTATTGGATGAGCTAAGCAACTTTCGTTTGTTTTTAAATACCTAATATTAGATATTGTTGTGTTGATTTCTTTTGCGATGCGTATGTATTAGATTTTGAGGGGTATGATCTTATATTAGGAACAGATTGGCTATCATTTTATAAGGCCGTCTTTAATTGTGATAAGAGAGTTGTTTGCTTGAGAAGGGATGGAGGCCGTAGTTAGCTATCCCTTGTAGGACTGGAAATAGGGATTCGTCCTTACTACACTCCTCATCGTCTGAATTAGGAGGACCATCTTCAGTGCCTATTGCATGCGAGTTTTCGAATATCTTTGAGGAAGTCATGGGAATTCCACCCGATAGAAAAATCTCGTTTAGGATAGATATCGAGAAGGATGTGAGTCCAGTTGCATTGCCATTAAGGCACGTGGCTCCTACAGAAAGAGAGAGTTGGACAGATAAATCTTTAAGTTATTACAGAAAGGGTTTATCCAGATAAGTAATTGGGGTGTGTCAGTTGTATTTTCCCCTAAATCCAATTGACTACTAAGATTATGTGTGGATTATAGGGAACTAACCAAGCTAACCATGAAGAATAGATATCCCCTACTTAGGACTGATGACCTGTTTAACATTTGGGAAGTGCCCAAATCTTCTCTCGGTTAGATTTTACAATAGGTTTTCACCAGTTGAGGATTTACGAAAAGAGTAAACCTAAGATAGCGTCTAGCACGCCATATGGACTATAAGTGGGAAGTTATGCCCTACGGTTTGATGAATGCTCCCGCTTTCTTTGTGGATCTTATGAGTAGGGTATTTAGGGGCATTCTCAACAAAATAATTATGGTATTCGTGAATGACATTCTCATCTTTTCCAAGGACTATAAGGAGCATAAGGATTACTTGAGAAAGGTCTAGGAATTCTGAAGGAGATTTAACTTAAGGCGAAGTTTTCAAAATGTCACTTTTGGAAGAAAGAAGTCAAATTTCTTAGATGCACTGTTTCCAGGAAATGATTGGTAATGGACCCCGCAAAGGTAGAGGCTTTTCGAGAGTGGAGGATACCGTACAAGCAATGATGGTTAGAAGTTTTCTTAGGTTCGCGGGCTACTACTGGAAATTTATTAAGGACTTTGCAGGGATTGCAACCCCTCTAACCGAGTTAACGAAAAAGAATCCTAAGTTCGTATGGAGTGAGAAGTATGGTATTGCTTTCGAAAGGTTAAATGAATCTCTTACGAGTGCATCTATCCTTATTACTTCAGATGGAACGAAGATGTTTACAGTTTTCATCGATGCATCTAGGATTGGTTTAGGAGCGGTACTCATGCAAGGGTGTAATGTAGTTGCCTACGCAAGTAGACAACTTTAGGACCATGAGAAGAGGTACCCTATCAATGACTTAGAACTAGAAACTGTGGTTTTGCCCTAAAGATGTGGAGAAACCACCTTTAGGAGAAAAGTTTGACATCTTTACCAAATATAAGTCTCCTAGATATTTGTTTTCCCTGTGATATTTGAATCTTCGATAATAACAATGGATGGAGTACCTAGCATCGCTCGACTTCCCTATCTAGTGTACCCTTGGTAAGGGCAATGTCGTTGCTGATGCTTTTAGTTGGAGGCGTGCTACCCTAAGTGCAGTTACTGAGTGAAAACAGTTGGAGTTTCTTTCAAACTTCAATTTGCAGCCGCCATTTGAAGCAGCCCAAGGATTCTCAAAGTTGTGGAAGTGAGGCCAATTTTGGTAAAAATATTTATGAGTGAGCAAGATCTTGATGATAAGTTAAAGTCGTTAAAGAAAAGGATTTCTAAGGGAGAAACTTTTCCTCATTTGGATAAATATTCTATTAATAGTAGTGGTAGTTTGAGAAGTGAAGATGGACTCTGTGTCCCTAAGAATGGAGACCTTAGAAAGGAAGTTCGAGAGGAATTTCATCGGTCGAGGATGGCCATATACTCTGGTGGAGATATTTTTTTAGGGTTATGAGAAGAAGTCTTTATTCGGAAGGAATGAAAAGGGATGTTTCAGAGTTTGTAGCTAGATGCTTGACATGTCAAAAGGTTAAGGCAGAGTAAGGTAGGCCTGGAGGGTTGTTGTTACCCTTAGAAATTCCCACTTGGAAATGGAAACACGTTTTGATGGATTTCATTGATGGGGTTCCAAGGAGTCAGATGGAAATGAAGCCATTTGGGTCATTGTGGATCGATTGACGAAAACTTCCCAATTTATCCTAATCAAGATGAATGGGATTGCTGCTTCGTTAGACCAACTATATGTTAGGGAGACAATTTGACAACATGGAATCCTGACTACCATAGTTAGTGATAGAGACCCTTTATTTACAAGTGAATTTTGGAGGAGCCTACAAGTAACTTTAGGGACAACGTCGAGTTTAAGTACAGCCTATCACCCACAAGCCAGTTGTTAGACAGAGAGAGTATACAGAGTTCATGAGGATCTGCTTATAGCCTACATCAATGACTTTGGAGGAGCTTGGGACCATCATTTTCCATTAGCAGAGTTTTCGTATGACAATAGCTATCAAGCGACGATTGGTATGGCCCCTTACGAAGCATTGTATGTGTAGCCATTAAAATTGCCTACTTGTTGGTAGGAAACCACCAACAAGATTTTACTCAGATTAGACCTTATCCATGATTCTATGGAGAAAATCACTTTGGTTTGGCAGAGATAAAGGCTGCCCAAGATCGACAAAAATCATACGTAGATAAAAGGAGGAAGAAACTTGAATTTAGTGTTATAGATTCGGAATTGTGAAAGCCCCTCTTAGGACATCAGCCCGATTTGGAAAGACTGGGAAATTGGCTCCCAGATTTATTAAGCCGTTTAAGAATGGGGATAGGATAGAGAAATTGGCTTATCATGTGGATCTTCCCGAACGCTTATCGGGGGTCCATAACGTTTTCTATATTTCTCATCTTCGGAAATGCCTTCATAGTTTCACCGTCAAACTCAAACTAAATAATAATGGGGACTTAGGGAGCTTCGAGACGGCGAATAGCGTGCCCCATGCCACCGCAAAGATCTCGGAGCATGAAATCAAAAGACTCTACAACAAATCTATTCATCTAGTCCGAGTATAAAGGGGAGATAACGCTACGGAAAGCATCTGGTAAACTAAGAGAGGATAAGGCAAACTCATCCAGAGCTTTTCACGAGTAATCATTTCCTCTAAAAAGTTTCTTTTATGGTTGCATTATGCTTGCTAGATTGGATGGTAGGAGATGGTTGCAACAAAAATGCACCATACACTCATATAAAATTATATGCACATTAGGAAGTTTTACATACGTACAACATCACTTGTTACACGTACACACTAGGACTTAACTCACTTTAGCTAGTGTTCAGTACATAATCACTTTGAGTTATGGATGTTTATAAATAACATGGGTGTATAACATGGTTGTTAGAGTAAGTTGTATTTTTCGCTCCTTCGGATATATTTCGGGATGAAATATCTTTTCGGGAAGAATGTAACACCCCATAAAATGTACCTTAAATAAACATAAGTTAATTAAATTTAAAATGAATAATAATAATCAATAATAAATTAATGGGATGAAAAGTAGAATTTGGGGGAATTAAAAATTGGGCAACGAAGGTATTATGTTTATAACTATAGCAAGATTTTGATCCATTTTCATATTTTATTTGCTGAAAACGGAGTCTGTATGCAAGAGTTATTAATAAAACAAGTTAGGCGTAAACGTTTACACACATAATCTGAAATTCAAACCGATTAAATATAAACCAGTAACATAATTAATATTAGATTGGCATTAAAAATATTCCACAGGGATTTGACTTTATGTGTATATATTTATATGCAAAGGAGGACAAGAATAATCAACTAATGGAAAGTAATTAATCTAATTAAATAATTAACACAAAGTCTAATGTTCAGGTTAATTGAATAATTAATATTTCACGACAACAGGCTATCCAAATTAAGTCTAATTAATCTGACTGTCTTACACGCTTATAACTATAAATAAGTCCTCTAGCCACTCCAAAAACCCTACACTTCATTCTTTACGCCTCCACTTTATCTCTCCCTTTTTAATTCTAGAATTTCTGGTTAGGTTTCTTTTCTCTATTCTAACCTTATTCTATCTTTCTAGGTCTAATTCTTATATGTATAAACTCTGGAATTAAGTTATATATATGCGATTCTAAACTTTGATTCTCTTTATATATACATATATATATATATATATATATATATATATATATATATATATAGAGAGAGAGAGAGAGAGAGGAAAAGTTGGAATATGTTGATACGAAGGTAGAAATCTAGATTTTCAGTTGATTCTATGCTATTTCCACTAACCTCCTCTTCTGATCTCTATGAGTGGAGATTTCATAAGTTGATGTTTACTATATTCTGATAGTGTAAAATTTAGATTATTGTTCCTAAAAGGGATTTGAATTTATGCATATACTAAACGAAATCAAAACCCCCAAATCCCTTATTATTTATGTTTGTTTGCAGCAATGGCCAATCAAGTATATTTAGGTTTGGATTATTGATGTAATGAAAGAAAAGGCATTTGAGTGTTTGTATAATCTTGAAGATGGTATAATTCACTTCATATTCATGCATATGTATTTTTGTTGCAAAAGATTAAGAACTTGTGTACTTTGAATTGAATAGGTTTAAACATCTATTTTCAAAATAGATTATTCGAATGTATTATTTGCAAGCCACTAAAGTATTAAGATTTTGCATATGAGAATTATATTAAAAAAGCAAGTTAGTACCAAAAAATGGGATTTTTACATATGTATTTGGAAATACTACACTAGGTCTCTATTTTGTTCTTAAGATAATCATTCAAACCTGAGTTATAAGTTATGTTTTGATTGTTTATTATTTTCATGTTATTTAAAGTGAAATATACATTTTTGTTATGATTGGAGAACTTTGGAAATATACTTGTATACCTTTATTATGTGTTAGGATTGACATTACAAACGAGTTATGACGTTTATTTACACATGCATGAATTACGCCTCATTTATTACTATATATTTATAACATAATTGACGTAATATTATTGCGTATTAGGTGCATACTATATACATTCAAATTAGGTAATTCGAAATCTAAATGTACCTATAGGACATTGTATGTGTGTGACTTAATGGCCTTAATTACAATTATTGATATACAGACACGAGGTCAACCGTTACTTGTAGTAAAAGCCTACCGGGAGCCAATCGACATATCCAACATCTATAAGTAAGACTGATTAATGTGAGAGGTTCAGGTGTTATGAGCCATTATAATTTTTACACTTAGACTTGAGGTTAAGTATAATTTGTAGTGGAAGCCTGCCCTGAACCGCCTGATAAATCCAGCATCTACAACTAGTCTGTTTAATGTGAGATGTCTAGTGTGTATGTTTATATTTGTGTGTGAAGTAGGCCTGCCTTAAGAAGGTATTAAGTGGTTGACCTACCTTGTTTGGTATTAAGTGGTTAGGACTAGGTTCGTTCCTAAGGTTCATTCCTTGGTTTTGGACCAGAGTAATAAGATCTGCTCTTATTAGGTCTTAAATGGTCACTGGGTCTGCCTTTCTCATATATGGTACTAAATGGTCCTAACAAACTATGGCGTATGAGTACAGTGGTTCTACGGATGTGTCTGCTTCTTATCTAGGGGATACGTTAGCATTGACCTGGGGATGGGCTACTAAGAGTTCAGCCGATCATGTAAGGGGAACCATCTGTCTAAGGGAAGTATGAAGTGACCAGAATTCACCCGTAATACTAGCTAAATTGTAACACATGGGCCCAAGGGAGGGGTCTTAAATGACGATGAGGGTCTACCTTACTTCGATATTCTTGTATTACAATGGAGAGAAAATTTAATAGCCTTGATGAGTATAAGACAGGGTCTTAAGTGACCAGGGTCCGCCATAGGGTATTAAGTTATAGTGGGAATCCACCTAAGAGTAAATATAAAATGATGTCCTTAAGTGATCAAATGGTAGTCCGCCTCGTAGGGTATTAAGTGATGATAGAGAATCACCCAAAAATAAATAAGCAGTGTAGGCTTTAAGTGACTATACGGTAGTCCGCCTCATAAATTTATGTCAATGATTGTGTGTTGAATTAGGAAGACATAATGTGAATAATTTATACTGCTAAATAAAGGAAATACTTCAACAACTTGTGATTCGTCAATGGCTTAAATCTAACTCCCAACAAATAATATCTCCACGTCTTCATAGCAAACACTATTGGCACTAACCTTAAGTCTTGATTTGGGTGATTCCTTTCATGTGATTTTAGTTGTCGAGCACTGCTCCTAATCTTGTGCATGCCACATGCATCAGTATACACAACCATCCCATTATTCCCACTCGGAATAACAAATATAGAAGCATTCGTTAATCTCTCTTTCAAGATCTCAAAAGCATGCTCAAACTTTGCATCCCAAGCAAAGACTTAATTATTCTTGGTCAATCCAGTCAATGGTGCAACTGGCTATCTTTAAAAAGTCCTTGATAAACCATCAATAATACACTACAACAAAATGAGGCTTCCATAGTGTTTGAAAAGCGCTATTATACCCTAACATAGAATTTCAGAGTACCGTGTAACGACATGCTATGTTAGTCCTTCCACTTTAAATAGAAGAAACAAAAACGCTATGTAAAATGAGTTTTGTATAAACTTTTTTTTTGCTATCAAACAAAAACACTATAAAATATACTATTTGACACTTGCTACACATAGGTTTCCAATGTCAGTTTCTATAGCGTTTATAAAACGCTATAGCCTATATTATTAATTTACATATCATATTTATCATCGTTTCATTTTTGTCATGTATCTCACAAGTTCAAACATTTCTTGTCTACATATAAATATAATAAAATTTCACAAACAGCAGATATATAAGTTACTGTAGAATATTTCGTATGTATCATATAAACTACTTAATATTTCGTATATATTTTTTTTATCAATTTTTCCATGTCCATACGTAATATGTCATACATTTTTGTATCAAATTACTTATAAAACATACAAATAATATATTTAACCTTGCTTGGATTCTGATGTTTTCTTCTTAACATCAATAATAGTGGTCCTGTTAATGTTCAAATAAACAGTTATGGTCTTAGTAATTGCTATATCATATATTGAAGAAAAAGACTAAAATGCAACTAGGACAAAAAATATAGTGCACTTGTGCAAAAGATTACCGCCATTGCTTAGAGCTAAATTCGGGCTATGGGTTTCGCTTGTGTTTGCATTATATGTTATGTGATGGTCAGAACAGCTCAATTGTAAGGCAACGGTCTTTCTAAAAGTTTAAATCCAACCCATGCTAACAAAATACTTTCCTTGGAATTGAACAAAATCCCTTCCTTATCTATTAGTAAAAGGAATGAGCTATTTGAAAGCCAAAAACCTTCATTCACCACATCATTAATTTAAAGAAAAATTAAAACAACACACTTTTATCAAAATTGATAAGTGATAAAGAACACTTACATAGTCAATAATGTGCATGTTTCTCTACCTCTTCATTTCCTTTCCTTGTTATGTTTAACATAAAGTTTAACCTACAAAAATAACAATAACATATTAGTTTGAAAATGTTCGAATCTTTCAAAATAATTAAACAGATTGTAGATACATATTGAAACAAAATTTGAATTCAATTCACTACAAGAAAAGTGGTTATTAACAATAGCAAAAGACAACGTTTTCTCCTTCTTATCATCAAGTAATTTTAACGTGAGAAAGTGCTAAGATAAATTAAAGTGGAAAACTATTTTACTTCCCTCCATTCCTCTTAATTTCGGCTGTACTTTCTTTCTTTTAACTTTGTCATAATGAACTATGGATTTTCTCCCAAATTCTTTAAACCCAAATTAAAATCCAAAGAATTTTCAATGAAACTTCGTTCGTCCCCTAATTCCGCCAGCAACCACCGATCTTCGCTGAATCAAATTCCAATTTCAGACTCTGGTGATGAAAGAGGCTGCGAATTCATGGCTATAACTTGGGTATCATCAATTTCAGAAATTGATTTCAGAATTTGTGTGTCCCCTATTTCACATGACTCCCTTTTGGTTTCATAACTATATCCATGTTTCATAGAATGTTATTATCCTTCTAATTATAGTCCATAGATTTGTGAGTTGTAATATACTTTTCAAGGTCTGTTTTACAGAATGTTTCCCTTTCTGAAACAAATTTACTATTTTCAAATGTATGTGTTTATAAAATGTAATTTTCTATGTTTAGCAAACTTATGAGTTGTATTTACATTTCTGGGTCTGTTTTATAGATTTTTTTCCCTCCGCGCTTACATATTTTGTATATTGCAGTCGTTTTGGAGGGTTGTTGAATTAGATGAACCAAGAATATTTCAGTTGCTAGAGAACAAGAATTTCTTTTAATGATTGGTTCATTTCGAGAAGTAAGATTCTGTCAAATTAATTTTATTGGATTGTGGATTTTGTGAAATAGGCATTTCTTTTGTTAGTAGTTGTTGTAGTGGGAAATAGTTGAATAGTTGATTGGTTGAAATAGTTGGATGAAAAGGGCTTCAAAGATATTGTAATGGAAGAACTTTATTGCTTAGAAATTTTGCTACAACCTTACAATGTGCCCATACTCATATTTATAGGCACCTCATTACAATTGTTTATTATTAGAGTTCTCTAGAGAGAACATTCTACATTCGTCAAGTAACTTATTTAATAATAATACATAAGGCACATTATTAGTTTCTTTAGAACTCTCTAGAAATTTGTAGCATTCTCAATACTCCTCCTTAATGAAAATTTCGGATACTCCAAGCATAGTTCGAAGTTGCTCAAATCTTGCTTTTGGCAGTGCCTTTGTGAAGATGTCTGCAACTTGATCTTCCGTCCTGCAGTACTTGAGCTGAATTTCTTTTGCCGCTTCTGCATCTCTGATGAAGTGATACTTGATAGCTATATGCTTAGTTCGACTATGATGAACTAGATTCTTTGTCATTGCTATTGCTGATTTGTTGTCATAGTAGATTGTAATAGGTTGTCCTTGATGTTCACCCATATCTTCAAGTATTCTCCGTAACCATATAGCTTGGCTTGTTGCTTCAGCTGCTGCCATATATTCTGCTTCTGCTGTTGATTGTGCAAATGTTGCTTGCTTCTTCGATGCCCATGAGAATATTCCTGATCCAAGTGAAAAAGTATAGCCCGATGTGTTTTTCATGTCATCTACTGAACCAGCCCAATCACCATCGGTGTACCCAATCAACTTTGAGTTGGCCATGGTTTTGTACCATATTCCATACTCCTTTGTTCCTTGTAAATATCTCAAAACTTTTTTAGCAACTCGAAGATGAATTTGGCTTGGACTCTGCATCAATCTTGATAAAAGACTTGTAGCGTACATAATATCCGGTCCAGTAGCAGTAAGATATAGTAGACTTCCAATCAAGCTTCTGTAGCGAGATGCATCGGCTTATGGGGCTCCATCATCCTTTTGCAACTTCTCATTTGTTACGAGTGGAGTAGCAACTGGTTTGCAATCATTCATTCCAAATTTCTTTAATAGTTCTTCGGTATATTTCTTTTGAGAGATAAATATACCTTCCTTATGTTGTTTCACCTTGATGCTAAAGAAGTAATTCATCAAGCCAAGATCGGTCATCTCGAATGTTTTCATCATGTCTTCTTTGAATGCAGTTATCATTTTTGTATTGTTTCCTATGTAGATAAGATCATCAACATATAGAGAGACAATGAGAGTATCATACTGACCTTGTGTCTTGATGTATAATGTTGGCTCACTCTTGCTCCTCCTAAATCCTTGATTAATGAAGTATTGGTCAATTCTATTGTACCATGCTCGAGGTGCTTGCTTCAGGCCATATAAGGCTTTTCTTAGTCTTAGCACTTTGTCTTCATTGCCCTTACTTACAAAGCCTTGCGTTTGCTCCACATAGATCTCTTCTTCTAATACTCCATTTAGGAAGGCTGACTTGACATCTAGTTGAAAAACATTCCATCCTTTTTGAGCTGCAAGAGCAACTAAAGCTCTAATTGTATCAAGACGTACAACTGGATAAAGTGTCTCATTATAGTCGACTCCATATTGTTGTGAGTAGCCCTTTGCTACGAGCCTAGCCTTGTGTTTTTGTATTGAGCCATCTGAGTTTAGTTTTATCTTATAAACCCATTTCACTCCAACGATTTCTTTAACTTTAGGACAATCTACAAGCTCCCAAGTGTTATTCTTCTCAATCATTTTGATCTCTTCTTCCATTGCTTTGACCCATACTTCTTGCTCGGATGCTACTTCATAGCTTTCGGGTTCAAATACAGCCATGTTGCAAGTTTCATATATATCTACCAAAGAACTAACTCTTCTTGGAGTAGACTCTGGTGAAGAAGTTTGTTGTTGAGGAGGTGAAGAAGGCATACCTGGTTCTTCTTCTACTTCTTCCAAATTTTCATGAGATTGATGTACTGGAACAGAAATGTTTCTTTTCTCAACTTTTTGTTCATCCCAGTTCTAAGAAGCATTCTGTTTGCGAACAAATTAGACAATTGTAAACAACTGTAAAATTCGTTCGGCTTTCCTAAACAATAAGGATTGTTGTAGAGGGTGTCGAACTCTGGGACCAAAAATTATTTTATTAATAAATCCAATCAAGTTATCCCTAACTTTTGATTGGTGGAAAACAAAGAAAATAGCAGGAATTAAATAAAAGAGAGTTCTAACACTAAGTGAAAGCAATTAGGGGATAATGACATAGATCAGATTCATAATCATCAATAGCCAAAAGATTAACCAGATCTAATACATGTTTCTGTCACAAACATGAATCAACGATAATAGGTTTTTAGATACAAATATGTGAATAACGACAAGCATAGCCTATGCAGGAGCTCAGCTCTACAACCATAGACTATCAGGACAGATTCACTAATTAATTTCTAAAACCCTAAAATTAGATCTAGATCTGATAATTGTTAGACCGAACACGAATATACCCTGTGAAGGAGCATAGCTCTTAAACGACACAGGATATTAAGGTTCAGATCTAACCCTAGTTCAGATCTAGATCTATATACATGAATTCCTCATCCTTTGGCTATGTGATTCATATTGAATCATACTATCAGCGTCATCACCCCCTAATCAAAGGGGATTAGCTAGACATAGCTAAAGAAGAAGAAAAACAGAAATTAAATAACAAGAACATAAATAAAACTAAAACTAAATAGAAAAGAGGAAGAAGAATGATTTTATTCCAAGAAGAGAATTACAGAATAAAACCCAATGTGTTTTTTACAAGACTAAGATACAATGTATTTATAGCTGATATGACAAAGGCTAGCTAGCTGATTACATAATGTGGGACTAAAGAAATAACCCAAATAACACATAAGCCAGTGTGAACGCAGCTTTAGAGTGAGTGGTCTAGCAAATAGGCTAGTGTGAACGCAACATGAGTAAGAGGCCTTCCAAATGAGCTAATGTGAATGCAGTTTGAGTCTTTATTGAGCCAAATCTTCTTAACTGAAATATAATTGCAACAATTCTTCATGCTTTAGACTCTTCAAGCTTTAGCAATTTTAAACTTCACTCTTTTTAAGCAAATTCTTCATGCTTTATCCATCAAATGCTCTAAATCATGCTTCTTGTCAACAATCTGAAAACACAGCTATAAATACACAATATCAATTATTTAAAAGATAAAATAAGATAAATATGCGGATAAAATATACACATTTACGTGTATATCAAATACCCCCACACTTATCTTTTTATTCGTCCTCGAATAAACTAAACTAAGATATGTCACACTTTCGTAGGAAACACGATTGCATTTAGCGTATGCAACAAGCCGTTAAACCTCTGGGTGTCCCCAGTAGGACGAGTGTTGTCTCGTGAGGGTTTTCAGCGGATACTACCCACAAAATCCAAGCGTCTTGTGTACGCAGATAAATCAAACATTATATTTAAGGTCTTTCACATTCCAAGGATTTCACCTAACTTCAATAATAACGGTTTAGTCCCAAATTGTCCATCCCATAATTGGTGCAAAAATGAATAAAATTTTTCAAGCTGAATCGTAATTCCTTGATAACACTGTAATTGTCTTGAAGGTTAAGAGCGTGGTGTCAACCAAAGTTCTACACATCGACAATGTACACCCAATCATTTATTTGACCCTTTTTTTTTTTTGAATAATTTTGCAACAATGTAACTGTAATGTATTGGATATGAGTTATGCATAGATGAAGGAAAATTTTGTAAGTTCTAAAAATATTCTAGATAAGAGGGCAAGTGTATTAGTTGAACTTCAAATTACAAAAGATAAAGTAATACTAAGGCACATATTGACATTTTATTTCCTTTCATCTCCTCTACTACAATCCTCGCATCCAAGTACGGTATGATGGATGTGGATGGAATGGAAATGGATGCTTCATAGTAAAGAATGATGAAGACTATTTTATTCTGAGAGACTCTCTCTTTATTTCATTTTTTTTCTTTTTTTTTCTTTCTTTCTTTTTTTCTTTCTTTTTTTCCCCTTTTTTTTCATTTTTTTTTCTTTTGCATGATGAATGATGAGTTGAGTTGGAATGGAATGATACCGTACATTATTTCATTTGATTCCTCCTCTACTAAACCAACACTTCATGAAAGGAAAGTTTTGTGCCCTAGTTACTCTACTTCTATAACCTTAATTCAACACACAAGTCTGGATTGTTGTTATACAAAAAGCTGAAAGGAATGATAAACAAAGTTTCGTAAGATAGATAACCCATATAAAATAAGATGTGGTATATGGTTATCCTACCTTAAAACAAGTACGGAGTGGGTGGTGTAATATTGGTATAAAAAGTGACGTTTTTGACCTTTAAACAAAGGTTCTTGAGTATACCAATATAAGATAAACTTGTCGACACATGGATGTAAATCGACTAAAACTTGGGTTTGAATAATGTGGGGTATCGAAGAAGAATGCTACAATGAGTCATTTCTCCTTAATTGGGCCAAGTGGATTTTAGAACTTACAATTTTGAAAATTTGAGTGAAAAGAAAATATTATGCATGAAAACGAACTCAGAAAATCCAACAAATGTAGGTGCAAAATCCTTTTATTTCATGATTTTTTTTTTGATTATTTTTACTTGCACATTCTAACATGTATAACAAAGGTTGACACGCTTACTCCAGAACACGACTAACGTCTGCACAGTCTCAAGCTAGCATCTTAAAAAGACACGTTACGATTCAATGAATAAATAATGTTCATTCCCATCACCCAACAATTCAACTTATCAAACAAGAACCAAGGTGTTATTTATGAATTTAAGTTAATCCTTGTTCAATGAATGACCTACTTCATAAAATTTGATTGCTGATGTAATGTAAATCCCCCCCACACTTGAGTGTGACTGTGTCCTCACAGTCTTAATCAGACATACCTTAGTGAAAGGGAAAAACAAATAAGAGAATATTTACATATGTACAAAAGAGGGTTAGTGCGTCTTACCGAATGTAATGTGGCTCATGGAGGACCATGAGCTCTTCCTCTTGGTTGGGTATTGGTTCCAAGTAAGGTTTAAGGCGTTGACCATTGACCTTAAAGGATGATCCATCAGTTGGATTCTCAATTTCTACCGCACCATACGGAAAAACAGTCCGTACAGTGTAAGGTCCTGTCCATCTAGATTTTAGCTTACCCGGAAATAGATGCAGTTTTGAGTCATACAACAGAACTTTCTGACCTGGCATGAAAGTTTTACGTAAAATTGATTTATCATGAAAAACTTTTGTTCTGTCCTTGTAAATTCGTTCATTTTCATAGGCATCATTTCGAATTTCATCAAGTTCATTAAGTTGAAGCTTCCTATGTTCTCCTGCTTGCTCTAAATCAAGATTCAAAGTTTTTATCGCCCATAACGCCCTATGTTCTAGTTCAACTGGCAAGTGACATGGCTTACCAAAAATCAACCGATAAGGGGACATACCCAAGTTAGTTTTGAAAGCGGTGCGGTAAGCCCAAAGAGCGTCGGTTAACTTTTGGGACCAATCTTTACGATTTCGATTCACAGTTTTCTCAAGAATTTGTTTAATCTGTCTATTCGATACTTCAACTTGCCCACAAGTTTGAGGATGATAAGGAGTGGATAACTTGTGGGTTATCGAATACTTTCTCATGAGAGCTTCAAAAGAACGATTACAGAAGTGTGTACCATTATCACTGATTATTGTGTGAGGTGTGCCAAACCTAGAAAAGATGTTTTCTTTCAAGAAGCGCACAACAACCTTATTATCGTTTGTTTTGCATGGTACAGCTTCGACCCATTTGGAAACATAATCAACAGCTAAGAGAATGTAAAGGTTCCCAAAAGAATTAGGGAAGGGTCCCATGAAGTCTATACCCCACACATCAAAAATTTCGACCTCTAGAATGGGGTTTAGGGGCATCATATTCCATTTAGAAATTTTCCCTAAGAATTGACATCGATCACAAGTTTTGCAAAATTCGTACGCGTCTTTGAAAAGGGTGGGCCAGTAGAAACCCGATTGGAGAACCTTTTCGGCTGTCTTTTTGGGACCGAAGTGACCACCGCAGGCTTGGTCATGACAGAAAGAGAGGACACTGTGAGTTTCAGTGTCGGGAACACACCTTCGAATGATTTGATCGGGACAATACTTGAAAAGATAGGGGTCGTCCCAATAAAAATGTTTCACTTGGGAAAAGAATTTGTGTTTATCCTGCTTAGACCAAAAAGAAGGGATCTGCTTGGTGACTAAGTAGTTGACAATGTCAGCAAACCAAGGATCAGTGGATAGAGAAAACAACTGTTCATCAGGGAAATTCTCGTTGATCGGAAGAGAAGAAGACGGGGCATTTGGAAGACGAGACAGGTGGTCCGCAATAACGTTGTCAGATCCTTTTTTATCCTTAATGGTAAGGTCAAATTCTTGAAGTAGAAGGATCCAACGAATGAGACGAGCCTTAGCATCCTTTTTAGAGAAAAGATACCTAAGTGCGGAATGGTCGGTATAAACCGTGATGTGTGAGCCAACTAGATAAGGCCTGAACTTTTCTAGAGCGAAAACAACTGCCAAAAGTTCTTTTTCAGTGGTCGTAAAATTTGATTTGGGCATCGTTCAGAGTCTTACTCGCGTAGTAAATGACATGAAGAATTTTATCGATACGTTGTCCTAAGACAGCGCCAACAGCGAAATTCGAGGCATCGCACATGATTTCAAAAGGCAGCTTCCAGTTGGGAGAGCAGATGATCGGAGCAGAGACAAGTTCATTTTTAAGACGCTCAAAAGATGAAATGCAATCAGAATTGAAGTCGAAAGGAACATCCTTACCAAGAAGATTGGTCAAAGGTCGAGTGATTTTGCTAAAATCTTTTATAAAGCGACGGTAAAAACCAGCATGACCTAAAAAGGATCGGATGTCCTTAACTGATTTGGGAATGGGAAGATTTGAAATAACTTCGATTTTGGCTTTGTCTACTTCAATTCCTTTGTTAGAGATGACATGTCCCAAAACAATGCCATGTTTAACCATGAAGTGACACTTTTCCCAATTAAGCGTTAAGTGTTTCTCTTTACAGCGATTAAGAACAAGATCGAGATGATGTAAACACTCAGAGTAAGAATCACCAAATATGGAAAAATCATCCATGAATACTTCCAAAAATCGCTCGATCATATCAGAAAAAATGCTAATCATGCACCTCTGAAAGGTTGCAGGTGCATTACAGAGACCAAAAGGCATACGTCGGTACGCAAATGTACCAAACGGACAAGTGAAAGTGGTTTTCTCTTGGTCCTCAGGAGCAATAGGGATTTGATTATAGCCCGAGTACCCATCAAGGAAACAGTAGTACTCATGACCAGCTAGTCGTTCTAACATTTGATCGATAAATGGCAGAGGGAAATGATCCTTACGTGTTGCAGCGTTAAGTTTCCTATAGTCAATGCAAACACGCCAACCAGTTTGGGTGCGGGTTGGGATAAGCTCGTTAGCTTCATTTTGGATCACAGTAATCCCTGATTTCTTAGGTACGACATGAATCGGACTAACCCATTGACTATCAGAAATCGGGTAGATGATTCCATTGTCAAGGCATTTAAGGATTTCAGCACGAACTGCTTCTTTCATGATAGGGTTTAGTCGACGTTGGGGATCACGAGTGGGTTTGGCATCATCTATAAGGTGGATTCGATGTTGGACTATCGAAGGACTAATCCCCTTAATATCAGCCATGGACCAACCAATTGCCTCCTTATTTTTCTTAAGAATGGGAAGGAGCAATTGTTCCTGCTCTAAAGTAAGGTCAGAAGCGATAGTGACAGGAAAAGTTTCATTGTCTCCTAAGTAAGCGTACTTAAGATGACTGGGCAGCACTTTGAGGTCAGATTTTGGGGACGACTCAACCGAAGAAATTGGTTGAGGGATAGACTCATTTGTGAGAGGCTCGACAGGAATCGAATCAGAGACATTTTCGGGAGTATCTTGAAACAAAGTTTCGTAATCTGATTTAATTTCGTTATTCAGATGGTCGAGCTCAGATTCATTATCGTGGACAGCATGGATTTCAGAAAACTGGTCCACATAAGAGTTAAGAGAGTTTTCAGTTCTGAAGATGTTTAGCTCGATAGTCATGTTACCAAAAGAAAGTTTCATAGACCCATTTCTACAGTTGATGAGAGCATTAGAGGTTGCTAAGAAGGGTCGTCCTAGAATCAAAGGGATCTGGTTTGCAGGATTGCTAACCTGTTGAGTTTCTAAGACAATGAAATCAACTGGAAAGATGAATTCGCCTATTTTGATCAACACATCTTCGATTTCGCCCACAGGTTTCTTAATTGAACGGTCAGCAAGCTGAAGGGTAACCTTGGTGGGTTTCAGTTCTCCTAGCCCTAATTGGCGATAGACGGAATATGGAAGCAAGTTAACACTAGCACCTAAGTCTAGCAAGCATCTATCGATTTTCTTGTCCCCAATAGTACATGATATTGTGGGGGCAGCCAGGATCCTTGTATTTCACTGGCATCGATTGGGACAAGACTTCGCTTAGAGTTGCCGCTAGAAACACTTTCTTAGGTACATGTGTATGACGTTTTTGAGTGCACATATCTTTTAGAAATTTTGCATATTGTGGAACTTGTTGTATAATATCTAAAAGAGGAATGTTCACTTTAACTTGCTTAAATATTTCAAGGATTTTTTCTAGCTGATCCGTCTTTTTCCTAGGTCAGAGTCTATGAGGAAATGGAGCAGACAACTCAGTAGGTTGGGCTACTTGAGTTTGAGGATGGTCCTTGTCAGAAATTGGCTCAATGTTTTGATCTGAGTTGGTCGAATTTTCGATAGGGTTTGGAAGATCGTCTGGTAAAGCATTTGGGTTGAACACATGGTTGCCAATCTTTTTGCCGGATCTAAGAGTCGTGACCGCATTCAAGTGACTCACGTTTGAGTCTTGAATGATGTGAATTTGGTTGGAGTTAGGATTTTGACGGTTGGGGTTTGGAATGGGTTGACTCGGGAAAGTGCCTCTTTCCCGTTCGCTTACCGAAGTGGCTAACTGACTCATTTGCATTTCAAGTTTAGCAATCGATTGACTCGTGTTTTGCATGTGTGAAGTCAATAAATTTTGAAGATTCGTATTTGATTGGAGATTTTGAGTCGTCGCTTTAGTCAATTCTTCGAGAGTTTTCTCCAGTGATGTCAATCGTTTATCATCTTGGGGAACAAAAGATTGTTGCGCTTGAATTTGAGAAGGTGGCGCAGGATGTTGGAATTGAGTTTGTTGAAAGGGAGGTCTCGAAGTATTATTCGAAAATGACTGAAAAGGTGGTCGAACCGCATTCGAATTTGCATTGTTTTGGGTCCAAGAGAAGTTAGGATGGTTTCTCCAACCTGGATTGTACGTTGGGGAGAATGGGTCATTCCTAGCTTTGTTAAATGCGTTTAGTTGTTCCAATGAATGTGGACACTGATCAGCTATGTGGTTAGGATCGTTACATTTGTAACATGAGGTCTGAGATGCTTGAGCTTGATTTATTTGAGTTGATGAAAGGACATTATCGAATTTGGATATCATCGCGTTTATTTTTGCTTCTAACGCAACTGATGATCCTACCGAATGAGCGTTAGATCGGGAATAAATCGATTTCTCGTTAGATCTTTCCCATTGAGCTGATTTTTCGGCCAAATTTTCGAGAAACTGCCAAGCGGCATTGTGATCTTGGGCTATAAAATTTCCTTGGCACATTGATTCGAGCATGGTTCGAGAGTTATTTTCAAGTCCATCGTACAAAATTTGACAAAGAGTCCATTTTTCGAAATTATGATGTGGACATTTGACTAGAAGCTCTTTAAATCTTTCAAAATATTTTGCAAAGGATTCACCCCCAATTCGACGAAAATTGACGATTTCGTTTCGAATTTTGGATGTTTTTTCCAGAGGGTAAAATTTCTTTAGAAAAATGTTCACAAATTCACCCCACGTTCCAATCGTATTTGAAGGCAAGCTATACAACCATTTCTCAGCATAATCGGTAAGTGCAAATGGAATTAACCTAAGTTTGATTCCATCGTCACTTAATTGTTGAAATTTCATTGTTGCACAAACTTGTTTAAATTTGGTCAGGAAAATATAAGGATCATCACATTCTAGATTGCCGAACTTTGGAAGAGTATTTATGTGATTCGAATGAATTTCAAAGTGGTTACCCGTTGGGGCGGGCAATATGATGCAAGAAGAAATAGAAACCCGATCGGGGAAGTATCTATCCATAAGAGATCGAGGGGGATTTTCTTCGGCCATGGTTAAAGAAATGTTTGTTCGAACTAAACGATTGTCTAAAGGATCACGAGTCCAATGACGCATGCACTAGCGAGAAGAATAAGGGAAGACGAGAAAAAAAACAAATTTGAGAAGCGATTTTTTTTTTTACAAAACGAGAATTATTTTGAAATTTTTTTTTTTAGAGAAAAGAATTAGACACAAAAGATTTTTTTTAAAATGAACCTAATGCAATTTACAATTTCTAGAATTATATAATGACGGTTTGATTTATTTCAACAAAAGACTTCTCAGCCAGTTAACGGACAGGAGTTATCGGTGCACCAGGAATCACCCTAGCAATGCAACCGAAGGTTTAAGTACCTTCAGAGGAACAACTGATATAATATTTACGAATCACCGTAATATTTATAAACAGTTATTACTCTGCCGTAGTCTAGACACCGAGAAATAATCCGTTTGAACTAAACCAAATTGTCAAAATATAATGAAGTTCTTAGAAAATAAAAACAAAGCTAAGATGAATGCAAATTTTTTTTTTATGTTTTAATCAGTCACAGAACAGTCAATTGCAGAGATAAATAAAAAAAACAAATTTTTTTTTCTTTACAAGCAAGCCGATGCCCTGCAGAAGATTTTTACAAGCAATGTCTATATATATTTTTTTATTTGCAGCAGCGGTCCCTGTAGAGATAGAAAATACTCACCTTGATCGGCAGTCCGTCCAGTGCAGTTGAGTTGCGCTAGCGCGTTCACACCCCACTTGGTGTGCAACCGCTCGAACACTGAATAGTCCGCTGCTTTTGTTATTGTTGTACATGTTTTCGAAAAATTTCTCAATTTTTTTTTAAAGTTGAAAAAAAAAAAACAAATGAAAAGAAAACAAAAACTGATTTGGAATTAAAATAAAAACTAGACTAAGCTAAGGAAAATAAAAACAAAAGTGAATACAAAGCCTTCTAGGCAAATCCCTAAAAACAATACCCAAGCCCGGCCCATTAAAATTCCTAAACTAGTCCACTCACGTTTTAAACAACCGACTATAAGACCAAAAAAATTTCGGCCCACTATATGTCAACCGACCTTTTTAAAAACAGCCACCGACTTTTTTTTATTATTATTTTCAGATCAAAATCAACAATAGAAAAGAGGGGAAAGAAATCAAAAACTTTAATCCTTGCCGTCCAAATTCAGTTGCTCCAAAAGAAATTAAGAAAAGAGGCAAACTTTACTCATGACTTACGTGTGTGAATTCGGTGATGGAAGTTGCAATGCTTGGATTTTTTTCGTTGGCAGTGATTGGCGACCGAGGGTACTGGGGTGCTTGGGGATTCGAGCGACGTGACTTGGCGATGCGAGCTCAAGGTGCAGGTTGTTATGTGGTGAACGGAGGAGGTGATAGCTGCGGTGACAGTGGACGGGAGCGTGGATTAGTTGATTGGGAGGAAGAGTTGTTGAAGGCTGGATGTTGAGGATATTGGCTTCGGGTCCGTTGCGACTGAGGGGTGAAGGTGTGGACTGGTATGAAGTCAGGGTCTACGTTGAAGAGTGGAGATGGTTTTGTATTGGTATGGTTTGTGGGCAGTATTGGAAGAATCTAAAAGGTGCTTTGTAGACGATGGTGTCTGTAATGGTTTGTCTATGGTTTGTAAGGACTTTGTGATGGAGTATGGGATTGGATGGTTGAGTAGTTAGTGTGAAGAGTGGATGGCAGATGGGGGATTGGGACGATGTTAGGATGGACTGGGAGGTGGTTGGTGATAAAGCTGCATTATGGTTTTTTGTGATGAATTGTGTTGGTTGAGAGAGTTGCTGCAAGCTTGTCGATATGTACGGCTGCTGGTCAGTAGTGTATAGCAGTATGGGATTGAAGGAGGGAATTGTGATGGCTGTTAGATTTGTAGATTTGTGGAGGGTGAGCTGAGGTAGGCTTAAGGGTCCGGTTGTGTGAAGAGGTGGCTGTTTGAAGGGCAGTGAAGATGATTGAGGTACTGTATGAATTGGTGAATAAAGGGGGACGGTGGTAAATGGTGTATGGCAGGAAGATGATTTTACAAGAGAGAAAATGGGGGGGGGGGGCAATTTGCAATAAGAAAATCTGTTTTGGTTCTTTTTTTTCGAAAATTGTAAAAGAAGAAAGTTGAGAACTATGTAAAAGAGGAAAAAAAATTGAAAAGGGAAAAGAAAAAAAATTGAAAAAGGGAAAGAAACTGAAAACAAAAATTGGCAAGTAAATTATTTTTTCCTTGATTTACAGATTGTAGTATCAATTGTGTTAACACTAAATCAGCTATCAAGATTTTTTCTATATATAAACAAAAAACAAAAGGACTAAAAATAAAAAGATTGAATTGTTTTTTTTTTTTTGAAACAAACTACAAGAAAAATGAAAATAAAACTAACAAAAGTAAAAAAAAATGTTTTATTTATGAAAAATTAAGAAAATATAACATGAAGGATTTAAAAATTATTTTGGTCCCCGGCAACTGCGCCAAAATTTGTTTGCGAACAAATTTGACAATTGTAAACAACTGTAAAATTCGTTCGGCTTTCCTAAACAACAAGGATTGTTGTAGAGGGTGTCGAACTCTGGGACCAAAAATTATTTTATTAATAAATCCAATCAAGTTATCCCTAACTTTTGATTGGTGGAAAACAAAGAAAATAGCAGGAATTAAATAAAAGAGAGTTCTAACACTAAGTGAAAGCAATTAGGGGATAATGACATAGATCAGATTCATAATCATCAATAGCCAAAAGATTAACCAGATCTAATACATGTTTCTGTCACAAACATGAATCAACGATAATAGGTTTTTAGATACAAATATGTGAATAACGACAAGCATAGCCTATGCAGGAGCTCAGCTCTACAACCATAGACTATCAGGACAGATTCACTAATTAATTTCTAAAACCCTAAAATTAGATCTAGATCTGATAATTTTTAGACCGAACACGAATATACCCTGTGAAGGAGCATAGCTCTTAAACGACACAGGATATTAAGGTTCAGATCTAACCCTAGTTCAGATCTAGATCTATATACATGAATTCCTCATCCTTTGGCTATGTGATTCATATTGAATCATACTATCAGCGTCATCACCCCCTAATCAAAGGGGATTAGCTAGACATAGCTAAAGAAGAAGAAAAACAGAAATTAAATAACAAGAACATAAATAAAACTAAAACTAAATAGAAAAGAGGAAGAAGAATGATTTTATTCCAAGAAGAGAATTACAGAATAAAACCCAATGTGTTTTTTACAAGACTAAGATACAATGTATTTATAGCTGATATGACAAAGGCTAGCTAGCTAATTACATAATGTGGGACTAAAGAAATAACCCAAATAACACATAAGCCAGTGTGAACGCAGCTTTAGAGTGAGTGGTCTAGCAAATAGGCTAGTGTGAACGAACATGAGTAAGAGGCCTTCCAAATGAGCTAATGTGAATGCAGTTTGAGTCTTTATTGAGCCAAATCTTCTTAACTGAAATATAATTGCAACAATTCTTCATGCTTTAGACTCTTCAAGCTTTAGCAATTTTAAACTTCACTCTTTTTAAGCAAATTCTTCATGCTTTATCCATCAAATGCTCTAAATCATGCTTCTTGTCAACAATCTGAAAACACAGCTATAAATACACAATATCAATTATTTAAAAGATAAAATAAGATAAATATGCGGATAAAATATACACATTTACGTGTATATCACATTCTCATCAACATCGACATCTCGACTAATAGTCAGCTTCTTTGTTTGTAGATTATAAACTCTATAGCCTTTCGATTGTGTGCTATACCCCAGAAAGATTCCTCGTATGGTCTTCTCTTATAGTTTGTGTCTCTTCTGATCTGGAACATGTATATAGCATATAGATCCAAAAACTCTTAGATGATTAGCTGTTGGATTTCTTCCACTCCATGCTTCTACAGGAGTCTTGTCTTCAACTGCTCTAGTTGGACATTGGTTGAGTATATAGACAGCAGTATAAACTGCTTCTGCCCAAAAAGTGTTGGGTAAGCCCTTCTCCTTTAACATTGATCTTGCCATCTCCATGACTGTGCGATTTTTTCTTTCAGATACTCCATTTTGTTGTGGAGTATATGCAACTATAAGTTGCCGCTCAATGCCTTCATAATCACAAAATTTATCAAACTGATGGGAGTTGTACTCCTTACCATGGTCACTATGAAGCCTTTTTATGCGTTTTCCACTTTGATTTTCGACAAGAGCCTTAAACTTCTTGAATACTCCAAAGACTTCTGATTTTTTTTAATGAAGTAGACCCATGTCATTCTAGAGAAATCATCAATAAAGAGGATGGAATACCTGTTGTTATGGAGTGAGGGTGTTCTCATCGGTCCACAAACGTCAGTGTGAATTAACTCCAACAATTCTTTTGCTCTCCAAGTGCTTCGTGATGGAAATGATGATCTGTGTTGCTTTCCGAGAAGACATCCTTCACAGGCTTCATTATTTTCTTTTATACATGAAAAATCTCTCATCATATTCTTTTGATATAACAATTTCAAGGCTTGAATATTGAAGTGGTCAAATCTTCGATGCCATAACCATGAATCATTAACTTGTGCTTTCATGACTATGCTAGTAGCATATTTAAAACTTATTGGAAACTTCTATTTCTCTTCTCTATTTTTACTTGGGCTATCTCTAGTCTTTTATTGTTATTGTCATATATTTTGCAAATGTCTCCTTCGAAGTGAAGAGCGTAGCCTTTCTTCATCATCTGGCAAATGCTCAACAAATTTTCTTTTAGATTTGGAACAAGTAAAACATCTTTGATAAATTTTGTACCTTTCTTTGTTTCCACCATAACAGTGCCCCTGCCTTTTGATTCTACGACAGTACCATTCCCCATCATACTTTTACTTTGATAGAATCATCAATATCCTTGAAGATGCTCCCATCTTTAGCCATGTGATTGCTACAACCACTATCCAAGTACCAGTTTCCTCCATTTTCATCACTGGAAACTTGGGTAGCATAAAAAAGATGTTGATCTCGATCATATAGATGTTGTGCTCTATCATGCTCTTCGATGAAATTTTCTTGATGCTTATTTAGGCTAAAGCAATTCTTCTCCAAATGTCCCTATTTCTTACAGCGTCGACATTGTGCCTTTCCACGATTCCGACAGAACTTCTCCAAGTGATTTGTCATCTTTCAGATTCCACATGAAGGATATTTATCTTGTTTTTTCTTTGAGAAATTTCTAGAATTTTCTCCATCATTCTTATTTTCTTTCTATCCTTATTTTGGGATGATAACTTGAGTTTCGATTGAAAAGCATTTTCAACCGAGTCTTCGTCATGTCTGCTCATTCTTTGTTCAAATGCTTCAAGGGAGCCCATTAATTCAGTCACCGTTAAGATAGGCAGATCTTTAGTTTGCTCGATCGTAGTCACGATGAGGTCATACTTACAGGGAATTGAAATTAAAATTTTCTCAATAATCCTCTTCTCAAGGATATTATCCCCATAAGCACTTATTTGGCTAACTATTTCTTTTATTTTGGAGTAATAATCTTTTATAGTCTCCGACTCATTCATTTTTATTAATTCAAACTCACGCCTTAATGTTTGAAGTTTGATGGCGCGTACCTTTGAACTTCCTTGAAACTCCTCCTGCAATGTAGTCCATGCTTCTTTGGCATTTGAAGCTCCAATTATTCTTGGAAAGATAACGTCGGTCACTGCTTGTTGTAGGAAACATAATGCTTTTGAATCTTTTTGTTTATTTTTCTTTAGCTCCCTTTTCTGAGCTTGGCTAAGAGTTGAAGTATCTTCAGGAATAGTGAATCCTTCGTCTACAATATCCCATAGATCTTGAGAGCTAAAATATGTTTTCATTTTTATGCTCCAAAAATCATAATTTTCACCGGCAAAAATAGGGACAGAAATTGATGGAGATTGAACAATGTTTGTCATAGCTTATAAAGGTTGCAATTTTTTTTTTTTTTTTTGGCCCAATATGCTAACGAACGAAGCTCTGATACCACTTGTTAGTAGTTGTTGTAGTGGGAAAATAGTTGACTAGTTGATTTGTTGAAATAGTTGGATGAAAAGGGATTCGAAGATATTGTAATGGAAGAACTTTATTGTTTAAATTTTTTGCTACAACTTTACAATGTGTCCATACTCATATTTATAGGCATCTCATTACAATTGTTTGTTATTAGAGTTCTCTAGAGAGAACATTCTACATTCTTCATCAAGTAACTTATTTAATAATAATACATAAGGCACATTATTAGTTTCTTTAGAACTCTCTAGAATTTTGTAGCATTCTCAATAGCTTTAAATTTTAATAATTTTGTTCAGACCTATATGGAATGACTAATAGAACGTATGCCAATATTTCATAAAAAGTTTACCAAGATATATTGGTACATCTTGATTGTCAGTTAATGCTTATCTGTACACACCCCTCATTATAATCATGGAAAATAGTAAATTTGCAGTCTGCTATCTGCATATATTTTTGCTAATAATTTTTTCAATTTCATCATCCTACATACTTATGAGCTATATCAATATAGACTAAAACTATAATCATGGAAGATAGAAATGTGCCTAATGTAATGAAGTTTAATTGAAATTTGGGGAGCCTAGTGGGATATAGCTTTAATCTATTTTTTTCTACTATGATGTAGTTAAAGATGATGCATAATCCTTTTCTCATAGTTTACAATCTATATTTGTTGTAGGAAATTTTAATAATTTCAGCATGCTTTGGAAGTATGACCTCAAAATGTATTTGCTCACATTGGACTCGCGTTTGCGTTGCTTGGATTACAAAAAGAATATACACAACTAGGAGCATTTAGATGGGAAACTATTCTTTTGGAAGTATACCATAAAAAATCCTAATTTTTTGATGATATCACATTAATAGTGCTGGTTTGAATGCTTTTTGCGTGTAGGAAGCAGCAAATGTTGTAAAGCTGGCACATGTCTATGTGGAAATGTTTAATCTGCTTGATAGAGTCATCGAACATCAAGGTGCATGTGGGTAATAATGCTCATCATTTTCTATATTATTGACTAAGTTTTCTTCTTGCCATGCCTGAAACATGCTTCTTATATATGACCGAACAAGTGACTTCTGATTGGGTAAATCATGAGTAATATTTTATCGTGTTATTTTATCAGTATTATCTTTTTTTAGTTATACTGTTCGAATTATTTCAAGCAATGTGAAGCTATTCTTAACTTTTGCTTGACCTCCAGATGATATGTGGCTAACGTAGTGTTTAATGTTAATATAAATTTATGCAGAATCGTATGATGAGAACTGTTGGCGCATTGTTATTTGATCATATGTTGAGAACTGTTGGCACATTGTTCCAAAGCTGAGTTGGATTGAAGGTATTGACACATTTTTTGGTTTATTTACTATCATTATAATATGTGTTGACACACTGCTCTAAACTAAGTTTACATGATTCTTATTTATAGCTCTTTAATTTAGAAATTGAACTCTATTTGCAGCTAATAAGGACAAAATGACATGATTTTCATTTCAATTGAAACAACTTGTGACTCGAACAAAAGATAATACAACCCTATATTTTTATTTCATTCATGCTTTCACTTATGACATCACATAGTAATCAATTATAAACTCAGCACTTCCCTTACCCCATCTTGTGAATTCTCTTATCTTTTCAAATGCAAAAAATGCAATGTAACTGCCTTTTCAGCATTGAAAGGCAGTTCAATTGTCATCATGATCTCGCATGGCCGTTTTACTGAAGTTATAACTGTCTTTTGTGACCAAAAATGAAGGTTAACAATGTCCAAAGAGTTTGAGTATTCTGATGCTTATATTTATGTGAAAACGGGTCATTGCTTTATATAGTGAATTGCTTAACATTTGCTTTATCAAATACCATTTGAGTATTTTATTGAATACGTAACATTTCCGACTTCTTACTTGAGTAAACAAATACTCGTGTATATTTGCATTATAAATGATGAAAATTTTAGAGGAGAAAGACCAAGAAATTTTGTTGGAATATTGATTGGAGAGGAAGACAGATTTTATTGCATTTTTTTTCTTTAATTTCTTGGTTGATAAATACATTGCAAATCTATAGCCTTTTTATACATGTTTCATTCTTATCCATTCTAGATAAGTCTATTCTAGAATTCATCACAATCAATAATTCAATTCCAAATATAACCAAATATCCAAATTAGGCAATATATATTGCAATTAATAAATTGGTATTGCTGCTGGGTTTACTCTACATTAACACCACTTGCAAGGCTGTTGGGTTTGTTTACTTTGGTTCAATGTGAGACTTACAGGTTTATTGGACACTCTCTTGTGGACCCTGATGAGCTGCGTAGCCCTGGTAAGTTTGGCTTCTTCTTTGACTTTTACTAGACAAAATCTTGTTACTAGTTTGGTTTGGGAATTTTGGATATATATAGGAACCTCAAGTGGATAAGTAACACATGATAGTTCCTCTTAGACATACTGTTGGTTTGGTTTGTATGAGTTTGATTGGTTAAAATGCAAGATGCATGAATGTTTTTGCTAAATGTAAGTTCATATTATCTAATGGTACTACAAGCATTGCTACTTTTCCGCTGCTCACGTTTGATTGCACCTTCGCTTTGCATTGCTAATTTACGATTTGCTTTCTCGACCTTCTGCAGTTACCCACCTTTATTTCCTCCCATTCCCCTTTGTTCATATTAGCTTAAATCCACTCTCCCTTGTAGCAAGCCACTCGCGATCGGGTTCTGGCTATGGTGTGAGTTTACTCGACATGTTGGATTAGTTGGTTTGGGTTATTCTGGTTTTGGCATTGGTCTTTGGAAGGAGACAGTTTCTGGTTTTTTTTTAGTGGGAGGGTTTAGTGGTTTGCTGACCATTTTCTGGGTTTCAGAATTGTTTTCATTTGGTTCATTATCTGCGGTCTGCATTTTGTTGTGGGCATGGGTTGTGATTGTTATTCACCAAGCCAGTTCATAACCTGACTATGTTTCCACTTGAGGATTGGAATGCAATAGAGGTGTTCAACGTTTTGGGTTGTCCAGTTTGTTCATATGCTTTGGTTTGATGCAAGTATCTTTTTATGGTAATTGGCTTTCTCTAATGTCCCTACTGTGATATGGAATATGGCTGATGCAAGTTTGAGTTGATTTCTTATCGTTGATGCTTAGTAATGGCCTTTTCATATAATGAAAAGTTAGTGGATTTATTCTCACCCTGTGCGATGAATTTCATTTTGTAAAGGGCATGTCTTATAGGCAACTGTCATGTTCAATTTAAGTTAAGCCTGCCTTCTGGCAGTCTATTGTGTTAAAAAAAGAGTACGTTAGCATTAGAAATTTCTCAACTTAGAAGAGCAAGAAGCTTGTTTCATTTTTACATTATGGTAAAGCTGAAATGTAACTCTGTTACATTTTTACCTGTCAGTCCATAGTATTAAAAAGGATACACCTTTATAAGCAGACTGTTTTACCCTGTTTTGAACATTTTTGTTATGCCTTTGTTGGTGACTATACTTTTTCGTCATTGTTCATCTTTTGCTTCAGATTATTTGGGTAATGTTGTAGTACTTATATATTCAAATTCTATTATTTGATCACCCTTGATATCAAAGCAGGTCAGACATTTGAAATAAATTTCAGACATATGAACTAGGCCTAAGAATTTCCCGAGAACGTTTCCAGACATCTAAAATAAATTTTAGACATTTGAAATGGTCTCAAGGTGTTGGCAGAAATCCATTTCGTACGTCTGAAATCTATTTTCAGATGTCTGAACCAGGTCAAACGTCTGAAAATAGGTTCAGATATCTGAAATTTGCTGTTGTTTCTAGTTTTCCTTCTATCAACCGATGGAAACCACGGTCGATAGTTTAGGTTATTCCAGGACATAACTGACACTTGATAGCGCATTTTATAATAATTACTATTATTTATTTATAGGGAGTTTTTAAACTGTTTTGTCAGAGACCATGGAAGCATCGATTTTTTAAACTGTTGTAGTACTTCTTAGTCGTCTGTCCCAGAATGAAATCTATTTTCAGATGTTTGAATCAGGTCAGACGTCTGAAAATAGGTTCAGATTTCTGTAATAAACTTATAAAAATTAACTAAGATTAAAATAAACTTATAAAATTTAAATAAACTAACTAAGATTAAATTAAACTAATTAAGGTAAGTATATTAAATAAGATTTATAAAAAATTAAATAAACTTATTAAAAAAAACAAGGTATTATAAAAATTAACTAAGTTTACAAATTAAATCTTATAAAAATTAAGAAGTTTGGTTTATTAAAAAAGTTAACTAAGTATATAAAAATATAAAATATTACCAAGTATTCTATAATAATAATAGCAAAATTAAAAATTAACTAAGTATTATAAAAACTAACTAACTATTATAAAAAAATAACTAAGTTTACTAATTTTATAAAAATTAAGAAGTTTAGTTTATAAAAGTTAACTAAGTATATAAAAATATAAAATATTACCAAGTATTTTATAATAATAATAGCAATAATTAAAAATTAACTAAGTACTATTAAAGTTAACTAACTATTATAAAAAATTACTAAGTTTACTAATTTTATAGAAATTAAGAAGTTTAGTTTATAAAAGTTAACTAAGTATATAAAATATAGTATTTTGTAATAATAGGAATAATTAAAAACTAACTAAACATTATAAAAATTAACTAATTATTATAAAAAATTAACTAAGTTTACTAATTTTTATAAAAACTAAGAAGTTTAGTTTATAATAAAAGTTAACTATGTATATAAAAATATAAAATATTACCAAGTATTCTACAATAATAATAGCTATAATTAAAAACTAAGTATTATAAAAATTAACTAACTATTATAAAAAAATAACTAAGTTTACTAATTTTTATAAAACTTAAGAAGTTTAGTTTATACAAAAAGTTAACTATGTATATAAAAATATAAAATATTTCCAAATATTCTATATTAATAACAGCAATATTACAAATTAATTAAGTATTATAAAATTTAACTAACTATTATAAAAAAATTAACTAAGTTTACTAATTTTATAAAAATTTAGCAGTTTAGCTTGTAAAAAAGTTAACTAAGTATATAAAAATATAAAACATTACCAAGTATTCTATAATAATAATAGCAATAATTAAAAATTAACTAAGCATTATAAAAATTAACTAACTATTATAAAATATTACCAAGTATGTTATGTTGTTATCTTCAACTTGCACCTTCTTGTATTTACTTTTCTTGTTGTCGAGCTTTGTTTTCTTGTTAATTTGTAAGCATGACCAAATGCTAACATGAACACGTGTATATATATTGGAGATGGGCGTCGTTGTGCATTCAGCTAAAATCAGAATATCGTTAGACGCTTGTGGCAACTAATTACGAAGAAAGCGGTAACTTTTATATGTTCATTTTGTTGGTATTCGGCGCAAACTTGTTATATGGATATTTTATTTTATTTACAGATATCGTGACTTTGTTCGATGGATATTGTGTAAATTTAGTTTATGAATATTGATGATGTCTTTGTGCATGAATGTTGTGTTATATAATCAGTTGGTTGATATATATTTACATACTGTTGATATGCATGTGCATGAATGTTTTGATACTGCAATATGAAAATGCTGTGATAGATGTAAAAAACGCTGTGATATGTGGCAAAACAATGTGATAGTAAAGAGCATGTAAACTCCCAGAAATGCTGTGATATGTGGCAAGGAAGATGACAACCTTTCTGAAACAGTATAAAACGCTGCATAAACATAAGAACAACACCATTTGAAACACTATAGTATGTCAATTTTCTACAGCATTTTGGTATGTATTTGATATTTCCATGGCCTATAACAACTTGTAGGTAGACAACGTTCATCAAAACGCTGTAGTATGTCAATTTTCTACAACGTTTTGGTATGTATTATGATATTTCCATGGCCTGTAACAACTTGCTGGTAGACAACGTTCATCAAAACGTTGTTAAAGGCTATAAAAGCGTTTTTCTACGCTGTCAATAAGCACTTTTGTTGTAGTAATTATATAGGTTCAAGTGGCCTCCAATGATTTGTATGCATGACAATGCTAGCACCCTTTGCATGAAATATCTATAGCATGCCAAATTATCTTTAGTTTCTTCAATTAGAAATGAATGTGTGGCATAGCAACATGAAACTAATAAGTCAAGCTTACCAACTGTCCAAATAACATCCAAATTACAAAAAACACAAACGTAACATCATGACAACACTTCCAAATTAACAAGTTTGCTCATAACAACAGAAAGCATAAAGTTGCTGATGATGAATTGATAATCTATGTATAGAAAGAAAATGCATTTTATAATTTTTTTTACAGAAATAACATAGAAATTTATCTCGATGATGAATGAAGCACTTTTTCAACGTTAACAGTTGGTCCACGACACCTGAAAAAGAAAAAATTCATTCCAGCAAAATGCAGTTGGCCCCATTTCAAATTTTGAAAAGAGTACAACATCTTCTAGGTGTACATTTTCACATGCATAAGTATCACTGCATGTGTAACGACCTGCCCTTTTGACCGCTTCAAACCGGGAATTAAACCAACTTAAACCGCTCGAAACGACAGATTGTTATTTAACTTACGGGGTTTAAAAAGAATAAGACATAAAAATCACAGAGTAAATAAGCTACATATCTCACAAAGGAATAATTTTACACAAAATATCAGAGTTTGTATAATAAACTTTACACAATGGAAGCACATAAATTTTAAATAAAATAAAATTTGTAGAAATTGTCGGATCAGTACGATGCGTCTTCATGATTCTCTTACTTCGATAGCTGAAAACTGTAATTCTGCAACCCTTGGTTTAACCTGAGCATTTCATGCAAAACACAAAACACTCAAGCCAGGATTAACTTTATTCAAGTAAATCAACTTCAATAAAACATTAAAATATAATAGTTAATCCTAACTTGTATAAGCAGTTTCTAAATATTCGAATATGTGTCCAAACTATCAAGAAATCATGGTCATTAACAACAAACAAAACATCGACTATTATATTTCAATTTTCATCGATGTTGAAAATTTTGCATAAAGTAAATCGTGAGTAAACTCACCTTGCATGGATTTGAAGATGGATACATGAAGATATAAGGTAGCCAATAGAAGACAACAACAAAAGCAAATTAAATTAAAAAAAAAAAAATCTCTTTTTCCTTTTTTTTAATGCATCAATGAAAATGACATAAAACGTAAGGTGGAGAAGAGGAAGGAACAATATGTGAAAGATGAATGGAAGTTAAGAGGAGTGACGTGAGGAATAAATAAAAGAAAGAGAAAGGAATTAGAATGAGAAGAGGAGTGCGTTAGCTTTTCTTGCGTTTTGTCTTAATGCGTTTTTTTATTTAAGAATTGCAACGTTAAGTAATGAAAGGGAAGAGAGAAGGTGCATTCCTAATAAAGAAACGTGCTTTCCATTTGTTTTAGCATATTATTATTGTATTCCTTTTTTTTTTGCATGAATAATTTGGGAAGGTAGCAAGGCATTAATGCAAAACGGGAATAGGTATAAATGAGAATTTGATGTACGTTTCTTTTTAACGAAGGAATGTGACAGTGCTATGCCACGTTTTGCATTTTCGTTTTTTTCATTAATTGCTTTGATTTTAAAAAGAAACTGAATGAGTCGGGCTAAATTTTGAACAGACAAAATAAAGAGGGTGAGAATAAAAATAAGATACATGCAAATAGAATGTAGGGAAAGAAATTAATAGAATGAAAGGATTTTTTTTTAATAAATGAAGGAAAGAAATAAATACTGCATTAAGGAAACAACGAAGACGTGAAGGCATTGAAAACTGCTGGGACTATTCGCACTTCAAAATTTATTAATTAATAAACGTTGCACTTTGAATAGATAGGGAAAGTATTAAAGTGGATGGCCAAAGATATATACAAGTACGTTGTCAATTTTTTTTATCTAGAAGATGCATATTATTTTCAATCAATCTTTCAGCATAAATTAATTAATTTCATTAAAAGCATCATAAATTTATTTTAAAACCATTTAAAATTCAATATTTAAATTTAATTCCACAACTTAAATAGTCAAAATTTACGGGATGTTACAATCTCCTCCACTTAGAACTTTTCGCCCTCAAAAGGGGAGGTTGTAAAAAATCATACAGGAAAAGTCTTATACTAATACAAAATTTAGTTTAATCTTTTAAATTTCAAAATTCCATAAAACTTAATTTATCAAACTAATTTCTTAATAAAACTTAAAGTTAAAGGATGAAATAATTTCTTCGACTTAAAATCTCAATTTCATTTTAAAATCATTGAAATTCTATATGTTTCGTTTATATCGAATCATACTTTACTTCGGGAGTTCAAAACAAAATCATTAAAAATAAATCTCAAATATTTCACAAGCGTATCAATATATATATCACCAGATCAAGAGGTTTACCCCAATGACAAGGCCACTAGGCACAACCTATGCATATATGTATCAATATCAGTAAATGATGTCTCCCCTCCGAGAAGACCATCATCAAGGGCTTATACACACAATATAGCTTTTTTTAGTCACGGGTTACTCGCATCAAGGTAAGATATCAAATCAGTTTATATCTCGAAGTTATAAATTGTTTCGCACAATAATTACAAATACTTTCAAATTATAGTATCATTGTATTTTTTCTTTTCAAAATCCTTTAAATTATCGGGATTTAAGTCATCAAAATTTCTTCTTGTTTATAAAACACTTTAAAAACCATTTATCATATTCAATTGGAAATAATTTTTCATTCAATAACTAAAAAAATTATCAAAAATACGATTTTTATCAAATTTTCAATCAAATATTATACAAATTCAAGCTTTTCAAACTCTAAATCAAATGTTTCATAAAATCGTTTCAAATTGAAAAAATATATATATTAGGATCCTACGAAAATAAATTTAAAATCATTTTGAGACATTCTTGATTTACAAATATATAAGACAAAATGACATATTTCAATTAATTTATGTTTTCAAAATAATTTGTTTCAAAATTTATTAATTCAAAACGCTTCCGCTGCGACACTCTTTCAAAATATTAGTTTCAAAAAAATTTATATTTCAAATTATGCTCTCTTAATAGTGACTTCTAGTGACGAATTCTTATTAAACACCATAAGCCGAGCTTTCTGTAAGCCAAAGTTCTAATACCAACTGTAACGGCCTGCCTTTTCGACCGCTTCATATCGGTAATTAAACCTGTTAGATCTAGATTAACCCTAGAGGGGAGGTGAATAGGGTTTATTAAATTTTCGCGAGATATTAAAGTATTCACAGATCATAGAATATAACAGAAATAGAAATGCAGAAAGTAAATGACACAAGATATACCCAGCTTCGGCAAAATCCTGTCTACTGCTGCATTCCTAAGTTTTTTACTAGATGTTAAACACGGATCCTGTAACACCCCACCTCCGCTAGGGTCACTCGCAAAGGAATGCACTAGCTTTAGAGGGGTATTATTGGTAAACATGTACAGAAATATTACAAGACAGAACATATATATATAAAACAGCGGAAGTAAAATCAACTTTCACATCATTAATAAATAAGGTCTAAAGCCTTTTACATCAAAATACATCAAAACCTGTCTTGCAATAATAAATAAGCATAAAGCCATTTCATAAATTATTCCCCAAGTAAAACAGTAAAGTAGCCATAGCCAAGAGAAGTCCAAGCCATGCGTGATGACCTTCAAACAGAATAAGTCCAAACTAACAATAGCATTTCCTCCCTGTAACCTGGGGGGGAAACGGAAGACAAGAGGCGAAAGAAAACAGGGTCAGTCATAAAGACTGGTAAGCCCTATCTACTATCAGTATATAAACTAGTAAAGTTAACTGGCATGAGGAACTGAGATGAACATAAGTATGATGACAAGATAGATAAACTAAACCAAAATAACAGGATGAACTACTGTACCAAGATACACGAGTGTGTCATGATAAACTACGGTGTCAAGATAAATCAAGGTATCACATTGTCAGGTTTCTATCAAGTATACTATCCCAAGGTATCTACCCTGTATAACGTCCCACGGTATCTATCATGTATATTTCCCCTGGTCCTAACATGTATATTTGCTCTGCACCCCTCGTACTAGTATCCCAACCCGCGTCATGTGTTAACTATGAATGTCCTTTGCCCAATGTCATGTAATGGTCCATGTCAACCTAATATATAGCATATGTAGGTTTTCCCAACTCGTATGTTTCTTTCCATGTATAAGTTCAGTCCTTTGCCGTAGGCCATACGGGCTTTCCCATGTAAACGTTTTATCCTTGAGGTTATTTTGGACTGCTACCCTTGATCTAGTTATGTTTCCTTACCATGAACTATCGCGTGTTCACTTAGGATTTATGCCACCTAGGACCACTAGGGATTATGCTACCTAATGAACGTTTCCGTGTCTCGGTTTGGGTTCAGCCACCTAGGGCCACTAGGGATTATGCCACCCGTCAACCGCGCCCTTTATCCCACGTATGTATCGTGAATCGTTTTCCATGTCTAGACGCACATGTTCCTCAATGTGGCATCCGAGTTCCGTGCCAGGGCAAATCAAGAAATACGGAACTCGGTCGGGAGATTTAAGTCGTCTGCTGATGCAGATATCAAGGTCTGTTTTTGTACCCGTGGCTATGGTCCCACGTGACTCCTCCCCTCAACTACAGAAAGGCAATCCAAGAAAAATCATGTATGAGAACTACACTAGGCCCATCGATGCCCATTTCCAGATAGCCAACCTCACCCATAACTTGATAGCTAGTATATGGTCTCTTGGGAGTTCCCTGCCTTTTCGTACGTACACGATTGACTAAAGATGGTAGGTAGTCGGCGACATGCTATCCCGGGGCAAAATCAAGTATCGTCGACTCCACGCTAATCCATCCCAGTCTTTAGGTCGCTCGCATAGCAACCAAGGCATACTCTTGGCTCTTCTACCGCAGACCTTAACCCCTGTGAGGCCGGGTTTCATGGACCACTCGCCACCTCACAGAGGGATACCAAGAGTACCCTCACGTTCCCCGAAGCTTTCACTTCGTCACCCAGTTCGCTGGAGCTTTTATCCTAGTAAGATAACTTGCTCCTCCTCGTATACTAAGCGATGACCTACCGTACCAGGTTACTCATCTCTTTATGAACTAGTCCCATGTCCTTAGCTAAGAATTATTACTTAGTTACCCTTAACTAAGGTTTACCACTTAGCCCCTCTTTCCGCTATCCTTGTTAACTACGATTTCCAACCTAGTCCTCTGAGCTAGGGTTTTGTCAAATGGGTTAAGTGTTGTTATCCAAGTTCGTGACTTGACCCGCCTACAAATCATGTCAAGATTGGCTAAGTACTCAAGTTCAAGGCTTAGCCCTACAAGTTGGTTAAGTGTACCAAGAAGCTCATGACTTAACCCTATCAAGTCAAATTGGTTAAGTATTTATTTGCCTTAACCCTATCAGATTTTCATGTTAGATTGATTAAGCATGGATTATCTTAATCCCATCAGATTATCGAGTCGGATTGGTTAAGTATGGGTTAGCTTAACCCCATCCACTAATCGTATTACAATGGTTAAGCCTAATCTTAAAAGGTCCTGTGACTTAACCCTTATCAGGTCCACCTATTAGATTGGTTAAGTATAGGTTACTTAACCTCATCAAATCATCACGTATAATTGGTTAGGTATAAGTTACTTAACCCCATTAAATTATCATGTTAAATTGGTTAAGTATTGGTTACTTAACCCCATTGAATAACCAAGTTAAATTATCATGTTAAATTATCATGGATTATCTATACTTCACTTTGAATTGCTGAGAATATATGCTTCCATTCTTTGATCCTTTTGACACACATCCAGTCCATTAGTGTACAAGAAAGTTGCACACCACTGTTTGCTGTTATACTGAACTTGATTTGTGATATGCACCATTGATACACACCGTATACACTAGACTTCTTGCTGTATGAACTTGTGCATGTGTGAACTGTGTATTGATAAATTACAATGGTAATTCCCTGTTTTGAAATGGTATTCTGACCTGGCTTCATGTATATGACCATTCCTATGTATAAACTGCTCCCATCATGCTAATACACCATGCTGTGCTTTCCTTTCTAGGTTGTATTCATGCTTGACTAGTTGTTGTTCACACATATGCTACTTTGTAATTGTTGCACTTGCACTTGCATAGCATGTTTCACTTTCACCATGCTTGCTTGAAATCATGTCCAATTTGTTTGACCATTTTTGAACTGCCACTGAGTTGTTGTATGCTTCATGTTCACTGCATGGACCTGTGTGTGTTGCCTAGGCCATGATGATTTGTACACAGACTTGAGTTTTGCCTTGTCTTGAAACTACATGATAACTTGTGCACAATTGAATTTTTTGTACCAACCATTTATGTTGCTCGGCCCATTTTGTGTGCTCATGACATTGTGCTCGACATTGGTTTGGTGCTGTTTTTATCACTTTGGTGTTTTTGGGTTGCCTCGACCATATTGATTATTGTTGCACTGAGTCGAGATGGTATACGTGGCTACTCCTCAGTTGCACACTGATTGGCGAGGAAGTGCACGCGTGTATATATTATATACGTGTGTATATGCAGCCATCTGACGAGTTTCCATGTCCCTGCACTGTAATATGTGTATATACATACACATGTATGTGTATACATGTATCATGCGTGTGTCATATTCACATATCAGATCAAGTCATGAAAAATGATGAGAAACACACCGAAATTCTAAGGAAAATAAAATTTGAAAATAAAAATTATATTTGCATGTATTCTGTTTCATTTCTATTGCACTATACCGTGTGTGTGTTTCATGTGACAGGTAAGCATGAAGATGGAAGGACTGACTGTGAAGCAGGCATGAGACAGAAGACTGAAGACTGTGTCAGTGCATGTATGTATAAATGAAACTATACAACTGAGTGACTGAATGTATTTGTATAAATGAAAAAGTACTGAATGTATGAAAATTGTACTGATATGAAAAGTAACAGTGGAGTGTACAAATAGTGGAGTTGTAAAAGTTGTACTGTTTGAATATTGAAATAAAATATTCTATTTAAATAAAATACTGTGTGAATATTTAAATTTGTGTACGGTAGTATTCTATTTAAATATAAATATTATATTTCTGTCTGTGATGTGATATAACAGTACAATAACAAACACATTTAAAATAATATGTACTTGTTTGTTATCATCAAACAAAAATTATATAATTGTTATATACAACTGCGTTATATACAACAAAACCAACTTAAACCGCTCGAAACGACAAATTTTTAGTTATCTTATGGGGTTTAAACTGAATAAGACATAAAAATCACAGAGTAAATAAGCTACATATCTGTAGCAACCCGAATTTCGATAGACCGAATTTTTTTCAAAATTCTAGTCTATCGAAACTCATGTTGGTTTGCTCTGGTATCCTGCGGGAAATACAGAGACATAAAATATGTCAGAGCTCAGAAAATATCTCATAGCGGAATAGACAAAATACAATATAATCAAAGTATAGCCTTACCGTATTAATAATACTGTCTAACCAGTATCCAAATCTATCATGTCTTGTGTCTCTGCCATAAATCTAACCTGCGAATATGTTATGAGGAGTGGGTCAGAACACAAGTTCTGGTGATTGGATTTAAACTATACAATTTGGATAACCCTACATATACCGTTCAATCACATTTTCTTATTTATTAGGTTAATTGGGTTATCAGCACTCAAGGCTTACACACATGTCGTACCTATTTACTTCCCAGTAGATTAACCTAATACAGTATATATGTTGCTACCCCTCAATATTAAGGTACACCCCATGGTACCTCACTCGCACGCTCCCTACTACAATGCCACAGAAATGAACGCAGTCCCTCATCCTACGCTGGAGTGACGTACATATCTCTACATAACAATGTTAAATTCCGCATATATCTGTCATTACTATGCTACGTAAGCATATAGACAGCCACCGTCGATCGAATCAGATTTCATACCGGAGTAATGCCCTCAAGTCTACGATTAACCACGCAGAGCCGACATGCATGCATCTAGACTTTCCCACGTACGTAATCATATTCGATGCCTTAACTGCACATACTGTGCAACGAGTTCCGTGACAGGCTATATAAGAAACACGAAACTTGGTCAGGAGCTTTTCCATATCTGTACAGGCCCGTCTTTGAGAGCCTCTAAATACAAATATTCCTAGGGTCTTGTTTTCATGGTGGCTATGGCCCCACCTCGGCCCGTCCCTCAACTAGTAATGACTACAATAGCTAAACGACTTACCCCTAACAAATAATCTAAACTTCCAGTTGGCGTATTCCCTCAACCACCATACCTCGATAGTGAAAGGTGAATGGTTTATTCGTTTTAGCTCTAGTCTATCCGCATCCCACTAGCTGCCGATGACGGGTACCCGACAATCTACTATCCTTGTTGGTCCTGACCTTGCCTCCTGTTGATTCAATCGTCGAATCACCCTAGTGTCACTTCGTCACAACATTCTGACTAAAGAGCTGCTTTTGCAGTCAAGGCCCACCCACATAGTAGTTACGCGCAGACCCAACCTCTGCGTGCACAGCTTAAACATCTGCCACCGCACAGAGGGCTACCAGGAGCACCTTAGGTATCTCAGGAAGCCGCATACTTCCACTTTCAATCCTTCGGAGCAATCAGAATAATCTGATGAATGTGCGCTCCTTTCGTGCCTCATGACACCACGATGATATGCCCCATTGGGTTATTCACCCTCAAATGTGCAGACTGGTCCAAGCGCCTCATTTTAATGTGTCATTAGACCCTATGTCTAAACAATCTTTTGCGCGCTTGCTTTACCTCACCATGTTTCCATTTAACTTGGTTATCCCCGTTCACATTGACTTCTTATTCATGTTACCAAGTTTCTCTTGCTTATTAATTTTGGTCATATAACCTAACCCATTTAAGTTTATTAATAAGCCCACAACATGTTATTCTCTAAATTGTGATCCAAGGTCTATAATCCACAACACCTTTATTTTTTTGTTTGATTTCATAATCACAATAACATGTTGTATTTAATATGTAATTAAGTATATCTCAATTCACATGTTTTATGTTTAACATGTCAGTCATTACTTATGATTAAATATAACTTATTTCACTTCATAAGTTTTCCTCATTCTTTCTTATTTAATCATAATTCCATTTTGCACCGTCACTACAACTTGTCGTTGTTTACTTGTTAACTTAGTTCTCTTAAATAAGGTTTGCTAATAAGTCTCCTTTCCATTTATTATAACCTATGTTATAATTCCCTTTTTGTCCCTAGGACAAACCTTAACATGTTATTCTAACTAGCATATTTCAGATTTCCAAGTTTTCAAATTACTTAATTTATAATTAATTACAATTTCTTTCATTTCATAAACTTTCCCCCTTTTCTCTATGTATTACAAACAACTGGTTTCAGGTTTTCCCCATTTACTAATTACTTAATTTACAATTAAGTGCCACTTATCTCATTTCACCAATTATCTCATTTCCTTACTAGTTTCTTATAATCTAAGTTATAATCTTCACTTGTCCCTAAGACAAGTCTACCTATTATACAACATTATCATTAATGTAATTTATTTATAATAAGTTATTATCATTCCCGTTTAGACCATTTACTGTTGTAACCCATTATTCTTCATTCACTGTAATATATTTTCCTTACTTTATTAAGGAAAACACATCATGCACCTTATCAGTTTGATTTACAGAAGGAATCAGTGATTTATTTTCATAACGTATTCCCATCCAAATCCGTGGTGGCAAGTAATTTCCTTTTTTTCTTTACTTTGTTCACTATGGCTTACTTGCAACAACGTTATCAAAAATAGGTCATTTAGGGAAATACATCACTTTTCCTTCACATCACACTAACTCAGTCCATTACATCCCTTCCTTTCTTATTTTCTGAGTTAGACATTTAATTACCATCATTGCCATTTATTCATATCTTGTTATATATATATATATATATATATATATATATATATATCCACTAGACCTCTCACATTAAGCCTACACTTGTGGATGCTGGATTTGACTTCTATCACAAGTTGACTCAACCTCATGCCTTAGCACCATTACATGTTTTATTTATGCACTTGGACCCCTCACACTAAATTTACCACTTATGGATGCTGGATATGTCAGGCGGTTCCAGACAGACTTCAACCACAAGTGTAATCTAACCCCGTGTTTAAGCGCGTTATAGTTTCTTATTTACTGTAAATTTAGGCATACTATTCTTATCACATGTTTACTGTAATCTAATTTACATGTCATCAAATTATGCCTATATTATGTCGCATGTCCTTTTTAACATGTATTTAGTTTTACCTTGACATGTAAACATTTAACTGGGTAATTGTTCAAATCCAACAAGTTAACATGTCATTTACTCAATAATATGCCACAAGTGAATCATGGAATTATAACAACAGTAGTTGCTACTCATATTCTAAGAAGTTTTTTTTTCAACATGTAATCATTCCAACACTTTAACTGATTCCACATATGAATTTTCTAACGCATTCATATTAGTCTTAACTTGTTATAACAACAATTTATAATTAATCTGGCAATTGCACATATAATAACAGGGAATGTTAAACGATAATATATCATTATCTAAAATGATATAGCTTAAATCCACTCACCTCATATGCTTCCCAAATCCTGGATCTACTCCAGATCTATCATTCCATGGTTTTCCCTTAATTGGATTAAGAACCTAACAACCATGGATTGACTATTTTTACTAAAAGAGAAAGGAAAAAAAAGGAGGAAAATTGAATAGATCAGATCTAGAAAGTTACCGTACTTTTCATATGATTCCGAACACCTTTTATTAACGTCAATCTCTTTCCTCCAGATCTTGATTTAAAATTTTCCTAACTGATAATTTAAATTTTCTGAAGAGATCTTAAGGGAGGAGAATTGCAGAGCTTCAGCGTAGTCTTAGAAATATGGGGTTTAGGGTTAGCTCTACAGACTTATTTGTAGGTGTATCAGGGAGACCGGGACCTTTGGATTTGAATTAAAACCATCAGAACCGTACAAGTCAAAACAAAGTCCAGATCTGCGGTGGGGTCGACCCCCTATTGGTGGGTCGACACCTAGGTCGACCCCCAATGGTACTATTTCGCGGTCCTTTTTCCCACTGCTTATTTTGACTTTTCTGGATAATTTTATTATTTAATATATTGAAATATATGAGCCTTATATATATACAAACTTCTAAGGCTCATAACTTCTTCATACGATGTCCGTTTTACGCAAACCAGGTATCTATCTTAACCAAAATTCTGAGATGGACACAATGGCGCAGTCCGTTTTACATAATTCTCATTATTTAATTAAGTTACTCATATTTTATTATCTTAAAAAAATACGGGATGTTACAATATCTCACAGCGGAATAATTTTACATAAAATATCAGAGTTTGTACAATAAACTTTACACAGCCGAAGCACATAGATTTTAAATAGAATAAAATTTGTAGAATTTTCGGATCAGTGCATGCGTCTTCACAATTCTATAATTTTGATAGCTAAAAACTGTAAATTTGCAACACTCGGTCTGACCTGAGCATTTCATGCAAAACACAAAGAACTCAAGTCAGGGCTAACTTTGTTCAAGTAAATCAACTTCAATAAAACATTAAAATATAATAGTTAATCCTAACTTATATAAGCAGTTTCTAAACATTCGAATATGTGTCCTGTAACGACCCGTATTCTACACATCATAGGATTGTAGAATATTTATTTCTTTCCCATGAGAAGTCGTATGGTCATGTAACTTTGGGAAACATCTATTAGAGTCATTTCTCATGTTCATGATTTTTGTCGATTTTTAAATGACCATTTTGCCCCTAGTTGGTACTGTTTTGGCCATAACTTTTGATTGGAAAGGAATTCTGATCTAAAACCACTTCCATTTGATTCGTTTGATAGTTTCTCTTTCCGTAGGGTGGTCATAATAGCCAAACGGACTTACCGTTTGGGAGATATGGCTGAAATAAGGTTTGGAGGGTGAAAAACTGCTTAACCGGGCCAAATCGGGTGATTAGTGAGTAGGCCCATAACCCATTTCGGGATTAGGGTTATGGGAGGGCTGAAATGAGATGGAAAATCATTCCATTTCAGTTTTCTAGCCTCCACTTATCACCAAAGAACCCTAAAAATGGCCTCCAACCTCTAAATCACCTCCAAATCACCTTTAGGTTAAGGATTTGGCTTAGCAACCCCTAATCAAGGAGGATCTTCACCAAATCAACTAAGGAGCTGCTGTTTGGCATTGAGATTCACATCAAATCAGAGAATTATTTCAGATCTTGGTTTATTTTGTGGCTAAGGTGAGTGATTTGCATAGTTTTACACTAATTATGGCTAATTAGGGGTGATTAGTGTTAATTAGCGAATTTAAACATGATAAAATTCTGGAAAAATGTTTATAAAATTCGGAATGATGTTTTAGACCTCTGATATGAATTTGGGTTGATTTGGTTAAGATTTGCTAACCCTATCATTAGTTTCACCTAATCATGCTTAAGGGGAAATATGGGATTTTGGGTATGTTTGATCCATTTTTACCTATCATATTGATGTTTTGATGTTTGTGGTTGATTATGCAAGTTGCTATGACTGTATGAAATGCTTTGTGACTGTTTAGAATAGTTGGAATGGTCGAAAACGCCGTCGAGGGGCGTAAACAGCTCGCTGGACAAGGTGCAGGGGTTCGGATCGCATAGGGGGTTGAGGGACGATCGGATCGCCCTATGGAATCGTGGGGGCATCCCCACGAGTCGAGTCACCTCCTCCGAACCGAACCGTCTGTGCAAGGCCCACGAAGCGAATCGATGCAGCGCCGTGCCAAACTGAAGTACTCCGATCCGGATCGCGAATAAACATTACGACCCGATCCGATCCACTCGTGCTTCTTATCACGATCCGAATAGAGGAAGGCAGCGTCCACGATCCGATGCACAACGAGACGATGGAGGAGCGCGATCCGACCCGTATGGGGTATTCACGATCCGACCAGAAGTGGAGACTGGATTCATGAGACGATGGGGGAGTGCGACATATCATCTGGAGGACCACGATCCGATCCGACGTAGGAGGCGCGACCCGATCCGATGAAGAATGCTGAAGGCGACCCGATCTGATCCGATCCGATTCGATTGTGATGACCAATAACCCGAGATGCAAAGGTAGTCCAAAAGGAAGTTAGAGCTCAGGATCCCGGAACCAGTTGGGAACCAATGAGTTCACTTCATGGTTGGACTTTGCTGCGGGACGTGTGCTAAGGAGTTGTCGATGTTCATAACTTTGATTCACCACTAAAAAGGAATGATGGGCTACTTATCAGTGCAGTAGGGTCATTATGACTTGAGGGGCAAAGTGATGGTAGCAAGACTACGTTATCAGTGCAGTAGGGTCATTATGACCTGAGGGGCAAGGTGATGCGTAGTAAGACTATGAGCCATCGCAGATGGGGTGAATGACTTCATGGGGCAAGTGGACATAGTAAGGATTAGTAAGGCTATGAGCCAGCGCAGATGGGGTGAATAACTCCATGGGGCAAGTGGACATAGCGAGGAATTAGTGGCTACGTTATCAGTGCAGTGAAGCCATTTATGACTTCATGGGGCAAAGTGATCGTAGCAAGGAATGTTGGGTGATTGAAGTGGTGAATATCGTATGCTTTATGCACTGAGTGAGAGATGTGAGGATGGATGCTATGCTTGATTGTTTGCCATCATTATGACATGCACACCTCCCCCACCTCCGTATCTTTACACTGTTTGATATGATACCTTAGAGTGTTGTACAGTATGTAGTGCTAACTCTTTGGTTGCAGGTCCAGGTTCAGGTATGTTTTAGTCTACCTGTTATTGTTCACTTTAGATGCTTATCGCTCATACCAGGCTTTATGTCTGACCCAGAGTTTTATGTCTCCTCTTATTACTCTGGGTGCTCACACGAGCAGACTAGAGACAGGTTAGCTGGTGATGTGCGAGTAGCTGATTCGGAGGCGGGCAGGAGGCTTCCACGTATGATATATATATATACACATTCTCCCTGTGTCGTTGATGGTCGCTACTTGGGCATTAGTAGTGTACCTCGCTTATCTTACTTTGCTTTGAGACAGTTTCAAATTTGTAATAAGCTGTATTCTGAATTTCCGCTGCTATGATGTTTAGTTTTGATTTTCAGCTTATGCACTGTCTCTCCTGTTTTATGTCAAGTATATTATTATTATATTTTGTTCTATGCGCTGTGAGACATTCTACAGGTTCTCCGTATGTTCATTTCCTTCTTCCTTTTTCCTTCTGACAACCCGTTCCGTGCTAACTGGTCATGTGTACAGCGCACTTTTGGGGTAAATGTCGGTTGGTGCGGGGCGGGCCGTCACACTTGGTATCAGAGCTCTAGGTTGCGTAGTTAACCTAGGGAAAGGCACTAGGGAGAGTTAGTACGTATATGAGAGCGCGTATTTGTGATTACTTTGGTTTTCAAAAAGCTATGTATATATATACTATTAGTAGTATAAGAATGAAGTTGCACTGCACTAGTACCACTATGGGGTCGTTGATCGTTTTCCTTTTTCAGATTGACGATCAGCCGACATGTTAGAGGTACCGGTAGAGGGGCCAATAATGGGAATGCCGCTGACATGAGGGCGATGTTTACCAACCTCATGAGGGACATGCTTAGAGAAGTGCAAGGGGCAGTTCCCAATCCCGGAGTTGGTGTTGGCCCAGTAGTGCAGGCGCCTAGGGTCGATTTCGCCAAGTTGTGCAAGGATTACACTAATCTTGGTGGGAAGCCGTTCCACGGAACGGAGTCGGCCACAGATGTTCAAGATTGGGTGGATAGTTGCGATCGTATCTTTGATGACTTGGGTCTTGAGGATGCGATGAAGAGAAGGCTAGCGTCTCGTCAGCTGTAAGGGCGAGCGATGAATTGGTGGAATGCCATTAGAACAGCTACTCCAGAGGACCAGGTTACTTGGGTTCAGTTCAAAGCTCGCTTTAGCGAGAAGTTTATTCCAGCTGCCCAGAAGTCGGTGTTGTTCAAGAGGTTCTTGGAACTCAAGCAGGGTGGCAGGGCAGTTTCTGATTATATTGCTGAGTTCGACACTTTGTCGAAGTATGGACTGTCTCTCATTGATACTCCTGAGAAGAAGAATGAGAAGTTCATTACTGGTTTGGATGGGTACTTGGGGGAAAGGCTTATCAACCACATCGATGAGACTTTTGAATCGATCATGGGGAAAGCTTTGAGATCAGAGAGTCTTTACCCTAAGTCAAAGACTGAGGCTGCATCTGCAGAAGGGCCAAAGTCGCAAGCAGGCGGTGGAGGCAAGAATAGCTCTCAGAATAAGAGGAAGCAGGACCAATCAAAGGGTGGCCAGAAAAAGAGCAAGAAGGATGTTGAGTGCTTCAGCTGTGGAAAGAAAGGCCATTATGCTAAGGAATGTCGAGCCAAGCCAGCAGAAAGGAAGTGCTACAACTGTGGTCAAGTGGGACATCAGAAGGACAAGTGCCCGCAACCTCTTAAGGAGAAGCAGATTGTGAAAGCATATGCTCTTGATGCTATTCCTTCTTCGTCGAATGCCCCAACTGCGGCGGAGAAAGGGAAGAATGTTGTTATTCAAGGTATGCTTTCTATTTATGATATACCAGTTCGAGTTTTGTTTGATACTGGGGCTTCCCGTTCCTTCATATCTAGTGACCTGGTAGATAGGTTGGGACTGGAACCCGAGATAGTCGATAGACCATTGATAGTGACGAACCCGATTGGTGGTTCGACTAGCCTTAGTATGATTTGCAGGAATTTGGACCTATCGAGTCATGGATGTATGTTTGTATGTGATTGCTTTGTTTTGGGCTTTACTGGGTATGGCATTATATTGGGAGTCGATTGACTCCAAAGATACGGGGTGGTGGTAGACTGTGAGGGCTTTTTGGTGACAGTGAGGGCGGATGATGGGCGGAGGGTAGTGTTTGGTAGTCTACCTAGTGATGGGGTTATGGCTAGTTTTGTAAATTCCCTCGACATCCCGCAGGATGAGTTGTCAGATGTGCCCGTGGTTGGCCAGTATCCGGACGTCTTCGAGGAGGTGACCGGGCTTCCACCACACCGAGAGATTGAGTTCCGTATTGATTTAGTAAAAGATGCCAGACCTATAGTGATGCCACTTCGTCGTATGGCACCAAGGGAGCAGCGAGAGCTCGGGGTGCAAGTCAGCAATCTTTTGAAGAAGGGATTAATTAGAAGGAGTGTCTCCGAGTGGGGAGCACCAGTTGTGTTTGCCACTAAGGCAGATGGTTCCCTTCGTTTGTGTGTGGACTATCGCGAGTTGAATAAGGTGACGAGGAAGAATAAGTATCCTCTACCGCGGATAGATGATTTGTTTGATCGGCTGGAAGGAGCAAGAGTGTTCTCCCAGTTGGACCTCGCGACAGGATTTCATCAGCTTCGAGTAGCAGATGAGAGTGTTCCGAAAACGGCATTTAGGACGCCGTCTGGATTTTATGAGTGGTTGGTCATGCCGTTTGGGTTGACCAATGCACCAGCCTACTTTGTGGATCTTATGAATCGAGTATTCAGAGATCAGTTGAATAAGTTTGTTCTTGTGTTCGTGGATGATATCCTTGTTTATTCAAGGACAGAGGAGGAACACAAGGGGCACTTAAGGATAGTGATGGAGGTGTTGAGGAAACACCAATTGAAAGCGAAATTCTCTAAGTGTCATTTTTGGAGAAGGGAAGTAAGATTCTTGGGTCATGTTGTTTCAGAATGTGGTATTGCCGTGGACCCTGCGAAGGTGGCAACGGTACAAGATTGGCCTACACCCAAGAATGCTACAGATGTAAGAAGTTTCTTGGGATTAGCCGGATATTATCGTAAGTTTATCCAAGACTTCTCCAAGATAGCAGCACCGTTGACTCAGTTGACTAAGAAGAATCAGTCCTTCGTCTGGGACGGAGTGTGTGAGGATGCCTTCAAAAGTCTAAAAGAGAGGTTGACGCGTGCGCCAGTGTTAGTCATTCCTAAAGGGAATGAAGAGATGATGGTATACACGGATGCTTGTGGTACCGGACTGGGTGCAGTATTGATGCAAGGAGGTAGGGTTGTAGCTTATGTTAGTCGACAGCTAAAGCCGCATGAGAAGAAGTATCCTACCCATGATTTGGAATTGGCAGCGATTGTATTTGCGCTGAAGATGTGGAGACACTATCTCTTGGGAGAAAGATTTGAGTTGTTTACCGATCATAAATCATTAAAGTATCTCTTCTCTCAGAAAGATCTGAATCTCCGTCAGCAGAGATGGTTAGAGTTCTTGGCTTCGTATGATTTTGATATCGCATACACACCTGGGAAGGGTAATGCGGTAGCCGATGCCTTGAGTAGGAGACATGCCAGCTTAGGGGCAATGTTTCTTGAATGGAAGCAACCGGAGTATATCGCGGGGTTTGATTTCAGACCAAGGTGCGAATTGGATCCAGTTATGCTAGCTAGTTTGACGATCAGACCCACTTTGGTAGAGCGGATTGGCTCTAGTCAGAGGGACGATCCTAATCTATTAGAAATCATCTCCAAGTTAGAGATGGGTATCGATGAGGAGATGAATGTGTATGGGCTTGATCGAGATGGATGGCTTCGGAAGAATGGAAGACTAGTTGTACCCAACGTGAATGGTTTGAGAGATGAAGTGCTTAGAGAATGTCATCACTCAAAACTGACTATACATCCCGGTGGTAATAAGATGTATCGAGACATGAGACAGACTTACTACTGGGAAGGGATGAAAAGAGACGTTGGGAAGTTTATATCCAGATGCATGAATTGCCAACTAATTAAGGCTGAGCAAAAGAAACCTAGTGGGTTGTTGCAACCATTAGAGATTCCTGAATGGAAATGGGAGCAAGTCTCGATGGATTTCATCGATGGTTTACCAAGGACTAGATCGGGATATGATAGCATTTGGGTAATTGTGGATCGATTGACCAAGAGCGCAAGATTTATACCAGTCAAATCGACCAGAACGGCAGCCAAGTTGGCAGAATTGTATATGAAGTGGGTAGTGAGATTTCATGGAGTACCCAAAAGCATTGTGAGTGACCGAGACCCGTTGTTCACTAGTGGGTTTTGGAAGAGCTTACAAGAGGCTCTAGGATCAAGATTACATCTCAGTACCGCATATCATCCTCAGACCGACGGTCAGACGGAGAGGGTGAATCGTGTATTGGAAGATCTCTTGAGAGCTTGTATATTGGATTTTGGTGGATCATGGGATGACCATTTGCATCTAGTAGAGTTTGCATATAACAATAGCTACCAATCCAGTATCGGTATGGCTCCATATGAAGCTTTGTACGGAAGACCGTGTAACTCACCATCATGTTGGGTAGAGACTGGCGAGAAGTTCGTGCTTGGACCAGATGTGGTGAGAGAAACTTCAGATAAGATTAAGATCATTCAGCAACGAATGAAAGCTGCCCAAGATAGGCAGAAGAGTTATGCTGATAAGAGGAGAAGAGACTTGAAATTCTCCGTTGGTGACTTGGTGTTTGTTAAGATCTCTCCGTTGAGGAGCATGATTCGATTTGGCAGGAGAGGCAAGTTAGCACCAAGATTCGTTGGCCCATTCCCTGTTCTTGAACTAGTCGGGAATTTGGCATATAGAGTTAGCTTACCAGAGAAGATGGCGGGAGTTCACAATGTGTTTCATGTTTCCCAACTAAGGAAGTTCGTTCACGACTCAGATATGGCTATTTCACCTGATCAGTTAGAGGACTTCGAGGTAGAACCTGAGGCGGATGGGAACCGCAAGCCGATTCGTATTGTGGGGCACGATACGAAGCAACTTCGAAGGAAGTCGGTGAAGCTAGTCAAGGTTCAGTGGGGCGAGAACGAGAATGATTGTACTTGGGAAACAGAGGAGAGCATTAGGAAGACGCACCCAGAACTCTTTGCCTGGTAAGATTTACTTTGCGATTTAGTTATTCCGCATGCTAGGATAGACTTGTTTTGCTTGTTTTGCATGGTTGATGGTTGTTTTATGGTTGATAGGCATGCGGGAGCCTTTGTGTGTGTTTTGATTAGGGAATTTCGGGGGCGAAATTTCTTAAGGGGGGGAGAGTGTAACGACCCGTATTCTACACATCATAGGATTGTAGAATATTTATTTCTTTCTCATGAGAAGTCGTATGGTCATGTAACTTTGGGAAACATCTATTAGAGTCATTTCTCATGTTCATGATTTTTGTCGATTTTTAAATGACCATTTTGCCCCTAGTTGGTACTGTTTTGGCCATAACTTTTGATTGGAAAGGAATTCTGACCTGAAACTACTTCCATTTGATTCATTTGATAGTTTCTCTTTCCGTAGGGTGGTCATAATAGCCAAACGGACTTACCATTTGGGAGATATGGCTGAAATAAGGTTTGGAGGGTGAAAAACTGCTTAACCGGGCCAAATCGGGTGATTAGTGAGTAGGCCCATAACCCATTTCGGGATTAGAGTTATGGGAGGGCTGAAATGAGATGGAGAATCATTCCATTTCAGTTTTCTAGCCTCCACTTATCACCAAAGAACCCTAAAAATGGCCTCCAACCTCTAAATCACCTTTAGGTTAAGGATTTGGCTTAGCAACCCCTAATCAAGGAGGATCTTCACCAAATCAACAAAGGAGCTGCTGTTTGGCATTGAGATTCACATCAAATCAGAGAATTATTTCAGATCTTGGTTTATTTTGTGGCTAAGGTGAGTGATTTGCATAGTTTTACACTAATTATGGCTAATTAGGGGTGATTAGTGTTAATTAGCGAATTTAAACATGATAAAATTCTGGAAAAATGTTTATAAAATTCGGAATGATGTTTTAGACCTCTGATATGAATTTGGGTTGATTTGGTTAAGATTTGCTAACCCTATCATTAGTTTCACCTAATCATGCTTAAGGGGAAATATGGGATTTTGGGTATGTTTGATCCATTTTTACCTATCATATTGATGTTTTGATGTTTGTGGTTGATTATGCAAGTTGCTATGACTGTATGAAATGCTTTGTGACTGTTTAGAATAGTTGGAATGGTCGAAAACGCCGTCGAGGGGCGTAAACAGCTCGCTGGACAAGGTGCAGGGGTTCGGATCGCATAGGGGGTTGAGGGACGATCGGATCGCCCTATGGAATCGTGGGGGCATCCCCACGAGTCGAGTCACCTCCTCCGAACCGAACCGTATGTGCAAGGCCCACGAAGCGAATCGATGCAGCGCCGTGCCAAACTGAAGTACTCCGATCCGGATCGCGAATAAACATTACGACCCGATCCGATCCACTCGTGCTTCATATCACGATCCGAATAGAGGAAGACAGCGTCCACGATCCGATGCACAACGAGACGATGGAGGAGCGCGATCCGACCCGTATGGGGTATTCACGATCCGACCAGAAGTGGAGACTGGATTCATGAGACGATGGGGGAGTGCGACCTGATCATCTGGAGGACCACGATCCGATCCGACGTAGGAGGCGCGACCCGATCCGATGAAGAATGCTGAAGGCGACCCGATCTGATCCGATCCGATTCGATTGTGATGACCAATAACCCGAGATGCAAAGGTAGTCCAAAAGGAAGTTAGAGCTCAGGATCCCGGAACCAGTTGGGAACCAATGAGTTCACTTCATGGTTGGACTTTGCTGCGGGACGTGTGCTAAGGAGTTGTCAATGTTCATAACTTTGATTCACCACTAAAAAGGAATGATGGGCTACTTATCAGTGCAGTAGGGTCATTTTGACTTGAGGGGCAAAGTGATTGTAGCAAGACTACGTTATCAGTGCAGTAGGGTCATTATGACCTGAGGGGCAAGGTGATGCGTAGTAAGACTATGAGCCAGCGCAGATGGGGTGAATGACTCCATGGGGCAAGTGGACATAGTAAGGATTAGTAAGGCTATGAGCCAGCGCAGATGGGGTGAATAACTCCATGGGGCTAGTGGACATAGAGAGGAATTAGTGGCTACGTTATCAGTGCAGTGAAGCCATTTATGACTTCATGGGGGCAAAGTGATCGTAGCAAGGAATGTTGGGTGATCGAAGTGGTGAATATCGTATGCTTTATGCACTGAGTGAGAGATGTGAGGATGGATGCTATGCTTGATTGTTTGCCATCATTATGACATGCACACCTCCCCCACCTCCGTATCTTTACACTGTTTAATATGATACCTTAGAGTGTTGTACAGTATGTAGTGCTAACTCTTTGGTTGCAGGTCCAGGTTCAGGTATGTTTTAGTCTACCTGTTATTGTTCACTTTAGATGCTTATCGCTCATACCAGGCTTTATGTCTGACCCAGAGTTTTATGTCTCCTCTTATTACTCTGGGTGCTCACACGAGCAGACTAGAGACAGGTTAGCTGGTGATGTGCGAGTAGCTGATTCGGAGGCGGGCAGGAGGCTTCCACGTATGATATATATATATACACATTCTCCCTGTGTCGTTGATGGTCGCTACTTGGGCATTAGTAGTGTACCTCGCTTATCTTACTTTGCTTTGAGACAGTTTGAAATTTGTAATAAGCTGTATTCTGAATTTCCGCTGCTATGATGTTTAGTTCTGATTTTCAGCTTATGCACTGCCTCTCCTGTTTTATGTCAAGTATATTATTATTATATTTTGTTCTATGCGCTGTGAGACATTCTACAGGTTCTCCGTATGTTCATTTCCTTCTTCCTTTTTCCTTCTGACAACCCGTTCCGTGCTAACTGGTCATGTGTACAACGCACTTTTGGGGTAAATGTCGGTTGGTGCGGGGCGGGCCGTCACATGTCCTAACTGTCAAGAAATCATGGTCATTATAAATTTTTATCTAGAAATCAAAGCAATGCAACACAGTATGACATGATTTAATAAAAAAAGCAAGTGTGCATACTAACGTATTTCAGATTTATACAACAGGGTAAGGTGAGTATATCAACATGTATGCTTCAATTTTCATAATATGGTATGTGAGATACATCAAGACAATATTATTAACATCAGCATTAAAAATGGAGACAAAGGCACAATGATAACATGAAATTGGACAACAAAGAGATAACAACAAAAGGAAAACAAAGAGCATAACATTAACAACAAACAAAACATTAACTATTATATTTCAATTTTCATTGATGTTAAATTTCTTTGCATAAAGTAAATCATGAGTAAACTCACCTTGCATGGATTTGAAGATGGATACAAGAAGATATAAGGTAACCAATGGAAGGTAGTAACGAAAGAAAATTAAATCAAAAAAAAAATCCTTTTCCTTTTTTTAAATGCATCAATGAAAATGACATAAGAACATAAGGTGGAGAAGAGCAAAGAATAATATGTGAAAGATGAATGGATGGTAAGAGGAGTGACGTGAGGAATAAATAAAAGAAAGAGAAAGAAATTAGAATAGGAAGAGGAGTGCATTAGCTCTTCATGCGTTTTGTCTCAATGTGTTTTTTTATTTAAGAATTGTAATGTTAAGTAATGAAAGGGAAGAGAGAAAGTGCAAAATCCCAATAAAGAAACGTGCTTTCCATTTTTTGTTTTAGCATATTATTATTGTATTCCTTTTTTTGCATGAATAGTTTGGGAAGTAGGAAGGCATTTATAGGAAATGAGAATAGTTATAAATGAGAATTGATGTACATTTCTTTGTAATGAAGGAATGTGACTGTGCTATCCCACATTTTTATTTTTGTTTTTTTATTAATTTCTTTGATTTTAAAGGAAATTAAATGAGTGGGGCTAAATTTTGAACAGACAAAATAAAGAGGCTGAGAATACAAAATAAGATACATGAAAATAGAATGTAGGGAAAAAAATAATAGAATGAAGGGATTTTTTTTAATAGTATGCAGGAAATAAATAAATGCTGCATTAAGGAAACAACGAAGAGGTGAGGGCATTGAAAACTGTTGGAACTATTCGCATTTCAAATATTTATTAATTAATGAAAGTTACACTTTGAATAGATAGGGAAAGTATTGAAGTGCATGACCAAAGATATATACAAGTATATTGTCAATTTTTTTTATCTAGAATATACACATTATTTTCAGTCAATCTTTCAGCACAAATTAATAAATTTCATAATAGCATCATAAATTTTATTTTAAAACAATTTTAAATTAAATAATTAAATTTAATTCCAAAACTTAAATAATCAAAATTTATGGGATGTTATAGCATGCAAATTTTATTGCCTTCGCTGCAGCAGATGTTCATTTGATGCTCACGTACATGATGTCAGAACTTCTACAACATATGTCTGTATCAATATTAAAGTTGACATGTCAAGAAAATTAAAATATCCCAATTTATAATTATAAAAATCGCGCTAATGGTAGCATCCACTAAATATGGTTGTACAAAAATAAAATCAAAACCAATGTAATTTCAATAAAAATAACGATAGGTATTCAACAAGTGGAAAGAACAACAACTTTGAGTTTTATTACTTGATTTTTGCATGGGCGTTTTGAATCACAATAGTGTTGATCAATGATAATGGGATGTGCAACATTGTTCATCAGAATATTCTAGAAAACGATGTTGCCACCCTACGCGCTGATAGCGATGAGAATGTCTAGAAAAGAAAAAAATAAAAATAAAAAAAGATTTTAATTCATAATACTGATATTTATCGTGTAAATTTGTTACTCTTTATGTCTCATGTCTGAAATAAATATTTACATGATTATTTTTATAGTGTTGAATCTTAAGAAAAAGCACTCATCATGAGCCAAACATATGTTGCTAAAGCAACTACTGAAGATGTGAATTAATAAATTGAGAATCTAATTGTAATTACATCATTTACTCAATGGCCAATGGTGCGTCGTATATCCATCTGGTGAATGACTTTTGTATCAATTACAATTAAAAGGATAAATAAAGCTAAATATCATAACATGTATAAGTTTAATGTATAAAATGGTAAAAAAAAATCATTAGAGTCAAATAGATTTTTGAAAGATATTTAAGTTTATGGTGATTGCTAGAAAAAAACTATCTACTAAGAAATTAAATATCAACTTACATGATAGAAGAGTTGCATGAAAATTGTAGGTTTGGTAGTATAAATGGAGGAGGCCAAAAAATAATATAAACAAAGACAGTAATTAAAATTTCCATGGTCAACAAATCAGCTTATGTACTTGGGATCCCAAATGCTAGGAATGTCAATTTTCTACATGACTTGAAACCCACACAGAAATAAGAAGGTTAACCTGATCCATTATCATTTTCAGGTTAACCCGAGTTTGACCCATTTATAAACGGGTGGGTTCAAGGTTGATCTGCTAACCCGAATTTGACTCGCCAGCCCCGACTATATGATGTATATCTTCCGTACTGTCAGTTTATGTGTGCTATTAGTGTTTATCTTGTATGTAGTAATCAGTATGCTCATATATTCTTGTGTAAGCTACTATATTTTACTAATTTATTCATGTATGCTATTAGTTATATATTTTTTACTTATAACAACTATATCTCTTCCATATTGTTAGTCTTTTATCTATGAAGTATTGTATATTCTTATACATGCAGAATGATTGTTGGATATAATGATTTCATGCTTTATATATGTGCTGCATGTTGGTGATTTTGTAACGTGCTGCATATTGGTGATTTTGTAACTTTCTACCTGCTGATGGTAATATAATACTGATGCCTTTTGATGATTTGGTTCATTTACCGTTTATATTAGTGGACAATATTTTCTATTGGGTCAGACGGGTAAACTCGACCCAACACGGCCTGTTTAGTTAAATGGGTTACATGGGCCGGGTCGCGTCAATTCGTGTTTATAAACGTGTCGGGTTAGAGTTGGGGAAAAATGACCCGTTTAATAAACAGGTTGATCCGACCCGTTTATTAATCAATCCAAACCTGACTTGACCCTACCCGAGCCCGACCTGACATGACCCATCGACAGACCTACCAAATGCATCGGCAGTCGCCTCTAGACTCATCGCACTGCTGACAAGTCATGCCAAGTGACTACAATACCTTAAGATACCTTGAACGAGGAATTTTTGTCACCGTAATCGTTAAAGAAACAAATATTTACATGTAAAAACATACTGATGACTCCATGATTAGTTTACCTATATATGTGAATTATAATGAAAAAACTACGATATTATTACAGCTTTAAATGATCAAGAAGCAAAATAAAAAAATAAAAATACAACATATATTATGAAAAGGAGAGTGAACTTACTTTCTTCTTTAACATCAAAATGTGCTCTAGCATTGTACTTGAAAAGTGAATAACATTTAAAGAGACCAAGATCAGAAAAAACAATGAAAGAAGCCTGGAAAATTGCATGTTCTAAAAAATGAGTTTAGAGTTTTCTTCTTTCTTTCCTCCTTCTGGTAGACGAAGTGAAAAGGAAAGCGAAGATGGGCTGTCATCACCTAAAAATTTTATGTTGCCGCCGATTAATAACATAGCGTTGTAAAAATGTACATCGTTTTTTTGACATGCGTTAATTACATGTTAGGCGGAAACATTGTTTGTTATAAAATGCATTTTGTTGTAGCAAACATTTTATGTCCACTGTGTTCCTCATGATGTGAGGTTTTATCATAGGACTCGATAACTTCTAGTAGTTCTCAGTCCAAACTGCCAATTTTCCTGCAAGTTATATGACATTATTGATTGTTCGTGACTTAAAACACGAAATGTTCACTTAGCAGCCACATAAAGAATATCAATAACTATGATATTTTGTTACTCGACAAAATACACACCTTTGAAAATTTTCTAGGTTATTTCAGAATATTTTATATTAATCCTTGCTGATTTTTATTGATACAGATATTAACAATTAAGAGGAAAAAAGGTGACAGAAAATGCTATACCATGTCTTCCCATATGTGTTGGCCTAAATCTGCAAGACATGGTGGTGGATTCATCAGTCTAGCTGACCAGGGAGCCAAGCCACTTCCTTGGGCATTGTGGTCTTCTAGTAAAATAATTCACTGTAAGTTAACATTACAATTTAGCATCACTTAAAGACCATATTTTGGATATTAGACCTGTTACGTTATTAGTTCTTGAATTTGAGAGCATGTCACAATTTTAATGTGGATAATATGATGATACATGACTTAAATTATCTCAAATACCGATAGAATATATAGAAGCATTTACAGGTTTTTTCTGTAACCTTCTTCAAAAAACAATTTGTTTTCAAATCTCTATGCAACAACATAAAAAATACTTGTTTACTCTTCTTCTTTTTCCTTACAGACACCACTTCTATTTCTTACATAGCATAGAATATCAAAGTATAAGCATCTCAAGTAAATACATTACCCTAAAAATATATAATTTAAAACAAGGCAACATGCAAATATCAATTAAAATTTCATAATGGACAAAGTATACCATATCAATTAACTGATTCTAGCAAATACAACAACTCTTGATCTTCTTCGGGTGAATATGGTGGTTTTGACCTAGAGTTATTACTTACAAATATAAAGTGATCAGTTATGGATAATTTTTAAGTTAAAAAACAGCTTGATACTTGCTGAACTTGCAATAACTGGCAACCTACAGACCGCGATGTAAGGACAAAACGAGCACTGAAAGTAAGAGGCGAATAATCTAATAGTGGATGTAGAGAAATTGAGTGGAAAACAACAAAAATGAACATATGATTTTTCCATTGTGTATGAAGTCTAATAAGTACAATACAATAGTGAAAAACAAAACATGATAAATGATTTCCCAATGAAGAACATTTTGATTTGCTGACTGCACCGATATAATTGTCCACCATTAAAAAGATACCTTTATTTTCCAAAATGAATGCATAACATGGAAAAAAAAATGATGCCCACACTTGGTTGTGTCTGTGCTGCTAAATCATCATAGATAAACCCTCATGTTTATGAGCCTCTATGACTTTAGCAAATCAAATATTGAAAAAATTGTTACACAACCTAGGTAGATATTTTAAGCAAAATCTTCCAATTTATGTAAGCAGCAAAAAATGTTGCCAAGAAATAGACTGGATTCATCTTGGTCCAGCAAGTTTGTTTGCTTTTATAGCAGACGCTCACATACGAGATGTCAAAAACTTTTACAGCAGATGTCTATATCTATATTAAAATTCACATGTCAAGCAACTAAAAATATCCCAATTCATGATTACAAAAATCGTACTTATAACAACCCGAATTCCGATAGAACGATTTCTTTTTTCAAAATTCTAATCAACTGAAACCTGTGTTGATTGCTCTGGTATCCTGTAGAAAAGACAGAGATATAAAATATATCAGAGCTCGGAAAATATCTCACAGCAGAATGGATAAATATAATATAATCAAAGTATAGCCTTACCATATTAATAATACTGCCAAGCCAGTATCCAAAGCTATCATATCTCTGCCACAAATCTAACATAAGAGTATGTTATGAGGAGGGGGTCAGAACACAAGTTCCGGTGACAGGATTTAAACTATACATTTTGGATAACCCTACATATACCGTTCAATCACATTTTCTTATTTATTAGGTTATTTGGGTTAACAACACTCAAGGCTTACACACATGTCGTACCCATTTACTTCCCATGGATCAATCTAATGCACTATATATATAGTTACCTCCAATATTAAGGTACACCCCATGGTTCCCCACTCGCGCGATCTCCACCATAATACCACAGAAATGTACGCAGTCCCTCGTCCTACGTCGGAGTGACGTACGGATATCTATATAACAATGTTACATTCCACATATATCTGCCATTACTACACTTTGTAAGCGTATGAACTTCCACCTTCGATCGAACCAGATTCCACCATAGAGTAATGCTACACCACAATAGCAGACATGCATGTATCTAGACTTTCGCATGTATGTATCGTAAATCGTAGCTCGATGCCTTACCCGCACATGTCCTTTAATGTGCACCGAGTTCTGTGGTAGGGTTATACAAGAAACACGGAACTCGGTCGGGAGCTTTTCATATCTGTACAGGCCCATCTTTAAGGGCCACAAAAATACAGATATCCCTCGGGTTTGTTTTTCATGGTGGCTATAGCCTCACCTCGGCTCCTCCCTCAATTAGTAAAGACTACAAGAGCTAAGCGACTTGCTCCTAACAAACAATCTAAACATCCAGTTGGAATCTCCCCTCAACCACCGTACCTCGATAGTGAAAGGTGAATGATATCTTGTGTTTAGCTCTAGACTTTTTGCGTCCCACTGGTTGCCGATGACAGGTACTCGACAATCTACTATCCTTGTCGGTTCTGACCTCGCCTTCCATTGAGGCGATCGCTGAATCACCCTAGTGTTACCTCGTCATAGCAAAGCAACTTTTGCAATCAAGGCCCACCCACCTGGTAGTAACGCGCAGACCCAACCTCTACGAGCACAACCTAAACATCTGCCACTGCACAGAGGACTACCAGGAGTATCTTACGTATCTCAGGAAGCCACGTGCTTCCCCTTTCATTCCTTTGGAGCCGAAAAAATAATCTGATGAACGTGTGCTCCCCTTGTGCCTCATGACACCACGATGATCTACCCCATTGGGTTATTTACCGTCAAACGTGCGGACTGGTCCAAGTAATATGTTATTAGACCCTATGTATAAACATTCCTTTATGTGCTTGCTTTACCTCATCAGGTTTCCATTTAACTTGGTTATTTCCATTCACATTGACTTCTTATTCAAGTTACCAAGTTCCTCTTACTTATTAATTTCAGTCATATAACTTAACCCGTTTAAGTTTATTAATAAGCCCACAACCTGTTATTTCCTAGATTGTGATCCAAGGTCTATAATCCACAATCCCTTTATATTTTTGTTTGATTTCATAGTCACAATAACACGTTCTACTTAATATGTAATTAAGTATATCTCAATTCACATATTTTCTGTTTAACGTGTCAGTCATTATTTATGATTAAATATAACTTATTTCATTTCACAATTTTGCCTCACTCTTTCCTATTTAATCATAATTCCATCTTACATTGTCACTACAACATATTGTTGTTTACTTATTAATTTAGTTCTCTTAACTAACATTCACTGATATGTCTCGTTTCCATTTGTTATAACCTGTTTATAATTTCCTCTTGTCCTTAGGACAAGCCTTAACATGTTATTTTATCAGCAGATTTCCAAGTTTACAAATTACTTAATTTATAATTAATTACAACTTCTTACATTTCATAAATTCCCCCCCTTTCTCTGCTTATTACAAACAACTAGTTTCAGTTGTCCCCATTTACTGATTACTTAATTTACAATTAAGTATCACTCATCTCATTACATAAGTTATCTCATTTTCTTAATTGTTTATTATAACCTAAGTTATAATCTCCATGTGTCCCTAGGACAAGTCTACCTATTATATAACATTCTCATTAATGTAATTAATTTATAATACATTATTATCATTCCCCGTTCATTCCATTCCTCTAAATGTTGTAACTTTCATTCAATTCCCATTCATTTACATTAATTATAATTAATGCTAATTATCAATCCTGCTATTTACATATATTTATATATATGTGTGTTTATGCACTAGACCTCTCAAATTAAGCCTACACTTGTAGATGCTGGATTTGCCGGGTGGTTCCGGGTAGACTTCTTCCACAAGTTGATTTTACCTTATTTTTTAGCATCGTTACATGTTTATTTACGCACTAGACCTCTCATATTAAATTAACAACTTGTGGACATTGGATTTGCCAGGGGTTCAGGGCAGACTTCTACCACAAGTTTAATTTAACATCGTGTCTAAATGCAGTTATAGTTTTCCATTTACTGTAAATTTTTAATATAATTTAGGCCTGTCCATTCTTTCAAATTTTCACTGTAATCTATATTTTACATGTCATCATATTAAGCCATTTTACGTAGCATGTCCTTTGTAACATGTAATTAATTTTTATCTCAAAATAAAATGTGATCACCAAATCATGTAATTATTCTAATTTAACATGTAATTATTCTAATTTAACATGTAATTATTCCTATTTCTATAATTAAGGGTTCAAATAACATAATTGTCACAAGCTAACATGTAATTATAACAACAGTAATCGCTACACGTAATTTTAACAAGTTTACATATCAATAGGTGAAAATTTCAGCACATTAAACGTTTCAACATATGAATTTCTAAAATATTAATATTTTATCATATTAATGTCTCAACATGTCATAATAGCATTTCAACACTTTTAATCATTATATCAGATTTACATGACATGTTAACGGGGAATGTTAAACGATAATATACCATTATCAAAAATGTTATAACTTAAATCCACTCACCTAATTTGCTTTCCGATTCTTGGATCTGGTCCAGATCCAGCATTCCATGGTTTCCCTAATTGGATTTAGAACCTAACAACCATGGATCCACAATTTTTACTAAAAGAAAAAGGGAAGAAAGGGGAAGAAAATTGAATAGACCAGATCTAAGAATTTACCTTACTTTGCATATGATTCTGAGCACCTTCTTATTAAGATTCATTCTTTTCCTCTTAACCTTGATTCAGAATTTTCCTAAACTAATTATCTTGTTTTTTTTGAAGAGATTTTAGAAGGAGGAAGAATGACAGAGCTTCGACCTTGTCTCAGAGAATGTGAGATTTAGGCTAGGCTCTACTAGCCTATTTATATGTGTTTAGGATCTTATCGTACACGCAGCGCTGAGTCAACATTAAACCAAGTTAAGAAAATAGTCCAGATTCATCGATGAATCTGGCTGGATCTAGGTGGTGTCGACCCCGGTGTTGACACCCCTACAGGGTTGTCGACCCCATATGGGTCCCGCAAGCTGTTTTGGCGTAGAAGTTTGGATTTTGAATGTTTGAATTTTTGGAATTTATTTAACTGTTATTTTCACATGTAATTTTCTTATATGTGTACAAATCTTCTAATGACCATTTTATGCGTATATATATACACACAACTTTCGTTTTGAAACGGTGTTGCACCGTTATTTGATTCTTGCCATATTTCATTGATTGTAGCCTTATCTTGAATTTTATCTCTTGTATATATATTTTTGCACATATATACATATATATTTTCATATATATATATATATATATACACACATATATATTTTCTTTACTTCCTTATATGTATATTTTTCCTTGTATGTGTGTTTATACATATTTCCTCTCATGAACAAGTGTTATTTCAGCTGTTCCCTTAAAACAAAAATATGACAACGGCAGGGATCGAACTTTGTACCTCTTATATGCAAGTCACATGCTCTAGCCAACTGGACTACTAAGGCTATTGTTAACAAGACTTATAACAATGGTAGTTGTTGTTCTCTTCTTATTCCTTTTCTTTATTAATCCATAATTAGTGCATGTAACATATTTACACCGCATGCAACCAATCCCTTCTTTCTTTTGATGCATGCATTAAATTTTTATTTGCATTATCTTTATTTTATTATTCATATATACATTTATGTCTATGCATATTTATGCATTATTTAATTATTAAATTGTCATAAAATGCGGGGTGTTACAGTACTAATGGTGACGTCCGCTAAATCTGGTGGTACAAAAAAATCAAACCAATGTAATTTCAATAAAAATAAAGATAGTTATTCAACAAGAGGAAAGAACAACAATTTTGAGTTATATTACATTGGGCGTTTTGAATCATAATAGTACTGATCAATGATAATGGAATGTGAAACATTGTTCATCAGAATATTCTTGAAAATGATGTTGCCACCCTACGCGTTGATAGCGATAAGGATGTCCATAAAAGAAAAAAAGAATAAAAAAGAATTTAACTCATAATACTGATATTTATCGCGTAAATTGTTACTCTCTATGTCTCAAGTCCTAAACAAATACTTACTTGATTATTTTTATTCTTTTGAAACTTAAGAAAAAGAACTTATCATGATCCAAACATATGTTGTTGAAGCAACTATTGATGATGTGAATTAAGAAAATGAGAATCTAAGTGTAATTACATCATCTATTCAATGTCCAATTGTGCTTTAGTATAACCATCCGATAAATGACTCTTGTATCATTTACAAGTAAAAGGATAAATAGAGCTAAATATCATAACATGTATAAGTTTAATGTAAAAATGGAAATAAAGATTCATTAGAGACATTAGATTTTTGAAAGATATTTAAGCTTATGGTGACTGCTAAAAAATTTATCTACTAAGAAATTAAATATTTTGAATAATATTGTTTTTGTTCATGGTTGCATATGTTGTAAATATCAACTTACATGATAGATGAGTTAGAAAATTGTAGGTTTGGTAGTATAAATGGTGAAGGCCAAAAAATAGTATAAACAACGACAATAATTAAATTTCCATGATCAACAAATCAACTTATGTACTTGGGATCTCAAATGCTTCAGTGGTTGTTTCCAGACTCATCGCACTACTGACAAGTCATACCAGGTGACTACAAAACCTTAACATACCCTGAACGGGGAATTTTTTCCACCATGATCATCAAAGAAATAAATATTTACACGTAAAACATTACCGATGACTCCATGATTAGTCTAACTATCTATATGAATTATAATGGTAAAACTACAATATTATTACAATTTTAAATGATCAAGAAGCAAAAAATAATACAACATATGTTATGAAAAGAAGAGTGAACATACTTACTTCTTTAATGACAGAAAGTACTCTAGCCTTGTAGTTGAAAACTGAACAACATTTAAAGAGGCCAAAATAAGAAAAAACAATTAAAGATGCCTGGAAATATGCATGTTTTGAAAAATGTGGTTGGCGTTTTCTTCTTTCTTTCCTACATCGGGTAGACGAAGTGAAAAGAAAAGCAAAGACGGGTTGTCACTGCCTAAAATTTTTATGTTACTGCAAATTAATAACACAATGCTGTAAAAATATACATCGATTTATTGACATGAATTAATTGCATGTAAGAAGGAAACATTGTTTGTTATAGTACACGTTCTGTTGCAGTGAACATTTTATGTGCACAATGATCCTCGTGATGTTTGGTTTTATCCTGGAACTCAATAGCTTCCAGTAGTTCTCAGCCCCCAACTGCCAATTTTACTGCAAGTTATACGACATTATTGATTGTTGGTAACTTTAAACATGAAATGTTCTGTGATGGCCCGTCCCGCACCAGCCTGCGTTTCCTCCGAAAGTGCGCTGTACACATGCCCGGCTAGCACAGAACGGTCATCAGAAGAAAAGAAAGAAGAGAGTGCACTAATCAAGGAACCTGTAGAATGTCTCACAGCGCATGGGATAAAATATAATAATAACATAATTGACATAAAACAGGCGAGACAGTGCATAAGCTGATAACTAAAATCAACATCAATCATCAGAGCAGCGGAAATCCAAATACAGCTTATTACAATTTTCCAAATTTACTGTCTCTAAGCAAAAGAAAGCTAAAGTAGAAGATACACCAACAATGCCCAAGCAGTGATCTTCAACAACACAGGGAGAATATTATGTATATAGTACGTGGAAGCCTCCTGCTCGTCTCCAGATCATCTACCCGTGCATCACCAGCTAACCTGTCTCTAGTCTGCTCGTGTGAGCACCCAGAGTAATAAGAGGAGACATAAAACTCTGGGTCAGACATAAAGCCTGGTATGAGCGATAAACATCTAAACAGTATGATAACAGGTATACTAAACCATACCTGAACCTGAACCTGCAACCAAAGAGTTAGTACCACATACCGTACAATACTCCAAGGTGCCAGAATAAATAGTGTAAGAATACGGGGGTGGGGTGTGCATGTCACAGTGATAGCAAACAATTCATCCATAGCAACCATCCTCACATCTCTCACTCAGTGCGTAAAGCGTACGACATCTACCACTTTGGAACACTAGACAAACTGAGGTAACGACGGATCCCGACTTGTAGAAACCCTGCTATGACCAAGCCAAACACTTGGAGTCATGACCAAACATTTCAATGACCCACTTCATTGGTCGTAGCCCTTGGTTCTACCGATGCCATAATGGCCCTGAATCCGCCTTCGTACCTCCTACCATAGTGGTCCAAAGCTATAGACGTCGATAACTCCTTGACACGCGTCCCGCAGCAAAGCCCAACCATGAAGCGAACTCGTTGATTCCCATCTGAATCCTGAGATCTAACTTCTCATTTGGACTTCCTTTGCATCTCGGGTTTGGTCGAATTGGAGTGGGTCTTCAGAAGAGTTGTCGTGCAGCAGCAGCCCTAGGATTCTGTTCGGTTCGGTAGGCATCACCTTCATCAGTTCGGGTCGGTAGTCCACTTCGGGTCGGGTCGGTGTCTTCCTCCGGGTCGGGTCGGTTCAGTGATTCTCCCCCTTCAGATATCGGTTCGGTTCGGGTGTCTCTGCTTGAGTTTGGTTCGGAGGTATTTCATCCGATCTGATTCCCTCTGTTTGACTTGTTTGCTTGCTCCGATCCGTCCTGTTCCCTTTCTCCGATCCGATCTGCCCTATTGCTCCGATCCGATCTTCTGTCCACTCCAACTCTAAGCAATGGCCTTCCTTCCTGCCAAGCTCCTTCCAGTGACATGTCCCCAATCCTGTTTGGATTCCCTTGGCCAGTTCACTAGTCCGATCCGACCCCTGCTCCGATCCGAACCGGTTCGAGACCTGCACTTTTCTGCAACTTTCCAGCGAGCTTTCTACGCCATTCGACGACGTTTTCGACCAATTTAACTATTCTAATCAATCATAAGACATACCATAGAGTCATAGCAACATATAACAGCAACCACAAGCAACAAACAACAATTTAAATGAATCAAAATGGATCAAAAGTGGCCAAAACCCCACATTTTCCTATAATCCCTCTTAATCATGTTTAAGCATACGATTAGCAAAACACATCGAAATTAACCCAAATTTCTAACAGAGCCTTAAAACATTATTTTAGAATTTTAAGAATTTTTCCAGAATTTATTTACGTATAAATTCGCTAATCTTCACTAATTACCCTTAATCACTGTAATTAGTGCAAAAACTATGCAAATCACTCACCTTTGCCACAACTAGGACCCCAAAACTGAAATATTCTCTGATTTGGCGCTGTTCCCAATCTTATACAGTAGCTCCAACCTTGCTTTGGTGCTTTTTCTTCTTAATTTAATGTTTGCTAAGCCTAATCTTCAATTAGAAGGTGATTTTTGGGTGTTTTAGAGAGATTTAGAGAGTGGAGGCCATGGCTAGGTCAAGAGGAATGAAAGTGGCGGCTGGAAAATGTCTAGAGAAAGGTTTTCTAACCCTAATCAGCACCTACATCCCCTTAAACCCGAAATTCCCCTTGGGCCTAGCTGCTAATCACCCGTTTAAGCCCAATTAAGCTGTTTTTCACCACCTGAAACTTGTTTCAGCCATATCTCCCAAACGGTGAGTCCGTTTGGCTAATGTGACCACTCTACGGAAAGAGAAACCATCATCCAGAGCCAATGGAAGTGGTTTCAGGTCGAAATTCCTTTCCAGTCAAAAGTTATGGCCAAAACAGTGGTAACTAGGGTAAAATGGTCATTTAAAAATCGGGAAAAATCATGAACATGGGAAATGACCCCAATAGTCGTCTCCCAAAGTTACATGACCATACGACTTCGTATGTGACAGAAATAAATATTCTACGATCCTATGATGCGTAGAATGCGGGTCGTTACACTCTCCCCCCCTTAAGAAATTTCGTCCCCGAAATTCCTTAACCCTAAACATACAAAGGATCCCGCATGCCTAACAACCACATAAAACAATCAAACATGCAAAACAAGCAAACAAGCCTATCCTAGCATGCGGAAAACTAAATCGAAGTCAAAATCTTACCAGGCAAAGAGTTCTGGGTATGTCTTCCTAATGTTCTCCTCTGTCTCCCAAGTACAATCATTCTCGTCCTCGCTCCACTGTACCTTGACTAGCTTCACCGCCTTCCTTCGAAGTTGCTTCATGTCGTGCTCGACAATACGGGCCGGCTCGCGGTTCCCAACCGCCTCGGGTTCTACTTCGAAGTCTTCTAACTGATCAGGTGAAATAGTCATATCTGAGTCGTGAACGAACTTCCTTAGTTGGGAAACATGAAATACGTTATGAACTCCTGCCATCTTCTCTGGTAAGTCAATTCTATACGCCAAATTCCCGACTAGTTCAAGAACAGGGAATGGACCAACAAATCTTGGTGCCAACTTGCCTCTCCTGCCAAATCGTATTACGCTCTTCAACGGAGAAATCTTGACAAACACCAAGTCGCCAACGGAGAATTTTAAGTCTCTTCTCCTCTTATCAGCATAACTCTTCTGCCTATCCTGGGCAGCCTTCATTCGTTGTTGAATGATCTTAATCTTATCTGAAGTTTCCCTCACCACATCTGGTCCAAGCATAAACTTTTCGCCAGTCTCTATCCAACATGATGGTGAGTTGCATGGTCTTCCGTACAGAGCTTCAAACGGAGCCATACCGATACTGGATTGGTAGCTATTATTATATGCAAACTCTACTAGATGCAAATGGTCATCCCATGATCCACCAAAATCCAATATACATGCTCTCAAGAGATCTTCCAAAATACGATTCACCCTTTCCGTCTGACCGTCGGTCTGAGGATGATATGCGGTACTGAGATGTAACTCTGACCCTAGAGCCTCTTGTAAGCTCTTCCAAAACCCACTAGTGAACAACGGGTCTCGGTCGCTCACAATGCCTTTAGGTACTCCATGAAATCTCACTACCCACTTCATATACAATTCTGCTAACTTAGCTGCCGTTCTTGTCGATTTGACTGGTATAAACCTTGCACTTTTAGTCAGTCGGTCTACAATCACCCAAATGCTATCATATCCCGATCTAGTCCTTGGTAAACCATCGATGAAATCCATCGAGACTTGCTCCCATTTCCATTCGGGAATTTCTAAGGGCTGTAACAACCCACTAGGCTTCTTTTGCTCGGCTTTAACTAACTGGCAATTCATGCACTTGGATATAAACTTCCCAATGTCTCTTTTCATTCCTTCCCAGTAGTAGGTCTGCTTCATATCTCGATACATCTTATTACCACCGGGGTGCATAGTCAGCTTTGAGTGATGACATTCTCTAAGCACTTCATCCCTCAATCCATTGACATTGGGTACAACAAGCTTTCCATTCTTTCTAAGCCATCCATCTCGATCAAGCCCATACTTGTTCATCTCCTCATCGATACCCATCTCTAACTTGGAGATGATTTCCAATAGGTTAGGATCGTCCCTCTGACTAGAGCCGATCCGCTCAATCAAAGTGGGTCTGATCGTCAAACTTGCTAACATTTCTGGATCCGATTCGTACTTTGGTCTGAAATCAAACCCCGCGATAAACTCCAGTTGCTTCCATTCAAGGAACATAGCCCCTAAGCTGGCATGTCTTCTACTCAATGCATCAGCCACCGCATTTCCCTTTCCTGGTGTGTATGCGATGTCAAAATCATAGGAAGCTAAGAACTCTAACCATCTCTGCTGGCGGAGATTTAAATCCTTCTGGGAGAATAGATACTTTAACGACTTATGATCTGTAAATAGCTCAAATCTTTCTCCCAAGAGATAGTGTCTCCACATCTTTAACGCAAACACGATCGCTGCCAATTCTAAATCATGGGTAGGGTATCTTCTCTCGTGCGGTTTCAATTGCCGACTTGCATAAGCTACAACCCTACCGCCTTGCATTAATACAGCACCCAGTCCGGTACCACAGGCATCCGTGTATACCGTCATCTCTTCATTCCCCTTAGGAATGACTAACACTGGTGCGCTTGTCAACTTGTCCTTTAGACTTTTGAATGCATTCTCGCACCTTTCATCCCAGACAAAAGTTTGATTCTTCTTGGTCAACTGGGTCAATGGTGCTGCTATCTTGGAGAAACCTTGGATAAACTTACGATAATATCCCGCAAATCCCAAGAAACTCCTTACATCTGTTGCATTCTTGGGCGTAGGCCAATCCTGTACCGTAGCCACCTTTGCTGGGTCCACGGCAATCCCATTTTCTGATACAACATGGCCTAAGAACCTCACTTCCCTCTTCCAGAAGTGGCACTTAGAAAACTTTGCTTTCAATTGGTGTTTTCTCAACACCTCCATCACTACTCTTAAATGTTCCTTGTGTTCTTCCTCTGTCCTCGAATAGACCAAAATATCATCAACGAACACAAGGACAAACTTATTCAACTGATCTCTGAATACCCTATTCATAAGATCCACAAAATATGCTGGGGCATTGGTCAGCCCGAATGGCATGACCAACCACTCATAAAACCCAGACGGCGTCCGAAATGCCGTTTTAGCTATACTCTCAGCTTCCACTCTAAGCTGATGAAAACCTGTCGCGAGATCCAACTGAGAAAATACTCTCGCGCCACTCAACTGATCAAACAAATCATCTATCCGCGGTAGAGGGTACTTGTTCTTCCTCGTCACTTTATTCAATTCGCGGTAGTCTACACACAAACGAAGGGAACCATCCGCCTTGGTAGCAAACACAACTGGTGCTCCCCATTCAGAAACACTCCTTCTGATAAATCCCTTCTTCAAAAGATCGCTGACTTGCACCTCGAGCTCTCGCTGCTCTCTTGGTGCCATACGACGAAGTGGCATCACTATAGGTCTGGCATCTTTTACCAAATCAATACGGAACTCAATCTCTCGGTGTAGTGGAAGTCCGGTCACTTCTTCGAAAACATCCGGATACTGGCCAACCACGGGCAAACCTGACAACTCACTATGCGGAATGTCGAGGGAGTTTAGAAAACTAGCCAATACCCCCTTACTGGGTAGGCCACCAAACACTATCTTCCGCCCATCATCCGCTCTAGCTGTCACCAACAAGCCCTCGCAGTCTACCACCACCCCGTATCTTTGGAGCCAATCTACTCCCAAGATAATGCCAAACCCAGTAAAGCCCAAAACAAAGCAATCACAAACAAACATGCATCCATGACTCGATAAGACCACATTGCGACAAATCATGCTAAGGCTAGTCGAACCACCAATCGGGTTCGTCACTACTAAAGGTCTATCGACAATCTCGGGCTCCAATCCCAATCTATCTACCAGGTCACTAGATATGAAAGAACTGGAAGCTCCGGTATCAAACAAAACTCTAACAGGAACATCATATACAGAAAGCATACCTTGAATGACGACATTCTTTCCCTTCTCCGCCGCAGTTGGGGCATTCGACGAAGAAGGAATAGCATTAAGAGCGTAGGCTTTCACCATTTGCTTTTCCTTAGGGGGCTGTGGACACTTGTCCTTGTGATGTCCCAATTGGCCACAATTGAAGCACTTCCTATCCGCTGGCTTGGCCCGACAATTACTAGCATAATGGCCCTTCTTACCACAGCTGAAGCACTCCACATCTTGCTTATTCTTTTTCTTCTGGCCATCCTTAGCCTGATTCTGCTTTCTCTTATTCTGGGAACCACCCTTGCCTCCACCACTTGCTTGTGGCTTTGGCTCATCTGCCGATGCAACCTCAGTCTTCGGCTTAGGGTAGAGACTCTCTGATCTTAATGCTTTCCCCACAATCGACTCAAACGTCTCATCGATGTGGTTAATAAGCCTTTCCCCTAAGTACTGATCTAACCCAGTTATGAATTTCTCATTCTTCTTCTCGGCAGTATCAATAAGAGATAACCCATACTTTGACAAAGTGTCGAATTCAGCAATATAATCAGAAACTGCCCTTCCATTCTGCTTGAGTTCCAAGAACCTCTTGAACAACACTGACTTCTGGGCCGCTGGAATGAACTTCTCGCTAAAGCGAGCTTTAAACTGCTCCCAAGTAATCTGATCTTCGGGAGTAGCTGCCTTTATAGCATTCCACCAATTCATTGCCCGCCCTTGCAGCTGACGGGACGCTAGCTTTCTCTTCATCGCATCCTCGATACCCAAATCCTCGTAGATACGTTCGCAGCTATCCAACCAATCTTGAACATCTGTGGCCGACTCCGTTCCGTGGAACGGTTTCCCACCAAGGCTAGTATAATCCTTATTCAACTTGGCGAAGTCGACCCTCGGCGCCTGCACTATTGGACCACTACCATTTCCACCATTGGGAGCTGCCCTCTGCATATCTCTAAGCATCTCTCTCATGAGGTCAGTAAACATTGTCCTCATGTCAGCAGCATTCCCATTATTGGCTCCCCTACCAGCACCTCTAGTATCTCGGCTCATCGTCAATCTGAAAAAGGAAACGATTAACGATTCCATAGTGGTGTTAGTGCAGTACAACCTCATCCATATACTACTAATAGTATATATATATATATAGCTTTTAAAAACCAAAGTAATCACAAATACGCTCTCTCGTATACGTATATTATCTCTCCCTGATAACTTCCCTAGGTTAACTACGCAACCTAGAGCTCTGATACCAAGTGTGACGGCCCGTCCCGCACCAGCCTGCGTTTCCTCCGAAAGTGCGCTGTACACATGCCCGGCTAGCACAGAACGGTCATCAGAAGAAAAGAAAGAAGAGAGTGCACTAATCAAGGAACCTGTAGAATGTCTCACAGCGCATGGGATAAAATATAATAATAACATAATTGACATAAAACAGGCGAGACAGTGCATAAGCTGATAACTAAAATCAACATCAATCATCAGAGCAGCGGAAATCCAAATACAGCTTATTACAATTTTCCAAATTTACTGTCTCTAAGCAAAAGAAAGCTAAAGTAGAAGATACACCAACAATGCCCAAGCAGTGATCTTCAACAACACAGGGAGAATATTATGTATATAGTACGTGGAAGCCTCCTGCTCGTCTTCAGATCATCTACCCGTGCATCACCAGCTAACCTGTCTCTAGTCTGCTCGTGTGAGCACCCAGAGTAATAAGAGGAGACATAAAACTCTGGGTCAGACATAAAGCCTGGTATGAGCGATAAGCATCTAAACAGAATGATAACAGGTATACTAAACCATACCTGAACCTGAACCTGCAACCAAAGAGTTAGTACCACATACCGTACAATACTCCAAGGTGCCAGAATAAATAGTGTAAGAATACGGGGGTGGGGTGTGCATGTCACAGTGATAGCAAACAATTCATCCATAGCAACCATCCTCACATCTCTCACTCAGTGTGTAAAGCGTACGACATCTACCACTTTGGAACACTAGACAAACTGAGGTAACGACGGATCCAGACTTGTAGAAACCCTGCTATGACCAAGCCAAACACTTGGAGTCATGACCAAACATTTCAATGACCCACTTCATTGGTCGTAGCCCTTGGTTCTACCGATGCCATAATGGCCCTGAATCCGCCTTCGTACCTCCTACCATAGTGGTCCAAAGCTATAGACGTCGATAACTCCTTGACACGCGTCCCGCAGCAAAGCCCAACCATGAAGCGAACTCGTTGATTCCCATCTGAATCCTGAGCTCTAACTTCTCATTTGGACTTCCTTTGCATCTCGGGTTTGGTCGAATTGGAGTGGGTCTTCAGAAGAGTTGTCGTGCAGCAGCAGCCCTAGGATTCTGTTCGGTTCGGTAGGCATCACCTTCATCAGTTCGGGTCGGTAGTCCACTTCGGGTCGGGTCGGTGTCTTCCTCCGGGTCGGGTCGGTTCAGTGATTCTCCCCCTTCAGATATCGGTTCGGTTCGGGTGTCTCTGCTTGAGTTCGGTTCGGAGGTATTTCATCCGATCTGATTCCCTCTGTTTGACTTGTTTGCTTGCTCTGATCCGTCCTGTTCCCTTTCTCCGATCCGATCTGCCCTATTGCTCCGATCCGATCTTCTGTCCACTCCAACTCTAAGCAATGGCCTTCCTTCCTGCCAAGCTCCTTCCAGTGACAAGTCCCCAATCCTGTTCGGATTCCCTTGGCCAGTTCACTAGTCCGATCCGACCCCTGCTCCGATCCGAACCGGTTCGAGACCTGCACTTTTCTGCAACTTTCCAGCGAGCTTTCTACGCCATTCGACGACGTTTTCGACCAATTTAACTATTCTAATCAATCATAAGACATACCATAGAGTCATAGCAACATATAACAGCAACCACAAGCAACAAACAACAATTTAAATGAATCAAAATGGATCAAAAGTGGCCAAAACCCCACATTTTCCTATAATCCCTCTTAATCATGTTTAAGCATACGATTAGCAAAACACATCGAAATTAACCCAAATTTCTAACAGAGCCTTAAAACATTATTTTAGAATTTTAAGAATTTTTCCAGAATTTATTTACGTATAAATTCGCTAATCTTCACTAATTACCCTTAATCACTGTAATTAGTGCAAAAACTATGCAAATCACTCACCTTTGCCACAACTAGGACCCCAAAACTGAAATATTCTCTGATTTGGCATTGTTCCCAATCTTATACAGTAGCTCCAACCTTGCTTTGGTGCTTTTTCTTCTTAATTTAATGTTTGCTAAGCCTAATCTTCAATTAGAAGGTGATTTTTGGGTGTTTTAGAGAGATTTAGAGAGTGGAGGCCATGGCTAGGTCAAGAGGAATGAAAGTGGCGGCTGGAAAATGTCTAGAGAAAGGTTTTCTAACCCTAATCAGCACCTACATCCCCTTAAACCCGAAATTCCCCTTGGGCCTAGCTGCTAATCACCCGTTTAAGCTCAATTAAGCTGTTTTTCACCACCTGAAACTTGTTTCAGCCATATCTCCCAAACGGTGAGTCCGTTTGGCTAATGTGACCACTCTACGGAAAGAGAAACCATCATCCGGAGCCAATGAAAGTGGTTTCAGGTCGAAATTCCTTTCCAGTCAAAAGTTATGGCCAAAACAGTGGTAACTAGGGTAAAATGGTCATTTAAAAATCGGGAAAAATCATGAACATGGGAAATGACCCCAATAGTCGTCTCCCAAAGTTACATGACCATACGACTTCGTATGTGACAGAAATAAATATTCTACGATCCTATGATGCGTAGAATGCGGGTCGTTACATGTTCACTTAGCAGCCACACAAAAACTATTCGTAACTATGATATTTTGTTACTCGACAAAATATATACCTTTGATATTATCCTAGGTTATTTCAGAATTTTTTGTATTAATCCTTATTGATGTTTTATTGATACAAATATTAACAATTTGAAGGAAAAAAGTTGACAGAAAATGCTATACCATACCTTCCTGTTGGAGTTTTGTGCGCAGCGGAAGTTTGACAAAACGCCCGAAAAACAGGATCTTTATCACCCAATCACTTGAAGATGAATTTGATTAGAAAAAAACAACACAAATAATATCAGACATATGAGCACATGGTATTCCACCCAACCACCCTCTTTATTGATTTACCAATAAAAAATTATTTACGATCGATCTCAACTATCGTTACAAACAATTACAATTTTAACCAATAAGCTTACTGAGAAATAGGTAGAGAATATCTAATGGCTAAATAATTTGAAGGAGAACACTCAATTTGGAATAGCTAGAATGATCACTCTTGGTGGCTCTCACCCACACCTAACGAAGATGTTCACTAGTCCGTTTATAGACTGAATTGCTTCGTACCTAAGTAATTTTGACTCCCAAATTATCTTTATATATGTTAAAAAACTATTTGGATAAGCACCAATTAATTGTAGCCTTCAATTCCAAATATAGCAACAAATCTTCCATAAAATCTTCATAGATTATTGTTGCATAAAATTGTTGTGATTTATGTATCACAAATTTCAACACTCCACCTAGATATCAAATCACAACATTTCCTCCACTCAGAACCAGTCAACTTAGCTCTCACATTCAACCTTCTTTTCTCAATTAACACCATCTCGATTTTAATGGCTACGAGATAAAACCATCTTGTCTTGTTTTCAATTCCAGGCTCAATTGATTTCTAGGCTCAATCATACCTTCTCTTCATCGATATATGCCTACTACTTGAACCCTCTTCATCTACATGGATCCCTCGAGAATTATCAACGTGATGACAACAATCGATAACATACTCCTCAATGGATCCTCAGCAGTGATCAAAACCAACCTCTCTACCTTGCTGCGGACTAGGTTCTTCATTCCAAATTCTCAAAATATCCTACTCCACAATAGCCATCCATGAAAGCAATATCATTGTAACAGCCCACATTTTATGTATCAGAAGATCATAAAATATTTTTATTTTATTCCCTAAGCGTTGGATCATTCTCATCTTTTGATATGTTGCTTATGGGGATGTGAGACATGTCCATAATTTTTACCTATTTTGTTTGTGACCATTTTGCGCTTATTAGTCTTGAATAGGGCATAACTTTTGACTCAGGTCGAATCAGAGGATGGGACCTGTGCCATTGGAAAGGAATTGATGATAGCCTTTCCACAGAATTGTTATATTAAAGATTTGGCATAGCGGTTTGGGAGAAATCGTTGTTTTAAGGTTTTTTAGTTGGTTGTCCTGGATTGGTAAGCCAAAGTGGGCTAAATTGGGAAAGCCCATTAGGGGATTGGTGGAAACTATAAATAGGGGGTAAGGGATATGAGAAAGGGTTTGAATTTTCCATTCTCTCAATAGGAGGTCTTGTGATCCTCTTTCCTCTAACACTTTTCCACCATTAAAAATCAAAATCCAAGGAGGGAAATCATAGATCTACACCATTGGAGGCTATATCTACATCAATTTAGGCAAGAATTCATCGTATCAAGGTGTTTGGTGCAAAGTGCTTGCTATCCAGATTCATATTCCCTTGATTTTTTTTTGTTTGGGATAATCGGTGAGTGATCTACATCTCTCTCATGGATTCAATGAAATATATGAATGTTAGATCATGTTTTTCATCAAATTCAAGTGCTTTCTCATAGATCTACACCATAATATGTTCATTTTCATATGAATCACCCTATGATCTAATTTAGCAAGTTTAACCTATTAATTCCATGCTATTTCATACATTTATGTAAGTTAGATCTCTCATTTTGATCATATGTTCATCTTAATGGTTTTGGTGAAATTTACATCATTTAAGTTATAATCGTCATATTCATGTTGTTAGCGATGTTATGACGTGTTCATGGTTGTATTTGGTGAGTTGGATGAGTTGGTTTCGTCGAATCTATCGTTTGACGAAGTTTTGGTCGACATCGAAGTTGAAAGGGAGGTGTGCAGGTTTTTGATCGGCCTCAAGATGGGTCAGCCTAGTCACCAGTTGGGTCGGCCTAGTTACTAGATGGGTCTTGCAGTCACTAGATGGGTCAGCCTAGTCACCAGATGGGTCTTGCAAGTCACCAGATGGGTCGGCCTAATCACCAGATGGGTCTTGCAAGACACCAGATGGGTTGGGCAAGTCACCAGATGGGTCGGGCAAGTCACCAGATGGATCGGGCAAGTCACTAGTTGGATCGGGCAAGTCACCAGATGGGTTGGGCAAGTCACCAGTTGGGTCGAGAAAGTCACCAGTTGGGTCGGGCAAGTCACCAATTGGGTCGGGCAAGTCACCAGTTGGGTCGGGCAAGTCACCAATGGGTTGTACAGTTCTGGTCGGACATTTCTGGTGATGATGTGACTTCGAAGTGAATTCAATTGAGAAGGTTCATAGTGTAGAAAAGTGTTCGCTGGTCAGTGTAGAACAACAAAGGAGGTGACAACTCAATGGTTGTGAGTTGGTGGATAATGGATTGCTTGAGCTATAAAGAGTCATTGGGCTGGATGACTAGAGATGCAAAGGCCGAGAGATTATCGTTGTTGTAAGTTCTATCAGGCTCGAAGCAGGGGTACATTAGAGGCGTCTAAATGACTGGTTGTAGGTCGAGTACTCTAGGTCTTGTAGAAAGGCCTAATTGTCAAGGTTGGACATATGGAGTTTATGCTAGAACTGGGGTTACCATTAGCTCTTGACATATGGCAAGGTTGGCCATCATACGATTAACGATGCTTTCGAAGCAGGATTGGCGGTGATAGCCAAAGTCTGTCATGATTGATTAGTTTCTTTGTTTGAACCGTCTCATGTAGGTTGTCCAATATCGAAGGAAATGTTCCTTGGGTGCTTGTCTGATATTGATTTAGGCCTCTGGAGATTGTGCTTGAGGGGTGTTGAGTTCGATTAGGATGGTTTACATGAGATCTATAATTTGGATGTCATGAGTGCTTTTCCATGATTGAATGAGTGTTCTAGTTTTCATAGATGTATATTTGAATTGTTTAAAGAAAAGGCTATCACTGTTCGATGTGGGGAAGATAAGGTTGAGTTCTTCTCTGGTGTTGTGGGTAGATTAGTATGCTTATTAATCCCTTCTCATATACTTTATCGTTGAAGTTTGCTCGCTTTTTTGTCGCTCAGTAAGACTGTTATCTGACTTAAGGTTTTATGTCACTTCTTATTACCTTGGGCTGTTTATCCGGTTGTGGATGGCCAGACTAAGTAGCAGGTTACAGGTGATTTGTGAGGATGATGCTGCTATGCGGAGGCGACAGGAGGCTGGCATACCAGTTTATTACTTTCTAGTATTTCTGTTTCCGCTATTGAGTGCTCTATGAGTGTTTTATAACTTTTCAAGATGTTGAGAAAGTTTTCAAAAGTTTTCTATACGTTGCCTCATTACTATTACCTGTTGTATATGTTCTATTATATTTTATCCTTGCATTGTGAGTTATACGACATGTTACGATTTTGTTTACCTATTCTGATGATCGGCCATTGCTTCCTGGCACACCCTTCCACGCATTATTCCTCTTGTTTAGTGCGGAGGTTATGGGCGGTCGTCACAATCGTCTCCGACATCTACAATCTTCAATCCAGAACCACTCCAAGCTATGCGATGAGCTGAGCTCTGATACCAAATTGTTGGGGTCTTGTGTGCAGCAGAAATTTGACAAAATGCCCAAAAAACAGGATCTTTATCACCCAATCACTTGAAGATGAGTTTGATTAAAAAACAAAAAAACAACACAAATAATATCGGAAATATGAGCACACAATATTCCGCCCAACCACCCTCTTTATTGATTCACCAATAAAAAATTATTTACAATCGATTTCAACTATCGTTACAAACAATTACAATTTGAACCACTGAGAAATAGGTAGAGAATATCTAATGGATAAATAATTTGAAGGAGAACACTCAATTTGGAAAAGCTAGAATGATCACTCTTGGTGGCTCTCACCCACACCTAATGAAGATGTTCACTAGGCCTTTTATAGAGTGAATTACTTCGTATCCAAGTTAATTTGGCACCCAAATTATCTTCATATATGTTAAAAAAACTATTTGGATAAGCATCAATTAATTATAGCCTTCAATTCCAAATATCCCACTAATATAGCAACAAATCTTCCATAAAATCTTCATAGATTATTTGTTGCCCAAAATTGTTGTGATTTTGTATCACAAATTTCAACACTTCCCGTATGTGTTGGCCTAAATCTGCAAGGCATTGTGGTGGTTTCATCATTCTATTTGGCCACGGAGCCAAGCCACTTCCTTGGGCTTTGTGGTCTTTTAGTATAAGTTAACATTACAATTTAGTAGTACCTAGAGTCCATATTTTGGATGTCAACCTATGTTACGTTATTAGTTCTTAAATCTGAGAGCATGAGTGGAATGACCCTGCTTTTAACTAGAATTTCGGTATGGTTTTTTTTAGTTGGATACCAGTGGTTCTCTAGTTTTAAAATTATAAGCCAGAGCCATTCTATCCTAGTCAAAAATCCAGGATCAAATTTTTTTGACTAGGAGATATATATATATATATATATATATATATATATATATATATATATATATATATATATATATATATCCCTCTTGTTTTAAATAAGAGTAGAAAGAAAGCAAGAGACCCATTGACCTCATTATCGATAAATGTTAAACGTAGATTTAAAAACTTATACTTTTATGCCTACAAAAGTGATACTTTTGAGATCATAAGACTAAAAATGATACTCTGATATATGGCAAAATGATACTTCTGTGATTTCCAATAAAATTGTTACTTTTGATACTGCAAATATGATCCTTTTGTGCCTACAGAAATGCTACCTTCAAAAATGACATCTAAATACATGCAGAAATGATACTTACAGAAATGATACATTATAAATGATATTCTGGTTCATACAGAAATGATCCTTTCAAAACAATGTTGATACTCTCATGCATTTATAAATGATACTTTTTAAAATAAGGTCATCAAAACTGATAACCTTATGCATGCATAAATGATACTTTTAAAAATAAGGTCATCAAAACTGATAACCTTATGCATGCATAAATGATACTTTTGAAACATTGTGTGTAACATGTGCATGTTTACTATTCTTGATCCTTGGTGCATGAGTTAACATTACACCCTTGGCTAACCACTTCTGATATGAGCTGAGCCCAGTGGGACCATGTGCACCACTCATGTATTTGAGTTTTCTGAAAGAATATACCAATAAACCAGAATACATACTTGTACATGTGCACATTACTTTTCTGAAATGACACCAGATTGACTAATACAAATAATATTAGTAACTTTCCATAATTCAAAACATATGTTTTCTCAATTTCAGTTTGCAAAATGATCATATATAATACTACTTCAGCTCAGTCATCAACATAACACACTGCACTTAATTTTCCTATTATCTAAACATAATTTTCCTCATGACCTAGCTTAATATTTACAAAACTAATTCATAGATCTATCCTCAAGGATTCATGCAGATTTAATAATTCAAAGATTTTATTTTCTACTTAAGCATGTTAATCATCCATGAAAACAAGCCATACTCCTAATCCAGATCTTACTTAGCCTTATCATTTCCTGAAAAAGCATTAGAGGCTGCCTCACCATATAGTGAGACACCGCATTTGCCATGAGTAAAGAAGGTCAGACTAATTTGTTTGGTATGAGCATCTCAATTAAAATTGATTAATAAAAATTAAGACAAAGTCTATGCAGGAAGCATATTTAAAAAAGGCATACTCCTTGTAAAATCAATTAATAATCTTATGCTATTTCACTTTCACTGATTTATGCATTATTTACCATTAGTGTTCAAATACATAAAAATCAATAATACACATGTGCATAACAAATAAATCCATCCTGATAGTATTATGATTTGTATCCATAACTGCCCTAGAAAATCTTCCAGGAAAACTCAAGCCCCTTGTATTTATTTCCTAGCAAATATCAATTTGTCTAAATACCCTGGTCTCATCTGTATAAGTGAATCACTGGGACACTCACATTACTACCCAAAGATCTCAAGACAAAAATTAGGCCATGTGTCAAACTTACAACTCAAGTGCAAGCCATTCCACAGCATCTTGACCAGAAATACCAATTAACTACGTGTTTCCTTTTATTTCCAGTGACTATTTACCTAAATATGGTAACTAACACAGCTAGAATCACTTCATAATGCCATGGATTTCATATAAATCACCCAAACAATCAAAACAAACATTCAGGCATGAACATAAATCATCCAAGCAAGAATATAAATCATCCAGAATATATTTATAGATATTCCAGAGAGTCATTTATCTTGGTGTTTTAACAAGAAAAAATCGTTGTTTTAAAATATAACAACTATATAGATGTATATGCTTGTCTGAATATGCATTTGTTATTAATCCAAGGCTTGTATGAATATTTTTTAAGAAATTTTGCCACTATGCATAAACTGGTTTCAAATGAATTTCAAAACCTAGCTGAGACATAATGTTTGCGTTTTTGATTAGAGATTAGTACATAGAAAATCCTATTGCTCTCTAAATCAACCATTTTACAGAACCTCAGCACCTATACACAAGTATATTGCAGCTTAGATGCATTTTTATGAGAGATTGCCAAAGATCAGTATCCTACATATATCCAGATTTATGGAGTTTTTCAAAGTATCATAAAAAGGTTTTCAGGGTATAATAAAATCAAATAGACTCAATTAAATCTGAACTCATGTTGTGAAACTCAATCCATTTTTAAATGAAACCAATAATGTATTCAAACACATATGATCATGTGAACTGATCAGAGAATTAAATTCAAAATACATTGAACATAGAAAATATTGGCTGCCTCTTAATCTCAGGACTTAATGCCATTTGTTTAAGTGAGAATACTCACCAAATCTGCTTCTTCTAAGCTAAAGAAATATCAGAGAACCCTTGCTTTACCCCCAAGCTTTCCTTCTTCCTTTCTAAATAAATTTTTATGTATCTTTTCTTATTTTCACTAGGCAGTTCAATTTAACCTGGCCACCCTTACTTATAGCATCAGGTATCTAGGGTTTTCCAGGTTATATAAAGTCAGTTTTACCCCTAACTAGATCATGCTATTTGTGAGTGTTATTCACATTATTTTGCTTTATAATGCTCGGGTGTAAAACTACATTACTTTTCCAGAAATAAAGAAAATGATTTCAAACCATTTTCCCTCCATAACAAGTAATGACAAAATAATAATCCCTCCTTTCCTAAATCTGGCTATGCACTATTTAATCTCGGTGCATTTGTCTATGCCATATACTTGTGTATGTATTATTTCAAATTTCCTTTATATTGTGCACTAAATCAGTCCATATGATTTAATTTTAGCTGCCACTGGAAATACATGTATACTCACATAAATGACTCATATTATGTATCCTGGAATTATGGTGTTCCTTGTGCATGTCCCCTGTTGTACACATGTGCACACACTCATATATGCATACAGATTTTAGAACATATATAACTCCAATTTAAATTCAGTAATCATTTTAAACCATGTTAAAATAAATTTTTACTAGAAATTTTGGGTCCTTACAAGTACCCCACCTTTCAGGAATCGTGCCCTCACAATTTTCTTCATAATTGAACAAAATTTTCGATTTGACTCAGAGATTATAAACCCTGATAAAACACATTCATCTAATTAATTAAATTTAGCTTATCAAACATAAAATAGTGATACCTTTTATTTGCAAACAGATTAGGATAATTCACCCTAACCTTATCTTCTAGTTCCCATGGACAATCATTTGGATCAATACTCTACTGCACTTTCACAAGGTTCAAGGTTTTATTTCTTAGTTTCTTTACCTCTTAACCAAAATCCCCACTGGTTCTTTTCATAAACCAGATCTGATTTTACTTGAATCTGGGATGGGCTTTCCAGAAAGTCATTTTTATCATGAACCCATCTACTTAATTGTGATACATGAAAAGCATTGTGTATCCCCAGCATATCTTCAGGTAATTCTAATTTATAATCCAAAGAACCAATTCTTTCCAGAATTTTGTATGGTCCTATATACCTAGGTATCAGTTTGCCTTGCTTCCCAAACCTTTAACACCTTTTTCATTGGTGAAATTTTGATGAAGACAAAGTCCCCAACCTGGTATTCAACTTGCCTCCTTTTCCTATCTGCATATTTCTTTTGTCTTTCTTGTGCAGCTGCCATCCTTTTCCTTATTAATGCAACTTTTTCAGTGGTTTCCATTATGTACTCATGGCCTAAAATTGCTCTTTCCCCATTTTCAACCCAACATACTGGAGACAGATGTGGTCTGCCATATAAAGCTTCAAATGGTGCCATCCCTATAGTGCTTTGGTAACTGTTGTTGTATGTAAATTCAGCTAAGTGGAGGTGTTCTTCCTAGTTACCCCCAAAATCTAAAATACAGGCTCCCAACAAATCCTCAAGCACTATGTTAACTACTTCAGTTTGCCCATCTGATTGAGGATGGTAAGCAGTGCTCATGCAAAGCTCACTTCTCATAGCCTCCTGAAAACTTCTCCAAAATTTAGATGTGAAGATAGTGTCTTTATCACTCACTATAGTTTTTGGTATACCATGCAATTTTACTATCTCCTTTATGAATATTTAATCCAGTTTTGGTGCATTTCTATCTGACTTTACTGGAATGAAATGTGCTACCTTAGTTAGCCTATCAACCACTCCCCATATACTAGTATTTCCTCTTCTTGATCTTGGTAGACAATCTATAAAGTAGATGGAGATATCTGCCCATTTCCACTGAGGTATACTTAAGGGTTGAAGTAAACATGAGTGTCTTTGTGTCTCTACCTTTATCTGTCGGCAAATTACACATTTGGCCCCAAATTTTGCTACATCACTGTTCATTCCTTTCCACTAATAATCCCTCTTAAGATTATGATACATCTTGGTATTTCCTGGATGTATGGAGTACTTGCTCTTATGGTATTCATTCAATATCTTCTCCTTTAATTCTGAATTTCCAGGTACCCAAATTCTATTTTTATTTCTCACATATCCCTTCTCATCAATATGTAGGTTTTTCACTTCTTCTCCTGCTTCCAAAAGGGTTTCTTTTCTAAAATGATGGGATCTTGATTTTGCATGTTTCCTACCTTCAGAATTAAATCAGACTGCAAGGTAACCATATTTAATCTCCCCATATTTTCTTGTGCATCCTACACTTCCATGTGCACATCATTATTCTCTTTTATTTCCAGATCAGTGAGTGTCACTAAATTAATGAATTCTTTTATCATCATTAGACTTATTTTAGCATGTTGCCTAATCAAAGCATCAGCTACTTTATTTGCCTTTCCTAGTGTATAGATTATACTAAAATCATATGCAGCTAAAAACTCCACCCACCTATGTTGTCTCATGTTCAAGTCTTTTTGTGAGAATAAATATTTCAAAGATTTGTGGTCAGTGTAGAGCTCAAATTTGGCTCCTAATAAGTAATGTCTCCATAGCTTTAAGTCATACACAACTGCAGCTAATTCCAAGTCATGTGTTGCATATCTGGTTTCATGTGGTTTTAATTGCCTTGATTATATGCCACTACTTGACCGTGTTGCATAAATACTGCTCCTAAACCATATCCACGTGCATCTGTGTATAGTGTTAAATCATGGTTTCCTTCTGGTACTTTTAAGATAGGTGCATTTACCAATGCTTCCTTTAATTCTTCAAAGGCTTTCTCGCATTTTTCAGTCCAAACATAGGCTTGATTCTTCCTAATCAGGTTAGTCAATGGTGCTGAGATCTTTAAAAAATCTCTAATAAACCTCCTATAATATCCATCCATCCCCATGAATGATCTTACCTCACTTACAGTTTTGGGTCTTTGCCAAGTCTGTATGGCTATCACTTTACATGGATTCACTGAAACCCCTTGTGTAGAGATTACATGTCCAAGAAAGTTTACCTCCTTCCTCCAAAAGGTACATTTAGAGAATTTTGCCTTTAAATTGTTTTGCCTTAACCTACTCAAAACTAATTGCAAATGATTTCTGTGTTCCTCCATCGTTCTTGAATAAATCAAAATTTCATCTATAAAAATTAACACAAACTTATCCAAATAATCCCAAAATATTCTATTCATCAAGTCAACAAAATAAGATGGTGCATTAGTCAGTCCAAAGGGCATTACTAAAAATTCATATAACCCATATCTAGTGTTGAATGCTGTGTGTTTGATGCTAGACTCTTCCACTTTCATTTAGTGAAAGCCAGAGGCTAAATCAAGCCTAGAAAATACTTTTGATCCAGCCAATTGATCAAAAAGATCACCAATTCTTGGTAAAGGATACTTGTTCATTACTGTTAATTTATTTAATTCCCTGTAATCTATACACAACCTTAAAGAACCATCGTGTTTCTTCACAAAAACCACTGGTGCATGCCAACAAGAATTACTTGGTCTTATACAACCTTTTTCTTCTAACTCCTCTAACTGTTTCTTCAGTTTTATTAGTTCGCTTGGCCCTATTCTTATAGGCTTTTTAATCACTGGACATGCGCTTGGGATTAAATTAATTTGAACTCCACTGGCATGTTGTGTGGGATACCTTTAACTTCCCCAAAAATATCCAAGTATTCATTTACTATGGGTATGTGCTCAATTGATAATTCAGAAATTTCATCACCTAACCCACATAAATGAAACAACTTCCTTTCCTTAGTAGATTCTCACAAAGAATTGCAATTCTTTGTTTCTTACTGTTTTGAAATGAAATGGCAGATATTTTTAAATTATTTATAGCCTTATGCTGCTTTAGCCAAACCATACCCATTATAATACCTATATCTGGGTAATTTAAAACATATAAATTAGAAATGAAAGCATTTCCTCCTATATTAACTTTGCATACACATACATCATATCCAAGACATAAGAGCTCCCTAAAGGGCTTTTAATAAGTAAAGGTCTCTCTATGAAAATGCAATTCAGTTTCATGGTTTTAACTATATCATGGGAGATCAAAGAGTGTGTTGCTCCCGTATCAAATACTACTGATATAGGCACTTGAAAAATAAGTAATATACCTTCCATTTGTCCAAGGTTTTCTGCATTAGATTCCATAATGGATTTTCCTTTTGTTTCTAGAGTTACCATTTTGCCTTGTTGCTTATTCTCAGGGCAATTCCTCTTCAAATGGCCTTCCTTCCCATAAGTATAACACTTGAATGCTCCACCCTTCAATTCTGGACACCTTGGTTTTATATGTCCCTCTTTGCCACAGTGATGACACACAAATTTTTTCTTGTTTTCACCAGTTTTGGCATCACTGGTTTTCTTAATTGCTGCATCTTCCTGTTTCTTTCCATATGGATGGTACTTTCCCTTACCCTTCTTATTATTGTTGTTCTTAAAATTCCTGAATTTTTCCATTTCTTTATCATGTTGCTTAAAGTTTAAAGCCAAATCTATGACTTGATCAAAAGTTTTGTCTACATAGGGTATTATAGCTCTACTTAAGCTTGGACTTAACCCCTTAACATACCTGTTATTTTTGGAAGTTTCATCAACAAGTAGCATAGCTTCATACTTTGATAGTCCTTCAAATTTCTGAGTGTACTCAGTGACACTTAAATTCCTTTGTCTAAGTCTTATAAACTCTTCAAGAAAAGTTGCCTTAGCAGATGCAAGCACAAATCTAGCTTCAATCAACTCCTTAAACTAGTTCCAAGTAATGTTATTCTCAACTCTTACAGCTATGACTACCTCCCACCAACTCAAAGCTGCTCCTTTCAACTGTCTAGAAGCTACCTGCCTCTTTCTTTGGTCATATAATTACATGTTTCCAAAAATCCTTTCCAATATTTTGAGCCAAACCTAGATTTCCAGTACACTTTCAGTCCGTTCAAAGCTTTTTCCTCCCAAATGAGTATAGGTCTTTAATAATTTGGAGAGCTCTTCATGTGGATTCTCAGGTCTATGCTCTATTCCTTTTCTTTAAGCATTCACTAGTTCTTGCACATTCACCATAGGTGGTACTCTTGTTCTTCATGCCATATTTCTTATGTAAAAGGAATCTTTGGGTTAGCTAAATTTCCTACTCATATATGGTATTATTCCCCCATATATGTATATAATAATCAAGACACACAAGTAACCAACCATACAAATTTAGTTAAATTATTCTATCACTTAGTAATAAATATTATCTGAGTTTTCAATTAACACAACTCTGATACCTACCTTTCTTTTTACTAGAATTTTGGTATGTTTTTTTACCTGGATATAAATGGTTCTCTAATTTTAAAACTATAAGCCAGAGCCATTCTATTCTAGTCAAAAATATAGGATCCAAAATTTTACCAATATAAACATATTAGCTCATACGGAAAATACTTTGATATACACACACACACCCATGGATATATATATCCCTCTTGCTTTAAATCAGAGTGGAAAGAAAGCAAGAGACCCATTGACTGCATTATCGATCAATGTTAAACACAGATTTAAAACTTATACTTTTATGCCTACAAAAGTGATACACTGGGATCATAAAACTAAAAATGATACTCTGATATATGCAAAAATGATACTTCTGTGACTTCCAATAAAATTGATAATTTTGAGACTGCAAAAATGATACTGTTGTGCCTACAGAAATGCTACCTTAAAAAAATGACACCTAAATACATGCCGAAATGATACATGCAAAAATGGTACTATATAAAGTGATATTCTGGTTCATACAAAGTGACCTTTCAGAACAATGTTAACAAAAATGATACTCTCATGCATTTATAAATGGTACTTTTTAAAATGAGGTCATCAAAACTGATAACCTTATGCATGCATAAATGATACTTTTGGAACTATGTGTGTAACATGTGCATTTTTACTATTATGATCCTTGGTGCATGAGTCAACATTGCACCCTTGGCTAACCTCTTCTGATATGAGCTGAGCCAAGTGTGCCTATGTGCACCACTCATGTATTTGAGTTTTCTGAAAGAATACACCAATAAACCAACATACAAACTTGTACATGCGCATATTACTTTTCTGAAATGACTCCAGATTGACTAATACAAATAATATTAGTAACTTTCCATAATTCAAAACATATGTTTTCTCAATTTCCGTTTGCATAATGATCATATATAATACTGCTTCAGCTCAGTCATCAACACAACACATTGCACTTAATTTTCCTGTTATCTAAACATAATTTTCCAGGACCTAGCTTAATATTTAGAAAATTGATTCATAAATCTATCCTCGAGGATTCATGCAGATACAGTAATTCAAAGCTTTTATTTTCTACTTAAGCATGCTAATCATCCATGAAAACAATCCAGACTCCTAACCTAGATCTTACTTAGCTCCATCATTTCCTAAAAAAGCATTAGAGGCTGCCTCACCATATAGTGAGACACCCAGTTTGCCATGAGCAAACAAGGTCAGACTAATGTGTCTGGTATGAGCATCTCAATTAAAATTGATTAATAAAAATTAAGACAAAGTCTGTGCAAGAATCATATTTAAAAAAGCCATACTCCTTGTAAAATTAATTAATAATTTTGTGTTATTGCACTTTCAATGATTTATGCAATATTTACCACCAATGTTCAAATACATACAAATCAATCATACATATGTGCATAAAAAATAAATCCATCCTGATAATATTATGATTTGTATTCATAACTGCCATAGGAAATCTTCCAGGAAAACTCAAGTCCCTTGTATTTATTTCCTAGCAAATATTAATTTGTTTAAATACCCTGGTCTCATCTGTATAAGTGAATCACTAGGACACACTGTAGTAATCTAATTCACATTACTACAAAAAGATCACAGGACCAGAATTAGGCTATTTGTCAAACTTACAACTCAAGTGCAAGCCATTCCACATCATCTTGACCAGAAATACCAATTAACTAAGTGTTTCCTTTTGTTTTCCAGTGACTATTTACCTAAATACAATAACTAACACATCTAGAATCACTTCATAATGCCATGAATTTCATATAAATCACCCAAACAACAAAACAAACATTCAGGCATGAACATAAATCATCCAAGCAAGAATATAAATCATCCAAAATATATTTTTAGATATTCCAGAGAGTCATTTATCTTAGGGTTTTAATGAGATAAAATCCTTATCTTAAAATATAACTACTATACAAGTGTATATACTTGTCTGAATATGCTTCTAGTATAAATCTATGGCTTGCATGAATATTTTTTAAGAAATTCTGCCTATATGCATAAACAAGTTTCAAATGAATTTCAAAACCTAGTTGAGACATAATGTTTGCATTATTGATTAGAGATCAGCACATAGAAAATTCTATTGCTCTCTAAATCAACCATTTTACAGAGCCTCAGCACCTATACACAAGTATATTTGTAGCTCAGATGCATTTTTATGAGAGATTTCCAAAGATCAATATCCTACATATATCCAGATTTATGGAGGTTTCCAAAATATCATAAAAAGGTTTTCAAGGTATCGCAAAATCAAATAGACTCAATTAAATCTGAACTCATGTTGTGAAACTCAATACATTTATAAATGAAACCACTAAGGTATTTAAACACATATAATCATGTGAACTGATCAGCGAATTAAATTCAAAATACATTGAACATAGAAAATATTGGCTGCCTCTTAATCTTGGGACTTAATGCCATTTGTTTAAGTGAGAAAACTCACCAAATCTCCTTCTTCTAAGCTAATGAAAAATCAGAGAACCTTTGCTTTACCCCTAAGCTTTCCTTCTTCCTTTCTAAATAAATTATTATGTATCTTTTCCTATTTTTAGAAAGGCAATGAGACTTTATTGACAACAAGAAAATTACAAAAGTTCAGTACAAAATTACTACATGATCAACCATTAAGAGGAGAAAAAAACTGTACAAATAAAACACTGAATACAGAAAAACTCTTCTCAAATACCACAGACTGAACTGAATTACACTATAAAAATTTCCTCTGGATCTTCCTTAACACTGCCAAAAACAGCACCTTAGCATTCGAACAAACTCCATTGAAAATCCTGCGATTTCTCTCTGATCATACTTCATAGCAAAAGTACTTCAATGCAATCAGCAGCAACATACTTTTGGGTGTCCTCCATCTAGTTGCTTTGAACATATTAAACCATTCAATTCTCGAAGTTTTGGAAGGCCTGTGAAAACAACCTGCTACAAGCAAAGTACTCCAAATCTGAAAAACATAATCACACTCAAAGAAGATGTGAGTATTAGTTTCAGTTGCACCATTACATAAAACGCATTTATCATCAGGACTGATCCCCATACTGTATAATTTGGCCTTTGTATTAAGAGCATTAGACATGATTTTCCAAAACAGAAAATTAAGTTTGGCAGAACACTTCAAATTCCAGATCCTTTTATGTCACAGAAAAACCTGATTATCCTCATTTAGCAACTCATAAACATGACTGATAGTGTGACTCCTATCCATCCAAGCAATTTCCTGTTCAAACCTGAAATTTGAATTCAAACTAATCTGATTCCACAAACCTCTCAGAACAGAAGAGCTTGAATGAGGCAATGATACAACACACTCATGCAAATAATCATCCACTATGGCATTTTCAGGTATTCCACTATTCCTCCTCAAACTGTAATCCACTACATCACTAAGAATCATACCTTTGCCTGCCCATGGAGTGTGCCAAAAAGAAAGTTTCCTTACTTTGACTGGATTGCATTGTACTAAAGGAAGAAAAACACTCCTTAACTTCAAAATCTGTCTCCAACTCCAAGAACTGTTTTGAGATATTTGCATGGTCCAAAAATGCTTATTTCCTATTAAGTTCTTCCATGCAAATTGAGTCCACAAACAATCAGGCTCAGAATATAATCTATTAATGAAATTGGAGATGGCAACCTTATTCCATTGTTTAATATTAACTATCCCAAGACCACCATACTTCTTACCAACACACAGCTTTGAAAAAGAAATAGGAATCATTTTTTTCACAAAAGGATCTCCATGCCAAATAAACTTGTTGACTGCACTAGTCACCATATTAATCAACTTTACTAGTAATATGTAATGTCTCAAATAATAAGTTGTCATTGCCAACAGAACTGATTGAACAATAGTTACTCTACCAACTTGTGATAGTTTACTAGAAGGCCATTGTCTCATCTTATCAATAATCTTATCAATAATCTTCTCAAATAAAGGTAAATAACTTTCAGTTGAAATTCTACCAGTAAACAGTGGCAGTCCAAGATACATTGAATCTACAGGTAATTGCCTTAATCCAGACAACACAGAAACCTTATTTTTCTTGTGTAGTGGCAAGCCAGCAATTTTAATTTGAGACTTATCAACATTCAGTTGCAAACCAGTAGTTTCATAGAAGAGGTGCAAAGTATCCAAAATACATTGAATGTTCTTCTGTGTAGGCTTTGTGAAAATGATCAAGTCATCAGCAAATAGTAAATGAGTTATCAAAGGTTCCTTACATCTTGGATGCAAATCCAGATTCTTGCTCCTAACTTGATCAACAGTTAAGGAATTCAGCATTTCCATGACTATAATGAAAAGGTAAGATGATATTGGATCTCCTTGTCTAACACCCCTCCTACCCTTGAAGTAACCATGCAAACTACCACCTCTAGACACAGAAAAAACTGGTGATGAAATACAAGTGTAAATCCAGGCTAACAAAGGCTTGGGAAAATTCATTCTAGACATAACTGCCAAAATAGATGACTAAGACATTATATCAAAAGCCTTCCTAACGTATAACTTCATCATACATCGTGGTGATATATTCTTCCTATCATAGCCATGCAATAGCTCTTGAGTTATAAGAATATTATCACTAATGTTCCTACCATGAACAAATGCTGACTGATTACCAGAAATAACTGAAGGCAGAATCATTTGAATCCTATTTGCTATAATTTTGGAAATGATTTTGTAAAAAACACTACAGCAAGATATAGGTCTGAAATCAGAAACAAACTCTGGATTATCAACTTTTGGGATTAATGCTAGTGAAGTAGCTGAAAAAGAAGAAGGCATCTTATTATTCATGAAGAAAAATTGAACTGCAAGTATGACATCAGGACCAATAGTTGACCAACATTTCTGTAAAAAGTAGGCATTAAAACCATCTGCCCCTCCACAACTAGTAGGATCCATATTAAAAACTGCTGATTTAATCTCCTCACCACTAACCAAAGAGATTAAAGAATCAGATTGCTGAGATGAAATAGTAGGTAGATCAATAAAATTCAAGGCATGGACATTTGATCGAGGCAAGTCAGAAGGAGCTAAAACATTAGAAAAATGCTTCATAAAAGCTTCATTAATTCCTTCCTCAGATGAATGACTATTACCCTCTAAATCTTTAATCAGATAATAATTCTAACGTACTTTATTTGCTTTCAGAGAATTATGGAAGTATTTAGTGTTTCTATCAAAATCAACTTTCCTCTTTAAATTTGAACTCTGCTTGGTTGAAAGAAGCTCAAAATCCAACTGACTTTTTAATTTAGCCTTCAATTCACTTTCCATTAATAAATGATGTCTATCCCCTGGACTTCTTCTCAAAACTTCCGGAACCTGAAAGAGCTTAGATCTGAGGTGTGTTGAATGTAGTGAATCCTTACCAAAAAGAAAAGCAGACCAGGCTTTCAAATGTATCTTCAGGAGCCTGATTTTATACAGTAGATTAATCATTGGATTATTGTTAAGCTTCTGTGACCAAACCTGCAACAAGATAGAATTAAAATCCGGATGAGAGATCCAAAAATTAAAAAAATTAAATGAGGATTTCCCTTTAACAATAGTATCATGACTCCTCTAATTTAAAAGCAAAGGATTATGATCAGAAATTGAAGTAGGCAGAATTTGAATGAATGATTTAGGCCAAGCATTTAGAAAGGATGAATTGACAAAAGCATGGTCAAGTTTACATAATGTGGGTGTTCTAGAATGACTTCTATTAGTCCAGGTAAAATCAAACCCAAAGTTATGCGAAGAAAAAAGACAAGCTTTGATAATAGCCTGATTTAAAGGAGCTATATCATTAAGTGAAAGAGCACAACCCCCACTTTTTTGATTTGAAGCAAACATGCAGTTGAAATCAACACCAATTAACCAAGGATCAATAGATGAATGAATATTATGCAAATCATTTAAAAAAAAATTCCTAAATGAAACTGCATTATAAGCATACACAGAGGTGAGAAAGAAAACTGAATTAGAAGGAAGATGAATGCATTTGAAGTGGATAAATTGAGGAGAGGAAGCTAGTTTAGAAAGACAGAAAACAGTAGGATTCCAAATTGTTAACAAACGACCAAAACTTGCATCAGCCAAATTATGATCAAATTGCTAGAAAGGAGAAATGAATTTAGAAGCTGCAGGAGTTGAATGAATATCCAGTTTTATTTCAGAAAGACAAAGCAAATGAATTTTATTATCTCTCAAGAAAACTTTAACTTCACATTGCTTAGAAGGCAGATTTAACCCTATAATATTCCAAAAAGCTATGTTTTGCGTCATGATTAAAGATTAAGATTGTCCACAAAAGGAGCTGGATGCTTCCTTGTGTGCCTCCTGGATGGATATTACCAGAAGGTAGAACATCATCTGGTCCATAATCCACTCCTTCATCCAAGTCATCCAAATCTGAAGTATTCAATACATCTTTTTTCTCCCTCTTTTAGCTTTAGATTTGGATTATGAAGCACTATCCAATGATTTAGATAATGATTCACTATTAAGATCACCAGATTTCAAAAAGGAATTACTAACTGAACTTGACAAGGATACACCACTATCTGAATTCTTCAAAGATTCATGTACCTTGGTTGGATTAGGAAGAGTGATATTAGAAGGAGGTGCTAAGTGAGAATAAGGAGATGAACTAGATTGATGAGAAGATTGGAAACTAAAAATAGAATTGCAACCTGAAGTTGCTAATGAACTAAAAGAAGATTTAGAAGAAGATTGCAAAGGATTAAAAGTGAAAGAAGGACCTGAAGAGGTTGATCCGAAATTAATCTGATCATCCAGAAGATCAAAAGGGTTACAAGTTTGAAAAACTTCATGTAGTGAATCAGTTACTGCTTTCCCTTTTGATTTATCACCTTGATTCACTCGATCAGTATCCTCAATATCAGCCTTGTATGTCACAACGCATTTGCCTAAAGCATCCACTAAAATAATCTTCTGAGAGTCCCTGCCAATTGCAATGTTTAAAATGTCCAAATCTTCATCATTATTTGTTTCAGTCACCTCTTTAGTTGTACCACCACCACTGATCTCAACCACTTTCCCCATAGCTTCATTGACTTCCTTCTCTACATCAGCGCCAAATTTTCCTTCCTTTCTCTGCCAAAATTGCTTTTTCTTATTTACAATCCTATTCCATCCATAGCCTGATGATTGCACCACTGAGTTATTCACCATTCTCCTCTGTTTATCATTAATCAAAGACTTATGATTAGCAATTGTTGCTTCTTGTTGACAAACATCACCCTGATTCTTCTTTTCCACCAACTCACACTGATTAGTATTATGTCCAAATTTTTTACAATGTGTGCAAATACTAGGCACCCAATCATATGCAACCAAGACTGTTGGATATTTATCACCTAGTCCACCCAAATCTATACTTTGAGGTAATTCATTTTCAGCATCTATCTCAACTAGAACCTTAGCATATCTAATCCTTTGCATCCTCTCAGTACTCGCATCAAAACAAATTACCTTGCCAATATGGCAGGCCAACCAATTAATACCCATCAATGTCCATAACAATAATGGAATACGATGCAAATGGATCCATATAGGTACCTTTCTTATTTGTGATTGTGCACTCCCAATAGAAGGATCCCATCTTGTAATGATAAACATTCTTCCATGAATGAAAATAGGTTCAGCTGTCAGAATCTTTTCCCTACCGAATTCATTAGAAAATTTGAAGTAAAAATTCATACCATCTGACTTTATGTCCACTTCACCTTGCAATTTCCAAAAATTCCTCAAATGACTAACCACCGACATATAAGATAGAGTGCCATCCAGAAAGAAGACCACTAGATGGTTTTGGCAATATTTCACTCCTTCAGCCTTCATAGAATCAGGAGGAAACTTTTTCTTACCATCCTTGACTATTTCAAAAACAATAGGTTTATACGAACCAGCATTTCTAGGCAAGGAATTGAAAAGGGAAAGGTAATCTGCTTTGATCGAGTTAGATGGAGCCTTAGTAGTAGGACCATTAGATTTAGAAGAATTTACATTTGTAGTAAAGTTAGTCTGAGCTAATGCATTGGGTATGTTTGATGAAATGCTAGAGACAACTTGTGTGTTAAAATTGGAAGTGCCTGAATTAAAAGATCCAGATCCATAAGAAACAGTGTGAGTTATCGTGAAAGAACCAACCTCTTTAGTAGTAGAATTAACAGTATCTGCATTATCAATATGTACTGATCTATCAACATTATCAACAACCGATGCAATCACAGAATCTACAGAACCAGAAGGCACAGATTGATTCAAAATGTCTAGATTTACATCAGCATTCCTGTCAGAAACAGAAACTGATGGATCCAAAGGGGGAAGTTCAGGAGGGATAGGAGGAGAAGGACGAGTTGGAAGAGGAGGAAAAGAGGACGAGTCATGAGAGGAGAAATTGGACGAAAAGATCGAGTCAAGGGAGGAGGAGGATGACGCCATTGTCAATCGGAAAAAATTTATCATTTTATGTATTTGTTGTTTATCTTTTCCTATTTTCACTTGGTAATTCAATTTTGCTCGGCCACCCTTACTAAAAGCATTAGATTTCTAGGGTTTTCCAGGTTATATAAAGTCAGTTTTGCCCCTAATCAGATCATGCTATTTGTGTGAGTGTTATTCACATTATTTTGCTTAATAATGCTCGGGTGTAAAACTGCATTACTTTTCCAGAAATAAAGAAAATGTTTTCAAACCATTTTCCCTCCATAACAAGTCATGACAAGATAATAATCCCTCCTTTTCTAAATCTGGCTACGCACTATGTAATCCTGGTGTACTTGTCTTTGCCATATACAAGTGTGTGTATTATTTCAAACTTTCTTTATATTGTGCACTAAATCAGTCCATATGATTTAATTTTAACTACCACTGGAAATATATGTATACTCACATACATGAATCATATTATATATCCTGGAATTATGGTGCTGCCTTGTGCATGTCCCATGTTGTACACGTGTGCACACACGCTCATATATGCACACAGATTCTAAAGCACCAATAACTCCAATTTAAATTAAGTAATCATTTTAAACCATGTTAAAATATTTTTTTACTAGAAATTTTGGGTTATTACATTGACACAATTTGAATGTGGATAATACGATGTTACATCACTTAATTTTTCTCAAATACCAATAGAATATGTAGAAGCATTTACAGATTTTTATGTTATCTTCTTCAAAAAACAATTTATTTTCAAAATTCTATGCAGCAGCATAAAAACATACGTATTTACTCTTCTTTGTTTCCTCATAGCCACAGTTTCTATTACCTGCACAGCATAAAATATCAAAGTATAAGCATCTCAAGTAAATATATTACTTTAAAATTATATATATAATGTTAAAACTTGGCAATGTGCAAATATCAATTAAAATCTCATAATGCACAAAGTATATTATATCAATAAACTGAGCTTAACAAATACAATAACTCTTGATCTTCTTTAGGTGAATATGGTGGTTTTGACCTAGAATTATTACTTACAACATATAAAGTGATCAATTATGGATAATTTTTAAGTTAAAAATCAGCTTGATACTTGTTGAACTTGGAAGAACTGGCAACCCACAGACTACAATGAAAGGACAAAATGAGCAATGAAAGTAAGAGGTGAATCTGATAGTGGATGTAGGGAAATTGAGTGGAAAACAAAAAAGATGAACATATGTTTTTCTATTGTGTATGAAGTTCAGTAAGTATAGTACAATAATGAAAAACAAAACATGGTAAATAATTTCAAAATGAAGAACATTTTGATTATTGACTGCACTGATATAATTGTCCACCATTAGAAAAGTACCTTCATTTTCCAAAATAGAATGCATAACATGAAAAAATAATGATTTCCACACTTTGTTGTGTATATGCTGCTAAATCACCACAGATACAGCCTTATATTTATGAGCCTATGTGACTTTGGTAAATCAACTATTGAAAAAACGATTACACAACCTATGTAGATATTTTAAACAAAGCTTCAAATTTATGAAAAGACCAAAAAAAAAGTTTTCAAGAAATTAAATGGGTTCATCTTGGTCAAGTTAGTTAATTTACTTTTGTAAATTTCTTTTCAAGTATTTTCCTAACATTTATTAGTAAGTGGTCTCAATAGATTGAAAACCATTCAAATTCTCAATTGTCAGCAATTCTTGTCTGTCTTAGGTAATAATATAAGGGACAAAGTAGAGCTATTTTCTCTTATGACTTCATTAACATGGATCTAAGGAAATAAATAATTTTTACAAACTATCAGCCGACTACAAAGACAAAAAAATGTTATCGTTTTACCTCAATATGGTCCGACAATAGGCTAAACACAATTGGTTTCTTCGTAAAATGATAAAGGATTACCAATAAACCCTTCCATCTTATAGAAGCTATTTATTTTGGTCGAAAAGAATTCCAACATCCTCCTATAACAAACAAAAGCATTATGTTTAAAAATTGAAATGAAATGATACATGTGAACTTTTAATCTGACATGATTATTGTTTTTAGGAAAGTGCAAAAATGCGAATGTACAAGGTGTAGAAATATCACATTAAAAAATTGATTATTTTTTAAAACAACATTATCCTAAAAACTGACATGAATGAATTGGGAATTTTTTTAATCTTCATATGCAATATATTTATCGTAATCCTGTATGAAATGGTTAAAATCCCAGTGTGAAACCTTATCTGGTCACTAAGTACCCAAAGGTTAAAAGATACCAACGAAGAAAAAAAGGTCTGTCATCTTTACTAAAATTAGTCATAGGTTTCGCATTATAAAGTTTTGACATAACATATATAATAAGAAATATACATAAACATATATATACCAAAGAGACACATATTACAAACAAATAAATAAACTAGAAAACCACTAATGTAGTACAATATATATTAAAACAAACTACTCCAAAAATTCCTCATTATCAAAAAACTACTCCTATTTTCTTGGCGTTTTGTCAAACATCCGTCGTGCACAAAACCCCAACAGTTTGGTATCAGAGCAGCTTGGAGTGATTTTGGATTGAAGATTGCAGATGTCGGAGATGATGTTGCTTTCATGGATGGCTATTGTGGAGTAGGAGATTTTGAGAATTTGAAATGAAGTACCTAGTCCGCAGTAAGGTGCAGAGGTTGATTTTGATCACTGTTGAGGATCTGTTGAGAATCATGTTATCGATTGTTGCCTTCACGTGGATAATTCTCGAGGGATCCATGTAGATGAAGAGGGATCAAGTGGTAAGCGTATATCGATAAAGAGGAGGTGTGATTGAGCCTGGAAATCAATTAGGTAATCTTGTGGCCTAATGAAATCAAGAAGGTGTGATTGAACCTGTAAAACAACTGAGCCTCGACTTGAAGAGAAGGCAAGATGGTTTTATCTCATACCCGTTAAACTCGAGATGGTGTTAATTGAGAAAGAAGAGGTTGAAAGTGAGAGCTAAAGGGCTATTGTTTGAGTGGAGGAGATGTTGTGATTTGGTATCAAGGTGGAGTGTTGAAATTGGTGATACGCAAATCACAATTTTGGGCAACAAATAATCTTACATATTTTGTGGAGAGATTTGTTGCTAGATTTTATGGAGAGATTTGGTGCTAGATTTGATGAAGAGATTTGGTGCTGAATTTTATGGAGAGATATTGGTTGCTATATTTGTGGACATTAATTGCAAGGATATTTGGTACTTATCTAAATAGTTTTATAACATATATGAAAATAATTTGGATGCCAAGTTTTCTTGGGCATGAAGCAATTCTCTCTATAAAAAGGACCAGCTAACATCTTCATTAGGTGTGGGTGAGAGCCACCAAAAGTGATCAATCTAGCTATTACAAATTGAGTGTTCTCCTTCAAATTATTTAGCCATTAGATATTCTCTACCTATTTCTCAATAAGGTTATTTGTTCAAGTTGTAATTGTTTATAACGATATTTGAGATTGATTGTAAACAATTTATTTTATTATTGAATCAATAAAGAGGGTGGTTGGGTGGAATATCATGTGCTCATATTTCCGATATTATTTTTATTGTTTTTTTCAATCAAATTCATCTTCAAGTGATTGGGTGATAAAGATCATGTTTTTCAGGCGTTTTGTCAAACTTTCGCTGCGCACAAAACCCCAACAGTTGGTATTAGAGCAATTTTTGCATAACAGTTTGGTACCAGAGAATTTTTGCACAACATATGTTACCGTGGTTGTTGCATTGTACTCAATAACCATGTTATATCGACCCATAATAATTATTTGTACAATGATAAAATGTGTAACCAAAGCTCATGGGCAAATTCTTTTTAAACCCTAATAATTACTTAGTAGCCCCCCCTAAAATCCTCCTAAAATTAATGAAATTTTATAGACCAAAATGCCCTTGGAGGTTAACGTACTATCTATCAGACAAAAAGCTTCTCTTTCTACGTTGTTTTTCTCTACCATTCAGCAGCTCATACCTCAAACCCTAATTTCAATTACTGTAAGGAAAATTTCAAAATTTAATTTCAATCCAATGGATTCTAAAGAGGAGAATGAGTTCCTAACACGATCCCTTGAGGTATAATGGTTTTTTATATATAATTTTTGTTTTTTTTAGATTTCAATATTCTACTCGAGGAGAAGAAATTGGGGTAATTTGATGCGAACCACGGATGGCGACTACTTGATTTATCAAAAATACAGAAACACGAACCCTCGAAAAGTTACAGAATCACCTAAACGTTATACGTGGTTTACTAAAATTGTCGGGCTACAACTGCGTGGAAAAGATATAATCCACGTATTGCTCCTTCGATGATAGTACAGTAATATATTTTTTTTCTATTTATAAATGCAGATTACGCCGTATTCCAATGATGAAGAAATTGGAAATGAAGTCGTGTTAGACTACTCAAACGAGTTTACGACATACGATGTAAATGTATTATAATGATTCATCATATTGACAATTTTTTTTAACTTTTGGTAATTTTATGTTGCAGATATACCCTTCTAGAGAAAAAACTGATAGATTGGGTTCGAAGCACGGGAAAAAGGCTTGGGTTTGTAATTATAATATTAAAGTCAGATACTGTTGCTTCTACCAAAAAACCTAGAATTACGTTTGGTTGTGAAAGAAGTGGTGCATATAAAAAGCAAAAAGGAAAAAATCCGACGAACCCCCAAATGACAGGTACAAAAAAATGCAATTGTCCATTTAGATTAAAGGGTGAAAAACTTGCTACGTTAGATGACTGGCGTTTTCATGTAGTTAATGGAGTTCATAATCATTCGGAGTTAAAAAATAGCGAAGGCCATTCATATGTAGGACGACTAAGTAAAGAAGAAACAAAGTTAGTGATTGAGAAGCATAGAAATATGGTTAAAGCCAAGGAAATTTTGCATACGCTTAAGAGACAAGATTCTACCAATAGTTCCACTATCAAAACTATATACAACATTATACAAGCCCAAAATTCAATCGAGCGGGCGGGTAGATCTCAAGTGCAATATTTTCTTAGCAAATTGAAAGAATTTGGTTATTATGAGTGGCATCGAAAAACTTTAGATGGAACAGACATTATTAAAGATATATTTTGGGTTCATCCCACTAGTCTTGATTTCTTACGGACATTTCCTCGCGTCCTCATATTGGATTGCACGTACAAGACTAATAGATATCGGATGCCTTTGCTTGAGATTGTGGGTGTCACATGTACGGACCTTACTTTTTATGTGGGTATTGCATACTTGGTTGCAGAAAACGAAGAAAACTATACATGGGCTTTAGAACGTTTGAAGTCGATATTGGATGATTGTGGAGTTGAGTTTCCTAAAGTATTTATTACCGATAGGGAGTTAGCATTGGTTAATGCTATCGGGTTTGTTTTTCCACAAGCTGCACATATGTTATGTACATGGCATATAAAAAATAACGTTCTCACGTATATGCAAAGAAAAATCAAAGGAATGGAAGTTGAAGAGAAGAAAGCATTTTTAAGTGATTGGAATGAACTTATATGTTCTTCAAATGAAATAACATATCGTGAAAATTTGCAAGTTTTGCACGAAAGATACGCGAAGAATACATCATTGTTGAAGTATGTTCAAGAACAATGGTTGGATGTATATAAGGATAGATTTGTGCATGCATGGACCAATGAGTATATGCACTTTGGAAACTACACTTCGAATAGGTATGTATTTTATTTTTGCAAAAATATTTTATTTGTTTGAATTTTTTTCTTAACTATTGATGTATGCATTTTAATCGCAGAGCCGAGTCTGCACATTCGAAGTTGAAGAAGCATTTGGATAGTTCGCTGTGTAATTTTGGGCAAGCTTGGTTTAAAATGCATTCTTTATTGGAGCTCTCATTTACAGAGTTTAAAGCATCTTTTGAACAAAGTTTAACAAAAGTGAAGCATGTATTTCACATAAAAGAGTTCAAAAATTTGCGGGGAGTTGTTTCTACGAAAGCACTAGATTTGATTAATTCTGAAATTGTTTGAATACAAGCCGTTGGAGATGATGAAGTGCTATGCGGATGTGTGATCCATAAAACACATGGACTTCCATGCGCTCATGAGTTAGCATGTCTTGGTTCCAATTTGCCAATACCTCTTGCAATGGTTGATGTTCACTGGACATGTCTTCATCTCATTGAAAGAAATGATGAAAAGAAAAACGAACCAGAGGTATTTGAAAAAATGGAATTGCTTTTGAATGATGTCAGAAAATGGATACACCATACCAATTGCAAATTTATAAAAAATGTTGGAAGTTGTTCAGCCACAAACATCAAACTTGGCTTCTCCAAAATGCAAAACCAAAACTCGTGGAAGAGAAAGTAAACGAAGTGCTCAGTCGTCCACAAAACGAATGCTTTCTTCATTTGAGTTAGTTCCAAGTTTAGCATCACAAAGTCTGTCTATGGAAGAAAGTGTTAATGGAAAAAAACGTCACATCGATAAACTTCCAATCCGAAAACCAATCAAGGTACGTGTTGTTGAATTTGTGTTTCAATAAATACTAGTAGCAAAGAAAGTAATTTTTGTTGCAATTTATTCATAGGTGGATCAACTAAGTGTTGGTATGAGAAATTATTTACATCAAATACCGGAGAACATGCAGCCATTTGTTAGAGATATTATTGATGTAAAACCGGATGGTAACTGCGGATATAGATGTGTGGCGGCATTGGTTGGTTTTGGAGAATCGAACTGGTCTCAAGCTCGAAGAGAATTGCGTGACGAATTGTATGAACATCAAGATTTATATGACCGTGTACTCGTAGAAAATGGTAGAAGTGCAATTCTCCTTAACAGCCTAGACTACGAAGGAAACGAATTCACACCTTTTGACAAGTGGATGATAATGCCTGAAATTGGTTTTATTATTGCAAATATATACAATGTGGTGGTATTTAGTATTAGTGAGAGACTTACATTGACCATACCTCCACTTAGAGGAGCAGTGCCACCACCAATTCATCGAACTGAAATTGGTATAGCTTTTGTGGACAAAAGTCATTTTGTTCAGGTTTGTGCATTTTGTACCGACAATTATTTATTTTAATTTTCCATCATATAGTAATGTCTTTATTATATGTAGGTTAAACTAAAGCCAAAACACCTAGTGCCACCTATTTATACAAAATGGTTCAAGGGTTGTGTTGGCGATGCATGTAAATGGGAATCTATTTTCAATGACCGGAGACAAGCTTAGGATGAAAGAAACCAAATTGCCGAATGGAATTAGTTGCTTGTTTGTTTCTTTATTTGAATTATGATTGTTTGCTTGAATGACATTAAATCCTTATATTGCTTGTATGTTGGTGTTGAATGGAAAAATGGATTGGCACTTTCGTATTGATTTGCATGTTGGTGTTGTCTCTACTATTACTTGTTATATGGTGCATCATATTCAATTTTCATACTTCATATTTCGTAGTTCAATTTTCATACTTTAGATTCTTGAAAACAAGTATACTTTTTTTTGAAATTTCAGGTCACCACGTACTGCGTATACGAGGGAAAAATATTAATCACGTAAAGGCGCAACGAGGTAAAAATAAAATTCACAACGAAGCTTTTCGTGGAATGTATATTAATCTGGTCCAGTTTTGCGTGGTTTTTTTAGAATCAACGTAGGTGGTATACGCTACTGTAGTTTATTTAGTGTCAACCCAGTTACGAACTGACAGTACGTGGAATAATTAATTACAACGCAGAGATAGTACGTGGAAAATACGATATCCACGTATTACCCCTACGTGATTAGTATATAATCCACATATGTCTTATATGCTACTACAGTTTATTTAGTATCAACCCTGTTACGCACTGACAGTACGTGGAATAATTATTTACAACATATAGGCACTATGTGGTAAATACTCTATCCACGTTTTATCACTTCGTGATTAGTATATAATACACGAAGCGTCTCTACGTGATTACTTTATAACTCACGTAGGTCATCTACGTGGTAACTGTAAAAATTGAAAAAAATATATATTCAAAACTTCATGAGTTAACAAACCAATTCACAGACCAATTCACAGACCCACATACCAATTCACAGACCAAAACTTCATGATTTTAACACACAACCACATATCAGTACATGAAACCATCACCATATCATTACCAAAACAAACCAGTACATTAGGGTCATGAGTTAACAGACCAAATCAACATACAACCACATACCCATGGCACACACAAAATAACAAGCGCTGTCCCAAAATACAACGGCGTGACATCCAAGTTCACATACAATACATAAGCTTAACATCTAGAGAAAAATACATAAGTTCACATAAAATACATATTCTAAGTTAAGGATGGTATATAAAGCGTCCACTAGCAGTCCTAGCTGCAGCAACCTGAGTGTTATCTTCGTCGAGCAGTCCATGTACATCATGCAGAGTCTTTAATCAAAAGTACATGTCAACAAAAAACAAAGTGTAAGGAAAATGTGAGGAATGTAATGGAAAAATCACTGAAATTTTTGAAGCGAATAATAGGTTTAAAAAATAGACTTACAGAATACAACTGATCGTAGGTAGGTTGAAAATGAGACGCTCCAACCACTATATTAGCAGGCAAGTTGGCAGGATTTTGAACTCGTAAAACGCAGTGATCTCTATACCAATCAACATAATCATCCGTGCAACTAAGTAAAGACTGACACAATGGTATTGAGCGATGTCCCTCTGCAATGACATGATGAATCCAATTCTGCCATATGCTTTCTAAAAAATGATACCGAACACGAGTATACGTAGTTGAAGTTTTTCCTCATTTTGTATGTGTACTAACTGGAGGAATAGGAGCCATTGGTATTTTTTGTACTCTACCAAATTGTCTCATAACTCTGTCTGGATGATACGGCTCTACAACGTTAAGGCATAGGATACAACCGCTATACCAAGATATCTCATGAAAAGGATAATAGTGACGTGCAGAGATGTAAGGATCAAATATAACCTGTAATCAAATTAATTTTGTCATATTCAAAAATATATTAATACGTTTGTGTGTGTAAATATGTGTGCTTTTATGTAGAAATTTTATTGTTTCTACGTGTGTTCATAATATTTTTGTGTGTGTAACGACAAATGTAATCTATTTTGACCACTCGAATGTTTTCTATTTAAAAAAAAGAAGGAGAATTACCTGTCCAATTTGAATGTTATCAAGGAATATGCGTAGCTCTAAGACCGACGAAGAACTATCGGTAGAAGGATTCCATCTAGCAGCACGAGGAAAATTCTCATAGTATAGATTTGTCGAGGGATGGAAGCAAGGGAAATGCTCGAATATCCACGCTTCTAATAAACACAGAAACCCTGCAATCTGTTTCACACCACTACGAGTCGCTAATCCTAGCTGTCTATATAGAAACGCAAGCGTCGCTGAACCCCAAGAGTAATTACTGATGTTGCCTAATTTTTTTAATGGATTCAACAATGATATGTGAACATGAGTCTTACTTTTGTCCGCAAACAACGTGCTACCAATCAAAAACAGAAGATAAGAACGAACTGCACGTCTAATGGCCCGATCAGTCTAATCATCACTTACGTTCTGAAACTGCTCGACCAATTTCGACAAATTAATTTTGTATCCCACCCTATCATTCATTTCCATCTGTGCCTCTTCCCTACTTATGCCTGTATATTTGTAAACAAACGTAACCGCTTCTTCTATATCGAAAGTCATGCTCTGTATAGGTGTACCTTCCACTGGAATATGCAATAGAGAAGCTATGTCATCAAGAGTAATCGTCATCTCACCAAATGGCAAATGAAATGTATTAGTCTCTGGATACCATAGTTCGACAAAAGAAGATATCAAGTTCTTGTTCACACTCCTATAACAGCAGCTAATAATAGGAAACAATCCAGACGCTTCTACGATGTTTCTAAATCTGGTGGCATTATTTGGAATCGACCATTCCGCTATCTTGTGTGCATGATTGATGCATGTGAGCGGTGATTGTTCCTACAAATATGATAAGACAAAAAATTACAACATTACAGGATAGTAACTCTAAAAAAAATTACAACATTACAGAATAGTAACTCTAAAAAAAATTACAACATAGTAACTCTAAGAAACTTCAAAAAAACAAAATCAAAAAATAAATTACCTGGCCCTTCCATATATCATATGCAACATGACTATCGAATTCCTTAATGACATCCAAAACTTTTGGCCCACCTTCTTCCTCTGCACCCTCTTCCTCTTCCTCTTCTTCCCCCTCATCGTCCGACTCTTCTCCCTCCTCGTCGCCCTCTTCTCCCTCCTCATTTGATGATTGTGATCTGTCTCCTTCTTTCTCCATTGATTTTGACACATCGTCAGCTTCTTCCTCTTGCTGACTTCCATGATCTTCGTCATCTTGAGATGGATTATGCGGAGCAATTACATAATCCTCGTTTCCACCAGAGGAACCCACACCCTGCCTTGCTCTTTCCTCCGCTCTCCGTTTTCTTTCCGAAGCTGTCATTGCTTTTCGAGGACCCATCTAAAATTAACAAATAAAAATCAGAATTCATATTACACTTCAAATTACTACATGACAACATCATGCTACATGTAACACTCGAGACAAATGGTTTAATTACAACAATTAAACAATCGACAAAATGATTCAAAGCATATAGTGGAATGAGGCACGAAAATGATTCAACTAAGTCAAAGTAAAACAAGTTAATTTTTTTGAAGTTTCAGGTTACCACGTATAAGAAGTACGTGGAAAAAATGGTAACCACGAAAAGAGAGTACGTGGAAAAAATGGAAACCACGTATGTGCTTTGCGTGGTTTCCATTTGTTCCACGTACTCTCTTTTCGTGGTAACCGTTTTTTCCACGTACTTCTTATACGTGGTAACCTATTTTCTCATTGAACCATTTCTCAGCCGGTCCCTGAAAGTTCACCTCCAAATCCATCAAAAATCGATCTCTCTTGGCACAATCTTACATCTTCCAATTGTAAACCACACTTGACTCAAATTGACAATAAAAAACCGATTCCAGTAGAAGAAAAATAAAAAACTTACGTTTTCTTCAACCTAGGGTTTCTGAGATTGTTGAGAGCCTGAGGATGTTCTTGAATGTAGAGTTCCTGAGATCGTTGAGAGCTTGAATTCCAAATTGAATTCAACGCGTAAGAAAAATCGATCGTTGAGAGCCTGAGCAAAGAGATCGTGAAATTAGGTTTTGTAAGATAAAGGGTACGAATGGAAAAGTAATATTATGGAAGGGGGAGGGGGCTACTCAGTATATGAATGGGTATACCTTTTTTTTCTAAAGAGGGGGGCTACTAAGTAATCTTCCATGTTCAAATTTTTGTTCAAGTTGTAATTGTTTATAATGATAGTTGAGATTGATTGTAAACAATTTATTTTATTGTTGAATTAATAAAGAGGGTGGTTGGATGGAATATCATGTGCTCATATTTCCGATATTATTTTTATTGTTTTCTGTTTTTCAATCAAATTCATCTTCAAGTGATTGGGTGATAAAGATCATGTTTTTCAGGCGTTTTGTCAAACTTCCGCTGCGCACAAAACCCCAACAGTTGGTATTAGAGCAATTTTTGCATAACAGCTTGGTATCAGAGAATTTTTGCACAACATATGTTACCGTGGTTGTTGCATTGTACTCAATAACCATGTTATATCGACCCATAATAATTATTTGTACAATGATAAAATGTGTAACCAAAGCTCATGATATATCAATCCTCATTGACCAATATTTGACAAAACATTGACTACATGAGGCATTGAGAATATACTCAATTTGATAATTAATGAAATATACATCATATTTGACAGTTCATTAATTTCATGAGGAACAAAATCTGTCATATAGAGATTTATATGCTTATATTATATAACATAAAAGGTTCGTACTAATCTTGTGTTACTAATATCATTAGTTTACATTTAATCTGATAAAGTTACCAAATTTAAGAATATAATGACAAAACTTAAATAAACCAATAGGACAAATATGACTCTAAATAAAGTTTCAATATATAGGAAAACAGCAAGTGTATATGAAGAATACAAAGAGCCTATATGGCCTTTTTAATAAATGTATAAAAAATTTGTCATTTTATAAATCTTTTACTTTAGAAAGAGAAGTTAAATATAAATTGAAGATGAGTTTTCCGTGAACATCCCAAAAAGCATATGTTTTTCACTAGCACCTTGAGAGGCATATGTTTCTAACCAATGTCTTGGAAGGCATAATAAAAGAATTTTGGCAAAATGAAATATGCCTTTCTGTAATTATGTTATGGATTAAAGATTGAAATATTGGAGAAATTTTGATTCTTATTTCAGAAGGAAAATCGATACAGATAATGATGTACGGTCTACGTACAAATATTGGTTATCGGATAAAATACAAGCAGGCCCATATATATGCTAATAGAAGAAAAACGTGAAGCGGATAGAGGCAAGTGATTCGTGGGCTTCAGGAATGTATAGTGTATGTTGAACCCGATAGTATATATGAGATGTATAAACCTAACCGACATTTCCATTTACTTTATTTCGGCCCCACAAATCAATATTAGGGTTTGTCTTCAATGACGATTTTTGATTCAATTCTCTAACTTTATCTTCTTTTAAACGTGAATTAGTAGCAATCACACCATTCTTTCCTTGATTTGACATGAATCTACTCCTCTTGGTTGAGCCTTTCATGATTTTTCACCAATTTGAAGTTTATGAGATCTAGCTTGCTTTTTTATGTTGTTCTCTGCAGTCTTCTGTGTTGGGTCTCTTGATTTTGCCATTTGCTTAAGTATTTCCACCGCTGAAGTCTGCGACTTTCAGATCTGCTCGAAACTTGGTGAAGTTCAAATATGACAGTGCCTTTGTTACGGTGTTTGCACATTGGTAAGTGGCAGGTGTGTGCCTTACTTCAATGCTTCCTCTCTAGATTGACTCACTTACGAAATGTTGATCTATTTCGATATGCTTAGATCTAGAATGAAGTACAGGGTTAGATGACATATATAAAGCACTCTGATTGTCACACCATAATATTGATTTGCCTATTGAAATGTTTAGTTCAGATAGTATTGATCTTAACCACATAATTTCTGATGTTGCATTTACAATACTTATGTATTCTGCCTCTGTACTCGATCTAGATATTGTTGATTGTATCTTAGAGCATTATGAGACTATATTGTAACCAACGTATATGCAATATCTAGTAGTTGACTTCCTGTCATCTGGGTTTGGAGCCTAGTCAGCATCTGTGAAACCCATAATGTTAAAGTTGTTGCTTGCTTTGATTGTAAGTCCATAGTTTATGGTAGCTTTCAAGTATCTTAGTATCCTCTTCACTACTCTCCAATGAGTGTCCAAGGAATTCTGCATAAACTGATAGACTTTGTTAACACTGAACACAATATCAGTTCGTGTGATAGGTGCATACTGTAAAGCACTAACTACAATCCTATATTGTTTTGTATTATATATGGGTTCTCCCCTGTGTTTTGAATAATGTTGACTGCTGATCATTGGTTTTGGTTTCCCTTTAGCATCTGTCATTTGTGTCTTTGCTAGTAGTTAGGTTATATACTTTCTTTTAGATAGAGCAATCTCTGTTGATGATCTTTTATTTACTTTTATACCAAAGAAGTAATTTAGTTGACACATATCTTTTAATAAAAATTGCTTGTTTAACTGCATCACAACAATGATGATTTCTTTAATATTATTACGTGTAATAATTAGATCATCAACATATACTAGAATGTATATGTAACACCCCACCTCCGCCAGGGTAACTCTTGCAAGCACACTGGCTTTGGAGGGGCATTTAAACAAGGTAAACATGCATGCAGATATCACAAGACAGAACATATAAGTAAAACAGAGTAAATAAAGCAGCGGATAAAACTAGCATTTCAAAACCATAGTTAAGTTGCAACAGAGTACTTGGTCATTATTTTCCAACAACAAAGTCTAGAGAAAAACATAAACTGAAAAACTGAAATACATAAAATACTATCCCCAAAGTGAAGTGATAAACCATAGCTAGCTCAATGTCCAAAACTGTACATGAGCAAACCCAGAAAGCAAGCTGTAAAGATCCAAGCTAAGCTCCAATGTTCCCACCCTGAGGACCTGAGGGAGGGGGGGGGGAACGGAAGAAAGGAGGCGAAAGAAAACAGGTCAGTCAAAAAGACTGGTAAGTCCTACTACTATCTGTCTATGAACTAATAAAGTTAACTGGCATGAGAAGCTGAGATGAACATAAGGATAACAACATACTGGCATGATGATTAACTAACAAGATAGATAAAGGTGTCATCGCATAATCAAGGTTAAGTTTTGCACCACGGGTGTACTAGCATTCTAACATGTCAAGTAAAAACAAGAATTGATCCCTTGGCCCAAGCTTGGCCCAATATCATAAGTTGACCTAAATCAAGGTCCAACTACTCGGTCTAGTCGATCGGCTCCCTATAAGCCTAACTCGTCAAGTGTCGGTGTCATACGGCTTAATCATGTAATGTAGCTAACTGCGCTAGGTCCACCCCCAGGGTGTATCAAGTCCTGGGGTGTAGACCTCGGAAACCAATCAAGTATGCGCAGTCTAGATCTACTGGTACCCGTGCCTGATTTTCCAACTCCGGACTAAGTGCACGACCATAGTCCGCCTGGACCCACACCGGCATACCTACTCAGCCGTCGTTTTGGTCGCTTACATGTCAGCCCAGTAATCGTGCCCCCACCCTAGCCTAGTCCCTAGGGTCTTATGATACTATCAAGAGGGTTACTGCTGAAAAGGACCACGCAACTAGGGTTTCCTTAACGGGTTAAATGTGGTTAACCCGATCCAAACGTGGATTAAATTGGTTAAGTGTACCCAAGGTTCATGACTTAACCCCGATTAACCCATCCAGCCCAAATTGATTAAGTATTAAGTGGACCATGACTTAACCCTAATCAGGAGGCATTAATTAACTTAATGTGCTTTAACCTCTCACATTAGACTTTGTTGTGGTTACTAGTTAAGCCGGGCGGGTCCGGGTAGCTTTACACCACAACTTGGTCTAACCTCGGGTTCGAGCACAACATGACCAACTTCTCACATTGGGTCCTATTGTTTGTAGCTACTAGTTAAGCCGGGCGGGTCCGGGTAGATTTATGCTACAAACTCAACCCAACCTCGAGTTGGCCACCCTCATATTTTCTAAGTGTCATGTCCATTATGTTTCCAAAACATAATTACAAGTTAACATATCACGTTAGGTTATAAAAATCATGTTCATGCCATAATTTTACCCAACCTCAACGTAATCCCATCGTTTACATAATCGCAACAACGCATAAAGGGTAAAATAGGGAACTTGGCATAATCATGACAAAAAGGTGTTGAAGCCACAAGTTTAACATGGTGGCATATGAAATGTACATATGTTCATATACTTGCATATTACTTCATTAGGCTTCAAAAGTATGCATAAAACCAAACTTAGCATATGAGTGATACATGGTGATAAATGACATGTAGAAGTTGCTAGAAGTTCGCATTTAGCCTCACATGCAAGTTATCATAAGGGTTATGATAACTTTCATGTTGCCAAAATGTAACCTTTAATAAAAAGGTTTGAGCTTTATGCTCACAACATCAAGTTTAACTTGCATAACATGATAACATGATCAACCCAAACTTGCATAACATAGCAACATGTGTCATACATGATGATTAAACCAACTTGCATAATGATCATCCAAACTTGCATATAATGATCAACCAAACTTGCGTATAATGATCAACCAAACTTGCATATCATAATGATCAACCCCAAACTTGCATCATTCATTTAACTTTAGAGTTCAAAGAAAGAAAGTAGAAAAGGGCTTACAATGCTATGAAGACACAAATAATTATTTATTATAAAGATTGAGAAGAAGCCCTTATGCAAGCACCAAAAACCCAAATATGCAAGCTCCAAATGAAAACCCTTGATCCAAATCAGTAAAAACCCTTGCTTTGTAATAGAAATGTTGCAACTTGACTTGAATGCAAACTAAGAACACTCATACAAGCTTGAAAATACTTGTATGCACTCAAAATCTCTCATATAAATTAACTTAGAAATTTTAGCATGAGAGTGGAGGCCATGAAAGGAATAAATTTGACATAGTTTAGTTGTAGGATTGAATAATGATGATTTAGGCTAGGTGTTAGGTCCTTTTTATAGAAGATTAGGATAGTATTAGCCATAGGATTAACCCTAGATTCAATCTAAGCCATCAAATCCTGTCACAAGCTTCCAAAACAGGTCAAAACAGCCAAAGTGAGTGCACCAGGTTGTCTGGGCCGACCAGGCAGGTCGACACCCAGGTCGACCCTGGGGTCGACTCCCCAGTCGACCTGGGGGGGAGGTCGACCCCCCTGGGTCTGGCGGGAATTTTCCCGCCACTTCTGATTTTCTGAAATTTGAATTTGAATTTTTCGTGAAACTTCGCGAGGCCATATCTTGGTCATACGGACTCCAATTTTCGAAAACTCAGACTCTATTTCGCGTATTTTTCCGAGACGAACGCAATGGCACAGCCCGTTTCCCTTGATTCAGACTTTACAGTTTAATTCTGCCTTGATTTGTGTTATAACATGTTATTCAAAAATACGGGTTGTTACATTCTCCCCTCCTTAAAGGATTTCGTCCCGGAAATCTCCAAGTTAGGAAGAACGTATCCTACCATCCATCATCCATCTACTCAAAACATCATCCACGTGCAATCATTGTCCTTAAAGGATTCTAAATGTTGTATGATCATATGCAAAAGTGTGTGTATATATACTTATCTAATGCAAAAATCAGGCGGTTACTATACAGTAAACCTCCTTAATGCAAAATATGTTAGTGAAATGAGTCCATATGTATGCAAATTCCTAACATAATTTATAGTCTCTACATGAGTACACATAACATTCATCCATATGCAACATCCACGTGATAGCATAACAAGTTTCATCCATGAATAAGTATAAGCACTCATGCATATGCAACATGAAAGTGTGTGAGCCGATCTTAGTGCCTAATGTGTATCATGCATCCACGAGTATCCAGGTGCAAACACTTGCAACCACTTGCAACCATCAAGCATAACATGTTTCAAATACATGTTTCATCCAAAGGGTTTCTACCTAAGGTCCTTATAACATGATTAACGAGATAACAAGATAAACATGGATAGCAAAAGAAAGATAGGAAAAGAGATCGGGAATGTACCCTCAAAAAGGAATGGATAAAGCCCACGCATCTTCTCCTCGGTTTCCCAAGTTGCGTCTTCCTCGGCTTCACCCCACTGAACTTTCACCAACTTGACCTCTCGATTCCTTAGTTTCTTGATCTCTGTTCCCAAGATACGAATCGGAGCTCTTCTCAAGGTTGCCTCTTTCTCTACCTCAATGTCTTCAAGAATGCTTGGTTCAACCACCTTGGCCGACTCATGAAGGCACTTTCGGAGATGCGAGACATGAAAGACATTATGCACTCCGGCTAGATTTTCGGGCAATTCCACCTTATAGGCCATCTTTCCAATTCTCTCTATGATAGGGAAGGGTCCTACGAACCTTGGTGCCAGCTTCCCAACTGGTCCAAATCGTACCACATTGCGCAAAGGCGAGACCTTCACGAAAACCATGTCTCCCACTTCGAATTCCAAATCTGCCCTCCATCTGTCAGCATAGGATTTCTGTTTGTCTTGGGCCGCTTTCATCCGTCTTCTCACCAATTCAACTTTCTCGGATGTATCCCGTATCATATCGGGCCCAAGTATAAGTCTATCTGTTGTCTCCCACCAACAAGATGGTGACCTACACGGCCTCCCATACAAAGCTTCAAATGGTGCCATACCTATGCTGGCTTGATAGCTATTATTATAAGCAAACTCTACAAGAGGAAGGTGGTCTTCCCAAGTACCACCGAAGTCGAGAACACAAAGCCTCAAAAGATCTTCTAGCACTCTATTCACCCTTTCTGTTTGGCCATCTGTCTGGGGGTGATAGGCTGTACTCAGATTCAATCGTGTACCCATTGCTTCTTGCAAACTGTTCCAGAAATGGCTAGTGAAAATCGGGTCATGATCGCTAATTATGCTAGAAGGAACTCCATGCAACCGCACTATTTCTCAAAGATAAATAAATGCCAGCCCTGATGTGGTCCTCTTGCTCTTTACTGGGATGAAGTGAGCACTCTTCGTAAGTCTGTCAACTATGACCCATATGCTTGTTTTCCATCTCCTTGACCTAGGCAATCCATCCACAAAATCCATAGAAGTACTCTCCCACTTCCATTGCGGGACCTCCAATGGATGTAATAGCCCACCTGGTTTCTTTGCCTCGGCTTTCACTTGTTGGCACACCATGCACCTTGAAACATATTCTGCTATATCCTTCTTCATCCCATCCCAAAAGAAAATGCGCTTCATATCCCTATACATCTTGTCCCCTCCAGGATGTATAGTCATCTTCGAGTGATGCGCTTCTTCAAGAACTCTATGGATTAAATCTCCCACTCGAGGAATACATAATCTCCCATCACGCCTTAGCCATCCTTTATCATCAATAGCATATCTGGAAAGGTGACTAGACGTCTCACCACGAATCAACTTATCCATGACCTCGACTATTTGCGGATCTTCCTTCTGTGAAGCCCCAACTTGATCAAGAAGTGTGGGTCTAAGCTCAAGGGATGCTAAAGAACCCGTCATCGACTCAACAGTCGTCGTGAAATCAAAGGTTGCCAAGAACTCTAAGTTCTTCATCTCAATGAACAAGGGGCTCAAAGTCAATCTCCTTCTGCTTAGTGCATCCGCCACAACATTACCCTTGCCAGGGGTATAAGCTATCTCAAAGTCATAAGATGCCAAGAATTCCATCCACCTTTGCTGCCTTAGATTCAGATCTTTTTGCGAGAAGAGGTATTTGAGTGACTTGTGATCAGTGTACAACTCAAACCTTTCGCCTAGAAGATAGTGGCGCCAGGATTTGAGTGCAAAGACGATCGCCGCTAACTCCAAATCATGAGTGGGATAGTTCTTCTCATGAACTTTAAGTTGCCTACCCCCATAACATATCACTCTTCCCTCTTGCATCAAAACAGCCCCTAACCCCGTGCCACATGCATCTGTGTACACGGTAAACATCTTACCATTATCGGGTAATGCCAAAACTGGAGCTGAGGTAAGGGCTCTCTTGAGCCTTTGAAAAGCAAGCTCACACTCCAAGTCCCATGCAAAGACTAAGTTCTTCTTCGTCAACTTAGTAAGAGGGGCCGAAATCTTAGCGAACTCCCTGATGAACTTCCTATAGTAGCCCGCCAGACCGAGAAAGCTTCTTACTTCGGTCGCATTCTTAGGAGTCTTCCAGTCTTGAACCACAACCACCTTCGCGGGATCCACCGCTATGCCTTGCTTAGATACTATATGTCCAAGAAATCGAACTTCCTTTCTCCAAAAATGACATTTGGAGAACTTGGCTTTCAACTGATGCGCTCTAAGCGTATCCATCACTTCCTTGAGATGCCTAGCATGCTCTTCCTCATCCTTTGAGAAGATCAGAACAACAACAAACTTGTTAAGGAACTCCCTGAACACCCTACTCATCAAGTCTACGAAGTAGGCGGGTGCATTAGTCAATCCGAATGGCATGACAAGCCACTCAAAGAATCCATCCGGAGTCCTAAACGCAGTTTTATCAATGCTATCCTCAGCTACTCTAAGCTGATGGAATCCGGTGGCTAGATCGAGCTGAGAGAAAACAGAAGCACCTACAAGCTGGTCAAAGAGATCATCAATTCTCGGTAACGGGTGCCTATTCTTCTTTGTGACGGCCCGCCTCGCACCAGTCTGCATTTCCTCCACGAGTGCGCTGTACACATGCCCGACTAGCACAAGACGGTCGTCAGAAGAAAGGAAGGAAGGGAATGAACTAATCAGAGAACCTGTAGTATGTCTCACAGCGCATGGGATAAAATATAATAATAACATACTTGACATAAAACAGGCGAGACAGTGCATAAGCTGATAACTAATAATCAATGTCAACATCAAAGCAGCGGAAATCCAAATACAGCTTATTACAATTTTCCAAATTTACTGTCTCTAAGCAAAAGAAAGCTAAAGTAGAAGATACACCAACAATGCCCAAGCAGTGATCTTCAACAACACAGGGAGAATATTATGTATATAGTACGTGGAAGCCTCCTGCTCGTCTCCGAATCATCTACCCGTGCATCACCAGCTAACCTGTCTCTAGTCTGCTCGTGTGAGCACCCAGAGTAATAAGAAGAGACATAAAACTCTGGGTCAGACATAAAGCCTGGTATGAGCGATAAGCATCTAAACAGAGTAATAACAGGTATACTAAACCATACCTGAACCTGGACCTGCAACCAAAGAGTTAGTACCACATACCGTACAATACTCCAAGGTGCCATAATAAATAGTGTAAGAATACGGGGGTGGGGTGTACATGTCACAATGATAGCAACAATTCATCCATAGCAACCATCCTCACATCTCTCACTCAGTGCGTAAAGCGTACGACATCTACCACTTTGGAACACTAGACAAAACTGAGGCAACGACGAATCCCGACTTGTAGAAACCCTGCTATGGCCAAGCCAAACACTTGGAGTCATGACCAAACATTTCAATGACCCACTTCATTGGTCGTAGCCCTTGGTTCTACCGATGCCACAATGGCCCTGAATCCGCCTTCGTACCTCCTACCATAGTGGTCCAAAGCTATAGACGTCGATAACTCCTTGGCACGCGTCCCGCAGCAAAGCCCAACCATGAAGCGAACTCATTGATTCCCATCTAAATCTTGAGCTCTAACTTCTCATCTGGACTTCCTTTGCATCTCGGGTTTTGATCGAATTGGAGTGGGTCTTCAGAAGAGTTGTCACGCAGTAACAGTCCTGGAATTCGGCTCGGTTCGGTAATCATCGCCCTCGTCTGTTCGGTTCGGGTTTCTTCACTCCGGGTCGGGTCGGTGTCCTCCTCCGGGTCGGGTCGGTATCTTCCTCCGGGTCGGGTCGGGTTGCTATCCTCCTTCCAGCTCATGCTCCTTCTTCGATCAGCTCCCTCGTTTCCTTCTACTCCGATCCGATCCGATCACTTCGCTTTACTTCAGTCCGATCCGCTCCGCTCCCTTTTACTCCGATCCGATCCCCTTGTCCACTCCAACTCTAAGTAAACGGCCTTCCTTTTTGCCAAGTCTTTCATGTGCCAAACTCCAGTTCGGGTCGGGTTTCTTGCCCAGTTCACATTTCCGATCCGAGCCCCCATCCGATCCGATCCGAAGCCCTGCACAACTTTCTGCAACTTTTCCAATAACTTGTTTACGCCGCTCGACGACGTTTTTGACAAATCTAACTATTCTAATCAATCACAATTCATGTCAAATAGTCATAACAACATAGCAAACTAACCACAAACACCAAAACAAGGAATTCATATGTCAAAATGGATCAAATGTGCCCAAAACCTCACATTTTTCCTATAATCCCCCTTAATCATGTTTAAGCATACGATTAGTAAAACACATCGAAATTAACCCAAATTTCTAACAGAGCTTTAAAACATTATTTTAGAATTTTAAGAATTTTTCCAGAATTTATTTACGTATAAATTCGCTAATCTTCACTAATTACCCTTAATCACCGTAATTAGTACAAAAACTATGCAAATCACTCACCTTGGCCACAAAACAAAACACCAAATCTGAAATATCCTCTGTTTGGGTCGGATTCCTATGTATAGCAGCAGCTCCAACCTTGCTTTGTTGCTATTTGGCCTTGTTTTGATGTAGTTTAGGCTTAATCTTCACTAAAAATGTGTTTTGGAGTGGTTTTAGAGGGTGGAGGCCATTACCAAGGTCTCAAGGAGGTTTGTGGCGGCTCAAAACTGAAATGAAAGTGATAACCTAACCCTAATCAGTCCTCCTATACCTCTAAACCCGAAATTCCCCTTGGGCCTAGCTGCTAATCACCCGGTTAAGCCCAATTAAGCTGTTTTTAACCAGCTGAAACTTGTTTCAGCCATATCTCCCAAACGGTAAGTCCGTTTGGCTAATGTGACCACTCTACGGAAAGAGAAACCATCATCCGAAGCCAATGGAAGTGGTTTCAGGTCAAAACTCCTATCCAGTCAAAAGTTATGGCCAAAACAGTGCCAACTAGGGGTAAAATGGTCATTTAAAAATCGGGAAGAATCATGAACATGGGAAATGACCCCAATAGTCGTCTCCCAAAGTTACACGACCATACGACTTCGTACGTGAAAGAAATAAATATTCTACGATCCTATGATGCGTAGAATGCGGGTCGTTACACTCTCCCCCCCTTAAGAAATTTCGTCCCCGAAATTCCTTAACCCAAAACATACAAAGGATCCCGCATGCCTAACAACCACATATAACAATCAAACATGCAAAACAAGCAAACAAGCTTATCCTAGCATGCGGAAAAACTAAATCGGAGTCAAAATCTTACCAGACAAAGAGTTCTGGATACTTCTTCCTTATGTCCTCCTCTGTCTCCCAAGTACAATCACTCTCGTCCTCGCTCCACTGTACCTTGACTAGCTTCACCGCCTTCCTTCGAAGTTGTTTCATGTCGTACTCGACAATACGGGCCGGCTCGCGGTTCCCAACCGCCTCGGGTTCTACTTCGAAGTCCTCTAACTGATCAGGTGAAATAGTCATATCTGAGTCGTGAACGAACTTCCTTAGTTGGGAAACATGAAATACGTCATGAACTCCCGCCATCTTCTCTGGTAAGTCAATTCTATATGCCAAATTCCCGACTAATTCAAGAACAGGGAATGGGCCAACAAACCTTGGTGCCAACTTGCCTCTCCTGCCAAATCGTATTACGCTCTTCAACGGGGAAATCTTGACAAACACCAAGTCGCCAACGGAGAATTTTAAGTCTCTTCTCCTCTTATCAGCATAACTCTTCTGCCTATCTTGGGCAGCCTTCATTCGTTGTTGAATGATCTTGATCTTATCTGAAGTTTCCCTCACCACATCTGGTCCAAGCATAAACTTCTCGCCAGTCTCTATCCAACATGATGGTGAGTTGCATGGTCTTCCGTACAGAGCTTCAAACGGAGCCATACCGATACTGGATTGGTAGCTATTATTATATGCAAACTCTACTAGATGCAAATGGTCATCCCATGATCCATCAAAATCCAATATACATGCTCTCAAGAGGTCTTCCAAAATACGGTTCACCCTCTCCGTCTGACCGTCGATCTGAGGATGATATGCGGTACTGAGATGTAACTCTGACCCTAGAGCCTCTTGTAAGCTCTTCCAAAACCCACTAGTAAACAACGGGTCTCGGTCGCTCACAATGCTTTTAGGTACTCCATGAAATCTCACTACCCACTTCATATACAATTCTGCCAACTTAGCTGCCGTTCTTGTCGATTTGACTGGTATAAACCTTGCACTTTTAGTCAATCGATCCACAATCACCCAAATGCTATCATGTCCCGATCTAGTCCTTGGTAAACCATCGATGAAATCCATCGAGACTTGCTCCCATTTCCATTCGGGTATTTCTAATGGCTGTAACAATCCACTAGGCTTCTTTTGCTCGACTTTAACTAGCTGGCAATTCATGCATTTGGATATAAACTTCCCAACGTCTCTTTTCATCCCTTCCCAGTAGTAAGTCTGCTTCATATCTCGATACATCTTATTACCACCGGGGTGTATAGTTAGCTTTGAGTGATGACATTCTCTAAGCACTTCATCTCTCAATCCATTGACATTGGGTACAACAAGCTTTCCATTCTTTCTAAGCCATCTTTCTCGATCAAGCCCATACTTGTTCATCTCCTCATCGATACCCATCTCTAACTTGGAGATGATTTCCAATAGGTCAGGGTCGTCCCTCTGACTAGAGCCGATCCGTTCAATCAAAGTGGGTCTGATCGTCAAACTTGCTAACATTTCTGGATCCAATTCGCACTTTGGTCTGAAATCAAACCCCGCGATAAACTCCAGTTGCTTCCATTCAAGGAACATAGTTCCTAAGTTGGCATGTCTTCTACTCAATGCATCAGCCACTGCATTGCCCTTTCCTGGTGTGTATGCGATGTCAAAATCATAGGAAGCTAAGAACTCTAACCATCTCTGTTGACGGAGATTTAAATCCTTCTGGGAGAATAGATACTTTAACGACTTATGATCTGTAAATAGCTCAAATCTTTCTCCCAAGAGATAGTGTCTCCACATCTTTAACGCGAACACGATCGCTGCCAATTCTAAATCATGGGTAGGGTATCTTCTCTCGTGCGGTTTCAATTGCCGACTTGCATAAGCTACAACCCTACCTCCTTGCATCAATACAGCACCCAGTCCGGTACCACAGGCATCCGTGTATACCGTCATCTCTTCATCCCCCTTAGGAATGACTAACACTGGTGCGCTTGTCAACTTGTCCTTTAGGCTTTTAAATGCATTCTCGCACCTTTCATCCCAAATAAAAGCTTGATTCTTCTTGGTCAACTGGGTCAATGGTGCTGCTATCTTGGAGAAACCTTGGATAAACTTACGATAATATCCCGCTAACCCCAAGAAACTTCTTACATCTGTTGCATTCTTGGGCGTAGGCCAATCCTGTACCGTAGCCACCTTTGCGGGGTCCATGGCAATACCACTCTCTGATACAACATGGCCCAAGAACCTCACTTCCCTCTTCCAGAAGTGACACTTAGAAAACTTTGCTTTCAATTGGTGTTTTCTCAACACCTCCATCGCTACTCTTAAATGTTCCTTGTGTTCTTCCTCTGTCCTCGAATAGACCAAAATATCATCAACGAACACAAGGACAAACTTATTCAACTGATCTCTGAATACCCTATTCATAAGATCCACAAAATATGCTGGGGCATTGGTCAGCCCGAATGGCATGACCAACCACTCATAAAACCCAGACGGCGTCCGAAATGCCGTTTTAGCTATACTCTCAGCTTCCACTCTAAGCTGATGAAAACCTGTCGCGAGATCTAACTGAGAAAATACTCTCGCGCCACTCAACTGATCAAACAAATCATCTATCTGCGGTAGAGGATACTTGTTCTTCCTCGTCACTTTATTCAATTCGCGGTAGTCTACACACAAACGAAGGGAACCATCCGCCTTGGTAGCAAACACAACTGGTGCTCCCCATTCAGAAACACTCCTTCTGATAAATCCCTTCTTCAAAAGATCGCTGACTTGCACCTCGAGCTCTCGCTGCTCTCTTGGTGCCATACGATGAAGTGGCATCACTATAGGCCTGGCATCCTTTACCAAATCAATACGAAACTCAATCTCTCGGTGTGGTGGAAGTCCGGTCACTTCTTCGAAAACATCCGGATACTGGCCAACCACGGGCAAACCTGACAACTCACTATGCGGAATGTCGAGGGAGTTTAGAAAACTAGCCAATACCCCCTTACTGGGTAGACCACCAAACACTATCCTCCGCCCATCATCCGCTCTAGCTGTCACCAACAAGCCCTCACAGTCTACCACCACCCCATATCTTTGGAGCCAATCTACTCCCAAAATAATGCCAAACCCAGTAAAGCCCAAAACAAAGCAATCACAAACAAACATGCATCCATGACTCGATAAGACCACATTACGACAAATCATGCTAAGGCTAGTCGAACCACCAATCGGGTTCGTCACTACTAAAGGTCTATCGACAATCTCGGGCTCCAATCCCAACCTATCTACCAGGTCACTAGATATGAAAGAACTGGAAGCTCCGGTATCAAACAAAACTCTAACAGGAACATCATAAACAGAAAGCATACCTTGAATGACGACATTCTTTCCCTTCTCCGCCGCAGTTGGGGCATTCGACGAAGAAGGAATAGCATTAAGGGCATATGCTTTCACCATTTGCTTTTCCTTAGGGGGCTGTGGACACTTGTCCTTGTGATGTCCCATTTGGCCACAGTTGAAGCACTTCCTATCCGCTGGCTTGGCCCGACAATTACTAGCATAATGGCCCTTCTTACCACAGCTGAAGCACTCCACATCTTGCTTATTCTTTTTCCTCTGGCCATCCTTAGCTTGATTCTGCTTTCTCTTATTCTGGGAACCACCCTTGCCTCCACCACTTACTTGTGGCTTTGGCTCATCTGCGGATGCAACCTCAGTCTTCGGCTTAGGGTAGAGACTCTCTGATCTTAATGCTTTCCCCACAATCGACTCAAACGTCTCATCGATGTGGTTAATAAGCCTTTCCCCTAAGTACTGATCTAACCCAGTTATGAATTTCTCATTCTTCTTCTCGGCAGTATCAATAAGAGATAACCCATACTTGGACAAAGTGTCGAATTCAGCAATATAATCAGAAACTGCCCTTCCATTCTGCTTGAGTTCCAAGAACCTCTTGAACAACACTGACTTCTGGGCCGCTGGAATGAACTTCTCGCTAAACCGAGCCTTGAACTGAACCCAAGTAATCTGGTCTTCGGGAGTAGCTGCTTTTATAGCATTCCACCAATTCATTGCCCGCCCTTGCAGCTGACGGGACGCTAGCTTTCTCTTCATCGCATCCTCGATACCCAAATCCTCGAAGATACGTTCGCAACTATCCAACCAATCCTGAACGTCCGTAGCCGACTCCGTTCCATGGAATGATTTCCCACCAAGACTAATATAATCCTTATTCAGCTTGGCGAAGTCGACTCTTGGCGCCTGCACCATTGGACCACCACCATTTCCATCATTGGGAGCTGCCCTCTGCACATCTCTAAGCATCTCTCTCATGAGGTCAGTAAACATCGTCCTCATGTCAGCAGCATTCCCATTATTGGTTCCCCTACCAGCACCTCTAGTATCTCGGCTCATCGTCAATCTGAAAAAAGAAACGATTAACGATTCCATAGTGGTGCTAGTGCAGTACGACTTCATCCTTATACTACTAATAGTATATATATATATATAGCTTTTAAAAACCAAAGTAATCACAAATACGCTCTCTCGTATACGTGTATTATCTCTCCCTGATAACTTCCCTAGGTTAACTACGCAACCTAGAGCTCTGATACCAAGTGTGATGGCCCGCCTCGCACCAGTCTGCATTTCCTCCAAGAGTGCGCTGTACACATGCCCGACTAGCACAAGACGGTCGTCAGAAGAAAGGAAGGAAGGGAATGAACTAATCAGAGAACCTGTAGAATGTCTCACAGCGCATGGGATAAAATATAATAATAACATACTTGACATAAAACAGGCGAGACAGTGCATAAGCTGATAACTGATAATCAATGTCAACATCAAAGCAGCGGAAATCCAAATACAGCTTATTACAATTTTCCAAATTTACTGTCTCTAAGCAAAAGAAAGCTAAAGTAGAAGATACACCAACAATGCCCAAGCAGTGATCTTCAACAACACAGGGAGAATATTATGTATATAGTACGTGGAAGCCTCCTGCTCGTCTCCGAATCATCTACCCGTGCATCACCAGCTAACCTGTCTCTAGTCTGCTCGTGTGAGCACCCAGAGTAATAAGAAGAGACATAAAACTCTGGGTCAGACATAAAGCCTGGTATGAGCGATAAGCATCTAAACAGAGTAATAACAGGTATACTAAACCATACCTGAACCTGGACCTGCAACCAAAGAGTTAGTACCACATACCGTACAATACTCCAAGGTGCCAGAATAAATAGTGTAAGAATACGGGGGTGGGGTGTACATGTCACAATGATAGCAACAATTCATCCATAGCAACCATCCTCACATCTCTCACTCAGTGCGTAAAGCGTACGACATCTACCACTTTGGAACACTAGACAAAACTGAGGCAACGACGAATCCCGACTTGTAGAAACCCTGCTATGGCCAAGCCAAACACTTGGAGTCATGACCAAACATTTCAATGACCCACTTCATTGGTCGTAGCCCTTGGTTCTACCGATGCCACAATGGCCCTGAATCCGCCTTCGTACCTCCTACCATAGTGGTCCAAAGCTATAGACGTCGATAACTCCTTGGCACGCGTCCCGCAGCAAAGCCCAACCATGAAGCGAACTCATTGATTCCCATCTAAATCTTGAGCTCTAACTTCTCATCTGGACTTCCTTTGCATCTCGGGTTTTGATCGAATTGGAGTGGGTCTTCAGAAGAGTTGTCACGCAGTAACAGTCCTGGAATTCGGCTCGGTTCGGTAATCATCGCCCTCGTCTGTTCGGTTCGGGTTTCTTCACTCCGGGTCGGGTCGGTGTCCTCCTCCGGGTCGGGTCGGTATCTTCCTCCGGGTCGGGTCGGGTTGCTATCCTCCTTCCAGCTCATGCTCCTTCTTCGATCAGCTCCCTCGTTTCCTTCTACTCCGATCCGATCCGATCACTTCGCTTTACTTCAGTCCGATCCGCTCCGCTCCCTTTTACTCCGATCTGATCCCCTTGTCCACTCCAACTCTAAGTAAACGGCCTTCCTTTTTGCCAAGTCTTTCATGTGCCAAACTCCAGTTTGGGTCGGGTTTCTTGCCCAGTTCACATTTCCGATCCGAGCCCCCATCCGATCCGATCCGAAGCCCTGCACAACTTTCTGCAACTTTTCCAACAACTTGTTTACGCCGCTCGACGACGTTTTTGACAAATCTAACTATTCTAATCAATCACAATTCATGTCAAATAGTCATAACAACATAGCAAACTAACCACAAACACCAAAACAAGGAATTCATATGTCAAAATGGATCAAATGTGCCCAAAACCTCACATTTTTCCTATAATCCCCCTTAATCATGTTTAAGCATACGATTAGCAAAACACATCGAAATTAACCCAAATTTCTAACAGAGCTTTAAAACATTATTTTAGAATTTTAAGAATTTTTCCAGAATTTATTTACGTATAAATTCGCTAATCTTCACTAATTACCCTTAATCACCGTAATTAGTACAAAAACTATGCAAATCACTCACCTTGGCCACAAAACAAAACACCAAATCTGAAATATCCTCTGTTTGGGTCGGATTCCTATGTATAGCAGCAGCTCCAACCTTGCTTTGTTGCTATTTGGCCTTGTTTTGATGTAGTTTAGGCTTAATCTTCACTAAAAATGTGTTTTGGAGTGGTTTTAGAGGGTGGAGGCCATTACCAAGGTCTCAAAGAGGTTTGTGGCGGCTCAAAACTGAAATGAAAGTGATAACCTAACCCTAATCAGTCCTCCTATACCTCTAAACCCGAAATTCCCCTTGGGCCTAGCTGCTAATCACCCGGTTAAGCCCAATTAAGCTGTTTTTAACCAGCTGAAACTTGTTTCAGCCATATCTCCCAAACGGTAAGTCCGTTTGGCTAATGTGACCACTCTACGGAAAGAGAAACCATCATCCGAAGCCAATGGAATTGGTTTCAGGTCAAAACTCCTATCCAGTCAAAAGTTATGGCCAAAACAGTGCCAACTAGGGGTAAAATGGTCATTTAAAAATCGGGAAGAATCATGAACATGGGAAATGACCCCAATAGTCGTCTCCCAAAGTTACACGACCATACGACTTCGTACGTGAAAGAAATAAATATTCTACGATCCTATGATGCGTAGAATGCGGGTCGTTACATTCTTTGTCAGCTTGTTCAACTCTCGATAATCAACACATAGACGAAGCGAACCATCCGCCTTAGTAGCGAATACCACCGGAGCACCCCATTCAGAAATGCTTCGTCTAATAAAACCCTTCTCAAGCAGCTCCTTGATTTGCTTACTGAGCTCTCTTCTTTCTCGTGGGGCCATGTGCCTAACGGGCAATGATACTGGCTTGACATTATCGACTAGATAAATGCGGAAATCTATCTCTCGTCTAGGGGGTAACCCCTTAACTTCTTCAAAGACATCAGGATAGTCTCGGACCACCCTTACAGATTGCAGATCATCGATGGACGAGTCGAGAGATTCAAGATAACATAACATGACGGGACCTCTAAGGTTACACGAAATTTCTAGGGTATTACTGAGGCGAGTCATGAGCCTCACCACCCTATGCTCACAATCGAGGATGGCTCCATAACTGGACAACCAATCCATGCCCAAGATCAACCCATATCCCGTGAATCCGAGAATATAAGCATTACACGCGAATTCTACGGCCAAGATAGAAATCTTCAAATCCACACAAATCATAGATAGATGGGCGGAACCCCCAATTGGATTTGAAACACAAACGGGATCCTCAACTAAGCTAGTACTTTGGTGCAAACTTTCAACAATGTCAGAAGAAATAAAACTATGTGATGCGCCAGAATCAAATAAGGTGCGAACAGGATAACCAGAAATATAAACAAGACTTTCTACAGAAATACTACCTCGGTCCTGAACTGGAGCAGCAGTGAGAGCATGCACTTGCCCTTCAGAAGGTCCTGCACGCTGATTCTGCCCTTGCTTCTTGGGGCAATCCTTACTAAAATGTCCGGCCTCTCCACAATGAAAGCATCCTCCCAACTTCCTCTTTTTCTTCCTATAGTCTTTAGCTATGTGCCCAACAATCCCACAGTAATTGCATTTTCTTGGATCCTTTGCCTTGGCCTTGTTGCCCTTGTTGTTCTTGTTGTTTTTGTTGTTCTGATTGCTCTGATTTCCTCCCCACTTGGAGTTTGTCTTCTTGGCTTGAGTCTCACTAGCCTTGTCTTCCTTCCTGGCATTCTTATCGTCTCCTTGAAGCAATGCCATGTCTATTAGACCTTCGAAAGTGGCCCCCATAGGTATATGAGATAGGGCTAAACCTTGTAGTGGCTCATTCAACCCTCGTGCAAAGCGCAAAGCCTTCTTCTGGGGAGTATTAATCATGTCCAAACCAAATCGGGCGAGCTTGTTAAACTCATTCACGTACTCCCTCACTGTCATGTCCCCTTGCTTCAAAGATATAAATTTCTCCAATTGCAAATTCGCCTCAGCTGATGATAGAAACTTAAGCCCAAATCTTGTCCTAAAGTCGGCCCAGGTCCCTATAGGCCTCGTAGCATTGGTGACCTCCCACCAATAAGCAGCTTCTTCTTTTAATAACCATGCTGCCAATAAAACCCTTCTATGATCTTGCACATCAAAGATGGCAAAGAGATCCTCAGTTTCTTTCAACCAATTTCTTGCCTCCACAAAAGTCTCCGTCCCAATAAATTTCTTGCCACCCATTGCCTTAAAGTCCTTACAAATCTTAGCGAAATCTGCTTGCGGATTCTGAGGAGGAGGAGGAGGAGGAGGGGGAACCTCGGTTATATTGGGGGTATTTGCTGGGCCCACATCGTTGGCCCTAGCTTCCAAGTACCTCCGGAACCATCCGGGAATGGTCACTCCCTCGGGAAGGTTAAGATCGGCCATACTGAAAAAGGAAAAAGATAGATTCAGAACGAAGAAACGAAGGATAGTGCTATGGCTTTTGGGGAATAGCCTTTTTTAAAATAACTAGACTTTTCCTGGAAAAAACTTATTTGGTTTTGAAAATAGTTTTTCAAAAGGTAAGTTTTAAAAACACTTTTGCTCAAATCTTGTAAACCTTATGCTCTGATACCAAATGTAACACCCCACCTCCGCCAGGGTAACTCTTGCAAGCACACTGGCTTTGGAGGGGCGTTTAAACAAGGTAAACATGCATGCAGATATCACAAGACAGAACATATAAGTAAAACAGAGTAAATAAAGCAGCGGATAAAACTAGCATTTCAAAACCATAGTTAAGTTACAACAGAGTACTTGGTCATTATTTTCCAACAACAAAGTCTAGAGAAAAACATAAACTGAAAAACTGAAATACATAAAGTACTATCCCCAAAGTGAAGTGATAAACCATAGCTAGCTCAATGTCCAAAACTGTACATGAGCAAACCCAGAAAGCAAGCTATAAAGATCCAAGCTAAGCTCCAATGTTCCCACCCTGAGGACCTGAGGGGAGGGGGAAACGGAAGAAAGGAGGCAAAAGAAAACAGGTCAGTCAAAAAGACTGGTAAGTCCTACTACTATCCGTCTATGAACTAATAAAGTTAACTGGCATGAGAAGCTGAGATGAACATAAGGATAACAACATATTGGCATGATGATTAACTAACAAGATAGATAAAGGTGTCATCGCATAATCAAGGTTAAGTTTTGCACCACGGGTGTACTAGCATTCTAACATGTCAAGTAAAAACAAGAATTGATCCCTTGGCCCAAGCTTGGCCCAATATCATGAGTTGACCTAAATCAAGGTCCAACTACTCGGTCTAGTCGATCGGCTCCCTATAAGCCTAACTCGTCAAGTGTCGGTGTCATATGGCTTAATCACGTAATGTAGCTAACTGCGCTAGGTCCACCCCCAGGGTGTATCAAGTCCTGGGGTGTAGACCTCGGACACCAATCAAGTATGCACAGTCTAGATCTACTGGTACCCATGCCTGATTTTCCAACTCCGGACTAAGTGCACGACCATAGTCCGCCTGGACCCACACCGGCGTACCTACTCAGCCGTCGTTTTGGTCGCTTACATGTCAGCCCAGTAATCGTGCCCCACCCTAGCCTAGTCCCTAGGGTCTTATGATACTATCAAGAGGGTTACTGCTGAAAAGGACCACGCAACTAGGGTTTCCTTAACGGGTTAAATGTGGTTAACCCGATCCAAACGTGGATTAAATTGGTTAAGTGTACCCAAGGTTCATGACTTAACCCCGATTAACCCATCCAGCCCAAATTGATTAAGTATTAAGTGGACCATGACTTAACCCTAATCAGGAGGCATTAATTAACTTAATGTGCTTTAACCTCTCACATTAGACTTTGTTGTGGTTACTAGTTAAGCCGGGCGGGTCCGGGTAGCTTTACACCACAACTTGGTCTAACCTCGGGTTCGAGCACAACATGACCAACTTCTCACATTGGGTCCTATTGTTTGTAGCTACTAGTTAAGCCGGGCGGGTCCGGGTAGATTTATGCTACAAACTCAACCCAACCTCGAGTTGGCCACCCTCATATTTTCTAAGTGTCATGTCCATTATGTTTCCAAAACATAATTACAAGTTAACATATCACGTTAGGTTATAAAAATCATGTTCATGCCATAATTTTACCCAACCTCAACGTAATCCCATCGTTTACATAATCGCAACAACGCATAAAGGGTAAAATAGGGAACTTGGCATAATCATGACAAAAAGGTGTAGAAGCCACAAGTTTAACATGGTGGCATATGAAATGTACATATGTTCATATACTTGCATATTACTTCATTAAGCTTCAAAAGTATGCATAAAACCAAACTTAGCATATGAGTGATACATGGTGATAAATGACATGTAGAAGTTGCTAGAAGTTCGCATTTAGCCTCACATGCAAGTTATCATAAGGGTTATGATAACTTTCATGTTGCCAAAATGCAACCTTTAATATAAAGCTTGGAGCTTTATGCTCACAACATCAAGTTTAACTTGCATAACATGATAACATGATCAACCCAAACTTGCATAACATAGCAACATGTGTCATACATGATGATTAAACCAACTTGCATAATGATCATCCAAACTTGCATATAATGATCAACCAAACTTGCATATAATGATCAACTAAACTTGCATATAATGATCAACCAAACTTGCATATCATAATGATCAACCCCAAACTTGCATCATTCATTTAACTTTAGAGTTCAAAGAAAGAAAGTAGAAAAGGGCTTACAATGCTATGAAGACACAAATAATTATTTATTATAAAGATTGAGACGAAGCCCTTATGCAAGCACCAAAAACCCAAATATGCAAGCTCCAAATGAAAACCCTTGAGCCAAATCAATAAAAACCCTTGCTTTGTAATAGAAATGTTGCAACTTGACTTGAATGCAAACTAAGAACACTCATACAAGCTTGAAAATACTTGTATGCACTCAAAATCTCTCATATAAATTAACTTAGAAATTTTAGCATGAGAGTGGAGGCCATGAGAGGAATAAATTTGACATAGTTTAGTTGTAGGACTGAATAATGATGATTTAGGCTAGGTGTTAGGTCCTTTTTATAGAAGATTAGGATAGTATTAGCCATAGGATTAACCCTAGATTCAATCCAAGCCATCAAATCCCGTCACAAGCTTCCAAAACAGGTCAAAACAGCCAAAGTGAGTGCACCCGGTTGTCTGGGCCGACCAGGCAGGTCGACACCCAGGTCGACCCTGGGGTCGACTCCCTAGTCGACCTGGGGGGAGGTCGACTCCCCAGTCGACCCCCAGGTCGACCCCCCTGGTTTGGCGGGAATTTTCCCGCTACTTCTGATTTTCTGAAATTTGAATTTGAATTTTTCGTGAAACTTCGCGAGGCCATATCTTGATCATACGGACTCCGATTTTCAAAAACTCGGACTCTATTTCGCGTATTTTTCCGAGACGAACGCAATGGCACAGCCTTGATTCAGAATTTACAGTTTAATTCTGCCTTGGTTTGTGTTATAACTTGTTATTCAAAAATACAAGTTGTTACAGTATATAGTAGAATTATTTCTAAATTTGATAAACAAAGAGTTGTCTGATTTGGCAGACATGAAATTCATTGCATGCAATGTATTTCTTAGTCTGTTAAACCAGACTCTAGGACCCTGTTTTGAGCCGTATATAGCCTTGTTGAGCTTGCACCCATAATCTGATTTCTGAGTGTATCCCTTAGGTTTCTCCATATACATTTCTTCTTCCACTATACCATTTAAAAAGGCATTGTTGACATCCAACTGCCTTAGTTTGCATCCTTTGCTCACTGTAATTGTGATGACATCTATGATGGTTGATGACTTAACACCTGGAGAGAAAGTCTCTTTGTAATCAAAGTCCTGTTGCTGTCTGAATCCTTTGGCCACAAACCCTGCTTTATAATCATGTATTGAACCATCTGGCTTCCTTTTAATTCTGTCTGTCCACTTACATCCAATAAGCTTTTGATCTTTGGTGGTTTAACCAATTTCCATGTTTGATTTTGTATGAGGGCATGATATTCACCATCCATTGCTGCTCTCCAATTGTTGTTAGTTTTAGCTTGATCATAGCTAGTTGGTTCATCAATTAAAGTGACAGTAGTGTATAATTTGGGTTTGAAAGTCCCACTTTGGCCTCTTATAATCATTGGAAGAGTGAATGTAACTTGAGGTTGAGTGCAAGTTTGATCATTTTCTCGATTGCTTTGACTTTCATCTTCATCTTCTTCACTTTGCTGACTGTTAACACTTTTGCTTTGACTTTCTATTTTAGGTGAAAAATTGTGCTGAACACTTGACTGAACAGTATCATTGAGTGGTGATGTCCTCACATCAAATCTCATAGTTTTATCTGCGCTTAATAAATCTAAATATATAGGTAATGGAGTTATAGAGATTCTAATATCATATACTTTATTTGTGGTTTTAATATTCTCACTACAAGAAAAATTTCTTTCAACAACAATATAGGACAGTAGTTGACCGTTAATTGCGGTGGTTGAACCTTTCACAAATTATAAACCCAGGTAAAAACCAAAGACAACATGTGAGAACGCTAATCCTCATGCGTTAGATTTACATTCATCATTCCCTCTAAAATTTTCGTTGCCACATGTAAATTAGTTTCCCTCTTCTAAACTTTCATTGTCGCTCTTCTACCCAAAACTTTCATTGTCGCATAAATCAATTTCCCTCTTCTCCCCGAAAACAGAAAACACTAAGTCATTAGCAACTATAAACCTTAATTCTAAAATTTTCATTGTCGCGCGTAAATCAATTTCCATCTTCTCCCCAATACAAAAACCCTGAGTCATAAGCGACATCAAACCTTAATCGCCTCTGATCTGCAAATATTTCAAAACATCCTTTCTAAATCTTTGCAGCCTCTTTTAAAGTTCTAACCTTGGATTCTCGCCTAAATTGTTTGAAGCGTCTACTTTTCACAAGTTCGGTTTGTTTCCCTAATAAATTTAATCAGCAATTTTCACAGGTTCGATTTTTTTCAGTCATTAAATTTAGGCATTTTTGGTACGCGGTCTCGTAGTTTGTGGGTTCTGCTTTATAGTATAGATACACATGGAAAAATGCTGGATGTTAAGTGAAAATTGGGAATATGAAGGTACTTTTGTTATTGTGTTGAATAATTAAGTATTCTGTTTATATTTTTAATTCTCTTGTTGTAGAGGCACCAAATAGTTCTGGGTTCTATCTATTGTTTGCTGATATTATATTATAGATATGCTAATGTTAAACAAATGTAGAGCTATGATGCCACACAGTATGGATGAAGTAATTTGTATATCCACACAGTATATATCCATACTAAAAAAATTACTCTGCATACAAATTTTGTAAATGATGCCTTGTTTTCACATGATAAAAATTGAGTTTAGAACTGTGCAGTAATTTACTGTGTGGCATCATAACATGCTTATAGCAGAGAAGGCTAATATGAAATATTTAAGCCTTAAAGCATGATGCATTCATGTTTCTTTGTCTATATTAATGTATGTATAAGTACAATGATGTTGCATTCAAAATCCATTTGTTCTTTTACTAGTTATTTTTCTAAAATGTTACACTTGTTTCCTTATATACCTTGTTACCAAATAAATACATTGGGTAATTTGCTTATAACATTTTATGTGCCACATAAGTCGGTATTACTATGGTCACTTTCCTTCGTGACGCAGTCATCCTTTGTTTGCTTAAAATGCAAGTTGTTTGTTTGTAAACCTATGTTTAACTCTTTTAAGCTTTTTCAGGGCTGAAGTTGGAAGCCTTACATTGCATGCTTGATGCTTCTATGCTTTAAGTATATGTTGATGAAGCAAGGTTGAATAACATAAATATTGGGAACATTCCTAATTTTTATGTTGTTCAACTCTTGCCTCATCAACTTACATAGGAGAAGATGTTGAAAAAAGGATCTGCATTGCATTATCCTGCTTATGACCAGCATCGGGAGTTGGCAGCAGTAAGTGCAAATAACTTGCCTGAATGTAAATTTACAAAGCTCAGCCTACCGGGGTTAGTAAAACTGAGCTTACTAAAGCATTGGCTGCATCCTACTTTGGCTCGGTAACCTCTCTTTCTTTCATATTTACAAAGCTCAACCTCACATAGAATTTGTAACTTTGCTTGTATAATCAAAATCAATCATCTCTAAGCTTTTACAAAGCATATTTGAATTGATTGGGTATATAAACATCTTTTGAATTGATTGGGTGTTATGCACATCATCTTGCAATTTGGACTACACAAAAGGATAGAATTCTCTAGCTTTAACTAAAGCAATCGCTTTAAACAAACCGATGTTAAACAGGAAGGTGCCATGCTACGATTGGACATGAGTGAATACATGGATATTTGAGTTGTATGTGTCTATTTAGTGTATTTGCTTTATAATTTGACTGTGCTTTATTTCAGGCAAAACCCCATTTGATAGATGGCAATGTACACATGCTTGTGGATTCAAAATTAGGAGAAAATTATGATGTTAACCAGCAGAAAAGGATTGCATGCTTGTTGCTTTTATGCTTTAAGTATATGTTGATGAGGCAAAGTTGAACATCACAAATATTGGGAAGATTCCTAATTTTTATGCTGTTGAAATTTTGTCTCATCAACTGTATCTTACCGGGTTTGTCTCTTGCACTGTAAGTTAGAATTGAAGTTCAGCTATATCTGATAACTAGTTGATTTCTTTGGTGCGTATCCAAAAACTTATTCTACTTCTTGTGGTCTTTCATATGTTATTTGATTCCTAGGGTAGGTTTTGTGTTTAGTGTAGGTTTGATATTTACTTCTAGGCCTATGTGTGTGTGTGTGTGTGTGTGTGTGTTCAACAATGTATCATCATGCATGTCAATTAATATATGTCATTTTGATAGAGCATGGGCAATAACACAGAAGCAAATGTAAGTTTTACGATTGGGGTGGAAGCAAAGAATTGGTTGCCGAAGGACGAGTGCATCTACTCCCATGAGAAAATTTTCTAAATCTATTACAATAATACGTTTATATTACTAGTATCTTTTTTTATGAATTTTTGATTATGTATCAACAAATATTGGTTATACGATAGAGGGCAAATTTCCCGGTGAATGCCAAATGCAAGCTCTATGGAGACGTAACTCATTCATGGAATGCTTATCAGATGCTTTTGTTTCGACGGTAGCATGTCCTATTAATGCTAGATTGGATTCAACTTTTACGTAAGTTTCACAACCTTTTGTGTGTATACAAACCCATCACTAACATTTAATATTCCAGATTTTGCATCTGTTTGTGTATTTCATATACTTGGTCTATTTGTGCACTCAATAACTATTTGAAGTAATATAACCTTCATCACTTACTATTTGGATTTTGGACGCATAAAAGCTGGAATCATATAAAATTAAATTCTTCATAGGAGTTAGTTCTTAATCAAGCAGAGAATTTCAACTTTATCAATAAATTAATAAAATTTGGTCACTCAGGTTGGTTCTTGGTCATATCTACTACATTCGACTTAAGATACACAAATACTCAGGTTAGTTCAAAATATGCACTTGGATTATAATGCTACAGCAACAAGTAAGCGCTCTCCATACTGTTTGCTTGATTTCCTAGGCAAAGCACTGCATGCACATTAGAGATCACCAGAAAGAAGTGTTGAATCCAATGAAAAAAATTAATGACAATTGCGAGTTTTGTTAAATAAAAGAAAGGTATACACAGAGTGACGTACGCAGAAACCTAAATCAGTGTGATCCAAAATTTGAAAATAAATTAAAAATTTATAAATGACATAAACATATTCATATACTCATTCCTCATTTTGGATCAGAAGATATGTCGGTGTCTAGTTGGTTGATTAGATCTGCTGAGTTTGTTGTTAAGTACGCTATTATGTCTGTGTCTGGTTGATTTCTTTATGAGAGTGTTTTTCATTGCTGTGGTGTTGTTTTTTGCTACAAACTTTGCGTGCCTGAGGTTTAGGTGGGTTTAGTGCTTTTTTTTTATGGTTGTTGTTTTCTATTTGAAGGGATGTTTTGTGCTATGTAAATGCATGTGGTCATGCCCAGTTGTTGACATGTGAGTCTTGTTCCCATCTATGTAAGTGTAGTCGTGAATTGTATTGCCACTGAAGTTTCTAGCCTTTTCAATGACTAGTGACTACAGAGGCAGCTTGGGAACTCTTTGCTGGTTAGTGATACCATATTGTTGCCATAATCTATTGGTGACAAGCGACTGCTTCGGCTTGCTGAATTGCTAAGCCAAGAGTGGATGTACCCGCGGCTGCTGCTCTGAAACAGCAAGCACAAGCTTGCTACTCCGAAACAGCAAGTCATGGCTTGTTGTTTAGAAGAAGCAATCTCAGGCTTGCTGTTCCAACAAGCCATGGCTTGCTGTTTCAGAACAGCAACCCATGAATACATACACTCTTGGCTCATATTATTTTGCTGTAATTTGTTGACTGCAGATAAAAATAGATGTTGAGTTCATATTATTTGTAGTAGGTATTATAAGTTAAAAATGTTGTTTTTTATTTAATTACTAATGGTTAAATTTCATCCTTGTAGGTAGGTGAAGAATAATGTTGATGCAAGGAATGCAAGGATGTTTTCTTGAAGTTTATTTTGGTATCCGTGTAGTATGTTTATTTTGTAGTCGGAAAGACTTTTATTTTGGTGAAGGCTTTGTAGTAGGAATGCACATGATGTATTTGTTTACAAACTTTGTAAACTTTGTTTATGTATTTTGTTCAATTTCACTAATGGAAGCAACTACTAGTCGTGTTTTTATATAATTATTTTTCATTTGATTTTTTGGTGAAGCAGTTGTACTATGATAATAGTATAGTTTAGGTTAATATATGTTGTGCATATTTCTATAGCACAAATGATATGCCGTGTAAATATTACTAACAACGTTTCATGATCGCTGATAAAACGAGAGGGAACTTTTTTATAGCGTGTAAAAAAAGTAGATAAATATTGGTAACAGCGTTTAAAATTAGTTGTTGAAAGTCTATGTGTGAAGTCGTACATTTTTTGACAACTCGTTTCAAATGTTGTCTATTTTTTAAAACAACAACTAAAATAAGTTGTGTATGGCATATTAACAGCTAGCTCAAAATGCTGTAAAATGTGAAATGCAACAGCGTTTATTCTACTGCTATTGAAAAAAGGGACTGCGACAATATGTCGCTATACAACGTTCATCAAAACGCTGTAAAATCGTACAACGCTTTTGGAACGCTGTTAAAAGCATTTTTTGTTGTGGTGTCTCGGATTGATATGGGAAAGTTTCTTCATTAAATACAACACGACTGCTTGTGAAAACTCTTCCATTTTGGTCTAAACACTTATAACCTTTCTGATTTTGAGCATACCCTATGAAGTTACATGGTTTAGATCTAAATTCAATTTTTGTCTATTATATGGCCTTAAATATGAGTTACAAAGGCATCCAAAAATTCTTAAATAATTGTGGCCTGGTTTAACATTCATTAGCTTTTCAAGTGGACTGATTCCTTCAAGTACTTTTGTTGGCAATCTATTTATTAAATAAACTGCAGTATTGAAGGATTCAGGCCAAAATTTTAGTGGCATTTTTGTCTATGCTAATAATGTTAAGTCAGTTTCAACTACATGTCTGTGTTTTCTTTCAACTAGGCCATTTTGCTCAGAAGTATAAGGGCGTTTTGTTCTATGAATTATTCCTCCTTTTGGAAAATATTCTTTTAAAGACCTGTACTCTGTTCCACCATCAGATTGAATAATTTTAGCATGTGAGTTTGTTTATTTTTCCACCTGAGTTATAAAAAGCACAACAATATCATGAGTTTCGTATTTGGATTTCATAAAATATATTCATGTGAACCTACTGAATGCATCAACAAAAGATATGTAGTATTAGTATCCATAACCTAAACTAATTGGTGTAGGACCCCATAAATCAGTGGCAATGAGCATTAGGGGTTCGATGTACTCAGTATCTGAGTTACTGAAAGGTAATTTATGACTTTTACCCATGTGACAACAAGTACATACACGAGGTAAAGAAATATTTTCAAATTTGGCATTGTTTTTTGTGAGAATCTATTTAACAATACAAGTACCGAGGTGACCCAGTTTGTTATTCCACAAACTAAAAATATTGATCTTTTTAGTACAATTAATTTCACTATGATTACACGGTAAATTTTCCTTTACATTATTGCACATGTTTTGACTGAATTTGTATAGTCCCTTCACCTCATTGCCCTGCAATAAAATATTTCTAGTAAGTATGTCCCTAACCAAGCAATACTATGGATAAAATTCAAAATATACTTGGTTATGATATGCAAATTGAGACGCACTTATAAGGTTTTTCTTGATATCAGGGACTCTTTGTAATTTACTTAAAATGAGATGTTTATTTCTTGCAGAAAGGCAACCATAGATTCCTTTCCAACGGAATAGGTCTCACCCTATGATTCGTTCTAAGTCAAAAGTTATTCCCTGTACAAGACTAACAAGGGTAAAATGGTCACAAACAAAATTGGTAAAATTATGGACATGTCTGACATCCCCATAAACAACATATCAAAAGATGAGAATGATCTAACCCTCATGGAATAAAATAAAAATATTTTATGAACTTCCAATATGTAAAATGTGGGCTGTTACATTCTTCCCTCCCCCTTTTAGGAATTTCTCCCCCAAAATTCCAAGAAAACACAAACAATCACAATAATCTCGCATGCTTATCATCCATATGAAGCAAATTCTATCATCCAAACTTGCAACCATCAAGCCATGCATCCATAGCCTTATCCTAGCATGCGGAATTCTATCAAACAACAACAAGAATACAATGATATAACGATGATACGATATCAAAGGGTCCTACCGAAGAAGAGTTCTGGATGAGTGGCTTTCATGCTCTCTTCTGTCTCCCACGTACAGCCGTCGGTAATAACCAGCCAACCCAAGGAACTCTAAACATCCGTCGCATTCTTAGGTCTATCCCAGTCCTAGATTGTTGCTACTTTAGCGGGGTCAATCGCTATTCCATTTCCAAAAACAACATGGCCTAAGAACCTCACTTCACTCTTCCAAAAGTGACACTTCGAAACTTTGCTCTCAATTGATGCTTTCGCAAGATTTCTAACACAACTCTCAAGTGCGCCTTGTACTCTTCCTCATTCCGAGAGTAAAACAGAATACCATCTACGAACACAAGCATGAACTTGTTCAACCGATCTCTAAAAACCCTATTCATAAGATCCACGAAATACACTGGAGCTTTAATCAACTTGAATTCATCACCAACCATTCGAAGAAATCGGATGATGTCCTAAAAGCAGTCTTTGGTACACAATCCTTAGCCACCCTCAATTGGTGAAACCTAGTTGCCAAATCCATCTGAGAAAACACTTTGGCTTCGTGAAGCGGATTGAACAAGTCGTCTATCCTTGGCAATGGATACATGTTCTTTTTGGTCATCTTATTCAGCTCACGATAGTCCACACACAATCTTAACGAGCCATCAGCCTTGGTTGCAAACACAATCGGTGCACCCCATTCGGATACACTCCTCTGAATGAATCCAATTCCCAAAAGGTCACGAATTAACACCTCCAACTCTCGTTGTTCCTTAGGCGCCATCTGCCTAAGAGGCATAACGATTGGTCTAGAAACTTTGACCAAATCGATCCTAACCTTGATCTCACGATGCGGCTGCAACCCTTTGACATCGTCAAAGATATCTACATATTCATTAGCAATCAACACTGATGATAGGTCTTCTTGTGGAATCCCAAGCGAATATAGATAACTCACGAAGTCCCCGTTTTCGCGCTTACATCTAGTCAACACCTTTCGCCCTTCCACATCCTCGACCCTCACCTCTAGCTTCTCGCAATTCACCCTTGTCGCATACCTCTTGAGCCAATCCATGCCCAAGATGATCCCAAACCCAGCGAAGTTAAACACAAAGCAATCACATACAAAAGAGAAACCATGACTCGACAACACTAGACTATAACACAATATGCACAAACTGGACGAACTCCCAACTAGATTTGTCACAACCAGTGGCCTATCACAAATCTCGGGTTCCAAACCCAAGCGATAAACAAGCTCATTGCGAATGAATGAATGCGATGCTCCAGTATCAAACAAAACTCGAACTGAAACACCATTAACAAAAAGAGTACCTTACACCACGACACCCTTTCCCTTCTCCTCTGCAGTAGGAGCTCTTGCGAAAGTTGGCACGGCTTCCAAAGAATATGCCCTCACAACCTGCTTGCCCTTAGCTGATTCTGGTCAGTCTTTCTTCTCATGCCCAAGCTTCCCACACTTGAAGCACTTGGCTTTGGGATTCTTGCACTCACTAGCAAAATAGCCTTTCTGTTGGCAGTTAAAGCAAACCACCTCACTCTTTGGCTTCTTTTGTCCATTCTTCCCTTTTTGTTGTTGTTGCTTCCTCTTCTTATTATTACCACCCTGCTGTGGCTTCTGTTCTTCCTTTGGTGCAACAACAGACATCTTCTTAGGAAACAGACTTTCATGTCTCAAAGCCTTCTCGACGATCTTCTCAAAGCTATCATCGAGGTGATCCACAAGCTGATTCCCAAGATATTCATCCAACCCCAAGACAAACTTCTCATTCTTTTGATAAGAAGTATCCACATATGAATGAGCATGCTTCGAAAAAGCTTCGATGTCAGAAATATAGTCAAGAACTGGCCGACCATTCTGCTTAAGCTCCGCGAATCTCATAAATAGAATAGACTTTTGCACGGTGGAGATAAACTTTGCTACAAATTTAGCGTGGAACTGCTCCCATGAAATATCCTCTTCAGGGGTCTCAAGTGTGATGGAGTTCCACCAGTCCATTGCACTGCCCTCTAACTGCCTTGATGTAGGCTTCCTGTTTGTTGCATCATGAATTCCCAAGTGCCTGAAGATCCGAACGCAAGTATCTGTCCACCTCTGGACTTCTTCAACTGATTCAGTGCACTTGAATTGTTTTACTTCCATGAAGAAAAGTCTTTGCATAGCTTTGCAAATTCTACAGCTCTAGGCACTGGAACTCCAACATCAATCGTAGCCGCCACTGGAGTGGGAACCCTATTCATGATCGTTGCCGCCATGGCCTCAAATATAGCTAGGTAGTCTGGTTCGCCACCATTTCCCCCTCTAGTATTAGCTCCATTAACAACGTGTCTTGGTGGCCGTCAACTCATTCTAAATCTACAATTTAGAATAATTAGCCACTTCCAAGAAAAACAGCTAAAGCGCTACAACGCTACTACTATATATGCTAATATATATAGTAAGCATCCAACTGAAATCTACAAGAACGTCTCCCATATGTAATTACGTCTTTGAACTTTGGCCAAAACCGTTAACCAGGGCTCTGATACCAAATGTGATGACCGTCTATAGCCCCCTTACTAAACAAGAGGGATAATGCGCTAAAAGGTGTGCATGGCAGCTATGGACGATCATCAAGGTAGGTAAACACATCGAAACCCATCGTAGAACTCACAGCGCAAGGATAAAATATAATAGAACATATACAACAGGTAATAGTAGTGAAGCATTATATAGAAAACTTTCCAAACTTTCACAACATCCCAAAAGATTATTCCAACATCATAGGAAATATTAAGCATGTACATAAGGCCTCACTATAGCACTCATAGAGCAACTCAAACAGCGGAAATAGAAATACTAGATAGTAGTAAAACTGGTACGTGAGCCTCCTGCTCGCCATCAATCAGCATCATCGTCCTCACTAAAGCATCACCTGTCACCTGCTACTCAGTCTGCCCATCCCTGACTGGATGAACAACCCAAGGTAATAAGAGGAAACATAAAATCTTGAGTCAGACAAAAGTCTTAGTGAGCGATAAAAGAACTAACAAACTTCATCAATAAAGTACATGAGAATGGGTAAATTTACCAACCACTACCCAACACTAGAGAAGAACTCAACCATATCTTCCCCACATTGGACAGTGATAGACTTTACGATAAACAATCCAACCATTCATTCATCGAAACCAGAACATCCATCCAATCACGGAAAACACTCATAACATCTGGATTATATATATCTCATATAAACCGTCCTAATCGAATTCAACATTCCTCAAGCACAAGATCAAGAGGCCTAAACCATTATCAGAAAAGCACTCAAGGGATGTCTCCTTTGACATTGGATAACCTACATGAGACCGTACAAACAGAACAACCAAACATCCATGATTGACTCTGGCTATCACCGCCAATCCTGCTTTGAAACCATTGTTAATCGTATGACGGCCAACCTTGCCTCATGTCAAGGGATAATTGTAACCCCAGTTCTAGCATAAACTCCATATGTCAAAGCTTGACAATGTCCAACCTTGACAACTAGGCATTTCCCCAAGACTTGGGGTACTCGACCTACAGCCGGTCTTTTAGACGTCTCTATCGTACCTCTGCTTCGAGCCTGTTAGAACTTAAGACAACCATAATCTCTCGGACTTCGCATATCTAGTCATCCAACCCGATGAATTTTCCTAGCACAAGAAACCTTCTCAAGCAACCATTATCCACCAACTCACAACCTTTGAGTTGTCACCTCATTTGCTGATCTACGCCGATTGACGAACACCTTTCAACACTTTGAACCTTCCAACTTGAATTTACTTCGAAGTCACACCATCATCGAGCCAAGTTACACCACTGCGCTGCGGCTTGAGTAGGGTTCGGGGGGTTTCCCCTAAAAAATATTTTTTTCACGCTCTTTTCTTCCAACCCGGGTCATACCCGAAAAACGTACTTTTTCAGAACTGTGCGACCGATCCTGTCTTGATCGACCGATCGACCCAACATGGTGCGACCGACCCTCCCTTTTATCAATCCAACATGGTGCGATCGACCCGTACTTCTTGGCTCGACCGGCCACTATTAGTTGATCCATACATCCATGCTTCAAAACATGTAAGACTGACCAGCTCATCCTTGCACTACCAGTAGATGACCAACTGACCAAATTAATTCATCCATAGGTTCGCTCGGTCCCATCACCCGAGCGAGCTCGAACCAAACAACCATCTAGGAATGCACGACCGACCCAACACCAGGAGCGACCGATCACCTGCTTCTTAAAGCCAAAACCCCAGGTTTTTCCCCTTGCACAACTGACCCTGATTGCTTCTACTATGTGCGACCGACCCCTATTTCTGTCTTGTCCTCCAAGAAACTACTCTAGGTACAAACGACCCCCTGCGTGTGACCCAAAACCTGCACTTCACCAATTCCACTCCGATTTCCATCAAAAATCCGCCAAACGTTAGATTCGACGAAATCAACTTGTATAATCCATCAAATATAATCAAAAACACGGTATGAATCCACTAACAACATGAAAACCATAGTTTTCACCAAACCGTATACAATCACTCCAAAAACAATCATGAATGAACATATGAACAAAACTGAAGATCTAACTTGCACAATCATATGGAATAACATTTAATCAACGATCTAAACTTACTAGATGAAATCATAGGGTGATTCATGTGAACATGGACTAAACATGGGGTAGATCCAAGGTAAAGCACTTAAATATGATGAAAGACATGATCAATCACACAAACACTTCATTGAATCCATGTGAGAGATGTAAACCACTCATCGATTCTCCCAAACAAGCAAAAATCAATCCGTACAGCAAGAAACTCGCACCAAACACCTTAATCCGATGAATCCTTGCTTCAATTAACATAGATCTGCCTCCAATGGTGTAGATCTTAAATTTCCCTCATTGGGTTTGGATTTTTAATGGTGGAAAGGTGTTAGAGGAAGGAGGAGCACAAGGCCTCCAAATGAGAGAATGGAAAACTAAAACCATTTCCCATATCCCTTACCTCCTATATATACCCTTCCATCAGCCCACTAATGGGGCTTCCCAAATCAGCCCATTGTGGCTCTCTAAACCTAAACAGCTAACTGAAAAACCTTAAAACGACGATTTATCCCAAACCGCTAAGCCAAATCTTTAATGTAACCACTCTACGGAAAGGCAACCATAAATTCCTTTCCAATGGCACAGGTCTCACCCTATGATTCGTCCTGAATCAAAAGTTATGCCCTGTACAAGACTGACAAGGCCAAAATGGTCACAAATAAAATTGGTAAAATTTTTGGATATGTCTCACATCCCCATAAACAACATATCAAAAGATGATAATGATCCAACCCTCAGGGAATAAAATAAAAATATTTTACGATCTTCCAATACGTAAAATGCGGGTTGTTACATTCTCCCCTCCCCCCGACTTCAGGAATTTCTCCCCCGAATTTACAAGCAAACACAAACAACCACAATAATCCCACATTCCTATCATCCATGGGAAGCAAATTATATCATCCAAACTAGCAACCATCAAGCCAAGCATCCATAGCCTTATCCTAGCATGCAGAATTCTATCAAATAACAACAAGAATACAATGATATGATATCAAAGGGTCCTATCGATGAAGAGTTCTGGATCAGTCGCCCTCTTGGTCTCTTCCATCACCCACGTACAATCGTCGCCATCTTCGCTCCTCTATACCTTGACTAGCATAACCGTCTTCCTCCTAAGTTGTTTCGTGTTATTTCCCACAACACAAAGTGGCTCATGAGGTCTCTCAATTACGGTCTCTACTTCTAGGTCTTCGTATTTCTCTGGAGATACTACTACATTCAAATCATGCATGAAATTCCGTAGAAATGACACGTGAAACACATTATGCACGCTCGACATCTTCTCAGGTAACTCCAATCTATATGCGAGATTTCGCTCGACTATCGGAAATGGTCCAACGAACCTAGGAGCCAACTTTCCTTTACTTCTCAAACGAACCATATGCTTCAATGGTGAAATCTTCACGAAAACCATATCGCCTATGTCAAATTCCAAATCTTTTCGACGTTTATCAGCATAACTCTTCTGACGATCTTGGCCCGCCTTTATTCGTTGCCGATCGATCTCGATACAATCTGAGGTCTCTCTAGTCATCTTCGGCCAAAGTATCAACTTATCTCCAGTTTCTAACTAACATATTGGAGAATTGCACGGTCTACCATACAACACCTCGTATGGTGCCAACCCAATGCTAGATTGGTAGCTATTATTATATGCAAACTCAACTAGATGTAGATGGCCTTCCCACAATCTCCTAAAAGATCTTCCATAACTCGGTTAACCCTCTCGGTTTGGAAACCAGTTTGGGGATGGCAAGCCATACTCAAACATAACACGGTTCCCAAAGCTTCTTGCAAACTCCTCCAAAATCCGCTAGTGAACAACAGATCTTGATCACTTACTATACTCTTTAGGATAAAATGGAATCGAACAATCCATTTAAGATAAAGTTCAGCCAATTTCGATGTCGTCCTAGGCGACTTGATAGGAATGAATCTCGCACTTTTGGTCAAGCGATCCACAATGACCCAAATCCCTTCATTTCCTATCCTGGTTCTAGGTAGTGCATCAAAAAAATCCATCGATATCTGGTCCTATTTCCACATAGGAACCTCCAATGGCTGAAGCAAACCACGCGGCTACTTCTGTTCAACTTTCACCAACTGACAATTCATGCACTTGGAAATGAATTTTCCAATATCTCGCTTCATCCCCTCCCAGTAGTAGACTCGCTTCATGTCCTGATACGTCTTATTACCACCGGGGATGAATCGTTAACTTCGAGTGATGACATTCCCTCAAAACCTCATCTCTCATTCCGTCAATATCAAGAACAACTAATTGTCCTTGTTTTCGAAGCCAACCTTCTCGATCAACCTCGAACTCTTTATTCTCTGGTTCCTGCTTCTAGATAAACTCGACAAGCTTTGCATCTCGCTTTTGGATCTCGCCAATCCATTTGATAAGAGTAGGTCTTATCGATAAGCTTGCCAACATCTCAGGTTCGACCTCACACCTTGGCCTGAAATCAAACCTTTCTAAATACTTGAGGCTCTTCCATTCTGAAAACATCGCTCCCAAACTCGCGTGTCTTCGACTCAACGCATCTGCAACTATGTTACCTTTGTCAGGAGTATAGGCTATACCAAAATCATACGATGCCAGAAACTCTATCCATCGTTGCTGTCGAAGATTCAAATACTTTTAGGAGAAAAGATAGTTCAACGATTTGTGATTCGTAAACAACTCAAATCGAATTCCTAATAGGTAATATCTCCACGTCTTTAGAGCAAACACAATCACAGCTAAATCCAAATCATAAGTTGGGTAATTCTTCTCATGTGGCATCTGTCGACTCGCGTAGGCCACAACCTTATTCTTCTGCATTAGTATTGCCCCAAGTCCAGTACCACATGCATCGGTGGATACCACCATTTATTCATTCCCACTTGGAATGGTCAACATAGGAGAAGTTGTCAATCTCTCCTTCAGGATTCCAAATGCTTGCTCACACTTTGCATCCCATATAAACACTTCGTTCTTCTTTGTCAATCCCATCAATAGTGCAGCTACCTTGGAGAAATCCTTAATAAACCGTCATTAATAACCAGTCAACCCAAGGAAACTCCAAACATCCATCGCATTCTTAGGTTTATCCTAGTCATGGATTGCTGCCACTTTAGCCGAGTCAACCACTATTCCATTTCAAGAAACAACATAGCCTAAGAACCTCACTTCACTCTTCCAGAAGTGGCACTTCAAAAACTTTGCTCTCAGCTGATGCTTTCACAAAATTTCCAACACAAGTGCGTCTTGTGCTCTTCCTCATTCCGAGAGTAAACAAGAATATCATCTACGAACACAAGCATGAATTTGTTCAACTGATCTCTGAAAACCTTATTCAAAAGTTCCATGAAATACACTGGCGCGTTAGTCAATCCGAATGGCATCACCAACCATTCGTAGAAACTAGATGGGGTCCTAAATGCAGTCTTTGGTACACTATCCTTAGCCACCCTCAATTTGTGAAACCCCGTTGCCAAATCCATCCAAAAAAACACTTTGGCCTCGTGAAGCTGATCGAACAGGTCGTCTATCCTTGGCAACGGATACTTTTTCTTTTTGGTCACCTAATTCAGTGCATGATAGTCCACTCACAATCTTAACGAGCCATCCACCTTGGTTGCAAACACGATCGGTGCACCCCATTCGGATACACTCCGCTGAATGAATCCTTTCCCAAAAGGTCACGAACTTGCATCTCCAACTCTCGCTGTTCCTTAGGCACCATCTGCCTAAGAGGCAGAACAATTGGTCTAGCACCTTCGACCAAATCAATCCTAACCTCGATCTCACAATGCGGCGACAACCCTTTGAACTCGTCAAAGACATCTACATACTCATTAGCAATCAACACTAATGACAGGTCTTCTTGTGGAATCCCAAGCGAATTTAGCACGAAGTCCCCGTCTTCGTGCTTACATCTAATCAACACCTTTCGCCCTTCCACATCCCTGACCCTCACCTCTAGCTTTTCGCAATTCACTCTTGTTGCATACCTCTTGAGCCAATCCATGCCCAAGATGATCCCTAACCCAGCGAAGTTCAACACAAAGCAATCACACACAAAAGAGAAACCATGACTCGACCACACTAGATGACGTCACACATGCACAAACTGGATGAACCCCCAACTGGATTTGTCACAACTAGTGGCCTATCACAAATCTCGAGTTCCAAACCTAAGCGATAAACAAGCTCATTGCAAATGAATGAATGCGATGCTCCAGTATCAAACAAAACTCGAACTGAAAAACCATTAACAGAAAAAGTACCTTGCACCACGACACCCTTTCCCTTCTCCTCTGCAGTAGGAGCTCTTGAAGAAGTTGGCACGGCTTCCAAAGCATATGCCCTCGCAACCTGCTTGTCCTTAGCTGATTCTGGATAGTCTTTCTTCTCATGTCCAGGCTTCCCACACTTGAAGCACTTCTTCTCAGCTTTGGGATTCTTGCACTCACTAGCAAAATGGCTTTCTGTTGGCAGTTAAAGTAAACCACCTCACTCTTAGGCTTCTTTTGGCCATTCTTCCCTTTCAGTTGTTGCTGCTTCATCTTCTTATTATTACCACCCTGTTGTGGCTTCTGTTCTTCCTTAGGTGCAACAACAAACATCTTCTTAGGAATTAGACTTTCATGTCTCAAAGCCTTCTCGATGATCTTATAAAAGCTATCATCGAGGTCAGAAATATAGTTAAGAACTGGTCGACCATTTTGCTTAAGCTCCACGAATCTCTTAAACAGAATAGGCTTTTGCACGGTGGAGATAAACTTCGCTTCAAATTTAGGCTAGAGCAGCTCCCATAAAATATCCCCTTCAGGGGTTTCAAGTGTGATAGAGTTCCATTTGTCTATTTCTCTGCCCTCTAACTACCTTGATGCAATCTTCCTCTTTGTTGCATCATCAATGCCCAAGTCCTTGAAGATCTGAACACAAGTATCTGTCCACCTTTGGACTTCTTCAACTGGTTCAGTGCCCTTGAATTGGTTTCCTCCCAATAAAGAATTTTTTTGCATAGCTTTGCAAATTCTACAGCTCTAGGCATTGGAACTCCAACATCAACCATAGCCGCCACTAGAGTGGGAACCCTATTCATGATCGCTGTGGCCACGGCCTCGAACATGGCTGGGTAGTCTGGTTCGCCACCATTTCCCACTCTACTATTAGCTCCCCTAGCAACGTGTCTTGGTAGTCGTCTACTCATTCTAAATCCACAATTTAGAATAACTAGCACTTCCAAGAAAAATTGCTAAAGAGCTACAACCACTACTACTATATATGCTAATATATATTGTAAGCATCCAACTGAAATCTACAAGTACGTCTCTCATATGTAATTACGTCTTCGAACTTTGGCCAAAACCATTAACCAGGGCTCTGATACCAAATGTGAGACCGTCCATAGCCCCCACACTAAACAAGAGGAAAAATGCGCTGAAAGGTGTGCACGGCAGCTATAGACGACCATCAAGGTAGGTAAACACATCGAAACCTGTCGTAGAACTCACAGCACAAGGATAAAATATAATAGAACATATACAACAGGTAATAGCAACGAAGTATTATATAGAAAACTTTCCAAACTTTCACAACATCCCAGAAGATTATTCCAACATCATAGGAAATATCAAGTATGTATATAAGACCTCCCTATAGCACTCATAGAGCAACTCAAACAGCGGAAATAGAAATACTAATTAGTAGTAAAACTGCTCATGAGCCTCCTGCTCGCCATCGATTAGCGTCATCGTCCTCACTAAAGCATCACCTGTCACTTGCTACTCAATCTGCTTGTCCCCGACCGGATGAACAGTTCAAGGTAATAAGAGGAAACATAAAACCTTGAGTTAGACAAAAGTCTTATTGAGCGATAAAACAACTAACAGACTTCATTAATAAAGTACATGAGAATGGGTAGATTTACCAACCACTACTCAACACTAGATAAGAACTCAACCATATCTTCTCCACATCGGACAGTGATAGCATTTACGATAAACAATCCAACCATTCATTCATGGAAACCAGAACATCCATCCAATCATGGTAAACACTCATAACATCTAGATTATATATATCTCATATAAACCATCCTAATCGAATTCAACATCCCTCAAGCACAAGCCTGAGGCCTAAACCAGTATTAGACAAGAACTCAAGGAGCATCTCCTTCGACATTGGATAACCTACATGAGATGGTACAAACGGAACAACCAAACAATCAAACATTCATGACTGACTCTGGCTATCATCGCTAATCCTTCTTTGTAACCATCGTTAATCATATAACGGCCGACCTTGCCTCATGTCAAGCACTAATGGTAACCCCAGTTCTAGCATAAACTCCATATGTCCAACCTTGACAATGTCCAACCTTGACAACTAGGCCTTTCCCCAAGACCCAGGGTACTCGAACTACAACTGGTCTTTTAGACGTCTATATCGTACCCCTGCTTCGAGCTTGCTAGAACTTATGACAACGAAAATCTCTCGGCCTTCGCATCTCTAGTAATCTAACCTGATGCCTTTTCCTAGCTTATGCAACCTTCTCGAGCAACCATTATCCACCAACTCACAACCCTTGAGTTGTCACCTCATTCACTGATCTACGCCGATTGACAAACACCTTTCAACACTTCGAACCTTCCAACTTGAATTTACTTCGAAGTCACACCATCACCGAGCCAAGTTACACCATTGCGTTGTGGCTTGAGTACGCTTCGGTGGGGGGACGGCGTGCCCTCGAAAATATATTTTTTCAAGCTCTTTTCTTCCAACTCGGGTCGTACATGGAAAACGTACTTTTTTAGAAAATGACCCTATGCGACCGACCCTGTCTTGCTCGACCGACCGACCCAACATGGTGCGACTTACCCTCCCTTTTATCAATCCAACATGGTGCGACCGACCCGTACTTCTTGGCTCGATTGACTAGTGTTAGTTGGACCATACATCCATGCCTCTAAACATGCATGACCGACCAGCTCATCCTTGCATGACCAGTTTATGACTGACCGACCAGATTAATTCACCCATAGGCTCGCTTGGTCCCGTCACCGAAGCTCGCTCGAACCAAAAAAACCATCTAGAAATGTACGACCGACCCAACACCAAGAGAGACCGATCGCCTACTTCTTAAAGCCAAAACCACAGGTTTTTTCCACTTGCATGATCGACCCTGATCGCTTCTACTACGTGCAACCAACCCCTATTTCTGTCTTGCCCTCCGAGAAACTAATACAAGTACGAACGACCCCCTGCGTGTGACCCAAAACCTGCACTTCACCAATTCCACTCTGATTTCCACCAAAACTTCGCCAAACGTTAGATTCGACAAAATCAACTTGTCTAATTCGTTAAATATGTTCAGAAACACGGTATGAATCCGCTAACAACATGAAAACAATAGTTTTTTTCCAAATCATACACAGTCACTCCAAAAACCATCATGAGTGAACATGTGAACAAAACTAAAGATCTATCTTGGATATTACTATGGAATAACATGGAATCAATGATTTATACTTATTAGATGAGATCATATGGTAATTCATGTGAACATGGACTAAACATGTTGTAGACCCAAGGTAAAACACTTAAATATGATGAAAAGCATGATCAATCACTCATAGACTTCATTGAATCCATGTGAGAGATGTAAACCACTCACCGATTCTCCCAAATAAGCAAAAATCAATGAAAAAGGAATCCGAATAGCAAGCACCTCACTCCAAACACCTTGATCCGATGAATCCTTGCTTCTATTGATGTAAATCTAGTCTCCAGGACTTTAGATCTTCAATTTCCCTCCTTGGGTTTGGATTTTTAATGGTGGAAAGGTGTTAGAGGAAGGAGGAGCACAAGGTCTCCAAATGAGAGAATGGAAAACTAAAACCATTTCCCATATCCCTTACCCCCTATTTATACTCTTCCATCAACCCACTAATGGGCCTTTCCAAATCAACCCATTGTGGCTCTCCAAACCAGAACAGCCAACTGAAAAACCTTAAAACAGCGATTTCTCCCAAACCGATGAGCCAAATCTTTAATGTAACCACTCTACGGAAAGGCAACCATAAATTCCTTTTCATTGGCATAGGTCACGCCCTCTGATTCATCCTAAGTCGAAAGTTATTCCCTGTACAAGACTGACAGGGCCAAAATGGTCAAAAACAAAATTGGTAAAAATTATGGATATGTCTGATATCCCCATAAACAATATATCAAAATATTAGAACAATCTAAACCTTTAGGAATAAATTAAAAATATTTTATGATCTTCCGATACGTAAAATACGGGTTGTCACAGCAACCACCTAACTTTTGTAAGGAAGAAAGCATGTAGTTAAAATCCCCACCTAAAATCCATGGGTCACCATGAGAAAGAATTTGACAAATATTATTTAGAAAAGAATTCCTTAGAGATGAAGCATTGTGAGCATAAACTGATGTGAGAAAGAAAACAGAATTAGAATGAAGATAGATACACTTGAAATGAAGATACTGATCCAAAGAGGAAAATTTAATAAGATTAAAAAACTGCGGATTCCACAAGATAAGAAGACAACCAAAATTTTCATTAGCTAGATTATGATCAAACTTCCATCTTGGAGATATGAATGAAGCTGCTTCAGAAGTAGAAAACAAGTCCGGCTTGGTCAGATAAACACAATAATTGAATGTTCTTGTCTTGAATGAAAATTTTAATCTCACTTTGCTTTGAGGGAAGATTAATCCCTCTTATATTCCAGAAACATATATTATGCTTTATTTCTTAAATTGAAGAGATTTTAATGATGGAGTAGGATTCTGCCTAGTATTTCTTTTTGAAAAGGATTTCTGATTTCCCAATGGAAAAACATCATCCTGTTTAAATTCATCACCTTCATCAATATCATCATTTTCAGCTAAACTCAAGTCTGATTTCTTTTTCTTACCTTTCTTTGACTTTGAAGTTGACTTAGAAGCAGAAGCCAAAAAATCACTAACCCATTGACTTTGGAGGAAATGTAGTAAAGTCCTTCTCATTAAAACCTGATGAGGAAGAGTCATTAGTTGCATCATTGCCAATAGATTGATTAGGAGGTAGAGGAGGAATGATGTCTTTTGGAGGAGCTAGATGGGAATACAAGGAAGAAGTGTGACTAGTAGAATCATTAAGTTTGCAACTAAATGAAAAGGTAGAAGGAATTTGAAAGCTAAAGGAGGAATCACTTGCTTGATTACTAAGTGATGAAGAGAAAGAAGATGAATATGATAAGGAATTATGTGAGAAGGACAAATTCTGTACATGTAGATTATTCAAGGAAGCAGATGAGTCTGATGTAGGTAAATCAAAAAGAGATGAGAAGGGATTATCAAAAATAAAGTCATCTTGCATTTGCTTGCCTTTATGGTTAATGTCATCATAAGGTTTTCATTCAGTAATATGATCATCTTTCCTTTGAACAACACAGTTTCCATTCTTATCAACTATCACAATATTCTGATTACCCCTGCCAAGAGTTGATGTATTGACATCCATACTTTCATCATTATTTACTTGTTGAATATCTTCAGAAGACACATTACCCTTAATCTTAACAACCTTCTCCATAGCCTCATTAACATCTTTATGCACATCAGTCCCAAATTTACCCAATTTCCTCTTCCAAACTTGTTTCCTCTTATTAGTAACCCAGGTCCAGCTGTAACGACCCGGATTTTGAGCCATTTAATTCTGAACATTCAAATTGGTTTTAAATATTTTATTTGGATTATAAAATAGATTTTTATAAGGAATTTATTTATTTAAAACAAAATTTTAATGTATAATTTATAATATAATTATAACCGAGCTTGAAATAATCGCGGTAGTTCATAATGTACGATTTAAACATCGATTGGATATACATGATCCAATATAAGTTGGATTTCTTTGAAACAAGAAATGTTCGGACCTATTTGGTTATATTTTTTTCATGAAAGTGAAAAATTGAGATTTCGTCTTATAGATTTAGAGTTATGTCCAAATTAAAATTTAAAATAGTCACTATGGAATTATTTATAAACTATAATGGTTTATTTTATATACAAATTGATTTTAAATAAACCGAATGTCGTTTTAATTTGAGATATCGAGTTATAAATCCAGATATATTTATTTTAAAGCTATATGATGTTCTATTCGTACATATATACGATAATATTTATTTATTATTAATTTAGTTGTTTTGAATTTATTATCATTATAATTATTTATTTCAAATATGGATTTTGAATTTGGATAGGGTTTTCAAATGATGTATGGTTAATTTAACTTATAGAATATTACTGTAATTTGTAATCTAGGAAATAAACAACCATTTTGGTTAACGTAATTTAAGCCAATACCAGCATGTTTGGAATTTTGTAAAATAAATTTATTTATCTATTTTATTATATTTGTGGTATCATAACACATTGCTGATCACAATCATACTTTTATTTTGTTTGTAACGTTCGATAAATAAATGGAACTATATACAACAGGGACCACATAACTTTAAACCAAGTATGCTTCCTACGTACACCCCAACAGTCTAGGCTCACCACCTAAGTGTTTGTTTAAGTTGATTTATTCACCTTATTCGTTTCTTTAAAGTACGACAGGCAAGCTTGTAACCGTGCACTCCACGTTTCCCAATTTCATGCTTATCAAACCACCTTGTTCCTTTCAGTTGAAGCCACACTGAATCTTCTGTGTGAAGACTATCTCTTCTTTTATATGTTCCCTTCATCCGTTTCTTTTTACAACCCAACACCCTTTCTTCTCTTCTTTCCTTTGGAAAAAAATAATAACATTACTTTTCACTTATATAACACCGAACGATCTGTGTAAATCCCTAAATGACAGATCTGGGTAAATCCCTAAATCACCAGCTTCATTCATGTTCGTTTCTTTTCCATTCTACTACATCTTCACAGCTTAAATCAATCAAATCACAAAATACATGAAGAAATTGTTGGAGCTCTTAACTGGGAAATCTAAGACAAAGGTGAGGGTGATCCATTGGGTTAGTAGTGAGGGAAGCGATTATCGAATGAGGGAGTTTCTGAGTCTCGAAGTCACGTCGATTTTGGGGAAATTCTGGTGAACTCCGGAGGATTTGGCTGGCGCCGCTTCAGGTGTAGGTAGGAGGGAGGATGGCGCGTTCGTCGATGGTGGTGGGGTAACCCCAAGTGGTCGGAGATGGTCTAACTCCGGCGAAGTAGGTCTGCGTTTATTTTGGGGTTCCAGGTTTTGTTTGCATGTGATAGTCTAGTGGTGAGTGAGTTGAAATGGTTTGATGTGGAGTCTGGTATTTTCAGGGTTGAGAATAGTGTTTCCTGAGGGAGGAATTGGCATCACCGTTGGCTATAGTTTGAGGTTCTTGGTTGCGTGAGTGTATTGAAACCAGCAGAATCGAATGTTAAAGCCAAAAAGTCAGTTTTTTTGTTTTTGTTTCCTGAAGTGGAGATTCTAATGGAAGAGGAGACTAATGGTTCATATTTTTGTTGATTTGTAATGGTGAGGAGGCGATGTTAGAGTTAAAGGGGATGGTCATGGCGATGAAGTACTGTATGAGGGAAAACAGACCACACGAATGATGCTTGGAAGAAGAAAAGGGTGTGGTTTTTAGATCAAAATTGAACCATATGTTTGGTTTTTATTTGCTTCCGATTTATGTGGAAAAAAATAAATAGAATATTTGAGGGGATAGAGAAGAGCTCGTATACAAAAGGAGGAGCTCAAACCATTCGAATTTGTTTTTGAGGGAAAGCTTTTAGTTGAAGGCAGTGACTGGAATAGTGGTGTTCATGCCCTTGATGGGTGGAAATCGGTTAGAGAGGGGATGGAAGGCATCTGGTTGTTTGTTGAGGAAGGAGAATGATTAGAACAGTATTAACAACGTAAGTAATATAATTAAATTAAGGGTTAATTATTACTATTAAATCAAATTAACTATAATTTATTTAAATCAATGTTAATACTATAATGTTATAATTTAGTCACATGTTAACAGAATCGAATGCAACCGGACGTCGGGATCATAATGGAAAAAATCTACATTTTGGAACTAAGGTGGCTGAGAACAGTGCTACTAGAATTCTGTGATAAAATCAAACATCTGTTTGATTTTAGCAGAATCGTCAACTGCGAACCAATGTGAGTAAACTCACTTACTCTGACTCATTTATATTTTTATATACACGAGTTTTAAATTTATTTATAATAATTTTATTCTATGTGATGGTTGTTTGGATGAATTTGGTTGAAATGGTTGATATAGTTATATCGCTGATGAATTATTAGTTCTTCTTATTATGATATCCCATATTTATGTGAAATTAATGTTGAATGACTTCTGTGGATGCAGGAAAACAGGTTGGAGGGATCCAACTGGACCCCTCAACATTTATATTATTGTGTTTGCATTGATTGTGACATATGTTGTGATATATTAACTGTGATTGATCTTGTTGTGTTTAAATATCACTGGCCATAGAATTTTGGTATTTAAATTCCATAAAATATTTTCGAATATAGAAAATGAAATTAGAGATTTAAAAGAAAAAGAAATATTTTTTTCCAAAAATTGAAGTGTAATTGTGAATGGAGTTAAAAAAAGTAGAAACTTATTATTTAAAACAAGAAGTTGATTTTAAACGGGTTTATAAATTAAGTGAATTATTTATCGTTGGACCAATTGAAATATAAATTCAAATTTGAATTTATATGGGAAAGTGGAAATCAGATTTGAAACCAATATTTGAGATGAGATTTGAACTTAATAAATTATTAAGGAAGTTTAAACGAGATTTTCAGTGACTGAAATAAAAAGAGATGAGGCTTGTATGAACAATTCTGAATAGAAGTTATAAATAAAAATTTGGAATATAAATTAAGTGTAGACCACAATGGTTATAAAGGAATTTGATAATGATTTGGAAAGGATAAATTCAAATGTGGATTTGTAAAGGATAAATTCAAATGTGGATTTGTAAAGGATAAATTCAAATGTGGATTTGGAATTTGAATTAACCAGAAATAGTAGATAAATTGTGACGACCCCAAACCCCGTACTGACGGTGGCAAGGGTAGTCTTTGGAATATAACACATAAACAGATAATAGCAGAACAAAAATAAATAAATACACCAGATAATGTATGAATAATACACTGGATAAACATAATCATCAGATTTACGCAGTATACACGATCATACTTAGTACAAATACAGTTCAGCTATACATAAATGTCTACAGCGGAAAACAAACATAGTATGTACAATAGGAGCTGAACAACATAAAAGTGGTAAATGATAGAATCCATCTTCAGCTCCAGCTATCCAGAAAGAGCCTGCTAAAACCTGAAGACAAGGCTGCCCGTGTAGAAATAAGGGCACCCGAGTTTGCAAGTGAAACAAACTACGAGTCAGTCATGAGACTGGTATGAGAAATCTACTCAACACATTATATAATTTGGCTAATCACAGGACCATGCTACTTACGCGGAACGGGTTTACTCCATTGGATTGCCAGTGCTTTACAACAAGTAAATCTTTTAAACATCGCAATGCTTTTTATAAAAATGAAGCCGATATAAGACTCAAGTCCCATCACACAATGCAACGCAAACCGAAGGATAGAGTTTTACCTTATATCGACCAAGATATGCTTAAAACTTGTAAAGTAAAATCACTTAAAATGTATATTTTATGTTTAATTCTTTATCAGACTCCAACTGTAAATTAGTAAGAGAACGATCCCCTAAGTATTAATCCCGAGGGTCGAAACCAACATCAGACCAATACCTAGGAAACCACCCATCTTAGCTCGTTTCCAATTAGTTTCTGATTTTACAAACAATCATAAATATCAATCATAGACGGCATGGGTACCATATATCATGTCGCCATATATAGGTATATAATCAAAACCGCACGGTGTCGTATTTGGAAATTGGATTTCCGTCATGAACCAAGGCAAAAGATAGTCCTTACCGAATTCGAGACGCTCTAGCCCATGTCTCAGGATCAGAATGCATTAACCCTTGGATCGTCAGGGCCGGTCCACCGATGTGGATTATTATGCCTGAACACTGCGTTTCCCCGCCCTTTGAGGCGTAAATGAGCTAACGAATGACTCCATCGGTCTCGGATCAACCGATATATCCGAGGCGCCTCGCAACAGCAACAACCACACAGGAGAAAATAATATAAATGTCAGCCATTTTAAGCACTGACACCACGTCTAGCTAAAAGGAAAGTATGTCCTCCCTGATGTCCTCTCCTGTTTCTGGTTCATACCGGGGTGTGAGGCTCGCGAATTCACGTTATACACAAAACTATGCCACACAGGCCGTGCTTTGATCATCAACCACAAGACTTTGCTTTTCAACAAAAGCCTTGATCACTGCATCTTAGCATGCCACACAGGCAATTCACACCATGCAACTGATGCCATCAATCACACAGAATGAATTCCAATGTCAGACACACAGTCCATTTACAAGTCCGTTCTGGGTCTGAACGAAACCGGAGGCACTATATATCTCGCATACCCATCGATCTCCACGTACGTCTGAACGATCACCACTCATTATCCATATTTCGGGATGCCTCCCAATCAGGACATCAGTTATCATCCAACCGAGGTGAAGATCTCCGGTCTTCAACCACTGTCTTTATCATTGACTTCTTATCGTCGATTCAGTTATTCAGAATGGGATAAACCCGGTCTTTCTGAGCAACTCGCGTATATAATTAACAAGTGCTACACAAACACAACATACGCGAGTTAATTATATACACGAGTTTGTGTAGCACTTGTTAATTATATACGCGAGTTTCTCAGAAAGACCGGGTTTATCCCATTCTGAATAACTGAATTGACGATAAGAAGTCGATGATGAAGACGGTGGTTGAAGACCGGAGATCTTCACCTCGGTTGGATGATAACCGATGTCCTGATTGGGAGGCATCCCGAAATATGGATAATGAGAGGTGATCATCGAGACGTACGTGGAGATCGATGGGTATGCAAGGTATATAGTGCCTCCGGTTTCGTTCAGACCTAGAACGGACTTGTAAATGGACTGTGTGTCTGACATTGGAATTCATTCTGTGTGATTGATGGCATCAGTTGCATGGTGTGAATTGCCTGTGTGGCATGCTAAGATGCAGTGATCAAGGCTTTTGCTGAAAAGCAAAGTCTTGTGGTTGATGATCAAAGCACGACCTGTGTGGCATAGCTTTGTGTATAACGTGAATTCGCGAGCCTCACATCCCGGTATGAACCAAAAACAGGAGAGGACATCAGGGAGTACATGCGTTTCCTTCTAGCTAGAGGTGGTGTCAGTGCTTAAACTGGCTGACATTTATATTATTTTCACCTGTGTGGTTGTTGCTGTTGCGAGGCGCCTCAGATATATTAGTTGATCCGGGACCGATGGAGTCATTCGTTGGCTCATTTACGCCCAAAGGGCAGGGAAACGCATTGTTCAGGCATAATAATCCACATCGGTAGACCGGCCCTGACGATCCAAGGTTTGATGCGTTCTGATCCTGAGATACGGGCTAGAGCGTCTCGAATTCGGTAAAGACTATCTTTTTCCTTGGTTCATGACAGAAATCCAATTTCCAAATACGACACCGTGTAGTTTTGATTGTATAACTATATATGGCGACATGATATATGGTACCCATGCCATCTATGATTGATATTTATGATTGTTTATAAAATCAGAAACTAACTGGAAACGAGATAAGATGGGTGGTTTCCTGGGTATTGGTCTGATGTTGATTTCGGCGTTCGGGGTTAATACTTACGGAATCATTCTCTTACTAATTTACAGTTGGAGTCTGATTAAGAACTAAACACAAAATATACATTTTAAGTGATTTTACTTTACACGTATTAAGCATATCTTGGTCGATATAAGGTAAAACTCTATCCTCCGGTTTGCGTTGCATTGTGTGATGGGACTTGAGTCTTATATCGGCTTCATTTTTATAAAAAGCATTGCGATGTTTAAAAGATTTACTTGTTGTAAAGCACTAGCAATCCAATGGAGTAAACCCGTTCCGTGAAAGTGGCGTGGTCCTGTGATTAGCCAAATTATATAATGTGTTGAGTAGATTTCTCATACCAGTCCCATGACTGACTCGTAGTTTGTTTCACTTGCAAACTCGGGTGCCCTTATTTCTACACGGGCAGCCTTGTCTTCAGGTTTTAGCAGGCTCTTTCTGGATAGCTGGAGCTGAAGATGGATTCTATCATTTATCTCTTTTATGCTGTTTAGCTCCTATTGTACATATTATGTTTGTTTTCCGCTATAGATATTTATGTATAGCTGAACTGTATTTGTACTAAGTATGATCCTATATACTGCGTAACTCTGATGATTATGTTTATCCAGTGTATTATTCGTACATTATCTGGTGTATTTATTTATTTCTGTTCTGCTATTATCTGTTTATGTGTTATATTCCATACATTACCCTTGCCACCGTCAGTACGGGGTTTGGGGTCGTCACATAAATTCTAAAATTAGGAATGTAAATCGAATAGAGATTATTCGGGAGAGTTTTATTTATTGGAATTCGATTATATCGAATTTAGGGAAGTATATATTTTTACTTTCCGTTTTGAGTCAAATTTAATTATTTAATTATTTACTTACTTATTTATTTGTTGAAATTGATAAGTACAAGTTATATTTTTATAAACCAAATATTTGGGAACAACGATTGTAACGCTGACGTTATAACAAACGTTTTATAAATCTAAACAGCGATTATAACACTACCGTTATAATAAATGTTTTGTAAATCTAAACAGTGATTTTAATGCTATCATTGTAGTAAATGGTTTATAAATGAAATATTTGGAAACAACGGTTATAATGCTACTGTTATAATCAATATTTTTCGTAAAAGAAGTATATTATTAGATTGAATCTGAAAATCGCGTAAGCGATGTTTTGTGTGAAGTTGTGACCTCTGACTATTTCAAAGTTGAGAATGTTGTTCAATTAAGGTCTGAGAGGTAATTATACCCCAACTTGATTGACTTCATGATTTATGGAGGAATGGTTAAGGTTCGATAGTGAAGATTTGTCAGTAATTTAACTAGTTAATAAATGGTTAATGGTTTGAGTTATAATAACGATGTTTTATAACATCGCGTTAATTTAAAGGATTTTGAAGTGTTTTTCCTCAAACAAAATGAGCGATTTCTATGCATAGAAAATGAAATGAATTGGTCAACCAAGAATTAGGGAATGGAATATAGAAGTATTTTCGGATATTAATAAAGTATATTTTTTGAATATAGAAAATAAGGAATCGTGAATATATAGAATTGTTTTCTAACTGGAATAAGAGATATTTTATCAAATAAAGAATTAGGATATTGAAAATGTTTTACAAGAATCGAGATTTGAAAAGATACGAAAGATGGAAATTTGGAATTGATAACAAAATAAGGAATTTATATAAATAGGGGCCAGTATTGCTTGATGGTTGATCAGTAGAATTTTCATTTGGAAATAGGGTCATTGGTTGAATCGATGTTCCTTTGATAGTTAAATCACCGGCTATTAATGTTTTGATTTATTTTATACCTCCGTTGTCAATACGGAGAGACCGGGATCAGATTTAATATCTGAAAACCACTCTGTATAGGCATAAGCATTATGAATCAACTTATGTTGAAGAGATTATGAAGAGGGAGTAAAGTGCAAGAGATGTTCTGTTAATCCGAGATAGAAATTTCCTAAGATAGATTAATAGAATGGTGCCTTTGGTTTGTACGGACCCAGGACAACTTGTAAGGACGAGTGTCTGACAGAGTATTTCCAAAGGGATTACGTACGTTGATTCCTTCAAAAGTACGAAGTTGGTGGCAAAGAAGGGAAACTTCTTTAGCCTAACAATCTGAGTATTTTTGTGGGAATCAATTAGTGATTTCCGATGGATCTGATGATGTGGCATTCAAAGTGAATGGTGGCCAGATGTTCTGGAAGATAATTCAAACCTCAAGCCTTACAACCGAGAATTGACAAAAATAGGGCAGGCATCATGGCTAGGTGGGTCGCTCCCATTAGGATGTATAATCACATATCTAGAAAATTCCATTTGCTTCTTTAGTCTATCGATGTTGTCCCTTTCGGGAAACGGTTGTTGATCCCAACCGTTGGTGATGTACATTCGATACACTCAAGCGAAATGAGTGGTCAGTCATGTGTGGGCCCCGGGTTGTAAGACGTTCTTATTGAACCCCAGTGTATCCTCTCTAGAGATACACTATCGGAAGGTGGTTCCATACCTTGTCATGTTGGAAATCCAATCTCCAATAAGCGCCATGCGGTTTTTGATTTAATATTATATATGGAGCGTGAGATGCAAGCGTTCCGCTAGATTCTATTTATTTGATGTAGACACTATTATAATATCATTGGATTTTGAGATCAAAATATTTTTGGGTTATTGTAAGATAAAAACCATCTGTGGTTATGTGTGGATCGGTCTTATGATTATCATTTCTTTCCAAAGGATTTTGAAAGCTAAACAAATGGCTAGAGTTTACTCACACCAGTCCCATGATTGACCCAAAGTTTACTTTGTTTTATTTTCCCTAAACTCTTGGGTGCCCAGATTTGTATGGGAAGTCAAGTAGTCGGGATTTTACATATTCGCTCGGAGGAGTTTGAAGCAGGTGGCTTCGCCATTTAGCTATAGACTATCATATTTTTCCGCTGTGTATTATGTTCGTATCTGGAAACAGGTGTTTATAACTATTCTAGAAATAGCTGTTGTGCTCTGATGACGGTATGTATATAAAGTTATTGAATTGTGTTTCAAAGTTTATGTTATCTATATATTTTATTCGTTCCACTGTGAGTTTCTGATCTTCGTTTTCTTCTATTCTAATATTTCTTTCTTTCTATTTATCATCCTCTAACTTCTTTCTGCTAATGATTCGTTTTTTTGTGCAATTTGGGTTGGACGCGTCGTGTTATTTGTCGACTCAAAGGGTATGGAAATTCAGGCCATTACCTTTTTCCTAAACTCTTGGGTGCCCAAATTTGTATGGGCAGTCAAGTAGTCAGAATTTTTCAGATTCACTTAGAAGAGCTGGAAGAATGAGGCTTCACCAGTTAGCTATAGACTATCATATTTCCACTGTGTGCTATGTTGTATCTGGAAACACGTGTTTATAACTGTTCCAGGAATAACTGTTGTGCTCTGATAATGGTATGTATATATAGTTACTGATTTGTATTTAAAAAGTTATGTTATTTAATATATTTTATTCGTTCCACTGTGAGATTTGTGTTCTTCGTTTTTCTTCTATTCTTTTCTTTCTTTCTATTCCTCACCCTTTAACTTCTTTCTACTAATGATTCGTATTTCTGTATCATTTGGGTTGGACGTGTGGTGTTATTAGTCAACTCAAATAGTACGGATTTGTGGTTCGTTAGTAACCTGGCTCTAATACTAAATGTAATGGCCCGAACTTCTGTACTCTTTGAGTCGACTAATAACACTACGAATCATTATTAGAAAGAAGTTAGAGGATGAGAAATAAAAAGAAAGAAATATTAGAATAAGAAAAAATGAAGATCATATACTCACAGCGGAACGAACAAAATATATAACATAACTCTTGAAATACAAATCAATAAGTGTATATACATACCATAATCAGAGCACAATGGTCATTCCTGGAAACATGTGTTTATAACTGTTCCAGGAATGACCATTGCGCTTTGATTATGGTATGTATATACACTTATTGATTTGTATTTCAAGAGTTATGTTGTTTAATATATTTTGTTCGTTCCGTTATGAGTTTATTATCTCCGTTTTCTCCTATTCTAATATTTCTTTCTTTCTATTTCTTATCCTCTAACTTCTTTCTAATAATGACTCGTATTTTTGTGCAATTTGGGTTGGACATGTGGTGTTATTAGTCGACTCAAAGAGTATGGAAATTCGGGCCATTACATTTGGATTGATACTTGTAATTTTAGTTTTCAAGATTTGGTGAAGACTTTTAAAAAAGATTTATAATCCAGGACAATATTTTCAACGAACCGTCAGTTTGAACGTTTTAAGTCGGTTTAATTATCAATTTGAAGCAGTTAAAATGGCGGGACGTTATTTAGCTTACAGAGTTTAAAAAAAGAATCAACACAGAAAAATACAGAATAAATAGAAGTCACAATATTGAACAGCAAAATCTCACTTTTATATATAACCAGAATTTTGAATACAAGAAGTTTATCTACAGCTGTTAGACCAAAAAGTGGTTCTAACACCAAAATTGATTAAAAGCAAAATGAAACGAGATCAAAAATATAAATGAACACACAGGATTTATAGTGGTTCGGCGAAGAAATGCCTACGTCCACGTGTCTTTCACTATATTCAATGATTCAGTTGCAAATACAATGAATTATTCACTTGATTCCTCTCACAACTCACTTATAATCACTCAATTGACTAAAACAAATAATGAAAGAAGATTTGGATTCTCCGGGAGTGCTGGAGTTCGGATTATGAAGGTGGTTGAGTTCTCAAAATGCCAGAAAAAAGATCCTTTTCTTTGTCTTCAGGCAGGGTATTTATAGGTGAAAATTTGCTCAGAACTCGATCCGGATTGGAGCCACGTGTCACCCATCCCATTAGCCTCGGGTTCGGATGGATTTCTGACAACGCATCAGAGCAGTGGACGTTGTGGGTAGGAACTGGTCATAGCCGCTCCTAATAACAAGGCGCTCATGCAGGAAAGTGACGTGAAAAAGGGGGTTCGGATCGGAAGGGTAGGTTCTAGGGGTTCAGATCGGAAGGGTAGGCTCTAGGGGTTCGGATCGGCGCTTCCGACCCGGATAGGATTAACTTAGGACTAATTCTCTCTTCTTTGTACTCTGCTCCGCTCCGCTTCGATCTATCTCTGTAGCAATTGGGTAGCTTTCCGATCCATCTTGAAGCAGACTGCCCTCCGATCCGAACATGTGCTCTCTGTTATCAACAGCAATAGTTCACCGATCCGAATAGAAGACTTTATCCGAACCGATACGTTGTTTTGACCCGACCCGAATGATTGCAGCTGTCCGATCTAGGCTGTAGCGTCTTCTCCGATCTGAGTAGTGATGGTCTCTCCGATCCGAACCGAAGTCTTCTGATTAGAAATGCTCTTCAATGCTTGACATCTTGACTTTGTGTTGCCTAGTTCACAAAGTAGGCTAACATTTTGCCCCCTCAAAGGATGCTTCTGTTGGAAACGGAGCATGCTTTGATTGCTATTGCACAATACCTTCATCCTTCCTTTTGAATTCACATGTCAACTTGTCGTTCGTCATCCTGTTCGGTTCGGGCTCCGACCCGAATGGATTTATAATTTAAGTTTCGACCCGAATGGATTTCCTATGCCTCACAACAGATTAATGGGCCAGAAAGTGTGGGCTGTTGGGCTCGTACTCCGGACCGAGCGGAAAAATAGGAGGGGAATACGAGTAGCCACCTCCCTCCTGTATATATCCTCTGCCCCCATCTCCTTCTTTCTTTCTTCTTCTTTTATTTTCGCTGTTCTTCCAGGAATTACTCCAAAGGAAAAACAAAAACCCTAACTTCCCAAAAAAAATCAAAACTCCTTTTCGCATCCTTAAATCAATTGCATCGGTAGGTCATAACTTCAATTAAGCTTCTCTTTAACTGATTTCAGTTGTAATTTGCGGTTTAATATGAATGATTTGAGCATATTTACGGTTCAATCTCAATGACACGGCCATCCCCTCCTCTACCACCGTCGCTGATATCTCTGCTACCACCTCGAGGCGTTGATAGGTTGAAGAAGGCGTACGCTTGCTCCTAATTGGAGCTGTTGATATGGGATTGGGTTCGGAGGTGATTGAGGAAGAAGAAGAAGATGAAAGACATGAGAAATCGGTTCGGGCGAGGAAACATGGAAGATGGAGGAGGAGAGCAAGGTTTTATCTTTCCGGTTCGGGTCGGAAGTGTGGAAATGGAAAACAAGGGATAGCCTATTGGATCGGATCGGAGGGTGAAAACAGATAAATAGGGGGCGTCGGTATTCAAATCATCCAATCTGTTCCTATTACATGTCTCCGAGCCGATCCGGTTGAACATAACTTTTCATCCAGTGCACAACTTTTCTTCAATCCGATCCTATGATGCCTGCCCGAATCGAACCGAGAACCACTCAATCTAAAGCACAAAATTTTGTCCAACTATTTAAAACAATGCTAGATATTACTTCCAACTTCATGAACAGTTAGGATAGTGCCTTGCGGACATAAATGAACATTAAGAACTACTCTGACCATCACTTTCTCTTTAAAGTTTCGCCTTACATTGTTGCATCTTTACTTTGCATTTCTCACATTCACTGCACACATTTTAGTTCATGCACATGCACAGGGGGTACGGGCTAATTTACTCTAATTCGTGCTATTGCTTCTTCAATAGTTCTATGACCATGAGACCCAGACGCTCTTCCGGACTAGCTGAGAGGAAAGAAGCCCCGGAAACCTCTAACAAAATCACTCTCGAGAATATATCTTCTCCATCGGATCCAGAATGGGACAGTGAGGGTCCAGACTACGGGGTTGGAAATCGGGAAAGCAATGAGGTGTCTTCAGAGAATGAAGTTTCTCTGGGTTTTGAGGAGGAAGGAGGGATTGGTGACGATCGAGCCCTTGATGAATTTGAATCGGCCGTTATATTGGAATCACCTCCAGATTCCGTTGAGTCAACAATCAAAAATGATCGACTTGTCCGAATTTGCTTAAAGTACGGGATAATGAAAAGGGACACTCTAGTGCCTTCACGCTCTGACCGTCCCCACAACCCTCCAGAAGGATATATGGCGGTCACTCGATTGATGTGCATGGTCGGCGCCATTCCTCCATTCTCTCCCTTCATCGTTGACTTTTTAAGACAAATGCGGATTGCCCCCATGCATCTGCATCCCAATTCATATGCCTACTTGCACACTTTGTACATAGCATATCGTGAAATCTTAGGCATAGAGCTCACGTTCGATGACGTTCACTTCTTCTATAATTTCAAGCATCGGACTCGAGAGACTCCATCTTTCTGCTACTTTGAGTCAGTTCCAAAAAGGAAGATAATCTCAGCACCATTCAGCAGTAAAGCTGGAGATTCCAGACTAGAATGGTTCTACGTGAAGCGACAGCCTGGATGCGCCAGGAGGTGGACAAAATCAAGTAAAGCACTGATTTTCTAAATCCAGGCTTTATACACTTAAATCATCACATTAACTTGTTTTCCTTTTTGTTTGCAGTCGACAATCCCAAACAGATATCAGATCGGTGTTCTTTGACCGGATGCACCAACTTCTTAATGGCGATCAGAAATTCTTGACGATCGACGAAGTCCTTAAAGACGAATACCTTCACTTTCATGGGCTGTTATCCGTTTTTCGTAGCATCGGTCATGGGACGGCTCCATACGCATACATTCCTCCAGTGGAGGTAGTCCCAGAGACAGGAGAAGGCTCAGGAGTTCCTACAGCGCCTCTTCAAACTTCACCTTCTCCATCTTACACACAATATGACGAATTGGCTAATCTGGCCGAAAAGCATCGTGAAGGATATACTGCCCCCGGGGAGGCTACTTCTCTGGAAAAGTCAACATCCTCCCATGAGTCGCCACTTAATGCTTCCGAGGGGAATATCCCTAGTACCGATGACCAAATATTTCAGGGTTTGGGGGATCTCCCCTTGCCTGAAACTATATACACTTCAGAGGATTTCAGGAAGGATCCTTTAGTCTTTACCTCTTCTGAAGAGACCACTCCTGCTAAGGCTAAAGAGCCTGCCCGTACTAGTCTAGCTTCAGATTCGGGTTGGTTGGGGGGGAACACACCACTTAGGACACACTTTATACAACAACATTAGCATTCATTGCACCTCTTTCTCCGTGAATCCATTAATTCTAAATTTCGTTTGTCTTATTATGCAGGTACGATGTCTCGATCCTATTATGATATCAGGAAGCTTCGCCGCAGCATGTCCAATCCACCTCAGGATATCGAGTATGATCGCCGGGATGATCGTGGTAGGGAGGAGAGAAGGCCTTATGATCCCTATCGTTCTCGACCCTCACGTTCTCGCTCACCAGTTCGGCAGGAACAAGAGAAATACAAGGGTTATCAAAGCCGCAGGGAAGAGGACAGACCACCATCTAAAGACTACACTTCTTCCCATGAAAAGCGCAGTAGAGAGAGAAGTCCTCCGAAAGAAACCGGGTCTCGGAGTAAGCACAAGGCCCTGCTACTAAACGACCTAGGACAGACAAAGAAACTACCGAATCCTCCTCACATAGGGACACCGAATTGACAATCCCCGCTCCTCCCCCACTAGATGCGGAAACTGCAGTAAAGCGGGCATATTTGGAGGAGCAATTTCCCGAACACTACTTCGAGACTTTGACTTTCTTACCTGCCCTTGAACCTATTTCTTCTAAGTGGGCAGATGAGGCCAAAGCAAAGATAGATGCGGTGGAAAAACAGTATTCTGAGATGTTTAAATATTCACGCAACCTTTCCAGAATCATCCGCACTCTAATCACAAATACCGACTCAATGCAAAAGACCGCGGAGGAGGATGCCAAGGCTTTAAAAGCTCTAGGAAAAGATTTGGAAGACACTCAAGCTCAGCTAGCTGTCGCTCAAAGGGACGCGTCTAACATCAAACAACAATTTGAGGACATGCAAAAACGTTATCATGACTTGCTTGAATCTCACACTCAAGAGCGTTCTGAATTAAAAAAGCAAGCTGATGAGGCTAAGTCAGAAGCTGCTAAGACACGCCTTGCTTATGCTGAGCTTGAACGGAAAAACGCCGAGTTAGCAAAGAGGAGTGTTGAACTAGAAAAGAAGAACGCTGACTTGGCTTCAAAGCTGTTGGAGGCAGAGAACAGAGCTGCCTTGGCCGAGGGCAATGTGGAGTGTGCTATCAAATCTGCGGAGGAAGCCCGCAAGCAATTATCTGAGGCGGAGGCTGATATTCAGGGTTTCGGCGAATTAATGATTGAATTCTTTGCACATATCATCCGTCGCCGAAACATTTCTTGGATCGAGGATTATCCATCCACTCTGGTTCAAGTATGGAATCAGATCGTCGAGTGGGAAAAAGAGGAACTTAAGGTCGATTCCATCGATGAAGATAAGCTAATGGAGAAATACTTGAGAGATGATGAACCGGAGCGCCTAGCCGAAGGTCGCCGCCTCATTGCTGAAGCCATGGAAGAGGAGAGACGAAAGTCTAAACAGAAGAATGTTCTCGAAGCTGGTTCCTCTTCTTCTGCCCCTGCGACTTCTGAAGTAGAGGGGTATGATCCTGAAAATCCGGGAATTGCCCGAACAACTCTGCTATCCCCAATTCCTGAAACAGCATCAGAGGTAGCAGTCACCCCTGCCGAGAAGTCTTCGGAAGGTATCCCTACCTTTTCTCCTCAATTTGTCAAGGCTATTTCTACCTTTCGCCACGTGATTGAGAAATCGATGAAAAACACATTGTTTTCGCCTGAGTTGATAACTGTTGCTTCTCATTCTGTAGGTGTTGAGCCATCCGAAAAGACAGATGTGACTCAGGGAGCCACCGCCGGGGCAATTCCCGCAGAAAAGGCCAAAAGAGGGGAGGATAAGGCTGCTCCTATAGACTTGGGAGAAGGAAGTGAGCCAACTAAGGTCGCCACTCCCCATGAAGAAGAAATGATAGCAGCTTTAAAGGATGATGGCGGTGACGGGGGGCAGGAAGAGGAACCAGAAGTTGCAATAGTCGGGGAGTCAAAAAATGCTGATGATGTTACCTTGGCTGCAATGAAAGCTGATCAAGACAAACGCTTGCAATTAAAAGCCGAAGAACTAGACCCCGAAGCCCTCAAGCCCCTCGCAGTTGTGGATGCGGGATCAAGGTTAGTTGTTAAGCTCTCAACTAGATCTATTACAGAGGAACTCGCTAAAAAATCTCCTCTTGATTCCAGCGCTCCGCCCTCCGGGAAGAAGTCTACTGGCTCCAGCACCGCATCTTCAGGAAAGAAGAAATCAAAACGAATCTTGACAGAGGCTGAGAAAGAAGCAAAGGATGCGGAGAAAGCCGCCAAGAAGTCCAAGGCTCATCCGAAATCTAAATAGTGGATTGCCTTGTATTGTTTTAGCATTTAATGAACCAACAATTGTTGCTATAAGTGTGGCTCCTACGTTTTCCTTTTTAGCTACTTTCCTGTACAAATTCATTCATTCGTAAATAAATAAAAAATAATTCATTTTCTGCAATGTCTGTTTGTCAGTTGTTCTGCACTTATGTAAAAATGCATGTCTTGCCATAGTTACGAAATGAAGTCACGGAGCGAGGAAATATGTGTATACATATATGCCCCCAGTTAATTCTAATAAATTATTAATGCTTAATCAAGCAATTTGAATGCTCCCGATTTTCTGACGGGATAGCATTTCCTGTGTCGTCAGTGCCTGTCGTTCTTTCTGGCATTCCTTTTATACTCTCTCTCTCTCTGGAGAGTTAGAGTTCGAGCTCAGCAATCTATTCATTCCCCGGTCTTTCAGCGGGGAAGAATTTCTTTCTCAGTGCTCAGTCGGAGACGCTTTTATACTCTCTCTCTCTGGAGAGTTAGAGTTAGGGGAAGAATTTCTTTTTCAGCGCTCAGTCGGAGACGCTTTTATACTCTCTCTCTCTCTCTGGAGAGTTAGAGTTAAGAATGTCGTTTTCTCATTCTTTTATGTCTTGTCGCACAAGTAGTCACTGTGCTTTTTCTTATGTTTAAACTGTCTTCAACCTTTTCAGGTTTTGAATCATCCTGTATGAATGTATATATGTAATGCATAAAAGTAAATAACACACAATATTTTTATAGTGGTTCGGCTAAGTCGTAGCCTACGTCCACTTTATAGTCCTTTACTCATATCGTCAGATTTTCCAAAGGCAAGCCGTGCCTCATTACAGAGTTCATAAGAAAAATAACAAAGAGTACAGCATTTCTAATCCAAATATCGCATTAAGTGTTGAGCATTCCATGCTCTAGGGACTTCTTCGCCATCTACGGTCGTTAACTTGAAAGTTCCTTTTTCAAGTTTCCGTTGGATGACAAAGGGTCCTTCCCACTTTGGACCGAGGTGAGGAAGGGATGGAAAGACTCTCTTTAGCACCAAATCTCCTGGTTTAAAAGTTCTGAGGTGAACTTTTTTGTCGTAATAGCGTGCCATCTGACGTCGATGTCTTGCCGCATGCAAATCCGCTTCATCCCTTTTTTCTTCGACTTCATCAAGAGACTCAAGTAAGAGCGCCCGATTCGTCATCGGGTCATAATATGTCACCCTGTGGGAAGGAACTTCCAGTTCAACTGGAATTACTGCTTCTGAGCCAAAGGAGAGAGAGAAAGGGGTATGACCGGTGGTCGTCTTAAATGTTGTTCGATATGCCCACAAAGCTAGGGGCAATTCGTCAACCCATTTTGCCTTTGCACGCTCTAACCGTTTCTTGAGGATGGATTTTATTACTTTGTTTATTGCCTCTACTTGCCCGTTTGACTGCGGATAGGCAACTGCAGTATATCGCTTGTCAATCTTATACTTCTGGCAGAAATTTCTGAATTCAGTACTATCAAATTGGGTTCCGTTGTTAGTTATAATCGTCCTTGGGATCCCGAATCGGCATATAATATTTCTGACCACAAAACTTATCACCTTTCTTGCCGTGATCTTGGTCAAGGGCTCAGCTTCCACCCACTTCGTAAAATAGTCCACGGCCACTATTGCATATTTAGCTCCTCCTTTAGCAATCGGTAGAACTCCAATGATATCAATTCCCCACGTGGCAAATGGCCAAGGACTCACCATTGATTTAAGTTGGGTCGACGGTGCCCTGGGGATTTTGGCGAATCTCTGGCACTTATCGCAGCGTCGTGAATAATCAGCTGCATCTTTATTAATTGTAGGCCAGAAGTATCCGTATCGCAATATCTTCTTTGCTAAAGTCTGACCTCCTGTATGATCTCCACACTCACCTTCGTGTACTTCTCTTAGTACACGCTTGATGTCGTCGTGTGCTATACATCGTAACAGGGGCATAGAAAATCCTTGCCTATAAAGAGTATCATCTTGTATGACATATCTGGTAGCCTTGCGAACTACAGCCCTTTTCTCACTCTTCTTTGATGGGAGTGTCCCATTCTTAAGGAAATTCTTAATTGGAGTCATCCACGACTCCTTCTCCGGTTCCGCTTCAAAAGCGAACTCAATTTCCATTGACTCAAAGCTTGGCGATTCCAACGTTTCAATTGGAATTATTTCAGTCCCTTCTGGATTGTCGGAACTAGCCAGCTTTGCCAGCCTATCCGCTTTCTGGTTTTCAGCTCTGGGAATATGTGTTATGTTTTACCGCTCCAAGCTATTCAATAGCTCTCTCACTTTCCTGAGGTAGGCGATAAGTCGAGGTCCCCGAGCCACAAATTCCTCTCGTACTTGACAAACAACGATTTTAGAGTCACAGAATATGTCCAATGTTTTTACTCCGAGGTCTTTAGCAAGCTTCAGCCCGGCAATCGGGGCTTCATATTCAGAGTCATTGTTAGTCGCCGAAAATTCTAATAGCAGGGCGTAATATAACGACCGTCCTTCGGGAGTGACTAAGACGATTCCAGCTCCGGACCTTCGGTCGTTGTTGGCTCCATCTGTGTATAGTTTCCACGGATCTATCTTTAACTCATCCTCAGACTTAACCACTCTGTCATCGATTACTTCCTCCTCTGGAATGGTGAACTCCGCAATAAAGTCTGCCAGAGCTTGCCCCCTGATCGACTTTCGTGGTTGAAAATTCAAATCAAACTGACTTAATTCTATATTCCATTTGATCAACCTTCCCGATGCCTCGGGTCTCTGCAACACCTGCCTCAAGGGCTGGTCGGTGTATATGGTTATTGGATGAGTTTGGAAATAGTGACGAAGTTTTCGGGATGCGATCAGGAGGCTGTAAGCGAGCTTCTCAATCTTTGGGTAGTTGCGCTCTGCCGCTGCTAATTTCTTGCTTACATAATACACTGGCCTTTGTACTTTGTCTTCTTCTCGAACCAGGGCTGTGCTAACGGCGTGAGCCGAGACTGCCAAGTAAACAAACAATTCTTCGTGATCTACGGGCTTTGATAAAATTGGCGGTTTCTCTAGCAGTTCCAATAAATTTCGAAAGGCCTCAACACAGTCCGGAGTCCACTCGAAGTTCTTCTTTCCTCTTTTAATCAAATCAAAAAACGGAACGCATTTATCCGTGGCTTTGGAGATGAATCTACTCAGCGCCGCTACTTTCCCTGCAAGACTTTGGACGTCTTTAATTCTCCTCGGCTCTTCAATGTTTCTAATCGCTGCTATCTGGCTAGGATTGATTTCAATTCCTCGGGAGCTCACAATGAAGCCTAGGAACTTTCCTTATGCCACTCCAAATGAGCATTTCAGAGGATTCAATTTCATCCGATACTTTCGCAGGATACCAAACATTTTCGCCAAGTCTTGCGTATGGCTGGAGGACTGTTTCGATTTGACCAGCATATCATCCACATAAACTTCCATAGTCTTTCCTATTTGATTATAAAACATTCTGTTCACCAAGCGCTGATAAGTGGCTCCAGCATTTTTCAATCCAAATGGCATTACGACATAACAATACAATCCCAAATTTGTAATGAAACTCGTATGTTCTTGGTCTGGCACGTGCATAGGAATTTGGTTGTACCCAGAATATGCATCCATGAAAGAGAGAAGTTCATGACCTGTTGTCGAGTCTACAAGCTGGTCAATTCTGGGAAGTGGGAAACTATCTTTAGGGTAGGCTTTGTTCAAATCTGAAAAATCAATACAAGTCCGCCACTTTCCATTCGGCTTCTTTACCAAGACGGGATTCGATATCCAGTCGGGATATGTCGAATCTCGAATAAATCCATTCTGCTTCAACTTCTCCACTTCCTCTTTGAGAGCAGCCGATCTCTCTGGACCCAGCATGCGTCTCTTTTGCTTCACAGACGGATGTTTCGGGTTTACATTCAATTTGTGACTTATAATGGATGACGATATCCCTCACATGTCAGCGTGGGTCCAGACAAACACGTCTAAGTTTGCCTTCAAGAAGTCTGTTAGTTCTTTGGCTCGACGTGGATCCAATTGAGAACCAATCTTCAAAACTTTTGTCGGATCAGCTTCATCAATGGGAATTTCCACTGTCGCTTCATTAGGAGTTGCATTCCTAGCCTCTGGTTCCTCGTCTTTTCTGGGATCCAGGTCTTCAGGCGTTCCTTTGGGCAACTCCTTCGGGGTCAATCTCTCTAATTGCTATGCCGAGCCCCCCTTTGAAGGAGACGAGGCATATTTACTCTCGACGTTAAGTCCTTTCATCAACATCTTTAATTCGGCCACATAGCAGGCCCGTCCGGAAACTTGATCCCCTCTCATTACTCCAGTTCCGGCTTCGGTTGGGAACTTAAGTAATAAACACCAAGGGGCGATACAAACTCTGAATTCAGCAAGGGCAGGCCTCCCCAAAAATGCATTATAAGGCGAATCTACGTCCAATACTACGAACTGAAGCATCCGCACTCTTCTGCGTTCTCCTTGCCCCAAGGTCACGGGCAATTCTATGTATCCCATGGGAGCTGTTGATGCCCCGTTGAAGCCTCTGATCCATCCTTCACATGGCTTTAAGTCTTCAGATTCCAGCTTCATCTGATCAAATGACTTTTTAAACAAAATATTGACGGAACTTCCGTTGTCTACTAATACCTTATGAACCAAAGCCGGCCCAAAAGTGGTAGTAATAACCAACGGATCATCAGTGGGTGATTGGATCCCGGTATTATCTCGGCTGCGGAATACCACGTCGTCAAACATGGTCTTCTATTGTTTTATGGGGGTGATATCTTCCAAATCATCACCTTCACTCACATCTAGGTGCTTGGCAGCATTTACATACTGATTCATTGATCTGAAACTTCGAATTGTCGGGTGAGGTCCACCCACTATGGAGTTGATAACAATTCCTTTACCTTTCTGCTGCGATGTAGGCTTGGGAGCAGGTAGAATCTGTTTTGGAGCCTGCTCTCCTTGCCCCCTGTCCCTCGGGGCAACCTTGTATTCATCCAACTTCCCTTCACGCAGCAGCTTCTCAATCACATCCCTCAAATGCCGACATTCATTGGTTGAATTCCCATGAGTTCCATGAAACAAACAAAATTTCCCTGTCGCCATTTCTTTCTCGGTCGAATCACGAGGTGGCGGTCTTTTGTACTGCAAAACATTGTATGTATCCAGGTAAATATTCTCCAGGGTGTCGTTCAATGGTGTATAATTCTCGTAGGTCTGGAATCGGGGTCTTTTATTAGGATCACTTCCCCTATTTCTGTTTCTTCTGTTACCGTTCGGATTACGGTTATTGTTGTTGTTACCCCCGCTTCCAGCATTGTTGTTTCCACCCTTGTTTCCCACATTTACTTCAACCTTACCAGAACTTTCCCCAGACTGCTTCACGTTGATATTACTCTGCACATTTTCTTTTGAAGTCGCCTCAGACTTTCTCTTTCGGTTTGCCCTGGCCTCCTCTCGCCTTAAATAAATATCGACATTTTCATAGAATATCTCTCTTGTGGAGGGTGTCTTCCCAGAAAGGTAATCCCCGAACTCAGATTCAGGATCGACTCCTTCCTTTAATGCCATCAGAATGGTGGGCTCATGCGGGTCACTAACTTCAGTCACAACTAGGTTAAAATGGTCAAGATATGCCCTCAAAGACTCTCCTGGTGCCTGCTTGATTCTTGATAATTCAATAACACTTTTGGACTTTCGGGCATGGAGTCGGAATTGGTTCATAAAGCGTTCGCTCAGTTCCCTGTAATTCGAAATCGAACGAGGAGGAAGTCGGGTAAACCAGAACAGCGCCACATCTTCTAAGTAGATTGGTAATGCTTTGCACTTCACTTCATCAGGGGCAGCAGCAGCATTCATGAGCCACGAGTATCGCATCAAATGCTGTCCCGGATAAGTCCTTCCGTTGTACTTGTCCATCTGTGGCAAGTTAAAGCGCCGGGGAAATTGGAAGTCGAGGATATCGTCGGTGAAAGGAGTATGGCTTCGCTCAATGCCATAATCTTCATTTGTATAGTTCCGGCTCTCGGACATGATCTGGCGAACCATTGCCTGTACATCAGCATTAGTTAGGGGCCGCTTAGGTTCCCTGGCCCTAGTATCCGATTTCCTTCTGGGCTCTTGTTCAGGAGATGCCCTTCTTCTTCGAGCTGCTTCTGCTCTATTCCGTTCCCTACGCTCCCGGTCGATCTCGGGAGGAGGGGACTGGAGCCTTTGCCCCCTAGTGGGGTCATTGTTTCCTAATGCTCGTGCAATATCCTCACGAGATCCCAAAGATCCAAATGTCAGCTGCTCCACATTCTGAGGTCGTTCGAGTGGCCTTCGTTCATGGGGTCGCTCTTCCTCGGAAGATGAAGACTGATCCACTGGGGTGTGACGAACCGGTGATGGGGTCCTCTGTCGACGGAGTTCGCTAATCTCCCGACTCATGAGCCTCATATTTTCCTGCATCATGAGATTAGTGCGCTCGTGGACTTTCATAGCCTCCCTTGTGCTCTCAAGCATGTCAAGTAAGCGCGAGAAATCTCCTTGAGTAATGGGCGCAGATGGATTGACCTGATCACTAACCCTGGTGGCTGGAATCGGAGCATTCGTAGGGACTCGAGTAGAGGTTCCAACTTCACCAAGTGTCGGATCGGATCGGAGGTAGGAAGTCGGGTCGGTTCGGAGCTGGGGAGCCTGGTCGGGTCGGTACGTGGCAAGCTGCTCGGGTCGGTTCAGGTTGGGGGAATGCACTGCTTCAGAATCTCCTACCCGGATCGGATCGGAGCTCTCCCCGTGATGGCGGTTCGGGTTTCCTGCATCAGTCCGTCCTGCTGCTGAACTCTGCCCACGAGACCTTGTCACAACCGTATTTTGCTGATCTTCGCCAGCTCCATTTCCTCGAACAGATTGAATTTCTTTGCCTTTTCCTTTGGCCATAATTCTTCGACAATCACTTCAACAAATATCCAAGGGCGTTGAGATTTGAGGATTAACTTCTTTGAACTCAACGGTCCAAAAAGTAGAACGATAGTCCCGAAAAACAAAGGATTCAGATGATCTCTCAATGAAAGCACCAAAATGTTAGACCAAAAAGTGGTTCTAACACCCAAATTGATTAAAAGCAAAATGAAACGAGATCAAAAATATAAATGAACACACAGGATTTATAGTGGTTCGGCGAAGAAATGCCTACGTCCACTTGTCTTTCACTATATTCAATGATTCAGTTGCAAATACAATGAATTATTCACTTGATTCCTCTCACAACTCACTTATAATCACTCAATTGACTAAAACAAATAATGAAAGAAGATTTGGATTCTCCGGGAGTGCTGGAGTTCGGATTATGAAGGTGGTTGAGTTCTCAAAATGCCAGAAAAAAGATCCTTTTCTTTGTCTACAGGCAGGGTATTTATAGGTGAAAATTTGCTCAGAACTCGATCCGGATCGGAGCCACGTGTCACCCATCCCATTAGCCTCAGGTTCGGATGGATTTCTGTGTTGACAACGCATCAGAGCAGTGGACGTTGTGGGTAGGAACTGGTCATATCCGCTCCTAATAGCAAGGCGCTTATGCAGGAAAGTGACGTGAAAAAGGGGGTTCGGATCGGAAGGGTAGGTTCTAGGGGTTCGGATCGGAAGGGTAGGCTCTAGGGGTTCGGATCGGCGCTTCCGACCCGGATAGGATTAACTTAGGACTAATTCTCTCTTCTTTGTACTCTGCTCCGCTCCGCTTCGATCTATCTCTGTAGCAATTGGGTAGCTTTCCGATCCATCTTGAAGCAGACTGCCCTCCGATCCGAACATGTGCTCTCTGTTTTCAACAGCAATAGTTCACCGATCCGAACAGAAGACTTTATCCGATCCGAACCGATACATTGTTTTGACCCGACCCGAATGATTGCAGCTGTCCGATCTAGGCTGTAGTGTCTTCTCCGATCTGAGTAGTGATGGTCTCTCCGATCCGAACTGAAGTCTTCTGATTAGAAATGCTCTTCAATGCTTGACATCTTGACTTTGTGTTGCCTAGTTCACAAAGTAGGCTAACAACAGCGGAATTTAAAATAATTTGAATACAAGAAAATTATATTTACTATTTAAAAACTTCAGAGTGCGCCGCTTCGAAATCCCTAGCTTGCCAATCTCCGAATTCTAAGTTGTGATCTTTAAATCTGTATTGCTCGGGTCTGACCCGAGCGTTCATGCAGAAACATAAAACACTCGAGTCAGGATTAAATCAAAGTTAAAGTAAATTAATTTCAATATAAACTAAATAAGTAGTTAATCCTATCTTTTTAAGCCACGAGGACTATTAGAATATATTATAGTAGCTTGGGACGGAACAAATCAGGACGACATATGGATTTATTGATATATATATGTATGCCGATGACATATATATACACATAGAGTGGTATGTATATACATATGTGTACACCGAATACGTAAATATCTGAGTAAATTAGTTGTGCACATCAGTTTATTTCAGGGACAAATGGTTACAGAAGCCTGCACATACACACGTGTACAGGTCCACATGTGCACTGCCACAGCATCCCGCAACCACAAATAACAAATACTCAAAACTTCACATGGTATGCACAAATATCATAGTAAGACAGGGGCAGGGTGCATGTGCAAGTGCATCAGAGCCTATCGAGGGTCATAACCTCAATGCAAAGCAAAATTTCAAATCGCAGTTATGGCAAACATACTTGAGTTATAGTCTACTACATAAAATGAATCACGACAGTTTTGGAAAATGATTCACGACAGTTTGACAAATGGTTTGTCACTACAGTTTCAGTTTTGGCAATCTTATCACTACAGGTTTGGTAATTTTATCATGATAGTTTTGGCAATTATATCACTATAGCTTTGGCAAATATATCACTACGGTTTTGGTAAATGTAATATTGCAGTTTTGGTAAATATAACACTACAGTTTTGGTAGTTATAACACTGTAGTTTGGTAAATATAACACTGCAGTTTTGGCAAATATAACACTCATCTCCATGATAATAACTTGGTTATAAATTCAACTATATTGCAAAAATAAAAATGTAGGCGAATGCTTAACTATACGGCAGGAAATTTTCTTAATAAAGTACACCATGTCAACACGGTATGCAGCAGCCCCCAATAGGTAAGGGACCATGTGTAAACAATCAAAACAACGCAAGTAGGTTAAAATTTTCCATGTTTTTTTTCTTTTTATCACAAAGAACGGTATAACCAAGTTTAACAAAAGTTTTTTTTTATTTCTTTTTAAAAGAATCACGTATGAACACTACAATAAGATTAACATAACTTATAAATGGTTAACAACTTAACATATGAGCAGGTGCTGCTATATTTAGTAAATACTGGGCATGAATATAAAGACTACGCTGTATAATTTAACAAAACATGTACCATATGAATTAACAAAGAATGAGTGGCGGTACAAGCACAATCCAATACATGTTCAAGACTGTAAAGTGGTTGGTAGCAGCATAATGGGTAACCAAACAAAATTTTTCCGCAAGGCTGAATTGAAGAGAAACATAAGGGGTAGATTTTTATCATTTTTAAAAATTAAAAAAACAAATAGCAGGCAGCCCAAATGAGGCATATACAGGCTAGTTGGATGTCATTTCCTATAAACCCTTTACAATGTTCTCACTGATATCTTATTTGGAAAAATTTATAAACAAAACATTTATCATTGTTTGCAAATGAAAGTAAAATTATCCTAGGATTTCTATGAAAAACCTGGACTTAAAATGGAATAAAACAATTTGATATCAACCGTTTATCAGTAAAGGAGACAAATGAATTCAAGACAAACTTGCCTGAGCATTGTATATCAAACTATACACGTGGTTTAAGGTATAGAACAAAACAATGGTGGTGTGCCCAATAATTCCAAAATACATCTATGCCCGTAAACAAAATACTAAAACAAAATTACAGGCAACAGGTGCATTAAGGGGTGTGTGATCAACTTCCCATGAGTAGTAGGGTATATTTTAGGTTCATTACAGGCAAAGTAGTAGTGTATATATATAATGTTGTATAGCTGATTTTTTTAATGCAGTTACATGAATAAATAGGACCAAGTTAGACAACATAAACACCACAGCCCTTACAGGCTTCACAGAAATAAAGTATCAAAGATAGCAATGTTTTTATTTGCTGCTTCGAGTTAATTAATTTAACAAGGCAAATCACTTATACCAATATATAACCAGTTTTATACATAAGGCTACAGGGTTTTATTCAGATCCCCAATGACAAGTTCAGTGCACCTTTTTCATATTTCCAAACTTAGATCGACTAATCTTGTATGCTTAATGTATGGACTTATAATAAATTCTCAGGTGGTTCAACACAAAAAAGGTGATTTTGGCTAAACAATTATTGTCTCTTAAAGAGAACGACCAACAAATACACTGGTGATACAGGGAGGCAAACCGATTACGATTGGAATTTCAGGTCAGCGGACATCAGTGATCAACCACCATACATAAGTGAGGATCACGACATAGTATCAACAACCCAAGCATTTACTAATACAATCAGTTAACATTGAAGTCAAAATTCCTGAACTAAAGTGAATCGTGAGTTTTAAGAAAAAACTCACCTTGAATTAGCAGTGGAAAAATGTTGTGTTGAAGGCTTGAGTTCCGATGCTGGCACGCAGCGAAGGAGGAAACAGCAGGTGGTGCTTTGATTTTGAACAGAGAGTGGCGACAACTTCGATATCGAGAAAAGGAAAGGCACTGGTGGTTTCCGAATTTGCGGCTTCGGGTTTCAATCAACAAAGGAGTTTTGATCTGGGGAATGCTTTCTATTTAGGGATTCGGCCATTCGAATTTGGAAGAGAGAAATTGGAAGGAAGACAAATTCTGATTTAGGGAAAAAGAGAAAGGGTTTTCTATGAAAAATTGGAACAAGCAACATCATTTTATAGAAGAAAACGAAAGCGGATAAGAACAATATTCCATCGTAGGTTATAGTGTAGCCGTGTTTTTCAGAGTATAGGACTGCGCAAAATTTATTGAGGAAGGTTATAACTCATTAACTTTAATACTATATTTTACCCCGAATAAGCACGTACTGCTCTAGTTTCATACCGCTAAGACTTACTCTAAGTGCAACAAAAATTATACGTACTTCTTCATCTTTGTACTCTGAATCCAATAAAATTATTTTGATTGTAAACCGACTCCGTCTGTTTACAACGTTATTTTAACTTTTTAATTATTTGTCGGTTTCACCAATTTATTTCTGTTTGTTTACCAATGACTCTGTTCATTTTTAGATTGAAATGTAAAATTTCAATTTTCTTTATCACATTCAAATGCACACATATCCAGTCCAATTATCCATATATTTTAACAAATAAAATTTCCAATTCGTTTAACGTTAATAACGTTTATTTTAAATTCAATCATATATTTTTAAATTCAACCACGGATATTTTCCAAATGAAATTCCATATCCAATTCATATATCCCACCAAAATAAATTCAGATATTTCATAATAAACATTTGATTTCTACCCATCAGTCTGAATTAAATATTAGATTCAATTCATACACAATAATATATTTGATTTTAAATTTCTAACCCCAATATCAAAAATTGATTGTCTAAAATCAAATCTTTAATTAATTTCCTATTTCAGTTGTAAAAAATTCTGGGATGTTACATTCTTCCCCCCTTTAAAACTTTTCGTCCTCGAAAAGGAGAGATCGTCATAGTTATACCAACACATACTTCTATTTTTTTCATATCCATGTGAAATTCGCCCATAACTAATTTAAATATTGATATTTAAGTCATCGATCCCTTTTGTTTATAATATTCAATTAACTCAAAAAATCAAATTTCCTCTCTTATGGTCGGGATAAATTTTGATCAATACGATTTTATTTATTTCCATGCTCTTTAATTCTAATCAATTCTAATAAAATATATGCATAGAGGGGACGTTACAAGTGGGATTCCTCAACATTTATCAATTCAAACAAATTCAGTCAGGGTTTTACAGATTCACTTGGAGGAGCTTGAAGCAGAAGGCTTCACCAGTTAGCCATAGACTATCATATTTTCCGCTGTGTTCTATGTTGTATCTGGAAACAGGTGTTTATAACTGTTCCAGGAATAACTGTCGTGCTCTGATGATAGTATGTATATACAGTTACTAATTTTTATTTCAAAAGTTATGTTATTTAATATGTTTTATTCGTTCCGCTGTGAGATTTGTATCCTTCGTTTTCTTCTATTCTAACCTTTCTTTCTTTCTATTTCTCATCCTCTAACTTCATTCTAATAATGATTCGTATTTCTATGCAATTTGGATTGGACGTGTGGTGTAATTAGTCAACTCAAAGGGTATGGAAATTCGAGTCATTACAGTTGGTATCGGAGCATAGGTTGAGCGAATACCTAGGCTTTTGTGGGAATGTGCTCATTAGAGATAGGGTCAGTAGAACCCTAGAATGAGTTGAGTGTGTATATATATGTACACACACGAGAGAGCATATTTGTTAATTGATATAAAAATTTGTTTTATATTGTGTTGACTTATCTGGTGAGTAGTTTATGAGTTCTGATCGAATCGTGGGACGCCATGATATCGATAAGACTTTGTAAATACTTGAACAGAAGATTAAACACGATATTGTTTTTAAGTGGGTAAATGAAATAATTTTTACCCAGAATTCTATGATTGATATAAAAGAAATAATTTTCTGAAATCATTCTATTATGTGGATGTGTTAGATGTTAATATTATAATCCGATGAGATTATAAAAATTGTAATGGTTATATATAACCTGAATAGAATTTGTATAAAATATACAAATGAGATGAATTAAAATTAAATTCAAACCAGAAATTGGAAATTAAATCCTGGGAAGTTGGAAAAATATTTTCCAAAGTATATTAAGTAATATAGTTTTGTTTTGAAAGGGTTTTGAATAAAAATCATTTTTGAATGGATTTTGGAATTGTTAAAGCACTGAACCCACTTCAGTGGCTGGGAAATAATTCTGATGATGACTGCAGCATCATCGATGTTTATTTTCGAGTTTCTAAGTGATGAACTGCTACCTTAGAAAAAGATTTTGATGGAAATTTGTTTGAAAGAAAACAATTTGGTTTGAAAATTCAAATGTTTTGAATTTGAAATCGTTATAAATATATATGTCTATATTTAGGTGGTTTCAAAAGGATTTGAAATGAAAAACCCGGGAATTTAAATTCTGGAAATTAAATTTAACTTAAGCAAGTTAAATGGATCGAAGTAAATAAATTGATTAAAATCAATTTGAATGAATCTGGAATAAATATGAATACATATGAATGGAATATAAATTGGGTGTGTATGAATGAAAATCAAAGTTTTGGTAGAACAAAAATTTGTTGAAATATGAAATGTTGAGTTCCAACATATGGGTTTTGAAAGGTAATAGGTTCGTACTATTTTTCTACCTTAGTAATTTCGAGGACGAAATTCTTTTAAGTGGGGAAGAATGTAATGACCAGAATTTTCTAACAGTTTATTTAAAATATTTAACATGGATTTAAATATCGAGTTGATAATATAAAGCAATTTTTATATTGAGTTATCGAATTTATAATCGAAATACAATTTATTTCGAATATATATAATCATCGTAATACCAGAATCTGAAATAAGTCAATCCAAAATTTAATCTGAACTGAAATATTTTAGATGATGAATATATATATTCTATTTGAATATATAGATAAAAATATTTATTTATTATCTAAGAATTTATTGTTTTAAATTTAATTCATATCGATTTAAATTATATCTCCTCCATACGATCAAATGGAGCTTCGAATCCTATTCCGGTGTGTTCAGAATAGTGGTTAAACTCTATAAACGATAGTTGTGTTTCGATTAGAGTTCAGAATCCCGAATTATATTATTTTAAAATTTAAACGGATAAGATCTAAGCCGAATCAGTTAAATCAAAATCAAATCAAAATCTAAAACAAAATATACCCTAATCTAATCAAATAAATAAACACTACATCACCAATCTATTTTCTACAGTTACTCTACTTCCTATTTCTTAGTTATCAAGGATTATCAATTATAAGTACGCAACCCACACCTTACTCTTTTCATTTTCGTTCCTCTTAGCTAAGTGATGAAAATCCGCTCCCTTCGTATAACTCAAATTAAACTCCTCAGTAAAACAGTCGATACCCTTTCATCCCTTCTATTTCACTTTGTTCCTCAGAAGCTCCAAATCAAAGGAAAAGCAAACCAAACAAGTCTACTTTTCCCCCCAAATTCAATTCCCAACTCGTTCATTTCTCTCCAGTCAAGCAAAGATGCTTTTCAAAAATCAAATCCGCCCTTTTCAACTCGATCAAAAATCAAAATAAATCCGAAATGAAATCCTGAAATCTCGAAAGCAGTAGTTTTGAGCTTGTTATGGGTTGCGCTTCAACCTGGTATCCTTCAATTTTGGTGCAACGACGATTAGGGAAGGTCGAAGTTTGGGATCGCGATGGGTATTGATGGGTACGAGTTCATCGTTGGGATGATGGTATGGTGTCGAGGTAGAAGGGGACTGCCGTGAGTTACTATAGCGTGATTTGGGGGAAAGTCGAACAGAATTTGTTCGATGCCTAGCAGGCAGCGTAGAAGCATGTACAGGGCACGTTGTGTTATTCTGGGGAAGATCGAGCTCTGATTTATGGTGCTAAGGATACGGTACTTGCATTGGGAAGGAGAAAGCAGCGTTGGTTATAGAACTATGGAGACGAGAGGGTATGAAGGAGAACTAACAGACTTTCTATAAAAGCTAGGAACTATTGGAAGATCTTGCATGTTAATCGGGGTATTAGCGCCTAATTAAATCACTAATTAAGGTAATCAATTCAATTCATTTTTTATGCATTAATTCATTTATATATATAAAGTCCGATTAAACAATAAATGTCGTATTTAAGGTAAGTTAGCTAAACAAATTTATTAATAATGTTTAATGCATATACATACAAAGCGGGGAAAAAATATTGTTCAAAAGTTTGAATGTTCACACTTAAAAATCTAATATTGGTTAATATATATATAGCTCATATTGTTTGCACATTTATAAATACAATATTTAATTTATACAAGGTCCATAAATCTTGAAAAAAAAATAAGATGGATTGGTCCATGGCTATGAATTATCCGAGCTAGAAGTGGTTTGGAATTTATTGGATATTCGACAAACGAAAAATTACGGTGAGTAAATCTCACTCAATTTATTTATTTTGAATTATTTTTTGTTGTTAAAAATAATTGATTTTTGTTGGTTGCACTGAAATATTATTGGCTATTAAATATATATTAGTTATGTAGGATTTGTGTTTGTGGCTATTATATATATATATATATATATATATATATATATATAGGTGATTGGTTGGATTCCCGCAGTTCCATTAGCGGATGCCCGTAGTATCATTAGCGGATGACCCTATACGCCCCCACGCTATGATAGTGGATGACCTTCTATACCGCGATATCCTCCCTCAAAGCGGGATGGGTATTATTTATGTTGGCTAACGTCTGTGGATGCAGGAAAACAGGTTGGAGGAATCCAACTAGATTCCTCAAAAATATTATTGTTTGTATGTTTCATATATATATATATATTATCATATATGATGTGTTAGAGAACCTGTGGTTGATAATTTTGTGTTTTTGATTGGTTGAATGTCACTGACCCTGAATATTGATTTATAAAAATATTGAAAAAAGGATATTTAGAAATTTAAAAGGGAAATCTATTTTTTTTAAATAGAATTCAGATTTCCAATGGACTGAGAAATATTAACTTGTTCTGAATAAATAAAACAAGTATTGAATTTATAAACGATGTTTATAAATTAAACAATACATGAAATCGAAGTAAAATTTTAAACGGTGTTTATAAATAAAATGGAATGATTTTCATTAGATAATCAGGGAACTGAAGCGAATTTATAAACGTTGTTTATAAATGAAGAAAAATGGATTATCATTGGATAATTAGGAAAATGTAAATACAAGTGCGAATTATAAAAGGGAAATTTATTTTTCCAAAGTAGAAATTATAATTTTAAAAGGGTTTTGTAATGAGAACTTGTTTTAGTATATATAAAACAAGGAAAGGAAATTTGTAAACGATGTTTATAAACAATGGGGGATAATTGTCATTAGATAATTTGAAGTTTTAAATTCAAGTTTGAATTTAAAAATAGAGAGTTGAAATCATTTGGAAAAAAGCGGTTTTTATTTTGGAATTCAGAATATAAAAGGAATTGGATTTCAAAGGGAATTTGAAATGGAAAACTTGTTTTAATATATAAAACAAGAAAGATGGATTTGCAAACGATGTTATAATCTAGCAAAATAAATTATCATTAGATAATTTAGATGTTTAAATTCAAATAGGAATTTAAAAGTAAATTGGGAAGTGTTTTGAAACAAAATAATTGATTATATTTCGGAATTCGGAATATAAGCTGAATTGAGAAAAATCCAACGGGTTTATAATCGAAATTTGATTATTTCGAATTTTATAAATAATTTATTTATAAAAGGAATTTAAGTTAAATATAGAAGATCGAAGTATAAATAAAAACATTACCGAGTAAGGAAAAATCGACAATTATAGATAATCGAAAATATTATGTTGAATTGGGAAACTGATTTGATATATATTAAAAATATATCAGAATGGAGTTACAATTTATATTTAAATGAAGTTTAAACGTTTATATATATAAATATAATTAAAATGAACTCGCCGCAGTATGGCAGTTCGTAAATTGGCGATTCGAACTTCAATTGAGTATATATAACTCAAATTAAGTCGGGATTCTTTGAAACAAGAACCGTCAGGACCAATTAGATAATAGTTTTCTAATGGAAGAGAAAAATCTGGATTTCGTCGAATAGATTTTGAGTTATGTCAAAATCAATTTTTCAAACAAACAGGGCCATAACCGTTTAAAAACCATAATGGTTTATTTAAATAAATTAAAGGATTTTAAGCAAATAAAATCCGAATTTCTATTTAGAAAAATTCAGATTTGAGTTATAAAATATATGTAAACTAAAGTGGAGTAATGAAATGATTTTGGAAACAAGAATCAGATTTTGTTAATTATCGAATAGAATTAACTAATTTGCAGAATAATTATTTATTGGAGTTTTGAATTAAAATTGAGCTTTTGATAAGCAAACTGGGTTTGTAAAGTCATATTCGAACTCGAATATGAAACTTGAATTAAATACGGAATTCGATTTGTTATAAGCAAGTCAAAATTTTAGTTGAACGAGATATGTTCAAATAAATAGTGAAATAGGCAAAAGAGCTGATTAATGATAAATTAGCAAATTAAGTTAAAATGGCCGATTGAGTTGAAACAAAATAGGAATGGACGTATACGGGTTAGACAGGTATGGGATGAAGTGTATGAAGGTTATAATTCGTGTGCCTGACAATAAGGTACATGTTTAAATTCCATATGAGATTTTATGCGCCGAATCGGCAAGGCACTTGGCTTTTTGATTTTCTTTTTGAATGGAAAGGGCCTAGAGAGGCGAATTGAGGTTTGAACTATCGACCGGTACAAAGGACTTTATGGCGAATTTTTCCAGAAATTTAAGGAGTTAGAATGTTTTAAGAAGATTTGGTAATTATGAATCGATATATCGATATATATAGAATTCGATAAGGAAACGAAATTAAAATAGAATGTTATAAACAAAAGATAAATCTATAATTAAATATGATAAAATTAGAAAGAGATATGTATGCGTGTTTAAAAAATGAATAATTGGTTTTATGATGTTGATTATTCGAGGTAAGTGGTCTTGTCCTTTTTGAAGTTAAGGAAGTTTTCAGTCAAGGTCTGAGAGGTAGTTATACCCCAACTTGTTTGATTCCATTTTTAACCAATAAATAGCATGATCCAGTCTCGAAGAGAAATGTTTGAATAAGAGTTAGTTGAATTAAGTATTTTGGGTTGTTGTAACAATGTTTTACACAACATTCGTTTTAACCCAAATAAGTGGAATTTTGGAAATATAATATTTCCTTAGTGTAGAAATGAACGGTTGTGGAAGAGATAAATAATTAGGATGTTTCCAATTATAAGTAAAGGATATTTTCTAAGTACAAAAAAATAAAAGAAGGCAATATACAGAAATGTTTCCCAAGTAGCGAAAAGGCCAAGATGATAATTGAAATTATTTGTTTAACAAATATTGATAAGGAAATGGAAAGGGTGATTTAATTAATGAAATATTAATTAACGGGCCCAGTGAAGGTCTGATGTTATGGAAGAATGTTTGTTTTTCTTCGATAGTTAAATAACCGACTATCGAATACCTAGGCTTTGGTGGGATTACGTACGATAACCTTGGCTCTGTTCAATCTAGAGATAAATGTTGAGGGATCCAGTTGAATACATTGGCTCTGTTTATGGAAAGGTTGAGTAGTAACCTTGGCTCTGTGGCGTGATTCAATAGAATTAGGGTAAGTAATACCCTAGATTGAATTTGAGGTATATATACAAGAGCGCATTTGTAGATTTGATATATAATTGTTTATATTGTGTTGGATGGTTTATGAATTCTGGTCGATACAGGATGTACAACTGTATCGATAGGTGTTTCTAAACTCTCGAATAAAGCAATTCAATACAATATTGTTTTAAGATGAGTAAATGAAATAATTTTCCCTGAAAATTATTTTGATATAAAAGGAATAATTTCTGAATTATTATATATGAATGTGTTGATTGTTATTACAATCAAATGGAATTATGAAATATTGAAATGGTTATATAATTCGTATACAGATAATGTATACAAATGAGATAAACCAAGATTAAGTTCAAACTAGAATTGGAATTTAAATTCCGAGTTTTTAGAAAATATTTTCTGAAATATTATAAAGTAACATAACAATACTTTAAAGTATTTTTGAGTAAGAATGGTTTAAATGGATTTTTAAAGGGATTAAGCACTGAAATAACTTCAGTGGCTAGAAAATAATTCTGAAATGGATCGCGACATTATCGGTATTCATTTTCAAGTTTCTGAGTAATGGACTGTTGTGTATGTGGAAGCAGCGATAAAATGACCCGAGCAGTAAAGATTTAAAGATTACAGCTTAGGATTTGAAGATTTATGAAGCTGGGATAGACATCGCACTCTGAAGATTTTAAACAGTAAATATTTCTTTTGTATTTAAATTGTATTTTCATTCCGCTGTATAGAAAAAAAAATTAATCAAGAATTTCGATTTATATATGAAAGTTTATATATTGTTCAATACTGTTTTATTTGTTTTATTTTGTGTTGATTTTTTTTTAAACTCTATAAGCTAAATGATGATCCGCCGATTTGAACATTTAAAGTTGGTTTAATCACCAATTTGAAGCGATCAAAATGGCGAGATGTTACAAGGGGTATATATATATATATATACACACACACATGCACACATGCATACACATAGTCCATCTACTAGCCTTACACCACTATGCAGATATAAAGTTAAGGGACCAGGAAATTACTCAAAGGACACTATTTGCAGAAGATAAAGTGGTAGAAGTAATAGATATTTCAGATGATGATATGTAGAGTCCTAGGCAATATGACTCAGTGGCTTAGCTTAGTAGATGGACTATGTGTATGTTAGGTTGGGTACTGTGAATTCTAAATATTTCCATCTGGAATTTGTTTGTTTAAAAGGTATTTTTAAGATGATGTTTGTAACACCCCACAATTTTGAATATTAAAATTAACAAATTTAAGAATACTAAATTTTTAGGAGAAGAATTAAGGGAAATGGGTTACCATTGCGTTCATCTGGGAATACTGCTCGGAATAGAGTCCAAATTTTCATAAATCGGACTTCGTATGAGGAAGTTATGGCCCTTAGAAGTTTCAGTAATTTAAATAAATTAAAACAGTTCAGATCAAAATTCAAATTTAAACGAGGAAGCGGGCTAGGCGGGATTTCTCCCGCCCCAGGCCAGGTCGACCAGGGGGTCGACCAAGGGGTAGACCTCCCCTATACAGGTCGACCTGGGGGTCGACCTACCCCCCCAGGCAGATCTGAACGGTGACGATTTTGACTTGTTGCTGAGTCTTTTCTGACCTGTTGCTGAGTCACTAGGGCGTAGGTGGCAATTCTGGATAACTCTATCCAGTCTGTATGGTTCTGATTTGCTCCTATGATAATCTAACGGCTTAAATTGATTTAAACTTCTATATAAGCACACATAGACTCAAGCTCTAAACATAAACTAAATTAATCTCTTGGCCTCCATTCTTCTTCTAGAATAGTTCTTCTTCTTAAAGCTTAGGAATTGCAAGTCAGGATTCCAATACAAACGACAAACGAATTATTCTCTTCTCTAATCCGTCTTTGTGAGTACAATTTCTTTCACAAAATAATTAATAAATTAATTTTGATTAGTTATAATTGGGATTATGAGAACATTCCTTATTGAATCATGTGACGTTACTTAGTTTTGTTATCGTCTGTTTGTGAACATATGACAGTTTTGTTAACTTGTGTTAGTAGATCTATTTCATATGCCCAATCACATATGTTTAACTAGATTCATTTTATGACATTAGTTTATATGCAAGTCTGTATGCGAATTATACACAAGTTTATATGTGAATCAAGTATATATATATATATATACATGTGAGTTTATATGTAAAACGTGTTATATTAGTTTACATGTTTAAATTCATGATGTTGGTTTATATATCTGAACAAATATGCTAGATTTGATTCATTTTGTGACATTAATTTACTTGTCTAAATCATATGCAAGAGTAAATGTAAATCTTAATTTACATGTCTAAATTATATATGCAAGTTTATATATAAGTTTGTATGTGAATCATATGCTAGTTTATATGTAAGATTGTATGTGAATCATATGTAGTTCTTAGTTTACATGTCTAAATTGCATATGCAAGTTTAATACAAGTTTGTATGTAGATCATATGCAAATTTATGCGAAAACCATGTTCATATGCAAGTCCACCTTTACGTGTACAGATTTATGCAAATTATATCTTATATAATTTAATCCATGCCAGTTTGTAGTTTATGCCAATTATACCTATTGCCTATTCAAGTTATTGATTATGCAAATTTATGATTATGTAAATTATAATCATGCGAGTTTTGATCCATGCTAGCCTATTCTTTTTGCAAGTTAGATCTATTTTATGTGTTATGCAAGTTGTGATGTTTCTTTTCTTTTTATGAGTTAGACTATTTGCGGGTCTAACATTTTTCATATTAACCGTACGAACGACGTGGGGGCAATGGTAAAATATTAAATATTAATATTGTGAATTTGCATAAAAATGGCTTAAAAGCACATAATAAATTTGAGACATTAATTGCCCTAATTTATATGCATAGAAATTATGGACATAATTTAGGTGACAATTATGGACATAGATTAATTTGGAAGTTATTGACAATTTGAAATAGGGATATTAATTCAAATTGGGGTTGAATAATAATATGTAATAATAAATGCCTAAGACACGAGGTTAGACTCATTTGTGGTATAAGACTGCCCGGACCTGCCCGGCACATCCAGTAACCACAAACGGTAGTCTAATGTGAGAGGTCAAAGGCATAAACTAAATGAGTAATAAATGCCTAAGACACGAGGTTAGACTCGTTTATGGTACAAGACTGCCCGAACCCGCCCTGCACATCCAGCAATCGCAAACGGCAGTCTAACGTGAGAGGTTGTAGGCATAATTAAAAGATGCTTAGACACGAGGTTATGTCTGGCTTGTGGTGGAAGTCTTCCCGGAACCGACCGACATATCTAGCGGCCCCAAGCAATCGACTTAATGTGAGAGGTCTTGTAACACCCCGTGTATTCTATAACAGTGAAATTCACAAATTAAAGTATAAGTAAATTCAAATTAAAGAATTAAGGGAAACGGGATACGCCATTGCGTTCGTCTCGGAATTCTGCTTGAGATAGAGTCTGAGTTTGCGTAAAACGGACTCCGTATGAAGAAGATATGGCCTCCGGAAGTTTCAGAATTCAGTTTAAAATTCAAACAGACCAAAATAGCTCAGAAAAACCAATTCAAAATTCAAAATTGGGCCGTACTGGCCAGTGTGGGAAAATTCCCGCCCAAGGCACCCATGTCGACTGGGTAGTCGACCTGGGTCACCCGTGTCGACTGCCAAGTCGACACGGTGTCGACTGGCGTGTCGACCTGGCCCCTGAGCCAGGTCGAACCCAGCCCCCCTGGCTAGCCTGGTATGTGTTTGGTCGATTTTCTGAGACTTGCCTTGACACTATTGCTAGGTGTCAGCTCCTGGTTGGTCTCTCCTTCAAACGAACGGCTATTATTACACCAAGCTCCATCGATTGTCCTAATCAACTCACAAACTCTATAAAAAGGACCTAAGACTAACCCTAATTCACACAAACAAAAAATGGAGGTGAGACCGTCATGCTGCTGAGGAAAGACTAGGACTAGCCGTCAGAAATTGAGAGACAATTAGGAGATAATTCGAGAGCTTAAAGCAACGTCAATTAAATCAAAACAACGCCTACAACAAAGGATAACATCTCCAAATTCAGAATTCAGATTCCTGAATTGAAGATTCGTCATACGTTGTAAGTAGAGTGCTATTCCGATGTGAATAAATAATTGTGTTTTGATTTGTGTAAAGTGAGAAATGGAATTATAGCGATAATAATATATATTTGTATGTTGCTTTGATTCTAAACGATTTGGAAATGTTGTGTTATACGATTGGATATTCGCAAGCATATGATTCATGTTGAAAAACTACGTGTTTGTGGTAGTTTATTACAACACCTATTTGATAATTGCAAGTATATGATTCATGTTGAAAGTAACAACTATATGTTGTGGTAGTTTATTTGAGATTCATGCAAGTATATGATTTACTATTATGCCAACATGATGTATAATTTTATGGTCATCTTTAGTGTAATTGGATCCATTTGAGTATTATGATTCATATGAAGTTATGTTGGAATTGGCATCATGGTTCAAGTATAAAAACCATGCTTTTGTATTAGTGACAAAAGCAAACATCTTTGTGAACTTGTATTAATTCTATGAACATGACTAAACTATGTTTGTTGTTATGCCCAATTGAAAAACATGTTTTAGGCCTATGTTGTTATCAAAATCATATGATATATGTGACACATAAGTTATATTAGAATTACATTCCACTTGCAAGTTTACATAGATAGATTAAGAACCATGATTCAAGTTTAAGTATGTTTATGCCATGATTCTATGAATAAATTGACAACCATGATTCATGTTTAGGTATATTTATGCCATGATTATATAGATCAAAAACCATGATTTCATGTTTAGGTATGTTTATGCCATAATTCTATGAATAGAATAAAAACCATGATTCATGTTTGGGTATGTTTATGCCATAATTATATGCTATTACAATGCAAGTTCACAAGTGCCTAATTTATGTTAATTAGTTCACTATGTTGCAAGTTCATGCATTCACACTCCCCTTTTTATGTTGCTTAGAATATATAAACACCATGTTATAAGCCTCCCCTTTTTCATGTGGCTAAGTTGGGTTTAAATGTTAAACCCAACATATGTTATATTGTAGCAAACGTATAAAACGGGGGTAATGGCGATTGGGTTAAAATATAAAACATATGTGTTGGCATGTTTGACGCATGCCAACGACTTTGAAAAACAATTAAGTGGTGTAAATTAATTTCACCCAATAAAGATGAATTTGAATAATGGGCCGCAAATATTTACATATAAAAAGAAAAGAGACAAAATATGTAAATGTAGAAAATACGATGTGTTTAACCCGAGGTTGGATTGAGTCGTGATGTAAACCTGCCCGGAACCGCCCGGCTGTCCAGTAGTCACAACAATACCTATCCAATGTGGGTGGTTAAACACAGAGCCCAATAAGGACCCGAGGTTAGACTGAGTTGTGGCGTTAGACTGCCCAGACCCAACCGGCAACAGGCAGCCACAACAATACATGTCTAATGTGAGAGGTCGAGGCTTTAATAAGACAATTAAAGCTGAGTCAGGACAAATAGGATTAAGTAAATTAAATTAATACTTAATCAAAATGGAACATGCTAAACTATACAGACTGATTGGGGGTTAGGTTTACAAAAACACTTAACCAACTTAGCATGTTGGCTAGAAATAGAAAACCTAGTAGCGGGGGACCCTTTTCAGCAGTAACCCTACAAGGTGTATCAGGATACCCTGAACTAGGCAGGGTGGGGCACTATTACTGGGCTGACTGTAAGAGGTAAAATCGACGGCGGTGGTGCGGCAGTGTAGGTTCTAACGGGGTGCGGGCGTGCACACACTCTGGCGCAGAAAAATAAGGCACTGGGCACCAGTAGCATACCTGTGCATCCTAGGATTGTGTCGGGCCGCCACCATGGGACTTGATACACCCCATGGTGGGACCCGCATAGGTAACTACAACAACGGGGGCCGTAAGACACATGTAACTATGCGAGTAGGAGCCGATCATCAGAAATGGATCACTTCACTCTGATTATGGGGTGCCTGTTGGGAACTAGTTTATATGGGTACAGAGATTAATATGGGGTACGATAGTATATTCGACTCTAGACAACTTAACTTAGTTTATGGTGCTTTCCCATTTCCAGTTTATACTTATCATACCCAGTTCTTTATTCATAGACTGAATAGTCCTAGACTTACTCAGGCTTTATGTCTGACTCTACTTTTCATTCGTTCCCCCCCCCCCCCAGGTCCACAGGGAGGGAATACCGCAGCTTGACCAGCTTTCGCATCCAGCTTGAAGAGAAAGAATGTATTGCTTGGATCCTTTTTCGTTTGGACTATGGCTTTGGACAACAATTATGGGACTTATGCAGTTTATTTATGTTTTCTTTATGCTTCTTTAAATAATGAAATCAAGACAGTTATGAAGATGTTATGTTTTTGGTAGTATTGTAAGACAAATTATGACATGGTTTGTGTAACAGGTATTTTGTTGAAATAAAAGTTGTTGTTGTTTTCTGCTGTTCAAAAATATGTGTTCGTATATCTGTCTTGTATATCTGTGACTTATACTTATAAACCTCCACCAAAATTAGGGCATTCCCTTTTAGAGTGACCCTAACGGAGGTGGGGTGTTTCACTTGGTATCAGAGCATAGGTTTACCGGATAAGATAAAAGTTTTGAAATTTATTTTCAAAGGAAAATTTAAAGAAGCATTTTTAAAGATAAAATATTATATTTTAAAAAGGCAAAGTCCCCCAAAGCCATAGGTACTATCTTTTATCCTTCGTTTTGAATCTATCCTTTTTGTTTCAGCATGTCCGAAGAACTTAACTTGCCAGAGGGTATACCAATACCTGGTTGGTTTAGACGATTCTTAGAAGCAAGGGCCACTCAGCCAGGTCCTACCGTCCCTCCTCCCTAAGCTGCAGGAAATCATCCAGCTGCAGCAGCACCTCTTCCTCCACCTCCTCCGCGGGGAAATACTTTTGCTAAGATATGTAAAGATTTTAAAGCTATGGGAGGAAAGGACTTTCATGGAACTGAGTCCTTCGTAGTAGCCAAGAATTGGCAGAAAGAAACCGAGGACTTATTTGTCATCTTTGAGGTAGAAGATAGGCAGAAGGTACAACTGGCAGTGTGGCTACTTAAAGGTGAGGCTTCCTACTAGTGGGAAGTCACTAATGCAGAAAGACCAGTGAAAACATGGGAGGACTTTAGGGCAAGGTTCGAGGCTAAATTTCTCTCAGAAACTGAAAGGAGTCTTCAGTTGGAAAAATTCTTATTTCTTAAGCAAGGGAATATGACAGTCAAAGAGTATGTTAACCAGTTTGATCAGCTGGTTAGGTTCGGACTGGACCTAGTCAACACCCTGCACAAGAAGGCTCTTCGCTTTGTCAAGGGGTTGAATGAGCTATTACACAGTTTGGCCATGACCCATATACCCATGGGAGCTACGTATGAAAGGTTGGTGCAGATGGCATTGCTGAACGAAGAGGATAAGGGCAAGAAGGAGACAAAGGCAGAAAACTCTCAAGGGAAGAAAGAGGGTTTGCAACCTAAGAAGACAGACTTTAAGAAGGGAGGGAAAGACAACCAAGAGAAGAGGAAGTGTAATTTTTGTGGCAAAGTGGGGCACCTAGTGAAAGATTGCCGGAAAAAGAAGGCCAAGATGAATGGTGGGTGCTTTTCTTGCGGTGAGACATGCCACATGGCTAAGGATTGCCTAAAGAAACGAGGACAGGGGCAGAGGGCTGGATCCACCTCAGGGGCACAGGTTCATGTGCTAGACGAGCCACCTCTGCAATAGCGAGGTATAAATACTTCTGTAGAAAGTGTAGTTTATCTTTATGATCACCCAGTTCACACTTTATTTGATTCTGGCGCAACACACTCCTTTATCTCGTCTTCTTTAGTAGAATCTATGCACCTAGAAACTAGTATGGTAGAGTACCCCTTAATTGTTTCAAACCCAATTGGGGGCCCAGCTCATTTGTCTATGATCTGTGTGGGATTGAAAATTTCTGTTCTAAGCGTAGAATTTAAATGTAGTGCCTTTGTTTTGGGCTTCTCGGGATATGGTTTGATTTTGGGCATGGATTGGCTATCCAGTAATGGGGCCATCCTTGATTGTGAGAAAAGGGTTGTTAGGCTCCTGACCCAGCTCGGTAACACTTTGGAAATTACTTGTAATCCCTCATATGCGGTTATGCTTAGTTATCTTGAATCGCTAGATGCCTCTGTTGACAATTTGCAATCGGTTAGAGTGGTCCGGGAATATCCGGATGTCTTCGAAGAGGTGAAGGGCTTGCCTCCGAAGCGGGAGATAGACTTCCGCATATATCTTTTAGATAATGCAAAGCCCGTTGCGTTGCCCGTTAGACACATGGCTCCACGGGAAAGGAAGGAGCTCAGTAAACATATTAAAGAGCTTCTAGAGAAGGGGTTCATTAGAAGGAGCATTTCAGAATGGGGCGCTCCGGTGGTGTTCGCTACAAAGGCGGATGGTTCACTCCGTCTGTGTGTTGATTATAGGGAGCTCAACAAGCTAACGAAAAAGAATAGGCACCCTCTCCCCAGAATTGACGATCTGTTTGATCAGCTTGTAGGAGCATCTGTTTTCTCCCAACTCGATTTGGCAACCGGTTTTCGTCAGCTAAGGGTGGCTGAAGATAGCATCGATAAGATAGCATTCAGAACCCCAGACGGCTTCTTTGAATGGCTTGTCATGCCTTTTGGCTTGACAAACGCACCCGCTTACTTCGTGGACCTAATGAGTAGGGTGTTCAGAGATTTCCTCAACAAGTTCGTAGTGGTTTTCGTAGACGATATCTTGATCTTCTCAAAGAATGAAGAGGAGCATGCCCAGCACCTAAGGGCAATCATGAAAACCCTGCGAGTCCATCAACTAAAAGCCAAATTCTCCAAATGCCACTTTTGGAGAGAGGAAGTAAGGTTTCTTGGGCACATAGTATCCAAAGAAGGGTTAGCTGTAGACCCGGCTAAGGTAGTAGCGGTGCAGGACTGGAAGACACCAAAGAACGCAACAGAAGTCCGAAGCTTTCTTGGGCTAGCAGGCTTCTATCGGAAATTCATCAGAGACTTTGCAAAGATATCAGCTCCGCTCACAAGGCTGACAAAGAAGAATCTAGTGTTCAATTGGGACTTGGATTGCGAGTTTGCTTTCCAACGGCTGAAAAGGGCTCTTACAACAGCTCCGGTTTTGACGTTGCCAGATGGAAGCAAGATGTTCACAGTTTATACAGATGCATGTAGGACAGGGCTAGGTGCTGTCTTGATGCAAGAAGGAAGGGTAGTAGCTTATGGTGGAAGGCAATTGAAAGTTCATGAAAAGAATTACCCGACCCACGATCTTGAGTTAGCCGCCATCGTCTTTGCACTCAAGTCTTGGCGACACTATCTCCTAGGTGAGAAGTTCGAACTTTACACTGACCATAAATCGTTGAAATATCTTTTCTCGTAGAAACATCTTAACTTGAGGCAACAGAGATGGACGGAGTTTCTTGCCTCGTACGATTTCGAGATCTCCTACACTCCGGGCAAAGGCAACGTAGTGGCAGACGCGTTGAGCTAAAAGAAACTAACCCTAAGCCCGTTGTTTGTTGAAAGACAAAGCCTAGAGTTTATAGCCAGCTTTGACTTTAGGCCCTCCTCCGATTTTATACCAGGCTTGCTAGCATCTCTCGAAGTACGCCCGACTTTAGTGGACTCAATAGGGACAACACAACGTGAAGACCCTCAGCTTGTGGAGACGATTGATAGGATAATTAGGGGTGAGACTTCAAGTCACCTCAACAGATACTCCATCGACGATAAGGGTTGGCTAAGGCGAGACGGAAGACTATGCGTACCACAGACAAGGGATTTAGTAAAGAAGGTTCTCGAGGAAGCACACCACTCCAAGATGACGATACATCCGGGCGGGGATAAAATGTACAAGGACATAAAGAGAACTTTCTTTTGGAACGGCATGAAGAAGGACGTGGCAGATTTCGTTTCTAAGTGTATGGTGTGCCAACAGGTTAAGGCGGAACAGAAAAAGCCTGGTAGTCTGCTCCATCCTCTAGAGGTCCCGCAGTGGAAGTGGGATAGTATCTCATTGGACTTCATTGATGGGCTGCCTAGGTCTAGAAGAGGCAACACTAGCATTTGGGTAATAGTGGATAGGCTTACTAAAAGCGTCCACTTTTTACCTGTCAAGAGTAAAAGAACTGCCTCATTCCTTGCATCTCTTTACCTCAAGGAAATTGTTCGACTCCATGGAATACCCTCCAGCATTGTTAGTGACCGAGACCCTATCTTCACAAGTGGGTTTTGGCGGAGTCTGCAAGAAGCGGTAGGCACACAGTTATGCTTGAGCACAGCCTATCACCCCCAAACCGACGGCCAGACGGAAAGAGTGAACAGAGTTTTGGAGGACCTTTTAAGACTGTGCGCCCTTGACTTCGGAGGGACGTGGGAAGACCATCTTCCTTTGGTGGAATTCGCCTACAACAACAGCTACCAAGCAACCATCGAAATGGCGCCCTTCGAAGCCTTATATGGAAGACCATGTCGATCGCCCACTTGTTGGTGGGAGTCTACTGACAAGCTCATACTTGGACCGGATATGATCCGAGAGACTTCAGAAAAAGTAGACTTAATACGGAGAAGGATGAAGACAGCCCAAGACAGACAAAAATCCTACGCCGACAAGAGGAGGACCGACCTTGAATTTGAGGTTGGGGACAGAGTTTTTCTTAAGGTATCCCCGCTAAGGAACATTGTTCGTTTTTGAACCACATGAAAGCTAGCACCAAGGTTCATAGGGCCATTTCCTATCATCGAGAAAATTGGGAAAATGACCTATAGATTAGAGCTACCCGAAAAATTGGCCGGAGTTCACAACGTTTTTCACGTTTCGCATCTCCGAAAAATGTCTACATGAATCTGCTGAAGTGGTAGAGCCAAATATCCTAGAAGAAGCTGAAGTGGAACGCGAAGCAACCGTGAGGAAAGTTCCAACCTGCATATTAGGAACGGAAGTGAAGAAGCTACGCAACCGCGAAGTCAATCTCGTCAAAGTTCAGTGGAGCGACGCCGAGGGAGACGCAACTTGGGAAACTGAAGCTAGAATACGCGTTGCCTACCCTTTTCTTTTCGAGGGTACATCTTTGATCTTTCTTTTTCCTTAAGTTGCGCTTTTATCTATCTTTTTAGGTATATCTCCTCGACCTTATCTTTTAGGTAGAAACTCTTTGGATGAAAACATGTAATTGAAACAAGTTATGGATGATGGTTGCAAGTGGTTGCTCGAGGTTGCATATACACACACGATTTAGGTTTTTGATCGGCTCAGTCACTTCATATTGCATATGCATATATATGTTTGCAATCGTATATGGTTGAAGTTTAATGTGTTGTCATATGGATGTTGCACTTGTATGAATGATTGTGCACTCATGTAGAATCATGAATAGGAAAATTTGCATACATAATGGATTCATGACACTTACATACCTTGCATTAAGGAGGTCAACTGAATCAGTAGACCGACTGATTTTGCATTAGATAAGTACATGTACACACACGCTTCGCATATGATCATAAAGCATTAGAAGTCTTTTAAGGACAATGGATGCTCGTGTTTGATGAATGAGTAGATGGATGTTTGGATGTTAGGATGTACATTCTTCCTGAACTTGAAGATTTCGGGGACGAAATCCTTTTAAGTGGGGGAGAATGTAACACCCTGTGTATTCTATAACAGTGAAATTCACAAATTAAAGTATAACTAATTTCAAATTAAAGAACTAAGGGAAACGGGATACACCATTGCGTTCGTCTCGGAATTCTGCTTGAGATAGAGTCCGAGTTTGCTTAAAACGGTCTCCGTATGAAGAAGTCCGGAAGTTTCAGAATTCAGTTTAAAATTCAAACAGACCAAAACAGCTCAGAAAAACCAATTCAAAATTCAAAATCGGGCCGTATTGGGCAGGGCGGGAAAATTCCCGCCCAAGGCACCCAGGTCGACTGGGTAGTCGACCTGGGTCACCCGTGTCGACTGCCAAGTCGACACGTTGTCGACTGGCGTGTCGACCTGGCCCCTGAGCCAGGTCGAACCCAGCCCCCCTGACTGGCCTGGTCTGTGTTTGGTCGATTTTCTGAGCCTTGCCTTGTCACTAGGGCTAGGTGTCAGCTCCTGGTTGGTCTCTCCTTCAAACGAACGGCTATTATTACACCAAGCTCCATCGACGGTCCTAATCAACTCACAAACTCTATAAAAAGGACCTAAGACTAACCCTAATTCACACAAACAAAAATGGAGATGAGACCGTCATGCTGCTGAGGAAAGACTAGGAATAGCCGTCAGAAATTGAGAGACAATTAGGAGATAATTCGAGAGCTTAAAGCAACGTCAATTAAATCAAAACAACGCCTACAACAAAGGATAACATCTCCAAATTCAGAATTCAAATTCCTGAATTGAAGATTCGTCATACGTTGTAAGTAGAGTGCTATTCCGATGTGAATAAATAATTGTGTTTTGATTTGTGTAAAGTGAGAAATGGAATTATGGCGATAATAATCTATATTTGTATGTTGCTTTGATTCTAAACGATTTGGAAATGTTGTGGTATACGATTGGATATTCGCAAGCATATGATTCATGTTGAAAAACTACGTGTTTGTGGTAGTTTATTACAACACCTATTTGATAATTGCAAGTATATGATTCATGTTGAAAGTAACAACTATATGTTGTGGTAGTTTATTTGAGATTCATGCAAGTATATGATTTACTATTATGCCAACATGATGTATAATTTTATGGTCATCTTTAGTGTAATTGGATCCATTTGAGTATTATGATTCATATGAAGTTATGTTGGAATTGGCATCATGGTTCAAGTATAAAAACCATGCTTTTGTATTAGTGACAAAAGCAAGCATCTTTGTGAACTTGTATTAATTCTATGAACATGACTAAATTATGTTTGTTGTTATGCCCAATTGAAAAACATGTTTTAGGCCTATGTTGTTATCAAAATCATATGATATATGTGACACATAAGTTACATTAGAATTACATTCCACTTGCAAGTTTACATAGATAGATTAAGAACCATGATTCAAGTTTAGGTATGTTTATGCCATGATTCTATGAATAAATTGACAACCATGATTCATGTTTAGGTATATTTATGCCATGATTATATAGATCAAAAACCATGATTTCATGTTTAGGTATGTTTATGCCATAATTCTATGAATAGAATAAAAACCATGATTCATGTTTGGGTATGTTTATGCCATAATTATATGCTATTACAATGCAAGTTCACAAGTGCCTAATTTATGTTAATTAGTTCACTATGTTGCAAGTTCATGCGTTCACACTCCCCTTTTTATGTTGCTTAGAATATATAAACACCATGTTATAAGCCTCCCCTTTTTCATGTGGCTAAGTTGGGTTTAAATGTTAAACCCAACATATGTTATATTGTAGCAAACGTATAAAACGGGGGTAATGGCGATTGGGTTAAAATATAAAACATATGTGTTGGCATGTTTGACGCATGCCAACGACTTTGAAAAACAATTAAGTGGTGTAAATTAATTTCACCCAATAAAGATGAATTTGAATAATGGGCCGCAAATATTTACATATAAAAAGAAAAGAGACAAAATATGTAAATGTAGAAAATACGATGTGTTTAACCCGAGGTTGGATTGAGTTGTGATGTAAACCTGCCCGGAACCTCCCGGCTGTCCAGTAGTCACAACAGGACCTATCCAATGTGGGTGGTTAAACACAGAGCCCAATAAGGACCCGAGGTTAGACTGAGTTGTGGCGTAAGACTGCCCGGACCCAACCGGCAACAGGCAGCCACAACAATACCTGTCTAATGTGAGAGGTCGAGGCTTTAATAAGACAATTAAAGCTGAGTCAGGACAAATAGGATTAAGTAAATTAAATTAATACTTAATCAAAATGGAACATGCTAAACTATACAGACTGATTGGGGGTTAGGTTTACAAAAACACTTAACCAACTTAGCATGTTGGCTAGAAATAGAAAACCTAGTAGCGGGGGACCCTTTTCAGCAGTAACCCTACAAGGTGTATCAGGATACCCTGAACTAGGCGGGGTGGGGCACGATTACTGGGCTGATTGTAAGAGGTCAAATTGACGGCGGTGGTGCGGCAGTGTAGGTTCTAACGGGGTGCGGGCGTGCACACACTCCGGCGCAGAAAAATAAGGCACTGGGCACCAGTAGCATACCTGTGCATCCTAGGATTGTGTCGGGCCGCCACCATGGGACTTGATACACCCCATTGTGGGACCAGCATAGGTAACTACAACAACGGGGGTCGTAAGACACATGTAACTATGCGAGTAGGAGCCGATCATCAGAAATGGATCACTTCACCCTGATTATGGGGTGCCTGTTGGGAACTAGTTTATATGGGTACAGAGATTAATATGGGGTACGATAGTATATTCGACTCTAGACAACTTAACTTAGTTTATGGTGCTTTCCCATTTCCAGTTTATACTTATTATACCCAGTTCTTTATTCATAGACTGAATAGTCCTAGTCTTACTCAGGCTTTATGTCTGACTCTACTTTTCTTTCGTTTCCCCCTTCCAGGTCCACAGGGAGGGAATACCGCAGCTTGACCAGCTTTCACATCCAGCTAGAAGAGAAAGAATGTATTGCTTGGATCTTTTTTCGTTTGGACTATGGCTTTGGACAACAATTATGGGACTTATGCAGTTTATTTATGTTTTCTTTATGCTTCTTTAAATAATGAAATCAAGACAGTTATGAAGATGTTATGTTTTTGGAAGTATTGTAAGACAAATTATGACATGGGTTGTGTAACACGTATTTTGTTGAAATAAAAGTTGTTGTTGTTTTCCGCTGTTCAAAAATATGTGTTCTTATATCTGTCTTGTATATCTGTGACTTATACTTATAAACCTCCACCAAAATTAGGGCATTCCCTTTTAGAGTGACCCTAACAGAGGTGGGGTGTTTCAGGTCTGTGCATTAATAATTAATTAATGCTGATCAAAGATGAATATGAATGACAAACAGAAGTTTGGTTGAGCTAAGTAATTCTCTGAGTACCAATCTGATGTTGATTTCGGTCTTCGGGGTTGATACTTAGGGAGTTATTCTTTTAACCAATGTATCTATGAACTAAGATGTACTTAATCATAAATTAAGTAAAACATGTTATACGATATATATATATATATATATATATATGATACATAAAACATGATAAGTGGATAGGGTTAAGACCATCTTAACCAATAGTATATATTAATTTGATAAGTGGGTAGGGTTAAGACCAGCTTAACCAATAATATATATTAATATGATAAGTGGATAGGGTTAAGACAAACTTAACCAATAATACATATTGATCTGATAAGTGGATAGGGTTAAGACCAACTTAACCAATAATATATAAGTGGATAGGGCTAAGACCAGCTTAACCAATAATATATATATTGATCTGATAAGCAGATAGGGTTAAGACAAGCCTAACCAATAACACATGTTGATTTGATAAGTTGGCAACATGGGTGACATGTGGGATATAAATATAAACACTTAACCAAGTTGAAACATGTAAGAAGACATGAATAAGAGGGGGTTAAGTGGGTAATCCTAGTGGGGACCAAGCATACGTGGGAAGCTTGTGTCAAGCGTGGGGACCCTTTTAAACCAGTAACCCATTTAGTATCTAAGTGATCGATCTAGATCGAGGACAGGACATGCTTACTGGGTTTGATTGTAGGAGGTCAAAACGGGTTAGCGGTGGCAACGCAAGTCCAATGGTTCATGTGCGTGTGTGGGCCCGGGCTGGTAGGTAAGACGTTGTTGCATCGTGTAGGTATAAGCCATGCATATTTAGTAGTATCGGGTTGCCATTTTGGGAAGTGATACACCCCACTGTGGGACCAACATGGGTATCTACGAGTTAGGGAGCCAATCGAATGGGGAAGGTAGTGGGTATAACTAGCAGAGATAGGAGCAGGCGGCACCTATGAAGACGACTAGGAGTACAACTACCATACTATGAATAAATGTTGTAATTTGAATGGGGAGGGTAGTGGGTACAACTAGTGGAGATAGGAGCGAGCGGCACCTATGAAGACAACTAGGGGTACACGAAACTACCATTATTATTATTTTGTTCAGTAGGCGGGATCAACTTTTCGGGTGACTAGTGTTGGTGCAGTGTAGTAATTATCTTATAGTGTTGGAGGCACAATTAACGTTATCTTATTCTTCTTGTTTGCTTTGTCATGCCCATTTGTTTCACAGTCATTCCTTGTTTTACCAGTTTATGCCTTATCCTAATTACTTTAATAATTATATTTTTAAAGTTATTGGACTCGCTAGACTTTATGTCTGACCCCCTTTGTTTTTGCCTCTTTTCTTCCTTTCTCCCCCCCCCCCCAGGTTCTAAGGGTGGGACTAGTGCTAGTGGAGCTTGATTTGGATCTCTCTCCCTCTTTTGGAAGTGCTTGGATTGCTGAAAGTAAAGTTCATCTTATCTCTTTTATGGCTACTTATGTTGGGGTTATGCTTTTTTACTTTATTTTCTCATAAAATAATTTGTCAAGATGGATATTAAGTGTACTTGGTTTTATTGTTGGTTTTTGATGTTGTTGTAACCAAATTATTTCTCCGCTGCAATAAAAGTTGTTTTAAATTTTCAAGTACCAATATATGTATCTGTCTTGTTATATTCTGTTCTATACACCAATAATACTCCATGAAAGTTAATGCATTCCCTTTGAGTGTGACATTAATGGACGTGGGGTGTTACACATGGTATCAGAGCTGAAGGTTTCCAAAAACAGATAAGAGATTTTGAAAAACTGTTTTTTAAAAGCATTTTATAAAGAAATACTTTCAAAATATGTTTTAAGGAGAGTATTTTCAAGAGAAAAGTTTATTTTGAAAAACATAACCCCCGAGAGGTGTATATCTTTTCTTCGATTCTTCGTTTTAAATCTCTTCCTCTTTCCTTTTTGAATATCTTCCTCCACGTATAGACCTTTTTTCTAAGTTATGTAAGAACTTTCGTACGGTCGGTGGAAAACCGCTTCATGGGACTGGGACGTTTGTCAAAGCTAGAAGGAAGTGGAGGACATGTTGGTACCTTTAAGATAGACGATGGGAGGAAGGTTCAATTAGCTGCTTGATTAATGAAGGACGAAGCCTCATTTTGGTAGGAGCTCACGAATGGAGAATGTGCAGGAAAGACATGGATTGGACACACGATAAGAAAGTAGATCTAAAGAAAGGCGGTAAGAATAACAAGGGGCCAAGAGAAAAGGAAGGGCCGCACTTGTGAAATACCTGACTACTTAAATAAAGACGTTAGAAAGAAGAAGAACACTAGGTGTTATCGTTACGGAGAAACATGACATCTTATTAGGATTGTCCAAAGAAGCAAAAGGAAAAGGTAAGGACAAAATACAAGATCTTCTGGAGGGAAGACGCGTTCCCTCACGGCTGACATATCTGATAGAGGTAGAAATATCTTGGTCGAAAGTTTAGTCTTTCTTTTTGATCATCCTGTTCAAATCTTGTTTGAATTCTGGCGCTTCACACTCGTTTGTATCTACTTCGTTAGTTAAAACACTACACCTAAATACTAGTCTAGATAGATCCCATAGTAGTCTCAAATCCTATTGGTGGTTCGGCTCATCTTTTAATGATTTGTCGGGATTTGAGAGTATCTATCTTGGGCGTTGGGTTTGAATGCAACGCCGTCGTTCTTGGCTTCATGGGCTACAACTTGATTCTAGGCATGGATTGGCTAGCCAGATACGGTGACATCCTAGACTGTGAAAGAAGGGTAGTTAGATTGTTGACTCATTGTGGAAAGACCCTTGATATTTCTTGTGACCCTACAGGTCTGGTGATGCTTAGCTACCTAAAATCTCTTGACGCATCCAATGATGATTTGGACTTTGTTCGTGTGGTCCGTGAATATGGTGACATCTTCGATGAAGTTCGGGGTTTACCCCTGAGGCTCGAGATATACTTTCGTATATACCTTGTAGATAATGCAAAGCCAGTTGCATTATCGGTGCGCCACATGGCTCTGAGAGAGAGAAGATAACTCAGTAAGAAGGTAAAGGAGTTGCTTGAGAAGGGGTTCATAAGAAGAAGCATTTCAGAATGGGGTGCTCCAGTTGCTTTTGCTACAAAGGCTGATGGTTCACTTAGATTGTGCGTGGACTATAGAGAGCTGAATAAGCTCACCAAGAAGAACAGACACCCATTGCCGAGGATAGATGATTTATTCGATCAGTTGGTTGGTGCTTCGATTTTCTCGCAGCTGGATTTAGCTACAGGATTTCATCAGCTAAGGGTGGCTAAAGACAGCATAGATAAGACTGCATTTAGAACTCCTGACGGTTTCTTCAAGTGGCTCGTCATGCCTTTTTGTTTGACGAATGCACCTGCATACTACGTTGACTTAATAAGTAGGGTGTACAGGGAGTTTCTAAATAAGTTTGTGGTAGTCTTTGTAGACGATATCTGGATTTTCTCTTGAAGCGAGAAGAGCATGCCCTACATCTTAGGGAAGTCTTAGAGACCCTACGAGCGCATCAGCTCAAAGCTAAGTTCTCCAAATGTCATTTTTGGAGGAAAGAAGTAGGGTTCTTAGGACACGTGGTATCTAAGGAGGGGATAGCTGTGGATCCCGCAAAGGTGATGGCAATCCAAGATTGGAAGATTCCTAAGAACTCAACAGGAGTAAGAAGTTTTTTTTTTTGGGCTGGCAGGTTATTGTAGGAAGTTTAATTAAGGACTTCGCGAAGATATTAGCCCCACTTACTCGATTAACGAAGAACTTGACTTTTGCTTGGGATGTTGACTGTGATGATGCTTTCCAGCATTTGAAGAGGATGTTGACGACAACTCCAGTTTTAGTTTTGCCAGATGGAAGTAAGCCATTCGCAGTGTATACCGGTTCTTGCGGGACAGGGCTTGGATCGGTTTTCGATGCAAGGGGAAAAGGTGATATGCAAAAGGCGACAAGTACGAGCATCGCTTATCATCTACAGATGGATGGACAGACAAAAAGGGGTGAATAAAATCCTTGAAGATCTTTTGAGGTTATATATCCTAGATTTTGGAAGGACATGGGAAGATGCAATGAGCTTAGTGGTGTTTACGACGTGTTTCGCGTATCGCATTTGCGGAATTGTTACAAGATACCGCGGAAGTAGTGGAGCTTGATTTGGATCTTTCTCCCTCTTTTGGAAGTGCTTGGATTGCTGAAAGTAAAGTTCAGCTCATCTCTTTTATGGCTACTTATGTTGGGGTTATGCTTTTTACTTTATGTACTCAAAAAATAATTTTTCAAGATGGATATTAAGTGTACTTGGTTTTATTGTTGGTTTTTGATGTTGTTGTAACCAAACTATTTCTCCGCTGCAACAAAAGTTGTTTTAATTTTTCAAGTACCAATATATGTAAGTGTCTTGTTATATTCTGTTCCATACACCAATAATACTCCATGAAATTTAATGCATTCCCTTTGAGAGTGACATTAATGGACGTGGGGTGTTACACGTGGTATCAGGAACATGCTTAGAGAAGTGGAAGTAGAGTGAGATGCCACGATTAGACGAGCTCCTACATGCATCCTTGGGTCGGAGGTATAAAAGCTACACAACAAAGATGTCAAGTTGGTCAAAGTGCAATGGAGAGATGATCAAGGAGGTGAGACTTGGGAGGCGGAAGATAAGATGCATATGCTGTACCCTTTCCTTTTTGAGGGTATGTTTTTTTAACCTCTCCTTTCTTTACCGCTTTGTTGATACTTGTCCTATCATTTAATATGTCTTTGCGATGATATCTTTGATCTTTAGTTAGGAAAAACCCTATGGTTGTAAACATGAGTTTGAGACATGTTATGTTTGGTGGATGCAAATGGATGCAAGTGGTTGCTAGTGGTTGCTCGTGGATGCATGTACACACACATTAGGCACTAGATCGGCTCAATCACTTTCATATTGCATATAAATATGTGTGCATATTTAATGGATGTATAATGGTTGTGGTATCATATGGATGCTGCATTTTGATGAATGGTTGTGCACACATGTAGAAATAATATGTATTGTTAGGATTCTTTCGCATACATAATGGATGCATGACACTATCATGATTTGCATTAAGGAGGTCAACTGAATCAGTAGACCGCCCAATTTTGCATTAGATAAGGAACATATACACACACTTTTTGCATATGTTCATACAACATTAGAAGTCTTTTAAGGACAGTGGATGCCTATGTTTGATGATTGAGTAGATGGATGATTGGATGGTAGGATATACATTCTCCTTAACTTGGAGATTTCAGGGTCGAAATCCTTTAAGCAGGGGATAATGTAACACCCCGTAATTTTAAATAGTAAAATTAAAAAATTTAAGAACACTTAATTTTTAGGAGAAGAATTAAGGGAAATGGGTTACGCCATTGCGTTCGTCTCGGAATTTTTCTTGGAACAGAGTCCAAGTTTTCGTAAATCGGACTTCGTATGAGGAAGTTATGGCCCTCAGAAGTTTCAGTAATTTAAATAAATTAAAAATAGTTAAATCAAAATTCAAACGAGGAAGCGGGCTGGGCGGGATTTCTCCTGCCCCAGGCCAGGTCGACCAGGGAGTCGACCTCCCCTATACTGGTCGACCTAGGGGTCGACTCCCCCCCCCCCTCCCGGGGAAGATCTAAACGGTGTCGATTCTGACTTGTTGCTGAGTCTTTTCTGACCTGTTGCTGAGTCACTAGGACATAGGTGGCAATTCTGGATAACTCTATCTAGTATGAATGGTCCTGATTTTCTCCTAAGATAATCTAACGGTTTATATTGATTTAAACTTCTATATAAGCACGCATAGACTCAATCTCTAAACCTAAACTAAATTAATCTCTTGGCCTCCATGCTGCTGCTAGAATAGTTCTTCTTAAAGCTTAGAAATTGCAAGTCAGGATTCTAATACAAACGACGAACGAATTATTCTCTTCTCTAATCCATCTTTTTGAGTACAATTTCTTTCACAAAACAATTAATAAATTAATTATGATGAGTTATAATTAGAATTATGAGAACATGCTTATTGAATCATGTGACGTTACTTAATTTTGTTATCGTTTGTTTGTGAACATATGATAGTTTTGTTAACTTATGTTAGTAGATCTATTTCATATGCCCAATCACATATGTTTAACTTGGTTCATTTTATGACATCAGTTTATATGCAAGTCTGTATGCGAATTATACACAAGTTTATATGTGAATCAAGTATATATATATATATATATATATATACATGCAAATTTATATGTAAAACGTGTGATATTAGTTTACATGTTTAAATTCATGATGTTGGTTCATATGTCTAAACATATATGCTAGATTTGATTCATTTTGTGACATTAATTTATATGTCTAAATCATATGCAAGAGTAAATGTAAATCTTAATTTACATGTCTAAATTATATATGCAAGTTTATATATAAGTTTGGATATGAATCATATGCTAGTTTATATGTAAGATTGTATGCAAATCATATGTAGGTCTTAGTTTACATGTCTAAATTGCATATGCAAGTTTAATACAAGTGTGTATGTAGATCATATGCAAGTTTATGCGAGATCCATGTTCATATATGCTAGTCCACCTTTATGTGTATAGATCTATGCAAATTGTATCTTATATAATTTGATTCATGTCAGTTTGTAGTTTATACAAATTATACCTATTGCCTATGCAAATTATTTTATGCAAATTTATGATTATGTAAATTATAATCATGCAAGTTTTGATCCATGCTAGCCTATTATTATTTGTAATTAGATCTATTTTATGTGTTATGCAAGTTGTGATGTTTCTTTTCTTTTTATGAGTTAGACTATTTGCGGGTCTAACATATTTCATATTAAACGTACGAACGACGTGGGGGAAATGGGAAAATATTAAATATTAATATTGTGAATTGGCATAAAAATGGCTTAAAAGCATATAATAAATTTGAGACATTAATTGGCCTAATTTATATGCATAGAAATTATAGACATAATTTAGGTGACAATTATGGACATAGATTAATTTGGAAGTTATTGACAATTTGAAATAGGGATATTAATTCAAATTGGGGTTGAATAATAATGTGTAATAATAAATGCCTAGGACACGAGATTAGACTTGTTTGTGGTATAAGACTGCCCGGACCCGCCCGGCACATCCAGCAATCGCAAATGGCAGTCTAATGTGAGAGGTCGTAGGCATAATTAAAAGATGCTTAGACACGAGGTTAAGTTTGGCTTGTGGTGGAAATCTGCCCGGAATCGACTGACATATCCAGCGGCCCCAAGCAATCGACTTAATGTGAGAGGTATGTGCATTAATAATTAATTAATGCCGATCAAAGACGAATATGAATGACAAACAGAAGTTTGGTTGAGCTAAGTAATTCTCTGAGTACAAATCTCATGTTGATTTCGGTCTTCGGGGTTGATACTTAGGGAGTTATTCTCTTAATCAATGTATCTGTAACTAAGATGTACTTAATCATAAATTAAGTGAAACATGCTATACGATATATATATATATATATATATATGATACATAAAACATGATAAGTAGATAGGGTTAAGACCAGCTTAACCAATAGTATATATTAATTTGATAAGTGGGTTGGGTTAAGACCAGCTTAACCAATAATATATATTAATCTGATAAGTGGATAGGGTTAAGACAAACTTAACCAATAATACATATTGATCTGATAAGTGGATAGGGTTAAGACCAACTTAACCAATAATATATAAGTGGATAGGGTTATGACCAGCTTAACCAATAATACATATATATTGATCTAATAAGCAGATAGGGTTAAGACAAGCGTAACCAATAACACATGTTGATTTGATAAGTGGGTAACATGGGTGACATGTGGGATATAATTATAAACAATTAACCAAGTTGAAACATGTAAGAAGACATGAATAAGAGGGGGTTAAGCGGGAAATCCTAGTGGGGATCAAGCATAGGTGGAAAGCTTGTGTCAAGCATGGGGGCCCTTTTCAACCAGTAACCCATTTAGTATCTAAGTGAGCTCGATCTAGATCGAGGACGGGACACGCTTACTGGGTTTGATTGTAAGAGGTCAAAACGGGTTAGCGGTGGCAATACAAGTCCAACGGGGTCATGTGCGTGTGTGGGCCCGGGATGATAGGTAAGACGTTGTTGCATCGTGTAGGTATAAGCCGTGCATCTTTAGTAGTATCGGGTTGCCACTTTGGGAAGTGATACACCCCACTGTGGGACCAACACGAGTATCTACGAGTTAGGGAGCCGATCGGATGGGGAAGGTAATGGGTACGACTAGCAGAGATAGGAGCAGGCGGCACCTGTGAAGACAGCTAGGAGTACAACTACCATATTATGAATAAATGTTGTAATTAGAATGGGGAGGGTAGTGGGTACAACTAGTGGAGATAGGAGCAGGCAGCACCTAGAAGACAACTAGGGGTACATGAAACTACCATTATTATTATTATTTTGTTCAGTAGGTGGGATCAACTTTTAGGGTGACTAGTATTGGTGCAGTGTAGTAATTATCCTATAGTGTTGGAGGCGCAATTAACGTTATCTTATTCTTCTTGTTTAGTTTGTCATGCCCATTCATTTCACAGTCATTCCTTGTTTTACCAGTTTATGCCCTAATTACTTTAATAATTATATTGTTAAAGTTATTGAACTCGCCAGACTTTATGTCTAACCCCCTTGTTTTTGCCTCTTTTCCTCCTTCCCCCCTCCCCCGGTTCTAAGGGTGGGACTAGTGCTAGTGGAGCTTGATTTGGATCATTCTCCCTCTTTTGGAAGTGCTTGGATTGCTGAAAGTAAAGTTCATCTTATCTCTTTTATGGCTACTTATGTTGGGGTTATGCTTTTTTACTTTATGTACTCAGAAAATAATTTGTCAAGATGGATATTAAGTGCACTTGGTTTTATTGTTGGTTTTTGATGTTGTTGTAACCAAACTATTTCTTCACTGCAATAAAAGTTGTTTTAATTTTTCAAGTACAAATATATGTATCTGTCTTGTTAAATTCTGTTCTACACACTAATAATACTCCATGAAAGTTAATGCATTCCCTTTGAGAGTGACATTAATGGACGTGGGGTGTTACAATGTTCAATCATAAAAACGTGTGGATTTTACATGGAAATGCAGTTTAGTTGGACTAGCAAGTATACCTTTAGAAAAATAAATAAATGAATATCAACATAAGAGTGACTTTGTATATGGATTGACTTGAACAAATTTTCATGGTTTGCACTGTTTTAAGAACCCAGAAATGGTTCATCTGCTTGGTTATATTTTTCTTAGCTGTGTATACTTGGGAAAGTCGGTTAAAATCAGTTGTGCATCTCTATAGCCTAGGCAAATGCATATGTCATATACACATAATGATGTATGCCACCTTGCCACAATTTTGTTCCATATTTTCAAACCTTTCATTAAGATGAATACTTGATGATTTGTTTTACAATAGAATTTTCTATATAATCAGTTTTTGAGCAACTTAATTATTAATGGGGATCGGAAACGAGAACTGGAAAGGTATTCACCATTGAATATGTGGACGGATGCTGTGATATGAATGGGAAAACAATAAATAACAAAATAGGAATAATAACAGAGCAGTTGTTTGACTTTTAAAATTTAGGAGCACAATTTTCGCTTCGGGTTAGCAACTGCCTTAATATACAAGTGTAATGGCCCGAATTTCCATACCCTTTGATTCGACTAATAACACCACACGTCCAACCCAAATTGCACAGAAAAACGAATCATTAGTAGAAAGAAGTTAGAGGATGGGAAACAGAGAGAAAGAAATATTAGAATAGAAGAAAACGAAGATCAGAAACTCACAGCGGAACGAATAAAATATATTAGACAACATAAACTTTGAAACACAATTCAATAACTTTATATACATACCGTCATCAGAGCACAACAGCTATTTCTGGAACAGTTATAAACACCTGTTTCCAGAGATGAACATAATACACAATGGAAAAATATGATAGTCTATAGCTAAATGGTGAAGCCTCCTGCTTCAAACACGTCCCAGCGAATCTGTAAAATCCCAACTACTTGACTGCCCGTACAAATTTGGGCACCCAAGAGTTTAGGAAAACAAAACAAAATAAACTCTGGGTCAGTCATGGGACTGGTGTGAGTAAAATCCAACCATTTGTTTAACTTTCAAAATCCTTTCGAAAGAAATGATAATCGTAAGACCGATCCACACAAAAACACGGATGATTTTTACCTTACGATAACCAAAATATTTTTGATATCAAATCCAGTGATATTATAATAGTGTCTAAATCAAATAAATAACAATCTAGCGGAACGCTTGCATCTCACGCTTCATATATAATATAAAATCAAAAACCGCAGGGCACTTACTGGAGAATGGATTTCCAATATGACAAGGTATGGAACCACCTTCCGATAGTGTATCTCTAGAGGGGAATATACTGGGTTCAACAAGAACGTCTTGCAACCTGGCCCACACATGACCAACCACTCATTTCGCTTGAGTGTATCGAACGTATATCACCAATGGTTGAGATTAGCAACCGTTTCCTGAAAGGGACAACATCGATAGATTAAAGAAGCAAACAAAATTTCTCTAGATAGGTAATTATACATCCTAACAGGAGCGACCCACATAGCCATGCTGCCTGGCCGATTTTTGTCAATTCCCGGTTGTGAGGCTTGAGGTTTGAATTATCTTCCAGAACATCTGGCCACCATTCACTTTAAATGCCACATCGTCAGATCCATCGGAGATCACTAATTGATTCCCACAAAAATACTCGGATTGTTAGGCTAAAGAAGTTTCCCTTCTTTGCCACCAATTTCGTACGTTTGAAGGAATCAACGTACGTAATCCCTTTGGAAATACTAGGTCAGACACTCGTCCTTACAAGTTGTTCTGGGTTGGGACAAACCGAAGGCACCATTCTATTAATCCATCTTAGGCAATTTCTATCTAGGATTAAAAGAACAACCCTTGCACTTTACTCCATCTTCATAATCTCTTCAACATAAGTTGATTCGTAACGCTTATGCCAATACAGAGTGGTTTTCAGATATTAAATCTAATCCCGGTCTCCCCGTATTGACAACGGAGGTATAAAGTAAATCAAAACTTTGATAGTCGGTGATTTAACTATAAAAGGAACATCCATTCAACCAACGACCCTATTTCGAAATGGAAATTCTACTGATCAACCATCAAGTAATACTGGCCCCTATTTATACAAATTCCTTATTTTGTTATCAATTCCAAATTTCCATCTTTCCTATCTTTTCAAATCTCGATTTTCTCTCTCGATTCTTGTAAAACATTTTCAATATCATAATTCTTTATTCGAGGAAATATCTCTTATTCCAGTTAGAAAACAATTCTATATATTCACGATTCCTTATTTTCTATATTCAGAAAATATACTTTATTAATATCCGAAAATACTTCCATATTCCATTCCTTAATTCCTGGTTGACCAATTCATTTCATTTTCTATGCATAGAAAATCTCTCATTTTATTTGGGGAAAACATTTCAAAATCCTTTTAATTAACGCGATGTTATAAAACATCGTTATTATAACTCAAACCATTAACCATTTATTAACTAACCATATTACTGACAAATCTTCACTATCGAACCTTAACCATTCCTCCATCAAAATCAAATTGGGGTATAATTACCTCTTAGACCTTAATTGAACGACATTCTCAACTTTGAAATAGTCAGAGCTCGCAACCTCACACAAAACATCGCTTACAAGATTTTCAGATTCAATCTAAGAATATACTTCTTTTACAAAAAAATATTGATTATAACGGTAGCATTATAATTGTTGTTTGCAAACATTTCGTTTATAAACCATTTACTACAATGGTAGCGTTAAAATCGCTGTTTAGATTTATAAAACATTTATTATAACGATAGCGTTATAATCGCTGTTTAGATTTATAAAACATTTGTTATAACGACAGTGTTACAATCGCTGTTCCCAAATATTTGGTTTATAAAAATATAACTTGTACTTATCAATTTCAATAAATAAATAAATAAGTAAATAAATAATTAAATAATTAAATTTGATTCAAAACGGAAAGTAAAAATAAATACTTTCCCTAAATTCGATATAATCGAATTCCAATAAATAACTCTCTATCGAATAATCTCTATTTGATTTATATTCCTAATTTCAGAATTTATCTACTATTTCAGGTTAATTCAGATTCCACATCCACATTTGAATTTATCCTTTCCAAATCCACATTTGAATTTATCCTTTCCAAATCATTATCAAATTCCTTTATAACCATTACGGTCTACACTTAATTTATATTCCAAATTTTTATTTATAACTTCTATTCAAAATTATTCATACAAGCCTCATCTCTTTTTATTTCAATCACTTAAAATCTCGTTTAAACTTCCTTAATAATTTGTTAAGTTCAAATCTCATCTCAAATATTGGTTTCAAATCTGATTTCCAATTTCCCATATAAATTCAAATTTGAATTTATGTTTCAATTTATCCAATGATAAATAATTCACTTAAATTTTATTCTTGTTTATAAACAACTTCTTGATTTGTTAGCTTGAACCGGTTTTTATTGTTAACTCTATTCAAAATTTTACTTCTGTTTTGGAAATAAATTCCATTTTTAAATCCCAACTTCCTTTTCCAAATTTGAAAATATTTTACGGTTCTAAAATACCATGTTTCTACGGTCAAGGTAAATCAAACACAACAAGATCAATCAAAGTTGATATATCACAGCATATGTCACAGTCAATGCAAACACACTAGTATAAATGTTGAGAAATCCAGTTGGATCCCTCCAGCCTGTTTCCCTGCATCCATAGGTGTTAATCAACATTAATAATATTATTTTCACATCAATATGAAATATCATGGTGAACAAAATTATTAAACGATCAATGATATAACTAATTCAACCAATTTTATCAGCCATTCATCCAAACAACCATCACACAACATAAAATTACTATAAATAAATTTAAAACTCGTTTATATAAAAATACAAACGAGGCAAAATTAGTGAGTTTACTCACCTTGGTTTGTAGTTGATGGTTCTACATTTATTCCATTTACAACCAAACAGGCAATTGATTTTTATCATGAAATTCCAGTAGCCTGGTTCTCAGCCTCATCGGTCCTACAATATAGATCTCGTTGCTATGGTTCCAACGTGACCGATCCAGTTCAATTCTGTTCACGTTTACAACAGCTATAGTGATTTCCAGTTTTGTTTAAATTATAATTATATATTTAATAATAATAATTATTGTCGCTATACTTATAATTAGCATTAATATCGGTTATAAGCTGTGATTAAGGATTTGCTTTCGTTCTTTCTGCAGTTCAAGTTGGAGCTTATGCTTCCAGTCGCCATTGTCATGACCTTTATCAAAGTTCCTCGTTTCAATTCCCTAATCCGCCTTTCGACATCTGCAAATACTCCTGTCACTTCTCCATCGTCACAATCGCGCTTCCTCCCAGCAGCAGTACTGAACCCGCACACATCCGTCGCAAACAAACTTCATCAATTTCAAACTACTAATTCCAAAGACATCTGTACACAATCCCACATTGTTGCTTGTAAAGATCCAGAGCAAAACACCCAATCATTTTTTCTTCCTTGGATAACGAAATAAGGCTGCCATATCCTTACATTCTTGTTCAACATCCACCCCTTACCGTACATAAGAACAAAATTCTGGCATCGGAGCCCACTTTTTCAACAACGCCATGTCCACAGTTCCATCTTAAATCCACATTTAAAATTTGAACCGCTCCCTTAGTCTTTCTTCATTCTCCAGTAATGTTTCTCCTTGACAAACACAGTAACAAATACCGCTCCTTCAAAGAAATTGCAGCACATATAATACCTCTTCCACTTTCCGATGCAAGCCCGCTCCTGGAAACAAATGAGCACATCACCGAATACCCTCGTCTAGTACTACTCCAACGTGGATGCACCTCCTTTTTTCTTAACACAATTCAAACTGATATAGCTCCATTTTTTCTAGGTTTCAGAACATTAGTTACACCTACACTTCTAACTTTTACATCTCCGTTGCCAAACACCCAGACCCGACCATCATCAACTACGACTCATCACCTCCTCCCCAAAACAAATAACCCGTAGATGCAAATAACCCCTGCAAATCTCAATACCATCTCAGATTTCCATATCAGACCCTCCGTCATCCCGAATCTCGAGCCCAATTATGCCTGAGAGGAACAGTCGGTCTCTCTAAAACCCGTTGGCATCAATCAAAAATACAGTTATGCAGAAATAACTCCAGGATCTGTCAGACCATCCGCCTCCCAAATCAATCAAAAATACAGTTATCACGCCGGATACCTCTGGCGGCTCCAAACTCATCGCGAGCAATAGTGACCCACTACATCACTTAAATCACGAAATTCCTCCAGGAATTTTGCACACAAGTGCAGACAAATCCAACAGATCCAACAAATCCAATACAAATTCCAAAAAAAACCCAAATTAATGTTTCAAATTTCGTAAACCACCAACCCCAAGTCTTGCGGTGTCCAGTCCGAATTTCCAGACGATGACCGCATACCTTGAAATTGATATTGAATGGAAGAGAAAGGTCTGAGGGTTGAATATACATCAGTTTCCCAATTTATAGAATTTAATTCGAATTATCATCAAATTTTGAAGTGGCGAATTTCCTCTCGTTTTAAATGATTTTAGGAAGGGAGTGATTCCCTTTTGTTTTGTTTAGTGGAGAAAATAGAAGTATGAAGGGGGAAAAGAAAAAGAGTTTGGGATGCCAGCATTTAAAAGATGAAATAGCGTGGTAACCATGGAAATAACAGCGTGGTAGGCACGAAAATTCAGGCCATTCATTTGCTTCTTATTCTATTCGCTGCAGTATGCTTTCGGTAACGGTTGCTGATCACAACCTTGGTGATAATATGCTCTGATACCAACTGTAATGGCCCGACTTTCGTACACTTCGAAAGTCGAGTCATTAATAAAGAAAAAGAAAGAAATAGAAGATAGAATTAAAAACAAACATCAGAATCTCACAGCGGAACTGGATAAAATATAATACAACAAATAATTTTTTGATACCATAATAATTATACATCAGAGTTTTCCAGCACATGGATAATACATACATATGGTCTCATGACCTGTCCATCTTACATGCCATAATATAACATAAGTACGCTTATATAAATACTAGCATGATCGTTATTCTATAGTCCTGCCTAACTTCTCCATATATCGTGATTCTGAACCTGGATCACTTGACCACTCATAATAACTATTATGAGTACCCAAGAGTTTAGGAAAACAAGAAAAATAAACTCTGGTTCAGGCATAAGCCTGGTGTGAGTAAACAATTTTATTTAAAAACAGTCGATAAGTTAAGAATCATACAAACAATGTGTATATAGGGCTTGCTTAAATTTTGAAATACCATTTTAAAGGAATGAGATTCTCGTAAGACACGACCACCAATAAATATGGTACATCTTTTTACCTTACGATAGCCAAATCACGTTTACATCAAATCCAGTGATATTATTATAATGTCTATCAATTCACAAATAAGTAGGAATATAGCCGAAAAGCTTGCATCTCACTTTCTGACATAGTTAGTATACAACTAAAACCCGTATGGCTCGTATTGAAGTTTTGGGTTTCCAACATGACTAGGCATGGGACCACCTTCCGATCAGTGTTCTCTAGAGATGAAACATTGGGGTTCAACAAGAACATCTTGCAACTCGGCCACACAGAACCGATCACCCATTTAACCTGAGTGTATCGAATATATCATCACCACAGCTGGTAGCTAGTCAACCGAATTCATTTCGAAGCATATAAAAAGGAACAAATCTTACAAACAACAAAACTTGTAATGTTAAAAGTTATAATAATAATCTTTAACAAGAAAAATAACTCTTTTATTTGAAACAATTATTAACCCTTTTAAAATATATACTTAGTTTAGATTAACCCTTTTCATATTCTAAATGATGTAAATGCGTTCATAACAAGCAAAATGCATTCATAACAAGCAACTTATAATCTAAATTCTTAGTAATGAGATTATGCCATTTGACAAAAATAGAATAACAAATCAATGCATAGTTAGAGTTCAAATCATGGTCAGAAAATATATACAAGTTCATGACAAGCATAGAATTTGAATTTATTTTGTGCATTTCACATATATAGATACTAATGTTTATAGAGTATTGGACAGAGTAAAATAGGACAGCAAAAACAAAATATTATTTGGATATATATATATATATATATTTAATAACACTGTCAGGATATATGTATATTAGGATAGGATGTAAGATTGAAAAGGAAGACGAAATATTGAATAGTACACATTACGATTTGCTGGAAAGGAAACAAATGCTGCAAGATTTTACGAAGTTTGACAAAAGTCACATAAAAACATGGCAAGCAGGATATAATAATGACAACCCATATATAAGATCATGCAAGATAAAATAAATGTTAAATTTGATTTTCTTTTAAATCACATATAAAACCAAAATATAATAAATGTGATAAGATAACAATTTAATGAACTTAATATCATAATACAGCTACAACCTGTAGAAAGCAAAGCTATTAAGGTAAAAAGGGACAAAATGGCATGAATTTAAGTAGATAGAAGTGTGTATACAGCAAGGTAGAAAAAGAATTGTACCAAATATAAAACCTGGAAGTATGCAAACATTATGACATGTCGAGAAACGTAATCAGATAAAATATCTACATAATCGTAGAAATCATAAACACAAGTACAAAATCTGAATCTTAAATGTAATGCATGTAGAATGTTTAAATGAACATTAATATTGAAAGCAACAAGCTTTCCAATAAGAATTCGTAGAAGCAATTCAACAATCATATTTTATCATATTTTTTAGCTCTAAGACCACCTGTAAAAAAATTAAACACAGCCAAATAATTTGTGTAAGTATGAAAAGGGGTAGCAGCAAATATGGACTGAACAAAGCCATATTGACTCCAGTAAATACATGTGCGCACAAATTAGAAAAAATGAATACTTGCTCAGCTTTATCAAAGATTATTGGACCAGCAAAGCTTGTCAAAACCGAAGAATTGGTCTCTTACAATTACATTAAATGTTTGTTTTTCCTTTACGTGTTTGCCAAGGATCTTTTTAATACGAACTAGCCTATATATATTGTACTTAAATTTGAAGTGAAAATGGTCCATTGAGAAACAAAAATAGAGCAAAAAAAACCTGGAAGAGGAAAAACAGTGAAAAATCACTGTGAGTAAACTTTATACTACTCTGTTTTCATAAAGTTTATTTATTGCTTATCTATGACTATGCATATGCTATATATATAAGAATTATATTACCAAAACATGGATGACTGATAAGTTAGAAGATAGAAAACTGAGAATGCGCCTTGATGCTAATATGTCTAGAAGATGTATGCTCTCTGTTCTAGTTAAAAATTTAAAAGCAACTCACCTAGATTGTTGGTACCCCTGACATCAAAAAAGAAGAGAAAAAAAATCAATGGTTTAAATTCGTTAAGGACTGAAGACGCAGCTAGGGATTCTGGTAGTGAATGAGTGGGTATTAGTAACAGGGGACATCTTGGTTGGTTATTGCATCTAAATAGGGCCTGAGCGAAGGGAAAATAATGAAAAAAAATTATTTATATAATATCGTTTAGTTCTTTGAGTGGCCATTGGTCTGCTTTTGTATGGATATAGTTTTGGATTAGTACATGCTGAGGAAAGGGTGAGCACTAGGTGGTATTAAATTGGGATTCATATCCTTTTATGTCTGCTTATACTATAAGTCCCTGAACCCAAACATGAAACATACGAAAATGGAGGGGATGACAGCTTGACAATAGTGTACATGCAAAAGTAACAATCTGGACATTGGAAAGAAGTAAAAGGTATTCAACCTTTTATATTTTTTTAAAAAAAAAGCCTGGTATAAAGAAAATGGAATAATGTGCAGAAAATGGAAAGAAGTAACAATGGTGTGCTTCACGCAACCGCATGATGGCTCAAATGTCTGGGTTTTATTTCGTGTAGTACTAGGATTAAAAAAAAAAGAATAAAACAAAACGCTCCAAGAAAAAGAAGAGGCGTGATGCATGAGTTCACAAGCATGTGAACATAAGAACTTGCTGCGTGTAGAAATGGAGCATCTACATGAAACTAGGATCAGTTGGGTGCTTGGTGAGGAAAGTATATACATCAGGTATCATGAAGTTAATTATTTCCTTTTCCTGGATGTGTTGCAATCATGCCTGGATTTGAGAACAAGGTATGTAACTAAAAGTGTATATACATAATATATACATATATATATATATATATATACATATATATATATACATATATATATATATATATACATATATACATATATATATATATATATATGTATGTATGTATATATATATATATGTATGTATGTATACATATTATTAAATAGCAAATTGGTTGCATCCAGGTGATGCATGAATGGGTATGTAAAATTGTGGAGGACGCATGGTGAAGGAGGTTTGCTGTTACATGGAACTAAATGAACTTGAGCCAAAATTTTAAAATCAAGAAAAAAAAACAATGCTTTAAATCCTATGCAAGGCTAAAGACGTGAGGAGTCTGGTGCAGATTTGCAAATAAGTCAACAAGAAGATTTGGTGTAGTTTGCGTCTTACATGGAGAGAGGTGAATTACGTGAGCTGAGGTGGGCGTGAACTTTATATATATATATATATATATATATATATATATACACACACACACATATTTTTGCATCGAATATGTTAGCTCGAATAATAAATGTTGACATATTTTTGCATCGACCACAGTTCTAAAATCAAAAGTAGATTGAAGGAATAATTTAATTTGAATGGACCGGTCATGACATTTGTTACAGAGTAAATAATTATATTTATTCTAAAATACAATTTGATCCTAAAATATTATTAATGTTCATCGTTTCAAAGAAACCAGGATCGGTTTTCAATATGAAATCCGGATACCACTTTGATTCGACTTAGGCGTTTGTTAAATTGAAGATAAGATAAAGACGTTAAAGAGAAAGGGCTACGCTACTAATCCTGAGGGTGATTCCAAACGGACGTATTAGAGTTAGTGCTTTCAATTTCGTTCAATCCCAGAATGAACATATATGAACCAATGTCTGACAGAGTATTTCCAAATAATCATGTACATTGATTTCCTCAAAACATACCAAGTTTGGTGGTGGAGAATAAATATTCTCTTGCTTAACACCCAGAGTATTGTTTGTGGACATCAATTAATGATTTAACGAATCTGACGATGTGGCATTCAATGTGAATGATGAAGTAATATTCCAAAAAGATAACGGTAGCCTCAAGCCTCATCAACCAGAAAGTGACTAAAATCGGGCGGGCTGCAGGGCTAAGTGGGTCTGAATTTCCATACTCTTCGAGTCGACTAATAACACCACATGTCCAACCCAAATTGCATAGAAATTTGAATCATTATTGGAAAGAAGTTAGAGGATGAGAAATAGAAAGAAAGAAAGAAATATTAGAATAGAAGAAAAACGAAGATCACAAACTCACAGCGGAACGAATAAAATATATTAGGTAACATACTTTGAAATACAATTCAGTAACTTTATATACATACCATCATCAGAGCACAACAGCTATTTCTGGAACAGTTATAAACACCTGTTTCCAAATACAAACATGGCACACATCGGAATATATGATAGTCTATAGCTAACTAGTGAAGCCCCCTGCTTAGTACTCCTCCAAGTGATTCTGTAAAATCCCGACTACTTGACTGCTCGTACAAATTTGGACACCCAAGAGTTTAGGGAAAACAAACAAATATAAACTCTGGGTCAGCCATGTGTGGGCTGGGTTGTAAGATGTTCTTGTTGAACCCACTGTATTTCCCTCTAGAGATACACTATCGGAAGGTGGTTCCATACCTTATCATGTTGGAAATCCAATCTCCAATAAGCGCCCTACGGTTTATGATTTTATATTATATATGGTGCATGAGATACAAGCATTCCGCTAGATGGTTATTTATTTGATTTAGACATTATTATAATATCATCAGATTTTGATATTAAAAATATTTTTGGTTATCGTAAGGTTAAAACCATCCGTGTTTATGTGTGGATCGGTCTTACGATTGTCATTTCTTTCGAAAGGTTTTTGAAAGTTAAACAAATGGTTGGAGTTTACTCGACCCAAGCAAACTTATGTTCATTCCAAAATTCCTCCATATGCGCCCCCTTACAGGTTCATTCACATGCACCCCTTCGGCTCTTCAGCTCAAGCAAGTACCCATGCGCCTCACCTCATTCCTCAAGTCATGCGCACTACACAGTGTACTGGTGCAACACCCTCTTCATAACTTATGGCACCACAATACATACATTACCATTGCCAACTACATGACTTCGCCCACCTTCCACACTCGGCTGAGTTCCAAAAAGACCGATTGCTAAGGCATTACGTCACTTTGTTTCGGATCCGGGACTTAATTGGCAATTTGATTGGTTTACATATATAAATACGTGTTTTCCCTTTTGTTTGGTTTCTTTGAGGCCAAAAACATACTTGCCAATCCACGCAAGTCCTTTGCAATGCACGACTAAGGCAATGCATTACCCAGACAACCTCAAAATCCTCAAGTCCTCTTTCTTGCGTGTAATTCATGCTTTACATTTCCATATAATTTATACCCAGTGCTTCATGAAACAATACTGTACTGTCCAAAGTGCTCCTCCACGCATGTTCTCCAGTCCAGGCATGCACCCCTTTATAACCACATTCAACTTTCTATTCATCCTAATGATCCATTCCATATTACTATTCATATGAGATTCTCTTTTTTTAAAAAAATAATAATAATATATAATAGCAAAAGAAAACCAAAACAAACAGGAGCAGGGGAGGCTACAAGTGTAGCATGCATGGACTAGTATGCATGAAAGGGTATACATTAGGCAACATGGAATATGTCCCCTTTCCTTGTACATGTTGTGTTTTATGCCTTGGTAGAAGTACAGAGTGTTTAACCATTTAATTTTTTTTTATTTATTATCATTATTAATAATAAAATAAAATAAAATGGAAAGGCTCGATGGTGAACTGATGGCGTTGTTGCATGTTGATGAAAAGAAGGGAAGAGCAACGGTTGCGGAGTTGAGTTTGCCAAAAATGAATACGGTGCACACGTGCGTGCACTGTGAAAGCAAAATTGCGGTGTAAAGTAGAAATATAAAATATAATAAAAAGCATTGACATAGTTAAACGATGTGAAAAGTTATATTACTAACTCAAATAATAAATGTTCACATATTTTATCCTCTTGCATCGACCAATATTTTAATTTTAAAAATAGAAGGAAAAAATTTAAATTTGAATGGACAGGTTATGACATTTATTTTAGAATAAATAATTGTATTTATTCTAGAATACAACTTGACCGTAAATGTTATTAACGATCATCGATCAAAGAAACCGAGATTGGTTTTCAAAATGAAAACCGAATATCACTTTGATTCGATTTAGGCGTTCGTTATAATTAAAGTCAAGACAAAGATAATGAAGAGCAAGGGCTACCGCTGCTAATCCTGAGGGTGATTCCAAATGGATGTAGTAGAGTTAGTGCCTTCGTTTTCGTTCAATCCTAGGACGAAAAAATATGGATGAATATCCGACAGAGTATAGTTTGTGGATGTCAATAAATTATTTAACGGATCTGATGATGCGGCGTCCAAAGGGAATGATGAAGTGATATTCCAAAATGATAACCATAGCCTCAAGCCTCATCAACTGGGAAATGACTAAAATCGGGCAGGCAGCAGGGCAAAGTGGGTCATACCCATCAGGATATATTATCACTGATCTAGAGAAATCAATTGTCCCTTTTTATATATGTTTTGAAATGAATTCGTTGGCTCGCTACCAACCGTGGTGATGATATATTCGATACACTCAAGTAAAATGAGTGATCGGTTCTGTGTGGTCGGGTTGGAAGATGTTCTTGTTTAACCCCAGTGTTTCATCTCTAGTGAACACTGAGCGGAAGGTGGTTCCATACCTAGTCATGTTGGAAATCCAATATCCAATACAAGCCATATGGATTTTAGTTGTATACCAACTATGTCGAAAAGTGAGATGCAAGCTTTTTGACTATATTCCTATTTATTTGTAAATTGATAGACATTAATATAATATCACTGGATTTGATATGAAAATGATTTGGCTTTCGTAAGATAAAAGCACGTACCATATTTATTGGTGGTCGTGTCTTACGAGAATCCAGTTTTCTTTCAAAATTGTATTTTTTTGAAGTTAAACAAGCCACCCTATTATGCAACATGCTTTATAAGATTGCTTATCTCCTCGTCTATTTTAAATAAAAATCGTTTACTCATACCAGACTTATGTCTGACCCAGAGTTTATTTTTCTTGTTTCCTAAACTCTTGGGTACTCATAATACTTATTATGAGTGACCAAGTGATCCAGGTACTGAATCACTATCCATGGAGAAGTTTGGCAGGACTCTAAGAATAACAAATATGCTAGTATTTAAATATGCATCGTTATGTTATATTATGATGTTTAATATGGACAGGTCATGAGACCATAAGTGTGTATTATCTGTATGCTGTGAAACTCTGATGTATAATTATTATGGTATCTATAAATTATGTGTGGTATTATGTTTATCCAGTTCCGCTGTGAGATTCTAATATTCTATTTTCTATCATTTTCTTCTATTTCTTATATAATGACTCAACTTTCAAAGTGTACGAAAGTCGAGCCGTTACAGTTGGTACCAACTGTAGTGGCCCGAAAATCCATACTATCTGAGCTGACTAATACAACCCACATCCAACTCAAATAATACAGAAATACGAGTCATTAGGGTTAAAGAAATAGAAATAGACAGAAGAAGAATAGAAATAACAACACAAAATCTCACAGCGGAACGAATAAAATATAATATCAAAAATCATAACTTTGAAATACAAATCTGTTTTGTATATACATACCATATCAGAGTACAACATAACATTTGATACAAAGGAAATAACTCTAAATAACTAACAGTGAAGCCTCCTGCTTAAAGCTCCTCCAAATGTATTTGTAAAGCCTGAAACACATGACTGACCGAGAGTTTATTTTGTTTGTTTTTTCCTAAACTCTTGGGTGCCCAAATTTGTATTGCCCGTACAAATTTGGGCACCAAAGAGTTTAGGGAAAACAAACAAAATAAACTCTGGGTCGGTCATGGGACTGGTGTGAGTAAACTCCAACCATTGGTTTAACTTTCAAAATCTTTTCGAAAGAAATGATAACCATAATACCGATCCACACATAAACATGAATGGCTTTTACCTTACGATAACAAAAAAGATTTGATATCAAATCCAATGATATTATAATAGTGTCTACAATAGATAAATAGAATCTAGTGGAACGCTTGCATCTCATGCTCCAAACATAATATTAAATCAAAAACCGCAAGCGCTTATTAGAGATTGGATTTCCAATATGACAAGGTATGGAACCACCTTCCGATAGTGTATCTCTAGAGGGGAATACACTAGGTTCAATAAGAACGTCTTGCAGTCTGGCCCACACATGGCTGACCACTCATTTAACTTGAGTGTATCGAGCATATTATCACCAACGGTTGTGATCAGCAACCGTTACCGAAAGCATACTGCAACGAATAGAATAAGAAGAAAAACAATGCTTTAAATCCTATGCAAGGATAAAGACGTGAGGAGCCTGGTGTAGATTTTCAAATAAGGCAACAAGAAGATTTGGTGTGGTATGCATCTTGCATGGAGAGAAGTGAATTACGTGAGCTGAGGTGGGGCGTGAACTTTATATATATATATATTTAAGAAGGAAGAAGAAGAATGTATATACAAACATATGCTTGGTTAACGCAAGGTGTTGGAACCAAGAACACCTATACGACCGAGTTTGAAATGGCAAATGAAGAACTGGACCATTGTCATGCTGTAAAGCATTGGCATGTGTGTGATCAACAATGTCATAAGCAGAAAGAAGATATGTGGCAACCATCGCAGAGTCGAGATTGCAAGAAATGGATGCGTGCACGTGCACATATGTGCACTATGAAAGTGAAACTGAAATATAAAAATATAGAAATAATAAAAGGTGTTTAAGTTTTATAATAAACATTTTTATTATTTCCCTATTAATAAATTTTGGAATATCGGTGAGCCAAGCCAAACCATTTGAAATTATGTATAAAGTTTTATATTGAAGCGTTAGCTCGAATAATAAATGTTGACATAGCATCGACCATAGTTCTAAAATCAAAAGTAGATTGAAGGAATAATTTAATTTGAATGGAACGTTCATGACATTTGTTTCAGAGTAAATAATTGTATTTATTCTAAAATACAATTTGATCCTAAAATATTATTAATATTCATCGTTTCAAAGAAACCGGGATTGGTTTTTAATATGAAATCCAGATACCACTTTGATTTGACTTAGGCATTCGTTAAATTGAAGCTAAGATAAAGACGTTAAAGAGTAAGGGCTACGCTACTAATCCTGAGGGTGATTCCAAACAGACGTAATAGAGTTAGTGCCTTCGGTTTTGTTCAATCCCAAAACGAACATATATGAACGAATGTCTGACAGAGTATTTTCAAATAATCATGTACATTGATTTCCTCAAAACATACCAAGTTTGGTAGTGGAGAATACATATTCTCTTGCTTAACACCCAGAGTATTGTTTGTGGACATCAATAAATGATTTAACGGATCTGATGATGTGGCATTCAACATGAATGATGAAGTGATATTCCAAAAAGATAACGGTAGCCTCAAGCCTCATCAATTGGAAAGTGACTAAAATCGTGCAGGCAGCAGGGCTAAGTGGGCCATACCCATCAGGGTATATCATCACTGATCTAGAGAAATGAATTGTCCCTTTTTATATGTTTCGAAACGAATTCGATTGACAACTACTAGCCGTGGAGATGATATATTCGATACACTCAAGTTAAATAGGTGATCGGTTCTGTGTGGCCGGGTTGCAAGATGTTCTTGTTGAACCCCAGTGTTTCATCTCTAAAGAACACTAATCGGAAGTGGTCCCATACCTAGTCATGTTGGAAACCCAAAACTCCAATTTTCCAAATCATCATTACCAAATTCCTTTATAACCATTTCAGTCCACCAACTGTTATCACACTTTATTCTATATTCCGAATTTTGAACTAAAACTCATTGTTTTCTTTTAAAACGATTACCCATTTCCCTTTTTATTCAATTTCAATGGATTCATATTTCAAATCTGAATTTCCTTTAGAGATATTTTATTTGTAAAATATTTTCTTTAAACCATTCACTTAAATAGTGAATATATTTATTTTATATATAGTTTGATTTCATAATTATAATCATTTCTTATACCCAAGCCATTTTACTTTCATTTGTACAGGTCCAGCTTATCGGATGTTACAAAGTCCAGATACGAGCTGGATGAGTTCAGGCGTATGATATTATATATTTATTCCGCTGTGTGTTATGAGGACAGGTTATTATAACTGTCCAGATATGTTGACTGTAAGTTGTACTATGACTGTATGTTTTACTTCAAGCTCTCAATAAAGATTTATTTTCATATTATATTTTGTTCCTCTGCGATGTGAGACTCTGTGTTGTGTGTTTTTCTTCTTCTTCTTCTTCTTCTATTCTAATATTCTTTCTTACTTATCTCACCCTCTAACTACTTTCTAATAACTACCATGTGGTTTTGATACTTGAGTTCTGGCAAGTGATACAGGATTTGTGTATTATTATCAGAATTCTGGCATGTGATACAGGATTTATATTTGGATAATGTGCACAAATGAGATAAACCTAGACTGAGTTCAAACCAGAATTTGAATTTTAATCCTGGGTTTTTAGAAAATATTTTATGAAATATTTTAAAGGAATATAACATTTGTTTTGAAGAATTTTTGAATAAGAATGATTTTAAATGGATTTCAGAAGTCATTAAGCACTGAAATCACTTTAGTGGCGAGAAAATAATTCTGATAATGGATCGCGACATTATCGGTGTTCATTTTCAAGTTTCTGAGTGATGGATTGCTACCATAGTAATTAGGAAATGATTTTTTTTGAAAAGGACAAGACGTTTTAGAAATTCAAATGTTTTGAACTGAGTTGATTATAAATATAGGTGTATAAATATATATGATTTCAAACTAATTTGAAATAAAACCCGGAAATTTGAGTTCTAAAATTAAAATTTGATTTGTATAAGTCGAAAAGATTGAAATAGTAAAAATGTATTAAATGAATTGAAATTTAAGTTAAATAAAATTGGATTGGATTAGAAACAACTCTGAATGAAATTAAATAAAGGAAAATGTTGAGATTCGAATTATTAATATGAATTCGACTTATGAATAAGCAAGTTGAATATATATTGGGTTTTGTTAATTGAAATTGAATTATGATAAATTTGGATTCAAGTGGATTAACTTAAATAGGAATCAGATTTGAATTGATAGAATGGAAGCGAACTAATCAGAAGTTGATTAGAGTGTTAAAAATTGTAAGTTGGATTGATTTGAAACCAACTGGGAATGCATATATATATATATATATATATATGTATATGTATATATATATATATGTATGTATATATATATATATGCTGAGCAGATATTGAATGGAAGAAAATGCAAGAGATAGAATTATGCCCGACAAAAAGGTATATGTTTATAATATTAGCTTGGCTTTTTGATTTTCTTTGGGATTGGGGAAGGCCTAGAGAGGCAAGTTGTGGTTGTACCGATTGAGCCGTGCAAAGGAGAAGCTGGCGAATTTTTTTTGAAAATTTAAAGAGTTAGAAAATTTACATGAAATTTTTGATAATTTAAAATCGAGTGTTAATTGTAATTGAAATAAGAAAAGCAGAATTGGTTAATAAAATTACAAGTGGAATAATGAAATTGATAAATGAATTTAAAATCAATTGGAATGGGTGTGGATATGCAGAAGAGCATATGGGTTGAAGACGAGAAAGTGATGATGGATTGTCCAAAAATGGTGGACAGATCATTTGGAAAGAATTATGAATAGTCGACAATGGTATGAGAATTCGAAGGTCGGGTAATTAAGAAATGGGTTATGAAGATATGGGATATAATATTTCAACTAAGTAGGTTATGAGGAGTTAGAGTTACAACATTTTTAATGCTTAGAAATTTCGAGGACGAAATTATTTTAAGGGGGGAGGAATGTAACGACCCGGATTTTGAGCCATTCAATTCTGAATATTTAAATTGGTTTTAAATATTTTATTTGAATTATAAAATAGATTTTTATAAGGAATTTATTTATTTAAAACAAAATTTTAATGTATAATTTATAATCTAATTATAAACGATCTCGAAATAATCGCGGTAGTTCTTAATGTATGATTTAAACTTCAATTGGATATACATGGTCCAATATAAGTCGGATTTCTTTGAAACAAGAAACGTACAGACTTATTTGGTTATATTTTTTTAATGAAAGTGAAAAATCGAGATTTCATCTTATAGATTTAGAGTTATGTCCAAATCAAAATTTCAAATAGTTGCTATGGAATTATTTATAAATTATAATGGTTAATTTTATATATAAATTGATTTTAAATAATCCGAATGTCATTTTAATTTTGAGATATCAAGTTATAAATCCCGATATGTTTATTTTAAAGCTATATGATTTATGTTCGGACATATATACGATAATATTTATTTATTATTATTAATTTAGTTGTTTTTGAATTTATTATCATTCTAATTATTTATTTCAAAATATGGATTTTGAATTTGGAAAGGGTTTTCAAATGATGTATGGTTAATTTAACTTATAGAATATTACTATAATTTTTAATCTAGGAAATAAACAACCATTTTGGTTAACGTAATTTAAGCCAATACCAGCATGTTTAGAATTTTGTAAAATAAATTTATTTGTCTATTTTATTATATTTGTGGTATCACAGCACATTGCTGATCACAATCATACTTTTATTTTGTTTGTAACGTTCGAATAAATGGAACTCTGTACAATAGGGACCACATAACTTTAAACCAAGTATACTTCCTACGTACACCTAAGTGTTTGTTTAAGCTGATTTATTCACCTTATTCGCTTCTTTAAAGGACGACAGGCAAGCTTGTAACCGTGCACTCCATGTTTCCCAATTCTGTGCTTGTCAAACCACGGTGTTCCTTCTGGTTGAAGCCACACTCAATCTTCTGTGCGAAGACAATCTCTTCTTTTATATATTCCCTTCATCCGTTTCTTTTTACAAGCTAACACCCTTTCTTCTATTCTTTCCTTAAGAAAAAATAATAACATTATTTTTCACTTACATAACACTGACCAATCTGTGTAAATCCCAAAATGACAGATCTGGGTAAATCAATAAATCACCAACTTTGTTACTGTTCGTTTCTTTTCCATGCTACTACATCTTCATAGATTAAATCAATCAAATCACAAAATACATGAAGAAATGGTTAGAGCTCTTAACTGGGAAATCTAAGACAAAGGTGAGGGCGATCCATTGGGGTTAGTAGTGAGGGAAGCGATTGTCGGATGAGGGGGTTTTTGAGTCTCGAAGTCACGTCAGTTTTGGGGAAATTCTGGTGAACTCCGGAGGATTTGGATGGCGCCGTTTCTGGTGTAGGTAGGAGGGAGGATGGCTCGTTCGTCGATGGTGGTGGGGTGACCCCAGGTGGTTGGAGATGGTCTAACTCCGGCGAAGTAGGTCTGCATTTATTTTGGGGTTCCAGGTTTTGTTCGCATGTAATAGTCTAGTGGTGAGAGAGTTGAGATGGTTTAATGTGGAGTCTGGTAGTTTCAGGGTTGAGAATGGTGTTGCCTGAGGGAGGAACTGGCGTCACTATTGGCTACAGTTTGAGGTTCTGGGTTGCGTGAGTGTATTGAAACCACTAGGATCAAATGTTGAAGTTACAGGAGTTAGTTTTTTTGTTTTTGTTTCCTGAAGTGGAGATTAAAATGGAAGAGGAGCCTAATGGTTCATATTTTTGTTGATTTGTAATGGTGAAGAGGCGAAGTTGGAATTTAAGGGGATGGTCATGGCGATGAAGTACCGTATGAGGGAAAAACAGACCACGCGAATGATGCTTGGAAGAAGAAAAGGGTGTGGTTTTTAGATCAAAATTGAACCATATGTTTTGTTTTTATTTGCTTCCGATTTATATGGAAAAAAATAAATAGAATATTTAAGGGGATAGAGAAGAGCTCGCATACAAAACGAGGAGCTCAAACCATTCGAATTTGTTTTTGAGGGAAAGCTTTTGGTTGAAGGCAGTGACTAGAATAGTGGTGTTCATGCTCTTGATGGATGGAAATCGGTTAGGAAGGGGAAGGAAGGCATTTGGTTGTTTGTTGAGGAAGGAGAATGATTAGAACAGTATTAACAACGTAAGTAATATAATTAAATTAAGGGTTAATTATTACTATTAAATCAAATTAACTATATTTTATTTATATAAATGTTAATACTATAATGTTATAATTTAGTCACATGTTAACAGAATCGTATGCAACCGGACGTCGGGATCATAACAGAAAAAATCTACATTTTGGAATTAAGGTGGCTGAGAACAGTGCTTCTGGAATTCCGTGATAAAATTGTTCGCTAAACGGATATTCTATTAAATTAGAAAACTGTTAAAACGAAATATCGTGACAATATCGCAAGCACACGACGTACAATCGTAATATGTGGCGAATACGGGTCGATCCACAAGGAAAGAATTTATTCTAATCTTACTCAATCGAATTAAACCGAAAGCGAGTGAAACTGTTAAATATAAACTAAAAACTAACAATGTTAAACTGAATAAATATGGAACTAAGAGACAATTTAGGAGTAGATTCACTATCAACATCAATCTAATTAACATAAAAAAAATGGTCCTAACTCTCTTTAATAACTAGCACATTAAGTGTTGTATTCATACAAGCATGATTTATATGCTAGAAAATTCAAGCTACATAAATTATCAATTTTCAATACAAACTTAAAGCCCTAATTATCACATAGAAAATAATAATTCAACATGTGCTAAAGATAAAGTATGATTCTATTAATGATATGAGTATAACACATTTGGGAATGTAACACCTCACCTCCGCTAGGGTCACTCACAAAGGGAATGCACTAGTTTTGGAGGAGCATTATCGAGGTAAACAAACACAAAAATATTACAAGACAGAACATAAAAAAACAGCGGAAGAATCAAAAGCTAAATTTCATTACTTTCAAAAAGAGTCAAAACCTTTTACATCCAAAGTACCAACTATCATTTTCCATTACAATGAGTTCTGCCTTGAATAAATAAAGAAGCTTAAAACTTAAAACAACAAAAGTAGCTTAATTCCCCAGAGGTAGCAGAAATGCAGCCATAGCATAGCTCAAGATCAAACCGTACATGAGTTGAACCGAAAGCAAGCGAAATCCAAGCTAAGTGCTAGAGTTTTCTCCCTGAGAACCTGGGGGGACGAAAGAAAAAGAGGTGAAAGAAAACGGGTCAGTCATAAAGACTGGTAAGTCCTAGTGATTTTCAGCATAAAAATAGGTAAAGGTAACATGACATGTATAAACTGAAAGTAAACATAAGGATGCTGTCAAGATGGGCATGATAAACTAAGATAACAAGATAAATCAAGTATAGCGTCGCATGTTCAAGATTCGCTGCGCCAACTGTACTAGTATCCCAACCCATGTCTAATATTAACCATGAAATGATCCCTTGGCCTAATATCATGAATGACCCATTACTAGGTCCAATGGAACGATCCACTAATCGATCGGCTCCCTACAAGTTCTAGCTCGTCATGTGTCGGTGTCATACGGCCCTATCACGAATGTAGTCACCTGTGCTAGGTCCACCATAGGGTGTATCAAGCCCTAGGGTGCCAACCACCGACACAAATCAAGCACGCACAATGTAAACCTATTGATGCCAAATGCCTGCTTTTTCAACTCTGGACTACGTGCACGACCATAATCCGCCTGAACCTACACTGGCGCACCAACTCAGTCGTCGTTCGGGTCGCTTACAATCAGCCCAGTAATCGTGCCCCACCCTGCCTAGTTCCAGGGTACCATGATACATCTAAGTGAGTTACTGCTGAAATGGATCGCGTAACTAGTGTAACAATCCGGAATTTTGGGGCCAATTTAAAAAATTTATTATTAGAAATTTTAAGTGAAATTGAATATTTAAAATTATTTATTTTAAATAATAACAACCAAAATTCTATTTTAATCGAAGTTAAAACGAATAAATTTAATTTACTTATAAAAGGAGTTTAAAACAGCGATGCAGTTTGAAAATTTGATTTTGAACTTTGACTGACTGTACAGAATGCAAAATCAATCAGAATTGAGTGAAACCAGAAATATTTAAATCTGTTTAATCATATCTTTCTAACGAATCTGAAAAATTTAAATTTCACTTTATATATTGAAAGTTATGGCCAGCTTAAAATTTAGAGAAGTCGCTGTAGAATTTATATATTTTTTAATATAATATATTGGCCTTAAAAATAGCCATCTGCAAACGACCTCGATTTTCGACGAAACCACTTTTGTTGGAACTAGAATGTCAAATTATTATTAAGTTTAATTTTCCAGAATTTTTCGAATTAATATGTGAGCGTGGAAAAAGAAAATGTGTTTTGTTCAATTCAGTCAAATTTAATCAACTTGAAAATAGCCATTTTTCAAACAGTCCCTGAATTCAACGAAATTAGCTTTGTTAGGACCGTATCGTCAAAACAAAGCCAAATATATTTTTTTTCTTTAATTTTTAGAGGTCATATGTGGCTCCGGTGAATTTAAATGTAAGATTTAATTAATTAAATAAATAATTTATATATTAAATTAAATAAAAGTGGGCTGAGATGACTAAACGGGCTGACGGGACCTATTCCATCGCGTCGGGATGGGTGTATTTGCCTAGGAACGTTCTTCGTTGGGATGAAATTGGATTAGTTTAAGATGTGTGGATTTATTTGTAAAAATAGCATTTAAATATTATAAAAATACACTTTATCACTACCAAACCCTAGTACCTAAACATCAGCCGCCACTTATTCATGGATGGCCGAAATTATCCCATCCGAACCCATTAATTTCTTCAAACATACTCAGAATTAAATCATGGTTTGTATGGGGAAATCGAAGCACTCTCTGTGCTCTTCAGATTAGAACGGTCATGATCAACTATCGAGGGGTGTTGGCGGGTGAATTTGCTGCTCAAAACCGGGGCGTTTGGGTTCGTTTCTGGGGGTGTATGGGGGTGCGAGCCGGGTGGTGCTCCTGGTGTGGGAAGGTGATGCATAAGCGGTTGAAGTGGTGTCAGTGGATCGGTGGTTCGAGGCGTGTATGGAGGGGTGCAGGCAAGGGTTTGGAGACAGCTTTATGGGTTCTATCGTTTGAAGAAGAACGACGTATAGAAGAGGAAGGTAACAGTAACGGTTGGGTTTAAAACATAATTAATTATTTAATTATGATGTTAACGACCACTTAAAATTGTTTAAACTTTAAATGCAAGTTTCTTGTTCAAATTTAATCAAAATCCGACGAAACTGAAGGCGTTGGAATCGTCTTGCCAAACTCTACAACATGAAACTTATTGGAATAGATTCTGAAACCTTTAGAATTTTAGATCCGCTTCCAACCAAGGTGAGAATTCTGATCTAATGATTTAATTATAAAATTAAATATCTTTACCGCTTAAACTTGTTGTATGAATGTTATCCACCTAAATCTGCTATGTTATGATATTTGGAAATTGTTGATTTGTGGTGTTTTATTTGGATCTACTAGTTTAAATTCATTCTGTTAATTCAGATCCGCATGTTATGATCAGAATAAGACTGTTTGTTTTAAACATTTTGATGGAGCCGTTTTGTTGAATCACATATTGGAAACAAAAGTGATATTTCTCATTTACATTTAGATGTAAACTTGACATAGGAAAAAAAATATTTCTTTTATTTACAAATTAGTTGTAAATAAAATCATGATCATAGAAATATGACACAGAGAAGAACGAACTTTGTGATGATATATTTTTTTTTTTAAAGAGAACATCTTTATTTACATATTTTTGTGTGAATATAAAAAGAACAAAGTTAGAGAACATCTCTATTTACATATTTGTATGTAAATAAAAAGAACAAGATATGAGAGCATCTTTATTCCCATTAGTTTTATGTAAATAAAAAGAACGAGATTACATGGCATCCTTATGACATTATCTTTATCTAAATAAAAAGAGAAATTTTGGCGATGACATTCTATTTACATTTTTTTTAATATAAATAGCATATGCAAGACCTAGGGCCTTCCTTCACCCCTGGTTGTAAAGGCGGTACCTGACTCCCACGAATCTCAGGAACCACTCCGGGATCCTCCAAGCTTTGGAATAGGGATGCTTAGCTCTGGTTGCCTTATTAAAGCCCTTAGAAGGCTTTCCCAATCCGGTATCCTCTGGAAAGACTGGTTCCCTTGTCACTCTTGTTTGCTCTCTTGTTAGCTGGACTGGTGTAGGCAGGAGTTCCCTGGGATTGTTGGCTCACTACGCGACCTGGCTTCCTCTATTAGTAATGGTACCTTTCTCTCAAACATTAGTAATGGTTATAGTAGCAGTAAGTAATGACTCTCGTTCGAATCCTAATCTAAGTACCCCCTCAAGTACTTTAACGAAATCGGACAACTAATATTATGTCTTTTAGCTCTTCATTCGATGCAAGAGAAGCCCCAACTAGAGTGCCAACCATCGGTTTCCCAGACTCCCAAGACCTAAAGATGCGGCACTCACTCTAACTAAGCGACGAATTCGCTGTACTGAGAATTGCTGAGCTACTAGACCAAATATAAAAAAAAAGAAATGAAAGCAGCCTTGCACCTTTTGCTCAATTTACTAGATCGGAATTCGCTCTTAATTCGATGCAACGAGGCGCCAAGTGGAGGGAGGGGAGTTGATATCTATCTGCGCTCGTCCTCTTTAGGTGCTAGGGCTATTCTTATCATAGAAGTCTTTCACTTTTGCTCTAGACCGGAATTCTCTTATTAGCTATTCACGAATTCAATTACTAGGTATGAAACTTCCCTTCAAGACAACTTCATGAACTATTGAACTAACTGAAGAGGGGATTGAATGAATCAAAAAGAAGTGCTATTTGACTGAACTTCCAGTATGTACCTTCTTTGAATGAGTAATACGCAAGCACCTCCGCTCTCGATAAGAGTTCCCCTCTAGTCATTCGTAACTATTCTCTGGGGAAAGAAAGAGAGAAAGAATAGTATTCGACATGTCGGCTCATCTCTATTTGATCTTCCCATCGTTAACCTAATAGAGAGAATGAATCTCGAAACAAGTCTCCTTATAGGCAATTTCTCCTATTAGAGACCTTATTATTTACAATTCATCTGAGGAAGGAATAGTAAGATATGACTCAGTAGTCAGTTCCCCTGTGCAGGCCACAAGCGAACTGAGTTTACTGACTCGCTAAGAGTTGGTCTTCCATAGTAGCGGGCAAATTATTCAGAGAGATTAGATAGAAAAGTACAGCAGGTCACTCGTTGAAGAGTGAGGAACGAACAGATATTGAGTCATCAATTTCTTTGAAACCATTTTACAGGACGATAAACTATGCATGCTAGCTTACTTGATTAGCAGATAACAAGAAAGATATAAAAGATTTCGATTTATAAATAAAATAGTGAGAAATAAAGTCAAATTCGTGTTTGGTTCGCTAGAGTGATGCTTAACACAAAAAAGTGAAAGTTGGTAGAACCTATTATGCCTAAATAATATACTGGACCCCTTCTCTTGTGCTTGAATGAACCCTTTCGAGCTTATTGTCGGCACTGCTTTAACCTGCCTGCCGCTAGCTATCGCTTCTAATAGTTGTAAACGACCATAGCGGCTTAGCTTCGTCTCTGCATGAAATATATGTCTGAGTACGGACGGAATACAAATATGAACTAGTGTCAACTGCCACTAGCATGCCATGAGTAGGTCGAATGGTGGACTGGGATTGGGCTAACCAGAACTAGTTGTTGCTGTTCCATCCGCAGCTAGTAAGCTTGAACGAATAATGCATATATCCCCTTGCCGCTCTGTTGTTACCGTCTTACCCGTTAAACCTTGAAGTGAAGCGGAACCTGGAGCAAGTTAGGTAACCAAGAGCACAGCGCTAGATTGAAACTCGGGAGGATCCAGAAGCAACAATCTCTCTTGTTCTGTCTGAATGCTGATCCTGGGGAGGAAGAATTGGGAAGACGAGTGACTTTCATGGAGTGAACCAGGACTATGTAACGAAGTGGCAGGGAAATATAAAATTCAAGTCCCTCAGCTCGAACATCATCAACCGGGAGTCGAATTGGAATGTAATATACTTGCTACTTTTCTGTGACTCTTGCAATTGGAACCTGCAAGGATAGCTAGGAAATCCGTTTAACGTACTGAAGTATACAGTAGTACCGGTGCTGGAAGGTCCTAAGTCGCTTATAAGTCTTCGAGTCATTCAAAGGATCCCTCTAACTCAATCGAAGAAAGCCAGATCAGGTAGCCAATTTACAGAAAGATTTGGTACCGGCGTACCAGGGCTCGTCGAGTCACACGAATTGGGTCATTCCACCAGAAGTATAATTGGCACGGGAAGCAAGTTCAGATGGTCGAACCTTCTTCAATTGAACTTATTCTACGAGCTATGCTCATAATAATGTTTCTTCCTCAGGAGCACCTCTAGCAAATCCCCTGGCTTTCATTCGAGGGGGTGTAATTACGTCCATATACTTCTATTACATGGTACCAAATCTTTCTGCAAATCTGCGTCTTCCTCTTGGCCCGGTTCCTCTCTCTTTGAAGTCGAAGTTGCCTTGCTCCAATAAAAGCGGGTATAACATTTGTAATTAATCTCCATGCTTCCCTCCGGCCTCCCGGTACCTTCCTCTTCGTAATGTAACCCTCGGTTGGCGTAGCTAGGAGAATGCCGAAAATGGCTAGATGAGTTAGTTGCCTTGGCAGCCCAGGCGAGACACTCTTTTAGGAGTTTCGACTGGGGGCGTCACCCGAAACAGCATCACTAGCGTTAGCAGTATCGGCCGGTGCTGATCTTGGTATCGGAAACCTCTTCCATTCATTCGGTAGCCGGGAATCCATCACTGGAAAGTCCTTCATTTGGTTACGCGATCGTTTGGGTAGGTGGAAGAGGGGGAAGGTTCATCTTTCAGCATGCGAACTCACCTATCTTAGATGCCCTTGAGTGCTGTGATGAGACCTAAAGCCTCTCTAGAGGCAGGTATACTACTTGAGCCTCCCCTGATAGCTAAGCCTTCCACGCCTGTAGTTCCCGCTACGCACCTTACTGAGAATAGTGAGACAAATCTTTCTTCCATCTCAACCATAGGGATTCCCCTTTAGCCATCAAACACAACCACGCCAGTAAGCCCGTCTGGTCTTTCCTTTCTTCAAAAACCAATTTAATTTATTTTATTTTATATATTTGTCAAAGCTAGGCGACCAACGGGAGGCAAGAAAGGTTAGGGAAAAGAGATCCTAATTGGCCAGTTCTATTCTAGATCGGAAAGCTATGTGTCTGATTGACCTAAGGCGTCGTATGCCCGGAAGGAGGCGAGCGAAGTGAGAGAACTACCCGAACTCTCACTTCTAGTTCTCTCATCTTTCACTTTTTTGTGTTAAGCATAACTCTCGCGAAAGTCAGAGTCGGCGCGAATTCTCCCAATTTGTGACCTACCATACGATCTGTTATATAAATAGGTAAATGTTCCTTTCCATTATGAATAGCGATTGTATGGCCAATCATTTTGGGTATAATGGTAGATGCCCGAGATCAAGTTACTATTATTTCTTTCTCCTCCCTCATGTTGAGTTTTTCAATTTTTCTTGATAAATGATTAGCTACAAAGGGTTTTTTTTTAGTGAACGTGCCACAGCTGATTACTCCTTTTTTTACATTTTAAAGATTGGCATTCTATGTCCAATAGAATATCTCGATCTAAGTATGAAGGTAAGAATAAATACAATAATGATGAATGGAAAAAAGAGAAAATCCTTTAGCTAGATAAGGGGCGGATGTAGCCAAGTGGATCAAGGCAGTGGATTGTGAATCCACCACGCGCGGGTTCAATTCCCGTCGTTCGCCCATCACATTATTTCAAATTCAAAAAATGCTATTTTCAATATTCCTATTTACGGCGACGAAGAAGAAAACTATCACTATATTTTGTCCTTTTCCTACTTCTTCTTCCAAGCGCAGGATAACCCCAAGGAGTTGTGGGTTTTTTTCTACCAATTGGGGCTTTCCCTTCCCCACCTCCATGGGGATGGTCGACAGGGTTCATAACTACTCCTCTTACTACAGGACGCTTACCTATCCAACACTTCGATCCGGCTCTACCCAAACTTTGTTGATTCACCCCAACATTACCCACTTGTCCGACTGTTGCTAAGCAGTTTTTGGATATCAAACGGACCTCCCCGGATGGTAATCTTAATGTGGCTGATTTACCCTCTTTTGCGATCAGTTTCGCTACAGCGCCCGCCGCTCTAGCTAATTGTCCACCCGCGTGATTTCTATGTTATGTATGGCCGTGCCTAAGGGCATATCGGTTGAAGTAGATTCTTCTTTTAAAAACCCCTTCTCAAACTGTACAAGCTTCTTCCAAAGCATACGGCTTTCTAGATGTATATGATGATATCTAGACAGATGGATCTTTATCTTATATGAATCGTATGATGAAGTACCACATGAGTGGATATATAGGAATCCAAATCTGCCGAATCACTCATGTATGATCTTCTACATCCTAGGTCTCCCCGTTCCATCATCTGGCTTATGTTCTTCATGTAGCATTCAGACCGAATGAAAGTTCTCTATGAAACTACGTCGATACTTCCACATATTACGGGTAACGTAGGAGACATCTCTATTTTTCCCCGGGGGGATCTTTATAATTACCACTGCTTAGCTTTCAATTCGCCTCTGACCATCAAATGAAATGTGAATAACCCGTCCTCCTCTCTTTGAAACAAGGGGCGCTTCCGGAAATATTCTTTTTAACATAGCGTGCTTCAAACAATTTTGTCTTCTCCATATTACCATATCTCTAGAGTCAATAATTTTCTATGAGGAACTACTGAACTCAATCACTTGCTGCCGTTACTCAACAGTTTTCTGTTGAGGTCTATCCCATAGAGGTACTCAAATTGGATCAGTGATTGATTTCTAGGTTTCATCGTAAACCTAATTGGTTACTTCCAATTACGTAAATCAATAGTTCAAACCGCACTCAAAGGTAGGGCATTTCCCATTGATATAGGGACTTCTGTACCAGAAATAATGATATCTCCAATTATAGTCCCTCTGGGGTGTAAAATATATCTTTTCTCGCCATCCCCATAATGTATGAGACAAATGTATGCATTTCGATTAGGGTCATATTCTATGGTTACGATTCTACCAGATATGTCTTTTTCATTCCGTCGAAAATCGATTTTACGGTATAGACGCTTATGACCTCCCCCTCTATGTCTTGCGGTAATGATTCCTCTGGCATTACGACTTTTACCACAATGATGCTGTCCACAAATCAAATTATTTCGTGGATTGGATTTCATTTTTCTGTCTATGGCTCTATTACGTGTGCTCGGGGTAGAAGTTTTGTATAAATGTATCGCCGTGTTATTAAGTATTTTGCTTTAAGTTCTTTTCTCTATAAGAGGTGGAATAGAATAACCCGGTTGAAGCGTAATGATCATACGTCTGTAATGCATTGTATGTCCCATAATAGGCCCTATTCTTCTACCCTTTCCTGGGAGTCGATGACTATTCATAGCTATTACCTTGACACCAAAGAAGAGTTCGACCCAATGCTTTATTTCTGTCCTAGTTGATCCTGATTCGACATTAGAAGTATATTGATTGTTCCCCAATAACCGATTTTTTCTGTAAATACTGCATATTTGATTCCATCCATAACTCCATTTTCTTCCCTATGAGTTCCAGTATCGATAAGAATTCTAGTTCTTACTGTTCATATGTTATGGTATGAATATACCATATCAATTCGTTATGTATGGATGATGAGATTCCATTGATACAGAGCCAATTCCAATAGACTTATTGAACGTTCCCATTGGCATGCATCCAGCAGGCCTACGAATTTGCCATAAAAAAAATTTAGCGTTAAGTTAATATACTGGAAAATGACACATTTTTTTAGCGTTATGTTAATATATTAGAAAAAGACACATGTTATACTATCTTTTTGTCAAAAAGAAAACCCAAGACATTATTTTTATTTGATATATAAAAAAAAGACATTTATTTCACTTTCATTGAAATAATAAGAAGTACAAATACCATTATTATTTGTGTTAGAATATAAGTGTCATATTACACCGTCCTGTTTTAAATGGAAAATTGACATTATTTACACTGCCAATTTGTTAGAAATGAAATGATCATCATTTACACCATTATTGGTTTGATATGAAATCGACATTATTTCAACCGTCATTTGGTGAATATAAAAAAAATAAAAAAAATAAAACATTATTTTCACCGCCATTTGTTAAATATGAAATTGACATTATTTAGTTTGTCAATTTGTTAGAAATGAAATCGACATTATTTACTTTGTAAATTAGTTAGAAATGAATGTAGGTCATTGATTTTATTAGTTAGATATGGAAATTACATTTTCATGTAATAAGATAAAAGAAGAAAAGATTACATATTCATGTAATGAGATTAAATAGTAGGCAGTTTACATTCTCATGTAATAAGTATTCAAAGAAATAAAATTACATTTTTATGTAATTAATATTAAAAGGAGGGAAAAAATTACATTTTTATGTAATTAAAGATTCAAAGAATGAAAATTACATTTTTATTAAAAGAAAGAAAATTACATTTTTATGTAACAAAAAATATATATAAGATTTTGTCGTTGAAATTAAAAATTACATTTTTATGTAATTAAAAGATTAGATTTTGACGCTGCAAAATTATTCACATTTTAATGTAATAAGAAGTAAAGTCACATTTTTCCTAACGTAAATAAAAAAAGAAGTAAAGTTTACATTTTTAATGTAAATTAGATTAAATAGATAAGTTTACATTTTTAATGTAAATAAGAAAAGAAGTAAAGTTTACATTTTTAATGTAAATTAGATTAAATAGAAAAGTTTACATTTTCTTAATGTAAATAAAATTTAGAAAAGTTTTACATTTTTCTTAATGTAAATAATGAATTAGAAAAGTTACATTTTTCTTAATGTAAACAAGAATTAGAAGAAAAATTACATTTTTATGTAATTAAGTAAATTTCCATGTGAATTAGATTAAAAGTGGAAAATTTACATTTATCATGTAAATTATGATAAAGGAGAATGGTTGCACTTTTATGTAATAGAAAAAAAAGAGACAAAGTTTGCATTTTTATGTGATTAAGATTTAAAAGAATTCAGTAGTAAAATTTACATTTAAATGAGATAAATTTTCATTAAAAGATTTAGATATGAAATTTACATCGTTATGAATTGGATGTTCATTAAAAAGATTAAAGGTTCGAAGTTTACATTTTTATGTAAATAGGTCAACATATAAAATATATTCATTTTTGTAAAATTGAAGTTGACACCAAAATATATTGTGTTTTTGTTAGAAATTGAAATGACACAAAAATACTCATTTTTGTTAAAATTATAAATGACGTACAAAGGTATTCATTTTTGTTGCAATGGAAATGAAACACAAAAATACCTATTTCTGTTGTAGTGGGAATGATTTGTGTAAATTGAAAGATGAATGAAAAATATACATTTTGTGTAGAGGATATGTATGGAAATTGAAAATAAATAAAACATTGTTGTGTGTTATGATATATATTAATATTTGATATAAATAAGAATATTTGTCATTAGCAAAATATAGTGTGATTAAATGCAATTCATTATACATTATAAACATATCAACAGGTGATGAAACAAAACATTCATTACTTGTTATGATAATTACGTTAATGAAATGGATGAAGGAATTATATTTATATATAAATATATAATAAATAAATTAAAAGTAAACAATTGAGCGTGGTAGTTCACTTTATAGAATTGTACTTTTAATTGATTATACCGAAATATCCGATCGTCGGATTTTCCCAGAAGTGAAACCGTTAGGTTCGCCTTGGGAAGATCTTCCCAACGATATGAATTTTGTTAAAATCCAACGGTTAGATTTAGAGAAATGTGTAAAACAAATTTGGGTGAAAACAGCGCCTAGGTCGCCTCTTGACTTGAAGCGTCGTTAAATTGATTTGAGCAATTTTTATATAAACAAAAAAATAGCAGTAGATCGTTATTAAATACTAAAAACGATAAGAAATGATTTTTAAATTATATATATATATATATATATATTTGCGAGAATCATTTGGAAAGTCCGAGTTCAATCTCATTTCAAATGATTATACGTCGATCTAAGTCAAAGAGTTGAAGACGGCGATTGAAGACCGGCGATCTTCATATCGAATGGACGACGACTGCTAATGCCCGTGATTGGAGTAGCTACCTTGAAGGGGTTGAAGTGGAAATTGTCCGGACGTATAGGTTTATTGCACGGATTTGGCTTTCGCTCAAACCCAGAGCATAAGCTTATAAACGGAATATGTGACCAACATTGTACTCCTTTATATTGTATTTATTGATTTGCTGTCGAATGTATGAATGTTTGGTGGCGGAGGATTTATTCTCTTGCTTAACACCCTTTCATATATTTCGGCAAAGGATTGGTAGTGTGATATGGAGTGACAGTGTGGCATACTAAGATGCAATGATCAAGGTTTCTTGTTGAAAAGTAGAACCTTGTGGTGACGATCAAAGCACAACTTGAATAAGCATAGCTTTGTGTATTACGTAGCTTCACGAGCCTCACAACCCGGTGGAGTCTAAAACGGGAGAAGGGAACGCAGAGAGAGCAGCACGTTTCTTTCTAGCTAGAAGTGGTGTCGGTGTTTAAACTGGCTGATATTTACTTATGTGGATGATGGAATGAGGCGCCTCGGATGTTACGTCCTATATAACCGGGAAATGTGTGTTCAGGAATAACTAATCCGCAAAATCGTATATGCGGACCGGCCCTGCAGCTTTCCAAGGGTTCTCTGCGGGGGATCCTGAGACATTAGCTAGAGTGTCTCAAATCGGTAAAGAGCTCCTCCCTAGCCTTGACTCATGATGGAAACCCAATTTCCAATACGACCTCATATGGTTTTGATTGTAGAACTAGTATGGCGACATAGTAGGATGAGGTACTATGCCGTCTATGGTTGACACATTATGATTGAAATGTTTTTATTAAAACCCTGTGCACCCTAATATTAAAACTGTTCTATCGTATCAAGCATCTTTTGACCATTATAAGGTAAAACCCTATCCTCCGGTTTGCGTTGCATTGTGTGATGGGACTTTGGTCTTATAATGGTTTAATTTTTCTAAAAAGCATTGCGTTGTTTTACGATTTACATAATTATTTGTTCAGTCACCTTAAGTTATGCACGGCGATCCATTGGAATAAACCGTTCCGCGTTAGCGGCGTGGTCCTTGGATTTGCCTTATTGCTATTAGTTATATTAGTTAAGAATTCTCCCACCAGTCCCATGACTGACTTGTAGTTTGTTTTACTTTGCAAACTCGGGTGCCCTCTTTTCCACATGGGCAGTCGAGTAGCTTTTTGTAGATATTTATCTCTTAAGCAGGATTCTAGATCGAAGTCTAAAGCTGTGGCCAGAGCATAGAAATTCTTCCGCTGTGTATTATATTAATTTACTAAAATTTATCTTCCACTATATTTTATTGATGTACTCTGATATTTTGTACTCTGATGTAACATTACTGTAATGTTTTATAAAAGTCTTCTGTTGTTGTTCTAATGTGTTGTATTCCCAAAGTTAACGTATTCGGATTTGGAATGGCTTTAGTCGATCTAGCGATCGATTAAGGTCAGGTAAAATTCGTATCGTTACAGTTGGTATCAGAGTTCTAGTTAGCTCAAATCTTTGGGATACAACTCGTTAGAACTGAACAAAAGACTCATCAGAGATTGGATTAGTAATATCCAATAAGAATACCCATTAGAGATAGGATTAGCAGTATCTTAGAATGAGAAAACTCATTAGAGATGGGGTTAGTAATGCTCTAGAATGAGTTGAGAGTGACAAGCCTATAATATACGTATTTGTAATTATAATCTATTTTAGGAAATATGATTTTAGAATATATAAAAGTTAAATATTTTAAAAGTTAATCAACTAATAAAATTATTGAGATTAATAAAGGAATAAAAAAATTTAGTAGGATAATTAAGCATCTTTAGCTTCGTTCCTTTCCGAGGACGAAAAGTTTTTAAGTGGGGGAGACTGTAACAACCCGGAATTTTGGGGTCAATTTATAATTTTTATTTTAGAAATTTTAAGTGAAATTGAATATTTAAAATTATTTATTTTAAATAATAATGACCAAAATTCTATTTTAATCGAAGTTAAAATGAATAAATTTAATTTAATTATAAAAGGAGTTTAAAACAGTGCTGCAGTTTGAAAATTTGATTTTGAACTTTGACTGACAATACAGAATGAAAAATAAATCAGAATTGAGTGAAACCAGAAATATTTAAATCTGTTTAATCATATCTTTCTAACGAATCTGAAAAATTTAAATTTCACTTTATATATTGAAAGTTATGGCTGGTTTAAAATTTAGAAAAGTCGATGTAGAATTTATATACATTTTAATATAATATATTAGCCTTAAAAATAGCCATTTTGCAAACGACCTCGGTTTTCGACGAAACCACTTATGTTGGAACCGGAATGTCAAATTATTATTAAGTTTAATTTTTCAGAATTTTTCGAATTAATATGTGAGCGTGGCAAAAGAAAATGTGTTTTGTTCAATTCAGTCAAATTTAGTCGACTTGAAAATAGCCATTTTTCAAACAGTCTCAGAATTCAACGAAATTAGCTTTGTTAGGACCGTATCGTCAAAACAAAGCCAAATATATTTTTTTGTAATTTTTAGATGTCGTATGTGGCTCCGGTGAATTTAAATGTAAGATTTAATTAATTAAATAAATAAATTATATATTAAATTAAATAAAAGTTGGCTGAGATGACTAAACGGGATGACGGGACCTGTTCCATCGCGTCCGGGATGGGTGTATTTGCCCAAGACCGTTCTTCGTTGGGATGAAATTGGATTAGTTTAAGATGTGTGGATTTATTTGTAAAAATAGCATTTAAATATTATAAAAATACACTTTATCACTACCAAACCCTAGTACCTAAACATCAGCCGCCACTTATTCATGGATGGCCGAAATTGTCCCATCCGAACCCATTAATTTCTTTAAACACACTCAGAATTAAATCATGGTTTGTATGCGGAAATCGAAGAACTCTCTGTGCTCTTCAGATTGGAACGGTCATGAACAACTATCGAGGGGTGTTGGGGGTGAATTTGCTGCTCAAAACCGGGGCGTTTGGGTTCGTTTCTGGGGGTGTATGGGGGTGCGAGCCATGTGGTGCTCCTGGCGTGGGAAGGTGATGCATATGTGGTTGAAGTGGTGCCAGTTGATCGGCGGTTCGGGGCGTGTATGGAGGGGCGCAGGCAAGGGTTTGGAGACAACTTTATGGGTTCTATCGTTTGAAGAAGAACGACGTATAGAAGAGGAAGGTAACAGTAACGGTTGGGTTTAAAACGTAATTAATTATTTAATTATGATGTTACGACCACTTAAAATTGTTTAAACTTTAAATGCAAGTTTCTCGTTCAAATTTAATCAGAATCTGACGAAACTAAAGGCGTTGGAGTTGTCTTGCCAAACTCTACAACATGAAACTTATTGGAATAGATTATGAAACCTTTAGAATTTTAGATCCGCTTCCAACCAAGGTGAGAATTCTGATCTAATGATTTAATTATAAAATTAAATATCTTTACCGCTTAAACTTGTTGTGTGAATGTTATCCACCTAGATCTACTATGTTATGATAATTGGAAATTGTTGATTTGTGGTGTTTTATTTGGATCTGGTAGTTTAAATTCATTCTGTTAATTCAGATCCGCATGTTATGATCAGAATAAGACTGTTTGTTTTAAACATTTTGATGGAGCCGTTTTGCTGAATCACATATAGGAAATAAAAGTGATATTTCTCATTTACATTTAGACGTAAACTTGACATAGGAAAAAAATTATTTCTTTTATTTACAAATTAGTTGTAAATAAAATTATGATCATAGAAATATGATATAGAGAAGAACAAACTTTGTGATGATATTTTATTTATATATATATTTTTTTAAAGAGAACATCTTTATTTACATATTTTTATGTAAATATAAAAAGAACAAAGTTAGAGAACATCTCTATTTACATATTTGTATGTAAATAAAAAGAACAAGATATGAGAACATCTTTGTTCCCTTTAGTTTTATGTAAATAAAAAGAACGGGATTACATGGCATCCTTATGACATTATCTTTATGTAAATAAAAAGAGAAATTTTGGCGATGACATTCCATTTACTATTTTTTTTTTATACAAATAGCATATGCAAAATGAAGGGACACATTCATTTACATTTTTATGTAAATATGACATATATTAGAAAATGACATATTTTTTAGCGTTATGTTAATATATTGGAAAATGACACATTTTTTTAGCGTTAAGTTAATACATTAGAAAAAGACACATGTTATACTATCTTTTTGTCAAAAAGAAAATCCAAGACATTATTTTTATTTGATATATAAAAAAAATACATTTATTTCACTTTCATTGAAATAATAAGAAGGACAAATACCATTATTATTTGTGTTAGAATATAAGTGTCATATTACACCGTCCTGTGTTAAATGGAAAATTGACATTATTTACACTGTCAATTTGTTAGAAATGAAATGATCATCATTTACACCGTCATTGGTTAGATATGAAATCAACATTATTTCCACCGTCATTTGTTGAATATAAAATAAAAATAAAAAAAGAAAACATTATTTTCACCGCCATTTGTTAAATATGAAATTGACATTATTTAGCTTGTCAATTTGTTAGAAATGAAATCGACATTATTTACTTTGTAAATTAGTTAAAAATGAATATTGGTCATTGATTTTATTAGTTACATACGGAAATTACATTTTCATGTAATAAGATAAAAGAAGAAAAGATTACATATTCATGTAATGAGATTAAATAGTAGGAAGTTTACATTCTCATGTAATAAGTATTAAAAGAAATAAAATTACATTTTTATGTAATTAAGACTAAAAGTAGGGAAAAATTACATTTTTATGTAATTAAAGATTCAAAGAATGAAAATTACATTTTTATTAAAAGAAAGAAAATTACATTTTTATGTAACAAAAAAATATAAGATTTTATCATTGAAATTAAAAATTACATTTTTATGTAATTAAAAGATTAGATTTTGACGCTGCTAAATTATTCACATTTTAATGTAATAAGAAGTAAAGTCACATTTTTCCTAATGTAAATAAGAAAAGAAGTAAAGTTTACATTTTTAATGTAAATTAGATTAAATAGAGAAGTTTACATTTTTAATGTAAATAAGATAAAAAAGTAGGAATTTACATTTTTAATGTAAATTAGATTAAATAGAAAAGTTTACATTTTCTTAATGTAAATAAAATTTAGAAAAGTTTTACATTTTTCTTAATGTAAATAATGAATTAGAAAAGTTACATTTTTCCTAATGTAAACAAGAATTAGAAGAAAAATTACATTTTTTTGTAATTAAGTAAATTTCCATGTGAATTAGATTAAAAGTGGAAAATTTACATTTATCATGTAAATTATGATAAAGGAGAAAGGTTGCACTTTTATGTAATAGAAAAGAAAAAAAGATAAAGTTTGCATTTTTATGTGATTAAGATTTAAAAGAATTCAGTAGTAAAATTTACATTTTAATGAGATAAATTTTCATTAAAAGATTTAGATATGAAATTTAAATCGTCATGAATTGGATGTTCATTAAAAAGATTAAAGATTCGAAATTTACATTTTTATGTAAATAGGTCAACATATAAAATATATTCATTTTTGTAAAATTGAAGTTGACACCAAAATATATTGCGTTTTTGTTAGAAATTGAAATGACACAAAAATACTCATTTTTGTTAAAATTATAAATGACGTACAAAGGTATTCATTTTTGTTGCAATGGAAATGAAACACAAAAATACCTATTTCTGTTGTAGTGGGAATGATTTGTGTAAATTGAAAGCTGATTGAAAAATATACATTTTGTGTATAGGATATGTATGGAAATTGAAAATAAATAAAACATTGTTGTGTGTTATGATATATATTAATATTTGATATAAATAAGAATATTTGTCGTTAGCAAAACATAGTGTGATAAAATGCAATTCATTATACATTATAAACATATCAATAGGTGATGAAACAAAACATTCATTACTTGTTATGATAATTACTTTAATGAAATGGAAGAAGGAATTATATTTATATATAATTATATATAAAAATAAATTAAAAGTAAACAATTGAGCGTGGTAGTTCACTTTATAGAATTGTACTTTTAATTGATTATACCGAAATATCCGACCGTCAGATTTTCCCAAAACTAAAACCGTTAGGTTTGCCTTGGGAAGATCTTCCCAACGATATGAATTGTGTTAAAATCCAATAGTTAGATTTAGAGAAATATGTAAAACAAATTTGGGTGAAAACAGTGCCAAGGTCGCCTCTTGACTTGAAGCGTCGTTAAATTGATTTGAGCTATTTTTATATAAATAAAAAATAGCAATAGATTGTTATTAAATACTAAATATGATAAGAAATGATTTATAAATTATATATATATGCGAGAATCATTTGGAAAGTCCGAGTTCAATCTCATTTCAAATGATTATACGTCAATCTAAGTCAAAGAGTTGAAGACAGCGATTGAAGAACGACGATCTTCATATTGAATGGACGACGATTGCTAATGCCCATGATTGGAGTAGCTACCTTGAAGGGGTTGAAGTGGAAATTGTCCGGACGTATAGGTTGATTGCACGGATTTGGCTTTCGCTCAGACCCAGAGCATAAGCTTATAAACGGAATGTGTGTCCGACATTTTACTCCTTTATACTGTATTTATTGATTTCCTGTCGAATGCATGAATGTTTGGTGGCCGAGGATTTATTCTCTTGCTTAACACCCTTTCATATATTTCGGCAAAGGATTGGTAGTGTGATATGGAGTGACAGTGTGGCATACTAAGATGCAATGATCAAGGTTTCTTGTTGAAAAGCAGAACCTTGTGGTGACCATCAAAGCACAGCTTGAATAAGCATAGCTTTGTGTATTACGTAGCTTCACGAGCCTTACAACCCGGTGGAGTCTAAAACGGGAGAAGGGAACGCTGGGAAAACAGCACGTTTCTTTCTAGCTAGAAGTGGTGTCGGTGCTTAAACTAGCTGATATTTACTTATGTGGATGATGGAATGAGGCGCCTCGGATGTTAGGTCCTATAGGACCGGGAAACATGTGTTCAGGAATAACTAATCCGCAAAATCGTATGTGCGGACCGGCCCTGCGGCTTTCCAAGGGTTCACTGTGGGGGATCCTGAGACATTAGCTAGAGTGTCTCGAATCGGTAAGGAGCTCCTCCCTAGCCTTGACTCATGATGGAAACCCAATTTCCAATACGACCTCATGCGGTTTTGATTGTAGAACTAGTATGGCGACATAGTAGGATGGGGTACTATGCCGTCTATGGTTGACACATTATGATTGAAATGTTTTTATTAAAACCCTATACACCCAAATATTAAAACCGTTCTATCGTATCAAGCATCTTTTGACCATTATAAGGTAAAACCCTATCCTTCGGTTTGCGTTGCATTGTGTGATGGGACTTGAGTCTTATAATGGTTTCATTTTTCTAAAAAGCATTGCATTGTTTTACGATTTACTTAATTATTTGTTCAGTCACCTTAAGTTATGCACGACAATCCATTGGAATAAACCCGTTCCGCGTTAGCGGCGTGGTCCTTGGATTTGCCTTATTGCTATTAGTTATATTAGTTAAGAATTCTCACACCAGTCCCATGACTGACTTGTAGTTTGTTTCACTTTGCAAACTCGGGTGCCCTCTTTTCCACATGGGAGGTCGAGTAGCTTTTTGCAAATATTTATCTCTTAAGCAGGATTCTGGATTGAAGCCTAAAGTTGTGGCCAGAGCATAGAAAGTCTTCCGTTGTGTATTATACTAATTTACTGAAATTTATCTTCCGCTATATTTTATCGATGTACTCTGATATTCTGTACTCTGATATAACATTACTATAAAGTTTTATAAAAGTCTGCTGCTGTTGTTCTAATGTGTTGTATTCCCAAAGTTAACGTATTCGGGTTTTGAACGGTTTTAGTCGATCTAGCGATCAATTAAGGCCGGGCAAAATGTGTATCGTTACAGTTGGTATCAGAGCTCTGGTTAGCTCAAATCTTTGGGATACAACTCGTTAGAACTGAACGAAAGACTCATCAGAGATTGGATTAGTAATATCCAATAAGAACACTCATTAGAGATAGGATCAGCAGTATCCTAGAATGAGAAAACTCATTAGAGATGGGGTTAGTAATGCCCTAGAATGTGTTGAGAGTGACAAGCCTATAATATACGTATTTGTAATTATAATCTATTTTAGGAAATATGATTTTTGAATATATAAAAGTTATATATTTTAAAAGTTAATCAACTAATAAAATTATTGAGATTAATAAAGGAATAAAAAAATTTAGTAGGATAATTAAGCACCTTTAGCTTCGTTCCTTTTCGAGGACGAAAAGTTTTTAAGTGGGGGAGACTGTAACAACCCGGAATTTTGGGGCCAATTTAAAATTTTTATTTTAGAAATTTTAAGTGAAATTGAATATTTAAAATTATTTATTTTAAATAATAACGACCAAAATTCTATTTTAATCGAAGTTAAAACGAATAGATTTAATTTAATTACAAAAGGAGTTTAAAATAGCGCTGTAGTTTGAAAATTTGATTTTGAACTTTGACTGACTGTACAGAATGCAAAATAAATCAGAATTGAGTGAAACCAGAAATATTTAAATCTGTTTAATCATATCTTTCTAACGAATCTGAAAAATAAATTTCACTTTATATATTGAAAGTTATGGCCAGTTTAAAATTTAGAAAAGTCGCTGCATAATTTATATATATTTTAATATAATATATTGGCCTTAAAAATAGCCATTTTGCAAACGATCTCTGTTTTCGACGAAACCACTTTTGTTGGAACCGGAATGTCAAATTATTGTCAAGTTTAATTTTCCAAAAAATTTCGAATTAATATGTGAGCGTGGCAAAATAAAATGTGTTTTGTTCAATTCAGTCAAATTTAATCAACTTGAAAATAGCCATTTTTCAAACAGTCTTAGAATTCAACGAAATTAGCTTTGTTAGGACTGTATCATCAAAAAAAAGCCAAATATATTTTTTTCTGTAATTTTTAGAGGTCGTATGTGGCTCCGGTGAATTTAAATGAAAGATTTAATTAATTAAATAAATAATTTATATATTAAATTAAATAAAAGTGGCCAGTGATGACTAAACGGGCTGACGGGACCTGTTCCATCGCGTCCGGGATGGGTGTATTTGCCTAGGAACGTTCTTCGTTGGGATGAAATTGGATTTGTTTAAGATGTGTGGATTTATTTGTAAAAATAGCATTTAAATATTATAAAAATACACTTTATCACTACCAAACCCTAGTACCTAAACATCAGCCGCCACTTATTCATGGATGGCCGAAACTGTCCCATCCGAACCCATTAATTTCTTCAAACATACTCAGAATTAAATCATGGTTTGTATGGGGAAATCGAAGCACTCTCTGTGCTCTTCAGATTGGAACGGTCATGATCAACTATCGAGGGGTGTTGGGGGTGAATTTGCTGCTCAAAACCGGGGCGTTTGGGTTCGTTTCTGGGGGTATATGGGGGTGCGAGCCGGGTGGTGCTCCTGGCGTGGGAAGGTGATGCATAGGCGGTTGAAGTGGTGCCAGTTGATCGGCGGTTCGGGGCGTGTATAGAGGGGCGCAGGCAAGGGTTTGGAGACAGCTTTATGGGTTCTATCGTTTGAAGAAGAACGACGTATAGAAGAGGAAGGTAATAGTAACTGTTGGGTTTAAAACGTAATTAATTATTTAATTATGATGTTAACGACCACTTAAAAATATTTGAACTTTAAATGCAAGTTTCTCGTTCAAATTTAATCAGAATCCGACGAAACTGAAGGCGTTGGAGTCGTCTTGCCAAACTCTACAATATGAAACTTATTGGAATAGATTCTGAAACCTTTAGAATTTTAGATCCACTTCCAACCAAGGTGAGAATTCTGATCTAATGATTTAATTATAAAATTAAATATCTTTACTGCTTAAACTTGTTGTATGAATGTTATCCACCTAGATCTGCTATGTTATGATATTTGGAAATTGTTGATTTGTGGTGTTTTATTTGGATCTGCTAGTTTAATTCAATCTTTTAATTCAGATCCGCATGTTATGATCAGAATAAGACTGTTTGTTTTAAACATTTTGAGGGAGCCATTTTGTTGAATCACATATAGGAAATAAAAGTGATATTTCTCATTTACATTTAGATGTAAACTTGACATAGGGAAAAAAATTATTTCTTTTATTTACAAATTAGTTGTAAATAAAATTATGATCATAGAAATATGACATAGAGAAGAACAAACTTTGTGATGATATTTCATTTTTTTTTAAAGAGAACATCTTTATTTACATATTTTTATGTAAATATAAAAAGAACAAAGTTAAAGAACATCTCTATTTACATGTTTGTATGTAAATAAAAATTACAAGATATGAGAACATCTTTGTTCCCATTAGTTTTATGTAAATAAAAAGAACGGGATTACATGGCATCCTTATGACATTATCTTTACGTAAATAAAAAGAGAAATTTTGGCGATGACATTCTATTTACAATTTTTTTTTATATAAATAGCATATGTAAAATATAGGGATACATTCATTTACATTTTTATGTAAATAGGACATATATTAGAAAATGACATATTTTTTAGCGTTATGTTAATATATTGGAAAATGACACAAGTTTTTAGCGTTATGTTAATATATTAGAAAAAGACACATGTTATACTATCTTTTAGTCAAAAAGAAAACCCAAGACATTATTTTTATTTGATATATAAAAAAAGACATTTATTTCACTTTCATTGAAATAATAAGAAGGACAAATACCATTATTATTTGTGTTAGAATATAAGTGTCATATTACATCGTCCTGTGTTAAATAGAAAATTGACATTATTTACACTGTCAATTTGTTAGAAATGAAATGATCATCATTTACACCGTCATTGGTTAGATATGAAATCGACATTATTTCCACCATCATTTGTTGAATATAAAAAAAAGTAAAAAAAATAAAATATTATTTTCACCGCCATTTGTTAAATATGAAATTGACATTATTTAGTTTGTCAATTTGTTAGAAATGAAATCGACATTATTTACTTTGTAAATTAGTTAGAAATGAATATAGGTTATTGATTTTATTAGTTAGATATGGAAATTACATTTTCATGTAATAAGATAAAAGAAGAAAAGATTACATATTCATGTAATGAGATTAAATAGTAGGAAGTTTACATTCTCATGTAATAAGTATTAAAAGAAATAAATTACATTTTTATGTAATTAAGATTAAAAGGAGGGAAAAATTACATTTTTATGTAATTAAAGTTTCAAAAAATGAAAATTACATTTTTATTAAAAGAAAGAAAATTACATTTTTATGTAACAAAAAAATATATAAGATTTTGTCATTGAAATTAAAAATTACAATTTTATGTAATTAAAAGATTAGATTTTGACGCTGCAAAATTATTCACATTTTAATGTAATAAGAAGTAAAGTCACATTTTTTCTAATGTAAATAAGAAAAGAAGTAAAGTTTACATTTTTAATGTAAATTAGATTAAATAGAGAAGTTTACATTTTTAATGTAAATAAGATTAAAAAGTAGGAATTTACATTTTTAATGTAAATTAGATTAAATAGAAAAGTTTACATTTTCTTAATGTAAATAAAATTTAGAAAAGTTTTACATTTTTCATAATGTAAATAATGAATTAGAAAAGTTACATTTTTCTTAATGTAAACAAGAATTAGAAGAAAAATTACATTTTTTTGTAATTAAGTAAATTTCCATGTGAATTAGATTAAAAGTGGAAAATTTACATTTATCATGTAAATTATGATAAAGGAGAAAGGTTGCACTTTTATGTAATAGAAAAGAAAAAAAAGATAAAGTTTGCATTTTTATGTGATTAAGATTTAAAAGAATTCAGTAGTAAAATTTACATTTTAATGAGATAAATTTTCATTAAAAGATTTAGATATGAAATTTAAATCGTCATGAATTGGATGTTCATTAAAAAGATTAAAGATTCGAAATTTACATTTTAATAAATTGGTCAACATATAAAATATATTCATTTTTGTAAAATTGAAGTTGACACCAAAATATATTGCGTTTTTGTTAGAAATTGAAATGACACAAAAATACTCATTTTTGTTAAAATTATAAATGACGTACAAAGATATTCATTTTTGTTGCAATGGAAATGAAACACAAAAATACATATTTTTGTTGTAGTGGGAATGATTTGTGTAAATTGAAAGCTGAATGAAAAATATACATTTTGTGTATAGGATATGTATGGAAATTGAAAATAAATAAAACATTGTTGTGTGTTATGATATATATTAATATTTGATATAAATAAGAATATTTGTCGTTAGCAAAATATAGTGTGACAAAATGTAATTCATTATACATTATAAACATATCAACATGTGATGAAACAAAACATTCATTACTTGTTATGATAATTACGTTAATGAAATGGACGAAGGAAATATATTTATATATAATTATATATATAAATAAATTAAAAGTAAACGAATTGAGCGTGGTAGTTCACTTTATAGAATTGTACTTTTAATTCATTATATCGAAATATCCGACCGTCGGATTTTCCCAAAACTGAAACCGTTAGGTTCGCCTTGGGAAGATCTTCCCAACGATATGAATTGTGTTAAAATCCAACGGTTAAATTTAGAGAAATGTGTAAAACAAATTTGGGTGAAAACAGCGCCAAGGTCGCCTCTTGACTTGAAGCGTCGTTAAATTGATTTGAGCTATTTTTATATAAATAAAAAAATAGCAATAGATCGTTATTAAATACTAAAAACAATAAGAAATGATTTTTAAATTTTATATATATATATATATATGCGAGAATCATTTGGAAAGTCCGAGTTCAATCTCATTTCAAATGGTTATACGTCGATCTAAGTCAAAGAGTTGAAGACGGCGATTGAAGACCAACGATCTTCATATCGAAGGGACGACGACTTCTAATGCCCGTGATTGGAGTAGCTACCTTGAAGGGGTTGAAGTGGAAATTGTCCGGACGTATATGTTGATTGCACGGATTTGGCTTTCGCACAGACCCAGAGCATAAGCTTATAAACGGAATGTGTGTCCGACATTGTACTCCTTTATATTGTATTTATTGATTTACTGTCGAATGTATGAATGTTTGGTGGCAGAGGATTTATTCTCTTTCTTAACACCCTTTCATATATTTCGGCATAGGATTTGTAGTGTGATATGGAGTGACAATGTGGCATACTAAGATGCAATGATCAAGGTTTCTTGTTGAAAAGCAGAACCTTGTGGTGATGATCAAAGCACAACTTGAATAAGCATAGCTTTGTGTATTACGTAGCTTCACGAGCCTCACAATCCGGTGGAGTCTAAAACGGGAGAAGGGAACGCAGGGAGAGCAGCACGTTTCTTTCTAGCTAGAAGTGGTGTCGGTGCTTAAACTCACTGATATTTACTTATGTGGATGATGGAATGAGGCGCCTCGGATGTTAGGTCCTATAGGTCCAGGAAACGTGTGTTCAGGAATAACTAATCCGCAAAATCGTATGTGCGGACCGGCACTGCAGCTTTCCATGGGTTCACTGCGGGGGATCCTGAGACATTAGCTAGAGTGTCTCGAATCGGTAAGGAGCTCCTCCCTAGCCTTGACTCAAGATGGAAACCCAATTTCCAGTACGACCTCATGCGGTTTTGACTGTAGAACTAGTATGGCGACATAGTAGGATGGGGTACTATGCCATCTATGATTGATACATTATGATTGAAATGTTTTTATAAAACCCTATACACCCAAATATTAAAACCATTCTATCGTATCAAGCATCTTTTGACCATTATAAGGTAAAACCCTATCCTCCGGTTTGCGTTGCATTGTGTGATGGGACTTGGGTCTTATAATGGTTTCATTTTTCTAAAAAGCATTGCGTTGTTTTACAATTTACTTAATTATTTGTTCAGTCACCTTAAGTTATGCACGGCAATCCATTGGAATAAACCAGTTCCGCGTTAGCACCGTGGTTCTTGGATTTGCCTTATTGCTATTAGTTATATTAGTTAGGAATTCTCACACCAGTCCCATGACTGACTCGTAGTTTGTTTCACTTTGCAAACTCGGGTGCCCTCTTTTCCACACGGGCAGTCGAGTAGCTTTTTGCAGATATTTATCTCTTAAGCAGGATTCTGGATTGAAGCCTAAAGCTGTGGCCAAAGCATAGAAAGTCTTCCGCTGTGTATTGTATTAATTTACTGAAATTTATCTTCCGCTGTATTTTATCGATGTACTCTGATATTCTGTACTCTGATGTAACATTACTGTAATGTTTTATAAAAGTCTATTGTTGTTGTTCTAATGTGTTGTATTCCCAAAGTTAACGTATTTGGGTTTTTACCGATTTTAGTCGATCTAGCGATCGATTAAGATCGGGCAAAATGTGTATCGTTACAACTTGGGTTCCCGTCCAACAAGTTAAGTGTTGTCATTTAAATTCGTGACTTAACCCTTATTAGTCTAGCATGTCAAGTTGGTTAAGTGTTGTCTTTCAATTTCATGACTTAACCCCACTAATCATGTGTCAAGTTGGTTAAGTGTTGTCTTTCATGTTCATGACTTAACCCTATCATGTGGCATTAATTCATTAATGCACCCCAACCTCTCACATCAGACCTGTTGTTGTGGTTACTGGATATGCGGGCGGTTCCGGGCAGATTTACACCAAAACTCAGTCGGACCTCGGGTTTCAAGCGCGATATGACCAACTACCCACATTGGATCCTATTGTTTGCAGTAACTGGATTTGCCGGGCGGTTCCGGGCAGAATTACACTACAAAATCAACCCAACCTCGAGTTGGCCATTTTCGAGTTCATTCTAGTGTTATGTCCATGTTCAAATTTCATGTCAAGTTCGTATCAAGTTTCATGTTTCAACTTATTCCTATTATCAAGTTCATGATTCATGTTCATAACCAATTCATGTTTTGCCTAATCTACCTAAATCGTATTCCCATCGCATGTAAACGTGAATCGATCTGAATTACAAGTAAATCCAAATCCAGAATTAAAGGGAATAACATCAAAACTATGATAGGCACAAAGGACGAGCATAAAGTGATAAAAAGGGATTACAAGACCAGCATGATATAACTTGAGATAATTGGTTACAACATCACTGGCATATAGAAAATAATAGGATTTCAAATCTAGCATAATAAGGTGATAGTCATGACATAAGGTGATAGTCCAAAACTTGTAAATAATAGACTGATTCAACATCACAGGCATGATAATATTATGGACATGAAAGAGTTTGATTTACAACATGAAATAGGTCCAAACTTATTTCATAGCAATACTCCTAAATGTCAAGATCCAAGATGGAAACTAGAATAGATGTGAATCGATTATCATACTTAAGTCCAATTTCACTTTATCTCATATCCAAATTACAATTAACAAGTTTAAATCTCAAAGTAACTAGAACTTACAGATCGTGGACTAAGAAATTGAGATGCAAAAGTCGAATCTAGAAACTAGTCGTCGAATTGTTGAATCGTTGAATCTCGATTTGATTGTAGAAGAAAATCCCCAATATGCAATTCCTAGCCGTAGACTTCAAGAAATAGTCTTCGTGTTTTAATTTAATTTATTTTTAATTTAATTTTGAAGAAGAAGAAGCCATGTCCGTCAAGAATTTGTGTATCATAAGGTTAGAGAAGAATGGTGTAAAGAGAATGGGGTTAGGGGCTGTTTATATAGGATTAGGCGAACGAATCTAGACTGAAAGCGAGACTAAAAACATCAGAATGAACCTAGGCTCAAAATTGGGTCTTAGCACCAGGTCGACCCCCAGGTCCACCATAGGGTCGACCTGGTCTCTGGGAGGTCGACCATAGTGTCGACCCCCAGGTCGACCTGGTCCTGGGCAGGAAAATTCCCGCCCAATCTGAATTCGAATTTTGAATTCGAATTCGAGCTGTTTTCGATTCTGAAAATTCCTGAAACTTTGGAGGGTCATATCTCCCTCATACGGACTCCGTTTCTTGAAAACTCGGACTCGTTTCCAAGAAGAATTTCGAGACGAACGCAATGGCGCAACCCGTTTCCCTTGATTCTTATTTTAAAAATTATTTCTGCCTTGATTTATGGATTTAACATGTTATCAAAATACGGGTTGTTACATTCTCTCCTCCTTAAGGGATTTCGTCCCCGAAATCTTCAAGTTAAGAAGAATGCATTCATCCAATCATCCATCTACTCAACCATCATCCACAAGCAACCATTGTCCTTAAAAGATTTCTAATGTTGTATGAACTTATGCAAGAGTGTGTGTATATGTACTTATCTAATGCAAAAGATCAGGCGGTTACTAATTCTATAAACTTTCTTAATACAAAATATGCTAGTGCAATGAATCCAATATGTATGAAATTTCCTAATATAATATCTACATGAGCACAACCATTCATCCATATGCAACATCCACATGATAGTATATCAAGTTTCCATCCATATATAAGTATAAACACTCATGCATATGCAATATGAAAATGTGACTGAGCCGATCTAGTGCCTAATGTGTGTTATGCAACCACTTGCAACCATTTGCAAACATCAACCATAACATGTTTCAAATACATGTTTACATCCATAGGGTTATACCTAAGGTTCTCAAGATAGGATTGATAAGATAAGCAAGATAAAACAAAGCATCTAGGAGAAGAAGCTAAAGATGTACCCCCAGAAGGTCCTGCTTGCGGGCCTTGCCCTTGCTTTTTAGGGCAGTTCTTGCTGATATGTCCAATATCACCACACTGAAAGCATGCTCCCATCTTCATCTTCTTCTTTCTACAATCCTGGACTATATGCCCATCAATACCACAGAAGTTGCATTTTCTTTTCTCATGTGACTGTTGTCATTATTGTTGTTGTTGTTGTTTCCTCCTTTCTCGGAGTCTACCTTCTTGTTTTGAGACTCATTCGCCTTAACCTCCTTCTTGCCATTCTTGTCTTCTTCATTTAAGAGTACCATGTCTACTAACTTTTCGTAAGTATCCCCCATAGGTATGTGGGTGATAGCCAAGCTGTGAAGTGGCTCATTCAGTCCCTTGACAAAACGGAGAGCCTTCTTATAAGGAGTATTCACTAAGTCCAGTCCAAACCGGGCCAGCTGATTGAATTGATTGACGTACTCCTTGACCGTCATACTTCCTTGCTTAAGAGATAAGAACTTTTCCAACTGTAGACTTCATTCAGCTTGTGAGAGGAATTTCATCTCAAACCTTATCCTGAAATCCATCCATGTGTCAGCAAGTCTTTCAGAGTTAGTGACTTCCCACCAATAGGAAGCTTCATCTTTGAGCAACCATACCGCCAAATGTACCTTCTACCTATTGTCCACTTCGAAGATAACGAACAGATCCTCAGTTTCTTTGAGCCAGTTCCTCGCATCTACGAATGATTCAGTTCCCTTGAAATCCTTTCCACCCATGGCCCTAAAATCTCAACAGATCTTTGAGAAAGCATTTGCACGAGGAGGAGGAGGAGGAGCCGCTGCAGCTGGAGGAGGAATTTCTGCTGGGCCTGCATTGTTGGCCCTAGCCTCTAAGTACCTCTTGAACCAGCCAGGTATTGGAACACCCTCTGAAAGGTTAAGATTCCCAGACATTTTGAAATGAAAAAGAAGAGATTCAAAATGAGGAAACAAGGATAGTGCTAATGGCTTTTGGGGAATAGCCTTTAAATAAAACAAGAATTTTCTTGAAAAATGCTTCTTTGTAAACGGTTTTTGAAAATAGTTTTAGAAGGTTTTAAAAACTTTTGCCCAGTCTGGTAACCTTCTGCTCCGATACCAAGTGTAACACCCCACCTCCGCTAGGGTCACTCACAAAGGGAATGCACTAGTTTTGGAGGAGCGTTATCGTGGTAAACAAACACAAAAATATTACAAGACAGAACATAAATAAAACAGCGGAAGAATCAAAAGCTAAATTTCATTACTTTCAAAAAGAGTCAAAACCTTTTACATCCAAAGTACCAACTAACATTTTCCATTACAACAAGTTCTGCCTTGAATAAATAAAGAAGAATAAAACTTAAAACAATAACAGTAGCTTAATTCCCCAAAGGTAGCAGAAATGCAGCCGTAGCATAGCTCAAGTTCAAACCGTACATGAGCTGAACCGAAAGCAAGCGAAATCCAAGCTAAGTGCTAGAGTTTCCTCCCTGAGAACCTGGGGGGGAACGAAAGAAAAAGAGGCGAAAGAAAACGGGTCAGTCATAAAGACTGGTAAGTCCTAGTGACTTTCAGCATAAAAATAGGTAAAAGTAACATGACATGTATAAACTGAAAGCAAACATAAGGATGCTGTCAAGATGGGCATGTTAAACTAAGATAATAAGATAAATCAAGTATAGCATCACATGTTCAAGATTCGCTGCGCCAACTGTACTAGTATCCCAACCCATGTCTAATATTAACCATGAAATGATCCCTTGGCCCAATATCATGAATGACCCATTACTAGGTCCAACGGAACGATCCACTAATCGATCGGCTCCCTACAAGTTCTAGCTCATCATGTATCTGTGTCATACGGCCTGTCACAAATGTAGTCACCTGTGCTAGGCCAACCATAGGGTGTATCAAGCCCTAGGGTGCTAACCGCCGACACAAATCAGGCACGCACAGTGTAAACCAACTGATGCCCAATACCTGCTTTTTCAACTCCGGACTATGTGCATGACCAAAGTCCGCCTGAACCTACACTGGCGCACCAACTCAGCCATCGTTCTAGTCGCTTACAATCAGCCTAGTAATTATGCCCCACCCTGCCTAGTTACAGGGTACCATGACACATCTAAGTGGGTTACTGCAGAAATGGACCGCGTAACTAGGGTTTCCGTCCAGTAGGTTAGGTGTTGTCATTTAAATTCGGGACTTAACCCTTATCAGTCTAGCATGTCAAGTTGGTTAAGTGTTGTCTTTCAATTTCATGACTTAACCCCACGAGTCATGTGTCAAGTTGGTTAAGTGTTGTCTTTCATGTTCATGACTTAACCCTATCATGTGGCATTAATTCATTAATGCACCCCAACCTCTCACATAAGACCTGTTGTTGTGGTCACTGGATATGTCGGGTGGTTCCGGGAATATTTACACCATAACTCAGTCTGTCCTCGGGTTTCAAGCGCGATATGACCAACTATTCACATTGGATCCTATTGTTTGCGGTAAATGGATTTGTCGGGCGGTTCCAGGCAGAATTACACTGCAAACTCAACCCAACCTCGAGTTGGCCATTTTCAAGTTCATTCTAGTGTCATGTCCATGTTCAAATTTCATGTCAAGTTCGTGTAAAGTTTCATGGCAAGTTTCATGTCAAGTTTCATATTTCAACTTATGCCTATTATCAAGTTCATGATTAATGTTCATAACCAATTCATGTTTTGCCTAATCTACCCAAATCGTATTCCCATCGCATGTAAACGTGAATCGATCTGAATTACAAGTAAATCCAAATCCAGAATTAAAGGGAATAACATCAAAACTATGATAGGCACAAAGGACGAGCATAAAGTGATAAAAGGGATAACAAGACTAGCATGATATAACTTGAGATGAATGGTTACAACATCACTGGCATATAGAAAATAATAGGATTTCAAATCTAGCATAATAAGGTGATAGTCATGGCATATGGTGAGAGTCCCAAACTTGTAAATAATAGACCGATTCAACATCACAGGCATGATAATGTTATTGACATGAAAAAGTTTGATTTACAACATGAATAGGTCCAAACTGATTTCATACCAATATTCCCAAATGTTAAGATCCAAGATGGAAACTAGAATAGATGTGAATCGATTATCATACTTAAGTCCAATTTCACTTTATCTCATGTCCAAATTACAATTAACAAGTTTAAATCTCAAAGTAACTAGAACTTACAGATCGTGGACAAAGAAATCGAGATGTAGAAGTCAAATCTAGAAACTAGTCGTCGAATTGTTGAATCGTTGAATCTCAATTTGATTGTAGAAGAAAATCCCCAATATGCAATCCTTAGCCGTAGTCTTCAAGAAATAGTCTTCGTGTTTTATTTTAATTTATTTTTAATTCAATTTTGAAGAAGAAGCCATGTCCATCAAGAATTTGTGCAGCATAAGGTTAGAGAAGAATGGTGTAAAGAGAATGGGGTTAGGGGGCTGTTTATATAGGATTAGGCGAACGAATCTAGACTAAAAACGAGACTAAAAATATCAGAATGAACCCAGCATCAAAACTGGATCTCAGTACCGGGTCGGCCATAGGTTCGACCCCCTGATCCCTGGGAGGTCGACCATAGTGTCGACCCCCAGGTTGACCTGGTCCTGGGCGGGAAAATTCCCACCCAGTCTGCGCTGGGGTTTGAATTCGAATTTCGAATTCGAGCTGTTTTCGATTCTAAAAATTCCTGAAACTTCGAAGGGTCATATCTCCCTCATACGGACTCCGTTTCTCGAAAACTCGGACTCGTTTCCAAGCATAATTTCGAGACGAACGCAATGGCACAACCTGTTTCCCTTAATTCTTATTTTAAAAATTAATTCTACCTTAATTTATGGTTTTAACATTAAAATATGGGTTGTTACAGGGAATAATCAACCAACATGTGCTATCAATTTTCACCATATAAAATCTTTGCTTTACCTATATCCTATTTTTGATTAAGCTCAAATAAGACAGTTAGAAACATGAAATTCTTATGTTATTTATTCATGAATCATGAGAGCTTCACTACCCCTAAATTGAAGGGGTTTAGCTACTCATAATGGATTCAATGATAACATAAAGATATTTTATTATAAAAGAGAACAAAGTAAAGAGCAAATAGAGATAAAAATCTATTCTATTTGCAGAAGAGAAAATAATGAAAAACAACAAATTAATATTGCATTAAAGCAACAGATTACAAAAAATAAATGGCTAAGAAGCCATGGCAGAATAAATAGAGTTTTTGATATCAGTCACTCTCAATTAAACAAAAATCCTAGATCCCTTTTACATTAATATACATGGGTTATTTATACATGACTAAACCCTAATTAACTTTTTGCGTGCTAGCAAGAATGCCCCCTCCTTAAGCTTCATTTTGTCTTTAGCAAAAATGATTCGTGAAGCCATAATTTTTGTCCCCACTAAAGAAGGAGGGAGAGTGATTGAGGTCCTCCATTAATCCTCTATTTGAATTGATTCCCTCTTTTCCATTGATTCATTTCCCTTTCATTTTTTGGGCAAGCCATTGATTTCCTCCTTTTTCCTTTGTATGCATATATATCTTTATGTAGTCCTCTTCTACATGCATCCAATTTCTGTAAAAATATGAAAAATGTCCAAGTAAACATTCTTAAAATAATACAAGCACAAAAATGACCATTTCCCCCCTATATGATGATAAAGGCATGATGTTTTAAAACCAATTCATTTATTGTTTAAATATGATAAAATGCCCATATATGATATTTGTTAGCACTAAACAAGAATAAGTATGTGAATATAAATGTGCATTTTTACGTGCACGTCAAATACCCCTACACTTATCTTTTTATTCGTCCTCGAATAAAGTAAAAACTAAGCTAAACCCATTTTCGTAGGGAGCATGATTGCATTGAGTGTGTGCAACAAGCCGTTAAACCTCTGGGTGTCCCCTGTAGGAAGAGTGTTGTCTTGTGAGGGTTTTTAGTGGATACTACCTACAAAATCCAAAAGTTAAATGCAAAAAATATTTACAAAATGCAAAATTCGAAAATATTTACAATATGAATGCAAGTTTTTAAAGAAATATTTACAAATGGATAATTTACTTTTAAATATTACACGAATGAGTTAACGCCAATTTGGGTCGTCACTATGAAATTTAAGTCCTTTACTAATCAAAACTTCAAACAAAAATCATGTTATCATTACAAACTCATCCAGCTTGGCCAATTTTTTTGGTAGAAACATAGAGCAAATATTAAATGAATTCTGTAATCGATATCAACAATCGTAAAACAGAATCTTAACTTCCTTTTTGTCAACAAGTTAGGTCGAATAAGTGAAGAGTGTGCTTGGATTTCAAGTTCTTTAATCTCTCTTTATTACAAAATATTTACATTATTACTATTTACAATCACCTAACCAAAAAGACCAAGGTATACCACCCATGCACTGCCTTGTGGACTGACGTGAGAGTTTGGAATAGAGCTTGGCGGATTATGCAGACCAACGCTGACTTTCTCAACAAGGTGCTGGTAATCCTTAGGTGTCCAACTCATAAAATGAGGCCAAGATATATCGACGCTGACTTTGTCAACAAGGTGTCGGAAAGAGCTTGGCGGGTTTGCACACCAACGCCAGATGTACCAACAATGTTGGATACCCTTGGATAATTATATATATACACACTTTTTTTCTTTCTCTTTTTTTTTACATAAGAGGGAGATTTAAGCGAGAATATCTTAGCACAACTTCACTTAAACGATCTAAAATGCTATTGCAAGTAGTAAAAATCAACCATTCATTTAATTGGATTACAATTCAGAAAACATTTCATACTCATCACCTATGAATTTCCCAATATATCAGTTACACCAAATTTGCTTATAATTCAAACTTTCCTTTCGTTATCCGCGAAGAGAAGTAAATTTCCAAATATTTAAATCGAACGACCAAAATTATATCCTTGTACTCCATCATGTCTTATTTAAAAGTAAATAGAAGTGCGATTTTTTTTAGAAAACGAAAAAAAAGAATGCAAAAGGAGAAAGGAAAAAAAATGCAAACTTAAACAATGCAAAACAGAATGAAAATGAGACTCCCCCCACACTTGATTTCTACTATGTCCCCACAGTCAATGCGTGACACATTGAGTTGAACGGAAGAGAAATATTTACATATTTACAAAGAAGGGTTAAACTTAACTTTCTTACTTCACATAGCATGGCTCATAAAGAATCATGAGCTTCTCCTCTTGATCAGTGGGCAATACCAAGAACGGTTTTAGACGTTGACCTTTGACTTTGAATATGGATCCATCCCTAGGGTTTTCTATTTCAATAGCACCATGTGGGAAAATAGTTCGAACAACATATGGTCCGGTCCATCTCGATTTTAACTTCCCAGGGAATAAATGAAGTCATGAGTCATACAGCAGAACTTTTTGGTCTGGCAAGAATGTTTTTCTTAGGATTGACTTATCATGAAAAACTTTGGTTTTTTCCTTGTAAATTTTCGCGTTTTCGTATGCGTCATTCCTAATTTCTTCTAAATCATTGAGTTGCAATTTTCGATTTTCAGCAACTTGTTCAAGATCAAAGTTTAAGTTCTTTATTGCCTAAAGCACTTTATGTTCAATTTCAACAGGTAAATGATAGGCTTTACCGTAAACCCATCGGAAAGGGGACATTCCAATATTAGTTTTAAAAGTAGTATGGTAAGCCCAAAGTGCGTTGGTCAATTTTTGAACCAATCTTTTCGGTTTTTATTTACAGTTTTCTCCAAAATCTGTTTTATTTGACGATTCGATACTTCGACTTGACCACAAGTTTGCGGATGATAAGGAGTGGATAATTTGCGGGTTATTGAGTATTTCTTCATTAAGGATTCAAAAGATCGATTACAGAAGTGTATTACATTGTCTCTAATTATTGTGCGAGGTGTGCCGAACCTTGAAAAGATGTTATTTTTTAGAAATTTCACAACAATTTTATGATCATTTGTTTTATATGGAACGACTTCGACCCATTTCGAAATGTAATCGACAGCGAGAAGAATATACAAATTTCCGAAGGAGTTTGGGAGAGGTCCCATAAAGTCAATACCCCATACATCAAAGAGCTCGATCGTAAGGATGGGGTTCAAAGGCATCATATTCCGTCGAGAAATCTTTCCTAGCATTTGGCAACGATTGCAAGTTTTACAGAATTCGAACAAGTCTTTAAAGAGAGTAGGCCAATAAAATCACATTAAATCACCTTTTCAGCGGTTTTCCTAGGACCAAAATGTCCACCGCATGCATAATCATGGCAGAATGAGAGAACACTCCTGATTTCGCTATCAGGAACGCATTGACGAATGATTTGGTTTGGAAAATACTTAAACAAGTATGGGTCATTCCAATAGAAATATTTCACTTGGGAAAGAAATTTGTACTTATCTTGTTTGGACCAAAACGAGGGGGTTTCCTTAGTGACTAGATAGTTCACTATGTCGGCGAACCAAGGATCGACCGAAACAAAAAGGAGTTGTTCGTGAGGAAAGTTTTTATTGATTGGTAAAGAAGATGGAGCATTCGGAAGACGAGATAAGTGATCGGCTATGACATTATCGAATCCTTTTTTGTCTTTGATTGTGAGATCAAATTCTTGAAGTAAGAGGATCCATCGGATTAAACATGACTTAGCATCCTTTTTAGCAAAAAGGTATCGAAGAGCAGAATGATCAGTGTAGACCGTAACGTGGGAACCAATCAAGTAAGATCCAAACTTCTCAAGCGCAAAAACGACAGCTAAAAGTTCTTTTTCGGTGGTCGTATAATTCAGTTGTGCATCGTTTAAGGTCATACTAGCGTTGTAAATGACGTGAAGGTTTTGTTGATGCGTTGTCCTAAGACAGCACCAACAGCGAAGTTAGAAGCATCACACATGATTTCAAAAGGAAGTTCCCAATTGGGTGAGCAGATTATCGGGGCTGAAATGAGTTCTTTTTTAAGATGTTCAAAAGAAGCGACACATTCAGAGTTAAATTCGAATGGGATGTCCTTTCCTAGAAGAGTAGTTAAAGGACGAGCAATTTTTCTAAAATCTTTCACAAAGCGTCGGTAGAAAACAACATGCCCAAGAAATGAACGAATGTCCTTAACGCATTTTGGAACGGGTAGTTTTGAAATTACGTCAACTTTTGCTTTATCTACCTTAATGTCATTAGTTGAAATTACATGTCCAAGGACAATGCCTTGTTTGACCACAAAGTGGCATTTTTCCCAATTCAACATTAAGTTTTTTCCTTTGCATCGATTTAAAACAAGTTCAAGATGATGTAAACAAGAGGAAAAAGAATCACCAAAGATCGAAAAATCATCCATAAAGACTTCAAAAAAGCGTTCGATCATATCAGAAAAAATTCCAATCATACATCGTTGGAAAGTTGCAGGAGCGTTGCTAAGACCAAAAGGCATACGTCGGTAAGCAAAGGTACCGAATGGACATGTGAAAGTTGTTTTCTCTTGATCTTCGGGAGCGATAGGAATTTGGTTATAACCGGAATAACCATCAAGAAAGCAGTAGAATTCATGACCGGCTAAACGTTCGAGCATTTGATCGATGAAGGGAAGAGGAAAGTGGTCTTTACGTGTTGCAGCATTCAATTTTCGATAATCGATGCAAACACGCTAACCTGTTTGAGTACGAGTTGGAAGAAGTTCATTTTGGTCATTTGCGACAACGGTGAGTCCGGACTTTTAGGAACAACGTGAATGGGGCTAACCCATAAGCTATCAGAAATGGGGTAAATGATATCGTTGTCAAGAAGTTTAAGAATTTCTTCTCGAACTACCTCTTTTATCTTAGGGCTAATCCTACGCTGCACTTCACAAGTGGGTTTGGCTTCATCGGTTAAGTGAATATGATGTTGAACGATGGTAGGGCTAATTCCCTTGACGTTAGAAATGGACCAACCGATTGCATCTCTGTTTTTAGAAAGAGTCAAGAGAAGATAAGTTTCTTGATCAAGAGTTAAATTTAAAGAAATTATGACAGGACAAGTTTCGTCATCACCTAAGTATACATACTTAAGATGATCGGGGAGAGGTTTAAGATCCAACTTATGTGTTTTCTCGATCAAAGAGCTTGGTTGAGATTTGGACCCAACTGAAAGCGATTCAAATGGAAGTGTGTATTCGACTTCGTTAGGAGTGTCTTGGAACATTTTTTTGTACTCGGCCTCACGCTCATTATTAAGGCTAATGGATTCTTTTTCAGAGTTTTCGTGGATAGCATTAACTTCCAAGGTTTGGTTACATGATTCATTCGAATGACTTTCAAGATTGAAAATATTAAGATCTAGAGTCATGTTTCCAAAAGAGATTTTCATTGAACCATTGCGACAATTTATCAAAGCATTTGAAGTAGCCAAAAAGGGTCGACCTAAAATCAAAGGAATTTGTCTCATTGGATTATTGACAGGCAGAGTTTCCAAAACAATGAAATCGACAGGGTAAATGAATTGACCAACTTTGATGAGTACGTCCTCGATTTCTCCAACGTGTTTCTTAATTGAACGATTAGCAAATTGAAGAGTTATTTTCGTTGGTCTAAGTTCACCCAAACCAAGTTGTTGGTCAACAGAATATGGAATCTAATTGACACTTGCACCCAAATCAACTAGGCATTTATTAATTGTTTTATCTCCTATCGTGCATGAGATCGTAGGGCATCCAGGATATTTGTATTTGATCGAGATTGATTGGTTCAAGACTTCGCTAAGTCCAGCGGCTAAGAAGACTTTCTTGGGTACATGAGTGTGTTGTTTTTGGGTACACAAGTCTTTGATAAATTTGGTATAAGTGGGGACTTGTTGAATGATGTCAAGAAGAGGGATGTTAACTTTCACTTGTTTAAAAATTTCCAACATCTTTTCCATTTGGTCGAAATGTTTCTTTGGTCAAAGACGATGAGGAAATGGAATGCAAAGCTCAGTAGGACGGTCTACTTGAGTTGGGGCAGAACTAGGCTCAAAATTTGGATTAAGATCATTCGTGGTTTTAGAAGAGTCGAGAGAAACACTCGGTAAGTTATTTCGAATTTCAACTTGATTATCGATTTTCTTACCGGATCGTAAAGTTGTGATAGCATTCAACTGAGTTTGATTGCTATCCTGGATGACATGAGCTTGGTTTGAATTAGGATTTTGACTCCTAGGATTTGGAATGGGTCGACTCGGGAAAGTGCCTCTTCCTCGTTCACTTACGGAAGTAGCCAACTGACTCATTTGCATTTAAAGTTTAGCGATAGATTGACTCATGTTTTGCATGTGTGAAGTCAATAAATTTTGAAGATTGGTATTTGACTGGAGATTTTGAGTCGTTGCTTTACTCAATTCTTCGAGAGTTTTTCAAGTGATGTCAATCGTTTATCGTTTTGTGAAACAAAAGATTGTTGCGCTTGATTTTGAGAAGGTGGCGCAAAATTCTGGAATTGATTTTGTTGAAAGGGAGGTTTGAAGGGTTATTCTAAAATGGTTGAAAAGGAGGTCGAACCAAATTCGAAATTGCATTTTTTTGGGCCCAAGAGAAGTTAGGATGGTTTCCCCAACCCGGATTGTATGTTGGGGAGAATGGATCGTTTCTAACTTTGTTAAATGCGTTGAGTTGTTCTAACGAATGTGGGCGTTGGTCATCTATGTGGTTAGGATCGTTACATTTGTAACATGAAGGTTGAGACGCTTGATCTTGGTTTGCTTGAGTTGATGAAAAAACATTATCAAATTTAGTTAACATTGCGTCTATTTTTGCTTCTAAAGCCATTGAGGATCCTGCCAAATGAGCATTAGATCGGGAATAGATTGATTTCTCGTTAGATCTTTCCCATTGAGCTGATTTTTCGGCCAAAATTTTGAGAAATTGCCAAGCGACATTATGATCTAGGGCTAGAAAATTTCCTTGGCACATCGATTCAAGCATGATTCGAGAACTATTTTCAAGTCCGTCGTATAAAATTTGACAAAGAGTCCATTTTTCGAAATTGTGATATGGACATTTGACTAGAAGCTCTTTAAATCTTTCAAAATATTTTGCAAAGGATTTACCTCCAAATTCATGAAAATTGACGATTTCGTTTCGAATTTTGGATGTTTTTTCCAAAGGGTAAAATCTCTTTAGAAAAATGTTCGCAAATTCACTCCAAGTTCCAATTGCATTTGAAGGCAAGCTATACAACCATTTCTTAGCATAATCGGTAAGTGCAAATGGAATTAACCTAAGTTTGATTCCATCTTCACTTAGTTGTTGAAATTTCATGGTTGCACAACAAATTTGGTTAAATAAATATAAGGATCATCACGTTCAAGATTGCCGAACTTTGGAAGAGTATTTATGTGGTTCGAATGAATTTCAAAGTGGTTACCCGTTGGAGTGGGCAATATGATGCAAGATGGAATAGACACCCAATCGGGGAAGTACCTATCCATAAGAGTTCGAGGGGGGTTTTCTTTGGCCATGGTTAAAGGAATGTTTGTTCGGACTAAATGATTAGTAGATGTATCTCGAGTCCAACTGCGCATGCACTAGCACAAAGAAGATGAGAAAAGGAGAAAGAACAAATTTGAGAAGAGGATCGAAGCGATTTTTTTTAAGAGAGAAACGTTAAATTTGTACAAAAAGGAAAATACTATTGGCTTTTTTTAAGATGGATGAACCTAATGCAATTTACATTTTTTATGGAATTATATAATGATGGTTAGATTTATTTCAACAAAAGATTTCTCAGCCAGTTAACGGACATGAGTTATCGGTGCACCAGGAATCACCCTAGCAATGCAACCGAAGGTTTAAGTATCTTCAGAGGAACAACCGATACAATATTTACGAATCACTGTAATATTTATAAACGGTTATTACTCTACCATAGTCTAGACACCGAGAAAAAATCCATTAGAAATAAACCAATTTGTCAAAATATGATGAAATCCTTAGAAATTAAAAAAAATAAAACTAAGATGAATGCGATTTTTTCTAGAATATTTTAATCAGTCACAGAATGAATAGTCAAAGAACAGTCACAGAATAGGAAATTGCAGAAGAAATTTTTTTTTACAAGCAAGCCGATGCACTGCAGAAGATTTTTACAAGCAATGTCTATTTTTTTATTTGCAGCAGCAGTCCCTGTAGAGTTAAGAAAATTTCTCACCTAGATCGGCAGTCCGTCCAGTGCAGTTGAGTCGTGCTAGCGCGTTCACACCCCACTTAGTGTGCAACTGCTCCAAACCATCTGTATCTCTTTGAATTGTTGCTTGATTGTCTCTTCACAAATTTTTCTTAACAACAATTCTTTTTGTTAGCTAGCGCAAGCAAAGCAATTTCGCGTCCAATGGTTTAGAAAACTTGAAAAGATGACAAGGCAAGTATATCCTTTTCTAAATAAAACAATATAAAAGCAAGAGTCTCTCTCTTTTTTTCTTTTTTCTTTTTTTTAATATTAACCCTAAACTTCAACGAAACCTTAATTACACAAAAATGAAACAAAGCAAATGAGCCCACAATGTGGCCCACACAAGACAAGAGGCCCGACCCTATTAAACAAACGACTGTTTAAGTTAGCTTGCCCAACAAAACACACTCAGCCCTTTTCAATGAAATCCCCAGCTTTCTAAAACTTAAAATAGATTCAATATGAATCAAATCCTTAGAACTGAAATGGTTCGAAAATCAGAAATTGCAATTGATGATTCTGAAAATAGAATCGAACGGTTCGCTGTTTTTAAGAGTGATGGCTCGGATACTTCTCGAGTATAGGAATGGAGCGCACTGCGGATTTGGGAAACTTACGAATTGGGGAAGTTTGAAAATAGTGTATTTGATTGTTTGGATTTGTGCAGAGTGCGTGATGGTCGGAACTGATGGGTTTTCTGTTGGTATGCGGTTTTTTTTAACAGGGGTTATTGTGAACAGGGGAAAAATGGATGTGAGTTGCCTTGGTTACTGCAAGGAGGTAGTCGGTGTTTGGCTGAGGTGAGGTTGGTGAACGAATGAAGTTGGTGATTTGGTATTCGCTGCAAGGACTGAGGAGATTGACGTGGCTTTTGTGAACTGGGTATTTGATGGTTTGTTAAGGGGTTAGGGAAGATGTGTAAAATGAGGTGTTGTGGTGTTATGGAATAGTGGAGATATTGTTTGCTGCGTGAGGAGGGAGGCAGTATGGTTTTGTTTGTGGTCGGTTGGTGTTGAGAAGAAGGTATGAAATTTTTTGGAGTAATTTGAATGGTCTGAGAACTGTCGTGATGTTGGTAGACTGTGTAGAAGAATGGTGAGGTAAATGCTTAGGGTAGGTGAATGGAAGAGGGTGATGGTCTGTTGAAGTTTTGATTCAGGATAGCAACCTGATATAAGAGGTATTGATCAGGAATGAGTAAAATCAGAAGTGCTAGAGTGTATGGAGGGGAAGGTTTTGACAGAATTGAAGGCACCACTGTTGTGGTTTTTGTTTGTATGAAAGTGGTTTATAAATGGAGTAGGGTTTGTGATAGAGAATTTATTTGTGGATATAAAGGCAGAGAAGGCAATCAGTAAATAAAGAAGAGAAGGAAAGACAATTAATGAAGGAGGAAAAAAAAGGAAAGAAATAAAGGAAAACAATTGGAGAAGCTTTGGAAAGAAATAAAAGAGAAAAAAATGGAAAGAGATTTTTTATTTATTTGTATGAATAGAAAATGAAAAGAAGGTGGAGAGAAATAAATGAGATGAAGATGGAAGGAATTTAATGATATGAAATGGGAAAGAATTTGAAAACACAAGGCAAGTGTTAATTATTATTATTTTTTTAAAAGAAGAACTAAATACGATGAAAACAACCACAAACACATACAAAATCAAAAACGAACAAAATAAACAAAGCAAACACACAACAACTCTCTTTTTTTTAAGAAACAAAAAACAAAAAAAATGGACAGACAAAACACACAAATGCAATTGGAACGAGATCAAATAAAACAAACACACAAATGCAATTTATTTTTTTTAATAGAAAAACAAAATTAATCCAAAAAATAAAAGTAAAACTAATATCTTTCCCCCGCAACGGCTCAAAAACTTGTTCGCTAAACGGATATTCTATTAAATTAGAAAACCTATAACATGAAATATCGTGATAATATCGCAAGCGCACGGCGTACAATCGTAGTACATGGCGAATACGGGTCGATCCATAGGGAAAGAATTTATTATAATCTTACTCAATCAAATTAAACCGAAAGCGAGTGAAATTGTTAGCTATAAACTAAAAACTAACAATGTTAAACTGAATAAATATGGAACTAAGAGACAATTTAGGAGTAGATTCACTATCAACATCACTTTAATTAACATAAAAAAATGGTTCCAACTCTCTTTAATAACTAGCACATTAAGTGTTGTATTCATACAAGCATGATTTATATGTTAGAAAATTCAAGCTACATAAATCATCAATTTTCAATACAAACTTAAAGCCCTAATTATCACATAGAAAATAATAATTCAACATGTGCTAAAGATAAAGTATGATTCTATTAATGATATGAGTATAACACATTTGGGAATAATTAACTAACATGTGCTATCAATTTTCACCATATAAAATCTTTGCTTTACCTATATCCAATTTTTGATTAAGCTCAAATAAGAGAGTTAGAAACATGAAATTCTTATGTTAATTATTCATGAATCATGAGAGCTTCACTACCCTTAAATTGAAGGGGTTCAGCTACTCATTATGGATTCATTGATAACATAAAGATATTTTATTATAAAAGAGAACAAAGTAAAGAGAAAATAAAGATAAAAAATCTATTCTATTTGCAGAACAGAAAATAACATGTAAATGAAAAACAACAAATTAATATTGCATTAAAGCCACAGATTACAAAAAAGAAATGGCTAAGAAGTCATGGCAGAAAAAATAGAATTTTTGATTTCAGCCACTCTCAATTAAACAAAAATCCAAGCCCCCTTTTACATTAATATACATGGGTTATTTATACATGACTAAACCCTAATTCACTTTTTGCGTGCTACCAAGAATGCCCCCTCCTTAAGCTTCATTTTGTCTTTAGCAATAACGGATTCATGAAGCCATAATTTTTATCCCTACTAAAGAAAGAGGGAGAGTGAGTAGGGTCCTCCATTAATCCTCTATTTGAATTGATTCCCTCTTTTTCATTGATTGATTTCCCTTTCATTTTTTGGGCAAGGCATTGATTTCCTCCTTTTTCCTTTGTATGCAATATATCTTTACGTAGTCCTCTTCTACATGCATCCAATTTCAGTAAAAATATGAAAAATGTCCAAGTAAACATTCTCAAAATAATACAAGCACAAAAATGACCATTTTCCCCCTATATGATGATAAATGCATGATGTTTTGAAACCAATTCAATTATTGTTTAAACATGATAAAATACCCATATATGACATTTGTTAGCACTAAACAAGAATAAATATGTGAATATAAATGTGCATTTTTACGTGCACATCAAAAATCAAACATCTGTTTGACTTTAAAACGAAACAAAAGCAGAATTGTCAACTGCGAACCAGTGTGAGTAAACTCATTTACTCTGACTCGTTTTTATTTTTATATAAACGAGTTTTAAATTTATTTATAGTAATTTTATTCTGTGTGATGGTTGTTTGGATGAATTTGGTTGAAATGATTGATATAGTTATTTCATTGATCAATTAATAGTTCTTCTTATTATGATATCCCATATTTATGTGAAATTAATGTTGACTGACATCTATGGATGCAGGGAAACAGGTTGGAGTGATCCAACTGGATCCCTCAACATTTATATTATTGTGTTTGCATTGATTGTGACATATGCGGTGATATATTAACTGTGTTTGATCTTGTTGTGTTTAAATATCACTGGCCCTAGAATTTTGGCATTTAAATACCATAAATATTTTTGAATATAGAAAATGAAATTTGAGATTTAAAAAAAAAATTACAAAAATTGAAGTGTAATTGTGAATGGAGTTAAAAAAAGTAGAAATGTAACACCCCACGTCCATTAACGTCACTCACAAAGGGAATGCATTAACTTTCATGGAGTATTATTGGCGTATAGAACGGAATATAACAAGACAGATACATATATTGGTACTTGAAAATTTTAAAACAACTTTTATTGCAGCGGAGAAATAGTTTGGTTACAACAACATCAAAAACCAACAATAAAACCAAGTACACTTTATCCATCTTGACAAATTGTTTTCTAAGTATATAAAGTAAAAAAGCATAACCCCAACATAAGCAGCCATAAAAGAGATAAGCTGAACTTTACTTTCAGCAATCCAAGCACTTCCAAAAGAGAGAGAAAGAGATCCAAATCAAGCTCCACTAGCACTAGTCCCACCCTGAGAACCTGGGGGGGGGGGGGGAGGAAAGAAAGAGGCGAAAACAAAGGGGGTCAGACATAAAGTCTGGCGAGTCCAATAACTTTAACAATATAATTATTAAAGTAATTAGGATAAGGCATAAACTGGTAAAACAAGGAATAACTGTGAAACAAATGGGCATGACAAAATCAAAAAGAGTAATAAGATAACGTTGATTGCGTTCCTAATCACTATAGGATAATTACTCTATTGCACCAATACTAGTCACCCTAAAAGTTGATCCCGCCTACTGAACATCATAATCATAATTGTAGTTTTGTGTACCCCTATCTATCTTCATAGGTGTCGTCTGCCCCTATCTCCACTAGTTGTACCCACTACCCCCATGCGATCGGCTCCCTAACTCGTAGATACCCATGCTGGTCCCACAGTGGGGTGTATCACTCCCCAAAGTGGAAAACCGATACTACTCAAAGATGCACGGCTTATATCTACACGATGCAACAACGTCTTACCTACCAGCCCAGGCCTACGCATGCACATGATCCCGTTGGACTTGCGTTGCCACCGCTAACCCGTTTTGACCTCTTGCAATAAAACCCAATAAGCGTGTCCCGCCCTCGATCTAACTCGAGCTCATAAAGATACTTAATGGGTTACTGGTTTGAAAAGGGTCAACATACTTGACACAAGCTTTCCACCTACGCTTGGTCCCCACTAGGATTTCCCACTTAACCCCTTGTTATTCATGTCTTCTTACATGTTTCAACTTGGTTAAGTGTTTCTAATCATATTTCACATGCCACCCATGTCACCCACTTAACCCCATGTCCCACTACATGTTAATCTTGGTTAAGTGTTACTTAATTCATTATAACCATAACCTTGTAAGACCTCCCACATTAGACTACCGTTTGCGGTTGCTGGATTTGGCGGGCGGGTCCAGGCAGTCTTATACCGCAAATGAGCCAAACCTTGTGTCTTTACAATTTTTACACATTTAATTTATGCCTTTGAACCCTCACATTAGACTACCGTTTGTGGTTGCTGGATTTGCCGGGCGAGTTCAGTCAGTCTTATACCACAAACGAGTCTAACCTCGTGCCTTAGGCGTTTATTATTATATATATTTATTTAACCCCAATTTGAATTAATATCCCTATTCAAATTGTTAATAATTTCCAAATTTATTTATGTCTATAATTGCCATTTAAATTATGTCCATAATTTTCAGGTATATAAATTATACCAATTGATGTCTCAAATTAATTATATGCCTTTAAAGCCATTTTATGCCAATTCTCAATATGTATATTTAATATTTTCCCAATGTCCCCACGTCGTTCGTACGTTTAATATGAAATATGTTAGACTCGCAAATAGTCTAACTCATAAAAAGAAAAGAAACATCACAACTTGCATAACACATAAAATAGATCTAACTTGCAAATAAGAATTGTAACATAAATTTGCATAGCCAATAACTTGCATAGGCAATGGACATATAGAACATAAATTTACATAAACTATGTACTGCTATGGATCTAAATATAGGTCTAAACATAAAATTGTGAACTTGCATATATGACTATGGTTTTCACCTAAACTTGCATAATTCCATACAAACTTGCATATGAATTTAAACATGTAAACTAATATCACATGTTTTACATATAAAATCGCATACATATATATACTTGATTCACATATAAACTTGTGTATAATTCGCATACAGACTTGCATATGATTCACATACAAACTAGCATATGATTTACGTCCAATCTCGCATATAAACTGATGTCATAAAATGAATCAAGTTAAACATTGTGATTGGTCGTATGAAATAGATCCACTAACATAAGTTAAAAAAACTGTCATATGTTCACAAACAGACGATAACAAAATTAAGTAACGTCACATGATTCAATAGGCATGTTCACATAATCCAAATTATAACTCATCATAATTAGTTTATTAATTATTCTGTGAAAGAAGTTGTACTCACATAGACGGATTAGAGAAGAGAATAATTTGTTCGTCGTTTGTATTAGAATCCTAACTTGCAATTCCTAAGCTTTAAGAAGAAGATGAACTATTCCAGCAGCATAAGGACGTCTTTAACTTATTTTAATTAGGATTGAGGCAGCATAGCGTTACAATGGTTTGGTGCGGAGAGAAAGTGGGGTTTAGGGGTGTTTAAATAGGTTAGGAGCCAAATAATATGTCCAGAAAACAAGTCCAAGTGCAAAATCCCGAATCTGCCTCGGATCTGACCAAATCAAGGGAGGTCGACCCCTAGGTCGACCCCCAGGTCGACCTGTATAGAGGAGGTCGACCCCCTGATTGACCTGGCCTGGGGCAGGAAAAATCCCGCCCAGCCCGCTTCTGTGTTTTCATTTGAATTTTGAATCTGAATTCGAGCTGTTTTAATTTATTTAAATCCCTGAAACTTCCGAAGGCCATAACTTCCTCAAACGAGGTCCGATTTATGAAAATTTGGACTCTATTCCAAGTAGAATTTTGAGATGACCGCAATAGCGTAACCCATTTCCCTTAATTCTTCTCCTAAAAATTAAGTGTTCTTAAATTTGTTAATTCTAATGTTTAAAATTACGGATGTTACAAGGAACTTGTTATTTAAAACAAGTAGTTGATTTTAAACGGGTTTATAAATTAAGTGAATTATTTATCGTTGGACCAATTGAAATATAAATTCAAATTTGAATTTATATAGGAAGGTGGAAATCAGATTTAAAACCAATATTTGAGATGAGATTTGAACTTAACAAATTACTTAGGAAGTTTAAACGAGATTTTAAATGATTGAAATAAAAAGAGATGAGGCTTGTATGAATAATTCTGAATAGAAGTTCTAAATAAAAATTTGGAATATAAATTATGTGTAGACCGTAATGGTTATAAAGGAATTTGATAATGATTTGGAAAGGATAAATTCAAGTGTGGATTTGGAAAGGATAAATTAAAATGTGGATTTGGAATTTGAATTAACTTGAAATAGTAGATAAATTCTGAAATTAGGAATATAAATCGAATGGAGATTATTTGAGAGAGAGTTATTTATTGGAATTTGATTATATCGAATTTAGGGAAGTATTTATTTTTGCTTTCCGTTTTGAATCAAATTTAATTATTTAATTATTTATTTACTTATTTATTTATTTGTTGAAATTGATAAGTACAAGTTATATTTTTAAAAACCAAATATTTGGGAATAGCGATTGTAACGCTGTCGTTATAACAAAAGTTTTATAAATCTAAATAGTGATTATAACGCTACCGTTATAATAAAAGTTTTGTAAATCTAAACAGCGATTTTAACGCTACCGTTGTAGTAAATGGTTTATAAATGAAATATTTGGAAACAGCGATTATAATGCTACCGTTATAATCAATATTTTTTCGTAAAAGAAGTATATTCTTAGATTGAATCTGAAAATCACGTAAGCGATGTTTTGTGTGAAGTTGCAAGCTCTGACTATTTCAAAGTTGAGAATGTTATTCAATTAAGGTCTGAGAGTTAATTATACCCCAACTTGATTGACTTCATGATTGATGGAGGAATGGTTACATTTCGATAGTGAAGACTTGTCAGTAATATGGTTAGTTAATAAATGGTTAATGGTTTGGGTTATAGTAACGATGTTTATAACATCGCGTTAATTTAAAGGATTTTGGAATGTTTTCCCCAAATAATATGAGAGATTTTCTATCCATAGAAAATGAAATGAATTGGTCAACCAGGAATTAAGGAATGGAATATGGAAGTATTTTCGGATATTAATAAAGTATATTTTCTAAATATAGAAAATAAGGAGTCGTGAATATATAGAATTGTTTTCTAACTGGAATAAGAGATATTTCCTCGAATAAAGAATTAGGATATTGATTTTTTTACAAGAATCGAGAGAGAAAATCAAGCTTTGAAAAGATAGGAAAGATGGAAATTTGAAATTGATAACAAAATAAGGAATTTATATAAATAGGGGCCAGTATTGCTTGATGGTTGATCAGTAGAATTTCCATTTGGAAATAGGGTTGTTGGTTGAATGGATGTTCCTTTGATAGTTAAATCATCGACTATCAAAGTTTTGATTTATTTTATGCCTCCGTTGTCAATACGAAAGGACCGGGATCAGATTTAATATCTGAAAAGCACTCTGTATTGGCATAAGCGTAACGAATCAACTTATGTTGAAGAGATTATGAAGACGGAGTAAAGTGCATGGGCTGTTCTATTAATCCTAGATAGAAATTGCCTAAGATGGATTAATAGAATAGTGCCTTTGGTTTGTCTAGACCCACGACAACTTGTAAGGAAGAGTGTCTGATAGAGTATTTCCAAAGGATTACATACGTTGTTTCCTTCAAACGTATGAAGTTGGTGGCAAAGAAGGGGAACTTATTTAGTCTAACAATCAGAGTATTTTTGTGGGAATCAATTAGTGATTTCCGATGGATATGACGATGTGCCATTCAAAGTGAATGGTGACCAGATGTTCTGGAAGATAATTCAAACCTCAAGCCTCACAACCGGGAATTGACAAAAATCGGGCAGGCAGTATGGCCAGGTGGGTCACTCCCATTAGGATGTATAATCACCTATCTAGAGAAATTCCATTTGCTTCTTTAATCTATCAATGTTGTCCCTTTCAGGATATGGTTGCTGATCCCAACCGTTGGTGATATACATTCGGTACACTCAAGGAAAATGAGTGGTCGGTTATGTGTGGGCCGGTTTGCAAGACGTTCTTGTTGAACCCAAGTGTATCCTCTCTAGATATACACTATCGGAAGGTGGTTCCATACCTTGTCATGTTGGAAATCCAATCTCCAATAAGCGCTATGCGATTTTTGATTTTATATTATATATGGAGCATGAGATGTAAGCGTTCTGCTAAATTCTATTAATTTGATGTAGACACTATTATAATGTCACTGGATTTTGATATCAAAATACTTTTGGTTTATCGTAAGGTAAAAACCATCCGTGGTTATGTGTGGATCAGTCTTACGATTATCATTTCTTTCGAAAGGATTTTGAAAGTTAAACAGATGGTTGGAGTTTACTCACACCAGTCCCATGACTGACCCAGAGTTATTTTGTTTTATTTTCCCTAAACTCTTGGGTGCCCAAATTTGTATGGGCAGTCAAGTAGTCGGGATTTTACAGATTCACTGGGAGGAGTTTAAAGCAGGAGGCTTCACCATTTAGCTATAGATTATCATATTTTTTTCTCTGTGTATTATGTTCGTATCTAGAAACAGCTGTTTATAACTATTCCAGAAATAGCTGTTGTGCTCTGATGACGGTATGTATATAAAGTTATTGAATTGTGTTTCAAAGTTTGTGTTATCTAATATATTTTATTCCTTTCGCTGTGAGTTTCTGATCTTCATTTTCTTCTATTCTAATATTTCTTTCTTTCTATTTCTCATCCTCTAACTTCTTTCTGCTAATGATTTGTTTTTCTGTGCAATTTGGGTTGGACATGTGGTGTTATTAGTTGACTCAAAGGATATGGAAATTTGGGCTATTACACAGCCATACTAATTATTTTGCACTGAAACTGAATGCCTAACATTATCTTCAACCACATTTACAGTAGCATTCCTTTGCCAAACATCAGCCACATTAGGACCACCATAGTTAACATCTAACTTGGTATGAATGTCACATTGACCAGTTGAATGACCAAAAACCTTACAATGAGTACAAATACTGGGTTTCCAGTCATAAGGGACAATGACATAAGGACAATTATCACCAAAATCACCTAACTCAATACAGTGGGGTAATTCTGAATCAGCTTCAACTTCTACAAGCACTTTAGCATATTTTATCCTATGCATCTTCTCAGTATTCTAATCAAAACATATGATCCTACCAATTTGACAAGCCAGCCAGTTGATACCCATTAGAGTCCATAACAACAGGGTAATACGATGTAGATGAATCCATATTGGCACTCTCTCAATTTGCGAATGTGCGTTACCAATTGATGGATCCCATCTAGTTATTATGAACATGCGGCCCCTATTGAAAATAGGATCAGCTGTCAAAACTTTCTCCCTATCCAAATCATTAGAAAACTTGAAATAAAAGTAAAGACCATCTGATTTGATGTCTACATCACCATTTAAAGTCCAAAAACCATGAAGAAAATTGGCAACAGACAGATAAGATAAAGATCCATCAAGAAAGAAAACCACTAGATAATGATGTCAATATTTCATACCTTCCTCTTTTACAATTTCAGGAGGAATTCTCTTTGCTTTATCCTTAATCCTATCAAACTCCAAAGGCTTAAATGAACCAGCATTACGTGGTAAAGAATTGGATAGGGAAAGATAATCCGATTTTATAATAGGAGCAGGGTTGTAACGACCCGGAAAATCTGAACCAATTTAAAATTTTTAAATTGGCTAAAATAATGGATTTTAAATATTTAAAATAAATATTTTAAATAAAGGCAATGAAAACTGAGTTTGAATCGACGATTGAAAACGAATATAATTAATTATAATTATAAACAAGGCCTGAAATGGCGTGGCAGTTTCAAAAATTGAATTCAAACTTTGTCGGACTGTATCGGGTGCAAAACAATCCGGATTTTAGTGAAACCAAAAACATTAGGATCTAATTGATGATATCTTTCCAACGAATCTGACAAATCGAAATTTGATAGCGGGAATCAAAAGATATGTCCAGTTGAAAATTCTGAATAGTCGCTATGGAATTCAGGCCCTTAAAAATGGACATTTTGCAAACGACCTTGGATTTCGATGAAACCACTTTTGTTAGATCCGCAGTGTCAAGTTATTGCTAGGTTTCAAATTTCATAATTTTTCGAATCAATATGTGAGCGTGGCAAAGGAAAACGCGTTTGGCCAGTTTCAGTTGATTTTAATCGACTGGAAATTGGCCATTTTTCAAACGGTCTCAGAATTCGACGAAACTAGTTTTGTTAGGACCGTATCGTCAATACGAAGCTAGAAAATATTTTTCTGGAATTTTTCTAGTTAGTATGTGACCCCGGTAATTTGAAATGTACGTTTAAAATTCAATATAGTGATTTAAATATAAATTCAACGGAAACTGATTGTAACGATCAAATCAGCTTGCGATACATATCCCATTGTGTCCGGAATGGGGGTAAAACGCTATGGGCGACAGGCGGTAGGCCTCGTTTCGAGTTCGTATGTAAAAGTCAACCTTTTTGCAAAATATAAATAATTAAATAATAAAAAGGAAAAAATTTAATTCCCTCCCTTTATCCTTCTTTCTGCCCCCCCCCCCCCCGATTTCATTAATCAGAAAAAAAAGGGAAAACCCTAAATCAATCGGCGACGCCGCCTCCCCCGATCATCCACCTCCGCACGTCGCCACCTCCTTCTCCTGGAGCTGCTGTCGCTGCTGCTTCTTCTCTCCCCCTCGTTCGTTGATCGCCAGTGACATCGCACCCCCCCCCCCCGAATCAATCGCGACGCCCCAATTCGCGAGGCCCCCACCGTTCGAGACACTGAAGCCGCCTGCTCCTCCTCTCGCCGCCGACCCTGTCGACCCCCCCCCCCCCCTTTCGCAGGTTACAGTAAGTATTTTATTTTATTTTTATTTTACTTCTGAAAATTTCGTTTTAAAAGTATAAAATACAGATTTTTAAAAGTATAAAATACTGATTTTAAAAAGTATAAAATACTGATTTTTAAAAGTATAAGAATACTGATTTTTTTTAAAGGGTTTAAACTGATTTCTTTTAAAAGGTTTAAAAACTGTTTTTTTTCTAAAAGGTTTAAAACTGATTTTAATTTTAAGATTTAAAATAGAAAAAGATTTGAATTTTAAATAGATAAAGATTTGAACTTGGATAATAAAGATCATATTTTTAAAATAGAAAAGACGGAATTTTTATTAAGTAGAAGGAGTAAGATATGATTTTTATATTTTTAAAGCAATAAAAATATAATTTTTACATCATAAGAATATTAAAAATATAAGCTTTATTTTTGAAAAGGCGGAATCTATATTTTTGAAATGCAATTTTTATATATTGCATAACATAGTAAAAATTCGATTTTTACATATGTAGAGAATACGGGCAACGAAAGCGACAAGAAGGCGAAATAGGCGAAGATTTCTATAAAGGAAGAGTCACGGCTTTGGTTAGCTAATTGGTGAGAATTTCTCACTCTTCAATTTCTTTTTCTATATATATATGTGTTGAAATAAAAGTGAATTGCTATATATATATATATATATATATATATATATACGCCCCTCGTCCACAAACCATGGACGATATTTATTGGTTGAAATTGTTCTAAAATTTGATTGATAGCGAATGATTGTTTGGGATTGTTTGTGATTGATATTGGTTGATTGTGGTTGAAAAATACCCATTTGTGGTTGAGAAATATTTGGTTGAAACCACATAGGATTAGTTTGTGGGAATGAAATAAATATATACATGCCGCCTGCGTGCGAACTAGATGCATGATCCCCATTGTCAAAAACTGCGAGGTTTTAAGGTAGAGCGAGGAGCCGTACTAGGGACGGTCCCGGTTTTAACTACCCTGCCGTTATGCTGCCGAAATTTTGAATAAAATTCGTGTGTTTGAATTATTTTCATATGCTTAAACTATATTTATTCATTGAATAGAAAACATTCATGTGTTGAATTGATATTCATTCATTGATTAGAAATTCCTGTGTTGAATGGTATTCATATTTTGAAATAAATTGTTTGATAATAAAAATCACATTTTTATCTATATATAGAAACTATAGAAAACATTCATGTGTTGAATTGATATTCATTCGTTGATTAGAAATTCATGTGTTGAATGGTATTCATATTTTGAAATAAATTGTTTGATAATAAAAATCACATTTTTATCTATATATAGAAAACTATAGAAAACATTCATGTGTTGAATTGATATTCATTCGTTGATTAGAAATTCATGTGTTGAATGGTATTCATATTTTGAAATAAATTGTTTGATAATAAAAATCACATTTTTATCTATATATAGAAACTATAGAAAACATTCATGTGTTGAATTGATATTCATTCGTTGATTAGAAATTCATGTGTTGAATGGTATTCATATTTTGAAATAAATTGTTTGATAATAAAAATCACCTTTTATCGACTATATGAACTGTGTAAAATAATCTCGTTTTAAAAGAAATTGTTTTAAGATAAAAATCCCATTTTTATCACCAACTTGAACTATATAGAAAAATAGTGTTTTGAAATGAATTGTTTTACCATAAAAATCACATTTTTATTGTATGCATAAATCGTCGAAATGTGAAGTGTTAAAAATAGCCACTTGTTCAAAATAAACATATATGAGTTGAAATATTCATTAATTAGCTAATGAAACGATTTGCACCTATTTATGTAACATTAGAATGAATGGTGTTTTTAAACCAAATAGAAATCAAATATGAAGTTGAATAGAAAATGATAAATGATAAGAACTGTATATATATGTACATGCATATTCATTGAACAGGTTATAGCAAAGGGGCTAGAGAAGAGGAATAAAATTTTGTGCCCGACAAATAGGTACACATTTACTGCTTTGTTTGGGTGATGATTTTATGAGCCTGTTGGCTAGCCGCTTGGCTTTTTCTTTTTCTTTTTGAGATTAGAAGGACCGGGAAAGCTATTTGCGATTTCCCGATGCTCCCGGTGCAGGGGAGGTTATGGAGAAATTTTCCAAAAATTTAAGGCGTTAGTGAAATATTTGAAGTGAAAACGATATTGAAATCATTGAATGAACTATATTTATATAATTATATAAATATAAATAAAATTAAAACGAAACGAAGCCGTGCAGTTCGTATTTTGAAATCCGACCATTGGATTTTCCCGAAACCTCAACCATCGGGTTCGCCTTGGAAATATCTTTCCAACGGCACCAACCTTGTAAAAATCCAACGGTTGGATTGTCTGGAATGTTTAAATCAAATCTGATGAAAAACAGCGCCAGAAGCGATTATATTTTTATATATATAAATATAATTATTTATTTAATCGGATAACGACGCTGCAGTTCGTATTTTGAAATCGAAACTTCAAACGATTGTACCGGGAGATTTGACCGTCGGATTTTCCCGAAACTGGAACCGTTGGATTCGTTTTGAAAAGACCTTTCTAATGATGTAAATTTTGCGAAGATCCAATGGTTAGATTTTCAGATATGTGTAAATCAAATCTGAAGAAAAACAGCGCCACGGCCGCTTTATGGCCCGAAGCGTCGTTTTGAATATATTGGCTATTTTAAAATAAATAAAAATAGCGATAAATAGTTATAAAATATCATAAGCGATATGGAATGGAAATAAACTGAATTTGCTTGATTTATGTGGCTTTTGATGGTTGAATGTGTTTGGTGTGAAAATTACATTAAAGAACACAATTGGTGTTGTCGAATAATTTAACCATTGAAATAAATTGATTTGAAATTCGAAATATACGTGAATTATTTGAAAAGGCCGAGTTAATTCTCATTTCAAATAATTGACCGACGATTGAAATTCGAAGATGAAGACGACGGTCGAAGACCGGAGATCTTCACCTCGTTTGGATGGTAACCGAGGTCCTGATTGGGAGGCATCCCGAGATATGGATAATGAGTGGTGATCGTTCAGACGTACGTGGTGATCGAGGGGTTTGCGAGGTATTTAGTGCCTCCGGTTTCGTTCAGACCCAGAACGGACTTGTAAATGGACTGTGTGTCTGACATAGGATTTATTCTGTGTGACATGCTAAGATGCAGTGATCAGGGCTTCTGTTGAAAAGCAAAGTCTTGTGGTGATGATCAAAGCACCGCCTGTGTGGCGTAGCTTTGTGTATAACGTAAATTCGCGAGCCTCACACCCCGGTATGAACCTAAAACGGGAGGAAGGACCTCAGGGAGGACATGCGTTTCTTTCTAGCTAGGGTGGTGTCAGTGACCTACCAGCCTTGACATTTATATACTTTTCACCTATGTGGTTGTTGCTGTTGCGAGGCGCCTCGGTTTGGTCGGACGATCCGGGTCCGATAGAGTCATTCGTTGGCTCATTTACGCCCCAAAGGGCGGGGAAACGTATTGTTCAGGCACTATAATCCACATCGGTGGACCGGCCCTGTCGCTCCAAGGGGCAGTTGCGGCTGTTCCGGTGGCTCGGGCTAGAGAGTCATGAATTCGGTAAGGACTATCTTTTGCCTTGGTTCATGACGGAAATCCAATTTCCAAATACGACATCGTGCGGTTTTGATTGTATATATATTTGGCGACATAGTGGCATGGGACGCTCATGTCGTCTATGATTGATAGTTATGATTTGAAACTGTTTTCAAAACATATAAACACTAGCAATAATATCAAATGCCTTTGTTTTATTCGTATCAAGCATATTTTGGCCATTATAAGGTAAAACTCTATCCTCCGGTTTGCGTTGCATTGTGTGATGGGAATTGAGTCTTATAATGGCTTCATTTTTATAAAAAGCATAGCGATGTTTAAAAGAAAGATTTGTTTTAAAGCACTGGCAATCCAATGGAGTAAACCCGTTCCACGAAAGTGGCGTGGTCCTGTGATTAGCCAATTATATATGTGTTGAGTGGATTTCTCATACCAGTCCCATGACTGACTCGTAGTTTGTTTCACTTTCAAACTCGGGTGCCCCTTTTTCTACATGGGCAGCCTTGTATTCAGGTTTAGCTGGTTCATTTTCTGGATAGCTGGAGCTGAAGATGGATTCTATCATTTATTTCTTTTTATGCTGTTCAGCTCCTATTGTGCATATTTTGTTTATTTCTGCTGTAGACATTTATGTATAGCTGAACTGTATTTGTACTAAGTAAGATCCTGTATACTGTGTAACTCTGATGATTACTTTTATCCAGTATATTCTATTGTTCATTATCTGGTGTATTTATTTAATTCTGTTCTGCTATTATCTGTTTCTGTGTTATATTCCAAAGATAACCCTTGCTTCCGTGAGAACGGGATTCCGGGTCGTCTCAACGTGGTATCAGAGCTTTGGTTAAGCTTAGTTCTGGAATATAACATTTGAACGAACTCGTCAGAAATAGAACCAGTAGTGTTCTAGGATGGGTAACTCAATACAGATAGGATCAGTAATGTCCTAGTATGAGTAAAGCAGAATGAAATTACACCTTGATAGACACATTTACATTTGAAGTATGTGTTTCTATATTTTAAAATACCTTTTCTGTGATCTGACACTTGATCTGCCATTTGCAGAAGTACTAGAAAATGAGTGTCAGAAACAGAAGGAATGCAGAACCGGATATTGAGGCCTTATTAATCAAATATCGAAATATGGGCGGAATACCGTTCTCTGGTGAAGAATCTATTATGAAGACACAAGCTTGGATTCGTTCGGCTGAGAAAATCTTCGATGCATTAAAGCTGAGGGATGACCAGAAAAGATTACTGGCCTCCTGGGCACTTAAAGACGAAGCTTTGTTCTGGTGGGATTCAGTTATAGAGAATAATCCAGAAGGTGATATCACCTGGGACAGATTCAAAGTGATTTTCTTAGAAAGATTTACTCCTCCCGAAGCAACTGAGCGATTATGCGATGAATTTTCTTATCTAATACAAGGAGACATGACAATACCCGAATATCATAAGAAATTCAATGAACTTTCTTACTTTGCTCCTCATCTAATTCAAAATCTGAAGAGGAAGAATTTGAGATTTATCAATGGGCTTCAAAGGAAATACCAGAATAAAGTACTGGGGCATGCGAAGCTTCCTTTTTCAGAAATGATTTATATGGCTTATCAATATGAAGATCTAGATAAGAAAGGTATGCTACAGTACGAAGAGGAAGTCAGCTCTAGTAATAAAATTGAGTCTGAAACTGGTTATCCTGAGGCAAGCACAATGTCTGAGATCAGTAAGTAGGCCAGTGCCAAGAGAAAAAGGGCCAAAGCTGAGAAGAAACCAGCAACGACAACTGTATGCTCTAACTGCAATAAGCGAGGACATCTCTCGATAAGTTGCCGATCTCTAAAGAAACAAAGAAAGGAAGAATCTAAGTCTATTAAGAAGTTTCAAGAGACTAGAGAATGCAGCATTTGCCATCGGTTTGGCCATGTAAGACAGGATTGCCGGCTGTTAAAGGCAACCAAGGAGGCTCAAATAAATGAAGTATCAGAAACCTCAGCACCCTCAGATAATCAGGGAAGATCTGATGTTTTAGAAGGCACGCTTACTGTCAAAAACATTCCGGTTAAAGTATTGTTTGACACAGGCGCGTCGCGAAGCTTTATTTCAAAGAGTGCCGCTAAGAAACTAGATTTGAACTTGAGGAAGCTCAAGGAACCAATGACTGTCCAGAATCCGGTCGGGGGTTCTATCAATCTCAGCTGGATTTGTGCAGTACCTGTCTCTTTTTCTTGCTATAAATTCCCTATTGTCTCTATCGTCATGAATTTTAATGAATTCGATCTTTTTCTGGGATTGGACTGGCTAACCCAATATGAAGCAGAGGTTAGATGCGTCGAGAGAGTTGTAAAGGCAAAGGCAAAATCGGGGAATTATATAACCATACCTTGTGAAGGCCCGACTTCAAATAGAAAGGATTTCTGGGCAGCTTTGGATGTTTCTCCAGCTCAAATAGAAAATACCCCAGAAGCCTCAGAAAATATTCCTGACCTCATCAAAGACATTCCTGTCGTCAAGAATTATGCGGATGTGTTCGAAGAAGTTGTTCGCTTACCTCCGCAGAGAGAAATAGATTTCAAAATTGCTTTAATTCCAAATGCAAGGCCGGTAGTTCACGCTATTCGAAGAATGTCCTTGAAAGAGAAGGAGGAATTAGACAATCAAACACGACAGCTAGTATGGAAAGGTCTGATCAGGCCTAGTTTCTCTGATTGGGGTGCAGCAGTGGTATTTGTTCCAAAATCTGACGGTACTCTACGTCTATGTGTGGATTATCGGGATCTGAACAAGCAGACAATAAAGAACAAGTATCCATTGCCGCGGATTGATGATTTGTTGGATCGATTAAATGGAGCACAAGTATTTTCAAGAATGTACCTAGCTACAGGTTTCCATCAACTTCGAATTGCCGAAGAGTGTGTTCCGATGACAGCATTCAGAGGCCCCGACTTATTCTACGAGTGGTTAGTAATGCCATTCGGCTTATGTAATGCTCCCGCTTACTTCGTCGATCTAATGTACAGAGTATTCAGAGGAGTATTGAATAAATTTGTTCTGGTTTTCATTGATGATATTCTAATCTTCTCTAAATCAAAGGCCGAGCATGAAAAACATCTGGAACAGGTTCTAGAAATTCTGAGACAGAATGTATTAAAAGCCAAATTTTCCAAATGTATCTTCTGGCAAGATGAAGTAAAATTTCTAGGCCATGTCGTATCGAAAGAAGGAATTGCTGTAGATCCAAGTAAAATCACGGCCATTCAGAATTGGAAATAGCCCAGTACCCCCACTGAAGTCCGCAGTTTTCTCGGATTGGCTAGCTTTTACCGAAAGTTCGTTAAAGACTTTTCTAAGATATCTGGCCACTTAACGAAGCTTACAAAGAAGCATTCTAAGTTCAAATGGACTCAAGAGAGTGAGGAGGCTTTCGAAGAGCTAAAGTTGAGATTAACCACAGCTCCAGTGTTAACCATCATCGATGGCAACCAAGATCTAAAGGTCTGGACTGATGCTTCTAGAGAAGGCCTTGGCGCAGTGTTAATGCAGAGGGGCCAAGTGATTGCTTATGCTAGCCGTCAACTGAAGCCGCACGAGAAGAACTACGTAACTCATGATCTTGAGTTATTGGCTATAGTATTCGCTTTGAAAATTTGGAGACACTATCTTCTGGGTGAGAGATTTGAACTATTTACAGATCATCAGTCATTAAAGTATCTGTTCACTCAGAAAGACCTGAATCTGAGGCAGCAACGTTGGCTGGAGTTTCTTGCAGCATATGATTTTGAAATTCTATACACTCCAGGGAAAGCCAATGTCGTGGCCGATGCGTTAAGCCGAAAGAATGAAATGATCGCCAGTTTCATCATTGCGACTTCGTTGATTGATAAGATATCGGCTCTCCAAGAAGATGACCAATTTATCAAAGGAATAAGTCAGCGAATTCGTGAAGGCAATTCTTCGGATTTCCAGTTAGACAGCGAAGGGATTCTGAGGTTAGAAGGGCGAATTTGCGTTCCAGATATTCCTGAACTCCGAAGGGATGTGCTGGATGAATGTCACAAATCTAAGCTCAGTATCCATCCAGGTGTGAATAAAATGTATAACGATATCAAACGCACATTCTGGTGGAAGTCGTTAAAAAGAGACATCTCGATATATGTTAGCCGATGCCCTACTTGCCAGCTAGTCAAGAGCGACCAACAGAAATTGGCTGGATTATTACAACCGCTAGAAGTTCCTGGCTGGAAGTGGGAACATATTTCTATGGATTTCATTGATGGTTTGCCCAGAACCAGAAAAGGAAATGACAGTATTTGGGTGATCGTAGATCGCTTCACGAAGACCGCCCATTTCATACCTGTCAGATCAAATAGAACCGCTCAGAGTCTGGCACAGATATACTTCAGGGAAATAGTTAGACTGCATGGAGTGCCGCTCAGTATAGTAAGTGATAGAGATACAATCTTCACTAGCAAATTCTGGGAAGCATTTCAAGTCGAGCTGGGAACGAAGTTGAACTTGAGCACCGCTTATCATCCTCAGACAGACGGTCAGACTGAGAGGGTGAATCGCATTTTAGAAGATCTATTGCGGGCTTGTGTTATAGATTTCGGTGGATCATGGGAAGACAATCTGCATTTGGCTGAATTCTCTTATAACAACAGCTACCAGGCGAGTCTGACAATGTCGCCATTCGAAGCATTGTACGGTAGACCGTGCCGATCTCCTGCTTGTTGGGTCGAGCCTGGAAATAGACTTGTGTTAGGGCCTGATATGATTCGAGAAGCTGCCGACAAAGTCGATTTTATTAAGAAGCGATTACTCGCCGCTCAAAGCCGACGAAAGAGCTATGCCGATAGAAGAAGAAGGGATATATCCTTTGAGGTTGGCGACTATGTGTATTTGAAAGTATCGCCGATGAGAGGAGTTATCCGGTTTGGTAAAACTGGAAAGTTGGCGCCCAAATTCATTGGTCCGTTTCCTATTCTGGAACGGATTGGAACTCTCGCTTATAGGGTCAAACTTCCTGATTGGTTGCCTGGAGTGCATGATGTATTTCATATATCTCAACTTCGAAAGCACGTTCATGATCCAGACTTGATCGTGGAAGAAGCAGCTCAGTAGGATATTGAAATTACTCCAGAATTAGCCGTAAGGCGAGAGCCGCTGAAGATCATCGGCAAGAAACCAAAGAGCTGAGGAACAAGAAGGTTCACTTAGTCAAAGTGCAATGGAGTGGAGATCCGCGAGATTGTACTTGGGAAACTGAGGAGAGCATTCAGAAAGCTTATCCTAGATGCCGAGTGGATATCTCTGATTGACTCCGGTGCCAGGTACATTTACCCTACTTTGCACTACCATTCAATTCTCTACTCTATTGTTATTTTCTTTTCATAGATGTACACTTTTAATTGTATAGTCTGAATGATCTTTAAAGGGTATAGGATTTGATTAGTATATTTTTGAACGTTAAAACAATTGGATTGGTTGTTGTGTTGTGTGATTGTAGATTTATCAAACCACTTTCGACTTTATTCCTTTTCGGGGACGAAAAGTTTTAAGTGGGGGAGATTGTAACGATCCGGAAAATCTGAACCAATTTAAAATTTTTAAATTGGCTAAAATAATGGATTTTAAATATTTAAAATAAATATTTTAAATAAAGGCGATGAAAACTGAGTTTGAATCGACGATTAAAAACGAATATAATTAATTATAATTATAAACAAGGCCTGAAATGGCGTGGCAGTTTCAAAAATTGAATTCAAACTTTGTCGGACTGTATCGGGTGCAAAACAATCCGGATTTTAGTGAAACCAAAAACATTAGGATCTAATTGATGATATCTTTCCAACGAATCTGACAAATCGAAATTTGATAGCGGGAATCAAAAGATATGTCCAGTTGAAAATTCTGAATAGTCGCTATGGAATTCAGGCCCTTAAAAATGGACATTTTGCAAACGACCTCGGATTTCGATGAAACCACTTTTGTTAGATCCGCAGTGTCAAGTTATTGCTAGGTTTCAAATTTCATAATTTTTCGAATCAATATGTGAGCGTGGCAAAGGAAAACGCGTTTGGCCAGTTTCAGTTGATTTTAATCGACTGGAAATTGACCATTTTTCAAACGGTCTCAGAATTCGACGAAACTAGTTTTGTTAGGACCGTATCGTCAATACGAAGCTAGAAAATATTTTTCTGGAATTTTTCTAGTTAGTATGTGACCCCGGTAATTTGAAATGTACGTTTAAAATTCAATATAGTGATTTAAATATAAATTCAACGGAAACTGATTGTAACGATCAAATCAGCTTGCGGTACATATCCCATTGTGTCCGGAATGGGGGTAAAACGCTATGGGCGACAGGCGGTAGGCCTCGTTTCGAGTTCGTATGTAAAAGTCAACCTTTTTGCAAAATATAAATAATTAAATAATAAAAAGGAAAAAAATTTAATTCCCTCCCTTTATCCTTCTTTCTGCCCCCCCCCCCCCCGATTTCATTAATCAGAAAAAAAAGGGAAAACCCTAAATCAATCGGCGACGCCGCCTCCCCCGATCATCCACCTCCGCACGTCGCCACCTCCTTCTCCTGGAGCTGCTGTCGCTGCTGCTTCTTCTCTCCCCCTCGTTCGTTGATCGCCAGTGACATCGCACCCCCCCCCCCCCCGAATCAATCGCGACGCCCCAATTCCCGAGGCCCCCACCGTTCGAGACACTGAAGCCTTCTGCTCCTCCTCTCGCCGCCGACCCTGTCGACCCCCCCTTTCGCAGGTTACAGTAAGTATTTTATTTTTATTTTACTTCTGAAAATTTCGTTTTAAAAGTATAAAATACTGATTTTTAAAAGTATAAAATATTGATTTTAAAAAGTATAAAATACTGATTTTTAAAAGTATAAGAATACTGATTTTTTTTAAAGGGTTTAAACTGATTTCTTTTAAAAGGTTTAAAAACTGTTTTTTTTCTAAAAGATCTAAAACTGATTTTAATTTTAAGATTTAAAATAGAAAAAGATTTGAATTTTAAATAGATAAAGATTTGAACTTGGATAATAAAGATCATATTTTTAAAATAGAAAAGACGGAATTTTTATTAAGTAGAAGGAGTAAGATATGATTTTTATATTTTTAAAGCAATAAAAATATAATTCTTACATCATAAGAATATTAAAAATATAATCTTTATTTTTGAAAAGGCGGAATCTATATTTTTGAAATGCAATTTTTATATATTGCATAACATAGTAAAAATTCGATTTTTACATATGTAGAGAATACGGGCAACGAAAGCGACAAGAAGGCGAAATAGGCGAAGATTTCTATAAAGGAAGAGTCACGGCGTTTGGTTAGCTAATTGGTGAGAATTTCTCACTCTTCAATTTCTTTTTCTATATATATATATGTGTTGAAATAAAAGTGAATTGCTATATATAAATATATATATATATACGCCCCTCGTCCACAAACCATGGACGATATTTATTGGTTGAAATTGTTCTGAAAATTGATTGATAGCGAATGATTGTTTGGGATTGTTTGTGATTGATATTGGTTGATTGTGGTTGAAAAATACCCATTTGTGGTTGAGAAATATTTGGTTGAAACCACATAGGATTAGTTTGTGGGAATGAAATAAATATATACATGCCGCCTGCGTGCGAACTAGATGCATGATCCCCATTGTCAAAAACCGCGAGGTTTTAAGGTAGAGCGAGGAGCCGTACTAGGGACGGTCCCGGTTTTAACTACCCTGCCGTTATGCTGCCGAAATTTTGAATAAAATTCGTGTGTTTGAATTATTTTCATATGCTTAAACTATATTTATTCATTGAATAGAAAACATTCATGTGTTGAATTGATATTCATTCGTTGATTAGAAATTCATGTGTTGAATGTTATTCATATTTTGAAATAAATTGTTTGATAATAAAAATCACATTTTTATCTATATATAGAAACTATAGAAAACATTCATGTGTTGAATTGATATTCATTCGTTGATTAGAAATTCATGTGTTGAATGGTATTCATATTTTGAAATAAATTGTTTGATAATAAAAATCACATTTTTATCTATATATAGAAAACTATAGAAAACTTAATGTGTTGAATTGATATTCATTCGTTGATTAGAAATTCATGTGTTGAATGGTATTCATATTTTGAAATAAATTGTTTGATAATAAAAATCACATTTTTATCTATATATAGAAACTATAGAAAACATTCATGTGTTGAATTGATATTCATTCGTTGATTAGAAATTCATGTGTTGAATGGTATTCATATTTTGAAATAAATTGTTTGATAATAAAAATCACCTTTTATCGACTATATGAACTGTGTAAAATAATCTCGTTTTAAAAGAAATTGTTTTAAGATAAAAATCACATTTTTATCACCAACTTGAACTATATAGAAAAATAGTGTTTTGAAATGAATTGTTTTACCATAAAAATCACATTTTTATTATATGCATAAATCGTCAAAATGTGAAGTGTTAAAAATAGCCACTTGTTCAAAATAAACATATATGAGTTGAAATATTCATTAATTAGCTAATGAAATGATTTGCACCTATTTATGTAACATTAGAATGAATGGTGTTTTTAAACCAAATAGAAATCAAATATGAAGTTGAATAGAAAATGATAAATGATAAGAACTGTATATATATGTACATGCATATTCATTGAACAGGTTATAGCAAAGGGGCTAGAGAAGAGGAATAAAATTTTGTGCCAGACAAATAGGTACACATTTACTGCTTTGTTTGGGTGATGATTTTATGAGCCTGTTGGCTAGCCGCTTGGCTTTTTCTTTTTCTTTTTGAGATTAGAAGGACCGGGAAAGCTATTTGCGATTTCCCGATGCTCCCGGTGCAGGGGAGGTTATGGCGAAATTTTCCAAAAATTTAAGGCGTTAGTGAAATATTTGAAGTGAAAACGATATTGAAATCATTGAATGAACTATATTTATATAATTATATAAATATAAATAAAATTAAAACGAAACGAAGCCGTGCAGTTCGTATTTTGAAACCGTGATTTCAAACAACTAGTACGGGAAATCCGACCATTGGATTTTCCCGAAACCTCAACCGTCGGGTTCGCCTTGGAAATATCTTTCCAACGGCACCAACCTTGTAAAAATCCAACGGTTGGATTGTCTGGAATGTTTAAATCAAATCTGATGAAAAACAGCGCCAGAAGCGATTATATTTATATATATAAAAATATAATTATATATTTAATCGGATAACGACGCTGCAGTTCGTATTTTGAAATCGAAACTTCAAAAGATTGTACCGGGAGATCCGACCGTCGGATTTTCCCGAAACTGGAACCGTTGGATTCGTTTTGAAAAGACCTTTCTAATGATGTAAATTTTGCGAAGATCCAACGGTTAGATTTTCAGATATGTGTAAATCAATTCTGAAGAAAAACAGCGCCACGGCCGCTTTATGGCCCGAAGCGTCGTTTTGAATATATTGGCTATTTTAAAATAAATAAAAATAGCGATAAATAGTTATAAAATATCATAAGCGATATGGAATGGAAATAAACTGAATTTGCTTGATTTATGTGGCTTTTGATGGTTGAATGTGTTTGGTGTGAAAATTACATTAAAGAACACAATTGGTGTTGTCGAATAATTTAACCATTGAAATAAATTGATTTGAAATTCTAAATATACGTGAATTATTTGAAAAGGCCGAGTTAATTCTCATTTCAAATAATTGACCGACGATTGAAATTCGAAGATGAAGACGACGGTCGAAGACCGAAGATCTTCACCTCGTTTGGATGGTAACCGAGGTCCTGATTGGGAGGCATCCCGAGATATGGATAATGAGTGGTGATCGTTCAGACGTACGTGGTGATCGAGGGGTTTGCGAGGTATTTAGTGCCTCCGGTTTCGTTCAGACCCAGAACGGACTTGTAAATGGACTGTGTGTCTGACATAGGATTTATTCTGTGTGACATGCTAAGATGCAGTGATCAGGGCTTCTGTTGAAAAGCAAAGTCTTGTGGTGATGATCAAAGCACCGCCTGTGTGGCGTAGCTTTGTGTATAACATAAATTCGCGAGCCTCACACCCCGGTATGAACCTAAAACGGGAGGAAGGACCTCAGGGAGGACATGCGTTTCTTTCTAGCTAGGGTGGTGTCAGTGACCTACCAGCCCTGACATTTATATACTTTTCACCTATGTGGTTGTTGCTGTTGCGAGGCGCCTCGGTTTGGTCGGACGATCCGGGTCCGATAAAGTCATTCGTTGGCTCATTTACGCCCCAAAGGGCGGGGAAACGTATTGTTCAGGCACTATAATCCACATCGGTGGACCGGCCCTGTCGCTCCAAGGGGCAGTTGCGGCTGTTCCGGTGGCTCGGGCTAGAGAGTCACGAATTCGGTAAGGACTATCTTTTGCCTTGGTTCATGACGGAAATCCAATTTCCAAATACGACATCGTGCGGTTTTGATTGTATATATATTTGGCGACATAGTGGCATGGGACGCTCATGTCGTCTATGATTGATAGTTATGATTTGAAAGTGTTTTCAAAACATATAAACACTAGCAATAATATCAAATGCCTTTGTTTTATTCGTATCAAGCATATTTTGGCCATTATAAGGTAAAACTCTATCCTCCGGTTTGCGTTGCATTGTGTGATGGGAACTGAGTCTTATAATGGCTTCATTTTTATAAAAAGCATAGTGATGTTTAAAAGAAAGATTTGTTTTAAAGCACTGGCAATCCAATGGAGTAAACCCGTTCCACGAAAGTGGCGTGGTCCTGTGATTAGCCAATTATATATGTGTTGAGTGGATTTCTCATACCAGTCCCATGACTGACTCGTAGTTTGTTTCACTTTCAAACTCGGGTGCCCCTTTTTCTACACGGGCAGCCTTGTATTCAGGTTTAGCTGGTTCTTTTTCTGGATAGCTGGAGCTAAAGATGGATTCTATCATTTATTTCTTTTTATGCTGTTCAGCTCCTATTGTGCATATTTTGTTTATTTCTGCTGTAGACATTTATGTATAGCTGAACTGTATTTGTACTAAGTAAGATCCTGTATACTGTGTAACTCTGATGATTACTTTTATCCAGTATATTCTATTGTTCATTATCTAGTGTATTTATTTAATTCTGTTCTGCTATTATCTGTTTCTGTGTTATATTCCAAAGATAACCCTTGTTTCCGTGAGAACGGGATTCCGGGTCGTCTCAAGGGTTCTTGGTGACATTCGACGAATTGGTTAACTCAGAAACAGAAGGATTAGCACCTCTAGAAGCCAAAGAAAGATTAGATACAGGAGATTGAGCAGCCATAATAGATTCATTGTTAAATGAATTTCGATTGACAACAATAAATGCATCCTTAAAGTTGCTTAACGAAATGCCATTTAATGTCTCATTATCCAAATTGCCAGAGCTCATAAGATTTGTATCAGATCTAACAGGATTTTCCATAAATAATGGATTAATAGAGATATTTAGATCAGAAGATGAATTAAGAGAATCAAGAATAAGACCACCAGAAGAAGGCGCTTTTGAAGAATAAACAATTGGAGGAGGGTCAGCAGGGGGTTGAGGACGAACTGGAAGAGAGGGAAGAGAGGACGAATCAAGAGAAGAAGAAGACAAATCAAGACCAGAGGAAGCAGATGCCATTGACAAGGGTTCCGATTTTCCTTCAATCTTAAAATAATGAGTTTGTCTTATCTATGGTGTTTGGTGTATTCTTCATTGACGATTAATTTGTTTTCTGGATCTGTAATAAACTTTGGTGGTATTTGCAGGGTACCATATAAATGTCCCTCAAGGCAATATCCTTCAATGGCATGTTCGATTTGGAATTTCCGCAATAAGTGGTTGTTTTCCTCTAGTTTAACTGTAATGCCCCTTAAGTTTCCATATATTTAAAATTTAGATTTAAATTAAATAAATTGAATAATATTGGTTAAAATCAAATTTTGTTGATTTTAATAATGATAATGGTTTGAACTGAGTATAAACGGATGTAATTGAGTTTATATTTAGAAATGTTGTAATTGGGATTTTAATATTTAATTAATTAAATAAATTTGAGTTATTTAATTTATAATTGAAATTCCAATTTTATTTGGTAAAAGGTGGAATTCTGAGTTTAATATTAGAATAATTGAAGATAAATCGAGTTCATTTATCTGTATTTGAAATTGTAATTCAAATTTTAAATTCGAAATAATCAAATTTAGGTACTTAAAATTTGTGAAATCTATTTACAAAATTTATTTAAGTTGCCATTAGATTAAAATGGAATCTAATAAATACTTAAATTGAATTAAAACAATTAAGCAAATAGTTGAATATTTATTAATTAATTAACTGTGAAATTTAGCTATTTGGCAACTGCCTCGAAATTCAATGAAACTAGTTCCGTTGGATCCAGAATGGTGAATTATTGTAGAAATTTAAATTTCATAACAACCCGACTTGTTGTTTGATCGTACCAAATAAAACGTGAAAGGAATCAATGTAAATTGATAATTGTTTATTTTTCCTATTGGACCCTCTATATATAAGCTAATAAATTTCTTTTCCACCTCATCAGCTCATTTTCACTATGCTTATAATTTCCTTCGTCAAATCTTTCTCTAATGACCGAATAAAATCTTCAAACCCTAGTCCAAAATAAGAATTCAAAATTTAAATTCAAATCTCTATAAAACATAGCAAATTATATATCATTTCGAAGAGCTTAACGATACGGAGCTGTTGATGTGATTTATTTCAACATGCAGTGCTTGGTTTCGCCGGAATTAGTGGTCAAAGTTGCTGATTTGCGAAACCCTAAGCATGAATTTAGGCATTTTTGATTTTGGATTCAATTGGAGAAATTGGCTTATGTATTTTGTGGAGGAGAGCCGTACGAATTCCAACGGTGGTAGCGGCAGCGTCTGGAAGTGAATGTGTTGTGAAAATTTGGTGTTTTATGGTTCGAAAACCAATTCCATTCATCGAATCAGCGGCGACGGGGGAGGCCATCGAAAGGGCTGAGAGCAGTGGTGGAGATGCGCCTCGGGTCGGGCATTCGACACCGGTGGTCTTGAAGCTTTTCGTGGTCGGAGTTCGTGGCAATTGGTGGTCAAAGTCGCGATCCTGGATGTTTTTTCTCTTGTTACTATAGATCTACGTGAAGAATAGGAAGAGTGGGAACCGGGGAAGCTGACGTGGAAATGGATAAGGGTATATTTTATTATTTATATATTTAGTTATATATATATCATATATTCTGACGTTAATAACCATTACATACGAGGTCGGGTTCGAGCATGATTTTTTGTGTTAGGATCGTGGCGAAATTACGGACGTTCTGACACTAAATTGGTTGTGTTTGGAGACTACAAATTTTTTGGGCTTTGGTTGGACATTCGACAGACTAAAGACCCAAAGGTGAATGAATTTCTCACTCACAATTAACTAAATTATTCCTGTATTTGTTAAATTAGATTATGAAATAAGTTTGGTTGAATGGTTGAAATTGATTGTTGACTGGTTGCTGAAAATTGACATGCATGCGAGTTGATGCGCAAATTTGATTTTGATAAATAGTTATTTTTAATAAATTAAATTTCTAGTAAAAATTTACTGACCTTTGTTAAATACCGAAATGAGATAATAATTACCAGTTGGATAAAATGGATGTGACGGACATTTTGATTTGGAACTGGTTACTGAATTGATATCAACACCGAAATATTCATTGGATTTGTAAAAGCAATTATTCCTAAATAAATTTATAAATCAAAAATGTGATTTAAATACGATTTAATTACTACAATTTAATTTGTTTAAAGCTAGATTTAATAATTCTCTTTAAATTAAATTTAAATAAGAGTATTCGATTGAAAATTTTCGAGATTTGGATTGAATATGAATTCAAATCCTTTGAACTTGAAAGGTCAGATTTGAGTATTATTTGAAATCGAGATATGGAAATGAAATAAACTTTATCGAAGTTGGAATATAAATTTATTTATTGAAATTGGATGAAAGAAACAATTATAGTTTTGAAATACATTTTATTATATAGTATTTATCATTTTAAAGATTATTTAGCAAAGCATTATATATACCTATAATTTAAAATAAATTATATTATAATAATTATTATTTAGTGATTGTTTAAATAAAGCATTTAATATATGTATATATATTTATTTAAATTATTTTAATATATTTATATATTCACAAAAGGGTTTTATTTATAATTATCTATTTTCAGACTATTAAAGATTTTGTAAATTCTTCCTGAATTGGAATTGTTCTCGATGAAACCATTGATTCAAATTGAGATTTGAAATAATAAAATAATAATTTAAAAATTTCCCTTTGAATTTAAATAAATTTTGAAAGGACTATGGTATTATGGTTTGAAAGAATATTCTATTTTGAACATAAACCTATTTTGAAACAATCATGACATTAATATGAAATATTATTCTATTTTGAATATGAATCGATTTCGAAATTATTATGGCCATTTCAAAACAAAAATTATACTTTATTTTGAATATAAATCGATTTATTTTATGATTATGATATCATGATATGAACTATGTTATATTTTGAATATAAATCGATTTGGAATATAAAACTGGAAAATGAATACTAAATTTCATGAAAGGGGTTAAAGCGATAAAGGGGTTATCGAAAATGGAATTAAGCAAACCTTGATTACAACTGAATCGAGAACCATTGGGAAGGAGATTTAAATGGGAAATATGAAATGATCCATAACTAATTTTTTAAAAATACGCTTATTACTTGTTCTCAATTTGATGAAACATCGGGGATTTTCTGAGAAATGTGTAATTGGATTGAAAATATTCTCACTACCAGTTTTTCATCTGTATCGGTAAATGGTAAATCTAGTAGTTTATTCAAATAAAGCGAGGTCTTAGACAAGGTGATCCCCTTTCCCTGCTCATTTTCGTGTTAGTGGTTGATGTGTTTAATCAAATGGCTAAGAAAGCTACACATGAAGGTTTTTTAGCAGGTATTTCACTTCCAAATTCAGGCCTGTCTATTTCAAATTTGCAGTTTGCCGATGACAGCATAATCTTTTCATCAACTAAAGTCAATCATGTTCACGGTCTCAGAATGCTTCTATATGTTTTTGAGCTGGTTTCTGGTCTTTCAATTAATTTTGGTAAGAATTCTATTATAATTCTTGGCAAATCTAATCATCTTGGTAATCTTATCTCTTCCATTCTTAACTGTCAAGTGTCTGGGTTCCCTTTAACCTACGTTGGTGTTCCTTATAAACCTACAAAGCTTTGCAAAACTAATTGGTATCCTCTTATTAACAAAATTTAGTCCAGACTTGCTTCATGGAAAGCTAACTCTCTCATCCGTAGGTCGAGTGGTGTTGGTTAAATCTGTTCTTTCTGCTATCCCAACTTATTGGATATCATTTCATAAATTACCAGTTTGGGTAATAAACAAAATTGACTCAATTAGAAGCTCTTTTTTATGGAATGGTAGTAAATGCAAGAAATTGATAAATTGGAAAACTTTTTGCCTTCACCAGAATCGGGGGGACTGGGAGTTATCAACCTTTCTTTATTTAACCTCTCATTATAATCAAAATGGATATGGAGATTAATTACTCCAAGTTATCTCATTTGGAAAGAATGGATTTTAATACGTTATTATGAGGCTAATCCATTTTTTTGTCCTTCATTTTAATCCTATTTGTAAAGTGTCCCCTTTTTGGTCTGGTGTACTTTCATCTGTTCCTCGTACTCGTAATCTCTTCCTTGTTTCCCTAGACAATGGAGCTAACTGCTTGTTTTGGCATGATATTTGGCATGGTGAATTTTCCTTATCTTATGTGTTCTCTGCTCTTTATTCCCACATTAACTACTCTCATCTCTCTGTTGCTAATATTTTCAATGCTGGTATTAACAGTCTTTGTCCTCAAGTTTCATTTGATACTTCAGTTCTCATGAATCTTTTTTCTATCTGTGATGTGCTCTCTGATATACAAGCTGTTGATTCACCTTAGCATTTTATATGGGTGCTTTCTCCTTCAAAAGTATTTTCTGTTACTTCATGCTATCGGTTTCTAAGCTACTCGGGGAGGAGCTTTTCTTTTGCTAGACTTTGGAAATGTAAAACTTCTCCAAAAATGTTGTTTCTTCAGTGGTGTTTGATTCGTAACAAAATAAATACTCTCAGTAAATTGTTTCGTTGCAATATTGTCCCCAACCCCAGATGTGTCTTATGTAATGAGCATGATGAAACAATCCAGCACTTGTTTTTTGAATGTGATTTCTCTTACCAATTTGGGTATCAGCAAGTATTCATTTGTTGGGTCTCACACCAGTTATATCCTTACTTTATGATTACTGGCAATGAATCTACTGATAAGAAGAGGGACATCTTAATTTTGATATACTGTTGGCGTATCTGGAAGCAACGAAATGATTTTGTTTTTAATAAAAGGAAGGGCAATGTGCTCAGTGTTTGCAGGAAAATTGATTAGTTTTATTGTCTTTGGACAGGAATACAAGCTATTCCTCTTAATCTTTCCTTGCCTAAACCTTCTCCTGCTGAATCGGCGGGAAGCAATTATGTTAGCTCAAGCCATGAGCTCGTCTGAAGACTGATTCTCTTAGTTGCTCACTTCTATTGTTGCAGTCTACGTAAATTATATTATGCTATGGTGTTTGCTCTTTCTTTGTTTTTGCGTGACTAGTTGTTTGTATGATGGTAGCAATTGTAGAACTATTTGAATCAGTTGCATTTTGGCCACCAGTTGGGCTTGTCAGCTGGATATTACCTATATTATTATAATATTATATTAACCAGCTGTGTAGCACCATGCTACACATCCGTTTGCTCAAAAAAAATATGCTTATTACTTGGAAAGATCGGGATCGAATATTTGTTCGAAAACCATTCCAAGTAGTAATACGACGTTATAAAGAAATTGAAGACTTGGAAATCGATAAGTGAAGACAGAGAATCTTTGAATTGTTTGTGTTAGATCCAAAATTGGCTCTAACACCAAAACGAGCATGGATTTTACTGAAATGAAATCAAAGACGAAGAAAACACACAATTTATAGTGGTTCGGCTTAAATAGCCTATGTCCACTTTCTACTCTTTGAATTGATGTCTTGAATGCAAGTACAACAACGATTCTCACTCAATTTTCGCTTATACAATACATTTATTCACTCAATTTCCTTCACAATATGATTCAAAATATGATATGAATAAGTTGATGAAATTCGGATAGCAAAGGAGTTTGAGTTCTGAAAATGCCAAAAGATCTTTCCAAATGCCTCTTGATGGTGTATTTATAGGTGAAAAATGCTTCTGGGATGGCTTCAGTTCGGATCCACGTGGCCTCCATTCCATCACTTTCGTGTTCGGATGGGATATGGTAGTGACAACACGTCAATTTAGTGGCAAACACGTGTAGAACGTGGGCATAACCGCTCCGTATTTCAAGGGAACGTGGGTGAAACTATCACTGCATAGGATTGGGTCGACGGTATAAGAGGGAATGGGATCGGATCAACTCATTTCGAACCGATCCGGTCTTGGCGAGGCTTCTCTTCTTTCCGTTCTGCTCTGTTCTAACTTTGCAATGAAGATCCGATCCGGCTTGTTCTAGGAATAAGTGTTCTTCAGTATTTGATCTCTTAACTTTGTGTAGCCTAACTCGCAAAGTAGGCTAACATTTTGCCCCCTCAAAGGACGCTTCTATTGAAAATGGAGCGTGCTTTGACGTTATCTGTCCATCAGTTTCTGAACTTGAATTGTTGAATAGTCGCTTCCATTTGTTTATAGGGATGTGTTGCTTCATAAAGTCATGTCTCTTACAGCCTACGAATGCACCAAAAAGTTCATGGATTTCCTTCTTCGGTTCAAACAGCTTTGAGAAGTCTGATCGATGTCCAGTGATTCCACCAGGTAAGCTCTTTGTTTAATTTTATTTTCCTTTAAATTCAATTCGTATGCCGAGTCAATGTGTGTGATTCCATTGGGGTTCGATTTCCAATCCGAATAGTTTTCCTACACTTCAGTATTATTGAACGAATGGGCTAAATACCCGTATGAGCCAGTTCTCCGGTCCAATCAGATTGGAGGGACACGATGGCAGGAATACAAAGGGCCATTCCTCTTTTATATAAATTCGTCTTTTCTCCATTTCCTTCTCCCTTCTTTTATTTCTATCGTTTTTTCCCGAAATATGCACCAAAGAAAAACAAAACCCTAACTCCTAAAATTTTAGGAATTCTCCTTTAATCCTCAAATCAATTACTTAGGTGTTTTGACTTGATTTCAATTCAAATTCACGAATCGTTTGAGCGATTTCAGCATGGAGTTTAGTCGACGCCACGCCTTTCTCCTCCTCGCCACCGTCGTTGATGGCCTCATCAACATCTCGAGGCGGTTGTGGAGGAGGATTCAAGCTAACGTAGGTCATGCCAACAATAGGCACTTCAGCTTTGATTTTGTTTTTGGCATGAAACTGGGTTCGGTACTGATGAAGGAATAGAGGAGATGAAGAAGGAGAAGAGAGAAAGGAAAAGGATCGGTAAGAGGTGGATTGATTGGTGCCAGGGTGCTGGGGATAGAGCATGGAGCATCGGATCAGATCGGGAAACATGGCGATGGATGGAGTAGATAAGCTTAGGATTTTTGGGGGTTTACTGGATCGGTTCGGCCTGATGTTAGCCGATACGAATAGATTCTCCATCTCAAAGCTGGCTCTATCTCCTCAAGGGTTCTGAACCGATCTGATATAGCTCAACCTAGAGCTCCGAATCGATTCACTTCTAACACTGATCCGCTCTTATCTGCCTTGAAAGTGCATGCTCCGAACCGGTCCGGTTCAATGCTACATAACCGATCTGAACCATTAAGCTTTGTTTTGAAACATAACCACACTATAACCAACTCAACAAACACTAAACATGACTTCCATCTCCATGGACATTTAGGATAGAGCCTTTTTTGCTGTAATTTTTGGAATGTTCATATGCACACATAATGGCTTTTTCCGTCTTTACGTTGCATTTCTTTACGCACTTGTACATTTTAGCTTACACACACGCACAAGGGGATACAGGCTATTTTACTCTAACTTATGTTATTGCCCCTTCAGTAGTTTAGCGACCATGGCAGAGAGAAGTTCAACTAGGTTAGCAGAAAAGAGAGAAGTCGCAGAAACTTCTGAGAAACTCACTCTTGATGACATATCCTCTCCCTCAGACCCTGAATGGGATGATGAGGGCCCAGATTATAAAGTGGAAGCACACAATAGTGAAATATCTTCTGGTAGTGAAGTTTCTCTTGGTGATGAAGAGGAAGGAGGGATAGGAGATGATCGTGCTCCCGACGAGTTTGAAAGTGCCACTATATTGGAGTTGCCCAAAGATTCTGTTGATTTGATGATCGATGATGATAGACTCATCTGAATATGTCTAAAGCATGGGATATTAAAAAGAGATACCTTGGTGCCATAGAAAATGGATCGCCCCCACAATCCACTAGAAGGATTTATGGAAATTACGTGATTGATGTGTCTGGTCGGGGCTATTCCACCGTTTCCGCCTTCTGTCGTTGATTTTCTGAGATAGATGCGGATTGCCCCCATGCAATTACATCCCAACTCTTATGCTTATTTATACACCTTGTATATAGCATACAAAGAAATTTTAGGTATAGAGCCTACCTTTGATGACGTCCACTTTTTTTATAATTTCAAGCATCAGACTCAAGAAACTCCCTCCTTCTCATATTTTGAATCAGTCCCGAAAAGGAAAATTATTACTGTTCCATTTAGCAGCAAGGCTGGTGATTCTAAACTTGAATGGTTTTTATCGGACAGCAGCCGAGGTGCGCTAGGAGATGGACCAAATCAAGTAAAGTGCCGACTTTCTAGATTTCAATTTTAAATGCTCATGCCAACACATTAATTTTCTTTCTTTTTCGTTCGCATTTGATAACCCAAAGCAAATATCGGGTCAACTATATTTTGATCATTTGCATCGGCTGTTCAATGGTGACAAAAAGTTCTTGACCATAGACGAAGTTCTTAAGGATGAGTATCTCCATTATCACGGGTTACTATCTATTACCCGTAGTATAGGGCATGGGATGGGTCCATATGTATATACCCCCGGTCGACATTATTCCTGAGACAGGTGAGGGCTCAAAAGATCCAACGATACCTCTTAGGACTTCTCCTTCTCCATCCTCAACTCAGGACGATGAATTAGCCAACATAGCTGAAAAGCACAGAGAAGGGTATACCATCCCTGATGATGCCATTTCTCCTGAGAAGTCAACATCTCCTAAAGAGCTACCACTAGATGCTTCTCAAGGAGATGCTCCTACTATCGACGATTCCACATTTAAGGGTTTAGGAAATCTTCCCTTGCTCGAAACTATCTATACTTCAGAGGACTTTGGAATGAATCCTTTAACCTTCACTTCTTCAGAGGAGACTACTCCCGTGAAGACCAAAGAGCCCACTCATGCCATTCTGGCTTCAGACTCGGGTTTGTTGGGGGGAACAACACTTAGGATGCACATAACACATTAGCACTGCACGTCACAGCACTCATGTCTTATGTGAACATTGATTCTGATCTTCACTTATATTGTTGCGCAGGTACAATATCTCGTCCTTACTATGATGTCAGAAAAATTCGTCGTAGTATGTCCAAACCTCCTTCTAACATCGAGCATGATCGCCGTGACAGCCGGGACTGAGATGACAGAAGACCTCATGATTCTCATCGACCTCGCACTTCACGCTCTCGTTCTCTTGTTCGGTAGGATCCAGACAGGTATAAGAGCCACCAAAGTCGCCGTGGGGAAGACACATCACAATCCAAAGATCGAACTTCTCCCCAGGACAAATATAATCGAGAGAAAAGTCCACCGAAACACAGTGATTCATGAGACAAGCACAAAGCTTCTGAGAAGCGATCTGAAAAAGGCAATGCAGCCATTGTCCCTATTAAGCGGAAACACATTGAACTATCATACTGCAAACCCCCACCACTGGATGCTAATTCCAAAACTAAACTGGCATATCTGGAGAAGCAGTTCCCAGATCACTACTTTGAGAATTTAACTTTTTTACCTGAGCTCGAGCCTATTTCTTCAAAGTGGGAAGATGAGGCGAAGGCAAAGATTGACGCAGTAGAGAATACAAGTATTCACGCAATCTCTCCAGAATCACTCGAGCCTTAATTACAGACGTTGATGCAATGAAGAAGGCTGCAGATTCTGATGAGAATGTTTTGAAAAATCTAGAGAAGGACTTAGAAGATACACAGGCTCAACTTGTCATTGCTCAACGATATGCCAATAACTTCAAAAAGCAATCTGAGGAATTACAAAAGCATTATCCTGACTTGTTGGAATCTCATAGTCAAGAGCATTTGGAGTTGAAGAAACAAGCGGAAGATGCTGAGTCAGACAGTGTCAAAATGAAACTGGCTTACAATACTCTTGAGCAAGAAAAGGCCGAGTTAGCGAGGAAGAATGCCGAGTTAGAGAAACGAAATGCTGACTTCGAATCCAAGTTAACGGAAGCCGAGACTAGGACTGCCTTAGCTGAGGGGAATGTGGATAGCGCTATTAAGTCTGCTGAAGAAACTCATAAACAACTATCAGAGGCTCAAGAAGAATTGCACGGCTTTGGCAAACTAATGATTGAATTCTTTGCACACATAATCCGTCACCGAAACATCTCTTGGATCGAAGACTATCCGACTACCTTAGTTCATGTATGGAGTCAAATCATCGAATGGGAAAAAGAGGAACTTATGGTATACTTCATTGATGAAGACAAACTCATGGAGAAGTATCTGAGAGATGATGAACCGGCACGTCTGGCCGAGGGGCGTCGCCTTATTGCTGTTGCCATGGAGGAGGAGAAACGCCAAGCAAAGAAAAGAATATCCTTGAAGTTGGTTCTTCTTCTGCTACCGCCGAAGCTACTGGAGTTGAGGGATATGATCTCGAGAATCCGGTAATTCCTAGAGCGTCTCTTTTATCACCTATATCTGAATCTGCATCATAGACGGTAGCCGCCCCAATTGAGAAATCATCAGAAGGTATTTCCACCTTTTCACCCCAATTCATCAAGACCCTCTCTACCTTTCATCACATCATTGGTCAATCGATCGAGGATTCTTTATTTTCTCCTGAGTTGATAATTGTTGCTTCTCATTCTATAGGTGCTGGACCAGCCAAGACGATATATGAGCCTCGGGGAACCACCATTGGGGAAGAATCCATGGAAAAGGATCAGGGAGGACAGGATAAGGCTACCATCATCGAATCCGGAGGGGGAGCTAAACCGCCTAAGGCCAACACTTCTCATGATGATGAAATGATAGACGCTTTGAAAGACGACGATGGTAATGAGGGGGCATAAAGAAGATCTTGATGTTGCTATAACTGGGGATTCGAAAAATGCTGATGACATGATTTTGGCTGAAATGAAAGCTGAACAAGACAAGCGCATGCAGCTGAAAGTCGAGGAATTAAACCCCAAAAGCCTTAAGCCCCTTGCAGTGGTGGATGCTGGATCGAGGTTAGTTGTTAAGCTTTCAACTAGGTCAATTACAGAAGAGCTTGCTAAAAAATCTTCTCTTGATTCCAGTGTTCCGACTCCTGGGAAGAAATTTACGGATTCTGGTACTTCATCTACAGAGAAGAAGAAGCCAAAGCGTCTCATGTTTGATGCTGAAAAAAAGCTAGAAATGCTCTTAAGGCTGCCAAAAAGTTCAAGTCTACTGCAATGCCCGAGTGATAATGCGCTTTGTTTTATTTTTTTTATTTTGATATTCAACTGGTCCACTATTATTATAGTGAGTGCGGACCTCGCATCTTTTGCTTAGCCTTCCTGTATAAACTCACATGTTTGTGAATAAAGTGGTTTGTTCCCTGCAATGTCTGATATTCGTAAATTAACATTTAAGTAAAGTCATTATATGAACAACATGTCATATCATAGTTATATAATAAAGTCGTTATTAAGGGGAACACGTGTACATATATATGCCCCCAATCAATCTTGGATAATTGATTAAGACTTATTCAAGATTGATTAAATTCAAAATTCAGCTGCCCCCGATTCTCTAACGGGGCCATATTCTTTTCGTCATTGATGCTTATTCTTTTTAGCATCTTTTTACTCTCCTGTCTCATAACCAGGTTAGAGTATTACTGAGGCAGTCTCTTATCGGGGTGCACCTTCATGCCTCAAGGGACGTCATCTTCCCGTCCTTTATACTCTCTCTCTCTCTCTCTCGTTTCATGAGAGTTAGAGTTAGGAATGTCGTCTTCCCATTCTTTGCATCTTATCATGCAAACAGTATTTTTGTTTGCTCCTGCACATAGGTTATCTCCAATTTTTGAAATTTAATTTAATGTTTTGTGTTTCATTGTCATGACAAAATAATGGCTGAAGATATAGATAATGCAGGAAAGTAAATGACACACGATATTTTTATAGTGGTTCAGCTAAGTCGTAGCCTACATCCACTTCATAATCCTTTGTTCATATAAACAAACTTTTTAAGGCAAGTCGTGCCTTTTTACGTAGCTTATAAAAACAAAAAGGAAGACATTTCATATTTAGCTCAGGTATTGTCGCAAGTGCTGAGCATTCCAAGCTCTGGGAATCTCTTCGCCATCCACAGTCGTTAGCTTGAATGCTCTTGTATCAAGCTTCTGTTGGATGGTGTATGGCCCTTCCCATTTTGGACCCAATTGGGTTGAAGGTGGGAAGACTTGTTTCAATACTATGTCTCTTGGTTTAAAGGTTTTGAAGAGAATTTTCCGGTCATAGTAACGTGATACTTGATGTCGATGTCTTGAGGCACGCAAGTCTGTTTCATCTCTTTTTTCTTCAACCATATCAAGAGACTCTAGGATGAGTGTTCTATTTGTCATCGGGTCATAGTATGTGACTCGATGAGAAGGGACTTCTAATTCTACCGGGATTGTTGCTTCTGATCCGAAAGAAAGTGAATAGGGAGTATGGACAGTGGACATCTTAAAGGTTGTCTTGTAGGCCCATAAAGCTAGTGGCAACTCATCTACCCACTTGGCTTTGGCCCGCTCCAACCGCTTCTTGAGAATATGTTTATTGCTTCGACCTGGCCGTTTGACTGCGGGTGAGCTACAGCAGTGTATCGTTTATCAATCTTGTACTTCTGGCAGAAGTTTCTGAATTCGATGCTGTCAAATTTTGTCCCATTATCAGTTATGATGGTCTTCGGTATCCCAAATCAACAGATAAAGTTTCTGACCACAAAACTAATCACCTTTCTTGCCGTGATCGTTGTTAAAGGTTCAACTTCCACCCATTTCGTGAAATAGTCCACGGTGACGATCGCGTACTTTGCTCCCCCTCTAGCAATAGGTAACACTCGAATAATATCAATTCCCCACATAGCAAATGGCCATGGACTTACCATTGACTTGAGCTGAGTCGGAGGTGCTCTGGGAATCTTGGTGAATCTTTGACATCGGTTGCAGCATCGTGAATAATCAGCCGTGTCTTTATTCATGGTAAGCCAAAAATATCCATACCGTAATACTTTCTTTGCTAGGATTTGGCCCCCGATGTGGTCCCCCACACTCACCTTCATGTACTTCTTAAAGTACACGTTTGATGTCGTCGTGTGCGATACACCGTAGTAGGGCATTGAAAACCCTTGGCGATAAAGGATGTCGTCCTGTAAAACGTATCTTGCAGCCTAACGTCTTATAGCTCGTCTTTCGCTTTTCTTCAATGGGAGGGTTCCATTCTTGAGAAAATTTTTGATCGGTGTCATCCATGATTCTCTCTCTGGATCAACTTCCAAAGCTAGTTCCACTTCCATCAGGTCGAAATTCGGTGATTCCTAAACCTCTATTGGAACCATTTCAGTTTCTTCGGGATTATCAGAAATTGCTAGTTTTGCCAACCGATCTTCTTTCTGATTTTCTGTTCTTGGAATATGCGTTATGATGTAATGCTCCAAACTACCCAACAACCCCTTTACCTTTTTGAGGTAAGTAACGAGTCGAGGTTCTTTAGCAACAAATCCTCCTGTACCTGGCACACAACTATCTTGGAATCGCAGCATATATCCAGTGTCTTCACCCCTTGTTCTTTGGCGAGTTTCTGCCTGACAATCAAGGCTTCATACTCTGAATCATTATTGGTGGCAGCAAATTCTAATCGCAATGCATAGTAAATAGATCGTCCTTTAGGAGTTATTAAAATAATTTCGGCGCTGGACCTTCGATCATATTTGGCTTCGTCCATATATAGCTTCCACGGACTAAGCTTTAATTCTTGGTCCAAAGTAACCACCTTGTCACCTACCGTTTCCTCTTCGGGAATTGTGAATTCGGCTATAAAGTCGGCCAATGCCTGCCCCCTTATTGATCTCCGTGGCTGAAAAATTAAATCGAATTGACTCAACTCGATGTTCCATTTAAGTAACCCCCCGATGCTTTGGGTTTTTGCAACACTTGTCTTAAAGGTTTATCGGTATATACAACTATCGGGTGAGCCTGAAAGTAATGACGAAGTTTGCGGGAAGCAATCAGGAGGCTATAAGCAAGATTTTCTATCTTCGGATAATTACGTTCTGCAACAGCTAGCTTCTTGCTCACGTAATATACAGGCCTCTGGATTTTATCCTCTTAACGTACCAATGTTGTACTGACGGCATGGGATGATACCGCTAGGTAGACAAACAAATCCTCATGTTCCACGGGTTTTGATAATATTGGAGGCTTTTCTAATAAGTCTAATAAATTATGGAAAGCCTCCACACAATCAGGGGTCCACTCAAAATTTTGTTTTCCTTGTTTTATCAGATCGAAGAAAGGTACGCACTTATCTGTGGCTTTGGAGATAAACCTGCTCAATGCAACAACTTTTTCGGCTAGGCTTTGAACATCCTTAATCTTTCGTGGTTCTTCAATATTCCTTATTGCTACTATTTGTCTAGGATTTATCTCAATCCCTCTAGAACTTACGATAAACCCCAGGAATTTCCTAGATGCGACACCAACGAGCATTTTAGGGGGTTTAATTTCATTCCATACCTTTGAAGAATATAGAACATTTCAGCTAAGTCCCTTGTATGGTCAGAAGATTGTTTAGACATCACAAGCATGTCATCCACATAAACCTCCATAGTTTTCCCAATTTGATTATAGAACAGCGGTTGACCAAATGCTGATACGTGGCTCCTGCATTCTTTAATCCAAATGGCATTACCACATAACAATATAACCCAAAGTCTGTGATGAAACTTGTATGCTCCTGGTCTAGTACGTGCATGGGAATTTGATTGTACCCTGAATAGGCATCCATAAAAGATAAAAGCTCATGTCCGGCTGTCGAGTCTACTAGTTGATCAATCCTGGGAAGAGGAAAACTATCCTTTGGACAAGCCTTGTTCAAATTAGAGAAGTCAATACATATACGCCACTTCCCGTTAGATTTTTTGGCCAGGACAGGATTCGATATCCAGTCGGCATATTTCGAATCCTTAATGAACCCATTATCCTTCAATTTCTCTACCTCTTCCTTCAAAGCTGCTGACCGCTCTGGGCCTAACATTCGTCTCTTCCGTTTGACCAGTGGGTGCTTTGGATTAATGCATAAAGAGTGGCTCAAATGGCAAGCGAAATCCCATACATGTCAGCATGAGTCTAGGCAAACACATCCAAATTTGCCCTTAAGAAATCAACCAACTCTTTCGCTCGAATTGGATCTAGTTGCGAGCCGATCTTTAGTAATTTTGTCGAATCTGTCTCATCAATAGGTATATCTATTGTTGTCTCGTTGGGAGTCGCCTTTCTATCCTTAGGTTCTCTATCCTCTCTGGAATTTATATCCTCGAGCACATTTAAGGGCGACTCTCTTGGGGTTGGACCCCTTAATTGTTATGCTCAGTTTTCCTTCGAAGGGGCAGAATCGTCCTTAGATTCTATATTCAACCCCTTCATTAGCATCTTCAACTCCATCATGTAACAAGCTCGTCCCGTAGCTTGGTCGCCTATCATCACCCTAATTCCTGCGTCAGTCGGGAATTTGAGCAGCAAGCACCAAGGTGCAATACATGCCCTAAACTCGGCAAGGGCCGGTCGGCCTAGGAAAGCATTGTAGGGTGACTCTACATCCAAAACTACAAATGGAAGGATTCTTACTCTCTGGCGACCTCCCTGTCCTAATGTTACTGGTTATTCTACGTAGCCCATCAGAGCCATTGACACCCCATTGAAGCCTCGTATCCATTCTTTGCAGGGCTTTAGATCTTTTGCTTCAAGTCTCATTTGTTCAAAAGCTTTCTTGAAGAGGATATTGATCGAACTCCCGCTGTCCACCAACGCTTTATGGACTAAAGCAGGGCCGATGGTCGTGGTAATTACCAGTGGGACTTCAGTTGGGGATTGAATTCCGGAATCATCTCTACTACGGAATATGACGTCGTCTGACGTCGTCTTTTGTTGTTTTACTGGAGTAATGTCTTTGAGGTTACTGCATTCTCCTACCTCAAAGTGCTTGGCGGCATTGACGTACTGATCCATCACTTTGAAACTACGGCTAGCTAGGTGGGGTCTGCCTATAATGGTATAGATAACGATCCTCTTACCTTTCTGCTGGGCTATGGGTTTAGAAGTAGGCTGGTTTTGGTTCGCGGCTTGTCCCCCTTGCCCCCTGTCTCTTGGGGCAACCTAGTACTCGTCTAACTTACCTTCCCGCAGCAATCTTTAAACTCCATCTCTCAAATGATGGCATTCGTTGGTGGAATGACTGCGGGTCCCATGGAACAAACAAAACTTTCCCGTTGTGATCTCTTTTTCAGTGGAGTCTCTAGGTGGTGGCTTTTTGTATTGCAATATGTTGTATGTGTCCAAATAAATATTTTCCAAGGTATCATTCAATGGAGAATAGTTTCCAAAAGTTTGGAATCGAGGTCATTTGCTGGAATTGTTCCCTCGATTCCTACTCCTCCTATTGCTGTTTCCATTCTGATTGCTGTTACCCCCATTCTGGTTGCCGACGTTCACTTCAACCTTCTCTGAATTGTCACCAGATTGTTTCACAGCAACATTACTTTGGACACCTTCCCTCGAGGCCCCTTCGTACTTTCTCTTCCTATTTGCATGAGCTTCTTCTCTCCTTAAGCGAATATCAGCTTTTTCGTAGAACAATTCCTATTAGGGAGCAGTTTTCTGGATAGATAATCCCCAAATTCTATGTCCTAGTCAAATCCTTCTATTAAAGACATCAGAATAGTGGGTTCATGAAGGTCACTATCTTCGGTGACAGCCAGGTTGAAGCGGTCCAAATATGACTTCAGAGATTCCCCTGGAGCCTGTTTAATCCTTGACGGCTCTATGACGCTTTTGGATTTTCGAGCGTGAAGTCGAAACTGGTTCATAGAGCGATCACTCAATTCTGTGAAATTGGATACTGACCGTGGAGGGAGTCGGGTAAACCACATTAATGCTACGTCTTCTAGATAAATCAGAAAGGCCTTGCATTTTATAGTGTCTGGAGCTGCTGCTGCATTCATGAACCATGCATACCTCATCAGATGTTGTCCTGGGTCCATTCTCCCTGAATATCGATCCATTTGTGGCAAGTTGAATCGCCGACAGAACTGGAAATCTAATATATCATCTGTGAAGGGGGTATGACTTCGCTCAATGCCCCAATCCTCATTAGTGTATCATCGGCTTTCGGACATAATCTGATGCACGATCGCCCACACATCAGCATTTGTTAATGTCTGCACAGGTTCTTTAGGTCTGATATTCGGATTACCCCTAGGTTCCTAATTAGGAGATAACCTCATGTTTCTAGCGGCGGCTGCTCTACATTGCTCCCTATGCTCTCGGTCGATCTCAGGAGGAACGGGCTGGAGAAGTTGTTGTTTCATAGGATTAGTAATATTAGAACCCCTGGGTAGAACATGGGATCTATGCATGGGCAACAACATAGGCTCTCTCAAGCTCAGGACATCAGGCCCTAACACACGAGCGGCATCTTCGCGGGATCCTAAAGATCCAAAAGTTAACTGATCAAGATTATGAGGTCGCTCAAGTGGCCTTCTTTCATGAGGACGTCCCTCATCTGAAGAAGATGAATAATCTGCAGCAAGGCAGTGTGTTGGGGAAGGTGTCTTTTGCCTCGGGAGCTCCTTGAGTTCCCTACTCATGGTGATCATGTTCTCTTGCATGCGAAGACTATCACGCTTATAGGCTTCCAATGCCTCCTTAGTGCTCTGGAGCATTTCAAGAAAATGTGAAAAATCTCCTTGTGTGACGGGTGCAGATGGGTCAGGCTGATCATTGGTCATAGCGGTTGGAATCAGAGCATTGGTAGGAGCTCGAGTAGAAGTTCCAGCTTCACTTTGATTCGGGTCGGATCGGAGCACAGTGATACGGCCAGACCAGTTCGGATGGGGAGAGTAGGTGACTTCAACATCGCTGGATCAGATCGGATCGGTTCAGGGTCATCGGTTCGGATCGGTCCTTCCTGACCGGAACAGCCTGCTCCAGAGTCTTGACCACGCGACCTCGTCACAACCATTGTTTGTTGATCTTCGTTAACTTCATTCTCTCGATTACTTTGGATTTCCTTGCCTTTTCCTTTGGCCATAATTTCCAATTCTGCAGTGATTAACCAACAGGTACTTAAAGATGTCGAAAATAGAGGATTAACTTCTTTGAACTTGAAGGTCCAAATAGTAGAATGATAATCCCAAAAAGTGAAAAATTCTCAGTGAAAGCACCAAAATGTTAGATCCAAAATTGGCTCTAACACCCAAACGAGTAATGATTTTACTGAAATGAAATCAAAAGACGAAGAAAACACACAATTTATAGTGGTTCGCGTTAAATAGCCTACGTCCACTTTCTACTCTTTGAATTGATGTCTTGAATGCAAGTACAACAACGATTGTCACTCAATTTTCACTTATACAATACATTGATTCACTCAATTTTCTTCACAATATGATTCAAAAAATGATTGTAATCTGAATAAGTTGATGAAATTCGGATAGAAAAGGAGTTTGAGTTCTGAAAAATGCCAAAAGAACCTTCCAAATGCCTCTTGATGGTGTACTTTTAGGTGAAAAATGCTCCTGGGATGGCTACGGTTCGGATCCACGTGGCCTCCATTCCATCACTTTCGGGTTCGGATGGGATATGGGAGTGACAAAACATTAGTTTAATGGCAAACACGGGTAGAACGTAGGCATAACCGCTGCAGATTTCAAGGGAACGTGGGTGAAACTATCGATGCACAAGATCGGTTCGGCGGTATAAGAGGGAATGGGATCGGATCAACTCATTCCGAACCGATCCGGTCTTGGCGAGGCTTCTCTTCTTTCCGTTCCGCTCTGTTCTAACTTGGCAATGAAAATTCGATCCAGTCCGGCTTGCTCTAGGAATAAGTGTTCTTCAATATTTGGTCTTTTAACTTTGTGTAGCCTATCTCGCAAAGTAGGCTAACAGTTTGGATTGATTGCTAATGTCTCATTTGGGCTAATCACGCTATGTATTTGGTATTCACTGTTTGGATGTTAACCAGGAGATACTTAGCTTCGTGTCCTTCAATGATCTTCCGTGCCAGGAACCATCATGTTGGAAACCCAATAACCAATACGAGACATTCGATTTGTTTGTAAACTATGTATGTGGGCATAGTCACTATGCTTGCTAAGATTAGTATATTTTTTTGTGAAATGGTTTTCGACACTATGCACTAATACTAGTATTAATAGAGAGTTTTCACGTATGAAAGCATTTTTGGTTATCATAAGAAAAACTCGCCCATTTGGTGTACAATTGCATTGTGTGATGTGGGACGAGCTTATGATAGCTTCATTTTGCCAAAATTATTTACGAATTTCTATGCATGAAATTCACATGGAGTAAACCCGTTCCGCATTAGGGCATGGTTCGGTGAATTTCCCACAAAATTTCTTTTGATTACTGCACCTATAACACTCATGTTATTTCGTATTTTAATTTGACTAATATGAGAGTGATTTAGTTCTGATCCGAGTGTTTGTTGTATTTCTTTTTATGCAATACGCTCGGGTCAGGTACGAGTTGCAGTTAGTGAAGATTTCCTTGCCTTGAAGAACGAAGATGAAGATTTGGTATATCCACTATTTATGTGTATTACCCTACCCTTTGTTTCAGCTACCTTGTTTTATATACATGTGTAGGTGTACTCTAATAATCATTGTATATTACAGTTAAATGTATATTTTTCAACTGTTTTTGAACTATTAATTGTTTATTATATGTTATCCTTCCGCTGTGAGATTCTGCTATTGTTTTCCCTTCTTCCTTGCTTTTATTTTATTTTCCCAGTAACTACTTGCATTTGCGATCTGTTCGGGTCAGCATGTGTTGATCATTGTCGATTTGAATGGTCAAAAATCCAGGTCGTTACAACGTGGTATCAGAGCTTTGGTTAGCGACAACTTGAGCTCTGTTTAGGAACTAACTCATTAGAGATAGAATTAGTAACATCCTAGAATGGGTTTGTGTGAATATATGAGAGAGCGTACTTTTATTTTTTTGATATAAAGTGGTTTTATATTGTGTTGATTTGTTCCACTGAATACTTATATATTTTGGTTGATATATAGGATGCAATGGTATCGTAGGAATTTCTAAATACTCGAACAGAATGGATCGACATGATGGTGTTTTAGATTTTATTTTAAATGTATCAAATATATTATAGGTTTTAAGTATATATGCATTTGTTGTTAGTAGGTAATAATATTAAGTTATTACCAATTATGGTTGATTAAATAATAAATCTAGTAGGGAAAATCAAATGGTTTTAGAAAAGTTTGAAAATGAAATCTAATCAATATAATTGGTTGTAAAATATATTTTGCAAATAAAATGGAAATGAACTTGAGAACTCGGTTCTGGTACTTTTGAAAATAGATCTACCAATATTTTGAAATTATATAGTGTTATAAGTGAGTATTTTTGCAATGGAAATGATTACAAACAATTTTAAATGGAATAAATGTGTAATCCCCTCTTAGACCTTAGGAATAGCCTCGGTAATGAGTGCACGCATTATTGACGTTTATTTCGAAGAGTCAGAGTTGGGGAGACCACTCAGTAATTCCACAATTTGATTGATAAAAGATTTTGGAATTTAAATTGCCATGATATAATTTCTATATAATGACATAAGCATAGATTATTTAATTTTTCAAGTTGAAATAAACCCAGAATCGAGATTTTCAAGTTCTCTATTAAGTAATAATTTCAAATATGGATTAAAAACGTAATTAAGTTATGAAATGGGAATTTAGCCTGAGTTATGCTAAATAAAAATTGGATTAGGAAAACTTGAATCAGTTGAATGTTAAGTTTGAAATTAGGGTATGAAGATTAGCAAAAGGGAAAAATATAAATTAAAGTGTAAAACTCGGGAAATGGAAGGTGGAAAGTAACTATGGAGAATGAAATGGAGTGAAATTTTAAAATTGGTAGAGTTATGGTATTGAACGGAGTAAAATGTTGAGTTAAGAAAATGAAATAAAGCCGATTGAGTATTGGAGAAATGGAATGAGTTATATAAACAACAATAATTGACATTAATCCTTGTTAATAGATTCAGAATTTAACCAAATAAAATGAGGCAATGAAATAAACTGGAAATTAGAAGTGAATCTAAATAGTTATTTGGAATTGATATATGAAATAGATATGTAAGACAACTGAGTTAAATGAATCATAATTTAGAGATTTGAAATGCTGAAATGAGATATAAAAATTAAACTTGATTTGAGTTCATGGACTGAATTAAAAGAAATCAACATAAGGAAATTAAATAAGTCAATTTAGAATTCATATAGTTAGTTGGATTGAGTAAGTATAATTTGATTCGTACTAACGACCAATGAGTAAGTAAATGAATATATATATATATATAAGTGAATAAGAAAATGGTTAAATGAATGCAAAAAGGTTGAATGAATAACAATTGGACGTAAATAAAATGAACGAGCAATTGAGTATAAGCGAATGAAATGGAAAGTAATTCGTGGTGAATGAAAGAAATGGGGGTAAATCGAAACCAAATTCAATGTAAAATCTACTTTAAGAACAATGAAGCGACAAGGTGTTAAAGGTTTACCAAAATTTTAGAATTAAAGAGTTTGAAATATCGAATAAAATAAAATCGATGTTCATTGAAAACCTGAAATGTTCCATATTAGATGAAGAAGAAATAACCATAACTTTTGAAGGGATGATTGGAATTTGATGATTCCGGATTTTTTGGGAACCTTAGAAGCTGAACCAAAACTTTTATTAATAGGGCCTCGTCAAATTTTCATGTTTACTAGGTTGAAATCCGAGAGTTAGTTGTAGTTCTATGCGTAGAAGATGATAACTTAATGTGTATATCAGTATTGTTTTGACTATAACATCCTAAAGGATCATCGAATTTTGATGTGCTTGTACAATTTAGAAAGCTTAGGATCTAAACTTGGAATATAAAACTAGATATATTAATATTGAATTTCACGAAAGGGGTTAAAGAGATAACGGGGTTATGGAAAATGGAATGAAGAAAATCTTGATTATAACTGAATCGATAACCATTGGGAAGGAGATTTCAATGGGAAATCTGAAATGATCCATAACTATTGTTAAATGCGCTTATTACTTGGAAAGACTGGGATCGAATATTTGTTTGAAAACCATTCCAAGTAGTAATATGATGTTATAAAGGAATTGAAGACTTGGAAATCGATAAGTGAAGACCGAGAATCTTTGAATTGTTTGGATTGATTGCTGATGTCTCGTTTGGGCCGATCACCCAATACAAGGTTATAAGTGGCATGTGATATGAATATATTTAGAGATTTTTGGATTGTTGTTCCGTTCAGACCCAGAACAGACTTGTATGTATTGTGTGTCTGACATTGAAATTAACTGCATAACACTGATCTCTGTGAATATATATCGAATTTGTGGCAATCAATTGTTCTTGTCTCTAAGACATATGAACTTAGAGGGTGTGTATTGATAGAAATCAATGACACATTATGAATTGTCAATGTGGCACACTCAAGTTGTAAAATGAACGAATGATGATCAAAGCTTGGCTTATCAAAGCATAGATTTGTGTATATCGTGACATCGTCGAACCTCGCACCTGAGATTGATGGTAAACTGATGGTTGGGTTGTATACATAATCATTAGCGAAAATCAAAAACTACGGCGGTAGATATACCTCGAAAATTGAGAAAATAAAGTATATATGGTGTCTGACGTCTGGATTTTACCCGGATACATACTTTGCGCTATGTATTCGATGCCCGCTGTCTGGATGTTAACCAGGAGATACTTAGCTTCGTGTCCTCTAATGATCTTTCGTGCCAGGAACCATCATGTTGGAAACCCAATAAACACTATGAGCCATTCAATTTGTTTGTAAACTATGTATGTGGGCATAGTCACTATGCTTGCTAAGATTAAATATTTATTTGTGAAATGGTTTTCGACACTATGCACTAATACTAGTATTAAAAGAGTTTTTTCAAGAATGAAAGCAATTTTAGTTATCATAAGAAAAAACTCGCCCATTTGGTGTGTGCTTGCATTGTGTGATGTGGGACGAGATTATGATAGCTTCATTTTTATAAAATCATTTGCGAGTTTCTATGCACGAAATTCACATGGAGTAAACCCGTTCTGCATTACCGACGTGGTCCGGTGAATTTCCCACAACATTTCTTTTGTTACTGCACCTATATCACTCATGGTATTTCGTATTTTAATTTGACTAATATGAGAATGATTTAGTTCTGATCCAAGTGTTTGTTGTGTTTCTTTTTATGCAATACGCTCGGGTCATGTATGAGTTGCAGTTAGCGAAGATTTCCTAGCATTTCCTTGCCTCTAAGAATAAAGACAAAGATTTGGTATATCCACTATATATGTGTTTTCCCTTACCCTTTGTTTCAGCTGCCTTGTTATATATACATGTGTATGTGTACTCTGATAATCATTGTATATTATAGTCAAATGTATATTTTCAACTGCTTTTGTTAATTGTTTATTATATGTTACCCTTCCTTTAGGAGATTCTGCTATTGTTTTCCCTTCTTCCTTGCTTTTCTTTTATTTTCCTTGCAACTACCTGCATTTGCGATCTGTTCGGATCGGCATGTGTTGATCATTGTCGATTTGAACGGTCAAAAATCCAGGTCGTTACATTAACAATGATAATTTGGCTTTTCGGACTTATCACTATTTTAATTGGTTGGTCAATTACAGAAACTTGTGGTGCTTGTTGATTTGAAGATGCTGTCTAATTATTTGATGCAGTGGATCCAAGAGCAGTGTCGAATCACCCATGATGACAGAAAGAACTTGACTGATGGTTCAGAAATGAAGAACAGTGATAGGTTGAAGATTGGTCACTTATTTGATGCTGAAGACTATAGACTTCACTTCAGGTAATCTATAACTAGTTGTATATCAAGTGATGATCGTTTTATGATGACTGACTCTGGTATGACAATTTCTTTAATTGATTTCTTAGTTTTCTTGGCAGAAAAAATTGATTTTCTTTGATTTTCACTGATCTACCTTATATGATTCAGATCTGTTGCAGGCAAGCAATGGATTAGGCGAGGCACTGATCTGAAGATTGGCCAACTCTCAAATGATGAGTTATACAACTCAGATGAGAGGATTAAACCAAAGTGATGAAGAAACTCTGATGAGTTTGATCACTTTATCCCAATAACTGGATCGATTAAGCAATATTGTTGTTAAGCTGTTGCTTTGATACTATAAAAGAAATTTGGCAAAAATGTAATTTGCCTTTCTGTAATTATGTTCCAGACTAAAGATTGAAATATTGGAGAAGTGTTTTGATTCTTATTTCAGAAAGAAAATCGATACAGATAATGATGTACATTCTTTTATTTATAAGTACAAATATTAGTTATGGGCTAAAATGTAAGAAAGTTTATATATATGCTAACAGAAGAAAAAAGCGGAGAGTATAGAGGCAATGTGATTAGTGGGATTCAGGAATGTACAGTGTATGTTGAACCAGATTGTATACATGAGATGTATAACCCCAGCTGACATTTCCATTTACTTTATTTCATAATAGTATAGATTTGATAGTCATTAATATAGTTTAATCAAATATTTAAAAAAGGCTTGATTTCATACTGTAAAGAATTATTGACTAAATATTTGCACAACCATCTTGAAAGGCATATGTCTTTGACCAATATGTTTATTTGCATACCCAAAGTCTTATAGTTTTTTCTTGTTTGCACACATTACGTTCAACTATTATAAAATATATCCACTTATAAATCTTGTGAATTGCTAAATTTTGAAGAATTTTTTATATGGTTTGGCCAATAAGGCATGAATTCATGGCGTAGTAGAGTGATCCCAAACCACTTAACTTGTTATCATTCTAGATATGAACATAACAAAGTTCGGCATTTGCGTGATGAGTTCAGTTAGGGGTATTAACCATTTGTTAATTTTCTCCATAAATCTCAATTTAATGAGTTTAGATCAAATTACAGAAGCAGAGGATTTTTTTCCCGCTTCCAGAAATGAAAAGTTGACAATTAATGAGTTAAATATACTATCATGGAAAACAAATGGGTATATCTAATATTTATCCTTCTTTTCATTACTTAAAAAATATAATAAATTCTAAAAATTTCCTTCTAATCATTATTTCCATATTTTTTAAAAAGATTAATAGAAAAACAATATATATTATTTATTTGCATGTATTTTATACTAAAATGTATAAATGTAATTCTAAGTACATTAACACAAGGTATAAAGACTAAATTTGGGTAAAAAAGATAGTATGTGACAAGAACTATAAAAAAATAATTGTCGACCACTTTTTGAAAGGGATAATAGTTGTTGACCCGCTTTTTAGTCAAAGCAGTCACACATGGAATTTCTGAACAACAATTCGCTCAACTGTTGGAAGCATCATCAGAAAACAGAAAACGGTTTGGCTGAAATCGCATTGCAAATAAAGAATGGCCTGAAACTCCTATCAGACGATCTCTTTTGGGCCCAAAAATAGCAATTACGGAGCTAAGCTCTGTAAATCTTGTATCCCTCAGAATCAGCTTCAATTTGAGCTTTCGTTTGGCTAAAACGGACTTATGGTTCGAAAGTTACGCCCGTTTCCGTGAATGCGTGCAGAACCGGAAACTTGGAATCTGAAATTAGCATAACCCATTCGGATCGGATCGGATATACGGATCGGATCGGAGCATAGAAGACCCGACTCGCCTAAAGTATTTTACACTGAAGTGCTTCCAGTCTTCGGATCGGAGAAGTCACCTCGGTTCGGATCGGCTAAAGGAAGACCCGACCCGCCTGAAGCTCCTTCTACTCGTCAAGCACGCTTGGCTTTGGACACTCCAGTTCAGATCGGATGGAGTACCGAACCGACCCCCTTTGACCTGCTGCTGCACTTCAGAATTGACCTATTCTTGTGGCACCGTTTCCTCCTACTTTCATGGATCACCTTCCACATGGCCTTACACGAATTGGAGAGGCTTTCTCAAATTTTGCCACTTAGTCACCACGTTCTATCAAGGCGTTGGATAGGGGACACTTGTCATTCATCCAGATCTCCTTAGGGCTTCTCTGCACCTATAAATACACCATCATATGGCGATTTCAGAGGATCTTTTGGCTCTCACTCATCAAGGCTTCCACCATTACTTCACGCAAGGCCATTGCTCAATAAGGAAGCCAAGTTCCACATTACAACATAAGGCTATCGTGTATAATCTTCCCTTTAATCTCCTCTCCTTCAGTGTAAACACGAGGATTTCGTGTATAAACAGCAAGCAAATAGTATTGTAATAGCTTCTTAGGATTTAAGAAACTATAAAGTGGACGTAGGCTTGGTTCGAGCCGAACCACTATAAAAATCTCGTGTGTCTCCTCTTATTTTTACTGCTTTTCTGCATTAATCTGTAATTGTGGGGTTTTCACATAATATTTGGGTGTTAGTGCCAGATTTCAGTCTAACAGTAGTAAACTTCATAATTTTAATTATTTTCAAGTTTGAGTTAAAACTTAGCTTGATGTGTAGAGTAGCACTAGAGAATATAAGAGAAGACTAAAATAATTTTCTACTCAAGAACGTGATTTCATAAACTAATTTCAAGGTTTACAATTTTGACATATTAAACGAGCAACCTCATAAAAGAAATCTTGTTAGTGACAATTAGCAAAACGGTGTCATCAATCTTTAGATGCAACAAAGTATGTTATTGATCATGTGAATCCATACATGTACCTTATCGAGGCTAAGTATAAGTAGTGTTCAGTAAAATAAATTAATCTTGTTGTTCTACAAAATCTCACACGGTGATCTTTATTTCATCCCAATATATAAGAGATGCATTGTTCATGTCCATAGGAAAACCAAATATCCATATTACTGATCTTGAATTAAAACAACTATGCTTCCTCAGAATAAACATTCTTGTGGAGGACCTAATGGTTTTAATCTCCTTTTTGCACTCATTTTTGGAATGGTATTCAATGTAATGTGCATAAAGCTGTTCATTAGATTTTTAAAAGGCTAATATGATGAAATCATTTAACTACACCAACATAGCTTTAATTCTTAAATGTAAGAACGCTGGTACAGTTAATTATTTTAGGCCAATATCATGCTGCAACAACATTTATAAATGCATTGCTAAGATATTGACTACTAGACTTAAGTTAGTTCTCCCTGACATTATATCCATGAACAATCTGCTTTTTCTTCCTTCAAGAAGCATTCTTGATATTGTTCTCATTACCCATGAACTGCATAAAGGGTATAATAGAAAAAACTGTTCTCCTAGAATTATGCTAAAACTTGATATTAGAAAAGCGTTTGATACGGTACAATGGACTACTATAACTAGGATTTTGTGCTATATGAATTTTCCGTCGTGTTTTGTGGCTTGGATTTACTCTTGCATTAGCACTATTCAATTTTCAATCAATGTCAGTGGTTCTTCTGTAGGATTTTTTGAGAGTAAACAGGGTATTCGCTAGGAGATCCTATCTCCGCGTATCTTTTCATTATCGTTATGGAGTTGCTCAATAGAATGTTAGACGAACTTGTTGACAATAATAAGTTCCTTTTGCATCCTAAGTGCAGAAACCCTAGAATCACGTCTCTTGTGTTTGTTGATGATTTAATTATTTTCTGTAAACCTGATTCTGCCACTCTTATGAATATTGTGGCCACTCTAGACAAGTTTTACACTTTGATTGGTCTTAAAATCAATACTAACAAATCAGAATTTAAAGCTGTAGGAATATCCAATTTTCAAATTACTCTAATTCGTAACTTGACTGGTCTCGCATGTAACACTGACTCTACTTCATATCTGGGATTGCCTCTTGTGACTTCTAGGATCACCACACTTCAATGTTTACCCTTATATGATAAGATCATTGCTAGGCTTGACTGTTGGTCATCTAGAATGCTCAGTCACGCTGGCATAGTCACTTTAATTAAAGTAGTTGTTATATCGATGCAAGTTTATTGGATCAGAACTTTTCTTCTTCCGCAAAAATTGATACATATGATTAGGACTGCTTTTACGAGATTTTTGTGGAAAGGCAGTGTTCACATAAAATACTTAACCCCTGTTTCCTTTACATTACTTGAAAAACCGATTTACAAAGGTGGTTTAGGCATTTTAAATATGTGCATGTGGAATATAGCTGCTAATGTTAAACATTGCAACGATGTCTTGTGTAAGAAGAATAGCCTTTAGGTTGATTGGTCTTATTCGCGTGTGATAAATAACAATAGTCTCTGGACTATGGCCGCTATAACCAGAACCATAGTTGGACATGGAAAAGTATTGTTAAGAATAGACATTTATTTTTTTCCTTTTTTAAATTTGGTGTGTGTGCATATCTTTATATAAGTTTTTTTCATGACCCTTGGTTGGATTTTGGCACCTTAATTGGGAAAAACCTATCTTATCTGGATATTATGCAAACTGGTATTGGTTGCAATAGTAATGTTGAGAGTGTAAGAAATGGTAGTCAGTTCTTGCTGCATGCTTCTTTGAATTAGCTAATCAATGCAGTTTGGGACAAGATTCGGGATAGCAATGTTCTAGGTAGCGCGCACAAGCGTGCAAACTGGAGTTGGAAAGGTGAGCTTTATTTTGTTAAAAATATGTACAAAGGACTACATGATGTTGCAACTATGCTTAATTGCAGATGGAGTAGAGTTATATGGAAAAAGGATAATGTGGCTAAGGAAAACATGCTAACCTGGAAAGTTTATCACCATGATCTCTTGACTAAGGACAAACTAATTCACTGTGGCATGCAAATTCCTCCTTCCTACAACATGTGTGACACAGAGGATGAAACAATGGACCATCTCTTTTTAAACTACTATACCACATCTCCTATTTTTCAGGCGGTTATTGCAAAGGTGGGGAGTGCTGGCAATGGTATGGCATTTAATTGGGAAGAGCTACTTAAGATATGCAAAGGAAAGACTACTAATGTAAGAATTACAATGAAGAAGTATTTAATCAAAATTTGGAGAGAACGAAACTTACGAGTTTTCGAGCCAACCAAAGCTTCAACATGGAACCAGCTGTAGCAACAACTCTGGCTCAAAATAAGGGACGGTCTAAAATTTTTGAAGTTCACATTTGATCTCGGATTAATAAGTTTCTAAATCACTACTTTTATGTAAATATTTGTCTTATTAGCATCCTTATGCGTTCATATGTCATATTTTCCTTGTTGTCTTTTTTTTCCTCCTAGTTACTATGTACTCGTCTTCGGTGTATCAATAAAGTGGTAGAGGACCACTCAACCTAGCCGACCTTGCCAAAAAAACAAATATCCATACAATAAATAGAAGTCTAAAACAATTATATTGATACTAGCGTTTCATTTATGTAATTCATAATGTTTGCTGAAATTTTCAGACCCAATTCATCAAATTGTAAGCGACATGCAAAATTAAACTTATGAAATCATTAATTGGATCAATAAAATTAAACAGGTTTACGCAATAGATTGAAAGGAATACCATGCATATCTGATTTTATTATATTAGGGAAAATAAGCAACCTAATTTAGAAATTCACAATGGGATATTGTTAAAAAAATGACTTCTTCATAGTTTATGGTATTTATGGTTGTTGATGCATGACACGTCTTCCTGATTGTGCTATGTGTTAACTATGCTATACATACATATATACACACACACACACACACACATACATACATTGTAACGACCTGCATTCTACGCATCGGAGGATCGTAGAATATTTATTTCATTTCATACAAAGTCATATGGTTGTGTAACTTTAAGGAACGACTATTGGGGTCATTTCCCATGCTCAAGATTTTTTCTGATTTTTAAATGACCGTTTTCCCCTGGCGAATCTTGTTTCGCCTATAACTTTTGGTTGGTAAGGAGTTTGGACCTAAAACAACATCCACTGGATTCAGATGTCGGTTTACCTTTCCGTAGAGTGGTCACATTAATCAAACAGATTTACTGTTTGGGAGATATGGCTGAAATAACGTTTGAAGATGGAAAAACATCTTAACCGGGATTAATTAGGTGACTAGCGGTTAGGCCCATAACCCATTTCGGGATTAGGGTTATGGGATGGATGAAAAGAGTTAGAGGATGATTCATTTCCTTTTTTCCAGTCACCACTTACCTTACTCTAACCCTAGTAATGGCCTCCACCTTCTAAATTTATCCATAATCACTTCCTAATCACAAATTAAGTAAAACTACATCAAATTAAGGCGGATTAGCATCAAAATCGAGATAGAGCTGTTGGAATACATTGGGATCCGTGCCAAATCAGTTAGAGTTTCAAATCTGAAATTTATTTATGGCCAAGGTGAGTGATTAGCATGTTTTTACACTAATTATGGGTGATTAGTGATAACTAGCGAAATTATACATCAGAAAACTTTGTAAAAATTCTGAAATATTATTTTATGACACTGATATAAATTTGGGTTAATTTGGATTAATTTTGCTAATCCTATTGTTAAAACATGGTTAAGGGGATTAAGGGGAAAATCATGGTTTTGGGCATGTTTGATCTAAAATAACCTCTATTTTTGATGTTTTGATTGAACTTATATGTTGTTACTATAGTTTGTGATGTTTTATGATTGTTTAGTAAAGTTGGAATGGTTGAATACGCCGCCGTTTAGTGGGAATGGACGAAACAAGTTTGCTGGAAATGCTGTAGAGATCCGGGTCGAATCAGATAAGGGGATCGGATCGGATAACTGAACCGAACCGTAGTGGTGGCATCTTGCATAAAGGCAAGGGCAACAAGGAAGGCCAACCAGATTGAATTGGTGCAGGGGATCAGATTGAATAATCCAACCCGAGCCTAGGACCCAAAACTGAACCGAGCATGCTGAACCGAACCGAGGCTGGAGCACCATCCGAACCGAACCAGATGGGGATAACTGAACCGAACCGACTTGAAGTGGAGCACCGAATCGAATGGGAAGCCTGGGATGATTTATTCAAACAGAACCGAGGGAAGCAGATCGAGTCGAACCGAATCGAGATTCCACTACTTCTACGCGACGACTCTTCTGAAGTCCAACTCCAATTCGACCAAAAACCCGAGATGCAAAGGAAGTCCAAATGGGGAGTTATTACTCAGGATCCAGATGGGAACCAATGAGTTAATTTCCAGAGTTGGGCTTTGGTGCGTGATGTGTGCAAAGGGGTTATCGATATCTATAGCTTTGGTTCACCACAGAGAGACGTTTTAGTGGCTATGGATTAGTGCAATGGGGTCATTAAGACTCCCAAGGGCAAAGTGATCGTAGCATGGCTATAGATCAGTGCAATGGGACCATTAGGACTCCTAAGGGCAAAGTGATCGTAGCAAGAATTAGCGGCTATGGACTAGCGCAATGGGGTCATCAAAAATCCCAAGGGCAAGTAGTTGTAGCAAAGGATTTGGTGATCAAAGTGGTGGAGAGCTTTACGCACTGAGTGGGAGATGTAAGGATGATTGCTATGTTTGATGTTTGCTATCACCATGACATGCATAGTGCCATTTTACACTTTATGTTAGTGTTACCTTAGAGTATTGTACATCTTGTTGTGCCAACTCTTTGGCTGCAGGTCCAGGTTCAGGTATGATTATTTATACCTGTTTTTGTTTATTTGCTGCTATCGCTCATACTAGACTTTTGTCTGACCTAGAGTTTTATGTCTCTTCTTATTACTCTGGGTGCTCCTAAACGAGCAGACTAGAGATAGTTGTCTGGAGACGAGCTGGAGGCATCCACGTACTATTTACATATATTCTCCCTGTGTTGTTGATGGCCAATACTCTGGGCATTAGTAGTGCACCTTCCTTATTTCTTTTTTAGAGACAGTATTTTGAAGTTGTAATAATGATTTGGTTCATAAGTTGTATTTTGCATTCCACTACTCTGATGGTTATGGATTAGTTTCAGCTCATGCGGTGTCTCGCCTGTTTTATGTCAAGTTATGTTATTATTATATTTTGTTCCATGGATGTGAGATATAATGCAGGTTCTTTGGTGATTCATCTTACAAATCCCTTTCTTTTGACGACCGTCTCGTGCTAGTTGGACATTGGCATAGCGCATCTTCAAGGAAATGTCTGATGGTGCGGGGTGGGCCGTCGGACTTGGTATCAGAGCCTAGGTTGTGTAGTTAACCTAAAGGAAGACGTTAGGGAGAGATAGTACACATATATGAGAGCGCATGTAACAACCCAAATTCTGACAAATCGATTTTTTTTTCTCAAAATTCCAATCTATCGAAACTCGGATTGGTTTGATTTGGTACCCTGCAGAAAACACGAAGACATAAAATATGTCAAAGCTCATAAAATATCTTACAGCGGAATGGATAAAATATAGTATAATCAAAGTATAGCCTTACCGTATTAATAATACTGCCTAATAAGTATCCAAAGCTATGATGTATCATGTCTCTACCACAAATCTAACCTACGAGTACGTTACGAGGAGGGGGTCAGAACACAAGTTCTGGTGACTTGATTTAAATTATACATTTTAGATAATCCTACATATATTGTTCAATCATATTTTCTTATTTATTAGGTTACTTAGGTAAATAGCACCCAAGGCTTACACACACGTCGTACCCATTTACTTCCCGGTGGATTAACATAATACGGTATATATGTAGCTTCCCCACAATACTAAGGTACACGCCCATGGTACCCCACTCACACGATCTCCATCGTAATGCCACAAAAGTGAACGCAGTCCCTCATCCTATGCCGAAGTGACGTACAGATCTCTACATAACAATGTTATGTTCCACATATATTTGTCATTACTACGCTACGTAAGCGTACGGACTGCCATCGTCGATCGAATCAGAATTCATATTGGAGTAATGCCCTCAAGTCTACGTACACCACCCAAAGCCGACATGCATGTATCTAGACTGTCCCACATACGTATCTTCAATTGTAGCTCGATGCCTTAACCGCACGACCTCTAATGTGCACCGAGTTCCGTGGCAGGGAGATACAAGAAACACGGAACTCGATCGGGAGCTTTTCCATATCTGTACAGTCCCATCTTTAAGAGCCTCTATACAAAGATATTCCAAGGGTCTGTTTCCACAGTGGCTATGGCCCCACCTCGGCCCCTCCCTCAACTAGAAAAGACTACAAAAGCTAAACGGCTTCCCCCAAAGAAATAATCTAAACATCCATTTGGCGTCTTCCCTCAACCATCGTACCCGGATAGTGAAGGGTGAATGGTCTATCGGTTTTAGTTCTAGTCTTTCCGCATCCCATTGGCTGCCGATGACGGGTATCCGACGATCTACTATCCTTATTGGTCATGACCCTTCGCCTTGAGGCAACTGCCGAATCACCCTAGTGTTACCGCGTTACAGCATTATGACTGCATTACTACTATTGCAGTCAAGGTCCACCCACCTAGTAGTTACACACAGACCCAACCACTACGAGCACAGCCTAAGCATCTGCCACTGCAAAGAGGACTACTAGGAGCACCTTATGTACCTCAGGAAGCCGTGTACTTCCAGTTCCAGTCCTTCGGAGCCGTTAGAACAATCAGATGAATGTGCGCTCCTCTCGTGCTTTATAACACCACGATGATCTACCTCGTTTGGTTATTCACCCTCAAACGTGTGGATTAGTCCAAGCGCCTCCCTTTAATATGTTGTTAGACCCTATGTCTAAACATTCTTTTACGCGTTTGCCTTACCTGATCAGGTTTCCATTTAACTTGGTTATTCCCATTCACATTGAATTCTTAATCAAGTTTACCAAGTTCCTCTTGCCTATTAATTCCAGTTATATAACTTAACCCGTTAAGTTTATTAATAAGCCCACAACATGTTATTCTCTAGATTGTGGCCCAAGGTCTGTAATCCACAATCTCTTTAAGATTCTTGTTTGATTTCATCATTACAATAACATGGTCTACTTAATATGTAATTAAGTATATCTCAATTCACATGTATTCTAATTAACATGTCACTTACCATTTATGATTAAATATAACTTATTTCATTTTAAAAGTTTCCTCTTCACATTTAATCGTAAATTAAATTTACACCGTCACTACAACTTATCGTTGTTTACTTATTAACTTAGTTCCCTTGACTAAGGTCCATTAATAAGTTTCTCTACCCATTTATTATAACCTATATTATAATTTCCTCTTGTCCCTAGGACAACTCCAAACACGTTATTCTTATCAACGGGTTTCAGACTTCCAAGTTTATAGATTACTTAATTTATAATTAAGTACAACTTCTTATATTTCATAAATTTTTCCCCATTTCTCAACTGGTTTCAGGCTTTCCCCATTTACTGATTACTTAATTAAGTGTCCTTTATATCATTTCACCAGTTATCCATTTCCTCGCTAGTTTATTATAACCTAAGTTATAATCTTCACTTGTCCCTAGGACAAGTCTACCTATTATACAACATTTTCATTAATGTTATGTATTTATAATAGGTGATTATCATTCCCCATTTAAACCATTTTCTTTTACTGTTGTATTCCAATATTCTTCATTCACTGTAATATATGTTCCTTATTTTAATTAAGAAAAACACTTCATGCACCTTATCAGTTTGATGTATAGAACGAATCAGTGACTTATTTTCATAACATCTTCCCATCTAAATCCGTGGTGGCAAGCAATTTCTTTCCTTTTTCTTACTTTATTCATTGTGGCTTACTTGCAACCACGTTCTCATAAATAGGTCATTTAGGGAAATACATCACTTTTCCTTCGCATCATCCTAACTCAGTCCATTACATCCCATCCTTTCTTTTTTTCTGAGTTAGACATTTAATTACCATCATTGCCATCTATTCATATCTGGTTATATACATATATCTTTGTATATGTATATATATATATATATACACACACACATTTATGCACCAGACCTCTCACATTAAGTCTATACTTGTGGATGCTGGATTTGCCGGGCCGGTCCGGATAGACTTTTCCACAAGTTGATATAACCTCGTGTCTTAGTACCATTGAATGTTTTAATTATGCACTTAGACCCCTCACATTAGATTTACCACTTGTGAATGCTAGATATGCCGGGCGGTTCTGGGCAGACTTTTATCACAAGTTCAATCTAACCTCGTGTTTAAGAGTGTTACAGTGTCAAATTTATGTGAATCTAGGCATGTTCGTTCTTTAATAATTATTCCTATTTCATGTAAATTTTAGGTATATTATCCTTTTTACTGTAATCTAGTTTACAGTAGTCTAGTTTACACGTCATCCAATTATGCCTATATTTTGTCGCATGTCCTTTTTAACATATGTTTAATTTTATTTTGACATGTAAACATTCAATCAGGTAATTATTCAAATCCAACAAGTTAAACTTGTCGTTTACTAAATAATATGCCACAAGTGAATCATATAATTATAACAACAGTAGTCATTGCCTATATTCTTACAAGTCTATTCAACATGTAATCATTCCTATACTTTAACTGATTCAACGTATGAATTTTTCATATTAACATCTCAACTTGTTAAAACAATAATTTATAATTAATCTGGAAATTTCATAATTAATAAAAAGGGGAATGCTAAACGATAACATATTATTATCTAAAGCCTATAGCTTAAGCCCACTCACCTCGTACGCTTTCCTAATTCTGGATCTGATCTAGTTTTAGCATCCATGGTTTTTCCTCTTAATCGGATTCACAACCTAACGACCATGGATTTATTATTGTCATTAAAAGAGAAGGGAAAGAAAAAGGAAGAATTTGAATAGTTTGGATCTAGAATTTTACCATGATTTTCATGATTTTGAACAATCTTTTATTAACGTCAGCTATCTCCTCCAGATATTGAATTTAAAATCTTCTTATTAATAATTCAAATTTTCTGAATAGATTTGAGAAGAGAGAGTAATGGCACAACTTCAGTGCAGCCTCATAATTATGAGATTTAGGGTTAGCTCTAGGGCCTTATTTATAGGTGTATCAGAGAAAATAGGAACCTCAGATCTAAATCAAAAACATCATAACCATCCACGTCGAACAGAAAGTTCCAGATCTGCGGTGGGATCGACCCCACTTCGAGTAGGTCGACCCATGGGTCGACCCCCTATTGGTGGGTCGACATTCCTGGGTCGCCCTAATGGGTCATTTTCCCACCCAAGTCGCTGCATGTTTTGATTTTCTGGATAAACTTTATATAATATATAAACATATAAGTTCCTTGTATGTATACAAACTTCTAACACTCATAACTTTTTCATACATTGACCGTTTTATGCAAACGAGGTGTCTATCTTGACCAGAATTTTGAGACGGATGCAATGGCGTAATTAATTTTACTTATTTCTGAATATTTAATTAAGTTATTCTTAATTTATTATCTTAAGTTAAAAATGCAGGGTGTTACAACACGTATTTGTTATATTTTGGTTTTCAAAAGCTATATATATATATATATACTCTTAGTATATCTAAGGGTGAAGTCGCACTACACTGGTACCACTATAGAGATGGCTAATCGTTTTCTCTTTACTGATTGAACGATGAGCCGATACACAAAGAGTACTGTAACACCCCGTAATTCTGTAACATTAAGTTTCAAAAATTAAAGTATAATTAAATTTCAGAAGAAGAATTAAGGGAAATGGGATACGCCATTGCGTTCGTCTCGAAATTCTGCTTGAGATAGAGTCTGAGTTTGCATAAATCGGACTACATATGAAGAAGTTATGACCTCCGGAAGTTTCAGAATTCAATTTAAAATACAAATAGCTCAAAATTCAGTTCAAAATTCGAAAACAGACCCAAACTGTGTTGGGCAGGAAAATTCCGGCCCAGGACCCAGGTCGACCAGGGGGTCGACCTACCTATTCGACCTGGTCAGGTCTTGGCTGGCCTGGTCAGGTTCTGAGCGATTTTCTGAGTTCTGGTGTGTCATTAGGGATGATTTATCACTTTCTGGTTGGCTCTTCTCGATGTGAATGGCCTAGATTCATCTATGATCATCTGGCGACTCTAATTAAAATGAAATTCTATATAAACAACCTAAGGCTCAACCTAAATTCACACAAGAAATAGAACCTAGAGCCGTCATGCTACTGGAAGGAAGCCAAGAATAGCCTCTGCTTGAAGAAAGCTTAGAGATGAACAAATCTAATTCAAAACTAAAAATCAAAACAACGTTTATCTACCCAAAGGAAAGCATCTCAATTCCAGAACTCATAATCCAGAATTCAAGTTCATCGTTTGTTGTGAGTCAGTTACTTTTTAGATTTGAACGTCTAGATCTATTTATGGCATGAAATTAAATTAATATAAGAATATTCCTGGTCCTTTCATTTGAGTATGTGCTTGTATACGCCCTTGGATCTAATTCATAACTATTGTGGTCAATTACCGACGAGACGATGCCTATGCCTATGACTATGAACATAAGACCATTGCCTACGACCATGATTCATGACTATGAGATTATTGCCTATGATTATGAACATAAGACTATTGTCTATGACCATGACTTTGAAATTATTACAGTTAATTGCCTATGACTATTTAGGATAATTGCCTAGGACTATTTTGGTTAATTATCTATGACTATTGTGATTAATCGCCTATGATTCATAACTATGAGATTTCTACCTATGACCATGACTATGACTATTGTGGTTAATTGCCTAAGACTATTATGGTTAATTTTTTATGCCTTTAACACTATAGTTACAAACCATGTTGTGCACCGAACTGGCATTTTGTTGGATCTCATACCTAGGGTGTGACTTGCTTAGTTTATTCCTATTCGCTATTATGTACACCAAAACCATTGGATCCATTATCCTTGTATTTGGCTCGCTTTTGCATGCCTATTCTTTTATGTCAATTCTCATGTTTATCCTCTATTAACTTTTTAGTTTCATTTCATGAGTATTTAGAAAACTTGTGAAATCATGGTATACGTACGTTATGAATGTGGGGTTATTTGGGTATAACATGAAATCTATATTATTTGGCATAATTTAGAGCATGTATTATAACATGACTATTAGATGCAAATTGGGGTAATTTGACGTGAATTATAGAAGATGTAATTTGATATATTGAATCTAGTATTGGCTAGTAAACTAAGCTTTAGGCATAAATTGTAAACTAGAGTATCAAATCTAGTTTTGACATGAACTATAAATGGGAATACTAGATCTAAATTGGCATAAAATAGCAGGTTGGGTTAAATAATAGGTAAATCAAGATTTGGGCCTAGAATATAAGTATGTTAAATGGCATGACAAATAAATATGATGGAGGCCAAATTGACTTAAGGAAAGTTTACATAAATAGTAAAGATGTAAATTTGAAAAGATGAATATGCCTAACCCAAAGTTAGACTGAGTTGTGGTGTAAAACTGCCCGGAACCAATCGGCACATCCAGTGACCACAACAATACTTGTCTAATGTGGGTGGTTAGTGCATCAAGCCCAGGAAGACCCGAGGTTAGACTGAGTTGTGGTGTAAACCTACCCGGAACCGACCGGCACATCTAGTAACCACAACAATATCTGTCTAATATGAGTGGTTGGTGCTTTAATTAATTAATTAATTAATTAAAGCTCATGAACAATCAAGTTAGGATAGTAAGGTTGAGTAATTAAGGAAACACCTAACCAACTTAACATGATTAACAGGACAAGATTTGTGGGGGGTTGAGTAACTAAGGAAACACTTAACCATTATAACATGTTAACTAGACAAGTGGGTAAGGTTAAGTAAATATTTAACCGTTATAACAGGTTAACTGGACAAGGTGGTAGAGTTAAGAAAAACTAGAGCACTTAACCATCATAACCTATTAACTAGACTAAGAGGTAGGGTTAAGTACATTTAGGACACTTAACCGATCTAACATGTTAACCAAACCAGAAGATGGGGTTAAGTACATTTAGGACACATAACCGATCTAACATGTTAACCAAACCAGAAGATGGGGTTAAGTATGCTTAGAACACTTAACCGTTATAGCATGAATATGGTTAAGTTAATGAGAAAACACTTAACCAATATAACCTGATAAACGAGTAAGGTTAAGGAACACTTAACCAATTTGACTTGATATATGGGTGGGTTAAGTCAACTTGAACCGCTAGATAATACTTAACCAATTTGACTTGATATATGGGTGGGTTAAGTCAACGTAAACTGCTGGATAACACTTAACCAATCCACCAAGACGAGAAAAATAACTAAGTAGTAAACCTTAGTTAAGAGGACTAAGTTGTAAACCTTAATTAAGGAAACGACGATCCAGGAAACTAAGTAGTAAACCTTAGTTAAGGGAACTAAGTAGTAAACCTTAGTAGAACATGAGAAGGAGTGAACGTCCATCTGATCTTAAAGAAGGGTCCAACGAACTGGGTTACGAAGCATGCGGCTTCGAGGGGACGTGAGGGTACTCTTGGTATCCCTCTGTGAGGCTGTAGATGATGCTCCTGGGCTCACAGAGGTTAAGGTCTGTGTTAGAAGAACCAAGGGTATGCCTTGGTTGCAATATAAGGCAATCTAAAGACTAGGATGGACCAGCGTGATTCGGCGAGACCAATAGCCCTATGATAGCAACTCGTCGTCTGCCTACAATCTTGAGTCAGTCGAGATACGTACAACGGAAAGGCGGAGAACTCCAAAAGACCATATACTTGCTATCTAGTTATGGGTGCAGATGGCCATAGGTTAAGTGGGGCATAGGGGGCCTGCGTATAATTCTCATTTTATGTCAAGGGTGGCCTTTCACTAGTTGAGGGAGGGCTCTAGTGGGACCATAGCCACTGGAAAAACAGACCTTAGCATCTGCATCGGTAGATAACTTAAAGCTCCCGACCGAGTCCCATGTTTCTTGATTCGCCCTGCCACGAGACTCGGGTCGCACGTACAGAGGACATGTGCATCTAGACAGTGATAACGATTCGCGACACATACGTGGGGAAAAGTGTAGGAACATATACCACTTTAGGTAGTGTGTCCTAGACTAGGGGGCATTGTTTGACAGGTAGCATAATCCCTAGTTGGACCTAGGTCGCATAAACCTTGAGTACCGAGAAATATTCAGTAGGTAGCATAAACCCTAGTTGGACCTAGGTAGCATAAACCCTGGTTGAATCTGGGAGGCATTCGATAAATAAACCCTAGATTAGATCTAGGTAATAAATAGTAGATGTACACCTGAAAGCAACCACAATTTCGAGAATTGGGATCACATTATCATGTTAAGCATATTACTAGTTGCGACACTAGTTAGGTGGTGCAGAGACCTAGAAATTAGAGTAATAAGGTAGAAGCGAAGCAGAGAAAGTATAGAAGCGCATACAGTTTATCTCACCTTATCTTATTTTTTGCTAACCTTATATTCCCGTCACCATGGTGTTGTCTTGTATTAAGTTAATTCATGTCATGTTGCTTTTACCTGTTCACATGCTGGAAGTTACTGAACTTACCAGACTTTATGTTTGACTCTGTTTTCTTTCGCTTTCTTGTCTTCCGTTCCCCCTCCTAGATTCGTAGGGAGGGAATATTACTACTTAGCCCAGTTTTCTTTCCAATCTTGAAGATTATTCGAAGTATTGCTGGGATTCTCTTTTCCACTGCTATAGCCGGCTCATGTTACATTAGGGAATATAAATGTTATTCTATGCTTCTTTATTTTGTAAGACAGATACTTTGGTATTGGAAAACAATTGTTGTACAAACAATTTTATCAATAAAGTAAAGTTTTATTTTCCGCTATTTTAATTTTGTCTGTCTTGTAGTTTATCTGCATCTTTTACCTATAATGCTTCACAGAACTTAGTGCATTCCCTTGGTGAGTGACACTAATGGATGTGGGGTGTTACACGTGGTATCAGAGCTGAAGGTTACTGGATCAGATAAAAGATTTGAAAATTTATTTTCAAAACGGTTTTAAAAGAATAATTTTCAAAAGAAATTTTTTGTTTTTAAGGCATATTCCCCAAAGCCATATCCACTATCTTTCGATCCTCTTCTTGAATCCCTGTTTCCTTCTTTCTTAAGTCTCTGGGACTCCTAGCTTTCCGGGAGGTAACCTCACCGCGGCATGGTTCCGTAGACTTGATGGGACTACGACACCTATCAGAGGGCAAAGTAGTGCCCAACTTCCATCTATAGCAGCAGTAGTTTCACCTACGGCTAATTTTTTTTCGAGCTTTGTAAGGTTTTATGCGATGGAGGCAGCTTTCGAGAGACATGACAACATGTTACACTAGGATGGTAAAGATGAGAATGAGGGAGTTTGGCTAAGGAGCACAACCCAAGGATGAGAAATTCATGGATTTGGACTTGGCTCACGAAGGAGGAAGGAATTGTAAAACCTAAAACAAGAGGAAGTATCTTTACTATGGTATAATGGGTCATATAATTAAGGACATAGGCAAGAACAAGGGACATGATTTTCAGGAGGGCAAGTGCATGCTCTCACCCCCAGTGTACCTGAGAGAGAGATGGAGCTTAGTTTATCTTTTTGATTAGCCAGTTAGTACTCTTTTAATTTTAGCGCTTCGCCTTTGTTCATATCTGCTTCCATAGTTGAGTCTCTGCACCTTAGTACTTGTATAGTAGGAGATCCCATTTTGTGTCAAATCCAATTGGTGGTTCGGCCCGTTGATCTTTGATTTGTAAGGATTTGAGAATAGCTTGAGTTTAAGTATAATGCTTATGGGTTGATTCTAGGCATGGGTTGGTTAGCTAGTAATTCTGAAAGGAGGGTAGTTAGACTTTTGACTTGACTCGGGAATAACCTCGAGATTTCGTGTGATCCTAAAGGGATCAGTTAGGCCTAGCTACCTAGAATCACTTGTTGCATCTATCGATGATCCGCGATCCATTAGAGTAGTCCATGGGCATGCAGATGTTTTTTTTAGGTTAGGGGTTTGCCCCCTAAAACGCAGGATAGACTTCTATATATATCTAATTGACCATGCAAAGCCAGTTATGCGATCAGCGATAGTTTTGAAGCAAGATTGGCAAGGATAGCATCATCTCATGCAAATCGTCCAAATTTGGAGGAGGTATTCCTTGGGTGCTTGTCTGATATTGGTTTAGGCCTTTGGGACTTGTACCTGAGGAATGTCGAGTTTAACAAGGATGGTTTACCTGAGAGTCGCCCTAAGTAGGAAAGGACTGACCTTAAAAGAGGAAAAAAGTACATAGTAGCCTTTAACTTTAGACCCTACGATTTGTAACGTGATGGATAAGAGAGACCTCTAATCATCTTAGTATATACATTTGGTATCATGGTTAATCTTGAGAAAATAAAGTTCGACTACATCAGATACCCTCTTGCATAGTAAGTGATCGAGATCCTACCTTTACTAGTGGGTTTTGGAAATGGAGAAGCTTCGTAAAGCTAAAGCTCAAAAAGACGAGACGTGGGAGACTGAAAATAAGACACGCGCATCATACCCTTTTTCTTGAGAGTATATCCTCTAGGACATATCATCGATCCTTAGGTAGAAGCCAATGGATGTAAACATGTATTTGAAACATGTTATGATTGATGGTTGCAAGTGGTTGCTTGTGGATGCATATACACACCATAGGCGCTAGAACGACTCAGTCACTTTCATATTGCATTCGCATATATGTATTTGCTTAACGGATTTAACTTGATATATTATCATATGGATGTTGCATATGGATGAATGGCTATGCACACATGTAGTATTTACATAACTAGGGATGTTTTCATACATGATTGGATGCATGGCACTGACATAATTCGCACTAAGGAGGTCAACTGAATCAGTAGACTGCCTGATTTTGCATTAGATAAAGACATATACACACACTATGCATATGAACATGAAAGCATTAGAAATCTATTTAAGGAAAATGAATGCATGTGATTGAACGGTTGAGTAGATGGGTGATTGGATGGTAGGAAACATTCTTCCTAACTTGAAGATTTCGGGGATGAAACCCTTTTAAGAGGGGGAGAATGTAACACCCTGTAATTCTATAACATTAAGTTTCACAAATTAAAGTATAATTAAATTTTGGAAGAAGAATTAAGGGAAATGGTTAACGCCATTGCGTTCGTCTCGAAATTCTACTTGAGATAGAGTCCGGGTTTGCATAAATCGGACTATATATGAAGGAGTTATGACCTCCGGAAGTTTCAGAATTCAATTTAAAATTCAAACAGCTCAAAATTCAGTTCAAAATTCGAAAACAGACCCAAACTGGGCTGGGCGGGAAAATTCCCGCCTAGGACCCAGGTCGACTAGGGGGTCGACCTAGGGGTCGACCTGGTCAGGACTTGGTTGGCCTGGTCGGGTTCTGAGCGATTTTCTGATTTCTGGTGTGTTAGTAGGGCTGATTTGTCACTTTCTGGTTGGCTCTTCTCGATGTTAATGGCCTAGATTCATCTATAATCATCTGATGGCTCTAATTAAAATGAATTCTATATAAACAACCTAAGGCTCAACCTAAATTCACATAAGAAATAGAACCTAGAGTCGTCATGCTGCTGAAAGGAAGCCAAGAATAGCCTCCGCTTGAAGAAAGCTTAGAGACGAAAAAATCTATTTCAAAACTAAAAATCAAAACAACGTTTATCTACCCAAAGGAAAGCATCTCAATTCCAGAACTCAGAATCCAGAATTCAAGTTCATCGTTTGTTGTAAGTCAGTTACTTTTTAGATTTGAACGTCTAGATCTATTTGTGGCATGAAATTAAATGAATATAAGAATATGCCTGATCCTTTCATTTGAATATGTGCTTGTATACGCCCTTGGATCTAATTCAGAACTATTGTGGTCAATTACCGATGAGACGATGCCAATGCCAATGACTATGAACATAAGACCATGCCTACGACCATGATTCATGACTATGAGATTATTGCCTATGATTATGAACATAAGACTATTGTCTATGACCATGACTTTGAAATTATTACAGTTGATTGCCTATGACTATTTAGGATAATTGCCTAGGACTATTTTGGTTAATTATCCATGGCTATTGTGGTTAATCGCCTATGATTCATAACTATGAGATTTCTACCTATGACCACGACTATGACTATTGTGGTTAATTGCCTAAGACTATTATGGTTAATTGTTTATTCCCATAACACTATAGTTACAAACCATGTTGTACACCGAACTGGCATTTTGTTGGATCTCATACCTAAGGTGTTACTTGCTTAGTTTATTCCTATTCGCTATTATGTACACCAAAACCATTGGATCCATTATCCTTGTATTTGGCTCGCTTTTTCATGCCTATTCTTTTATGTCAATTCTCATGTTTATCCTTTATTCCCTTTATAATTTCATTTCATGAGTATTTAGAAAACTTGTGAAATCATGGTATACGTACGTTATGAATGCGGGGTTATTTGGGTATAACATGAAATTTATATTATTTGGCATAATTTAGAGCATGTATTATAACATGACTATTAGATGCAAATTGGGGTAATTTGACGTGAATTATAGAAGATGTAATTTGATATATTGAATCTAGTATTGGCTAGTAACCTAAGCTTTAGGCATAAATTGTAAACTAGAGTATTAAATCTAGTTTTGACATGAACTATAAATAGGAATACTAGATCTAAATTGCCATAAAACTGCAGGTTGGGTTAAATGATAGGTAAATCAAGATTTGGGCCTAGAATATAAGTATGTTAATTGGCATGACAAATGAATATGATGTAGGCCAAATTGATTTAAGGAAATTTTACATAAATAGTAAAGATGTAAATTTGAAAATATGAATATGCCTAACCCGAGGTTAGACTGAGTTGTGGTGTAAAACTGCCTGGAAACAAACGGCACATCCAGTGACCACAACAGTACCTGTATAATGTGGGTGGTTAGTGCATCAAGCCCACGAAGACCCGAGGTTAGACTGAGTTGTGGTGTAAACCTTCCCAGAACCAATCGGCACATCCAATAACCAAAACAATATCTGTCTAATGTGAGTGGTTGGTGCTTTAATTAATTAATTAATTAATTAAGGCTCATGAACAATGATGTTAGGATAGTAAGGTTGAGTAATTAAGGAAACACCTAACCAACTTAACATGATTAACATGACAAGATTTGTGGGGGGTTAAGTAACTAAGGAAACACTTAACCATTATAACATGTTAACTAGACAAGTGGGTAAGGTTAAGTAAATATTTAACCGTTATAACATGTTAACTGGACAAGGTGGTAGGGTTAAGAAAAACTAGAACACTTAACCATTGTAACCTGTTAACTAGACTAGGAGGTGGGGTTAAGTACATTTAGGACACTTAACCGATCTAACATGCTAACTAAACCAGAAGAGGGGGTTAAGTACATTTAGGACACTTAACGATCTAACATGTTAACCAAACAAGAAGATGGGGTTAAGTACACTTAGAACACTTAACCGTTATAGCACGAATAGGGTTAAGTTAATGAGACAACACTTAACCAATATAACCTGATAAACGAGTAAGGTTAAGGAACAATTAACCAATTTGACTTGATATATGGGTAGGTTAAGTCAACATGAACCGCTAGATAATACTTAACCAATTTGACTTGATATATGGGTGGGTTAAGTCAACGTAAACTGCTGGATAACACTTAACCAATCCAAAACAAATGATAAAAAGAACTAAGTAGTAAACCTTAGTTAAGAGGACTAAGTTGTAAACCTTAGTTAAGGAAACAACGATTGAGGAAACTAAGTAGTAAACCTTAGTTAAGGGAACTAAGTAGTAAACCTTAGTAGAACATGAGAAGGAGCAATCGTCCATCTGATCTTAAAGAAGGCTCCAACGAACTGGATTACGAAGCACGCATCTTCAAGGGGACGTGAGGGTACTCTTGGTATCCCTCTGTGAGGCTGCAGATGATCCTCCTAGGCTCACAGAGGTTAATGTTTGTGTTAGAAGAACTAAGGGTATGCCTTGGTTGCAATATAAGGCAACCTAAAGACTAGGATGGACCAGCGTGATTCGGCGAGACCAGTAGGCCTGTGATAGCAACTCGTCGTCTACCTACCATCTTGAGTCAGTCGAGATACGTACAGCGGAAAGGTAGAGAACTCCAAAAGACCATATACTTGCTATCTAGTTATGGGTGCAGATAGCCATAGGTTAAGTGGGGGCATAGGGGGCCTGCGTATAGTTCTCATTTTATGTCAAGGGTAGCCTTTCATTAGTTGAGGGAGGGGTCGAGTGGGACCATAGCCACTTGAAAAACAGACCTTAGCATCTGCATCGGCAGATAACTTAAAGCTCCCGACTGAGTCCCGTGTTTCATGATTCGCCCTACCACGAGACTCGGGTCGCACATATAGAGGACATGTGCATCTAGACAGCGATAACGATTCGCGACACATACATGGGAAGAAGTCTAGGAACATATACCACTCTAGGTAGTGTGTCTTAGACTAGGGGGCATTGTTCGACAGGTTGCATAATCCCTAGTTGGACCTAGGTCACATAAACCCTGAGTACCAAGAAGCATTCAATAGGTAGCATAAACCCTAGTTGGACCTAGGTAGCATAAACCCTGGTTGAATCTGGGAGGCGTTCGATAAATAAACCCTAGATTAGATCTAGTTAATGAATAATAAATGTACCGCTGAAAGCAACCACAATTTCGAGGATTGGTATCATGTTATCATGTTAAGCAGATTATTAGTTGGGACACTAGTTAGGTGGTGAAGAGACCTAGAAATTTGAGTAACAAGGTAGAAGCGAAGCAGAGAAAGTATAGAAGCGCATCCAGTTTATCTCACCTTATCTTATCTTGTGCTAACCTTATGATTCCCGTCACCATGGTGTTGTCTTGTATTAAGTTAATTCATGTCATGTTGCTTTTACCTGTTCACATGCTGGAAGTTATTGAACTTACCAGACTTTATGTATGACTCTGTTTTCTTTCGCTTTCTTGTCTTCTGTTTCCCCCCTCCCCCCACCAGGTTCGCAGGGAGGGAATATTACTACTTAGCTCAGTTTTCTTTCCAAGCTTGAAGATTATTCGAAGTTTTGCTGGGATTCTCTTTTCCACTGCTATGGCTGGCTCATGCTACATTGGGGAATATAAATGTTATTTTATGCTTCTTTATTTTGTAAGACAGATACTCTGGTATTGGAAAACAATTGTTGTACAAACTATTTTATCAATAAAGTAAAATTTTATTTTCCGTTGTTTTAATTTTGTTTGTCTTGCAGTTTATCTGCATCTTTTACCTATAATGCTTCACAGAACTCAGTGCATTCCCTGGCTGAGTGACACTAATGGATGTGGGGTGTTACACGTACGGGTTCAGGGGCCAACAATGAGAATGTCCCTGATATGAGAACGATGTTTACTGCCTTCATGCGAGAGGTGCTTAGGGATGCTCAGGGAGTAGTTCCTAATGTTGCTAACGGTGGTGGTGCAGTAGTGCAGGTGCCTAGAGCCAATTTCGCCAAGCTTAACAAGGATTATACTAGCCTTGGTGGGAAGTCGTTCCATGGAACGGAATCAGCTACGGTGGTTCAAGATTGGCTTGAAAGTTATGAGCGCATCTTCGAGGATTTGGGAATCGATGATGCAATGAAAAGAAAGTTAGCATCGCGTCAACTTCAAGGACGGGCTTTGAATTGGTGGAATGCTATTAAAGAAGGTATTCCTGAGGATCAAGTTACTGGGAATCAATTTAAGACTCGCTTCAGTGATATGTTTATCTTAGTTGCTTAGAAATCAGAATTGTTTAGGAAATTCTTAGAGCTTAAGCAGAATGGTAGGGCATTCTCAGAATATATTGCTGAGTTTGATACTTTATCGAGATATGGATTATCTCTTATCGATACTGCAGAGAAGAAGAATGAGAAGTTCATAACCGGCTTAGATGAGTACTTGGGGGAAGACTTATAAACCACATCGATGAGACCTTCGAATCTATAGCGGCAAAGGCATTGAGACAAGAGAGCCTTTACCTTATGTCAAAGGCCGAGGTTGCTATTACATCTGCAAGGAAGCCAAAGCCATAAGCAAGCAGTGGAGGAAAGAATAATTCGCAGAACAAGAGGAAACAGAACCAAGCTAAGGATGATCAGAAGAAGATTAAGAAAGATGTTGAGTGTTATAGATGTGGTAAGAAGGGCCACTATGCCACAGATTATCGAGCAAATCTAGCGGACAGGAAGTGCTTCAATTGAGGCCAAGTGGGACATCATAAGGATAAATACCCACAACCTCCTAAAGAGAAGCAGATTGTGAAAGCATACACTATCAATGATGTTCTTTCTTCATCGCATGCCCCAACTGCGGCGGAGAAAGGAAAGAGTGTCATATGCTTTCCATTTATGATGTTTCTGTTCGAGTATTGTTTGATACCGGGGCTTCCCATTCCTTCATACCTAATGACCTAGTAGATAGGTTGGGATTGGAACCCGAGATTGTCGATAGACCTTTAGTTGTGATGAACTCGATCGGTGGTTCGACTAGCCTTAGTATGATTTGTCGTAATTCGGTCTTATCGAGTCATGGATGCATGTTTGTTTTTGACTGCTTTATTTTAGGCTTTACTGGGTTTGGCATTATTTTGGGAGTCGATTGGCTCCAAAAGTATGGGGTGGAGGTAGACAGTGAGGGGTCTTCGGTGACTATTAAAGCGGATGATGGGCGGTGGGTACTGTTTGGTTGCCTACCAAGTGATGGGGTGATGGCTAGTTTTCTAAATTCCCTCGACATTCCGCATGATGAATTGTCAGATGTTCCTATTATTGGCGTGTATCCGGACATCTTTAGGGAAGTGATCGGACATCCACCACACCATGAGATCGAGTTTCAGATTGATTTAGTGAAAGATGCTAGATCTATAGTGATGCCACTTGATCCTATGGCACCAAGGGAGTAGTGAGAGCTCAAAGTTCAAGTAAGCGATCTTTTGAAGAAGGGATTTATCCAAAGAAGTGTTTTCGAGTGGGAAGCACTAGTTGTATTTGCTACTAAGACAGATGGTTCCCTTCGCTTATGTGTGGACTACCTCGAGTTGAACAAGGTGACGAGGAAGAATAAGTATCCTCTTTCGCGGATAGATGATTTGTTTGATCAGTAGAATGGAGCGAGTGTTCTCCCAGTTGGATCTTGTGATAGGTTTTCATTAGCTCCGAGTAGCAGCTGAGAGTTTAACTAAAACAGAGTTTCAGACGCGTTTGGATTCTCTGAGTGGTTGTTCATGCCATTCAGGTTGACCAATGCACCAACATATTTTGTGGATCTTATGAATAGGATATTCAGGGATCAATTGAATAAGTTTGTTCTTGTGTTCGTGGATGATATCTTAGTTTATTCGAGGACGGAGGAAGAACACAAGGAACATTTAAGGACAGTGATGGAGGTATTGATGAGACACCAATTGAAAGAAAATTTTTCTAAGTGTCACTTCTAGAGGAGAGAAGTGAGATTCTTGGGCCATGTCGTTTCAGAGAATGGTATTGCCGTGGACCCTGCGAAGGTGGATAAGGTGCAAGATTGGTCTATGCCCAAGAATGCAACAGACGTAAGAAGTTTCTTGGGATTAGCTGGATATTACTGTAATTTTATCCAAGACTTCTCCAAGATAGCGGCACCGTTAACACAGTTGACCGAAAAGAACCAAGCTTTTGTTTGGGATGGGAGGTGCGAGGATGCATTTAAGTTTCTAAAGGAAAAGTTGACGTGTGCACCAGTGTTAGTTATTCCTAAGGGGAACGAAGAGATGAGGTATACATGGATGCCTGTGGTACCGGGCTAGGTATTGTACTGATGCAAGGAGATAGGGTTGTAGCTTATGCTAGTCGGCAACTGAAACCACATGAGAAAATATATCCTACTCATGATTCAGAATTGGCAGCGATCGTGTTCGCATTAAAGGTGTGTTGACACTATCTCTTGGGAGAAAGATTCGAGTTGTTTACCGATCATAAGTCATTAAAGTATTTTTTTTCTCAGAGGGATTTATATCTTTGTCAGCAGAAATGGTTAGATTTCTTGGCTTCATATGATTTCAATATCACATACATACCCGAGAAGGGCAATGCGGTAGCTGATGCATTGAGTAGAAGACATGCCAGTTTGGGGCTATGTTTCTCGAATGGAAGTAACTAGAGTGTATTGCGGGATATGATTTTAGACCTAAGTGCGAATTGGATCCAGAGATGTTAGCAAGTCTGATGATCAGAGTGACTTTGATTGAGCGGATTGGTTCCAGTCAAAGGTAAAATCCTAATCTATTGGAAATCATCTACAAGGGGGAGACGGGTATCAACGACGAAAGAATGAACAAGTATGGTGTTGATCAAGAAGGATGGCTTCGAAAGAATGGGAGACTAGTTGTACCCAATGTTAATGGATTGAGAGATGAAGTGCTTAAAGAGTGTCGTCACACGAAACTGACTATACATCCTGGTGGTAACAAAATGTATCAAGACATGAAGCAAACCTACTACCGGGAATGGATGAAGAGAGATGTTGGGAAGTTTATATCCAAGTGCATGAATTTCCAGTTAGTTAAAGCCGAGCAAAAGAAGCCTAGTGGTTTGTTACAACCACTGGAAATTCCCGAATGGAAATGGGAACAAGTCTCAGTGGATTTCATTAACGGTCACCAAGGACTAGATCGGGTCATGATAGTATTTGGGTGATTGTGGATCGATTCACCAAAAGTGCAAGGTTTATACCAGTCAAATCGAATAGAATGACAACTAAGTTAGCAGAACTGTATATAAAGTGGGTAGTGAGATTTCATGGAGTACCTAAAGGTATTGTGAGTGACTGAGATCCATTATTTACTAGTGGGTTTTGGAAGAGTTTACAAGAAGCTTTAGGGTCAGAATTACATTTCAGTACCGCATACCACCCTCAAACCGATGGTCAATCGGAGAGGGTGAATCGTATATTAGAGGATCTCTTGAGGGATTGTATGTTGGATTTTGGTGGATCATAGGATTATCATTTGCATTTGGTTGAGTTCGCATATAATAATAGTTATCAGTCCAGTATTCGTATGGCTCCATTTGAAGATTTGTATGGAAGGCCATGCAACTCACCATCATAGTTGGAAAACGGTGAGAAGTTTGTGCTTGGACCATATGTAATAAGAGAGACTTCAGATAAAATCAAGGTTATTCAACAGCGAATGAAGGATGCCCAAGATAGGCAGAAGAGTTATGCTGATAAAAGGCGAAGAGATTTGAAATTCTCCAATTGCCGATTTGGTACTCATCAAGATTTCTCCATTGAAGAATGTAATTCGATTTGGTAGGAGAGGTAAATTGGCACCAAGGTTTGTTGGTCCATTCCCAGTTTTCGAACAAGTTGGGAATTTAGCATATAAAGTTGGATTCCCAGACAAGATGGTGGGAGTTCACAACGTATTTCATGTTTACCAGTTAAGGAAGTTCGTGCGCGATTCTGATATGACTAGTTCACCAGATCAGTTAGATGATATCAAGGTAGAATCTGAGGCTGTTGGGAGCCACAGGACGATTCGAATTGTCAGATGCGATACAAAACAACTTCGAAGAAAGACGGTGGAACTAGTCAAGGTCCTGTGGGGGCGATAATGAGAATGACTGTACTTGGGAAACCATGGAAAGCTTAAGGAAGTCATATCCAGAACTCTTTGCCTGGTAAGGTTTTAACCGCGATATAGTTGTTCCCTTGTTAGTAAACCGCATGCTAGGATAGGTTTGTTGTGTTATTATGTATGTTTGATTGTTTGTAAATGGCTTATAGGCATGCGGGGAATCACTATATGTTTTGGTTAAGGAATTTCATGGGTGAAGTTTCTTAAGAAGGGAGGGGGGAGTGTAACGACTCGCATTCTACACATCGGAGGATCGTAGAATATTTATTTCATTCTCATACGGAGTCATATGGTCGTGTAACTTTGGGGAACGACTGTTGGAGTCATTTCCCACATTCATGATTTTTACTGATTTTTAAATGATCGTTTTACCCCTACCGAATCTTGTTTCGCTTATAACTTTGGGTTGGTAAGGTGTTTGGACATGAACCCACTTCCATTGGATTTAGATGATGGTTTACCTTTCCATAGAGTTGTCACATTAATCAAACGGACTTATAGTTTGGGAGATATGGCTGAAATAAGGTTTGAAGACGGAAAAACATCTTAACCGGGCTTAATTAGGTGATTAGTAGTTAGGCCCATTGTAACAACCCGTATTTTGAATAACATGTTATAACGTAAATCAAGGCAGAATTAAATGTTAAAATTTGAATCAAGGGAAACGGGCTGTGCCATTGCGTTCGTCTCGGAAGAATACGCGAAATAGAGTCCGAGTTTTCGAAAATCGGAGTCCGTATGACCCAGTTATGGCCCGTCAAAGTTTTCAGAAAATTTCAAGTTCAAAAACAGCTCAAATTTCGAATCTGGAGCCAAACAGTCTGGGCGGGAAAATTTCCCGCCAAGCCCCCTAGTCGACTGGGGAGTCGACTTGGGAGTCGACACACCCCAGGTGGTGTCGACTGCCCAGTCGACACCCCTGTCGACTTGGGTGGTCGGCCAATTTGGCCTGGTGCACCTGTTTTGGCTCCTGGGTCTTGTTTTGTTGGCTAGTGACGTGATTTGATGGCTCAGATTTGAATTAGGGTTAATCCTATGGCCTAAACTAACCTAAACTTCTATAAAAAGACCCTAAGACCTAGCCTAAATCACCACAAATCAATCCTACAACTAGGTTATGCCAAAATGCTCCTTGATCATGGCATCCATCTTCATATCATGGCCTCCATCTTCTTCATGAAAGCTTGAGTGTTCTAAGCTAGTAAAAGAGCCATCTTTCTTCATCAAAACAAGGATCTTTCTTCTTATTTCTCAAGACAACTTGGAGCTTATATTCATTTGGGGATTTCTAGTGTGGCTTCGTCTCAATCTTGTTTTATTTTGTTCTAGTCTTCATAGCCAAGCTTTGTAAGCCCTATTCTACTCTTAGATTTAACTATGAAGTTAATATGATCATGTAGCAAGTTGAAATGTGACTTTTGGGCTATATTTGTATGCATAGATCCATGTATGACTCTTTTGATCTATGATTGTGGCACTATCATGAACCTAGTATCATTTACCTTGATTTTTGGGTAGAAAGCTATGATCTTTATTTGTGGGTTATGCATAATGCAACATAGAACTTGGTAGTTGTGCATAAATGCAACATAGAACCATCTTATAACTTTGATGTTAACTCGCATATGATCTTGAACTATATGCTAATCACAAGTTTTCACCCTATGTCAACTATGATCATGCTATCACCTATTTGCTAAGTGGATGTCATGCATGTTTTGAGGCTAATAATGCCATATGCTAGTATGTTGAACCCCTTTTGCCTCATATATCACCATGTTGAACTTGTGATAGACTTTGCCACTTTACGCCTAACTTGTCATATCATTATGTTCCCCTTTTTGATCTATGTGCGTTGATGCGAACTTACGTGCGATGGGGTTACGTTATGGGTAAATTTAAATGACATGAAACATGACTTGAAAATATGACATGTGATTATGCTTGAAAACATGAACGTGGACATGACATGTAGAAAACATGAAAGTGGCCAACTCGAGGTTGGGTTGAGTTTGTAGCATAAATCTACCCGGAACCGACCGGCTTAACTAGTGGCTACAAACAATAGGACCCAATGTGAGTAACTGGTCATATCGCACTTAAAACCCGAGGTTAGACTAGGTTGTGGTGTAAAGCTACCCGGACCCGCCCGGCTTAACTAGTAACCACAACAAAGTCTAATGTGAGAGGTTGGGGTGCATTAAGTTAATTAATGCCACATGGTAGGGTTAAGTCATGGACTACTTGAATACTTAACCAATTAAACACGATGGATTGGTAGGGTTAAGTCATGGACTACTTGAATACACTTAACCAGTTGAACACGATGTATTGATAGGGTTAAGTCATGAACTGCTTGGATACACTTGACCAACTCAATACATGGTTAGGATAGGGTTAACCATACTTAACCCGCTTAAAATCCTAGTTACGTGGTCCTTTTCAGCAGTAACCCACTAGGGAGTATCATGGATACCCTAGAACTAGGTTAGGGAGGGGCACGATTACTGGGCTGATTGTAAGAGACCAAAAGAGACGGCTGAATGGTGCACCGGTTGTTCAGGCGGACCATGGTCGTGCACATTAAGTCCGGAGTTGAACATGGGCACCAGTAGGTTTAGACTGTGCGTGCTTGATTTGTGTCTGTGGTTTACACCTTAGGGTTGGATACACCCTAGGGTGGACTTTTCACAGTTAACTACATTCCATGATTAAGCCGTATGACACCGATACACGACGAGTTAGGCTTATAGGGAGCCGATCGACTAGACCGAGTAGTTGGACCTTGATTTAGGTCATCTCATGAGTTTGGGCCAACATTGGGCCAAGGGATCATTTCTTGTTTATACTTGACATGGATTAGAATACTAGTACACTTGGTGCAACTTAACCTTGTATATGCGATGCCACTCTTGTTAACTTTCCACCATGCCAGTTATCATCCTATGTTTCATCTCTGTTTTACATGTCCAGTTAACTTTATTAGTTTTTATTCTAATATTAGGTAGGACTTACCAGTCTTTTTGACTGACCTGTTTTCCTTTCGCCTCTTTTCTTCCGTCCCCCCCCCCCCCCCCCCAGGTTCTTATGGTGGGAACGCTAGCACCTAGCTTGGATCTTTAGATTGCTTTATGGATAGCTCTCATGTACGGTTTGGACTTGAGCTCGCTATGGCTTTACCACGTCTACTTTGGGGATAGTTTACTTTATGTTATTTCCAGTTTTCAGTTTATGTTTTCTAGACTTGTAGTAGTTGGAAAATAATGACTAAGTACTATGATGTAACTTGACTATGGTTTTGAAATAGTAGTTTTATCCGCTGCTTTATTTACTCTATTTTACTTATATTTATGTCTTGTGATATCTTCATGCATGTTTACCTTGACCAACACCCCTCCAAAGCCAGTGTACTTGCTTAGAGTGACCCTGGCGGAGGTGGGGTGTTACATTTGGTATCAGAGCATAAGGTTTACGAGATTGAACAAAAGGTTTTTATAACTTACCTTTTGAAAAACTATTTTCAAAACCGATTAAGTATTTTCCAAGAAAAGTCTAGTTATTTTAAAAGGCTATTCCCCAAAAGCCATTAGCACTATCCTTTGTTTCCTCGTTCTAAATCTATCTTTTCCTTTTCCAGCATGGCCGATCTTAACCTTCCCGAAGGAGTGCCCATACCCGGATGGTTCCGAAGGTACTTGGAAGCTAGGGCCAACGATGCGGGCCCAGCAAACACTCCCACTGTACCTGAGGTTCCTCCTCCTCCTCCTCAGCGCCCATAAGTGAATTTCGCAAAGATTTGCAAAGACTTTAAGGCGATGGGTGGCAAGAATTTTTGTAGCGACCCGAAAATCCGGTAGAATTTGAGCTGACCAAAAACACAGGTCCAACCCCAAATAACACAGAAATTCGAACCATTAATAGAAAGAAGTTAGAGGGTGAGGAAAGATAAGATAGAAACTTAGAATAGAAGAAGAAGAAGAACACAACATCAGAGTAACACGAATCTCACAGCGGAACGAATAACATATAATATATATAACATAACTTGAAATATACATCTGTACTTGAATATACATCAATATCAACGTACATCACTTACAACACAACGGAACCACTATAACTAGATAACGCTGAAGCCTCCTGCTCCAAGCTCCTTTAGATATATCTGAAAAATCCTGAACTACTTGACTGCCCGTACAAATTTAGGCACCCAAGAGTTTAGGTAGAACAAAAAATAAACTCCGGGTCAGTCATGGGACTGGTATGAGTAAACAGTTTCAAAACAGTTTCAAAAAAACTAAATGATATCTCATAAGACCACGCCGTATAACACGGAACGGGTTTTTCCCTTATGAGAATCCAAACACTTGATTTATCTTTATATCAAAACTCTTTTGATATTATAATAATGTCTAAATCAAGTAGATAACAATCTAGTGGAACGCTTGCATCTCACGTTCCACATATATAATATACAATCAAAACCGCAAGCACGTATTGGGTAATGGATTTCCAACTATGACAAGGTATGGAACCACCTTCCGATCAGTGTACTCTAGGAACGATACACTGGAGTTCAACAAGAACATCTTGCAACTCAACCACACATGACCGACCACTCATTTCGCTTGAGTGTATCGAATGTATATCACTAATGGTTGGGATCAGCAACCGTTCCCGTATATATATACAGGACAACATTGATAGATTAAAGAAGCAAATGAATATTCTCTAGATAGGTGATTATACACCCTACTTCGGAGCGACCGACTTAGCCATGCTGCCTGCCCGATTTTTGTCATTTCCTGGTTGTTGAAGCCAGAGGTTACGCTGTATCATCACATCAGATTCACTTTGAATGCCACATTGTCAGATCCATCGAAAATCACTAATTGACGTCTACAACAGTACATTACGTGTTAGCTAAATAAGTGCCCTTCTCCGCTTCCACTCTTGGTACGGTTGAAGAAATCAATGTACGTGACCTTTCTGGAAATACTCTGTCAGACATTCATCCATACAAGTCATCCAGGAACAGGATGAACCAAAGGCACTATTTCTATTCATAGAAAAAGTCCTTGCACTCTACTCCGTCTTCGATTATCTTTATATAATCTGATTCGCACGCTACTGCCGATATGGAGTGGTTCTTCGGATAATAATCCAACCGGTCTCTCCATATTGACAACGATGGTCAAAACTTCGATAGTCTGTGATTTAACTATCGAATAAAAACAAGTGTTTCGATAGTCGATGATTTAACTATCGAATAAAACAAGTGTTCATCCAAACATCCAACAATCACTGAACCTTTAATTAATATTCCATTAATTAAATCTCTTCTCTATTTCTTATCAATATTTGTTAACCAAATATTTTCAATAACCATATTGGCCTTATATGTTATTTGGAAAACATTTCCATATATCGCCTTCTTTTATTTTCTAAACTTTAGAAAATATATGTTATTTATAATTGGAAAATATTCCAATTACTTATCTCTTTTCCAATCTCGTTTATTTCTATACTTAGGAAACGTTCATTATTCTATTTCCAAGCTTTGCACATATTTGGGTTAAAACAGATGTTGTGTAAACATCGTTACGATAACCCAAATACAGTATTTAACTAATTCTTATTCCACATTGATCTTCGAGCCTGAATCTTGCTACTTATCGGTATATCATGAAATCAACCAAGTTGGGGTATAATTACCTCTCAGACCTTGACTGAATAACATTTAACGTCAAAACAGACAAGACTACTTACTCGAATAATCAATACCATACAACTGATTATTCACCTTTAAACACATATACACTTTCTCTTTCTATTCCTACGAGATTTTATTCTTATACTTCCCTTTTTATTATACTATTCTATTTTTAAGTCCGTTTCCTTATCGACTTCTATATATTTTGATATGTTAATTTCTAACTATCAAATTATCTTAAAAATATTCTATCTCCTTAAATTCCCGGAAAAATTCGCCATAACCTCCTTTGTACCGGGAGCATCGGGAAATTTCAAATAGCTTTCCCGGTCCTTCTCATCTCAAAAAGAAAAAGAAAAAGCCAAGCGGCTAGCCGATACGGCGCATAAAATCTCATATGGAAATTAAATACGTACCTTTTTGTCGGGCATTCTATTTATTTCACTTCTATACTTTATTCCATACCTGTCTCATGTATGTCTATACCTGTCCAATCTATTTTAACTATACCAATCGTTTTAACTCAATTTGTTAATTAAATCTATTACTTAACTTTTCAGTCTATTTCACCTTCATATTTGAACATGACATGTTCAAATATATTTTAACTGCAAATTAAAAAATTCTAATTATACTCATACTCTCGTTCTCTTATCGACTTCTTATTCAAATTCCAATTCAATTCTATTTGAATTCTCTTTATTTAAACTTCATTTGAATTCTATTTGCATCCCTATATTTAAACTTCATTTGAATTCTATATTCAAATTCTATAGTTAAACTCCATTTGAATTCTATTATTCAAATCTATTCAAATTCTATTGTTTAAATTCCATTTAAATCCTATATTCAAATCGTTTAAAGTCCATTTGAATTTCTATATTCAAGTCTATAGTTTAAAGTCCATTTGAATTTCTATATTCAAATCTATTTCAATTCCTTATATTCAAAGTCCATTTGAATTCTCTGCATTATTTATAAACAACGTTTATAGCTTCAATTCAAATCCCACCTTTCCATTTATAAACAACGTTTATAAATTCAATTCAAATCCCATATTTTCATTTATAAACAACATTTATAAATTCGATTCAAAACCCACCTTTCATTTATAAACAACGTTTATAAATTCGATTCAAATCCTATCTTCCATTTATAAACAACGTTTATAAATTCAATTCAAATCCCATCTTTCTATTTATAAACAACGTTTATAAATTCATATTTGTTTTATATACCTTCAAACAAGTTAATATTTTCTATAGTTTTATTTAAAATTCAAATTCTATTTATAAAAATAGAATTTCCTTTTTAAATATCAAATACCCTTTCCGATATTTTTATGAATCAATATTCAAGCTCTAGGGATATTTTAAACAAACAAACCAACCAATTTTCAACCATTTGATTTTTAACACATCATATATGAATATATATGAAATCAAACAAACACAGATAATATATATTTTTGAGGAATCCAGTTAGATTCCTCCAACCTGTTTTCCTGCATCCACAGATGTTAGTCAACATAGTAATACCCATCCTGCTTCGAGGCAGGATATCGCGGTATAGAAGGTCATCCACTAATCATAGCGTGGGGCGTATAGGGTAATCATCCGCTATGGTACCGCGGGCATCCGCTAATGAGACTGCGGGAATCCAATCCAATCATCAACCCAATATATATATAATAGTCCTAAATAACTAATATATATCAAACAAATCAGAAAGCATTCAACAAGCAAATAAACAATTATTTTAAACGATATGAAAATAATTCTAACTAAAAGGTGAGTGAGATTTACTCACCAGAATTTAAATTGCCAACAACCAATAAATTTCCATTTCATCTCGTATTTGTATTTCCTCGAATAAATTCACACCTACGATAATTTTATTCAAATTTACCCATTAAACATTTATTTATTTAAATTAATTATTTAAATAAATAACTTTCCTTTATATTTTCTTCTTCTAATGGTTACTAAATCACTTCTAACTTAACCAATTTACTTAACCAAACCTATGTATTGTTAAACATAAACTAATCAAGGTATTTAATTGGAATTACCCTTATCTCATTTCCTTTTAATTGTAAAAATTCAGTTTTAACTATATATATACATATATATATTCACGTTACAATTTTAAATGGATTAAACAGTAAAGAAGATAAGTATATCTTAATTACTTTAGAGCACGAACACTTGCATCGAACCTTCGAACCTCACCAACCATCTCCACGAAATCAACATCAATCTCCACTGCGTCGAAATCCTCTCAGTAAACTCTGCAAAGCACTCAACGTCGCCCCCAAACCAAATGACCTTCACTGCCTACTGCGCTTCCCCATTCACCACGACTAATTACCATTTCCCTTTCTAGCACCCCCATACTGCTGCATCAACTCAGATCCAGCTCCTTCATCATAAAGTTCAACTCCAGCTCCTCCCAATCTTCTCTGCACACCAGCCACAACGCAACCACCATCCTCACTTTCTTCCATTTTGACTTTGAACCAAACAAAAACCCTCGACATCGTCTCAGGAGATCTCGCGAGTCACCCCTCGATTAAACAGCAACCCTAGTGTCAGCAAAACAGCATCGAGATGGCGTCGCACCCATCAGAAGAAGCATCGCACCATTTATACTACATCCAAAAACCCCTTTCCGATGTTCGCGACGCACCAGCTCGAAGTCGGGCATCCGCACTTCCACAGTTTCCCATCGCGATTTCCATTATGTGGTGATTTGGGTTCGGTATTCTCAATTTCGATTTCTGGATGTAGCGGTTTTCGATTTGGCTTTGATATAAAAAAAAAGGAGCGGCCCCTTTTAAATATTGCTGAACTCGATTTTGTTTTGTGGACTAAAAGGAGACCACGGCTGTTTTAATTTATGGAGGAGAAGGGGGTTACGTGGTTTAATAAGGGACCAGTGATTTTATTTATTTATTTATTTATTTTCCTTTGAATTGAACCGGTATCCTTTAAATTAAATACTCATGATGTAGAACTCCTTTCTGAACCCAACAACTATCAATTCTAGGGTAAAACCACTATTCTGAACCCACTGGGATAAGTATCGAAGTCCAGTTCGATCATCCCGAACAAATATTAATTTAAATTGATTTAATTTAAATTTCAAACCATTTAAATTCTTCGATAATTATTGAATATTATTATTCTAATTCAAACAGAATTATGTATTGATTATCTGAACTGTTTTCAAATCAGTTTTCACTTCGAATTCAGTTATTCGCTGATTCCTTATTTTGATAATTTAATATATACGATATTAAATCGAAATCGATATTTAAATCGATAACATAAATATAAAAATTCATTTATATTTTCAACTAAATATTTAAATCCCTTCTAAATATTTAAAATTAGTTGGTCGAAATCCCGGGTCATTACAATTTTGTTGGGACAGAGACTTATGTGGAGGCAAGAAACTGGTTAAAGGAAACTGAAGACCTTTTTGCTATCTTTGATGTGGATGATCGTAGGAAAGTTCTGTTGGCAGTATGGCTATTGAAAGTGGAAGCTGCTTATTGGTGGGAGGTCACCAACGCTACTAGGCCTATAGAGACTTGGGCCGACTTTAGGATGAGGTTTGGGCTTAAGTTTCTATCATCTGCTGAGGAGAATCTGCAAATGGAGAAGTTTATATCTTTGTAGCAAGGGGACATGACAGTGAGGGAGTATGTGAATAAGTTTAACCAGCTTGCTCGATTCGGTTTGGACATGGTTAACACACCCCAGAAGAAGGCTCTACGCTTTGCACGAGGATTGAATGAGCCATTACAAGGTTTAGCCATGTCTCATATACCCATGGGGGCCACTTTTGAGAGCTTAGTGGATATGGCCTTGCTTCAGGGAGATGATAAGAATAGCAAGAAAGAAGTCAAGCCTAATGAGACTCAAACCAAGAAGGCGGACTCCAAGTGGGGAGGAAATCAGAGCAACCAGAACAACAAGAGCAACAAGAAAAACAAGGGTAATAAAGCCAACAACAACAAGGCAAGGGAGACAAGGAAGTGCAACTTCTGTGGGATTGTTGGACACATAGCCAAAGATTGTAGGAAGAAGAAGAGGAAGTTGGGGGAATGCTTTAATTGCGGAGAAACTAGACACTTCAGTAAGGATTGCCCAAAGAAGCAAGGGCAGGGGCAAGGACAGACTCAGCGAGCAGGACCTTCTGGAGGGCAGATGCATGCTCTCAACACTGCTCCAGTTCCGGACCAAGGTAGTATTTCTGTAGAAAGCCTTGTTTATGTTTCTAGTTTTCCTGTTCGAACTTTATTTGATTCTGGCGCATCGCATACCTTTATTTCCTCTGACATTGTTGAAAGTTTGCACGTAAGTACTAGTCTAGTTGAGGATCCCGTTAGTGTTTCAAATCCAATTGGGGGTTCCGCCCATCTATCTATGATTTGTATGGATTTGAGGATTTCTATCTTGACCGTAGAATTCACATGTAATGCTTATGTTCTCGGGTTTTTGGGATACGGGTTGATTTTGGGCATGGATTGGTTGTCCAGTTATGGAGCCATTCTTGATTGTGAGCATAGGGTGGTGAGGCTTATGACTCGCCTCGGTAATACCCTAGAAATTTCTTGTAACCCTATGGATCCCGTCATGTTATGTTATCTTGAATCTCTTGACTCGTCCATCGATGATCTGCAATCTGTAAGGGTGGTCCGAGAATATCCCGATGTCTTTGATGAGGTTAAGGGGTTACCCCCTAAGCGAGAGATAGATTTCCGCATTTATCTTGTTGATAATGCCAATCCAGTTTCATTTCCTGTTAGGCACATGGCCCCGCGAGAAAGAAGAGAGCTTAGCAAGCAAATCAAGGAGTTGCTTGAGAAAAATTTCATTAGGCGAAGCATTTCAGAATGGGGTGCTCCGGTGGTATTCGCTACTAAGGTGGATGGTTCGCTTCGTCTATGTGTTGATCGTGAGTTGAACAAGCTGACAAAGAAGAATATACACCCGTTACCGAGGATTGATGATCTCTTTGACCAGCTTGTTGGTGCTTCTATTTTCTCTCAGCTCGATCTAGCCACCGGATCCCATCAGCTTAGAGTGGCTGAGGATAGTATTGATAAGACTGCGTTTAGGACTCCAGATGGATTCTTTGAATGGCTAGTCATGCCGTTCGGTTTGACTAATGCACCCGCATACTTTGTTGATTTGATGAGTAGGGTGTTCAGGGAGTTCCTTAACAAGTTTGTGGTTGTCTTCGTGGATGATATTCTGATCTTCTCTAAGGACGAGGAAGAGCATGCTACACACCTCAAGGAGGTTATGGATACGCTTAGAGCTCATCAGTTGAAAGCCAAGTTCTCTAAATGCCATTTCTGGAGAAAGGAAGTTCGGTTCCTTGAGCATATAGTTTCTAAGCAAGGCATAGCTGTGGATCCCGCTAAAGTGGTGGCGGTACAAGACTGGAAAGTTTCGAAGAATGCAACTGAAGTGAGAAGCTTTCTCGGTCTGGCAGGATATTACAGGAAGTTCATTAAGGACTTCGCTAAGATTTCAGCCCCTCTGACTAAGTTAACGAAGAAGAACTTAGTCTTTGCATGGGATTTAGAGTGTGAGCTTGCTTTTCAAAGGCTCAAGAAAGCCCTCACCACAGCTCCAGTTCTAGCATTGCCCGATGGAGGGAAGTTGTTTACCGTGTACACCGATGCATGTGGCACGGGATTAGGCGCTGTCCTGATGCAAGAAGGGAGAGTGATATGCTTTGGGGGTAGGCAACTCAAAGTTCATGAGAAGAACTATCCCACTCATGATTTGGAGTTGGCGGCGATTGTCTTTGCACTCAAATCCTGGCGCCACTATCTTCTAGGCGAAAGGTTTGAGTTGTATACTGATCACAAGTCACTCAAGTACCTCTTCTCGCAGAAAGATTTGAATCTAAGGCAGCAAAGGTGGATGGAATTCTTGGCATCATATGACTTCGAGATAGCTTATACCCCTGGCAAGGGTAATGTTGTGGCAGATGCGCTAAGCAGAAGAAGGTTGACTTTGAGTCCCTTGTTTGTTGAGATGAAGAGCCTAGAGTTCTTGGCAACCTTTGATTTTGCACCTGCTATTGGGTCGATGACTGGTTCGTTAGCATCCCTCGAGCTTAGACCTATACTTCTTGATCAAGTTGGGGCTTCACAGAGGGAAGACCCACAGATAGTCGAGATCATGGACAAGTTGATTCGGGGTGAGTTGTCAAGTCACCTCGCTAGATATGCTATTGATGACAAGGGATGGCTAAGGCGTGTTGGAAGACTATGTGTCCCACGAGTGGGAGACTTAGTAAATAAAGTTCTTGAGGATGCGCATCACTCGAGGATGACCATACATCCCAGAGGGGATAAGATGTACCAGGATATGAAGCGCATTTTCTTTTGGGATGGGATGAAGAAGGATGTGGCAGAGTTTGTTTCTAGATGCATTGTTTGCCAACAAGTGAAGGCCGAGTCGAAGAAGCCCGGTAGGCTATTGCATCCATTGGAGGTCCCGTTATGGAAGTGGGAAAGTATCTCTATGGATTTTGTGGATGGATTGTCGAGATCAAGAAAAGGGAATACTGGCATATGGGTCATAGTTGATAGACTTACGAAGAGTGCCCATTTTATTCCGGTGAAGAGCAAGAGGACCGCATCATGGCTAGCATCTGTTTATCTTCGAGAGATAGTGCGATTGCATGGAGTTCCTTCTAGCATAGTTAGCGATCGTGACCCAATCTTCACTAGCCAGTTCTGGAATAGTTTGCAAGAAGCGATGGGTACGCGATTGAATCTAAGTACAGCCTATCACCCACAGACGGATGGCCAGACCGAAAGGGTGAATAGGGTACTAGAAGAACCGTTGAGGCTATTCATTCTTGACTTTGGTGGCACTTGGGAAGACCACCTTCCTCTCGTAGAGTTTGCTTATAATAACAGCTACCAAGCAAGCATAGGGATGGCACCATTCGAAGCTTTGTATGGGAGGCCGTGCAAGTCACCGACATGTTGGTGGGAGATGGCGGATAAGCTTATACTTGGGCCCGACATGATAAGGGACACATCCGAGAAGGTTGAGTTGATTCGAAGGCGGATGAAAACGGCCCAAGACAGACAGAAATCCTATGCGGACAAGCGAAGGACAGACTTAGAGTTTGAAATTGGAGATATGGTCTTTGTGAAGGTTTCTCCTTTGCGAAATGTGGTTCGTTTTGGAGCAGTTGGGAAGCTGGCACCAAGGTTCGTAGGACCCTTCCCTATCATAGAAAGAGTTGGGAAGATGGCTTATAAGGTGGAATTGCCCGAGAAGCTGGCCGGAGTACACAATGTTTTTCATGTCTCGCACCTCCGAAAGTGCCTACATGAGTCAGCCGAGGTAGTTGAGCCTAGCATTCTTGAAGACGTGGAGGTAGAGAAAGAGGCAACCCTGAGGCAAGCTCCGATTCGTATCTTAGGAACGGAGATCAAGAAGCTGAGGAATCGAGAAGTCAAGTTGGTAAAGGTTCAGTGGAGTGAAGCCGATGAAGATGCAACTTTGGAAACCGAGGAGAAGATGTGTGGGCTTTATCCATTCCTTTTTTAGGGTACATTCTTAATCTCTTTTCCTAGTTAGCATACCTTTCTTTTGCTATCCACGTTAATCTTGTTATCTCGTTAACCTTGTCATGAGAACCTTAGGTAGAAACCCTTTGGATGAAACATGTATTTGAAATATGTTATGCTTGATGTTTGCAAGTGGTTGCAAGTGTTTGCAAGTGGATACTCGTGGATGCATGATACACATTAGGCACTAAGATCGGCTCACACATTCATATTGCATATGCATGAGTGCTTATACTTATTCATGGTTGAAACTTGTTATGCTATCACGTGGATGTTGCATATGGATGAATGTTATGTGCACTCATGTAGATATTATGAATTATGTTAGGAATTTGCATACATGTGGACTCATTTCACTAAAATACTTTGCATTAAGGAGGTTTACTGAATCAGTAACTGCCTGATTTTCGCATTAGATAAGTACATACACACACACCTTTCGCATATGATCATACAGCATTTAGAATCTTTTAAGGACAATGACTGCTCGTGGATGATGTTTTGAGTAGATGGATGATGGATGGTAGGATACGTTCTTCCTAACTTGAAGATTTCGGGGACGAAATCCTTTAAGGTGGGGAGAATGTAACAACCCGTATTTTGAATAACATGTTATAACATAAATCAAGGCAGAATTAAATGTTAAAATCTGAATCAAGGGAAATGGGCTGTGCCATTGCGTTTGTCTCGGAAAAATACGCGAAATAGAGTCCGAGTTTTCGAAAATCGGAGTCCGTATGACCTAGTTATGGCCCGTCAAAGTTTTCAGAAAATTTCAAGTTCAAAAACAGCTCAAATTTCGAATCTGGAGCCAAACAGTCTGGGTGGGAAAATTTCCCGCCCAGCTCCCAAGTCGACTGGGGAGTCGACTTGGGAGTCGACACACCCTAGGTGGTGTCAACTGCCCAGTCGACACCCCTGTCGACTTGGGTGGTCGGCCAGTTTGGCCTGGTGCACCTGTTTTGGCTCCTGGGTCTTGTTTTGTTGGCTAGTGACGTGATTTGATGGCTCAGATCTGAATTAGGGTTAATCTTATGGCCTAAACTAACCTAAACTTTTATAAAAAGACCCTAAGATCTAGCCTAAATCACCACAAATCAATCCTACAACTAGGTTATGCCAAAATGCTCCTTGATCATGGCCTCCATCTTCTTCATGAAAGCTTGAGTGTTCTAAGCTAGTAAAAGAGCCATCTTTCTTCATCAAAACAAGGATCTTCCTTCTTATTTCTCAAGACAACTTGGAGCTTATATTCATTTGGGGATTTCTAGTGTGGCTTCGTCTCAATCTTGTTTTATTTTGTTCTAGTCTTCATAGCCAAGCTTTGTAAGCCCTATTCTACTCTTAGATTTAACTATGAAGTTTATATGATCATGTAGCAAGTTGAAATGTGACTTTTGGGCTATATTTGTATGCATAGATCCATGTATGACTCTTTTGATCTATGATTGTGGCACTATCATGAACCTAGTATCATTAACCTTGATTTTTGGGTAGAAAGCTATGAGCTTTATTTGTGGGTTATGCATAATGCAACATAGAACTTTGTAGTTGTGCATAAATGCAACATAGAACCATCTTATAACTTTGATGTTAACTCGCATATGATCTTGAACTATATGCTAATCGCATGTTTTCACCCTACGTCAACTATGATCATGCTATCACCTATTTGCTAAGTGGATGTCATTCATGTTTTGAGGCTAATAATGCCATATGCTAGTATGTTGAACCCCTTTTGCCTCATATATCACCATGTTGAACTTGTGATAGACTTTGCCACTTTATGCCTAACTTGTCATATCATTATGTTCCCCTTTTTGATCTACGTGCGTTGATGCGAACTTACGTGCGATGGGGTTACGTTATGGGTAAAATTAAATGACATGAAACATGACTTGAAAATATGACATGTGATTATGCTTGAAAACATGAACGTGGACATGACATGTAGAAAACATGAAAGTGGCCAACTCGAGGTTGGGTTGAGTTTGTAGCATAAATCTACCCGGAACCGACCGGCTTAACTAGTGGCTACAAACAATAAGACCCAATGTGAGTAACTGGTCATATCGCACTTAAAACCCGAGGTTAGACTAGGTTGTGGTGTAAAGCTACCCGGACCCGCCCGGCTTAACTAGTAACCACAACAAAGTCTAATGTGAGAGGTTGGGATGCATTAAGTTAATTAATGCCACATGGTAGGGTTAAGTCATGGACTACTTGAATACTTAACCAATTAAACACGATGGATTGGTAGGGTTAAGTCATGGACTACTTGAATACACTTAACCAGTTGAACACGATGTATTGATAGGGTTAAGTCATGAACTGCTTGGATACACTTGACCAACTCAATACATGGTTAGGATAGGGTTAGCCACACTTAACCCGCTTGAAATCCTAGTTACGTGGTCCTTTTCAGCAGTAACCCACTAGGGAGTATCATGGATACCCTAGAACTAGGCTAGGGTGGGGCGCGATTACTGGACTGATTGTAAGAGACCAAAAGAGACGGCTGAATGGTGCACCGGTTGTTCAGGCGGACCATGGTCGTGCACATTAAGTCCGGAGTTGAACATGGGCACCAGTAGGTTTAGACTGTGCGTGCTTGATTTGTGTCTGTGGTTTACACCTTAGGGCTGGATACACCCTAGGGTGGACCTTGCACAGTTAACTACATTCCATGATTAAGCCGTATGACACCGATACACGATGAGTTAGGCTTATAGGGAGCCGATCGACTAGACCGAGTAGTTGGACCTTGATTTAGGTCATCTCATGAGTTTGGGCCAACATTGGGCTAAGGGATCATTTCTTGTTTATACTTGACAAGGATTAGAATACTAGTACACTTGGTGCAACTTAACCTTGTATATGCGATGCCACTCTTGTTAACTTTCCACCATGCCAGTTATCATCCTATGTTTCATCTCTGTTTTACATGTCCAGTTAACTTTATTAGTTTTTATACTAATAGTAGGTAGGACTTACCAGTCTTTTTGATTGACCTGTTTTCCTTTCGCCTCTTTTCTTCCCCCCCCCCCCCCCCAAGGTTCTCAGGGTGGGAACGCTAGCACCTAGCTTGGATCTTTAGCTTGCTTTCTGGATAGCTCATGTACGGTTTGGACTTGAGCTCGTTATGGCTTTACCACGTCTACTTTGGGGATAGTTTACTTTATGTTATTTCCAGTTTTCAGTTTATGTTTTCTAGACTTGTAGTAGTTGGAAAATAATGACTAAGTACTATGATGTAACTTGACTATGGTTTTGAAATAGTAGTTTTATCCGCTGCTTTATTTACTCTGTTTTACTTATATGTTCTGTCTTGTGATATCTTCATGCATGTTTACCTTGACCAACACCCCTCCAAAGCCAGTGTACTTGCTTAGAGTAACCCTGGCGGAGGTGGGGTGTTACACCCATAACCCATTTCGAGATTAGGGTTATGAGAGGGCTGAAACGAGTTAGAGGATGATTTATTTTCATTTTTCCAGCCGCTACTTACCTTCCTCTAACCCTAGTAATGGCCTCCACCTTCTAAATTCATCCCTAATTACTTCCTAATCACAAATTAAGCAAAACTACGTCAAATTAAGGCCGATTAGCATCAAAATCGAGATAAAGCTACTGGAATACATTGGGATCCATGCCAAATCCGTTAGAGTTTCAGATCTGAAATTTATTTGTGGCTAAGGTAGCATGTTTTTACACTAATTACAGCTAATTAGGGGTGATTAGTGATAATTAGAGAAATTATATATCAGAAAAATATGGAAAAATATGTAAAAATTAGGAAATATTATTTTATGACATTGAAATAAATTTGGGTTAATTTGGATTAAGTATGCTAATCCTATTGCTTAAACATGGTTAAAGGGACTAAGGGGAAAATCATGGACTTGGGGATGTTTGATCTAAAATAGCCTCTATGCTTGATGTTTTGATCTTTTTGATTGAACCTATATGTTGTTACTATTATTTGTGATGTTCTATGATTGTTTAGTAAAGTTGATATGGTTGAAAACGTCGTCGTATGGTGAGAATGGACGAAACAAGTTTGCTGGAAATGCTGTAGAGATCCGGATTGGATCGGATAAGGGAGTCAGATTGGATAACCAAACTGAACCGAAGGGATGGCATTTTAGTAGCACACAAAGGGAAGGGAAACAATGAAGTCCAATCGGATCGAATTGGAGCAGGGTATCGGATTGGATAACCGACCCGAGCCTAGGACCCCGAACCAAACCAAGCATGCTGAACCGAACCAAGACGGAGCACCATCCGAACCAAATCAGATGGGGATGAACGAACCAAACCGACTTGAAGTGGAGTACCGAACAGAATGGGAAGCCTGGGGACGATGTATTCGAACCGAACCAAGGGAAGCAGGTCGAGCCGAACCGAATTGAGCTTCCACTACTTCTACGCGATGAATCTTCTGAAGTCCAACTCCAATTCGACCAAAAATCCGAGAAGCAAAGGAAGTCCAAATGGGGAGTTATTACTCAGGATCCAGATTGGAACCAACGAGTTAATTTCCAGAGTTGGGCTTTTGCTACGGGACGTGTGCAAAGGGGTTATATATATCTATAGCTTTGATTCACCACAGAGAGACGTATTAGTGGCTATGTATCAGTGCAATGTGGTCATTAAGAGTCTCAAGGGCAAAGTGATCATAGCATGGCTATGGATCAGCGCAATGGGACCATTAGGACTTCCAAGGGCAAAGTGATCGTAGCAAGGATTAGCGGCTATGGACCTGCGCAATGGGGTCATTAAGACTCCCAAGGGCAAGTGGTCGTAGCAAAGGATTTGGTGATCAATGCGGTGGATATCGTATGTTTTACGCACTTAGTGAGAGATGTGAGGATGATTGATATGTTAGTTGTTTGCTATCACCATGAAATGCACACTCCCATTTTACACTTTATGTTAGTGTCACCTTAGAGTATTGTACATCTTGTTGTGCTAACTCTTTGGTTGCAGGTCCAGGTAAGATTATTTATACCTGTTATTGTTCACTTTGCTTCTATCGCTACTACCAGACTTTTGTCTGACCCAGAGTTTTATGTCTCTTCTTATTACTCTAGGTGCTCCTAAACGAGCAGACTAGAGACAGGTTAGGTGATTATGCATGAGTAGCTGTCCGGAGACGAGCATGAGGCTTCCACGTACTATTTACATGTATTCTCCCTCTGTTGTTGATGGTCACTACTTCGGGCATTAGTAGTGCACCTTCCTTATTTATTTTTTAGAGATAGTATTTTGAAGTTGTAATAATGATTTGGATCATAAGCTGTATTTTGGATTCCACTACTCTAATGGTTATGGTTTAGTTTTAGCTTATGCACTGTCTCGCCTGTTTTATATCAAGTTATGTTATTATTATATTTTATTCCGTGGCTGTGAGATATACTTTAGGTTCTTTGGTGATTCAACATTACAAATCCCTTTCTTTTGACGACCGTCCCGTGCTAGTTGGACATTGGCATAACGCATCTTCTGGGAAATGTCTGATGGTGCGGGGCGGGCCTTCACACACATATACACACACACATATATATATATATATATCAGTTTACCACCAATGTGAAATTGTTTTGAAGTTCGAACTAATTGTTAAATTCCAACTTGGCCAAACCAAAAAATAACACACATACAGATTATTGAATTCCTTCAACATCAAAAATCAAATTCAAAATTTAGTTTAAATCAAAACGTAGAATACAAAATTATGCCAGACATAATAAACATATATTTGGACTACCTGAGTTAGGATTGAGGGAGGAGTTAACAGGAGAGCGGGGATTCATCCAAACGATTTGCAGTTTATTTTTTGATTAGTCAAGCATTTATGGTTTTTGAGTAATTATGTAACATCCCGTAAAATAAGCCTTAATTAGATATAAGATTAAAATAAATAATAATAATCAAAAGTGAATTAATGGGTAGATTTGTGCGCCTGTATTGCATGATATTGCTTAGTGAATCAATACTATGCTATTTTTTTCCTCTTTGGAGCACACCAATTCGGGATCCACTAGATATCGCCACTGCATCTAAGGATAAATCATAGACAACTATTGATTTGCATATATATACGTTTATGCAATGTTCAGATGTTTTTGTACTTTACACTTAACATGGCGAAAGTCAAATTGTAAGTTTAGTTAGGATCAAGAGATGCTAGAACTAGACCGAAGACAAAATGCTTTTCCATTTATGCAACGATACATGGTTGATATTGCCATGCAAAAGCAAGATGTTAAAGGGTTTGGGTTAGGAGAGTGCAGTGAGTTTGCACTTACAAGATTTGGAGTTGGCGACCTCATCATGGGTTCAACCTCACTTTACGTGTAATTAGTTGCTTGCTAAATGTATTTTCTTGCATATTGTTTGTACTTTTTGTATCCAGGTTAGTATGCTAACCTTATTATGTGCTTTGCTAATTATTAATATAAGCGTACCAATTTTCAAAAAATATATATGAATTAATGGGTTGAAAAATGAAATTTTGAATAAGTAGGAATTGGGTTACGAAAGTATTGTTATTGCATTCGTGGTAAAATTTTGATTAGTTTTCATATTTTATTTACTGAAGCTGAAGTCTGTATGTAAAAGATATTAATAAAACAAGTTGTGCAAAAATATTAATACACAAAGTTTTAAATTCAAATAGATTATATACATACATGCATACATATATATATATATATCCAAAATATATTATGGATTGGCATGAAAAGAATATTCCAAATGAATTTGAAATTTGTGTATATATATTTACATGTAATAGGGAACAAGAATAATCAATCAAAGGAAATAAATTTTTAGAATTTATAACAAATAAACATTCCAAGTGAAGTAAATTCTCTTAGCCGACCCGAGAAAAGGGGTCAACCTTTACCCTCCTATATAAGGGGGTCGACCACCCTCCAAGGTATAGAAGTGGGGAGAGTGTTTTGTTAGGGAGTTTTATACAATCTTGGTTCAGTTAGACCATCCAAATTTAATCTAAATTATCTAACAGTCTACAATTACACTTGCAACTATAAAAAGAGATCTATACCCACACTCAAAACCCTATTCTGATTACTCTCTACGCCTTCATTCTTCTCTTCTTCCATTGCCAATTCCAGAGAAAGATTAGGATCTCTTTTACATCTCTTATCTTCATTTGGGTCATCGTGTATTTGGAGATGAGGTTCCGAGGGAATTTCATCACTCAAAGTTGACGATTCATCCCAGTGGTAATAAGATATATCAGGACATGAAGCGAATCTACTACTTAGAGGGGATGAAGCAAGATACTGGAAAGTTCATTTCCAAGTGCATGAATTGTCAGTTGGTGAAATCTGAACAGAAGAAGCCGAGTGGTTTGCTTCATCCATTGGAAATTCCTATGTGGAAGTGGAAGCAAGTATCGATGACTACCTAGAACCAGGGCAGGACATGAAGAGATTTGGGTCATCGTGGATCGCTTGACCAAAAGTGCACGGTTCATTCCTGTCAAGTCAACTAGGACGGCATCGAAGTTGGCAGAACTTTATATGAAATGGATAGTTCGATTCCATGGTATCCTAATGAGTATGGTGAGTGGCCGAGATCCCTTGTTCACAAAGGAAAGTTGTGTTTAAATACAGCTTACTATCCCCAAACCGATGGTCAAAACGAGAGGGTTAACCAAGTTTTGGAGGATCTCCTAAAAGCTTGTGTGTTGGATTTTGGTGGATCATGGGAAGGTCATCTGCATTTAGTTGAGTTTGCTTATAACAACAGTTACCTGTCTAGCATTGGTATGGCACCATACGAGGCGTTGTATGGGAGACCATGTAGTTCTCCAGCTTGTTGGTTAGAAACCAGACATAAGTTGATACTTGGACCAGAGATAATTAGATAAACATCGGATTGTATTGAGAACGTTTGGCAACGAATGAAGGTAGATCAAGATCGTCAGAAGAGTTATGCCGATAAGCATAGAAAGGATTTGAAGTTCGACGTTGGCGACATGGTTTTTGTGAAGATTTCGCCGTTAAAGCATGTGGTTTGATCCGGAAACAAAGGAAAGTTTGCTCCTAGGTTCATTGGACCGTTTCCGATTGTTGAGCGAATTGGAAAGATCACATATAGATTGGAGTTACCTGAGAATATGTCGAGTGTGCATAATGGTTTCCATTTGTCGTTTCTACAGAAGTTCGTGCATGATCGTGGTATCTCTAGGGCAGTACGAAGACCTAGAAATAGAAACCGCGGTTGCGAAACCTCGTAAACCACTTCGTTGTGGAAAATGACACAAAACAGCTTAGGAGGAAGACGGTTAATCTAGTCAAGGTACAATGGAGTGAAGATGGCAACGATTGTACGTGGGAGACGGAAGAGAGCATGAGGGCGACTCATCCAGAACTCTTCTTCGGTAGGACCCTTTGATATCATATGATCGTTATATCATTGTATCTTGTTATTGTCTGGTAGAATTTTGCGTGCTAGGATAAGGCTATGGATGCATGGCTTGATGGTTACTAGTTTGGATGACAGAATTAGCTACTCATGGATGATAAGCATGCGGAATTATTGTGCTTGCTTGTGTTTGCTGAAATTTCGAGGGAGAAATTATGTAACAGCCCGCATTTTACATATCGAAAGATCATAAAATATTTTTATTTTATTCCCAAAGGGTTGGATCGTTCTCATATTTTAATATGTTGCTTATGGGAATGTAAGACATGTCCATAATTTTAACCAAATTTGTTTATGACCATTTTTCCCCTGTCAGTATTGTACAGGGATAACTATTGACTCAAGTCGAATCAGGTGGTGAGACCTGTCCCATTGGAAAGGAAATGATGATTTCCTTTCCGTAGAGTGGTTACGTTAAAGATTTGGCTCAGCTTTTGGGAGGAATCATTATATTAAGGTTTAACAGTTGGTTGTTCAAGTTTTTAAGCCATAATGGGCCGATTTGAAGAGGCCCATTAGTGGGATGGTGGAAGGCATAGGGGGTGGGAGGTATGAGAAATAGTTTACTTTCCCCATTCACTCATTTGGAAGAGCCAAGGGATCCTCCATTCTTCCATTTCTCCATCTTTCCACCATTAAAGCTAAGAAAATCGAATATCTACGCCATTTGAGGCTAGATCTACATCGTTTCAAGGGCGAGTTCATCGAATCAAGAAGTTTGGATCCATTTCCTTGCTGTTCGGAATCTTAATTCATTGTTTTTTATTTGATTTGGAAAATTGGTGAGTTATATGCAACTCCCACATGGATTCAACCAAGTATATGAATTTTTGGTCATGTTTTTCGTCAAATTCAAGCGTTTTCTCATAAATTTAAGTCCATTTTTTATATGAATCACTATAGGATCTGATTTAGCAAGTTTAAACCGGAAATTTTTATGTTATTTCATATGTTTATGCAAGTTAGATCCGCAAATTTAGATCATATGTTCATTTATCATGATTTTGGTGAAAATTTTAGTGAAATTGTCATATTCAAGTTGTTAGTGATCTCATAACATGTTTATGATCGTAATTGATGAATTGGATAAATAGATTTCATCGAGATAGTCGATCGACGAAGTTTTGGTCGAAATTGGGCTTGAATTGGAGCTGTGCAGGTTATGAGTCATTCGTACATGCCACGGGTCAAACGTAGTACAACAAGTAGTACAATGTGTAGTACAACGGAGGGGTCGGTCGCACGTAGTAGGGGGGTCGGTTGAGCGTTGCTTGGGTTAGTCTCTGGTCATGAAAAATGAGACAGGGGTCGGTCGAGCAGGGATACACGTGCTCGGTCATCATAGAAGCAAAGGGTGTCGGTCATCGGGGGGTCGAGCAAAATCGGTCGGTCATGCTTCCTTGGTTGGGTCAAATATCTATATTGGGTATGTCGAGTTAGCTTGGGTCGCGCACAAGGTGACAACTCAAAGGTCGTGAGTTGGTGGATAATGGTTGCTCGAGAAGATTGCTTGAGTTAAGAAAAGTCGTCGGGTTGGATGACTAGAGATGTGAAGGCCGAGAGATTATTGTTATTGTAAGTTCTAGCAGGCTCGAAGCAGGGGTACAATAGAGACGTCTAAAAGATCAGTTGTAGGTTGAGTACCCTGGGTATCATTGAAAGGCCTAGTTATCAAGGTTGGACAAACATATGTATCGTTGAAAGGCGTATGAAGTTTATGCTAGAACAGGGGTTACCATTAGCCCTTAACATATGGCAAGGTTGGCTGTCATACGATTATCGATGGTTTCGAAGCAGGATTGGCGGTGATAGCCAGAGTCTGTCATGGTTGATTAGTTGCCTTGTTTGAATAGTCTCATGTAGATTGTCCAACGTCGAAGGACATGTTCCTTGGGTGCTTGTTTGATATTGGTTTAGACCTCTGGGGCTTGTGCTTGAGGGATGTTGAGTTCAATTAGGATGATTTGCATAAGATATATAATTTGGATGTCATGAGTGATTTTCCATGATTGAATGGGTGCTCTGGTTTCCATGGATGTATGGTTGAAATGTTGTTGTAAAGGCTATCACAGTCTGATGTGGGGAAGATAGGATTGAGTTCTTCTCTGGTGTTGCGGGTAGATTAGTATATTTATCTATTCATTCTCATATACTTTACTGTTGATATTTGTTAGTTTTTTTATCGCTCAATAAGACTGTTGTCTGACTCAAGGTTTTATGTTTCCCTCTTATTATCTTGGGTTGTTCATCCGGTTGTGGATGGGCAGACTAGGTGATAGGTGATTAGCGAGGATGATGTTGCAGTTTGGAAGCGAGATGGAGGCTAATGTACCAGTTTTATTACTATCTACTATTTCTGTTTTGACTGTTTGAGTTACTCTCTGAGTGTTGTAGTGAGGCTTTATGTATAGATTTTGATATTTCCTATGATGTTTGGATGATCTTTCAGGATGTTGTGTAAGTTTCATAAGTTTGTTATATGATGCTTCACTATTATTATCTGTTGCTGTGAGTTTTACGACAGGTATCGATTGTGTTTACCTACCTACGATGATCATCCACAGCTGCCTGGAACACCTTTCAGCGCGTTATTCCTCTTTTTTAGTGCAGACATTGTGGGCGGTCGTCACATTTAGATTATTGTGCCCAGAAAGATTTGGGTCCATATGAAAAGAAAATAATATAAAATCCCCTAAGTATTCCATTATTTATGTTTGTACGTAGAAACGGTCAATCAATTTTAATTGGATTTGGATTATTGATGTAATAGAAGAAATGATATTTGGGTGTTGATATGATTATTGAATTTTGTCTAGTTCTCTTATTTTAAAATTTTAAATTCATGTATGTGTATATTTTGATTGCAAAATCTTAAGGACTTGAATATTGCAATTTGAATAAGTTTGAACATCTATTTCTAAAAAGATCGTTTGAATGTATTTTTGCAAATTATCAAAATATTAAGGTTTTGTACATGAAAATTACATAAAAAGTGGATTAGTACCAAAAGCAGGATTTACTTACATATTTATAAATATTACACCTTGGGTCGATTCCATTATTGAAGTAATCATTCAAGCCTTGGTTGTATGTTGATGTTGTTACTTCCCTTTTAATCATTTATGGTGAAGATGCATGTTGGACCATGTTAGTTGATAGGGAAATTAACTTGTATACCTTAATAGTGATTAGTAGGATTGATATTTCAAACATGGTTAGGAAGTTAATTTCGTTTGCATAATTCAATCCTATATTTATATATATTAACAATGTAACAAACATAATATTAATGCGTATTAAGTGTGTACTAAATACGTTTAAACTAGAAAATGGAATTTAAATGTCCTTATAGGAATTTTATGCATGTGTGTGATTTAATGACTTCAATTATAATTAATGACACATAGACACGAGGCTAACCATTACTTGTGGGAGATGTTTACTTGGAATCGACCGACATATCTAGCATCAAAAGTAAGATTGGTTAATGTGAGTGGTCTAGGTGTCATGGGCCACTATAATTAGTACATTTAGATGCAAGGTTAAGCCCAGCTTGTAGTAGAAGCCGACCTGGAATTGCCTGGAAATCCAACACCTACAAGTGGACAGATTAATGTGAGATATCTAGTGCGTGTGAAGTAGACCTGCCTTGGGAATGGTATTAAGTGGTTGGTTTGCCTCTTGTGGGTATTAAGTGGTTAGGACTAGGTTTGTTCCTAAGGTTCACTCCTTGGTTTTAGACCTAAGTCATGGGAACCCCTTTGGGGATTTAAGTGGTCTTTGGGTCTGCCTTTCTCTTATATAAGATATTAAATGGTCTTATTAGATGATAGCGTATGAGTAAGGTAGTTCTCCAAATAATGTTTGCAGGCTTAGTAAGGGCTAACCTACGAACATTTTATATAAAAGGCTTAAATGAACCACCATCTAAGGGAGGTATTAAGTGGCTAGGAGTTCACTTGTAGCGACAGCTAGATAGTAACAAGATGCACCAGGAGGGTCTTAAATGGTGTCGTCCTTCTACTTAAATCCAATATTAAGTGGCCGGTACTTTTTCTCGACCTACAAAGAGAGTATATATATTTTGTGACATTGAGGTTAGGACGAGGTCTAAAGTGGCTTAGGATCCACCATAGCTATTAAGTGATTGTAAGGATGTCTACCGTTAATGAATTAGGAAATAACCTTAAGCGACTAGGTATAACCGGTCTCGTAGGGTGTTAAGTGACTATAAGGATGTATGCACTTAGATTTTCTTGTGGGGGTATTAAGTTACTGTAGGTATGTCCGCCCTTAGATTTACATATAGGCCTTATGTGTGTGAGGATGTCTGCCTTGTATGTTTAAGTTATGTATGTTTGTTGCATAGACGTAACATGAAGAGTTTACACAGCCAAATATAGGAAATAGTTATTCCTAAACTTAAATGCTTTTCATCCACCGAACTTTATGTTCTGACATCCCTCATCTTAACATAAACAGGTTAGTAGGTGAGACCCTGCATCAGCGATGATTAGTGATTTCTTGGAGGAGGGGGGGCCTTTCGATGGAGATTCAGTTATTCATGGCCGTAGTAGTATTATTGTTGTTATCGTGAATTTGGGATGATTATTGATATACATGTTATCTTATGAGACTTGTTGTATTTGACATTTATTATTTTATCTATGGTACATCTATTTACGAGACATTATATTTTATCCCTTATGTTGTGTGACATTCCGATTTCATTTAGATTTCTCTAAGCTATCTATTTTTAGTATTCCCTTATAGTAACCAAAGATCAAATGGTTTCTAATTTTCGATGGACTTTTTATAGGTTGGAATTTAGGACCATTTTGGGTGGGCTGTTATAAATTAGGTCATGAGATATTTGGATTACCTAAGTTAGGATTAAGGGAGGAGTTTATATGAGAGTAGGCATTCATCAAAGCGATATGCAGTTTGTTTTTCGATTAGTTAAGAGTTTGAGGGTATTGTGTAATTAGGTCATGATATAGAAGAGGGAAAATAGTAACTTTAGCGGTAATAATGAAAAATGGATGAGTGTTTGCCTCTTTCTTATCATCCCGCATTTCCTAGTATCTCCCCATCTTGTTTATAGCCCACAATGTAACTTTTATGGCTTCTTTGTATAATTACCATCTAATGGTGCTCAAAGAGGAAATGCCATTTTTTTTTTGTATTTTAGTGCTATAAAATGCATATTTTCTTGTAGCGATCTCTAACTAAATCAACGAAATCCTAACATCCACAGCATTCTTAGGTCAATCCAAATTATGAATCACTGCAACCTTAGCGGGATCCACCTCTATTCCTTGAGATCAGCATGACATGATTCAAGAATCTCATTTCCTCGACGATAAATAAAATCTAACTTTGATTACAGTAATGGTTGTGTTCAATAATAAATGAAACTATTAGAGGTAAAATTAGAAGTAAAACATAATTCGACGCCATCAATCTCGTCCTGCCTAATTTTTAAAGGGCAATGAATTATTGTTCATGTCTCCCACTTTCCTTGCTCAGTTTAGTTCGCTCCACTCTTCTGTGAAAATAGAGTTGCTACTTACCCTGCTTATTTTCGAAAATACTAAGGTTTCTCAAAATACTGCATCCGTCACTCCTTAAATTGTTCGATTTAACGATGCTGAATTTCGATTAGTTACTCGCTAATTGATCTAAGCTACTTTATCATGGTTGTAGTACTTCGATTGTCAAGTTCCGTTGTTGATTTGAAGTGATATAAAATTTCGTCCTTTTTTATTTAAATGTCTCTGCTTTTTACTGTTTAATGCATGTAATGAATTGGCTTGCCTATCACCATTTGGTTCAATTTTGAGTGTAATATTGATGACTTAGTTTTTGACAAAGCAGGGACACACCAGTGAAAACAATAACATTTTCGAACTTGCTTTCATTTAGAGAAATTTGTTATATTGAAATTTTAAGACTGAGATTGTAGCAAGAATGAAAGAAAATAAGGACGATGAGGGGTGTGCTGGTATGGAAAATTGGACTAGACACTCCATGAGGAGGCAAGAGGGTATTAAGAAGGAGAAATTTGTTAAATTTTATGTCTGTAATTTAGAAAACACTATGAATTTAGACCAACCTGATACCGTGGATGTGATGACCTGAGATTTCGGACTTCAAAAGTTGACATTTGATACAACTCAAGCTTGTATCAAATGTCGGAGATTCAAATGCTAATCCCGGTTGTCTAGGGCTATAACACATCAGAAATAATCGAAATGAAATAAAACAATGTCTTATTAACTAATTTGAGATACATCATAGTTACATAACCAACATCATAGTAATAATGTACATATCCTGGTACATCTACAACTGGATACAAAAGTAACAGTGGAAACAAACTAAAAGAGAGTGAATCCAAAACATGCCGATCTTCACCTCAAAGATCAAAAAGATACTCTATGAAAGCTAAATGCTCCACACAATAAGATGCTCCATAAAAGATAGTTCTCCAAAATATTGCTATGATCTGATTCTTAGGCTGCCCGTGCAAAAATTATGGGCACCCAGAGTTTAAGGGAAAAACGATAAACTCCGGGTCAGTCATGAGATTGGTATGAGAAACAAAACAGTTATTCACATTTATTTTAAAGTTTAGGTAAATCATAAGACCATGCCATATAACATGGAATGGGTTTCCCCTTATGAATACCAGTAACAAAATCTTGCAATGCTTTTTGAAAATGCAGCTACCACAAGGTCTCTTGACCCATACACAATGCAATCATAGACGTGGGAATGGTTTCTCCTTATGATAGCCAAACATGTTAGATGTGAAAAATTATCTTTTATTATTATCAGTACATAGTTTGGAAAACCCTTTCACAAATAAATGTATCAATCCTAGACGATGTAGGTACCATATATTATGTCACCATACAGTTTTACAACTAAAATCGTACAAACACATAGTGGAGAATGGATTTCCAGCAAATGGCAAGGCTAAGGAACTTCCTTATCAATGGGTACATCTCCAGAGTAATTCCTTGAGAACAACACAATTTCTCTGCAAATACATGGCCAATCCATCCTTTCCTGGATGAATTTGAGTACTCCTAAGTATGTCATCCCCCCGTCGTTACCAACCTATAACTGAGTCCCCGCAAAATCAACAACCACGAAAAGTAAAAGTCATCACATAAGTAATATCCGGGCTCCATACTATAGTACACTTTTTATCTAGAAGGAGACGACACACCCATAACCTCACCTCATATTCCTGTTTTGGTCATTCACTAAGCTGTGAGGCTTGTCAAAGTATCGTTACACAAAGCTACGCTATATAAGCCATGCTTTGATAATCATTAGCACATCACTTAGCATGCCACATTGTAATCTCATAATATATATTCTATGATCGCTAACTATATCACCTTTGAGCGCGTACGTCTCAAAGAAGGGTGTTAAGCTAAGAGAATAAATTCTCCGCCACCAATAGAAATGCGTTTAGCAAAAATTAATTATATACTACAAGATACAAGGTCAGACACACATCCATACAAGTTCGTTTTGGGTCTGAATGGTACCGAAAGCACCTTATTCCTCGTCCAATAAAGGAGAGAGGTCCTTGCAAACCCCGAAATTCCCCAAATACGTCTGGACGTGCCAACACTATAACATCTCAATAATGGAGCAACCCAGTGAAGAGAAAATTAGCAGGCCAATCCTTTTGATGTGAAAATTTTTGGCTTTTAACACCATCTTCAAACACCTTTCATCATGTCTCATTGTTATTTGGAAGGGTCTTCGGACCTAAGTCTGACCCGGTCTTTCCAAATAATAACACTTCTTTTAAAACTTATGGATGTGTAAGCCTTTATTTAAATCCCAACTTCAAACTTGGTTATAATATTTTAATATTCATCTCAAACCATTTCTCAAGGTTTGGAGTATAATTATTAAGTATAAATCCCCTTTAAAACTCCATTTGGATAATAGCGTTTTAAAAATGTTACCAAAGGTTATTCGAAATAGCCAATTTTGCAATGTTTGTTTAAATAACTTTAAATTTTCATAAATTTGATCCAAACCACTTTAAACCATTTATTATGATTTATAAAATTTTCACCTATTTTTAATAATTTTTAAAAATTTGGCTAAACCACACTTATAGCGACCTTTTCAAAAACTGTATTACAAATAACTTAAAAAATATTTATTAAAATGTGAAAACTATTTTTCCATTTGGAAACTATTATCATTAGATAGCGAATGTTTTTGTTTTGAAGAAATTCGATTAAATTTGCTCAAGTTATGAGCATTTAAATTTTACAGTCAAAATTCTCGAATTACCGCAGTGCGACTAATCCTATTCAGAATATATTATAATTTTATATTAAAATAAATCCGATTTAATCTGAAATAGTTTATAAATCATTTTAATACACATATATACTTATTTGAAAATCATATTTCAAAGTTTACCTTTAAAATTCAATAATCCTATTTAACGTATATTATAATTTCATTTTATTATTAAAATAATATTATTTTTCAAAACTTACCCGTTTGAACCAAAACTTTCCCAAAAGCCATAAAAAAGATAGTATGCATAATTAAATTGAGTTAAAACACTTCCTATATATTCAAATCAAACTTCATTTTTTAAGGTTACTATTCATTTTCAATTTCAACTTTAGACATGTTATTCATACTTGAAATAAAATTAAAATATTTTCCATTCTTTCAAAAGTTTTTCATAAGTAATTTAATTTCATTTCCAAACCATTTTGGATTTAGCATTCCAACTTTTATTTTTCATTTATTATTTAAATGAATATAATATTCATTTAAATTATACAAACTTATTCAATACCCATATATTCATACATAACTTGTGTAGTGAACTCATTATCACTACTAATGATCATATTAACATCGATATCAATGTTCGTCACTTCCATACATCCATCACACATATCTATCACAATTATATATGTACATAAGCGTTTGGTTAGTAACGCTTATAAATATAGTTAACAACTAATTAACCAAACATACATAACCCTTATCCAATTAACAAAACATAACTATATTTTTAACATATATATATATATATATCTGTGTCTGTGTGTGTGTATCAAAATGAAGTTTCTCACCATAGGAATCTACTCCGCCAATCTTTTTAAATGAAGGACCTAAATGACTTTATCCCTTTGTTTTTTTATATAAGGAGAAAAAGGTGGCTCAAGGAGGAGCTAAGGGAGGAGGGTTAGGGGCGCAAGTGGGGAGGGTCTTATCACGGGTGTGGGGGAGGTTGTTGCTGTGAGCTAAGGGAAGGGGGCGCTAAGGGGGGTGTGCCACGCGTAGGGGAGAAAAGTGGGTGTTGGTATTTTTTTGGAGAAGGTGGCTAATGGTAGCCAAACGAAGGAGGAAGAAGGAAGGAGCTAGGCCTTGGAAGCCATGGCTAGAAGAATGAAGAAGAAAAGTGGAGAGTGGAATGAATGAAATGGTAGGAAGGATAATTAGTCTTTTATACAAGTAGGAGAGGCTTCTCCACTTGAAAACTCAAGGGTGGTTTCACAAAACAAGGGGATAATCCCATGGATTTTTTAAGGGTTTAAAGAATAAGACAAAGGACATGTGCTTAGGAATATTCTAGATTTTCTAAGCCTTTTCCATAACATTCTTATAAAATATGCTATAATAATCTATGCAACACATACACGACTTTGCCAAATTAAATTCAAACTAACTTTTTTCAATTCCGATCAAAAGACAAATGGTTGCAACCATTTTTAATACTCTTATTTATCGATTTATATCTTTTTACTCTCAATGAAACTTAAGTTTAATTTTAACTTAATATAATTTAAGTAGAGTATTATGGTTAAATAATCTCTCTTTTTAAAATGACAAAGTCTACAAAATTTCATTTTAATTTTTTGACAAAACTTGACGAAAATTTAGGAATGTTACATTCTTTCCTACCCAGAAAATTTTCGACCTCGAAATTGAACAAGAAAAAAATAGTGGGAAGTAAATAGATAAAGGAGATAAATTTACCAAGGAGTTAGATATGCACAAGACATTTAGGATAATACTTCTATATATGCTCCTCAATTTTCCAGGTGCAATCCTGGATCACCACTCCACTGTACCTTGACAAACTTTACTATCTTGTTCTTAAATATTTTCTCATCACGATAAATAATCTTGATAGGCTCTCATTCAACTGTTAAATTGAGGGTAATCTCCAAATCCTACTGAGCAGCCTCTTTAATAATTTCTTCTGGATCGTGTATGTACTTTCGTAAACTAGATACATGAAAACATCATGTATTCTAGATAACCATTAGGGTAGTTGAACTCTATAACCTAGAGGTCCAGTCCTTTCCAGAATAAGAAAAGTTCCAATGTGGCTGGGTGCTAGCTTTCCTGTCTTTCCAAACCTTATAACTCCTCGTAATGGAGAAACTTTCAAGAATACCAAATCTCCGATTTCAAAGTCCAAGGCTCTTCTTCTTGAATCAGCATATTTCTTCTATCAATCCTGTGCTGTTTTTAACGTCTACCTAATCAAGTCCACCTTCTTTGCGGCCTCTCTGATCATATCGGGTCCAAGAACAAGTCTATCTCCAAATTATATCTAACAAGCGAGTGATTTGCAAGAACGACCATACGATGCCTCAAAAGGTGCCATCTTAATGCTATCCTGATAACTGTTGTTATATGAATACTCAATTAAAGGTAATTGACTCTCCCATGGTCCTCCAAAGTCAAGAATGCATGCCTGTAAAACAACCTCAACTATACAGTTAACTCTTACTATTTGTCCATCTGACTGTGGGTGATACACCGTGCTGAAATTTAGTTTAGTTCCCAAGGCAGTTTGTAAAGCTTCCCCAAAAACAACTAGTGAAGATCAGATCTCAATCACTCACTATGCTGCTCAATACTCCATGCAATCTCTCAATCTCTTATATATATAATTTTGCTAAACTTGCAGCGGTTTGAGATGATTTTACTAGGACGAAATGGGCGCTCTTGTTAGACAATCCACAATAACCTATAAACGTTCATTCCTACCATGAGTACGGGGGGAAACACATCAATGAAATCGATCGACACTTGGTCCCACTTCCATTTTTGTATTTCCAAGGACTTACGTAATCTTATGGTCTTTTGCAGATCACTCTTACTTTGTTGGCAAGTAGCACACCTGCTGACAAATACATGCATATACACACACCCCCCTTCATCGCCCTCCACCAGAAAGTACATCTAATATCTCGATACATCTTGTTAACACCATGATGGATACTGAATTTGGACTTGTGGCACTCATTCAATACTTTTTTCTATAGTTCCTTAATATATAGGACACAAATTCTCCCCTTTAATCTTTAAATGCCTTTATCATCAACTTTGAAACTTGAACTTTCACCTTATCAAATACTTTTTGCATTTCTCTCAAGAAATTCATCTTCGCTTCACTTACTAGCAATTTTCTCTATAAGTGTTGGAGTGGCGACTAGGTAAGCTATGACAACGTGCTTTTGACTTATGGAATCGACGACTAAGTTGGCTTTTCTGGGAGTATACTGAATATTTAGATCATAAGAAGCTAGATATTCCAACCAGAGTTGTTGTCTTAAACTCAAATGCTTTTGAATAAATAGATACTTCAGGGACTTGTGATATGTGAATAACTCAAACTTTTTCTCCTAGAAGATAGTGCCTCCATATCTTCAAAGCAAATACCACTTCTAACAACTCCAACTCAGAGTTGGATAATTTTTATTCGTATGGCTTTAGCTGTCGACCTGCATAAGCAATAAATCTGCCTTTTCGCATTAAAACAATAATGACTCCTTCTTTACAAGCATCTGTATAAACATATAACCCTTGGTTCCCATCAATAATGGCTAAGACCCGGGAAATAGTCAACCTTTTCTTTAACTCTGCAAGAACGTATTCTTACTTGGGAGACTAAATAAAATTTTCCTTCATTGTCAGCTTCGTCAATGGTGAGGCTATATTAGAGAAATCCTGGACAAACTTCTTGTAGTATCCATGTAGTGCTAAGAAATTTCGGATGTCTCTAGGAGTTGAAGGTTGCTTCCAATCCATTATAGCATATATCTTTCCTTGGTCCACCAAGATTCCCTCTTCAGATATCATATGTCCAAGGAATTTGACTTCTTTTTCATAGAAATAGCATTTGGAAATTTTTCTTTAAACACATTGCTTCTTAATATCTCCAATATAATCCTCAAACGCTTTGCACGATGCTCTTCAGTTTTTGAGTAGATAAGAATATCATCAATGAAAACCAGTACAAATTTATATAAAACTTCCCAAAGTACTCTAGTCATTAGATCCACGAAATAAGCGGGGGAAGGGGGGCGTAAGTCAATCCAATTGGCATTACTAACCATTCGTAGAAAGTATCTGGTCCTCTAAAGGTAGTAAAATGGATATGTTCTTTAGCAATTTCGAGTAAATGAAACCCAGTGGTTGAATACATTTTAGAGAAAAATATGGCCCTATTCAGTTGGTCGAATAGGTCATCTATTCAAGGCAAAGGGTATTTATTCTTAAGGATTTGTTTATTTAGGTTTCTATAGTCGACACACAACCTTAAGGAACCGTCAGACTTGGCTACAAAATACCACAGTTGATCCCTAGTTGGAATAACTTGGTCTAATAAACCCTTTATCTAAAAGTTCTTAAATTTGTTTATCTAATTCTCCCTTTTCCTTTGGTGCCATCCTTCGATTAGGGTGAACATCTGGTCGAACATCAGGTATTAAGTCAATCCTAAACTCAATTTCTCAGTGTAGAGGAAGTCTTTTGACTACTTTAAATACATCAGGAAATTTTCGGATGAAGGTTGTAATTTTTATGTCCATAATAGGGTAACCCAATGCACACATTAATCTATCTCTTTTTGGGCTAGGATCTTCATATGCTATTTCAATAAAACTTCTAGTGTTAGATTTTACCAATTTTTTCCTATCGACACAATCAAGTTTGGCTTCATATATACTTAACAAAACCATTCCAAGTATGATTTCAAATTCATCGAAGTCAAGGACAACTAGATTGAGAGGAAATTGATGGTGTGAATAAGAGATATGGACTTCTTTATAATATAGAAACAGAGTGCTATAACATCCTACTTGATTTTTCAAATAAAAAGGATCTTTAACAAGTTTTGATTGAAGGTTTAATCCTTCTACCATAGGTTTGGAAACAAGCTATATGTAGCACCAGTGCCAAACAAAACTTGCACTAGTTTATCACAAAAAAAATGTTACCTTCTAACACTCCTTTCCATTTGTTATCCTTTGAAGTTGAGGGATCGTCCTTGATAACGTAATCCTTTGCTACCCCAACTTTCTTTAACTTGACAATACTTGGCTTGATGTCCGGCCTTGTGGTAGTTATAATATTATCTAGTCTCCTTTGCTTTCTTTGGTTTGCTATAATTGTTTGAGTAATGCTCTTTCTCTTGCCAGTTGTAACATGGAATACCCTAGAGAGAATCTTCATTTCTTTCTTCTCTTTGTTCTGTCCTTGCTTCTTCCTATTGAATTTCCTTTTCTTCCAGTTATTGTTGTTAACGTGTCCCTTTTCTTCATATGCTTTATCAATTATAGCATACATATATAGCCCATATTTACTAAATCCACAAACGATTGTTTCACGTGTTCCTTCATTCTTTCGTTGTACTTTTGCTTCATTCCTTTGATAAAGATTTCGTTCTTCTTAAGCGGGGTATTTATATGTTCTGATTTGAAATGAGATAGTTCATTGAATTTGTTCAGGTATTCTTTAAAAGACACATTTTATTACATGAGATCCATGAATTCTCCATACATTCTGGTTATCCCCGATGAAGGCATATACTGTTCCTTAAAGATTTCTTTGAATTGTTCCCATGAGATGTCGTCTTCTACTCTACCCTGATTGATAGTTTCGCACCATGTTGCAGCTCCATCCTGAAATTGCCTAGAAGGAAATACCCTTTTTTTTCTCATCTTCCAAGTGTAAACCTTTAAAAGTCTTCTAGCATGCACTCATCCAAGATTGAGTCATTATGATATCATCAGCTCCATTAAATGGCTTTCAACCCAAATTTGTATAATGCTTATTGTGAATAGGAAGACTGAATTGGGACTGAGCTAGTAGAACTGCATCCTTTTCAACTATTGCAGTGCAACCATTGGTGATGATACCTCCTACACCACCTACATCTTCTATTACCATACATTTCCCATTATTTGTTAATATAATATGAAAAATGCTTGGTAAGGTATACAGCTGAATTATCTTAGGGATTATGGAACAGTTGAGAGTCTTTATATTTCATTAGATTTTATTTATCTTAGGGTATTACTAACCCTCTCCTAATGAGTTTCCTAACAATTTATACCCGAAATCTTTGTATGAAACAAAGTTTTGATACCAACTGTGATGACTTGGGATTTCAAAATTCAAAAGTCGATATTTGACACAACTCAAGCACCAGATGTCGGAGATTCAAATTCCTAATCCCCGTTTGTCTGGGTTATAATGCATCCTGAATAATCATAATGAAATAAAACAACATCTCAATAACATAATTTGAGATACATCAAAGTTACATCAACAACATCATCATAAAAATGTACATGTCAAAATACATATACTACTGGATTCAAAAGTAACGTCGAAAATAAACGTAAAGAGAGTGAATCTAAAACATGCTCCATCTTCACCTCAAAGATCCAAAAGATAGTCCACAAAAGGTAAGTGCACCACACAATAAGATGCTCCACAAGAGATAGCACTCCAAAATACTTCTATAACCCGACTCTTTGGTTCCCCGGGCAAAAATTATGGGCATCCAGAGTTTAAGGGAAAAATAAAAAACTCCAGATCACTCATGGGACTAGTATGAGAAACAAAACAATTATTCAGATTTATTTAAAGTTTAGGTAAATCATAAGACCATGCCGTATAACATGCAACAATTTCCACTTATGAATACCAGTAACAAAACTCGCAACGCTTTTTGAAAATTAGGCTACCATAAAGTCTCTTGGCACATACATAATGCAATCACATACACGAGAAAGGTTTCTCCCCATGATTGACAAACATGCTTGATATGAAAAATTCTCTTTTATTATTGTTAGTGCATAGTGTGGAAAACCCTTTCACAAATAAATGTATTAATCCTAGACGACATAGGTACCATATATTATTTCACCATATAGGTTTACAACTTAAACTGTACAAACTCGTAGTGCATAATGGATTTTTAGCAAATGACCAGGCTAAGGAGCTTCTGTACTGATAAGTACATCTCTAGAGGGATGCCCTGAGAACAATACAAGTTCTTTGTCAACATAAGGCTGGTCCATCCTTTCCTGGATGAATTTGAGTACTCCTAAGTATGTCATCTCCTGGTCATTACCAACCTATAACTAGGGCCCCACAACATTAGCAACCACAAAAAGTAGAAGTAACCACATAAGTAATACATAGGATTCATACCATGGTACACTTTTTTATCTAGAAGGAGATGACACACCATAACGTCACCGCATATTCCTATTTTTGTCATTCACCGAGGTGTGAGGCTTGTCGAAGTCTCGTCACACAAAGATACGCTCATTAAGCCATGTGTTGATCTTCATTAGCGCATCACTTAGCATGCCACATTGTCATCTCATAACATATAATCAATAATTGCTAACTGTATCACCGTTGAGCGCGTACGTCTCAAAGAAGGGTGTTAAGCTAAGAGAATAAATTCTCAGCCACAAATAGAAATACGTTTAGCAAAAATCAATTACATACCACAAGATACAATGTCAGACATACATCCATACAAGTCCGTTCTGGGTCTAAACAAAACCGAAAGCACCTTATTCCTCGCTAAATAAAGGAGATAGGTCCTTGCAAATCTGGAAAATCCTTAAACACGTCTAGACGTGCCGCCATTATAACATCTCAATACTGCAACAACCTAGTAAAGAGAAAATCAGCAGGCCAACCCTTTCGATGTAAAGATTTCTAGTCTTTAACACCATCCTCAAACACCTTTCATCATGCCTCATTGTTATTTGGAAGGGTCTTTGGACCTAAGTCGATTCTGGTCTTTCCAAGTAACAATCGTTCTTTTAAAACTTATGGATGCATAAGTCTTTATTTAAATCTCAACTTGAAACTTCATTAAAATATACTAATATTCATCTTAAATCATTTCTCATGGTTTGGAATATAATTATGGAGTTTAAATACCTTTTAAATCTCCATCTAGATAATAGCGTTTTAAAAATGTTACCAAAGGTTACTTAAAATAGCCAATTTTGTAGTTTTTGTTTAAATAATTTTAGATTTTCATGAATTTGATCCAAACTACTTTAAAACTATTTATTATGATTTACAGGTATTTTTTCCTATTTTTAATAATTTTTAAAAAGCTATTTAAAATTTAAAATTTGGCCGCTTAAAATTTTAAATAATAGTTTCTAAACACACTTAAAAAGTTAAATTAAATTTCAAAATTTGGCCACTAAGCCGCACTTATAGCGACCTTTTCAAAAACTGTTTTACATATAACTTTAAAAGTATTTATTAAAATTTGAAAATTTCTTTTTCATTTGGAAACTATTATCATTAGAAAGCAAACATTTTTCATTTTGAACAAATCCGATTAAATTTTCAAAGCTTATAGTCGAAATTTGTGAACTATCGTAGCGCGACTAGTCCTATTCAGACTATATTATAATTTTATATTAAAATATATCTGATTTACTTTGAAATAGTTTATAAATCATTTTAAATCACATATATATTTATTTGAAAACAATATTTCAAATTTTACCTTTAAAATTCAGTATTCCTATTTAATAGATATTATAATATTATTTTATTATTAAAATAATGGTATTTTTTAAAACTTATCCGTTTGAACCCAAAATTTCCTGAAACCAATAAAAAAATAAATAAGAAAGTTTGCATAATAAAACTGAGTTAAAACACTGCCTATATATTCAAACCAAACTTAATTTTTCAAAGTTACTATTCATTTTCAATTTCAAATTTGAACATGATGTTTATACTTGAAATAAATTTCAAATAAATTTCCATTCTTTTATAAGTTTTTCATAAATACTTTAATTTCATTTCCAATTCATTTTGGATTTAAATTCCAACTTTTATTTTAACTTATTATTTAAATGAATATAATATTCGTTTAAATTATCCAAACTTATTCAATACCCAAATATTCATACATAACTTGTGTAGTAAACTCATTGTCACTACTATTGATCATATTAACATCCATATCAATGTTAATAACTTTCATACATCCATCAAATGTATATGTCACAATTATATATGTACATGAGTGTTTGGTTAATTATACTTATAAATATAGCTAACAACTAATTAACCACATATGCATAACCATCATCCAACTAACAAACATAACTATATATATATATATATATATCAAAATGAAGTTTCTCACCTTAGCGATCCACTCCACCAATATTTTTAAATGTAGGACCTAAATGAATTTATCCCTCTTTTTTCTTTTATTTTCCTTTTTTATTATAAGGAGGAAGAGGTGGCGCAAGGAGGAGCTAAGGGAGGAGGGTTAAGGGCGCAAGAGGGGTAAGTTTTGCCATGGGGTAGGAGGCCTATTGTAGTGAGCAAGAGGGAGGGGGCGTTAGGAGGGATGTCGTGGCTAAGGGGGTGGGAAGGCTGGTATTAGTATATTTTTTAGAGGAGCGGGAGGTGGCTAATGCTAGCCAAAGGAAGGAGAAAGAAGGAGTGAGCTAGGCCTTGGAATCCATGGCTAGAAGAAGGAAGAAGAAGAAAAGTGGAGAGTGTAATGAATGAAATGGTAGGAAGGATGGTGGATCTTTTATACAAGTGGGAGAGGCTTCTCCACTTGTCAACTCAAGGGTGGTTTCACAAAACCAAGGGCTAAGCCCATGGTTTTGCTTAAGGGGTTTGGGGAATAAGAAAAATGACATGTGCTTAGGAATATTTTAGATTTCCTAAGCCTTTTACATATCATTCTTATCAAATACGATATAATAATCTATGCAACACAGGCACAACTTGCCAAATTAAATTCAAACTAACTTTTGTCAATTCCGATCAAACGATAAGTGGTAGCAACCATTTTTAATACTCTTATTTGTCGATTTAAATCTTTTTACTATCAATAAAACCTAAGTTTATTTTTATATTAAATCTAAATTTAAATGGAGTATTATAATTTAATAATCTTGCTTTTTAAAGTGACAAAAATTTGACAAAATCGACAAAACTTAATATTAATTTTTTGACAAAAGCTTGACGAAAATTCAGGGTTGTTATTGAAACGACCCAAACTCCCCCTTACGGGAAAGCCCGGATTGCTTTGAGAACACGACGCATCAGAACCCAAACACTAGAACATTTCATTGCTATTACAACAATTACATCAGAGTACAAGAATATTTCAGAGTACGAATAAATAATATACAACGGAAATACAATATTAGAGATTAATAATTTACAAAATAGCGGAAATACAATATCATCTATAACCACAACTGAAAGAGACACACAAATACAAAGCTTTCCGAATATAGCTTCAGCTGTAATCCATGATCCTATGAAAAGAAGTATATGCGAAAACCAAAACTACTAGCTAGCCGTGTGGAAATATGGGCACCCAGTGTTTAGGTTAAAACAATAAACTCCGAGTCAGTCATAGGACTGGTGTGAGAACTAAAACAGTTATTAGATTTTATTTTAAAGTTAGGTAAATCACGAGAGCACGCCGTATATGAAACGACCCGAAAATCGCCCTTGCGGGAAATCGCCGGATACACTTACTTTGGGCTACAACACATCAGAACAATAACATCAGACTTTTATAAACATTACAATAATGTTACATCAGAGTATTGAACATGTCAGAGTATATTGAATAAAATTACAGCGGAAGAAAAATTACAATAAATTAAATACAATACACAGCAGAAATAAAATAACTAAGGCAGCGGAAGACAACTATGCTCTGGACACAACTTTAAGCTTCAATCCAGAATCCTGCTCAAGAAGTAAACATCTGCAAAAAGCTACTCGACTGCCCGTGTGGAAAAAGAGGGCACCCGAGTTTGTAAAGGTGGAAACAAACAACGGGTCAGTCATGGGACTGGTGTGAGAATTCTTAACTAATTTCACTAATAACAATAAGACAAATCCAAGGACCACGCCGCTAACGCGGAACAGGTTTACTCCAACGGATTGTCGTGCATAAATTAAAGTAAATCGTTAAACAACGCAAAGCTTTTTGGAAAAATGAAACCATCATAAGACCCAAGTCCCATCACACAATGCAACGCAAACCGGAGGATAGGGTTTTACCTTATAATGGTCAAAAATGCTTGATACGATAAAAATAGATTTTGATATTATTATTAGTGTGTATATGTTTCAAAAATATTTCAAAGTAAATGTATCAATCCTAGGAAGCATAGCTACCATATACTATGCCTCCATACTAGTAATACAATCAAAAAAGCATGAGTTCATATTGGAAATTGGGTTTCCATCATGAGTCAATGCTAGGGAGGAGCTCCTTACCGATTCGAGACACTCTAGCTAATGTCTCAGGATTCCCCTCAGAGAACCCTTGGATAGCTGCAGGGCCGGTCCACACTTGCGGTTTGTGGATTAGTTATTCCTGAACACACGTTTCCCGATCCTATAGGACCTATCATCGGAGGCGCGCCACATTCCATCATCCACATAAGTAAATATCAGCCAGTTTAAGCACCGACACCACTTCTAACTAGAAAGAAACGTGCTGCTCTCCCTGCGTTCCCTTCTCCCGTTTTAGACTCCCCCGGGTTGTGAGGCTCGCGAAGTAACGTTATAACCACAAGGCCTGATTTTCAACAAAACCTTGATCATCTTCATCTTAGCGTGCCACGTTGACAATTCACGCCATGCGATTGATAACTATTAATACACAACCTCTAAGGGTGTTGAGCAAGAGAATAAATTCTCCACCACCAACGGTTGTACATTAATAGAAATCAATTTACATAGAACAAAATTCAACGTCAGACACACATTCCATTTATAAACTTATGCTCTGGGTCTGAGCGAAAGCCAAATCCTTACAAATCAGCACTACATCCGGATAACTACCATCTTAGCCCCGTCTTGGGAACAAATCAATCAAGGGCCTCAACACTAGTTACCCATTCGATGTGAAGATCGTCGGTCTTCAATCGCCGTCTTCAATTATTCGAACGTCATATCATTATTTGGAATGAGAGTAAACTCGGACTTTCCAAATAACTCTCGCATATATAAATTTGAAAACCATTTCATATCGTCTTTAATAATTTATAACGATCTATCGCTATTTTTACTTTACATACACATCCTAAACATAACAATGTATATTTTCCTCTTCCATTTTTCAATTTACACCAAATGTATATTTGGTTTCATTATTTTTCTAATGAAAATCTATTCCTTAGAAATGTAAATTTCTAATCTTATCATTTACATTGAAAAATGTAAATTCCTATTCCTATTTTAATTTATATTGAGAAATGTGAGCTCATATTTCACTATATTAATATATTGAAAATGTAACTTTTATTTCATATTCTATTTCCTTTGTTTACATTGAAAAAATGTAAATTCTTTAAAAATATAACTTCTATTTCGTCCTTATTTACATTGAAAAATATAACTTTCTTCTTACCGCCTCTAAAATGACGATAAAAATATATAATCTTATTCTATTCTTTTATCGCATCTAAAGTCACGATAAAAATATACATTTCATTTCTATTATTTTTATTCACATTAAAAATGTAAACTTTTCCTTTTTAATATAATCTACATTAAAAATGTAAGTTATTTCTATAATCTAATTATATTAAGAATGTAAACTTCTTTCTACTTTAACTTGATTACATAAGATGTAATTTTTCTCCTTTACCTTAATTTACATGGTAAACGTAAATTTTCCACTTTCAATCTAATTCACATGCAGATTGACTTAATTACACAAAAATGAAATTTTATGTTCTTTTACTTAATTACATAAAAAAAATGAAATTTTCTTCTAATCCCCATTTACATTAAGAAAATGTAAAACTTTTCTAATCCTTATCTTATTACATTAAATATATAACTTTCTTTTATAACGAACTTGGATGTGAAAATATTCATTTCATTGTTAACACATAATGGTGTGAAAATAACGTCAATTTATAAGTTATCCATTTATATTTTAATATGGGCCAGACCTCTCACATTAGGCCTGCAACTTGTGGATGCTGGATAGGCCGGTCGGTTGCGGGCAGACTTATCCCACAAGTTGGGCTTAACCTCGTGTCTTGGCCCAATTTGTATTTGCGCACTTGGACCTCTCACATTAGGCCCAACATTTGTGGCTGCTGGATATACCGGTCGGGTCCGGGCAGACTTCCACCACAAATGTGACCTAACCTCGTGTCCAAGTACAATTTTATTTAATCATTATAATTGTTCTACTAAAAATATTATTTTAAACTGTTTCTCATTTCAAAATATCTTAATTTTGGAATATTCCATATTTCCAAAATAACATGATTTCAAATACTAAACTTATCTGTTCAAATCTTAATAAAACTTGGGACTTTCTCAATTTTTTTTAATGAATATAAAATAACAAATAGAATGATAATTTAAAATCTTCTATTTTTTATGTTTCACTAATTTTATTCCATACATGAATATTTATATATATTTTATCTTCACATTAAAAATGCAATTTTTAATGTTTCAACATTTTAATCTATACAACGTAAATTTTTCACAACCCATACATTACATTAAAATGTAATCTTTTTATGTCTCAACACTTTTATTTATACAGTGTATATTATTCTAAATAAAAGACAATTTTATTTACATTACAATATCGCAACAAAATGACATATATATTTGTCATGATAATATTCTAACAAAATGACATATATATTTCTAACATTTCTGATTCAACCAAATGACATTTTGTTATGGAAATTCTAATTCAATAAGAATGGCAATTTTATTTTGTTGATTCTAATTCAACAAAAGTGACAATTCTATTTTCAACTCTAATACAACAAAATTGACATTTTTATTTTGGTGATTCTAATTCAACAAAAAGGACATTTTATATTGTCAATTCTAATTTCAACAAAAATGACAATATTGTATTGTTGATTTTAATTCAACATAAATGACATGATTTGCTTTGTTAATTTTTAATTCAGCATAAATGTCCTAACTTGACAGTTTTAACTAAAATGACATTTTATTCTATCTTGGCAATTTTAACTAAAATGATGTTTCATATTAACATGACAATCCTAAATAAAATGATGTTTTCTATCTTAACATACATTTCTTAATAAATGATATTTTCCATGTTAACATAACAGTTTTACATAAATGATATTTTTCTATGTTAACATAACAGTTTTACATAAATGATATTTTTTATGTTAACATAACAGTTTTACATAAATGATATTTTTAATGCTTCAATATTTTACTTCGAACAAATGATCATTTTTCTAACCAAAATGATATTTTTGTTTTAATATCACATTTCCTAACAAAAAGAATATTTTTATTTTAATATCACATCTCTAACAAGAATAATATTTTTATTTGACCATTCTAATTCAATATCACCGACATTTCATTTTGTCGATTCTAATACAACAAAATTTATTCAATCACATCAACCGATCAACAAACAGCATCAAACCATTTAAATCAAATCACGAATGACAGTCAACAGGATATTACATCGTATGAAAATCAACAGATCTAATCATGATTAATAGATTTTGATTATATATATATATTTAATTTTAAAATAAGAAATCTCACCTCGCTTTTAACTGAATTCCTGTTCGCGTTCAAAATTGGCTGAAAATTCAACTATCTCCGATCCAGGTCTGGTTCGCGTCATCGTGAAGATCTGGGTCTCACGATCGTGGCGCACCTGAAATCGTTCGAATCCGAGTTCGTATGAGTGAGATATGGTTAAATTAAGATTGGTAAAATTTTGAATTAAATTAATTATTCGGTCAAAGTTCAAAAAGTCAACTCACCCTTCTTCCTCCTCCAACGTTCAAGGCCGTTACTTTTTGTTACTTTGAACCCATTAAGCTCCAAATTAGGTATCCACTTATCTCGGAAATAGAGGAGCTTGAAGACGATCGGAGGATGACACATAGGAGAGAGGAGGGAGGGCTACGTGCGCCCTAGGTGATGGAGGGGGCGGTGGGCCCTACAGGGTGCGGCGGGGCAGTTTTGGCTGTGAGTTGAGGAGGGGATTCCAGCCAAAATACTTCATTAAATCCAATCATATCCGTATGGAATCGAAGAGGAGGAAGAGAGCTTCGATTTGATATATGGTTTGTTGATTTTCATTGAGCGGATTGGAAGAAATTTGAAGCGACCCGTAACTTCCCCGGTCTCCGAAGAGATGAGAAAGAATGAATTACTGTGAGGACAAGACAAAACAGAACACAAACAGAAGAACATTTCATTGTATATTACAACAATGCATCAGATTACAAGAATATACAGAGTATAAATGAATATTACACAGAAATATCAGAGATTTAAATTACATTTAAATACATATCAGCGGAAAAATAATACAATACACAACTAGAATGAGATATACGGATACAAAGCTTTCCGGATATCGTTCCAGCTGTAAACCAGGATCCTGTGAATATAAATCTGCAAAACCAAAACTACTAGCTGCCCGTGTCAAAATAGGGGCACCCAGAGTTTAGGTCAAAACAATAAACTCCAGGTCAGTCATGGGACTGGTGTGAGAACTAAAACAGTTATAATTCTTTATTTTAAAGTTCGGTAAACCAAGGGACCATGTCGTAACACGGAACGGGTTTCCTCCCAAGAATACCAGTGCATAAAACAAACAGCGCAATGCTAAATAAAGAAAAATGAAGCTGCTATAAGACCCAGGTCCCATCACACAATGCAACGCAAGCCGGAGGATAGGGTTTTTACCTTATAACAGCCAAAGCATGCTTGATACGTTTAAAACACATTATTTGATACTATTATAAGTGCATAGTGTATAAAACAACTTCAAATCATAAGTATCAATCATAGGCGGCATGAGCGCCCCATCCCACTATGTCGCCATAATAGGCTCTACAAATAAAACCGCAAATGTCACGTATTTGGAAATTGGATTTCCGTCTATGAACCGAGGCAAAAGATAGTCCTCAACCGATTCGAGACAATCTAGCCCATGTCTCAGGAACAGCCGCAACTGCCCCATGGAGCGACAGGGCCGGTCCACCGATGTGGATTATTATGCCTGAACACTACGTTTCCCCGCCCTTTGGGGCGTAAATGAGCCAACAAATGACTCCATCGGACTCGGATCGTCCGATCAAACCGAGGCGCCTCACAACAGCAACAACCACATAAGTCAAACTCGTCAGGGCGTGTAAAACCACTGACGCCACTTTTTAGCTAGAAGGAAACGCATGCCCTCCCTGAGGTCCGTCTCCCGTTTCTGGTTCATACCGGGTGTGAAACTCGCGAATTCACGTTACACAAAGCTGTGCCACACAGGCTGTGCTTTGATCATCACCACAAGACTTTGCTTTTCAACAGAAGCCTCGATCTATTGCCACTTAGGCATGCCACACAGGCAATTCACTCTATGTGTTTGATATCCATCAGTATATAACCCCTGAGCTCGTATGTCTCAGAGAAGGGCATTAAGCAAGAGAATAAATTATCCGCCGCCAAACAGATATATATTTAATAGAAATCAATCACACAGACTAAAATCCAATGTCAGACACACGGTCCATTTACAAGTCCGTTCTGGGTCTGAACGGAACCGGAGGCACCTAGTACCCCGCATATCCATCGATCTCCAAGTACGTCTGGACGATCACTAACTGTTTCCATCTTCTTGGGTGTACAGCCCAATCAAGATCATCAGTAATTACCCAAACGACGTGAAGACTTCTGGTCTTCGACCACCGTCTTCATCTTCGACACCACGTCGAATCAGTTATTCAGAATGGGATAGACCCGGTCTTTCTGAATAACTCGCGTATATATTATAAAAGTGTTACACAAACACAACATACGCCTCATTCCAATTCAGAATATTCTTTTATTCAAATATTCCTATACTTTGGGAAAAGTTCCCATTAATTTTATCCAAGATAAATTCTTTAAATTTATTCTTTAATCTCCTTTGAATATCAATTCAAACTAGTCGGGATTAGCGAACCACACCGAAGTAATCATTTATTTTATTTCCCAATCCCAACCTATTTATCCCATGAAGTAAAACTGGTAATACTTCATATCTAACACCACAGTGTTATCGGTAAATTCAATTACCATTTCACGTTCAAATCTAATTAAAGATTTAACCATCGCCTGGAGCAAAACTGGTGATACTCCATTTTCGATCATTTCAATCTAATTAAAGATTCATTAAAACTCCACTTAGTTTTAATCTTTAACTGGGTTAAAGAATCAGTGTCATTTAAAACACGGTTCACGATAAACCCAAAATCACATTCCATTAATTATCGGGTTAAAGAACAAGTGTTATTTAAAACACTGTTCACGATAAACCCAAAAATCAATACCAATTCAATTCCAATTAAATATCGTTTAATTGGTACACTTCATTAAATCTAAATAAAAAGATTTAATTTTTTTTCTCAACTGGGTTCAAGAACAGTGTTAGTGAAGACACCATTCACGACCAACCCCAAATCACATTTGATATTCAATACAAGGCTCTGAATAGAAAATATATCGGCTTATATTCAATATCAAATTCTACGACTAACAAATGTCGTATTGGAAATAACGATATAAATATATATCTTTCAAATTTCCATAACAACATCTGTATAATCACGAATTCCAACATCGAAATATTCCGAAGACAATTTCGATTCAAATCCACTCCAATGCAATCATTGGAAATTTTAGTTATTTTCAAAACCCTTTTCAAATTCAATTTATTTATTTAAAAATAAATAGAATTATAATTCTAGTTCAAAACTAGTTCATTTCGATAAAAATCTATTTTTATCCTTTCAAATATGGAGTTTTTCATCCCAATCCTTTCTAAATCATTTCTTATGATTTTACACAAATTATTACTATTTTTAATAATTTTATCAAGGCCCGTATAGTCGATTTCCATCAATGGCCATCGAACTGCACTTACAGCGACCTTTTTCAAATTTGATTTGGACGTAACTCCAAATCCAACCGTTAGATTTCAAATTTCTAATATTCGTTAGAAAGCTCTTTTCGATACGAACCCAACGGTTCCGGTTTTAGGAGAATCCGACGGTCGGATCTCCCGTAATGTCCGTTTGAAATAAATGGTCGAAATTCACGAACTGCCGCGGCGCGGCGTGTTCTATTCAGGCCATTATATTATATATATAATATATTTCGTCGATTTCTATTTAAAACGAATTATATAAACAGTTTTAAATTCGTTTCAAAAGCAATTTCAACTTCCATTTCAATTCAATTCAAAATTGAATTCTTCTTTATAAATTCGTTTTAAAATTCATTTCTATTCAATTCAAATTTCAATTCAATTTGAATTCATATTCAATTCAATTCATTTCGAAATCGTTTTCAATTCAATTCATTTCGAAATCGTTTTCAATTCAATTCATTTCGAAATCGTTTTCAATTCAATTCATTTCGAAATCGTTTTCAATTCAATTCATTTCGAAATCGTTTTCAATTCAGTTCATTTCGAAATCGTTTTCAATTCAGTTCATTTCGAAATCGTTTTCAATTCAATTCATTTCGAAATCGTTTTCAATTCAATTCATTTCGAAATCGTTTTCAATTCAATTCATTTCGAAATCGTTTTCAATTCAATTCATTTCGAAATCGTTTTCAATTCAATTCATTTCGAAATCGTTTTCAATTCAATTCATTTCGAAATCGTTTTCAATTCAATTCATTTCGAAATAGTTTTCAATATTACTTTTTAATATTCATTTTAAAATGAATAAAATCGATATAAATATCGTTCACGTCAAAATGGCGTCAATCTAATCAACACGGCTTCATATATTGATATTTTCAAATATTCCATTTCGAATGTTTCTATTTCAAATATTTCTATTTTAAAACTGGAATGAGGCCCAATCAATTACCATATAAAGTTAATTATATGGATTTTCATACAATACATGTATATAATAGCAACGATAAATAATCAACCATCAACCAAAGTGCACTACACCGTATAAGCATCAAATATAGATATCTAATGCTTATAACAGCCTGTCAATCAATCGATTGACATATTTAATCAATCAGGATGAGTGAACTTCAAATTTCATCCCAACACCCGTGTGGGGTTTCAAACAATCAAACACAGATTTTTACTCGTGCAGTTGGGCGATGTGTAAAATTTATCGACCCAATCAATATCAGTCAAATCAGTGTACATAAACAAACCGTCCGGTTTGTAAATGAATATTTTATTTTATTCACTTCACGTTAAAAATTATATTTTTAACAATAAAATATTTTTAACGATAAAATATTTTATTTCAACACTTGAATTTCTATTCAGTTCATTTATTCAATAAAATGATATTTTTATTTTTCTAACTTATTTTAGAAAATTTCGGCGGCATAACGGCACGATACTAGAAACGGGACAAGGCCTAGCCTTATCCCCGGTCTAGTGAAGGCCCACGCCATTCACATATCATCAAATCAATTCATTTCACCACACAATTCAATTTCAATCAAATAATCTAACTAATTTTTGCAATCAAACAAACAAGTCCATGGTCTGTGGACGATTGTGTCGGGTGCTACTAAACACCGTCTGCATCCTAGTATATATATATAACTAGAAAAGAAATTGAAAGGTGAGAAATTCTCACCAAAAAGCTATCCTAGCTCCACGGCACTTCATTGATAGAAATCTTCATTGCTATCGCATCTTCGTCATCTTCGTTGCCCGTATACACTGTATATATAAAAATCACCTTTTTATATTCTCTATTATATAAAAATCATATTTTTATCGCTAACTTCATATTGTGAAAATAGAATTTTCATCGCTATTTCATATTTGTAAAAATAGAATTTTCAAAAATATATATTTCGCCTTTATAAAAATAAAGATTTCCCTTTATAAAAATAAAGTTTATATTTTCCTCGAAGTAAAAGTCATATTTTTACTTCACTACTCATATCAAAATATCGTCTTTTCATATCTAAAAATATCGCCTTTTCATTTTGCTACCTATATAAAGATGATATTTTTAATATTCCTATCATGTAAAAATTATATTTTTAATTCTCTACCTAACCAAAAATCATATTTTTATATCATCTATATAGTAAAGACTATATTTTTAATACTTTAAAAATATAAAAGTCATATTTTTATTACTTTAAAAATATAAAAATCATATTTTTACTTCTTCTACTCAATAAAAATTCCGTCTTTTCTATTTTAAAAAATCTGATCTTTTCTATTTTAAAGTTCAAACCTTTCTCTTTTTAAAGTTTAAATCTTTTTCTATTCTAAAGTCTAAAAATAAAATCAGTTTTTAAAACCTTTTCAAAATCAGTTTTTAAATGCTTTTCAAAAAAATTCGGTTTTTAAACCTCTTAGAAAATTCAGTTTAAAATCCTAAAAAAAAAGTTTAAAAATCCTTAAAAAAATCAGTTTATAAATCCTAAAAAAAATCAATTTATAAATCCTAAAAAATCAGTTTATAAATCCTGTTTATATAAAATAAAAATAAAATAAACTAATAAATAAAAAGGACTTATAGAGAGGGTGGGGGGGTTTTGGCCTCTGACGGTGGGGGCTAAGGCTGGGGCTTGGACGCGGTGGTCCTGGTGGAGGCGGTGTCGTCTTCAGCATCGCGAGGCTAGGGGGGTTCGGGCGTCGCTCGCGAGGAGGGGCATCGGCGGGGGAGTTCGTCGACGGTGGCATCGACCTGGGGAGGGAGGCGGCGGCTCGAGATCGGGGTTAGGGCAGAGGCGCGATGAACGGCGAGGTTTCCCCTTTTTTTTTATTCCGATTCGATTTATGAAAGGGGGGGGGCAGAAATTATTTAAGGAAAAGGAGAGAGAAGACTTTAGTTTTTAATTATTTTAATTATTTTATTTTCTAAAAAGTTGACTTTTACATACGACCTCTAAAAGAGGTCCACCGCCTGTCGTCCATAGCGTTTTACCCCTATTCCGAACACAATGGGATATGTATCGCAAGCTGATTCGATCGTTTCGATTAGTTTCCGTTGAATTTACATTTAAATCACTATATTGATTTTTAAACGTACATTTCAAATTACCGGGGTCGCATACGAACTCTATAAATTGCAGAAAAATATTTTCTAGCTTCGTATTGACGATACGGTCCTAACAAAACTAGTTTCGTCAAATTCTGAGACCGTTTGAAAAATGGCCAATTTCCAGTCGATTAAAATCAACTGAAAATGGTCAAACGCATTTCCCTTTGCCACGCTCACATATTGATTCAGAAAATTATGAAATTTGGAATCTAGCAATAACTTGACATCACGGATCCAACAAAACTGGTTTCATCGAAATCCGAGGTCATTTGCAAAATGTCCATTTTTAAGGGCCTGAGTTCCATAGCGACTATTCAGAATTTTCAACTGGACATATCTTTTGACTCCCGCTATGAAACCTCGATTATTCGGATTCGTTGGAAAGATATTATCAATTAGATCCTATCATTTTTGGTTTCACTAAAATCCGGATTGGTTTGCACCCGGTACATTCAATTGAAGTTTGAAATCGAATTATCGAACTACCGCGCCATTTTCAATTCTATTTATAATTATATATAAATATTTATATTCTAACGACAACGTATATAATATATACGATCGATTTATATTCAAAATAAATTTTCTCGTCAATATTATTTAAAATAATTCATTTTAAATATTCAAAATTCGCTAAAATTGCCAAAATAAAAATTTCAAACTGGCTCGCATTTTACGGGTTGTTACAATCTCCCCCACTTAAAACTTTTCGTCCCCGAAAAGGAACAAAGTCGAAAGTGGTTTGATCAATTAACTCTACGCTCGATCTGGCTTCCATTCTCCAACTTTTCAGTTTCTGAGAATTTTCAAATTTTCAAAAATTTGGCTAACACCCTAAATTTTCGAAAAATTTCGCCATAACCTCCCCTGCACCGGGAGCATCGGGGAATTTCAAATAGCTTCCCCGGTCCTTCAGATCTCAAAAAGAAAAAGAAAAAGCCAAGCGGCTAGCCAATAGGCTCATAAAATCATCATTACCCAAACAAAACAGTAAATTATGTAGTAAACATGTACCTATTTGTCGGGCAAATAAATTTTATTCTCTGCTCTAGCCTCCTTGCTATGACCTGTTCAAGGATATACATGTATATGCAAGCAAATGCGACTAATTTTCAATATAATTCAATATTTGATATAGTTAGGCCAAATGGTTAAAAATTATCAACCAAATAAACAAACAACACAAACATCAATCAATTAGTGAATTAGAGTCTCAAATTCATAATTTGATATATATACAAAAAATCATGTTTTGATGCCAAATCACAACAATGTATTCTAGCTATATTAGTTTTGGTTCTCACACCAGTCTAATGGAAATATATAGATATCACACCTTCGAAACACGAAAATAATTACTAATGATGACGCGTCAATCATCAGAATCAGGTCCGTGCGACTAGAGTGTGATTCTATATCTATCCAATATATTAAAATTTTGAATATACGTTTGCAAGGCGTATATGCAAATTCTTTATATACTGAATTGTCCAAAAATCAATATAAACAAATAATCAAATACGAATAGTCGATTTAAATTTTCAAAACAAAATTGTTTTTATTTGAAAAATTTACTCTTCACACTCGTTCTAGGATACTACTGATCCTATCTCTAACGAGTCATTCTAATTGGATATTACTAATCCAATATCTGATGAATTCTTTCGTATGGTTCTAATGTGTCTTGTTCTCGAGCTCTGTAAACCAAAGCTCTGATACCAAATGAAGCGACCCGTAACTTCCCCGGTCTCCGAAGAGATGAGAAAGAACGAATTACTGTGAGGACAAGACAAAACAGAACACAAACAGAAGAACATTTCATTGTATATTACAACAATGCATCAGATTACAAGAATATACAGAGTATAAATGAATATTACACAGAAATATCAGAGATTTAAATTACATTTAAATACATATCAGCGGAAAAATAATACAATACACAACTAGAATGAGATATACGGATACAAAGCTTTCCGGATATCGTTCCAGCTGTAAACCAGGATCCTGTGAATATAAATCTGCAAAACCAAAACTACTAGCTGCCCGTGTCAAAATAGGGGCACCCAGAGTTTAGGTCAAAACAATAAAATCCAGGTCAGTCATGGGACAGGTGTGAGAACTAAAACAGTTATAATTCTTTATTTTAAAGTTCGGTAAACCAAGGGACCACGCCGTAACACGGAACGGGTTTCCTCCCAAGAATACCAGTGCATAAAACAAACAGCGCAATGCTAAATAAAGAAAAATGAAGCTGCTATAAGACCTAGGTCCCATCACACAATGCAACGCAAGCCGGAGGATAGGGTTTTTACCTTATAACAGCCAAAGCATGCTTGATACGTTTAAAACACATTATTTGATACTATTATAAGTGCATAGTGTATAAAACAACTTCAAATCATAAGTATCAATCATAGGCGGCATGAGCGCCCCCATCCCACTATGTCGCCATACTAGGCTCTACAAATAAAACCGCAAATGTCACGTATTTGGAAATTGGATTTCCGTCTATGAACCGAGGCAAAAGATAGTCCTCAACCGATTCGAGACAATCTAGCCCATGTCTCAGGAACAGCCGCAACTGCCCCATGGAGCGACAGGGCCGGTCCACCGATGTGGATTATTATGCCTGAACACTACGTTTCCCCGCCCTTTGGGGCGTAAATGAGCCAACAAATGACTCCATCGGACCCGGATCGTCCGATCAAACCGAGGCGCCTCGCAACAGCAACAACCACATAAGTCAAACTCGTCAGGGCGTGTAAAACCACTGACGCCACTTTTTAGCTAGAAGGAAACGCATGCCCTCCCTGAGGTCCGTCTCCCGTTTCTGGTTCATACCGGGTGTGAAACTCGCGAATTCACATTACACAAAGCTGTGCCACACAGGTTGTGCTTTGATCATCACCACAAGACTTTGCTTTTCAACAGAAGCCTCGATCTATTGCCACTTAGGCATGCCACACAGGCAATTCACTCTATGTGTTTGATATCCATCAGTATATAACCCCTGAGCTCGTATGTCTCAGAGAAGGGCGTTAAGCAAGAGAATAAATTCTCCGCCGCCAAACAGATATATATTTAATAGAAATCAATCACACAGACTAAAATCCAATGTCAGACACACAGTCCATTTACAAGTCCGTTCTGGGTCTGAACGGAACCGGAGGCACCTAGTACCTCGCATATCCATCGATCTCCAAGTACGTCTGGACGATCACTAACTGTTTCCATCTTCTTGGGTATACAGCCCAATCAAGATCATCAGTAATTACCCAAACGACGTGAAGACTTCTGGTCTTCGACCACCGTCTTCATCTTCGACACCACGTCGAATCAGTTATTCAGAATGGGATAGACCCGGTCTTTCTGAATAACTCGCGTATATATTATAAAAGTGTTACACAAACACAACATACGCCTCATTCCAATTCAGAATATTCTTTTATTCAAATATTCCTATACTTTGGGAAAAGTTCCCATTAATTTTATCCAAGATAAATTCTTTAAATTTATTCTTTAATCTCCTTTGAATATCAATTCAAACTAGTCGGGATTAGCGAACCACACCGAAGTAATCATTTATTTTATTTTCCAATCCCAACCTATTCATCCCATGAAGTAAAACTGGTAATACTTCATATCTAACACCACAGTGTTATCGGTAAATTCAATTACCGTTTCACGTTCAAATCTAATTAAAGATTTAACCATCGCCTGGAGCAAAACTGGTGATACTCCATTTTCGATCATTTCAATCTAATTAAAGATTCATTAAAACTCCACTTAGTTTTAATCTTTAACTGGGTTAAAGAATCAGTGTCATTTAAAACACGGTTCACGATAAACCCAAAATCACATTCCATTAATTATCGGGTTAAAGAACAAGTGTTATTTAAAACACTGTTCACGATAAACCCAAAAATCAATACCAATTCAATTCCAATTAAATATCGTTTAATTGGTACACTTCATTAAATCTAAATAAAAAGATTTAATTTTTTTTCTCAACTGGGTTCAAGAACAGTGTTAGTGAAGACACCATTCACGACCAACCCCAAATCACATTTGATATTCAATACAAGGCTCTGAATAGAAAATATATCGGCTTATATTCAATATCAAATTCTACGACTAACAAATGTCGTATTGGAAATAACGATATAAATATATATCTTTCAAATTTCCATAACAACATCTGTATAATCACGAATTCCAACATCGAAATATTCCGAAGACAATTTCGATTCAAATCCACTCCAATGCAATCATTGGAAATTTTGGTTATTTTCAAAACCCTTTTCAAATTCAATTTATTTATTTAAAAATAAATAGAATTATAATTCTAGTTCAAAACTAGTTCATTTCGATAAAAATCTATTTTTATCCTTTCAAATATGGAGTTTTTCATCCCAATCCTTTCTAAATCATTTCTTATGATTTTACACAAATTATTACTATTTTTAATAATTTTATCAAGGCCCGTATAGTCGATTTCCATCAATGGCCATCGAACTGCACTTACAGCGACCTTTTTCAAATTTGATTTGGATGTAACTCCAAATCCAACCGTTAGATTTCAAATTTCTAATATTCGTTAGAAAGCTCTTTTCGATACGAACCCAACGGTTCCGGTTTTAGGAGAATCCGACGGTCGGATCTCCCGTAATGTCCGTTTGAAATAAATGGTCGAAATTCACGAACTGCCGCGGCGCGGCGCGTTCTATTCAGGCCATTATATTATATATATAATATATATAATATATTTCGTCGATTTCTATTTAAAACGAATTATATAAACAGTTTTAAATTCGTTTCAAAAGCAATTTCAACTTATATTTCAATTCAATTCAAAATTGAATTCTTCTTTATAAATTCGTTTTAAAATTCATTTCTATTCAATTCAAATTTCAATTCAATTTGAATTCATATTCAATTCAATTCATTTCGAAATCGTTTTCAATTCAATTCATTTCGAAATCGTTTTCAATTCAATTCATTTCGAAATCGTTTTCAATTCAATTCATTTCGAAATCGTTTTCAATTCAATTCATTTCGAAATCGTTTTCAATTCAATTCATTTTGAAATCGTTTTCAATTCAATTCATTTCGAAATCGTTTTCAATTCAATTCATTTCGAAATCGTTTTCAATTCAATTCATTTCGAAATCGTTTTCAATTCAATTCATTTCGAAATCGTTTTCAATTCAATTCATTTCGAAATCGTTTTCAATATTACTTTTAAATATTCATTTTAAAATGAATAAAATCGATATAAATATCGTTCACGTCAAAATGGCGTCAATCTAATCAACACGGCTTCATATATTGATATTTTCAAATATTCCATTTCGAATGTTTCTATTTCAAATATTTCTATTTTAAAACTGGAATGAGGCCCAATCAATTACCATATAAAGTTAATTATATGGATTTTCATACAACACATGTATATAATAGCAACGATAAATAATCAACCATAAACCAAAGTGCACTACACCGTATAAGCATCAAATATAGATATCTAATGCTTATAACAGCCTGTCAATCAATCGATTGACATATTTAATCAATCAGGATGAGTGAACTTCAAATTTCATCCCAACACCCGTGTGGGGTTTCAAACAATCAAACACAGATTTTTACTCGTGCAGTTGGGCGATGTGTAAAATTTATCGACCCAATCAATATCAGTCAAATCAGTGTACATAAACAAACCGTCCGGTTTGTAAATGAATATTTTATCTTATTCACTTCACGTTAAAAATTATATTTTTAACGATAAAATATTTTTAACGATAAAATATTTTATTTCAACACTTGAATTTCTATTCAGTTCATTTATTCAATAAAATGATATTTTTATTTTTCTAACTTATTTTAGAAAATTTCGGCGGCATAACGGCACGATACTAGAAACGGGACAAGGCCTAGCCTTATCCCCGGTCTAGTGAAGGCCCACGCCATTCACATATCATCAAATCAATTCATTTCACCACACAATTCAATTTCAATCAAATAATCTAACTAATTTTTGCAATCAAACAAACAAGTCCATGGTCTGTGGACGATTGTGTCGGGTGCTACTAAACACCATCTGCATCCTAGTATATATATATAACTAGAAAAGAAATTGAAAGGTGAGAAATTCTCACCAAAAAGCTATCCTAGCTCCACGGCACTTCATTGATAGAAATCTTCATTGCTATCGCATCTTCGTCATCTTCGTTGCCCGTATACACTGTATATATAAAAATCACCTTTTTATATTCTCTATTATATAAAAATCATATTTTTATCGCTAACTTCATATTGTGAAAATAGAATTTTCATCGCTATTTCATATTTGTAAAAATAGAATTTTCAAAAATATATATTTCGCCTTTATAAAAATAAAGATTTCCCTTTATAAAAATAAAGTTTATATTTTCCTCGAAGTAAAAATCATATTTTTACTTCACTACTCATATCAAAATATCGTCTTTTCATATCTAAAAATATCGCCTTTTCATTTTGCTACCTATATAAAGATGATATTTTTAATATTCCTATCATGTAAAAATTATATTTTTAATTCTCTACCTAACCAAAAATCATATTTTTATATCATCTATATAGTAAAGACTATATTTTTAATACTTTAAAAATATAAAAGTCATATTTTTATTACTTTAAAAATATAAAAATCATATTTTTACTTCTTCTACTCAATAAAAATTCCGTCTTTTCTATTTTAAAAAATCTGATCTTTTCTATTTTAAAGTTCAAACCTTTCTCTTTTTAAAGTTTAAATCTTTTTCTATTCTAAAGTCTAAAAATAAAATCAGTTTTTAAAACCTTTTCAAAATCAGTTTTTAAAAGCTTTTCAAAAAAATTCGGTTTTTAAACCTCTTAGAAAATTCAGTTTAAAATCCTAAAAAAAAAAAAGTTTAAAAATCCTAAAAAAAATCAGTTTATAAATCCTAAAAAAAATCAGTTTATAAATCCTAAAAAAAATCAGTTTATAAATCCTAAAAAAATCAGTTTATAAATCATGTTTATATAAAATAAAAATAAACTAATAAATAAAAAGGACTTACAGAGAGGGGGGGTTTTGGCCTCTGGCGGCGGTGGCTAAGGCTGGGGCTTGGACGCGGCGGTCCTGGTGGAGGCGGCGTCGTCTTCAGCATCACGAGGCTAGGGGGGTTCGGGCGTCGCTCGCGAGGAGGGGCATCGGCGGGGGAGTTCGTCGACGGTGGCATCGACCTGGGGAGGGAGGCGGCGGCTCGAGATCGGGGTTAGGGCAGAGGCGCGATGAACGGCGGGGTTTCCCCTTTTTTTTTTTTTTATTCCGATTCGATTTATGAAAAGGGGGGGGGGGCAGAAATTATTTAAGGAAAAGGAGAGAGAAGACTTTAGTTTTTAATTATTTTAATTATTTTATTTTCTAAAAAGTTGACTTTTACATACGACCTCTAAACGAGGTCCACCGCCTGTCGTCCATAGCGTTTTACCCCTATTCCGAACACAATGGGATATGTATCGCAAGCTGATTCGATCGTTTCGATTAGTTTCCGTTGAATTTACATTTAAATCACTATATTGATTTTTAAACGTACATTTCAAATTACCGGGGTCGCATACGAACTCTATAAATTGCAGAAAAATATTTTCTAGCTTCGTATTGACGATACGGTCCTAACAAAACTAGTTTCGTCAAATTCTGAGACCGTTTGAAAAATGGCCAATTTCCAGTCGATTAAAATCAACTGAAAATGGTCAAACGCATTTCCCTTTGCCACGCTCACATATTGATTCAGAAAATTATGAAATTTGGAATCTAGCAATAACTTGACATCACGGATCCAACAAAACTGGTTTCGTCGAAATCCGAGGTCATTTGCAAAATGTCCATTTTTAAGGGCCTGAATTCCATAGCGACTATTCGGAATTTTCAACTGGACATATCTTTTGACTCCCGCTATGAAACCTCGATTATTCGGATTCGTTGGAAAGATATTATCAATTAGATCCTATCATTTTTGGTTTCACTAAAATCCGGATTGGTTTGCACCCGGTACATTCAATTGAAGTTTGAAATCGAATTATCGAACTACCGCGCCATTTTCAATTCTATTTATAATTATATATAAATATTTATATTCTAACGACGACGTATATAATATATACGATCGATTTATATTCAAAATAAATTTTCTCGTCGATATTATTTAAAATAATTCATTTTAAATATTCAAAATTCGCTAAAATTGCCAAAATAAAAATTTCAAACTGGCTCGCATTTTACGGGTTGTTACAAAATTAGAGAATGAAAATCGGATGTTCATGGCCATAGAAGAGAGGGGTGGTGGCTGATTTCTAGAGGAAGGGGATTAGGGTTTGGGATTAAGGTGTATATTTATATTATTATATTAATTAATTACCCAATTAAGGCCCGATTTGGCCCGAACTCAGAATTGGGCATGCTTACTGTCAAACTATAGGTTTTGACGTCTTCTGAACACAATGGCGCTAGTGGCGAAGCCCAATTTCAAAGTTTACAGCATATTTACTTTATTTTTTAATATAAATTATTTAATTTTTAATTCAACCGTACAAATAAATTCACCGGGGCCACAAATTAACTTCGAAAAATCCCGAAAAATATATTTGACTATGTTTTGACGCTGCGGGCCTAGGAAAATTAATTTCGTTCAATTCTGAGCCTATTTGAAAAATGAATATTTTCAAGTCGATTAAAATTGACCGAAATTGACAAAACTGAAATCTTTTTGCCACGACCACAAATTAATTCTAAAAATTATGAAAAATTAAACTTAGCCATATTTTGACATTCCGAATCCAAACAAAGTGGGTTCGTCGAAAACAAAGGTCGTTTGTAAAATGACTATTTTCAAGGCGTATATATAAAATATTAAAAATACATTTTTAAACAAATAATTTCTGAAACTCGAAATATATAAGTGTTTATACTTTTTCAATGCAGAAACGTCATTCTGAACTCAATGGAAGTGGTTTCGAGTTCATGTTCCTTCGTATGCAAAAAGTAGCATTTTTTACCTTTATAAATTTCATAGCGACCTTTCTAAATTTTAAACTGGACATAACTTTTGATTCCCGCTATGAAATTTCGATTTTTCGGATTCGTTGGAAAGATATTTTTAAATATATTCAAATATTTTTGGTTTCACTAAAATCCGTTAAATTTTGCATGTTGTATGGTTAGTCAAAGTTCAAGTTTAACTTTTCAAACTACCGCGCTATTTCTAACTCCTTTTATAATTAAAATTAAATTATTCATCCTAACTTCAATTTAAATCAATTTTTAATCATTATTATTTAAAATAACTAATTCTAAATATCAAAAACCCATTAAAATTACTTAAAATAAATTTTAAATTTACCCCAAAATTCAGGGTTGTTACAGTATAACACGGAATGGGTTTATCCTCCATGAGTACCAGTGCATAAAACAAACAACGCAATGCTAAACATAAAAAAAATGAAGGTATTATAAGACTCAGGTCCCATCACACAATGAACACAGTCCAGTATAGAGTTTTCCCTTATAATAGCCAAATATGCTTGATACACGAAATTTCATCCTTTATTATTACTATAAGTAAAGAAATCAACTTCAAATATAAATGTATCAATCATAGGCGACGTAGGTACCATTATATTACGTCGCCATACAGGTTTACAATTAAAACCGTAAAATCGCGTATTGGAAATTGGATTTCCATCTATGAACCAAGGCAAGCGATCCTCCTTACTGATTCGAAACACACTACCAATGCCTTAGGACTTGGACGTTGGCCAACCCTAGGTTAACGATAAGGTCGGTCATCCGTCAATGATTGACAATACCATAAACTATATGTTAGCCGGTTCTATCAAACCTCCAAAATGGTTAGTCATGTTGACCATCTAGAACCTTTTAGTCAGTTCTAGTATCAAATCCTAGGTACCTCACTTTCTATCATAAAGTTTTTCCAACATCCACGTAAGTAAACAGTCTGGCCTCCATACCATGACGTTACTCATAGCTAGAAACTAACATATGTCCATTTCCTTGAAGTCCTCATCTCGTTTCTGGTTCATACCGGGGTGTGAAGCTCGCGAATTAACGCTGCGCAAAGCTATGCTATTTAAAGCTGTGCTTTGGTCAACAGTCACAAAGCCTTGCTTTTCAACAAAAGCTTTGATCCATGCATCTCTGCATGACACACTATCAATCCATACCGTACCACAGATTTCCACCAATATATAAACTCTAAGCTCGTACGTCTCAGAGAAGGGTGTTAAGAAAGAGAAAAAATTCTCCGCCACCAAACAGTTATATATTTAGCAGAGATCAACAAATACAGTATAAAGGAATTCAATGTCATACATACCATCTATTTGCAAGTCCGTTCTGGGTCTGAACAAAACCGGAGGCACCTTATTCCTCGTCCCATACGTCCATTATAGGAGAGAGGCCCTCGCATATCCGGTCAATCTCCAAGTACATCTGGACGATCACCACTTATTAGCTTGTCTTGGGTGTACATCCCAATCAAGACATCAGTAATCATTAAAACGATGTGAAGATCTCCGGTCTTCAACCACCGCCTTCATATCATCGACATTTAGTCACTATATCAGTTATTATGAATTGGTTAAACCCGATCTTTCCAAATAACTTGCGTATCTTAAAATCAAGTGCTATAAGAACACATCATACACCTCATTCAAATTCTGAATATTCTTTTATTCAAATATTCACATCTTAGGGAAAGGTTCCCATTAGTTTTATCAAAGACGAATTCTTTTAAATTTATTCTTTAATCTTCCTTTGGATATCAATTTCAAAAAAAAAATATTTTATCTTTCCACAATTCTAAACCAAATTAAGGTTTATAAAACTAGTCAGGATTACCGAGCCATACCGAAGTAATCATTTATTTTATTTATCCAATCCCAACCTATTCATCCCATGGAGCAAAACTGGTAGTACTCCATATCTAACACCTACTGTGTTATTAGTAAAATTATATACCATTTCCCGTTCAAATCTAATTCAAGTTTTAACTATCGCTTAGAGTAAAACTGGTGGTACTCTATTCTCGATCATTTCATAAATTCGATAAATTTAATTATCCCATTCTCATTCCAATCTAATTAAAGATTCATTAAAACTCAAATTTGGTTTTAATATCATAATTCATCACTTTATGATTATTCAACTTTAGGAAAAAATAATCGTGTCTTTAACTGGGTTAAAGAACCAATGTCATTTAAAACACAGTCAATAATAAACCCAAATCAGCTTCCATTAACTATGGAATCTTCATAGAAATCTGACCAGTATATAATTGATATAAATTTCCATATCAGACTAATAATATAAATGGAATAACGGCAAAGCCTTTTAAATTCCATATATTGTAACAACCTTCCTTTATAGAGGCTCATCTCAATTATTACCAAATAGAATTCCATTCAATTCCAATTTAATATATTAAATTAGTAAACCTTATTTTGGAAAATTTCCATTAAATCTTAATAAAAAGATTTATAAATTCCAAATCAACTCTTCACTGTTAATTAGGTTAAAGAACAAATGTTATTTAAAACACCGTTCACAATAAACCCAAAAATCCAATTTCAATCTAATTTTAATTAAATATTAGTTAACTGGTAAGCTTCTCTAAATCTTATTTAAAAGATGTATTCTTTTCTCATCGAGGTTTAAGAATAGTGTTATTGATGACACCATTCACGACAAACCCCAACATCCAATTTGAAATTAAATACAAAGCTCTAAATAGAAATTATATCAGCATATATTCAACATCAAATTCTAAAACCAATAAATATCGTATTGAGAATAACGATATTTGTATCTTCCAAATTCCTCAACAATATCCGTATACTCATGGAATCCAATATCGAAATATTTCGTAGATTATTTCCATTCAAATCTTTTCCAATTCATATATTGGAAAATTCTGATTATATTAAAACCCTTTTCATCCAATTTATTTATTTAAAAACATCGGGTTTTTGTTTTTGTTTTTCATTCTAGTTAATAACTAGTTCATTCAGATAAAAATATTTTTTATCCTTTCAAATATGGATTTTTTTTTCATCCAAAATCTTTCTAAATCATTTATTATTATTTTACATAATTTTTCCATATTTTTAATAATTTTATTAAGGCCCGTACAGTCGGTTTCCAATAACGGCCACCGAACTGCATTCATAGCGAGCTTTTCTGAAATTGATTTGTACATATTTTAAAATCCAACTATTCAAATTTGAATCTCTTATATTCGTTGGAAAGATCTTTTCGATATGAACCCAATGGTTCCAGTTTTAGGAGAATCCGACGGTCGGATCTATTGTTACATCAATTTGAAGTTAATGGTCGAAATTCGCGAACGGTCATTGTGCGGTGCGTTCCATTCAGGCCATTAAATATACATATATATATAATATCATCGATTTCGATTTAAAATGTATTTTATAAAATATTTATAAATTCGTTTTAAAACGATTTCAACTTCATTTTCAATTTTAAATCAAAATTGAATGTTTTATATCATTATAATATTAAAATGATAATATTTTCAAAATATTATATTTTGAAAATAATTCTTTTCGATATCCATTATAAAATGAATAAAACCGATAAACAAATCCATTTGAGTTAAAATGGCGTTTAACTACTTAACTTGGCTTCACATTTCAATATTTTTGTGTCCATCCAAAATCGAACATCAAAATCACATTTTATTCTCTCCTGAATACTATCTAAAAATATTCGTTTATATTCTAAATCAGAATGTGACTTAATCAATTACCATATAATTTGAGTTAAATGGATTTCATACATCGCATGTATTCAACAATGATGATAAATAATCATTAAAAATTCAAACATCACCCAAAGTGCATTCTACAACCGTGTAAGCATTAAAATAAATAAATAACGCTTACTACAGTCTGTCAACCAATTAATTGACATACAACTAAATATTGTGATTATTGTATGTCAAATATCATCCCAATACCCGTGTGGGGTTTCAACTAATAAATACTGATTATTATTTATGCGGTTGGGTGATGTGTAAATTTTATCGTCCAAATCAATATCAGTCAAATAGGTGTACATAAACAAGCCGTCCGACTTGTAAATGAATATTTAATTCAATTTCTTTTTATGAAAATTTTATATGTCATTCGTATAAATAATTTATACATTTCATTTTTAGAAAAATTCGGCATTATAACGACGATATATTAGAACTGGAATAATGTCTAGCATTATCCCCCTTCTGACTTGGCTTCACATTTCAATGTTTTTGTATCTGTCCAAAATCGGACATCAAAATCACATTTTATTCTCTCCTGAATACTATCTAAAAATATTTGTTTATATTCTGAATCGAATGCGACTCAACCAATTATCATATAATTTGAGTTATATGGATTTCATACATTGCATGTATTCAACAATAATGATAAATAATCATTAAAAAATCAAACAACACCCAAAGTGAATTCTACAACCGTATAAGCATTAAAATAAATAAATAACGCTTACTATAGTCTGCCAACCAATCGATTGACATACAACTAAATATTGGGATTAGTGTATGTCAAATATCATCCCAATACCCGGGTGGGGTTTCAACCAACAAATACTGATTATTATTTGTGCAGTTGGGCGATGTGTAAAATTTATCGTGCGAATCAGTATCAGTTAGATAGGTGTACATAAACAAGCCATCCGACTTGTAAATGAATATTTATTCAATTTCTTTTTACGAAAATTTTATATATATTTTATATAAATAATTTATACATTTCAGTTTAAGAAAAATTCGGCATTATAACGGCGCGATATTAGAACCAGAATAATATCTTGCATTATCCCACTCTTGATAATGGCTCGCGCCATACACAACAATCAAACCAATAATTTCACAATACAATCATTTTTTTTCGCAACACAATCATATCACACAAATCATCCACGGTTTAACAAAAAAGTAGTGATAGGAGCTACTAAGCCCCATTTACAACCTATTATATAACAACAGTATGAAAATAGTTTGAGTGAGGGAGTTCTCACATTGTTTTCCACTCCGCCATTCTTTATTAGAAGGTTTGGATTTAAATCTGCCCCAAATTCTAACAATCTCCAAATTGGACCCACTTAGTTTTGTTGTGAAGCTCTCGCTCCACGATTGCAATGAATCCTGTTTCACGCGATTCCGATATTGTATGAGAGAGTTATTAGCATCTAAATTTTAAAGACATTATTATGTTAATTAATAAAGTAATTAACTAAATTGATCATCTTCGTTACCTTCCAGAACTTTACTCGAACCCAAAGCTTCGGATTTGTGCCGCTAACGTCAGCCCGGACTCCGATCAGTCATCATCACTCCCTCAGGCGTCGCGAGCTCCTCTAGCGCCAGGTGGCGCAGCCAACTCGCACCCCCTCGGCCCTCTTAATTCATGTTCAAACATTTTGCCTTTGAGCAGCGATTTCGAGCAAAACACACAATGATTATTCACCAAATTCGATCAGTATCCAGATCTTTTACTGCTCTTCAATATTTGTTTTGATTTCATCTTGAATTGCTGAGTGAATTGAAAGAAAACAGGGGATTTAATTTGGAGCAGTTCCCACCGTGAACAATTGAGAGAGCGGCGGCGTCTTTTTTTTTCAACAAATGAAATTTTAGGGTTTATAATATATATATATATAATTCAGAAAATACTTGTTTATTGCTATGAACTCCAAATCACACCCAATGACTGTCGTCTCTAGCTAATTACCACCATTCCGAACACAAGGAATATGTTTTGTAAGCCAGTTCGATCATTTTGATCAGTTTTTTATCAAAATTAAAATATAAACCAATATATATTGATTTTAAACGTACATTTTAATTTACTAGGGCCACACACTAACACCAAAAATTACAGAAAAATTATCTCTAGCTATATTCTGACGATACGGTCCTAACAAAACTAATTTCGTCAGATTTGGAAGTCGTTTGAAAAATGGCCCTTTTTCCAGTCGATTAAATTCAAACTAAAATTACCAAACATATTTAAATTCATTGCGCTCACATATTAATTCCAAAAATTATGAAATTTTAAACCCGATAATAATTTGACAATCCAGATCCAACAAAAGTAGTTTCGTCGAAAACTGAGTTTGTTTGCAAAATGGCTATTTTTAAGGGCTATATATATTTAAAATTTAATTAAATTCCACATCGATTATTTCAAACTTTAAATTGGATATAATTTTCAATTTATATTATGAAATCTTATTTTTTTTCACATTCGTTAGAAAGATATAATTAAACAGATTCAAATGTTTCTAGTTTTAGTGAAATCCAATTTATTTTGAATCTGCACATTCATTTGAAATTAAAAATCGAATTTCAAACTACCGCTCCATTTCAACTCTATTGTAATTAAAATAAATTTATACATTCTAACTTCATTTTAAATAAATTTTTAGTCGTTATTATTTAAAATAAATCATTTTAAATATTTAAAATCCATTAATTTAGCTAAAATAAAAATTTTAAATTAGTTCAGAAATTTCGAGTTTTACAATCTCCCAAACTTAAAATCTTTTCGTCCTCGAAAAGGAGCGGAGCTGAAAGTTGTTTAACCAACCAACTCAACTTTCATTTTGGCTTTCATTCTTCAACTTTTCAGTTTCTAAGAATTTTCTAATTTCTCAAAAATTTAGCTAACACCCTAAATTTTCGAATTTTTTTGCCATAACCTCCTTTGTACGGGGAGGATTTGTAAATTTTATTGGGTCATGTTAGGCACCCAATATATCAAGAAAAAGCATACACATTTTTTTGACCTATTCATGTATAAAGGAGAACGTGTAAAAGTAAAAATCTAAGACCTTGCCACAGTGTTGGAAATAAAATAATCCATGTGTCGTATCTAAATCAAGAGAGACGTGAATTATTTTCATCTCCATACCTGTGTAGGGTTTTTATTAAATCATGCCACGAGCACCATTACATGTATTCCTTAATTAAGTCCATAATTTGTCTTTTGTTCAACCTGTAATACAATCATCGCCATACAAGTATCTCGCTCGTATGGTAATCCCAACCTCATCATATAAGTGCCAAATGCTTATATGGAATATGATGTGATATGTTGTCTTCAGGTAGTATGCCATGCAGTGTAGCTCATAATTTATTTGTTGTTATCCTATGGCGTGGTTTATAATCTCACACAGAACAACCATCATAACGCATCCAATTTCATTCACAGGAGTTTATATAAATAAAATTGTGCAACCAACCTATTAAGGGTACCTATTTGTCGGGCATGCCAATTAATTCTCTACTCAACAGTAAATCCATAACCTGTTCAACAAATATATATATATATATATATATATATACACACACACACATGTATATGTATGCAATTCCAGTCAATTTTGAATTTAATTCTGTATTTGATTAGATTTGACTTTACTTATCATTCATTCTTTTATTGGTTTTGTCATTCCAATATTTTTATTAGTTAAATTAAAAATCAAACATCAAAAACAATAATCAATTAGTTGGTTAACTTTTTAAATATAACATTTATATACTAAAAAAAATCATATTTTCAAGGCCAAATCCCAAACATAAATCCTAACTTAGATTTGGTTCCTACACCAGTCAATTAGAAATATATAGATATCCCACTTTCAAAACTCGAAAATAAATACTGGTGATGGTATACTTCATCATCAGAATCATGTCCGGGCGACTAGAGTGTGATTCTATATCTATTCGGTATATTCGAGACTTCAAATACACGTGGATCAGACGTATATTCAAAATCTTCTTATCCCTGATAGTCCAAAATGAATATAAAATAAAATACTCAAATACGTGTTATAAGGTATAATTTTCAAAATTAAATTAATTTTTATAAATAATACTCTTCAAACTCATTCTACGGTATTACTAACCCTATCTCTAACGAGTCGTTCTTATAGGATGCTACCAATCCTATCTCGGATGAATTCTTTTGTTCGGTTCTAATATGTCTTGTTCTCGAGCTCTGTAAACCAAAGCTCTGATACCACAATGAAACGACCCAAACTCCCCTTTATGGGAAAGCCCGAATTGCTTTGAGAACACGACACATCAGAAACCAAACACTAGAACATTTCATTGCTATTACAACAATTACATTAGATTACAAGAATATATGAGAGTATGAATAAATAATATACAATGGAAATACAATATCAGAGATTAGTAATTTACGAAACAGTGGAAAATATAATACATGAATAAAATGTTCAGCGGAAATCATCTGCAACCACAACAGAAAGAGATATACGAATACAAAGCTTTCCGAATATAGCTCCAGCTGTTCAGGATCCTGTGAAAAGAAGTATCTGCAAAAACCAAAACTACTAGCTGCCCATGTGGAAATATGGGCACCTAGAGTTTAGGTTAAAACAATAATCTCTGAGTTAGTCATGGGACTGGTGTGAGAACTAAAATAATTATTAGCTTTTATTTTAAAGTTAGGTAATTCACGGGACCATGCTGTATAACACGGAATGGGTTTATCCCCCATGAGTACCAGTGCATAAAACAAACAGCGCAATGCTAAATAAAAAAATGAAGCTATTATAAGACTCATGTCCCATCATACAATGAACGCAGTCGAGGATAGAGTTTTCCCTTATAATAGCCAAATATGCTTGATACGCGAAATTTCATCTTTTATTATTAGTATAAGTGAAGAAATCAACTTCAAGTATAAATGTATCAATCATAGGCGGCGTAGATACCATTATATTACGTCGCCATATAGGTTTACAACTAAAACCATAAAATCATGTATTGGAAATTGGATTTCCATCTATGAACCAAGGCAAGCTATCCTTCTTATCAATTCGAGACACACTACCAATGCCTTAGGACTCGGGCACTGGCGAGCCCTAGTTTAGCAATAGGGCCGGTTATCGTCGATGATTGGCAATACCATAAACTATATGTTAGCTGGTTCTATCGAACCTCCAAAATGGTCAGTCACGTTGACCATCTAGAACCTTTTAGTCAGTTCTAGTATCAAATCCTAGGTACCTCGCTTTCTGTCATAATTTTTTTCCAACATCCACATAAGTAAACAGTATGGGCTCCATACCATGACGTTACTCATAGCTTGAAACTAACATATGTTCATTTCCCTGAAGTCCTCATCTCGTTTCTGGTTCATACCGAGTGTGAATCTCGCGAATTAACGCTACACAAAGCTATGCTATTTAAAGTTGTGCTTTGATCATCAATCACAAAGCCTTGCTTTTCAACAAAAGCTTTGATCCATGCATCTTGGCATGCCACACTATCAATCCATACCGTACCACTGATTACCACTAATATATAACCTCTAAGCTCGTACTCTCAGAGAAGGGTGTTAAGCAAGAGAATAAATTCTCCACCACCAAACAGATATATAATTAGTAGAGATCAACGAATACAATATAAAGGAATACAATGTCAGACATACCATCCATTTTCAAGTCCGTTCTGAGCCTGAACGAAACCGAAGGCACCTTATTCCTCATCCCATATGTCCAATACAGGAGAGAGGCCCTCATATATCCGGTCGATCTCCAAGTACGTCTGGACGATCACCACTTATTAGCTTGTCTTGGGTGTACATCCCAATCAAGACATTAGTAATCATTCAAATGATGTGAATATCTTTGGTCTTCAACCATCGTCTTCATATCATTGACATTTGGTTGTCATATCAGTTATTCACAATGGGTTAAACCCGGTCTTTCCGAATAACTCGCGTATCTTAAAATCAATTACTATAAAAACATGTCATACGCCTCATTCCAATTCAGAATATTCTTTTAGTTAAACATTCACATCTTTAGGGAAAGTTCCCCTTAATTTTATCAAAGACAATTTTTTTTTAAATTTATTCTTTAATCTTCCTTTGGATATCAATTTCAAAAGATTTTATTTTATCTTTCCACAATTCTAAACCAAACTAAGGTTTATAAAACTAGTCGAGATTATCGAGCCATACCGAAGTAATCGTTTATTTTATTTATCCAATCCCAACCTATTCATCCCATGGAGCAAAACTGGTAGTACTCCATATCTAACACCCACTGTGTTATCGGTAAAATTAATTACCATTTCCTGTTCAAATCTAAATAAAGATTTAACTATCACCTGGAGTAAAACCGGTGTACTCCATTCTCGATCATTTCATGAATTCGACAAATTTAATTATCCCATTCTCATTCCAATCTAACTAATGATTCATTAAAACTCCAATTTGGTTTTAATATCCTAAATCATCACTTTATGATTATTCAACTTTAGGAAAAGTTAATCCTATCTTTATCTAGGTTAAATAACCGATGTCATTTAAACACAATCCATAATAAACCCAAATCAGCTTCCATTAACTATGGAATCTTCATGAAAATCTGACCAGCATATAATTGATATAAATTTCTATATCAGACTAATAATATAAATGGAATAATGGCCAAACCTTTTAAATTCCATATATTGTAATAGCCTTCCTTTACAGAAGCTCATCTCAATTATTACCAAATTGAGTTCCATTCAATTCCAATTTAATATATTAAATTGGAAAACTTTATTTTGGAAAATTTCCGTTAAATCTTAATAAAAAGATTTATAAATTCCAAATCATATCTTCACTATTAATTGTATTAAAGAACAAATGTTATTTAAAACACCATTCATGATAAACCCAAAACTCCAATTTCTATCCAATTCCAATTAAATATTAATTAATTGGTAAGTTTCTCTAAATCTTATTTAAAAGATTTATTCTTTTCTCATCAGGGTTTAAAAATAGTGTTATTGAAGACACCATTCACGACAAACCCCAACATCCAATTTGATATTAAATACAAGGCTCTAAATAGAAATTATATCGGCTTATATTCAACATCAAATTCTGAAACCAACGGATATCGTATTGGGAATAATGATATCTGTATCTTCCAAACTCCTGAACAATATCCGTATAATCACGGAACCCAATATTGAAATATTCCACAGATTATTTCCATTCAAATCTTTTCCAAATCATATATTGGAAAATTCTGATTATATGAAAACCCTTTTCAATCCAGTTTATTTATTCGAAAACAATGGATTTTTTTGTTTTTTATTCTAGTTAATAACTAATTCATTCAGATAAAAATATCTTTTATCCTTTCAAATATGTAATTTTTCATCCAAAATATTTCCAAATCATTTATTATGATTTTCCATAATTTTTCCATATTTTTTATAACTTTATTAAGGCCTGTATAGTCGGTTTCCAATAACAGCCACTGAACTGCATTCATAACGACCTTTTCTGAAGTTGATTTAGACATATTTTAAAATCCCGCCATTCAAATTTAAATCTATTATATTTGTAGGAAAGATCTTTTCGATACGAACCCAACAGTTCCAGTTTTAGGAGAATCCGACGGTCGGATCTCCTGTTACATCAATTTGATGTTAATGGTCGAAATTCGCGAACGGTCGCTGCACGGTGCGTTCTGTTCAGGCCATTAAATATATATAATATATATCATCGATTTTTATTTAAAATGTATTTTATAAAATATTTATAAATTCGTTTTAAAACGATTTCAACTTCATTTTCAGTTTTAAATCAAAATTGAATATTTTGTATCATTATAATATTAGAATGATAATATTTTCAAAATATTATATTTTGAAATCAGTTCTTTTCGATATCCGTTATAAAATGAATAAAATCGATAAAAAAATCCATTTGAGTTAAAATGGCGTTTAACTACTTAACTTGGCTTCACATTTCAATATTTTTGTGTCCATCCAAAATCGAACATCAAAATCACATTTTATTCTCTCCTGAATACTATCTAAAAATATTCGTTTATATTCTAAATCAGAATGTGACTCAATCAATTACCATATAATTTGAGTTAAATGGATTTCATACATCGCATGTATTCAACAACGATGATAAATAATCATTAAAAATTCAAACATCACCCATAGTGCATTCTACAACCGTGTAAGCATTAAAATAAATAAATAACGCTTACTACAGTCTGTCAACCAATTAATTGACATACAACTAAATATTGTGATTATTGTATGTCAAATATCATCCCAATACCCGTGTGGGGTTTCAACTAATAAATACTGATTATTATTTGTGCAGTTGGGTGATGTGTAAAATTTATCGTCCAAATCAATATTAGTCAAATAGGTGTACATAAACAAGCCGTCTGACTTGTAAATGAATATTTATTTCAATTTCTTTTTATGAAAATTTTATATGTCTTTTGTATAAATAATTTATACATTTCAGTTTTGGAAAAATTCAGCATTATAACGACGATATATTAGAACTGGAATAATGTCTAGCATTATCCCCCTTCTGATACTAGCTCGTGCCATACACAACAATCAATCAATCCAATAATTCCACAATACAATCAATTTTTTTCACAACACAATCATATCACACAAACCATCCATGGTTTAACAAAAAGTAGTGACAAGAGCTACTAAGTCCCATTTACATCCTATTATACAACAACAGAATGAAAATCGTTTGAGTGAGGGAGTTCTCACATTGGGTTCCACTCTTCCATTCTTTATTGGATGGTTTGTATTTAAAGCTTCCCTAAATTCTAACAAGCTCCAAATTGGATCCAGTTAGTTTTGTTGTGAAGCTCTCGTTTCCACAATCGCAATGAATCTTGTTTCACGTGATTCCGACGTCGTATGAGAGAGTTATTAGCATCTAAAAGTCAATGACATTATTAAGTTAATTAATAAAGTAATTAATTAAATTAATCATCTTCATTACCTTCCAAAACTTTGCTCGAAACCTGGGGTTCGGATTTGCGCCACCAACATTAGCCCTGACGTCGATCAGACGTCGCCCCTCCCTCTGGCGTCGTGAGCTCCTCCAGTGCCAGGTGGCGCGGCAAACTCACACCTCCTAGCCCTCTTAATTCGTATTCGAATGGTTTGCCATTGAGCAGCGAGTTCGAGCAAAACACACAACGACTATTCACCAAATTCGATCAGTATCCAAATCTTTCATTGCTCTTCAATATTTGTTTCGATTTCATCTTGAATTGCTGAGTGGATTGAAAGAAAAAACAGGGATTTAATTTGGAGCAACTTTCGCCGTGAATGAGAGAGAGAGAGCGGTGGCTTCTTTTTTTTCAAAGAATGAAATTTTAGGGTTTATAATATTTTTATTTTATACATAGCAGTATGTCCGGCACGTTCGTTGGACGTGCGCATAGACTACTAAGACCAATTTTGGTAGTAGTGAAATAATGGTCAAAAGAATAATGTCTCGTTATATAAATTTGTAGTTGTAATTTAGTACATTGGGAAATTAAATATTTCCCTTATGAATAAATTCAATGTTATCATGAGCAACAAAACCATAAAGACATATGTTGGGGGTGTGAAATAAATGAAGCAAAATCAATTACTTTGAAATTTTAGTCATATGAATGGAAAAATAGGTATGCCAGCTAATTTTTTTTATTGTGAAATATTCATGAATAAATGCACAAAATACTTGTTGCTATAATTTTGAGCATCAATCTAATTTCGTTCGAAATATGTTATGAAAAAGAAAAAAATCTTACTATGAGATTTGTTGTTTAATCTTTTTTTTTTTGGATATTCACAAGCTTAAACTGAAAGCATAAACAAACGATGTATGTAAATTTTGCTTTAATTATATATATATATATATATATATATATATAGCTCATTCACATTCAAGGTATTTCCTGGATTCTTTTTTCATGTCTTGGTAGATCAGCAAGGATTTCGTCAGTAGGTTGTTCGCGATTGATTTTTGTTGGGTAAAATGAAAATGACTGGGGGAAGAAATGAGATTTATTTTGAATAAGCTTTCTTTGCATTGCACATAAATCAATATGTAAATTTCACAAAGACCCAACGTGCACTGAGAAAAACACGATCAGAAAAGACTGAAAATACCGATGGCATTGTGGTATTGCATTCTTCAATCACCGTACACATATATAAGCAATGTGAAGATAAGTACAAAAAGTAAAAACGTATTCAAACAACAGCAGAACACATGCATGCATCTTGCCTACCTCCTTTCGTTGCAACCAACACAACACAAATTTTGATATTGTTGAAAAGATTCACATACAAAAAATAAACATAACACTATCATGCATTACGTCAGTGATGTTAATTTGTAGATGTCAACTTTTCTTATATGTACTAAAAATGGTGATTGATCATAAACTAACAAAATCCACAACCTCTCTTCTCTGCCCACGCTGAACTGCATCTGCCTGTCCCCACCGCTCCGACCTCCCTCTCCCTATGTCCCTCCTTAACCACCTGCGTGTTGTGTAAAAATTGCATCACTGCGGAAGCGATGCTAAAATGGATCTAGCTTGTCGATTAGTTATCAACCATTAACTCAATAAAAGTAATCACCAAACAAAAAGAACAAAAATAGAAGAGGAGGAGAAGACACAAAAGTTTTAACGTGGTTCGGATATGAATATCCTACGTCCACGGAGACCCAACAACTTCTTTATTTCTTTACAAGAGGAGGTTACAAAAAATGAGAAGAATTATAACAAAACCTCAATACTAATTCTCACCCTATAACAGATACAGAAAATAGGGATCTATTGAGGAATAATATGGAGAGATATATTTTCTTGTGATGATACAAAAGTGAGCAAATGGCTTCATATATATAGGAAGAATAGAGAACTAGATGATAAGGATGAAGATGTTTAGGAATTTCCTTGATTTGATTCACCATAAATCTTGTGCATTAATTTGGTTTCCACCTATATGAATTCTTGATTGATTCTCCAAATCAATTAATTGTTTCCTATATTTGACTTGATTATGGGAACAATTAATGCCTCTCTCACCCCACCAATTCTTGATTGATTCTTTAAATCAATTGCCTTCTCCATATTAATTTGTTTCCCATAATTGACTTGATTATGGAAACAAATAATGCCTTCTCATTAATATATTTTAATCGCCAAAATTTAACACTCCACCTCAATTAAATATATTCATCAATCACCAAAATTCAATAAAATTGTTGGGTCTATGCCATCAAGCTCAATGTAAACTACTTTGGGCAATATTGCCCAAATAGAGCTTCCAAATCTTTCCCAAGCATAAGAAATATAATATGCACATCGACAAGCAAAATGCATATGAACAAATATCAAAATTCTTCAGAAAATCCGATGAAGAAGACAAACTTGTAGATACAGAAATCTGAGAGACCAATGGAGACATCATAGCGCGCTTCACCTTCTCCATCCTACATTGAGTTAGGACATACTCAATATTATCTACTTCAAACTCCTTTTCTCGACTTCACCAAGTCTACCGTATCAAACTCAACACCAAGCTCCGCATCATTCAAAGCATAAGATGAATAATCATCACTACAACTATGCTTACCAATAGGGCCAACTGAACTAAAAGGCATTTTCAGCAATTGAGCTCCACCTAGAGTCTGAACCTCTGAAATCTTCTCATCAACCATGGTACCATCGGAAATACCACTTTCTCTCTGAATATGGAAACAATCTGATGACTCCAAATGTGTTTAGGGATTTTATGTCCTGCTAATGTCGTCACTTGATAGAGGGTCCACCTTCAATAAAGACCTCTCATCAAATATTGCATGCCTGCTAGTCACAATTTTCTTGGTTGTTTTGCACCACAACTTATACTTCTTCATTCCTTCTCCATAGCCTAACAAAATGTGCTTGCTTCCTCTAAGCTTCAACTTATCAAGTCTCTCATTTTCTAAATAAGCTGAACAACCAAATACTTTAAGGAATGAATAATCAACAGGCTCTCTTTTCCATATTTCTTCTGGGATCTTCATATCTATGACAATAGAAGGTGTACGGTTGATGAGAAATACTGTCATAGATATCGCTTCTGCCCATAATCCCTCTTCTAGACCAGCAATAAGTCTCAAGCTTGTAGCTCTTTCCCATAGTATCCACATATGCTCTCCGCCACTTCAAAAGAATGTGTAACAATCCGTATTCTACGTATCGGGGGATCGTAGAATATTTATTTCTTTCCCATATGAAGTCGTATGGTCATGTAACTTTAGAAAACATCCATTAGAGTCATTTCCCATGCTTATGATTTTTGTCGATTTTTAAATGACCATTTTGCCCCTAACTGATCTTGTTTTGGCCATAACTTTTGATTGGAAAGGAATTTTGACTTGAAACCACTTTCATTAGATTCGTTTGATGGTTTACCTTTCCGTAGAGTGGTCATAATAGCCAAACGGACTTACATTTTGGGAGATATGGCTGAATTAAGGTTTGGAAGGTGAAAAACTGCTTAATCGGGCCAAATAGGGTGATTAGTGAATAGGCCCATAACCCATTTCGGGATTAGGGTTATGGGGAGGCTGAAAAGGGGTAGAGAATCATTCCATTTCAGTTTTCTAGCCTCCACTTCCCTCTTTGAAACCCTAAAAATGGTCTCCAACCTCTAAATCACCTCCAAATCATCTTCTAATCAAGGATTAAGCTTAGCAACATCAAATCAAGGAAGATCTACACCAAATCAACATAGGAGATGCTGTTTAGCATTGGGATTCGCATCAAATCAGAGATTTATTTCAGATTTTAGTTCATTTGTGGCTAAGGTGAGTGATTTGCATAGTTCCTCACTAATTATCGCTAATTAAGGGTAATTAGTGTTAATTAGCGAATTTAAACATGATAAAATTCGGGAAAAATGTTTATAAAATCTTAAATGATGTTTTAGACCTTCGATATGAATTTGGGTTAATTTGGTTAAGTTTTGCTAATCCTATCACTAGTTTCACCTAAACATGCTTAAGGGGAAATACAGGGTTTTGGGTATGTTTGATCCACTTTAACCTATCATATTGATGTTTTGATGTTGTGATTGATTATGCATGTTGCTATGACTGTATGATATGCTTTGTGATTGATTTTAATAGTTAGAATGGTCGAAAACGTCATCGAACGGCGTAAACACTTGTTGGAAAAGCTTTAGGAAACAGTGCAGGTTTCGGATCGGATATGGTGGCTCGGATCGGATAAGTTGAACTGGGCAAAGGATTCGATCGGATTGGAACTTGACACTTGTGAACCCTGGAAAAAAGGAAGGCCATGCTAATTGAACTGGGATCAGATCGGCTAAAAGAGGTGCATCAGATCGGCGCATATGAAGGACGAGGGAGCTGATCGGAGCGGGAGTACGAACTGGAAGGGAGATGGCAACTCGACCCGACCCGAAGAAGGACACCCGACCCGAACCGATGCAACGCTGTGAACCCGAACCAAACTGCTACAGGGGAAGACAACACACCGAACCAACTCAACGTAGGCACCCGACCCGAACCGATGGCTTGAAGGGGAACCCGACCCGACCCAGTATTGATCAATAACCCGAGATGCAAAGGTAGTCCAATATGGGAAGTTAGAGCTCAGGATACTGTTGGGAACCGATGAGTTCACTTCATGGTTGGGCTTTGCTGCGGGACGTGTGCTAAGGAGTTGTCGACGTTTATAACTTCGATTCACCACTGAAAATGGATGATGGGCTACTTATCAGTGCAGTAGTGTAACACCCCGTATGTTGAATAACTTGCTATAATATAAATCAGGGCAGAATTAAATTTTAAAATCTGAATCAGGAGAAACGGGCTATGCCATTGCGTTCGTCTCGGAAAAATACGCGAAATAGAGTCCGAGTTTTCGAAAATCGGAGTCCGTATGACCCAGATAAGGCCCGAAGAAGTTTTCAGAAATTCAAAACAGATTTAAATATAAAAATTTAAACATTTCAGAAGAGGCGGGAAATTCCCGCCAGGCCGGGGGAGTTGACCCTAGGGTCGACATGGGTGTCGACCCCCTCCCTAGGGGTCGACATAGGGGTCGACATAGGGGTCGACCTCCTTTGTCGGTCTGTGTGACCTGGGTGCAACCTGATGGCTTTTGGGCTGTGCTTGGTGGCTAGGACGAGATCTGACGGCTCTAATCTGATTTAGGGTTAATCTAATGGCCTAAAACACCTAACTAATCTATAAATACACCCTAAGACTACCCTAATTCATATTAAAAATAGATACAACACCGTTATGCCATCAAAATGCAACTTGAAGGAGCCTCCATCAAATTAAAGAGGAAGATAGCTTCTCAAATCAACTTCTAATCAACTCTAGCAACTTAATCTTCTTCTTAGGAGTGCTAATCAACAAGTTGTGAGTTTCTATAACCTTAATAACCAATTGTTGAATGATTATGATAGGATATAATGAGGTTATGGCTATGAATGTGGATCAATGCAAGATTATGTTATCATATGCTATGTGTTTGTGATGTTATGCAAGTTATGCAAGTTATGTGCTATGTGTTTGTGATGTTATGCAAGTTATATGCTACATGTTCATGATGTTATGCAAGTTATGCAAGTTATATGCTACATGTTCATGATGTTATGCAAGTTATGCAAGTCATATGCTACATGTTCATGATGTTATGCAAGTTATATGCTACATGATCATGATGTTATGCAAGTGTTAGGCTATGTGTTCATGATGCTAGTTATGCAAATTGCTATGATAAACATTGATCCATTATGACACCATGATTATGCAAGTTTGGTGTATGATTATATGCAAGTTCATATATGATTTGTATGCAAGTTTGGTGTATGATTATATGCAAGTTCACATATGACATGTTATGCAAGTATGGTGTTTGATTATATGCAAGTAACATGTGCAAGTTTACACCTTTGTATGATATGCATACATATGCAAGTTAACCCCTTTTTATGTCATACATACATATGCAAGTTTACCCCTTTGAATGACATAAGCAGCTTATGCAAGTTACCCTCTTTATGACATATGTGATTCATGCAAGTTTGGGTTGATTATTTATGCTAGTTGGGTTGATGCTATATGCATGTTGACACCTTTAAAACCCATGTTGATGCTAATGTTATGCAAATTGAACCCATTGTATTTGTGATGAATCTCCCCTTTTATGTCATGTTAGCGAATTACGTGGGGAACGATGGGGCTAATATACATGTTAATGAAATGGTGTGAAGTTGGTATGATTATGCATACCATAAAGTGGATGGACATAATTGAGTCAATTATGTACATCGTTAAAATTGGAATTAATTAGGGAAAATTAATTCGAAATATGGGGGTGATTAATTAGGTGTAATTAACCGACTAAGACACGAGGTTGGACCCATTTGTAGCATAAGACTGCCCGGAACCGACCGGAAAATCCAGCGGCTACAAATGATTGGCCCAATGTGAGAGGTCTTAGGCACAAACTAAATACGTGACAAGTGTATAGACACGAGGTTAGACTCGGTTATGGCGTAAGGCTGCCCGGACCCAACCGGCAAATCCAGCTGCCATAAAAGATAGTCTAATGTGAGAGGTCTTTACAACGGTTACGTTCCTAATCAATTAAGAAACACTTAACCAGATAAGCATGTAGTGGGCATGAGGGGTTAAGTGGGTGCCTTGGGTGGCATGAGGAAATCAAGTAAGTGCCTTGGGTGGCATGTGGAAATCTAGTGGGTTGCCTTGGGTGGAAATAGAAAATACGATTAGAATACTTAACCAAGTGGAAACATGTAATTTAAACATGATTAAAGGGTTAAGTGGGATGCACTAGATAAAGAGACAAGCTTAGGTGGTAGCTTGTGGGGGCCCATTTCAACCAGTAACCCATATGTATCTTATTGGGCTCGACCCATGTCGAGGACGGGACACGCGTACTGGGCTTGACTATAAGAGGCCAAAACGGGTTAGCGGTGGCAACGCAAGTCCAACGGGTTTCATATGCGTGTGTGGACCCAGGCTGGTAGGTAAGACGTTGTTGCATCGTGTAGGTATAAGCCGTGCATCATTGGTTGTATCGGGTTGCCACTTTGGGGAGTGATACACCCCACTATGGGGCCAGCACGGGTATCTACGGTAGGGAGCCGATCGCTTAGGGAGTAGTGGGTACACCTAGTGGAGATAGGGGCAGACGACACCTATGTAGTCAGCTAGAGGTACACGAAACTACTGAGTAAATTTTCTAAGTCCTTGGGTGGGATCAACCTTTAAGTAGGAATGACTGGTGTGGTGCAGTTAGTAATTATCCTTCGGTGGGTAGATGCGTCTTTACCCTTATCTTAGTTCATCCTATGTCTAGTGGGCTACTTAGTGTAGTCATTTATCCCCAGTCATCCCGTACCAAGTTTATATCATACCCTAATTACTTTAATGATTGTGTTGTTAAAGTTATAGGGCTCACTCAGACTTATGTCTGACCCCGTTGTTTTTATCTTTTTCCCCCTCAGGTCCTCAGGTTGGGCCTAGCACTAGTGGGCTTTGATCAGATTTCTTTATCTATCTTTTGGAGCTTGGACCGTGAAGTAAAGCCCAGCTTATCTTTTCTATTATGGCTATTGTTTATGTAGTAGGATTATGTACTTATGTTTTTATCAGGATGGATATTTAGTACTTGACTCTTTATGGTGTTGTAACTAAACATGTTTACCTTCTGCTGCAATGAAATGATGTTTTAGATTTTCAAGTATTTATATCTGTCTTGTTGTAATTTTTCTGTTCTATTCACTTAAAATGCTCCACCGAAGTTAAGGCATTCCCTTAGTGAGTGACCTTAGCGGGTGTGGGGTGTTACACGTGGTATCAGAGCGAAGGTTACCAGAACAGATAGAATTTTTAGAAAACTCTTTTTCTAAAAACATTTTTGGAAGAAGTATTTTCAAAAACATGTCTTTTAAGAGAAAAGTTTTTGAAAGAAAAGCATAATCCCCAATGGCCATATCTTTATCTTTCGAATTCTCCGTTTTGAATCTTTCCTTTTTCGTTTCAGCATGGCTGAAGATCTTAACTTTCCGGAGGGTGTGACGATACCAGTATGGTATAGGAGATTGATGGAGGCTAGGGCCGCCACTGCGGGTCCAACAAATATTCCTCCACCAACAGTAGCACCCGATCTTCATCCTCCCCCTCCTCCTCCTCGCACGGATACTTTTGCTAAGACTTGCAAGGAATTTAAAGCTATGGGAGGGAAACCTTTTCAAGGATCAGAAACTTTTGTGGAGGCTAGAGATTGGCTTAAGGAGGTGGAAGAGTTGATAGATATCTTTGAGATGGAAGAAGGAAAGAAAGTCAAGTTAGCTGCTTGGTTAATGAAGGGAGAGGCCTCATTCTGGTGGGAGGTCACTAATGGAGAGCGCCCTGTTGACTCTTGGGTGGATTTCAGGCAAAGATTTGTGACAAAGTTTCTCTCAAGGGCGGAGGAAAACTTTTATATGGAAAGGTTCTTGACTCTAAAGCAAGGAAAGCTCTCGGTGAACGAATATGTCAACAAGTTTAATCAATTGCCAAGGTTTGGCATAGACACGGTGAATACACCGGAGAAGAAGGCTTTGAGATTCGTTAAGGGCTTGAATGAACCGATGCATGGATTGGCTATGACTCACATCCCTATTGGGGCTACCTTTGAGAAACTAGTTGACATGGCACTCATGCATGAGGAAGAGAAGGGTCCCAATGCTAATAAGGCACCCGAGAAGAAAGGAGATCAGCAGAGACCTCAACAGCAACAGCAAAACAAGGGTGGGAAAGGCAACGGTGGCAAGGGAAAGAAGAAGTGCTTCAATTGCGGGATACCAGGCCACCTAAGCAAAGATTGTCGGAAGAAGAAGAAGACTTGATGCTACCACTGTGGTGAAGCAGGGCATCTAGTGAAGGACTGCCCTAAGAAGGGGCAAAGGACGGGATCTACCTCAAGAGGACATGTGCAAGCTCTTATGGCACCGGGTCAGGCAAGGGGGCAAGTTCAGGCTCTCGCGGTTCCACCAATTCAGGAAAGAGGTAGAACTATTTCCGTTGAAAGTCTGGTTTTTCTATTTGATCATCCTGTCCGTACATTGTTTGACTCTGGCGCATCGCATTCGTTTATCTCATCATCATTAGTTGAGTCACTGCACTTAGACACCAGTCTAGTTGATGATCCCTTGGTTGTTTCAAACCCAATTGGGGGCTCCACTTATTTGTCCATGATATGTTTGGGTTTGAAGATTTCTATACTTAGCGTTGAGTTTAGATGTGATGCTTTTGTTTTGGGCTTCACGGGCTATGGGTTGATTTTGGGCATGGACTGGTTATCCAGTAATGGTGTCGTTCTTGATTGCGAAAGGAGAGTTGTTAGGCTCATGACCCGCTTGGGGAACACTCTCGAGATCTCTTGTAATCCCATGGAATCTGTTATGCTAAGTTATCTTGAATCGCTTGACGCTTCGGTCGAGAGTTTGCGATCTGTTAGGGTGGTCCGGGAATACTCGGATGTGTTTGAGGAGGTGAAGGGCTTACCTCCGAAGCGGGAGATAAACTTCCGAATATATCTGGTGGATAATGCTAAACCAGTATCTTTACCAGTGCGCCGCATGGCTCCTCGTGAGAGGAGGTAACTCCATAAGCAAGTAGGGGAGTTGCTTGAGAAGGGGTTCATAAGACGAAGTATATCGGAGTGGGGTGCTCCAGTAGTTTTTGCCACGAAGGCGGATGGGTCCCTCAGACTTTGTGTAGACTATAGAGAACTCAACAAGCTCACAAAGAAGAGTAGACACCCATTGCCGAGAGTTGATGATCTTTTTGATTAGTTGGTTGGCGCTTCAGTATTTTCTCAATTGGACTTAGCCACGGGGTTTCATCAGTTGAGGGTGGCTGAGGATAGCATAGACAAGACAGCCTTTAAGACTCCGGATGGTTTCTATGAGTGGCTGGTGATGCCATTTGGTTTGACGAACGCCCCTGCATACTTTGTTGATTTGATGAGTAGGGTGTTCAGGGAGTTCCTTAATAAGTTCGTGGTGGTCTTTGTTGATGACATCTTAGTCTTTTCTAAGAGTGAAGAAGAGCATGCCCTACATCTTAGGGAAGTGTTGAAGACTCTTCGAGCGCATAGCCTTAAGGATAAATTCTCTAAATGTCACTTCTGGAGGAAGGAAGTGCGGTTCTTGGGGCACGTGGTCTCCAAGGAAGGGATAGCTGTGGATCCCGCGAAGGTAGTGTCCATCCAAGATTGGAAGGTTCCGAAGAATGCTACCGAGGTGAGGAGTTTCTTGGGGTTGGCTGGCTACTATAGGAAGTTTATCAAGGACTTCGCGAAGATATCAGCCCCATTAACTCGCTTGACGAAGAAGAATCTAGTCTTCGTATGGGACGTAGATTGTGATGATGCGTTCCGACGGTTAAAGAGAGCTTTAACCACAACTCCAGTCTTAGTGTTGCCAGATGGGAGTAATCCATTTGTTGTTTATACCGATGCTTATGGAACCGGACTGGGCGCAGTCTTAATGCAAGAGGGAAGGGTAATAGCCTACGGTGGAAGGCAGTTGAGGGTGCATGAGAAAAATTACCCTACCCATGATCTAGAGTTGGCCGCTATTGTTTTTGCACTTAAGATTTGGGGCCATTATCTTCTGGGCGAGAGATTCGAATTGTTCACTGACCACAAATCATTGAAGTACTTGTTTTCTCAGAAGGATTTGAACTTGAGACAACAAAGGTGGATGGAGTTCTTAGCATCCTATGATTTCGAGATAGCGTATACCCCTGGCAAGGGTAACGTGGTGGCGGACGCCTTGAGTAGAAAAAGGTTGTCCTTGAGTCCATAATTCGTGGAACGACGAAGCTTGGAATTTATCTCGATGTTTGATTTCAGACCTTCCGTTGACTATATACCCGGTTTGCTAGCATCCTTGGAGGTCAGACCTACTCTTTTGGGACGGATCGGCGAGGCACAGCGGGACGACCCACAGTTGGTTGAGTTAGTAGAGAGGCTCATAAGGGGGGAGTCGTCCAGCCATTTGAGTAGGTACACCCTAGACGATAAGGGGTGCTTGCGTAGAGACGGTAGACTTTGTGTACCACAAGACGACGGTTTGAGGAAGGCTATTCTTGATGATGCACACCGTTCTAGGATGACCATTCATCCCGGTGGGGACAAGATGTACCAAGACATGAAGCGAGTTTTCTTTTGGGCCGGTATGAAGAAAGATGTGGCCGAGTATGTCGCTAGATGCTTAGTGTGCCAACAAGTGAAAGCGGAGCAAAAGAAACCTGGTGGGTTGCTTCACCCATTGGAAGTTCCGCAATGGAAGTGGGATAGCGTCTCGATGGATTTTATTGATAGGTTACCGAGATCGAGGAAGGGTAATACGGGAATTTGGGTTGTTGTGGACAGGGTTACTAAGACCGCCCATTTCATACCCGTGAAGAGCAAGAGGACTGCTCCATGGCTAGCTTCAGTTTACCTTCGAGAGATAGTTCGGTTGCATGGTGTACCCGAGTGATCGAGATCCTATCTTCACTAGCGAGTTTTGGAAGAGTTTGTAAGAAGCAGTGGGGACTCGATTGTGTTTGAGCACCGCATATCATCCTCAGACGGACGACCAGACCGAGAGGGTGAATCGTGTTTTGGAAGACCTTTTGAGGCTTTGTATCTTAGATTTTGGAGGTGCATGGGAGGAGCATCTTCCATTGGTGGAGTTCGCGTACAATAATAGCTTTCAGTCCAGTATTGGTATGGCTCCTTTCGAAGCTCTTTATGGAAGGCCTTGTCGATCACCTACATGTTGGTGGGAATCTACGGATAAGATCTTGCTTTGGCCTGATATGGTTAGAGAGACTTCAGAGAATATTGATTTAATTCGAAGAAGGATGAAAGCGGCGCAAGACAGGCAGAAATCTTACGTGGATAATAGGAGGACGGATCTGGAGTTTGATGTTGGGGACATGGTCTTTGTCAAAGTATCTCCATTACGAAATGTTGTTCGCTTTGGGTCCGTTGGGAAGTTAGCTCCAAGATTTGTGGGACCGTTTCCTATTAAGGAAAGGATTGGACGGATGGCATATAGAGTGGATTTACCTGAGAAACTTAGTGGGGTACATGATGTATTCCATGTATCACATTTGAGGAAGTGCCTACATGAGACCGCAGAGGTGGTAGAGCCGAGCTTGCTTAGAGAAGTGGAGGTAGAGCGTGATGCAACTATTCGACGAGCTCCTACCCGCATCCTTGGGTCAGAGATTAGGAAGTTGAGGAACAGAGAGGTGCGACTAGTCAAAGTGCAATGGGGAGAGGATGAGAGCAATGCTACTTGGGAGACAGAAGCGAAGATGCGTTCACTGTACCCATTCCTTTTTGAGGGTATGTCTTTTAACTTCTCCTTTATCGTTTGTCTAGTACTTATCTTATCTTTAGTATGTCCTCTCATTAGTACCTTTGACCTTTAGATAGGGTAAACCTATGGTTGAAACATGTGTTTGAGACATATTATGTTTGATGGATGCGTGTGGATGCAAGTGGTTGCTAGTGGATGCTCGTGGATGCATATACACACACTTTAGACACTAGATCGGCTCAATCACTTCATATTGCAAATTACATATAATTGTGTGTAGGTAGCTATATTAATGGATGTATAATGGTTGCGTTATCATATGGATGATGCATTTTGGGTGAATGATTGTGCACTCATGTAGAATAGTATGTGTCGATAGCGTTCTTTCGCAGACATATTGGATGCATGGCACTATCATGGTTTGCATTAAGGAGGTCAACTAAATCAGTAGACCGCCTGATTTTGCATTAGACAGGGAACATATACACACACTCTTTGCATATTTTCATACAGCATTAGAAACTCTAAGGACAATGGATGCCAGTGGTTGATGGTTTGAGTAGATGGTTGTTTGGTTGGTAGGATACGTTCTTCTTTGCTAAGAGATTTCGGGGACGAAATCCTTTAAGTAGGGGAGAATGTAACACCCCGTATGTTGAATAACTTGCTATAATATAAATCAGGGCAGAATTAAATTTTAAAATCTGAATCAGGGGAAACGGGCTATGCCATTGCGTTCGTCTCGGAAAAATACGCGAAATAGAGTCCGAGTTTTTGAAAATCAGAGTACGTATGACCCAGATAAGGCCCGAAGAAGTTTTCAGAAATTCAAAACAGATTTAAATATAAAAATTTAAACATTTCAGAAGAGGCGGGAAAATTACCGCCAGGCAGGGGGAGTCGACACTAGGGTCGACATGGGTGTCGACCCCCTCCCTAGGGGTCGACCCAGGGGTCGACACAGGGGTCGACCCCCCCTGTCGGTCTGTGTGACCTGGGTGCAACCTGATGGCTTTTGGGCTGTGCTTGGTGGCTAGGACGAGATCTGACGGCTCTAATCTGATTTAGGTTAATCTAATGGCCTAAAACACCTAACTAATCTATAAATACACCCTAAGACTACCCTAATTCATACTAAAATAGATACAACACTGTTATGCCGTCAAAATGCAACTTGAAGGAGCCTCCATCAAATTAAAGAGGAAGATAGCTTCTCAAATCAACTTCTAATCAACTCTAGCAACTTAATCTTCTTCTTAGGAGTGATAATCAACAAGTTGTGAGTTTCTATAGCCTTAATAACCAATTGTTGAATGATTATGATAGGATATAATGAGGTTATGGCTATGAATGTGGATCAATGCAAGATTATGTTATCATATGCTATGTGTTTGTGATGTTATGCAAGTTATGTGCTATGTGTTTGTGATGTTATGCAAGTTATGCAAGTTATATGCTACATGTTCATGATGTTATGCAAGTTATGCAAGTTATATGCTACATGTTCATGATGTTATGCAAGTTATGCAAGTCATTTGCTACATGTTCATGATGTTATGCAAGTTATGCAAGTTATATGCTACATGATCATGATGTCATGCAAGTTATGCAAGTGTTAGGCAATGTGTTCATGATGCTAGTTATGCAAATTGCTATGATAAACATTGATCCATTATGACACCATGATTATGCAAGTTTGGTGTATGATTATATGCAAGTTCATATATGATTTGTATGCAAGTTTGGTGTATGATTATATGCAAGTTCACATATGACATGTTATGCAAGTATGGTGTTTGATTATATGCAAGTAACATGTGCAAGTTTACACCTTTGTATGATATGCATACATATGCAAGTTAACCCCTTTTTATGTCATACATACATATGCAAGTTTACCCCTTTGAATGACATAAGTAGCTTATGCAAGTTACCCTCTTTATGACATATGTGATTCATGCAAGTTTGGGTTGATTATTTATGCTAGTTGGGTTGATGCTATATGCATGTTGACACCTTTAAAACCCATGTTGATGCTAATGTTATGCAAGTTGAACCCATTGTATTTGTGATGAATCTTCCCTTTTATGTCATGTTAGCGAATTACGTGGGGAACGATGGGGTTAATATACATGTTAATGAAATGGTGTGAAGTTGGTATGATTATGCATACCATAAAGTGGATGGACATAATTGAGTCAATTATGTACATCGTTAAAATTGGAATTAATTAGGGAAAATTAATTCGAAATATGGGGGTGATTAATTAGGTGTAATTAACCGACTAAGACACGAGGTTGGACCCTTTTGTAGCATAAGACTGCCCGGAACCGACCGAGAAATCCAGCGGCTACAAATGATTGGCCCAATGTAAGAGGTCTTAGGCACAAACTAAATACGTGACAAGTGTATAGACACGAGGTTAGACTCGGTTATGGCGTAAGGCTGCCCGGACCCAACCGGCAAATCCAGCTACCATAAAAGACAGTCTAATGTGAGAGGTCTTTACAACGGTTACGTTCCTAATCAATTAAGAAACACTTAACCAGATAAGCATGTAGTGGCATGAGGGGTTAAGTGGGTGCCTTGGGTGGCATGAGGAAATCAAGTAAGTTCCTTGGGTGGCATGTGGAAATCTAGTGGGTTGCCTTGGGTGGCAATAGAAAATACGATTAGAATACTTAACCAAGTGGAAACATGTAATTTAAACATGATTAAAGGGTTAAGTGGGATGCACTAGATAAAGAGACAAGCTTATGTGGTAGCCTGTGGGGGCCCATTTCAACCAGTAACCCATATGTATCTTATTGGGCTCGACCCATGTCGAGGATGGGACACGCGTACTGGGCTTGACTATAAGAGGCCAAAACGGGTTAGCAGTGGCAACACAAGTCCAACGGGTTTCATATGCGTGTGTGGACCCGGGCTGGTAGGTAAGACGTTGTTGCATCGTGTAGGTATAAGCCGTGCACCATTGGTTGTATCGGGTTGCCACTTTGGGGAGTGATACACCCCACTGTGGGGCCAGCACGGGTATCTACGGTAGGGAGCCGATCGCTTGGGGAGTAGTGGGTACACCTAGTGGAGATAGGGGCAGACGGCACCTATGTAGTCAGCTAGGGGTACACGAAACTACCGAGTAAATTTTCTAAGTCCTTGGGTGGGATCAACCTTTAAGTAGGAATGACTGGTGTGGTGCAGTTAGTAATTATCCTTAGGTGGGTAGATGCGTCTTTACCCTTATCTTAGTTCATCCTATGTCTAGTGGGCTACTTAGTGTAGTCATTTATCCCCAGTCATCCCGTACCAAGTTTATATCATACCCTAATTACTTTAATGATTGTGTTGTTAAAGTTATAGGGCTCACTCAGACTTATGTCTGACCCCGTTGTTTTTATCTTTTCCCCCCCTCAGGTCCTCAGGTTGGGCCTAGCACTAGTGGGCTTTGATAAGATTTCTTTATCTATCTTTTGGAGATTGGACCCTAATGTAAAGCCCAGCTTATCTTTTCTATTATGGCTATTGTTTATGTAGTGGGATTATGTACTTATGTTTTTATCAGGATGGATATTTAGTACTTGACTCTTTATGGTGTTGTAACTAAACATGTTTACCTTCTGCTGCAATGAAATGATGTTTTAGATTTTCAAGTATTTATATCTGTCTTGTTGTAATTTTTCTGTTCTATATTCACTTAAAATGCTCCACCGAAGTTAAGGCATTCCCTTAGTGAGTGACCTTAGCGGGTGTGGGGTGTTACATGTAGGGTCATTACGACTCGAGGGGCAAGGTGATGGTAGCAAGACTACGTTATCAGTGCAGTAGAGTCATTATGACTCGAGGGGCAAGGTGATGCGTAGTAAGACTATGAGCCAGCGCAGATGGGGTGAATAACTCCATGGGGCAAGTGGACATAGTAAGGATTGGTAAGGCTATGAGCCAGCGCAAATGGGGTGAATAACCCCATGGGGCAAGTGGATATAGCGAAGGACTAGTGGCTACGTTATCAGTGCAGTGAAGCCATTTATGACTTCATGGGGCAAAGTGATCGTAGCAAGGTATGTTGGGTGATCGGAGTGGTGAATATCGTATGCTTTACGCACTGAGTGAGAGATGTGAGGATGGTTGCTATGCTTGATTGTTTGTCGTCACTATGACATGCACACCCCCACCTTCGTATCTTTACATCTTTTGATATGGCACCTTAGAGTGTTGTACAGTATGTAGTGCTAACTCTTTGGTTGCAGGTCCAGGTTCAGGTATGTTTTAGTCTACCTGTTATTGTTCACTTTAGATGCTTATCGCTCATACTAGGCTTTATGTCTGACCCAGAGTTTTATGTCTCCTCTTATTACTCTAGGTGGTCACACGAGCAGACTAGAGACAGGTTAGCTGGTGGTGCGCGAGTAGCTGATTCGGAGGCGGGCAGGAGGCTTCCACGTATCATATATAGATATTCTCACTGTGTCGCTGGTGGTCGCTACTTGGGCATTAGTAGTGCACCTCCTTTATCTTACTTTTGCTTTGAGACAGTTGTAATAAGTTGTAATAAGCTGTAGTTTGAAAAGTGGAATAATAATTATTTTCAAAAACAGGAAATAAGAAATTAAACAAAGTCATACAAAATAAAAAAAATGGAGAGGTTGAGAAAAATAGATTATATTCCCTTGTAGTTTTGACATGTCAGCAAAGAGAAATTGAAAATGACTCAGGTTTCGGTATATGTTCACAGTAAATTTTCAGCCGATTTTTTATTCTATTTTAACAAAGTAACATCATGCAAAACTATGTCCTCAATCAAGCTTTTCCGGATAATTTTATTTTTACTCATTAAAACTTTACGAAAGGCAATCTATATCAAATCAAAATTAATTTTGTTTCCATCGGTGTGAGGACAAATTTTGACAAAGAAAAAATTGCTGGAAAGCTTTAATTCAAAACATCAACTCAACCACATGAAAACCTAAAAATGGACCAAATAATTGATTTTTTAACACAAATTTAGGATACCTTGTAACGATAGTACAATATAAGTAATAAAAAAATGCAGTAATTATTTGTGAACAGTAAGTATCAATATAATTTAGTAAGAAAAAAATCCTTACTAATTAAATACATGCATTTGCAGTTGGATTTACCAGGCATGGTGAGGATTTAGTTTTAGATTATAGGAATTACTATTGTCAACAAAAATGTTTAGCAGATATTTTTATATGAAAAATTGATTAGACCAGTTACATAAATCAGTTTTCATAAAAATGCATATGGTTAGTTGCGCTACTATTTTAGGAAACCTTGTGACCGCTGTACAGTGTAGTTTGTTTTTTCCCTTTTTTCTTATAGAACCATAACGACCAAGATAGTAAAGAGTAAATTAAGTAAAATTGTTAGTTTTTCCATAGTTTTCCCTAAAACAACCACATCATGTGTAACATACTGTATTTTGATCGCTTCAGTTTTGAATATTTAAATTAGTTTAAATATTGAAACGGTAATATAAATGGATATTTATATTAATTAAACGAAGTTTGAAAAGTATAAATATATATATAATATAAACGAGCTCGAAATGGTGCGGTAGTTCGTAAATTACGATTTGAACTTCAACTGAGCATACAGGATCCTTTATAAGTCAGAATTCACTGAAACAAGAAATATTTGAATCTGTTGAACTATAATTTTGTAATGAAAGAGAAAAATCAGAATTCCATATATTAGATTGAGAGTTATTGCCAAATCAAATTTTGAAATGGTCGCTGTGAAATCGTTTATGAACCGTAATGATTTATTTAATTAAATAAATCGATTTTAAATCAGTTGAATATTATTTTAACTTGAAAATATAATATCGAGATTTAAATTTATGTTATTTCAGTTTGGAAGTTGTATAAATTCGGTTTGTAAAAATATATGATAATAATTTATTTATTATTATTGGGTCAATTTATATTAAATTAAATTTAATGTTAAACCGTCATTTAATTTAATATCTTTCGTATATGGTCGAATTGGACCGTGGAAACTGTTCCAGTGTGTTCAGAATAGGGGAAGAACCCTAGGAATGTCTTTTGTTGCGTTCAAATAGGGGTTCGGAACTGTAATATCCTTTAATTTGAATCACACCAGTTAAATTAATTAATTAATAAATAAAATTAAAAGTAGGAGACGACTTAAACTCTTTAGCATAAATATTCTGTAAAGCTACCCTCGTCATTTCCTTTTGCCTTCACATCTAAAGATTTTCCTTCCTTCCAAAAAGCTTCAGCACGACAAGCCTACATTCCCTTATGTCAACACCTAAATCTACTAGTCTGAGAAGCTACCATCGTCTTCTCATTTCAGTTTCAAATCCGTGTTGCCTTCCCAAAGCTTCAGTACACTGCAAAATTTCCGTCTTCTCTTTTCAATATTGTATGAATGCAACTCCTTCTTCACGAAGTTCTCAGAAATGGTACACTGAAATCCTAACTCTACCTGCACCCTACTGAGATCGACGTCGTTCCTATCCTCTCGTCGCTCGCCTATAAATAGAATCCATCGCGTTCGTATTTCCACATCTCAAACCAACGAAGCAAAATCAAACCCATTTCAAAACCTTTCTATTAATTTCTTTTTCCAATTCAATTCGAAAACGTCCTCTGATGAAAAAAGGGGAAGGAAACCGAAAATCAAAAGCAAAAAGGAAATCGAATTTTCCAATTATCGAGTTTTAAAGCACCGGTTGTCCTGGAGTTCCTCAACGCTTGCGAGGCATGCGCGATTCAGCAAGGGGGTTTCCACTAGGGTTTTCAATCTGATTTTGGGTCAAGTTGAAGAGGTGCGATGTACTGGAGTTTGATCTGGAGGGATCCGACGTTTGACAATGGAACTGGGGTGTTGTCGACATATGGGTGGATGGTGCGATTGGGTGTAAGGGGTGATGTTGTTTGGTAGTGGGGTTGCAAAACGATGATAAGGGAGGATCCAGGGAGTATGACAGCAAATAAAAAGGAGTTTGGGTTGGTAATTTGGGAAGTGCGTTACTGGGTGTTGGAGTTGTGATGTTTTGTGATAGATTGAGGAAGAAGTGCGAGGATGGGGGTACTGACGACTTGAGTAGTGAATTCGGAAGGGTCGATGCTAGTGTTTTTGGCAACCAATGGAGTGGATTTTGATTGTGGTGATATGGGTTTGACAGTAAGTATTTGGGGAGATGAAGCTTAACATGGCAGGAGGTGCAGACCATAAATGGACTGGTGAGTGTAAATGTGATGAAGAACTAAGTTGTTGTGGACATTTGTTTGGCAGTAGAGTTAGAAGGGGGGTTCGATTTACTTAATTAAGCTAGGGTACTGGAGAAAAATGGCATGAACAGGAATGTAATGACCCGAGTTTTCACATCGATCGTAAACACATATATTATTTTATCGTGAGGATGTATTCACAATTTCAATTTAAAATTTAAGACTTTAAAATGTTAAAACATGTCAAAAGGTAAAATGTACATTTTTCTCTTATGTATGATAGCATATTTTAGTAGTGTTGTTTAAATTTATATTTCAACATGTATGTTAATTAACACTTGTACATAGCAATTTTAAAAAAAGGCCATCCTTTAGCAAATATTTTGCTCATGTTTTCAAAAGCTTTAAAACTTTAGTATTGGCAAACTCTTTGTTTTTAAAACATGATTAAATACCTTGCCTAAGATATGTTAATCACTCTCTTTATTCTCAAAACCAATGCAATGGAAATACTTGAATTTTTGTATGCATTTAAAATCAAATTCCCTTGTAAAATCATACTCTCCCATACACCATAGATGTGATAGCAAGTAAGATCTCAAGAATTGTCAAAATCTTCTTGCAAAAATTTATGATCTCATCTACACTATGAATCAAGCTATCAACTAGGATTCTTAAGGCTAATATTAGGCACATGGCAAGATCAATTTAGATGAGGTTATTTTCAGTTTTTAAATATTTTTATTTCTTTCAAATTGATTTTCTGAAAATACAAGTCATATTCTATTTTCAAAACCTTGGCAAATTTGTCAAAAGAACACATGCGTAAAAAGATTACAAGATCATGAATGGACACCATGATCTTGCCTACACTAGGTGATCACCAAAGCAATGATTTTCTGAATTTTTTCCATGTCAAATACCCACATGGCCGAGAGCAAGTTTGGGCAGATTTTCAGATTTTTAATCATCCTTGGAAGGCATGTAACATCCCACCTCCGCTAGGGTCACTCACAAAGGGAATGCACTAGTTTTGGAGGAGCGTTATCGAGGTAAACAATCACAGAATTATTACAATACAGAACATAAATAAAATAGTGGAAGATTCAAAAGCTAAATTTCATTACTTTCAAAAAGAGTCAAACCATTTACATCAAATAGCCAAGGTCATTATTTTCCATTACAACAAATTCTGTCTTGCATAAACAAAGAAGCATAATCTTAAAACAACAAAAGTAGCTTAATTCCCCAAAGGTAGCAGGAATGCAGCCATAGCATAGCTCAAGATCAAACCGTACATGAGCTGAACCGAAAGCAAGCGAAATCCAAGCTAAGTGCTAGAGTTTCCTCCCTGAGAACCTGGGGGGAAACGGAAGAAAAAGAGGCGAAAGAAAACGGGTCAGTCATAAATACTGGTAAATCCTAGTGATTTTCAACATAAAAACAGGTAAAGGTAACATGACATGTATAAACTGAAAGTAAACATAAGGATGCTATCAAGATTGGCAAGATGGACTAAAATAACATGATAAATCAAGCATAAATCAAGTATAGCATCATATATTCAAGGTTCTCTACTTCAACTGTACTAGAATCCCAAACCCATGTCTCATATAAATCATGAAATGATCCCTTGGCCCAATATCATGAAATGACCCATTTCTAGGTCCAACGAAACGATCCACTAGTCGATCGGCTCCCTACAAGTTCTAGCTCGTCATGTGTCTGTGTCATACGGCCCTATCACGAATGTAGTCACCTGTGCTAGGTCCACCATAGGGTGTATCAAGCCCTATGGTGCCAACCACCGACACGAATCAAGCATGCACAAATAAACCTACTGATGCCCAATGCCTGCTTTTTCAACTCCGGACCACGTGCACGACCATAGCCCGCCCGAACCTACACCGACGCACCAACACAGCCGTTATTCTGGTCGCTTACAATCAGCCCAGTAATCGTGCCCCACCCTGCCTAGTTCCAGGGTACCATGATACATCTAGTGGGTTACTGCTGAAACGGACTGCATAACTAGGGTTTTCGTCCCATAGGTTAAGTGTTGTCATTTAAATTCATGACTTAACCCCTTTCAGTCTAGCATGTCAAGTTGGTTAAGTGTTGTCATTCAAGTTTGTGACTTAACCCGCCTACGAATCATGTATCAAGTTAGTTAAGTGTTGTCTCTCTTGTTCATGACTTAACCCTATCATGTGGCATAATTCATTAATGCACCCCAACCTCCCACATCAGACCTGTTGTTGTGGTCACTGGATATGCCGGGCGGTTCTGGGCAGAATTACACCATAACTCAGTCTGACCTCGGGTTTTCAAGTGCGATATGACCAACTACCCACATAGGATCCTATTGTTTGCAGTAACTGGATTTTTCGGGCGGTTCCGGGCAGAATTACACTGCAAACTCAATCCAACCTCGAGTTGGCCATTTTCAAGTTCATTCTATTGTCATGTCCATGTTCAAGATTCATGTCAAGTTCGTGTCAAGTTTTCAAGGCAAGTTTCATGCCCACATACAGATTCAAGTTAAAACAATGTTCATGTTTCAAGATTCATGTCAAGTTTCATGGCGAGTTTAGTACCAAGTTTCCTATAATTACCAATTTTTCCCAACGTTACCCCGTCTAAATATTAGGCTAACAATCTTAGCCTAATTTTCCATCTACATAATTTTTGACATATAATATTAGGCTAAAAACTTAGCCTAATTTTCCATCTACATAATTTTCCATCTACATAATTTTCCATCTACATAATTTTTCCAGTGGAGATCATAGAGATTTCAGATGACGATGTTCCTGAGGAGATCGAGGAGGCAGTTGAGGTAATCGAGATATCCGACAGTGAGGATGTGATCAGCATTTCTGATGATGTGGAAGTGGTTACCATCTCGGATGACGATGAGATGATCATCATTTCCGATGATGAGGATGTCATAGACATTAGTAGCAGTTCTGAGTAGGTCAGACAGACTGGATGGCGTTGTATATAGTAGTAGTATGGCAGATATGTATATTATAGTAGTACTTATGTTTAGTTGTAGTCTATAACTCGATACTAGTCGAGTATAGTACTTGTATTTTGCTGTAGTCAGTTTGACGTATGATATATATATATATATATATATTATCTTTTGCTTATCTTCTTTTTACAAATTTCGAGGACGAAATTTTTATAAGGAGGGTAGATTGTAATGACACGAGTTTTCACATCAATCGTAAACACATATATTATTTTATCGTGAGGATGTATTCACAATTTCAATTTAAAATTTAAGACTTTAAATGTTAAAACATGTCAAAAGGTAAATGTACATTTTTCTCTTATGTATGATAGCATATTTTAGTAGTGTTGTTTAAATTTATATTTCAACATGTATGTTAATTAACACTTGTACATAGCAATTTTAAAAAAAGGCCATCCTTTAGCAAATAATTTGCTCATGTTTTCAAAAGCTTTAAAACTTTAGTATTGGCAAACTCTTTGTTTTTAAAACATGATTAAATACCTTGCCTAAGATATGTTAATCACTCTCTTTATTCTCAAAACCAATGCAAAGGAAATATTTGAATTTTTGTATGCATTTAAAATCAAATTCCCTTGTAAAATCATACTCTCCCATACACCATAGATGTGATAGCAAGTAAGATCTCAAGAATTGTCAAAATCTTCTTGCAAAAATTTATGATCTCATCTACACTATGAATCAAGCTATCAACTAGGATTCTTAAGGCTAATATTAGGCACATGGCAAGATCAATTTAGATGAGGTTATTTTCAGTTTTTAAATATTTTTATTTCTTTCAAATTGATTTTCTGAAAATACAAGTCATATTCTATTTTCAAAACCTTGGCAAATTTGTCAAAAGAACACATGCGTAAAAAGATTACAAGATCATGAATGGACACCATGATCTTGCCTACACTAGGTGATCACCAAAGCAATGATTTTCTGAATTTTTTCCATGTCAAATACCCACATGGCCAAGAGCAAGTTTGGGCATATTTTCAGATTTTTAACCATCCTTGGAAGGCAAGTTTGCGATTTAAACAAATTGTTGTAAAATCAAAAATGACATGTGAAAATTTTGGTTTGAAAACTCAGTGAAATCTGAACATTTATGGTACATAAACCATCACAACATTTTGTTTAAACCAAGAAGAAGATTGGTAGAAACATGGCTAAGGACACTAGCATTTAATGAGATGCTGCTTGTAGACCAATGGGAGAAATTTTGTACAAGGCATAGGGTATTTTTAGGAGGTATCTAGGCTGAGAATACCATGTGAAATTGATGATAGAATGTAAGGGTTTTATGAGAGAAAAACATTTTAAATTTGGTCTTTCATTTGGCAAGAAAAGGCTGTTTTGTCGTTTTCACATCAAACATTAAATGCATCTATATTTTAACTATTTTCTACCACTATATAAGGACCTACATGCACAACTTTTACTCACACAAACACATAGCAAATTCAAAGGAATTTCAGCAAGAGAAAGCAAGGGTTCTTAGCATTTAAAAGTGAGTAAACTTACATGTTATTTTCTGTTTTGAATTACTGCAGTTTTTGTGGTTTGAACTATGAAGTAAACCTGGTGTTCTTTGTGGTCGTGTTCGAGTGATATGTCATGTTTATGTTGCTGCTTGTTATGATATAGGAATCCTTGATTTTTGTTGACAAAACCCTTAAGTATCATAAGTAGAAGAGGAGCATTGACTGTTGCTTTACCAGTCCCTATGATGTTGTGTAAAGATTGACAAAACCCACATAGATCAGTCAGATCTATGTTAGTGTGTTAGAATGAGGTGTTAACTTGTTTTAAAACACTTACCAAATCATACAGGTATTCAAAAGGGGAGTAAACTCAGCCAAAACTTTCACTGTCATCTTAAATGAAAACAACAGTACCCTCTCTGTTCTTCGTCTTCAAAGTGGAAATTCAAATGGCTTAAAATCGGGTTTTGATTACATAATCAGAACAAGGTAACAAATTAATGATTTTTAAAACTAAAATCAAGATTTTTAGAGTTGTGAATCAAGAGAGAGAGAGGTATGGTCAGAAAACCTAATTTGATGAACCCCCGATGATCTATGGGTTCAAGAATGATGGCGCTTGGCCTGGAGGGGTGGAAGGAGGTGTAGAAGCTAGGAAAAATACAAGTTTAATTTTTAATAAAATAAATTTCATAAATAAACTAAAAATTTGGGTTTTTCTGCTGTTTGGGTTCACCATCTTCACGCCGGAACTGCACGAGGTAGGGAGGGTTAGAAGAATGCGATCCAAGGGGGATTGGGGCGTCGGGGTCGGGTGCTGACGTGGCCAAGTTGTGGTGGTGACTGGTGGTCGAGGGAAGGAGGTGCGAGGGCTTTATTTGATGAAGTCTTTGCTCTAGAATGGGAGGGTGCACGGTCAGTTTTCATTTCAGGCTAAAGGAAGTTCGTCGGAGGGTAGCGATGGGGTCTAGTGACGGAGGGTGGCTGATGGCGACGAACCGGGGTGCTTGGAAGGGGCCAACGTGGTTGTGCATGTGCACAGCCTAGGCTCGGAGCAAGAAGAAGGAAAAGAAGTGCTGGACACCATGGGTTTTATGTGATCCACCGTGATTTTTCTCAACATGGTACTACCAAGTGGTACTACCACCTGGTATCCATCAGCGCTCGTGTTTTTTGGAGTGATCGGAGTAGAAAATGTGGGAGCCAGGACTTGGTACATTGGCAATTGATCAACCACATGGTACTTTGCCGAAATCATGGGATCTGGGCTCGGTTTCACGTGTGCACACTAGCGTTTTTAAAACTGGTACTTTGTCTAAATGGGTACTTTGTTATTTTAACTTAAAAACAATAGTTTTTAAAATATGTTTTAAATTTTAAATAGTTTCTTTTGAATTTAAAAATGAATTAAAGAAAATAAGGAAATAAATATTTAAATAAAAATAGAATTTTTATTTAATTAAAAAGGGAAAAGTGAATCAGGATGTTGTTATCATCAGAAATTGAAACCCAATACTGAAACTACAAATTTTATTTAATTATAAATTTAGTTTATAATTTAAATTAGCATCTATTTGTCAATAAAATATTTAGATTTTTAAATATACAAGTGATAAGGAAACATATGTAACACATACGCTGAATGTGACCGTTTAAACTATAATCTCAACAAGCAAGAAACCGGTCATGTACAGTTCAATATCTTATGAAATAAGAACTGTAAAGTATATTTTTAATCGTGTTTAGACTGATAAATAAGGAGGAGAAACTGTATCAGTATAGAAAGAAGAAGGAGTAAATTGAGTATAAGAGATCAAAAAGGGAGATTTGACAAAACGATACAGAGTGTAAAAGCTGTAAAATAGACTATAGATCATAAATTTAACTCATTTATGAATCATTAGTTTAAAGACTGATTATGAGTAATAAATTTTTAAAAGAGTAATGTAAGTATTCATTTTCATAGGTGACAGACAGAATGGGAAGAAAAACCGTGTGCGACGCACACACTGAAACCGTTCATTTTAAGACATGATCAAAATACCCAGACATAAGCCAGATGATTTTATACTGTTTAGTTGACTGTAATTATATCTATAAATTAGATTCTAATCATGTTAGATCAATAATTTAAAGAGAATTATTTTGTTAATCATTTCAAAGAGACCGGGATTAACATTCCACTTTGATTATACGCTGCGCGTCAGAGATTTACAAATTGAAGACGATGATTGCAAATAATATCTTTGGTCTGTTCAGTCCCAGAACAAACCCGAATGGACGAGTGTCTGACAACGCATATCAGTTAGATTCCACACATCGAATTTACATAAGTATATTACGTTGGTGGCGGAGGAATTCGTTTCTCTTAGCTTTATTACCCGTGATATATTTTGGAAATCAAATGAGTATTTCTGACAGGTAGGACGATGTGGCATTCAAAGGAAATAAACCAGTGATGATGACGTAAGTCTAGCCTCAAGCCTCACACCTAGGAAATGACAAAAATTGGGCAGGCAGCATGGCTATGTGGGTCGCTCCCATTAGGGTGTAGCATCATCTATCTAGAGAAATTCCTTTTGTTTCTTAATCTATCGATTCTGCCCATTCGGGAATGGTTGCCCTACACAACCATTGGTGATATACATTCGATACACTCAAGAGAAATGAATGGTCGGTCATGTGAGGGCCAGGTTGCAAGACATTCTTGTTGAACCCAGGTGTATTTGTCTCTAGAGATACATCACCGGAAGTTGGACCCATACCTTGTCATAGTTGGAAATCCAATTCCCATAAGTGCCAAGCAGTTTTTATTTTGTATACTATATCGGAGAATGTGAGATGCAAGCATTCTTCTAGATTCTTAATTATTTGTGAAAAACAAATAGACACTATGATAATATCTGGTTTAAAATATATAAAGTGATTTTGATCTCATAAGGTAAAACCTGTTCCGTCTTCACGGCGTAGTCTTATGAGATATTTTCTTTGAAATTGTTTTAACTGTTTACTCATACCAGTCCCCTGACTGACCCGGAGTTTATTTTTCTGTGTTTCCCTTAAACTCTTGGGTATTCATAACACTTGTTATGAATAGACAAGTGAATCAGGATGTAGAAACTTGTGAAGCTGAATGAAGATAATCAGTGTGCTGGTCTACCTACCTTACCTACTGTATAATTAAGTATATCAGTTAGTCGCGAATGTTATGTATAATTACTGATGTACTATGAATGGGTTGTATCACTAGACATGTGATGATCTGTTGTTTTATGTACTATTGTGTAATATTATAAGGTATTATCTTTTGTGAAAAATTCTGGTGTGAGATTCTGATGTTTCTGTGATTTATCTTCTATCTATTCTTATTTCTTATTAATGACACGACTTCCGATGTGTTCGAAAGTTGGGTCGTTACAAGGAAGGACACTGAAGTGGTACTTGGAAGGTTAACAGTTGTGCGAACTGGATTAATAATGGACAGGAAGGACTGTAATGCAACAGTGGGGATTAAGGTGTTTCGGCAGATGGTCGAACTCGTTTGAAATGGAGAAGATTATGATTATAAGGTGTTTGACAAAATACCGTAGTAGAGCTGAATACCGTTTTGGAGCTGGTTGGGAATTCTTTCAAAATTGGTCGGTGTTCGCAAGCCAGATAAGGTATACGTTTTAAAATTTAAATGCATATATATAATTTATTTAAGTAGTTCATTTAATAAAATAAACGTTTAATTGATAAACAAAATAATTGTATGCGATAAATTAATTCATGACAATTCAAGTGGATGTGGTGTTGAGTCGATGGAATTAAATTGGTTATTCAGCACGAAAAATCGAGGTGAGTTAAACTCACTCAGTTAATTATTTGAACTGTTTTTAATAGTTCAAAATTTTGTTTTATTACTTAATTGCTAAATTGATTGATATTAAGTGATAATATATAATAATAATATATAAAAATAATATTGGTGATTGGATAATTCCCGCAGTATCTTTAGCGGATGCCCGCAATACCATTAGCGGATGATTTCCCTATGCGCCCCAAAATATATATAGAGGATGACCTTCTATACCGCGATATCCTGCCTCGAAGCAGGATGGGTATTATTATTGTTGACTAACATCTGTGGATGCAGGAAAAACAGGTTGGAGGGATCTAATAGGATTCCTCAACATTTATTTATTTCCATATATATATATATATATATATATATATATATATATATATATGCTAATTGATCACCTGTGATAGTGTATGACATGTGTGAGTATGTGATAACGTTTGACCATGATTTTTGATGTTCTTGAGTGTCAGAATATATATATATATATATATATGGGTTTTAAAATAGAATTTAAATAAATACAAGTATTTAAAAATGATTTATTTATTTTTTAATAGAAATGATCATTTGAAATCCAAATTTTAATTTAACTTAAAAGTAAAGATGTTTTTAAACAAATGTGTTAATGAGATAATTTTATAAATAATCTTTATAAAGGAATGAACATTTACCATTTGAGAATTTGGAAAATATGGATTTCAAAATAGAACCGAAGTATAGGAAGAAATCAAAAGAAAGTATTTATTTCCAAATAGAAATGTTTATTTAGAAACCAAATTTAGTAGAATTGAAAAGTAATTGTTTGTTTTAACAAACAAGATGGGAACTCAATTTTATAAGTGACATTTATAAAAAAAATCTAAACCATTATTTTGAAGTATTTGAGAAAGCTATAATTTGAGTGTGGATTTGGAAGTGGAAATGCGGTTTGAAAACTAACATTTGAAATGAAATTTCCAATTACAGGGAAAATATAAAGGGGATATTTATGGAATAACTCAATAGAAGTCATAAATAAAATTTAAACTTGAATTGCAAGTAAGAATTAAGGATGACTAAATAAGTCATGTATGAGCTTCTATTGATAAATATCATTCATGGGTGATGTAAAGAGGTGTTAAAGCAAATAAGTTGATTTGATAAGAAGGGTTTGAAGTTATAAACCCTAATTGAATTTGAATTAAACTAATTCAAATGATAAAAATATACGATTTTGGATAATAAATATCAATGGTGAGGAATTTACAATGACATTGATATGCAAATATTTTATATATGGAATGTAGTTATTGGAATAAAGTTAGGATAAGGTGTAGTAAATCTATAAAGATGTTTTATGGAATCAAGACTTTATTTTTACATAGTTTCAAATAAAATTGAATTGGTAAATAAAACATATCGTATGAAAAGTACTTTGTTTCAGTTTTAGAAATAAATAAATATTAGCAAGTGTTTTGCAAACCGTATCTTAAAAATGAATATTCCATTTATTGGGAAAAAAGGAGAAGTTTTGAATTAACGAATGATAAATCGAAAGAGGATAAAGTGATTGAGAATATTAGAACAGTGAATTCAATTTTTTTTATGGATGAATGACTGTTTTATTTGATAGTTAACTAACCGACTATCAAATCTGGCCTATACGATGGTTAGTACGGAAAGACCGGGATCGAATTTATTCGAAAACCATTTTGAACTAATTAATACGTAAACGTAGAATATACGGATTGAAGATGGAGCAGTGAAGACCGTAGATCTTCATAAGCGAAAGGACTACTGATCAAAATCTCTGGAGTCGCGCCTGGAGATATTTTGATGGTGATCCTGTCGTGGTTGAAATCGACGGATGGCAAGGACTACTCGCTACTGATCCATAGGGTGATTCCTAGGATGCGGTAGGAGAGTGCCTTCGGTTTGTCCAATCTCAGGACAACTTGTATGGATGAATGTCTGACAGAGTGTTTCCAAAGGATCACGTACATTGGTTTCTTCAAAAGTACCATAGTTGATGGCGGAGAAAAGGTTTTCTCTAGCCTGATTATTAGAATATTTTTATGGATGTCAATTAGTGATATCTGATGGATTTTATGATGTGGCATTCAAAGTAATGGTGGCCAAATGATCTAGAAATGCGATTATAACCTCAAGCCTCACAACCGGGAAATGACAAAAATCGAGCAGGCAGCATGGCTATGTAGGTCGCGCCCATTAGGGTGCATTGTCACCATCTAGAGAATATTCATATTTGTTACCTCTTTTTTTCGCTTCTGTATCTCCCGGGAACGGTTATGTTGTTAGTAACCGTAGGTGACAATATATTCGATACACTCATGAGAATTGAGTGGTTGGTCATGTGTGGGCCGGGTTGCAAGACGTTCTTGTTGAACCCAGTGTATTCCCCTCTAGAGATACACTATCGTAAGGTGGTCCCATACCTTGTCATAGTTGGAAATCAAATCTCTAATAAGCGCACTCAGTTTTGATTGTATACTATTTATGTAGAGCGTGAGATGCAAGTGTTCAGCTAGATTCTATTTATTTGTATTTAGACACTATTATAATATCATAATAAATTATAATTTCAAAAATGGTTTGGGTTATCATAAGGTAAAAACCGTCCGTGTTTATGTGTGGATTGGTCTTACGATTATCCTTTTCTTTTGAAAGATTTTTAACTTTAAAATCAACATGGATGATACCAATAATTTAGTGGGTTTTCTCACGCTGGTTCACCAGACTAACCTGTGGCATTTGTAATGCTCGGGTCAGACCGAGTTGGGTCTGACCGAGTTTACAGGTTCAGGATAAGATGATACGGATTTCAGGAGACAAGATGGAAGAGTTCAGACATATGATATATATAGTATTCCGCTATGTGTTGTAAATAAGGACAGACTGTTATAACTGTCCAGTAGAATTGAATGTCCGCTGTACTCTGATAAATTGTAAGTATTGTTTTAAAGTTTTCTAATAAAGATTTGTTTCTGTATTGTATTTTATTCAGCTGCGATGTGAGACTCTGATATCGTTGTTCTTCTTCTTTTCTTCTATTCTAATATTTCTTTCTTTCTTATCTCACCCTCTAACTTCTTAAACGGTCTGGATTTTCGGTACTCGAGTTGGACACGAGATGTATTTGTGTCGAAAATTCGAGCATCGAATTTTCCGGTTCGTTACATCATGTACAATTCATCATTTGTTATATCCGTACGAATATATATATATATATATATATATATATATATATATATATATAAGCCATAGAGATAAAAGGAGAGAGTAAGGATCACCTAGGCCCAACATGTATGCCTTCAAACTATGAGACTTTCCTTACGGTGCACGATCTTAACATGCTTAGAAGATAGGCTTACATACCCAGGACGACCTTCTTCATTATGAAGCTCTCCCACATAAATTCCATCTTGCCATCTGCTCTAGCTTGTGGGATAGACAAAGACTAGAAAATAAAATTACTATTATTTATATATCATCTAAATCAGTAACACTGTGGAATTCAGGATACCTGATTCTTTTAATTTATTTGAAGCACTTGTTAATTTCATTAAAAGATTACCAACAAAATGCAGATGATCTCTTTTTTTGTTTAAAAGTATTCATCGTAAAACTAACTATTTAGTGATCTAATAATAGTTGATAAGCACAATCAAGTGACGTAGTAAATATTATAGTGTGTCTGACGTTTCAATGAACTAATACTTTGTTAATTTATATGGTATACATTGGTTGTTATTGAAATATCAGTTATAGTGGAGTACATGTATAGAACCTCGATGAAACCACCATATGAGATGAAGAAGCACCTCATTCACTCAAGTCAAGGCATAAGACTTGATTAAGTGGGTTTCATAAATTTTAGTTGTTGGCTTTCTTAAATGGAAGAATTTATGGTCCAAATCATGAGAATAATACGTCATGCAATGCTATGAATTAGGTGCATTGATTGGGTGACATTAATTAAATTATGTTTGGTTATGTTTGAGAAAACCAAAGAGAAATTAAGTGTGCATTAATTAGGTGTAGGTTATACATGTTCATTTTCTTGGTTCTTACACACATAGATCCATAAAAATACACATATTACAATGCTTATTGAATGAATCTTTCAAAACAGAATATTATACAATAATCATAGTAACTAAAAATTCTAAATAAGAAACTGAATAATAAATAAAAAGATCTATATCAACCATATAAGAAATGAAGAAAGATGCACTTGCTAAATGCATAGCTTATTTCCGTTGTGGGCTTAGCACCTAATCCGTTTGTTGTTTGCAAAATCTGTTACATATTCACCTCTTTTCCAAATCCTCAAATATTGACAATATGAGAAGGAAATCAAATCTGATTCCAAACCTCAAAAAGCTGATAGAAAATCAAATTGTTGCTCTTATAAAACTATTGTTATGTTAAGAATTTACTTGTCTATTTATGTCAAATAAGAATTAAATTACCTAACATAATTGGTATCTCTGAATTTCACTACTATTTGAACGTACAGTAATGATTATGACCATAGGCAACAACATCAAATTAAAATAAAAAAACAATTATATTCCATCAAATACCAATTGAAAACACATCAAATGTAAACTCAGCTAATGTAATTGAATGCATGTGCACCTGAGTCATAACAATTGTTACAAAGAAAAATACAACTGGACAACTTAGGAAGTGAGAGTAAACCTGAGCTAGTTCGGGGGAAATGGATATTTTAGGCTTATTACGATTTTTTTGGTCTTCCTCCTTTTACGATGCATGGAATATCACAGAAATTATTCAAACCCAAATTATGGGATCTTCAATTAAACAATGAGGACCTGAATAGTAATTACAAATTATGAGGTAAAAAATATAAAGCATGATAATCAAACGAAAAATTAATAACGATTACAGCCCTATATAGAAACAAACAAACAGCAACTCTACTCCATTAGATAACAATTGAAAATATATCAAATTAAGATGTAAGTAATGTGGTGAGTTGCAAGCGCACTTGAGTCATAACATTTGGTACAAAGACAAATAATGTTGCACGACTTACAAAAGTGGGAGTAGAACTGTGATGGTTAAGAGAAAATGGAAATTTTAGTCTTTGTTATGATCGTTCTAAGTCTTCCCCCAATTTTGATACCTGCAATATCATGAAAAAAATCCAAAACCAAATTTTGGATTTAAGTTAACCAATGATGACTTCAGTACTGATGAGACTATATGATGTAAAGTATTATAAAATGAAATAGCAGCCGTGTCTGATTAAGTTAAAAGTTCCAGACTTCTGCTCACCACATCCGTGTCTGATATTCTATGAATTAATGGGAATTAAAAGTCGTGGCAAATGCACCAATCATCTAAATTATGATTCTGCAGATGAAACGCATATTATTTTCTAGAAACTTTTGAAACGCAAATTTAGTACAAAGAAAAAAGCAACAGAACTTTAATTCAAAATATGTAAATAATAATACCTGTTTGCCTTCTTCCAGTCCTTAAATCCATTGTTCTTCGACTGATCTCCTTTGAATACAACTCTAAAACCTTGATCCCATACGCAATATCCTTAGATCTGGAACTTTCATCGGTGTCGGCTGCAGAGTAGGCCTCCTGCTCAATGGTGGCGGCAGCAAAGGTGGCTTCATCGTGGGGAGAAAACGACGCCATATCGTTCGATGAGGATAGACATGGGATCTGTTAGGTTTCGGTGAAGACGGTGATTGACGGTGTCGCGAGTGCATTGTGGAGGGGGGCCCGATACTTAGGGAGATTGTGGAGGGCTTTTAGTAAATGAGCTTTTCGGTAGGTTTAGGATTTCTGGTTGTTGAGTTTCGACTGACATAATTGCTAGGTTTTTGTCTTGGAATTGGTGTGACTGAAATTCCCTTCGCTCTGCTTATTTTTAAGAAAATAGGGAAGTAGGATGCGAACGAATTTTCTGCAGAGGTTATGAAAACATGAAAAGGAGACACGAAACGAAAAAAATAAGGTAGTGGGATGCTAGCTAATGACCAAAATGACCAATCTTGTAGCAGAAACTTAAAAGGTCATTTTGGACATTTCAAAAGCTTCACTTTGAGGTATTCTCATTATAGTATAGATATATAATTCCAAAAATACTTGTTTTTTGCTACGAACTCCAAATCAAACCCAACGACTATCGTCCCTAGCTAATTACCCCCATTTCGGACATAATGGAATATGTTTCGTTAGCCATTTCGATTGTTTTAATCAGTTTTTGTCAAAATTAAAATATAAATCAATATATATTGATTTTAAATGTACATTTTAATTAACTGGGGTCACATATTGACTTCAAAAATTACAAAAAAATATCTCTAGCTTTGGTTAGATGAATCGGTCCTAACAATTCTAATTTCATCGAATTCGGAGACCGTTTGAAAAATGGCCCTTTTTCTAGTCGATTAAATTCAAACTGAAATTACCAAACACATTTAAATTTACGCTCAAATATTAACTCAAAAATTATGAAATTTTAAATCTGACAATAATTTGACATTCCGGATCTAACAAAAGTGGTTTCACCGAAAACGGAGGTCATTTGCAAAATGGCTTTTTTTTAAGGGTTATATATATTTAAAATTTAATTAAAATCCATAGAGGCTACTTTAAATTTTAAACTTGACATAACTTTCAATTTATATTATGAAATCTGAATTTTTCAAATTCGTTAGAAAGATATAATTAAACAGATTCAAATGTTTCTGGTTTTACTGAAACCCGATATATTTTGAATTCTGTACATTCATTTGAAATTAAAAATCGAATTTTCAAACTACCGCGCCATTTCAAACTCTATTTATAATTAAAATAATTTTATACGTTCTAACTTCATTTTAAATAAATTTTCAGTCGTTAATATTTAAAATAAATCATTTTAAATATTTAGAATCCATTAAAATAGCTAAAATAAATTTTTTAAATTGGTTCAGAAATTCTGGGTTGTTACAGTTATAGTGGATGCATGGAATATGAAAATCCTCATGCAACAACTGCTGTAATGATTGAGTCTCCAACTGGTATGGTTGGTTATCATTCAAACTTAACTTTTCATGGTTTATGCTACGGGATGTTTTTGTCTTAGTATCCTTGTAGATTTTGATGTACATATATTGTTTTGCCTTTTTTACCCAACAGTCATAAACTAACTTCATGTTAGTCCAACATTTTGCATGCGAACAGAGAACTACAATAAAATAGTACAACATATTTTTAACCGAGTAACTAACACATAACTTACGTCTAAAAATCTGTAATGACCGCCCAACACCACAGGTGCTCAAACGACCAAATAGCGGCATTCAATTGATGGTAGAACAGCGGTCAGAGGAAAGAAATAGAAAGAAGGAAGAAAAGAGGAAAGGAAAAGAAGAAATCAGAAAAGAAGAGAAAGAAAGAAACACAAGACTAAAATACAGATACAGTCGTACATCTAACAACACATCAGATAAAATATAATAAGATTCAGATGTATAAAAATAGGCAAGACAGTAATAACCATATAACTAGAGTATACTAAAGATAAAATCATTGATAGTCTGTTTCAGAATAAGCCAACACTGTCATACCTCTGTAGTGTCGCATGGAGGAATAATTAATAATACAAATATAATATGAAAAGACACCACCTCCTACTAATCCAGCTGCACAGCTCCTGATAAAGTTTACACCTACTACCAAGCCTACTCATCGATATATTTGATGAGTACCGAAGGCAATAAGAGAGAGTATAAAACATTAAGTCAAACAACGGATTGGTGTGAGAGATAAATGAATCTCAAAAACTGTAAAACTCGCAATAGTATATGGTACAAATGGTATGAATAATCATACTTGACTTGTACCTACACTCACAAAATCATCATATATAATAAAATAATATATGCTACTCAAACAACAACAATAGAAAAGGGCTGTAACAACCCGAAAATCTGGGCCAGTTTAAATTTTTTATTTTGGCAATTTTAGCGAATTTCGCACATTTAAAATAGATTATTTTAAGTAATATCAACGAGAAATTTATTTTGAATATAATTAGAACGTATATATTATATACGTCGTCGTTAGAATATAAATAATTATATAAGGAATTGAAAATGGCGCGGTAGTTCGATAATTCGATTTCCAACTTCAATTGAATGTATTGGGTGCAAAACAATCCGGATTTTAGTGAAACCAAAAATAATAGAATCTAATTGAGAATATATTTCCAACGAATCCGAAAAATCGAAATTTCATAGCGGGAATCAAAAGATATGTCCAGTTGAAAATTCTGAATAGTCGCTATGGAATTCAGGCCCTTAAAAATGGGAATTTTGCAAACAATCTCGGATTTCGACGAAACCACTTTTGTTGGATCCGTGATGTCAAATTATTGCTAGGTTTCAAATTTCATAATTTTTCGAATCAATATGTGAGCGTGGCAAAGGAAAACGTGTTTGATCAGTTTCAGTTGATTTTAATCGACTGGAAAATGGCAATTTTTCCAACGGTCTCAGAATTCGACGAAACTAGTTTTGTTAGGACCGTATCGTCAATATGAAGCCAGAAAATATTTTTCTGGAATTTTTCAAGTTAGTATGCGACCCCGGTAAATTGAAATGCGCGTTCAAATTAAATATATAGAGTTATATGTTGATTTTGACGAAAACTGATCGAAACAGTCGAATCAGCTTACGATACATATCCCATTGTGTTCGAAATGGGGATAGAACGCTATGGACGACAGGCGGTGGGCCTCGTTTTGAGTTCGTATGTAAAAGTCAACTTTTCCATAATAAAATAATTAAATAAAAAAAATTAACCCTCTCTTCCCTTTATACTTCTGCCCCCCACCCCCCCCCCCCCCCCCGTTCAAAATCATTCTACAGAGAAAAAAAAGGAAAAAGAAAAAAAGGAGAGGAGCGTCGCCCCCCCTAAACCGCCTCCACCTCGAAGAGACCCCCACCCCTCCTCGTCAGATCGGAGACCCCCCCTTGCGTGCAACCGCGAAGACCCCCCCCCCTCGTGCGCAACCGCGACAGCCCCCCCCCTCGCCTTACCTCCGCCCTCCCTTCCATCTCCTTGACCTCCGACGAAAAAGCACAGCCCCCCTTCGACCAAAATCTGTAAGTTTTAATTTTATTTTTATTTATAAAATCAGTTTGTTTATGTGAATTAGCATTTATATATTCGTATAGCACAAAAAAATATGATTTTTATATTTTTAAAGTAATAAAAATATGATTTTTATATTTTTAAAGTATTAAAAATATAATCTTTACTATATAGAAGATGTAAAAATATGATTTTTGTTTATGTAGAGAATTAAAAATATAATTTTTACATGATAGGAATATTAGATATATCATCTTTATATGTGTAGCAAAATAAAAATGTGATTTTTATAATGATATATTTATAAAGGCGAAATCTTTATATAGAGAATAGCGAGGTAAAAATATAATTTTTATCTATATAGTAGCAATGTAAAAATAGAATTTTTATCCATATAGCGTGATTATAAAAATTCGATTTTCATATATTGAATAGCGAAGTAAAAATTCGATTTTTATATATTGAATAACAAGGTAAAAATTCGATTTTTATATATTGAATAACAAAGTAAAAATTCAATTTTTATATATTGAATAACAAGGTAAAAATTCGATTTTTATATATTGAATAACAAAGTAAAATTTTGATTTTTATATATTGAATAACAAAGTAAAAATTCGATTTTTATATATTGAATAACAAAGTAAAAATTCGATTTTTATATATTGAATAACAAAGTAAAAATTCGATTTTTATATATTGAATAGCGAAGTAAAAATTCGATTTTTACATATGTAGAGAATACGGTCAGCGAAAGTGACAAAAGGCGAGCACGTTGAAGATATTCTACATAGGAATTGCCGTGGAGTTAGGATAGCTATCGGTGAGAATTTCTCACTCTTCAGTTTCTTTTCTAGATATATATATACTAGGATGCAGACGGTGCTTAGCAGCACCCGACACCCGTCATCCACAGACCATGGATGGCTTGTTTGTTTAATTGATGTGTTGTGAAATTTGTTTGTGTTGTTGATGTGAAATCGATAATAAAATGTGGATGTGTTGAAATAAATATTTTATCGTTAAAAATATAATTTTTAACGTGAAAGTGAATAAATAAATATTTATAAACAAATCGGCTGATTTGTTTATATACACTGATTTGACTGATATTGATTAGGATGATAAATTTTACACATCGCCCAACTGCACAAATAAAAATCTGTGTTTGTTGATTTGAAACCCCACATGGGTGTTGGGATGATATTTGAGTACACTAATCCCAATTATTTAATTGAATGTCGATCGATTGGTCAATAGGCTATGTAAGCGTTAATTATTTATATTTGATGCTGATGCAGTTGTGTGGTGCACTTTGGATGATGACTGATTGTTTATCGTTGCTATTATATACATGTGTTGTATGGAATCCATATAATTAACATTATATGGTGATTGATTGTGCCTCACTCCAATCGGGAAAATAGTGAATATTATAAAAGAAAATTCATGTGTTGAATATAAAAATAGTCATGTGTTGACGATGATCATGTGTTGAAACTATTCAGGTGTTGAGTAAAATATTTTAAATAATAAAAATTACATCTTTATCGTATTTACAATTAGAATCTACTTCACGGTGGAGTCTAATTAAAATCAAACGATAGATACCATAATTTTATAAAATATTTTACATAACAAAAATAGTCGTGTGTTGACAGTACTCATGTGTTGAGATTAGTCGTGTGTTGAAAGAAATATAGATTCATGTGTTTAATAGAATAAATATTCATGTGTTGAATAGAATAACGAATTATTGAAATATAAAGCCGTGTTGATTAGAGTTGCGCTATTTTGACGTGAACGATATTTATATCGATTTTATTCGTTTTACAATGAATATTGAAAAGTGATTTCAAAATTTAATATTTTGAAATGAAATTCAAATTAAATTAGATTAAAATTCAAGTTGAAATTTTATTGAAATCAATTTGAAATGAATTCGAATTGAATTAAATAGAAGGTAAATTCAAACTGAATTGAATTAAAACGAATTAGAATTTGAATTGAATTAAAACGAATTTGAATTCGAATTAAATAAAATTGAAATGAATTTGAATCGAATTGAAATCAAATCGAATTGAAATTGAAGATGAAGTTGGAATTGTTTTGAAACGAATTTAAAACGATTTATAAAATGCGTTTTAAAAGGAAATCGAAGGAATATATATATATTATATATATAATTGCCCGAATAGAACGCGCCGCGCCGCGGCAGTTCTTGAATTTCGACCATTGACTTCGAATTGACGTTGCAGGAGATCCGACCGTCGGATTCTCCTAAAACCGGAACCGTTTGGTTCGTATCGAAAAGAGCTTTCTAATGAATATTAGAAATTTGAAATCTAATGGTTGGATTTGGAATTATGTCCAAATCAAATTTGAAAAAGGTCGCTGTAAGTGCAGTTCGATGGCCGTTGATGGAAATCGACTGTACGGGCCTTAATAAAATTATTAAAAATATCTATAATTTGTGTAAAATCACAAGAAATGATTTGGGAAAAATAGGGCTGAAAAACTCCATATTAGAAAGGATAAAAATAGATTTTTGTCGAAATGAACTAGTTTTGAACTAGAATTAAAATCAATTTATTTTTGAAATAAATAAATTGAACGTGAAAGTGATTTTAAAAATAATCAATATTCCCAATACGTGGATTGGGCTGGAGTTGAATCGAAATTGTCATTGGAATATTTCGATGTTGGATTTCGTGACTATACAGATATTGTTATGGGAATTTAAAAGATATATTTTATATCGTTATTTTCAATACGATATTTGTTGGTTTCAGGATTTGATATTGAATATAAGCCGGTATATTTTTTATTCAGAGCCTTGTATTTAATATCAAATGTGATTTGGGTTTGTCGTGAATCGTGTTTTATGTGACATTGGTTCTTTAACCCAGTTAAGGACGGGATATTAATTTTTAAAAAGATTAAAACTAAGTGGAGTTTTAATGAATCTTTAATTAGATTAAAAAGTGAATTGATAATTTAAATTATCAAATCTGAAAGGTGATCGAGAATGGGGTACCACCAGTTTTGCTTCAAAGCGATAGTTAAATCTTTAATTAGATTTGAACGTGAAATGGTAATTAATTTTACCGATAACACCATGGTGTTAGATGTGGAGTATTACCAGTTTTGCTCCAAGGGATGAATAGGTTGGGATTGGGAAATAAAATAAATAATTACTCCGGTGTGGTTCGTTAATCCCGACTAGTTTGAAATGATATCCAAAGGAAGATTAAAGAATAAATTCATAAGAATTTATCTTGGATAAAATTAATGGGAACCTTTCCCTAAGAATGTGATTTTGTGAATAAAAGAATATTCTGAATTGGAATGAGGCGTTTGTTGTGTTTGTGTAACATTTGTTTATCATATACGTGGGTTATTCAGAAAGGCCGGGTTATACCCATTCTGAATAACCGATTCGACGAGATGTCGAAGATGAAGACGGTGGTTGAAGACCGAAAATCTTCACATCGTTTGGGTGATTACTAATGATCTCGATTGGGCTATACACCCAAGATGAGGGAAACAGTTGGTGATCGTCCAGACGTACTTGGAGATGGATGGATATGCGAGGAAAGTGCCTCTGGTTTCGTTCAGACCCAGAACGAACTTGTAAATGGATTGTGTGTCTGACATTGGATTTTATTCTGTGTTGATTGATCTCTATTAAATATACATCTGTTTGGCGGCGGAGAATTTATTCTCTTGCTTAACGCCCTTCTCTGAGACGTACGAGCTCAGAGGTTGTATATCGATGGACAATAGTCGCATGGAGTGAATTGCCAGTGCGGCACGCGTAAGTGGCAATTGATCAAGGCTTCTGTTGAAAAGCAAAGTCTTGTGGTTGATGATCAAAGCACGGCCTGTGTGGTGTAGCTTTGTGTATAACGTGAATTCGCGAGCCTCACACCTCGGTATGAGTCAAAAACGGGATAGTGACTGCAGGGAGAGCACGACGTTTCTTTCTAGCTAAGGTGGTGTCAGTGACCTACCAGCCCTGACATTTATATACTTTTCACCTGTGTGGTTGTTGGATACGAGGCGCCTCGGATATAGGTCTGTAAGGACCGGGAAACGTGTGTTCAGGAATTGCCAATCCTCAAAAGTAAGAGGGGACCGGCCCTGAAGATCCAAGGATCATAGTGGGGTCCTGGGGCATTTGCTAGAGTGTCTCGAACGCGGAGAGGAGCTTGCCCCTTGCCTCGGCTCATGACGGAAATCCAATTTCCAATACGTGATAATTCGGTTTTATTTGTAGAGCCTAGTATGGCGACATAGTGGTATGGGTCATTCATGCCGCCTATGATTGATATTTATGATTGAAATTGTTTTGATACTATACACTTATAATAGTATCAAATAATGTGTTTTAAACGTATCAAGCATGCTTTGGCTGTTATAAGGTAAAAACTCTATCCTCTGCTTGTGTTGCATTGTGTGATGGGACATGGGTCTTATAACAGCTTCATTTTCCTTTATTTAGCATTGCGCTGTTTGTTTTATGCACTGGTATTCTTGGGAGGAAACCTGTTCCAAGTTATACGGCGTGGTCCCTTGATTTACCTAACTTTAAAAACCAATATTAATAACTGTTTTAGTTCTCACACCAGTCACATGACTGACCTGGAGTTTATTGTTTTAACCTAAACTATGGGTGCCCCTATTTTCGACACGGGCAGCTAGTAGTTTTGGTTTTGCAGATTTATATTCACAGGATCCTTATTTACAGCTGGAATGATGCTCGGAAAGCTTTGTATCCGTGTATCACTTCTAGTTGTGTTTTGTATATTTTTCCGCTGCTATGTAATTTATTGTAATCTCTGATATTTATCGAATGTAATTTATTCAATTATACTCTATATATCCTTGTATCTGATGGAATTGTTGTAATAGCAATTTAATGTTCTTCCGTGTGCGTTTTATTTTGTCCTGTTCTCAACGCTATCCGCTCTTTCCTTCACGGGGAAGTTCGGGTTGTGTCAGTTTGGTATCAAAGCTTTGGTTTACAGAGCTCGAGAACAAGACACATTAGAACCAAACGAAAGAATTCATCAGATATTGGATTAGTAATATCCAATTAGAATGACTCGTTAGAGATAGGATCAGTAGTATCCTAGTTAGAGTGTGAAGAGTATATTTTTCAAATGAAAACAATTTTGTTTTAAAATTTGAGCCATTTTATACGTATTTGAATATTTATTTATTTTGAATTTGGACAATCGAGTATATAAAGATTTCGCGTATACGCGTCATGAACGTATAGTCGAAGTTTTAATATACTGGATAGATATAGTGTCACATTCTAGACACCCGGGGATAATTCTGATGATGTGGCCACATCATCAGTATTTATATTCGAGTGACGAAGATGTGATATCTATATATTTCCATTAGACTGGCGTGAGAACCAAAACTTATATAGCTAGAATACATTGTTGTGAATTGGCATCAAAAACATGATTTTTATATATATCAAAATTATGAATTTGAAACTCTAATCCACTAATTGATTGATGGTTATGTTGTTTGTTTATTTGTTTAATAATATTGAACCATTTAGCTATTTGTATCAAATATTGAATTGTATTGAAAATTGGTTGCATTTGTTTGCATATACATGTACTTACATTGAACAGGTCATAGCAAGGAGGCTAGAGCAGAGAATAAAATTTGTTTTCCCGACAAATAGGTACATATTTACTATAATTTACTGTTTTGTTTGGGTGATGATGATTTTATGAGCCGATTGGCTTTTTCTTTTTCTTTTTGAGATCAGAAGGCCTGTATGGCAATTTCGGGATTTTCCCGGGGCTCCCGGTGCAGGGGAGGTTATGGCGAAATTTTTCGAAAATTTAGGGTGTTAGCCAAATTTTTGAAGAATTTGAAAATTCTCAGAAACTGAAAAGTTGGAGAATGGAAGCCAGATCGAACGTAGAGTTGATTAATCAAACCACTTTCGACTTTGTTCCGTTTCGGGGACGAAAAGTTTTAAGTGGGAGAGAATGTAACAACCCGAAAATCTGGGCCAGTTTAAATTTTTTATTTTGGCAATTTTAGCGAATTTTGCACATTTAAAATAGATTATTTTAAATAATATCGACGAGAAATTTATTTTGAATATAATTAGAACGTATATATTATATACGTCGTCATTAGAATATAAATAATTATATATAATTATATAAGGAATTGAAAATGGCGCGGTAGTTCGATAATTCGATTTCAAACTTCAATTGAATGTACCGGGTGCAAAACAATCCGGATTTTAGTGAAACCAAAAATAATAGAATCTAATTGAGAATATATTTCCAACAAATCCGAAAAATCGAAATTTCATAGCGGGAATCAAAAGATATGTCCAGTTGAAAATTCTGAATAGTCGCTATGGAATTCAGGCACTTAAAAATGGGAATTTTGCAAACGACCTCGGATTTCGACGAAACCACTTTTGTTGGATCCGTGATGTCAAATTATTGCTAGGTTTTAAATTTCATAATTTTTCGAATCAATATGTGAGCGTGGCAAAGGAAAACGTGTTTGACCAGTTTTAGTTGATTTTAATCGACTGGAAAATGGCCATTTTTCCAACGGTCTCAGAATTCGACAAAACTAGTTTTGTTAGGACCGTATCATCAATACGAAGCTAGAAAATATTTTTCTGGAATTTTTCAAGTTAGTATGCGACCCCGGTAAATTGAAATGCGCGTTCAAATTCAATATATAGAGTTATATGTTGATTTTGACGAAAACTGATCGAAACAGTCGAATCAGCTTACGATACATATCCCATTGTGTTCGGAATGGGGGTAGAACGCTATGGACGACACGTGGTGAGCCTCGTTTCGAGTTCGTATGTAAAAGTCAACTTTTCCATAATAAAATAATTAAATAAAAAAATTTAACCCTCTCTTCCCCTTATACATCTGCCCCCCCCCCCCATTCAAAATCATTCTACAGAGAGAAAAAAAAGGAGAGGAACGTCCCCCCCCCCAACCGCCGCCACCTCGAAGAGACTCCCCCTCCTCGTCAGATCGGAGACCCTCCCCCTTGCGCGCAACCGCGAAGACCCCCCTAAGCGCAACCGCGACAGCCCCCCCCCCCCCCTTCGCCTGACCTCCGCCCTCCCTTCCACCTCCTTGACCTCCGACGAAAAAGCACAGCCCCCCTCCCTTCGACCAAAATCTGTAAGTTTTAATTTTATTTTTATTTATAAAATCAGTTTGTTTATGTGAATTAGCATTTATATATTCGTATAGCATAGAAAAATATGATTTTTATATTTTTAAAGTAATAAAAATATGATCTTTTATTTTTAAAGTATTAAAAATATAATATTTACTATATAGAAGATGTAAAAATATGATTTTTGTTTATGTAGAGAATTAAAAATATAATTTTTACATAATAGGAATATTAGAAATATCATCTTTATATGTGTAGCAAAATAAAAATGTGATTTTTATAATGATATATTTGAAAAGGCGAAATCTTTATATAGAGAATAGCGAGTTAAATATATAATTTTTATCTATATAGTAGCAATGTAAAAATAGAATTTTTATCCATATAGCATGATTATAAAAATTCGATTTTTATATATTGAATAGCGAAGTAAAAATTCGATTTTTATATATTGAATAGCGAAGTAAAAATTCGATTTTTATATATTGAATAACAAGGTAAAAATTCGATTTTTATATATTGAATAACAAAGTAAAAATTCGATTTTTATATATTGAATAACAAGGTAAAAATTCGATTTTTATATATTGAATAACAAAGTAAAAATTCAATTTTTATATATTGAATAACAAAGTAAAAATTCGATTTTTATATATTGAATAACAAAGTAAAAATTCGATTTTTATATATTGAATAACAAAGTAAAATTTTGATTTTTATATATTGAATAGCGAAGTAAAAATTCGATTTTTACATATGTAGAGAATACAGGCAGCGAAAGTGACAAAAGGCGAGCACGTTGAAGATGTTCTACATAGGAAGTGCCGTGGAGTTAGGATAGCTATCGGTGAGAATTTCTCACTCTTCAGTTTCTTTTCTAGATATATATATATATATATATATATATACTAGGATGCAGACGGTGCTTAGCAGCACCCGACACCCGTCATCCACAGACCATGGATGGCTTGTTTGTTTAATTGATGTGTTGTGAAATTTGTTTGTGTTGTTGATGTGAAATCGATAATAAAATGTGGATGTGTTGAAATAAATATTTTATCGTTAAAAATATAATTTTTAACGTGAAAGTGAATAAATAAATATTTATAAACAAATCGGCCGATTTGTTTATATACACTGATTTGACTGATATTGATTGGGATGATAAATTTTACACATCGCCCAACTGCACAAATAAAAATCTGTGTTTGTTGATTTGAAACCCCACACGGGTGTTGGGATGATATTTGAGTACACTAATCCCAATTATTTAATTGAATGTCGATCGATTGGTCGACAGGCTGTGTAAGCGTTAATTATTTATATTTGATGCTGATGCAGTTGTGTGGTGCACTTTGGATGATGATTGATTGTTTATCGTTGCTATTATATACATGTGTTGTATGGAATCCATATAATTAACATTATATGATGATTGATTGTGCCTCATTCCAATCGAGAAAATAGTGAATATTATAAAAGAAAATTCATGTGTTGAATATAAAAATAGTCATGTGTTGACGATAATCATGTGTTGAAACTATTCAGGTGTTGAGTAAAATATTTTGAATAATAAAAATTACATCTTTATCATATTTACAATTAGAATCTACTTCACGGTGGAGTCTAATTAAAATCAAATGATAGATACCATAGTTTTATAAAATATTTTATATAACAAAAATAGTCGTGTGTTGACGGTACTCATGTGTTGAGATTAGTCGTGTGTTGAAAGAAATATAGATTCATGTGTTGAATAGAATAAATATTCATGTGTTGAATAGAATAATGAATTATTGAAATATAAAGCCATGTTGATTAGAGTTGCGCTATTTTGACGTGAACGATATTTATATCGATTTTATTCGTTTTACAATGAATATTGAAAAGTGATTTCAAAATTTAATATTTTGAAATGAAATTCAAATTAAATTAGATTAAAATTTAAGTTGAAATTTTATTGAAATCAATTTGAAATGAATTCGAATTGAATTAAATAGAAGGTAAATTCAAATTGAATTGAATTAAAACGAATTAGAATTTGAATTCGAATTAAATAAAATTGAAATGAATTTGAATCGAATTGAAATCAAATCGAATTGAAATTGAAGATGAAGTTGGAATTGTTTTTGAAACGAATTTAAAACGATTTATAAAATGCATTTTAAAAGGAAATCGACGAAATATATATAATATATATATTATATATATAATGGCCCGAATAGAACGCGCCGCGCCGCGGCAGTTCGTGAATTTCGACCATTGACTTCGAATTGACGTTGCGGGAGATCCGACCGTCGGATTCTCCTAAAACCGGAACCGTTGGGTTCGTATCGAAAAGAGCTTTCCAATGAATATTAGAAATTTGAAATCTAACGGTTGGATTCGGAATTATGTCCAAATCAAATTTGAAAAAGGTCGCTGTAAGTGCAGTTCGATGGCCGTTGATGGAAATCGACTGTACGGGCCTTAAAAAAATTATTAAAAATATCTATAATTCGTGTAAAATCACAAGAAATGATTTGGGAAAAATTGGGCTGAAAAACTCCATATTAGAAAGGATAAAAATAGATTTTTGTCGAAATGAACTAGTTTTGAACTAGAATTAAAATCAATTTATTTTTGAAATAAATAAATTGAACGTGAAAGTGATTTTAAAAATAATCAATATTCCCAATACATGGATTGGGCTGGAGTTGAATCGAAATTGTCATTGGAATATTTCGATGTTGGATTTCGTGACTATACAGATATTGTTATGGGAATTTGAAAGATATATTTTATATCGTTATTTTCAATACGATATTTGTTGGTTTCAGGATTTGATATTGAATATAAGCCAGTATATTTTCTATTCAGAGCCTTGTATTTAATATCAAATGTGATTTGGGTTTGTTGTGAATCGTGTTTTATGTGACATTGGTTCTTTAACCCAGTTAAGGACAGGATATTGATTTTTAAAAAGATTAAAACTAAGTGGAGTTTTAATGAATCTTTAATTAGATTAAAAAGTGAATTGATAATTTAAATTATCAAATCTGAAAGGTGATCGAGAATAGGGTACCACCAGTTTTGCTTCAAAGCGATAGTTAAATATTTAATTAGATTTGAACGTGAAATGGTAATTAATTTTACCGATAACACCGTGGTGTTAGATGTGGAGTATTACCAGTTTTGCTCCAGGGGATGAATAGGTTGGGATTGGGAAATAAAATAAATAATTACTCCGGTGTGGTTCACTAATCCCGACTAGTTTGAAATGACATCCAAAGGAAGATTAAAGAATAAATTCAGAAGAATTTATCTTCGATAACATTAATGGGAACCTTTCCCTAAGAATGTGATTTTGTGAATAAAAGAATATTCTGAATTGGAATGAGGCGTTTGTTGTGTTTGTGTAACATTTGTTTATCATATACATGGGTTATTCAGAAAGGCCGGGTTATACCCATTCTGAATAATCGATTCGACGAGATGTCGAAGATGAAGACGGTGGTTGAAGACTGGAAGTCTTCACATTGTTTGGGTGATTACTGATGATCTCGATTGGGCTGTACACCCAAGATGAGGGAAACAGTTGCTGATCGTCCAGACGTACTTGGAGATGGATGGATATGCGAGGAAAGTGCCTCCGGTTTCGTTCAGACCCAGAACGAACTTGTAAATGGATTGTGTGTCTAACATTGGATTTTATTCTGTGTTGATTGATCTCTATTAAATATACATCTGTTTGGCGGTGGAGAATTTATTCTCTTGCTTAACGCCCTTCTCTGAGACGTACGAGCTCAGAGGTTGTATATCGATGGACATCAGTCGCATGGCGTGAATTGCCAGTGCGGCACGCGTAAGTGGCAATTGATCAAGGCTTCTGTTGAAAAGCAAAGTCTTGTGGTTGATGATCAAAGCACGGCCTGTGTGGCGTAGCTTTGTGTATAACGTGAATTCGCGAGCCTCACACCTCGGTATGAGTCAAAAACGGGATAGTGACTGCAGGGAGAGCACGACGTTTCTTTCTAGCTAAGGTGGTGTCAGTGACCTACCAGCCCTGACATTTATATACTTTTCACCTGTGTGGTTGTTGGATACGAGGCGCCTCGGATATAGGTCTGTAAGGACCGGGAAACGTGTGTTCAGGAATTGTCAATCCTCAAAAGTAAGAGAGGACCGGCCCTAAAGATCCAAGGATCATAGTGGGGTACTGGGACATTTGCTAGAGTGTCTCGAACGCGGAGAGGAGCTTGCCCCTTGCCTCGGCTCATGACGGAAATCCAATTTCCAATACGTGATAATTCGGTTTTATTTGTAGAGCCTAGTATGGCGACATAGTGGTATGGGTCATTCATGCCGCCTATGATTGATATTTATGATTGAAATTGTTTTGACACTATACACCTATAATAGTATCAAATAATGTGTTTTAAACGTATCAAGCATGCTTTGGCTGTTATAAGGTAAAAACCCTATCCTCTGCTTGCGTTGCATTGTGTGATGGGACATGGGTCTTATAACAGCTTTATTTTCCTTTATTTAGCATTGCGTGTTTTATGCACTGGTATTCTTGGGAGGAAACCCGTTCCGTGTTATACGGCGTGGTCCCTTGATTTACCTTACTTTAAAAACCAATATTAATAACTGTTTTAGTTCTCACACCAGTCACATGACTGACCTGGTGTTTATTGTTTTAACCTAAACTCTGGGTGCCTCTATTTTCGACACGGGCAGCTAGTAGTTTTGGTTTTGCAGATTTATATTCACAGGATCCTGGTTTACAGCTGGAATGATGCTCGGAAAGCTTTGTATCCATGTATCACTTCTAGTTGTGTTTTGTATATTTTTCCGCTGCTATGTAATTTATTGTAATCTCTGATATTTATCAAATGTAATTTATTCAATTATACTCTGTATATTCTTGTATCTGATGGAATTGTTGTAATAGCAATGAAATGTTCTTCCATGTGTGTTTTATTTTGTCCTGTTCTCAACGCTATCCGCTCTTTCCTTCACGGGGAAGTTCGGGTTGTGTCAAGGGCACTACTCATAATAGAATTTCCAATCCCCACACTTCTCTTCAGTATCCTACAGTGATAGCCTACCTAGAGAGATAAAAAAGAAAATGCAAAAAATCATTGCATCCTTCGACTAGTATGCCAGTTATCACCATCTAAATCCTGAATCCATTAATATTCGTATTACAGGCCAATGCCATCCATCAAAGGCTAATGGAAAACCCTGGATTTTGACAGATTTTCGTACGTCCTGCACACGTTTTCCTTCCCAAGGCAATTAGATAACTTCCCAAGCGATCCAAGGTACAAGATCTCACAGATTCTAATGGTGTCCCCACAATACCCTTGCTTTGAGTCTGCTAGAATCCTCCGAACTATCAACGATTCTTTGGCACTTATAATCATGTAAGCAATCCATAACTTTTTTTATGTTGAGTCCTACTCAAATTAGTCCATTATCCTGTAGCTTCGTTCCATCAAGTATTGCCTATCATGTCTACCTTCGACCACTCCGTTTGAGTTCACAATCGAATGATATACACTTCCCAAGTGTATTACTTCCACCCTGTAGAAGTGATTTACGAACCATAGCCTCCAACTCCACCTTGGAGACCTCGTCGCACCATTCCATAGATTGCTTTATCCATCTCGATCTCGATCTCTTCACGAAACATTCGTCCTGTTTTGCATCAAAGTCACCCATTGAAGAGCCATCATTTCGAAACCACCATTGAACGAACTACCATAACATTCTCCTCGAAATCTCATCATCATCATCAACATCAAATTATCCAAAATGGCCAACACCAATAGTAGCCAATAAAAATCATTCCATACTAATCGTTAGTGACCACTCTGATCATGTTTTAAATTAAAATTGGCCAAATACACATCAAGCGAAAGCGTCTAACATCCTATTGGAAATCCAATCTTGCCATCAAATTAATTCCCCATCTTCAGATCCACTACCAAATTTAGCTCCGTACTACGGTCAATCATTAGGCTCCAATGCATCTTTGCCTTCTAGTCAGTTTACCCGTTCTAATACTTCATTGTAAATTTATATTGGCGATTCGACTTTCGTGCTTGATACACACCAACTTTTGTGTTCAATCGATAACACTAAAACTCCAACGGACAAGGTTTTCTAGTCCTATTTCTCCAATATATATTTTTTACAACCAAACTACGCAAACTACTATTATGAAACCAATAATTCTAAAGTTGACTAAAATAGCATGCAAACATCTCTAATAACATTTAGAACATATGCAGAACCAATCTAAAATGTTGATGTGAATTCGATGTCAAAATAGTTTAGTTCTGATAATAAAGTCAAAATAGTGCGTAATATCGCACAAATGGGTAAAATTTGTGATTTTTTTTAGGAAGACGGGTGTGTAGCATGATACTACACAGCCGGTTACGCGTAATCATAGTAGACAATAATATAAACTGGTTGACAAGCCCACCTAGTGGCAAGAAGGTCTAGACCCAATCGATCAATAAAAGTGATACAAGTACTGATCTGAATATGTACATCATAGAAAACTAAGCATAAAATAAAGGTACACAGCCAAAATACATCATATGTAATAGTAAGCAGTTATGCCTGGATCAACGAGGAAAGAAGGAGCTGCTTTCTTGCGAGCCAAGAGGCTGGGGCATTAGAAGAGAAAGCCTGAAGAGCGCATGCCTATTTGTTCCTATCCATGAGTCGAAGAGATGCAGGATATGATAACAAGTACCCATCATGAGTTCGAGGGTCTGCCGAAGATGATTGCATTACGCTCTAACCAAATACACCATGAAAAAAAAGCCACTAAAGAATCCATTAGGGGGTCAGGGGGAAGTGCTGCCAGTATTCGAAGAATGAGTTGATTGATGGGATGAAGCCAAGGATTAAGAAACTGATTGTAGCCCACACTGCATATGAAATTTCACAGTCGAAGAAGAGATGTGAAATGGATTCATTATTTTGTTTGCATAGCACACATATGGGGTCAATATTGATATTGAAGCGATGAACTGTGTCTCTGGTGTTAATACGGTTATGAATGAGAAGCCATTGAAAGAAAATAATGCGGGGGTGGGGGGGAGGGGGTAAATAGCATTTCCAAATTCTCGAGAAAGAGAAGCTTCGTCCAGGAAGGATTAAGAATTTGTAACAGGATGCAACCGAGAAGATGTTGGATGAGCCTAAAGCCCAAACGAATGAGTCTGGATCTAGTAATAACTGAGTAGAGCTAAGAATATGATCCATTGAATTAATTTCATTTAGGGATTCAAAACCCAGAAAATTTTTAGGAAAAAATCCCATTAGGCCAAGTTCATGGGCCTCTGCTAACGTGAGTAGGCTATTTTGGCTGGATGATGCAAGGATGGGAAAAAGGGAGTGAAGTGGGATCTGTTCTTTCCAAATATCCAACCAAAAGAGGCAAGATTCCCCATTACCAATTTTAACATGAAAAAGAGTTTAACTCTCGTTATGGTGGATAAGATTCCATTCCAGAATGGTGAGGGTCTGGCATCAGGACTGAAGTGGAGGATGATGAATGGGTTTGAATTGTACAAGCGATTCAAGATCCGGTCTTTCCAAATGAATTGACCAGGCAAGAGGGTTCGCCATAGCCATTTAGCAAGCAGTGCAATATTATAGGTCGAGATGTTTAGAACACCAAGACACCCATGGTTAGTTGGGAGACAAACAGTTTGCCAGTTGATGAGTTTTTTCAGGTTACTCCCATTCCAAAGGAATGAACTACGAATTGAACCAATTCTCTTAATGACCCAATTAGGGAGTTTATGGAATGACATCCAATAAGTTGGTAGTGACGAGAGGATGTGCTTAACAAGAGCAAGACAGCCAGTAGAGGACAATGAATTCGCTTTCCAGTTTGACAGCCTGCTTTCGATCTTAGAAATAAGTGGTTGCCAATCTGTTTTATGGAGCTTAGAGGGACAGAGAAGAATACCCAGATAATTAATTGGGAATGAATCAACTTTGCAATTCAAGAAATCAGCTATAACAGGACCCAAGTGAGAACAATTACCAAGCATAATAATGGAGCTGTTGTTAAAATTAATCGAGGGTCCTAAAATCATTTCAAATGTTTAGAGAAGAACTTTGAGACAGTGAATGTTTTTGGGGGAGGGGGTGGTGAAAAGAATTGTGTCATCTGCAAATTACAAATTGGTTGTGAAAATTATAGAATTTGGGATTGGAATTCCGGAGAGAATGTTATGGGATAGGGCTTGTTTCACCATTTGATTAAAGACATCGGCTATTAAAACAAAAATGAGAGGAGAGAGAGGATCTCCCTGTCTTAAGCCTCTTTTAGATTTTATTTTGCCACCATATTCCCCATTGATAAAGACAGTAGGAAGGCTAGTATGCAAAATTTCTTTGATCCATTTACACCACCTTAATGGAAAGCCCCTGTACATTATGAGGGATAAAATGAATTCCCAATTGACTGAATCAAAGGCTTTTGAAAAATCAAGTTTAAGAAGGACACCAGGGGTGTTAGAGAAATGACATTGAGAGATTACTTCTTGGGTAGCTGCTATATAGTCAAAGATATTTCTGCCAGAGATGAAAGCTGATTGTTCATTACCTACAAGAGAGTCAATGCGTTGTTGAAGTCTGTTAGATAGAATTTTAGTGACTATTTTGGAGGTTGTATTGAGAAGACTAATAGGTCTAAAGGAGGAGACAGTGTTAGCACCAGAATGTTTTGGAATGAGGATAATGTTGGCATAATTCAATTTAGCGATTGATGAGGAGTTTGAGTAAAATTTAGAACACATGTCAATGATGTCTTTTTTTAGAATGGGCCAAAAGTGTTTAAAGAAAGATGGGCCAAAACCATCAGGTCTATGGGCCTTATTGATGTTGATGAGGGCTGGGTTCGGGTATAAACAATGCCAGTCAGTTATTGGAGGGGGGGTGGAGATGAACCAAGGATGTTTCTGTAGAAGATAGTAAATTGTTGGCAAATATCCTTAGAGTTAGTTATGGTAGTGCTATTGTGAACAATTTCAGGGATAAAAGAGGAGCGCCTATGACAATTGGCAATTCTATGAAAATATGCAGTGTTTTTATCCCTATCTTTAATCCATTTCGCTTTAGATCTTTGTTTCCATCCAACCTCCTCTTGTTTAATTAGTCTATCTAGCTCTTCTTCATGTTCTTTCAATTCGTTTCGTTCGGAATCAGATAAAGGTTGAAGCTCTTCAATGATATTAAGATTGAGAATGGCATCTTGTCTGGATGAAATACGACTTTTTAAGGAGTTCCAAACATGTTTATCCCATGGTATAATCAATTTATGAAGAGCTCGAAGCTTACTAACAAATCTAACCATGGCAGAGTGGTGTGATGGAAGTTGATCCCAGTTGAGTTTGATAAAGTCATCAAAAGATGGTTCTAATAGCCAGAGGCATTCAAATCTGAATGGCCCCTTTAGTGGAGTGTTTGAGCATGTGTCAAGAAGAACTGGACAGTGGTCAGAGATGGTAGTGGCAAGGTCGTTGACCAAGGTCAACGGAAAGTGGTCATCCCAGGTGAGATTGAAGAAGAAATGATCAAGTTTAGATAATGATGGGTTTTCTCTTCTATTTGACCATGTAAAACGGCGGCTATTGATAGGTAGTTCAATAAGTGAACAAGATTGAATAAATGCATTAAAAAGAGAAGTACCAGAGGATAAGTTGCCTGAATTACGATCATCAATTGAACGAGTTATGTTGAAGTCACCACCAATTATCCAAGGTTCATTTATAATTTGTGATAAGTTATGACAATGTTGCCATGTTTCATCTCTACTTTGATGATCATTAGGTGCATACACATTAGTGAAATGGAAAACGGTGTTAGAAGGGATATGATGAAGGGACACGTGTAGAATAGAAGAATGAGATACAGATTGCTCAAAAGCCCACATGTGCTCATTCCACGCAGTGATTAAACCCCCACGAGTATCAACAACATCCACGTGGGACCACAAAGTGTACGAATGAGAGAATTGGTTGGGTTAGAGGTTTTCGTCTCTTGCAAAAATAAAATATCAATATGGTGAGGGGAGATGATGAGTTTGACAACATGATTTTTTGTGGGGTCCCCCAACCCTTTAATATTCCATGTGACAATTTTCATTTAGAAAGGTTAGAACGTTGCTGTTCTAGGGCTTGCATGGCAGTATAGTGTTTGTCATGCAAACACACCTCCATGTATTTTTCCAATTTTTTGTTTAACACTTTATTAGCAGAAGAAAAATGACTGGTTCAAAATAACTACTCGAAGAACCTGGAGGCAACAAGCGAGCCCTGTTGAGTCTTGCACTTCTCCTAATAGTTATGAGGAAAAGCAAGGGGAATATGAACCTTGGCCTTCTTATTGAGCTTGCTCCTGATGTTCCTACTGAGTTGGCAGCTGTTGATGCAAAGTGACAGAAAGGTCTAGGTCCGCCATTAGATCCAATCTAGGCACAGTGTTTTCATCTTTGTTGTAATCCATTAAAGCAAGTTCTTGCGGCTGGATGTTATGCACCATGGGCACTTGTTTTAAAGCCTCATCATTCATCACATCAAATATGTCCTCCTCCATACAATCTAGATGTTGAGTTAAGGGCTGAAAGATGTAGCCATCATAGTCATAGTTGACTCCCAGTAAGCGTGTTTCTGGGCGTTGGCAAGGGTGTGCATGTGTCCATCGATCGATATTAAGCTTCACTGCATGGTTATTTATATAAGAAATGAAAGTACATGGAGTTGTAATACCTTCAAAGAATTGCATCTTACCAAAAAGGAAACGATGGTCGACATAGGACCAATCGCATGAGTCTGTGTGAATGAATCTTTCCATCGGCTTTAAGGCTTCCCTGATAGTGTTAGAATCGTCTTTGAAAAATTCTGGGAAACCACTGATTTTAGCCCAGCACGCATTTTCGAGGAGGGGTTCTGGATTTTCTTCAAGAGTTGGTGCTTGTTGTAAGAGTACAACACCGTCTTTTGGGTCCTAAACTAACCAAATTTCTTTTTAATCTACTTATTTATTAATTACTAGGTCGAACTATCCCGCAAATTATATTTTCAGGTTGTAAATCATTTTAAAGTCTCAAATTTTCACCATACAAACAAATACAGTTCAATGAGAGATAATATCACTCACCTTAACCAAATTGGCCCAAACTAGTATTAAAACGCAGAGGTCGCCAATATGAGCCGAATGCAAGAAACACGTCTAAATCCGATGTCGTATGCTAAAGTTATGAATTTTATAAGATTGCAGATTATTTAAACAATTTAAACAACCTAAATGTAATTAACACCATTTAGGTAGAATATTTTTTCTACGTAATACTAATGCATTAACAGTTAGCAGATTAAAGAACTTTCATGTGGGATCTGATCTTGACAAGAAATTCTCTATATGTTAAGATGTATATGACAAGGGCTATAGCTCAGTTACGTAGAGCACCTCATTTACATGTGTGCCACTCTCATAATTCCTTTCTTCCCCCAATCATTCTTCTTGTAACATGTGCAGCACAGAGATGCATAACCCACCATAGTCGCACCTTCTTTCCTCTCGTTCTCCCTCTTTACTCAACGATTTTTCTGAAACGTCAACACCAACAAACTTCTCTTGGAAACCTCCACCTGGCCTACCCAACCACTTCAAACTCTAATCCTCTCTGAAAATTGCAACCTGTAGGTTACTGATCGTAGCACAGAGATGCATAACCCACCATAGTCGCACCTTCTTTCCTCTTGTTCTCCCTCTTTACTCAACGATTTTTCTGAAATGTCAGCACCAACGAACTTCTCTTGGAAACCTCCACCTGGCCGACCCAACCACTTCAAACTATGATCCTCTCTGAATATTGCAACCTGTAGGTTATCGCTCCCTCTATGTTCGGACATGTTTTGCATGGATGCACGAGTTTGATGAAACTTTGGTCAGAGGTGCTATTTTCGAAGAGAAACTCAATGGTGGTTTAGAATTTGAGTATCGTTGCCTCAATCACTTGCAAACACGAGCTCTAACCCCACGTTTGCAAATTGCATGTACAAAAATAGTGTGTAGCTTGGGAAAATTAGGTTAATGACTTATTAAAGGAGTATTTTGGTGGTCTAAATTAACGAAAATTAGAAACTGATTTCATGATTTTTAGTTGTCTAAATTAGCATAAATTAAATTTTAAAGATAGATGTAGAAGGAGGCGATTATAATATGGAGAGGAAGAAGCTATATTGGCGTCTAATGAGAAAATTATGGTTAATGACTTATTAAAGGGTATTTATAAGCTTATAAGGCCCAATTGCCAAGAATTGTGTACAGAAAACACGCATACGTTTTAAAAGTGCACGACTAAGTGTTCATCCGTTTGCTATGAAATTTGACAACGTGCAACAACTTTCCATGAATATAAATTTCATCGTAATCTGAAACTGTTCCCTGAACAATAATTTTCACGTGTACTTCGAGACTATTTTTCCCTTAGAGCATCAAATCTCTAAATATAACGATCCATGTATTTTTTCTTCACCTAACAATTATCTAAACTCAATGGAAATAGTCTCGAGTTCTGATTTAATCGATTATGAAAAATTTAACACCGGAATCATCAAATGGTTAACGATTAATATTTCAATAAAATGTTTAATTATCCTATCATCAAAATACAGGTTGTTACAACATCACTACTATATATGCTCCTCATTTCTCTAACTGGACTTAGATTCTTCCGTTGACGTTGAAACAAAACCCAAACTCTTGTACATATCAGAAGAAGCCAATGAAAAATCAAATATCTCCCTAAAAGCCTCAGGAAAATGCCACTTCAAACTGCTTAGTGACTTCTCCCTAACCTGCCTACACAACTTCTAATGCTCTTCGTCCTCTCCTTTCAGCCTCATCTTCAAATGAATCAACCACAAACTTCCTCTCCGCCACCAAATCCTTGGTGTTTTCACCCCTTCCATGTTGTTCTTTGCGATCCTCTATCTGTGCTTACTCTACCAATCCTAAAATGCCCTCAACTTCTTCAGGTACTCTCTATGCATCTCCTCACATTTTGCCTTCTGTTTAATTTCCGTGTCCCTTTGGATCTTGATGGTGTTTATGACTATAGAGAAAGTCTATATGTCATTTCTAGCTAATTCGTTAGGCTTTTCCCTATGTTCTTGCCATGAGGCATGGAGGGGTTGGATAAGAGGCTATGATACTTTCTCCTTAACGTTGCTTTTGATTGGGTTGAGATTTAGCTTGATCCAACTATTAAGGAACTACACGTACTCTCTTTGATGGGTTATCAGTTTGTCGAAGTGCGTGTACCAGTCATGGACCATGTCGTGTAGTTGGAGGGTGCGATTGTGGTGGAGATATCCAGGGATCAGATGTCCATCACAATCTTCAGTTGGGCATCATGAAGCGTGTACATGTTCTCCCACATTATTTCCTTCCCATTAACAGGCTCCACTAGATATGGGAAAAGCCGATCATCACATAAGCGCTCAATTTCTTACATTGCGCTTCTTCTGCTTTCTTGGTAAAGTAACCTTCTCTGATATTCAATTTTCATGAGCTCACCAACCTTATCTTCTTTATATAGTTTCTTCTCCCATGCAAGCATCTTATCCAAAACAGTTACATGTGTTTCTGATTCATCATTATCAAGATCATCCTTCCCATCATCGGCATATGCATGCCTTTGAATGATCTATTCTATGTAATAACTCACATGACCCAATCAGAGTGATCAATGTGGTATCTATTATCAGCAAAATTAGAATTATAATGCATTCGGTTTGTCTTTAGCATTTTTGATACCTCTTGGGCACTTTCAGATGCTTTTAGAAAATGATAATCTAATTGCTCCAACACCTGCAACATACTCACATTAGCTACCCCATAATTTCTTCTTCTCCCCAACTCCATTAGCCTTTCTTTCTTCACATTCCCAATAGCACTAAATGATGCAGCATTGTTAGAATAATTAATATATGGTATTTATGTTAATAATATATTACATAAATACCATATATTAATGGTAGAAGATTTGTATTATAATAATTAATATATGGTATTTATGTTAATAATATATTACATAAATACCATATATTAATGGTAGAAGATTTGAAGATTTGTCATTGGTTATATATGTTATTATATATTACACATGGCAATATATAATAACATTAATGACAGAAGAATAAATTCATGTTATTTATGTAATATATTTATGTAAACATCGGAGTCATAAATGCTTACAAAAAGGGGCTGACAAATAATGAAACATAAGGAAGGAATTCGAAATCTTACATGGTATCAGAGCAGGTTTCGAATATCTAAACCTGTGCTCTCCCATCCTCCTCAGTTTCTTCTTCTTGTCCATATCCTTCATCACCATAGCAACCGAGGCAAGTAAATCAAGCCCAACGTGCTACTAGGCAAGGAGTCCTTGGGTCTCTTCCACAGGCGTATAACACTATGGCTCCACCCGTTGGATACACACCAACAGATATTGAAGCTGCCATGCATGCTCTATCATTCTTGCAATCTGATGGAAATTTTTATATGGATACCGGTGCTACATCTCACATGACAGCGGATTAAGGTATACTTTCTTCTTATTTCGATTCTACCAATAATTATCATAACATTGTTGTTGGGAATGGTCATCTAATTCCAATTGTTGTCCATGGTAGCACTAATTTATCCTTACCATACCCTCCATTTATCCTAAACAATGTTTTACATGCTCCCAAACTTATTAAAAATCTAATATTTGTTCGCAAGTTCACCACTAATAATATGGTTTCTGTTGAATTTGATCCGTTTGGATTTTCTATTAACGATTTACAGACGGGGACCAAACTAATGAGATGTGATAGCATCGGGGATCTTTATCCTCTCTTCTCCAATAATCAAGCCACTTCCTTTATCAATAAGTCAGTCTTTACCGCTCTCTCTCCAAATCTTTGGCATAACAGCTTAGGACATCCTGGCGCTATTGTGCTTAAATCATTAAATCATAAAAACTTCTTTAATTGTAATAAGGCTTGTAAAACTTATTGTTCTTCTTGTCCCCTTGGAAAACATTCTAAATTACCATTTTATAATTCTCTATCATGCATTTTGCTACCTTTTGATATTGTTCACAGCGATCAATGGACATCTCCTGTTATTAGTTCTTGTAGCTACTGTTATTATGGTCTTTTTCTTGATGATTATAGCAAATTTTTGTGGACATTCCCCATTTCCAAAAAGTCACAAGTTAAACACTTATTCAAATATTTTCATGCTCTAATCAAAACTAAAATTCAGTGTAATATTAAAACATTCCAATGTGACAATGGTACAGAATATATCAATGACACCTTTAAACAATTCTAATGGGATGTTATTCCGCCTTTCTTGTCCCCACACCTCTCCTCAAAATGGCAAAGCAGAATGACACATTAAATCAGTAAACAACATCATTCATACTTTACTCGTTACTACCTTAATGCCACCTTCTTTTTGGCATCATGCTTTATAAATGGCCACATATCTTCTTAACATACTTCCAACTAAAGTCTTAGAATATCAGTTTCCCACCCAAATTCTATACCAATGCGGTCACAAATACTCGGAATTGCATGTATTTGTCTGCCTATGTTTTCCTTTGTTTCCGACCACTTCTATCCACAAATTGCAAGCTCGATCCACTTCATGTGCTTATCTTGGTCCTGCTCCCAACCATAGAGGCTCAAAGTGTTACGATATGGCAAGTGGCAAAATCAATATTTGTTGTCATGTGAAATTCATCGAGACCGAATTCCCTTTCGCACAAATTCACAAAATCACAAATACAATGTATGATTTTTTAACTACCAATAGTTCTAATTCTTTATTGAATTATTTGCATTCCACTTTAAAGCCTCCTAACATAATTGAGTCCACACCTTATTCTAGCCCACTACATCAGCCTCCTCTTACTGGGCCACGGCCTCAACCAGACCCACTTGCATCCTCTTCTGTTGCGCCATTAGGTCCTACGGGTTCAGTTCCCCCACAATTCTCTCCATGTGCTATCGACACTCGGGTTGGTCGACAAAATCAGCTAAGCCCACACCCCACTCCACTTCTTTCCAGTCCATAAACACAACCAACTCACCCTGCTCAATCTGCTGCCCAATCTCAAAACTCCAAGTTAACAACATCTCTTTCCCCAAACACCTACATTACGATTGCTCAAACGAACCAAGCCAAAAGGCAACAAAGTTCTCCTCGACCTAACAACCCCATATTACCTCGTACGACAACCCGTGCGATGGATGGCATTTTTAAACCAAATCCTAAATACACTACCAGTTTACATACATCCACCACAAACATATCTCCTATACCTAAGGATCCTTTTAGTGCTATTCACGACCATAACTGGAATAGTGTAATGTTGGATGAATTCAATGCTCCAATTGATAATAAGACATGGGAGTTAGTGCCTAGGCCACCTAATGTGAATGTAATCTGGTCTATGTGGATTTTTCATCACAAGTACAAATCTGATGGTTCTTTTGAGCGACATAAATCCCGTCTTGTCGGTGATGGTAAAACTCAGCAACAAGGTATTGATTGTGAAGAAACGTTTAGCCTAGTGGTTAAACCAGCAACCATACGAGTAGTTCTTAGTATCGCTCTTCCAAAATCTTGGCACATTCATCAATTGGATGTCAAGAATGCCTTCTTACATGGTCTTCTTAATGAGACTATCTACATCCATAAGCCCATGGGGTTTCGAGACAAGAGACATCCAGATCATGTGTGTTTGCTTAAAAAAAATCTCTATATGGTTTGAAACAAGCTCCTCGGGCTTGGTATCAGCGATTTGCAGACTTTGTTGCATCTATTGGATTTAATCATAGTAAATCTGATCACTCTTTGTTCATTTATAGACAAGGTTCAGATATGGCATATATACTGTTGTATGTTGACGACATAATTCTTACTGCTTCTTCAAATCATTTGCTCAATTCTTTCATTACTCTCTTGAGTTCAGAATTTGCTATGAAGGATCTTGGTCAATTAAGTTTTTTTTTTGGGTATTACTGTTACTCGTCTTACAAATGGCTTATTTCTATCTCAGAAAAAGTATGATGTACATATCAATGACAGAGCTGGAATTTCTAACTGCAATCCTTGCCCTACTCCTGTTGACACTAAAGCTAAACTTAGTGCTATTAAGGATGCCCCGTATGAGGATCCTACTAAGTATCGTCGTCTTGCGGGTGCTCTTCAGTATCTTACCTTCACAAGGCCTGATATTTCTTATGATGTATAACAGGTGTGCCTTCATATGCTTGATCAGAGAGATGCGCACATGACTGCTCTCAAGCGCATCTTGCGCTATATTCAGGGTATAGTATATTATGGTTTGCATCTGCACAAGTTTTCTATTGACAAACTTATCACCTATAAAGATGCTGATTGGGGTGGATTCCCGGATACTAGACACTCCACCTCAGGTTATTGTGTATTTCTTAGAGATAATCTTATTTCTTGGTCCTCTAAATGTCAGCCTACATTGTCTCGTTATAGTGCAGAAGATGAGTATAGAGGAGTTGCTAACGTTGTCTCCGACTCATGTTGGATCAGAAATTTGTTATTAGAGTTGCATGTTTCCATTCAGAAAGCCACCTTGGTTTATTGTGACAATGTAAGTGCGATCTACTTATCTGGTAATCCAGTTCAGCATCAATGCACAAAACACATTGAAATGGATATTCACTTTGTCCGTGAAAAAGTAGCTAAAGGCGAAGTTCGAGTCCTCCATGTCCCATCCCATTATCAAATTGCTGATATTCTTACAAAAGGTCTTCCTCATGTGCTATTTGATGAATTTCGAGATAGCCTCAACGTCCGACAACGGCTTGTTTCGACTGTAGGGAGTGTTAGAATAATTAGTATATGGTATTTATGTTAATAATATATTACATAAATACCATATATTAATGGTAGAAGATCTGTATTACAATAATTAATATATGGTATGATTTGTTGTTGGTCTTATTGGATTTCAGCTTTTTTAGTTGCATCCCAAGGCATAATGTTGACATTTTCTATTTGATGAATGTCCATCTAATCATACAACGTGATGAGCTATAAAATGATTATTAGAGCATGGGTTGCTCCCCCATTTTGATAGTAAAGTCAACATATATCAGTTTTGCAATATTAGCCTAATAAAGTATATTTTTCCATAAAGTATTATATACCTACAAATGACTTCACAATTCTTATTTGCTCGCCACTTTTATGAAGATAAATTATTATTTTCATTGTAGCTTTTTTCCAATCGCATGCATGAATCTGATCAAGGACACACCACTTTGGGAATCAATGATATAGGTAATTAGACTAGGTTAAATTAGCATTTTTCCCTTCCAAATTCGTTAGCTTGCTCATCCTAACTATATCTTATACCATTTCATAGATCTTGATTGATTGCTTAATTATTTCTTAATTAACATAGTTGAAGGCTAAACTTTAGTTCAATGAATAGTAGACAACTTATCAAGCAATGGTAGTTTTGACTATGGGTTAAATATTTCTATTTAAATTTCTCAACTTTTTCCCTGTTTAATGCCTATGATGAACTAGGTTTAGGTTTTGATTGTAGATTTAAGAGATCTTAAAAATGAACTAATGTTAGTAGTTCATTTAATAGTAGGTAGTGTAATAGTAATTTTTTATTTCAGATCAATGTTTTTTCCCCTTTTAAAATTTGATAATTGATGTCTTAAGAGTATCCAACATAGGATCCATGATTTTGTTGTCAAAGATAATCACTTGACAAGTTATATGTATAGACCTTCTGTTAGTGTATTAGTTGGCATTCATGTTGTCAAATCACTACTGTTAAAAGATCTTCTGTTAATATTTTTGTTGACCCAATTATAATTTGCGAACATGTAAACACAATGTATGCATTGCTGCTAAAAGTAGCACTCTAACTAGAACATTTGCATGGTTGGTGCATTGTGTTCATAATCATGGTGTCTATGGCTTGATTAAACATGATGTTAGTTATTTGGTTTTATTTCGTTCTGATTTAGTGCAAAAAGAGAATCTTTTGGTTGTTAATTTGGTTTGTGCCACATAGAATGGTAACTTCTATACATGAATAATATACTAAAAATAGAAATATCAAAGGCGAATACACATGCCTCTATATATCTAAATAAAGGCATGAAATCATAATTATCTACCCCTAAACATATGAGAGGCAGAATAAGATACGCCTCTCGTAATGGCATCCCTAATACTAAATAGGAACAAATAAAACATTAATTATGCCCCTATTATGCACATTGCCATGTAAGAGTGATAACTCAATAAATATTTGAGGCACATATAATTGCTTCTATTATGAACAATATTCAATAATGAATACATGCAATAGGCACTTATGAATGCCTCTATTATAAATTTTTATTAACAGTTTAATTGTTCATCTAGATTCAATATTATTATAAAAACATCAAACCAATCATGCACCAAAGATTGCCAATCATTTCAGTATTTCTAATGCAATAAAAACAAGTAAAATCAACTGAACATCCTCAACCATGCATCTCTGACTTGTAACAAATGAACCTTTACTATAAATTTATAAAACAAATGAACATCGTCAACAAATTTTACAAAATCAAATGTTACGACAAATATTCTCATTTCGATTACCACCAAGTTACGACAGAAGCATAACCAAAGAAGACACCTTGATGACTTTTGTAGCCGACATCAATATATTCTTTGCTACAGTAGTTGGCTCTTAACCTATGTTGCAATTGTATTGCACTCAGTTCAGAGGATTTGTTAACTTGAAAAAGAATAATAAGATTAATGAGTTGAAGTCAAAAGCTCGCATTATATGGATGCAAAGTGGATTATCTAACTAAAAATATCGCAATGAATAAGTTAATAAATGGTCTTGTATGGAAATTAAAATGGAAATGTGGATTATACATTACTAAGATGCAAAGTGAATTTTCTAATAAAAAATATTGCTCAGCTAAGTTGCTAAGTTGACAAATGGATGCAATTCAAGCGCGTTGGATATATGTGTCATTTGTACTAACCAAAAGGTTTACTCACTCTTGGTATAATGACTCAAGGAGTGCATTCTTAGGCTATGTTCAAGAATTATATATCACAGGGAAATTTTTCATCTAGAAAAAGGTTCAACAATGTGGTGAAACATGTATTAACAAGTTCATACAGGCTAGAGTACTTGCACTGTACACAAAGTTTCTGGAATCGGGTTGCTATTCAATTTCTAATAAAGAAGTCAATTGCACCACGAAGACTAAGGCTATAATTAGGAACATTTTACACGTAATAGATTGATCAACAAGAAAATTCATATACTTCAACAAGTTAAGGGTTATATTCATAGATAATACCTCAAATCTTTGCCATCTTATCAACTCCAACGTAGATGTGTGAATATATCCTGAAATGAAAACATGCATGCAATTCTTAGAAATATACAAAAAAAAGTGGAAACAAATTCATACAGATGCATACTAGTATGATTAAATATAGCGAACAAATTTGCATGTATAAAAAATTTAAAGATAAAATATCCAACAATGCCCATGTGTAAGAATGTCTGTGATGCTACTTTATGGGAAAGTAGCTACAAATACTAAGAAATTCTAACTAAATTGGAAGTTTTATGAACCATCTTGTCATTTTGAGCTAGGTAGTCGATTTCAAAAACCAAGTGAAATGATTCCTGTAACGTCCCGTATTTTCGATAGTCAGATATTTAATTTATTTTATTATATTAAATATTGATTTGGAATTTTAAACGAATTTTAAATATATAATTTATTTATAAAATGAAGTTTAAAATGCTTAATTTATATATTAATATAAATCGAGCTCGAAATGGTGCAATAGTTCGTAATTTACAATTTGAAATTCAATTGAATATACCGGATCCGATATAAGTCGAAATTCGGTGAAACAATAAATGTTTGAATCGATTTGATAATAATTTTCATATGGAAGAGAAAAATCGGGATTTCGTGTTACAGATTGTCAGTTATATCCAATTCAAATTTTCAAATAGTCGCTATGGAATTCGTTGTTAAACGATAACGTTTATTAAATAAAATATAAAGGGTTTTATATATATCTGAATATCGTTTAACCTGTGGGTTTGTAAATATTGAGTTTAAAACATATATTGTTTTATTCTGAAGCTGTGAAATATTTTATTTGGAGAAATACAGTGATAATCATTTGTTATTGTTTAAATTAAATTGTTTTAGGTTTAATTATATTATATAAGCCTAAGAAATGGTTTTCTCTTCGAACGATCTCAGTTTTCGACAAAACAAAATTTATTGGAAAACGTATAGTTAATTATTGTTATATTTTCAATTTAGAGCCAATCGGAGTTGTTTTATCGGTGCACACAATTTAAAGGTGAACCGATAAATTAAAATAACACCATTGTACAAATGGAGTCGGTTTTCAATGAAATTAATTTCATGTGAACCGCAACGTTGAGACGTAGCGGTACATCTATTTTTATTTCGTTTAGAGTTGCGTGAAATTGTACGTATATTGAATAGTTAGTGGTACACAACGGTTAGCCGTAAAACAGAATAACCATAGAAATGAATAAGAGAATGTATAAATATATATGTATAACTTAAGCGTGAAGTAAAAAGAAGAAATATATATGTATATATATAAAGTATACTTCATCCTTAAGGAAACGGTACAACAGCGTAAGGTTAAGCAAAACGTACAAGCCTACATTTTGTAAACCAGTACACGCCTAGACTAAATAAATGTACCAGCTAGCTACCCACATATAAAAAGAAATATTATATTTATACTTAAACACTAAGTAATACATTTCTTCCTTCTTAAGTCTTCACGCAAAAGGACAGTACCCATCTGCCATCAAGAAATGAGAACGCAACTACTTCGAAATTTCTACTCTTTGATTACCCTTTTTGAAAGACATTGTTCCTATCATTCTTTTCTTTTTCTATAAATAGGCAAGGTATTCCTCCTTTTCGAACCTCCTAAAACAATAAAACGCGAGCATCATTTCAACCAAAATAAACTATTCATTTCAGTAAGAAAGAAAACAAATAAATATAAAAGAGAGACGGGAGGAGATCGAGGATGTTATCCTCGAACTGGAACATGGGTGTGACGAGGTTGGGTGTCAAAGACAAAGAAGCACTACCTAGCAGCTTCAGGTCAAGCTCCGACCGTCGGAATTGGTCAAGGCACCATGATAAAGGGTCGGCAGCGCTTTTTGGGAAGTGCTGAAGTATGGAGAGGGACCGTGGTTTTAATGTGTACAAATGGAAGCAGGGTTTGAAGCAAAACTGAAATAAAACGAAAATGAGTAGCAGCAAATACATGGAGCTTGTAGACGTTGTGTACTGTATGAAAAGGAGGGGTTGGGCATTCATTTGTTTATGTGAATAGTAGAGTGTTATCAATCATAAACAAAGAAGCAGCAATGGAACATGTAGTAGTGGGTGAGGGGCTTGAGATGTCCAACGTGAATGGAAAGTTTGTAAACAACTAGCAAAATTTCCGAAAACAAATGGGAATTGGATCTTTAGCATGAGCAAACACGGTCAGGTAGATGGGAATAGACTTTGCAACTGCTAACTGAACAGCAGTAGTTAACGTGGCCAGGGGAAACGATGCAGTATGGGTGAAAGCAAGGAGAACGTCGCACGGTAATTTGAAAACAAGGATCTAGTTTGGGAATAATTGCGCAATCATATGGGTTAAAACGTAGTAATGGTGAACACAGTAAAGCAAGGTAATTGAAGCAGCTATATTTTGAAGGGCATTTCAATTCAAAAGGGTCAACTGTTTGTTTCATGTCATGGTAGAGAATATAAAGGATGGAGTCAGCAACATCTGTAAATAAGGGATGGGAAAATTCGAATGGCAACGTGTTGTGTACACTAACGTGGCAAGGAATAAAAGAATTAAGTTGGATCAACATTTTTAGAAACAACGATACAACTGTTTGAACAAGGAATAAAGGAAGCATACGAGTACAAAGGAAATGGAAAGCAGGAAGGATAACCAACATTATTAGTTAATAAAATTGTTAATTAAGAAATTTATTAATTTAATTAAATTGTGTTAAGTATAAAATATATAACTTCTAGGGTATTAACAGAATTCGACAAATCAAGTTGCACCAGAATCATGGTGACGAATGCAACAATATTTATGGAACTGATCTAGACAGTGGAGGAGTCAACTGGGATTTACAGTTAAATTAAACGACCATTTAATTTAACTGTAACTGAACAAAACCAAATCAAAGTGAGTTTAACTCACTCAGTTTACCCACTTATATTTATATAAGGCGGGTTTATTATTTGTGTGTTGTGATTGTTAATTGTTTGATGGATGCTATACATATATTTATGTGTTGAACTGAACTGATTAAATTAAAAGTTCGTTTAATTTAATTTGAACCAATCATTACTTTTAATGATTTTTTTCCAAATGAGGTAACTTACCTCGTTGGTTACGTTTATAATAATACAAATGTATTAAATCACAATAGAAATGACTGGATTGTTGCGATGTATTTATTGTTGAATATCAGATATGTTTATTGAATTGAATAATATTACTTGAGATAACGTATTTGGATGCAGGAAAAATAGGTTAGTGGGATCCAACTAGATTCCTCAAATTTATTATTTATTTTCATATTACCGTTATATGAACTGTATGACCAATCCGAAAAATGATTGAACTGTTTATGAATTGCTGAATCGTAATTCAACATTTGTTATGATATTTACCAATGGGTGGTATTAGTTGGGTAATTGGCATCACATGGCATATAAATCAATCATTTTATAAATAAGGATTTACCATCAGGTAAATCAATAGAAATGAAGTTATAAAATATATTTTGTAACTGATAATAGATTTTGAAATCTATTATTTTGAATTGAAATTCATTAAAAAGGAAATAATTATTTATTATTTTAGTTCTAAGTAATTGTTAAAGGGTTTTATAATGAAAATTCTTACGTCAATAAATTTTGTAAAGTTAATGAGCAGGAATTAAAATAATGGTTTAGAATTGAATTAATTGTTTTAAGAAATAATTAAATAAAGTTATTTAAATTAATTATATTATTAGTTAATTTAAAAAGAGGATTAATTGGAATTGATTAACGAGATAATCATGGGTTGAGTTGACTAATTCAATTATTTTAATTGAAATTGGTTATTTGATTAATTTACTTTTAATTAATCAAATAGAATAGTTTAACAAATAGTTGTTTAATTTTAAATAAGAATTTATTAAAAAGGAAATTTATTATTTAATTAATTAATAAAGAATTTAACTACTTTTACAGTAGTCAACAATGAAGTAAATTATTATTTTTAATTAATAAGGATTTAAGAGATTATTATTTAAATGAAATTCATTTAAATAAGTAATCAGGTTCGAAATGAAATATAATTAAGGTTTGAAAGGAGTAAATGAATGGATTATATAAAAACCCATTTTGAATAATAAAGTTAAAAAGGAGATTTTAAGCGAGCACGATAGCTTAAATTAAATATTTACTTAACATTTAAATTAAGTAAAAAGAAGTAAGATAAAAGGGATTATATTAAACCTGAGATTTTATAAATAAGGTTTTTAAAAGCAATGAGAAGTTAAAGCATTGATTTGAATTGGCAATACTTAATAATGATATTAAGTGAATGAATTGAAGTGAAACGAGATTTTCAAAGTGGAAAATGGTCGAGTGTAACAACCCGAAAAATCAGAACCAATTTTAAATTTTATTTTAAGGGAATTTCGTCAGAAAATGAGTCAGAAATTAAAAATTCGATTTTTTAAATTAGAACAAAGCCCTTAAAAATAGCCATTTTGCAAACGACCTCCATTTTCGATGAAACCACTTTCGTTGGATCTGGAATGTCAAATTATTGCTAGGTTTAAAATTCCATAACTTTTGGAATTAATATATGAGCATGGTAAATTAAAACGAGTTTGATAATTTCTGTTGAATTGGATCGACCATTAGAAAGACCATTTTTCAAACGGTCTCCAAATTCAATGAAATTAGTTTCATTAAGACCATACCGTCAAAACATTGTTAGATTTATTTTTTGAGAATTTTTGGAATCAGTATGTGGCCTCGGTAAATTAAAATAAACGTTCAAATTCAATATTGAACGTGGTATATTTTAATTTCGAGAAAAACTGAACGAAACAGTCGAATGGGCTTACGAAATGTTTCATTGTGTACGGAATGGGGTACTTAGCTGGTGGTGATAGTCGTTGGGTTTGATTTGGAGTTCATATGGACTAATGGGTATTTTTAACATGTATGTGAAGTAATAAAAATAGTCATGCGTTGAAATATATTTTTGTTCGCCAAGAATATTATTTTTAACATGTATATGAACTATATAAAAAAACCATGTGTTGAAATATATTTTTGTTCCCCCAAAATATTATTTTTAACATGTATGTGAAGTAACAAAAATAACCATGTGTGGAAATATATTTTTATTTGCCAAAAATATTATTTTTAACATGTATGTGAAGTATAAAAATAACCATGTGTGGAAATATATTTTTGTTCACCAAAAATATTATTTTTAACATGTACGTGAAGTAATCAAAATAGTCATGTGTGGAAATATATTTTGGCTCGCCCAAAATATTATTTGTAACATGTATATGAAGTGAATAAAATAGTCATGTTTTGAAATAAATATTTGTTCGCTAATGATATTTTTTTAGCTTAGGTATGCATATATATACTCATGCCAAATAGGTAAATGGATTCGCTATTGCATAAAGAATTTATTTGCATGCCTAACAAATAGATATGCCTTAATGAGTTGGGTGTGCAATTTTATTATTGTAAAACTCCTATGAATGAAATTGGATGCGATGTGATGGTTGTTCTGTGTGAGATTATAAACAATGTCATAGGATAGCAACAAATAAATCATGAACTACATCACATGGCATACTACGTAAAGACAACATATCCTATCATATTCCATATAAGCATTTGGAGCTTATATGACGAGGTTGCAATTACCATACAAGCGAGAGGCTTGTATGGCGATGACTACATTTTAGGTTGAACCGAAGACGGATTATTGATATCATAGCATAGCATATTCCATATAAGCAATAGGTGCTTATATGACGAGGTTGAGATTACCATACGAGCGAGACGCTTGTATGGCGATGATTGAATTACAGGTTGAACTGCAGACTGATATGGACTAAATAAAATATAACGGAAAATTGCAGGAATTAATAAAAAAAACCATACGGGTCTGGAGATGACAATAATTCATGTCTCTCTTGATTTTCGATACGGCACATGGATTATTTATTTTCCAACACTGGACAAGGTGACGAGATATAATCTCTAGAGATATGATCTTTACACTCTCCCTTGGGCATAGATAGGTCACTAAAAATTGTGTATGCTTTTTCTGGATTTATTGGGTGCCTAATACGGCCTAATAAATTTCCAAAACGCTCTCCGGACGAAGGAGGTTATGGCGAAATTTCCAAAATTTAAAGGCGTTAGCCAATTATTTGAAGAGTTAAATGGTTTGGGAATCATCGAGTAAATTATATAATTTATATATAATATAAATTAAATGAATTGCGCAGGGTAGTTTGCATTTTGAAATCGTAACTTTAAACGCGATTATACCGAGAGATCCGACCGTCGGATTTTTCCGAAACCAGAACCATTGGGTTCGCTTTGGAAAGATCTTTCCAACGAAATTAAATTTGTTAAGATCCAACAGTAAGATTTCAAGAAATGTGTAATTCAAATCTGAATAAAAACAGTGCCAGGGCCGCGTAGTGACCTGAAGCGTCATTTAAATAAAATGGGCTATTTTTATATAAATAAAAATATAGATAAATCGTTATAAAATTTAATAAACGATATGGAACGGAAATAAACCAATTTCACTTGGTTTATAAAGTAATATGGGCGGTTAGATTCATTTGACATTATTCTAAAGAATTGAATTGAATTTAACGAAAGAAAGAGATGATTTGAATTATATATATTCGTAAATTATTTGAAAAGGCCGAGTTAAATCTCATTTCAAATAATTGAACGACGACTAAAATTCGAAGAAAATGATGACGGTGCAAGAACGGTAATCTTCACATCAAATGGATTACTACTGACACCCTGGATTGATTAGCTCCCGGGAAGGGGTTATAATGGTAGTTTTCCGGATGTACTTGTTGATTGTACGGATATGCGAGGGGCTCTCTTCTGTATTGGACATATGGGATGAGGAATAAGGTGCCTCCGGTTTCATTCAGACGCAGAACAGACTTGTAAATAGATGTGTGTCCGAAATTGGATTTCGTTCTGTGTTGATTGATTTCTATTAAATATATATCTATTTGGTGGCGGAGAATTTATTCTATTGCTTAACACCCTTCTCTGAGACGTACGAGCTTAGAGGTTATATATTGATAGACATCAATCGCATGGCGTGGATTGTCAGTGTGGCATGTTGAGATGCAAATGATTAAGGTTTTTGTTGAAAAGCAGAGTCTTGTGGTTGATGATCAAAGCACGACTTAAATTAGTGTAGCTTGTGTATAGCGTTAATTCACGAGCCTCGCACCCTGGTATGAGTCAAAAACGGGATCGTGACTACAGGGAGTGCATTGTGTTTCTTTCTAGCTAGAAGTGGTGTCACGGTATGGATCCCAGACATTTTTTTACTTGCGTGGATGATGGAATGAGAGGCACCTCAGATATAGGTCGCTACTGGCCAAGTGATAGGTCCAATAGGAACGGGAAACGTGTGTTCAAGAATAACTAATCCTCAAAAGTAAGAGAGGACCGGCCCTGAAGATCCAAGGTCTAAGGGTGCGATTCTGAGGCATTTGCTAGAGTGTCTCAAAACCGGAGAGGATGATCCCATGCCTCGACTCATGAAGACCGTCATAGTGGCATGGGACACTCATGTCGTCAATGATTGATACATTATGATTGAAATTGTGTTTGAAACATATATGCACTAGTGATAATATCAAATAATTTTGTTTCATACGTATAAAGCATATTTTGGTCATTATAAGGTAAAACTCTATCCTCTGGCATGCGTTGCATTGTGTGATGAGACCTGAATCTTATAATGGCTTCATTTTTCTAAAAAGCATTGTGTTGTTTAAAAGATTTACTTTATTTCATGCACTGGCAGTCCAATGGAGTAAACACGTTCCGTGTTAGCGGCATGGTCCTGTGATTAGCCTTATTATTAAATAAGTTAAGTAAGATTTCTCATACTAGTCCCATGATTGACTCGTAGTTTGTTTCACTTTCAAACTCGGGTGCCCTTATTTTTACACGGGCAGCCAAATAACAGGTAGCAGGATTTATTTTGGCTTAGCACTATAGGTTGGAGTGTACTTTTGGCTGAAGGCGAAGACTAGCTTTTATCTGTATTTTGGACTATTGACATTACTGCCTGTACTATCTTATGTATTTGTACCTTTGATCTTAATGTAGACTGATTATTTCTTTATGTACTTTCTTATGTATATGTACCATTGATCTCGATATAGACTAATTATTTCTTTTATGTACTATCTTATGTATATGTACCATTGATCTCGATGTAGACTGATTATTTCTTTTATGCACTAAGTTGTATCCTATAACTGTGCAACTCTGATGGTTATGCCATTTTATGATTCCGCTGTCATAGCGATGTAAATTATTCTATTTCGTGTGTTATGCTATTATCTGTAATCTGCTGATATGATTAATGTGTTATATTCTAATGATTATCCTTGCCACTGTGGTACGGGGGTTTGGGTTGTCACAAACGTGGTATCAGATCTTTGGTTAACCTTAGTTCTGGAATTAAACACATTAAACAACTCGTCAAAAATAGAATCAGTAGTATTCTAAGATGAGAAACTCGTTAGAGATGGGATTAGTAATGTCCTAGAATGAGTGCAACAGAATAGCATTATAACTTGATCATCACATCATTAATTATGCATATGTCTTTATGCCTTTACCATTCCTTAAGATATCTTTCCTGTGGGCCTGACACTTTTCTTAAAATTTGCAGTGCTAACAGAACATGAGTAGAAGAGGAAGTGGTAGGAGAGGCAGGGACCGAGGAAGGGGTGAGATCCCTGCTGCTCTAAATCAACTCAATCTTGAAGTAGAGACAGACAGTAACATTGAAGCGGTAGTGCCACAACAGTCCCCATAACCCATGTTTGATCTTGATAGGGTTGCTAAGAAGTACAAGAACCTGGGTGGTGTGCCATTAACTGGCCGTGGAACAATAACTGACGCTCAAGCTTGGTTAAAGTTGTGTGAACGGATCTTCGCGGGCCTAGAGTTGGAAGACCACAGAAAGAGGTTCATGGCTTCTTGGTTACTTAAGGATGAGGCTTTGATATGGTGGGAGGCAGTGACTATTGGCGACATTGATTTTGATATGACATGGGCTAAGTTCAAGGATAGTTTTAATGAAAAGTTTGTCCCTCCACAAGAAGTCGAGCGCTTGCATGATGAGTTTGCTTATCTCCAGCAAGGGGATGGGACCATTCATGAGAATGTGAACAAATTTGAAGAGCTCTCTTGCTATGCACCCGAATTGATTCAAGACTCGCTTTAGAAGAACAAGCGGTTCATACAAGGTCTTCTTAGAAAGTACAACAATTAAGTGACTGCACACATCGAGCTTCCATTTACCAAGGTGATTGAAATGGCTTGTAGGTACGAGGGAATTGATAAGAAGAATTTTCGGGAAGGCCGTGAGAGAAATCAAGCTAGTAACAAAAGGAAGCATTCAGATAAGAAGCCCAGAGCAAGCAACACTGAAACACCTAAGCCTCAGTGGAATAGCAAACCGAAAGGTAAATGCCATAATTATGGTCAGAATGGACATTGGGCTAATGAATGCAACGCTCCGAAGAAGCCAAAGAGAAATGAATCAGGTCCTAATCAGAACCCTCGTAATGCTAAAGAGTGCTTCAATTGCCATAAGACGGGGCATATAGTCTAGTAATGTCCATTGCTGAACAAGTCCAAAGTGGCTCATGTTTATGATGGGGCAAATGCGGCAGCTTCTTCTACAGAAGCAGGTATATAAGATGTTTTGGGAGGTATACTTACTATTAAAAATATTCCTGTTACAGTATTATTTGACCCTGGTGCATCACAAAGTTTCATTTCAAGTAACACAGTTAAAAAGTTAAAGTTAACCCTAAAGAATATTAAAGAATCGATTAGTGTTTATAATCCGATAGGGGGTTCTCTTGTTCTCGGTTTATATTGTAAAGTGCCCGTCTCCTACTCTTGTTATCAGTTTCCTTTCAATTTGATAGTCATGAATCTTTCTGAATTTGATATCATTCTTGGGCTGGATTGGTTAACGAAATATGAGGCCAAAGTTCAATGTGCCGAAAGAATTGTTAAGGTTAAAACAAAGCTTGGAGATATTATTACACCATGCAAAGGATCAGATTCAAATAGAAAAGTATTTTGGTCTGCTCTTGAAGTTACTCCTACCTCTCTTGAGAATATTCCTGTAGTTAAAGATAATGCGGATGTGTTCGAAGAAGTTGATAGCTTACCTCCGCGAAGAGAAATTGACTTCAAAATCGATTTAATTCCGAATGCAAGGCCAGTAGTGCATGCTATCCAGAGGATGACATTAAAAGAGAAAAAAGAATTGGGCGATCGAACTCGACAATTGCTATGGAAAGGTCCGATTAGGCCTAGCTTCTCGTGCTAGGGAGCAGCCATAGTATTTATTCCTAAGTCAGACGGTACTCTCAGATTATGCGTGGATTATCGTGACTTGAATAAGCAAACATTGAAGAATAAATATCCATTACCCCGCATTGATGATCTATTGGATAGTTTGAATAGAGCGCAAGTATTTTCTAGAAGGGACCCAGCTATAGGTTTCCGTCAACTCTGTATTGCCGAAGAATGTGTTCCTTTGACAGCTTTCAGAGGTCCAGACTTATTTTATGAGTGGTTAGTAATGTCGTTCGGCTTATGTAACGCTCCTGCATATTAGGTTGATTTAATGAATCGAGCATTCCGTGATGTCTTGAATAAATTTGTGCTGGTTTTCATTGATGACATTTTAATCTTCTCTAAGTCTGCTAGTGAGCTTGAAAAGCATTTGGAAGAAGTTTTGAAAATTATGAGAAAGAACATATTAAAAGCCAAATTTTCTAAATGTATATTTTGTCAAGAAGAAGTGAAGTTCCTTGATCACGTAGTATCAAAGGAAGGAATCTCAGTGGATTCAAGCAAAATTACAGCTATTCAAGATTGGAAGCAGCCTACTACACCCAAGAAGTCAAAAGTTTTCTATGATTGGCTAGTTATTATCAGAAATTCGTTAAAGATTTTTCGAAGCTATCTAGTCCATTAACGAAGCTTACCAAGAAGCATGCAAGGTTTGATTGGGCGATTGATTATGAGACAACTTTCCAAGAGTTGAAATTAAGGTTGACTACTGCTCCAGTGTTGACTATTATCGATGGTAATCAAGATTTGACAGCCTATACAAATGCTCCTCTTGAAGGTGTTGGTGCGGTATTAATGCAAAGAAGCCAAGTAGTTGTTTGTGCTAGCTGTCACTTGAAGTCGAATGAGAAGAGATATGTTACTCATGATCTTGAGGTGTTAGCCGTCGTGTTTGGTTTAAAAATATGGAGGCGCTATCTTTTGGGTGAGAAGTTCAAATTATATACAGATCATAAGTCATTGATGTATTTTTTCGCCCAGAAAGACTTGAATTTGAGACAACGGCGTTGGTTAGAATTTTTTGCAGCGTACGATCTAGATATTTTGAATAATCCTGGAAAGCCAATGTTGTAACTGATGCACTTAGCAGGAAGAATGCCATCATCACCAGTCTTATCATTACACCTTCATTGATCTAGAAAATCTCTGGTCTTCAAAAAGATGATGAATTTGTTCAGAGAATTAGCAAGTGAATTCAAGAAGGTAAAGCTTCATATTTCCAGCTTGACAGTAAAGGGATTCTAAGGTTATAAGGGTGAATTTGTGTTTTGGATGTTCCAGAGCTCCGGAGAGAAGTACTGGATGAATGTCACCAGTCCAAGCTTAGTATTCATCCAGGAGTGAGCAAAATGTATAACGATCCTAAGCACACATTCTGGTGGAAGTCATTGAAAAGAGATATTTCTATATATGTTAGCAGGTGTTCTATTTGCCAACAAGTCAAGAGTGGTCAACAGAAACTCGCAGATTGTTGCAACCGTTGGAGATTCCAAATTGGAAGTGGGATCAAATTTCCATGGATTTCATAAATGCCTTGCCTAAAACCAAGAGAGGAAATGACAACATATGGGTGATCGTAGATCGTTTCATGAAGACCGCCCATTTTATTCCTGTGAAGTCGAATAGAACAGCTCAGAGTCTGGCACAAATATATTTCAAAGAAATCGTTAGATTACATGGAGTGCCCAGTAGTATTGTTAGTGATTGTAACACCCCGAGATTTTAACGATGCCAAAGATGATGAACTAAGGAATAATTAGTGTGAAATACACTATTAACAATGAATTAAGGAAAGCATAATTAAATATTCGGAATTAAGTAAAATGGACTGCGCCATTGCGTCCATCTCAGAATTCTGGTCAAGATAGACACCTGGTTTGCGTAAATCGTACGTCGTATGAAGAAGTTATTAAGGTTAGAAGTTTGTATACGTACAGGAAGAGAATGTATATAATAGGTCCTGAAATTTGAAAATGGGTCTAGAAATTCGAAATTCGGTTCAAAATTCAAAATCTGGGAAGGCGACAGATTTCCCGCCCAGGTGGGTCTACCCACTCAAAGGGGGGTCGACCCACCTATGAACAAATTTGAGCGAAATACTTGGTTTTGTATCTCGACACCTTTTTAAGTAAGATTCATTGATCGTAAGGCTATATAAAGGACCCTAGACCTAGGTTTTATTCATCTAAAAACAATGGCGGCGGTGAAGTTATGCTGTAACGAAGAATGAATGGCCTAATCTACTCCAAATCTAATTCAGCAAACATTATACAAATACAATGATTGCTACAACGATAGCTACAACAAATTCAACGTGTTCTTCACAGTAGTTTGGATCCATTTCCTCAGATCTATTCACTGTGAGTTCATGTTATTTTTAGATCTAAACATTTAAATAGTAACTGTGATATGTATATAAAAATTGGATCATGAATCGGTGCCTAATCAGTTCCATTATGACATAACTATCAGATCTGCTTTTATATGTTCATACCGCCGCCATGTTAATCTTGTCATAATATTTCTATTCAGTTTATGCCTATTTCTATCTGTTTATTGTTGATTCGTTATTATGCCTGTTCTGATTCTATTCTCTCCCTCTTTTCCTTTTTATTTTTATATAGCCAGGCCACCTTCGAGCCTGGGCCTAACGCTGAAAAATGCGAACATGCGAAATTGGGAATAATGGGGAAAGACATAATTTAGGTCATAATTGATATTGGAAATTATGGATCTAAATTTAGGCATAAACTTGGAAATATACGAATGTGGGTTTGGGGGCATATGTCTTGTTAGATAATATGAATTTAGGCACTCATTGGAATAAATGTAAATATGGAATTGGGTATGAAATGGGACATGTTTAAATATTAATTTGAGACATAAGTTAGAATATATGTGAATATGAATTTTAGGTATAAATTGGAAAGTATGCGAATGTTAATTTGGGTATAACTTGTATCAAAATGGGTGAACATGGACTTGGGTCATAAATGGGAAAAAAATATGTGGATTTGGGTTTATGCAATACATACACACACACACACACACACACACACACACACACACACATATATATATATATATATATACATATATATATATATGCCCTGATTTATGACAAGGAAAAAATGTATATGGTGCATAATTAAAAGGTGAATTAAAAAGGGGACATAAAAGTCTACAATTTGGTATAGTGAATTGGACACATAATTAAATATCGGGAAAAAGAGAAGTAATCACCTATAATGACATAGGTAGATTTGGATAAAAATGGAATGCCTAGTAATTACAATTAGGAATTGTAATTGCACTTATGACACGAGGTTAGGTTACGTTAGTAGTGGAAGTCTACCCGGACCCGACCGGCATATCCAGCAGCCACTAATGTTGAACCTAATTTGAGGGGTCTAAGTGTGTAAATACGAATCGGGAAAAGACACGAGGTTAGACCCAATTGTTGAATAAAACTGCTTGGTCCCGACCGGCATATCCGGCATCCACACGTTGTAGGCCTAATGTGGAAGGTCTAGCCCATTATAACCATAATTGGGCATGGTAATGAATTGGACTACTTAACCTAATTTAATCCATAAGGATTGTATGATTATGAACTTAAGTTAGGGTTAAGTAAAATTGGATGGGTAGTGGGTGGGTTAAGTAAATTGGAGGGGATAGGTAATATTTACATATAGACTCATAAACTTAACCCGATAAGGTTATGTAATTAAAGACACCTAGTGGTATACATAACCGGTAGAAACTATAAAGTTATGTAATTAAAAGACACTGCTTAGGGTAAGCATAACTTGTAAGGAAATGAGATAACCTGTGCAATAAGATAACAGGTACTTAATTATAAATTAAGTAATCTAGAATTCTGGAACCCACTGATGTAAATAACATGTTTAGGCTTGTCCTAGGGACAAGAGGAAATTAAAACATAAGTTATAATAATCGGGTAGAGAAACTTATTAATGGGCCTTTGTTAATAGAACTAAGTTAATAAGTAAACAACGATAAGTTGTGATAACAATGAAAAATGGAATTATGATTAAATGGGAAAGAATGAGGAAAACTTATAATATAAGTTATATTTAATCATAAATAATGACTAACATGTTAAAAAGGAAACATGTAAAATGAGACGTACTTAATTTCACATTAAGTGAAAACATGTTATTGTGATGATGTAACCAAGCAGGAGAAACATGGTAATTTGAATAAGAATTCAATATGAATAGGAGTAACCAAGTTAAATGGAAACCCAGTGAGGTAAGGCAAGCGCGTAAAGAATGTTTAGACATAGGGTCTAACAACACATTAAAGAAAGGCGCTTGGACCAGTCCGTACGTTTGAGGGTGAATAACCCAACGGGGTAGATCATCGAGGTATTATAAGACACGAGGGGAGCGCACATTCATCTGATTGTTATGACGGCTCCAAAGGACTGGAAGGGGAAGCACACTGCTTCCTGAGGTACGTAAGGTGCTCTTAGTAGTTCCTCTGTGCGATGACAGATGTCTTAGGCTGTACTCGCAGAGGTTGGGTCTGCGCTTAACTACTAGGTTGGTGGGCCTTGAATGCAGATGTAGTTGTGCAGTCAAAATGCTGTTATGTGGTGACACCCGGGTAGTTCGGCGGTTGCCTCACGAGGAGGTAGATGGGCCAGGAACAACAAGGATAGTAGACCGTCAGATACTCGTCACCGGCAGCCAGTGGGATGCGGAAAGACTAGAGCTAACCCTAAGATATCATTTCACCTTTCACTATCGAGGTACGGGGTTGAAGGGAGACGCCACATGGATGTTTAGATTGGTTGTTATTAGGGGCGGTCGCTTAGCTCTTGTACTCTTTACTAGTTGAGGGAGGGTCCGAGGTGGGGCCATAGCAAGCATGAAAAACAGACCCTAGGATTATCTGTACATAGAGGTTCACAAAAAACGGACCTCTACAAGTATGGATAAGCTTCCGACTGAGATCCTTGTTTCTTGTTTAGCCCTGCTACGGAACTTGGTTCACATTAGAGGATGGGCGATTGAGGCATCGAGCTACAATTACAGAAAATACATGAGATAGTCTAGATACATGCATATCTTCTCTGGGTGGTGTATCGTAGACTAGAGGGCATTATCCGATAAGGAATCTGATTCGATCGATGGTGGCAGTCCATACGCACGTAGCGTACTAATGGTAGATATATGTGGAACATAACATTTTATATAGAGATCCGTATGTCACTCCGGCATAAGATGACGGACTGTGTATGGTGGAGACCGTGCAAGTGGGTTACCATGGGGTGTATCTCAATATTGATTGATATCTACATATGAGGTATTAGGTGGATCCATGGGAAAGTAAATGGGTACGATGCGCATATAAATCTTTAGTTCTATTAACTCAAGTTACCTAATAATCAAGAAAATCTAATGAAATGGTACTAGAAGGGATCATTCTACTTCTGATATACTAGTATCTGCGCGATGCAGAGAAATGTATTCAAGAAGCACAATATATTCTATCCAAGCTTATCTTGTTCAGTTCACACTTGTCCTTGCTATTGTTATCTTGTTCTTCCAGTTTTTATATACCTGCCATGATACTTTTATTAATTTATATTTAAAAGTAACTGGACTCGCCAGACTTTATGTCTGACCCTTTTTGTTTCCTCTTCTCTCTCTTCCGTTTCCCCCTCCCCCAGGTTCTCAGGGTGGAAGTGCCTTGAGTTGATTTGGATTCTTTCAGCTTAGCTTGGGTTTCGTATATGGATGAACAGCTTTGACTTATTGTCAACTCTCTTATGGATTTGCTTGGGAAATATGGTTTATGCTTTTGTACTCTGATATTTTTGGCAAGACAGATTATTAAACATGTAACTGGTTATTTCAAACCTATGATGTAAACTAAGTATTTGGGACCATTAAGTTACGATTTAAATAAAGTTTTTAATTCCGCTGCTATTTTACATGTCTGCCTTGTGATATTATGTTCTTATTTACCTATAACGCTTCATGAAAGTTAATGCATTCTCTTAGTGAGTGACATTAACGGACGTGGGGTGTCACATTTGGTATCAGAGCATATGGTTATAAGATCGGATAAAGTATTTTGAAAATGGTTTTCAAAAAGGTCTCAAAAACAAAGTATTTTAAAATAAAAAGTGTTTTTAAAAGCATATTTCCCAAAGCCATAAATATCTCTTGATTCTCCGCTTGATTCCTTTTCCTTTTGGTTTGGGGAACCGTTTCATCCCGAAATGTATCCCTATTTAGGCATGGTTCCGAAGGCATGTTAAAACCGCGGTACATGTCGAAGGGCAAAGAAGTTCCCAACCTCCATCTGTAGTCGCAGTAGTTTCACCTACGGCTTATTTTCTCTCAAGCCTCGTAAGGATTTCTGTGCGATGGAGGAAGCTTTCAAGAGACTTGCTAGCATGTTGCACGAGGATGGTAAAAAGGAGAATAAGGGAGTTGGGGTTAAGGAGCACAGTCCAAAGAAGAAAAGAGGAAATACCATAATTTCGGAATGGTGAGTCATTTGGAAAAAAGATTGCAGAAAGGGAAAAGGCGTTGGTTACCACTTTGGTAAGGTAGGACACCTCATTAAAGAGTTCCCGAAGAGACAAAGACAAGGCCAGAGGCCAGGAACTTCTGGGGCAAGCTAATGTTCCATAGCTGGTGGACAGGATAGGGGTAGGAAAGTTTCCATCGAAGGATTGATTTTTATTTCTGATCATCCTGTCAGGATTCTTTTCCTAGCGCTTCGCATTCTTTTATATCTGGTCATTTAGTTGAGTCTCTGCACCTAGATACTAGTATGGTTTTGGATCCCATTATTGCCTCAAACCCCAGTGGAAGTACGGCTCATTTATCGATGATTTGTTGGGGTTTGAGAATCTCTGTGTTAGGTGTCAAGTTTGATTGTGATGCATATGTTCTTGATTTCATAAGATACGGTTTGATTCTAGGATGGATGGGTTAACCGTATATGGAGCCATTCTAGATTGTGAGAGGAGGGTCGTTAGACTTCTGACTTGCCATAGAAAGACTCTCGAGATTTCTTATGACCCATAAAGGGTATGTCATGCTTAGTCTCCTAGAACCTCTTGATATATCTATCGATGATTTGCGACATGTGACTCCTAAAAGAAAAGAGGGAACTTGATAAGGAAGTATGGGAGCTGTGACGACACGGAATTTCGCTCGATCTGAATCAGTCGTTAAACCGATCTAGACCGTTCGAAACCCCTGATCGTTTGAGAACAGGACAAATCAGAATGCAGACGGAAAAACATTTCATTGCTATTACAACAATTCCATCAGATACAAGAATATACAGAGTATAATTGAATAAATTACATTCGATAAATATCAGAGATTACAATAATTACATAGCAGCGGAAAAATAATACAAAGCACAACTGAAGGTGATATACGGATACAGAGCTTTCCGAATATCATTCCAGCTGTAAACCAGGATCCTATGAATATAAATCTGCAAAACCAAAACTATTAGCTACTCGTGCGGAAAAATAGGGGCACCCAGAGTTTAGGTTAAAACAATAAACTCCAGGTCAGTCATGTGACTGGTGTGAGAACTAAAACAGTTATTAATATTGGTTTTAAAGTTAGGTAAATCAAGGGACCACGCCGTATAACACGGAACGGGTTTCCTCCCAAGAATACCAGTACATAAAACAACAGCGCAATGCTAAATAAAGAAAAATGAAGCTGTTATAAGACCCAGGTCCTATCACACAATGCAACGCAAGCCGGGGGATAGGGTTTTCCCTTATAACAGCCAAACATGCTTGGTACGTTTAAACAAATCATTTGATACTATAATAAGTGTATAGTGTCAAAACAATTTCAATCATAAATATAAATCATAAGCGGCATAGCTACCATCTACTATGTCGCCATACTAGTTCTACAATTAAAACTGAATTACACGTATTGGAAATTGGATTCCGTCATGAGTCGAGGCAAGGGGCAAGCTCCTCTCCACGTTCGAGACACTCTAGCAAATGTCCCAGGGTTACGCACTCTGGGCAACCCTTGGATGCTTCAGGTCCGGTCCTCACTTACGTAAGAGGATTGGCAATTCCTGAACACACGTTTCCCGGTCCTTACAGACCTAAAATCGAGGCGCCTCGCATTCCAACAACCACATAGGTGAAAAGTATATATATGTCAGGGCTGGTAAGTCACTGACACCACCAAAGCTAGAAAGAAACATCGTGCTCTCCCTGTAGTCCGTATCCCATTTTTAACTCATACCGAGGTGTGAGGCTCACGAATTCACGTTATACACAAAGCTGCCACGTAGGCGTGCTTTGATCATCAACCACAAGACTCTGCTTTTCAACAAAAGCCTTGATCATTGCATCTTAGCGTGCCACACAGGCAATTCATGCCATGCGACTGATGTCCATCGATATACAACCTTTGAGCTCGTACGTCTCAGAGAAGGTAGTTAAGCAAGAGAATAAATTCTCCGCCGCCAAACAGATGTATATTTAATAGAAATCAATCAACACAGAATAAAATCCAATGTCAGACACACAATCCATTTACAAGTCCGTTCTGGGTCTGAACGAAACCGGAGGCACTTTCCTCGCATATCCATCCATCTCCAAGTACGTCTGGACGACCACCAACTGTTTCCATCCTCTTGGGTGTACAGCCCAATCAGGATCATCAGTAATTATCCAAACGATGTGAAGACTTCCGGTCTTCAATCACCGTCTTCATCTTCGACATATCGTCGAATCGGTTATTCAGAATGGGTATAAACCCGGCCTTTCCGAATAACCCGCGTATATTAAAAACAAATGTTACACAAACACAACATACGCCTCATTCCAGTTCAGAATATTCTTTTATTCCCAAAATCACATTTTTAGGGAAAGGTTCCCATTAATTTTATCCAAGATAAATTCTTTCAAATTTATCCTTTAATCTTCCTTTAGATGTCGTTTCAAACCAAATTATGGTTTTCCAAACTAGTCGAGATTAGTGAACCATATCGAAGTAATTAGTTATTTTATTTCCCAATCCCAACCTATTCATCCCATGAAGCAAAACTGGTAATACTCCATATCTAATACCACAGTGTTATCGGTAAAATTAATTACCATTTCACGTTCAAATCTAATTTAAAGATTTAACTATCGCTTTGGAGCAAAACTGGTGATACTCCATTCTCGCTCAATTTCTAAATTTGATAATTGAAATTATCAATTCACATTTCAATTTAATTGCAGATTCGTTATAACTCCTTTTACTGGGTTAAAGAACTAGTGTTATTTAAAACACCGTTCATGATGAACCCACAAATCAATTCTAGTTCAATTTAAATCAAATATATTAGGAATTCCGATTATTTAAAACCCCTTTTTAAATCTAATTTATTTATTTAAAAATAAAAACCCGGGTTTTAAATTGAGTTCAAACTAGTTCATTTCGATAAAAATTCATTTTTATCTTTTCAAATATGGAGTTTTTCACGCCAATTTTTCCCCAAATCATTTCTTATGATTTTACACAAATTATTACTATTTTTAATAATTTTATCAAGGCCCGTACAGTCGATTTCCATCAACGGCCATCAAACTGCACTTATAGCGACCTTTTTCGAATTTGATTTGGACGTATCTCCAAATCCAACCGTTAGATTTCAAATTTCTAATATTCGTTAGAAAGCTCTTTTCGATACGAACCCAACGGTTCTGGTTTTAGGAGAATCCGATGGTCGGATCTCCCGTAATGTCCGTTTGAAATAAATGGTCGAAATTCACGAAATGCCGCGGCGCGGCGCGTTCAATTCAGGCCATTATATTATATATATAATATATATAATATATATAATATATATTTCGTCGATTTTTATTTAAAATGAATTGTATAAATAGTTTTGAATTCGTTTCAAGAACCATTTCAACTTCTATTTCAATCCAAAGCAATATTGAATTCTTCTTTAAAAATTCGTTTTAAAATTCATTTCTATTCAATTCAAATTTCTATTCAATTTGAATTCGTTTCAATTCGCTTTCTATTCAATTTGAATTCGTTTTCAATTCGATTCAATTCAAATTGGTTTTCTATTCGATTCAAATTCATTTCTAAATCTTTGTATATTCAATTCATTTCGAAATCGCTATATATTCAATTCATTTCGAAATCGTTATATATTCAATTCATTTCGAAATCGTTATATATTCAATACATTTCGAAATCGCTATATATTCAATTCATTTCGAAATCGCTATATATTCAATTCATTTCGAATTCATTTCAAAATATTCGATTTCGAAATCACCTTTCAATATTCATTTTAAAATGATTAAAATCGATATAAATATCGTTCACGTCAAAATGGCGTTAATCCAATCAACACGGCTTCATATATTTCTATTTTCAAATATTCTATTTCAAAATATTTTTATTCAATACACGACTCTATCTCTTTGTCAACACATGACTAATCTCAACGAATGAGTACCGTCCACGTGTGACTATTTTGTTATTTAACATATTTTATGAAAATTAAGGTATTTATCGTTTGATATTAAATCAGACTCCAACCGTAAATTAGTAAGAGAACGATTCCCTGAATATTAACCCCGAAGGCCGAAACCAACATTAGATTAATATCCAGGAGACCACTCATCTTATCTATTTTCCAGTCAGTTTCTAATTTTATATATGATAAAGATGTAGATTTTATTTTAAAATACTTCGTTCAACACATGACTAATCTCAACGAATGAGTACAGTCAACACATGAACCTTTATATTATATTGATAAAGATGTAATTTTTATTATAAAAATATTTCGTTCAACACATGACTAATCTCAACGGATGAGTACAGTCAACACATGAACCTTTATATTATATTGATAAAGATGTAATTTTTATTATAAAAATATTTCGTTCAACACATGACTAATCTCAACGGATGAGTACAGTCAACACATGAACCTTTATATTATATTGATAAAGATGTAATTTTTATTATAAAAATATTTTGTTCAACACATGACTAATCTCAACGGATGAGTACAGTCAACACATGAACCTTTATATTATATTATTCTTTATTTTCTAAACTGGAATAAGGCCCAATCAATTACCATATAGCGTTAACTATATGGATTCCATACCACACATGCATATAATAGCATTGAAAAATAATCAACCATCAACCAAAGTGCACTACACTGTATAAGCATCAAATATAGATATATAACGCTTATAACAGCCTGTCAATCAATCGATCGACATATTTAATCAATCGGGATGAGTGAACTTCAAATTTCATCCCAACACCCGTGTGGGGTTTCAAGCAATCGAACACAGATTTTTATTTGTGCAGTTGGGCGATGTGTAAAATTTATCGTCCCAATCAATGTCATTCAAATAGGTGTACATAAACAAACCGTCCGGTTTGTAAATGAATATTTATTTATTCACATTCACTATATTCATATTCACGTTAAAAATTATATTTTTAACGATAAAACATTTTATTTTTACTTATGAATTTCTATTTAGTTCATTTACAAAATAAAAATGATATTTTTATTTTTCTAACTTATTTTAGAAAATTTCGGCGGCATAACGGCACGATACTAGAAACGGGACAAGGCCTAGCCTTATCCCCGGTCTAGTGAAGGCCCACGCCATTCACACATCAATCAAATCCATTTATTTCACCAAACGATTCAATTTCAATCAAATATTCTAGCTAAATTTTTCAATCAAACAAACAAGTCCATGGTCTGTAGACGATTGTGTCGGGTGCTACTAAACACCGTCTGCATCCTAGTATATATATATAACTAGAAAATGAAATTGAAAGGTGAGAAATTCTCACCGATAGCTGTCCAACTCCACGACACTTCATAGATAGAAATCTTCATCGCTATCGCATCTTCGTCATCTTCGTTGCCCGTAGCCACTACATATATAAAAATCACACATTTTTATATTTGTTGATGTCTTTAAAATAAAATTCACATTTTTATTTATTCACTTTCAATTTAAAAATCATATTTTTATAATCACTTCATACATTTAAAAAAAATCGAATTTTCACTTCGCTATTCAATATATAAAAATCGAATTTTTACTACGATGTCATATAGATAAAAATTCCATTTTATCACGCTATTCTCTATATAAAGTTTCCGCCTTTTCAAAAATAAAGATTTCGCCTTTTCTAAAAGAAAGATTTCGCCTTTTCTAAAATAAAGATTTCGCCTTTTCTAAAATAAAGATTTCGCCTTTTCTAAAATAAAGATTTCGCCTTTTCTAAAATAAAGATTTCTCCTTTTCTAAAATAAAGATTTCGTCTTTTCTAACATATCATTATTAAAAATCACATTTCTATTTTTCTACACATATAAAGATGATATTTTTAATATTTCTATCATGTAAAAATTATATTTTTAATTCTCTACACAAACAAAAATCATATTTTTACATCCTTTACATAGTAAAGATTATATTTTTATTACTTTAAAAATATAAAAATCATATTTTTATTACTTTAAAAAATATAAAAATCATATTTTCCATTTCAAAGCTATAAGTGTAAATAAAAAAAATTACATTTTTTTTATGCTATCCATACATTAAAAATCGTATTTTTACACTACTAAAAATATAATTTTTACAACATGAAAAATCTAATTTTTCTCTATTACCAAACCCTAATTGTTTTCTCTTTTTTTTATCTGTATTTTAATGAAAACGAAAATAAAATAAAATAAAAATACCAGCGAAGGGGGGGCGATGGCCAGGCTCGGCGGCAGGAGGAGGATCGGTGGAAGAGGGGGCTGTGGCGGCGGTGGATCACAAGGGGGGGTGCGATCTTCAGTCGAGAGGAAGAGGATCGGGTTTGGGGGGGGCTGGTCCTTGCCGGAGGAGGGAGGCGGAGGGAGGGGGTCTCGGCGGTGGCGCGATGGTCTCGGGGAGGGCGGCGGCTCCTCCCCGCTTCGACATCTTTTTTTTTCTTTTTCGAATGATTCTCAGATGAATCGGGGGGGCAGAGGGTAATAGGGGAGAGAAAGTTCTTTTTTTTATTATTTATTTAATTATTTTAATTCCAAAAAAGTCGACTTTTACACACAACCTCTAAACGAGGCCCACCGCCTGTCGTCCATAGCGTTTTACCCCCATTCCGAACACAATGGGATATGTATCGTAGGTTGATTCGATCATTTGAATCAATTTCCGTTGAATTTTCATTTAAATCATTATATTGAATTTTAAACGTACATTTCGAATTGCTGGGGTCACATACTAACTAGAAAAATTCCAGAAAAATATTTTCTAGCTTCGTATTGACGATACGGTCCTAACAAAACTAGTTTCATTGAATTCTGACACCGTTTGAAAAAAGGCCAATTTCCAGTCGATTAAAATCAACTGAAACTGGTCAAACGCGTTTTCCTTTGCCACGCTCACATATTGAATCAAAAAATTATGAAATTTGGAATCAAGCAATAACTTGACATCACGGATCCAACAAAAGTGGTTTCGTCGAATTCCGAGATCGTTTGCAAAATTCCCATTTTTAAGGGCCTAAATTCCATAGCGACTATTCAGAATTTTCAACTGGACATATCTTTTTATTCCTGCTATGAAATTTTGATTTTTCGGATTCGTTGGAAAGATATTATCAATTAGATCCTAATGTTTTTGGTTTCACTAAAATCCGGATTGTTATGCACCCGGTACATTCAATTGAAGTTTGAAATCGAATTATCGAACTACCGCGCCATTTTCATTTCTATTTATAATTATATATAATTATTTATATTCTAATGACGGCGTATATAATATATACGTTCTAATTATATTCAAAATAAATTTCTCGTCGATTTTATTTAAAATAATCTATTTTAAATATTCAAAATTCGCTAAAATTGCCAAAATAAAAAATTTAAACTGGCCCAGATTTTCCGGGTTATTACAATCTCCCCCACTTAAAACTTTTCGTCCCCGAAAAGGAACAAAGTCGAAAGTGGTTTGATTAATTAGCTCTACGTTCGATCTGGCTTCCATTCTCCAACTTTTCAGTTTCTGGGAATTTTCAAAATTCCAAAAATTTGGCTAACACCCTAAATTTTTGAAAATTTTCGCCATAACCTCCCCTGCACCGGGAGCATCGGGGAATTTCAAATAGCTTCCCCAGTCCTTCTAATCTCAAAAAGAAAAAGAAAAAGCCAAGCGGCTAGCCAATAGGCTCATAAAATCATCATCACCCAAACAAAACAGTAAATTATGTAGTAAACATGTACCTATTTGTCGGGCAAACAAATTTTATTCTCTGGCTCTAGCCTCCTTGCTATGACCTGTTCAATGTAGGTATATGTATATGCAAGCAAATGCGACCAATTTTCAATATAGTTCAATATTCGGTTCAATTAGGCTAAATGGTTCAAAATTAGCAAACAAATAAACAACCAACACAAACATCAATCAATTAGTGAATTAGAGTTTTCAAATTCATAATTTTGATATATATACTGAAAATCTTGTTTTTGATGCCAATTCACAACAATGTGTTCTATCTATATAAGTTTTGGTTCTCACACCAGTCTAATGGAAATATATAGAAAATCACGCCTTCGTCACTCGAAAATAAATACTGGTGATGGTATACTTCATCATCAGGACCATGTCCGGGCAACTAGAGTGTGACTCTATATCTATCTAATATATTAAAACTTCGAATATACGTTCATGATGCGTATATACGAAACCTTTATATATCAGATTGCCCATATTCAAAATAAATAAATAATCAAATACGTATAAAACGATTTAGATTTTCAAAACAAAATTGTTTTCATTTGAAAAATATACTCTTCACACTCGTTCTAGGATACTACTGATCCTATCTCTAACGAGTCATTCTAATTGGATATTACTAATCCAATATCTGATGAATTCTTTCGTATGGTTATAATGTGTCTTGTTCTCGAGCTCTGTAAACCAAAGCTCTGATACCAAATGTGACGACACGGAATTTCGCTCGATCTGAATCAGTCGTTAAACCGATCTAGACCGTTCGAAACCCCTGATCGTTTGAGAATAGGACAAATCAGAACGCAGACGGAAGAACATTTCATTGCTATTACAACAATTCCATCAGATACAAGAATATACAGAGTATAATTGAATAAATTACATTCGATAAATATCAGAGATTACAATAATTACATAGCAGCGGAAAAATAATACAAAGCACAACTGAAGGTGATATACGGATACAGAGCTTTCCAGATATCATTCCAGCTGTAAACCAGGATCCTGTGAATATAAATCTGCAAAACCAAAACTACTAGTTGCCCGTGCGGAAAAATAGGGGCACCCAGAGTTTAGGTTAAAACAATAAACTCCAGGTCAGTCATGTGACTGGTGTGAGAACTAAAACAGTTATTAATATTGGTTTTAAAGTTAGGTAAATCAAGGGACCACGCCGTATAACACGGAACGGGTTTCCTCCCAAGAATACCAGTGCATAAAACAACAGCGCAATGCTAAATAAAGAAAAATGAAGCTGTTATAAGACCCAGGTCCTATCACACAATGCAACGCAAGCCGGGGGATAGGGTTTTCCCTTATAACAGCCAAACATGCTTGGTACGTTTAAACAAATCATTTGATACTATAATAAGTGTATAGTGTCAAAACAATTTCAATCGTAAATATAAATCATAAGCGGCATAGCTACCATCTACTATGTCGCCATACTAGTTCTACAATTAAAACCGAATTACACGTATTGGAAATTGGATTCCGTCATGAGTCGAGGCAAGGGGCAAGCTCCTCTCCGCGTTCGAGACACTCTAGCAAATGTCCCAGGGTTACGCACTCTGGGCAACCCATGGATGCTTCAGGGCCGGTCCTCACTTACGTTAGAGGATTGGCAATTCCTGAAAACACGTTTCTCGGTCCTTACAGACCTAAAATCGAGGCGCCTCGCATTCCAACAACCACATAGGTGAAAAGTATATATATGTCAGGGCTGGTAAGTCACTGACACCACCAAAGCTAGAAAGAAACGTCGTGCTCTCCCTGCAGTCCGTATCCCGTTTTTAACTCATACCGAGGTGTGAGGCTCGCGAATTCACGTTATACACAAAGCTGCCACGTAGGCGTGCTTTGATCATCAACCACAAGACTCTGCTTTTCAACAAAAGCCTTGATCATTGCATCTTAGCGTGCCACACAGGCAATTCATGCCATGCGACTGATGTCCATCGATATACAACCTCTGAGCTCGTACGTCTCAGAGAAGGGCGTTAAGCAAGAGAATAAATTCTCCGCCGCCAAACAGATGTATATTTAATAGAAATCAATCAACACAGAATAAAATCCAATGTCAGACACACAATCCATTTACAAGTCCGTTCTGGGTCTGAACGAAACCGGAGGCACTTTCCTCGCATATCCATCCATCTCCAAGTACGTCTGGACGACCACCAACTGTTTCCATCCTCTTGGGTGTACAGCCCAATCAGGATCATCAGTAATTATCCAAACGATGTGAAGACTTCCGGTCTTCAATCACCGTCTTCATCTTCGACATATCGTCGAATCGGTTATTCAGGATGGGTATAAACCCGGCCTTTCCGAATAACCCGCGTATATTAAAAACAAATGTTACACAAACACAACATACGCCTCATTCCAGTTCAGAATATTCTTTTATTCCCAAAATCACATTTTTAGGGAAAGGTTCCCATTAATTTTATCCAAGATAAATTCTTTCAAATTTATCCTTTAATCTTCCTTTGGATGTCGTTTCAAACCAAATTATGGTTTTCCAAACTAGTCGAGATTAGCGAACCATATCGAAGTAATTAGTTATTTTATTTCCCAAACCCAACCTATTCATCTCATGAAGCCAAACTGGTAATACTCCATATCTAATACCACAGTGTTATCGGTAAAATTAATTACCATTTCACGTTCAAATCTAATTTAAAGATTTAACTATCGCTTTGGAGCAAAACTGGTGATACTCCATTCTCGCTCAATTTCTAAATTTGATAATTGAAATTATCAATTCACATTTCAATTTAATTGCAGATTCGTTATAACTCCTTTTACTGGGTTAAAGAACTAGTGTTTTTTAAAACACCGTTCATGATGAACCCACAAATCAATTCTAGTTCAATTTAAATCAAATATATTAGGAATTCCGATTATTTAAAACCCCTTTTTAAATCTAATTTATTTATTTAAAAATAAAAACCCGGGTTTTGAATTGAGTTCAAACTAGTTCATTTCGATAAAAATTCATTTTTATCTTTTCAAATATGGAGTTTTTCACGCCAATTTTTCCCCAAATCATTTCTTATGATTTTACACAAATTATTACTATTTTTAATAATTTTATCAAGGCCCGTACAGTCGATTTCCATCAACGGCCATCGAACTGCACTTATAGCGACCTTTTTCGAATTTGATTTGGACGTATCTCCAAATCCAACCGTTAGATTTCAAATTTCTAATGTTCGTTAGAAAGCTCTTTTGGATACGAACCCAACGGTTCCGGTTTTAGGAGAATCCGACGATCGGATCTCCCGTAATGTCCGTTTGAAATAAATGGTCGAAATTCACGAACTGCCGCGGCGCGGCGCATTCTATTCAGGCCATTATATTATATATATAATATATATAATATATATTTCGTCGATTTTTATTTAAAACGAATTGTATAAATAGTTTTGAATTCGTTTCAAGAACCATTTCAACTTCTATTTCAATCCAAAGCAAAATTGAATTCTTCTTTAAAAATTCATTTTAAAATTCATTTCTATTCAATTCAAATTTCAATTCAATTTGAATTCGTTTCAATTCGCTTTCTATTCAATTTGAATTCGTTTTCAATTCGATTCAATTCAAATTGGTTTTCTATTCGATTCAAATTCATTTCTAAATCTTTGTATATTCAATTCATTTCGAAATCGCTATATATTCAATTCATTTCGAAATCGTTATATATTCAATTCATTTCGAAATCGTTATATACTCAATTCATTTCGAAATCGCTATATATTCAATTCATTTCGAAATCGCTATATATTCAATTCATTTCGAATTCATTTCAAAATATTCGATTTCGAAATCACCTTTCAATATTCATTTTAAAATGAATAAAATCGATATAAATATCGTTCACGTCAAAATGGCGTTAATCCAATCAACACGGCTTCATATATTTCTATTTTCAAATATTCTATTTCAAAATATTTTTATTCAATACACGACTCTATCTCTTTGTCAACACACGACTAATCTCAACGAATGAGTACCGTCCACGTGTGACTATTTTGTTATTTAACATATTTTATGAAAATTAAGGTATCTATCGTTTGATATTAAATCAGACTCCAACCGTAAATTAGTAAGAGAACGATTCCCTGAATATTAACCCCGAAGGCCGAAACCAACATCAGATTAATATCCAGGAGACCACTCATCTTATCTATTTTCCAGTCAGTTTCTAATTTTATATATGATAAAGATGTAGATTTTATTTTAAAATACTTCGTTCAACAAATGACTAATCTCAACGGATGAGTACAGTCAACACATGAACCTTTATATTATATTGATAAAGATGTAATTTTTATTATAAAAATATTTCGTTCAACACATGACTAATCTCAACGGATGAGTACAGTCAACACATGAACCTTTATATTATATTGATAAAGATGTAATTTTTATTATAAAAATATTTTGTTCAACACATGACTAATCTCAACGGATGAGTACAGTCAACACATGAACCTTTATATTATATTGATAAAGATGTAATTTTTATTATAAAAATATTTCGTTCAACACATGACTAATCTCAACGGATGAGTACAGTCAACACATGAACCTTTATATTATATTATTCTTTATTTTCTAAACTGGAATAAGGCCCAATCAATTACCATATAGCGTTAACTATATGGATTCCATACCACACATGCATATAATAGCATTGAAAAATAATCAACCATCAACCAAAGTGCACTACACTGTATAAGCATCAAATATAGATATATAACGCTTATAACAGCCTGTCAATCAATCGATCGACATATTTAATCAATCAGGATGAGTGAACTTCAAATTTCATCCCAACACCCGTGTGGGGTTTCAAGCAATCAAACACAGATTTTTATTTGTGCAGTTGGGCGATGTGTAAAATTTATCGTCCCAATCAATGTCATTCAAATAGGTGTACATAAACAAACCGTCCGGTTTGTAAATGAATATTTATTTATTCAAATTCACTATATTCATATTCACATTAAAAATTATATTTTTGACGATAAAACATTTTATTTTTACTTATGAATTTCTATTCAGTTCATTTACAAAATAAAAATGATATTTTCATTTTTCTAACTTATTTTAGAAAATTTCGGCGGCATAACGGCACGATACTAGAAACGGGACAAGGCCTAGCCTTATCCCCGGTCTAGTGAAGGCCCACGCCATTCACACATCAATCAAATCCATTTATTTCACCAAACAATTCAATTTCAATCAAATATTCTAACTAAATTTTTCAATCAAACAAACAAGTCCATGGTCTGTGGACGATTGTGTCGGGTGCTACTAAACACCGTCTGCATCCTAGTATATATATATAACTAGAAAATGAAATTGAAAGGTGAGAAATTCTCACCGATAGCTGTCCAACTCCACGACACTTCATAGATAGAAATCTTCATCGCTATCGCATCTTCGTCATCTTCGTTGCCTGTAGCCACTACATATATAAAAATCACACATTTTTATATTTGCTGATGTCTTTAAAATAAAAATCACATTTTTATTTATTCACTTTCAATTTAAAAATCATATTTTTATAATCACTTCATACATTTAAAAAAAAATCGAATTTTCACTTCGCTATTCAATATATAAAAATCGAATTTTTACTACGATGTCATATAGATAAAAATTCCATTTTATCACGCTATTCTCTATATAAAGTTTCCGCCTTTTCAAAAATAAAGATTTCGCCTTTTCTAAAATAAAGATTTCGCCTTTTCTAAAATAAAGATTTCGCCTTTACTAAAATAAAGATTTCGCCTTTTCTAACATATCATTATTAAAAATCACATTTCTATTTTTCTACACATATAAAGATGATATTTTTAATATTTCTACCATGTAAAAATTATATTTTTAATTCTCTACACAAACAAAAATCATATTTTTACATCCTTTACATAGTAAAGATTATATTTTTATTACTTTAAAAATATAAAAATTATATTTTTATTACTTTAAAAAAATATAAAAATCATATTTTCCATTTCAAAGCTATAAGTGTAAATAAAAAAAATTACATTTTTTTTATGCTATCCATACATTAAAAATCGTATTTTTACACTACTAAAAATATAATTTTTACAACATGAAAAATCTAATTTTTCTCTATTACCAAACCCTAATTGTTTTCTCTTTTTTTAATCTGTATTTTAGTGAAAACGAAAATAAAATAAAATAAGAAAATAAAATAAATAAAAAAATACCAGCGAAGGGGGGGCGATGGCCAGGCTCGGCGGCAGGAGGAGGATCGGTGGAGGGGGGGCTGTGGCGGCGGTGGATCGCGAGGGGGGGTGCGGTCTTCAGTCGAGAGGAAGAGGATCGGGTTTTTGGGGGGGGGGGGGGGGGGGCTGGTCCTTGCCGGAGGAGGGAGGCGGAGGGAGGGGGTTTCGGCGGTGGCGCGGTGGTCTCGGGGAGGGCGGCGGCTCCTCCCCGCTTCGACATTTTTTTTTTTGAATGATTCTCAGATGAATCGGGGGGGGGGGGGGGCAGAGGGTAATAGGGGAGAGAAAGTTCTTTTTTTTATTATTATTTATTTAATTATTTTAATTCCTAAAAAGTTGACTTTTACACACGACCTCTAAACGAGGCCCACCGCCTGTCGTCCATAGCGTTTTACCCCCATTCCGAACACAATGGGATATGTATTGTAGGTTGATTCGATCATTTGAATCAGTTTCCGTTGAATTTTCATTTAAATCATTATATTGGATATTAAACGTACATTTCGAATTACTGGGGTCACATACTAACTAGAAAAATTTCAGAAAAATATTTTCTAGCTTCGTATTGACGATACAGTCCTAACAAAACTAGTTTCGTTGAATTCTGACACCGTTTGAAAAATGGCCAATTTCTAGTCGATTAAAATCAACTGAACTGGTCAAACGCGTTTTCCTTTGCCACGCTCACATATTGAATCGAAAAATTATGAAATTTGGAATCTAGCAATAACTTGACATCACGGATCCAACAAAAGTGGTTTCGTCGAATTCCGAGGTCGTTTGCAAAATTCCCATTTTTAAGGGCCTGAATTCCATAGCGACTATTCAGAATTTTCAACTGGACATATCTTTTGATTCCTGCTATGAAATTTTGATTTTTCGGATTCGTTGGAAAGATATTATCAATTAGATCCTAATGTTTTTGGTTTCACTAAAATCCGGATTGTTATGCACCCGGTACATTCAATTGAAGTTTGAAATCGAATTATCGAACTACCGCGCCATTTTCATTTCTATTTATAATTATATATAATTATTTATATTCTAACGACGGCGTATATAATATATACGTTCTAATTATATTCAAAATAAATTTCTCGTCGATTTTATTTAAAATAATCTATTTTAAATATTCAAAATTCGCTAAAATTGCCAAAATAAAAAAAATTTAAATTGGCCCAGATTTTCCGGGTTATTACAGGAGCTACTTGAGAAGTGGTTTGATAGTGAATTATATCGGGATGGGAAACCTATTAAAGACAGTCCTTGAGGAAGCCCATCATTCTAAGATGACTATCCATCCAAGAGGCGATAAAAAATATAGAGTTCGAGATAGTGGAGCCAAACTTGCGAGAGGAAGTGAAAATAGAGAAGGAAACAATGATTGGAGGAGTTCCGACTTGCATACTTGGATCGGAGGTTAATAAATTGTGCGACAAAGAAGTGAAGCTAGTAAGAGTGCAATGGGAAAAGGATCGCAGGAACGCTACTTGGCAGGCTAAAGACAAGATTCGCGCTTCATATCCTTTCCTTTTCGAGAATATGTTCTTAACTTCTTTTTCCAAGCTTCGAATTAATACTTGTATCTATCATTTGAAAATCTCCTATTAATCGAGTCTTTAGGTAGAAAACTAATTAATGAAAACATGTGTTTGAGACATGTTATGTTTGATGGATGCAAGTGGTTGCGGGTAATTGCTCGTGGATGCATATACGCACACAACAGGCACTAGATCGGCTCAATCACTTACATATTGCATATTGAGGTGTGTACATTTTTAAATTTTTATGGACAATCATTACATTGATGTTGCATGTGGATGGATGATTGTGCAAACATATAGAACTTACATGGATTAGGATGATTTGCATACATTTTGGTTACGTAGCACAAACATACATTGCATTAAGGAGGTCAACTAAATCAGTAGACCGCCTGATCCTTCGCATTAGTTTGCGTACATATACACACACTATTGCGTATGTTCATAAAAACATTAGAAATTCCTTAAGCATAATGGATGCCTGTGATTGCTAGATGGATGTATGATTGTTGGATGTTAGGATATACATTCTTCTTAACTTAGAGATTTCGGGGACGAAATCCTTTGAGTAGAGGAGAATGTAACACCCCGAGATTTTAACGACGCTAAATACAATAAATTAAAGAATAATTAGTGTGAAATACACTATTAACAATGAATTAAGAAAAAATTAATTAAATATTCGTAATTAAGTAAAACAGACCATGCCATTGTGTCTTTCTCGGAATTCTGGTCAAGAAAGACACCTGGTTTGCATAAATTGGACATCGTAAAAAGAAGTTATTAAGGTTTGAAGTTTGTATACGCACAAGAAGAATATATATATATAATAGGTTCAGAAATTCAAAAATGTGTCCAGAAATTCAAATTTCGGTTCAAAATTCAAAATCTGGAAAGGCGGCAGATTTCCCGCCCAGGTGGGTCTACCTACTTAAAGGGGGGTCGAGCCACTCAAATGGGGGTCGAGCCACCCGTGTACAAATTTGAGCGAAATACTTTGTTTTTTATCTGGACACCTGTTTACGCAAGATTCATTGATCCTAAGGCTATATAAAGGACCCTAGACCTAGGTTTTATTCATCTAAAAACAATGGCAATGACGAAGTTCTGCTGCAACGAAGATTGAATGGCCTAATTGCAACGCCCCGGAATTTCCAACCAGTCAAAATTGCCGAAAACGCCGTGCGTCCAAAAACAACAAACAATGATAGTTACCATTTATTTGATAAGCACACAGTATCAATAATTTCTCTACATAATTTTTTTTAATAAATGCCACTTATCTAATTAACTGTTTGTGCTTAAATTAAACACAATTAACGTAAATCTACCATTGTGCAACTCTAATAAGATGGACATCGATATTCATTCCTGCACACTTGATAAACACATTAGCATGACTTAAATAATAAACATGAAAAATGCACCAATCCAATTCAGTCCACTCTTACATAATTTATAATAATTTTACAATATTTTTAAAACATTAAAAAATGGCTATTTATGGTTACGGTCGATAACTACACTTACGACGTCATTCACTGATACAGTTTGAAACATAACTTGAAAATTATACCTCGAAATTAAAATCCTCTTTCACTCATTTGAAAGTTCTTGTCAATATTAATCAACCGCTCTTCGTTTGGTGAAAATCCGATCTAGATTCCAAAAGTTATAAGCATTTAAAGTTTATAACTCAAATACACGAATTACCATTTTATGATAGCTCTATTTTGACCGAAATAAAAAATCATCCTCTATTGCGTTCAAAATATCTTTGATAATCATTATGTACTTATATAAAACCTCTTAAATTATTTTGGTTTAAAATTCAACTTTGTTTCTTTTCTAGATAAAGCAACAATACAGCTTAAATGATAAAATATGAAAGACGCACCAACACAAATATAATAACAAAAAAAATATTTTTATTAATAAAGCAACTGCATCACTACCCCTTGTGATTGCTTATGTACCTTTATCTAATTGGGTAAGCAACTAGATATAGGATCAAGCCAACGTAGTTCTTCTTTACTCAAATATTTAAAGTCAATGTTTACTTCCAAACTACTCTTCATATCAGGCAGAGATTCTCAAAAGTAATCTTAAATTGTTTTTCAATTAATTTCAAATTAAATTCTGAATTAACCATCCCGTTCGTTGGATCAGTTAGGGAGAGCAGGAAACTATATTTTCCAAACCCAAGCCTAGACACTATCCACTCTGTCACCCTAGAACGTTCCACTCTTTTATTTTGAAAAATATCTACATATCTCTTATAGAACTTCCTTTCAAATGAGAACATCTTTTATTTTAAATACTAATCCATTTCTTTATGAAAAACAAACTCCTTTATAAACAATCTCAAAACACCTTTATATCTCTCTAATATATGTTTGGAAAGATAAAGATTGAACTGAAATAGTTAAGTTCAATACCATTCATTACCTCGAAAACACTAATCATGCCTCGTTTAATCACATACTATTCATTCCTCGATTGAATAGTATTCATACCTCGTTTACACACTATTCATACCTCGTTGAAACACTAATCATATCTCATTTAAACATTCTCCATACTCTTTTAAATACTCTTCATACTTCGTTTACACTCATATACCATGATTTTATACTCAAAACATCTATAACAGCATTTTAGTCATGCTATAAAAAGTTCTACTCGTTTAAAATACTTCATAGTCAACTTAGAGAAAAGACAACGCTTTCAGAAGTGCTATGACAAGTTATAGATGGTTTATAATGATTCTAGACTAAAATCATCTACTACAGCATTTCTGGGTGCTATAGAATGGTTCTGGCTTGGTTTCGTGCTTCATTAATAGAAAAGATAGCATTTCAGAGTGCTATTAAAAAGTTCCGAAAATCAGATTTTAGCCTGTTTTTGGGTAAAATGTTTCACGCTGTTTCTCTGTGATAAAAATAGATTTTGACTCCAATTTTTCTACAGTAAGAAGCTATCTTAGTCTACTTAATTATCAATAAAAGAAAACCTCAAAATCATTTATCAATCTGATATATAAAATCAAACATCATGAGGCATTTTTAACATGTCAATTTCGGGCTGATTTTTACCTCACTTTGCATCCAGTTTTCAGGTATGCAAACGGCCGAATTAGAGAAAAGTACCCTAGGTGAAAGTTGTAGTCCTTTGAATTAGCTTTCCAAATTGATAGAGAAGTCGTTATTTCATCAATAATTGCAAAAATTATGCCCAAAATATCGATCGTTATTTCCAGGGTTTCAAGTCCAATTATTCAATCATAAGTTTCTCAACTTTTCTTCAAAATATGAAATGAATACTTAAACTTAAATAATTTTTCTCACCTTGTACTTGTGCCTTGATCTTGTATTTATCCTCTAGGCTTATCCCAAACCTCTCCTCTTTTTCTTATCGTGGTTTTATGTTTGTGAATCCATGAAATGAAATAAACCTTTCCACCCTTTATATAGTAGTTTTCAAGGCTAGTTTGGTAATTTGGTTTTGGACACTTGTCCTCTTTATCTTCATGCATGCTTTAGGATTAAGACACATGCCTACTTAGGTGTCTAAAGAGGTTTCTACACATGGACACCTTATGGGTGTATGTGTCTTAATCTTATTTATTTAAAAGACATGCGTTCCTTTCATTTGGCGACACGTGTCCCTATCATTTTAAGCCATTTCTCATTTTCTAGAAGATGTACACATATACCATTTGTATGCTACTTTTATGATATGTACATACACATATATGTGTTCTTCTAATCTTACTACATGCACATGATGTTCTAACAACTTTTAGCAAGTAAGACATCGCTAATCAATAAAACTGTTTTCGGTCACATTATCGATATTTTTTCGAACTACTTATCTTCGTAAACAAAAATTCAACAACATGTTTTCTCCTCTTTAATTATTATTTATAAAGGGATTTAATAAAGGTTATAAAACCATTAAATCCAAGTTTTAAATATTTAAATAACATCCATATTTAAATATTTACTGTCCGAAGTTTCAGGTTGTTACACCAATCTACTCTAAATCAAATTTAGCAAACATAATACAAATTCAACGATTGCTACAATGATGGCTACAATAAATTCAACTTGTTCTTCACAGTAGTTTGGATCCGTTTCCTCAGATCTATTCACTGTGAGTTCATGCTATTTTTAGATCTAAACATTTAAATAGTAATCGTGATATGTATTAAAAATTGAATCTTGAATCGGTGCCTAATCAGTTCTATTATGACAAAACTATCAAATCTGCTTTTATATGTTCATATCACCACCATGTTAAATCTTGTCATAATATGCCTATTCAGTTTATGCCTATTTCTATATGTTTATTGTTGATTCGTCATTATGGCAGTTCTGATTCTATTCTCTCCCTCTTTTCCTTTTTATTTTTATATAGCCAGGCTACCTTCGAGCCTAGGGCTAATGCTGAAAAATGCGAACGTGCGAAATTGGGAATAATGGGGAAAGACATAATTTAGGGCATAATTGATATTGGAAATTATGGATCTAAATTTGGGCATAAACTTGGAAATATACGAATGTGGGTTTGGGGGCATATGTCTTGTTGGATAATATGAATTTAGGCACTCATTGGAATAAATGTAAATATGGAATTGGGTATGAAATAGGACATGTCTAAATATTGATTTGAGACATAAATTAGAACATATGTGAATATGAATTTTAGGCATAAATTGGAAAGTATGTGTAGTGCCCCGAAATTACGGTACAATTTGAGCTGACCAAATAACACAAGTCCAACCCAAACTACACTGGAAACCAGAAAACTAATAGAAAGAAAACAGTGGGTTAGAATAGATAAGATTGAAACTTAGAACAGAAGAAGAAGAAGAATATACAACATCAGAGTAACACCAATCTCACGGCGGAACAAACAACATATAATAGATAACATATCCTTGAAATAAAATCCGTATATATATATATATATACGCAGTAAGATTATCAGAGTACAACACTTATAACACAGTAGAATAAACAATAGCTATATAATCCTGAAGCCTCCTGCTCCAAGCTCTCTAAGTATATCTGTAAAATCCTGACTACTTGACTGCCCGTACAAAAGTGGGCACCCAAGAGTTTAGGGAAAAAAACAAAATAAACTCTGGGTCAGACATGGGACTGGTGTGAGTAAAACAATTTAAAACGGTTTGGGAAAATAACGATATCTCATAAGACCACGCCATATAACGGAACGGGTTTTTCCCTTATGAGAGTCCAAATCAATTTGATTTAACTTTCAAATCATTTTGAAAGAAACAATGATCTTTTATATCAAAACTCTTTTGATATTATAATAGTGTCTATCAACCACAATATAATAATCATCTTGTAGAACGCTTTCATCTCACGTTCCACATATATAGTATACAATCAAACGGCGAGCACGTATTGGATAATGGATTTCCAACTATGACAAGGTATGGAACCACCTTCCAATAGTGTACCTCTAGAGGTGAATACACCAGGTTCAACAAGAACATCTTGCAACCTGGCCACACATGACCGAACATTCAATTTGCTTGAGTGTATCAAATGTATATCACCAACGGTTGGGATCAGCAACCGTTTCCCGAATGGGACAGCATCGAATAGATTAAAGAAGTAAATGAAACTTTAGATCAGGTGACAATACACCATAATTGGCAGCCAACCACTTAGCCATGATGTCTGCCTGATTTTTGTCATTTCCCGGTTGTGAGGCTAGAGGCCACGCTTATCTCTGACAAATCACATATTTATTCACTTTTAATGTCACATCGTCATACCCGCCAAATCACAAATTGATTTCCCCAAAAATACAACGGGTATACAGCTAAGAGAAACGAATTCCTCCGCCACCAAACGTAAATACGTTTGAAGAGAACAACTTACGCGATCCATTAAATATACTCTGTCAGACATTCTTCCATACAGGTCATCCTGGGATTGGACAAACCGAAGGTACAATTCTATAAACAGGACAGCCCTTGCATAACTCTGTCTTCAATTATCTTCATCATATTTGATCGCAATGCTAACGCCTATATAGAGTGGTTTTCAGATAATGAATCTGATCCCGGTCTCTCCGTATTGACAACGGAAAAATGGTCAAAAACTTCAATAGTTGGTGAGTTAACTATCAAAGAAAAACACGTATGCAAACAACGATATTATTTCCGAATGGAAATTTTATCGATCAAACATCATTTAACATTTATCTCTTTAGTTCATTTTTCATCTCCTGTTTCCATATATTCAACATTTGCTATTTTCTAAATTTAGAAAATATACGTTATTAACATTGGGAAACATTTCCATTTCTTGTTTTCTATATTAGAAAACATTTCTGATTCTTATTTGGAAAACATTTCCAAAACTCCTACATTTGGATTCAAACATATGTTTAAATAAAACATCACTATGCCAACTCAAAACATTACACTCATTAACTAAACTCACTTAACCAACCTTCACTATCGAACCTTAACCATTCCTTAGTTAAAAATGGAGTCAATCAAGTTGGGGTATAACTACCTCTCAGACCTTAACTGAACCACATTTCTAACCTCGAAATTAGACAAAGTTCTCCTTTTAAATCTTTAACAAACTTCCTTACGTAACTCTCGGATTCTATTCACGAATCCACTTCTTTTACAGAAATCATTTGATTATAACAATAGTGTTATAATCCCATGCTTTTGAAATATAATAACTTAAGTATAACTTTTATTTATTAATTTGGATAAATAAACAAACAACTAATTTATTTAGAAATAAATAAATCTTGATTAAAAACGGAAAGTGAATAATACTTTAATATATACGTTAATATACATATGTGTGCTCTCTTCTTTTCAGAAGATCACACATTTCTCTTTCTCAAAAACGGAAAGTGAATAATACTTTCCCGAATTCGATATAATCGAATTTCTACGTATAACTCTCTTTCGAATATTCTCTATTTGATAACTCCTTTTGAAATCAACTATATTCGATTACTCCTTTCGAATAAACTATATTCAATAATATCTCTTTCGAATAAACTTTATTCGATACTCTTATTTCGAATAAACTATATTCGATTACTCCTTTCGAATAAACTATATTCGATAATTCCTTTCGAATAACTACATTCGATAATTCCTTTCGAATAACTATATTCGATTACTCCTTTTGAATAACTTTATTCGATTACCTCTTTTTACTTTATTCGAATAAGTTATATTCGATTAACTTCTTTTTCGAATAAACTATACTCGACTAACTCAAATTGATTAACTCTAACTGACTAACTCTAACTGATTAGCTCTAATTGATTACTCTAACTGATTACTCTAATCGATTAACTCTAACTGATTAACTCTAACCGATTAACTCTAACCGATTACCTCTAATCGATTACTCTCATCGATTTACTCTAACCGATTACTCTAATTGATTAACTCTAATCGATTTACTCTAATCGATTTACTCTATTTGATTAACTCTAATTTGTTTAACTCTAATCGATTAACTCTAGTCAATTAACTCTAATCGATTTACTCTGTTTGATTAACTCTAATTTGTTTAACTCCCTTTGGTTTACTCCTTTTGATTATCTCCTTTTGGTTAACTCCTTTTTGTTAACACATTTTGGTTAACTCCTTTTGACTAACTCATTTAGATTATCTCCTTTTTGAATTCCTATTTCAAAATCAGTTTCCTTTATAATATGTTGAGTTTACCTTCTACTTAACATATCGGTGTCAAAACCGATTTCTACTTCTCTATATAAGTTTAGACTTATATATTTAGTTTGTCCTATGATAAATTATTTTACTTAATTTATAAAAACATTACTTATAAATTTATCTTCTCCAGTTATTTGTTAAAACAGATTTCTATTTAATATTTACTTTTCCAAATATTCCCTTTTCTAATTCTATTCACTTTTTAAATAAATATTTCCTTTTATACTTCTATTTATTTTCTAAATAAATATTTCTTTTAAAATTCTATTTGTAAATGTTTTACAAATATTTCCTTTTCAATTCTATTTGTAAATAGTTTACAAATATTTCCTTTTCTATTTGTTTTACAAATATTTTCCTTTATATTTGGTTTACAAATACTTCCTTTTCTATGAGTTTTACAAATATTTTCCTTTATATTTGTTTTACAAATATTTTCTTTATATTTGTTTTACAAATATTCTCCTTTTCAAAACCCTTTTGATTTTATAACTGTTTTCTTTTATAAAATCCTTTTTCTTTTATACATAAAATCCATTGATTTTATATAAATAATTTATTTTCAAAATACACTTTGAAAATCCCCTTTTCTATATCCCAGTATTTCTTACAGTATGTAAAATACAAAATATAATGATCGATATCATTCAAACACACATAATCAACACAGATTATACATCACATCATAAATTACAATATACGAAAACAACGGTATTATAAACATTGAGGAATCCAGTTGGATCCCTCCAACCTGTTTCCCTGCATCACAGATGTTAAACAATATAATTAACATCGACTTCATTTCAATATGAAATATTCTGCTAAACAGAATCAATATTTGATTAACGATTTATATATATATATTGTTATCTATAAGTTTAATCAATACATAAGCAATTCTACCAAACAGTTAACACACAACAATCAACAGATAATTATCAGTTCTAAGAATACTTTATAAAAATATAACTGTTCAGAGTTGTTAGTTTTACTCACATTGGACGATCATTGTTAATAACGATAACCATCGCTTGATTCATATGTACAATTTATTTTGCTATAAATTGTAACGGACTCCAATTCAGTCCCAGTCAGTTCCAGTGTGTAGCCGCCGTCCATACGATCCCAACGGATCCAGTTTTGCTGGATTTCAAGAGCGTATGATCAAGTTATGACTTATATAAGTTCGTATAAATATTTAAAGTTAATTAAAACTTAAAATTCTACTTTTATTCAGGCCTTAACCTTTTAATTGCGTCGGCCCATTGCCCTTTAAACCCACCCGCTCCAACCTTTCCTCGCCAAATCCGAACGTGAGACTCCAGGTAATAGAAATGCCCATTTTCGGATTATCTCTCCACTATTCCTCCTTCTACAATACACTATAAATCGAACAAAAATCCTCACAATTTTCCCCTTCGCCTGAGCTTCATCCTCATACCAAAATTACCCAACTCGCACTCAACTTGGATAACGCGACAGTACTTCCGTTCGATCCAGCACAATAACCATCGACAACCTTTGTAACTAAATCCCTTCAGAAACTCACCACCGAACCTTCTCCATGTCGCAAACACCCTGCTACACTTCAAACACTAATCGATGCTTTCTACCTCCCTAAATAATCAGCCCTAGGTGGACTGTGGTGTGCTCGAATTCCAGGAAATGCATCGAGCTTCCCGGTTTTCACACCAGAATCAAGTCCTCCCGTCACTGAACACAAACACATATGTTTTAGAATTTATATGGTTTTATTTGGTTTAGTTTTGATTTTTTAGGATAAGATATATTTTCTTCTGAGTTGCGGCGCATTTGCTTGACCTCAGTAGAATGAAATTAGGTTTAGATGAGTTCAGGTATATTTATAGGATAGGGATAATAATTTTATATTCGATTATTATATTTTATTTTAAGCAATCGCTAATGATATTTATCCTCTAAAATTCATGTGATCACATACAATACCCAAAAATCACGAAAACGGACATACAACTAGAGTTTAACATTACGGACCCAACGAAACTGGTTTCGCCAAATTCCGACTCTGTTTGCTCACACAGCGTATTTTTAACCATCGAAATACTGACTGTTTTTCACGTTAAAAATCCGTATGGCCACACACTGTAACACTCCACCTCCGCCAATGCCACTCTTGCAAGGACACTAGCTTTGGAGGGGCGTTAAACGAGGTAAACATGCATGCAGATATCACAAGACAGAACATATAAGTAAAAACAGAGTAAATAAAGCAGCGGATAAAACTAGCATTTCAAAACCATAGTCAAGTTACATCAAAGTACTTGGTCATTATTTTCCACAAAACAAAGTCTAGAAAAACATAAACTGAAAACTGAAAATAACATAAAGTAAACTATCCCCAAGGTAGAATAAAGCCATAGCATGCTCAAGTCCAAACCGTACATGAGCTATCCAGAAAAGCAGCAAAAGATCCAAGCTAGGTACTAGTGTTCCCACCCTGTAAACCTGGGGGGGGAACGGAAGAAAAGAGGCGAAAGAAAACGGGTTAGTCAAAAACACTGATAAGTCCTATCTACTATTAGTATAAAAACTAATAAAGTTAAATGAACATGTAAACAGAGATGAGGTGTAGGGTGATAACTGGCATAACAAGATAGATCAAGTGTGGCATCGCATATACAAGGTTAAGTTGCACCAAGTGTGTACTAGTATCCCAATCCATGTCAAGTATAAACAAGAAATGATCCCTTGGCCCAAAGCTGGCCCAAACCCATGAGATGACCTAAATCAAGGTCCAACTACTCGGTCTAGTCGATCGGCTCCCTATCAGCCTAACTCGTCGTGTATCGGTGTCATACGGTCCAAACATGAAATGTAGTCGACTGTGCTAGGTCCATCCTAGGGTGTATCCGGCCCTAGGGTGTCAACCACTGACACCAAAACAAGCACGCACAGTCAAAACCTACTGGTGCCCAAGTCTGTCTTTCATCCCCGGACAATGTGCACGACCATGGTCCGTCGGAATCTACTATGGCGCACCTACTTTTTCTGTCTTTTTGGTCACTTACACTCCAGCCCAGTAATCGTGCCCCACCCTAGCCTAGTCCCTAGGGTATCCGATACTCCCTAGTGGGTTACTGCTGAGAAGGACCACGTAACTAGGGTTTTCTAGTGGGTTAAGTGTGGTTAACCCATCCAATCAAGTATCAAGTTGGTTAAGTGTACCCAAGGTTCATGACTTAACCGCGTCAACCCATCATGTCTAATTGGTTAAGTATTCAAGTGGTCCATGACTTAACCCTACCATATGGCATTAATTAGTTTAATGCACCCAACCTCTCACATTAGACCTTGTTGTGGTTACTAGTTAAGCCGGGCGGGTCCGGGTAGCTTTACACCATAACTTGGTCTAACCTCGGGTTTCTAGTGCAACATGACCAACTACTCACATTGGGTCCTATTGCTTGTAGCCACTAGTTAAGCCGGTCGGTTCCGGGTAGATTTATGCTACAAGCTCAACCCAACCTCGAGTTGGCCATACTCGTATTTTCTAAGTGTCATGTCCATCATTATGTTTACAAACATAATCACAAGTCAATGTTCATGTCATATTTTAAAATCATGTTTTCATGTCTTTAATATTACCCAAACCCAACGCATTCCCATCGCATGTACGTTTCGCATAACATAACATAGATCAAAAGAGGGAACTTGGCAAAAGCATGACAAAAAGGGGCATAAGGTAATAAGGTTGACCACAAGTTAAACATGGTGGCATATGAGGCATAAATAGGTTCATAAGCTTGCATGTTACTTCATAGGCCTCAAAGCATGCATAATATCAACTTAAGCAAATAGGTGAAACATGATTATGAATGACATAGGATGATGGCTAGAAGCTCGCATATAACATTATATGCAAGTTATCATGAAGGTTATAAGAGTTCTCATGTTGTATAATGCAACATTTCAACATAAAGCTTATAGCTTTTAGCCCACAAGGTCAAGGTGATAGGTTTTCAAACATGCATAGAATATATTCATGCATAACATGATAAGATCAAAGCATATATCATACTTAGGCCCAAACTCAACTTGCAACATATCACATTTAACTTCATAGTTAGAATCTAAGAGTAGTATAGGGCTTACAATGAGCGGTTATGCGATCTAGATCAATATATATAAAGATTGAGACGAAGCCACAAGCAAAATCCGCAAAGAAAATAATAAGCTCCACTTAAACGCCTTGAAACAAGAAGTAATAACTCCAACGACAAAGAAAGGAGGCTCTTTTACTTAAGAAAGATGGTTCTTTTATGACACAGATTGATTTGAGACACTCATGCTTTCATGAAGAAGGTGGAGGCCATGATTGAGAAACATTTTGACATAGTTTAGTTGTAGGAATGATTAATGAGGGTTTAGGCTAGGTCGAGGGGCCTTTTTATAGGTGATTAGGTTAGTTTAGACCATAGGGTTAACCCTAAAACACATCAGGTCCGTCAAATCTCGTCGGAAGCTTCTAGAGCAGACTCAACACGTCACAAATGGTGCACCAGAAAAACTGGTCCGACCGGGGGGGGTCGACCCCTGGGTCGACATGGGTGTCGACCCATGGGTCGACATGGGTGTCGACCCATTGGGGGGGGTCGACACTGGTGTCGACCCCTATGTCGACCCTGCCTGGGGCTGGAGAATTCCCGCCTATCTGAAATTCAAACCTGAATTCGAATTTGAACTGTTTTCGGGCTTGGAATTTTCTGAAAACTTCATTGGGCCATAACTTGGTCATACGGACTCCGTTTTTCGAAAACTCGGACTCTATTTCACGTATTTTTCCGAGACGAACGCAATGGCACAGCCCGTTTCCCTTGATTTAGATTTTACTGCCTTGATTTACATTATAACATGTCATTAAAAATACGGGTTGTTACACACATTGACTCTAAAAATCACAAAACTTGAAACCTAACAATAATTTAATGTTGCGGATCCAACAAAATTAGTTTCGTCGAAAACGGAGGTCGATTGCAAAACTGGCTATTTTTAAAGCTCTAAATAACCCGTTTAAATATATAAATATATTTAAAAATAATTAAATTTAATATTTAAAAATAAATATTATTGTATATATTCACAGTAGAATATCATACATCTCCACTAGGATTTATAACTCGATATTTCAAAGTTCTCAGTTATATCGATATTCGATTTATATTTAAATCCTTTTAAAATTATAAATAAATCGTTATAAATTATAAAGGAATTCCATAGCGACTTTTCTAAAATTTTATTTGGACATAAATCAAAATTCACATAATGGAATCCCAATTTTTCTCTTTCATTAGAAAAATATATTTCACCAGCTCCGAACGTTTCTTGTTTCACAAAAATCCAATTTAAAACGGACCCTGTATATTCAGTTGAAGTTCAAATCGCCTAATAACGAACTGCAGCACCATTTCAAGCTCGCACATAATTATATTATAATTATACGTTCAAACTTCATTTCAATAATATATTCGTTATTCGAATTCCATTCCAAAGTGAATTATATATATTTTAAATTGTCCAGTTCACACCATATCGTCAATTCACTATTTCCGACTATTTCAAAAATAAATATATTATTTTATTATTTATATTAATTAAATATTCACTATTATTTAATTAAACAACCATTTAATTCTCTATATCACTATATAAATAATTAAATAGATTAATTATTATACTGTTAATATATGGGACATTACATTCTTCCCGCCTTAAAATAATTTTGTCCTTGAAATTGATAAGGTAGAAAACTAACCCTATTGATTGGTTAGAACTTATTTGTTCACTTCTTAACTTCTGTTTCAACTGAACCAATTTAATTTCAATTAAATTGTTAATTTATTCCTACTATCGAAAATTTCCATAAATCCTGAAAATTTTCTAACATCTTAACTTTTCGAAAAATTTCGCCAGCACCTTCTTTGTACTGGTCAATAGTTCAAACTCCAACTTGCTTCTCTAGGCCTTCTTCAACCCAAAAGAAAATCAAACAGCCAAGCGACTTGGCAATTCGGCTCATCCGAATCTCAAACCCATATATAATATAAACTAGTACCTTTTTGTTAGGCATATCATTACATCCTTTCACCTGTTATCAATTCAACATATACCAATGTCATCTCAACCAATTTTCAATCAATATCTGTTCAACATAGCTATTCGCTTATATCCAAACCATATTTCATTTCAAACTCGAATTTCATTCTCGATTTTCAATTCTTAACTTATCAACTCAACTCCATTCCAAATCATTTCGTAATCAAATCTGGATTCTATTTAATTTATTTTAAGTTAAATTCTAATTTATATATACACCTTTTCCATTTGAATCATTTTAACTTCATAAGTTAAATTTTAATTTCAAATTCAGAAATTCAATTTCCTGGGTTTTATTTCAAATCAATTTGAAATCATAATAACAATTCAAAACCTTTGAATTTCTGAACACTTGTTTTGGCAGAACAATTTAAAAACAAAATCTTTGGTAGTAATCTGTCACTTAGCAACTCGAAAATGAACACTGATGATGCAGCTGTCATCATCAGAATTTATTTTCCAGCGATCGAAGTGAGTTCAATACTACATCACTTTTCAAAACCATTTCTAAACATTTCCACTTTGAAATATATTTCAAAATATCTTTCACAAAGCTTGGAAAATATTTCCATCCCGCCCAGGATTTTAAAATTCACATATATTTAATTCAATTCCATTTACAAACACTTCTTCAACTTTTAATTCAAATTCTGATTCTAAATTCAGATTTACTTCATCTAATTTCATATATTATGTTCATATGAATTCTAGTTGGTTATTTACATACCATTTCACATTTTATAATCTTATTCGATTATAATTACAACCAATATATCCAATATATTATAATTCCAATATATATACATATATATATATATATATATTGTATATCAAAATATACTTTGGGTAAAACTATTTCATTTACCCTTTTCAAAACATACCGTGTCGGTTCATCGTATTCAAGTGTTTAGAAACTCCTACCAATACAGTGGATCAAACTGATCAACCAGAACTCATAAACGACTCAACCAATAAATCTCCACGATATAAAATCGTTTTATATCAAATAACAAATACATTCACTCGTATATATACACTCAACTCAATCTATGGCATTACTAACCCTGTCTCTACTGAGTTACGCCACAGAGCCAAGGTAATTACTTAACCTTAAGCCCTGATACCAACTATAGTGTCCCGAAATTCCGGTACAATTTGAGCTGACCAAATAACACAAGTCCAAACCAAACTACACAGGAAACCAGAAAACTAATAGAAAGAAAACAGAGGGTGAGAATAGATAAGATAGAAACTTAGAATAGAAAAAGAAGAAGAATATACAACATCAGAGTAACACGAATCTCGCAGCGGAAGGAACAACATATAATAGATAACATATCCTTGAAATAAAATCCGTATATATATACACAGTAAGATTATCAGAGTACAACACTTATAACACATCAGAATAAACAATAGCTATATAATCCTGAAGCCTCCTGCTCCAAGCTCTCCAAGTATATCTGTAAAATCCTGACTACTTGACTGCCCATACAAAATTGGGCATCCAAGAGTTTAGGGAGAACAAAACAAAATAAACTCCGGGTCAGTCATGGGACTGGTGTGAGTAAAACAATTTAAAACAGTTTGGGAAAATAACGATATCTCATAAGACCACGCCATATAACGGAACGAGTTTTTCCCTTATGAGAATCCAAATCAATTTGATTCAACTTTCAAATCATTTTGAAAGAAACAATAATCTTTTATATCAAAACTCTTTTGATATTATAATAGTGTCTATCAACCATAATATAATAATCATCTTGTAGAATGCTTTCATCTCACGTTCCACATACATATAATACAATCAAACCACGAGCACTTATTGGATAATGGATTTCCAACTATGACAAGGTATGGAACCACCTTCCGATAATGTACCTCTAGAGAGGAATACACTGGGTTCAACAAGAACATCTTACAACCCGGCCACACATGGCCGACCACTCATTTCGCTTGAGTGTATCGAATGTATATCACCAACGGTTGGGATCAGCAACCATTTCCCGAATGGGACAACATCGAATAGATTAAAGAAGTAGATGAAACTCTAGATCAAGTGATAATACACCCTAATTGGCAGCCAACAACTTAGCCATGCTACCTGCCCAATTTTTGTCATTTCCCGGTTGTGAGGCTAGAGGCCACGCTTATCTCTGACAGATCACATATTTATTCACTTTTAATGTCACATCGTCATACCCGCCAAATCACAAATTGATTTCCCCAAAAATACAATGGGTATACAGCTAAGAGAAACGAATTCCTCCGCCACCAAACGTAAATACGTTTGAAGAGATCAACTTACACGATCCATTAAATATACTCTGTCAGACATTCCTCCATACAGGTCATACTTGGACTGGACAAACGGAAGGTACTATTCTGTAAACAGGACAGCCCTTGCATAACTCCGTCTTCCATTATCTTCATCATATTTGATCGCAACGCTAACGCCCATACAGAGTGGTTTTCAGATAATGGATCTGATCCCGGTCTCTCCGTATTGACGACAGAAAAATAGTCAAAAACTTCAATAGTCGGTGAGTTAACTATCAAAGAAAAACACGTGTGCAAACAACGATATTATTTCCAGATGGAAATTTTATCGATCAAACATCATTTAATATTTATCTCTTTAGTTCATTTTTCATCTCCTGTTTCCATATATTCAACATTTGCTATTTTCTAAATTTAGAAAATATACATTATTAACATTGGGAAACATTTCCATTTCTTGTTTTCTATATTAGAAAAGATTTCTGATTCTTATTTGGAAAACATTTCCAAAACTCCTACATTTGGATTTAAACAGATGTTTAAATAAAACATCACTATGCCAACTCAAAACATTACACTCATTAACTGAACTCACTTAACCAACCTTCACTATCGAACCTTAACCATTCCTTAGTTAAAAATGGAGTCAATCAAGTCGGGGTATAACTACCACTCAGACCTTAACTGAATAACATTTCTAACCTCAAAATTAGATAAAGTTCTCCTTTTAAATTTTTAGGGCATTGTTATTGATACTCCAAATATTGTTAAGGGAAGGCCAATTTTTTTTCTTCTTCAAAAATTGTTAAGGGGAGTACCAATGAAGAAAGTAGTCCCTTAACGAACAAATGTAATTTTACCTTATTATCCATTTAGCCCCTTAATAAATAAATGTAAGTTTACCTTAACAAATATTGCAAAGGCCTTAGTAATTTTTTTCGATTCGCATATATCAATTTTATTGAACCCTTAAAGGATAAGTGTTTTCAGAGGAATAGAATCGAACTGTTTTTTTTTTTTTGACATAAACATGTCGAATTTTATAATTACGGAGGCAATGCACCGAATTGATTATTAATTTTTGACATATCACTGTCGAATACATATATAATTAATTACATGATGCATTCGGTGTAGTGGTGACGAACGACTTATTTTAAATTTGATTTCCCTTATTAAATAAGTTTTTTTAAAATCTAATTTAAAGCGGCAATCCAGGAATATTGAGTAGTGTGAAATAATATGTTTGTGTAGCCCCTTAACAATTTTTCAAAGTGTGGAGTATTTTTAAAAAATGACCTCCCCTTAACAATAGTTGGAGTGTCAATAACAACACCCAATTTTTAACAAACTTCCTTACGTAACTCTCGGATTCTATTCACAAATCCACTTCTTTTACAGAAATCATTTGACTATAACAATAGTGTTATAATCCCATGCTTCCGAAATATAATAACTTAAGTATAACTTTTATTTATTAATTTAGATAAATAAACAAAAAACTAATTTATTTAGGAATAAATAAATCTTCATTAAAAACGGAAAGTGAATAATACTTTCCCAAATTCGATATAATCGAATTTCTTCGTATAACTCTCTTTCAAATATTTTCTATTCGATAACTCCTTTTCGAATCAACTATATTCGATTACTCCTTTCGAATAAACTATATTCGACAATCTCTCTTTCGAGTAAACTTTATTCGATACTCTTCTTTCGAATAAACTATATTCGATTACTCCTTTCGAATAAACTATATTCGATAATTCCTTTCGAATAACTACATTCGATAATTCCTTTCGAATAACTATATTCGATTACCTCTTTTTACTCTATTCGAATAAGCTATATTCGATTAACTCCTTTTTCGAATAAACTATATTCGACTAACTCAAATTGATTAACTCTAACTGATTAACTCTAACTAATTAACTCTAATTGATTACTCTAATAAATTAACTCTAACTGATTAACTCCAACTGATTAACTCTAATTGATTACTCTCATCGATTTACTCTAACTGATTACTCTAACTGATTAACTCTAATCGATTAATTCTAATCGGTTTACTCTAATCGATTTACTCTGTTTGATTAACTCTAATCGATCAACTCTAATCGATTAACTCTAATTGATTTACTCTATTTGATTAACTCTAATTTCTTTGGTTAACTCCTTTTGATTATCTCCTTTCGACTAACTCCTTTTGATTATCTCCTTTTGGTTAACTCCTTTTTGCTAACACATTTTGGTTAACTCCTTTTGATTATCTCCTTTTTGAATTCCTATTTCAAAATCAGTTTCCTTTATAAAATGTTGAGTTCACCTTCTACTTAGCATATCGGTGTCAAAACCAATTACTACTTCTCTATATAAGTTCAGACTTATATATTCAGTTTGTCCTATGATAAATTATTTTACTTAATTTATAAAAACATTACTTATAAATTTATCTTCTCCAGTTATCTGTTAAAAAAGATTTCTATTTAATATTTATTTTTCCAAATATTCCCCTTTATAATTCTATTCACTTTCTAGATAAATATTTTCTTTTGTACTTCTATTTATTTTCTAAATAAATATTTCTTTTATAATTCTATTTGTAAATGTTTTACAAATATTTCCTTTTCAATTCTATTTGTAAATAGTTTGCAAATATTTCCTTTTCTATTTGTTTTACAAATATTTTCCTTTATATGTGGTTTAAAAATATTTCCTTTTCTATTAGTTTTACAAATATTTTCCTTTATATTTGTTTTACAAATATTTTCCTTTTCAAAACCCTTTTGATTTTATAACTGTTTTCTTTTATAAAATCCTTTTCTTTTATATATAAAATCCATTGATTTTATATAAATAATTTATTTTCAAAATTCACTTTGAAAATCCCCTTTTCTATATCCCAGTATTTCTTACGGTATTTAAAATACCAAATACAATGATCGATATCATTCAAACACACATAATCAACACAGATTATATGTCACATTATATATTATAATATATGGAAACAACAGTATTATAAATATTGAGGAATCCAGTTGGATCCCTCCAACCTGTTTCCCTTCATCACAGATGTTAAACAATATAATTAACATCGACTTCATTTCAAAATGAAATATTCTTCTAAACAGAATCAATATTTGATTAACGATTTATATATATATCGTTATCTATAATTTCAATCAATACATAAGCAATTCAACCAAACAGTTAACACACAACAATCAATAGATAATTATCAGTTCTAAGAATATGTTATAAAAAAATAACTGTTCAGAGTTGGTGAGTTTTACTCACATTGAACGATCATCGTTAACCATCGCTTGATTCAGACGGACAATTTATTTTGCTATAAATTGTAACGGACTCCAATTCAGTCAGTCAGTTCCAGTGTGTATCCACCATCCATACGATCCCAACGGATCCAGTTTTGTTGGATTTCGATAACGTATGATCAAGTTACGACTTATATAAGTTCATACAAATATTAAAAGTAAATTAAAACTTGGCCTTAACCTTTTAATTCCGTCGGCCCATTGCCCTTTAAACCCACCCGCTCCAACCTTTCTTCCCCAAATCCGAACGCGAGACTCCAGGTAACAGAAATGCCCATTTTCGAATTATCTCTCCACCATTCCTCCTTCTACAGTACACTATAAATCGAACAAAAATCCTCATAATTTTCCCCTTCGCCTGAGCTTCATCCTCATACCAAAATTACCCAACTCGCACTCAACTTGGATAACGCGATAGTACTTCCGTTCGATCCAGCACAGTAACCATCGACAACCTTTGTAACTGAATCCCTCCAGAAACTCACCATCGAACCTTCTCCAAGCCACAAACACCCTGCTACACTTCAAACACTAATCGATGCTTTCTACCACCCTAAATGATCATCCCTAGGTGGACTGTGGTGCGCTCGAATTCCATTAAATGCATCGAGCTTCTCTATTTTCACACCAGAATCAAGTCCTCCCTTCAGTGAACACAAACGCATATGTTTTAGAATTTATATGGTTTTATTTGGTTTAGTTTTGATTTTTGAGGATCAGATATATTTTCTTCTGAGTTGCGGCGCATTTTCTTGACCTCAGGAGAATGAAATTAGGTTTAAATGAGTTAAGGTATATTTATAGGATAGGGATAATAATTTTGTATTCGATTATTATATTTTATTTTAAGCAATCGCTAATTGTATTTGTCCTCTAAAATTCCTTTGATCACATACGATACCCAAAAATCACGAAAACGAACATACAACTAGAGTTTGACAGACCCAACAAAATTAGTTTCGTCGAATTCCGACTTCGTTTGCTCACACAGCCTATTTTTAACCATCGAAATACTGACTGTTTTTCACGTTAAAAATCCGTACGGCCGCACACTGAGTCTAAAAATCACGAAACTTGAAATCTAACAATAATTTAATGTTGCGGATCCAACAAAATTAGTTTCGTCAAAAACGGAGGTCGTTTGCAAAACTGGCGATTTTTATAGCTCTAAATAACCCATTTAAATATATAAATGTATTTAAAAATAATTGAATTTAATATTTAATAATAAATATTATTGTATATATTCACAATAGAATATCATACAACTCCACTGGGATTTATAACTCGATATTACAAAGTTCTCAGTTATATCGATTTTCGATTTATATTTAAATCCTTTTAAAAATATAAATAAATCGTTATAAATTATAAAGGAATTCCATAGCGACTTTTCTAAAATTTGATTTGGACATAAATCAAAATCTACACAATGAAATCCCAATTTTCTCTTTCATTAGAAAAATATACTTCACCAGCTCCGAACGCTTCTTGTTTCACAGAAATCCGATTTAAAACGGCCCTGTATATTCAGTTGAAGTTCAAATCGCCAAATAGCGAACTGCAGCGCCATTTCGAGCTCGATTATAATTATATTATAATTATACGTTCAAACTTCATTTAAATAATATATATTTGTTATTCGAATTCAATTCCAAACTGAATTATATATATTTTAAATTGTCCAATTCACACCATATCGTCAATTCACTATTTTCGACTATTTCAGAAATAAATATATTATTCTATTATTTATTGTAATTAAATATTCACTATTATTTAATTAAGCAACCATTTAATTCTCTATATCACTATATAAATAATTAAATAGATTAATTATTATACTGTAAATATATGGGACATTACATTATGTGAATGTTAATTTGGGTATAACTTGTATCAAAATGGGTGAATATGGACTTGGGTCATAAATGGGAAATTTTATGTGGATTTGGGTTTGTGCAACACACACACACACACACACACACATATATATATATATGCCTTAATTTATGACAAGGAAAAAAAGTATATGGAGCATAATTAAAAGGTGAATTAAAAAGGGGACATAAAAGTCTACAATTTGAAATAGTGAATTGGACACATAATTAAATATGGGGAAAAGGAGAAATAACCATCTATAATGATATTGGTAGATTTGGATAAAATGGAATGCCTAGTAATTACAATTTGGAATTGTAATTGCACTTATGACACGAGGCTAGGTTACATTAGTGGTGGAAGTCTGCCCAGACCCAACCGACATATCCAGCAACCACTAGTGTTGAACCTAACGTGATAGGTCTAAGTGTATAAATACGAATCGGGTTAAGATACGAGGTTAGACCCAATTGTGGAATAAGACTGCCCGGACCCGACCGGCATATCCAGCATCCACACGTCGTAGGCCTAATGTGGGAGTTATAGCCCATTATAACCATAATAGGACATAGTAATGAATTGGACTACTTAACCTAATTTAATCCATTAGGATTGCATGATTATGAACTTAGGTTAGGGTTAAGTAAAATTGGATGGGTAGTGGGTGGGTTAAGTAAATTGAAGGGGATGGGTAATATTTACATATAGACCTATAAACTTAACCCGATAAGATTATATAATTAAAGACACCTAGCGGTATACATAACCGGTAGAAACAATAAAGTTATGTAATTAAAAGACACCGCTTAGGGTAAGCATAACTTGTAAGGAAACGAGATAACTTATGTAATAAGATAAGAGGTACTTAATTATAAATTAAGTAATCTAGAAGTCTGGAACCCGCTGATGTAAATAACATGTTTAGGCTTGTCCTAGGGACGAGAGGAAATTATAACATAGGTTATAATAAATGGGTAGAGAAACTTATTAACGGGCCTTAGTTAATAGAACTAAGTTAATAACGAAATTATAACATAGCTTATAATAAATGGGTAGAGATATCTACATATAATGTATTAGGTGGATCCATGGGAAAGTAAATGGGTACGATGCACGTATAAGTCTTGAGTGCTATTAACCCAAGTAACCTAACAATCAAGAAAATCTAATGGAACGATATTAGTAGGGATCATTTTACTTCTGATATACTAGTATCTGCGCGGTGCAGAGAAATGTATTTAAGAAGCGCAATATATTCTGTCCAAGCTTATCTTGTTCAGTTCACACTTTTCCTTGCTATTGTTATCTTGTTATTCCAATTTTTATATACTTTCCATGATACTTTTATTTATTTATATTTAAAAGTAATTGGACTCGCCAGACTTTATGTTTGACCATTTTTTGTTTCTTCTTCTCTGTCTTCCGTCCCCCCCCCCCCTCAGGTTCTCAGGGTGGAAGTGCCTAGAGTTGATTTGGATTCTTTCAGCTTAGCTTGGGTTTTGGATATGGATGAACAACTTTGACTTATTGTCAACTCTCTTATGGCTTTGCTTGAGAAATATGGTTTATGCTTTTGTATTCTGATATTTTTGGCAAGACATATTATTAAACATGTAACTGGTTATTTCAAATCTATGATGTAAAATTAGTATTTGAGACCATGATGTTATGATTTAAATGAAGTTTTTAATTCCGCTGCTATTTTACATGTCTATCTTGTGATATTATGTTCTTATTTACCTATAACGCTTCACGAAAGTTAGTGCATTCCCTTAGTGAGTGACATTAACGGACGTGGGGTGTCGCAGTGATAGAGATCTGATTTTCGCTAGTAAGTTCTGGGAAGCATTTCAAGAAGAATTGGGAACATAGCTGTATCTTAGCATCGCATATCATTCTTGGACAGATGGCCAAACTGAGAGGGTGAATCGTATATTAAAAGAAGATTTGTTGCGGGCATGTATTCTTGATTTTGGAGGATCGTGGGAAGATCACCTACATTTGGCAGAGTTCCCATATAATAATAGCTATCAAGCGAGCTTGGAAATGTCACCATTCAAAGCATTGTATGGTAGACCATGTAGATCTCCTGCATGTTGGGTAGAACCAGGAAATCGATTGGTATTGGGTTCTGATATGATCCGAGAAGCTTCAAATAAAGTGGATTTCATTAAGAAGCGACTACAAGCAGCTCAAAGCCGATAGAAGAGTTATGCAGATTCTAGAAGAAGAGTTCTGACCTTTTCTTTTGGTGAATACATATATTTAAGAGTTCCTCCGACGAGAGGAGTGGTCCGATTCGAAAAGACAGGGAAGTTGGCACCTAGATACATTGGCATGTTTCCTATACTCGATAGAATTGGAACTTTTGCTTACAGGGTTCAGTTACCAAATTGGTTGCCTGGAGAACATGTGTGTTTCACATTTCTCAACTTCATAAACATATTCGTGATCCAGATTTGATTATAGAGGAAGCCACGCAACAATATTTGGATATTATTCCGAAATTAGCAGTGAGAAAAGAGCCACTAAAACTTGTTGGCAAAGAAACAAGGGTTCGAAGGAACAAGAAGATACATTTAGTCAAAGTGCAGTAGAGCGTAGATCCTAGAGACTGTACATGGGAAATAGAAGATAGCACTAAACAGGCTTATCCCAAGTGCAGAGTGGACATCTCTGATTAGCTCTAGTGCAATACAATATATTCTATTTCGGTTTGGTTTCCTACTTTACTATTGTTTCCTTTTAGGGGATGAAAAGTTTTAAGTAGGGGGATTGTAACAACCCGGAAAATCAGAACCAATTTAAAAACTTATTTTAAGAGAATTTTGTTAGAAAATGCGTCAGAATTTAAAAATTCGATTTTTAAATTAGAACAAAGCCCTTAAAAATAGTCATTTTGCAAACGACCTCCGTTTTTGACGAAACCACTTTTGTTGGATTCAGAATTTCAAATTATTGCTAGATTTAAAATTCCATAATTTTTGGAATTAATATGTAAGCGTGGCAAATTAAAACGTGTTTGGTAATTTCTGTTGAATTGGATTGACCATTAAAAGGCCATTTTTCAAGCAGTCTCCAAATTCAGTGAAATTAGTTTCATTAGGACCATACCGTCAAAACATAGCTAGATTTATTTTTCGGGAATTTTTGGAATCAGTATGTGGCCTCGGTAAATTAAAATGTATGTTCAAATTTAATACGGAACGTGATATATTTTAATTTTGAGAAAAACTAACTGAAACAGTCGAATGGGCTTACGAAGCATATTCTATTGTGTCCGGAATGGGGGTAATTAGCTAGGGGCGATAATCGTTGGGTTTGACTTGGAGTTCATATGGACTAATGGGTATTTTTGGAATTAAACGAATTAAATAAATTATATAAAGAACCAACCAATAGAAATTCATCGTTGACTTATTCATTTCCGAAGAGAACCCGATCCTCTCAATATCGAACAGCAGAAGCCCTTCAAATCTTCTCTCCTTGATTTCTTCTGATCTACTCAATGGATTCAAGAGATTCTTGAGCCAATTTTGTAGAGAATCCTCCCATCTTCAAATCCATACAAGTTTGGAATCCTATCATTGTGTATTTTCTTTGTATCACCTCCCCAAAGAACCATTGTTCTCCACCAGCTTCCTCCATCCAGGCGCATGCGAGTTCAACGAGGGTGGGACCCTTAAGCGCGGTTTTCGTAGCTCTCCATGGTGGTATAATCTAATCGGCTTCAAGCTACATGGATTGGAAGATAAATCAAAACCTAGTTTTGAATGATTTCCTAAGGTAACGTGTTTAATTATTTAAACTAATTACAACACTTAAAAAGAGTAGCTAATTTAAATTTATTTATAAAAATCATATCTTTTTGATATGATGTCGAAATCCGATGAAATAGGTGACACTGGACTCGTGACAGCGTATTCAACATTCTAGAAGTGGCCAGAGTAATTTTAGAGCTTGCTGCAAATTAAGGAGGAGTGGAATCCAATGTGAGATTTTTAAATTCAAATAAAATAAAGAAATATATAATAGGCTGCAAATGGGGCTTAGTAGCTCCTGTCACGACTTTCTGTTAAACCATGGATGATTGTGTGATGATTGTGCTGTAAAGATTTGATCTTTGTTTGAAACAAAGCTTTGATCTTTTGTTTTGAAATAAAATAAAATATAATAAAGATTTGATCTTTAGTTGAAATAAAACAAGGAAAAAAAAGTTTTGATCTTTTGTTTTTGAAACAAAAATATAATAAAGTTTGATCTTTTGTTCTTGAAACAAATCGAAACAAAGTTGAGCCTTTTACAACAAAAACCGATCTCAGATAATTATCATAACACATAAACATTTCAGCGGAAATAAAATGTCATCAGCATCACAACAGAATCATCAAAGTATGCAATTTACAGTATCCACTTAGCATAATAAAAGTCTTAACAAAAGAGAAACAAGTCTCAAATGAAAGGAAATAAGTTTCAAATCCCATTACATACATCAAAAGTAAAAGATAGAAAAATGTCTCAAAAGCAGGATAAAAGATGGAGAAAAGGTCTTCTTCTTCTTCCTTCCAAAGCAAGCTCCAACCAGAAAGTATCACCTAGAAACCTATCAATTGGCTGCCCGTGTAGAAAGAGGGAACCCGAGTTTGCAAAAGTGAAACAAACTACGAGTCAGTCATGGGACTGGTGTGAGAATTCTTAACTAAATTAACTATCAAGATGGAGAATCTTAGGACCACGCCGCTAACGCGGAACGGTTTACTCCATTGGATTTCCAGTGCAATATTATAAAGTTTATATAAAACAACGAAATGACTTTTGAAAAATGAAACCATCATAAGACTCAGATCCTATCACACAATGCAATGCACACAGGAGGATAGAGTTTTCCCTTATGATGATCAAATATAATTAATACGTGAAAAGTAATATTTTAATATTATTATTAGTGTCTAGGCAATATTAAAATACTTTAATATAAATATATCAATCCTAGACGACATAGTACCCCATCCTACTATGTCGACGTATATAAGTTTACAATCAAAACCAAAATGTCGTCGTATTGGGAATTGGTTTTCTATCATGAAATCGAGGCTATGGACCGTCCTCCTCCAATTCGAGACACTCTAGCAAATGCCCCAGGATCACACCTATGGGCAACCCTTGGAACGGTAGGGCCGGTTCCCACCTAACGGTAGTGGATTGGCAATTCCTGAACATACGTTTCCCAGCCCCTTTGGACCTATAATATGAGCACTTCTGGCCTATAAAAACGAGGTACCTCAATCCAAAATCCACATAGTAAAATGCCGGGCCATGTTAAAGCCCAAACACCACTCTAGCTAGAAAGAAACGTATGCACTCCCTACGGTCCATATCCCGTTTTTGACTCATATCGGGGTGTGATGCTCGCGAAGTTACGTTATACACAAAGCTATGCCTAAACAGGCTATGCTTTGATCATCAACCACAAGGCCTGCTTTTCAACAAAGCCTTGATCATTGCATCTTGGCGTGCCACATTGACAATTCAACGCCATGTGATCGATAACTATCACTACGTATTAGGGTGTTAAGTAGAAAATAGATTCTCCACCACCAAACAGACATATATTAATAGAAATTGATTTAATTACATGAAGCGAATTCCAACGTCAGACACGCAATCCATTTACAAGTCCGTTCTGGGTCTGAACGAAACCGAAGACACCAAAAAGGTGCTCGCTTATCCGCACGACCAACACACACGTCCAGACAATTACTGCTTCAACCCAGTCCTGAGAGCAAGTCAGTCCAAGGTATCAGAAGTCATCGTCCATTCGATGTGAAGATCGCCGGTCTTCAGTCGTCTTCTTGCATCTTTGATTCAATCGCCGTTCAATTATTTGAAATGAGTTAAACTCAGCCTTTTCAAATAATTGTCGCATACTTATAGTTTAAAACATTACATCTATATTTATAACTACTTATCGCTATTTTTATTTATTAAAAATAGCTCGAAATATATAAACGACGTTTCAGGTCAATGGCGGCACTAGCGCTGCTTTTACCAAAATTTGATTTACACATATCTTAAAATCTAACCGTCGGATTCTGATGAAATTTATATCATTGGAAAGCTCTTCCCAAAGCGGTCCTAACGGTTCCAGTTTTGGGAAAATCCAACGGTTGGATCTTTCTATATATTCGTTTGAAGTTACGATTGTCGATACGCGAACTGCCGTGCTCGTTTCGTTTAATTTTATATTTTATATTTATATATAATATATAAACCATTTGGGCGATTTCCTTTATTAAAATCCATACCTTTTATTCTATGAAAGTAATATTTTCGTCCGCCAATTCTAGTGCAACAAAAATGATGGTTTCAACAATGTATCATTTTATATCAAATAAACATGACATTTTTGTTCGCCAATTCTAATGCGACCAAAAATGATAATTCAACGATGTATATTTTCACATTCAATAAAAATGACATTTTTGTTCGCCAATTCTAATGCGACCAAAAATGATATTTTAAAATGTATAATTTCAATATTCAACAAAATGACATTTTAAAATGTATAATTTCAATATTCAATAAAACGACATTTTTGTTCGCCAATTCTAATACGACCAAAAATGATGGTTCAACAATGTATATTTTCACATTCAATAAAAATGACATTTTTGTTCGTCAATTCTAATGCGACCAAAAATGATGTTTTCAACAATGTATATTTTTATATCAAATAAAAATGTAAAAGTCCCTTATTCTTTTTATTTACATATAAAATGTAAATCTCTTTTTATTCTTTCCTATTTACATTGAAAATGTAAATCTCTTTTTATTCATTTTTCATTACATTAAAAAAATGTAAACTTCTCTATTTATTTTCATTACATAAGAGAACTCAATTAAAAAGTTAATTCACCTTTCTATGTAATATTTGCATTGTAAAATGCAATTAAAAAGGTGGGCTTTATTTCCAATGTAAACATCTTTTCTAGTGTCAACATTCCTAATATAAATATATTTTCTAATGTCAAGATTTGATTCATTTCAACTATATTAACATAACGATGAAATTTTGTTCATTTCAACTATATAAACGTGACGATGAAATTTTGTTTATTTCAACTATATAAACATGACGATGAAATTTTGTTTATTTCAACTATATAAACATGACGATGAAATTTTGTTTAATTCAACTATATAAACATGACGATGAAATTTTGTTTATTTCAACTATGGCAACATATGATTGGTTGTAAAATTTCAATGAATCAAAATAAAAGATCCCACCTTTATTTTGTGAAATCAAATAAGATATATGAACTTTATTCATTTTATAGGATAAAAGATCAAATCTTTATTCATTATATTTATCCAACTTCTTTTATTTTATAAGTCAAAATAAAAGATCAAATCTTTATTTATTATATCTCAAAATAAAAGACCAAATCTTCTTTGACTTTATTATATAAATCAAAATAAAAGGCTCAACTTTGTTTTGGTTTGTTTCAAGAACAAAAGATCAAACTTTATTATATTTTTGTTCAAAAACAAAAGATCAAAACTTTATTTTTTTTTCTTGTTTTATTTCAACTAAAGATAAAATCTTTATTATATTTTATTTTATTTCAAAACAAAAGATCAAAGCTTTGTTTCAAACAAAGATCAAATCTTTATTATATACAAATATTTCTTTATTATATACAAATATTTTCTTTAGTTGTATATTTCAGTCGTGTATTCCGATACTACACATGGAATTTAAGAGGCTTTGCCGTTATTCCATTTATATTATTGGCCAGATACAGAAATTTATAACAATTATATATTGATTTGATTTCTTCGAAGTTCCATATTTTATGGAAGATGATTTTGGGTTTACCGTGAACTATGTTTTAAATGACATTAGTTCTTTAACCCAGTTAAAGATAAGATTAATTTCTTAAATTCAAATAATCATTGAGTAATGATTCTTTGATATTTAAAACCAAATTGGTTTTTTTTTTATAAATCTTTAAAAGAAAGGTTTAAGAATAAACTTAAAGGATTTATCTTTGATAGGATAATACGAATATTTTATTTAAAAAGAATATTCTCAATTGGAATGAGGCGTTGGATGTGTTTTTATAGTACTCGATTTTTAACTATAAAAATACGAGAGTTATTCGGAAAGACCGGATTTAACCCACTCCGAATAATTACTACGACGATGAAGAGTCAAAGATGAAGACGGTGGTTGAAGACCGACGATTTTCACATCGGATGGATGTGTTGCTACTGAGACCCATGATGGGAGTAGCTACCTTGAAGGGGCTTCGGTGGTGGCCGTCCGGACTATTGTTGATTGTTCGCATTTGGATTTCGCTCAGACCCAGAGCATAAGCTAGTAAATGGACGCGTGTCTGACATTGGATTTCGTTCCATGTGAATTAAATCGATTTCTGTTAATGTATGCCTGTTTGGTGGTGGAGGATTTATTCTCTACTTAACACCCTGGTATATATTAATAGTGATTGATTGCATGGCGTGAATTGTAACGACCCGGAATTTTGGGGCCAATTTAAAATTTTTAATTTAGAAATTTTAATGGATTTTTAATATTTAGAATAATTTATTTTAAATAATAACGACTAAAAATTTATTTTAAAACGAATAAATTCAATTTAATTATAAAAGGAGTTAGAAACAGCGCTGTAGTTTCAAAATTTGAATTTGAACTTTGACTGAGTGTACAGGATGCAAAATAAATCAGAATTGAACGAAACCAGAAATATTTAAATCTGTTTAATCATATCTTTCTAACGAATCTGAAAAACTGAAATTTCACTTTGAAAATAGAAAGTTATGTCCAGTTTAAAAATTTAGAAAAGTCGTTGTATAATTTATATATATTTTAATTAAATATATTGGCCTTAAAAATAGTCATTTTGCAAACGACCTCGGTTTTCAACGAAACCACTTTTGTTGGAACCGGAATGTCGAATTATTGCTAAGTATCAATTTTTATAATTTTCCGAATTAATATGTGAGCATGGCAAATGAAAACGTGTTTTGTCAATTATAGTCAAATTTAATCGACTTGAAAATGGCCATTTTTCAAACAGTCTCAGAATTCAACGAAATTAGTCTCGTTAGAACCGTATCGTCAAAACATAGCTAGAATTAATTTTTCTGTAATTTTCTGAGTTAGTATGTAGCCCCGGTTAATTTATTTGTGCGGTTAAACTAAATAAATAAAGGATTTAAATATTAAATTAAATAAAACAGGGCTCAGACGACCAAACTGGCAGACGGGACCTAGTCCATCGCGTCCAGAGCGCGGGTATTTGCTTAGGAACAAAGTTCGTTGGGCCTGAATTGGAGTTCGTATAAACTAATGGGCTTAAACTGATAAATTAGAAAATATAATAATATTTTATTATAAATAGCATAGGAAAATTAACCCTAACCTAATTCTAATACTAACAGCCGCCGCCATGGGATTCAAAGGCTGAGAAACACCGAAAACAATCGGTTAAATTCTCTAAATCAAACTACTTTCTTTCGATTCTTACTATACTAAAATCAAAGAGTAGATGGAGATCTTTAAATTTATAAGGTTATGATCGTTTATCGCTGGGTCTTGACTCCAGATTTCTCGCTCAAAGGTGGTTCGTTCGAACCCATTTCCAGCCCCTATGGGACCCGCGAGTTAGACTGGGCGGAGGGCGTGGGAAGAGGCGGACGTCGGCTTTGAAGTGGTGCTTGCTGATGGTGGTCCGGCGCGTCGTAGGGGGGTGCGATCCTGAACCCTAAAAAGGGTCACGTTGGGTTCGGTTACCAGACATCTTGAGGAAGAAGAACGTCCTTGTTATCTTAGGAGATGTAATTACTTTATTAATTAATTTATGAAATGAAACGTATATATTATCATAACTTGTTCATATATAATCAGAATTGCACGAAACTGATTGCTTTGGGATCACAACAGAGAATACTACGCTATGGAAAAGACTACAATTGAAACGGAGCAAATCAGAAATTCAGAAAATTTCAGATCTAAATGGTTTGGTGAGAAAATCTATCTTTTATTTATATAATTAAAATCTGCTGATAATAATTTTAGTGTTACACATGCGTTGAAATATTTTGATGAATGTCATACATGATTTGATTTAAATGATTTGATGTGGTTTGTTGATCTGTTGATATGATGAAATATTGTTATGGTATTAGAATTGGCGATATGAAAGTGTAAATTTTGTTGTAGTCAAATTGACAAAATAAAAGGGTCGATTTGTTAAAGTATATTATTTTCAATTTATTCAATTAGAACCAATAAAAATATATATATGATCATTTTGTTGAATTATATGTTTGTAAGATTTAAATATAATCTTTAACATGTTATGTATATAAAACATGAATGTATATAAAATGTTATTTACCTAGAATAAATTTTCATTAGGAAGAATATCATTTTGGTTAGAACATGTTACATGATAAAAACACCATTCGAGATAGAATAAAAACATCGTTTTAGTTAAAAATGTTAACATTAGTTTAAAAATATTAAGAATGTTAACATTAGAACTTTTTGATTAGAAAATGTCCATTTGGTTAGAAAGCACATTTTGTTTAGAAATGTTAAATATTAAAAGAACAACATATTTTTATAAAAATATGATTAGTGAAAAAGAATAACATATTTTTAAAAAAATTGATTAGTGAAAATAAAAGTTACAAAACAAAATTCTCATTTTGTTGCATTAAAAGTTTATAAATAAAATTCTTATTTTTGTTTGCATCAAAGGTTACAAACCAATTTATCATTTGGTTGTATTGAAAGTTGTTAACGAAATTAGTCATTTAGTCGCATTGAAATTTATAAAAAGAATTTGTTAATTTAGAGAAATGAATGAGAAAACATTCATTTTGTCACTTTGAATAGAATGAAATGAATTCATTTATTTTTGTCACTTTAGAAGAAATGACTTAAAAACATTCAATTAGACACATTGGAAAGATTAAAGAAAACTATATTTTTGTTACATGGAAAAGATTGAGGAAAAATATATTTTTGTTACATTGAAAAGATATAAAGGAAAAAATTAACATTTTGGTTAATTAGGTTATTAAGAACAAAATTAACATTTTGGTTTTGTATATTTAAAAGGATTAGAATAAAATGAAAATTTTGTTAACATAAAAAGGATTTGATAAGAATATGCATTTTGTTAACATATAAAAAAAAGATTTGATAAGGATTTACATTTTTATGTAAAAGATGACATTAGACATAAATCTACATTTATGAAAAATATGACATTAGAAAAGGAAATATACATTTTTGTATATTTAAAAGAATTAGACAAAGATTTACATTATTGTTTATTTAGAAAAAAAGAAGAAAATAAGTTAAAAGTGTATATTTTTATACATTAAAGAAAATAAGTTAAAAATGTATATTTTCATACATTAAAGAAATTGAGTTAAAAATGTATATTTTGTACACTAAAGAAAGGTTAGACAAAATTATCATGTTTTGTTACATTGAAAAGATTAGACAAAAATATCATATTTTGTACATTAAAAAGGAATTAAACAAAAATACGATTTCTGTCACTTTAGAAGAATTAGAATAGAAGAGACATTTTTGTCACTTTGAAATAAATGAAGTAAAAAGGATATTTTTGTACATTTAAGATGAATGGAATAAAATTTATATTTTTATACATTTAAAGGAAGAAAACAAAATAATCATATTTTGTTACATCGAAAGGGCTAGGCAAAATAATCATATTTTGATTACATAAAAATGATTAGAACAAATTTCACATGTTAATTACATAAGAATGAATTAGAAATGATAAATAGGATTAATAAGAACATTTTGTTAAAATATACATTAGAAAGATTAAAAGGACATTTTGTTTAGAGATGATTATAGAAACAAAAATCACATTTTTGTGAAACATGATTATAGAAATAAAAATCACATTTTTATGTTAAAACATGTTAGCAAAGCAGAATATACATTTTTGTTAGAAATTGTAAATTAGAATAAAAAGGACATTTTTGTTAGAAAATGTTTATTGCAATGAAAAGTCACATTTTTATTTGCATTCCTTGTTGCAAATAAAACATGCATAAAATGTCATATGAAAATAAAATAACATTTTGCTACAAAAATGTTAGTAATTGAATTTACATTTTATTGTAAGAAGAATTAAAAACCATGTTATTCATGTGTGAAATATATGTCTGCGATGTTGAAGTGTTAAACGTATTACAGATAATGTTAGAATAATCAAATTGAATATTACACTTCCATTTACAAGTCATCCGACTTGTTTATGTGATTGGGTCGATAATTTTTACACATCGCCCAAGTGCACAAATCATTTATTATTTGATTGCTGAATGAAACCCCACACGGGTGTTGGGAGGATATCTGATCTACACTAGTCCCAATATTTAGTGTAGAATCCACTTTGGTTGATTAATTGGATGTTTGATAATTATTTATCATGCTTGTTGATTTCATGCAATATATGGGTGTTGATTGAGTCACATTCCAATAAAGAATATTATAGAAAAAAAGAATATCTTAGAAAATATATTTTAGAAAAAAAAGAATATATTTTAGAAAAATATATTTTTGTTGAAACGAACTAGTTATTAATTAGGATAAGTCATTAAATTTAGATTTAATGAAGTTTCCCAATTTGTCAATATTTAATTAAATGAAATAAATTGGATTTTGGGTTGTCGTGAATAGTGTCTTAAATAACACTGTTCTTAAAACCTGTATGAAAAGAATAATCTTTTAATTTGGATTATTAAAATTTTCAATTATATTTAGTAATTGAAATAAGATGAAATATGAGTTGGATTTATTGTGAACTGTGTTTTAAATGACATTTGTTCTTTAACCCAACTGACAGTAAAAAATATGATTTGGAATTTATAAATCTTTTATTAAGATTTAAATGGGGATTTCCCAAAATTAAAGTTTTCCAATTTAATATATTAAATTGGAGTTGAATGGAATTCGAATTAACTATAACCGAGAAAAGCTTCTGTAAAAGAAGACCGATACTACACATGGAATTTAAGAGGCTTTGCCGCTATTCCATTTATATTATTGTCCAGATACAGAAATTTATAACGATTATATATTGATTTGATTTCTGCGAAGTTCCATATTTTATGGAAGATGATTTTGGGTTTACCGTGAACTATGTTTTAAATGACATTAGTTCTTTAACCCAGTTAAAGATAAGATTAATTTCTTAAATTCAAATAATCATTGAGTAATGATTCTTTGATATTTAAAACCAAATTGGTTTTTTTTTATAAATCTTTAAAAGAAAGGTTTAAGAATAAACTTAAAGGATTTATCTTTGATAGGATAATACGAATATTTTATTTAAAAAGAATATTCTGAATTGGAATGAGGCGTTGGAGGTGTTTTTATAGTACTCGATTTTTAACTATAAAAATATGAGAGTTATTCGGAAAGACCGGGTTTAACCCATTCCGAATAATTACTACGACGATGAAGAGTCGAAGATGAAGACGGTGGTTGAAGACCGACGATTTTCACATCGAATGGACGTGTTGCTACTGAGACCCATGATGGGAGTAGCTACCTTGAAGGGGATTCGGTGGTGGTCGTCCGGACTATTGTTGATTGTTCGGATTTGGTTTTCGCTCAGACCCAGAGCATAAGCTAGTAAATGGATGCGTGTCTGACATTGGATTTCGTTCCATGTGAATTAAATTGATTTCTGTTAATGTATGTCTGTTTAGTGGTGGAGGATTTATTCTCTACTTAACAGCCTGGTATATATTAATAGTGATTGATCGCATGGCGTGAATTGTCAATGTGGCACGCCAAGATGCAATTGATCAAGGCTTTTGTTGAAAAGCAGGGCCTTGTGGGATGATCAAAGTATAGCCTATTACGGCATAGCTTTGTGTATATCGTGACTTCGCGAGCCTCACACCCCGGTATGAGTCAAAAACGGGATATGGACCGTAGGGAGTGCACACGTTTCTTTCTAGCTATTGGTAGTGTTAGTGCTTAAACTGGCTAGCATTTTACTTATGTGGATAATGGATTTTGAGGCGCCTCGGATTTTTATAGGCCGTTAGTGGTCATACTATAGGTTCAAAGGAATCGGGAAACGTGTGTTTAGGCATAACCAATCCACCGCCGATAGGCAGGGACCGGCCCTACCGCTCCAAGGGTTGCCCATAGGTGTGATCTTGAGGAATTTGCTAGAGTGTCTCGAATCGGAGAGGAGCTTGCCCCTAGCCTCGACTCATGATGGAAATCCAATTTCCAATACGACCTTGCGGTTTTGATTGTAGAACTAGTATGGCGACATAGTAGGATGGGGTACTATGCCGTCTATGATTAATACATTATGATTGAAATTGTTTTTGAAATATATATATACCCATAGATATACACACTAATACTAAATCTGTATTATCGTATCAAGCATCTTTGGACCATTACAAGGTAAAACCCTATCCTCCGGTTTGCGTTGCATTGTGTGATGGGACTTGGGTCTTATAATGGTTTCATTTTTCTAAAAAGCATTGCGTTGTTTAACGATTTACTTTATTTTATGCACTGGCAAACCAATGGAGAAAACCCGTTCCGCGTTAGCGGCGTGGTCCTGTGATTAGCCATATTAATTAGATAAGTTAAGTTAAGATTTCTCATACCAGTCCCATGACTGACCTGTAGTTTGTTTCACTGGCAAACTCGGGTGTCCTTATTTTCCACACGGGCAGTTGAGTAGCTTTTTGCAGATATATTTACAGGATCCTGGTTTACGGCTGAAGCGGTATTCGGAAAGCTCTGTATCCGGAATTTGGGGCCAATTTAAAATTTTTATTTTAGAAATTTTATGGGAATTTTTAATATTTAGAGTAATTTACTTTTAATAAGAACGACTAAAAATTTGCTTTAAAATAAATAAATTTAGTTTAATTATAAAAAGGAGTTTATAACAGCGCTGCAGTTTGAAAATTTGAATTTGAATTTTGACTGACTGTACAGGATTCATTTTAAATCAGAATTGAACGAAACCAGAAATATTTAAATCTGTTTAATCATATCTTTCCAACGAATCTGAAAAACTGAAATTCCGTTTTAAAAATCAAAAGTTATGGCCAATTCAATTTTTAGAAAAGTCGCTGTAGAATTTATATATATATATATATATATATATATATATATATATATATATTATATAAGGCCCAAAAGGCTACTTTTCACATATGAAAGAATTTCGACTCGAAACCACTTCCATTGAGTTCGGAATGACGTTCCTGCATTGAAAAACAGTAAACACTTATATATTTTGAGTTTTGGAGTTTATTTGTTTAAAAATGTAATTTTAATATTAAATATATTGGCCTTAAAAATAGTCATTTTTCAAACGACCTCGGTTTTCGATGAAACTACTTTTGTTGGAACCAGAATGTCAAATTATTGCTAGATTTCAATTTTCATAATTTTTCGAATTAATATGTGAGCGTGGTAAAGGAAAACGTGTTTTGACTGTTTTAGTCAAAATTTAATCGACTAAAAAATGGCCATTTTTCCAACAGTCTTAGAATTCGACGAAATTAGTCTTGTTAGAATCGTATCGTCAAAACATAACTAGAAATAATTTTTTTGGAATTTTTAGAGGTCGTATGTGGCCCCGGTAATTTAAAATGTACGTTTGAATTTAATAATTAAATGGTTTATAATTTAATTTAAAGAAAAACATATCGTAACAGCCGAACTGGGTTACGAAACATATTCCATTGTGTCCGGGACGGGGGTTATTAGCTAGGGGCGACACTTATTGGGTTCGATTTAGAGTTGATAGCAACGAACCATTATTTTTCAAGTTAAAGGAATTAAATAATATAAATTATACACGTATAAATACACGTATTATATCGTAGCCCTAAACCTAATATTTTGTACAGCCGCCACGCTAAATCCTCAATGGCCGATTTTCTCCTTCCTTCTTCCCCCTCTTTCTCCCCATCCGCGCCTCCGTGATTAAAACTTCCGATCAGAAAACGTTAAGCACTTCGAGATGAGTGAAATTAACGGCTGTGATGAATTAATTCGACCTGAGGTGGCCAGAAGTGGAGCTCGAAGTTGCTGCATTCCCGAGCATTTTCCGCGGCCTCTGGTGGTGCGAGCGGGCCCCTGCTCCTGGCGGCGGGTGGCGGCGGTGAGGTCTTCGACGTGGTAGCACTTGATCTTGGTCCGACGAAGTATGGAGATGGCAAAGTCAATACCTAGTTGCGTGTTAATGGGTTTGTTGGTGATTGGGGAAGACGATGAGTATCAGAAAACAACGGCCTCTTGTTTGATTAGCCAATGTAATTAATTCTATAATTAAATTAATTAAGGAACTTAAATTGTGTTATCTTCAAATGATCATATCTTTTGCAAATGAAATCAGAAATTGATGAAATCCGTCGCATTGGATTCACAACGAAAAACTCTACAACATGGAACAGGCTAAGACCATTTCCGAGCAGATATAATTTTGGCCAACTCTCGAATCTGATTTATTCAGAATTGAACTGACTGTGAGAAATCCTCTTCCTTTTTCTTTTATAAAATTAAAATTTTCTTAATCATGAAACGTATCTTGAGTTGATGTTGTTCTGTGGATTCTCATATGTGATTTGATCGATGGTTGTTGTGTTATTAGATTTGTTAATTAACGATTGTGTTAATTAGAAAAATAGTGAAACCAAACCATCGTGTTGAGTTATTGGATTTGTAAATTATCATTTTGTGATTTGTCGACTCAAATGTTAACAATGGTGTTGATTAGAAAGATAGTCAAAACAAAAATTATCATTTATGTTAAATTTGAATTGACAACATATAATTGTTATTTATGGTTTAATTAGAACGGACATGTCATCCTTGCTTAAGTAGAATCGATGAAATATGAATGTCATCTTGGTTTAAGTAGAATTCAAAGAAAAATGTTAACATATGAAAAATATTTTTATATGTCATTAGAATACTTAAAAAGATTAAATTAGAAATGAACATTTTTGTGTCATTAAAAAGATTAAATTAGAAATGAACATTTTTGTGTCATTAAAAAGATTAAATTAGAAATGAACATTTTTGTTAGAGATTAGAATTGGAACAAAAATTCACAATTTTTATTATTGAATAAGAATTGATACAAAAGTTACATTTTTTGTTAAAATGTAAATAAAGAACAAAATTTACATTTTTTGTTTAAATGTAATAAAATGACAAAAATTACACTTTTGTTAATGAGATTATAGAGAGCAAGATTAACACTTTTGTTAATGAGATTTAAAAGCTCAAGATTAACATTTTTGTTAATTAGATTATGGATAGATAAAAATCATATTTTTGTCACATTAAAAAGAATTATATAAAAATGAAGATTTTTGTACTTTAAAAAGGAATTATACAAAAATGAAGGTTTTGTCACATTAAAAGGAATTATACAGAAATGATCATTTTTTCCGTATTAAAAAGAATGAAAAATTTTATTTACAAAAAAAGGATTAAACAAAATCATCATTTTTGCTTGCATTAGAAGTAATAGACAAAAGTATCATATTTTTATATTAAAAAGAATCAAATTGAAATGTATATTTTTATACATTAAATAGAATGGATTTGAAATGTATATTTTTATACATTAAATAGAATGGATTTGAAATGTATATTTTTATACATTAAATAGAATGAATTTGAAATGTATATTTTTGTACATTAAAAAGAATGAAATGGGAAAATGTATATTTTTATACATAAAAAGAATGAACTAGTAATGTATACCTTAATACATTAATAAAAAGAGAATGGATTAGTAATGGACATTTTCATCACATTTAAAAGTATGAAGTAGAAATACATATTTTGTCATTAAAATGAAGGAGACTAAAAATATACATTTTGATAAATAAATAAGAGTTAAGATCCTTATTGTCATTGGTTATTAAAAAGTTGATCTTTTATTTACATTCCTTGATGTAAATAAAACTAGAATGAAAAGTTATATTTTTGTTTGCAATTTTAGATGCAAACAAACATTAAAATAAAAATTTTATTTTTATTTGTATCCCTTGTTGAAATAAACATGAAATTAAAAGGTTGGATTTTTATTTGCATTCTTTGATGCAAATAAAAACTTGAATTACAAAGGTTACACTTTTTGTTTGCAACTAAAAATGTAAATAAGAGCCTAGATTAAAGAAGATACATTTTTCATTTGTATTTTTGTTACAAATGCAAGAATAGAATAAAACATAGGAAAAACCCATTTTTAATGCTAATAATAGAAAGAGTAGAAATATATACGTATTTCATTATGAAATATGTTTCACGTTAAAAACACATTTTTAATGTTAACCTTAGAAACTTAGAAAAAGAATATCATTTTTAATGTAAAATAAAGATTACATTTTATACAATGTAAAAAGAATGTCATTTGTAGGTAATATAAAGAGATTACATCTCGTTGTAAGTGAGTCAACATTAGAACTCACATTTTTTTTATGTAAATGAATCAGTAGAAAAGATTCATTGTTTTTGATAAATTATGTCAACATGAGATCTTACATTTCTATTATATATGAAATGATTCATCATTATATATGTTTATGATGATGAAATGTTACACTCCCATTTACAAGTTACCCAACTTGTTTATGTGATTGGGATGATAATTTTCACACATCGCCCAAGCGCACAAATGATTTATGATTTGCTTGATGGATGAAACCCCACACGGGTTTTGGGATGATTTTGGATACACACTAATCCCAATATTTAGTTATCTGTCAATCGATGGATTGACAGTCTGTGATGAGCGTCAGTTATTTACTTTAATGCTCACACAGTTGTAGATTCCACTTTGGTCGTCATTTGGATGTTTGATAATTATTTATCATGATTGTCGATTCCATATAAAATATATGGTTGTTGGTTGAGTCACATTCCAATAAAGAATATTCTAGGAAAAGAATATTGTAGAAAAAATATATATGAAAAGAATATTTTAGAAAAAGAATATATTTTGAGAAAATATATTTTCATTGAAATAAACTAGTTATTAATTAGAATAAATCATAAAATTTAGATTTAATGAGTTTTCCAATTTGTTAAGATTTAATTGAAGTTAAATTAAATAAATTAGATTTTGGGTTGTCATGAATAGCGTCTTAAATAACACTGTTCTTAAACCCCATATGAAAAGAATAATCTTTTAATTTAGATTATTAAAGTTTTCATTTAGTAATTGAAATAAGATGAAGTGTGAGTCAGGTTTATTGTGAACTGTGTTTCTTAGCGACATTTGTTCTTTAACCCAACTGACAGCGAAAGTATGATTTGGAATTTATAAATCTTTTATTAAGATTTAAATGGAAATTTTCCAAAGGTAAAGTTTTCCAATTTAATACATTAAATGGGAATTGAATAGGATTCGAATTAGTTATAACCAAGATAAGCTTCTGTAAAAGAAGACCGATACTACATATGGAATTTAAAAGGCTTTGCCGTTATTCCATTTATATTATGGGTCGGATCAGAAATTTATAACGATTATATATTGAATGGATTTCTGTGAAGATTCCATATTTCATGGAAGATTATTTTGGGTTTACCGTGAACTATGTTTTCAATGACATTAGTTCTTTAATCCAGTTAAAGATAAGATTAATTTCTTGGATTTAAATAATCATTGAATAATGATTTTTAATATCTTAATTCAAATTGAGATTTTAATAAACCCTTTAAAAGAAAGATTTAAGTGCAAAGTTAAGGAATTTATCTTTGATAGAATAATTTGAATATTTTATTTAAAAGAATATTCTGAATTGGAATGAGACGTTGGATGTGTTTTTTTATAGTACTTGATTTTTAATTATAAAAACACGAGAGTTATTCGGAAAGACCGGGTTTAACCCATTCCGAATAATTTCTATGACGATGAAGAGTCGAAGATGAAGACGGTGGTTGAAAGCCGACGATCTTCACATCGAATGGATGTGTTGCTACAGAGACCCTGATGGGAGTAGCTACCTTGAAGGGATTTCAGTGGTGGCCGTCCGAACTATTGTTGATTGTTCGGATTTGGTTTTCGCTCAGACCCAGAGCATAAGCTAATAAATGGATGCGTGTTTGACATTGGATTTCGTTCTGTGTGAATTAAATCGATTTCTGTTAATGTATGTCTGTTTGGTGGTGGAGGATATATTCTCTACTTAACACCCCGGTATATATTAATAGTGATTGATCGCATGGCATGAATGGTCAATGTGGCACGCCAAGATGCATATGATCAAGGCTTTTGTTGAAAAGCAGGGCCTTGTGGGATGATCAAAGCATAGCCTATTTCGGCATAGCTTTGTGTATATCGTGACTTCGCGAGCCTCACACCCCGGTATGTGTCAAAAATGGGATATGGACCGTAGGGAGTGCACACGTTTCTTTCTAGCTAGTGGTAGTGTTAGTGCTTTAACATGGCCTGGCATTTTACTTATGTGGATGATGGATTTTGAGGCGCCTCGGATTTTTATAGGCCGATAGTGGTCATATTATAGGTTCAAAGGAACCGGGAAACGTGTGTTCAGGCATAACCAATCCACTACCGATAGGCGGGGACCGGTCCTACCGCATCCAAGGGTCGCCCAGAGGCGTGATCCTGAGGCATCTGCTAGAGTGTCTCTAATCGGAGAGGAGCTTGCCCCTAGCCTCGACTCATGATGGAAATCCAATTTCCAATACGACCTTGCGGTTTTGATTTTAGAACTAGTATGGCGACATGATATATGGTACCCATGCCGTCTATGATTAATACATTATGATTGAAATTGTTTTTGAAGATATATATACACTAATGATAATACCAAATCTGTTTTATCGTATCAAGCATCTTTTGACCATTATAAGGTAAAACCCTATCCTCCGGTTTGCGTTGCATTGTGTGATGGGACTTGGGTCTTATAATGGTTTCATTTTTTCTAAAAAGCATTGCATTGTTTAATGATTTACTTTATTTTATGCACTGGCAATCCAATGGAGTAAACCTGTTCCGCGTTAGCGGCGTGGTCCTGTGATTAGCCTTATTATTAGATAAGTTTAGTTAAGATTTCTCATACCAGTCCCATGACTGACCTGTAGTTTGTTTCACTGGCAAACTCGGGTGCCCTTATTTTCCGCACGGGCAGTCGAGTAGCTTTTTGCAGATATATTTACAGGATCGTGGCTTACAGCTGAAGAGGTATTCGGAAGGCTCTATATCCGTGTATTCCTTCCAGTTGTATATTTGTATTATTTTTCCGCTGCTATTTAAATGTAATTTAAAACTCTGATATTATTGTATTTCTATTATGTAATAAGTATTCATACTCTGTTACATTTTTGTACTCTGATGTAATTGTTGTAATCAGCAATAAAATGTTCTTCAGTTTGTGTTCTGATGTGTGGTGTTCTAAAAGCGTTCCAGCCTTTCCTTTACGGGGAAGTTTGGGTCTTCACATTTGGTATCAGAGCTTTGGTTTACAGAGCTCGAGAACAAGACACATTAGAACTGAACGAAAGAATTCATCAGAAATTGGTTTAGTAATATCCAATGAGAATAACTCGTTAGAGATGGGATCAGTAGTATCCTAGAACGAGCGTGAAGAGTATTATTTTCTTTAAAATAAAAATGAAAACAAATTTAGTTTTGAAAATTTTATCCTAATATACATATTTGAGTATATTATATTTTAATGTGGACAATCGAGTATATAAGGATTTTGAATATACGAGTAATTAACGGATATTCGAAGTTTTAATATATTGGATAGATATAGAATCACACTCTAGTCGCCCGGAGGTAATTCTGGTGATAGGTCGACCATCACCAGTATTTATGTTCGAGTCTCAAAGGTGGGATTTCTATATATTTCCATTGACTGGTATGAGGACCAACACTTAATTAGTACACATTGTTGTGATTTGCACTAAAAATATGATTGTTGGCTATATACAAAAGTTATATATATTTGAAAAGTTAATCACCCAATGGATTGTTGGTTGTGATGTTTGATTATTAGTTTAACTAATAAAAGTGTTGAAATGATAATTAATTTAACTAACAAAATTATGTAAACCAATAAAGTTGAGTTGGTTAATTTAACAACTTTTAGCTCCGTTCCTTTTCGAGGACGAAAAGATTTTATGTGGGGGCGATTGTAACGACCCAGAATTTGGGGCCAATTTAAAATTTTTATTTTAGAAATTTTAAGGGAATTTTTAATATTTAAAGTAATTTACTTTAAATAAGAACGACTAAAATTTTTCTTTAAATGAATAAATTTAGTTTAATTATAAAAAGGAGTTTAAAACAGCGCTGCAGTTTGAAAATTTGAATTTGAACTTTGACTGACTGTACAGGATTCATTATAAATCAGAATTGAACGAAACTAGAAATATTTAAATCTGTTTAATTATATCTTTCCAATGAATCTGAAAAATTGAAATTTCGTTTTAAAAATCAAAAGTTATGGCCAATTCAATTTTTAGTAAATTCATATTATATAGGGCCTGAAAGGCTACTTTTCACATATGAAGGAATTTCGACTCGAAACCACTTCCATTGAGTTCAAAATAACGTTCCTGCATTGAAAAACAGTAAACACTTATATATTTTGAGTTTCGGAGTTTATTTGTTTAAAAATGTATTTTTAATATTAAATATATTGGCCTTTAAAACAGTCATTTTTCAGACGACCTCAGTTTTCGACGAAACCACTTTTGTTGGAACCGGAATGTCAAATTATTGCTAGATTTCAATTTTCATAATTTTTCGAATTAATATGTGAGCGTGGCAAAGGAAAACGTGTTTTGACTGTTTCAGTCAAAATTTAATCGACTAGAAAATGGCCATTTTTCCAACAGTCTCAGAATTCGACGAAATTAGTCTTGTTAGAACCGTATCGTCAAAACATAACTAGAAATAATTTTTCTGGAATTTTTAGAGGTCGTATGTGGCCCCGGTAATTCAAAATGTATGTTTGAATTTAATAATTAAATGATTTATAATTTAATTTAAAGAAAAACATATCGTAACAGCCGAACTGGGTTATCAAACATATTCCATTGTGTCCGGGACGGGGGTTATTAGCTTGGGGCGACACTTTTTGGGTTCGATTTAGAGTTGATAGCAACGAACCATTATTTTTCAAGTTAAAGGAATTAAATAATATAAATTATACACGTATTATACCGTAGCCCTAAACCTAATATTTTGTACAGCCGCCACCCTAAATCCTCAATGGTCGATTTGCTCCCTCCTTCTTCCCCCTCTTTCTCCCCATCCGCACCTCCGTGATTAAAACTTCCGATCAGAAAACGTTAAGCACTTCGAGATGAGTGAAATCAACGGCTGTGATGAATTAATTCGACCTGAGGTGGCCAGAAGTGGAGCTCGAAGTTGCTACATTCCCGAGCATTTTCCACGGCCTCTGGTGGTCCGAGCGGGCCCCTGCTCCTGGCGGCGGGTGGCGGCGGTGAGGTCTTCGACGTGGTAGCACTTGATCTTGGTCCGACGAAGTATGGAGATGGCAAAGTCAATACCTAGTTGCGTGTTAATGGGTTTGTTGGTGATTGGGGAAGATGATGAGTATCAGAAAACAACGGCCTCTTGTTTTATTAGCCAATGTAATTAATTCTATAATTAAATTAATTAAGGAATTTAAATTGTGTTATCTTCAAATGATCATATCTTTTGCAAATGAAATCAGAAATTGATGAAATCCGTCGCATTGGATTCACAACGAAAAAATCCACAACATGGAATTGGCTAGGACCATTTCCGAGCAGATATAATTTTGGCCAACTCTCGAATCTGATTTATTCAGAATTGAACTGACTGTGAGAAATCCTCTTCCTTTTTCTTTTATAAAATTAAAATTTTCTTAATCATGAAACGTATCTTGAGTTGATGTTGTTCTGTGGATTCTCATATGTGATTTGATCGATGGTTGTTGTGTTATTAGATTTGTTAATTAACGATTGTGTTAATTAGAAAAATAGTGAAACCAAACCATCGTGTTGAGTTATTGGATTTGTAAATTATCATTTTGTGATTTGTCGACTCAAATGTTAACAATGGTGTTGATTAGAAAGATAGTCAAAACAAAAATTATCATTTATGTTAAATTTGAATTGACAACATATAATTGTTATTTATGGTTTAATTAGAACGGACATGTCATCCTTGCTTAAGTAGAATCGATGAAATATGAATGTCATCTTGGTTTAACTAGAATTCAAAGAAAAATGTTAACATATGAAAAATATTTTTATATGTCATTAGAATACTTAAAAAGATTAAATTAGAAATGAACATTTTTGTGTCATTAAAAAGATTAAATTAGAAATGAACATTTTTGTGTCATTAAAAAGATTAAATTAGAAATGAACATTTTTGTTAGAGAATAGAATTGGAACAAAAACTCACATTTTTTGTTATTGAATAAGAATTGATACAAAAGTTACATTTTTTGTTAAAATGTAAATAAAGAACAAAAGTTACATTTTTTGTTTAAATGTAATAAAATGACAAAAGTTACACTTTTGTTAATGAGATTATAGAGAGCAAGATTAACACTTTTGTTAATGAGATTTAAAAGCTCAAGATTAACATTTTTGTTAATTAGATTATGGATAGATAAAAATCATATTTTTGTCACATTAAAAAGAATATATAAAAATGAAGATTTTTGTACTTTAAAAAGGAATTATACAAAAATGAAGGTTTTGTCACATTAAAAGGAATTATACAGAAATGACCATTTTTGCCGTATTAAAAAGAATGAACATTTTTATTTACAAAAAAAGGATTAAACAAAATCATCATTTTTGCTTGCATTAGAAGTAATAGACAAAAGCATCTTATTTTTATATTAAAAAGAATCAAATTGAAATGTATATTTTTATACATTAAATAGAATGGATTTGAAATGTATATTTTTATACATTAAATAGAATGGATTTGAAATGTATATTTTTATACATTAAATAGAATGAATTTGAAATGTATGTTTTTATACATTAAAAAGAATGAAATGGGAAAATGTATATTTTTATACATAAAAAGAATGAACTAGTAATGAATATCTTTATACATTAATAAAAAGAGAATGAATTAGTAATGGACATTTTCGTCACATTTAAAAGTATGAAGTAGAAATACATATTTTCTCATTAAAATGAAGGAGACTAAAAATATACCTTTTGATAAATAAATAAATAAATAAGAGTTAAGATCCTTATTGTCATTGGTTATTAAAAGTTGATGTTTTATTTACATTCCTTGTGTAACGACCCGCATTTTACGCATCATAGGATCGTAAAATATTTATTTCTTCCACATACGAAGTCGTATGGTCATGTAACTTTGGGCGACGACTATTGGGGTCATTTCCCATGTTCATGATTTTCCCCGATTTTTAAATGACCATTTTACCCCTAGTTTGCACTGTTTTGGCCATAACTTTTGACTGGGAAGGAACTTTCACCTGAAACCACTTCCATTGGCTCCGGATGATGGTTTCTCTTTCCGTAGAGTGGTCACATTAGCCAAACGGACTCACCGTTTGGGAGATATGGCTGAAACAAGTTTCAGATGGTGAAAAACAGCTTAATCGGGCTTAACCGGGTGATTAACAGCTAGGCCCAAAGGGGAATTTCGGGATTAGGAGTTTAAACGGGCTGTTAGGGTTTGGAGAGTACCTTTTTCTCATTTTTCAGCCGTCACTATTCATTCCTCTTAACCTAGCCATGGCCTCCACTCTCTAAATCTCTCTAAAAACACCCAAAATCACTTCTTAATCAAGGATTAAGGCTTAGAGGCATCAAATCAAGGAGGATTAGCACAAGGACCGAGGTAGAGCTGCTGTTATATATTGGAATTCGTGCAAATCAGAGGTTCACTTCAGATCTGAAAGTTTTATTGTGGCAAAGGTGAGTGATTTGCATAGTTTTTGCACTAATTACGGTTATTAAGGGTAATTAGTGGAGATTAGCGAATTTACACACTAATAAATTCTGTAAAAATATTTAGAAATTCGAAAATAATATTTTATGCCTCTGGTAGAAATTTGGTTCGATTTGATTGAGTTTTGTTAACCCCATGACTAGATTTACTTAAACATGCTTAGGGGAAAATTTGGGGTTTTGACCATGTTTGATCCACTTTACATGCTATGATTTGTGTTATGGTGTTCGTGGTCGATACTATATGTTGCTATGACTGTATGAGATGTTTTGTGATTGTTTAGAAGCGTTAGTTTGGTCAAAAACACTGTCGAATGGCGAAAGACTGTCGCTGGAACGAAGCGCAGGAATTTACCCGGATCGGATCGCCCCCTATGAGCACGATCCGATGGAAGCTCACGCCACGATCCGTTCCACTTCGAAGGCCACGAACCGATGCAGCGCCGTGTCCAAACTAAAGTACACCGATCCGAATCGCTCCAGCTTGGTGGACCACGAACCGATCAGAAGGTGCAATCTGAGATGAGGCGCGACGATCCAGACGAGGTAGCACGACCCGAATCCAATGGGTATTCACGATCCGATCCGATCTGAAGAGCGCGACTCGATCCATCAGAGGTGACCACGACCCGATCCAGTGGAAGGAGCACGATTTGACACCATGGACGATCCGCGAATCGCGATCCGACCCAAGCAAGGGTGATGACCACGATCCGAACTGGGAAGCTGACGATGGCGACCTGAAGCAAAGTGAAGAGGGGAAATTGTAACACCCCACCTCCGTTAAGGTCACTCACAAAGGGAATGCCTTAACTTTGGTGGAGCATTTTAGTAAACAGAACAGAAACTTACAAGACAGATAAAACAGTACTTGAAAAATTTTAACTTTATTACAGCGGAAACAGAAATTAATATGGTTACATCCTTTCAATTTCAGAATTCAAGTACAAAATATCAGTCTTGTACAAAAGCCTTCAAAATGCATGGTTTAAAATCATAATCCCCATGGAACGGAAGCTATACAGAGCCAAGCCATACTTTAAGCACTTCAAGCAAAGAGAAATCCGGGTCAAGCTAAAGTATTTCCCTCCTTGGATAACCTGGGGGGGAAACGGAAGAAAGGAGGCGAAACAACAAGGGTCAGACAAAAAGTCTGGCAAGTCCAGTGACTTTCAGCATATGAACAGATAATAATAATATGATATGAACATAAAACTGGATGTGAGATAACTGTAACAGGTGTAGCAGATATATAGTATAGCAGAATTAGGTGCCACCCTAATGTCTAAATTGAAGCAGGAACGGGTACAGAATACTTTAACAGAAACAGAATGCTAATAATGGGCCTTTACTACCCGATCAGAAACAGACAGAAACAGAAACAGATTTATCCCTACGGAAACAGAATGTAGAATTAGGTGTACACTAGTAATGGGCCTTTACCACCCGAACAGACGGTACCACACAGAAACAGACAGGTGTTACCACCCAACAGAAACGGACGGTACCAACAGAAATAGACAGAACTAAGCGTACCCTAAAACCCTACCCCAAGCGATCGGCTCCCTAATACATAAATATCCTGTGTCGGCCCCACAGTAGGGTGTATCACTCCCTAAAGTGACAACCAATTGGCACAGACCTATTTACAGATGTCACGGCGTCTTACATCCTCAGAGGCAGACCGGGATCCATGCACGCACATGACCCGGTTGGAACGCACCATCAACACCCCTCGCCATTATCAGAATGAACCACTTATAATTAGTTCAGTAAGCGTGCCCGGACCCTACCTACTGTTGGGTCAAAGTTTTGATACCAGAAAGGGTTACTGACTAATATGGGTCCCAAACAACAGATGACACAAGTAATTCCCCTCCTAACCTTGTGTCCCCAGACTAACAGATTTCAGATTTATTTGTTTACAAGTTCAGACATACAGAATTCAGATTTACTAGTTCACAAATTAAGTTAACAAGTTTTCAGACTAACGGATTAGATGTACAGATTTTTCAGATTTGTCTAACTTTGTATTGGACGGGTTTACTACACCTATTAATCCCGTTGGTTTATCCCTATTTTCCCCAATACGTTTTTAGACGTCATTCTTATCTTAGATTTGCATTAATTAATTATTAATGCCCAGACCTCTCACATTAGGTCGCTAGCTTGTGGCCGCTGGATGGGCCGGGCGGTTCCGGGCAGACTTCTGCCACAAGCCAGACCTAACCTCGTGTCTTAAGCAGGTTATGACTAACTTCTCACATTAGAACCTATTGTTTGCGGCCACTGGATGTGCCGGGCGGTTCCGGGCAGAATTACGCCGCAACCTCATTCTAACCTCGAGTTAGCCATGTTTATCTTTGCGGCAAATTAATTAATAATTTACCGTTTATGCGCACGCCCAATATATATATATGCCAATTCAGATTATATCAATAACAGGATGATTATATCAACACAGCAGATAACAGATTTTAGCAGATAGCAGATTTTTCCAGATTATATGACTTAACGGATTTAATAGATTTAGCAACTTAGCAGATTTTGGCATATAACAGGTTAGGCATCTCAACAGACAAATTTAACAGATTTGGCATTTCAATCTAATTAGCAGTCTATGCAATATAACAGAACTAGCAGTTTTAGGCAACTTAGCAAATTAGCAAAATAGGCATTTTCAACGGATTCAGTAAATGACAGATTTAGCAGGTTTAATATTTCTAAAGGTTCTATTTACATGCCTTGCCTAAACATAAATTAGGCCTAAATTCATATGCCTAAATAATTGTCGTGATTCACAATAAGATCATATACTTCCATGTTTGCATACATTTACATAGCGCAGAATATGGACATAATTTACCCTATAACATATGTTCCAATTTTTGTTAAACTAACCTTATACAGCAGATTCACATATAAATTATACCAAATATGATCATTAATTACAATGCATGCCATATATGCAAAATTCCCTATTTAGGTGTAATCACAATAGTAGAGATCCTAATTAATGTAAATCTTTTACACCTACGTTTCCATATCCTTCTTCTTATTAAGTCATGAATCATTATGCAAAATATACCCAACAATCTAAATCTTTAAATCATATCTTCTAAAAAAAAATCAGATCTTGACTTTTATATGCATTTTGTCCAAAGTCTCAAATCATATGTAATCATAAAATGGTTCCTCTTTTGCATAGATCCAAATCTAGTTTACAACATATGCTCATTTTTTTCTAATTAATTACAGATCTAAATTACAACATACACTATGCATACAACATATATAAATTATATGTTCATAGTCAAATTTATGCATCCAATCCCAAGTCACATGTCCAATATATTTTATGCCTCAGACCTAAAGTCATACATTCAATTCAGTCTTGTCAAATTTCGCATCATTCATCCCAAAATTTGCGTTCATACGTTCATCTCTTATGAGATTAGGCACATGCTCGTGGTAGCCTGGCTATAGAAACAGAAAAGAAGAAAAGGGATACAGAACAGTCACAGAAAAACAGATCTGACCGAAGAGAATATATATACAATCTCAGATTCAGAATTAAAAACATATCAAAATTATAATTAACGTTTATAGCGGAAAATAACTGTACTTGCCTTGATTGGATTAAAGAAAGAACTTTAGTTGTTACAGAATTATTGCAGAAGCTTTTATCTCAAATTTGAATTTAGGATGATGTTGATTGACTTCTAGTTTTGATTCTAGCAGAGTAGCGACGCCATTTTTATTTTTAATTAGAAGAAGAGAGCAATGGAGGCTAGAGAATTGTGTTAGAAACTTAGGTTAGGTAGAGTCTAGGGTCATTTTTATAGAGTTTATGAACTGATTAGGACCATCGATGTTGCTTGGATTGATCGTAGCCATTCATTCGAAAGAGAGACCAATTAGAGCCTGCCACCTAGCCCTAATGACAAAGCATGCTTCTGAAAATCGACCAACATAGACTAGGCCAGCCAGGGTGGACTGGGTTCGACCTGGGTCTGGACCAGGTCGACAGCCCTGTCGACAGCCCTGTCGACCTGGCTAGACCAGGTCGACAGCCCAGTCGACCTGGGTGCATTAGGCGGGAATTTTCCCGCCCTGGCCAATTGGGCCCGATTATTAATTTTAAACTTGTTTTTCTGAGCTGTTCGAATTTTAAACTTAATTCAGAAACTTCCGGAGGCTATATCTTCTTCATACGGACTCCGTTTTCGAAAACTCGGACTCTATTTCACGTATTTTTCCGAGACGAACGCAATGGCGTATCCCGTTTCCCTTAGTTCTTTGATTTCAAATTAATTATACTTTAATTTGTTAATTCCACAGTTATAGAATACACGGGGTGTTACATTCTCCCCCACTTAAAAGGATTTCGTCCCCGAAATCTCCAAGTTAAGAAGAATGTGTCCTACCATCCAATCACCCATCTACTCAACCATCATCCACAAGCATCCATTGTCCTTAGAAAACTTCTAATGTTGTATGAACATATGCAAAAGTGTGTGTATATGTTCCTTATCTAATGCAAAGATCAGGCGGTCTACTGATTCAGTTGACCTCCTTAATGCGAAGTATGTCAGTGCCATGAGTCCAACATGTATGCAATAGAATTCTGATGATATATATTATTTCTATATGAGTGCACAATCATTCACTCAAATGCAACATCCAGGTGCTGAATCAACCATTTTGCATCCACAAGAATTGAAAAATGCTCACCCATCCATATGCGGTATGAGAGTGTTTTCGAGCCGATCTAGTGCCTAGTGTGTGTATATGCATCCACGGGCAACCACTAGCAAACACTTGCATCCACTTGCAACCATCAAACATAACATGTCTCAAACACATGTTTACACCCATTAGTTTCTACCTAAAGTTCAAATATTCGATCGATAGGATACAGTCGAATGATGGAAGCGAATACAGATAGAACGAAAATTTGGTTCCCATTAGACATAGGTCCTAAGTATCGGCCCCAAAGACCGAAACCAACATCAAATTGACACCCAGAGGATTACCTTCTTTAGACAATGTCAAAACTGGAAATCCTATAAAAAAATATTTAGATATTTACAGACTACTGGTACAGATCAGGTTCCCTAATGATTCTTAGGAAGCTAAGCATGATAAAATCATACCCCACGAAAACTCAGAATGTATGCGTCATACTTGACGCCTAACACAGATATCCCTCAAACCCCATTCTCAAACAGATGATCCATAACCCTTATGGGTCTGAGTCTATAGCGGAATTCAGAAATAATACTAGTATTAAAGTGCAGAGTATCGATTACAAAATCAAAATACCAGAATCAGAAAAAGCCTTAACTCCATAATCAGATAAAGAAATTAAACCTACTATAGAAATTTTCCTATTTCTATCCTAGCCACTAGCCTCAAGAGTGTTCGCCTGCCCTCCTTGTCCTCGTCTCTTCGGGCAGTCCCTAGTGAAGTGTCCCATCTCCCCACAGTTGAAGCAAGCGCCCTTCCTTTTTCTGCAATCCTTGTTCAGATGAGTTGAGCTCCCACAAGTAAAGCACTTTTTCCCCTTCTTATCTTCATACTTCTCATCCTTCTTTTGTGTTTCCTTTTTGGGCCCCGCTTTCTTATTCTGTGGTTCTTCCTTCTTTGTCTCTTTCGGGCCCTTGCCTTCCTCGTGCAGTAGTGCCATATGCACCAATTTCTCGTAAGTTGCTCCCATGGGTACATGGGTCATGGCTAGGCTATGCAGTGGCTCATTCAATCCTTTAACAAAGCGGAGAGCCTTTTTATGCTGAGTGTTGACTAAATCCAATCTGAATCTTGCTAGTTGGTTGAACTGGTTGACGTATTCCTTGACCGTCATACTTCCTTGCTTAAGAGACAAGAACTTTTCCAATTGTAAACTTCGTTCAGCTTGCGAGAGGAATTTTGTCTCAAACCTTGTTCTGAAATCCATCCATGTCTCAACCGGCCTCTCGGCGTTAGTGACTTCCCACCAGTAGGAAGCTTCGTCTTTGAGCAGCCATACTGCCAACTGTACCTTCTGCCTATCGTCCACCTCGAAGATAACGAATAGATCCTCAGTTTCTTTGAGCCAATTCCTTGCATCTACGAATGATTCAGTTCCTTTGAAATCCTTCCCACCCATGGCCCTAAAATCTCTACAGATCTTTGAGAAAGCAATTGCACGAGGAGGGGGTGGAAGAGGGGGATCATTTGCAGGACCTGCAGTGGCGGTCCTAGCCTCAAGATATTGACGAAACCAACCAGGTACATGAACACCCTCTGGTATCTCAGATGCTTCAGACATGCTGAAATGAAAAAGGAAGGGTTCAATACAAAAAGGACTGAAAGAAAGATATATGGCTCTTGGGGATTATGTTTTTCAAAATAAGCTTTATTTTTTTTTTGAAAATACTTCCTTTCAAAACCTTTTTTTTTTTTGAAAATAATCTTCAAAACTTTTTATAAAATCTGGTAACCTTCAGCTCGGATACCAAGTGTAACACCCCACCTCCGTTAAGGTCACTCACAAAGGGAATGCCTTAACTTTGGTGGAGCAGTTTAGTAAACAGAACAGAAACTTACAAGACAGATAAAACAGTACTTGAAAAATTTTAACTTTATTACAGCGGAAACAGAAATTAATATGGTTACATCCTTTCAATTTCAGAATTCAAGTACAAAATATCAATCTTGTACAAAAGCCTTCAAAATGCATGGTTTAAAATCATAATCCCCATGGAACGGAAGCTATACAGAGCCAAGCCATACTTTAAGCACTTCAAGAAAAGAGAAATCCGGGTCAAGCTAAAGTATTTCCCTCCTTGGATAACCTGGGGGGGAACGGAAGAAAGGAGGCGAAACAACAAGGGTCAGACAAAAAGTCTGGCAAGTCCAGTGACTTTCAGCATATGAACAGATAATAATAATATGATATGAACATAAAACTGGATGTGAGATAACTGTAACAGGTGTAGCAGATATAACAGAAAAACAGAATGATATAAACTATTGTTTTACACTTCTCTGCACTAATACTAGTATAGCAGAATTAGGTGCCACCCTAATGTCTAAATTGAAGCAGGAACGGGTACAGAATACTTTAACAGAAACAGAATGCTAATAATGGGCCTTTACTACCCGATCAGAAACAGACAGAAACAGAAACAGATTTATCCCTACGGAAACAGAATGTAGAATTAGGTGTACACTAGTAATGGGCCTTTACCACCCGAACAGACGGTACCACACAGAAACAGACAGGTGTTACCACCCAACAGAAACAGACGGTACCAACAGAAATAGACAGAACTAAGCGTACCCTAAAACCCTACCCCAAGCGATCGGCTCCCTAATACATAAATATCCTGTGTCGGCCCCACAGTAGGGTGTATCACTCCCTAAAGTGACAACCAATTGGCACAGACCTATTTACAGATGTCACGGCGTCTTACATCCTCAGAGGCAGACCGGGATCCATGCACGCACATGACCCGGTTGGAACGCACCATCAACACCCCTCGCCATTATCAGAATGAACCACTTATAATTAGTTCAGTAAGCGTGCCCGAACCCTACCTACTGTTGGGTCAAAGTTTTGATACCAGAAAGGGTTACTGACTAATATGGGTCCCAAACAACAGATGACACAAGTAATTCCCCTCCTAACCTTGTGTCCCCAGACTAACAGATTTCAGATTTATTTGTTTACAAGTTCAGACATACAGAATTCAGATTTACTAGTTCACAAATTAAGTTAACAAGTTTTCAGACTAACGGATCAGATGTACAGATTTTTCAGATTTGTCTAACTTTGTATTGGATGGGTTTACTACACCTATTAATCCCGTTGGTTTATCCCTATTTTCCCCAATACGTTTTTAGACGTCATTCTTATCTTAGATTTGCATTAATTAATTATTAATGCCCAGACCTCTCACATTAGGTCGCTAGCTTGTGGCCGCTGGATGGGCCGGGCGGTTCCGGGCAGACTTCTGCCATAAGCCAGACCTAACCTCGTGTCTTAAGCAGGTTATGACTAACTTCTCACATTAGAACCTATTGTTTGCGGCCACTGGATGTGCCGGGCGGTTCCGGGCAGAATTACGCCGCAAACTCATTCAAACCTCGAGTTAGCCATGTTTATCTTTGCGGCCAATTAATTAATAATTTACCGTTTATGCGCACGCCCAATATATATATATGCCAATTCAGATTATATCAATAACAGGATGATTATATCAACACAGCAGATAACAGATTTTAGCAGATAGCAGATTTTTCCAGATTATATGGCTTAACGGATTTAATAGATTTAGCAACTTAGCAGATTTTGGCATATAACAGGTTAGGCATCTCAACAGACAAATTTAACAGATTTGGCATTTCAATCTAATTAGCAGTCTATGCAATATAACAGAACTAGCAGTTTTAGGCAACTTAGCAAATTAGCAAAATAGGCATTTTCAACGGATTCAGTAAATGACAGATTTAGCAGGTTTAATATTTCTAAAGGTTCTATTTACATGCCTTGCCTAAACATAAATTAGGCCTAAATTCATATGCCTAAATAATTGTCGTGATTCACAATAAGATCATATACTTCCATGTTTGCATACATTTACATAGCGCAGAATATGGACATAATTTACCCTATAACATATGTTCCAATTTTTGTTAAACTAACCTTATACAGCAGATTCACATATAAATTATACCAAATATGATCATTAATTACAATGCATGCCATATATGCAAAATTCCCTATTTAGGTGTAATCACAATAGTAGAGATCCTAATTAATGTAAATCTTTTACACCTACGTTTCCATATCCTTCTTCTTATTAAGTCATGAATCATTATGCAAAATATACCCAACAATCTAAATCTTTAAATCATATCTTCTAAAAAAAATCAGATCTTGACTTTTATATGCATTTTGTCCAAAGTCTCAAATCATATGTAATCATAAAATGGTTCCTCTTTTGCATAGATCCAAATCTAGTTTACAACATATGCTCATTTTTTTCTAATTAATTACAGATCTAAATTACAACATACACTATGCATACAACATATATAAATTATATGTTCATAGTCAAATTTATGCATCCAATCCCAAGTCACATGTCCAATATATTTTATGCCTCAGACCTAAAGTCATACATTCAATTCAGTCTTGTCAAATTTCGCATCATTCATCCCAAAATTTGCGTTCATACGTTCATCTCTTATGAGATTAGGCACAGGCTCGTGGTAGCCTGGCTATAGAAACAGAAAAGAAGAAAAGGGATACAGAACAGTCACAGAAAAACAGATCTGACCGAAGAGAATATATATACAATCTCAGATTCAGAATTAAAAACATATCAAAATTATAATTAATGTTTATAGCGGAAAATAACTGTACTTGCCTTGATTGGATTAAAGAAAGAACTTTAGTTGTTACAGAATTATTGCAGAAGATTTTATCTCAAATTTGAATTTAGGATGATGTTGATTGACTTCTAGTTTTGATTCTAGCAGAGTAGCGACGCCATTTTTATTTTTAATTAGAAGAAGAGAGCAATGGAGGCTAGAGAATTGTGTTAGAGACTTAGGTTAGGTAGAGTCTAAGGTCATTTTTATAGAGTTTATGAACTGATTAGGACCATCGATGTTGCTTGGATTGATCGTAGCCATTCATTCGAAAGAGAGACCAATTAGAGCCTGCCACCTAGCCCTAATGACAAAGCATGCTTCTGAAAATCGACCAACATAGACTAGGCCAGCCAGGGTGGACTGGGTTCGACCTGGGTCTGGACCAGGTCGACAGCCCTGTCGACAGCCCTGTCGACAGCCCTGTCGACCTGGCCAGACCAGGTCGACAGCCCAGTCGACCTGGGTGCATTAGGCGGGAATTTTCCCGCCCTGGCCAATTGGGCCCGATTATTAATTTTAAACTTGTTTTTCTGAGCTGTTCGAATTTTAAACTTAATTCAGAAACTTCCGGAGGCTATATCTTCTTCATACGGACTCCGTTTTTCAAAAACTCGGACTCTATTTCGCGTATTTTTCCGAGACGAACGCAATGGCGTATCCCGTTTCCCTTAGTTCTTTGATTTCAAATTAATTATACTTTAATTTGTTAATTCCACAGTTATAGAATACACGGGGTGTTACAGAAATGAAGACCGATTCGGATGAAGATGATGACCAAAACCCGAGATGCAAAGGTAGTCCAAATGAGAAGCTAGAGCCCAAGATCCAGATGGGAATCAACGAGTTTGCTTCATGATTGGGCTTTGCTGCGGGACGAGTGTTAAGGGGTTATCGATGTCTATAGCTTTGGACCACTATGGTAGGAGGTACGAAGGCGGATTCAGGGCCATTATGGCATCGGTAGAACCAAGGGCTACGACCAATGAAGCGAGTCATTGAAATGTTTGGTCATGACTCTAAGTGTTTGGCTTGGTCACAGCAGGGTTTCTACAAGTCGGGATCCGTCGTTACCTCAATTTGTCTAGTGTTCCAAAGTGGTAGATATCGTATGTTTTACGCACTGAGTGAGATATGTGAGGATGGTTGCCATGGATGATTTGTTTGCTATCATTATGACATGCACACTCCACCCCCCCCCCCTTTGTATCCTTACACTATTTATTATGGCACCTTAGAGCATTGTACGGTATGTGGTACTAACTCTTTGGTTGCAGGTCCAGGTTCAGGTATGGTTTAGTATACCTGTTATTATTCTGTCTAGATGCTTATCGCTCATACCAGGCTTTATGTATGACCCAGAGTTTTATGTCTCCTCTTATCACTCTGGGTGCTCACACGAGCAGACTAGAGACAGGTTAGCTGGTGATGCACGGGTAGATGATCCGGAGACGGGCAGGAGGCTTCCACGTAATACATATATATAGTATTCTCCCTGTGTTGTTGAAGATCACTGCTTGGGCATTGGTGGTGTATCTTCTACTTTGACTTTCTTTTGTTTAGAGACAGTAGACTTTGAAAAGTTGTAATAAGCTGTATTTGGATTTCCGCTGCTCTGATGTTGATGTTGATTTTAGCTATCAGCTTATGCACTGTCTCACCTGTTTTATGTCAAGTATGTTATCATTATTATATTTTATCCCATGCGCTGTGAGACATTCTACAAGTTCCTTGATTAGTTCATTCTCTTCTTTTCTTTCTTCTGACGACCGTCCCGTGCTAGTCGGGCATGTGTACAGCGCACTTTCGGAGGAAATGCAGGCTGGTGCGGGGCGGGCCGTCACACTTGGTATCAGAGCTCTAGGTTGCGTAGTTAACCTAGGGAAGTTATCAGGGAGAGATAATATACGTATACGAGAGAGCGTATTTGTGATTACTTTGGTTTTTAAAAGCTATATATATATATATATATATATATATATATATATATATACACACAATTACTATTATAAGAATGAAGTCGTACTGCACTAGCACCACTATGGAGTCGTTAATCGTTTCCTTTTTCAGATTGACGATGAGCCGATATACTAGAGGTGCTGGTAGGGGAGCCAATAATGGGGATGCTGCTGACATGAGGACGATGTTTACTGACCTCATGAGAGAGATGCTTAGAGATGTACAGAGGGCAGCTCCCAATGGTGGAAATGGTGGTGGTCCAATAGTGCAGGCGCCAAGAGTCGACTTCGCCAAGCTGAATAAGGATTATACTAGCCTTGGCGGGAAGTCGTTCCACGGAACGGAGTCGGCCACGGATGTTCAGGATTGGTTGGATAGTTGCGAACGTATCTTCGAGGATTTGGGTATCGAGGATGCAATGAAGAGAAAGCTAGCGTCCCGTCAGCTGCAAGGGCGGGCAATGAATTGGTGGAATGCTATAAAGGCAGCTACTCCCGAAGATCAGATTACTTGGGAGCAGTTTAAAGCTCGCTTTAGCGAGAAGTACATTCCAGCTGCTCAGAAGTCAGTGCTGTTTAAGAAATTCCTGGAGCTCAAGCAGAATGGCAGAGCTGTCTCGGAGTACATTGCTTAATTCGACACTTTGTCGAAATATGGGTTATCTCTTATTGATACTGCCGAGAAGAAGAATGAGAAATTCATAACTGGTTTGGATCAGTACTTAGGGGAAAAGCTTATTAACCACATCGATGAGACGTTTGAGTCGATTGTGGGGAAAGCATTAAGATCAGAAAGTCTCTACCCTAAGTCGAAGACTGAGGTTGCATCTGCAGATGAGCCAAAGCCACAAGAAAGTGGTGGAGGCAAGGGTGGTTCCCAGAATAAGAGAAAGCATAACCAAGCTAAGGATGGCCAGAAGAAAAAGAATAAGCAAGATGTTGAGTGCTTCAGCTGTGGTAAGAAGGGCCATTATGCTAGTAATTGTCGGGCCAAGCCAGCGGATAGGAAGTGCTTCAACTGTGGCCAAATGGGACATCACAAGGACAAGTGTCCACAGCCCCCTAAGGAAAAGCAAATGGTGAAAGCCTACGCTCTTAATGCTATTCCTTCTTCGTCGAATGCCCCAACAGCGGCGGAGAAGGGAAAGAATGTCGTCATTCAAGGTATGCTTTCTGTTTATGATGTTCCTGTTAGAGTTTTGTTTGATACCGGAGCTTCCAGTTCTTTCATATCTAGTGACCTGGTAGATAGGTTGGGATTGGAGCCCAAGATTGTCGATAGACCTTTAGTAGTGACGAACCCGATTGGTGGTTCGACTAACCTTAGCATGATTTGTCGTAATGTGGTCTTATCGAGTCATGGATGCATGTTTGTTTGTGATTGCTTTGTTTTGGGCTTTACTGGGTTTGGCATTATTTTGGGAGTAGATTGGCTCCAAAGATACGGGGTGGTGGCAGACTGTGAGGGCTTGTTGGTGACAGCTAGAGCGGATGATGGGCGGAGGATAGTGTTTGGTGGTCTACCCAGTAAGGGGGTATTGGCTAGTTTTCTAAACTCCCTCGACATTCCGCATAGTGAGTTGTCAGGTTTACCCGTGGTTGGCCAGTATCCGGATGTTTTCGAAGAAGTGACCGGACTTCCACCACACCGAGAGATTGAGTTTCGTATTGATTTGGTAAAGGATGCCAGGCCTATAGTGATGCCACTTCGTCGTATGGCACCAAGAGAGCAGCGAGAGCTCGAGGTGCAAGTCAGCGATCTTTTGAAGAAGGGATTTATCAGAAGGAGTGTTTCTGAATGGGGAGCACCAGTTGTGTTTGCTACCAAGGCGGATGGTTCCCTTCGTTTGTGTGTAGACTACCGCGAGTTGAATAAAGTGACGAGGAAGAACAAGTATCCTCTACCGCGGATAGATGATTTGTTCGATCAGTTGAGTGGCGCGAGAGTATTTTCTCAGTTGGATCTCGCGACAGGTTTTCATCAGCTTAGGGTGGAAGCTGAAAGTATAGCTAAAACGGCATTTCGGACGCCGTCTGGATTTTATGAGTGGTTGGTCATGCCATTCGGGCTGACCAATGCCCCAGCATATTTTGTGGGTCTTATGAATAGGGTATTCATAGATCAGTTGAATAAGTTTGTCCTTGTGTTCGTTGATGATATTTTGGTCTATTCGAGGACAGAGGAAGAACACAAGGAACATTTAAGAGTACTGATGGAGGTGTTGAGAAAACACCAATTGAAAGCAAAGTTTTCTAAGTGTCACTTCTGGAAGAGGGAAGTGAGGTTCTTGGGCCATGTTGTATCAGAGAATGGTATTGCCGTGGACCCGGCAAAGGTGGCTACGGTACAGGATTGGCCTACGCCCAAGAATGCAACGGATGTAAGAAGTTTCTTGGGATTAGCTGGATATTATCGTAAGTTTATCCAAGGTTTCTCCAAGACAGCAGCACCATTGACCCAGTTGACCAAGAAGAATCAAGCTTTTGTCTGGGATGAAAGGTGCGAGAATGCATTCAAAAGTCTAAAGGACAAGTTGACAAGCGCACCAGTGTTAGTCATTCCTAAGGGGGATGAAGAGATGACGGTATACACGGACGCCTGTGGTACCGGACTGGGTGCTGTATTGATGCATGGCGGTAGAGTTATAGCTTATGCAAGTCGGCAATTGAAACCGCACGAGAGAAGATACCCTACCCATGATTTAGAGTTGGCAGCGATCGTGTTCGCGTTAAAGATGTGGAGACACTATCTCTTGGGAGAAAGATTTGAGCTGTTTACAGATCATAAGTCGTTAAAGTATCTCTTCTCTCAGAAAGATCTGAATCTCCATCAGCAGAGATGGTTAGAGTTCTTAGCTTCCTATGATTTTGACATCGCATACACACCGGGAAAGGGCAATGCGGTGGCCGATGCGTTGAGTAGAAGACACGCCAGCTTAGGGGCTATGTTCCTTGAATGGAAGCAGCTGGAGTTTATCGCGGGGTTTGATTTCAGACCAAAGTGCGAATTGGATCCAGAAATGTTAGCAAGTTTGACGATCAGACCCACTTTGATTGAGCGGATCGGCTCTAGTCAGAGGGACGATCCTAACCTATTGGAAATCATCTCCAAGTTAGAGATGTGTGTCGATGAGGAGATGAACAAGTATGGGCTTGATCGAGAGGGATGGCTTAGAAAGAATGGAAAGCTTGTTGTACCCAATGTCAATGGATTGAGGGATGAAGTGCTTAGGGAATGTCATCACTCAAAACTGACTATACATCCCGGTGGTAATAAGATGTATCGAGACATGAGACAGACTTACTACTGGGAAGGGATGAAAAGGGACGTTGGGAAGTTTATATCCAAATGCATGAATTGCCAGCTAGTTAAAGCCGAACAAAAGAAGCCTAGTGGGTTATTGCAACAATTAGAAATTCCCGAATGGAAATGGGAGCAAGTCTCGATGGATTTCATCGATGGTTTACCAAGGATTAGATCGGGACATGATAGCATTTGGGTGATTGTGGATCGATTGACTAAAAGTGCAAGGTTTATACCAGTCAAATCGACCAGAACGGCAGCTAAGTTAGCAGAATTATATATGAAGTGGGTAGTGAGATTTCATGGAGTACCTAAAAGCATTGTGAGCGACCGAGACCCGTTGTTCACTAGTGGGTTTTGGAAGAGCTTACAAGAGGCTCTAGGGTCAGAGTTACATCTCAGTACCGCATATCATCCTCAGACCGACGGTCAGACGGAGAGGGTGAACCGTATTTTGGAAGATCTCTTGAGAGCATGTATATTTGATTTTGGTGGATCATGGGATGACCATTTGCATCTAGTAGAGTTTGCATATAATAATAGCTACCAATCCAGTATCGGTATGGCTCCGTTTGAAGCTTTGTACGGAAGACCGTGCAACTCACCATCATGTTGGGTAGAGACTGGCGAGAAGTTTATGCTTGGACCAGATGTGGTGAGGGAAACTTCAGATAAGGTTAAGATCATTCAACAACGAATGAAGGCTGCCCAAGATAGGCAGAAGAGTTATGCTGATAAGAGGAGAAGAGACTTAACATTCTCCATTGGCGACTTAGTGTTTGTCAAGATTTCTCCGTTGAAGAGCGTAATACGATTTGGCAGGAGAGGCAAGTTGGCACCAAGATTTGTTGGCCCATTCCCTGTTCTTGAACTAGTCGGGAATTTGGCATACAGAATTGACTTACCGGAGAAGATGGCGGGAGTTCATGACGTATTTCATGTTTCCCAACTAAGGAAGTTCGTTCACGACTCAGATATGACTATTTCACCTGATCAGTTAGAGGACTTCGAAGTAGAACCCGAGGCGGTTGGGAACCGCAAGCCGGCCCGTATTGTCGAGCACGACATGAAGCAACTTCGAAGGAAGGCGGTGAAGCTAGTCAAGGTACAGTGGAGCGAGAACGAGAATGATTGTACATGGGAGACAGAGGAGAACATTAGGAAATCACACCCAGAACTCTTTGCCTGGTAAGATTTTGACTTCGATTTAGTTTTCCGCATGCTAGGATAGACTTGTTTGCTTGTTTTGCATGATTGATTGTTGTATGTGGTTGTTAGGCATGCGGGATCCTTTGTATGTTTTGGGTTAAGGAATTTCGGGGGCGAAATTTCTTAAAGGGGGGAGAGTGTAACGACCCGCATTCTACGCATCATAGGTCGTAAAATATTTATTTCTTCCACATACGAAGTCGTATGGTCATGTAACTAACTTTGGGGGACGACTATTGGGGTCATTTCCCATGTTCATGATTTTTCCCGATTTTTAAATGACCATTTTACCCCTAGTTAGCACTGTTTTGGCCATAACTTTTGACTGGGAAGGAACTTTGACTTGAAACCACTTTCATTGGCTCCGGATGATGGTTTCTCTTTCCGTAGAGTGGTCACATTAGCCAAACAGACTCACCGTTTGGGAGATATGGCTGAAACAAGTTTCAGATGGTGAAAAACAGCTTAATCGGGCTTTACCGGGTGATTAACAACTAGGCCCAAAGGGGAATTTCGGGATTAGGAGTTTAAAAGGGCTGTTAGGGTTTGGAGAGTACCTTTTTCTCATTTTTCAGCCGTCACTATTCATTCCTCTTAACCTAGCCATGGCCTCCACTCTCTAAATCTCTCTAAAAACACCCAAAATCACTTCCTAATCAAGGATTAAGGTTTAGAGGCATCAAATCAAGGAGGATTAGCACAAGGACCGAGGTAGAGCTGCTGTTATATATTGGAATTCGTGCAATCAGAGGTTCACTTCAGATCTGAAAGTTTTATTATGGCAAAGGTGAGTGATTTGCATAGTTTTTGCACTAATTACGGTAATTAAGGGTAATTAGTGGAGATTAGCGAATTTACACACTAATAAATTCTGGAAAAATATTTAGAAATTCGAAAATAATATTTTATGCCTCTGGTAGAAATTTGGTTCGATTTAATTAAGTTTTGTTAACCCCATGACTAGATTTACTTAAACATGCTTAGGGGAAAATTTGGGGTTTTGACCATGTTTGATCCACTTTACATGCTATGATTTGTGTTATGGTGTTCGTGGTCGATACTATATGTTGCTATGACTGTATGAGATGTTTTGTGATTGTTTAGAAGCGTTAGTTTGGTCAAAAACGCCATCGAATGGCGAAAGACTGTCGCTGGAACGAAGCGCAGGAATTTACCCGGATCGGATCGCCCCCTATGAGCACGATCCGATGGAAGCTCACGCCACGATCCGTTCCACTTCGAAGGCCACGAACCGATGCAGCGCCGTGTCCAAACTAAAGTACACCGATCCGAATCGCTCCAGCTTGGTGGACCACGAACCGATCAGAAGGTGCGATCCGAGATGAGGCACGACGATCCAGACGAGGTAGCACGACCCGAATCCAATGGGTATTCACGATCCGATCCGATCTGAAGAGCGCGACTCGATCCATCAGAGGTGACCACGACCCGATCCAGTGGAAGGAGCACGAGTTGACACCATGGACGATCCGCGAATCGCGATCCGACCCAAGCAAGGGTGATGACCACGATCCGAACTGGGAAGCTGACGATGGCGACCTGAAGCAAAGTGAAGAGGGGAAATGAAGACCGATTCGGATGAAGATGATGACCAAAACCCGAGATGCAAAGATAGTCCAAATGAGAAGCTAGAGCCCAAGATCCAGATGGGGATCAACGAGTTCGCTTCATGATTGGGCTTTGCTGCGGGACGAGTGTTAAGGGGTTATCGATGTCTATAGCTTTGGACCACTATGGTAGGAGGTACGAAGGCGGATTCAGGGCCATTATGGCATCGGTAGAACCAAGGGCTACGACCAATGAAGCGAGTCATTGAAATGTTTGGTCATGACTCTAAGTGTTTGGCTTGGTCACAGCAGGGTTTCTACAAGTCGGGATCCGTCGTTACCTCAATTTGTCTAGTGTTCCAAAGTGGTAGATATCGTATGCTTTACGCACTGAGTGAGAGATGTGAGGATGGTTGCCATGGATGATTTGTTTGCTATCATTATGACATGCACACTCCACCCCCCCCCCCCCCCGTATCCTTACACTATTTATTATGGAACCTTAGAGCATTGTACGGTATGTGGTACTAACTCTTTGGTTGCAGGTTCAGGTATGGTTTAGTATACCTGTTATTATTCTGTCTAGATGCTTATCGCTCATACCAGGCTTTATGTCTGACCCAGAGTTTTATGTCTCCTCTTATTACTCTGGGTGCTCACACGAGCAGACTAGAGACAGGTTAGCTGGTGATGCACGGGTAGATGATCCGGAGACGGGCAGGAGGCTTCCACGTAATACATATATATAGTATTCTCCCTGTGTTGTTGAAGATCACTGCTTGGGCATTGGTGGTGTATCTTCTACTTTGACTTTCTTTTGTTTAGAGACAGTAGACTTTGAAAAGTTGTAATAAGCTGTATTTGGATTTCCGCTGCTCTGATGTTGATGTTGATTTTAGCTATAAGCTTATGCACTGTCTCACCTGCTTTATGTCAAGTATGTTATCATTATTATATTTTATCCCATGCGCTGTGAGACATTCTACAAGTTCCTTGATTAGTTCATTCTCTTCTTTTCTTTCTTCTGACGACCGTCCCGTGCTAGTCGGGCATGTGTACAGTGCACTTTCGGAGGAAATGCAGGCTGGTGCGGGGCGGGCCGTTACACCTTGATGTAAATAAAACTAGAATGAAAAGTTATATTTTTGTTTGCAATTTTAGATGCAAACAAACATTAAAATAAAATTTATATTTTTATTTGTATCCCTTGTTGAAATAAAAATGAAATTAAAAGGTTGGATTTTTATTTGCATTCTTTGATGCAAATAAAAACTTGAATTACAAAGGTCACACTTTTTGTTTGCAACTAAAAATGCAAATAAGAGCCTAGATTAAAGAAGATACATTTTTCGTTTGTATTTTTGTTACAAATGCAAGAATAGAATAAAACATAGGAAAAACCCATTTTTAATGCTAATAATAGAAAGAGTAGAAATATATACGTATTTCTTAATGAAATATGTTTCACATTAAAAACACATTTTTAATGTTAACCTTAGAAACTTAGAAAAACAATATCATTTTTAATGTAAAACAAAGATTACATTTTATACAATGTAAAAAGAATGTCATTTGTAGGTAATATAAAGAGATTACATCTCATTGTAAGTGAGTCAACATTAGAACTCACATTTTTTTTATGTAAATGAATCAGTAGAAAAGATTCATTGTTTGATAAATTATGTCAACATGAGAACTTACATTTCTATTATATATGAAATGATTCATCATTATATATGTTTATGATGCTGAAATGTTACACTCCCATTTACAAGTTACCCGACTTGTTTATGTGATTGGGACGATAATTTTCACACATCGCCCAAGCGCCCAAATGATTTATGATTTGCTTGATGGATGAAACCCCACACGGGTTTTGGGATGATTTTGGATACACAATAATCCCAATATTTAGTTATCTATCAATCGATGGATTGACAGTCTGTGATGAGCGTCAGTTATTTACTTTAATGCTCACACAATTATAGATTCCACTTTGGTCGTCATTTGGATGTTTGATAATTATTTATCATGATTGTCGATTCCATACAAAATATATGGTTGTTGGTTGAGTCACATTCCAATAAAGAATATTCTAGGAAAAGAATATTGTAGAAAATATATATATGAAAAGAATATTTTAGAAAAGAATATATTTTGAGAAAATATATTTTCATTGAAATAAACTAGTTATTAACTAGAATAAATCATAAAATTTAGATTTAATGAGTTTTCCAATTTGTTAAGATTTAATTTAAGTTAAATTAAATAAATTAGATTTTGTGTTGTCGTGAATAGCGTCTTAAATAACACTGTTCTTAAACCCCATATGAAAAGAATAATCTTTTAATTTAGATTATTAAAGTTTTCATTTAGTAATTGAAATAAGATGAAGTGTGAGTCAGGTTTATTGTGAACTGTGTTTCTAAGCGACATTTGTTCTTTAACCCAACTGACAGCGAAAGTATGATTTGGAATTTATAAATCTTTTATTAAGATTTAAATGGAAATTTTCCAAAGGTAAAGTTTTCCAATTTAATACATTGAATGGGAATTGAATAGGATTCGAATTAGTTATAACCGAGATAAGATTCCGTAAAAGAAGAACGATACTACATATGGAATTTAAAAGGCTTTGTCGTTATTCCATTTATATTATGGGTCGGATATAGAAATTTATAACAATTATATATTGAATGGATTTCTGTGAATATTCCATATTTCATGGAAGATTATTTTGGGTTTACCGTGAACTATGTTTTCAAATGACATTAGTTCTTTAACCCAGTTAAAGATATGATTAATTTCTTGGATTTAAATAATCATTAAATAATGATTTTTAATATCTTAATTCAAATTGAGATTTTAATAAACCCTTTAAAAGAATGATTTAAGTGCAAAGTTAAGGAATTTATCTTTGATAGAATAATTTGAATATTTTATTTAAAAGAATATTCTGAATTGGAATGAGACGTTGGATGTGTTTTTTTTATAGTACTCGATTTTTTATTATAAAAACACGAGAGTTATTCGGAAAGACCGGGTTTAACCCATTCCGAATAATTTCTACGACGATGAAGAGTCGAAGATAAAGACGGTGGTTGAAGGCCGACGATCTTCACATCTAATGGATGTGTTGCTACAGAGACCCTGATGGGAGTAGCTACCTTGAAGGGATTTCAGTGGTGGCCGTCCGGACTATTGTTGATTGTTCGGATTTGGTTTTCGCTCAGACCCAGAGCATAAGCTAATAAATGGATGCGTGTCTGATATTGGATTTCGTTCCGTGTGAATTAAATCGATTTCTGTTAATGTATGTCTGTTTGGTGGTGGAGGATTTATTCTCTACTTAACCACCCGGTATATATTAATAGTGATTGATCGCATGGCGTGAATGGTCAATGTGGCACGCCAAGATGCATATGATCAAGGCTTTTGTTGAAAAGCAGGGCCTTGTGGGATGATCAAAGCATAGCCTATTACGGCATAGCTTTGTGTATATCGTGACTTCGCGAGCCTCACACCCCGGTATGAGTCAAAAACGGGATATGGACCGTAGGGAGTGCACACGTTTCTTTCTAGCTAGTGGTTGTGTCGGTGCTTTAACACGGCCTGGCATTTTACTTATGTGGATGATGGATTTTGAGGCGCCTCGGATTTTTATAGGCCGATAGTGGTCATATTATAGGTTCAAAGGAACCGGGAAACCTGTGTTCAGGCATAACCAATCCATTGCCGATAGGTGGGGACCGGCCCTACCGCATCCAAGGGTCGCCCAGAGGTGTGATCCTGAGGCATCTGCTAGAGTGTCTCGAATCGGAGAGGAGCTTGCCCCTAGCCTCGACTCATGATGGAAATCCAATTTCCAATACGACCTTGCGGTTTTGATTTTAGAACTAGTATGGCGACATGATATATGGTACCATGCCGTCTATGATTAATACATTATGATTGAAATTGTTTTTGAAGACATATATACACTAATGATAATATCAAATCCGTTTTATCGTATCAAGCATCTTTTGACCATTATAAGGTAAAACCCTATCCTCCGGTTTGTGTTGCATTGTGTGATGGGACTTGGGTCTTATAATGGTTTCATTTTTTCTAAAAAGCATTGCGTTGTTTAACGATTTACTTTATTTTATGCACTGGCAATCCAATGGAGTAAACCCGTTCTACGTTAGCGGCGTGGTCCTGTGATTAGCCTTATTATTAGATAAGTTTAGTTAAGATTTTTCATACCAGTCCCATGACTGACCTGTAGTTTGTTTCACTGGCAAACTCGGGTGCCCTTATTTTCCACACGGGTAGTCGAGTAGCTTTTTGTAGATATATTTACAGGATCCTGGCTTACAGCTGAAGAGGTATTCGAAAGGCTCTGTATCCGTGTATTCCTTCCAGTTGTATATTTGTATTATTTTTCCGCTGCTATTTAAATGTAATTTAAAACTCTGATATTATTGTATTTCTATTATGTAATAAGTATTCATACTCTGTTACGTTTTTGTACTCTGATGTAATTGTTGTAATCAGCAATAAAATGTTCTTCAATTTGTGTTCTGATGTGTGGTGTTCTAAAAACGTTCCAGCCTTTCCTTTACGGGGAAGTTTGGGTCTTCACAAAATTGATTGTGATATTAAATATATATATACACTATATATAAAATACATATATGCATTGTATAAAATTGGGATTGATTGACTGTGGTTGTGATGAATGGTTGGATTAAATTGTGGAATTATTGAATGGAATAATTATGTATGGTGCAAGCCTAGGTTAGAAGAGGAGCAGTGCTCAGACACTATGTTGGTGCTACAACACCCAGCCATTATAATGCCGAAATTTTCTAAAATGAACTAAATAAAATATTCATGTGTTGAATAAATTTTTGAACAATAAAAATATTATTTTTATTGTATGTATGAACCACTAAAAATATTCATGTGTTGAATAAATTCTTTGAACAATGAAAATATCCTTTTTATTGTATGTATGAACAACTAAAAATATTCATGTGTTGAATAAATTCGTTGAACAATAAAAATATCAATTTTATTATATGTATGAACTACTAAAAATATTCATGTGTTGAATAAATTTTTTGAACAATAAAAATATCATTTTTATTGTATGTATGAACCATTAAAAATATTCATGTGTTGAATAAATTCTTTAAATAATAAAAATATCATTTTTATTGTATGTATGAACAAATAAAAATAACCATGTGTTGAAATAAATATTTATTTGCTATAAATATTATTTTTAACATGTATGTGAAGTAATAAAAATAGTTATGTATTAAAATATAATTTTGTTCGCCAAGAATATTATTTTTAACATATATATGAACTATATAAAATAAAAATGTGTTGAATAATATTTTTGTTCGCCAAAAATATTATTTTCAACATGTATGTAAAGTTATAAAAATAACCATGTGTGGAAATATATTTTTGTTCGCCAAAAGTATTATTTTTAACATGTATGTGAAGTAATAAAAATAACCATGTGTGGAAATATATTTTTGTTTGCCAAAAATATTATTTTTAACATGTATGTGAAGTAATAAAAATAGTCATGTGTGGGAATATATTTTTGTTCGCCAAAAATATTATTTGTAACATGTGTGTGAAGCGAATAAAAAAGTCATATGTTGAAATAAATATTTGTTCGCTAATAATATTATTTTTAGCTTAGGTATGCATATATATATATATATATATATATATGTATATATATACACACATGCTAAGCAGGTAAATGGACTCGCTATTGAGTAAAGAATTTATTTGCGTGCCCGACAAATTGGTACACCTTAATGAGTTGGATGCGCAATTTTATTATTATATAAACTCCTATGAATGAAATTGGATGCAGTGTGATGGTTGTTCTGTGTGAGATTATAAACAACGCTATAGGATAGCAATAAATAAATTATGAACAACATCACATGGTATACTACATGAAGACAGCATATCCTATCATATTCCATATAAGCATTTGGAGCTTATATGGCGAGATTGGAATTACTATACAAGCGAGAGGCTTGTATGGCGATGACTACATTTCAGGTTGAACCAAAGACGAATTATTGATATCATAGCATAACATATTCCATATAAGCAACAGGGGCTTATATGACAAGGTTGAGATTACTATACGAGCGAGACACTTGTATGGCGATGATAGAATTACAGGTTGAACTGAGGACTGATATGGACTAAATAAAATGTAAAGGTAAATTGCAGGAATTAACAAAAACCCCACACAGGTCTGGAGAGGACAATAATTCACGTCTCTCTTGATTTTAAATGCGACACAAGGATTATTTATTTTCCAACACTGGACAAGGTGACGAGATATAATATCTAGAGATATGATCTTTACACTCTTCCTTGGGCATTGATAGGTCACTAAAATTGTATATGCTTTTCTGGATTTATTGGGTGCCTAATATAGCCCAATAAATTTCCAAAACGCTCTCCGAACAAAGGAGGTTATGGCGAAATTTTCCGAAATTTAAATACGTTAGCTTATTATTTGAAGAGTTAAATGGTTTGGAAATCGTTGAATAAATTATATAATTTATATATAATATAAATTAAAATTAAATGAATCGCGTGTGGTAGTTCGCGATTTGAAATCGTAACTTTAAACGATTATACCGAGAGATCCGACCGTGGGATTTTTCTAAAACCGGAACCGTTGGGTTTGCTTTGGAAAGATCTTTCCAACGATATTAAATTTGTTAAGATCCAATGGTTAGATTTCGATAAATGTGTAATTCAAATCTGAATAAAAACTGCGTTAGGGCCGCATAATGACCTGAAGCGTCCTTTAAATAAAATGGGCTATTTTTATATAAATAAAAATATTGATAAATCGTTATAAAATATTATAAACGATATGGAATGGGAATAAACCAATTTCACTTGGTTTATAAAGTAATATGGGCAGTTAGATTCATTTGACATTAATCTAAAGAATTGAATTGAATTTAACCAAGGAAAGAGATGATTTGAATTATATATATTCGAAATGGCCGAGTTAAATATCATTTCAAATAATTGAACGACGATTAAAATTCGAATAAAATGAAGATGGTGCAAGACAGGTAATCTTCACATCGAATGGATTACTACTTATGCCCTGGATTGATTAGCTCCCAGGAAGGGGTTATAGTGGTAGTTTTCCAGACATATTTGTTGATTGTCCGGATATGCGAGGGCCTCTCTTCCGTATTGGACATATGGGACGAGGAATAAGGTACCTCGGTTTCGTTCAGACCAATAACGGACTTGTAAATGGATATGTGTCTGACATTGGATTTCGTTCTATGTTTATTGATTGTTATTATGTCTGTTTGGTGGCGGAGAATTTATTCTCTTGCTTAACACCCTTCTCTGAGACGTACGAGCTTAGAGGTTATATATCGATAGACATCAGTCGCATGACATGGATTGTCGGTGTGGCATGTTGAGATGGAAATGATCAAGGCTTTTGTTGAAAAGAAGAGTCTTGTGGTTGATGATCAAAGCACGACTTTAATTAGCGTAGCTTTGTGTATAGCGTTAATTCACGAGCCTCACACCCCGGTATGAGTCAAAAACGGGATCGTGACTGCAAGGAGTACATGACGTTTCCTTCTAGCTACAAGTGGGTTCATGGTATGGAGCCTAGACATTTTTTACTTGTGTGGATGATGGAATACGAGGCGCCTTGGATATTGGTCGCTACTGGCCCTGAAGATCCAAAGGTTGCTAAGGGTGCGATCTCGAGGCGTTTGCTAGAGTGTCTCGAAACCGGAGAGCATGATCCCTTGTCTCGACTCATGATGGAATCCAATTTCCAATACGTGACTTTTCAGTTATGATTGTAAACCTATATAGCGGTATAGCGGCATGGGATGCTCATGTCATCTATGATTGATACATTATGATCAAAATTGTGCTTGAAACATATATGCACTAGTGATAATATCAAATGATTTTGTTTTATACGTATCAAGCATATTTTGGCCAATATAAGGTAAAACTCTATCCTCTGGCTTGCGTTGCATTGTGTGATGGGGCCTGAGTCTTATAATAGCTTCATTTTTCTAAAAATCATTGCGTTGTTTAAAAGATTTACTTCATTTCATGCACTGGCAATCCAATGGAGTAAACCCATTCCACGTTAGCGGCATGGTCCTGTGATTAGCCTTATTTATTATTAAATAAGTTAACTAAGATTTCTCGTACTAGTCTCATGACTGACTCGTAGTTTGTTTCACTTGCAAACTCGAGTGCCCCTATTTTTCACGGGTAGCCAAGTAACAGGTAGCAGGATTTATTTTGGCTTAGCACTATAGCTTGGAGTGCACTTTTGCTGAAGGCGAAGACTAGCTTTTATCTGTATTTTGGACTATTAACATTACCGCTTATACTATCTTATGTATATGTATCGTTGATCTCGATGTAGATTGATTATTTCTTTTGTGTATTATCTTATGTATATGTACCGTTGATATTGATGTAGACTGATTATTTCTTTTATGTACTATCTTATGTATATGTACCATTGATCTCAATGTAGACTGTTTATTTATTTTATGCACTAAGTTGTATCCTATAACTGTGCAACTCTGATGGTTATGACATTTTATGATTTCGTTGTCATATTGATGTAAATTATTCTATTTTGTCTGTTATGGTATTATCTGTAATCTGCTGATATGATTATTGCGTTATATTCTGATGATTACCCTTGTCACTATGGTACGGGGGTTTGGGTTGTCACATCGAGTGAATTAGAAATGAAATAGTATGGGTTGATAACGAGTTAAGATAAGAATTGGAACCTAACTGGAGATTAGTTGAGTTGAGTGATTTTTTGAATATTAATTTGGTGTTGATTTCAGTCTTCAAGGTTGATACTTAGGAAATTGTTCGCTTACCAATTTACGGTCAGGGACTAATGAATGTTGAAGTATAAATATTTGAGAATATAATGGGATTTCCAAAGTAACAGAAATAAAGATTTGGGAATATAATTTGAATTCCAGAGTAAATGAAACAAAAAAAACTCAAGAATATGTAAAATGAGATTTCCAAGGTAAAGGAAAACAAAAGGAGATTGCATGTAAATATCACGATATTTTCAAGGTTGGTAATTGTTTTCAAATAGGATTTTTATAACAGTTGGTAATTGTTTTCAAATAATGAAATACAAAGATTTTGTAATGTTGTTTTACGAGTGAGGAGTTAAAGTGGTTTCTCGATTATAGATAACGAGTAATGGTATAGAAAATAGTTTTCAAGGAAATCTTATGATTTAAAATAAGAAGTGAAACGCTATGTTGAAATATCGAAAAGAGTTTTAAGTTGTAAATTTACCATTTGTTTGATTATTTTAATTAAAGTAGTCAAGTGATGCTGAATACTGGACCAGTTAATCTATTTTTTTATGATTGAATGGTTATTTATTTGATAGTTAAATAACCGACTATCAAATATGACTTATACAATTATTGGTACTGAAAGACCAGGACTGAATTTATATTCAAAAACCATTCCGACAAACAAATATGAAATGTTGAAGATTTCAGATACTTATTGAGATGGAGAAATTAAAGACCGTGGATATTTATAAAACGTTAGAATTACTTACAATCTCGGGTTTAGCTGCCGGAGATATACTGCAATCCTACCGTAAATATATAGATTTGCAAGGACTACTCGCTAGTGATCTATAGGGTGATACCTAGGATGTGGTAGGAGAGTGCCTTCGGTTCATCCTGGTCCTGGATGACTAGTATGGACGAGTGTTTGACAGGGTATTTCTAAAGAGTCACGTATATTGACTTTTACAAACGTACTACTGTTAGCTGCAGAATATTTTTGGGGTCGTTAATTAGTGATTTGATGGATCTGACAATGTGGCATTCAAAGTGAATGGTGATGTGATGTTCTAAAGGTAGTGTTAAACCTCAAGCCTCTTTACTGAGAAATGACAAAAATCGGGTGTATAATCACCTATTTGGAGAAAATCCATTTCATTCTTTAATCTATTTCGATGTTGTTCCTTATCGGGAAACGGTGGGTCGCACCTAACCGTTGGTGATATACATTCGATACACTTAAGCGAAATGAGTGGTAGGTCATGTGTGGCCGGGTTGCAAGATGTTCTTGTTGAACGCAGTGTATTCTCCTCTAGGGATACACTATCGGAAGGTGGTTCCATACCTTGTCATAGATGGAAATCTTATATCCAATAAGAGCCCGCGGTTTTGATTATATACTATATATGTGGAACGTTAGATGCAAGCCTTCCATTAGATTGATATGTATTTGTGTCTAGACACTATTATAATATTAGAATAAGTTATGATTTCAAAAAGAAATGGTTTGACTTTAAAATCAAGGTTGGTGGTACTTTAAACTTAGTGTATTTTCTCACTTTGGCTCACCAGACTGATCCCACGTTTTGTAAATGCTTGGGTTAGACCGGGTTGTACAGGTTCAGGTTATCGAATGTTGTGAAGTCCGGAGATGAGCTGAAGGTGTTCAAACGTATGATATCTAGTTTTATTTTGCTATGTGTTGTATATGAGGGCATATTATTATAACTGTCCAGATGTGTTGATGTACTCTGATGATTATGTTTTCTTCAAAGCTCTCAATAAAGTTTTGTTTCTATTATATTTTATTTCGCTGCGATGTGAGACTCTGCTGTGGTTGTATTATTCTTCTTCTTCTATTCTAATTTTTCTTTCTTTCTTATCTCACCCTCTATTTTCTTTCATTAACCATCTGGTGTTTCCGATACTTGGGTTCTGTCAAGTAATACGGATTGGTGTATTATTGTTGGAATTCGAGAGTCGAAATTGCCCAGGTCGTTACAGTGGTATCAGAGCTATTAGTTTAGTAATAACCTTGGATCTGTGGCGTAACTCGATAGAGATGGGGTTAGTAATACCCTAGATTGAGTTGAGTGTATATATATGAAAGCGCGTATTTTTATATTTTAAATATAAATGTTTTGTATTGTATTATTTGATCGATTCAAGTTGTACTAGAAATTGATACAATATTGTTTTGTAAAGGGGTAAATGAAATAATTTTACCCAAATTATATTTTTGTAGAAAAGGAATACTTTTATTGAATTATTTAGATATTGATTTATTGGATTGTTTTGAATGAAATTCAAATTGGGTTTTGAATTTGAATTGGTTTAATATAACCTGAAGAGATTTCACATATGGGATTTGTGAATGAGAATTTTAATTTGGAATTAAAATGAATCAGAATTTAACTTATAAATAAGTTAAATAAAAAAGTTTTGAAGGAAATTGGATGATTTTAGAAATAAAATCAGGATTCGGATTTTGAAATGGAAACAAACTAATTGGAAAATCAATTAGTAATTGAATATGGTGTTGAAACTTAACTTGGTTAGGTAAAAGATAAGGAATTGAATGAGGTAAATTCGAAAATTGAATTAATAATAATGAAATGGAAACCAGTCTGATATTAATCGATTGATACTTATAGTCTGTAAAACCTAAGTAAATATTAATATTGAATATTAATTAAAGTTAATCAAAGTTGAATGATTAGTTATATTGGGTGTGCATTGTTTTTTTGTTGTTGCTTGATTAGATTTATGAATATAGAATTTATAAATGGTTTAATAAGAAATTGAATGAACTGTAAGCTAAAGAAAAGAATTCGAGTATTGTAAACTGGAATTGAATCGTATATAAATTGAAATTAGATGAATAAATCCTTGTTTAGTTTTGGGATTTGTGAAGTATACTTGTTAATGGATGAATATTATCTATAATCGCATGTATTGGTTAACTGCATGATGAATTGAGTTGAGTACAGGTGATAGAAGGCTTTGAGGTTGATTTTGATCAAGTATATCACAATAAATTGAGCAAGTATGCTCGATAGCGCTCACATAAGGTACGCTTATGTGAAAATATAATTTTTGGGTTTTGAATTTTGTTTGCCAACCATGTGAGTCGATGTATATATATTTGTTGATTCTGCGATATCGCAGAAGTCACTCCGTACAAGGGAGATCCTACCGAATTTTTCTGGATATTTGAAGTGTTAGTAAATTTTCAATATTTTTGAATTTTTTATATTTACAATAATAAATTGGTTTTCGATTTTAAATAGATTGGGGTTTGAAAAGTTATTGGGTTGTAACATTTCTTCTACCTTAGTAATTTCGGGGATGACATTCTTTTAAGGGAGGAAGAATGTAACGTCCCGTATTTATGGTAGTCAGATATTTAATTTATTTTATTATAATAAATATTGATTTGGAATTTTAAATGAATTTAAAATATATATTTCGTTTATAAAATGAATTTTAAAAACGTTTAATTTATATATTAATATAAATCAAGCTCTAAATGGTGCGATAGTTCGTAATTTACGTTTTGAACTTCAATTGAATATACGGATCCGATATAAGTCAGAATTCGGTGAAACAAGAAACGTTTGAATCGGTTTGATAATAATTTTCATATGGAGGAGAAAAATAGAGATTTTGTGTTATGGATTGTCAGTTATATCCAATTCAAATTTTCAAATAGTCGCTATGGAATTCGTTGTTAAATGATAACATTTATTAAATAAAATATAAAGGGTTTTATATATATTTGAATATTGTTTAACCTGGGGGTTTGTAAATATTGAGTTTAAAACATATATTGTTTTATTCTGAAGCTGTGAAATATTTTATTTGGAGAAATCGAGTGATAATCATTTATTATTATTTAAATTAAATTGTTTTAGATTTTATTATATTATATACGCTGTAGAAATGGTTTTCTCTTTGAACGATCTCTATTTTCGATGAAACAAAATTTATTGGAATACTTATAATTAATTATTGTTATATTTCCAATTTGGAGCCAATCGAAGTTGTTTTATCAGTGCGCACAATTTAAAGGTGAATCGATAAATTAAAATAACACTGTTGTGCAAACGAAGTTGGTTTTCAACGAAATTAATTTCATGTGAACCGCAACATTGAGACGTAGCGGTACGTCTATTTTTATTTCATTTAGAGTGAAATTGTACGTATATTGAATAGTTTGCAGTACACAGCGGTTACCGGTAAAATAGAATAACCGTAAAATGAATAAGAGAATTTATAAATATATACATATAACTTAAGCGTGAAGTAAAAAGAAGAAATATATATATATATATATAAAGTATACTTCATCCTTGAGGAAACGGTACAGCGTTTACAAGCCTACATTTTGTAAACTGGTACACGCTTATACTAAATAAATGTACCAGCTGGCTACCCACATGTAAAAAGAAATATTATATTTATACTTAAACACTAAGTAATACATTTCTTCCTTGTTAAGTCTTCACGCAAAAGGACAGTACCCATCTGCCATCAAGAAATGAGAAGGCAGCTACTTAGAAATATCTACTCTATGATTACCCTTTGGAAAGACAGTGTTCCTATCGTTCTTTTCTTTTTCTATGAATAAGAAAAATATTCCTCCTTTTGTAACCTCCCGAAACAATAACACGTGAGCATCATTTCAACCAAACTAACTTATCCATTTCAGTAAGAAAGAAAATAAATAAATATAAAAGGGAGACGGGAGGAGATCGAGGATGTTATCTTCGAACTGGAACATGGGCGTGACGATATTGCGTGTCGAAGACAAAGTCGCACTACCTAGCAGCGTCAGGTCAAGCTCCGATCGTCGAAGTTGGTCACGACAGCATGATGTAGGGCCAGCAGCGCTTTTGGGAAGTGCTGAAGTATGAAGAGGGACCGTGGTTTTAATGTATACAAATGGAAGCAGGGTTTGAAACAAAACTGAAATAAAACGAAAATGAGCAGCAGCAAATACATGGAGTTGAAGACATTGTGTACTGTATGAAAATGGGACACATACACATGCGTTTGTTTGGAGCAAAGTTGGGGGTAACATAAGAAGGGAGGCTTGTAAATGAAGAACGATTTAGAAGGGCTTGGGAATAATGTTTTGCATGAAGCAGCAAAACATGATGAATAAGTTTGAAAGAAGGAGGCGCTGCATTCATCTAACTACTGAGTTTGAAGGCGCTGCAGTTCACTTCCGTGGAGAAGTAATACAAGGTCTGGGTTAAAACGCAGTAATAGTGAACAAAGTAAAGCAAGGTAATTAATGCAGCTATATTTCGAAGGGCATTTCAATTCAAAAGGGTCAGCTGTTTGTTTCGTGACATCGCAAGAATATAAAGGATGGAGGCAGCAGCATTTGCAAAATAAGGGATGGGAAAATTCGAATGGCAACGTGTTGTGTACACGAAAGTGGCAAGGAATTAAATAATTAAGTTGATCTGTTTATGGATTGTTGAATCATAATTCAACATTTGTAATGATATTTACCAATGGGTGGTATTAATTGGGTAATTGGCATCACATGGCATATAAATCAATCATTTTATAAATATGGATTTACCGTCAGGTAAATCAATAGAAATGAAGTTATAACATATATTTTATAACTGAGAATAGATTTTGAAATATATTATTTTGAATTAAAATTTATTAAAAAGGAAATAATTATTTATTATTTTAGTTATAAGTAATTGTTAAAGGGTTTTATAATGAAAATTCTTATGCCAATAAATTTTGTAAAGTAAATGAGCAGGAATTGAAATAACGGTTTAGAATTGAATTAATTGTTCTAAGAAACAATTAAATGAAATTATTTAAATTAATTATATTATTAGTTAATTTTAAAAGAGGATTAATTGGAATTGATTAACGAGATAATCATGGGTTGAGTTGACTAATTCAATTATTTTAAGGATAAATTGACAGGAATAATCCGAAGTTTGACGTGTCTTCCCATATTAATCCGAAGTTTGGATTATTTTTAATTAATCCCAAGTTTGGGGGGTCTCATCCCATATTGATCCCGATGACTTATTAACTTGTTGTAGCCGGTTATCAAACATAAGTTCGTCTTCCCCATGTTAGTTTTCCACTCCAGAAAAATCATTTGAGGAAGACGAATTTGAGTTTGATGACCGACTACAACAAGTTAATAAGTCATCGGGATCAATATCGGAAGGGACCCCCTAAACTTGGGATTATTTAAAAATAATTCAAACTTTGGATTAATATAGGAAAACACGTCAAACTTTGGATTATTCCTGTCAATTAATCCTTATTTTAATTGAAATCGGTTATTTGATTAATTTACTTTTAATTAATCAAATAGAATAGTTTAACAAATAGTTATTTAATTTTAAATAAGAATTTATAAAAAAAGAAATTTATTATTTAATTAGTTAATAAAAAATTTAACTACTTATACAATAGTTAATAATGAAGTAAATTATTATTTTTAATTAATAAGGATTTAAGTGATTACTATTTAAATGAAATTCATTTAAATAGGTAATCAGGTTCGAAATGAAATATAGATAAGGTTTGAAAGGAGTAAATGAATGGATTATATAAAAACCCATTTTGTATAATAAAGTTATAAAGGAGATTTTAAGCGACCACGATAGCTTAGATTAAATATTTACTTAACATTTAAATTAAGTAAAAGAAGTAAGATAAAAAGGTTTTATATTAAACCTGAGATTTTATAAACAAGGTTTATAAAAGTAATGAGAAGTTAAAGCATTGATTTGAATTGGCATTACTTAATAATGATATTAAGTGAATGAATGGAAGTGAAACGAGATTTTCAAAGTGGAAAATGGTCGAGTGAATTAGAAATGGAATAGTATGGGTTGATAACGAGTTAAGATAAGAATTGGAACCTAACTGGAGATTAATTGAGTTGAGTGATTTTCTGAATATTAATCTGATGTTGATTTCGGTCTTCGGGGTTGATATTTAGGAAATTGTTCGCTTACCAATTTACAGTCAGGGACTAATGAATGTTAAAGTATAAAGATTTGTGATTACATTGGGATTTCCAAAGTAACGAAAATAAAGATTTGGGAATATAATATGATTTGCAGAGTAAAGGAAATAAAAGGACTCGAGAATATGTAAAATGAGATTTCCAAGTTAAAGGAAAACAAAAGGAGATTGCATAAAAATATCACGATATTTTCAAGGTAAAAAGGAAATGATAAGTTGTGTTTTGAAATAGGATTTTTATAACAGTTGATAATTGTTTTCAAATAATGAAATGCAGAGAATTTTTAACATTGTTTTACGAGTAGGAAATTAAAGTGGTTTCCCGATTATATACATAACGAGTAATGGTATGGTAAATAGTTTTAAAGGAGATCTTATGATTTAAAATAAGAAGTGAAACGCTATGTTAAAATATCGAAAAGAGTTTTAAGTTGTAAATTTACCATTTGTTTGATTATTTTAATTAAAGAAGCCAAGTGATGCAGAATATTGGACCAGTAAATCTATTTTTATTTTTATGATTGAATGGTTATTTATTTGATAGTTAAATAATCGACTATCAAATCTGACCTATATGATTGTTGGTACGAAAAGAACAGATCGAATTTATATTTGAAAACCATTCCGACCAGCAAATATGAAATGTTGAAGATTTCAGATACTTATCGAGATGGAGAAATTGAAGACCGTGGATATTTATAAAACATTAGAATTACTTACAATCTCAGGTTTAGTGGCTGGAGATATGCTGTAATCCTGTTGTGGTTGAAATCTGCGGATTTGTAAGGACTACTCGCTATTGATATATAAGGTGATACCTAGGATATGGCAGGAGAGTGCTTTTGGTTTATCCTGGTCCTGGATGACTAGTATGGACGAGTGTCTGACAGAGTATTTCTTAAGAGTCACGAACATTGACTTTGACAAACGTACTTCTGTTAGCTACAGAATATTTTTCGGGTCGTCAATTAGTGATTTGATGGATCTGACAATGTGGCATTTAAAGTGAATGGTGATGTGATGTTCTAAAGGTAGTGTTAAACCTCAAGCCTCTTCAAATGGGAAATGACAAAAATCGGGCAGGTAGCATGGCTAAATGGGTAGCTCCCAAGTAGGGTGTATAATCGCCTATCTAGAGAAAATCCATTTCATTTGTTAATTTATTTCGATGCTATCCCTTATCGGGAAACGGTGGGTTGCACCCAACCGTTGGTGATATGCATTCGATACACTCAAGCGAAATGAGTGGTGGGTCGTGTGTGGCCGGGTTGCAAGATGTTCTTGTTGAACCCAGTATATTCGCCTCTAGAGATACACTATCGGAAGGTGGTTCCATACCTTGTCATAGTTGGAAATCCAATCTCCAATAATAGCCTGCAATTTTGATTGTATACTATATATGTGTTGTTGGATCTAGAATAACCCTAGAGGGGGGGTGAATAGGGTTTTTCACAGTTTTTAAACTGAATTGAAAAACTGACAGGATATTAAAAATAATAAACAGATCACAGAATATAGCAGAAACAGAAATGCAGAAAATAAATCACACACAGATATACCCAGCTTCGGCAAAACCCTGCCTACTGCTGCATTTCTAAGGTTTCTACTAGGTGATAGAACAGATCCTGCATACAAGACCATGTACACTCGCAAACCCTGCTCCTATTCTAACCCTACGCTCAAAACCGTAGACTGATCAAATCCCCTAGATCAGATTTTCCGAATTACAAACCCTGTAACTCGTAATTCAGATTTTACAGACTCTGAAACTGACAGTCAACACCTTGACTGAATCCCTAATTGACAAACTAGAAAACTGATCGAATTTGTTAGAACAGAAATTGAAAAACAAAAGCAAATAAAACAATGGAATCTAAAAACAAAGAGAACCCCTTTTATATTTAAACCCTTAAGCCCTTTTAAAAAAAATGGCTAAGTTAGCCCTAATTGTTTAGGCTCGGTCCACTTCATTTTCTTTTGCCCCGTTCTCTCTTTATTCTGGAGAAAAAAAAAATGGCGGCTCGTATTTGGAAATTAGGGTTACTTCATCCCTTAGGTCGATCGATTGAAGTTGATCTGGATTTCTCTTTGACGCTTGTGTCTTTGTGGCTTTGTCGATCGAATTGCTTGAGCTCTCTCTTGACCGAAACTCTTGAAACAAGGTGAGATTTTTTTATTTGATTTCTCTGTATGCTCTTTGAAATTGTGGGTTTTGTTTTTCAATTTGGATTGCGGTTTTGATCTTCTATGTATATTTTTTTCTGCCAATGATGAATCTGGTGTTTTATATAGGGTGAATTAGAAACCCTACAACTCTGATTTCATATATGATTCGATCTGATTGCGTGCTTGATTTTTCCCTGATTTTGCTCTCGAGTTATTGTTGGCTTTCTTGGTAATTTCTGATTTTTCTCGGCTTTTAATTCACTGATTTGCTGCGTGATAAAACTTGAGTGAATCAGCCCCTTTTGAAATTCTCGAATGGAATTGAAATTTGTTGCCTTGTTTAAAATACAACGGCCTTGAATGATTGTTGCTTGTCCATGAATACATGCCATGTTTGTGCTTTACTGTAGATTGATTTGTAGAATCCTCTGATTGAATGAGACTCGAAACAAATCCTTTGATTGCTCTGGCCATTCATGATTAGACGATTTCAGGAATGATTTCGAACCCAAAAAAAACTTCCAAAAATGTTCCTTGATTGAATTGCTCAACATTGATTCCATGCAGTATATTTTGAATTCAAACACTTGCCAAAAAGAATTTATTTCTGGAAAAGGAATATCTTGATTTCTCAAAACATTAAAGATCATTTCTTATTTTAAATCAAATGAAAAATTGATTGATATGCAGAATTCCTCCTTGCTTTGATTGTTCCCATGACTGTTGTGAATTTGAAAAAAAAAACTGGAAACTTATGAATTTATTTCTGCCATAAATCAATATACTAATTCTTCATTCATATTGGTTGTTCAATCCTTCATTACTGCATGTGTATGACCACTCGTATATCCATGCTTCATGTGCACCCACTGTTCTTGCCTTGAGCTGCGCCACTGTGTCAATTGTGCACCATACACCATGCAGATGCTATGCCTCTTGCTTGTGTCAAACTTGACTATGCTGTTTTGTAATCTGTTTCTTAGCTAATCTTCTTCCTCCTTGTATGAATCTTGCTATGTTGCCATGTAAGCTTGTTAATGACCATTTAACACTTGCTGCTTTGCACTTTAGCTGTTTAAAATGCCTTGTTGCACTTGAGCCTGAACTGAAAACACTTTGAATTCACTTGAACTGCCTTGACACTTGCTTGTCATTTCTGGAATCATACTTGATACTGCCATGTTTAAATCTCACCACCTTGCCATGTACATTTATGCTGAATTATTTGGACTTGCTGAATTGTTTGCATGTCCACTTGATTCCTTGATATACTGCCATGTTGTCTTGTATATTTACTTGCAATTCTGGAAATTTGTTGATGAATTTCCAAAGATGATTTGCAAAACTTTTTGCACTGATTTCTTGAACCTGAAATGTTTTAATGCATTACACAATCTTGTGTGCTCATTGCTTGACCATGCTTGACATCATGTTGCAGAGCCATGTATGCCGCTTTTAAAAAAAAATCCCTTGTTGGCTTTTTTGTGAAATTTCTGCTTCTTTTTGTATGTTGTTCTATTCAGCTAAGCTGCTTTATGTATATGAAGTTGAGTTGCACCATACACAAATAAATCTATATGTTGCATTTCCTTTTTACATGTGCTCGACCACATTTGCATCACTTGAAACCTTGTTGTGTATTCACATGAACAGGCTGCTGAACCATGGATTTGATCACCATGCATTTGGCTTGATCCTACTGTTTCACTATGCTGTATCATTCATATATGTTGACATCTGCTCGACAACATTTTGGCCTTGTTTTGTTGAGCTGCTTTTCTTCTTGTATTGACATGTTTGATTTGCATCTGAAATATGAGTATGCCATCTCTTGTGCTCGACCATTTTGAATTTTAATGTTTGACATTTGTTTTTAAGATATATCAGCAGACTAGTCACACTATGTTGAGGCTGATCAAAAATCAGCAAACTAGTGTGATTATGTCGAGGCTGATCAAATCAGATCGAGTCAGAAAAATGATGAGAAACACACCAGAAAACTGAGGCAAATAAATTTTTAAAATAAAAATTATATCTGCTAGAATTTAGAAATTATTTCTGTTCTAGATACTGTGTGTGTGTGTTTCTGTGACAGGTAAGCATGAAGATGATGACTGGACTGATAGTGAAGTGTTGTGAAGACTAAAGCTTGAAGACAGAAGATGAAGACAAAAGACTGAAGAAAAAAAATAACAGAGTGTCAAAGTTTGTGAATGTATAAGTCTGTACTTGTGTCCATGTAAATGTATATATAAAAATGTGTAACGAGTGTGAATGTTATAGCGAGGAGCTGTGTATAGAAAATTTATTGTACTGTTTATTTGTAACAAACAAATTGGTTTGAAATAAAATATTATTTTATTTGTTTGTTAAACGAACCTGTCTATACACTTCTGTTTATTTACAAGTACAAAATTCAGTGAAGCATAAATAGTGGAGTTATAATACTGTACTGTTTGAAATTCTGAAATAAAATATTATATTTGAACAAAAAATACTGTGTAGATATTTGAACTTCTGTATTGAGGTATTCTGTTTAAATATAAATATTATATTCCTGTCTGTGATGTATATAACAGTACAATAACAAACACATTCAAAATAATATATACTTGTTTGTTATCATCAAACAAAAATCATATAATTGTGTATACAACACCGTTATATACAACATGTGTAACGTTGGATGCAAGCGTTCTGCTATATTGATATTTATTTGTTTCTAGACGCTATTATAATATCAGAATAAGTTATGATTTCAAAAAGAAATGGTTTTACTTTAAAATCAAGTTGGGTGGTAGTTTAAACTTTGTGTGTTTTCTCACTCTACTTCACCAGACTGATCCGAGGTTTTGTAAATGCTCGGGTTAGACCGGGTTGTAAGGTTCAGGTTATCGGATGCTGTGAAATCCGGAGACGAGTGGAAGGTGTTCAGACGTATGATATCTAGTTTTATTCCGTTATGTGTTGTATATGAGGACATATTATTATAACTGTCCAGACGTGTTGATGTACTCTGATGATTGTAAGTTTTATTCAAAGCTCTCAATAAAGTTTTGTTTCTATTATATTTTATTCCGCTGCGATGTGAGACTCTGATGTGGTTGTATTTTTCTTCTTCTATTCCTATTTTTCTTTCTTTCTTATCTCACCCTCTATTTTCTTTCATTAACCATCTGGTGTTTCCGATAATTGGGTTATGGCAAGTAATACGAATTAGTGTATTATTGTTTGAATTCGAGAGTCGAAATTGCCCGGGTCGTTACAATTCCTTTAGAAAGTTTGCATGAATAGTCAAATCTCCTAACATATTAATTGGTAACCGATGAACGAAAGTAAGAGGTAAATTTCTCACTCACTCGGACTACACAAAAAATGTTTAGGATAATTTACCTGCATATGAAGTAACAGGCAAGTATATACAACAAAACAAAAATAGAATTATGAAGTTTCAAGTTGCATATTAATAAGAGTGCATTTGATGAGCTAAGGTAGAGGTAAACTTATGTTGATCAACATTAATAATTTGGAATGGATTAAGAAAAGAAAGGCATTGCCATATTGTTTATACTCATATGCATAATTTTTGGAACATGTACAAATATCAATTCAGCGATGTAGAGTTCTGAAAGATGGATGTGTTTTGGCCTAATAATATATGCTAAACATATAAAGAAACATATTTTCAAGGAGGAATCACGGATAAGCAGTGTACAAAAGAGATATTGATAGTACTTCATTTATAAGTAAATAAAATGTTGCTTGAGGCTGAGCTGAGTAAACAAAATCTGGAACTGACTATGATTTACCCATGTGATCAGAATAATGTTCAATATCAAAATTAATGCTTCAAACATCTAAATAAAGCTCTAGTAGCTTCTATAAATACTGTCCAATTTATGATAGCCCATAATCAACATGCCACACAAGAATCATTTTTGATTAAGTAACAGAAATCAATAAAAAAACAAATGTCTCAAAACAACTAATATTTTAACAAGTAAATAAAGGCAAATTATATTGTTATAGGAAGAAACCAAATGATTTATATTTTGATAGCTTAATATATAGGGACAAAAATTGGAAAATAAATAAAAAAGTTAATTTGCCTTTATTATCGTGTCCCTAATGTTCACAGGCTTGGTAGTGTTGAGTGTGGATCTTGAATTTGTTCAACTAGAATCAAATCATGCATTTTATTACTTGAGTCTTCAATTTTGTAAGATCATGGTCACTAAGAAGAACCCAAATTAGCCAATATAATAGGTGTAGGAATAAAAATTATAAGTATATGCATTCCTACTAACAAAAGGTGGTTGGCAGTCCAAATAGAAGAAAAAACGAGAGATATTCAACAAATTCTAGCCTAAGTAACCCATAGCTATAAAACATGTCATTATATTATAAGTACAACAACCTTCTTAACAATTGTCAACCTTTTTTAATTTCATTCTCAGCCGAAGGTCGCTTCCAATAATTTTTTTCAACATCACTTCCAAAAATGTTAACCTTACCCATCACAAAATAAAAGATGAACAACATCGCAAGCATATAAAAAAAAAGAGTGTTGAATTTCATCCATAAAAGTACGTTGTCACGTATTATCTTACTCATTTCGGATGACCATTTCTATTTATGTTGCATTCCCATTTTATCCTCTTACTAAGCATGTCGACTGTGTTTGATATTTTGATATACATAGCAAAGAAAAAAATGATCATATGTAAATCATTGATCTTGCATAAATAACGCTAGTATTGATCGCATCTTATTAAAGGAAAACAAAAATTCTCAAATTTACTTTAAAGTTTGAGAAATGCTCTTATGCCTTATGCATTTACATAATGTATCTTAATAAAAAAAGGCTATTGTTAGTAATAGATGTGCAGTCCACCAAAATGTTATATCTTAAATTATATCAATATTTGCATAAATGTTTTGAAAGGTCTTTGTGATATAAAACAGTGCAATGCATATTAATTGGTGAAATTATCAACTACTAAGATACTAATCATAGTCGTACCTTATCTCAACTATTCCAGCAGTACGGACAGGAAGGATTCCAACATTATATGATAGTCCATGGGAAACAGAACATAATAGTGCACCAAGTCATTTTTTAAGATTAAGCTGTTTTATTCACTATGAGAAAAAGAGTATCATAGTCAACCATTGTAATAAAAACATCAGTTGTACCCAGTATATGCAGTCATAATGTGATATATGTTATTGAAATTATTGCACTAGCATTTTGTTCATTTGCAATATCTTCTTCGTTTGCTTGACTAATATATCTTATAAGGCTTCAAAACAAATATTGTTTGGGAAGTCACCATGGTCAAATTTTAAAACTGCATTCAGATAATTACCCTAAAATTGACTAGGAAATCATTTCTGGTATACCATTCGGCCTTCCATTTCATTTAAAAAAAATACAATTTATGGAAAAAAATTATATGAAATCTGTTTTCAACAAAGAAATAAAAACATAATATGAAACACTCATTAATATATATAACATAGAGCTCAATGATTTTTTTTATAACAAAAAACGAATGAAATTAATAGGCTTACAGATTTACAAATAACAATAATTGTCAATCCTCTTTTAAATTCCATTTAGATAAAATAAAAGTTGCAGTAATCATAGAAGTAGTATTCAATCATTCAAATCAATTCATTTCCTTAATAGGTTTCGGGTTACCTCATACTTGCAATTCAACATAAAATTTACATAAAGCTGAACTGATCAAAATACGGAAGTTTAAATTAACTATTGGTTATCAGTTATTTTCCATTTTAGCACCAATTAAACCATACATTACATATAATAGAGCGATTGTTGATGGATTTTGTTAGCCTGCTTTGTGATCAGACTATCCAAAGCCCAAGAACTCTATCAGGAAAGCCACTCAGGGCTTGAGTATGAACTGGCATAGATCGACATCTGATTGGATGAAGTAACAAAGGATGGGAAAACTCGTATTTTTGCGCACATAAGCTTCGGGTTGGATTCCACCATTTCGGATCAAGCTAAAGTGAATATTTCTGACCGACCAAACCGGAACGGGCAAACCGAATCGGGTCATCCTGATCAGGTAAACCGGATCGGGCCATCCGGATCAGGTCACTCAACCCTAACCGAATTCTGGGCAGTTAAAGACCATTTCCCCATGTTCTCCACTACTTTCGAGATTTACTCTGAAGCTGCCACGTGGCCACTCAACCCTAACTGAATTTCTACCTATAAATACACATACAACGCATCATTTGAGGGGACTTTTGGCACTCATTTATTCATGGCATACATGGATGAATTCCTCTATAGATAATCACCTTCTTCTCCAATGAAAATCTATGAATTCGGAGAGATTATTCATTGTATTTGAGTGTTTGAGTGTCTATATTCAGTGTAATTGTAATTTCGGAATGAAATGAGGAACTATAAAGTGGATGTAGGCTCATTAATGCCGAACCACTATAAATCTCGTGTGTTGATTGATTTCTCTTGCTTTTTCATATATGATTTCTTATTATCCTCTGCAAAACATGATCAATTGGGTGTTAGTGTATTTTTTGGTCTAACAGTTTTTTAACCGCTTGCAAATTTATCATGAAAATCAAAAAAGTAAAACAAATTTGATAAAATAACAAACAAAAATAACATAATCCTTCATGTGATAATTGTTCAATCCCTAAATTTAAAGTTAAAGCTCACATCAAAAAATCGTTAAATAAGAAATAACAATAGAGACAAACAAAAAAATTATTGCCGATTAGCTTAAACTTCTAATTCCAGATGGGTGCGAAAATAAACACTGATTAGGGTAAGCCTCTAATTCTAGATGGGTGCAACTGATTTCTACCTGAGTGAAATTGGATTTTGGTTTCAATTATGATACTCCACGATGTTGTAACAGATCTAATGCTGAGAACTTCGATGATCGATATTGCTCTATGAGAAGATGTATAAATTTTGGAATTAACTGTACAACAAATATGGTTGTAACTTTTGAATCGGCATCAGGAAACATGCTTTTAATAAAGAGAGAAGGAGAGAGATTGACTACAAAGTTACATACATTTGGGGAAAAAATAAATTCAGGGTTTGTGGAATTTGAGGAAATGATTTCGTGTAGAAGACGGCTGTTTGTTTGGCGAAGTAAGAGAAATGGGATAAATCTTAGTTTTAGAGCAACTCCAACAAGAACTTGGATATCAGAAATTGTGAAATGCGCACTCATTATCATGTCCAACAGAGGTTAGAAACTTAGCAAAGTGTGGATTTCTGGGTGAAAAGTTTCTAAATATGTAAATCCTTTGGGCGCTTGTTGAACAAACGCTTGACTCCAGGCGTTTGTTCAACAAACGCTTGGCTATACGCGTTTATAGAACATGCGCTTGGAATCAGGCGCATGTTCAACAGACGTGTGGGTTAATTATTACGATTAACTCTTGCTAAATGTGTTGGTAATTATTAATCTACCTATATTACTCAGTTTATGGTAGATTACGATGAATTTGTGTGGTATTTATGTTATTAACATTGATGCAGAAATTTAGACACCAAGATGTAATTAAACAAAAACGATCAATGGTTACAAAAGCTTTGGATACATGGTTTCACTAACTATAAACGGATAAAAAGTTTCTGCTAACAATTAACGGTTACAGTACAAGGTTAGAAATACTAAAACAACGAAAACACAATAGCTAAAGATAAATAGTTTTACTGACTTCCAACAAAGTTCCAAAGATGGTCTGTTAAATCATTCTGGAGTCTTCGATGAATGTGAGTGTTATGATAAGACATTTGGCTTGCTACGTGAAACTCTAGCTCTAGTTCGCTTCCAATATTTTCGCGCCAAATTTCAGGTGGTGGTGCAGCGCTGTCGTAATTGAAATCATCTTCCATGTCTCTTTCATCCTCTTTAATCATGTTATGTAAAATAACACAAGTGTACATTATCTTAGTCATTTTAGCTAAGGACCAAAGTCTGCATAGATTACTGATTATGGCAATTCTGGATTGAAGAACGCCAAATGCTCTTTCTACATCCTTTCTTTGTCCTTCTTGCATTGCTGTCAAACCTTGCTTGTTTATTGTTTTGTGGGTTCAGTATTGTCTTGACAATGGTACACCATTGTGGGTATATACCGTTACCTAGATAATATCCATGGTCGTACATGTTTCCCTCTAATGTAAAATGATATGGAACTGATCTACTGTTTGCTAAATCGTTAAACAACGTTCAACTACGTTCAAATCATTGTTCAAACCTGGCATTCTGAGAAAGCATGCCATATTCATATGTTGTACGATGCTACAGCTTCAAGTATAATAGTTGACGTATGAGACTTACCTTGATACGACGCTACAACATGCCACATCATTATGACCATTATGATTATGATCAGGAATTTAGCATCATTAGTATGCTTATTATTATTTCCCTTAGATAACGAAATAACTTAATTTCAATCATTTCTACTAAAAGTGGTAAATTAAATTTTAATTAATTCACGTTCCTGGTGTTTATTCAACAAACGCCGAACTCCTGGCGTGTGTTCAACAAACGCCTGGATTCCTGGCATTTGTTGAAAAAATGTCAGGAACCCAAACGTTTGTTCAACAAACACCTGGTTTCAAAAACTTTTGGGAAATTTGAGCGTTCCAACTATTTGGAGTGCGGAAAATCGAATTTCCGCACCCAAACAGTTGAAGATGCTCTTAAAAGCAGAGGCATTGTTATTTGCCGCTATAAATGACTGTAGGGGCTGAACTAAATTTTTGCCTTTAATTTATTAATAATAGGGGCACGTATATTATTTGGCCTGTAATTGAAGGCTTCTAATGCTCTTATTTTCATTTTATTGTATATATTATATGTATAGTTTTATAAGTAGGTAACATATGTTATTTTATGGTTATAGAGGCCGCTTGGATTTCAACTAGTGGAGGGAGTGGGCAGTGGCGTGCGGTACTATTGGAAATAATGTTGACGTTCAGACTAATGTACTCGGTGCACACAAAGAGAGGTGGGTCGTGGAAATTGCATGCTTAGTTATTAGATTGATTATGGGAGCCAAACATTTGATGATTTATAGGAGCCACAATCTCAGCAATCTCAAAACCACTGACTTTGTCGAAACAATAGTTGTTCACATGAATATTCCAAAGATATTTTTTTGAAAGACTAACAAGTTTCAAAAGGCCATTGATATTTGCAGTTGCAATCATGACCTTCTTCTCAGTTGTTATTGCTCCACTTAAGGTACATGTACCTAAACTTTTCTAGTTCGTTTTATTACATTAGCTATAACTGGAAATAAATATTGCATTAGTTAAGCTCAATTCTTGATATACTATTTACATTTGTAATCACTGTTGAAAATAATTTTGTCAGTAAACATTGTTTTCACGACCCATGGTTCATGTATGTTTAATGAGTTTTATAAAAGTAACTAAGTTTTGTTAAATATAAACAAGTTTTATAAATTAAATAAGTTTAAGTTAATTAATTTTTATAAATAATAATATATAATTTAAAAATATTTTATAAATAATAATGAAGATGATGAATTAACAAAGTTTATACAGTTTAACTTAATTTACAATAACAATAACAACAATATAGTTAAGTTAACTGAAATCTAGTTATAATTATAGTAACTATTATTATAATTAGCTATTATAATAAATTAATTAAGTTAACTAAGTTAATAAAAAGTAGCTATGTTTTGTTAAACTTAAACAAGTTTTATAAAATTAACTAGGTTTAATTTAACTAAGTTTAATAAATAATAATAATAACGATGATGAATTAATTAAGTTAATAAAAACTTAACTAAGTTTATAACAATAATATAACTAAGTTAACCAAGTTTTAAGAATAATAGTAATAATAAAATTAACTAAGTTTTATTAAATTTAAACAAGTTAGATAAAATTTACTAAGTTTCAACTAACTAAAATTTATAAATAATAATAATATAACTATTTAACAAATTGTATAAATAACAATGGTAATGATGATAATTACAATGAATTGATTAATTTATAAAAATTAACAAAGTTTATAATAATAATAATAGTAATAATAATATAATTAAGTTAAGTGGGTTTTAATAATAATTGTAATAATAAAATAATTAAGTTAACCAAGTTAATAAAAATTAGCTAAGTTTAAGTTAGTTAAATATTAAACAGTAATAGTGATATAATTAATTTTACAAAGTTTTATAAATAATAATATTGATGATGAATTAACTAAATTTGTAAAATGTAACTAAGTTTATGATGATGATGATGATAATAATAATAATAATAATAATAAATTAACTAATTTAATCAAGTTAATAAAAATTAACTAAGTTTTTGAAAATTAAACAAGTTTAGTAAATTAACTATATTTTATAAATGATTATAATATAAGCAATTTAACAAAATTTTATATATAAGTGTAAGATAGTTTGACTATATGGTGTGCTTATACTCGTGTAGGCTTTGGACTTTCGAAAAGAGTAAGGTCAGACTTTTATGGTGCTAGCTTTCACTTGTGCATGCAACAAAGAATTATGGACATGACTTCAATTATTATATGTATTATGATATTTGTTAGTACTGGTTCTATAAACCTGTTTGTGAATGCTTGTCGTATGTGAATTTGCTCATTTTGTCAAATAGCCATTATCCAAATGATTATGGATATTATAGTTATGTGATTAACATGTTCTCAACTATTTGAATATGATGATTATATGATTGATTGATTGTTGGTTTGAATACGCTAATTATACGATTGTTGTTGATTTTAGTACGACTATTGTATAACTGGTTGTTGAAAATATAAGCCATTAACAGTATACAACAGCATTTAAGGCATGCTACAAAATAATCAATACCTTTTAGTAGCGTTCTAAAGATGCTACATAAACAAATGTAAAATACCACCTGAATTCATAGTGGCATAAAATAAATGCAACGAAATTCTTTTAGTTTCACAAAATAAACGTTACAGAAAATCAAAGAATGGTCAAAGTAAAAACACAAATAATTTTTTTAGTTTTGATAGGATTTTGTAATGGCTGTAGCAAAACCTTTAGCAGCATTTATAAAAAGGAGTAACATAGAAATATTTTGTGGCATTTACTAAAATGTAGCCAAAAAAATCATACTTTAGTTGCACAACCTGTAGTAGCGTTCTTTATAATGCTACTAAAAGTTTTGGTAGTGTTTTTTCAATGCTACAAAAGGGATTTTTTGGTGCAGTGCTCCTTTTAGAATTGACACCTCGAAAACTTATCTCTCAAATGATGCTTTCATAAGATTTCCAAAATGATTGTCAAACGTGTCTTACGTTCTTCCTCAGCCCTAGAGTAAACCAATATATCGTTCACGAACACAAGCAAAAACATATTCAACTGATATCTGAACACTTGATTCATAGATCGACAAAATTTGGTGGCATGTTAGTCAATCCAAATAGCATCATCAGCCACTCATAAAATTCGAATAGTGTCCTAGAAGCAGACTTCGGCACATTATCCCTAGTCACTCTCAGCCGGTGAAATCCCATATACAAATCCATTTAGGAAAAAATCTTGGCTTTGTGAAGCTGATCAAACAAGTCATCGATACTCGGCAGTGGATACTTGTTTTTCTTCGTCACATTATTCAGCTCGTAATAATCTACAAATAATCTCAATGATCCATCAGCCTCGGTTGCAAATACAACTGGTATACCCCACTCTGATGCACTTCTTCAAATGAATCCTTTACTCAAAAGACCGTTCACTTGCACCTCTAACTTTCGCTGTTCTCTAGGCACCATTCGCCTATGAGGCGTAACAATAGGTCTGGCTTCATCCACTAAATTGATACAAAACTCAAATTTCCTTTGCAACAGTAGTTGTTTGACCTCATCAAAGACGTTAGAAAACTCTCAAACGATTGATACCGATGACAACCCATCTCGTGTAATCACAAGGGAATACAAAAAGCTGACTAGGACCATGTCCTCTGGTAGGCAGCATATCACAACCATTTGCCCTTCCACATTCCAGATTGTCACCTCGAGCTTCTCGCAACCCACCGTAGTTGCATATCTCTTGGGCCCATCCATGCCCAGATTAATCCTAAACCTAGCGAAGTTCAAAACATAGCAATCACACACAAAATAGAAACCATGACTCGATAACACTAGATCTCAACAAAGCATACAAAAATAAAAAAACCTACTAGGTTAGTCACAACCAATGGTCTATCAATAATTTCAGGTTCTAGACCTAACTTGCAAACAAGCTCATTACATATAAAAGAATGTGATTCGCCAATGTCAAACAAAACTCGAATTGAAACGCCTCTGACAGAAAGCACATCTTGCACAACAACGCTTATCTTGTTCTTTGTTGTAGTCGGATGCCTTGAATAAGAGACGACACAACATCCAATGCATATTCCTTTACAACTTGCTTATCCTTTGGTGGTTCTAAATAATTCTACCTCAAGTGCCCAGTCCTATTACAGTTGAAACACTTATTTTCCTTCTTAGGTTCCTTGTAATCCTTAGAATAATGGCCCTTCTCATGATAGGTAAAGTAGATAACCACATCTTTAGGTTTCTTTTGGCCATTCTTCCTATGATGTTGTTGCTTCCTTTTTCTGTTCCACTTTTTATTATTCCCATCGGTCGTGGCTCCGATTCCTCCTTTATTCCAACAATGGCTTCATATTCCTTTGGGAACAAACTCTCGTGCCTTAAAGCTTTATTGACTAATTTCTCATATGGATCCTCGGTATGATCCACCAATTGTACTCCGAAACACTCCTCTAATCCCATGATAAAATTCTTGTACACTTGATGTGGTGTCTCAATATAAGAACAGTCGTGCTTTGACAAAGCCACAAAATCTACTACATACTCATTATCGTCTCCTATCTTGCTTCAGCTCAACAAATCTCTTGATGAGAATCGATTTCTGAACCGTAGAAATCGACTTTTCTTCAAACTTAGTCTTGAACTAATTCCAAGTAATCTGGTCCTCTGGGATCTTAAGAGTAGTGGAGTTCCACCAATCCACATCTCTCCCTTGGAGTTTCCCCATTGTGAGCTTACTCTCCATTGCATCATCGATTCCTAAGTCTCCGAAGATGCTTGGCAAAATCAACAACCCTAGGTGTCTGCACAAGAGCACTACTATCTACTTTCGCCACTGGAGTGGGTATCATTATCATGTTTGCTTCCATTATGGCCTCAAACGTAGCAGGAAATCTGGCATAGCAGCAGCAGCTCCCAATCAAGCACCCTCGCCTTCCCATCCAGTAGCAGGCTAATCCCCAGAAGCATTCCTTGTATTTCGATGTCTCATCCTTTATCTAAAATAAGAATGATCCATCTTTATCAATGAAAGACCGCAATAGTGCTTAGATCCTTATAAATCTACTATACAATACATATGATAATATAGCAATCATCCAAATAAAATTATAAATACATCTCTTATATGCGTTTATGCTCTTGAAATTTGGGTAAAATCAATTAATCAAAGCTTTGATACCAAGTGTAATGACCTCCCCATATCTCCTGCATTTAATTAAAGGTGAAGCGCACTGAAAGACGTGCCAGTGCGATTTGTGATGTTCATCAAGTAAAGTAAACCAAAATAGGACCTGTCGTATATCTCATGGCACATGGATAAAATATAATTATTAAATATAGAAGGGGATATAACAGTGAAGCATAAAAAATAGGAAATCCCAAATCCATAAAATATGAGAATATCAAGTACAAAACATCACAGTAATTGAATATTTGAATACATCAGACCTCACTACATCCCTCATCAGAGTGTATAACAAGTAAAATAGCAAAAATCATCCAAATATCTAGAATAATATGAATAGTAGTACGCCAGCCTCATGCTCATTACTACACAACATCATAGTCACCAACCTATCACTTGTACTTAATTTGCTAATCAACATCATCAATGAGCACCCTAAGGTAAAAAGAGGAAACATAAAACCTTGAGTTAGATAATAGTCTAGTATGAGCGATAAAAGGTTGTCGACAACTACACATGATAATATGATAATAGACAGTTCAAGTCTCACATGTCCCTACAACCAAAGAGTTAGCACATAATAATCTCGTTTGATATGCAACTCGAACACACAGAAGTAGACACTAGTCAAAATAAGATTCCCAATTCCCACTTTTTTCAGCATCTTACGGTGATAGCCTACCCAAAGAAAATAGGAGAGAACACACAAGCAACCATAACATCCAAAACAAAAAATAACGTAGCTATCACTGATTAAAGTCTTGAATACGTTGACATTGAATGACTGGCCATTTTCATTCATAAAGGGCTAATGGAAAACCCCATTTTAGTCGGACTACCATATGTCCTGCCTATGTTTGTCTTTCCAAGACAACTAGATCACTTCCTAAGAGATCCAAGGTACTCGATCTCTCATATCCTAACAGGCGTCCCTGCGATACCCCTGCTTCGAGTCTGCTAGAATCTTTCGACCTATCAATGATTCCTTGTCACTTCCAATCATATAAACCATCCACGACTACATCTTTTAGCTCAAGTCCCAATCGAGTCAATTTATTATCTCGCATCTTCATTCCCCTTTGAGATGCCTATCACTTTCACCCTTGACCGCTCTCGTGTGAGTTCATAATCAAAGAATCAACACAATTTTGATGATAACCTATACCTCGTAGAAGCGATTAACATACATAGATGTAACAACCTCCCTTTTCAAACCATTTAAGTCGATAATAAAATCAACTCAAATAGTTCGAAGTAGCAGATTGTTATTGCTGTGGGGTTTAATAAGAATCAAATCACATAATCGGACATAGAAATAATACAAAATCTACAACATAATATAAATTTATACAATATATCAGAGTTTACATGAATAAATACAACGGAAATTTAATACATTTGGAATTAACAGGAAAGAAAGAAATATGTGACTCTTTTGAAATCTCCAACTCCAAAAGTCGAGGTCTCAAAGCTGTAATACTCGGTCCGACCCGAGCATTATGCCAAAACACAAAACAACCGAGTCAGGACTAACAATCTCATATAAGTGAATCAACTCAACTGAAATGCCTAATGAAATGCATCAATAACTTAGAGGTGTTTGGGATTTCCATCCTCTAAGGATCCATGGAACTAGATACGTATAATATAACATGCTATTATAATAGTGTATATTCAGTAAAGTAAATATAATAAAAATAACATAAGCGGGATTACATTTTTACCCTTACGTCGTTTAATACATTGTCGTACACATTGCATATAAAATACCAGTACGTTGGTAGATAGGGATGCGGTGCGATAGGACAACGTTAAATCAAAATCGTATGGGCTCGATCAAGATAAATATGATAAGGCACTGAGGAATACCCAGGGTAGGATTCTACCATTTACATGCACGGCCTGGCGGTAACGCATAGTAGCAACTACCGCTACCTCGAAACACACTCCCATAATCGAAGGTAGCCACCAATCAATCACATTAGTAAGAGATAGTATCGAAGAAGCGTGTCCGATCAGAGGTGCAACCTCACTTAGTCATGGTATAGCACCTGTTTTAGTCATTTTAATTATGACTCAAAGGTCAAGGCCAATCTATCATTGTTCTCTTACTTCATTCCAGTAGCATTCGCCAAACCATCCAACTTTGTTCTAGGTTCTCCACTGCGTGCACAGTTGTTAAAGTGGTATCGGTATTGGCAGAGAGTATGACAATACCGACTCCGGTCTCTTTAACAACCCAACGTTTACATTTTTCACACTGTAGCCATTAAATTTGAAATCATATTCAAACAACGTGAATCGATTAATATCAAGTATCGATTTTATTTATTGATTCCCCAAATCAATCCAAATACTCGATATTATCTCAAATTTCAAGTTCATATTCGCTAATAAATTCACTATCAAATCTTCATATTCAATTTGGATTAAATGTCACAAATATCATTATACGATTAAATTTTATATTTAATTACTTTGGATTTTAATTGGTCGGATTGGAGATATATATAATTATTTTAAAATAGATAAGTTAGTATAAATGGTTCAAACAAAATATTAAGTTGGATTTAAAATAGTTTCAGTAAATTGATAAAATTTGTTTAAATAAAAATAACAGGTTTAGTATAATAATTAAAAAAAATAGTTAAGTTTTTTCTGAAAGTTAAATAAATGGGTAAGTTGATACGAAATAGTTTAAGAAAAATAAGTAGGTTTGGTATAAAATACTTTAAGATAGTCAAGTTTTATATGAAAATGGTTTAAATAAGATAGGTAAGTTTAATATAAATAATTTAAACAAGGTAGGTAAGTTCAATATAAATTAGTTGTAAAATAAGATAATATTAACTTCAAGAAATAATCCAATCAGAATCCATTATCCATAATTTAAAAATTCAACTCCACAGTTAATCGGATTTCAAAGTTAAATTAAATTTAACTTATTACTCAATTAGTATACATTTCGAGTTTAAAACCAAGTGGCCAAGTTAGATTATAACTTGAGTTACACCTTTAGATCCCAAACTTCAATTTGGATTGAAACTTTAAGTAATACATTCATTTCATTGCATTGGTTTTTAACCAACCTTCAAATTTCAGGTATTCTGCATATAACCTGAAATAATTCCTTAAAGTTTAAAATTTTCTATCTAAATCAACATTTAAACCATTGAAAGTTAATGAAATTCTTATGTCAATCGGCTTAAAATTTCCCATTCAATAGATTCTTAAACAAATCTAAGTTTAAATCTTCTAAAATCTTTATTCAAATTTACATGTTAACTTTCAAATTAACGTATCAGAGTTATAGATTTTAGATAAACTATTTATTAAATCTCATAAGTTTAACTTATACATTCAAGTTTTGAATATTGACATAGTCCTTTAAACTTAACTCATAAACTGAATATCAAAATCAATTTCATAAATCAAACTTCTTACGATTTTCTTGAAAATAATATTATCCTCAAATAATAGATCTAATTTAGAAAATTGTGTTAAATCCTTTATTTACATCAAATTTCCATAATTCATAATTGAGGTTAAAAATACTCAAATTCAAGTTTAAACCGAAATGTCTGAATTTAATCTCAAAATCGATGCGTACTTATGAATTTTCAAAATAAAATGTATTTATTTATTAACAACAGTGTCCGTATATAATTTTCTATCCTATGGTCAAGTGATACGGATATTTATCATTTCAACCCATTTTTATATTTTAAATTCGAACCCCGAGTATTTATCATTTCAACCCGTATCCCAGACCGATTCAAATTTATTTCTAAATCTATACACTCGTTCGGGTATGTATCATTTCAATCCATGGTGATTTTCCTAAATCTAAGGAGACTTGTAGTGTGAGAAAAAAATAAAATAAATATAACATCACATAAATCACATAACAATCAAACATAACCACCAATCACAAAGCAATTTTCATCATGTCAATTAAGTCATTTGTGTGTTGTCACATGGGCACAAGTCATATAGCAACATTCATGAATTTTCCTAGTGCATCCTAACATTCCATATATCATTTCAGAAGAATTAATTCACTTAATAAAAAGGCTACTCGTGAGTGAGAAAACTCACCTTTATTTGAGATTTGACAAAGAGGCTGGATTTTAAACTAAAAACCAAACAAACGTTTGGTTTTTAGCCTAAATTCCAAACTCAACAATTCACCAATCCATTCCAAAATGAAGCTTATGCCAACATGAGTTCAGCGAATTCGATGATGCTTGGTTTCAATCTAATACAAGTTATAACTTCGACTTATAAGGACTCAGACTTATCGAACTAATTAATAATTTAATTAATTCTTAACTACCCCAAATCCAATACTGAAAATCTAACAAACGTTGTTATGAGTGCGGCGACTGATTCAGATCTGATGCGTTAGATATTAAATAAGTTTCAGTTGACATACATAATTAATCTATAAATTGGTAAGAAATAATATTACCTTAAACCAAGTTTAACTATGTTAATACGCCTCCTTCCCATGCTACAAGCTTCATGCAAAATCCACAAAGCTTCTAACGCCACTGCTTACATCCCAAAATTTGATACGCCACCCAATATTCACCGAGTTCACCTTAAATTCTCAAACCTCAACCACCCAATGTTGATCAACCCAAAACCATAATCAACCGCACCCATGAATACAAAGATTTTTTTTCAGTCGGTAAATCACGATTTCGAAAAGCAAAAAGGGGAAAAATCAGTGGTGCGTAGGATTAAGGTGGAGCACGAGAACAAGGTATGGTGTTCGGATTGGGATATCAGGTCATGGGTAAGATCTTGGTGGAGAAGGCGTTGAATGTGGGTGGTGATTCGATTTGGTAGTGATGACAGTTGAGTGATTCGCGAGGAGAATCAGAGGTGGTGGAGGATGAAGGCATGTGATGAAGGTAGAGCGAGCGATTTTTTTTCTTCTGAGGACATGGATTTTCATGATTTGTAATTTAGGGAAAGAGTAAATTTCGTGAAAAGGAAATGAAAAGAAAAGTGATGAGGTGTTGAGGTGGGTTTACGCATGGACAATAAAGTCTGACTTCCTATACATGTTGATTCTCTCCTTCTCATTTCTTTACTTGTGTTTTTTTGTTTAGTATTTATACATGTATACCAATTTTTTTATACGTATACATACATTTAGTATATTCACTATTGATCTTTGCTAGTAAATTTCAAGTTTGTACGATCACGTATGAAGTCCTATCGTTACGAATTTTAATATCATACAAAAATTTAGAATCTGATGAAGTTGTCTTCGTCCATTCTGAGATTGTTTACAGAAGTGATATTTTCATATTGAAAGACTATTTATATTACGATTTATTTAACGATCGAATTTCAAACTAGTTACCACTGTCCTCAAGTTTACAAAATGAATTTACAATCAATATCAATGAACTAATTGAAATCGATTGAGATTATCATACCAGTTTTAAACAAATACTAAATCATCAATTTATATTTTTAAGTTAAATCTTTGTTAACTATATTAATTTAAAACGTTCGAATTCACGAGTTGTTACACTCTCCCCAACTTAAAATTTAGTCCTAAAGAAGGAACGACGTAAAAGATCGTACACAAATGTATTTTATCTAAAATACATCATATTAATATACCTATACATAGTTTTCAAACTTATTAGAAAAATATAAGTTAAAGAAAGTTTAGAGGCTCAAAAATTTTCTAACACCCGAAATTTATGAAAAAATTCGGCAGCATCTCCTTTGTACGGGTCAATCAGAAATTATTTACAATACAATATATATTAATATACATCTCATCCACACAATGAGGCATCCCAAACAATGAGAAAACAACAAAATAAAAACCCAAATGCAGTATTTAACCCGGGAAATGTACCTTATTTAGCATTTTTAAGCATGTTTGCTTATAATTTAGCAAATAGCGCAAAAGCGAGCTCCAAAATAAGGTATACGCCATTGGAACCTACTACAATACTTAAAGAACAATGAGAATCATGCATATATATAAAGTAACATATGTAACATGCGCAACAAAATATAATTAACATGGCAAAGACACAACTCAACTTACAATCAATTAGCAAACATGAAAATGCGACATATGCAATACATATGAACCTAATTTTATTAACCTTCATGTTATATTCATTCTTTTCAATTACACTCAAAACTGACTTTTCAAGTCATTCATTTTTCCTTCATTAATTTACGTCGATTTACATTCATATGTACATTTCCATCTTTATTACCATTCATTTATCTATTTGAACCTACCTCCATTCAACGTCCAATTTTTTTCTTGTGTCAAGTTTTATTTTAAGCTTACACCATTTATACATTCTATTTACTTGATCCATACATCTATTTTTATTCTGTCATTAAATTTATTTATCATTCAAGTTGAGCAATTCAATTTACTTCGATTTATATTAAATCTATGTACATGTTCATTTTATTAACGTTCCTTTCATTTATATTTAACTCAAATACTTATGTTTGCATTTCTATTCAATTTATTTGCCTACCATGTTATTCAAAAAAAAATACTCGATCTGACCCGAGCATTATACAAAACACAAAACATTCAAGTTAGGACTAACAATCTCATATAAGTGAATCAACTCAAGTGAAATGCCCAATGAAATGTATCAATAACTTAGAGATGTTTGGGATTTCCATCCTCTATGGATCCGTGGAACTAGATACGTATAATATAACACGCTATTATAATAGTGTCTATTTAGTAAAGTAAATATAATAGAAATAACATAAGCGAGATTACTTTTTTACCCTTACGTCGTTTACATACATTGTCGTACACATTGCATATAAAACACCAGTACGTCGGTAGATAGGGATGCGCCGCGATACGACAACGTTAAATCAAATTTGTATTGGCTCGATCAGGATAAATATGACAAGGCACTGAGGAATACCCAGGGTAGGGTTCTACCATTTGCACGCCCAGACCGATGGTAAAGCATAGTACCAACTGTCACCCACCTTGAAACACACTCCCGTAATCGAAGGTGGCCACCAATCAATCACAATAGTAAGAGATGGTATTGAAGTGTGTCCGATCAGAGGTGCGACCTCACTTAGGCATGGTATAGCACGTGTTTTAGTCATTTTAATTATGACTCGGAGGTCAAAGCCAATCCATCATCGTTCTCTTACTTCATTCTAGTAGTGTTCGCCAAACCATCCTACTTCATTTTGGATCCTCCACCGCGTGCACAGTTGTTAAAGTGGTATCGCTATTGGTATAGAGTATGACAATACTGACTCTGATCTCTTTAACAACCCAACTTTTACATTTTTCACACCATGGCCATTAAATTTGAAATCATATTCAAACATTACGAATCGATTAATATCAATCATCGATTTTATTTATTGCTTCCCTAAATCAATCCAAATATTAGTTATTATATCAAATTTCAATTTCATATTCGCTTATAAATTTATTATCAAATCTTCACGTTCAATCTGGATTAAATGTCACAAATATCGTTATTCAATTAAATTTTGTATTCAATTACTTTGGATTTTAATTGGTCGGATTGGGGATATATACAATTGTTTTAAAATAGTTAAGTTAGTATAAATAGTTCAAAAAAAATATTAAGTTAGAATCAAAAAGGTTTTAGTAAATTGATAGCTTCAGTATAACATTTGTTTAAATAAATATAATAGATTTAGTATAATAATTAAATAAAATAGTTTAGTTTTATCTGAAAGTTTAAATAAATAGGTAAGACGATACGAAATAGTTTAAGTAAACTAAGTAGGTTTGGTATAAAATACTATAAGATAGTCGAGTTTTATATGAAAATGGTTTAAATAAGATAGGTAAGTTCAATATAAATAATTTAAATAAGACACGTAAGTTCAATATAAATTAGTTGTAAAATAAGATAATATTAACTTCAAGAAATAATCCAATCCGAATCCATTATCCACAATTTAAAAATTCGAGTCCACAGTTAATCGAATTTTAAAGTTGAATTAAAATTAACTTATTACTCAATTAGTATACATTTCGAGTTTAAAACCAAGTGGTCAAATTAGATTATAACTTGAGTTACACCTTTATATCCCCAACTTCAATTTGGATTGAAACTTTAAGTACTACATTCATTTCATTGCACTGGTTTTTAACCAACTTTCAAATTTCAAGTATTCTGCATATAACTTGAATTAATTCCTCAAAGTTTAAAATTTTCCATCTAAATCAACATTTAAACCATTGAGAGTTAATGAAATTCTTATGTCAATCGACTCAAAATTTTCCATTCAACGGATTCCAGAACAAATCTAAGTTCAAATATTTTAAAATCTTTATTCAAATTTACATATTAACTTTCAAAATAACATATCATAGTTATAGATTTTAGATAAACTATTTATTAAATCTCGTAAGTTTAACTTATACATTCAAGTTTTGAATATTTGACATTGTCCTTTAAACTTAAGTCATAAACTGAATATCAAAATCAAATTCATAAATCAAATTTCTTATGATATTCTTGAAAATAATATTATCCTCAAATAAAAGATCTAATTTAGACAATTATGTTAATTCCTTTATTTACATCAAATTTTTTCGTAATTCATAATTGATGTTAAAAATACTCAAAGTCAAGTTTAAACTAGAATGTCTGAATTTAATCTCAAAATTGATGCATACTTATGAATTTTCAAAATAAAATATATTTATTTATTAACCACGATGTCCATATATAATTTTCTATCCTATGGCCAAGTGATACGGATATTTATCATTTCAATCCGTTTTTATATTTTAAATTTGAATCCCGGGTATTTATCATTTCAACCCGTGTCCCAAACCGATTCGAATTTATTTCTAAATCTATATAGTCATTCGGGTATGTATCATTTCAACCCTAGTGATTTTCCTAAATCTAAGGGGACGTGCAGTGTGGGAATAAAATAAAATAAAATAAATATAACAACACACAAATCACACAACAATCAAACATAACCACCAATCACAAAGCAATTTTCATCATGTCAATTAAGTCATTTGTGTGCGTGTCACATATGCACAAGTCATATAGCAACATTCATGAATTTTCCTAGTGCATCCTATCATTCCATATATCATTTCAAAAGAATTAATTCACTTAAGAAAAAGGTTATCCATGAGTGAGAAAACTCATCTTGATTTGAGATTTGACGAAGAGACTGGATTTTAAACTAAAAACCAAACGAACATTTGATTTTCAGCCTAAATTCCAGACTCAACAATTTACCAATCCAATCCAAAATGAAGCTTATGCAACATGAGTTCAGCGGATTCCACGATGCTCTGTTTCCATCTAATAGAAGTTATAACTTCAACTTATAAGGACTCAAACTTATCGAACTAATTTATAATTTAATTAGTTCTTAAGTACCCCAAATCCAATACTGAAAAATATAGCAAACGCTATATGAGCCCAATGCAACGTACGACGACTGATTCGGATTTGATGTGTTAGATATTAGTTTTATAAGTTTCAGTTAACATACATAATTAATCTATAAATTAGTAAGAAATAATATTACCTTAAACCAAGTTTAACTATGTTAATACGCTTCCTTCCCACTCTACAAGCTTCATGCAAAATCCACTAAGCTGCTAATGTGTGACGACCCCAAACCCCCGTTCCACAGTGGCAAGGATAATCTTTGGAATATAACACATAAACAAATAACAGCAAGACATAAATATATAAATACACCAGATAATGTACATCAAAATATACTGGAAATAATAATCATCAGAGTTACACAGTATACATGATAAAACTTAGCACAAAATACAGTTTAGCTTTACATAAAATGTCTACAACGTAATCAAAACATAATATGCACAACAAGAGTTGAACAGCATAAAAAGAAAGAAGTGATAGAATACATCTTCATCTCCATAGCTATCCAGAAAGAGCCTGCTAAAACCTAAATACAAGGCTGCCCATGTAGAAAATAGGGCACCCGAGTTTGCAAGTGAAACAAACTACGAGTCAGTCATGGGACTGGTATGAGAAATCAACTTAACTTATTCTTAATAATAAGGCCAATCACAGGACCACACCGCTAACGCGGAACGGGTTTAATCCATTGGATTGCCAGTGCTCAAAACAAGTAAATCATTTAAACATCGCAATGCTTTCTATAAAAATAAAGCCATTATAAGACTCAGTTCCCATCATACAATGCAACACAAACCAGAGGATACAGTTTTACCTTATAAAGGCCAAAATATGCTTGATACGAATAAAACAAAAGCATTTGATATTATTACTAGTGTTTATATGTTTCAAAAACAATTTCAATCATAAGTATCAATCATAGACGGCATAAATGCCATATACCATTATGTCGCCATATATAGGTATACAATCAAAACCGCATGATGTCGTATTTGGAAATTGGATTTCCGTCATGAACCAAGGCAAGGGATCGTCCTTACCGCTTCGAAACTGTCTAGCCCAAGCCTCAGGACCCAGACTCAGGTGGGCCTTTGGATCGTCAGGGTCGGTCCACACGGAGTGGATTAAAATACCTGAACACTGCGTTTCCCCGCCCTATGGGGCGTAAACTAGTCATATCCCGACCAAATCATTGGCTCTGAAGAGACCGAAGTAACCAAGGCTCCTCGCTATCCATCATCCACATAAGTAAAATGCCCGGGTGTGTAAAACCCAAAACACCACTCCTAGCTAGAAAGAAATGCATGTCCTCCCTGATGTCCTCTCCCGTTTGTGGGTCATACCGGAGTGTGAGGCCCACGAATCAACGCTAAACACAAAGCTAGCTATTTAAAGCCCTGCTTTGATCATCAACCACAAAGTTCTGCTTTTCAACAAAAGCTTTGATCACATCATCTCTGCATGCCACGTTGTCAATATACAATGTCAGACACACATCCATTTACAAGTCCGTTCTGGGTCTGAACGAAACCGGAGGCACCTTATTCCTCTCCTATATGTCCAATATAGGAGAGAGGCCCTCGCACATCCGAACGATCAACAAGTACATCCGAACAACCTCCACTGTAACCCCTTCAGGGCAGCAGCTCCCATCAAAGGCATCAATGGCCATCCATTCGATGTGAAGATCATCGGTCTTGCACCATCTTCAAATCTTCGACTTCTAACCGCCGACCAATTATTTGAAACGAGAATTAACTTGGCCTTTTCAAATAGTTCACGTATATTTAGAATTCAAATCAATTCATTTCCATGGTTAAATTATTTGACATCCATAATTCAGTCCACTAATGTAATTTCATGTCAAAAACATTCAACCATCAAATATCCAATAAATCGAGTAAATTTGGTTTATTTCCATTCCATATCGTTTGTAATATTTTATAGCGATTTATCGCTATTTTTATTTATTTAAAAATAGCCAATTTATTCAAACGATGCTTCAGGCCATAACGCAGCCGTGGCGCTGTTTTTCTTTAGATTTGATTTACACATATCTGAAAATCTAAACATTGGATCTTTACATATTTTAAATAATTGGAAAGATCTTTTCAAAGCAGACCCAACGGTCCCAGTTTTGGGAAAATCCGACGGTCGGATCTCCCGGTACAATCGTTTGAAGTTACGATTTCAAAATACGAACTGCAGTGTCGTTATTCGATTTATTTTAATTATATTTATATATATAAATATAATCCATTCTGGCTCTGTTTTCATTCAGATTTGAATTTAACATTTCACAAATTTTAACAGATGGTTCTTTACAACTTTTGTATCGTTGGAAAGATATTTCCAAAGCAGACCCAATGGTTTCGGTTTCGGGAAAATCCGAAGGTCGGATCTCCCGCAATAATCGTTTAAAATCACGGTTTCAAAATACGAACTACAGCTTCGTTATTCATTATTTATTTTAATTATATATATAATTCATTCTTCGATTTCCAAACCATATTCATTTCATATATTTGATAAAAATGATATTTTTAGCCAACCAATATTCATTTCAACATATGACTATCTTTAACACTTCGTATATAGATAAAAATGTGATTTTTATTGTTAAAACAATTTATTTTAAAAATGAAGATTTTTTGCGATTCATATATATTATAAAAATGCGATTTTTATAGTTAAAACAATTTATTTCAAACATGATTATTCTTTATACTTCACCTACATGATAAAAATGTAATTTTTATCTTTCAAACAATTTATTCGTCATATGAATATTTTTCCAACACATGAACATATTTCAATACATGAATATGAATCAAACACAGGAATATTTCAGAAAATTTCAGCAGCATAACGGCAGGGGGTTAAAAACCGGCACCGTCCCGAGTACGGCTCCTCGCACTACCTTACGCCTCGCAGCGTTCCCTAAGGGGCTTATCCTTATAATCAAAATATTTCGATTCATTTTCATATCACAATGTATTTTTCCACAAACAATTCCAATTTTGTTTCAACCACAACCTATCATTATCACCCATTCGCATTTCTCAACCAAATTTCATGTCAACCAAAATCCAAACAATCCCAATCAGTATATATTGTCCATGGTCTGTGGACGAGGGGAGTGTATATATATAGATATACGTATATAAATATATTTCGATTTCATTTCAATTCCATTCAACGCACATATGATTTTTACAACGTATATATAACTTGTACATCGCACATACAACTTATACAACGCTTATACATGAGGTGTACAACGCTTATATAACTTATACATCGACCGTATAATTTATACATCGTCATTCCATATCGTCTATAATTTAGAAATCTCGCATTGGGTTCCACTCCTCCAAAAATCGTAGGAAGCTCCAAAAATTCTCCGGTCTCTTCTAGAATGTAGAAGACGTCCACATGAGTCCACTGTCTCTTGTTTCGCTGGATTTCGACCACATAGCAAAAAGATATGATTTTTATCATGAAATCAAAATCCGTAGTGCTTTAAAGTACTATTTTCAGTTGAAATTTTATAAATCCGTTACCTCTCCAGTTTGGTTCAAACTTAGTTTAGGGATTTGCACGAAATCCGCGAAGCTTCGCGTCGATCGGCCGGCGCCACGAGGTAGTGCTTCGAAATTCACGTCAGGGGGTGTCCACCGCCGTCAACTCGAACTGCAGATGGCGGAGCTTCGGCGTCTCGAACGGAAGAACTTCAAAGGGGTGATTCTCCATCGACATTCGAAGATAATTGGCGAGACAGGTCTTGATTTGAAGCTGACGAGGAGCACTACAAAAGCTTTAACTAAGGCATTGGATTTTATTGAGTAAATCAAGAGATAAAGAGGAGGGAAGGAAGGAGCACGAGTCGTCGTTCGCTTTTGAGGAGGGTTACGGATTCAGATAATAACGGAGAAATATGATTGGTCGGTGGATTTTTTTTTTTGATTCTTTTATTTTCAAAAATATGGTTTTCTTATCCGAACTCCAAATCAAACCCAATGATAGTTGTCCCTAGCCAAGTACCCCCATTTCGAACACAATGGAATATGTTTCGTAGGCCCATGCGACTGTTTCAGTTAGTTATTCTTCAAATTAAAATATACAACATTCAAATATGGATTTGAACGTACATTTCAATTTGCGGGGCCACATACTGATCCCAAAAATTCCAGAAAAATTATTTTTAGCTATGTTTGAAAGATACGGTCCCAACAAAACTGGTTTCATCAAATTTGGAGATCGTTTGAAAAATGGTCATTTTCTGGTCGATCCAAATTGACTGAAATCAACCAAACACATTTTCCTTTGCCACGCACACATATTAACTCCAAAAATTATGGAATTTAAAACCTAGCAATAATTTGACATCCCGGATCCAACAAAATTGGTTTCGTCGAAAAAGGAGGTCATTTAAAAAATGTCCATTTTCACGGGTTATATTAAATCCATAGAGACCTTTCTGAAAATTGATTTGGCCATAACTTTTGATTCCTGCTATGAAACTTCGATTTTTCAGATTCGTTAGAAAGATACTCATAAACAGATTTAAATATGTTCGATTTTCACTAAAATCCGTTTTATTTTGCATCCTGTACAGCTAGTCAAAGTTCGAATTCAAAATTTTAAACTGCCGCGCCATTTCAGGCCTTGTTTTATAATTCAAATAAATATATTTATTTTCCAACATCGATTCAAATAGACTTTTGGTCGTTATTATTTAAAATAATTTATTTTAAATATTCAAAATTCACAAGAATAGCCAAATTAAATTTTTTAAATTGGTTCTGATTTTCCGGGTCGTTACAATCTTCCTCACTTAAAATCTTTTCGTCCCCGAAAAGGAACGAAGCTGAAAGTCATTTAATTAACCAACTCGACTTTCATTCTTCAACTTTTCAGTTTTTAAAATTTTTCCAATTCTTCAAAAATTTGGCTAACACCCTAAATTTTCGAAAAAATTCGCCATAACCTCCTTTGTACGGGGAGGGGTTTGAAAATTTATTGGGCCATATTAGGTACCCAATAAATCCTAATAAGCATACACATATTTATAGTGATATATTCCGGTGTCCACAGGGGAGTGTGTATAGATCATAACTCCAGAGAATAAATTCTCGTCACCCTATAAATAGTTTATGTGCCTTAATGATCAGAGAGACGTGTTTATTGTCATCTCCAGACCCGTGTGGGGTTTTTATTAATATGGCAGTTTACAGTTATAATTTTATATAATCTATATCAGACTTCTTGTAACACCCCGTAAATTTAAATATTAAAATAAACAAATTTAAGAACACTTAATTTTTAGGAGAAGAATTAAGGGAAATGGGTTATGCCATTGCATTCGTCATGGAATTCTGCTTGGAATAGAGTCAAAGTTTTTGTAAATCGGACTTCGTATGAGGAAGTTATGGCCTCAGAAGTTTCAGGGATTTAAATATATTAAAACAGCTCGAATTCAAATTCAAAATTCAAATGAAAACACAGAAGCGGGCTGGGCGGGATTTTTCCTACCCTAGGCCAGGTCGACCAGGGGGTCGACCTCCCCTATGCAAGTCGACCTGGGGGTCGACCACCCTTGATTTGGTCAGATCCGAGGCAAATTCGGGATTTTGCACCTGGACTTGTTTTCTGGACAGATTCTTTGCCTAGAACCTATTTAAACACCCCCAAACCTCACTTTCTCTCCACTCCAAACCATTGTAACGACATGATGCCTCAATCCTAATTAAAATAAGTTAAAGACGTCCTTATGCTGCTGGAAAAGTTCATCTTCTTCTTAAAGCTTAGGAATTGTAAGACAGGATTCTAATACAAACGACGAACAAATTATTCTCTTCTCTAATCCGCCTTTGTGAGTACAATTTCTTTCATAAAATAATAAATAAACTAATTATGATGAGTTATAATTTGGATTATGAGAACATGCCTGTTGAATCATGTGACGTTACTTAATTTTGTTATCTTCTGTTTGTGAACATATGACAGTTTTGTTAACTTATGTTAGTGGACCTATCTCATATGCCCAATCACCTATGTTTAACTTGATTCATTTTATGATATCAGTTTATATGCAAGTTTGGATGTAAATCATATGCTAGTTTGTATGTGAATCATATGCAAGTCTGTATGCGAATTATACACAAGTTTATATGTGAATCAAGTACATATATATATATATGTGTGTGTGTGTGTGTGTGTGTGTGTGTGAGTTTATATGTAAAACATGTGATATTAGTTTACATGTCTAAATTACATATGCAAGTTTAATACAAGTTTGTATGTTAATTATATGAAAGTTTAGGTGAAAACCATATTCACATATGCAAGTTCACATTTTCATGTTTAGATCTATATTTAGATCCATGGCAATATATAGTTTATGCAAATTTATGATTTATATGTCTATTGCCTATGCAAGTTATTAACTATGCAAATTTATGTTATAATTCTTATTTGCAAGTTAGATCTATTTTATGTGTTATGCAAGTTATGATGTTTCTTTTCTTATGAGTTAGACTATTTGTGGGTCTAACATATTTCATATTAAACGTACGAATGACATGGGAACAATAGGAAAATATTAATTATTAATATTGTGAATTGGCATATAATGGCTTTAAAAGCATATAATTAATTTGAGACATTAATTGGTATAATTTATGTACCTAAAAATTATGGATATAATTTAAGTGACAATTATGGACATGGATTAAAATTGGAAGTTATTGACAATCTGAAATAGGGATATTAATTCATATTGGGGTTGAATAATAATGTGTAATAATAAATGCCTAAGACACGAGGTTAGACTCGTTTGTGGTATAAGATTGCCCAGACCCGCCCGGCAAATCCAGCAAACAGTAGTCTAATGTGAGAGGTTAAAGGCATAAATTAAATGCGTAATAAATGCCTAAGACACGAGGTTACACTCGTTTGTAGTATAAGACTGCCCGGACTCGCCCGACACATCAAGCAACCGCAAAAGACAGTCTAATGTGAGAGGTCGTAGGCATAATTAGACACGGGGTTAAGTCTGTCTTGTTGTGGAAGTCTGTTCGGAACCGCCCAGTATATCCGGCGGCCACAAGCAATCGACTTAATGTGAGAGGTCTGTGCATTAATAATTAATTGATGTTGATCAAAGACGAATAAAAATGACAAACAGAAGTTTGGTTGAGTTGAGTAATTCTCTGAGTACCAATTTAATGTTGATTTTGGTCTTCGAGGGTGATACTTAGGGAGTTATTCTCTTAACCAATGTATCTGTGAACTAGGATGTACTTAATCATAAATTAAGTAAAACATGTCATACGATATATATATATATATATATATATATGATACATAAAACATGATAAGTGGATAGGGTTAAGACCCGCTTAACCAATAATCTGATAAGTAGGTAGGGTTAAGACCAGCTTAACCAATAATCTGATAAGTAGGTAGGGTTAAGACCAGCTTAACCAATAATATATAAGTGGATAGGGTTAATACTAGCTTAGCTAATAATATGATAAGTAGGTAGGGTTAGTACCAGCTTAACTAATAATATATATTAATTTGATAAGTGGGTAGGGTTAAGACCAGCTTAACCAATAATATATATTAATCTGATAAGTGGATAGGGTTAAGACAAACTTAACCAATAATACATATTGATCTGATAAGTGGATAGGGTTAAGACCAACTTAGCCAATAATATATAAGTGGATAGGGTTAAGACCAGCTTAACCAATAATATATATATCTGATAAGCGGATAGGGTTCAGATAAGCTTAACCAATAACACATGTTGATTTGATAAGTGGGTAACATGGGTGACATGTGGAATATAATTATAAACACTTAACCAAGTTGAAACATGTAAGAAGACATGAATAAGAGGGGGTTAAGTGGGAAATCCTAGTGGGGACCAAGCATAGGTGGAAACCTGGTGTCAAGTGTGGGGACCCTTTTCAACAAGTAACCCATTTACTATCTAAGTGAGCTCGATCTAGATCAAGGACGGGACACGCTTACTGGATTTGATTGTAAGAGGTCAAAACGGGTTAGCGGTGGCAACGCAAGTCCAACGGGGTCATGTGCGTGCGTGGGCCCGGGCTGGTAGGTAAGACGTTGTTGCATCGTGTAGGTATAAGCCGTGCATCTTTAGTGGTATCGGGTTGCCACTTTGGAGAGTGATACACCCCACTGTGGGACCAGTATGGGTATCTACGAGTTAGGGAGCCAATCAAATGGGGAAGGTAGTGGGTACGACTAGCGGAGATAGGAGCAGGCGGCACCTATGAAGACAGCTAGGAGTCCAACTACAATATTATGAATAAATGTTGTAATTAGATTGGGGAAGGTAGTGGGTACGACTAGCGGAGATAGGAGCAGACGGCACCTATGAAGACAGTTAGGAGTCCAACTACCATATTATGAATAAATGTTGTAATTAGAATGGGGAAGGTAGTGGGTACAACTAGTGGAGATAGGAGCAGGCGGCACTATGAAGACAGCTGGGGGTACATGAAACTACCCTTATTAATATTTTGTTCAGTAGGCAGGATCAACTTTTAGGGTGACTAGTATTGGTGCAGTATAGTAATTATCTTATAGTGATTAAGAACGCAATTAACGTTATCTTATTCCTCTTGTTGGTTTTGTCATGCCCATTTGTTTCACAGTCATTCCTTGTTTTACCTGTTTACGCCTTATCCTAATTACTTTAATAATTATATTATTAAAGTTATTGGACTTGCCAGACTTCATGTCTGACCCCCTTTGTTTTCGCCTCTTTTCTGCCTTCCACCCCCCTCCAGGTTCTCAGGGTGGGACTAGTGCTAGTGGAGCTTGATTTGGATCTCTTTCTCTCTCTTTTGGAAGTGTTTGGTTGCTGAAAGTAAAGTTCAGCTTATCTCTTTTATGGCTACTTATGTTGGGGTTATGCTTTTTACTTTATGTACTCAGAAAACAATTTGTCAAGATGGATATTAATTGTACTTGGTTTTATTGTTGGTTTTTGAAGTTGTTGTAACCAAATTATTTCTCCGCTGTAATAAAAGTTGTTTTAAATTTTTCAAGTACCAATATATGTATCAGTCTTGTTATATTCCGTTTTATACACCAATAATACTCCATGAAAGTTAATACATTACCTTTGAGAGTGACATTAATGGACGTGGGGTGTTACACGTGGTATCAGAGCTGAAGGTTACCAGAACAGATAAGAGATTTTGAAAAACCGCTTTCAAAAGCATTTTTATAAAGAAATACTTTCAAAAATATGTTTTAAGGAGAGTACTTTTATGAGAAAAGTTTATTTTGAAAAACATAACCCCCAAGAGCCATATATCTTTCCTTCGATTCTCCGTTTTAAATCTCTTCCTCTTTCCATTTTGAATTTCTTCCTCCACGTATAGACGCTTTTTCTAAGATATGTAAGAACTTCCGTACGATGGGCGGTAAACCGCTTCATGGGACTGGGACGTTTGTCAAAGCTAGAAGGAAGTGGAGGACTTGTTGGTACCTTTAAGATAGATGATAGGAGGAAGGTTCAATTAGCTGCTTGGTTAATGAAGGACGGAGCCTCGTTTTGGTAGGAGGTCACGAATGGAGAAGGTGCAGGAGAGACATGGACATGACACACGATATGAAAGTAGATCCAAAGAAAGGCGGTAAGGATAACAAGGGGCCAAGAGAAAAGGAAGGGCCACACTTGTGAAATACCCGACTACTTAATTAATGGCGTTAGAAAGAAGAAGAAGACTAGTTGTTATCGTTACAGAGAAACATGACATCTTATTAGGATCGTCCAAAGAAGCAAAAGGCGAAGGTAAGGACAAAGTACATGATCTTCTGGAGGGCAGACGCGTTCCCTCACGGCTGGCACACCTGATAGAGGTAGAAATATCTTGGTTGGAAGTTTGGTTTTTCTTTTTGATCATCCTTCGAACCTTGTTTGAACTCTGGCGCTTCACACTCGTTTGTATCTGCTTCGTTAGTTGAAACACTGCACCTAAATACTAGTCTAGTTATGGATCCCATAGTAGTCTCAAATCCTATTGGTGGTTCGGCTCATCTTTCGATGATTTTTCGGGATTTGAGAGTGTATATCTTGGGCGTTGGGTTTGAATGCAATGCCTTCATTCTTGGCTTCATGGGCTATGGCTTGATTCTAGGTATGGATTGGCTAGCCAGATACGGTGCCATCCTAGACTGTGAAAGAAGGGTAGTTAGATTGTTGACTCGTTATGGAAAGACCCTTGATATTTCTTATGACCCTAGAGGTCCAGTGATGCTTAGCTACCTAGAATCTCTTGACGCGTTCAATGATGATTTGGAATTTATTCGTGTAGTCCGTGAATATGGTGACGTCTTCGATGAAGTTCGGGGTTTACCCCCAAGGCGCGAGATAGACTTTCGTATATACCTAGTAGATACTGCAAAGCTAGTTGCATTACCAGTGTGCCACATGGCTCCGAGGGAGATAAGAGAACTCAGTAAGTAAGTGAAAGAGTTGCTTGATAAAGGGCTCATAAGAAGAAGCATTTCGGAATGGGGAGCTCCAGTTGTTTTTGCTACAAAGGATGATGGTTCACTTAGATTGTGCATGGACTATAGAGAGCTGAATAAGCTCACGAAGAAGAACAGACACCCATTGCCGAGGATAGACGATTTGTTCGATCAGTTGGTTGGTGCTTTGGTTTTCTCGCAGTTGGATTTGGCTACAGGATTTCATCAGCTAAGAGTGGCTGAAGACAGCATAGATAAGACTGCATTTAGAACTCCTGACAGTTTCTTTGAGTGGCTCGTCATACCTTTTGGTTTGACGAATGCACCTGCATATTTCGTTGACTTGTTGAGTAGGGTGTACAGGGAGTTTCTAAACAAGTTCAAGGTAGTCTTTATGGATGATATCTTTATTTTCTCTAGAAGCAAGGAAGAATATGCCCTACATCTTAGGGAAGTCTTAGAAACCCATCGAGCTCATCAACTCGAAGCTAAGTTCTCCAAATGTCATTTTTGGAAGAAGGAGGTAAGGTTCTTAAGACACATGGTCTCTAAGGAAGGAATAGCACTGGATCCTACAAAGGTGGTGGCAATCCCAGATTGGAAGGTTCCTAGAAAAGAAACGGAAGTAAGAAGTTTTCTAGGGTAAACGGGCTACTATAGGAAGTTCGTTAAGGACTTTGCGAAGATATCAGCCCCAGTTTTGACTTTGCTAGATGGGAGTAAACCGTTCACAATACATATACTAGTGCTTGCGAGACAGGGCTTGAAGCAGTTTTCGATTCAAGAGGAAAAGGTGATATGCAAAAGGCAGTAAGTACGAGCATCGCTTATCGTCCACAGACGGATGGACGGACATGAAAGGGTGAATAGAATCCTTGAAGATCTTTTGAGGTTATGTATCCTAGATTTTGGAGGGACATGAGAAGAGGCAACTAGCTTAGTGATGTTCATGACATGTTTCACGTATCGCATTTGCAGAAGTGTTACAAGATACCACGGAAGTAGTGGAGCCGAGCATGCTTAGAGAAGTGGAAGTAGAGTGAGATGCCACGATTAGACGAGCTCCTACATGCATCCTTGGGTCGGAGGTATTAAAGCTACACAACAGAGAGGTCAAGTTGGTCAAAGTGCAATGGGGAGATGATCAAGGGGACGCGCGACTTGGGAAACGGAAGACAAGATGTGTACGTTGTACCCTTTCCTTTTTGAGGGTATGTGTTTAACTTTTCCTTTTTCTACCGCTTTGTTTATACTTGTCCTATTGTCTAGTGTGTCTTTGCGATTATATCTTCGATCTTTAGTTAGGAAAAACCTTATGGTTGTAAACATGTGTTTGAGACATGTTATGTTTGGTGGATGCAAGTGTTTGCTAGTGGTTGCTCGTGGATGCATGTACACACACATTAGGAACTAGATCGGCTCAATCACTTTCATATTGCATATAAATATGTGTGCATATTTAAATTAATGAATGTATAATGGTAGTGTTTTCATATGGATGCTGCATTTAGATGAATGGTTGTGCACGCATGTAGAAATAATATGTATAATTAGGATTCTTTTTCATACATAATGGATGCATAGCACTATCATGGTTCGCATTAAGGAGGTCAACTGAATCAGTAGACTGCCTGATTTTGCATTAGATAAGGAACATATACACACACTTTTTGCATATGTTCATACGGCATTAGAAATTTTTTAAGGACAATGGGTGCCTGTGTTTGATGATTGAGTAGATGGATGATTGGATGGTAGGATATACATTCTCCTTAACTTGGAGATTTCGGGGGCGAAATCCTTTAAGGAGGGGAGAATGTAACAACCCGTAATTTTAAATATTAAAATTAACAAATTTAAGAACACTTAATTTTTAGGAGAAGAATTAAGGGAAATGGGTTACGCCAATGCGTTCGTCTCGGAATTCTGCTTGGAATAAAGTCCAAGTTTTCGTAAATCGGACTTCGTATGAGGAAGTTATAGCCTTCAGAAGTTTCAGGGATATAAATAAATTAAAACAGCTCGAATTCAAATTCAAAATTCAAATGAAAACACAGAAGCGGGCTGGGCGGGATTTTTCCCGCCCCAGGCCAGGTCGACCAGGGGGTCGAACTCCCCTATGCAGGTCGACCTGGGGGTCGACTTCCCCTAATTTGGTCAGATCCGAGGCAGATTCAGGATTTTGCACTTGGACTTGTTTTCTGGACAGATTCTTTGGCTCCTAACCTATTTAAACACCCCCCCCCCCCCAAACCTTACTTTCTCTCCACACCAAACCATTGTAACGCTATGCTGCATCAATCCTATTTAAAATAAGTTAAAGACGCCCTTATGCTGCTGGAATAGTTCATCTTCTTCTTAAAGCTTAGGAATTGCAAGTCAAGATTCTAATACAAACGACGAACGAATTATTCTCTTCTCTAATCCGTCTTTGTGAGTACAATTTCTTTCATAAAATAATTAATAAACTAATTATGATGAGTTATAATTTGGATTATGAGAACATGCCTATTGAATCATGTGACGTTACTTAATTTTGTTATCGTCTGTTTGTGAACATATGACAGTTTTGTTAACTTATGTTAGTGGATCTATTTCATATGCCCAATCACATATGTTTAACTTGATTCATTTTATGATATCAGTTTGTATGCAAGTTTGGATGTAAATCATATGCTAGTTTGTATGTGAATCATATGCAAGTCTGTATGCGAATTATACACAAGTTTATATGTGAATCAAGTGTGTGTGTGTGTGTATATATATACGAGTTTATATGTAAAACATGTGATATTAGTTTACATGTCTAAATTACATATGCAAGTTTAATACAAGTTTGTATGTAAATTATATGAAATTTTAGGTGAAAACCATATTCACATATGCAAGTTCACATTTTTCATGTTTAGATCTATATTTAGATCCGTGGCAGTATATACTTTATGCAAATTTATGATTTATATGTCTATTGCCTATGCAAGTTATTGACTATGCAAATTTATGTTATAATTCTTATTTGCAAGTTAGATCTATTTTATGTGTTATGCAAGTTGTGATGTTTCTTTTCCTATGAGTTAGACTATTTGCGGGTCTAACATATTTCATATTAAACGTACGAACGACATGGGAACAATGGGAAAATATTAAATATTAGTATTGTGAATTGGCATATAATGGCTTTAAAAGCATATAATTAATTTGAGACATTAATTGGTATAATTTATATACCTGAAAATTATGGACATAATTTAAGTGACAATTATCGACATGGATTAAAATTGGAAGTTATTGATAATCTGAAATAGGGATATTAATTCAAATTGGGGTTGAATAATAATGTGTAATAATAAATGCCTAAGACACGAGGTTAGACTCGTTTGTGGTATAAGACTGCCTGGACCCGCCAGGCAAATCCAGCAACCACAAACGGTAGTCTAATGTGAGAGGTCAAAGGCATAAATTAAATGCGTAATAAATGCCTAAGACACGAGGTCAGACTCGTTTGTGGTATAAGACTGCCCGGACCCGCCCGACACATCCAGCAACCGCAAACGGCAGTCTAATGTGAGAGGTCGTAGGAATAATTAAAAGATGCTTAGACACGAGGTTAAGTCTGGCTTGTGGTTTAAGTCTGCCCGGAACCGCCCTGCATATCCAGCGGCCACAAGCAATCGATTTAATGTGAGAGGTCTGTGCATTAATAATTAATTAATGCTGATCAAATATGAACATGAATGACAAACAGAAGTTTGGTTGAGTTGAGTAATTCTCTGAGTACCAATCTGATGTTGATTTCGGTCTTCGGGGTTGATACTTAGGGAGTTATTCTGTTAACCAATGTATCTGTGAACTAAGATGTATCATACGATATATATATATATATATATATATATATATATATATATATATATATATATATGTATGTATGTATGATACATAAAACATGATAAGTGGATAGGGTTAAGACTAGCGTAACCAATAATCTAATAAATAGGTAGGGCTAAGACCAGTTTAACCAATAATCTGATAAGTAGGTAGGGTTAAGGCCAGCTTAACCAATAATATATAAGTGGATAGGGTTAAGAACAGCTTAACCAATAATATGATAAGTAGGTAGGGTGAATACCAGCTTAACCAATAATATATATTAATTTGATAAGTGGGTAGGGTTAAGACCAGCTTAACAAATAATATATATTAATCTGATAAGTGGATAGGGTTTAGACAAACTTAATCAACAATACATATTGATCTGATTAGTGGACAGGGTTAAGACCAACTTAGCCAATAATATATAAGTGGATAGGGTTAAGACCAACTTAGCCAATAATATATAAGTGGATAAGGTTAAGACCAACTTAACCAATAATATATATTGATCTGATAATCGGATAGGGTTAAGTGTAACAACCCGTAAAATGCGAGCCAGTTTGAAATTTTTATTTTGGCAACTTTAGTGAATTTTGAATATTTAAAATGAATTATTTTAAATAATATCGACGAGAAATTTATTTTGAATATAATTAGAACGTATATATTATATACGTCGTCGTTAGAATATATAATAATTATATATAATTATAAAAGGAATTGAAAATGGCGCGGTAGTTCGAAAATTCGATTTCTAATTTCAAATGAATATACAGAATTCAATATAAGTCAGAATTGAACGAAACAAGAAATATTTGAATCTGTATAACTATATCTTTGTAACGAAGTTAACAAACTGAGATTTCATTTTAGAAACGATAAGATATGTCCAGTTTAAAATTAGAAATAGTCGCTGTGGAATTTATATATATTTTTATATATATAAGGCCCTTAAAAATAGCAATTTTGCAAACGACCTCGGATTTCGACGAAACCACTTTTGTTAGATCCGCAGTGTCAGGTTATTGCTAGGTTTCAAATTTCATAATTTTTCGAATCAATATGTGAGCGTGGCAAAGGAAAACGCGTTTGACCGATTTCAGTTGATTTTAATCGACTGGAAATTGGCCATTTTTCAAACGGTCTCAGAATTCGACGAAACTAGTTTTGTTAGGATCGTATCGTCAATACGAAGCTAGAAATTATTTTTCTGGAATTTTTCTAGTTAGTATGTGACCCCGGTAAATTGAAATGTACGTTTAAAATTCAATATAGTGATTTAAATGAAAATTCAAAAGGAAACTGATTGTAACGATCAAATCAGCTTGCGATACATATCCCATTGTGTTCGGAATGGGGGTGAAACGCTATGGGCGACAGGCGGTGGGCCTCGTTCCGAGGGCATATGTAAAAGTCAACCTTTTTGCGAAATTAAATAATAAAATAATTTTAATTCCCTCCCTCCCCTTTATCTTCTTCCTGCCCCCCCCCCCCCCCCCCCCCCCCCGTTCTATCTCATTTCAGTATTAAAAAAAAAAAAACAGATGCGATCCACCCGCCGCCCCGAGGCTCACCGCGCCACCGCACCTTGTGCCGCCATCGGAGGACCCCAAAACGCCGCCGCTCCGCTCCTGACAGCCCCCCCATCGCGCCTCTCTCCTCCTCACGAAACCCGCAACCTCCCCCAAAACCCCACCGCGACCCCCGCTTCCTCCCTCTACCCTGCGACGTCGACGCCAAGACTCCCCCCCCCCCTCTGTAAGTCGTTGTTTAATTTATTTATTTTGTTTTTATTTTATTTGAAAACTGAAAAGAAAACTGATGTAAAGATTTTAAAAACTGATGTAAAGATTTTAAAAACTGATTTTTGTTTAAAGTTAAAAACTGATTTTTGTTTAAAGTTGAAAACTGATTTTTGTTTAAAGTTGAAAACTGATTTTTGTTTAAAGTTGAAAACTGATTTTTGTTTAAAGTTAAAAACTGATTTTTGTTTAATGTTAAAAACTGATTTTTGAAAAATGATTTTTAAAAATGATTTTTAAACTGATTTTTGAAAAGTTTAAAAACTAACTTTTGAAAAGATTTAAACTTTATAAGTTAAAAGATTATATTTTTATAATATGATAAAAATGATATTTTTATCATATAAAGATGACATTTTGAGTCACGAAGATCAGAAATTATATATGGATATATATTGTTTCAAAAGGAGGATTTTCTATATAAAAGAAACATTGTTTTGAAAGGAGAAAATATACATGTGTTTTGAAAGAAAATTATATTTTGTTTTAGAAAGCAAAATATAATGATAAGATTTTTCAGTAGAATAAAAATTCGATTTTTATATATTGAATAACATAGTAAAAATTCGATTTTTATATATTGAATAACATAGTAAAAATTCGATTTTTATATATTGAATAACATAGTAAAAATTCGATTTTTACATATGTAGAGAATGCGGGCGAAAGCGACGAAAGGCGAGTTGGCGAAGATTTCCTGCATTAGAAGAGCCGTGGAGCTAGGATAGCTATATGTGAGAATTTCTCACCTTTCAATTTAATTTTTCTAGTTATATATATACTAGGATGCAGACGGTGCTTAGTAGCACCCGACACAATCGTCCACAGACCATGGACTTGTTTGTTTGACTGTTTGGTGATTGATTGCGATATTGGTTTGAATGTGGTTTGTGGTGTGAAAAATCGAATCGATAAATTGGTTAGGATTAGACGTGCGCCGTTATAAGGCGAAGGAGTAAGGCTAGGTTAGACTCTTACTCCAAATTTTGTGGTTTGCATAACGAATTGATTTGATTGATGTGTGAATGGCGTAGGCCTTCACTAGACCGGGGATAAGGCTAGGCCTCGTCCCGTTTCTAGTATCGTGCCGTTATGCCGCCGAAATTTTCTAAAATGTGTTAGAAAAATAAAAATATCATTTTATTTAAAGAATGAACTTAATAGAAATTCATATGTTGAAATAAAATGTTTTATCGTTAAAAATATAATTTTTAACGTGAAGTGAATAAAATAGAATATTCATTTACAAACCAGACGGTTTGTTTATGTACACCTATTTGAATGACATTGATTGGGACGATAAATTTTACACATCGCCCAACTGCACGAATAAAATATTTGTTTGATTGTTTGAAACCCCACACGGGTGTTGGGATGAAATTTGCAGTTCACTTCATCCTGATTGATTAAATATGTCGATCGATTGATTGACAGGCTGTTATAAGCGTTGAATATCTATATTTGATGCTTTTACAGTGTAGTGCACTTTGGTTGATGGTTGATTATTTTCAATGTTATTATATACATGTGTTGTATGAAAATCCATATAATTAACTTTATATGGTGATTGATTGGGCCTCATTCCAATTTGAAAAATAAAGAATATTATAAAATAAAAGTTCTTGTGTTGACAGTACTCATTCATTGAGATTGGTCATGTGTTGAACGAAATATTTTGATAATAACAACTATTTTGAAAAAGAAATATTTGAAATAGAATATTTGAAAATAGAAATTTATGAAGCCGTGCTGATTAGATTGACGCCATTTTGACGTGAACGATATTTATATCGATTTTATTCATCTTAAAAATGAATATTGAAAAGTGATTTCGAAATCGAATATTTTGAATTGAATTGAAAACGATTTCGAAATGAATTGAATTGAAAACGATTTCGAAATGAATTGAATTGAAAACGATTTCGAAATGAATTGAATTGAAAACGATTTCGAAATGAATTGAATTGAAAACGAATTCAAATTGAATTGAAAACGATTTCGAAATGAATTGAATTGAAAACGGTTTCGAAATGAATTGAATTGAAAACGATTTCGAAATGAATTGAATTGAAAACGGTTTCGAAATGAATTGAATTGAAAACGATTTCGAAATGAATTGAATTGAAAACGATTTCGAAATGAATTGAATTGAAAACGATTTCGAAATGAATTGAATTGAAAACGAATTCAAATTGAATTGAAATTTGAATTGAATAAAAACGAATTTATAAAGAAGAATTCAATTTTGATTTGAATTGAAAAGGAAGTTGAAATTGCTTTTGAAACGAATTTAAAACTATTTATATAATTCGTTTTAAATAGAAATCGACGAAGTATATATTATATATATAATATAATGGCCTGAATAGAACGCGCCGCGCCGCGGCAGTTCGTGAATTTCGACCATTTATTTCAAACGGACATTGCGGGAGATCCGACCGTCGGATTCTCCTAAAACCGGAACCGTTGGGTTCGTATCGAAAAGAGCTTTCTAATGAATGTTAGAAATTTGAAATCTAACGGTTGGATTTGGAGATACGTCCAAATCAAATTCGAAAAAGGTCGCTGTAAGTGCAGTTCGATGGCCGTTAATGGAAATCGACTGTACGGGCCTTGATAAAATTATTAAAAATAGTAATAATTTGTGTAAAATCATAAGAAATGATTTGTGAAAGTTTGGGATGAAAAAATCTATATTTGAAAAGATAAAAATAGATTTTTATCGAAATGAACTAGTTTTGAACTAGAATTATAATTCTATTTATTTTTAAATAAATAAATTGAATTTGAAATGGTTTTGAAAATAACCAAAATTTCCAATGATTGATTTGGAGTGGATTTGAATCGAAATTGTCTTCGGAATATTTCAATGTTGGAATTCGTGATTATACATATGTTGTTATGGAAATTTGAAAGATATATATTTATATCGTTATTTCCAATACGACATTTGTTGGTCGTAGAATTTGATATTGAATATAAGCCGGGATATTTTTCTATTCAGAGCCTTGTATTGAATATCAAATGTGATTTGGGTTTGTCGTGAATGGTGTCTTCACTAACACTGTTCTTGAACCCAGTTGAGAAAAGATTAAATCTTTTTATTTAGATTTAATGAAGTGTACCAATTAAAAATGATATTTAATTGGAATTGAATTAGTATTGATTTTTGGGTTTATCGTGAACAGTGTTTTAAATAACACTTGTTCTTTAACCCGATAATTAATGGATTGATTTTTGGGTTTATCGTGAACAGTGTTTTAAATAACACTTGTTCTTTAACCCGATGATTAATGAATGTGATTTTGGGTTTATCGTGAACCGTGTTTTTAAATGACACTGATTCTTTAACCCAGTCAAAGATTAAAACTAAGTGGAGTTTTAATGAATCTTTAATTAGATTGAAATGATCGAAAATGGAGTATCACCAGTTTTGCTCCAGGCGATAGTTAAATCTTTAATTAGATTTGAACGTGAAATGGTAATTGAATTTACCGATAACACTGTGGTGTTAGATATGAAGTATTCATAGTTTTACTTCATGGGATGAATAGGTTGGGATTGGGAAATTATAACAAATGATTACTTCGGTAAGGTTCGCTAATCCCGACTAGTTTGAATTGATATTCAAAAGTTGATTAAAGAATAAATTCAAGAATTTATCTTTGATAAAATTAATGGGAACCTTTCCCTATGAATGTGAAATTAGAAACTAACTGTCGGTTAGCTAAGTAGAATGATTTTCTGGATATTGATCTGATGTTGGTTTCGGCCTTCGGGGTTAATATTTGGGAAATTATTCTCTTGATTAATTTACGGTTAGTGACTGATGAATTGGAATGAGGCGTATGTTGTGTTTGTGTAACACTTTTATAATATATACGCGAGTTATTCGGAAAGACCGGGTTTATCCCATTCTGAATAACTGATACGACGATAAGTCGAAGATGAAGACGATGGTCGAAGACCAGAGGTCTTCACGTCGTTTGGGTAATTACTGATGATCTTGATTGGGCTGTACACCCAAGAAGATGGAAACAGTTGGTGATCGTCCAGACGTACTTGGAGATCGATGGATATGCGGGGTACTAGGTGCCTCCGGTTTCGTTCAGACCCAGAACGGACTTGTAAATGGACTGTGTGTCTGACATTGGATTTCATTCTGTGTGACTGATATCGGTTGCATAGAGTGGTTTGCCTGTGTGGCATGCTAAGATGCAAATGATCGAGGCTTCTGTTGAAAAGCAAAGTCTTGTGGTGATGATCAAAGCACGGCCTTCGTGGCGTAGCTTTGTGTAACGTTTGCTTCGCGAGTTTCGCACCCCGGGATGAACCAAAAACGGGAGACGGACCTCAGGGAGGGCCTGCGTTTCCTCCTAGCTAGAAGTGGCGTCAGTGGTTTTACACGCCCTGACGAGTTTGACTTATATGGTTGTTGCTGTTGCGAGGCGCCTCGGTTTGATCGGACGATCCGGGTCCGATGGAGTCATTTGTTGGCTCATTTACGCCCCAAAGGGTGGGGAAACGTAGTGTTCAGGCATTTTAATCCACATCGGTGGACCGGCCCTGACGATCCAAGGGTCACTCGAGCTCTGATCCTGAGACTCGGGCTAGGCAGTCTCGAATCGGTTGAGGACTATCTTTTGCCTCGGTTCATAGACGGAAATCCAATTTCCAAATACGTGACATTTGCGGTTTTAATTGTAATCCTATATATGGCGACATAGTGGGATGGGGCGCTTATGCCGCCTATGATTGATACTTATGATTTGAGGTTGTTTTATACACTATGCACTTATAATAGTATCAAACGATTTGTTTTAACCGTATCAAGCATTCTTTGGCTGTTATAAGGGAAAACCCTATCCTCGGCTGCGTTGCATTGTGTGATGGGACCTGGGTCTTATAACAGCTTCATTTTTCTTTATTTAGCATTGCGCTGTTTGTTTTATGCACTGGTATTCTTGGGAGGAAACCCGTTCCGTGTTATACGGCGTGGTCCCTTGATTTACCAAATGATTTAAAATAAAGATTAATAACTGTTTTAGTTCTCACACCAGTCCCATGACTGACCTGGAGTTTATTGTTTTAACCTAAACTCTGGGTGCCCTTATTTTGACACGGGCAGCTAGTAGTTTTGGTTTTGCAGATTTATATTCACAGGATCCTGGTTTACAGCTGGAACGATATCCGGAAAGCTTTGTATCCGTATATCTCATTCTAGTTGTGTATTGTATTATTTTCCGCTGCGATGTATTTAAATGTAATTTAAATCTCTGATATTTCTGTGTAATGTTCATTTATACTCTGTATATTCTTGTAATCTGATGCATTGTTGTAATATACAATGAAATGTTCTTCTGTATACGTTCTGTTGTGGCTTGTTCTCGAACTATCCGACGCTTTCCTTTACGGGGAAGTTACGGGTCTTCACAGTTGGTATCAGAGCTTTGGTTTACAAAGCTCAGAGAACAAGGCACATTAGAACCATACGAAAGAATTCATCAGATATTGGATTAGTAATATCCAATGGAATGACTCGTTAGAGATGGGATCAGTAGTATCCTAGAACGAGTGTGAAGAGTAGTGTTTTTGATAAATAAAAGTGAAAGCAAATTTTTGTTTTGAAGGTTTAAATCAATTATTCGTATTTGATTATTTATTTATATAGATGTGGACAATCCAGTATATATAGATTTTGCGTATACGTCTGATCCGCGTGTATTCGAAATTTTAATATACTGGATAGATATAGAATCACACTCTAGTCGCCCGGGGATGATGCTGATAATTGTGATCACATTATCAGTATTTATATTCGAGTGACGAAAGTGAGATTATCTATATATTTCCTATTGACTGGTGTGAGAACCAAAATTTGATAGGGCTTATTGTTGTGATTTGGCATCAAAAACATGATTTTCTGTATATGTATCAAAATTATGAATTTTAAACGTTAAATTCACTAATTGATTGATGTTTGAGTTGTTTGTTTAAATTGTTTGATAATTTTGAACCACTTATGCCTAATTGAATCAAATATTGAATTGTATTGAAAATTGGTCGCATGTGCTTGCATATACATATACTTACATTGAACAGGTCATAGCAAGGAGGCTAGAGCAGAGAATAAAATTTGTTTGCCCGACAAATAGGTACATGTTTACTACATAATTTACTGTTTTGTTTGGGTGATGATGATTTTGTGAGCCTATTGGCTAGCCGCTTGGCTTTTTCTTTTTCTTTTTGAGATCTGAAGGACCGGGGAAGCTATTTGAAATTCCCCGATGCTCCCGGTGCAGGGGAGGTTATGGCGAAATTTTTCAAAAATTTAGGGTGTTAGCCAAATTTTTGAAATTTTGAAAATTCTCAGAAACTGAAAAGTTGAAGAATGGAAGCCAGATCGAATGTAGAGTTGATTAATCAAACCACTTTCGACTTTGTTCCTTTTCGGGGACGAAAAGTTTTAAGTGGGGGAGATTGTAACAACCCGTAAAATGCGAGCCAGTTTGAAATTTTTATTTTGGCAACTTTAGTGAATTTTGAATATTTAAAATGAATTATTTTAAATAATATCGACGAGAAATTTATTTTGAATATAATTAGAACGTATATATTATATACGTCGTCGTTAGAATATATAATAATTATATATAATTATAAAAGGAATTGAAAATGGCGCGGTAGTTCGAAAATTCGATTTCTAATTTCAAATGAATATACAGAATTTAATATAAGTCAGAATTGAACGAAACAAGAAATATTTGAATCTGTATAACTATATCTTTGTAACGAAGTTAACAAACTGAGATTTCATTTTAGAAACGATAAGATATGTCCAGTTTAAAATTAGAAATAGTCGCTGTGGAATTTATATATATTTTTATATATATAAGGCCCTTAAAAATAGCAATTTTGCAAACGACCTCGGATTTCGACGAAACCACTTTTGTTAGATCCGCAGTGTCAGGTTATTGCTAGGTTTCAAATTTCATAATTTTTCGAATCAATATGTGAGCGTGGCAAAGGAAAACGCGTTTGACCGATTTTAGTTGATTTTAATCGACTGGAAATTGGCCATTTTTCAAACGGTCTCAGAATTCGACGAAACTAGTTTTGTTAGGACCGTATCGTCAATACGAAGCTAGAAATTATTTTTCTGGAATTTTTCTAGTTAGTATGTGACCCCGGTAAATTGAAATGTACGTTTAAAATTCAATATAGTGATTTAAATGAAAATTCAAAAGGAAACTGATTGTAACGATCAAATCAGCTTGCGATACATATCCCATTGTGTTCGGAATGGGGGTGAAACGCTATGGGCGACAGGCGGTGGGCCTCGTTCCGAGGGCATATGTAAAAGTCAACCTTTTTGCGAAATTAAATAATAAAATAATTTTAATTCCCTCCCTCCCCTTTATCTTCTTCCTGCCCCCCCCCCCCCCCCCCGTTCTATCTCATTTCAGTATTAAAAAAAAAAAAACAGATGCGATCCACCCGCCGCCCCGAGGCTCACCGCGCCACCGCACCTTGTGCCGCCATCGGAGGACCCCAAAACGCCGCCGCTCCGCTCCTGACAGCCCCCCCATCGCGCCTCTCTCCTCCTCACGAAACCCGCAACCTCCCCCAAAACCCCACCGCGACCCCCGCTTCCTCCCTCTACCCTGCGACGTCGACGCCAAGACTCCCCCCCCCCCTCTGTAAGTCGTTGTTTAATTTATTTATTTTGTTTTTATTTTATTTGAAAACTGAAAAGAAAACTGATGTAAAGATTTTAAAAACTGATGTAAAGATTTTAAAAACTGATTTTTGTTTAAAGTTAAAAACTGATTTTTGTTTAAAGTTGAAAACTGATTTTTGTTTAAAGTTGAAAACTGATTTTTGTTTAAAGTTGAAAACTGATTTTTGTTTAAAGTTAAAAACTGATTTTTGTTTAATGTTAAAAACTGATTTTTGAAAAATGATTTTTAAAAATGATTTTTAAACTGATTTTTGAAAAGTTTAAAAACTAACTTTTGAAAAGATTTAAACTTTATAAGTTAAAAGATTATATTTTTATAATATGATAAAAATGATATTTTTATCATATAAAGATGACATTTTGAGTCACGAAGATCAGAAATTATATATGGATATATATTGTTTCAAAAGGAGGATTTTCTATATAAAAGAAACATTGTTTTGAAAGGAGAAAATATACATGTGTTTTGAAAGAAAATTATATTTTGTTTTAGAAAGCAAAATATAATGATAAGATTTTTCAGTAGAATAAAAATTCGATTTTTATATATTGAATAACATAGTAAAAATTCGATTTTTATATATTGAATAACATAGTAAAAATTCGATTTTTATATATTGAATAACATAGTAAAAATTCGATTTTTATATATTGAATAACATAGTAAAAATTCGATTTTTACATATGTAGAGAATGCGGGCGAAAGCGACGAAAGGCGAGTTGGCGAAGATTTCCTGCATTAGAAGAGCCGTGGAGCTAGGATAGCTATATGTGAGAATTTCTCACCTTTCAATTTAATTTTTCTAGTTATATATATACTAGGATGCAGACGGTGCTTAGTAGCACCCGACACAATCGTCCACAGACCATGGACTTGTTTGTTTGACTGTTTGGTGATTGATTGCGATATTGGTTTGAATGTGGTTTGTGGTGTGAAAAATCGAATCGATAAATTGGTTAGGATTAGACGTGCGCCGTTATAAGGCGAAGGAGTAAGGCTAGGTTAGACTCTTACTCCAAATTTTGTGGTTTGCATAACGAATTGATTTGATTGATGTGTGAATGGCGTAGGCCTTCACTAGACCGGGGATAAGGCTAGGCCTCGTCCCGTTTCTAGTATCGTGCCGTTATGCCGCCGAAATTTTCTAAAATGTGTTAGAAAAATAAAAATATCATTTTATTTAAAGAATGAACTTAATAGAAATTCATATGTTGAAATAAAATGTTTTATCGTTAAAAATATAATTTTTAACGTGAAGTGAATAAAATAGAATATTCATTTACAAACCAGACGGTTTGTTTATGTACACCTATTTGAATGACATTGATTGGGACGATAAATTTTACACATCGCCCAACTGCACGAATAAAATATTTGTTTGATTGTTTGAAACCCCACACGGGTGTTGGGATGAAATTTGCAGTTCACTTCATCCTGATTGATTAAATATGTCGATCGATTGATTGACAGGCTGTTATAAGCGTTGAATATCTATATTTGATGCTTTTACAGTGTAGTGCACTTTGGTTGATGGTTGATTATTTTCAATGTTATTATATACATGTGTTGTATGAAAATCCATATAATTAACTTTATATGGTGATTGATTGGGCCTCATTCCAATTTGAAAAATAAAGAATATTATAAAATAAAAGTTCTTGTGTTGACAGTACTCATTCATTGAGATTGGTCATGTGTTGAACGAAATATTTTGATAATAACAACTATTTTGAAAAAGAAATATTTGAAATAGAATATTTGAAAATAGAAATTTATGAAGCCGTGCTGATTAGATTGACGCCATTTTGACGTGAACGATATTTATATCGATTTTATTCATCTTAAAAATGAATATTGAAAAGTGATTTCGAAATCGAATATTTTGAATTGAATTGAAAACGATTTCGAAATGAATTGAATTGAAAACGATTTCGAAATGAATTGAATTGAAAACGATTTCGAAATGAATTGAATTGAAAACGATTTCGAAATGAATTGAATTGAAAACGATTTCGAAATGAATTGAATTGAAAACGAATTCAAATTGAATTGAAAACGATTTCGAAATGAATTGAATTGAAAACGGTTTCGAAATGAATTGAATTGAAAACGATTTCGAAATGAATTGAATTGAAAACGGTTTCGAAATGAATTGAATTGAAAACGATTTCGAAATGAATTGAATTGAAAACGATTTCGAAATGAATTGAATTGAAAACGATTTCGAAATGAATTGAATTGAAAACGAATTCAAATTGAATTGAAATTTGAATTGAATAAAAACGAATTTATAAAGAAGAATTCAATTTTGATTTGAATTGAAAAGGAAGTTGAAATTGCTTTTGAAACGAATTTAAAACTATTTATATAATTCGTTTTAAATAGAAATCGACGAAGTATATATTATATATATAATATAATGGCCTGAATAGAACGCGCCGCGCCGCGGCAGTTCGTGAATTTCGACCATTTATTTCAAACGGACATTGCGGGAGATCCGACCGTCGGATTCTCCTAAAACCGGAACCGTTGGGTTCGTATCGAAAAGAGCTTTCTAATGAATGTTAGAAATTTGAAATCTAACGGTTGGATTTGGAGATACGTCCAAATCAAATTCGAAAAAGGTCGCTGTAAGTGCAGTTCGATGGCCGTTAATGGAAATCGACTGTACGGGCCTTGATAAAATTATTAAAAATAGTAATAATTTGTGTAAAATCATAAGAAATGATTTGTGAAAGTTTGGGATGAAAAACTCCATATTTGAAAAGATAAAAATAGATTTTTATCGAAATGAACTAGTTTTGAACTAGAATTATAATTCTATTTATTTTTAAATAAATAAATTGAATTTGAAATGGTTTTGAAAATAACCAAAATTTCCAATGATTGCATTGGAGTGGATTTGAATCGAAATTGTCTTCGGAATATTTCGATGTTGGAATTCGTGATTATACATATGTTGTTATGGAAATTTGAAAGATATATATTTATATCGTTATTTCCAATACGACATTTGTTGGTCGTAGAATTTGATATTGAATATAAGCCGGGATATTTTTCTATTCAGAGCCTTGTATTGAATATCAAATGTGATTTGGGTTTGTCGTGAATGGTGTCTTCACTAACACTGTTCTTGAACCCAGTTGAGAAAAGATTAAATCTTTTTATTTAGATTTAATGAAGTGTACCAATTAAAAATGATATTTAATTGGAATTGAATTAGTATTGATTTTTGGGTTTATCGTGAACAGTGTTTTAAATAACACTTGTTCTTTAACCCGATAATTAATGGATTGATTTTTGGGTTTATCGTGAACAGTGTTTTAAATAACACTTGTTCTTTAACCCGATGATTAATGAATGTGATTTTGGGTTTATCGTGAACCGTGTTTTTAAATGACACTGATTCTTTAACCCAGTCAAAGATTAAAACTAAGTGGAGTTTTAATGAATCTTTAATTAGATTGAAATGATCGAAAATGGAGTATCACCAGTTTTGCTCCGGGCGATAGTTAAATCTTTAATTAGATTTGAACGTGAAATGGTAATTGAATTTACCGATAACACTGTGGTGTTAGATATGAAGTATTCATAGTTTTACTTCATGGGATGAATAGGTTGGGATTGGGAAATTATAACAAATGATTACTTCGGTAAGGTTCGCTAATCCCGACTAGTTTGAATTGATATTCAAAAGTTGATTAAAGAATAAATTCAAGAATTTATCTTTGATAAAATTAATGGGAACCTTTCCCTATGAATGTGAAATTAGAAACTAACTGTCGGTTAGCTAAGTAGAATGATTTTCTGGATATTGATCTGATGTTGGTTTCGGCCTTCGGGGTTAATATTTGGGAAATTATTCTCTTGATTAATTTACGGTTAGTGACTGATGAATTGGAATGAGGCGTATGTTGTGTTTGTGTAACACTTTTATAATATATACGCGAGTTATTCGGAAAGACCGGGTTTATCCCATTCTGAATAACTGATACGACGATAAGTCGAAGATGAAGACGATGGTCGAAGACCGGAGGTCTTCACGTCGTTTGGGTAATTACTGATGATCTTGATTGGGCTGTACACCCAAGAAGATGGAAACAGTTGGTGATCGTCCAGACGTACTTGGAGATCGATGGATATGCGGGGTACTAGGTGCCTCCGGTTTCGTTCAGACCCAGAACGGACTTGTAAATGGACTGTGTGTCTGACATTGGATTTCATTCTGTGTGACTGATATCGGTTGCATAGAGTGGTTTGCCTGTGTGGCATGCTAAGATGCAAATGATCGAGGCTTCTGTTGAAAAGCAAAGTCTTGTGGTGATGATCAAAGCACGGCCTTCGTGGCGTAGCTTTGTGTAACGTTTGCTTCGCGAGTTTCGCACCCCGGGATGAACCAAAAACGGGAGACGGACCTCAGGGAGGGCCTGCGTTTCCTCCTAGCTAGAAGTGGCGTCAGTGGTTTTACACGCCCTGACGAGTTTGACTTATGTGGTTGTTGCTGTTGCGAGGCGCCTCGGTTTGATCGGACGATCCGGGTCCGATGGAGTCATTTGTTGGCTCATTTACGCCCCAAAGGGTGGGGAAACGTAGTGTTCAGGCATTTTAATCCACATCGGTGGACCGGCCCTGACGATCCAAGGGTCACTCGAGCTCTGATCCTGAGACTCGGGCTAGGCAGTCTCGAATCGGTTGAGGACTATCTTTTGCCTCGGTTCATAGACGGAAATCCAATTTCCAAATACGTGACATTTGCGGTTTTAATTGTAATCCTATATATGGCGACATAGTGGGATGGGGCGCTTATGCCGCCTATGATTGATACTTATGATTTGAGGTTGTTTTATACACTATGCACTTATAATAGTATCAAACGATTTGTTTTAACCGTATCAAGCATTCTTTGGCTGTTATAAGGGAAAACCCTATCCTCGGCTGCGTTGCATTGTGTGATGGGACCTGGGTCTTATAACAGCTTCATTTTTCTTTATTTAGCATTGCGCTGTTTGTTTTATGCACTGGTATTCTTGGGAGGAAACCCGTTCCGTGTTATACGGTGTGGTCCCTTGATTTACCAAATGATTTAAAATAAAGATTAATAACTGTTTTAGTTCTCACACCAGTCCCATGACTGACCTGGAGTTTATTGTTTTAACCTAAACTCTGGGTGCCCTTATTTTGACACGGGCAGCTAGTAGTTTTGGTTTTGCAGATTTATATTCACAGGATCCTGGTTTACAGCTGGAACGATATCCGGAAAGCTTTGTATCCGTATATCTCATTCTAGTTGTGTATTGTATTATTTTCCGCTGCGATGTATTTAAATGTAATTTAAATCTCTGATATTTCTGTGTAATGTTCATTTATACTCTGTATATTCTTGTAATCTGATGCATTGTTGTAATATACAATGAAATGTTCTTCTGTATACGTTCTGTTGTGGCTTGTTCTCGAACTATCCGACGCTTTCCTTTACGGGGAAGTTACGGGTCTTCACATTAAGACAAGCTTAACCAATAACACATGTTGATTTGATAAGTGGGTAACATGGGTGACATGTGGGATATAATTATAAACACTTAACCAAGTTGAAACATGTAAGAAGACATGAATAAGAGGGGGTTAAGTGGGAAATCCTAGTGGGGACCAAGCATAGGTGGAAAGCTTGTATCAAGTGTGGGGACCCTTTTCAACCAGTAACCCATTTAGTATCTAAGTGAGCTCGATCTAGATCGAGGACAGGACACGCTTACTGGGTTTGATTGTAAGAGGTCAAAACGGGTTAGCGGTGGCAACGCAAGTCCAACGGGGTCATGTGCGTGCGTGGGCCCGGGCTGGTAGGTAAGACGTTGTTGCATCGTGTAGGTATAAGTCGTGCATCTTTAGTGGTATCGGGTTGCCACTTTGGGGAGTGATACACCCCACTGTGGGACCAGCACAGGTATCTACGAGTTAGGGAGCCGATTGAATGGGGAAGGTAGTGGGTACGACTAGCGGAGATAGGATCAGGCGGCACCTATGAACACAGCTAGGAGTCCAACTACCATATTATGAATAAATGTTGTAATTAGAATGGGGAAGGTAGTGGGTACGACTAGCGGAGATAGGAGCAGGTGGCACCTATGAAGACAGCTAGGAGCCCAACTACCATATTATGAATAAATGTTGCAATTAGAATGGGGAAGGTAGTGGGTACAACTAGTGGAGATAGGAGCAGGCGGCACCTATGAAGACAGCTGGGGGTACACGAAACTACCATTATTATTATTATTTTGTTGGACTCCACGGACTTCATGTCTGACCCCCTTTGTTTTCGCCTCTTTTCTTCCCCCCCCCCTCCCCTCCCCAGGTTCTAAGGGTGGGACTATTGCAAGTGGATCTTGATTTGGATCTCTTTCTCTCTCTCTTGGAAGTGCTTGGACTGCTGAAAGTAAAGTTCAGCTTATCTCTTTTATGACTACTTATGTTGGGGTTATGCTTTTTTACTTTATGTACTCAGAAAACAATTTGTCAAGATGGATATTAAGTGTACTTGGTTTTATTGTTGGTTTTTGATGTTGTTGTAACCAAACTATTTCTCCGCTGCAATAAAAGTTGTTTTAAAATTTTCAAGTACCAATATATGTATTTGTCTTGTTATATTCCGTTCTATACACCAATAATACTCTATGAAAGTTAATACATTCCCTTTTAGAGTGACATTAATGGATATGGGGTGTTACACTTCTGTTCAACCTGTAATATATAGTCATCACCATACAAGCCTCTCGCTCGTATGGTAAACCTTCAACCTCGTCACACAAGCTCCAAATGCTTATGTGGTATATGATAAAGTATGCTATCTTCAAGAAGTATGCCATGTAGTGTAGTTCAAAATTAATTGTTACTATCCTATGGCGACGTTTATTATTACACACAGAACAACCAGCACTCAGCATCCAATGGCATTCACAGGAGTTGATATAATAAATAAAATTGTGCATCCAACTCATTAAGGTTTACCTATTTGTCGGGCACGCAAATGAATTCTTTACTCAACAGCAAATCCATTTACCTATTCAAACATATATAATGTACATGCATGTATTTCTATCTAATTTAAATCAGTTCAATATTTGATTCACTTTGCATAAATTTACTTTTCATTTTCCTATTGATTCGATTAACTATCTTTCCAATAATTTGATTAATCAAATTCTTAATTATGCAACACAAACAACAATCAATTTATTGATTAACTTCTCAAAAATATACTAATTAATTCATATATTCTTTTAAAATCTTTTAGACTATATAATTAAAATTTCAAATCCATGAAAAGGAAACAACAACAAAGTTGAAAATAATATGGAAATACAAAATATGGTAAATGTACCTTGCATCGGAGTTAATCAGAGATACCCACCCTGCAATTGGGATAGGCTTTCTTAATGCTCTCCTCAGTTTCCCAAGTACAGTCTCGCGGATCTCCACTCCATTGCACTTTGACTAAGTGAGCCTTCTTGTTCCTCAGCTCTTTAGTTTCTTTGCCAATAATCTTTATTGGCTCTCTTCTCACAGCTAATTCTGGAGTAATTTCCGAATCTTGTTGCGCGGCTTCTTCCACGACCAAGTCTGGATCATGCACATGCTTTCGAAGTTGAGATACGTGAAATACATCATGTACTCCAGGCAACCAATCAGGAAATTGAACCCTATAAGCAAGCGTTCCAATCCGTTCCAGCACAGGAAATGGGCCTATAAATCTGGGTGCCAACTTCCCTGTTTTACCAAATCGGTCTACTCCTCTCATCGGAGAAACCTTCAAATATACATAGTCACCAACAGCAAAAGATAAATCCCTTCTTCTCGAATCTACATAGCTCTTCTGTCGGCTTTGAGCAGTTAGTAATCGTTTCTTAATGAAATCGACTTTATCCGTAGCTTCGCGAATCATATCTGGTCCCAATACAAGTCTATTACCAAGTTCTACCCAACAAGCGGGAGATCTGCACAGTCTACCATACAATGCTTCGAATGGTGACATTTTCAGGCTCGCTTGGTAGTTGTTGTTGTATGAGAACTCAGCCAAATGCAAGTGGTCTTCCCATGATCCGCCAAAATCAATAACACAAGCCCGCAATAAATCTTCTAGAATACGATTCACCCTCTCAGTTAAACCATTTGTTTGAGGATGATAAGCGGTGCTCAAATTCAGTTTCATTCCCAATTCTGCTTGGAATGCTTCCAAGAATTTACTAGCGAAAATTGAGCCACGATCACTAACGATACTCATGGGAACTCCATGAAGTTTAACAATTTCTTTAAAATAAATCTGCGCCAGACTCTGGGCGGTTCTATTTGATCTGACAGGTATAAAATGGGTGGTCTTCATGAAACAATCTACGATCACCCAAATACTATCATTTCCTTTCCTGGTTCTGGGGAAACCATCTATGAAATCCATAGAAATATATTCCCATTTCCAACCTAGAATTTACAACGATTGCAACAATCCGACGAGTTTTTGTTGATCGCTCTTAACTTGTTGACAAGTAGAACACCTGCTAACATATATAGAGATATCTCTTTTCATCACCTTCCACCAAAATGTTCGCTTGAGGTCATTATACATTTTGCTAACCCCTAGATGTATACTCAGCTTGTACTTGTGACGCTTGTCCATTACTTTTCTTTTGAGCTCAAGACTATCGGGAACACAAATTCTTCCTTTCAATCTCAAAACTCCTGCGCTATCCACTTGGAAACTGGAGAATTCGCCCCTTTGAATTCTTTTGATCATCTCTTTAACAAAACTATCGTCTTTCTGAAGAATAGATATTTTATCAATCAATGATGGTGTAATGACAAGATTGCGATGATCACATTCTTTCTGTTGAGCGCAACAGCTACAACATTGGTTTTCCCCGAAGTATACAAAATGTCAAGATCATATGCCGCAAGAAATTCTAGCCAACGCTATTGCCTCATATTCAGATCCTTCTGGGTGAATAAATACTTCAATGATTGATGATCAGTATATAATTCGAACTTCTCACCCAATAGATAATGTCTCCAGATTTTCATAGAAAACACGATGGCTAACAATTCAAGATCGCGAGTTGCATAATTCTTCTCATGTGGCTTCAATTGACGGATAGCATAAGCGACTACTTGGCCTCTTTGCATTAATACTACACCGAGACCTTCTTTAGAAGCATCTGTCCAGACTTTCAAGTCTTGATTGCCATCAATAATTGTTAACACTGGAGCAGTTGTCAACCTTAACTTCAGCTTTTGGAATGCCGCCTCGCCTTGAATGTTTCTTAGTAAGCTTTGTTAAGGAACTGGATATCTTTGAAAAATTCTTAACGAACTTCCGATAATAGCTGGCCAATCCGAGAAAACTTCGGACTTCTGTGGGAGTATTTGGTTATTTCCAATTCTGAATAGCAGTGATTTTACTGGGATCCACAGAAATTCCTTCCTTTGACACGACGTGACCAAGGAATTTGACTTCTTCTTGCCAGAATATACATTTGGAAATTTTTTCTTTTAAAACATTCTTATCTCTAACACTTGTTCCAAATGTTTTTCATGTTCGCTCCCTGACTTGGAGAAGATTAGAATATCATTAATGAAAAACAATACGAATTTATTCAATACTTCTCTGAATACCCGGTTCATTAGATCGACGAAATAAGCTGGAGTGTTACATAAGCCGAACGGCATTACTAACCACTCGTAGAATGAATCTGGACCTCTGAATGTTGTCAAAGGAACACACTCTCCGGCAATACGAAGCTGATGGAAACCTGTAGCTAGGTCCATTCGTGAAAATACTTGTGCGCCATTCAATCGATCCAACAAATCATCTATCCGCAGCAATGGATATTTGTTCTTTATTGTCTGTTTATTCAAGTCACGATAATCTACACATAGTCTGAGAGTACCGTCTGACTTTGGGACAAACACCACTGCTGCTCCCCAATTAGAGAAACTAGGCCTGATCAGACCCTTCCATACAAGCTGTTGAGTTTGATTATCTAACTCTTCTTTTTCCTTCAAGGTCATTCTTTGAATAGCGTGAACTACTGGCCTTGCATTCGGAACTAAAGAGATTTTAAAATCAATTTCTCTACGCGGAGGTAAGCTAACAACTTCTTCAAACACGTCCGCATAATTCTTGACGACAGGGATATTTTCTATGTCGACCGGAATATTCTCTATAATGATAGGAACAGGTTCTAATTTAGCAGGAGAAACATCAAGAGCTGACCAAAAATCTTTTCTATCTGTATTCGAACCTTCACATGGAATGGTTATATAATTGCCTGATTTAATCTTCGCCCTTATGACTATGTCTGTGCATTACTTCAGCTTCATATTTGGGTAACCAATTTAATCCCCGAATAAGATCAAATTCTGTGAAATTCATGACGATAGAGATAGTAGGGAACCAATAGCAGGAAAAAGAAACCGGCACCCCACAAATCCAACTAAGATTGAGGGAACCCCCAACTGGATTATGGACAGTCATGGGTGTTTTAAGCTTTTTCAAATTCAAATCTAGTTTCTTAACCGCATTACTTGCAATAAAACTTCGCGACGTGTCCGTATCAAACAGTACTTTAACTGGAATATTTTAGACAGTAAGCGTGCCTTCAAAAACATCCGGCTTTCCCTGACTAGTCGAGGGTGCAGAAGTTCCTGCCACTTCATTTACCTGTACTACTTCAGATTTCTGTGATAGCTCGCAGTACTTCGCAATATGACCAGCCTGGTGGCATTTATAGCATCCCCTATTCTCTTGAAACTCCTTGGATTTAGATCCATTCTTTCTCCGCATTTTCAAGGATTTACATTTTCTGGACAAATGGCCCTTCTGATTACAGTTAAGGCATATGGCATTCATTACTGGTTCTTCTTCAGACTTAACCTTTTTCCTATTGATTATAGGTTTCTTTCTGACCTTAGATGTCGTACTTGCCTTAGGTTGTGTACTTGTATCTAAGCTATCAGTTTCAAATTTCCTTTTGCTGCTAGAACTACATTCCTTTTCGTCGCCCAAAAGACCTTGCTTATCTAGATCTTCATACTGATAAGGCATGTATATCATTTCAGAAAAAGATTGTTGCACATGTCCAGTTACACTACTTTGATACTTTCTTTGAAGCCCGTTAATAAACCTCAGATTCGTCATCTTAGGATTTTGAATTAGATGCGGGGCAAAACGAGAAAGTTCATTGAATTTCTTATGATATTCCAGAATGGTCATATCTCCTTGAATCAGATAATAGAATTCATCACTTAACCGCTCAGTTGCTTCTGGAGGAATAAATCTTTCACTGAAAATTTCTTTGAATCTATCCCAGGTAATATTACCTTTTGGATTATCCTTAATAACTGTATCCCACCAGATTAAAGCTTCGTCTTTGAGCGCCCAAGATGCCAGTAATCTTTTCTGATCATCTCTCAGCTTTGAACCTTCAAAAATTTTCTCAACAGAGCGCATCCATGCTTGTGTTTGAATAATAGATTCATTGCCTGAGAACAGTACTCCACCCAGATTTTGATATCTCTTTAATAGAGCTTCTATATCTGATCCTGGTTGTGGAAGCACAACTGGCCCATTCGGTGGTTGAACCAAAGGATTATTTCATCTGCTTCTGCCACTCATTTTCTATGTCTGCAAATAGCAGACAAAGTGTCAAGTCAACAGAAAAGGTATTTTAAAGCATAGAGACATATACTTAAATGTAAATGTGCTTATCAGGGTGTATTTCATTCTCCTATACTCATTCTAGGATATTACTGATCCTATCTGAAATGAGTTATTCGTCATAGAATACTACTGATTCTATTTCTGACGAGTTCATTAATATGTTATATTCCAGAACTAAGCTTAACCAAAGCTCTGATACCACGTTGTGACGACCCTAAACCCCCGTTCCACGGTGGCAAGGGTAATCTTTGGAAAATCTAGTAGGCTTTGCAACCATCCCTTCATCCCCCTAAGAAGTAGGTAATACCCACAGTGGCACACAACTGATCCCCCAGTCTGCCTTGTTTTATGGCCAGCCTCTCGACTGCAGCCAACCCTAAACAGGGACATGTAGGGGTAAGAGCCCACTATTCGCCACCAAATCCCATGGCGAGAACCCCCTATCATGCTGCACCCTATTACAAGGCATGCCAAACAAGGACTGGTATGAGAAATCAACTTAACTTATTCTTAATAATAAGGACAATCACAGGGCCATGCCACTAACGCAGAGCGGGTTTACTCCATTGGATTGCCAGTGCTCAAAACAAGTAAATCATTTAAACATCACAATGCTTTTTATAAAAATGAAGCCATTATAAGACTCAGTTCCCATCACACAATGCAACGTAAACCGGAGGATAGAATTTTACCTTATAATGACCAAAATATGCTTGATACGAATAAAACAAAAGCATTTGATATTATTACTAGTGTTTATATGTTTCAAAAACAATTTCAATCATAAGTATCAATCATAGACAGCATAAATGCCCCATACCACTATGTCGCCATATATAGGTATACAATCAAAACTGCACGATGTCGTATTTGGAAATTGGATTTCCATCATGAACCAAGGCAAGGGATCGTACTTACCGCTTTGAGACTGTCTAGCCCGAGCCTCAGGACCCAGACTCAGGTGGGCCTTTGGATCGTCAGGGTCGGTCCACACGGAGTGGATTAAAATGCCTAAACACTGCGTTTCCCCGCCCTATGGGGCGTAAACTAGTCATATCCCGACCAAATCATCGGCTCCGAAGAGACCTAAGTAACTGAGGCACCTCGCTATCCATCATCCACATAAGTAAAATGCCCGGGCATGTAAAACCCAAAACATCACTCCTAGCTAGAAAGAAACGCATGTCCTCCCTGATGTCCTCTCCCGTTTCTGGCTCATACCGGGGTGTGAGGCCCACGAATCAACGCTAAACACAAAGCTAGCTATGACGGCCAGGAATTTCGCTCGATCCGAATCAGTCGTTAAACCGATCTAGACCGTTCGAAACCCCTGAACGTTGAGAACATGACAAATCAGAACACAAACAGAAGAACATTTCATTGTATATTACAACAATGCATCAGATTACAAGAATATACAGAGTATAAAAGAATAAATTACATTCGATAAGTATCAGAGATTACAATAAATTACATAGCAGCGGAAAATAATACAAAGCACAACTGAAGGTGATATACGGGTACAGAGCTTCCCGGATATCATTCCAGCTGTAAACCAGGATCCTGTGAATATAAATCTGCAAAACCAAAACTACTAGCTGCCCGTGCGGAAAATAGGGGCACCCAGAGTTTAGGTTAAAACAATAAACTCCAGGTCAGTCATGTGACTGGTGTGAGAACTAAAACAGTTATTTAAAGCTTTACTTTAAAAGAGAGTAATTCAAGGGACCACGCCGTATAACACGGAACGGGTTTCCTCCCAAGAATACCAGTGCATAGAATAAACAACGCAATGCTTTTCCGAAAAATGAAGCTATTATAAGACCCAGGTCCCATCACACAATGCAACGCAAGCCGGAGGATAGGGTTTTCCCTTATAATAGCCAAACATGCTTGGTACGTTTAAAACAAATCATTTGATACTATAATATGTGTATAGTGTCAAAACATTTCAATCATAAATATAAATCATAGACGGCATGGGTACCATATATCATGTCGCCATACTAGTTCTACAATTAAAACCGCGATACACGTATTGGAAATTGGATTTCCGTCATGAGTCGAGGCAAGGGGCAAGCTCCTCTCCGCGTTCGAGACACTCTAGCAAATGCCTCAGGATTACGCACACTGGGTAACCCTTGGATCGGTTGGGCCGGTCCTCACTTACGTTAGAGGATTGGCAATTCCTGAACACACGTTTCCCGGTCCTTACAGACCTATAATCGAGGCGCCTCGCATCCAACAACCACAAAGGTGAAAAGTATATAAATGTCAGGGCTGGTAAGTCACTGACACCACCAAAGCTAGAAAGAAACGTCGTGCTCTCCCAACGGCCCGTATCCCGTTTTTAACTCATACCGAGGTGTGAGGCTCGCGAATACACGTTATACACAAAGCTGCCACGTAGGCGTGCTTTGATCATCAACCACAAGACTTTGCTTTTCAACAGAAGCCTTGATCATTGCATCTTAGTATGCCACACAGGCAATTCATGCCATGCGACTGATGTCCATCGATATACAACCTCTGAGCTCGTACGTCTCAGAGAAGGGCGTTAAGCAAAAGAATAAATTCTCCCCGCCAAACAGATGTATATTTAATAGAAATCAATCAACACGGAATAAAATCCAGTGTCAGACACACAATCCATTTACAAGTCCGTTCTGGGTCTGAACGAAACCGGAGGCACTTTCCTCGCATATCCATCTATCTCCAAGTACGTTTGGACGACCACCAACTATTTCCATCCTCTCGGGTGTACAGCCCAATCAGGATCGTCAGTAATTGTCCAAACGATGTGAAGACTTCCGGTCTTCGACCACCGTCTTTATCTTCGACTTATCGTCGAATCGGTTATTCAGAATGGGTATAAACCCGGCCTTTCCGAACAACCCGCGTATATTAAAAACAAATGTTACTCAAACACAACATACGCCTCATTCCAATTCATTTGTCACTAACCACAAATTAGCAAGAGAACAATTTCCCAAACATTAACCCCGAAGGCCGAAACCAACATCAGATCAATATCCAGGAAACCATTCTTCTTAGCCAACCAACAGCTAGTTTCTAAATTCCACATTCTTAGGGAAAGGTTCCCATTAATTTTATCCAAGATAAATTCTTTAAAATTTATCCTGTATCTTCCTTTGGATGTCATTTAAAACCAAATCATGGTTTTTCCAACTAGTCGAGATTAGCGAACCGTAATGAAGTAGTTATTTATTTTATTTCCCATTCCCAACCTATTCATCCCATGAAGCAAAACTGGTAATACTCCATATCTAACACCGTGGTGTTATCGGTAAAATTTATTACCATTTCACGTTCAAATCCAATTAAAGATTTAACTATCGCTTTGGAGCAAAACTGGTGATACCCCATTCTCGCTCATTTCTAAATTTGATAATTTAGATTATAGATTCACATTTCCATCTAGTTGCAGATTCGTTAGAACTCCTTTTACTGGGTTAAAGAATTAGGTGTTATTTAAAACACAGTTCACGACAAACCCAAATCACATTCTATTTGTTATCGGGTTAAAGAACTAGTGTTATTTAAAACACTGTTCACGATAAACCCATTTCAAATTTAATCAAATATATTAGAAATTCGATTATTTAAAACCCCTTTTTAAATCTAATTCATTTATTTAAAATAATTGGGTTTTAAATTTAGTTCAAAACTAGTTCATTTCGATAAAAAATCTATTTTTATCATTTCAAATATGGGGTTTTCACCCTAATTTTTCTCAAATCATTTCTTATGATTTTACACAAATTATTACTATTTTTAATAATTTTATCAAGGCCCGTACAGTCGATTTCCAACAACGGCCATCGAACTGCACCAATAACGACCTTTTTCGAATTTGATTTGGACGTATCTCCAAATCCAACCGTTAGATTTCAAATTTCTAATATTCGTTAGAAAGCTCTTTTCGATACGAACCCAACGGTTCCGGTTTTAGGAGAATCCGACGGTCGGATCTCCCGTAATGTCCGTTTGAAATTAATGGTCGAAATTCACGAACTGTCGCGGCGCGGCGCGTTCTATTCAGGCCATTATATTATATATATAATATATATAATATATACTTCGTCGATTTCCTTTTAAAACGAATTATATAAATAGTTTTAAATTCGTTTCAAAAGCAATTTCAACTTCTATTTCAATTCAAATCAAAATTGAATTCTTCTTTATAAATTCGTTTTGAAATTCATTTCTATTCAATTCAAATTTCAATTCAATTTGAATTCATTTCACTTTGCTTCCGATTCAATTTGAATTCTTTTTCAATTCAATCCAATTTCAAAGTCGTTTTCTATTCGATTCAATTCAAATTGGTTTTCTATTCGATTCAAATTCATTTTCTATTCAAATCAAATTCGTTTCGTTTTCTATTTGAATCCAATTCATTATATATTCAATTGAAATCAAATTGGTTTTCTATTTCATTCAATTCGAAATCGTTTTATATTCAATTCAAATCGAAATCGTTATATATTCAATTCATTTCGAAATCGTTATATATTCAATTCATTTCGAAATCGTTATATATTCAATTCATTTCGAAATCGTTATATATTCAATTCATTTCGAAATCGTTATATATTCAATTCATTTCGAAATCGTTATATATTCAATTCATTTCGAAATCGTTATATATATCGTTCGCGTCAAAATGGCGCATCACTATTCAACACAGCTTTATATATTCTATTTCAAATATTTCTTTTTGTCAACACACGACTAATCTCAATGAATGAGTACCGTCCATGTGTGACTATTTTTGTTAAAATACTTCGTTCAACACATGACTAATCTCAACGGATGAGTACAGTCAACACATGAACCTTTACTTTATATTGATAAAGATGTAAATTTTATTATAAAAATAATTCGTTCAACACATGACTAATCTCAATGGATGAGTACAGTCAACACATGAACCTTTATTTTATATTGATAAAGATGTAATTTTTATTATAAAAATAATTCGTTCAACACATGACTAATCTCAACGGATGAGTACAGTCAACACATGAACCTTGATTTTATATTGATAAAGATGTAATTTTTATTATAAAAATAATTCGTTCAACACATGACTAATCTCAACGGATGAGTACAGTCAACACATGAACCTTGATTTTATATTGATAAAGATGTAATTTTTATTATAAAAATAATTCGTTCAACACATGACTAATCTCAACGGATGAGTACAGTCAACACATGAACCTTGATTTTATATTGATAAAGATGTAATTTTTATTATAAAAATAATTCGTTCAACACATGGCTAATCTCAACGGATGAGTACAGTCAACACATGGACCTTGATTTTATATTGATAAAGATGTAATTTTTATTATAAAAATAATTCGTTCAACACATGACTAATCTCAACGGATGAGTACAGTCAACACATGAACCTTGATTTTATAATATTCTTTATTTTCTAAATTGGAATGAGGCCCAATCAATTACCATATAATGTTAATTATATGGATTTTCATACATCACATGTATATAATAGCATTGAGAAATAATCAATCATCAACCAAAGTGCACTACACTGTATAAGCATCAAATATAGATATCTAACGCTTATAACAGCCTGTCAATCAATCGATCGACATATTTAATCAGTCAGGATGAGTGAACTTTAAATTTCATCCCAACACCCGTGTAGGGTTTCAAACAATCAAACACAGATTTTATTCGTGCAGTTGGGCGATGTGTGAAATTTATCGTCCCAATCAATGTCAGTCAAATCAGTGTACATAAACAAACCGTCCGGTTTGTAAATGAATATTTTATTTTATTCACTTCACGTTAAAAATTATATTTTTAACGATAAAACATTTTATTTCAACATATGAATTTCTATTCAGTTCATTTATTCAATAAAATGATATTTTTATTTTTCTAACATATTTTAGAAAATTTCGGCGGCATAACGGCACTATACTAGAAACGGAACAAGGCCTAGCCTTATCCCCGGTCTAGTGAAGGCCCACGCCATTCACACATCAATCAAATCAATTCAATTCACCAAATAATTCAATTCAAACCAATTAAACTAACCAACTACTTAACCAATCAATTTAACAAACAAGCCATCCATGGTCTGTGGATGACGGGTGTCGGGTGCTACTAAGCACCGTCTGCATCCTAGTTTATATATATATAAATAACTAGAAAAATAAATTGAAAGGTGAGAAATTCTCACATATAGCTATCCTAGCTCCACGGCACTTCATTGATAGAAATCTTCATCGCTATCGCATCTTCGCTATCTTCTTTGCCCGTAGCCACTACATATATAAAAATCACACATTTTTATATTTTGTTGTCTTTGAAATAAAAATCACATTTTTATTTATTCACTTTCCATTTAAAAATCATATTTTTATAATCACTTCATATATTAAAAATCGAATTTTTACTCCGCTATTCCATATATAAAAATCCCATTTCAAAAATATAGATTTCGCCTTTATAAAAATAAAGTTTTCGCCTTTATAAAAATAAAGTTTTCGCCTTTATAAAAATAAAGTTTTCGCCTTTATAAAAATAAAGTTTTATCTTTATAAAAATAAAGTTTTATCTTTATAAAAATATAGATTTCATCATTATAAAAATTACCACTTTATCTCAACGTATATAAAATAAAAATCAGATTTTTATTTCTTTACATACACAAAGATGATATTTTTATACTCTCTATCCTATAAAGATTATATTTTTAATATTTCTATATAGTAAAGATTATATTTTTAGTACTTTAAAAATATAAAAATCATATTTTTACATCTTCTATATAGTAAAGATTATATTTTTAATACTTTAAAAATATAAAAATCATATTTTTATTATTTTAAAAATATAAAGATCATACCTTTTACCAAATAAAAATCCTATCTTTGCACCTTTTAAAGTTCTAATCTTTTTCCATTTAAAATTCAAACCTTTTCTATTTTAAATTCTTTTTAAAATCAGTTTTAAACTACTCTTTAAAATCAGTTTTTAAATTACTTTAAAAATCAGTTTTAAATTACTTTAAAAATCAGTTTTAAATTACTTTAAAAATCAGTTTTCTAAATCCTATATTAAAAATCAGTTTTCTAAATCCTATATATAAAATAAAATAAATAAATAAATAAAGACTTACAGAGGGGGGGGCAGGGTGCTTGCCGCGGCGGTGGATTGCGAGGGGGGTGCGGCTGTCGATGGAAGAGGAGAGGGGGAAGAAGGAGGGGCGGCGCGGAGCAGGGGTTTCGAAGGGGGAGGCTCGCAAATCGATGCGGAGGAGGGGGAAATCGCGATGGTTGTTCGCAGAGGGAAGGGGGTGCGGTCGAGGGCTGAGGAGGCGCGACTCCCCCCCCGGGCGGCGGCGGCGCCATCAGCGCGGTGGCGCTCCCTGGGTGGAGGCGGCGTCTTCGTTTCTTTTTTTTTTTATTATTTGCAAAACTGAATCACGAAAAGAAAAGGAAGGGGGGGCATCGGTTATAAGGGGAGGAAGGGGGTTTTCTTTTTTTTTATTTTTTTTTATTATTTTATTATTTTTAAAAGTTGACTTTTACATACGTCATCAAAACGAGGCCCACCACCTGTCGTCCATAGCGTTTAACCCCCATTCCGAACACAATGGGATATATATCGCAAGCTGATATGATCGTTTGAATCAGTTTCCGTTAAATTTACATTTAAATCACTTTATTGAATTTTAAACGTACCTTTCAAATTACCGGGGTCACATACTAACTCTAAAAATTCCCAAAAAATATTTTCTAGCTTCGTATTGACGATATGGTCCTAACAAAACTAGTTTCGTCGAATTCCGAGACCGTTGGAAAAATGGCCAATTTCCAGTCGATTAAAATCAACTGAAATGGTCAAAACACGTTTTCTTTTGCCACGCTCACATATTGATTCGAAAAATTATGAAATTTGAAACCTAGCAATAACTTGACATCACGGACCCAACAAAAGTGGTTTCGTCGAAATCCGAGGTCGTTTGCAAAATGTCCATTTTTAAGGCCCTGAATTCCATAGCGACTATTCAGAATTTTCACCTGAACATATCTTTTGATTCTCGCTACGAAATTTTGATTTTTCGGATTCGTTAGAAAGATATTACTAAATAGATCCTAATGTTTTTGGTTTCACTAAAATCCGGATTGTTTTGCTCCCGGTACATTCAATTGAAGTTTGAAATCGAATTATCGAACTACCGCGCCATTTTCAATTCTATTTATAATTATATATAAATATTTATATTCTAACGATGACGTATATAATATATACGTCGAATTCTATATTCAAAATAAATTTCTCGTCGATTTTATTTAAAATAATCTATTTTAAATATTCAAAATTCACTAAAATTGCCAAAATAAAAATTTTAAACTGGCTTAGAATTTCCGGGTTATTACAATCTCCCCCACTTAAAACTTTTCGTCCCCGAAAAGGAACAAAGTCGAAAGTGGTTTGATTATTCAACACTACGTTCGATCTGGCTTCCATTCTCCAACTTTTCAGTTTCTGAGAATTTTCAAATTCTTCAAAAATTTGACTAACACCCTAAATTTTCGAAAAATTTCGCCATAACCTCCCCTGCACCGGGAGCATCGGGGAATTTCAAATAGCTTCCCCGGTCCTTCAGATCTCAAAAAGAAAAAGAAAAAGCCAAGCGGCTAGCCAATAGGCTCACAAAATCATCATCACCCAAACAAAACAGGAAATTATGTAGTAAACATGTACCTATTTGTCGGGCAAACAAATTTTATTCTCTGCTCTAGCCTCCTTGCTATGACCTGTTCAATGTAAGTATATGTATATGCAAGCAAATGCGACCAATTTTCAATACAGTACAATATTTGATGCAATTAGGCATAATGGTTCAAAATTATCAAACAAATAAACAAACAACACAACCATCAATCAATTAGTGGATTAACGTTTCAAATTCATAATTTTGATACATATATACGGAAAATCTTGTTTTTGATGCCAATTCACAACAATGTGTTCTAGCTATATTAGTTTTGGTTCTCACACCAGTCGAATGGAAATATATCGATATCACACCTTCGTTACTCGAACATGAATACTAATGACAACTAGTCAATCATCAGAATCATCTTCGGGCCACTAGAGTATGATTCTATATCTATCCAGTATATTAAAACTTCGAATATACGTTCATGACGCGTATACGCGAAATCTTTATATACTCGATTGTCCATATTCAAAATAAATAGATAGTCAAATATGTTTTAAAATGGTTTAAATTTCAAAACAAAATGGTTTTCAATTGAAAATATATACTCTTCACACTCGTTCTAGGATACTACTGATCCTATCTCTAACGAGTCATTCTAATTGGATATTACTAATCCAATATCTGATGAATTCTTTCGTATGGTTCTAATGTGTCTTGTTCTCGAGCTCTGTAAACCAAAGCTCTGATACCAAATGTGACGGCCAGGAATTTTGCTCGATCCGAATCAGTCGTTAAACCGATCTAGACCGTTCGAAACCCCTGAACGTTGAGAACATGACAAATCAGAACACAAACAGAAGAACATTTCATTGTATATTACAAAAATGCATCAGATTACAAGAATATACAGAGTATAAAAGAATAAATTACATTCGATAAGTATCAGAGATTACAATAAATTACATAGCAGCGGAAAATAATACAAAGCACAACTGAAGGTGATATACGGGTACAGAGCTTCCCGGATATCATTCCAGCTGTAAACCAGGATCCTGTGAATATAAATCTGCAAAACCAAAACTACTAGCTGCCCGTGCGGAAAATAGGGGCACCCAGAGTTTAGGTTAAAACAATAAACTCCAGGTCAGTCATGTGACTGGTGTGAGAACTAAAACAGTTATTTAAAACTTTACTTTAAAAGAGAGTAATTCAAGGGACCACGCCGTATAACACGGAACGGGTTTCCTCCCAAGAATACCAGTGCATAGAATAAACAACGCAATGCTTTTCCGAAAAATGAAGCTATTATAAGACCCAGGTCCCATCACACAATGCAACGCAAGCCGGAGGATAGGGTTTTCCCTTATAATAGCCAAACATGCTTGGTACGTTTAAAACAAATCATTTGATACTATAATATGTGTATAGTGTCAAAACATTTCAATCATAAATATAAATCATAGACGGCATGGGTACCATATATCATGTCGCCATACTAGTTCTACAATTAAAACCGTGATACACGTATTGGAAATTGGATTTCCGTCATGAGTCGAGGCAAGGGGCAAGCTCCTCTCCGCGTTCGAGACACTCTAGCAAATGCCTCAGGATTACGCACACTGGGTAACCCTTGGATCGGTTGGGCCGATCCTCACTTACGTTAGAGGATTGGCAATTCCTGAACACACGTTTCCCGGTCCTTACAGACCTATAATCGAGGCGCCTCGCATCCAACAACCACAAAGGTGAAAAGTATATAAATGTCAGGGCTGGTAAGTCACTGACACCACCAAAGCTAGAAAGAAACGTCGTGCTCTCCCAACGGCCCGTATCCCGTTTTTAACTCATACCGAGGTGTGAGGCTCGCGAATACACGTTATACACAAAGCTGCCACGTAGGCGTGCTTGGATCATCAACCACAAGACTTTTCTTTTCAACAGAAGCCTTGATCATTGCATCTTAGTATGCCACACAGGCAATTCATGCCATGCGACTGATGTCCATCGATATACAACCTCTGAGCTCGTACGTCTCAGAGAAGGGCGTTAAGCAAAAGAATAAATTCTCCGCCGCCAAACAGATGTATATTTAATAGAAATCAATCAACACAGAATAAAATCCAGTGTTAGACACACAATCCATTTACAAGTCCGTTCTGGGTCTGAACGAAACCGGAGGCACTTTCCTCGCATATCCATCCATCTCCAAGTACGTTTGGACGACCACCAACTATTTCCATCCTCTCGGGTGTACAGCCCAATCAGGATCGTCAGTAATTGTCCAAACGATGTGAAGACTTCCGGTCTTCGACCACCGTCTTTATCTTCGACTTATCGTCGAATCGGTTATTCAGAATGGGTATAAACCCGGCCTTTCCGAACAACCCGCGTATATTAAAAACAAATGTTACTCAAACACAACATACGCCTCATTCCAATTCATTTGTCACTAACCGCAAATTAGCAAGAGAACAATTTCCCAAACATTAACCCCGAAGGCCGAAACCAACATCAGATCAATATCCAGGAAACCATTCTTCTTAGCCAACCTACAGCTAGTTTCTAAATTCCACATTCTTAGGGAAAGGTTCGCATTAATTTTATCCAAGATAAATTCTTTAAAATTTATCCTGTATCTTCCTTTGGATGTCATTTAAAACCAAATCATGGTTTTTCCAACTAGTCGAGATTAGCGAACCGTAACGAAGTAGTTATTTATTTTATTTCCCAATCCCAACCTATTCATCCCATGAAGCAAAACTGGTAATACTCCATATCTAACACCGTGGTGTTATCGGTAAAATTTATTACCATTTCACGTTCAAATCCAATTAAAGATTTAACTATCGCTTTGGAGCAAAACTGGCGATACCCCATTCTCGCTCATTTCTAAATTTGATAATTTAGATTATAGATTCACATTTCCATCTAGTTGCAGATTCGTTAGAACTCCTTTTACTGGGTTAAAGAACTAGGTGTTATTTAAAACACAGTTCACGACAAACCCAAATCACATTCTATTTGTTATCGGGTTAAAGAACTAGTGTTATTTAAAACACTGTTCACGATAAACCCATTTCAAATTTAATCAAATATATTAGAAATTCGATTATTTAAACCCCTTTTTAAATCTAATTCATTTATTTAAAATAATTGGGTTTTAAATTTAGTTCAAAACTAGTTCATTTCGATAAAAATCTATTTTTATCATTTCAAATATGGGGTTTTCACCCCAATTTTTCTCAAATCATTTCTTATGATTTTACACAAATTATTACTATTTTTAATAATTTTATCAAGGCCCGTACAGTCGATTTCCAACAACGGCCATCGAACTGCACCTATAGCGACCTTTTTCGAATTTGATTTGGACGTATCTCCAAATCCAACCGTTAGATTTCAAATTTCTAATATTCGTTAGAAATCTCTTTTCGATACGAACCCAACGGTTCCGGTTTTAGGAGAATCCGACGGTCGGATCTCCCGTAATGTCCGTTTGAAATTAATGGTCGAAATTCACGAACTGCCGCGGCGCGGCGCGTTCTATTCAGGCCATTATATTATATATATAATATATATAATATATACTTCGTCGATTTCCATTTAAAACGAATTATATAAATAGTTTTAAATTCGTTTCAAAAGCAATTTCAACTTCTATTTCAATTCAAATCAAAATTGAATTCTTCTTTATAAATTCGTTTTGAAATTCATTTCTATTCAATTCAAATTTCAATTCAATTTGAATTCATTTCACTTTGCTTCCGATTCAATTTGAATTCTTTTTCAATTCAATCCAATTTCAAAGTCGTTTTCTATTCGATTCAATTCAAATTGGTTTTCTATTCGATTCAAATTCATTTTCTATTCAAATCAAATTCGTTTCGTTTTCTATTTGAATCCAATTCATTATATATTCAATTGAAATCAAATTGGTTTTCTATTTCATTCAATTCGAAATCGTTTTATATTCAATTCAAATCGAAATCGTTATATATTCAATTCATTTCGAAATCGTTACATATTCAATTCATTTCGAAATCGTTATATATTCAATTCATTTCGAAATCGTTATATATTCAATTCATTTCGAAATCGTTATATATTCAATTCATTTCGAAATCGTTATATATATCGTTCGCGTCAAAATGGCGCATCACTATTCAACACGGCTTTATATATTCTATTTCAAATATTTCTTTTTGTCAACACACGACTAATCTCAATGAATGAGTACCGTCCATGTGTGACTATTTTTGTTAAAATACTTCGTTCAACACATGACTAATCTCAACGGATGAGTACAGTCAACACATGAACCTTTACTTTATATTGATAAAGATGTAAATTTTATTATAAAAATAATTCGTTCAACACATGACTAATCTCAACGGATGAGTACAGTCAACACATGAACCTTTATTTTATATTGATAAAGATGTAATTTTTATTATAAAAATAATTCGTTCAACACATGACTAATCTCAACGGATGAGTACAGTCAACACATGAACCTTGATTTTATATTGATAAAGATGTAATTTTTATTATAAAAATAATTCGTTCAACACATGACTAATCTCAACGGATGAGTACAGTCAACACATGAACCTTGATTTTATATTGATAAAGATGTAATTTTTATTATAAAAATAATTCGTTCAACACATGACTAATCTCAACGGATGAGTACAGTCAACACATGAACCTTGATTTTATATTGATAAAGATGTAATTTTTATTATAAAAATAATTCGTTCAACACATGACTAATCTCAACGGATGAGTACAGTCAACACATGAACCTTGATTTTATATTGATAAAGATGTAATTTTTATTATAAAAATAATTCGTTCAACACATGACTAATCTCAACGGATGAGTACAGTCAACACATGAACCTTGATTTTATAATATTCTTTATTTTCTAAATTGGAATGAGGCCCAATCAATTACCATATAATGTTAATTATATGGATTTTCATACATCACATGTATATAATAGCATTGAGAAATAATCAATCATCAACCAAAGTGCACTACACTATATAAGCATCAAGTATAGATATCTAACGCTTATAACAGCCTGTCAATCAATCGATCGACATATTTAATCAGTCAGGATGAGTGAACTTTAAATTTCATCCCAACACCCGTGTAGGGTTTCAAACAATCAAACACAGATTTTATTCGTGCAGTTGGGCGATGTGTGAAATTTATCGTCCCAATCAATGTCAGTCAAATCAGTGTACATAAACAAACCGTCCGGTTTGTAAATGAATATTTTATTTTATTCACTTCACGTTAAAAATTATATTTTTAACGATAAAACATTTTATTTCAACGTATGAATTTCTATTCAGTTCATTTATTCAATAAAATGATATTTTTATTTTTCTAACATATTTTAGAAAATTTCGGCGGCATAACGGCACTATACTAGAAACGGAACAAGGCCTAGCCTTATCCCCGGTCTAGTGAAGGCCCACGCCATTCACACATCAATCAAATCAATTCAATTCACCAAATAATTCAATTCAAACCAATTAAACTAACCAACTACTTAACCAATCAATTTAACAAACAAGCCATCCATGGTCTGTGGATGACGGGTGTCGGGTGCTACTAAGCACCGTCTGCATCCTAGTTTATATATATATAAATAACTAGAAAAATAAATTGAAAGGTGAGAAATTCTCACATATAGCTATCCTAGCTCCACGGCACTTCATTGATAGAAATCTTCATCGCTATCGCATCTTCGCTATCTTCTTTGCCCGTAGCCACTACATATATAAAAATCACACATTTTTATATTTTGTTGTCTTTGAAATAAAAATCACATTTTTATTTATTCACTTTCCATTTAAAAATCATATTTTTATAATCACTTCATATATTAAAAATCGAATTTTTACTCCGCTATTCCATATATAAAAATCCCATTTCAAAAATATAGATTTCGCCTTTATAAAAATAAAGTTTTCGCCTTTATAAAAATAAAGTTTTATCTTTATAAAAATAAAGTTTTATCTTTATAAAAATATAGATTTCATCATTATAAAAATTACCACTTTATCTCAACGTATATAAAATAAAAATCAGATTTTTATTTCTTTACATACACAAAGATGATATTTTTATACTCTCTATCCTATAAAGATTATATTTTTAATATTTCTATATAGTAAAGATTATATTTTTAGTACTTTAAAAATATAAAAATCATATTTTTACATCTTCTATATAGTAAAGATTATATTTTTAATACTTTAAAAATATAAAAATCATATTTTTATTATTTTAAAAATATAAAGATCATACCTTTTACCAAATAAAAATCCTATCTTTGCACCTTTTAAAGTTCTAATCTTTTTCCATTTAAAATTCAAACCTTTTCTATTTTAAATTCTTTTTAAAATCAGTTTTAAACTACTCTTTAAAATCAGTTTTTAAATTACTTTAAAAATCAGTTTTAAATTACTTTAAAAATCAGTTTTAAATTACTTTAAAAATCAGTTTTCTAAATCCTATATTAAAAATCAGTTTTCTAAATCCTATATATAAAATAAAATAAATAAAATAAATAAATAAATAAATAAAGACTTACAGAGGGGGGGGGCAGGGTGCTTGCCGCGGCGGTGGATTGCGAGGGGGGTGCGGCTGTCGATGGAAGAGGAGAGGGGGAAGAAGGAGGGGCGGCGCGGAGCAGGGGTTTCGAAGGGGGAGGCTCGCGAATCGATGCGGAGGAGGGGGAAATCGCGATGGTTGTTCGCAGAGGGAAGGGGGTGCGGTCGAGGGCTGAGGAGGCGCGACTCCCCCCCCCTGGGCGGCGGCGGCGCCATCAGCGCGGTGGCGCTCCCTGGGTGGAGGCGGCGTCTTCGTTTCTTCTTTTTTTTTTTTTTTTTTTGCAAAACTGAATCACGAAAAGAAAAGGAAGGGGGGCCATCGGTTATAAGGGGAGGAAGGGGGTTTTCTTTTTTTTTATTTTTTTTTATTATTTTATTATTTTTAAAAGTTGACTTTTACATACGTCATCAAAACGAGGCCCACCACCTGTCGTCCATAGCGTTTAACCCCCATTCCGAACACAATGGGATATATATCGCAAGCTGATATGATCGTTTGAATCAGTTTCCGTTAAATTTACATTTAAATCACTTTATTGAATTTTAAACGTACCTTTCAAATTACCGGGGTCACATACTAACTCTAAAAATTCCCAAAAAATATTTTCTAGCTTCGTATTGACGATATGGTCCTAACAAAACTAGTTTCGTCGAATTCCGAGACCGTTGGAAAAATGGCCAATTTCCAGTCGATTAAAATCAACTGAAATGGTCAAAACACGTTTTCTTTTGCCACGCTCACATATTGATTCGAAAAATTATGAAATTTGAAACCTAGCAATAACTTGACATCACGGACCCAACAAAAGTGGTTTCGTCGAAATCCGAGGTCGTTTGCAAAATGTCCATTTTTAAGGCCCTGAATTCCATAGCGACTATTCAGAATTTTCACCTGAACATATCTTTTGATTCTCGCTACGAAATTTTGATTTTTCGGATTCGTTAGAAAGATATTACTAAATAGATCCTAATGTTTTTGGTTTCACTAAAATCCGGATTGTTTTGCTCCCGGTACATTCAATTGAAGTTTGAAATCGAATTATCGAACTACCGCGCCATTTTCAATTCTATTTATAATTATATATAAATATTTATATTCTAACGATGACGTATATAATATATACGTCGAATTCTATATTCAAAATAAATTTCTCGTCGATTTTATTTAAAATAATCTATTTTAAATATTCAAAATTCACTAAAATTGCCAAAATAAAAATTTTAAACTGGCTTAGAATTTCCGGGTTATTACAATCTCCCCCACTTAAAACTTTTCGTCCCCGAAAAGGAACAAAGTCGAAAGTGGTTTGATTATTCAACACTACGTTCGATCTGGCTTCCATTCTCCAACTTTTCAGTTTCTGAGAATTTTCAAATTCTTCAAAAATTTGACTAACACCCTAAATTTTCGAAAAATTTCGCCATAACCTCCCCTGCACCGGGAGCATCGGGGAATTTCAAATAGCTTCCCCGGTCCTTCAGATCTCAAAAAGAAAAAGAAAAAGCCAAGCGGCTAGCCAATAGGCTCACAAAATCATCATCACCCAAACAAAACAGGAAATTATGTAGTAAACATGTACCTATTTGTCGGGCAAACAAATTTTATTCTCTGCTCTAGCCTCCTTGCTATGACCTGTTCAATGTAAGTATATGTATATGCAAGCAAATGCGACCAATTTTCAATACAGTACAATATTTGATGCAATTAGGCATAATGGTTCAAAATTATCAAACAAATAAACAAACAACACAACCATCAATCAATTAGTGGATTAACGTTTCAAATTCATAATTTTGATACATATATACGGAAAATCTTGTTTTTGATGCCAATTCACAACAATGTGTTCTAGCTATATTAGTTTTGGTTCTCACACCAGTCGAATGGAAATATATCGATATCACACCTTCGTTACTCGAACATGAATACTAATGACAACTAGTCAATCATCAGAATCATCTTCGGGCCACTAGAGTATGATTCTATATCTATCCAGTATATTAAAACTTCGAATATACGTTCATGACGCGTATACGCGAAATCTTTATATACTCGATTGTCCATATTCAAAATAAATAGATAGTCAAATATGTTTTAAAATGGTTTAAATTTCAAAACAAAATGGTTTTCAATTGAAAATATATACTCTTCACACTCGTTCTAGGATACTACTGATCCTATCTCTAACGAGTCATTCTAATTGGATATTACTAATCCAATATCTGATGAATTCTTTCGTATGGTTCTAATGTGTCTTGTTCTCGAGCTCTGTAAACCAAAGCTCTGATACCAAATGTGACGGCCAGGAATTTTGCTCGATCCGAATCAGTCGTTAAACCGATCTAGACCGTTCGAAACCCCTGAACGTTGAGAACATGACAAATCAGAACACAAACAGAAGAACATTTCATTGTATATTACAACAATGCATCAGATTACAAGAATATACAGAGTATAAAAGAATAAATTACATTCGATAAGTATCAGAGATTACAATAAATTACATAGCAGCGGAAAATAATACAAAGCACAACTGAAGGTGATATACGGGTACAGAGCTTCCCGGATATCATTCCAGCTGTAAACCAGGATCCTGTGAATATAAATCTGCAAAACCAAAACTACTAGCTGCCCGTGCGGAAAATAGGGGCACCCAGAGTTTAGGTTAAAACAATAAACTCCAGGTCAGTCATGTGACTGGTGTGAGAACTAAAACAGTTATTTAAAGCTTTACTTTAAAAGAGAGTAATTCAAGGGACCACGCCGTATAACACGGAACGGGTTTCCTCCCAAGAATACCAGTGCATAGAATAAACAACGCAATGCTTTTCCGAAAAATGAAGCTATTATAAGACCCAGGTCCCATCACACAATGCAACGCAAGCCGGAGGATAGGGTTTTCCCTTATAATAGCCAAACATGCTTGGTACGTTTAAAACAAATCATTTGATACTATAATATGTGTATAGTGTCAAAACATTTCAATCATAAATATAAATCATAGACGGCATGGGTACCATATATCATGTCGCCATACTAGTTCTACAATTATAACCGTGATACACGTATTGGAAATTGGATTTCCGTCATGAGTCGAGGCAAGGGGCTAGCTCCTCTCCGCGTTCGAGACACTCTAGCAAATGCCTCAGGATTACGCACACTGGGTAACCCTTGGATCGGTTGGGCCGGTCCTCACTTACGTTAGAGGATTGGCAATTCCTGAACACACGTTTCCCGGTCCTTACAGACCTATAATCGAGGCGCCTCGCATCCAACAACCACAAAGGTGAAAAGTATATAAATGTCAGGGCTGGTAAGTCACTGACACCACCAAAGCTAGAAAGAAACGCCGTGCTCTCCCAACGGCCCGTATCCCGTTTTTAACTCATACCGAGGTGTGAGGCTCGCGAATACACGTTATACACAAAGCTGCCACGTAGGCGTGCTTTGATCATCAACCACAAGACTTTGCTTTTCAACAGAAGCCTTGATCATTGCATCTTAGTATGCCACACAGGCAATTCATGCCATGCGACTGATGTCCATCGATATACAACCTCTGAGCTCGTACGTCTCAGAGAAGGGCGTTAAGCAAAAGAATAAATTCTCCGCCGCCAAACAGATGTATATTTAATAGAAATCAATCAACACAGAATAAAATCCAGTGTCAGACACACAATCCATTTACAAGTCCGTTCTGGGTCTGAACGAAACCGGAGGCACTTTCCTCGCATATCCATCCATCTCCAAGTACGTTTGGACGACCACCAACTATTTCCATCCTCTCGGGTGTACAGCCCAATCAGGATCGTCAGTAATTGTCCAAACGATGTGAAGACTTCCGGTCTTCGACCACCGTCTTTATCTTCGACTTATCGTCGAATCGGTTATTCAGAATGGGTATAAACCCGGCCTTTCCGAACAACCCGCGTATATTAAAAACAAATGTTACTCAAACACAACATACGCCTCATTCCAATTCATTTGTCACTAACCGCAAATTAGCAAGAGAACAATTTCCCAAACATTAACCCCGAAGGCCGAAACCAACATCAGATCAATATCCAGGAAACCATTCTTCTTAGCCAACCTACAGCTAGTTTCTAAATTCCACATTCTTAGGGAAAGGTTCGCATTAATTTTATCCAAGATAAATTCTTTAAAATTTATCCTGTATCTTCCTTTGGATGTCATTTAAAACCAAATCATGGTTTTTCCAACTAGTCGAGATTAGCGAACCGTAACGAAGTAGTTATTTATTTTATTTCCCAATCCCAACCTATTCATCCCATGAAGCAAAACTGGTAATACTCCATATCTAACACCGTGGTGTTATCGGTAAAATTTATTACCATTTCACGTTCAAATCCAATTAAAGATTTAACTATCGCTTTGGATCAAAACTGGTGATACCCCATTCTCGCTCATTTCTAAATTTGATAATTTAGATTATAGATTCACATTTCCATCTAGTTGCAGATTCGTTAGAACTCCTTTTACTGGGTTAAAGAACTAGGTGTTATTTAAAACACAGTTCACGACAAACCCAAATTACATTCTATTTGTTATCGGGTTAAAGAACTAGTGTTATTTAAAACACTGTTCACGATAAACCCATTTCAAATTTAATCAAATATATTAGAAATTCGATTATTTAAAACCCCTTTTTAAATCTAATTCATTTATTTAAAATAATTGGGTTTTAAATTTAGTTCAAAACTAGTTCATTTCGATAAAAATCTATTTTTATCATTTCAAATATGGGGTTTTCACCCCAATTTTTCTCAAATCATTTCTTATGATTTTACACAAATTATTACTATTTTTAATAATTTTATCAAGGCCCGTACAGTCGATTTCCAACAACGGCCATCGAACTGCACCTATAGCGACCTTTTTCGAATTTGATTTGGACGTATCTCCAAATCCAACCGTTAGATTTCAAATTTCTAATATTCGTTAGAAATCTCTTTTCGATACGAACCCAACGGTTCCGGTTTTAGGAGAATCCGACGGTCGGATCTCCCGTAATGTCCGTTTGAAATTAATGGTCGAAATTCACGAACTGCCGCGGCGCGGCGCGTTCTATTCAGGCCATTATATTATATATATAATATATACTTCGTCGATTTCCATTTAAAACGAATTATATAAATAGTTTTAAATTCGTTTCAAAAGCAATTTCAACTTCTATTTCAATTCAAATCAAAATTGAATTCTTCTTTATAAATTCGTTTTGAAATTCATTTCTATTCAATTCAAATTTCAATTCAATTTGAATTCATTTCACTTTGCTTCCGATTCAATTTGAATTCTTTTTCAATTCAATCCAATTTCAAAGTCGTTTTCTATTCGATTCAATTCAAATTGGTTTTCTATTCGATTCAAATTCATTTTCTATTCAAATCAAATTCGTTTCGTTTTCTATTTGAATCCAATTCATTATATATTCAATTGAAATCAAATTGGTTTTCTATTTCATTCAATTCGAAATCGTTTTATATTCAATTCAAATCGAAATCGTTATATATTCAATTCATTTCGAAATCGTTACATATTCAATTCATTTCGAAATCGTTATATATTCAATTCATTTCGAAATCGTTATATATTCAATTCATTTCGAAATCGTTATATATTCAATTCATTTCGAAATCGTTATATATATCGTTCGCGTCAAAATGGCGCATCACTATTCAACACGGCTTTATATATTCTATTTCAAATATTTCTTTTTGTCAACACACGACTAATCTCAATGAATGAGTACCGTCCATGTGTGACTATTTTTGTTAAAATACTTCGTTCAACACATGACTAATCTCAACGGATGAGTACAGTCAACACATGAACCTTTACTTTATATTGATAAAGATGTAAATTTTATTATAAAAATAATTCGTTCAACACATGACTAATCTCAACGGATGAGTACAGTCAACACATGAACCTTTATTTTATATTGATAAAGATGTAATTTTTATTATAAAAATAATTCGTTCAACACATGACTAATCTCAACGGATGAGTACAGTCAACACATGAACCTTGATTTTATATTGATAAAGATGTAATTTTTATTATAAAAATAATTCGTTCAACACATGACTAATCTCAACGGATGAGTACAGTCAACACATGAACCTTGATTTTATATTGATAAAGATGTAATTTTTATTATAAAAATAATTCGTTCAACACATGACTAATCTCAACGGATGAGTACAGTCAACACATGAACCTTGATTTTATATTGATAAAGATGTAATTTTTATTATAAAAATAATTCGTTCAACACATGACTAATCTCAACGGATGAGTACAGTCAACACATGAACCTTGATTTTATATTGATAAAGATGTAATTTTTATTATAAAAATAATTCGTTCAACACATGACTAATCTCAACGGATGAGTACAGTCAACACATGAACCTTGATTTTATAATATTCTTTATTTTCTAAATTGGAATGAGGCCCAATCAATTACCATATAATGTTAATTATATGGATTTTCATACATCACATGTATATAATAGCATTGAGAAATAATCAATCATCAACCAAAGTGCACTACACTGTATAAGCATCAAGTATAGATATCTAACGCTTATAACAGCCTGTCAATCAATCGATCGACATATTTAATCAGTCAGGATGAGTGAACTTTAAATTTCATCCCAACACCCGTGTAGGGTTTCAAACAATCAAACACAGATTTTATTCGTGCAGTTGGGCGATGTGTGAAATTTATCGTCCCAATCAATGTCAGTCAAATCAGTGTACATAAACAAACCGTCCGGTTTGTAAATGAATATTTTATTTTATTCACTTCACGTTAAAAATTATATTTTTAACGATAAAACATTTTATTTCAACGTATGAATTTCTATTCAGTTCATTTATTCAATAAAATGATATTTTTATTTTTCTAACATATTTTAGAAAATTTCGGCGGCATAACGGCACTATACTAGAAACGGAACAAGGCCTAGCCTTATCCCCGGTCTAGTGAAGGCCCACGCCATTCACACATCAATCAAATCAATTCAATTCACCAAATAATTCAATTCAAACCAATTAAACTAACCAACTACTTAACCAATCAATTTAACAAACAAGCCATCCATGGTCTGTGGATGACGGGTGTCGGGTGCTACTAAGCACCGTCTGCATCCTAGTTTATATATATATAAATAACTAGAAAAATAAATTGAAAGGTGAGAAATTCTCACATATAGCTATCCTAGCTCCACGGCACTTCATTGATAGAAATCTTCATCGCTATCGCATCTTCGCTATCTTCTTTGCCCGTAGCCACTACATATATAAAAATCACACATTTTTATATTTTGTTGTCTTTGAAATAAAAATCACATTTTTATTTATTCACTTTCCATTTAAAAATCATATTTTTATAATCACTTCATATATTAAAAATCGAATTTTTACTCCGCTATTCCATATATAAAAATCCCATTTCAAAAATATAGATTTCGCCTTTATAAAAATAAAGTTTTCGCCTTTATAAAAATAAAGTTTTCGCCTTTATAAAAATAAAGTTTTCGCCTTTATAAAAATAAAGTTTTATCTTTATAAAAATAAAGTTTTATCTTTATAAAAATATAGATTTCATCATTATAAAAATTACCACTTTATCTCAACGTATATAAAATAAAAATCAGATTTTTATTTCTTTACATACACAAAGATGATATTTTTATACTCTCTATCCTATAAAGATTATATTTTTAATATTTCTATATAGTAAAGATTATATTTTTAGTACTTTAAAAATATAAAAATCATATTTTTACATCTTCTATATAGTAAAGATTATATTTTTAATACTTTAAAAATATAAAAATCATATTTTTATTATTTTAAAAATATAAAGATCATACCTTTTACCAAATAAAAATCCTATCTTTGCACCTTTTAAAGTTCTAATCTTTTTCCATTTAAAATTCAAACCTTTTCTATTTTAAATTCTTTTTAAAATCAGTTTTAAACTACTCTTTAAAATCAGTTTTTAAATTACTTTAAAAATCAGTTTTAAATTACTTTAAAAATCAGTTTTAAATTACTTTAAAAATCAGTTTTCTAAATCCTATATTAAAAATCAGTTTTCTAAATCCTATATATAAAATAAAATAAATAAAATAAATAAATAAATAAATAAAGACTTACAGAGGGGGGGGGCAGGGTGCTTGCCGCGGCGGTGGATTGCGAGGGGGGGTGCGGCTGTCGATGGAAGGGGAGAGGGGGAAGAAGGAGGGGCGGCGCGGAGTAGGGGTTTCGAAGGGGGAGGCTCGCGAATCGATGCGGAGGAGGGGGAAATCGCGATGGTTGTTCGCAGAGGGAAGGGGGTGCGGTCGAGGGCTGAGGAGGCGCGACTCCCCCCCCCCCCTTGGGCGGCGGCGGCGCCATCAGCGCGGTGGCGCTCCCTGGGTGGAGGCGGCGTCTTCGTTTCTTTTTTTTTTTTTTTTTGCAAAACTGAATCACGAAAAGAAAAGGAAGGGGGGGCCATCGGTTATAAGGGGAGGAAGGGGGTTTTCTTTTTTTTATTTTTATTTATTATTTTATTATTTTTAAAAGTTGACTTTTACATACGTCATCAAAACGAGGCCCACCACCTGTCGTCCATAGCGTTTAACCCCCATTCCGAACACAATGGGATATATATCGCAAGCTGATATGATCGTTTGAATCAGTTTCCGTTAAATTTACATTTAAATCACTTTATTGAATTTTAAACGTACCTTTCAAATTACCGGGGTCACATACTAACTCTAAAAATTCCCGAAAAATATTTTCTAGCTTCGTATTGACGATACGGTCCTAACAAAACTAGTTTCGTCGAATTCCGAGACCGTTGGAAAAATGGCCAATTTCCAGTCGATTAAAATCAACTGAAATGGTCAAAACACGTTTTCTTTTGCCACGCTCACATATTGATTCGAAAAATTATGAAATTTGAAACCTAGCAATAACTTGACATCACGGACCCAACAAAAGTGGTTTCGTCGAAATCCGAGGTCGTTTGCAAAATGTCCATTTTTAAGGCCCTGAATTCCATAGCGACTATTCAGAATTTTCAACTGAACATATCTTTTGATTCTCGCTACGAAATTTTGATTTTTCTGATTCGTTAGAAAGATATTACTAAATAGATCCTAATGTTTTTGGTTTCACTAAAATCCGGATTGTTTTGCTCCCGGTACATTCAATTGAAGTTTGAAATCGAATTATCGAACTACCGCGCCATTTTCAATTCTATTTATAATTATATATAAATATTTATATTCTAACGATGACGTATATAATATATACGTCGAATTCTATATTCAAAATAAATTTCTCGTCGATTTTATTTAAAATAATCTATTTTAAATATTCAAAATTCACTAAAATTGCCAAAATAAAAATTTTAAACTGGCTCAGAATTTCCGGGTTATTACACTAGCTATTTAAAGCCCTGCTTTGATCATCAACCACAAAGCTCTACTTTTAAACAAAATCTTTGATCACAGCATCTCTGTATGCCACGTTGTCAATATACAATGTCAGACACATATCCATTTACAAGTCCGTTCTAGGTCTGAACGAAACCGGAGGCACCTTATTTCTCTCCCGTATGTCCATACAGGAGAGAGGCCCTCACACATCCAAACGATCAACAAGTCCGTCCAGACAACCACCACTGTAACCTCTTCAAGGCAGCAACTCCCATCAAAGGCATCAGTGGCCATCCATTCGATGTGAAGATCATCGGACTTGCACCGTCTTCAAATTTTGACTTCTAACCGCTGACCAATTATTTGAAATGAGAATTAACTCGGCCTTTTCACATAATTCACGTATATTTAGAATTCAAATCAATTTGTATTCATGGTTAAATTATTTGACATCCATAATTCAGTTCATTAATGTAATTTCACGTCAAACACATTCAACCATCAAATATCCAATAAATAGAGTAAATTTGGTTTATTTCCATTCCATATCGTTTATAATATTTTATAGCGATTTATCGCTATTTTTATTTATTTAAAAATAGCCAATTTATTCAAACGACGCTTCAGGCCATAACGCGGCCATTGCACTGTTTTTCTTCAGATTTGATTTACACATATCTGAAAATATAACCATTGGATCTTTACATATTTTATATCATTGGAAAGATCTTTTCAAAGCGGACCCAACGGTTCCAGTTTTGGGAAAATTCGACGGTCAGATCTCCCGGTACAATCGTTCGAAGTTACGATTTCAAAATACGAACTACAGCGTCGTTATTCAATTTATTTTAATTATATTTATATATATATATATATATAATCCATTCTGGCACTGTTTTCATTTAGATTTGAATTTAACATTTCACAAAATCTAACCATTGGATCGTTACAACTTTGGTGTCGTTGGAAAGATATTTCCAAAGCGGACATAACGGTTTCAATTTCGGGAAAATCCGATGGTCGGATCTTCCGCAATAATCGTTTAAAATTACGGTTTCAAAATACGAACTGCAGCTTCGTTATTCGATTTATTTTAATTATATATATATATATATAATTCGTTCTTCGATTTCCAAACCATATTCATTTCATATATTTGATAAAAATAATATTTTTAGCCAACCAATATTCATTTCAACATATGACTATCCATAACACTTCGTATATAGATAAAAATGTGATTTTTATTTTTAAAACAATTTATTTAAAAAATGAAGATTTTTAGCGATTCATATATATTATAAAAATGCGATTTTTATTGTTAAAACAATTTATTCCAAACATGATTATTCTATATACTTCACCTACATGATAAAAATGTAATTTTTATCTTTCAAACAATTTATTCGTCATATGAATGTCTTTCCAACACACGAAAATATTTCAATACATGAATATAAATCAAACACAGGAATATAAATCAAACACAGGAATATTTCAGAAAATTTCGGCAGCATAACGGCAGGGGGTTAAAAACCGGCACCGTCCCGAGTACAGCTCCTCGCACTACCTTACGCCTCGCAGCGTTCCCTAAGGGGCTTATCCTTATAATCTAAATATTTTGATTCATTTTCATATCATAATGGATTTTTCCACAAACAATTCCAATTTTGTTTCAACCACAACCAATCATTATCAACCATTCGCATTTCTCAACCAAATTTCACGTCAACCAAAATCCAAACAATCCCAACCAATATATATCATCCATGGTCTCTGGATGAGGGGAGTGTGTATATATATATACGTATATAAATATATTTCGATTTCATTTCAATATCATTTCAATTCCATTCAACGCACATATGATTTTTACAACGTATATATAACTTATACATCGCACATACAACTTTTACAATGCTTATACATGAGGTGTACAACGCTTATATAACTTATACATCGGCCGCATAATTTATACATCGTCGTTCCATATCGCTTTTAATTTAGAAATCTCACATTGGGTTCCACTCCTCCAAAAATTGTAGGAAGCTCCAAAAATTCTCCGGTCTCTTCTAGAATGTAAAAGACGTCCACACGAGTCCACTGTCTCTTATTTCGCTGGATTTCGACCACATAGCAAAAAGATATGATTTTTATCATGAAATCAAAATCTGTAGCGCTTTAAAGTGCTATTTTCAGTTGAAAATTTATAAATTTGTTACCTTTCCAGTTTGGTTCAAACTTAGGTCAGGGATTTGCACGAAATCCGCGAAGCTTCGCGTCGATCGGCCGGCGCCACGAGGTAGTGCTTCGAAATCCACGCCAGGGGGTGTCCACCGCCGTAAACTCGAACTGCAGATGGCAGAGCTTCGGCGCCTCGAACGAAGGAACTTCAGTGGGGTGATTCTCCTTCGACACTCGATGATAATCGACGAGACAGGTCTTGATTTGAAGCTGACGAAGAGCACTACAAAAGCTTCAACTATGGCGTTAAATCGAGAGATAAAGAGGAGGGAAGGAAGGAGCACGAGCCGTCGTTCGCTTTTGAAGAGGGTTATGGGTTCAGATAATAACGGAGAAATATGATTGGTCAGTGGATTTATATTTTATTTTTTTAATTCTTTTATTTTCAAAAATATGGTTTTCTTATCCAAACTCCAAATCAAACCCAACGACTATCGTCCTTAGCCAATTACCCCCATTTCGAACACAATGGAATATGTTTCGTAGGCCCATTCGACTGTTTCAGTCAGATATTCTTCAAATTAAAATATACAACATTCAAATATGGATTTGAACGTACATTTCAATTTGCCGGGGCCACATACTGATCCCAAAAATTCCAAAAAAATTATTTCTAGCTATGTTTGGACAATACGGTCCCAACAAAACCGGTTTCGTCAAATTTGGAGACCATTTGAAAAATGGCCATTTTCTGGTCGATCCAAATTGACTGAAATCAACCAAACACATTTTCCTTTGCCACGCTCACATATTAACTCCAAAAATTATGGAATTTGAAACCTAGCAATAATTTGACCTCCCGGATCCAACAAAAGTGGTTTCCCGAAAACGAAGGTCGTTTGCAAAATGTCCATTTTCACGGGCTATATTAAATCCATAGCGACCTTTTTGAAAATTCATTTGGCCATAACTTTTGATTCCCGCTATGAAACTTCGATTTTTCAGATTTGTTAGAAAGATACTAATAAACAGATTTAAATATTTTTGGTTTCACTAAAATCCGTTTTATTTTGCATCCTGTACAGTCGGTCAAAGTTCGAATTCAAAATTTCAAACTGCCACGCCATTTCAGGCCTTGTTTTATAATTCAAATAAATATATTTATTTTCCAATATCAATTCAAATAGACTTTTGGTCGTTATTATTTAAAATAATTTATTTTAAATATTCAAAATTCACTCAAATAGCCAAATTTAAATTTTTAAATTGGTTCTGATTTTCCGAGTCGTTACAATACGCCACTACTTACATCCCAAAATTTGATACGCCGCCCAATATTCACCGAGTTCACCCTAATTTCTAAAACCTTAACCACCCAGCGTTGATCAACCCAAAACCATAATCAACCGCACCCATGAATACAAATTTTTTTAGTCGATAAATCGTGATTTCGAAAAGCTTGTGCATCGGATTAAGGTGGAGCGCAAGAACAAGGTATAGTATTCGGATTGGGATATGAGTTCATGGATGAGATCATGGTGGAGAAGGCGTTGCGCGTGGGTGGTGATTTGATCTGGCAGTGATGACGGTGGAGTGATTCACGAGGCGAATCAGAGGTGGTGGAGGCTGAAGGCATGTGATGAAGGTAGAGCGAGTGATTTTTCCTTCTTCCGAGGACATGGATTTTCGTGATTTGTAATTTGGGGAAGTAGTAAATTTTCTGAAAAGGAAATGAAAAGAAAAGTGATGAGGTGATGAGGTGGGTTTTTGCGTGGACAATAAAATCTGAATTCCTATACGTGTTGATTCTCTCCTTCTCATTTCTTTACTTGTGTTTTTTCCTTTAGTATTTATACATGTATACCAACTTTTTTTATATGTATACATACATTTAGGTATATTCACTATTGATCTTTGCTAGTAAATTTCAAGTTTGTACGATCATGTATAAAGTCCTATCGTTAGGAATTTTAATATCATACAAAAATTTAAAAACTCGGAATCTGATGAAGTTGGCTTTGTCCATTCTGAAATTGTTTACAGAAGTGATATTTTTGTATTAAAAGGATATTTATATTACGATTTATTTATCGATCGAATTTCAAACTAGTTACCACTATCCGCAAGTTTACATTATGAATTTGCAATCAATATCAATTAACTAAACGAAATTGATTGAGATTATCATATCAGTTTTAAACAAATACTAAATCGTCAATTTACTTTTTTAAGTTAAATCTTCGTTAACTATATTAATTTAAAACGTTCGAATTCAGTAGTCGTTACAATATACCACCAGCAACCTCCAGAATTCCCTACTGACCATAGCCATCCCCCAACCCGTCATCGTGATGGATCGGTACCGGTCCATCCTCTACCGATTGGTACTGGTCCATACAGCTAGCCAATTTTTGTCTAAATGTTGGATCACTTCATTCTTCTTCTCAAGTGTGTCCCTCCGGTCCATTCGCGTGTCGAATGCCTTTCCAAATCTTCATATGTCAGTCCATACCCATGCTCTCAAGCGATTTCTCTTCGACCCATCCAGTTCACTTCAAACTTCGCACATGAATCGTTGTTGGCCCCATGAAGCCACGCACGAAGTTTCGTCTCCCCTTGATCAACCATGATAGCTTAATATAGGTCCGTAGGCTATGGACGGTTACCGATCCACGTACTTAGATTATTTTCGCTCAAAAAATTTTTACGTGCAATGTCGATGTCCTCCAGAGCTCCTCCACCAAGTTTCGTCTGAATCTAATCACCTAAACCTTTGATTTGCTCTATTCTTTTATTCTAAGTCCTACGACACACAATTCAAAGGAACAAAACACATACAATATACAATTCATAAACAATGATTCATCCAATTTCAAACATGAACAATCATATGAACACGTACCAACATGATTCATATCATAATAATCATAAACAATAATCCAACATGATTCTCTAGATTGTCAATGTTGTCATTATTAGTTAGGTATAAATTTTGGTTTTTACTGAGTGTTGCTTGTTTGGGTTTCTGTAGCAAGGTGTATTTGTAGTTTGCTTGCTATTGGTACTTATATTTGTACTTTTTTATTGATGTGATGTTAATAAAGTGCCATACTCTTTTTTCCTAAATATCCACGTTGTGTATTAGTATAGGTTTTTAACGAGGCGGTTTACCCATTTTTACTTAAAAAAATTTAGCATAATTTAACACTAATTACACATTAAACATAATGGATCTAACAAATGACATGATATATGATCAAATTAGGTTATCCTAGGATGTCTGAATATGAAATAAACATATATGATCCATCTTTAGGGTAAAATTAGCATATGAGATGTTTTGAAAACCTAACTAACATATATAGTCGGTAGTAAGCATGTGAGAGATCTCTATCACTCACCAAAGTCCAGATCCGATGCAATAAAGATGATAACAAATTTGGACAACAAAGAAACTGCTTGAGTCTGATGCAAAATGACGAGATCAATTCCTCCCTAGTGTAGATCTTGCCATTTGATGTGACTTAAAATGATGTGATGAAAGAGAATTTGGGTTTTAGGAATTAGGTTGAAAGGGGATTCTCAAACGCTCAACCTGATATACAGAACGAGGAGAAGAACTCTAATTCTCTCCTCAAACCCCCTATTTATAATCATAGATCATTAGACTAGTGAGGTCACCAATCAGCCCATTAGCTGTTAACTGACCTAGCCAACATAACAAAAACTTAAAACAACAATCTCCTAAGCCGCTGAGCCAAATCTATAATCTAACCACTCTACATGATGGCCAACCATCCCAATCCAATGAGACCAATTATAAACCTGATTTGGTCTCAAACTGAAGTTATAGCTAAGACAGTAAGTCATAGAGGTAAAATGGTCACAAAACGATTTGGTAAAAACCATGGACATGTCTCACATTCCCGTGAACAACACATTAAAATTTGAGAATGATATGACCATTAAGGGATGGAATAGAATTATTTTATGACCCTTCGATACGTAAAATAAGGGTCGTTATAGTGAATGTTATGATTGCTTGTTTGTCTCCACTTTGTCATTTAGACATTTGTCATACATTTCTACATGATGACCATAAAGTAGTATATATTTCTATATGTGTTGACTATACGGATGCTAGGACAAGTCATGTATGGTTCTCCATACTTATTGTCCTATTTTACTTTGGTACTTGAGCTTACTATTGCTCATACCAACTTGTTATCTGATCTTGGTTTTTATGCATTGCTTCTTATTATTCCGAGGCATATGAATTTTTTTATCATTCTGAGGCGCACGAAAGGGGGGATGCGATATTCAGAAGTGTCGAAGTTCTGGAGCGAGGCGAGGAGAGGGAGTTGAGGCGAGGGATGCAATGTGGACGTATCCTCTGAGGGATATGAAATCGTATCCCTAGAGGGATACAAAATCGTATCCCTAGAGGGATATGATTTTTGTATCCCTAGAGGGATACAATATTCGTATCCCCTGAGGGATACATTTTTCGTATCCCTGAGGGATACGAAATCGTATCCTCAGAGGGATATGATTTTGTATCCCTAGGGATGCGAATTATGTTATTCGCATCCCTTGAGGGATACAAAAAATCTTGGGATGCAGACATCGAGTCTTGATTTTGCCGGGTTGAGTTGAGCGAACAGTTTTGAGTGATCAATGCGTGTTCACGAAAACAGACGTAACTTTCAAACCGTAAGGCCATTTTAGCTAAACGAAATTTGTACCTGAAGCTAACTCAGAGACATACGAGAGTTATCACACAAAGCACCATAATCCATGTTTTCGGGCCGAAAAGAGGTCATCTAAAGAGGTTTTGTGCCATTTTTATGTTTACGTCGTGACTTCGACCAAATCGCTTTGTGTTTGCCAACATGTTACAGCTTCAACCAAAAAGCATGTCAACATCATAAGTTGTATAACTTTGCTTTTATTGGTCGAGATTCTACAGCTTAGAGACACTTGATAGATAGTGTCATTATATGGTAAGTGTTTACCTACTATTATATTTTTTCCTCCCAATGTGAGATTCCTTTCGTGAGCTCTGATATATTTATCTTGGACTTTCTGTAGGATACCAGACAAACCAACTTGAGCTTCGATAGATTTGGATTTTTGAAAAAAATTCGGCCTATCGAAATACGGGTTGTTACATGTTTACATGCATTTTTAAATAAAATACTCATTAATAAGAGTTCCTTCGCTTCTTACGAAATGTTTCATTGATGAAAAATAAAAATCACTTTTTATTAGTTAAAGGTTCACAATTTCTAACTTATGTTTGAAATAACTTCTCTTTTTATTAACATTTGTCTTCACTAACATTTTAATGTCATTTTTTTAATGCTTTTTAAAAACGACAAATAATTTAAAATTTATCAAAAAATGCTTATTTACTTGGAAATAAAGCATTAATAATTAAGGATCCAAAATCAAAATAGGCGACATCTAAGCCGTTTAACAACATTCATTGTTATATTCTCGAATTATGCTGCAACTTTTAAAAATTTATTTTAAAACATTAATCAAAGTTTGTATTCATTTTAGCAATGTAGTTTAAAAGCTTCTTTATGTTATTATATTTTAAAACTTTTATTGCCATGCATCCTTACTCATATCAAATTTCACATTAGTCCACGATTTTGAAAAGTCATTCTACCATTGATAGTTTGTTTTAAAGCGTAACTTTTCGTTCTAATTTATTCGGACCTAAGGGATGCTTTTCAAAATTTAATTTAATAGTTATAAATTAGTAATAAATTACTAAATTAATTTATTGAAGTAGTAGATTGCCATTTGTTGCATCTGTTATTATTTTCTCAAATATTCATTATTAATGGAGTTAACCATTCCATTTCTACCTAAACTCTAATAATATATTTCCTATTTTTTTATTTTTTCAAATGAGTATATCTTTCAATCAATCCTATCGGATGTTTATTTATCTATTTTTCACTCTTCTTTATTTCCAATTAAATATCAAACCATTATCGCAACTAGTGCAAAATCTTGAAGGGAAGAATCTTTTTAAATTCATTTATTTCATGAGAAACTTTAATACAGAAAATATAGGTAAAAAAATTTAGACCTTTTAATTCATTTAAAATTTAAAAGCTGTTACATCAAGGCTATGAGTTATAAATTACCATTGTTCATTGTTTGTCGCTTTCTAAAAACTTACATTTCGTTTTTACTTTTCTTAAAGCTTATGAATGCAAACTCTCATTTTGGTTTATAATTTACCATTTATTCTATAATAACCCGTCTTTTTGCCTGATTTTTCGCCGGTAATTAAACCAACTTAAACCGTTCATAGAGATGAATTGTTATGGGTACACACATATATTGAACAAAATAACCGAACTTTTCATTGCACAATACAATATTACATCAGAATTACATAGAATATCAGAGTTACAACACATACAGCGGGAGAAAATAAAATATACTCTCAGCGGAAGAAACCATATGATATAGCGAAAGCTCCAAACTCTAGCGTGGACTCCAACTCTAAAAGCGCTCTGAATCCTGCTCCAATGATCTATAACTGCAAAACTAAACTACTAGATGCCCGTATGGAAATTAATGGGCACCCAGAGTTTAGAAAGGAACAATAAACTCCAGATCAGTCATGGGACTGGTGTGAGAACATAAAATAGTTGTTTTTAGGATTTAATTTTAAAGTTGGGAAACTCACCGGACTACACCGCTAACGCGGAACGGGTTTACTCCATGTGAATACCTGTGCATAAAATTTGTGATGACTTTGGGAAAATGAAGCTATCATTAGCTCGTCGCACATCACACAATGCAAGCGCACACCAAATGGGCGAGTTTTATCTTATGATAACCAAAAGTGCTTTCATACGAAAAATCCTCTTTCAATATTATAATATACAGTGTGGAAATCATATCGCAAATAAATATAGAATCATAGCCCTCATAACCCCAATTGGTTATACTGACATATATGTATACAATCAAAATCCGTCTGGCTCGTATTGGAGATTTGGGTTTCCAACTTGATGATTCCTGGCACGAAAGATCAATCAGGGATACGAAGCGAAGTGTAACACGGCTTTTTCGTCCATCTCGGACACCAACAACAAATCGCAGGGCAGATCAACGGTTTTCAACCAGACACGGCCCCCCGAACATACCCAATTTCCCCAAGTTCATAAGTGGTTTCCCACTGTTGCAGCTTTATCATCAATTAATATATAATTATACAACCTAACCGCCAGTTTCTCGTCAATCCGGGGTGTGAGGCTTGTCGATGTCACGCCATAAACAAAGCGTGCTTAGATAAGCAATGCCCTGATCATACAAACTCATTTTATATCTTAAATATGTCACATTGTCCATTCACAACATGACCACTGATTTCCATCATTACATAACCTCTTTGAGCTAGTATGCCACAAACCAGAAACATATCAACGGAACTCAGTGTTATGCTCTCAATTACAATGTCAGACACACAATCCATACAAGTCCATTCTGGGTCTGAACGGAACAAAATCCGAAAATCCCCAAATATATTCAAACCTCATGCCACTTATAACCTCGTATCGGGGGATCAGCCTAACCGAGACATCAGCAATCAATCCGAATACATTCAAAGATCCTCAGTCTTCACTCGTCATTGATCAAGTCTCGAACAACGTCGTATTATTACTTGGAATGGTTTTCGAACATATATTCAATCTCGGTCTTTCCAAGTAATAAGCGTACTTAAAACAGTAGTCATGGACCATACAGGATTTTCAATTCAAATCTCCTTCCAATCATTACTATTTACAAATGAAGGTAGGCTTTACTTTGAATTTTCATTATTTCCGTTATCATCTTAACTCTTCTTTGAATTCACATATTCGTTTTGCCAACCTTATATTTCAAATAAAAATCTTTTGATACTAACATTTCCAACATACTTCTTTAAAATTACCAATGTCGGATATCTTACTTAAAATAGGTAAATCATTCCATACACAATTTATTTTAATTGTCTTCCAACTATTTTACAAACAATTTATACTTTAAATAATTATTCATGATTTGTAACTTCCACACTAACTTATCTTTGAATTTAACATTTGAAAGGTGTTATTAAAAGTGCAGTAAAATAGTTGTTTAAATCAAATGGATTTAAATCATTTGGAATTCAAATATTCTAGTTCTAATCACTATAAGATTTATCAGAATTTATCCTCATTTTAAAATAATTTTATAAACTTGTTTTATTCGATTTTTTTTCGTTATGATCACCGAACTGTACATATAGTGACTTTTCCAAATTTGTTTTAGATATAACGTGAAAAACATTCGTTGAAATTTGAAATTTTCTTTTCTATTTAAAAACCATTATTATTACAAATCCAACGTTTCTTATTTTAAGTCAAACTGATTTAAGAAAATCAATTTATAGCCGTTTGAAAATTTAAAGTCGATATTCATAAATTATCGCATCGCAGCGCATTCTATTCACGCCATATAACAATTTAAATATAAATCGTTCAAATCTTTCACTTAAATTCCAAAATGTTATCTTACAAAAAAAAAACCATTATTCAAACTTCCAAATTATTCATATTTAATTTAATTTGAACTTTTAATAAATATTTTCCCAAAACTCGATACATAAATTGTTAAAATCATTTACCCAAAACCCATGTTAAATACATGATTCAAATCTTATTCCAAAGGCGTCTTATGTTATACGAATATCGTTTTATTCAACGTAACTTCTATAAACAGTTCAAACTAAATTTCCAATTATGATTTTTAATATAATTTCCTAAACTTGTTAAATAATTTCAAAATTTATGGATCATTATAAAATAGAATCAATTGCTTATTTTAAAATTTGAATATATATATATATATATATATATAACTCAAATCAATTCTAGAATAAATTTCCAATCAAAGGTTTATAATTTATAAATAGTTGAAAATATTTTTAAGCCGTCTTGCGAATACCATTCGTATTTAATTAAATTTCCAAATAATTTTGATATCTAAATTCAAAACTAAAATTATAAATATTATTTAATAATAAAATAATAAAATAATATATATGAAGGAGATTTTGAATCGATCACCTATATATTTCCACAACCACAGGGTGTGTGTAGTATCATGCAACCAGGACTATCCAAATCAATCATATGATTAGATGGACACGAATTCATTCATTATAATCACAACCAACAAACAAACATTTCAACTGTGCACAAGCGTTACTGTCAATAACGCTTATCAGTGTTCAGTGTGTTATCCAATGAGCAACCATTCAAACATCAACATCCATCAAACATTTATCATTAACTAATGATAATTAATCTCAGCTAATTATAATTAACTTATTTAAATAAATAATTTAAATTAGAAGTTCTCACCATCAAAGCTCCAATATCTCACCATCAGAGTTTTCTTACGAACAAGCGATCAATGCTATGTGTACTACTTCCAATCCAATTTCTATTAGCAGCTAGGGATTTCTTTGCTAGTTTAGATTGAAATTCGATTAATAACGATCTTCATTATTTATATATATTTGTATATAACCAATATAACCCTTTTATTTTATTTTTTATTATAATTAACACTTAACAAAAATTACCAATATTATATACCACTGTGTTCTATTTTTTGATATGGTTCTAACGGACCCAACAACGGGTATATCCGATTAGAAATGAGTGAGATATTGGTTCTTAAAGTTTTTAGACAAATTTGAACTAAAAATAAATAAATAATCATGCCCATGAACTAGGCCCAAGCCCATATGTCCCTTGCGTTCAAGACCTGGCCCAACTCCCTTTCTTCTTCTTCCTCCTCCTATCTTCATTTTCACGCACCTGTAACCCACTCCATCGTGTACCACATGCACGTGCACCATTGAAATCCTCCACCGTTCTTCAAATTGAAACCACCCGTGAACTTCTCTTCTCCTCCTCGTCTCAACGCACCCATACGCCTGAACTCTGGTCTCCCATATCAAAATCCGTCCCCTTCGTCGAGACCTGGAGAGGAAAAATCGTGCGTAACCCATAGATGTCGCACCCCATAAACATATGCCGATCTTCACCAGTTTTTGCAACATCGAAGGCCTCTCTTCCCTCGTCACAACGCCATGCTCCGATTCACCAACCGTCGCTTTAACCATCGACAAACCCAAAACCTAATTCCGACCAACTCAAATCAACGACATGGAATCAAACCAAAATAACATGAAAAATACTACATACTCCGCTGATTTCAACGGTGCAGACGACATCGATCCATTATTCTCGGATTGAGAGCTTTTATTTTTTGAACTTTTGAACCCATTTCTAACGTTCACTGTAAATCAGAGAATTCTCCTTCGATGCTTAATGAAATCTGGATCCGTCAATTTCTAAAAATCAGAAATGACGATCCGGACGACATTCGCATATATTATTTCAACTAAAAATGCATGGATTGAGGGTTGTGTATTATTGAATGAGTGGAAATGTTTAATTTCCATTTACAGGTAGTCTAAATATCGGAAGAAGCAAACGAACGGGAGAAGCTACTGATTATGGCTAAAGTGTGCAATACAATGGGGTTTGGTCCTCCTTATATAGGATGGTTTTAAGGTTAAAATGGTCAATTTTTTCATGGACACATGCTTCTTTCATGAAGCTTAGAACATGCATGATGACAACTAACTGGACACTTGGATTATTTCATGGAGCTTATATCATGCATTTGAACACATAAGAGGGACACCTCATCAAATCTTATCTTAAGGGTTAATTTAAAATTAGTTTGTCTTAGCTACACTTTTGTAATACTTATAAATGTAGCCAAATTTAGTTATACTTATAAATATACAAGTATGCAAAAAAACTTAATCATGAACTTAAAAATAAGTTTTCTATATTTAATAAATCAAAATAATTATTCAAACATATAAATATATATAGGATCACCAATATTAATTTTATATTTAAATCTTATTAAATTCATTTGATAGAACAAAAATTCAAATTAAATTTAGGTAAAACCTTAGGTTGTTACATTCACCCCTCCTTAAGACTTTTCGTCCTCGAAAAGGAGGGTCATAAAATTAAATCTTATTAATCAAATTTTTATTAAGTCTGAAACTTATCAAACCAAGATTCTATATGATTTAATTTGTAAAAAAAAAAATTAATATCAAAACTTAAATCATTATATTCAAAAGATATATATATATTTTGGAGAGGTCCATTTAAAGCAATTTGAATTTTTAACCATAAATTACAAATCCTAGTTTGCAAAGTATTTGAAAACGATTCCTCTGAACTTAGAATCCCATTTCATTCCAAACCATTGACATGCTAGATTTCTTTCATATAGAAAACCATACCGCACTTCGGGATTTTCAAAACTAAGTTCAATTTCAAAAACTCATACATTCTATACTGAAATCTATACGTTATTAGTTCGAGAAGTTCATCCACATGACAGGGCAACTGAGTATCACCCATAGTACATAAATCCAATCACTCTTCACAACCCAGTTTTAGTCACGATTACTCAAACAAATCATATCTTTTCATATCCTGAAGTTGTAAATTATTTTTCGAAATCGATAATTTACAAATACCTTCAACTCATATATATTTTCCAAACATTTCAAATCGTCGAGATCCACGTCGTCGAAATTTTCTTTTATTTGTAAACCACTTTTATTAACTATCCATCATATCCAAGGTATATGGAAAAACAAATTTGATTTCTTGGAAATAAAATTTCAGTTTTTAAATATACAACTTAGGTTTCATATTTCAAAATAGATGATCTTATCCTCATTTACTAAGTCGAATCTTTTCAGCTTCATAAGTTTCAAATTATTTCAAAACATCCAACTATTTACTTAAGTTAATGTTTATATATAATCATAGAATTTCTCTTCAATCAAATTTGGTCAATATGATTTCTTTAACATCTTTTTGAATTAGCCTTTCTACATGCTAAAGTTTCAATCATTTACAATTCATAGGTCCTTTTAACTTCCTTTAGCACAGATTCTAAACTGTTTCAAATATTTCCAAGATTTCCGAATAATTTCCATATCTTTAATTTGTTGGATTCCACATTTTAGTGTTCATATTCACATAATTGAATAACACTTTTTCTTTTATTTAATCCACTTAAGATCCAAAAGATATAACCCTTTTCATTCTTGTTTAACCATCAAATCTCATTTAGAATTTTCCTTACTCAAATAGCCGGAAAATCTCTTAAAATAGTTTTATTTAAAATACCATTACGCTTCCTCTACGCACTCTGATTACGCATATACTTGTTCAAGCTAGTGTTGTTTCAAATATAAACCTTAACATCTTCAGAACCTACTTTTTAAATTTAATATTCCAAAGATCTATACTTTCCTTGCCTTCTTATTATGTAAGGCCTATTTGGTTCAGATTTTATTAACACAAATCCTTAGATAAACAAGCTTTCTAGTTTGAATTAAATCTTGATTTCGTTCTACATGAGGCACAAAAGGATACATATATGAGACAAATCAATTTGCACATGCTCAAATCAAGTATAGATGTATAAATAGGGTTCAATCCAAAATATGATAGTTTGTATTACAATACTTGAACAAGTTCATAAGGTAAGAAGGCATGAATGGCGCTACCCACTAACAAATTATTCAAATTCAAACGATGGGGATAACTTAGGCCAGGGTAGGAAAGTCGAGCGCATCTAAGGATACAATTATAATTTATTTATCCTCGGAGTACTCAATTTCCATTAACTTCCTCTTAAGTAAGTCTTACTTCAAACTTCATTTTTCTTAGCATCATATGCGATTACTCTTTACATTTTCTTCTATTTGAATTACTCATACAGAAACTTTCTCCCTTCTTCAATATTAGTTAAAGTTTAAATCATCTTTTATATCATTTATTAATTTAAGTCAAAAAACATTTTCAGATTCCTTAAAGGAAGTTTTGATTTGCTAAAATATACTTGCATATTATCACTTACCATTCATGCTAAGCATCGATTTCAAATCTATCACTTACATTAACTTATCCTTCGAGGAATATAATATCTTTTCCAGTTATAACTTATTAGATCTAAAATTCATACTCAAACATTTGTTATGACTGAAATATGTGCGATATTTTGATATAATTTCTTATTTTCCAAAATTTGCTTTCTACACTTTAAGTGAAATTTACTTCTAAAGTCCTTTCAGGTTAAATTCCTTTAATATTTCAACATATCGAAATAGTTTAATATTCCTCGACGTATTAACTGGAATCATACAGTTATCCCACTTTCGAAACTCAAAAATAAGACTGATGATGATGCATCAATCACCAGAATCATCCCCAAGCGACTAGAGTGTGACTATATATCCATTATGTATATATAAGGTTTCGTACATACGCCGGCCCTGCGTATATTCGAAATCTTCATATATACCAATAGTCCTATCGCGATGTCAAGAAAAATACTCGAAAATTCTTATTAAAAGCTATATTTCAAAATGATTACGTTCTTTAAAACAATCTACTTTTTCCAAAATAATCTACTTTCAGAGTACGCTCTCTAGATCATAATACTCCGGAACCTCATTCTAGGGCATTTCTAACCCTACCTCTAATGAGATAATATAATTCTGATGAGTCCGATCTTTTGTTCAAATATGTTGTACCTCATGGCTTTGTATAACCAAAGCTCTGATACCAACTATAACGACCCGTCTTTTTGCCAGATTTTTCGCCAGTAATTAAACCAACTTAAATCGTTCATGAAGACGAATTGTTATGGGTACACACATATATTGAACAAAATAACCGAACTTTTCATTACACAATACAATATTACATCAGAATTACATAGAATATCAGAGTTACAACACATACAGCGGAAGAAAAGAAAATATACTCTCAGCGGAAGAAACCGTATGATATAGCGAAAGCTCCCAACTTTAGCGTGGACTCCAACTCTAAAAGCGCTCTGAATCCTGCTCCAACGATCTATAACTACAAAACTAAACTACTAGATGCTCGTGTGGAAATTAACGGGCACCCAGAGTTTAGAAAGGAATAATAAACTCCAGGTCAGTCATGAGACTGGTGTGAGAACATAAAACAGTTGTTTTTAGGATTTATTTTTAAAGTTGGGAAATTCACCGGACCACACTGCTAACGCGGAACGGGTTTACTCCATGTGAATACTCGTGCATAAAAGTTCGCGACGATTTTGGGAAAATGAAGTTATCATAAGCTCGTCCCACATCACAAAATGCAAGGGCACACCAAATGGGCAAGTTTTATCTTATGATAACTAAACATGCTTTCATACGAAAAATCCTCTTTTAATATTATAATATACAGTGTGGAAACCATTTCGCAAATAAATATAGAATCATAGCCCCCATAACCCCAATTGGTTATATTGACATATAGGTATACAATCAAAATCCGTCTGGCTCGTATTAGAGACTTGGGTTTCCAACTTGATGATTTCTGGCACAAAAGATCAATCTGGGATACGAAGCGAAGTGTAACACGGCTTTTTTTCCATCTCGGACACCATCAACAAATCGCTGGGCAGATCAACGGTTTTCGACCAGACACGGCCCCCCAAACATACCCAATTTCTCCAAGTTCGTAAGTGGTTTCCCACTACTGCAGCTTCATCATCAATTCATATATAAGTATACAACCTAACCGCCAGTTTCTCATCAATCCGGGGTGTGAGGTTTGTCAATGTCATGTCATAAACAAAGCGTGCTTAGACAAGCAATGCCCTGATCATACAAGCTCATTTCATATCTTAAGTATGTCACATTGTTCATTCACAACATGACCACTGATTTCCATCATTACATAACCACTTTGAGCTCGTACGTCACAAACCAGAAACATATCAACGGAAATCAGTGTTATGCTGTCAATTACAATGTCAGAAACACAATCCATACAAGTCCATTCTGGGTCTGAACGGAACAAAATCCGAAAATCTCCAAATATATTCAGACCTCATGCCACTTATAACCTCGTATCGGGGGATCAGCCCAACCGAGACACCAGCAATCAATCCGAATACATTCAAAGATCCTCGGTCTTCACTCGTCATTGACCAAGTCTCAAACAATGTCGTATTATTACTTGGAATGGTTTTCGAACATATATTCAATCACAGTCTTTCCAAGTAATAAGCGTACTTAAAACAGTAGTTATGGACCGTACAGGATTTTCAATTCAAATCTCCTTCCAATCATTACTATTTACAAATGAAGGTAGGCTTTACTTTGAATTTTCATTATATCCGTTACCATCTTAACTCTTCTTTGAATTCACATATTCGTTTTGCCAAACTTATATTTCAAGTAAAAATCTTTTGATATTAAATTTCCAACATACTTCTTTAAAATTCCCAATGTCGGATATCTTACTTAAAATAGGTAAATCATTCCATACACAATTTATTTTAATTTTCTTCCAACAATTTTACAAACAATTTATACTTTAAATAATTATTCATGATTTGTAACTTCCACACTAACTTATCTTTGAAAGTAGCATTTGAAAGGTGTTATTAAAAGTGCAGTAAAATAGTTGTTTAAATAAAATGGATTTAAATTATTTGGAATTCAATTATTCTAATTCTAATCACTATAAGATTTATCATAATTTTTCCTCATTTTAAAGTAATTTTATAAACTTGTTTTATTCGATTTTTTTCATTATGGTCACCAAACTGCATGTATAGCGACCTTTTCCAAATTTGTTTTAGATATAACTTAAAAACATTCGTTGAAATTCGAAAAAAAAATCTATTTAAAAACCATTATTATTACAAATCCAACGTTTCTTATTTCAAGTCTAACAGATTTAAAATAATCAAGTTATAGCCGTTTGAAAATTTAAAGTAGATATTCATAAACTATCGCATCGCAGCGCATTCTATTCACGCCATATAACGATTTAAATATAAATCGTTTAAATCTTTCACTTAAATTCCAAAATGTTATCTAAAAAAAATATTATTCAAACTTCCAAATTCTTCATATTTAATTTAATTTGAACTTTTAATAAATATATTTCCCAAAACTCGATACATAAATTGTTAAAATCATTTATCCAAAAGCCATGTTAAATACATGATTCAAATCTTATTCCAAAGTCGTCGTATTTTATACGAATATCGTTTTATTCAACCCAACTTCGATAAATAGTACAAACTAAATTTCCAATTATGATTTTTAATATAATTTCCCAAACTCGTTAAATCATTTCAAAATTTATGGATCATTATAAAATAGAATCAATTGCTTATTTTAAAATTTGAATATATATATATAACTCAAATTAATTCCGGAATAAATTCTCAATCAAAGGTTTATAACTTATAAATAGTTTAAAATATTTTTAAGCCGTCTTGCGAATACCATTCATATTTAATTAAATTCCCAAATAGTTTTGATATCTAAATTCAAAACTAGAATTATAAATATTATTTAATAATAAAATAATAAAATTATACATATGAAGGAGATTTTAAATCGATCACCTATATATTTCCACAACCTCAGGGTGTGTGTAATATCATGCAACCAAGACTATCCAAATCAATCATATGATTAGATGGACACGAATTCATTCATTATAATCACAACCAACAAACAAGCATTTCAACTGTGCACAAGCGTTACTGTCAATAACACTTATCAGTGTTCAGTGTGTTATCCAATGAGCACCCATTCAAACATCAACATCCATCAAACATTTATCATTAACTAATGATAATTAATCTCAGCTAATTATTATTAACTAATTTAAATAAATAATTTAAATTAGAAGTTCTCACCATTAAAGCTCCAATATCTTCACCGTCAGAGTTTCCTTGCGAACAAGCGACCAATGCTACGTGTACTACTTCCAATCCAATTTCTATTAGCAGTTGGGGATTTCTCTACTAGTTTAGATTGAAATTCGAATAATAACGATCTTCGTTATTTATATATATTTATATATAACGATTTTATTTTATTTTTTTATTATAATTAACACTTAACAAAAATTACCAATATTATATACCACTGTGTTCTATTTTTCGATATGGCTCTAACGGACCCAACGACGGGTAAATCCGATTAGAAATGAGTGAGATATTGGTTCTTAAAGTTTTTAGACAAATTGGAACTAAAAATAAATAAATAATCATACCCGTGAACTAGGCCCAAGCCCACGTGTTCCTTGCGTTCAAGACCCAGCCCAACTCCCTTTCTTCTTCTTCCTCCTCCTATCTTCATTTTCACGCACCTGTAACCCAGTCCATCGTGTATCACGTGCACGTGCACCATTGAAATCCTCCACCGTTCTTCAAATTGAAACCACCCGTGAACTTTTCTTCTCCTCCTCGTCTCAACGCACCCATAAGCTTGAAATCTGGTCCCCCATATCAAAATCTGTTCCCATCGTCGAGACCTGGAGATGAAAAATCGTGCGTAACCCATAGATGTCGCACCCCATAAACATATGTCGATCTTCACCAATTTTTGCAACATCGAAGCCATCTCTTCCCTCGTCACAACTCCATGCTACGATTCACCAACCATCGACAAAAACAAAACCTAATTCCGACCAACTCAAATCATCGACACGGAATCAAATCGAAATCACATGAAAAATACTACATACTCCGCTGATTTCAAAGGTGCAGACGACATTGATCCATTCTTCTCGAATTGAGAGCTTTTATTTTTCGAACTTTTGAACCCATTTCTAACATTCTCTGTAAATCAGAGAATTCTTCTTCAATGCTTAATGAAATCCGGATCCGTCAATTTCTAAAAATCAGAAATGACGATCCAGACGACATTCGTATATATTATTTCAACTAAATATGCATGGATTGAGGGTTGTGGATTTTTGAATGAGTGGAAATGTTTAATTTCCATTTACAGGAAGTGTAAATATTGGAAGAAGCAAACGAACGGGAGAAGCTACTGATCATGGCTGAAGTGTGCAATACAATGGGGTTTGGTCCTCTTTATACAGGAGGGTTTTAAAGTTAAAATGGTCAATATGTTCGTGGACACATGCTTCTTTCATGAAGATTAGAGCATGCATGATGACATCTAAATGGACATGTGGATTATTTCATGGAGCTTATATCATGCATTTGAACACATAAGAGGGACACCTCATCAAATCTTATCTTAAGGGTTAATTTAAAATTAGTTTATCTTAGCTACACTTTTGTACTACTTATAAATGTAGGCAAATTTAGTTATACTTATAAATATTTGAGATATGCAAAAAAATCTTAATCATGAACTTAAAAATAAGTTTTCTATATTTAATAAGTCAAAATAATTATTCAAACATATAAATATATATAGGATCACCAATATTAATTTTATATTTAAATCCTATTAAATTCATTTGATAAAACAAAAATTCAAATTAAATTTAGGTAAAATCTTAGGTTGTTACATATCCTTTCTAAAGAATTCATTTTCTGTTTTCTCAAAAAATTATATTTCTAATTTGTTTGTTGGAAGTAATGGTAAATTTTCCCAAAATTCACTAGAAATAATTTTATTTCTAAAAAAATTATTTTCACTTATTCCTAAATAGGAATTTTTTTATAATTTAAGTTTATCTACAAAATGTTTCACATTTTTTTTAATTTCATTTTTAGAAATAATTTGGTAGTACTATAAAAAAAATCATTTTTGCATCTTTCCTAGCGAACCCGCCAAATTAAAAAAAAACATATTTATTCTTTTCCTTTAAACTTCCTTATTTTACGTACTACCTTTTTGACAGCGATTAATGTCAATTTTTCTACGGAGTTTGCGTGTTTCCTAAAGTTCTTTTTCCTTGTTTTTATTATTCTGTTTCTTGGTATTCCTAATTGTTGCCTTTATAAATTTTCCTTGTGTCCACCCTAACCATTTAAGTAACGTTCATTCTTATGAATATTTAATTTCTTGTTCAAAGTTAAATATTTATATCTTCATATAAATGGTCATTATTGCCTTAATATTTTACGTTTATATTATCTAGGACACCCCACATCCCTTAATGTCACCCATATGAGGATGCATTAAGTTTTGTGAAGCGTTAAAAGTATACAGTATCAACAACAGAGACTAAAATTAACAAGAAAGAATGTGAAATACAATGGAAACTTCTAAAACATTTATTATCATTGAATTGGCCACAACCATACAATTCGAAATATCACAAAACCATAATCATAAAACATCTGTCTTGTGGAAAGTAAGACATCAGATTACACATAAAAAACCATAAAAAGCATATCCCTTATGACTCATAATAATAATCATAGAACAAATATTGAAGCAATACATGAAGTAATAAATTGTCCAAGTAAGTCCAAGCTGAATCAAAAGGTCACTGTCATTGCTGCGATCCTCCTCTATGAAAACCTGGGTGGAAAGGAAGAGAGAAAAACAAACTAGGTCAGACATAAAGTTTGGCGAGTTCTAGTGATTTTTTGCATAAGCATGGGATAAAGAAGTATTGGACAGATGAATAGTAGTGGACATGAAATACAGTAAAGTATAAAAGTACAAAATAATGCAAGATAAGGTAAGTTAAGCTTCTTATTCATATCCCAAGAATTTTTGTACTAACTATCAGAATATCAGGATTAGGTATCACCTAACTTCTACTCAGTGATCGACTCCCTAAACATACACGAATAACCAGTGCCAGCTATGGCATTTGGGGATATCAGCCCCGAACCCATCAACTAAAAAGACACAGCCTTATCCGCCGGTGTTACATCATCTTATCTTCCCTGTTTGGAACAATGCACGCTCATGGTCTCGTCGGAATGCACCCTTACCCACCTCCAGAATTTGAACCTCTTACAATTAAGCATTAGTAAGGTGTGCCCTAATCTCTACCTAGTGCGGACTCAAATGATAACAGGAGAGTACTGATTGATATAGGTTCTAGACAAATAAACAAGCAAGCAGATTGACACAAGCCATTGCTTGGCTTGGTCCCTAAGTTGATTAGGATTTTAAGAGTCCCCATATATTTTACCAGAATGAACTTCTTAGCTTGTTAACCAGACAATTTTAAGTTCATTAATAAGCTCAATATAAACCTGTGTTATATTCCTAGGTTGTAACATTTCTAATTAAATGTAACTCTTTATACAACTCTTCCCCAAGTCAAACAGATCCATGCTCAAATGTTTTACAAATACAGATTACAAGTTACTTCATAATAAATTAGTATATCTTATCCTGATTCTTATGTTTTAGTAACATATTTACCTAATGTATAATTAAGTACAACTTATTACAATTCATAGGTTTACCTATTCTTCCTCTGGAGTTTACCCCAATTTACAGTCCATGATTCCTATTCATATATGTCCAAAATCTCCTTATCAAAAATTATTTCAGATTATTCCCATTTTACACAAATCAAACGATAGAGGACTAAGCTCTCACTGGCCAAGGCTCAGCGCAAAACAAAGGAAAAATAAGAAGAAATAGATTTAGGCTCAAAAAAGAACAAAATGAAAAAATAGGCATAACAAGACTGTAAATAAGACAAAGACAGAGAAGGGGGTAAGGAATAAGAATGTACTTATAAACAAGTGATAACTGAAAAGTAATAAATAATAGACATTAATTAAAATGAACAATGAGATGTAAAGGATAAACTTATAAACACTGTCAAGGTTTCAAATCCAATATATTTTACTGTCTAAATCCTTTTTATTTAAGTTGCTAATCTAAAAATAACATAGAACTCACAGAGAATTGTTGTAGATCTAGAAATAGGCCTTTGTAAAAGAAGTAGCACAAGAATACCCTTTCAAATCTATATTTTGACAACACCCTAACTTTTCCCCAATTTTTATTTATTTCTAGGGCATAATAAAGTGGAGGAAGAAGAAGAAGAAGAAATATATGGTGTAGGAAAAGAGTAAGGGTTACTAGTCTATTTATAGGTGTGATAGGATAATTTAGGCCATATAATAATAGGGTTTTAATCCAAACCGTAGAAAACACATCAACATAAGTCAGCAAAAGAATTATCTAGAACCGGCGTATTTGGCTAGGCACAGGTTCATGCCTGGCTCGAAGTGAGTCGATCCACCTCGTATGTGGGTCGAAAAATCTGTCGACCCAGGGATCGACACAGGGATCAACCCATATGGGCCTGGGTCACCCATTTACCATTGGACTATTCTAAATTTATTATTTGATTTGTTTAATTTAATTCAAACTTTGATTGATCATATCTTGTTCATACTTAGTCTGATTTACGCAAACTAAAAGTTTATCTGAATTAGAATTTCGTAAAAAACGCAAGGTGAGGTCCATTTTATCTAGTTTTGAATATTATATTAATTAATATTCGATTTATTGATATTTTTCATATAATTATTGCTTATTAAAATTTAGGGCGTCATAGTCTTCCCTCCTAAAACGATTTTTTCCTCAAAATCTCTAAGGTTAGAAGGATTTTATGAGCTCATCCGTCAACCACTGGCTTATCCTTAAAATTTCTAATGCTTTTTATGAACATATGCAAAGGTGTTGTGTATATGTCCCTAGGCTAATGCGGAAATTAGACGGTCCACTGATTCAGTGGACCCCGTTAATCCAGTTCATGGTTGTGCCATGTATCCAATATGTATGCAGAAGAATCCTAATAATACATATAAATTCTATATGTGTGTAACAACCATTCACCAAAATGCAACAGTAAAGTGATGATTCAACCATTTCCATCCATATTTAAGTAAATGCACACACATCCATCTGCAATATGTAAGAGCTCTAGTTAAGTCGATCCCTAATCTAGTGCCTAGTGTGTGTATATGCATCCATTGCATCCACTGGAAAACACTTGCAATCATCAAACATAACATGTCTCAAACACATGTTTTCAATTATTCCTATCATCTAAAGGATTCTACATAAGAATCAGGATTCAAATCATAGGAAAAACAAACTCAAAAGCTAAGAAAGGAATTTAGAATATACTCTCAAAGAGAAAAGAAAAAGAAGCGTGAATCTTGTCTTTGGGTTTCCAAGTCGCAAGGTCACCATCTTCTCCTCACTGTACCTTAACCAGCTTGATCTCCTTGTTTTGTAGTTTCTTAACTTCTGATCTAATAGGAACTTTTCTGACTGATACCTCCTTCTCTATCTTTGCATCCTCAAAGGTACTCGGCTCTACTACCTTTGTGGAATCTTGTAGACACTACCTCAAGTGTAAGACATGGAACACACTGTGAACTCCAGCCCTCTCTCTGGCAGTCTAACACTATAGGCCATCTGACCTATTTTCTTTACTATGGGGGATGACCCTACAAATCTTGGCGCCAACTTCCTTACCAAGCCAAAGCCAACAAGGTTCCTCAAAGTTGACACTTTGATATAGACCATATCTCCTACCTCGAACTCTAAGTCAGTCCTCCTCTGATTGGCATACGACTTCTACTTGTTTGTGCTGCTTTCATTCGTCTCAGAATCAGGCCTATCTTCTCTGAAGTTTCACTAACTATCTCAGGCCCAAGTAGAAGTTTGTCTATAGTCATACCAACACTCATCTAATAACTATTATTCTAGGCAAACTCTACGAATGGGAGATGTTCCTCCCAAGTCCCTCTGAAGTCTAGGATACACCGTCTTAATAAATCCTTGAGAACCCTATTGACCCTCTATGTTTGTCCATATGTCCAAGGGTGATAGGCAGTGCTAAGTCGTAACTATGTTCCTAGTGCCTCCTGTAAGCTCCTTCAAAACTCACTTGTAAAGATGGAGTCACAGTCACTAACTATACTGGAGGGAACCAATTAAGTCGGACGATCTCTCTAAGATATACGGATGCTAACCAAGCTGTAATCCTTTTGATCTTGACTAGGATACATTGAGTGCTCTTCGTCAATCTGTCAACTATAACCCAAATAATGTGTTGCCCTTCCTCAATCTAGGCAAACCATCTACAAAATCAATAGAGATGCTCTCTGTAACACCCCACACTTTTATGTTCCCAATTTGACAAAAAATAGAAACTCAAACACATTCAAGCATGGAGCGTGTAAAACTGGCACCTGCAAATAAATGAGCATGAGCATATTCAAAGTACGACAAGATAACTCATAGCGGAAACAAAATAGGATAAACTAGTATTAACTCAAGTAACTACCTTTTTCAAAGTAAGTAACTTTGTCAATACCGAGCATGAGAGAGAACGAGAACCAAAAGCCAAACTTAAACACCTATGAAAACTCGACCTTCTCCAGAAAACCTGCGTGGTTGAAATGAGGAGAAGGGGTCAGAACAACAAGATTCTGGTGAATAGGAAACGTACATCACAGATTATAATACACTGGTGTATCCCGTTTGGTTCAACCCAAGATGTATGCCTACCAAGGCTAGCGAACCTTGTAAATGTTTACGCACGACTTTGCTACTCTTCCCAAAGTAGTATTCCTAAAGTATAATACCAAGATAGGACGTTTACGCATATATTTGTGAAGCCTTTATACCAGAGCATGGTTGGTTATTTAATCGAGATTTGACCCCTAGTTACAGAGTTTCTATATATATGTATATATGTATATATGTATATATGTATATATGTATATATATACAAACACACATACACACACTCTCTTTCACTGGCTCATCCCTTATTATTTAACACTAACATAAACTAGAGAGAACTAGCTATGGGCCCTACTAGTTAAGGCTTCCTCCATTCACGCATATACCCTTGCCAACGTAAGGTGAGAGATGGTACTTTATTGCTCGTTATACCATCTATATGACCTTATTAGATAACCCCCTTAGTCGTTTATTACTTCCCGTAGGATAGGTAGCCATATCTGACATTTTTAGTTTTTAGGTTTGGGTAGGCACACACACACACCTGCCATTTAAGACCCCTAAACTGAAAGACCTATTCCCAGGTGGACTCTTTAACCCGGCCGCTTAAGACCCAAGAAGCGGACCATATGCGAAGGTTATTAGGTTCGTACCCCATTAGCCTTTATTACTTTTCCCTATTGGGATAAAGTGTGCTACGTTATTAAGTCATTCCTGTTTAGTCTCTCTTCATGAAAATACTATCCGCACATGATTAATTATCGTCACGGGTTCCTATGGTTAACAATGTTTCCCATTACTAACCCACCAAGTCCAATTCAAACTTTAACTATAAGTTCTATACTAGCTAATTGTAAATAAGGAAAGTTATATCCTCCTTACCCTAGGATATTTATTTAATTATTTCCCGAATTGGACTTAGTGTTTGAACAATAATCAATGCCCATTAATCCCCCCTTTTCGTCATTTATTTCCATTCATAAGTTTATTGCCTTTTATAACCATAACAGTCATATTTTCCTAAGGCAACTATTTACACTGGATACCATTAGTTTATCAGTCCCAGAGTGTCTGTCTGTTGTACCCCCAACGGATAATTACTATTCTTATTTATTTATTTATTGTCTGTTTATATATATATGTATATATATGCACCATACCACTCACATTAAGTTGACCGCTTGTGGATGCTGGACTTATCGGTCGGTTCTGGGCAGACTTCTACTATAAGTGAACTTAAGCTCATGCCTTAGTACATTTATATTTATGCATTAGACCCCTCATGTTAAGCTGATTACCTGTGGATGTTGGATTTGTCGGTCGGTTCCAGGCAGACTTCTACCACAAGTTGAGCTTAACCTCGTTTCTAAATGCAATTATAGTTTAAATTTCCAAATCGGGGTGTACAACATTTATCCTAATTATTTTAAGAATTTAACCGTTACCCTATTATATTTACTTTCCCCTAGTCAACATTGGCTACAGTTGTTATTTATTGATTTGCGGTCCTATTTATAGCAATTAATTACGTTGATTGCTACAAATGGTCACCACAAATATATTAATTCAATATGGATTACCTTACATATATAATTCCAGAACTGAACATATTCAAACATTCAATACAATGTATATTTTACCGTTTTATGCCGATTTGGACTGACAATATTTGTATATTTATATTTTCGTGTAGTCAACGTAGTTATTATTTTATTATTATTATTATTATTCTTTTAAATTTAATGATTTGGTTTAATTGACAACCAAACATTCCTTTTTGCATTCAATCTTGCCAAAAGGTTCCAAATCTTACAAAAAGATTATTAGTATAGTTAATGTAAATTATGCCTAATTAGTGGAATTAACATATTTCCAAATCACAAGAAATATATGTTAACGTATATTGTGGAATAGTTGATGCAAACTACGCATAAATATGTATATTTATATTTATACGTATATTTTCACCAATTTTCCCTTTTTCAATCTTTTTGTCATATTTCTTGTGAATTCAAAATAATGTCTTTTTGTTCAAAAAGAGGAAAACTGACATATTTACAACAACTAAACCAGAACCCAATAACATTGAATACAAATAGGCATATTTCTTTTTAATACTACTATCACATAATTTACCAATTGTATCATTTTATCCAAATTCATATAATTTATTATTCAACACTGAACTAGAGATCTGGAATGTAACTACATCTAATTGGTGTTTACATGAGACTGATTTTCAGATCTACAGTGCTTTGCAACAACTACAATACATTTTACAACATAATTGTAGGAAATATATATGAACAAATTTAAGAGTCTTACAATTAATATTAAGCCTAACCACAATTTGCAATTCACAAGTTTTGACGATTTTTACAATTAGATCTGATAGATGTTAATTCAATTACAATCATATTATAAGCAGATCTGATGAAAATAGGCATATAAACTTGAGATCTAATACAAACGAAATAAACAAGCTATTATATATATATATATATATAATTTCTCACTCACCTGCAAGCACCCAAATCCAAAGTTTTATTCTTTTAGGCCTACAATTCCCAGGTTCTTATAAATCTATAATTTATCTGAAAAGGAGATGATTTCAGTTATGCAGAGATGTAAGAAAATAGGAAAAGAGGGAGAATCTACTGTTGAGCGATAATTTTCATTCTTTTCCATTGGATCTGATAATTCTCTTAATTCTTTATGATTTGTATGTGATTTGTTGTATAAGAATATATTTTTAATTAAGAAATTAGGTTTGGAGAAGGAGGAAAATGGCAGAGCTTCGCTACTGCCCACAGATTTGTGTGGAAAAGAATGAGGCCTTGCCCCTTTATTTATGGGATTGGAATTGTCCTTGGACCGTTAGATCTAATTTAATTAACATTCATCCATCCATATACCATTTTATATACTTAAAACCCTAGTCGTCACTGTCGGGCTCGACCAAGTGGTTGCAGCCAACGGTCGACCATCGGTCGACTGCTTGGTCGACCTGGCAGTGAGGTGGCTAGATAATTATTTATTACTATATATATTCTATTTTATTTATTATTCGTCCGTTTTCGTATTTCGTCCGTAACTTTTTCATATAGACTCCGTTCGCAAAACTCCAAACAAGAAAGTTGACCATAATTCTGAGACGAACGCATCGGTTAAAGTTTCATGGTCAAATTTCATTATTTGCAGAAATTTCTATTTTTTAAATTCTAGTGATTAATTTATATCGCCAAAAATTCGGGTTGTTACATTCTTCCCTCCTTAAAAGGAGTTTCACCCCGAAATTCTAGCACTTGTAGTCCTATTCTACACAACCAATTTGTGTACATCCACTTTGCAACCATGTATATATGGGCATGGTGTACATAATGCGATTTCAGTCATAAAACATGTATGCAAGATGATTCTGTATCGGATCCTTCTATATGTATGCATTAAATTTTTGAAACACTTTTGAAAGCATGATGCAAAACATCCTAAATATACTGGCAGTTATATATGAATGAAAATTTTGAAAACTCCTTTTTATCCATTACCATCACACAATTACAAATAAAAGTGTAAAGCAACCAATTTTGCATCCAAACCCTATCATCCAAAACATCACGCAATCTAATCGTTTGCTATTTAATTTCCTCTAAACCGGAAAAAGGAAATCGAAGCGAAGAATTTTAACATTTTTTCCGCTTACAACTTTTTCATTTCCCGCTCTACAGTGGAATTTTCACCTCAGTTACCCAAAATTTTCCATCTATAGATTGTAAATGAGGCTTAAAGCAAAATTTGAAACGTAAAACGAGTTAATTAATTACGCACGCGCACCGTTGACTAGGTATGGAAATAATGCTTCTACGGCTAAAACAACCGTTTCCTTATTATCGTTAACATTTTTATCGCTTTGTTAGTCTTATTGCACCGCTAAAACGCGCATACAAAGCATCCAAAAATATTCCTTGCGCTATTAATGTGACCAAAAATTGAAACTTTTCATAAAAATAAATTTCCGCTTAAAAACTTCATATGTTTATTTTTAAAATTCTTTTTCAGTACCGCTTTACTTTCTATATGAGATTTTTATGAAAAACTAAATTTCGGTAATGTGCACTTTGCGCCATTCAAATCAATTTTCTTAATGTAAAATAGATTTTTAAATATGCACAAATTGTGGTATCCAATTTTTTTCCAAACTGTCTTATCCAAAAACTTCAAAATGTATTTGGCGGAAATTTAAACAATTCAAGTCACATGTTTGGCGAAGAAGGAAGTCAGTCGCGCAAAAATATGAAAAACTGAAATCACCCACAAAAAGACAAAAATAAAATTTAGTTTTACAAGGAACGGTGATTTATTTATTTATATATCCATGGCGAAAAACAACGCAGAACCGGTCCTTTGCTTAAATTTTTCTAACACAGAATTCTGTTCTTTCCAGCTCTAGGACAACTGTTAGTTTAGATAAGAGGAATGAGATTTTATTTGAATAGGCATGCATGAATGACATAAACATTCCAAACATAGAAATCTCATTAACGTAAGTCGTGCGATTTAAACAACACTAATAGTTACAAGCACGAATCACCACAAATCCAAAAACCTGATGTTGGAAAGGGAAAACAACAGAGACGACAATAACACCGAAACTCATAAAACAATGGTTATTAACAACGAGATGTCTTGCTCCACTGATGGAGCTAAAACCAATTTTTACGATCTTTAATTAATCATATCATGGTAGCAAAATGTTTAATCTCGTGTTACAAACACTGTTGGTGTTGTTGGAGGTTCCCATTATTGGATCTAGATTAACCCTAGAAGGGGGTGAATAGGGTTTATTGGATTTTTACAAGAATATTAAAATTATCAGAATACAGATTGCAGCAGAGAATATAAATACAGAAAGTAAGTAACGCAAAGATTTTACCTAGCTTCGGTAAACCCTACCTACTGCTGCATTCCCCAAGGTTTTTACCAAGTATTAAACATACACCCATATACAAAAATCTATAAACTCGCGAACCCCTCGCTAACCGCCTATATAGTTTTGTACACTCGCAAAAACTACTGCTGTTTTTATCCAACGCTCAAAACTTAGACTGATCTTTATCCCTAATATGATATTTTCTCCTAGCTACAAACCCGTAGCTAGTAAACCCTAGTTTTAGTGACAAACTAGTAAACCCCTAGTTTTACAGACAAACTAGTAAACTCCTAATTTTTATAGAAAAAATAGAAAACAAACTGAATGGTTTACAACAAAAAATAAAAACACTTTAAAATAAAATAAACATTAGAAAACCCCTTTGTCAAATGAAGTAATATAGGTCGGCCCATTGTTTTTTGCAAAACTTTGTCTCTTAAAAAATGTCGGCCAACAAGATAAAATAGGGTTTCTCTGTGTTCTCCCCCAAATCGCAATCGACTGTTATTAGATTTGATTCTCTATGGCTTCGAATTTTTGTGGCTTGCTTCTTGATTGATTTGGACTCCCTAAGATCGAAAATCTAATAAGTTTGAGACTGATTTTTATTTCTTTGTTCTCGAATGAATTTGTTTTTGTTTCGACATTTGCCTGTGATGATTTGCGTGTGCTAATATAGGGTTATAGAAAACCTTAAACCCCTCTGATTTCACGAAAATGACTTGCTCTGATTTTGTTTGTTGTGTGATTGATCCTTGCCGTGACTGTGTAGATGACATTTGGCAACACATAGAATTGAAATTGTGCCCCCCTTGAGATTTCACTTGTGTGATTGATTCTTGCTATTTCTAGAATGATACTAAAGCGGTGGATCACCTATTTGATTTCTGGAAAACAATTTTGTGATATCTTGGCAACTTGATTTCAGGAAACATTAAAAAGCTTGCCATATATGCATTCAATTCTGAACTGATTTTCTGGATATAAATTTGAGATTTTTTTGCCTAAAATGTTACTATGATTTTTGAGCAAATAGTTTAGCAATTCGAATTGATTTGTTCCCTTTTTTTGCAAAATGAAATTCTTATCAAAAAAATTGTTTGCTAAAAATATTGCTGATCAAATCTGGAAACAATTTAAGACAGTTCTTGTCTAATACTGTTTTGTCCATTGCCTTATATGAAGAATGTATTTCAGGAAAAACATTGATTCAATTTTGAAATTGATTTGATTTTTGCCAAAAATCTTTTGCCAAACTTAACAAGTCCAAAACTGGGAACACTGATTAAAACTAGAGTATTTCTGGAATGAATTCCTTTTCTTTTGTGATTTCATTTCTGACTTGAACACCTTGATGGTTTCTCTTTGACACTGTCATGTTGAAACTTCCCTTGCTGTTTTGTTCGTTTGTATCTTGGCTTCCCATACCTGCAACAGTCTTGATCAAGCTATAATCACCCATTCATGTTTCAAGAAAAACAGTGCATGAGTTTGTCTCGTCCTTTTACTTTGCTTGCTGCTGCCATGTGAGTTGTTGTTCCATGACTGTGTGCAGTGTATATACATACATATTTATATACACACCCAGTAGTGTGTGTGTGTGTGTGTATATATATATGACTTGAGATATGCATGATGTCCCTTGTTTTACTATTGTGTTCTTGTCCAATTGCTTTGTTCTTTTAAATCTCTTGTACTGGTTTGTGAATTTGGACTTGAACCTTGTTTGTTCATGCCACTATGTTGCTCCAAATTGGACTAAACCATTGGTCTTTGCTTGCTTCTGTGTACTACTTATGTGTATACAGCTCCATTTCATTGCTGCTTGTATATACTTGCACTTGCTTTTCGCTGACCTAAAAGCATTTGGTACCTGTGCTTGTATTTGCTTACTTGATTTGTACTGAGTCCAACTTGGTTTAATGGTTGATCCTTGTATTTGTCTGGGCTGACCTGAATATGTCACATATGAGCTTGTGTTCCTTGATGACTTGACAATTTTGAGATGAACTTGAATTTTAATCTGGCTCGACCATATTAGCTTTGGCTATTGCATTTGAATTTGAAAAACCGGTCAGTGTATATGAGCTCATAGTAGCCATTTTGATATTGCTGAACCACGGTTCCTACCATGTGTGTGTGAATATATATGCACAGACGTGTGTGTGTTTGTGTTTCAAATGTATTGGATTTCTTGGTTCATGCCCATTCACCATGTTTGACCGTATTGCCCCTGCATAGAAATATGTGTATACACATACAACGTATGTGTATACATGTATAGTGCACGTGCAGTTTATATATGTGAGCACTAGAAATATTGTCTACCTTGTGGTATTTATAGTGTATCACTGTGAATATCACAAGTTGTCTAGACACAGATGGACGCCCATATAAATCAGATCAATTCATGAAAAATGATGAGAAGCATACCTAAATTTTGAGGCAAATAAATTTTAAAAATAAAATTGTATCTTCTAGAATTTACAAATATTTTTGTTCTAGTTTACTATATGTTTCTTCTGTGACAGGTACGCAGAAGACTGGACTAACAGTGAAGACAGAAACAGAAGACAGAAGTGAGTGACAGTGAGTAAATGGGTATGTATAAGAGTGAGTTGAGTGAAACGGAATGTATATGCGTTTGTACAACTGAGTGAACTATAGTGAGGAGCAATGTATACAAATGAAATTGAATGTATATGTATTGTATTCTAGTGAAATGTACAAATAGTGAAGTTCTAAATTTGTACTATTTAAATGTAGAAATGAAATATTATATTTTAAAAAAATACCGTTTAAATATTTAAATTCTTGTGCAGTAGTATTTTATTTAAGTATAAATATTTAATTCTGTCTATGACATAGTAGAATAGTACAATTGTAAATACATATATAATAATAAATATATGTTTGTTATCATCAAATAAAAATCATAGAATTGTTAGATACAACACCTACATCACCATCCCTTCTAAGGGAGAATTTAGATGAGAAAAGAAACCTACCACAAAAATGCTTATCGTGGAAATCCACCCAATATTGCCTAAAGACAAAATGGATAGGTGAAATAACAGAAAATAACTCCATGAGACAACACATAAGAACAACAAGATGAAACAAATATGATGCGACACTAAATGATTGTTACGCCATCGATGAAGCAAAAGATTAACTTCCGCATCTTGAGACAAATCTAGTCATAACCTCCCATTTATATAACGATGTGCTAAATGAATCACATGTCATCATAGGCAATTTCGACATAGATTCCCAACCACAAAAACTGACATTAAGAAAAAGAGATTTGCTTGAAAATCTCCAAAGCTAGTCAAACCAAAAACCATTCAAGTCCGCGTAAAACACTGGTTCCTCTAAAACCTCATCGAGATTCTCCTTAGAAAAATTATCCGAAGATAGCATAATCTTCACCTCCGAAACGACGATTGCCTTCGAAAGAACCTTTTCAAACAAGGTATAGCAATGGTGGATGTAGCACAAACAACGATCCTATTCTAAGATCTCGAAGCAACTGGTCGGCGCAATTTCAACTGCCTCGACAAATTTTCTTAGCCCTAGAGCGGTGAGAACTTTTTTCTCATTTCGATCCAACCAAATGATCTCTACCTAAGGAGGAGACTTAAATGGTGTGAGTAGGATCGAATATTGCAACTAGGTATTACAGGCCAAGAAATGGTCAGAGAGAAGAAATTAGATCTTGGAGTACTAGTGAGGCAAGATATAATGCGCAAACTAGCGCGAAAAAAGGAGATGGGACGGAAACAAAGAAAGAGAAGAAGGATAGGAATTTGGTTCGGTTAGACGAGGAAGGACGAAAGAAAGAAGTTAAGGGGGTAATTTGGACACAACTTTTATGGTTGAGTCCTAGGTCCAAGTTGTACCAAAACTCATCAACTAGTTGACCATTCTCGCATAACGCTAAACGGTCAACTATTAAATGACTTAGGACAAAGATTGAACCTTGACCTCATTAGGTCGGATTAAAATATTAATCGTGTCGCGTCATCTTTTTAAGATTTGGCGCGATCCGAAAATTAATTATCCTCATCACCATAGTATTTAAAGGCTGTAGTTAAACTCCGAGCCAACTCCAAGGATTTATAGTCTCAACAACGATGCTGCAACTACACAACGAACGAACGAATTCCAAAAATAATTCAGCTAGAAGTCCGTAATATAAATTAAAACGAATTTTCCCCTTACCTAGCTGACAACAAAAAGATGATTCAAGAAATCAAATACCCAAAAAATCAAGACGAAGGATTTTCCTTAGCATTTCCGAAGAAAAATTTAAAACTTTTCCAACAATGGAATCCATTATAAACTATTGGTTTCGTATTTATAAATCCATTTATTATCACTATTATTATTTATATTCCAGTTTATATTACAAACTGAAAAACCTTTTCATATTTAAAAATGTTGGAGCTTTAAAATATTAAGGATTAATTGTGACAATTTCAATAAACTATCCAATATATATAGGGAGATGGATACTAAAAATCACAAGGAATGTATATTTATTATTTTCAAGTTTAGTAGCATATTACTTGTCATTTCTAATTCCATCTCTCCTACCAATCAGATTATATTTATTAAAATTACACTAAGTCCCAAAATTTTGAGACATGAATAGATTAAAAATCTAAAAACATTTTTTGAAACCGTATACAAAATTCGTATTTATTTTTTCAAATAGTTTTAAAAATAAATTTCTTTGAATACAAGGCCAAGAACTCAATTAAATGCTTTAATAAAGGTATATTCGGAAATTCAACAAAGTAACCAATGAATATACCTCGTAACTATAATTCCGAAATAGATACAACATACTAACGTGAACTTCTCCCGTTTTAGACTTAGTAATGGTCTTAACCGGAATTACCAACGAAACCAAAAACCAGAAATCGCGACTATCTCGTTTGTAGCAAAAATTTTGTTCTATCTCCAAACTCGAATCAACGGACTCCACCATATGTCGTCCTCATGCTCTTCACGACGAGATCGCCAACGTATCGCTGGGTAAGACGGGATTGGCTAGAAACCCGAACTCAACATATTCCAACTCTTAGTCGCTAAAAGCCCATTTTATATAATTAGTCCCACGACTAGTTTCATCGTCGAAACAAATTAAAGTCGAGTAAGAATGACGAAGAAAAAAGAAAAAAAAAACGAATTATGTTCTCTCACGAGTCCTAATTTAACAAATTCCTCTGGTCATTTAACCTAATATATGATACCAAATATAACACCCTATACTTTTCTATGCCCAGATTTCGACAAAAATCGAAACTTAAATACATCCAAGCATGAAGCGTGTAAATCTGTTACCTACAAATAAATGAGCATGAGCATAATCAGAGTACAATAAAATAATTCACATGCGAAAAAAAATAGGATAAACTAGTATTAACTCAAGTAACTACCTTTTACAAAGTAAGTCACTTTGACAATACCGGACATGAGAGAGAACAGGAACCGAAAGAAAACTTAAACACCTATGAAAACTCGACCTTCTCCAAAAAACCTGGGTGGTTGTAATGAGGAGGGGGTCAGGCCAATAAGATTCTGGTGAACAGGAAATGTACAACACATATTATAATACATAGATGTATCGTGTTTGGTTCAACCCAAGATGTACGCCTACCAAGGTTAGCGGTTCTAGCCTAACCTTGTCAATGTTTACGCACAACTTTACTACTCTTCCCAAAGTATTATGTCGAGATAGGACGTTTACACATATATTTGTGAAGACTTTATACCAGATCATGGCTGGTTATTTAATAGACATTTGACCCCTAGTTACGAAGTTTATATATATATATATATATATATATATATATATATATACATACATACATACATACATACACACACACTTTCACCGACTCATCTTTATTATTTAACACTAACATAAACTAGAGGGCACTAGCTATGGATCCTACTAGTTAAGACTTCCGTCACTCACGCATATACCCTTGCCCACGTAAGATGAGAGATTGTACTTTATCGCTCATTATACCATCTAGCTGACCTAATTAGATAACCCCCTCAGTCGCTTATAACTTTTCATAGGATAGGTAGACATATCTGACATTTTTAGTTTCCAGGTTTTGGTAGGCCCCCACACACCTACCTTTTATGACCCTAAACTGAAAGACCTATTCCCAGGTGGACTCGTTAACCCCAGCCGCTTAAGACCCAGGAATCGGCCTATACGCGAAGGTTAATAGGTTCGTACCCCCATTAGCCTTTAATACTTTTCCCTATTGGGATAAAGTGGATTACATTATTATGTCATTAACATTTAGTCTCAATTCACGGAAATACTATCCGCACATGATTAATTATCATCATGGGTTCCTATGGTTAATAATGTTTCCTATTACTAATCTACAAAGTCCAATTCTAACTTTAACTATAAGTTCTATATTAGCTAATTGTAAATAAGGAAAGTTATATCCTCATTACCCTAGGATATTTATTTAATTATTTCCCTAATTGGACTTAGTGTTTAAACCACAATCAATACCCATTAAGTCCCACTTTTTCGTCATTTATTTCCATTCATAAATTTATTGCCCTTTTATAACCATAATAGTCATATTTTCCTAAGGCAACTATTTACACTGGATACCCTTGGTTTATCAGTCCCAAAGTGTCTATTTGTTGTACCCCAACAGACAATTACTACTCTGATTTAATTGCTTATTTATGTGTTGTCTGTTATATATATATATATATATATATATATATATATATATATATATATATATATGCACCAAACCACTCACATTAAGTTGACCACTTATGGATGCCAGATTTGCTGGTCAGTTCCAGGCAGACTTCTACCACAAGTCCTTAGCACACTTATATTTACGCATTAGACCCATCACACTAAGCTAACTACCTGTGGATGCTGGATTTGTCTGTCGGTTCCGGGCAGACTACTACCGCAAGTTGAGCTTAACCTCGTGTCTAAATGCACTTATAGTTTAAATTTCCTAATCGGGGTGTACAACATTTATCCAAATTATTTTAGGAATCGTAACAATTACCCTATTATATTTACTTTCCCCCAATCAACATTTTCTACAATTGTTATTTATTGATTTACAGTCCAATTTACAACAATTAATTGTGCTAATTGCTACAAATTGTTGCCACAAATATATTATTCAATATGGATTACCTTACATATATAATTCTAGAATTGAACTTATTCAAACATTCAATGCAGTGTATATTCTACCGTTTTACGCTGATTTGGATGAATAATGTTTGTACATTTATATTTTCATGCGGTTAATGTAGTTTTTTTTTATTATTGTTTTAAATTTAATGATTTGGTTTAATTGACAACCAAACGTTCCTTTTTGCATTCAATCTTGCCAAATGGTTCCAAATCTTACAAAAAGATTATTAGCTGTAGTTAATGTAAATTATGCCTAATTAGTGGAATTGACATATTTCCAAATCACAAGAAATATATGTTAACATATATTTTGGAATAGTTGATGCAAACTACGCACAAATATGTATATTTGTATTTATATGTATATTTGCACTATTTTTTCCTTTTTCAATCTCTATGTCATATTTCTTGTGAATTCAAAATAATGTCTTTTTGTTCAAAAAGAGGAAAAACGACATATTACAACAACTAAACCAAAATCCAACAACATTGAATACAAATAGGCATATCTCTTTTTAATATTACTATCACATTACCAAGTGTATCTTTTTATCCAAATTCACATAATTTATTATTCAACATTGAACCAGAGATCTGGAATGTAACTACATCTAATTGGCGTTTACATGGGACTGATTTACAGTTCTACAGTGCTTTGCAACAACTATAATACATTTTACAATATAATTGCAGGAAATATATATGAACAAATTTAAGAATCCTACAATTAATATTAAGCCTAACCACAATTTGCAATTCACAAGTTTTGACGATTTTTACAATCAAATCTGATACGTTCTAATTCAATACAATCATATTATAAGAAGATCTAATGAAAATAGGCATATAAACTTGAGATCTAATACAAATTAAATAAACAGGCTTTTATAATTATATATAAAAAAATTCCACTCACCTGCAAGCATCCAAATCCAAAGTTTGAATCTTTTAGGCCTACAATTCCCAAATTCTTATACAACTACAATTTATCTGAAAAGGGGATGATTTCAAATCTGTAGAGATGTAAGGAAATAGGAAAAGAGGGAGAATCTACTGTTGAGCGCTAATTTGCATTCTTTTCCATTAGATCGGATAATCCTCTCAATTCTTTATGATTTGTATATGATTTGTTGTATAAGAATATATATATTTTTAATTAAGAAATTAGGTTTGGAGAAGGAGGAAAATGGCAGAGCTTCGCTGCTACTCATAGATTTGTGTGGAAAAGAATGAGGATTTACCCCTTTATTTATAGGAGTGAAATTGTCCTTGGACCATTAGATCTATTTTAATTAACATTCATCCATCCATGTATAATTTTATATACTTAAAACCCTAGCCGTTACTGCCTGGCTCGACCAAGTGGTCGCAGCCAGCGGTCAACCTGGCAGTGAGGTGGTTGGGTAAGTATTTATTAATATATATATATATATATATATATAATATTCTATTTTATTTATTATCCGTCTGTTTTCGTTTTTCGTCCATAACTTTTTCATACGAACTCCGTTTCGTGAAACTCCAGACATGAAAGTTGACCAGAGTTCTGAGACGAACACATCGATTAAAGTTTTGTGGTCAAATTCTATCGCTTGCAAAAATTCCTATTTTCGAAATTCTAGTAATTAATTTATATTGCCAAAATTTCGGGTTGTTACATTCTTTCCTCCTTAAAAGGAATTTCATCTCGAAATTCTAACACTTATAGTCCTACTCTACACAACCAATTTATGTACATCCACTTTGCAACCATGTGTATATGTGCATTGTGTACATAATGCAATTTCAACCATAAAACATGTATGCAATATGATTCTATATCGGATCCTCCTATACGTATGCATTAAATTTTTGAAACACTTCTAAAAGCATGATGCAAAACATCCTAAATATACTGGCAGTTCTATATGAATGCAAATTTTGATCCATGATATCCACTAATTGCTAGTCCTTACACTAACTGGATCCAATGTGCTCCAAAAGAGTAGGTCGCACCTCCAACGATGCCAACAATCCGGATGCAAAATCCGTAGATGGCCTAAAATTAAATGATGAGATAACTCCAAGCTCTGCCACTCTACGAATAATGGACTCAATGCCATTCTCTATCTACTCAATGTGTCTGCAACCATATTCCCTTTTCCTGGGGTATACTCTATCTCAAAGTCATAGGACGTGAGGAACTCCATCGAACATTGTTGTTGCAAATTGAGATCCTTCTACGAGAACAAGTACTTGAGTGACTTATGATTTCTATAAAGATCAAACCTCTCACCTAGTAAATAATGCCTCCAAGTCTTGAGCTCAAACACTATTACCACCAACTCCAAATCGTGGCAGGGTAGTTCTTCTCATGTACCCTCAACTAGCTACTCCCGTAGCAAACTAATCTACCTTCCTGCATCAAAATTGCACCCAAACCCATGCCACAAGCATCTGTGTAGACAGTAAACATCTTGGTACCATCTGGAAGAGTCAAAACTGGAGCCGATGTAAGAGTTTTCTTTAATCTCGAGAACGCATACTCGCAACCTATATCCCAAGCAAAAACTAGGTTCTTCTTCGTCAGACGGGTAAGCGGAGTTGGTATTCATGCAAAATCGTTAATGAACTTTCTATAGTAACCCGCTAATCCCAAGAAACTCCTAACTCTATCACATTCTTAGAGGCTTTCCAATCTTGAACTACAACAACCTTAGCGGGGTCCACCGCTATTCCATCCTTAGAGACAACATGCCCTAGGAACCTTACTTCCTTCCGCCAGAAATGACATTTAGAAAACTTGGCCCTCAGTTGATGAGCTCGGAGAGTGTAGAGAAGTTACCCTAATTGTACGTCATGCTCTTCCTCGCTCCTCGAGAAAACCAGGGTATCATCAACAAAAACTGATACAAACTTATTCAGGTACTCCCTAATTACCTGACTCATCAAATCCACAAAGTACGTCGGTGCATTGGTCAGCCCAAAAGGCATAACCAACCATCAAAGAATCCATCGGGAGTCCTAAATATAGTCTTGTCTATGCTATCATCTACTACCCTAAGTTGATGGAAACCTGTGGTTAGATCCAACTATGAGAAAACCGAAGCGCCCACTAACTTGTCGAATAAGTCATATATCCATGGGAGTGGGTGACTATTCTTTTTGGTGAGTTTATTCAAATCCATATAGTCCACGCATAGACGGAGAGAGCCATCTGCCTTGGTCGTAAAGACGACTGGTGCCCCCACTCAGAAATGCTCCATCTAATAAATCCCTTCTCGAATAACTCACTCACTTGCTTACTGAGCTCCCTCCTCTCTCTAGGAGCTATATGGAGAATTAGTAAAGCAACAGGCTTTGCATTCTCCTCCAAGTATATCCAAAAATCTATCTCACGTCTGGGAGGTAATCCTCTCACATCATCGAATACGTCCGGAAATTCTCTAACTATGGGTACCAAACTGAGATCGTCAACATAAGCATCTAGGAATCTAGGAAACTAAGCATAACTGACCCCCGTGGATCACAAGAAATATCAAGAGTTCCATCGTGGCATGTCAAAAGCATAACAACCCTCCTCTCACAATTGAGGATGACACCATACATGGATAGCCAATCCATTCCTAAAATAAGCTCGTACCCCATAAAACCCAAAACATACGTGTCACACTCAAACTCGACGCCAAGAACATAAATTATCAAACCCCTATGTATCATAGATAGGTGAGTTGTAGCTCCCATGAGGTTTGAGACCACTATTGAATTAGTAACTATACAAGTATCTAAGTGCAGACTATCAACAATAGAATTGGACATGAAAGAATGAGAAGCACCAGAATCGAACAAAGTCCTAATAGAAGAGCCAAAAAGAGAAATCAAACCTACTATGGTGACTTTCCTACCTCGATCCCGACTACCAATCTGAGTCGTCTCAAGCGCATGAACTTGTTCTCCGGATGATCCTGCCCCCTGACCCTGCTTCGTAGGGCACTGCCTGGTGTAATGTCCAGCTTGTACACAATTGAAACAAGCATTCTTAGTCTTTCTAAAATCTCTGACAAAGTGCCCCTCCTTAGCACAGCCATGACACCTAGTGTAATAACCCGGAAATTCGAGCCAATTTAAAATTTTTATTTTGGCAATTTTAGCGAATTTTGATTATTTAAAATGAATTATTTTAAATAATAACGACGAGAAATTTATTTTGAATAGAATTTGAAAGTATATATTTATTTGAATCGGCGTTAGAATATAAATAATTATTTATAATTATAAAAGGAATTGAAAATGGCGCGGTAGTTCGAAAATTCGATTTCAAGTGAATGTACAGGATTCAAAATAAACCGTATTTTAGCGAAACCAAAAATATTAGAATCTATTTGAGAATATCTTTCCAACGAATCCGAAAAATTGAAATTTCATAGCGGGAATAAAAAGTTATGCCCAGTTGAAATTTCAGAATAATCGCTATGGAATTCTGGCCCTTAAAAATGAAAATTTTGCAAACGACCTCGGTTTTCGACGAAACCACTTTTATTGGATCCGGGATGTCAAATTATTGCTAGATTCCAAAATTCATAATTTTTCGAATCAATATATGAGCGTGGCGAAAGAAAACGTGTTTTGACAGTTTCAGTCAATTTTGATCGACCAGAAAATTGCCATTTTTCAAACGGTCTCAGAATTTGACGAAATTAGTTTTGTTAGGACTGTATCATCAATACGAAGATAGAAAATATTTTTCGGGAATTTTTAGAATCAGTATGTGGCCCCGGTAAATTGAAATGTGCGTTCAAATTCAATATATAGAGTTATATTTCGATTTTGACGAAAACTGATCGTAACAGCTGAACTGGCTCACAATACATATCCCACTGGATTCGAAATGGGGGTAATTAGCTAGGGACAACAGTCAAATGGTTCGATTTTGAGTTCGAACGAAAAAGTTACTTTTTGGGTATAAAATTAAATAATTAATTAATTATCAAGTCAACCCTTATATCCTCTTTCTCCACTCCCCCCCCCCCTCCTTCATTCAGATTGACGAACGAAATTAGAAAAAAGAAAAAAAGAGAAAAAACAAAACTGCCGTCGCTCCTTCTAGCCCTAGCCACCATTGCCCGTCGCCCCTCCTCCCCCCAACCTTCGATCGCTGTAGGTCACCCTCCCTCTCCCCTTCCCCGGCGTTAAACCCCAAACCCCCTGAAGACCCGATGCAGCCCCCACCAAGCCCCAAAATCCGCCGCTTCCACCCCCTCCGTCTCCTATACCGCTGTTGACACCCCCTCTGGCCACCAACTGATTCCGGCGCCCCCTTAGACCCTCTCTCCGACCAAGGTGAGGTGTTCTTCCTTTATTTAGTTTAAAAATTATTTTAAATTCAGTTTTGTTTATTTAAAGTATTATTTAAAATAAGTGTTTCATTTATATAGTATATGAAAAGCTAGGGATTTTAAATATATGAAAGGTATGATTTTGATTAACATGAAGTTGTGATTTTTATTTCAGTTTTAGATACATAAAGGTTGAATTTTTGTGTATGTAAAGGTGAGGTCTTTTATCGTATAAAAATATAATCTTTTATATGTAAAGAGGCAATGAAAATAAGATTTCTATCATGAAGTTAAAGAACAAAAATATGAATTTTATATTATAGATATAATAAAAATATGATTTTTATATTATAGGGATAATAAAAATATGATTTTTATAAAATATAGATAATAAAAATTTGGTCTTTATATATGTAGCGAAATAAAATTTTGATTTTTATTATATAAATGTTGAGATAAAAATGTGATTTTAATATGAACAACGTGGAGACGACTGCGTTGGAAGTGCGGGCAAATCCATGCCATTCAGAAATTCAGAAATGAAATGACAGAGTGGAACCGTCGGTGAGAACTTCTCACTTTAATTCTTGTTTTCTAGTTAAAATATATACTAGGATGCAACCGGTGCTTAGCAGCCCCCGACACCCGTCGTCCACAGACCATGGACGACTTGTTTGATTTTGTGTGTTGTGAAAATTGATTGTGATGTGGAATGAATGGAAAGTATACTCATGTGTTGAGATAAATTATTTATAGTTAAAAATGTAATTTTTAACGCGAATGTGAATAAATAGATATTCATTTACAAATCAAAACGATTTGTTTATGTACACCTATTTGACTGACATAGATTCGGACGATAAATTTTACACATCGCCCAACTGCATAAATAAAAATCTGTGTTTGTTGATTTGAAACCCCACACGGGTATTGGGATGATATTTGACGTACACTAATCCTGATTGTTTAGTTGTATGTCAATCGATGGGTTAACAGACTGTATAAGCGTTAATTATTTATATTTAATGCTTATGCAGTTGTGTGGTGCACTCTGGATGATGGTTGATGATTTATCGTTGCTATTATATACATGTGTTGTAGGTAATCCATATAATTAACATTATATGGTAATTGATTGGGCCTCATTCCAATTTGGAAAATAAGGAATATTATAAAAGAAAATTCATATGTTGAATAGAATAAAAAATTCATGTGTTGAATAGAATAAAAATTCATGTGTTGAATAGAAAGAAAATTCATGTATTGAATAGAATAAAAATTCATGTGTTGAATAGAATAAAAATTCATGTGTTGAATAGAATAAAAATTCATGTGTTGAATAGAATAAAAATTCATGTGTTGAATAAAAAGAAAATTCATGTGTTGAATAGAAAAAAAATTCATGTGTTGAATAGAATATAAATTCATGTGTTAAATAGAATAAAATATTCATGTGTCGAATAAAAATATAAATTCATGTGTTGAATAGAATAAATATTCATGTGTTGAATAAAATATATATTCATGTGTTGAATAAAAATATATATTCATGTGTTGAAGAAAATATTCATTTGTTGAATAGAATAACGAAGTTATTGAAATATATAAAGCCGTGTTGGTTAGATATGCGCCATTTTGACGCGAACGATATTTATATCGATTATATTCGTTTTTATAATGATTATAGAAAAGGAAGTGATTTCAAAATATAACGTTTTGAAAATATTATCATTTGTATATCGATGATGTGGAATATTCAATTTTGATTTGAAATTGAATATGAAGTTGAAATCGTTTTGAAAACGAATTTAAAACGATTTTTAAAATAAATTTTGAAAGGAAATCGACGAAATATATATAATATATATATTATATATATATATAATGGCCTGAATAGAAGGTGCCGCGCTACGGCAGTTCGCGAATTTCGACCATTGACTTCGAGTAGATATTACGGGAGATCCGACCGTCGGATTCTCCTAAAACCAGAACTGTTGGGTTCATATCGAAAAGAGCTTTCTAACGAATATTAGAGATTTGAAATCTAACGGTTGGATTTGGAATTATGTCCAAATCAAATTTGGAAAAGGTCTCTGTAAGTGCAGTTCGATGGCCGTTGATGGAAATCGACTGTACATGCCTTGATAAAATTATTAAAAATGGTAATAATTTGTGTAGAATCATAAGAAATGATTTGGAAAGAATTGGGATGAAAAATTCCATATTTGAAAATACAAAAATAGATTTTTATCGAAATGAACTAGTTTTGAACTAGAATTATAATCCCATTTATTTTTAAAATAAATAAAGTGGACCTGAAAGGGTTTTAAAAGTAACCAGAATTTCCAATAATTGAATTGGAATGGATTTGAATCAAAATTGTCTTTGGAATATTTCGATGTTGGATTTCGTGATTATACAGATATTGATATGGAAATTTGAAAGATATATTGATATCATTATTTCCAATACGATATTTGTTGGTCGTAGAATTTGATATTGAATATAAGCCGATATATTTTCTATTCAGAGCCTTGTATTTAATATCAAATGGGACTTGGGTTTGTTGTGAATGGTGTCTTCATTAACACTGTTCTTAAACCCAGTTGAGAAAAAGATTAAATCTTTTTATTTAGATTTAATGGAAATATACCAATTAAATGATATTTAATTGGAATTGAATTTGAATTGATTTTTGGGTTTATCGTGAACCGTGTTTTAAATGACATTGGGTCTTTAACCCAGTTAAAGACAGGATATGGTTTCCCAAGTTAAACAATCATTGATATGATTTTTGGGAAGATTAAAACCAAGTGGAGTTTTAATGAATCTTTAATTAGATTGAAATAATCGAGAATGGAGTATCACCAGTTTTGCTCCAGGCGATAGTTAAGTCTTTAATTAGATTTGAACGTGAAATGGTAATTGAATTTACCGATAACACCGTGGTGTTAGATATGAAGTATGACCAGTTCTACTTCATGGGATGAATAGGTTGGGATTGGGAAATTTAAAATAAATGATTACTTCGGTAAGGTTCGTTAATCCCGACTAGTTTGGATAAACCATAATTTGGTTTGAATTAATATTCAGAAGAAGATTAAAGAATAAACTTAAAGAATTTATCTTTGATAAAATTAATGGGAACCTTTCCCAAAGCATAAGAATATTTGAATAAAAGAATATTCTGAATTGGAATGAGGCGTATGTTGTGTTTGTGTAACACTTGTTTATTATATACGCGGGTTATTCAGAAAGACCGGGTTTATCCCATTTTGAATAACTGATTCGACGATGTGTCGAGGATGAAGACGGTGGTCGAAGACTGGAGGTCTTCACATCGTTTGGGTGATTACTAATGATCTTGATTGGGCTGTACACCCAAGAGGAGGGAATCAGTTGGTGATCGTCCAGACGTACTTGAAGATCGATGGATATGCGAGGTACATGGTGCCTCCGGTTTCGTTCAGACCCCGAACGAACTTGTAAATGGACTGTGTGTCTGACATTGGATTTTATTCTGTGTGATTGATTTCTATTAAATATATATCTGTTTGGCGGCGGAGAATTTATTCTCTTGCTTAACGCCCTTCTATGAGACGTACGAGCTCAGGGGTTATATATTGATGGATATCAATCGCATGGAGTGAATAGCCTGTGTGGCATGCCTAAGTGGCAAATGATCAAGGCTCTTGTTGAAAAGCAGAGTCTTGTGGTTGATGATCAAAGCACGACCTGTGTGGCATAGCTTTGTGTAGCGTTGATTCGCGAGCCTCACACCCCAGTTGTGAACCAGAAACGGGAGAGGACCTCGGGCAGGACATGCGTTTCCTTCTAGCTAGGGTGGTGTCAGTGACCTACCATCCCTGACATTTATATTATTTTCACCTGTGTGGTTGTTGGATTGCAAGGAGCCTCGGATATATCGGTGACTATGTGGAGCCGATGGAGTCATTTGGCTCATTTACGCCCCAAAGGGCGGGAAAACGCAGTGTTCAAGCATTTTAATCCACATCGGTGGACCGGCCCTGACGATCCAAGGGTCGATGCGCTCTGACCCTGAGGCTCGGGCTAGAGAGTCTCGAAGCCGGTGAGGATGATCCCTTGCCTCGGTTCATAGATGGAAACCCAATTTCCAAATATGTGACTTTGCGGTTTTGATTGTAGAGCCTAGTATGGCGACATGATATATGGTACCCATGTCGTCTAGGATTGATACATTTATATTTGAAGTTGTTGTATACACTATGCACTTATAATAGTATCAAATGATTTGTTTTTAACGTACCAAACATGTTTGGCTATTATAAGGGAAAACCCTATCCTTCAGCTTGTGTTGCATTGTGTGATGGGACCTGGGTCTTATAATAGCTTCATTTTTCCAAAAAGCATTGCGCTGTTTTGTTATATGCACTGGTATTCTTGGGAGGAAACCCGTTCCGTGTTATACGGCGTGGTCCCTTGATATATCTGATTTAAAGTAAAGTTTTAAATAACCGTTTTAGTTCTCACACCAGTCACATGACTGACCTGGAGTTTATTGTTTTAACCTAAACTCTGGGTGCCCTCATTTTCCGCACGGGCAGCTAGTAGTTTTGGTTTTGCAGATTTATATTCACAGGATCCTGATTTACAGCTGGAACGATACTCGGAATGCTCTGTACCCGTGTATTACTTTCAGTTGTGTTTTGTATTATTTTTCCGCGGCGATGTATTTAAATGTAATTTAAATCTCTGATATTTTCTGTGTAATACCTATTCATACTCTGTATATCCTTGTATTCTGATGGAATTTTTGTAATATACAATGAAATGTTCTTCTGTTTGTGTTCTGATTTGTCGTGTTCTCAATACAATCCGTGATTTCCCATAAGGGGGATTTCGGGTCGTTATACCTAGCATCCTTCTTGATTTGTACCTTGTAAGGTTTTCCTCCCTTCTTCGCTTCTTGGGCCACCACTTTTTCTTTTCTGTTTGGACTTAGCCTCTTCGTCCTTTTCCTCTTGCTTGTCCACTTTCCCATCCTCATGCATCAAAGCCATATCCACTAGTCTCTCAAATGTAGCTCCCATAGGTACATGTGAAATTGCCAGTCCTTGAATGGGTTGATTCATCCCTCTCGCAAGTCTCAAAGCCTTCTTGTAAGGAGTGTTAACTAGATCCAAGCCAAACCTCACTAATTTATTAAAGCTATTCACATATTCTTTCACTGTCATACTTCCTTGCTTCAAACTTAAGAACTTCTCTAATTGCATTCCTTCTTGAGCTTGTGATAAGAAAGTTATCTGAATTTATCCTTGAACTCATCCCATGTTCCCACCATCTGCCCTACCAGAGTTACCTCACACCAATACGATGCTTCGTCCTTCAGCTGCCAAGCATCCAACTGAATCTTCCTTTTGTCGTCTAGCTCCAACAGTTCAAACACATGCTCTATCTCCCTAAGCCAATTGCAAGCCTCTACTTAACTCTCCGTTCCACGAAATGGCTTGTCGCCCATCGCACAGTAATCCTTTCAGAGCTTAGGGAAGTTAACTACCAGATTGTGTGGAACTACCGCAGCTGCAGCTGGGGGTGGGACATTTCCTTGCACTTCAGCATGTGTCATAGCCTCTACATATCTAAGGAACCATGTCAGAATGAGAATGCCTTGTAGGAAATAGGGAGCCGCCCAGACGCGCCAAAAAGAGAAGAGACAAGGATTCAAAAAGAGATCGAAGGAATATTGTAATCTACTTGAGGGGATATATTTTTCAAAAATAGGTTTTTCTTGAAAATCTTTTGCTTTGAAAACACTTCTTCAAAACTTTTCTCTAATCTTGTAGCCTTAGGCTCTGATACCAAATGTGACACCCTACATCTCTTAATGTCACCCATATGAGGATGCATTAAGTTTGGTGAAGTGCTATAGGTATACAGTATCAACAACAGAGACTAAAATTAACAAGATAGAATGTAAAATACAGTGGAAACTTTCAAACCATTTATTGTTATTGAATCAGTCAAAACCTTACAATTTGAAATACCATAAATCCATAATCATAAAACATTTGTCTAGTGGAAAATAAGACATCAGAGCACAAACACAAAACCAAAAAAATCATATTCCTCATGAGTCATAACAATAATCATAGAACATGTATTGAAGCAATACATGAAGTAAGAAATAGTCCAAGTAAGTCTAAGCTGAATCAAAAGGCCACGATCACTTCTGTTATCCTCCGTTATGAAAACCTAGAGGGGAAAGGAAGAGAGAGAGAGAGAGAGAGAGAGAGAGAGAGAAACAAACTAGATTAGACATAAAGTGGCAAGTTCCAGTGATTTTTAGCATAAGCATGGGATAAAGAAGTATTAGACAGATGAATAGTAGTGAACATGAAATACAGTAAAAAGTACGAAATAATGATAGATAAGCTTCTCATTCTTATCCACAAAATTTCTGCACCAACTATCATAATATCAGGATTAGATTTTACCTAATTTCTACCTAATGATTGACTCCCTAAACATACACGAATAACATGTGCCAGCTATGGCGTTCAGGGGGGATATCATCCCCGATCCCATCAACTAAAAAGACACAACCTTATCCATCAGTGTTACAATGTCTTATCTTCCCTATTCAGAATAATGCATGCCCATGTTCCCGCCGGAACGCGCTCGTACCCACCTCTAGAATTTGAACCTCTTACATTCAAGCATTAGTAAAGCGTTCCCTAGTCTCTACCTAGTGAGAGACTCAGATGATAACAGGAGGGTACTAATTGATATGGGTTCTAGACAGATAAATAAGCAAACAGATTGACACAAGCCACCAGTAGGCTTAGCCCCTAAGTTAACTAGGATTTTAAAAGTCCCCGCATATTTTAGCAAAATGGACTTCTTTGCTTATTAATCAGACAGGTTTAACTTCGCAGGTTTAAGTTCATTAATAAGCTCAATGTAGCCCTGTGTTGTATTCCTAGGTTGTAACATTTCTAATTAAATGTAACTCTTTATACAACCCTTCCCCAAGTTAAACAAAACCATGCTCAGATGTTTTACAGATATTAATTACAAGTTACATAATATTCAATTAAGTATATCCTATCCCAATTCTTATGTTTTAATAACATATTTACTTAATGTATAGTTAAGTACAGCTTATTCCAATTCACAGGTTTACATATTCTTCCTTTGGAATTTACCCCAATTTACAGTCCATGATTCCAATTCACAGTATGCCCAAAATCTCCTTATTAAATATTGTTTTAGTTTATTCCAATTTTACGCAAATCAAACGGTAAAGGCCTAGGTTCTCGTTGGACTAGTCTCGGCGCAAAACAAAGGAAAAATAGGAAGAAATAGATCACTACAACATAACAACCTTTTTACAACGGGCTATGCTCGTTGTAATTGGGGTTTCGCAACGGGCACTCACTCATTGCATTAGGTCACATTGTAATAGGGCCATATTTTACAACTGGCAATAAATGTTGTAAAAGACCATATTTTACAGCAGGCAAAATTCGTTGTAATATGTCCTAGCCACAACAAGCATTGACTGTGGTAATAATTATCTATTACAACTATTTTTACCCATTGTTAAAAAATGCAATTTTTTTTTATAAAAAAAAACCATTGATGCAATATATACACGAAATGTAGCCATAATTGTTAAAAACCAATACAAGTTGCATATTCACATCATTTATAAAGTTGCATATTTAATTCTTTTTATACATGTCACACATTTACAAGAAATAACAAAGAACTTACTCCATTATAAATAATAATAACAACTATTGTTTGGCCATAGATAAGATTCAAGCATTCACGTACTAATCGTATCTATACCCTGCTTAGCAAAAAAACTTACGGACATAGTACATAAAACCTTATTTCTCAAAAGGAGAGAACAAGTGCAATTTCAAAATCCAATCCCTTTACTTGTTTCAATCCCGACGAAGCAAGCACATCCACCATCGCCAATCATGTCCCTTCTACGACCGAGTCTCATTCAATGCTGGAGAATTTTATATGTGCTGGTAGAAAGAAAATATAGGTTAGACATATTATATAATTAGCTTTGCAAATATGAAACTAAACTAAGAAGCAGTGTCAAATTATTTTCGGATATTTATAAGCAAATACTATTTCTATGCTTGCGAAACAGTTTACTACACACACACACAAGCATATATATATATATATATATATACACACACACACATGTGTATATATATATGTATATATACGTATACATATATATATATGTATGTATATATATATATAATTAATCCCTTTTTGATTTGAACAAAGTTCAAAATATACAAGGTTGAAGACATGAAAAAAGAATGGCAAGCCTGCTAATATAAAGATGGTAGGTGCAACATCAACTAAGGCGGTTATGAAACAAAAATATGTGCAAACCATACCATTTAAATTTGAATAACATACCCAGCAACACTTGTAATTGAATGATCTAAGCGCAAAGGGTTGTAATCACCAGATAATCTATAAAGTGGAGCCTGTATAGTATAGAATAACTACTGACTCCACTATTTACTAATGCAATAACCAAACTTTCACAAACTCTCCAACCTTACCCAACATCTCATTTTAATTACAAACTCTGCCACAAGTTTGAATTTTGCAATGAAAGAGGCATCACCTGAGGTCATTTTTTAGATATCCATCATCTACGCCATTAAACAAATTGCTTTATTTACATTATTATTCTCATGAGTCACCAAAAATTCATAAAATAAATACCAAAATAATTTATCTTAACATCAGTCCACCAAAAGCAGATAATAGCCTGCTAGCAATGTATCCTCTTTTTAGGACTAAAGTATATAGATCTATCTTGAGTAATTGATAGTCGGTGACTATTTGATTTTGATCTACTACATCAACTAGTGGTTCCACCATTGCTTGTTTTCTAAGCAACTCATATCAAATCCGCAGACATTATTCCAAACAACATACATGTAAATTCATATACATAACGAATGTGATCAATTTGAACTTTGAAGATATTTAGTAACTACCGAAGAAGCTCACATTCAATCTTGTCCTCTTTACATTCGCCATCTTCAATTGTTATTAAATACAAGGAGGTCATATCTGGAAAATAATTCCATCATTTATCTGCACAAAGATGAAGTATATTATTGATTTTCGATATCACATGGCTATATATGCATATAATAATATATACTATAAAGTTATTCACAAGTTACATAGCCATAACTGTGTCGAGCATATTCTCAAAAAGAAGAAAATAGCCCATCCACTCAGATATTCTGATATCAACATTGGCTACTGGAAGTTCAATCTCTTCTACTTTTCTCTTTAAAACCGTAATGATTGAAAAAAAACAATAAAACAAGTGCCGAACTTGTGAAAAAGTAATAAAACAAATAAAGAAGAAAATAGAATTTTGTGTTGTTATAACATTTTAAATTGTTTTGATGGTGGTACAATTTGAAGGATCATTTCTTTTAATGGTGTGTGGATTTTGTTTGGCTTTTACCATGTTTCTATGCATCTCCATAACTAACTTTGTCTCATCTTCACTTAATCGATCAATATATGAATGACCTTCAATATTTTTTAACTCTGAATGATTATGAACATCATTCTGTACATGCAACCGCCAATCGTCAAGAGTAGGAATCTTTTTACCTTTAAGTCCAAACGGGAAATTGAACTTTTTGTCCCAGTCATTTGAAGGTTCTTTGGGCTTTTCTGGTTTCACTTCTTGTACATACCGCTTCGTTCACAAGCAAATATTATTCTTGTTTTTTTTCCTTGCACTGGTACAAAATATGACTGTTGCATCGCCTCATTTGCTTCGATTATGCTTACAACCAAAACAAATAGTATCATTTTGCTTCTCTATATTAACAACATAAGCAAATGCATCGAAGCAAATAATGTTATTTGCTTCGGTTGTGCTCATAACTGGAGCAGATAGTATAATCCGCTTCGGTTGACTTAACATCTGAAGCAAATGCATCGAAGCAAATAACATTATATGCATCGGTTCTTAGGAACCGAAGCAAATGCATGGAGCAAGAAATATTATATGTAATGTTTTCTTAAAAACCAAAGCAAATGCACCGATGCAATTACTAATTATTTTAATTACCAGACGTTCATATCAATAACCATGAACAACAACCTACATATATCGTTATTTATAGTCGGTTATAGTTAATTATTATCTGTAAATAATTTATAATTACTAATTATTATAAAACATGAATAATTATTTTTTATATTAAATAATTTATTATAAGTAATAATTAATAATTAGAAAATTATAGTTAATATTTATTAATTACATTTAATAATTAATAAATAATACTAAATAATTAACAATATTTAACATTTAATATTTAATTAATAAGAAATATTTAAAAATTAAGATGTAATATTTAATATCTAATAATCAGTTTTTGATAATTACCCATCCACCAGTAATTTACAATAAATATTTAATAAATATATTTAATGAGTAATAAATAAATTAATAATTGATGTTAAATAATTAAAAATATATATACAAACTATCGTTTAACAATTAATATTTAATTAGTAAGTTTAATAATTAATAAGCAATATTTAATAATTTGCTTTTAGCAATTACTATTAAATAATTAATTATTAATATATACTAAGTAAGACTAGTATTTAATAATTCATAATTAAATTTAATACTTGTAAAATTATATTTAGTATAATAATTAATTTGAAATAATTACTAGTTAATAATGAATATTAAAATATTAATAATATATAAACAATCAATAAATGAGAAAAATATCTTGTAATTTGTAATTAATAAGAAATACTAATAATTAAGAAGTAATATTTATCATAATATTTATTATTATAATTAAAACCCATAATTAATATTTAAAAAATGAAATGAAATAATAAATTTTTTATTTAATAGTTAATAATTCATCATTTGTAATCATAAATGATTTGTGTTTAATAAATTGTAAAAAATCATTGTTAATAATTAGTAAATTACAAAATAATCAAGAAGCAATATTTTGTATAATTTATAATTATTTATAAATAATTCATAATTAATAACTATTATAGATAATTAACAAAGATTATTTTATATAATAATTTATTTTATTTAATTAATAATAATTAGTAGACTATAATTAATATTGAATTAATTACATCTTATATTGAATAAATAATCATCGATATTAAATAATTAATGTTTAGTAATAATTAAAAAGTAATATATAATATTTATTAATTAATAATTACTACAAATAATTGTTTTTCGAAAAATTATGTAATAATTAAGTCTAATACTTCACAGTTATAATAAGCAATACTTAATAATTATTAATATAACTATTAATAATTAGTATAAATAATAATTAATATTTATTAATTATATTTAATAATTAATAAACTATATCTAAATATTAACCATTACATTTAATATTTATTTATTAATAATTACTAAAAGATAACTATTTTTTGAAAAATTACGTAATAATTAAGACTAATACTTAACAGTAATAATTGGCAATACTTAATAATTATTAATAATTAGTATAATAATAGTTAATATTCATTAATTACATTTAATAATTAATAAGTTATATCTAAATATCAACATTTAAGATTTAATATTTAATTAATAAGTAATATTTAGTAATTAAGATGTAATTTTTAGTAATTAATTTCTAATTGTTATTAAGTAGTAAGTGGTATACTGGCATCATCAACTGACAACTAGTCTGAATGCTATAATGTACGAACAAATGGTGTCTTAGGCTTCTAGATGCAAGCCTATATGGTCCTCGTGGTATCTCCACCTACTTCGCAAACCAGTCTACCAGTTATGATAATTACGTGCTTCTACTCTTTAGGTTTTCACACTTTTCATTCCGCCACCTCCTTTCTTTCCGCATTCTTTGTTTTTTTTGTTCTTGCTTTTTTTTTTTTTTTTTGAGAAAGACGGATGTGTAGCGCGCATTCTTTGTTCTTGCTTTGCGATTGATTTTTCAGAATAATTCTATATTGTCGCACGATTTTGTGTTAGTTTTATCAGCCTCATCTTGAAATGTCGTTCTAAAGCAGCCGAGATCTGAAGCTTCGATTCTTTTCATTGTTCCTGACGGTGTGAAGAACAGTGCCTTATGCGTCCTGGATCTCAAGTTTTATTTGCTTTTTATGGTGACACTGAAGTTGTCGTCGCCATCGATTGGAGATAAAGCTTCAATTGTTTCGTTTGCTCCTAATGGTATGTTTATCTTCTTCCATTATCTATGTTTAGTGAGTGCATAAATTTTAATTTTTGACTCAAATGCTAAAGGAATTTTATGTATTTAAACAAAGTTTTTCATGATGTATAGCATTGCATATACATGGATTTCTGATTTGTCAATTTTTGTGTATAAAATTACTCTTGTTTCAGGGCTTATAAAATTACATATTTTAATGTATTTGCAAGTTCCAAATAATACTAGTTTTTGACATTTCCAAATACATGTAAGTCCAGTTGACGTTAAACATTCAAGTATACAATTTCAAGATTATGAACTATAAGGATATGTGCAATCTTCAAGAATTTAAAGTATATTATTTACAGGTGAATCCTTTTGTTGTTTTAGTAAACATTTCAGATTTGGCTTGAGTAATTGCGGAGTGCTTAAAGGATGGAAAACCACAGTTGTTGCAGCATGTTATGCTTTGAACATTTTACAATTTTCGAAAAATGTTTAGTTTTTCTTTTCTAATATTCATTTGCAATTCTCGTGTCCATTCAATTGAATTTCTAGTATTCTATTGCATATCCAGTGTCCAATTTTCAAAAGTTTTAGATTTACCCTTATCCAGCAAAAAAGCCCCATAGCCCAAGAGACCCATCTTGATGCACTATTGACCAAGCACGTATTAGTGGTTTATTAAAACACATTTTGTATTAGAAATAGGCCAGCTGCTTCCTTTTGCATTCCCTTTTTTAGTTTAAACCATCCATAATATTTTTAGAAAAAAAACACTAGTCCTTGTTGTTGCCTCATCATTCTATGAAAACTATTTATAGTAACTTATGCTCTTTTCATTTTTCTTTAAAACCAGTCTACTCTGACTCATCAATTTGATACATGTTTCAGCAAATTATGGGCAATTTTATGAGTTTTGGAGATTGTCATAAGAATTTATCCAATCTTTGTCAGGTTCAACTGGGTATATTCTCTTTGAATATTTCCGTGTTTGTTTTCACTCTAATCTAGGCTCCTGTATTCTTTCTATTGTTGGCTTGGTTTATTTTTTGGGTATATTTTTCTTGATTATGTTTGTCATGTACACAGGATTATTTAAATCCTTTAACACGTTTGTTTTCAATTGAGTTATGCCTTGAAATATGATTTGTTATCCTTTACATTTACTTTATCTATGCCCCCTATTTCCATTCTCTTGGGTGTATGCTAGAGCTTCACCATTGCATTTTTTCATGCAACTATAATTATATGAAGTTTATTTTATTGTACCAGTTGTTTTAACCAGTTTTCCCATGTACTATTTTTTTAAACCTTTCATATACCATTCTATATCTTATGTTGAAGTGCAATATTCTGAACACTGACTGTCTCACTTTGGTTGATACAGCTAATTAATATGTTGTATCTTTATTTCTCTGTGTGAACAACTCAGCTTGCACACACCTAAAAGGGACCATATTAATTGCATTGTGAAAGATTGATCCAGCAGCAATGATAAATCTAGTGTGCCAACCTAGTGCTGCCTCGTTTTGTGAAATGTAAAAATGCTACTTGGTAAGTTGTATGCAGGTAACTTGATTTTATGTAACTCTTTTATTTTTGGTTTGATAATATGTTCCTATATATATAACGTTAAGACCTTCTATTTTAAGTATATAAGATGAAATTAAATGATGGTTGTTTCCCATTTGGAGAATATCATCAGTAGTCAAAGGTGAGCCACAAAAATGATGGTTATATGTGCATTTTTGTCCATAATATATCACTTATACGTGCATGGTTATTAAAAATTTATAATAGTCAAGCACTATATATGTTGCTCATAAGATTGGACTTCAACATTTTAACAAGGTAACACTAAAACTATAGTTCCGAAGACCGTACTGACCATCAAACTGTAATGCTCCATAGTCGAGGGTTTTGAAGGTCTGCTCGTTTGAATTGTTAAAGCCGTATAAAACATAACCCATTAATTATGTATTTAATATGATTAATTTTACCTAATACAAGAAATAGAATTATGAAAAAAGACTATATTCTAAAGTTAAAAGTCAAAATTAGCTTGCTGTATTATTTTTCACTAACGCTTTTTGAATCAACCTTGATATATGCAATTGGTTTTATAGAATAATCAATGACAAGTAAAATGTTTCCTTTTGTTTTCTTATGTACTGATGTCAACATCCTGATAGAAATGTTTTTATAGATATTCTAAAGCAGAACGGAGTCTAGGCATTATCTTTTATGAGAGTTTGGCTTGTTCCTGAAACTTCATCTCTAGCGGGAGGTGCATATTGTAAATTTTGCGTTATCATCTTCTTCTTGAAGTTATGATTTTGGCTAGTAAGCTAGAGTTGTTAGTTTGCATTTGGTTCTTTGTTGTAAATTATTGATGCACTCATTTTGTACAATTTCCATGTTAGATGTTTCATTTTGTTGTATAACGTACAAGTTATTAACACCATCAATGAATGATATTGTTTTGCATTATGTTCGTTTAAAATGTATGGATTATTAACACTACTAATGGATGTTATTTCTTTGTATATCGTATTGTCCAATGTATATTTGTTATCTAGTTTGATTATATAATTACAAGCGATAATTACTTGTTTTGATATGTATACTCGAATATTTCAGAATTATAGCGATTTTAAAAGCATTGTTTTTTGTGTCGAATATTTCAGAATTATAGTTCATGATGATTTATTTTGCTTCTGCTGTTGGCACAACCGAAGCAAAAAATTATGGTTTTTGCTTCGACTGAATAATCGAAACAACGGGTTTTAATCTGTTGCGTCATCTGCATTTGCTTCAGTTATTGAACTGAAGTAACAGGGGGTAAACAACCGAAGCAAATGATCTGTTTTGTAGTAGCGTTGAAGCATCAATATTAGATTTCAATATTATGATCACAAAACCATGATGTTTTCCCGCTTCACGAACCCAATCAACTATTTTTTTTTTCCGAAAATGTTATATCTGCAATAACATTGTTAAAAAATGTAAGTAATATAGGTTTAATTGAAAACAAATTGAAATAAACTTACGTCATAAGTCGTAAACTCATCAAAATAATCCAGCACTATTTCTTCACATACTGCATCATTGGAATATGGCACAATCTGCAGAAAACAAGCATTAACCGACAAGTTCAGAAAAGGAAAATAAAAACATAATAAGAATTCCCACACAAGATGCATACGTGGTTGGGTATAAAACAACAGACTGAGCATACGTGGTTAGGCAAAATCCACGTTTTTCTTTTTCGTGTTTGTTAACCAAATCTAGTATGCTCCCTACGTGAATTATGTATATTCCTTGTATTCGACAACTTTCGATTTGATTTGTAGAAAATAAGTAAATTATTTAAAAAAAAAAAACTTTTTTTCTACAATTAATGTAGCGCGCATAGCATTGCTTCGGCATGCAATCGAGGATTTGGCCAATCCAGGATTTCTTTGAGCTTTGATACTTTAGGTTTCACCATTTTTATATGATTATTACATTGATAGCCTAGTTCCAAATGAGATATGTATATATATGTTGAAATCATCTATGATGTTACACTTTGATTGAGTTATTTGCATTATGGATTGATCATTTGATGATTTTATAGACATACTTGATGTTAAGATGGAGCTGAGATGTATTTATAATTTTATATCAATCAGATGAGGTCTAAATAATTATGAAAAATCTTTTGTGTTGAGTTTTAGAGATGGATACGAGACACATCTATATGCATACCGATGAGATGGGGTATGATGCTTCTTTTATGATTGAGTTTTATATTTCTTTAAATGATCCTTAGGATATGCCGATGAGATGAGGAACATCCATATGCGTTTTATTCTATGCATGAAGGTTATGTACCTTTGATGTATTGTACATTGACGACCACTTCTAAAAAGCTAGTTGAGTCATTTGAAGTTATTATCCATATCCCTTTATATCGCCGATGATATGAGGCGAAAGCGATGTTTATTGAGTCTTATCTTTAAGACTTTCCTCATCGATGTTCCATTTGCTTAAGTGTCAGTTCTGCCACTTAAATATGATTTTATCATCATTATTTCCACCCGCCAAGAAGAGACGTCCTTTCTTATGATGTTGAAATCCTAGTTAAGGCATGATACCCTTTAAGAAAAAGGATACCATAACTTTTACCTACATATACTTATCGATCATTCTTTTTAACAGTTGAGTTTAGCTAGCCTGACCGTGTGTTTCCACTTGGGTCAGACTGAGTTTGTTTCAGGCATTAGTTCTTTCTTTTGGATGTAGCAGTTCTTGATGCTTTCTTATGATATCTAGTCTCCTCCTTGGGTTTGTAAGCATTCTTTCGAGATGGATTCGAGTTGTTTATTCTTTCCCTCTTGTATATTAAATAAATAGTCGTCATACCACGTCGTTGTAGTATTTGTATTGTATTGAGATGTATCATTGTATATGTATGCATGTGTGTGTACACACACATGTTACTATTCTGTGATGAGATATTCATTCAGTTATAGTGTTTTGTTCCGATAGATCCATAGCCATCTATAGCTATTGTGATCGAATTAAGGATTGATTATCCTCTTCAAAATCCATCAGATAGTATTGAAAAATTGAATATTTCTTTGATCTGTAATTTAGGGTTTTGATGGAGTTGTTTTCAAAAAGAAAAAACAAGGCTGTTTTGACTTTGAGAAGAAAGAGATGCGCAGGTCGATAAGGGTACTTTAGTCCTCATTACTTTAATAAATTTAGGGGGACTACTAAGCAAAAGATCGTGTTGCAATAGAATTTGCCAAATTTGAATTGTCACTGGAAACTTGTTAGTACAACCGAATTTGATATCGAACAGAGATTTGAAAATGATTACCGCTCCGTCCTTTAAAATCCCAGTTGAAGCAGCACTTGCATTGTCACTGATAGCAACAATAGCTACAGTGTAAAATGACATTACCAATCGAAAGATAGTCGAAAGAAAAAATCTCTATTTGATGGAGCTTCTTCATTCTAGGAAAATGAAACTTCCATTGAAGAGAAGAAAATGAAACGGTTTTTTGACCTACCTTTTAATTTTTCCCTCATAAAAAGAACCTTATTCCTTTATGAGGGAGAAAGAAAATTGAGGAACCCGCGAATATTGGCATAACTACGAGCCACGTAAATGGAGTGCGAGCTTGTACACACCGTTTTCAATGGTATGTACAAGACACCGTCTCCTATTGAAGGAAATTGAGGGGGAGGAATGAACATATGGGTCCCTCTGATTTCCTCCAATCAGGAGGCGGAGTTAGGCAAAGTTTTGTTTATCTTACCAAAAGTGAGGTGAACAAACTCGTATTGGCATAAATGTACGGTGTATCCATTGTGCGTTAATTTCACAATTTTGGATTAAAATTGAATAAATCAGAAAAGGCACTAGTCCTAAATAACAAAAATGCCATCCAGCTGCATTCAATTAGGTGTGCAGACAGCTTTCCTTTTACCTGTCGACGCTTTTTATCTTGCCTCCGCGCAGCAAACAAAAGTTCTCCCGCCTTCTCTTTCTAAAACCCTAGAATTATCGATCCATGGTCAGTTTCAGACCTCTTCCCCTCTGTCTCATACACCTACATTCGCTTTTCTTGCTACTTACTTTACGGTCAATTGATTCTTCTTGCTCTGGAGCTAATGCTTGTGGAAGTGGACTGTACTGCGGGACTTGTCCTGCAGCTGGAAATAATAAGCCTATTTGTATCAGAGGAATGTCTAATCAGCCTACCTCGATCGTGAGTACTTTTGTTTTCATTTCCCCCCAACTTGCTTGTATATGCATGATACGATGTGCTCTGCTAGTAGAGGTAACTGGATAGCATTAACTTCTGAATTGGGGCTGTTATAGCACACCAAAGCACCAACTCGTGTGACTTGCTTCCTCACCTAACTTGAATGTGCAAGAAAGTTTAGAACTAGAAGTTTGAGTTTAAGGGTGCATTTGAGGACAATCTCACAACCCTAAGTTTGCTAATATAAGTTTGGTGATGGTAGGATTGGAGAAATAAAACGTTGGTGGATAGAAGGTTGGGAATAGGGTTGTATATGAGATTATTTTGTTATTTATACTTCAGTGCATGTTATGTTTATATCCTTATTTATTTTCAAAAATACTATAAAATAAAAACCTTTGAACCATACCATTGTATAAATTGATCCGTTGAAAATTTGAGAACAGGAACTGCCCCTCTCTCCAATTTGATAGAAATGTAAAACATACCTATGTTTTTCTTGCATTTTATATAATGTACATTGTTTATAAGGCAATCAACGAGTTACTGTTTAGTTCATTGCGTAGTTAAAATGCAGCTAGCTTGAACGTTTTTGCTAAAATAACCTGAATTACATTCATAAAAATGATATATTTCAAACATCTAAAGCATATAAACATACTACTATTTTTTAGAAATACCATCAGTTATGCAAACTGGGATTTTTCGTTGAAACTTGTATTTTAAAAGTGCAACTATGAAAGCAACTTAGATTGTCACTATTGCTATTAATTCAAAGATTTTGTGTTTGAATCTATGGCGTAGACAACTATTTTTTAATTGTGGTGAGTTTATGTGCATTTTTTTATTATGAATTTCAAGGGTTTATTTTACAATATAAAAAGCAAGAGTGTTTTTCTACCTATCATGAAAAATAACAGCGGTGTTTCCCAAAAAGCACATATATTAAGGTATGAATGTGTTATGTTATTTGTATTGTATTGTATTTATTTATTTATGATATTAAGACAAATAACTTAAATAGGGCAATCAATCAACTTTCTGTTAAATGAGTTCTCATTATAACAACAACAGATAACAAATATATTCATTCATTAACTCATCATTGCAACAACCAACTTTAATTTGCAAAGCTTTCCTACCGTTTCTGTTGCCTTGTTGGATTTTCAGCATGTTGAGAACTCTAGATGGTTGAGCACACTCAGCTGCATAATCAAACGAGTTTTTTGTTTGCTTTTATTTTTGCATATTATTCAAAATCCGCATTCTTACAAATTGATGAAGTGCATATGTGGCAATTACGAAATATGAATGTCCTTTAAAATATTGATTTTTTTTAAAAACTTTTTTTCGTTTCCAATGTTCTTTCTGTTTCCGTAGACATTACATTAGTGAATAGATCAAAAGATTATTTATTCATTTTTGGTATATTTAAATTTTGATCAAACATGAACTATGTTACCATTCAGATGGTAGATAACAATTTTTAAGTTTGCATCTAGAATTTTGTGACATGACGGAAGATTAGAAATTTTCTGATCATCTTAAAAAACAGCTGTTAGTATTCTGCTGTTATGAGCAGAATCTTTGGAAACAAGCATTGTGTTTCTATTGGTCAGATTTACGTACCTTCATGACATACCTGAGTTCAAATTTCTACCAAAATTGAGCTCCTGCCCAATTTGTGCATGCTGGCTCATTTACTGTCTGACAATGTAGGAAGCTATTCCACTGGTTTTTGTACTTTATCTGACTTGTATTGTTTCAGTTTGCTATCCCTCTATGTGTTGATTGTAGACAATTGGAGGTCATACAGAAACTGCTAACTTTAGCAGACATGGAGATCTAACAGATTATTTTGACCTTGGGTACATTAGTTTACAATGGTTATGCTCTGCAACATATTTTTGCAGTTCACGGTCTGGGTTATAACTGCAGGTCATACTTAATATTTTGAAGCAATAATTGTAGTATAATTATTTTCAAGTTTCAGATCTATTATATTATATGAAAGCACGATATTCATCTGAAGACCTTTCGGTTCCAGTTTTCTCAAAAATCTCACGTGTTATCATGTGTCGTGGAAATTTAATTATCTTAAATATGTCATCATTTTTTGCTTATTGCAGATATCTCTTACAAGAATACTAATAGACTCATTAATGTTTTATAGTTATCTTTCTAATATACATTTTAAGAGTAAATATCAATGTGCATATTTGTCATCTCTTAACTCTTTCACTTCCAATTCATTTTCGCACAATATTGTCTTTTTTCTTTTCCATTTTTCTATGCATGCTACAGTTAAAAAATTAAAATATCAATCCAGATCAAATCAAAGTATATTATATTGTATATGAAAGATCAATATTCATCTAAAGGCCTTTTAGTTATCTCAAAAATCTCACGTGTTGCCATGTACCATAGTAGTTTAATAGTTTTAAAATTTTCATTACTTTTGCTTATTACGGTTGTTTCTTAGAAGGATTCTAATGGACTCATTAACATTTTGTAGCTTATCTTCTTATTATAAATTTTATAAAAGAAATATCAATGTGCACGTTTGAAAAGTTTTAGTTCTTTCACTTCCATTTCATTTTCTCATATTATTATCTCCTTTTCTTTTCCAGTTCTATATGCATGCTACAACTGAAAAAATTCTAATCTCAAGCTAAATTAACCTATAAATTCTTTTCAAATATAGTTTTTAGCTAATTCTTTTATTTATTTATTTATTCTGACGAGAGATTGATTGAATTGATTAATAGTTTTTTGCTTCATGCTTAACTTATTTATGATTTTCTTCATATTTTACAGTGATTGTATTCCTAAAACTACTTAAAGTTTTATTTCTTTTGAGGAAAATAATATGAAGATCTCCGGAAAAACTAACAGTTGGTTCGATCGAGTTTGATTAACATGCTAAATTTTTATTTTGTTTTTATTTAATTTGATGTTCATTTTATCATATTTATTCTAATTTCTTACCCATAATTCAAGGTTTTTTGTTTGTAAGATTATAGATATATTCTCTTCATTTGTCACTGATTTCATAAGTAGTTGATAGCATAGAATCTCCCATCGATTTGTAAACACATATTAAACGTAAAGCTGAAAATGTTGATTTATTCTTAAGTTTTATAATTTTGTTGACTTTGGCTTAACTTTTGTGCTTGATATGATTTTACATTTCGTTAAGTTCATTTATTTTGTACCGAGTAATTGGTTCATTATTAGATAGTTATTAACTCCACTTCTATAATATTCATTCTTTCCTAATTTAAACCTATATAATAATATAAGAAAATAAACATAGTAAGAATATTATATACGAAGTAAAATAATAAACTTTTATATAAAATGGAGTATGGAGCTTTGAATGTTGGTTAGACATTTGATTCAAAATAGGTGTTTTATAAACATTTTTAATATAAATGTTTTGTACTGTCCATAGCATTAGCCTAGCAGTTAAGGACCGCGTCATGGTAAAAGCGGTGTAGGTTCGAAACCCGAAATGGCATGCTAAGGGTTTACCAAGTGCATACGCTAAGATCAACCACTTATGTGATACTCACGGACCGGGTTAGGTGCACTAGGGGGTTTTGCGATTCCGATCAGTTTCCTCCCTGAACAAATAAAAAAAACATTTTGTACTATGTTACACATAAACCTATTTACTAAACATTAAAGATACCATTTATGCCTAGAGTACATAATTATATCATACATGTCTGAATGTAATACATATCTTTTATGTTATATAAGTACATAAAAATTTAGACCTTTTGTATTCTTATTTCTGTATATCACAATTATGCATTCATTATTTCGTTATTATTTATGTATACGGAGGTGTTTATCATCTACTACTCTCTCATTTCCGCTTCATTTTCTCATGTTTTTTTTTTTTTTTTAATTTCATGCGTATGATATGATTCAAAAATAGTTCTATTTCCGGTGTAAATAAAATAAAAAATTTCTTTACAAACAATTTTTAGTCTATAACTTCAAAAATTTCAACCTAATTAGATTTTAATTAAATTTATCAATAGTTTTTCACTTTGTGTTCATCTTGCATTATTTAGGACTATAATAATATTATGCAATGATTGTTTTCCAATTTCAAGCTTTCATTATTGAAGTTTTTATGGAAAAATAATATGGAAACCTCCAAAAAAAAAAAAAAATTACTGGTTCAATCGATCATTATGAATAAGCTAGACCACTTTATTAGTTCTTTTTTAGTCAATGTGATGCAAAATTTGTAGCTTATAAATGCTTTTTAGTTCTATTGTCAAATTTGAGGCTTAATTTAAAGTTTTTGGGATTGTGGATATAGTTCTATCTACTTTTCTTTCCAAAAGTTAAATGAATTTTATAAATTTACGCATATGATAGAATTTGTTGTTCATCATGGAAAATGGAGGGGGTTAAAGCAGATCTATTGTTCATTGGAACTAAATTTAAAAAACATAGCGGACCAAGTGCATTATGCCCCATAGGTAGGATTTGCGGGGCTTTAACTGCATAGAATATAATCTGAAAATTTCCCAAATTTGATTATCATGCATAATAAAAAAAAGTAATAATGCAAATAGTTGATGCAATTTCTTTGAATCTAATTTTAACATTGTTTCAATTTAAATATAAATTCATTATTGTAGGTTTAGAATACTATTTTAAAACTAAATTATATATGTGTTTATATTCATGTATTAAACATAAGATAAAATTATATTGACTCATACCACTTACATTTGAAAATTAACAAGTGTGTATTCTTAGGTAACATAATATTTATATAATTAGAAATAATTGATTTTTGATGTTATTGGTCATTGTGTAAAACTATTTGGATCAAAACTTTGATTTTCTATTCATATTATTTTAGATTATTCAAGCCATTTTTCATTGGTTGTGTTCAAGAAAAAGCTAATTTAAAGAATTACAATCCATGAACATGCATTTCCAATTTCATATAACTTGAAGTTCAAAAAATGAACTGTAAAAAGCATATCGCAAAACCCACGTGCGTAACATGGGTTCGCACTTGTCCAGTGGATAATCAGTCACTGTCAACATGCACGGTTCACGACATCAAATATTTTCATACATATTGGAGACCACTAAAAGTTCACTTCTTTTTTGTATTTGTTATCATGAAAGCATAGTGTGGTTACTGTTGGAAATTTATGTGAATTGTTTAAAATATAGAAATAAGTGTATAATGGCTCCTAAATGTGAATAGTCCCACATCATGGGATTATATGAAAGAAGCAAGTATTTATACTTGTTTCTAAGAAGCTTTGATGAGGCCTTGGGGGTCCCAATACATGCTTTGTTGTGAGGAGAGAGCCCATGCATCATGACCACCACACACGCGCGCGCGAACGACTCGACCCGGCCCGGCTCGGTTCGGGCTTGGGCTTTGGGCCTTGGCTATGTGGTGTAGACACTTATATTTTTAGACCAGAAAAACTTGATTTTTTCGAACCGTTTTTTAATTACGGAAAATATTTCTGAACCAAATTTAATTTGAAACGGTAAACTTTTGACCAAGTATTTCGCAGATCCTATTTTCCTCCACTGACCAGTATTTTCGAATAACCTAATCCTCGTCTATATATTATTATCTTCAGATTAGACGAGATGAGAACAGAAAAAAAAAAAACTGTTTTTCTCTTCCACCGCCATTAAAATTTTCGAGCAGTTAAATCTGAAAGTGCAAATCTGCACTGATCTGTTTGTGCAAAGCAGATCAGTTATTAATTTCAGAGAGGCTGTTTTATCCTAGAGGCGGTGGCGAAAATACGAACTGGTTTTGCACTATCGACCAGATCGCCGAATTGTCTTCAAGGAAGCGACCTGGTCCGCGACTCAGCCATTGTTTCCCAACAATTTGAAGACGATAAGAAACAATGGCTTCGTTGCAGTCCTAGATGGAGGCGGTTGCTACCCTATAGACAATTAATCAATGGGAGGACACTAGAATGATCTGGATGGAACAGTCGCGATGATCATTGGCGCGTCATCAGCCATTGTAACAGATCTCGCTGCTGCTGGATGCCGCATCATCGCCGCGGCCAGGCATATCGAACGACTGAAATCACTTTGCAACGATTGAACGCGATGAAATCTGAACTGTGGACCATGGATCTACATGCTCAGGTTCTGTTTTCGCCTTTCTTTTCAGCTGATTATTTCAGATCTATTTTGAGCTAAATCATATGATTTAATGAGTTTTATTTTGAAAGTGTCATTAGAGGAGGCACTATTTGAATGCAAATAGTTAAAATGTTTTTATCATAAATTGACATTATTTAAGTGCATAATTATGTTGAAAATGTCATTAAAATTTTGGCATTACTGAAATACATATGATTATATGAAAATGTCATTAAAATTAACATTAATAGAACACATATATTATCTGGAAATGTCACTAAATTTTTTGACATTAATAGAATGTGTATGTTATTTGATAATGTCCTTAAGAATTGACATTAATTGGATGAATAGGTTTTTTGCATCAAATAAATTGACATAGTTTATATGCATACAAGTGAAAAGATAGAATATAGAACATCTTTGTTGCATACATATGTATTCAATATTTCTACATGAGTTAGACTGCATTGTAGCCTAATATGGAGGACAACATGTAAATTGTGACTCCTTGAGCCAAACCAAAAGAACATGCTGAATTTTTCGAAAATGCAGAAAATAATATTTTATGAGATTCACTTACGTTAGTCTCTGAGTTTACGTATATTTTTCTATACGATAAAATATGAATTCTCAAACATATGAACATCTTTAACATTAATAAGTTTTTACGACCAGTCAGTATAGAATAGAATGGGAATCCGCAAGGAAACCATAAAGGACAACAGCAACCAACCCAAAAGAGTGATCCTGGACAGTTGTTTCTATGTTACAACTGTGAAAAACCAGATCATATGACACGAAAGTGTAGGAACAGGTAAGGTCCTGCACCGCAGACAAATCTGAATAAGAAGACTCTAACGGCTATGATTACTGAGATTCATTTTTTGGTGGATTAGATGGTTGGTGGGTAGACATTGGTGTTTTTCGCCGTGTCTACTATGATTATGATATATTCACAATATACATGGTTGTTGATGATCAGAAAGTGTGTTGTGAGATCCTCGCACCACTAAAGCTATAGAGATTGGTAATGTGGAAATAAAGCTTATAATTAGAAAGACAATGATTCTTAAAAGATGAGATGCATTTGACATGTTTAAAACATTCAAAACTGAAATTGAGAATCAAGTTAATAAGAAAATTAAGAGACTACGTAGTGATAGAGGAACAAAATACGAATCAAATTCTATTCTGGATTTTTTATGTGATATATTGTACATAAGAGAACTGCACCCTATTCACCTGAAATGAACGGTAAAGCTAAAAAAAAAGGACCTTTACCGAATTAATAATTGTCATTTTATTAAATTTTGGTGCAGCATAACATTAGTGGGGGGATATTTTATAGACTGTACGTTATGTTCTGAATAGAATCCCCAAATCTAAGAATAAAATTTCGTCTTATGAAATTTTAGAGAAATATAAATCCAATATGTCATACTTTAGAACTTGGTGTTGCTTAGCATATGTTCGCATTCCAGACCCTAAGAGAATAAAATTGGCAAGTAAATCATACGAATGTGTATTTATAAGCTATGTTGTTAATAGCAAAGCATACAGAATTTATGATCTAAATACATATAATATAATCTGAATCAAATGATGCCAATTTTTATGAAACGAAATTTCCTTTTAAATTAAGGAATAGTGGGGGCACATCAAGTATGCCTATTAGAACAGAACTTAATAAAAGTTCTGAAGTTGAACCTAGAAGAAGTAAAAGAGCAAGAATCGTAAAAGATTTGATTCAGATTTTTGTGCTTTTACTATAGAGGAGGATCACTTAAACCTCCAAGAGGCCTTATCTTATTTAGACGCCGATTTTTGGCGAGAGGCTATAAATGATGAGATGGATTCTCTGGAATCCAATAGGACTTGGCATTTGACAGATTTACCTTCTGGTTGTAAATCTATAGGCTGTAAATGAGTACTTAAAGGAAAATTAAAACTTGATGGCACTGTTAATAAATATAAGGCGCGATCAGTAGCTAAAGGTTTTTTAAACAAAAAGAAAATATAAACTTCTTCGACAATTTCTCACATGTGACTAGAATAACATCCATTCCGGTATTAATTTCACTTCCTTGCATTTATAATTTACTAAGACACCAAATGGATGTTAAAACGGTTTTTTTTTTAAACGGTGAATTAGACGAAGAAATTTATATAGACCAGCCTGAAGGATTTGTAGTACATGGTTAAAAACATAAAGTATGCAAATTAGATAAATCATTATATGGTTTAAAACAAGAACTTTAACAATGGCATGAATTTTTTTTGAGAACTTTAATCATTTCACATGATTTTAAAGTTAATGAAAGTGACAAATGCATTTATTACAAATCTGAGAATGACATTTGCACTATTATATGCCTTATGTAGATGACCTACTCATCTTTGGGTCAAACATTCATGCCATAAATTAAGTCAAATCCTTATTGAGTGCCAATTTTGATATGAAAGATCTAGGTGAGACGAGTGTAATCCTTGGTATTAAAATTACTAGGTCAGAAAAGAGAATTTCTTTGGATCAATCTTATTACATTGAGAAGATACTAAAGAAATACAATTATTTAGACTGTAAATATGCAAATACCCCATATGATCACAGTGTAAAGTTATTTAAGAACACTGATGAAGGTGTAAGACAGTCTGATTATGCGAGCATCATTGGCAGCCTACGGTATGCCACTGAATGTACTAGACCCGACATTGCTTATGTCGTGGGATTATTATGCAGGTTTACCAGTAGACCTAGTATAAAGCATTGACATGATATTGAAAGGGTCATGAGATACCTTAAACGAACCATGAACCTTGGATTACATTATGAAAAGTTTCAAGCTGTACTTGAAAGATATTCCGAAGCTGACTGGAATATTTTATCTGATGATTCTATTGCGACCAGTGACTATATATTTAGCATTGCTGGAAGATCTGTTTCTTGGAAATTTAAGAAACAAAATATCTTGACTCAGTATACTATAGTGACTGAGATAATAGCACTAGCTACAGCTAGTTAAGAAGCAGAGAACTAAAGAAATCTGCTATTTGAGATCCCTATAAAGGAAAAATAGACACCAGTGGTGTAATCGATTGTGATAGTTCCGCGGCTATTACAAAAAGTATAGAACCGTTATAACAACGGTAGAAAACGACGTCGTAAGCACAATACTGTAAAAGAACATCACATATATAGTGATGAAAAATTTGACGACTATTGAAAGAAAAACAGAACCGATATTACAACGGTAAGAAATGAAAGTCGTATACACAGTATTGTTAGAGGACATCACATATAAAGTGATGATAATTTGGCAGATCCTTTGACGAAAGGACTGACCAGAAAGAAAGTCATTAATAATTCTAAAAGAATTGGACTATTGCCCTGAGATTGTGGAATCACGCACAATGGTAACCCGACCTAAATGACTGGAGATCCCAAGAACTAGGTTCAATGGGTAAAAACAAGTTGTGTAGTGATAGAAGTTGAACATGCTATATAATAAATTAAGAAGCATGTATTCCTGAAGTGATTAGAGGATGAGTTAATAGAAACTCTTAATGAGATCTATACTCTATTTGGAGTGGAGTACTTACCTTCAGGAGTACTCTTGATAGACTCACCTATGTGAATGTGGAAATGTGACCGTTTCCTATGGAGTTTTGGGCAAAACTTCTAGAGCGTTCACTAAACTGGGATAGACGTGCATGGCCATAAACGCACGAGCTTATTTGATTGCACTATGGAAAAGATTGTGTGTGGTTTGATGTCAGGAATAGAATTCAAGACTACGTGTCACTCTAGTAAAAACTGAATCTTATTCACTACGCAAAGGTTCAAGTCGGATGATACATTTGTTTATGCACAGTCTTATGTTTTTAGAAACTGCTTGATAATATTTTAAAAAATTCAAGTGGGGGATTGTTGGAAATTTATGTGAATTGTTTAAAATATAGAAATAAGTGTATAATGGCTCCTAAATGTGAATAGTCCCACATCATGGGATTATATGAAAGAAGCAAGTATTTATACTTGTTTCTAAGAAGCTTTGATGGGGCCTTGGGGCTCCCAATACATGCTTTGTTGTGAGGAGGGAGCCCATGCATCATGACCACCACACGCTCGTGCGACCGACTCGACTCGACTCGACCAGGCCAGGCCCGACCCGACTCGGTTCGGGCTTGGGCTTTGGGCCTTGGCTATGTGGTGTAGACACTTATATTTTTAGACCAGAAAAACTTGATTTTTTCGAACCGTTTTTTAATTACGGAAAATATTTCTGAACCGAATTTAATTTGAAACGGTAAACTTTTGACCAAGTATTTCGCAGATCCTATTTTCCTCCACTGACCAGTATTTTCGAATAACCTAATCCTCGTCTATATATTATTATCTTCAGATTAGACGAGATGAGAACAGATAAAAAAAAAAAAACTGTTTTTCTCTTCCACCACCATTAAAATTTTCGAGCAGTTAAATCTGAAAGTGCAAATCTGCACTGATCTGTTTGTGCAAAACAGATCAGTTATTAATTTCAGAGAGGCTGTTTTATCCTAGAGGCGGCGGCGAAAGTACGAACTGGTTTTGCACCATCGACCAGATCGCCGAATCGTCTTCAAGAAAGCGACCTGGTCCGCGACTCAGCCATTGTTTCCCAACAGTTACTATGTGAGAAAAATCACATGCAACATATACCGTTAATAAAGAAAATTCAATTCATTAGTTTCCATCATGTCCTTTTGAAATCCCTAAAACGTCTTCAACATTTTTTCTTCATGCGTGCACCTGTACCTCCCACATCCGCACTCTGACTAGGGCGATATACTTTCATTTAAACTACACTAACTTGTTCATACCGACCGAGAATTAGACAAAATTTTGACCGATGAAATCACATCTACATTACACATGATTATGAATGCTTGGATACTTCATATTTTGAACGTACGTTGTATTTCTGTATAGTGACTAACTGTTGTGGTTAGCATATAATATGCTACATCCTCATATCCAAACTTCAACCTGGATTTTTGTTGTTGTTGTTGAAGCCTACAATAACTTCATACCGCCTGAAATTAGATGAAACCTTGACCTATGAACTCGCATATAGGGAACAAATGGTACACAACACTCACTTTACAGTTTGGACTTACGCTGTAGTTCTCCATGGTGGTTAACAATTGTATTTAGCGAAATCATCATATCATTAGGCAGAAGCCGTTATCTTTTTCCAAATTCCAGTATTTTTTTACACTAACTCGAAATCGATCAGAATTTTCATTAATGAACCCACTTCTACATGGTTGAATTTGACAAATAATGGACTACATCCCCATATCCAACCTTTGACTGGACAAAAATCATTATTTTTTCGTTCAAAATGCAATAACCTTTTCATTTTGGTTCAGAATCAAACAAAACTCTGCTTAACTCACATCTACATTACAGAAATCTATGATTTTTTTTATTTTTGGTTTTAAAATGTTCATGGCAGTTATTCATAATGACTAGTAGTTGTACTTAGCGAATTACATGCCATATCTCCATATCTAAACCGCAACTAAACAAAAGTCATTATTTTTACATTTAAATTGCAATGGATTCTTCATTCCGATTTAATTAGAAGAAACTTCGACCATTGAATTCGCACCTACGTTATGGACAATACCGAACACTCGGATACTTCGTATTTTGAACGTATACTGTAGTTCTTTATGACGTCTAACATTTATTACATCTATACTCAACAAAGGACATGCTACACATAACTAAACTTCGATTAGGAAAAAAAATCATTTTTTTTTCAAGCTGCAGTGGTATCTTTATACTGGTTCAGATCAGACGAAACTTTGGCCAATGGACTCACATCTATGATACATACAATAGCGAACGCTTTAGTGCTTCGTATTCTGAATGCACATCGTTGTTCTCCAATGTGACTAATGATTATACTTAACAAATGACTTACTACATGTCCATCATGTCTAAACTCCAGGTAGATAGAAGTTGTTAATTTTGTTCAAATTGTACTAACGTTTTCATAATGATTCAAAATCAGGTGAAACTTTGATCAATGGACTTTGCATATTCGGGATTTAGACATGGACACCTATATTGCAGACAGTATAAAACGAACTGGATACTTCAATTTCTGAATGTACACTATAGTTCTTCAGAGCGACTAGTAGTTGTATTTAGCAAAAAACATGCTATTTTCCCATACTTAGCAAATAACATGCTACGTCTCCATATCTAAATTTCGACTAGGCTAAAGTCGCTTTTTTGTTTAAACCGACTCCAAATCTGATGAAAATTTTCCTAGTAAACCCGCATATGCATTACGATAATACAATATCGGACAATTCATATTTTAAATATACGATGTAGTTCTCCATGGTAATTTATAATTGTACTTTTGAATATACGACTCAGCTAGGTAGAAGTTGCCATTTTTTGGTTCAAAATACAATAATTTCTTCATACTAACTTAGACAAATTTTTGTCTAGCTAACTTGCATATACATTACGAACTATAGCGAACACTCAAATATTTCTTATTCTGAAAGTACCATGTAGTTCTTTATATTCTGAATAAGTTTTCTAATTGAGCATTATATAATTAACACACATGTTGCATGTTGCTATACTAGCATTCATATTATACACACACACACACACACACACACACACACACACATATATATATATATATATATATATATATATATATATATATATATATATATATATATATATATATGTGTGTGTGTGTGTGTGTGTGTGTGTGTGTGTGTGTGTGTTGAACCAATATATATACACACACACTCACGATGCACTATATTGTTGGGGAAATACCAATATTATGCTAACTGGAAGACTGACTGAATCGACCTTCCCGGAAAGCATGAGCATACAGGGCAATGTTTATACTGGGTGTAAAACAGTTTTACATGTACATATACATCCATGCATGTATTTATATACATATGTAGTTATGCATGCATATACATACATATACCTATGTCTGTCACAGGCATTCGGGGTTACCTAATAACTATAGTCGCGTAAAATGATGAAATTTTGGTTGTGATATAATATTTGATGGAAATGCCATAGGTAAAAGATTTACCTTTCAACAAGTATACTTGGATAATGACACATAATTCTTTCTCCATCGTCGATGAACCTTCTTCAACGGGTGTTCCAAGGGTCACTTTCTACAATCAAGAGGATACTGTCACTAATCAGTTAAAGGTGATGGTGATTTAACTTGTTGTCTCTATGTTTTTTATTTTTATTTTTTTGTGTCACATGTTCTAATTTAATTCATGATTAGAATGGTGTGAGGGGCTTAATGCTGGATATGTACGACTTTGATGATGATATATGGCTTTGTCACTCATTCCAAGGACAGTGCTTCAATTTTACTGCTTTTGTGAGTTACTATGAACTAAATCTGCTTAGATGGTCTTTTCTTTCTTTCATCCTGATATGCAGTTATTTACACCCTATAAGCTTATGGGACTACGTGATTTGTACACATGTTAAACAAGAATTCATTTTGAAGTCTCATCTTTCTCATATTTCAAGATTAGTTATATATAAAGTTACCCTTCATTCACTCTAGGTATGTCAGTTAGGGCCAAATGTTATTTTGAACTGATATTTTCCTTATCAAACTACTCATGCTTTTGGAACATATAACTAATGTGTAGTTTATATATGCTCATTGGATAGATCATATTTTGAGGATATTTAATTTAATTGCTTCAGGAACCTGCAATTAATACTCTGAAGGAGGTGGAAGCATTTTTAAATCAAAACCCATCCGAGATAGTGACGATCATAATTGAAGATTATGTACATTCCCCGAAAGGGCTGACTAAACTGTTCACAAATGCTGGCTTGACAAAATATTGGTATCCTGTGACTGCTATGCCTTCTAGCGGGAAAGATTGGCCAGCTGTGGCAGATATGGTGGCAAGAAATCAAAGGTTGCTAGTATTTAGTTCAATTGCATCTAAAGAGGCAGATGAAGGAATTGCTTATCAGTGGAGATACATGGTTGAAAATGAGTGTAAGTTCTTATAAGCACTTGACTTAATCATGCCTCTTTATGATTTCTGGCTTTGAGAATGACGTAGCATATATACTCAATTTTTATTGTTTATATCTCTGACTTTGAAAACGAGATGGCATAAACACTCAATTTCTGAAATAAGTGTGAAGATCTAAATGCGAAAGCGGTGGGTTGAAAAAAAATAGAGCATGCGGGGCGAGCGAAATTTTGAAATAAAGGAATGCAGCGAGAACACTTAAGCATGGTTGAGTTTATATTTTCTGGTTTAATTAATTGAAATAGAGTAGGATGATATCATGAATTCAAATAAGTATATTAAATAGGACTGTCAATGGATACTTTCGAATATGAATAGTGCTATATCCGTATCTGCATCCGCATCCGAAATCATTTTCGGATGTTGGATATCTGTATCTGCGGATATGGACGGATATCGGATAATTATCCTATCTGTCAACGATCGATAAATCAAGAAATATAAATGATTTTTTTTAGCTTAACATAAATATTTTTCAAATCCATTGATCACAAAAGCGTTTAAAAACAGACATTTTGAAATTAAAATGATTTGGGTAGCTAATATGCATTTAGCGCTTATAACATAAACCTTCGACTTAATAAAGCAATAAATAAATCTCATTCATTGTACTAAAATACATATAATTTTGAGCATAATATTAAATAAAATCGGACGGATAATTTTCAGATGCGAATATCTACGTATCCGTATCTGCATCCACTTTTTTTTATATCGGATATTTATTCGCTTTTCGGATACGGATGCGAACGGATTTCGGATTTTTCGGGTATCCATTGACAGCCCCAATATTAAATATATCAGTATGTTTTTTTTTTTTTTTTTTTTTTTTTTTTTTAAATTAATGTTTTGATTAAGTTTGAGCTAGAATAATCGAATTGTAAAGGATGAGATCCGATCTGAAACGGGATTTGAATCGTAAGATTTTTAATTTTTGGTTCAATGATGATCAGTATTGCTTAAGATGAGTTGAGCTAATTAGGTGAATGACGTTTTCTGGAATCGAGCATTTTAATTCGTGATAAGCAGGGTTAGCATTCAGATTGGATGAGGAGCCTTCCAAACATGACTTCTGAAGTAATTCTATTCAGAAACTGCACATGTTATATTTCTCATTTATTAAAAAAAAAAGGGCATAAATCACAATAGCTTGTATTATGTGATCACTATTCCATGTATGTACTCTACCCTGTTTATACATCCTGATATCAAGAAGTAAGATCGTATATGTCCCTAGTATAAAAACAACATTTCATTGTTGTTGTGTTGATATTATTCTGCTATTCCTGCTGCTTTAATGACATTTTTTTTAATATAAATATGAACCATCTTAAATTTCTTTGTTAACCATCTATTATCAGCTGGTGATCCAGGAATTGTGCCAGGTTCATGTCCCAATAGGAAGGAATCACAACCTCTAAACTCAAAATCCGCTTCTTTATTTCTCATGAATTATTTTCCAACAATTCCTGTTATGAATGAAGCATGCAAGGAGCATTCCGGTAGTCTTGGTGAAATGGTTAATTCTTGTTACAAGGCATCAGGAAATATGCTTCCAAATTTTCTAGCCGTTAACTTTTACATGGTACAGTGTTTTTTGCATTATATTATTGTAAAATTCTCAATAAATTCTGATCCTTATCTGCAAATGCAGAGGAGTGACGGGGGTGGTGTTTTTGATGTCCAAGATAGAGTTAATGGATTAAGTCTTTGTGGGTGCAACACAATCACCTCATGCAAGGTAGGAACTCATACTTGATAAGTTATGTTAGGAAGGTGGTCGGTAATCTACTCCTATGCAAACAAGAAATCTACAAAATTTGAACTCATGAATAGTAATAACGTAATGCTTTACCTGTACAGCTAGTACGTTTTGAAATGAATTTATTTATACATTAGGGATTATTGTTTTTTTTTGGTCAGGCTGGTGCACCGTTTGGTGTGTGTAAGCATGAAGAAACATCAAATCCAGCCCCCTCAACTAATGGTAGAGGAGGAGTTTATTCAGGAACAATAGAGCTATCTGGTTCTGCCCCAAGTACGCGTTATCATAATTTACTTGTAGTAATATACTTCATCATCTGCACAATGACTATATTGTAATCAAAGTCTTATAGATATTGCTACACATAATAATCCATGAACTAATATTTTTCAAAAATTGTTAGCAAAATAGTCTGCAAATCTTCCATTCAACCTGCGCTAATATCTCTCATATTGAACTTCTTCGATGGAGTTGTAGCTTCCTGCTGTGTTCCTTACGTTTTTAGGTAAGATATGCCTAAAGATCCAAACATCTACCATTGTATGTAATTATGTATACATATGACAAGTTAATCATTATCTTATCAGAATGACCGGTGTTCTCTGGGTTATATAGAGATACATCAAGACCAGTTGTTCTTTATCTGATTTCATCCAAGATACCTATTAATTCCTTCCCTTACGTTGTACAGAGAACTGCATTGCTAAAGCTTATGTGATGAAACATGTCTTTACGGCTGGTTCTAAAACTATCTGTGAACAAAACCGCTTCTGATGTGTAAAATGGTGGCCTAGTAATTTTGCTGCCCTAGCCTGTTTCTTAAGAAAAGCAAATAGTTGGAGAAAAATTAATAAAACCAACAACCAACTGGGCTGTATAAACTTCTAGTTATATCATCTTAAATGCAAATGTAAATAGACATTTATCAGTATACATCCACATTATTGTCCCAGCCGGGGGATTGCCCCAACTCATGGGTATGATGGGCATCCTTCTGGCTCAGCGCTCCCTGATGTTGACAAATGCTAATAGCTTTTGTTATATGTTCAAGCAACAGTTATAAGTTTGTTAGAGCGTAAACGTAATCGTTTCTCCTTCATCAGAAGCAAGGTTCAAGATTTTGGTTTTTGTTTTGTTCATTTGAGATTTTTGAATTTTCAATTAATTTTGAAAATTTTGGGTATGATTTCTTTTCCAATTTTAGTATGTTTTCGATATAAATGTTTAAATAAATAGAATACAATTGTATTTACAAAGACAAAATGATGATACAATTGGTGATACAATGCATCTCAATCATTGGATTGCCTTTTGACTTCAATCCCATGTGTGAACATAATGATATAGAATGGTCTAGATTTATTGTGTCAACAAGTATGTTTAATTTTATGTTCAATCCAACGACCTTTTTTGTTATCTAGTTCAATTTGTCTTTTAATTTTTCTATTACTTGTTTATTGCTTTTTTGGCTAAATTTTTAGTATTTTTTCAGCATTTAAATGATAAATATGGAACTTTGATCAGACTCGGAAATTAAAACTGAACTTTGCTCCGGTTATTGTGGATATCGAAATGGAATGACCAAAATTATTGATATTCCATTGGAAAGCCTTAACTTGGCAATTTTTCAATGAATTTATTTTTAGACTTTATCGTGCTATTTAGGCAATATTGGTTGAATTTCATAAAAAACAATTTAAATAAAAGGAATTTGATGTGTGTGAATCCAACTTTGGAGCTTGCCATGGGTGCTTGACTTAGATCAGAAGTCCAGTTTTTGTGACGTTGGAGCGTTTGTTCAATTGGCTTGGTCTTTGCATTGTTTAAATTAGTAACTATTTATACATAAGCAACTGGGTTTCATGTTCTCCAAATTTGATGTGAAACAGAAATGCCTTGCATATGCTTCTGCTTTTATATATTGGATAACTCGGTGCTTTTATTTTTTTTTGAAAACAAAAAAATTGAGTAGACGAAGCCGTGTTGTAAGTGTTTGATAATGGAAACATTTTTATTTTAAGTTGTTTCTTGGTGGTTTCGGTGGTAAATAGATATTGAAATTCCGTTGATAGTAGAGCTATCAACGGATACTTCCAGATGCGGATAGTGTCATATCCGTATTCGTATTCGAAACCATTTACGGATATTGGATGTTCGTTTTTGTATTCGCGGATACAGATAAATATCGGATAATTATCCTATCCGTTAGTGATCGATAAATTAAGAAACATAAATGAAAAAAAAAGTTTAATATAATTATTTAACCATCCTATTGGTTATTAAAGTACTAAAAATTAACAAATTCGATGATAATAAATGATTTTGAGCAGTTAATATGTATTTTAATAAAACAATAAATTTATATATTTTGATGTATTAAAATGCATATAATTTAAGCAATAATTTTGAAAAAGTTTGGATGGATAATTTTTGGATACGGATGTCTTCATATCTGTATCGACATCTTTTTTCGAATATCGGATATTTATCCGCTTTTCGGATACAGATGCGAACGAATTTCGGATTTTTCGGGTATCTATTGACAACCCTAGTTGATATAATTCAGGAAGGTTGGTATCATAGATGTTGCAAATTAAGGTAGCATTTTGTTTATTTTGTGTTTTTAGTTTTCAACGTTAATTTTGAAAGAGACGAAGATTTGAAGGGTAATGGAGGGTATGGAGGATGACGGATGGGTGAATTTGACGTCGTTCTTCCATTGTTTATTAAAACACAGAAAATGATAAAAAGTTGTTTTTTGTTATCTGTTAACTTCGTTTTGTATAATGGTTGTTTTTCAAGGTATGTGTGTATTGTTCGTACTTTTGTACATACAAAAACCGAAAACTAAAAAATAGAAAGAGAATGCATCCTAAGACATTCCGTAATTCCTTGTGTGCTTTGTCGATAATAGTTCACCCATGTAATTTGCAAAAGTTCCATAATTTGGGAAGGAAGAACATTTTTGCTAATGTTTCTTTCCTCCAACCGCAGCCACCCCTAGCCGTCCACCATCACCACTTCTGCATAGCCCCCCTCTCCTTCCCACCACAGTAGCCTCCAATTTCACTGGCATCTCCATGCCGAAACCTCAAGTCATCTAAACTCTAATAGTCAGTAAATCTCGTCGTTGTACCGCAACACCTTGCCGTTCCATTCCTGCAGCACCGTGCTGTTCTATCACCGCAGCCTCGTTGATCTCCTCAACAGATACATTGCCGCCAACAATCCTTTGGAAAAAATAACAAAAATGATTTAATGTTGTCAAGGATGCCTAGCTCTGATGGTTAAAGATTTGACACGTCGAATGAAGGTTTTAGATGTCATAGTTTTAAGGGTGCATTTTTTAGGAATAGTGACGGGTAGTAGTATTTGAGCGTGACACCGTTGTAAACAGAGAATGTGTTTTTGGCTACGAATACATGCAATTTTTTGTACTGCAAATATTTGCATTGTAAGCTGTAAATTGTGGTTGAAAATAATTAACAATGCGTTTCATAAGGAACGAGCTGTGTGTGCCTAATTTTTGAATTATTTTATTATTTATTTGTCAGTGTTGAAAGTCCAATTGAACAATCTATGTCCCAGTCAGCCCAGGGATCCAGGGGCGGCGATGTATTCAGAATGGTTAGTGTAAAAATTTAAATAGCTTTCCCCAATATTTTGGTTGACCAATCGAACCACTAAATGAACCTAGGCAAAAGCAGGTACGTAGTAGAATAATAGATTCATGCGAATCCCTGATGAGTGATGCCACTTTGATATTGGTCATGCAGACTAATCAGAAGCATCTTATTATTGGATAATACAACCACCTTGCTTTATATAAATACCTGGCTACATCATTGTCATTGAATTGATCAGTCGGATTAACAAATAAATGCCATACAGCAAAAATTAGCTAGAACATAGCTTCTAAGCAACGCAATTTAAGATAATATAATTGGCCATTGTTAGGGGGCAGGCAGGCAGGGATCCGCTTCATGGTGACTGCATAACACAATTTTGGATGTTGATTTGTAGCTATTTTGCTTGATTCACAGTTTTCAACATGCATGCCTCATATTGACTTTCTTCAATCCACCTTTTGTTCTTTAGTTGAAAAAAAAAAACTGTTGTTATGTTTTATGTCACTTTACTGAAGAATTTTTATAATTAATGTAACATGTCATTTAGTCTGGTAGTTATCACAGGTTAACTCGTATGCAGGATTAAATGTCAGCACAACTCTTTATTGTTTTATAGATTAGTAACCTTTGCTTTGTGGCAGAATAAGATTCTAACCCTTATCTTAAACTTGTTTTCAACACCTAACTAACAATAATTCTGACAGATGTTTATATTCAAAGGTTGCTGTTTAATTTTGGTGGTTATGGTTTGACAAATTATTGTGCAGCAGCAATATAAACTATTAACCAGGACACTGATAAACAAAGATGCGCGCATGACTAATTTACTATTCGTTATGCTATCATCATGCATAGATCGTATTTGCATCTGAGGCATTTTTGTATTAACATGAAATATGTATTGTTTTAGGAGTGATAACGTTAAAATTTTGTGTTTGCTTTCTGTTTTTAGATGAATAATGATATGAGCGAGAGGTCTTAATCATTGGGAAATAAACATACCTTGCTCTAATATCTATCTGCCTATGGTACGTGTGTATGGTTGGTTTGGGTTTATTTAATTATGAAATATGTTATGTCAAACTAAAATCAATAAAAATAGAAATTGAACCAATCGGTTAGTAATCCAATCTAACGAAGCTAAAAAACAACAATTAAGTAAATATTTCATAACAAGTTGAAATTGATTAGAGATAAAACCAAAATCAAATGATAAAGTCATTTTAAATGTAACAACAACAATAATAATAGATTTAAAGGTGAAACTAAAAATAAAGACAAAAACAAACTAAAATAAAATGATTAAACAAATAATAATAAAATAAAATTTAAAATAAAATAAAAATAAGAATAAATTTAAAAAAAAAACAATGATAATAATTATAGTAATAATGCTAATAGTAATAGTAGTAGCAGAAACTAAAGACCAAACACTACATTTTAGATTTCTATTTACTAGCAATATGAGCTAAAACTTATAACGCTACCTTTAAAATTAACCCTAAGCTCATAGTTTTTGTACGTGGATCGCTAGCTTTCGTGTGTTCATGTTTAACACCAACTCTTTAGATATATTCCAATCCTTTATGTTCTTTTTTACTACTTCCTTCGTTGTCACCCTTGGTCAACCTCTATATCTTTGTGAGCATTCAATACGACCTATAATTCCAATGCACACAAGTGTTACAGAGGCCTTCGTCAGATATTTAAAACTATCTTAAGCAGTGTTGGACTAACTTCTCTTCGATTGATGCTACTTCAAGTTTGTTATGTATATCATCATTTTTAATTTGGTATCGTCTTTTGTGATCACAACTTCGTCGTAGCATATATATATTTGCTACACTTATCTTCTAGACATAACATCTTTTAACAAACCAATATTCTGCACCATACAAAATTCCATGTTTGATTGTCGTTCTATAAAACTTTTTTGAAACGACTCAAACTTCCCAACCCCGTAAGAGACGAAGGAGCCCAGATTGCTTTGAGAACACGACTCATCAGCACATAAACAATAAAATATTTCATTGCTATTACAACAATCACGTCAGAGTACAAGAATATATTAGAGTATGAATAAATATTACACAGCGGAAATACAATATCAAAGATTAAAATTAGATTTTAAATACATAAACATAATGTGCATCGGAAAATATCAACTACAACAACTGAATGAAATACACGGGTACAAAGCATTCCGAATATAGCTCCAGCTGTAATGCAGGATACTATCAGAAGAAATATCCGCAGAAACCAAAACTACTGACTGCCCGTGTGGAAAATATGGACACCAAGAGTTTAGGTGAAAATAATAAACTCCGAGTCAGTCATGAGACTGGTGTGAGAACTAAAACAGTTATTTACCTTTATTTTAAAGTTAGGTAAATCACAGGACCACGCCATATGACACGGAACGGGTTTCCTCCCATGAATACCATAAAACAAACAACGCCATGCTAAATTAAAGGAAATTGAAGCTATTATAAGACTCAGGTTCCATCACGCAATGCAATGTAAGCCAGAGGATAGCGCTTTACCTTATAATAGCCAAATATGTTTGAAACACGAAATTTATCTTTTATTCCTATAAGTGTATAGTGTATAAATCAACTTCGAAGGTAAATGTATCAATTCTAGACGGCATAATACCACATCCTATTATGTCGCCATATATATAGGTATACAACAAAAATCGCAAAGCTCGTATTGGAAAATTGGATTTCCATCATGATGGCTGTTGATTCGAAAGATCTATCACGTAGTGCAATACTCAACGGCTTAAGTCCAGGTCGTTGGAAAACACCGTAATGCACATCCGTCTATATCCAGGAAACAAGTATCACTGCGGCTTAACTCCAAGACGTTGGAAAACACCGCTTACTCTATCCTTCTGGGAATCGAGGGGTGTGCCCTATCCCTACCAAGTGTGGAGCGACCACGCTCAGCCCATCTTGGTCGACCGAATCCATAACAACCCGCAGGGATTCTATCCTCATCTCAAAAGCATACTGATCAAACCATCAGTTCACCATCATACCGGTGTGTGAAGTTCGCGAATTAACGCTACATAAAGCTGCGCTACTTAAAGTTGTTCTTTGATCATCAACCACAAGGCTCTGCTTTTCAACAAAAGCCTTGATCCATGCATCTCACCGTGTCACATTGTCAATCCATACCATTGATATATGCTATTATATAATCTCTAAGCTTGTACGTCTCAGAGAAGGTGTTAAGCAAGAGAATAAATTCTCCGCCACCAAACTGATATATATTTAACAGAGATTAACGAATACAACATAAAGGAATACAACGTCAGACATACCATCTATTTGCAAGTCCGTTCTGGGTCTGAACGAAACCGAAGGCACCTTATTTCTCGTCCCATATGTCCAATACAGGAGAGAGGTCTCACATATCCGGATAATCAACAAGTACGTTCGGACAACTACCACTATAACTCCTTCTTGGGAGCTAACCAGTCCAGAGCATCAGTAGTAATCCATTCGATGTGAAGATCGCCGATCTTGCACCGTCTTCAATATCTTACTACTGATGTGTTAAACCCGGTCTTTCTGAATAACTCGTGTATCTTATAATCAAGTGCTATAAAAACACGTCATACGCCTCATTCCAATCCAGAATATCCTTTTATTCAAATATTCTTTTCACAATTTAAACCAAATTAAGGTTTAGCAAACTAGTCGGGATTATCGAGCCTTACTGAAGTAATCATTTATTTTATTTTTCCAATCCCAACATATTCATCCCATGGAGCAAAACTGGTAGTTCTCCATATCTAACACCCGCTGTGTTACCGGTAAAATTAATTACCATTTCTCGTTTCAAATCTAATTAAAGATTTGACTATCGCATGAAGTAAAACCGGTGGTACTCCATTTTCGAACACTTCTTTAATTTGGCAAATTTAATCACCACATTCTCATTTCAATCTAATTAAAGATTCAATAAAACCCCACTTAGTTTAAATCTCAAAAAATCATTATTTAATGATTATTCAAAATTAGGAAATAAATCATGTCTTTAACTGGGTTAAAAAACCAATGTCATTTAAAACATCGTTCACGATAAACCCAAAATCATCTTCCATCAAAATGGAATTTACATGAAAATCATAACAGTATATAATCGATATAAATTCCCTTATCCGACTAATACTATAAACAAAATAAAGGCCAAGCCTTTTAAATTCCGTGATTATTAACGGTCTTTCTTTACAGAAGCTCATCTCGATTATCACCAAATCGAATTCCATTCAGTTCCAATTTAATATATTAAACTGGAAAACTTTACTTCGGAAAATTCCATTAATCTTTACTAAAAGATTATAAATTCCAAATCATATCTTCATTGTTAATTGGTTTAAAGAACAAATGTTATTTAAAATACCGTTCACGATAAACCCAAAAATCCAATTTTAATTCAATTCCAATTAAATGTTAATTAATTGGTAAACTTCTCTAAATTTTAATTAAAAGATTTGTTCTTTTCTCAACTGTGTTTAAGAACAGTGTTATTTAAGACACCATTCACGACAAACCCAAAATCCAATTTGATAATAAATATAAGGCTCTGAATAGGAATTATATCGACTTATATTCAATATCAAATTCTGAAACCAACAAATATAGTATTGGGAATAACGATATCTGTATCTTTCAAATTCCTCAGCAATACCTGTATAATAACGGAATCCAATATCGAAATATTCTTAAGATTATTTCCATTCAAATCCATTCCAATTTATTCATTGGAAAATTCTGTTTATTTTAGAACCCCTTTTTCAAATTCAATTTATTTATTTAAAAACATTGGATTACTATTCTTGTTAATAACTAGTTCATTTAGATAAAAATATATTTTTATCTTTCCAAACTTGGAAGTTTTCATCCAAATTTTTTCCAAATCATTCATTATGATTTTACATCATTTTTCCATATTTTTAATAATTTTAATAAGGTCACTTACAGTCGGTTTCCAATAACGGCCACCGAACTGCATCCATAATGACCTTTTCCAAAATTGATTTGGACATACTTTAAAATCTAACCATTCAAATTTAAATCCCTTATATTCATTGGAAAGATCTTTTCGATACGAACCCAACTATTCCCGTTTTAGGAGAATCCGACGGTCGGATCTCCCGTTACATCAATTTGAAGTCAATGGTCGAAATTCACGAACGGTCGCTGCGCGGCGCGTTCTATTCAAGCCAATTAAGTATATATATATATATATATATATATATATATATATATATCCGATTTCCATTTAAAACGTATTTCATAAAATGTTTTAAATTCATTTAAAACGATTTCAATTTTAAATTAAAATTGAACATCCCATTTTGTTATCTCAAAATGATAATATTTTCAAAATATCAGATTTTGAATTCAATTCTTTTCGATATTCATTGTAAAACGAATAAAATTGATATAAAATCCGTTCGAGTTAAAATAGCGTTCATATACTTAACTCGGCTTCATATTTTATATATTCTCGTGTCCATCCAAAATCGGACATCAAAACCATATTTTGATACTTCACTGAATATTATTTTAAAATATTCACTTATATTCTGAATTGGAATCAGACTCAATCAATTACCATATAAATTTATTTATATGAATTTCATACATCACATGTATTCAACAATAATGATAAATAACCATTTAAACATTCAAACATCATCCAGAGTGCATATTACAGCTGTATAAACATTAAATAATTTAAATAACGCTCACCACAGTCTGTCAACCAATCGATTGACATACAACTAAACATTGGGATTAATGTATGTCAAACATCATCCCAATACCCGTGTGGGGTTTTCAAACTACAACAGTTGATTTAAATAAATCATTGGTTAATAAATTTAACCAATTCTAATTCGGTTTGAATTATTTTTCTACTTAACAAATTTTCACTGTTTAACTTATAAATGGATATTTATAATTAAATTTCAACAACCACAAAGTGTCCATCCACATTGTTTGAAATACGAATGTCGTATATTCAAACAATGCTTCTTGTGCAAATGAGTCGTGAATAGTTCATGTGTTGAACTCAAGCAATGTCACATACAACAGATAAAAATCAACAATGACAATTTATATACTTTCAGTTATAAAATAACTGTACAAATATTTTAGTGAGAGAATTCTCACATTGGTATCCACTCCGTCAGTCTTTTTTTGAAGGATTTTATTTTTAATAAAATTAAACCGGACCTTTGATTTTATCAAAAACTGCAACAACTTCCGTTTTCGTTCCAATTAGCTCCATGTTGTACTGCTCGGTTTTACAGTTCCAACACACTTTGTTTTGTCCGATTCCGACCTCGTATCACAAAGTTATGAAATTTTATAAGTTAATGATTGTATAAAATAAAATTAATTAACTTATCCAATCATTAAGTGATTAATTACCCAGCTTAAATCCTAATTACAGCGGCTAATCACTGTTAAGGATAATTATCCGTCGTTGATCCCTGAGAAACCCGATACCCCCTTTCTTCAATAAACCGAACAAGACCGCCTTGTTTCCTCCACTAGCGCCACCACGTCAACCCACAGGAAGTTGATCCAACCCTTCAACGTCGCTCTCCGTCCCGCCTCCTCCCTCTGCCACCAATGGCAGCCCCCGCGATGCTTCCAAATGCCCTAGGACGGCGCGCAAACTCCATGAGTTCGAGTCAGAAATCAGCCAAACTACCTCACGAAAATTGATAACTCCTATATGAATTAAAAGAGCTTGAGAGGCTCTTTAATCTTCATGATGGAAGAATTGCAAAATAATTGGTGGAGGTTGCGTGATTAGGAGATGAATCTCCGACATTTTCAGCCCTCCATCGTTCTTTTGGCGGCTGTGAAGAGAACCCTAGGTTTTAGGGATAATTAGACTATATACATACATACATACATACATACATACATATATATATATATATATATATATATATTTCTCTAATAATATTTAATTCACACATTATTCGTTTAACGCTCCGATCTCCAAATGAACTCCAACGACGGTCGCCCCTAGCCAAATACCCCCATTCCGGACACAATGGAATATGTTTCGTAAGCCTATTCGACTATTTCAATCGGTTTTCGTCAAAAATAAAATATAAATTAATATAACAGTCAATATTGAATTTGAACGTACAATTTAATTTACCAGGGCCACATACTGACTCCAAAAATTACCAATATTGGAATCTAGCTATGTTTTGACGATACGGTTCTAACAAAATTAATTTCGTCGAATTTGAAGACCGTTTGAAAATGGCATTTTTCTAGTCAATTAAATTTAAACTGAAATTTGAAAACACATTTAAATTTTCTACACTCACATATTAATTCCAAAAATTATGAAATGTGAAACTTGACAATAAATTGACATTCCGGATCCAACAAAAGTGGTTTCGTCGAAAATGAAGGTCGTCTGCAAAATAGGTATTTTTAAGGGCTATATATTATATTGAAAATACATATAAATTCCATAGCGACTATTCTAAATTTTAAATTGGACATAACTTTCAATATATATTATGAAATCTGAATTTTTCACATTCGTTAGAAAGATATAATTAAACAAATTCAAATGTTTCTTGTTTTACTGAAATCCGATTTATATTAAATTCTGTACATTCATTTGAAATTAAAAATCGAATTTTCAAACTACCGCGCCATTTCGAGTTCGTTTTATAATAAATATACATTTATACGTTCTAACTTCGATTTAAATAAATTTTTAGTTGTTATTATTTAAAATAAATCATTTTAAATATCCAAAACTCATTAAAATGACTAAAATAAAATTTTTAAATTGGTTCAGAAATTCCGAGTTGTTACATTTTTTTTTAAAGCTTTTGTTGGACTTTTCTGTCAATGCTAGAGGCTTGATCTCATTTCATCCATTTCACTCAAATTCTAAAATTAACATTTTCATTAATCTCATGATCATGTTGCAACATTGATCCTAAACGTTGAAATGATTTCTTTTTTGACATTACTTGTCTGGCCAGAGTGACATGTCCATCCCCTGATGTGACACCGCTGAACTTGCTTCAGATACTCTATTTTAGTTCTGCTAAATCTAAAATTCTTTGATTCTAAGTTCACCTCCACAACTTAGTTGTCTATCAATCATTATCCCACTTAGTTAATTAACACAGCATCACCATCAAAGAGCATACAATGAATCTCAACTTGTATACCCTTCGTAACACATCCATCATTATGACAAAAATATAGAAGCTTAGAGCTGACCCTTTATGTAATTCTATGATAATAAGAAAGTCGTTGATTTTGTCATTGCATGCTCTAACGCTAGTCACAATATCATCGTACATATGCTTGATAAGGGTAATGTACTTTGTTGTGACTCTCTTCTTTTCCAAGCCTATCAAATAACCTTCTCTGTTTTTTATATGCTTTCTCCAAATCTATAAATACCATGTGTAGCTATTTTTTTACCCTCTAAATCTGTCCATATGTTGTCTTATTAGGAAAATCGCCTCTATGATCAAACTTTTAGGCATGGAAACAAATTGGTTTCTTGGAACGCTTGTAATCATTTAATCGATGTTTAACGACTCTTTTAGAAATTTATTCCATGACTCATAAACTTAACTCCTCTATTGTTTTTGCAACTTTGAATACCTCATTTATTCTTGACGGTTGGAACTAATGTGCTTCTCCTAACTTATTTGACATTTTGCTTGACTTGAAAATAACATTGAACAACTTAGTCACGTAGGTTATTCCTACATCTCCAAAGCATCCTCCCACCTCAATGGGGATGTTAGACGGCTAAAACGACTTGTTTGCTTATATCTGTTTTACCGCTTCCTTTACGTTCAAGGGCGGAGCCAGGATTTAAGCATAACCCGGGCTATAAAGATTACAATATGATACAAACACAATAATCATTTTAAGAAATGAAGTGATTATGGTTATGATTCAGTGATTAATAATAGAATCCAAATGCATTAAAAACCATCAAGATAATTATTGTTTTCTCAGCTTCAGAGTTTGCTTAATATTCGGTTCTCCCATTTTTGACTAGTTTGTAATCAAATAACTAAAAGGTAGAGGTATAAATAGCATAAAAAAAGAAGCAAATAGAATAAGTGTAAGTGAATAGAAAATACAAGTAGGTTAATAAATAGGTGCCTTAGCTTTGCATATCTGCACAACTTTTTCTTTAACAAACAGTAGCAAATACGGATGGCAAATAAAATATTGAGAATAGTGCTATTCATTTTTATGACAAACTGACTTAGGCTGTAGCCCAGGTACTCTTAGCCTTGCATCCGTCCCTGTTTACGTTGGCCTTTTGAATTGTCTGAATAAGATATCTGTTGGTGACATTCACGAGTTGTCCAGGTCGAATATAGTGTTATCGCCTTATTTATTGAACAGTTTATCGAAGGATTTTCTCCATCTATTTTTATTTATTTTTCTCGTTCACAAATAGCCTATTATTTCCTTCTTTGGTGTAATATACCAAATAAAAACAATTTTACATTTTATGTTTAAAACTAGTGCATAATCCGTGCGTTGCACATAATAATGTTGTTAAAAAATAAAATTTGTATTTTAATTATTGTTAGAATATATTTTGTTATGCAATGTATGATAAGTTTATCATGTTATATTAGTCATAAATAAAAATGACACATGATGCTAGGATACAAGGTTAAGGATCCAATCCTTACTACATATCTTTGTAAAAATTAATGCCCTACAAAAACTATAAATTAAAACTTTTAATGTTATATATGTAAATAATTATTGTTTTTTTTCTATATAATAACAATAATTTAGGTTATGTGATATATATTTTTATATGTATGAATGAGCAAGTAGCTTTATCATTTTATTAGTATGATTATTTTGTGTTATATATATATAATCATTTTTTAATGGATCGTAACTAGATTAATGAACACTAAACAATTGAATTTGTTTAAATAATTTGAATTAGTGGTTAACTTAAATATAAGGAGTTGGATGTGCAAAAAAAAGGAAAAACCGAGAAACGCTTTTGTGTAGATTTGCAATTGAGAAAAACATTGGTCTTTTGTTTTACTTATTTGCATGTGAACTTTTATCCACGTTTACTTTTCATTTTAAAACAGTTTTGTTTCATGCAGTTGTAGGAGGTTCATGATTTCAATTTTGATAATCGTAAAATAATGTTCTGTAACGTTTAATTGAGTTAGAAGTTGGATTGGTTTGATAACATGTGTAAAGCGTGAATGTTCCTATAATTTAATATTGGCATAATTTATGCATTCATATCATAATGTTGTAGAATATAAATAAATCTATCTTCTATAGGTTCGAAATGGAATTGTGTTATGTAATATACGACAATATTTTGGGATAAATAGATCTGAAATTAAAAAAATTGTTATAATTTATTCATTTATGTTACGGCATTTAGACATGTATGTTTGTGTATATATGAACAAAGAAGAAATAAATTTATCACTTTTTCCATATACGTGAGTATGTATTGAAATTTTCTTAATTTTAGAATTTGTTGCATGGATTAATGAATATCAGTTAATCATATTTATTTAGACAATTTAAATTTATGATTACATGGTTAGTTAAATATATGGATTTGAATGTTAAGTGTTAGAAGATAATTGAGAAGAGTTTCGACGTAATTGATTTTTTTTGGTATTTGGAGTTAACAAAATTTTACAGTGCAATATATGGTAAGTTCAATTATTAAATAATTCGTAAAATGAATTTGTTATTGCCATTATGTAAAAGTTCGTATTTTACGTATTGGAGGATCGTAAAATATTTTTATTTAATTCCCTGAAGGTTGTATCATTCTCATATTTTGATATGTTGGTTATGGAGATATGAGACATGTCCATAATTAGTGGTTCGGTCTGGTGCGGTTTGAAGCTCAAACTGCTTCCGCACTGCATCAAACGATTGATCAAAAGTACAAACCATTGTACTAACCGTTCAAATGATTCGGCTTTATTGTAATACAGTCCGGTTTGAACCCGTATTAAATATGAAATAAGAAAATTATTCCCATCAGCAATTAATTTACAATTGTGTGACGTTGTCACTTAAAGGTTAAAATATCTGAATTGAAAGATTAGTTTCTAACCGTATGATACTTCAATTTTACGTTTAATGAAAAGCAAAATTGTTTTAGTATATTAACGAAATATCAATGTTGATTAATGCATCAACGTTAAGTAAGATAATTCTGTAGGTCGAATACATCTATCATGTTGTACGCTATACATTAGCTAAACTTGTTTATAAAATGGCAATTCCGAAAGTTTTTTTTTTTTTTTTTTATTTAAATAAAATAAAGTTGAACTTTAGAGTACGGGAATATAAACAAATATACTTGTAACCGACCGCTTTCTACTTTGGAAACAAACACAAGCAGCAAAAAGGTTAAATCATTCCAAGTCCAAGTGCGTATCACTTTCAAACTTTCAATAAAGACATAAGACGAAATTCACGTTCAATGTACGCAAACCAACTTGCTTTCAAGAAAAATCCCCTCAACAGCGTGAATACGATGCATGCATCAACATCCTCTACTCAGAAACTTCAAAGCATGGATGCCATAAAATGAGAAGGAAACAACATCCAATTTAGAAAGCTTCGACAAGTCAAACACTCAAAGATGACACATGGCTTGAGGGTGCGGATCCTCTGGACCAGATTCTCCCTGGTCCGGTGGTCCGCACCAATGAAATCACCCAATTTGGGGTGATTTGCACATTGCCTCCTGAAATTCGGAGGTAATTCAGGAGGGCAATGTGCAAATCACCCCAAAATGGAGTGATTTCATTGGTTGGGCACACCGGACCAGAGAGAATCTGGTCCAGGTGATCTCAACCCATGGCTTGAACGCTATACAAAGAGAGCCCACGTGAAAGAAATATGCCGACAATGAATTGACTTATCCTCTGAACATCTCGACTCGTGCTTTCTAACATCATGGTGTGGTAGTCAAAAATACAAAACAGATCGTTTTCAACATCGGTAGAAAAACATCTCGTTTCGTTATTTTGGTTACGACTTCATCGTGTTAGAAAACACAAACTGAGTTGCTTTTAGCGGTGCAGGTCGATTGCTGCAACCACAGAGCAAGTCCTCCTTGTCACGACTCTACCTACATGTCCATCCACCGACCATACTATTATTAATCAATTAGTGAATTATATGTAATATGTAGCTAAGCTGGGTCCGTTCATATCCAATGCCAATTATTGTTCATTAGGGTCAGGCTTTAATATATATATATATATATATATATATATATATATATATATATATATATATATATATATATATATATATATATATATGTGGTTAATGCAGGGGGATATAATGATGTAGTACAAATCTGGGGATTAGAATAATATAGAAGCGTTTGCATCAGTTGTCGGTTCTACTGCCTTTTGTGGTCCCGTAAAAGCGTCCTCATGCTTTGGGAACAAGCCTCAACGCTGTGTGTGTTATCCTTTTGTCCTCATCGTTCCGGACTAGGGTGTATTTAAGATTTGGTTAATATGCCGGCTGCCTAAGTCGGCAATTTTTATATTTTGCACTTTTTCTTAATCCAGCTGGTTAAACACATAAATGTGATATAAATTGATGGATATAAATTTTGCACTTCAAGCGAATCCACTCCATCCATCCAGCTATAGTTGTTGGATGAATGTCATGTCATCATTTAATTGTAATCATAAAAGAACTTCTACATTAAACATCAAAAGTATTCTCAAATCAAGAGAACTATGTAATTCGCCACATCGATATTTTCTGTCTGACCTTAGTTATATTAACCAACAAAAAATTATCAAGTGAATCTTTCCACATTCGTGCAATAACTGTTAATACGTAAACATTGGCTCCCTCAGGGCCTCAGCAGTCATACGTAATACATTACCGAACATTTGAAAAGCATGACCACTTTAGTCTCAACGGAAGAATAGATATCCAAGCTAAATACATCTTGACTAAGAATATTTAAAATGGAATATTTGTTTTAATTATGATGAATTACTCACAGTTACCGCTTTATAATTATTATTGCAAAACATATCATATATGAATTTTCTATTAAACATACTTTTAATTAAATCAATTAATTGATGTGACACATTATATCAAGTAACTAATAAAAAGAAAACACCTCTCATTTTGAACAAGATTGATGAACGAGTTGGATATATGCAATAAATTACATAATTGTCTCAAGGCATACCCCTAACTCTATCAAAACCTACGAGCATTCAAATTCCGCCTGCGGTTGCTACACAACTCAGAACAGTGATCGAAGACCATTGATGCCCACTTGAGCCTCACACGCAAAATATTCTTGTTGAACGATTTGCATGAAATGGACTAAATTGACATGAACGAAATAGGATGCTGGACCAAGAAGATTTAAAAATGGCGACTCCTCTTTTAGGGTTTTGGAGAAATTAATGAACTTAAAGTCCTTATATGACCAACACACTCAACAAATATTAAACTCCGGTGGAAACGTGTGCATTGGTGTTCTATACTAAATACGCTATTTGAGACTCAATCAAACTACTTTTAGGATCCAATTCGATGATATATAAAAGTTAGCTTTTAAATTGACTTCAAACTCATCAAATAGGTTCAAAAGAAGACAAGAAGAAAGCATATAAAATTTTGGTTCAAAAAAGTCTAAGTTAAGGATCGGCACCGATCCATACTCAATTGTAAGATACCGATCTATATAGTGATTGAAGACCCATCAAGGATAAGACCAAGATGATCCTAAACCTTCTATTAACCAATATGCCAAGTTTGGTAGTAATCTTATGTCCCTGACTACTTGATGGATTGTACATTTTGAAGCTAGTTCAATAAGGCTAAACTCTCAAGTATATACAAACGAAGTTCAAATCCTACAAAACTTAACATGTAGCATCAAAGGACATAAGAAGACTAAAGAACTAGATGAGATCCAAAAATCTCTTATGGATCAACATCGATCCATAAGCCTTGGGCGGATTGATGTCTTATTTTAAGCGAGGCATTTTACTCTTTAAAGCTTCCATGTCCATCTCCTCCTCCCCTTAGCTCACGCCGTCCTCTAAACCACCAGCCACCTCCCACCGTGCGCAGGCCCCACTCCACCCCTTCAGCCCTCCTACAAATCGTGGGTCCCTCCTCCAAGCAGAACCCCATTTTCCCCGTTTAATTCCATAAAGCTTTCACCTTTACGCCTTAAACCAAGATCTACCACTTCCTGCCACCTCTAGTGGATCCCACAACCCCATGTCTTGCCTTCCACCACATCCACTGCGCCCTTTCCCCTCCACCAGTCCAAATCCATGAGCCCCCTTGCCCCTCCAAACCCTAATACTACTAAAAATTCCATCTTTGTCCTTAATGACCTAAATAAAAGTGAGTACGAGTGTGTTTGTAAAGTAGCTAGGCAATTGAAGGTAGAAAGATGCGATATTTAGTCCATTGAAAGCTAGAAAAATCCTACCAAGAAGTGTCGTGGCGTAAGGATTGTTGGAGGTGAGAACTCTAAATTTAATTTGGTTAATTAAATCAAATTATTGTAGGTTATATGGTAGTTCACACTATACATTGCTTGATTACTATGTGGTTGAATGGATGATTGACTGTGATATGATTGAGTTAAATAACATGTTAAAACACTGTTAAATTGTTCATGATAATTGTTGTAGGATTAAACACCTATTTGCAAGTCAAATGATACGTTAACATTCACTTGTTTAAGTGAAATTGATTTGGTTGAATAATAACTTGAAATGAACAAGATATTGTTGATTGCTTGAATTTGCGATTGATCTGAATTGATTGGATAATTTATTGATTATTGTTTATTGGTTGAAAACCCCACATGGGTTTTGGGATGACAATTAGCCCATAGGTCTCCCAAGTGTGTAGATAAGTTCACATGCATTGTGATGTAAACCCCACACAGGTATTGCGATGATACTTTTACGCATCTCCCAAGTGTGTAGATAATAATCAATAGTTTGTAATGGAAACCTCACACAAGTATTGGGATGATATTTTATTTACGCTAATCCCAAGTGTTTAGTTTGTCTGCTAATCGGTTGATTGACAAACTGATATAAGCGTTAATTATGTTATTTAAGACTTATACGGGTGTAGTTGCACTCTAGATGTGAATTGGGTGATTGATAGTTGTTTACAACTATTGTTGGATACATATGATGTATAAAATCCACGTGAATGAAATTATATGGTAGTTGGTTGAATTTCATTCCAATCCGAAATAAAATTGAATATTTTAATAATATAATATTCGATGAAAAGTCAAAGTTTGGTTTTGTCGTCCGATTTTGGATGGACGCGAAGATATTAAAGTATCGATAAATTTTCGTAAATGTAGCGAATGGTTTTGAAATAAATTTCGCCTACTTATGGCATATCAAAGTTTTAATTCAAAGTGAATAGTGATTTTTCAAAGTGATTCGGTTAGGTTACGTAGAAAGCATTTTAAAAGAAATTTCTTTTTGAAAGTTTCTTGTTTATTTTTAAAACGATTGTCAAGAAAGTTTGGACATAAAATAACGAGTTTCGAAAAATAAAATTATTTTAATGATCAAAATAATATTAAAATGACTTAATAAGGAAATATTTGATTTTGAAGAAAAATGACCGAAATAGAATTTCCAACATTAATTGTACATATTTTATATAATTTAAAAAATATTTTGGAAGCGTTTCCATTTATTTTTAAATTATTAATCGATTTGGGCTTGAATAGAACTTGTCGCGTGGCGACAATTCGCGAAGTTCAACCCGTAACTTCGAATTGACGTACCGGGAAATCCGACCATCGGATTCTCCTGAAACTGGAAGCGTTGGATGTAACGATCCAGAATTTTTAACACTGGAATTTTTATTACTTAATTTGAATTTAAATTTGAATTTGACATAAATATATATGGTTAAGAATATTTAATAATTTTGATAAGTTAAATGATTGATTTTATTTGAATTATAAATGAGAATGATTATTAATAAGTTTGGATTTATTAATATTATTTGTCGTTCAATCGGATTTGGTAAACCATAACATGAATTAGTAGCATTAGAATTAAGTGTTGCCTTAGTTTTCATAGCATTTAAGGGATAATGCCACCAAAATTTCACCTTCTCTCCTTAAGACAAGTGTCCTTACACTTGTATTTTTGCATGCCTCCTTCCATGCATGTCTTCCACTTGCCCCCTTAGGTATCATTACCTCCTTAACTCTGCATTCCTATATAAGGAGGCCTTTCCACCTTCTTCTTAAAGCTTATGGCCATGCTTTCCATGGCATAAGTCTTCCTCTTTTCCATCACCACCTTGCCAAAGTTCGTCTTCATCCTCCTCCTCCTCTTATAATATAAGGAAAGAGAGATTAGTGTATATTATATTATATATTTTGGTGAAGAAGACGATGTGCCGAAATACTGTCTGACGGTTCTCTTAGTAAGGCTCGCCCACTGTGAAGATTTGGAAAGTTGTTAGGTGAGAACTCTTTAACCACTGTTAGTATATTTAACTAGCAGTTAGACTAATTTAAATATAGTGATGGATTAATGATGGTTGATGTTTGTTATGATGGATGATAAATGCGTAGTTTAGAACACACACTATTAAGCGTTAGTGTTATAACGCTTGTGCATAATTACGATTATTTAATCATGTTAACGATGGTTGCTGTGGATGTTTATAATGGTTGTGTTGTTTTGCACACACTATGACACAACAATTATGGTATCACATTAGTGATCGACAAATCTCCTTCGTAATTAGAAATAATATTATTATTGAAATTGAAGGTTAATAATTGGGACGTATGAATTCATATATGTGGATAAAATTCTTTAAATGAATAAAGAAAAAAACCGGAACATTCTAGGATGACAGAGAGGATAGTGTCTAGAAATGGGTTTGGAAAATATAGTTTTCTGCTCTCCCTAGCTATCCCTAACTGATCCGACGAATGGAATGGTTAATTTGAAATTATTTGAATTTAGAAATGAATTGGAATTTGATTAGTAAGAAATAAAAGTTGAATTTTGAACCTAAAATTATTTGTAAAGTCAATGTAAATTACTTTAAATGGTTTTAAATGAATTACATGAGTATATAATGGTTTTCTAGGGTATTTTGAAGTACTAAAGAATAATTTTTATTTCGGTCAAAACAGAGCTTGATAATTTGCGTATTTTAGTTACAAATTTTAAACGCTTATCATTTTTGCAATCTAAATCGGATTTCCAAGAAATGAAAAACAATTGGTTTATATTAACAAGAGCGTTTAAATGAGTGAAAGCGGATTTTAATTTCAGGTTATAATTTTCATGTTATGTTTAAACCCATTTCGGGAAAAGGTCGCTGTAAGAGAAGTTTTCGACCATAACCACAAACAACCATTTTTAATGTTTCTAAAAAAATGGGGAAAAAATGGTAAAATCATTATAAATTATGTAAAAATGTTTTGAATTGTAAAGTTTAAGTTTTGACTAAGATAAACCACATTTCGATCAAAGTAATTAAGGCAACTGTTTTGTAACGCTTTTGTAATGCTTTTGAAAACACTATTGTAACGCTTTCTTCGAAAACAATCTATTTTGAAGTTTTTAACCCGCAAACTATTTATGAACTATAAGTAATCATTTTAAATGATTTGTGGAATGTTTTCAAAGGTTCAAAAGTATTGGAAATATTTTATATGGAATTTAAATTAATTTATTTAATATTAAAATGGGTTTTCAGTTTTTGGATGTGGTTGGAGATAAATCTTCCGATGTTTGATATTAATTCAGTAGATGATGACTCTTACTATTTGAGGAATTTAAAAGGAAGTTCACCATTATTCCACTTATAGTGTGAGTTGGATACAGAGATTAATATTGAGGATAAGTTGATGAAATTTCTATCCGGATCTAATGTCAAAGAGTTGAATAAATCTTTTAATTAAGATACGAGTTTCTTAAGTTGATTGGGATAAATTGGATAGAAATAATTTTCAGATATTTGATATGAAATTTTATGGTGCAAACGTATACTATTTGAGGAATTTCGAAGATATTATTATTATATCGTTATTCCACTTGTAGTATTCGTTGATTATGAGAATTGATATCGAATACAAGTAGATACAGTTTCTGTATAACTTATGTTCAATGTCGATTGATTAAGGTTTTATCGTGAATCATATCTTTAATAACATCATTCTGGAAACCCAATGAGATTGAGTTATGGAAATTCATATCGTAATTTGGGGATTTAACCAAATCTTTGATTTGAGGAAATTAAAAATAAGGAATTGGGAAGGAAGTATAGTCTTTTAGTTAAGATTACAAAATTGAATGTTCGGAAACCAATTTAATTGGAAACTAGGGTTGAAATGTGGGGTAAGAGCTTTCAAAGGAAACTGGGTTTTCGATAACGTATTATCAAGTGGAAAATTAATTAAGGCCTTGAGGCTAAATTATCTTTGATTTAAGGGATGTATTTTTTAAAGAGAAATGTTAAATATGGATTTTGTTATAATTTGAGAATAAAGAAGTTTAATTTAAGAAAATTAAATACGGAAGGAGATTGGTAGAAAACCCGTGTGTTCCATAATTGTGTTTTTAATTGCGCTTATTATTTGGAAAGACCGGGATCGAATATATGTTCGAAAACCATTCCAAGTAATAATACGACGTTATGGAGCAATTCAAGACTTGGAAAACGACGAATGAAGACCGTTATTCTTTGAATTGTTTCGGTTGATTGCTGATGTCTCGGTTGGGTGGACCACCCGATACGAGGTTATAAGTGGCATGAGGTTTGAATATAATTGGAGATTTTCGGATTGGTGTTTCGTTCAAACCCAGAACGGAATCGTATGGATTGTGTGTCTGACATTGTAATTTGCTACGTAGCACTGATCTCTGTTAAATATATATTTTCTTGGTGGCGGAGAATTTATTCTCTTGATTAACATCCTTCTCTAAGACGTGTGAGCTTAGAGGTTATATATCAATAGAAATTAGCAATGCGTAGTGAATGGACAATGTGGGATACTTAAGTTATGTGATGAGCTATGAATGATCAAAGCATGGCTTATTGAAGCATAGCTTTGTGTATGTCGTGACCTCGGCAAGCCTCATAACCCGGTAAATAGCTAAAACAGGAAAGATGCAGCGAGGTTAAGGGTAGTCATTTCCTTCCAGATAAAAGGTGTATTATGGTATGTAGCCCAGGTATTAACCTATGTGGATAACTTCTATTTATATAGATGTTGATGTTGCGAGCGCTCGGTTTAAAAGTTAGTAACGACCGGGAAGTGATATACACAGGCATGCTCTAAATTACCCAGTTAAGGGGTAACCCGGCCTCGTGTTGGCAGAGAGCCCGATTTGGTCTCGGGACGCCCCTCTAGAGGCGTACCCATCGGTTTGGTAAGTAAGTTCCTTTGCCTAGTCATTTGTTGGAAATCCAATTTCCACTATGAGCCCGTATAATTTTAGTTGTATAGCCTGCTACCAGCAGGATTGTCAGTATAATGGGATGGGGCATTATGTTGGCTAGGATTTATACATTTATTTGCGAAATTGTTCTCACACTATGCACTAATAATAATAATATCAGAGGATTTTCACGTATCAAGCATTTTTGACTACCATAAGGAGAAATCTCGCCCATGTGTGCGTTTGCATTGTGTCTATGCCGCGAGACCTTATGGTAGTTTCATTTTTTAAAAGACATAGCGAATTTCTATGCATGAGAATTCATATGGAGTAAAACTGTTTCGCGTTAGCGGCGTGGTCCGTTGAATTACCCAACTTTAAAATAAAACCAAAAAACAACTGTTTTGAGTTTTCACACCAGTCCTTGTTTGGCATGAGGCAGCGTGATAGGGGGTTCTCACTCTTGGTTTGGTGGCCAGGGGGGACTCTTACCTCTGCATGTCCCAAGAGGGGTTGGTTAGGCAGGAGGCCGCGATAGTCGAGAGGCTGGCCATAAAACAAGGTGCTGGGGTACCACTGTAATGCCACGGCGGAGTATTAGCTGCTGTCCGATGGTTGAAAAAGACCAGACCGTTACAATGTGGTATCAGAGCTTTGGTTTATACAAACAATGGGGTACGACATATTTGAACAAAAGTAAGGACTCATCATAGTTATAATATCTCATTAGAGATAGTGTTATGAATACCCTAGAATGAGAATTGGGAATATTACGCTAGAGAGAGCGTCTTTTATCATAAAATTAATGTGTTTTATATTAGAATGAAATTTATGAGTCGAAATTAACTTATGGAAATATAAGAAATTTTTCTTAACTCACAAATTGGTAGGCATTTATAATCTTATATGAGAATAAATAACTTAAGTGAGTAAAACCCTTAAAAGGAAATTAAGGGAGTATTAGATTGCACTAAAACTTAAATTCCTTTGTCTATTAGTGATTTTAAGGTTGGTAAATAAGAATAGGAATGACCAAGGTTATGTAAATTAAATCCCTTGATTATTAGATATTAGAATACTTTGAATAGGGAATTCAAAGTATGAATGTTAAATACGTATAAATTTAACTTGTAAATGGATTAGTATAGGATTGGAAACAATTTATATTGAAATAGAATGAATGTTCTCGAAATATAATTCTACCTCTTTGCTTGTCACTGTGTTTTGGTTGACTCATCGTCATCTTTTGATAATCACTATCTTCCCGATTGTCATACTTGGATATTGTCCAACTCTATTTCTGAATTCTTCTTTTGCCTTGTCTTGACGAAACCATGGGCAAATGGATTACTGAATTAGTTTTGGATTAGAGACAAGTATTTCGAATTATATCTTAATTTGAGCATGAATTTGTATTAAGTGCAAAAGGAATTCCAAAATGTCATTTTGCAAGATAATTGGATGATTTGGGGAAAGGAATATTTATTTGAGAATTTGGATACAAAATTTTGTTGAAATCTAACCAATATGAGACATGAACCCTTAGTCTTATAGTTTGGCCTAAATTGTTAAGTAAACCTTGGCTCCCATAACTTTAGTAGTAAGTTAGAAAGGTAATATCTAAATTTCTTAGGGTCGTAGACATCTATGTACTAGACAATATCTATCCCAGTTTCTCCTTTGTGGTAGTGGTAGCAGCTCTGGGTCTAACTCAAAAAATTCGATTATGAACATGAATAGTGACGACCCTAGTAATCACGAGATTATAGAAATTTCTTCAGACTCTACCTTTAATGAGAATCAGATAGAGTCTCTTGAGAATGATATGGGCCTTGGTTTTGACCATTACATTTCCAATATGTTAAGAGAGAAATGGGAATTTAAAAATGGTAAAGGAGATTAAATTTACTCGTCTTCCTTTTCAAGGACGAAAAGTTTTAAGGGGGGGGGGGGTGAATGTAACAATCCAGAATTTTTAACATTGGAATTTTTATTACTTAATTTGAATTTAAATTTGAATATGACATAAATATGTATGGTTAAGAATATTAATAATTTTGATAAGTTAGATGATATATTTTATTTGAATTATAAATGAGAATAATTATTAATAAGGTTGGATTTATTGATACTATTTGTCATTCGATCGGATTTGGCAAACCATAACATGAATTAGTAGCATTAGAATTAAGTGTTGCCCTTAGTTTTCATAGCATTTAAGGGAAAATGCTACCAAAAGTTCACCTTCTCTCCTTAAGACAAGTGTCCTTACACTTGTATTTTTGCATGCCTCCTTCCATGCATGCCTTACACTTGCCCCCTTAGGTGTCATTATAAGAAGGCATTTTCTCCATTTTCTTACCATTCCATTCCATTTTGTCCTTTCCACCTTCTTCTTAAAGTTTATGGTCATGGTTTCCATGGCATAATTCTTCCTCTTTTCCATCACCACTTTGCCAAAGTTCGTCTTCATCCTCCTTCTCCTCCTCCTTTTATAATATAAAGAGAGAGAGAGATATATTAGTGTATATTATATTATATATATTTTGGTGAAGAAGACGATGTGCCGAAATACTGTCCGACGGTTTGCTTAGCTAGGCTCGCCTACCGTGAAGATTTGGAAAGCTGTTAGGTGAGAACTCTTTAACCACTGTTAATATATTTAATTAGTAGTTAGACTAATTTAAATATAGTGATGGATTATTAGTGGTTGATGTTTGTTATGATGGGTGATGGATGCGTAGTTTAGAACACACACTATTAAGCGTTAGGGTTATAACGCTTGTGCACAATTACAATTATTTAGATGTGGATGTTTATAATGGTTGTTGATGTTGTTTTGCACACACTATGACACAACAATTATGGTAACACATTGGCGATCGACATATCTCTTTCGTAATTAAAAACATTATTGTTATTGAAATTGAAGGTTAATAATTGGGAAAGACCATATGTATGAATTCATATATGTGGATAGAGTTCTTTAAATGAATAAAGGAAAAAACCGAAACATTCTAGGATGACAGAGAAGATATTGTCTAGGCTTGGATTTGGAAAATATAGTTTTCTGCTCTCCCTGACTATCCCTAACTGATCCGACGAATGTAATGGTTAATTTTAAATTATTTGAATTTAGAAATGAATTGGAATTTGATTAGTAAAAAATAAAAGTTGAATTTTGAACCTAAAATTATTCGGAAAGTCAATGTAAATTAGTTTAAATAGTTTTAAATGAATTACATGAGTATATAATGGTTTCTAAGGTATTTTGAAGTACTGAAGAATAATTTTTATTTCGGTCAAAACCGAGTTTGTCGCACAATGGCAATTTGCGTATTTTAGTTACAAAATTTAAACGCTTATAACTTTTGCAATCTAAATCGGATTTCCAAGAAACGAAAAACAATTGATTTATATTAACAGGAGCTTTTAAATGAGTGAAAGCGGATTTTAATTTTGGGTTATAATTTTCAAGTTATGTTTAAATCCATTTCGGGAAAAGGTCGCTGTAAGAGAAGTTATCGACCATAACCACAAACAGCCATTTTTAATGTTTCTAAAAAAATGGTAAAATTATTATAAATTATGTAAAAAAGTTTTGAATTGTAAAGTTTAAGTTTTAACTAAGATAAACGATATTTTGATCAAAGTAATTAAGATAATTGTTTTGTAACGCTTTTGAAAACACTATTATAACGCTTTCTTCGGAAACAATCTATTTTGAAGTTTTTAACCCACAAACTATTTCCGAACTATAAGTAATCATTTTAAAATGATTTGTGGAATGTTTTCAAAGGTTCAAAAGTATTGGAAATGTTTTATACGGAATTTAAATTGATTTATTTAATACTAAAACGGGCTTTCAGTTTTTGGATGTGGATGGAGATAAACCTTCCGATGTTTGATATTAATTCAGTAGATGATGACTCTTACTATTTGAGGAATATAAAAGGAAGTTCACCATTATTCCGCTTATAGTGTGAGTTGGATACAGAGATTAATATTGTTGACGAGTTGAATAAATCTTTTAATTAAGATACGAGTTTTCTAAGTTGATTGGGATAAGTTGGATAGAAATAATCTTCAGATATTTGATATGAATTTTTGTGGTGTAAACGTATACTATTTGAGGAATTTGGAAGATATTAGTATTATATCGTTATTCCACTTATAGTATTCGTTGATTATGAGAATTGATATAGAATACAAGTAGATACAATTTATGTGTAACTTATGTTCAATATCGATTAATTTGGGTTTTATCGTGAATCATATCTTCAATAATATCATTCTTGAAACCCAATGAGATTGAGTTATGGAAATTCATATCGTAATTTGGGGATTTAACCAAATCTTTGATTTGAGGAAATTAAAAATAAGGAATTGGGAAGGATGTATAATCTTTTAGTTAAGATTACAGAATTGAATGTTCGAAAACCAATTTAATTGGAAACTGGGGTTGAAATGTGGGGTAAGGGTTTTTAAAGGAAACTGTGTCTTTGATAACGAATTATCAAATGGAAAATTAATTAAGGCTTTAAGGCTAAATTATCTTTGATTTAAGGGATGTGTTTTTAAAGAGAAAGGTTAAATATGAATTTTGTTATAATTTGAGAATGAAAAAGTTTAGTTTACCAAAATTCAAGACGGAAGGAGATTGGTAGAAAGCATGTATGTTCCATAATTGTGTTTTTAATTGTGCTTATTATTTGGAAAGAACGGGATTGAATATATGTTCGAAAACCATTCCAAATAATAATACGACATTATGGAGAAATTCAAGACTTGGAAAACGACGAATAAAGATCGGGATTCTTTGAGTTGTTTGGATTGATTGTTGATGTCTCGGTTGGTTAGGCCACCCGATACGAGGTTATAAATGGCATGAGGTTTGAATATATTTGGAGATTTTTGGATTGGTGTTTCATTCAGATCTAGAATGGAATCGTATGGATTGTGTGTCTGACATTGTAATTGACTGCGTAGCACTGATCTCTATTAAATATATCTCTGCTTGGTGGCGGAGAATTTATTCTCTTGCTTAACACCCTTCTCTAAGACGTATGAGCTTAGAGGTTATATATCAATGGAAATCAGTGATGCATTGTGAATATACAATGTGACATACTTAAGTTATGTGATGAGCCATGGATGATCAAAGCATGGCTTATTGAAGCGTAGCTTTGTGTATATCGTGACCTCGACAAGCCTCACAACCCAGTAAATGGCTAAAGCATGAAAGATGCAGCGAGGTTAAGGGTAGTCATTTCCTTCTAGATAAAAGGTGTACTATGGTATGGATCCTAGGTATTAACCTATGTGAATGAATTCTATTTATATGGATGTTGATGTTGCGAGCACTCGGTTTAAAGGTTGGTAACGACCGGGAAGTAATATACTCAGGCCTGCTCTAAGTTACCCAGTTAAGGGGTAACCCGGCCTCATGTTGGCAGAGTGCCCGATTTGGTTCTCGGGGCGTCCCTCTAGAGGCGTACCCATCGGTTTGGTAAGGAAGTTCCTTTGCCTAGTCATTTGTTGGAAATCCAATTTTCACTACGAGCCCGTACGATTTTAGTTGTATAGCCTGCTACTAGAAGGATTGTCAGTATAATGGGATAGGGCATTATGTTGGCTAGGATTTATAAATTTATTTGAGAAATTGTTTTCACCCTATGCACTAATGATAATAATATCAGAGGATTTTCACGTATCAAGCATTTTTGTCTATCATAAGGAGAAACCTCGCCTATGTGTGCGTTTGCATTGTGTGTGCGCCGAGAAACCTTATGGTAGTTTCATTTTTCTAAAGATAGCGAATTTCTATGTACGGGAATTCATATGGGGTAAACCCGTTCCGCGTTAGCGACGTGGTCCGTTGAATTACCCAACTTTAAAATAAAACCTAAAAATAACTGTTTTGAGTTCTCACACCAGTCTCACGACTGTCCTGGAGTTTATTGTTCCAACACCTAAACTCTAGCTGCCCACAATTTTGCACGGGCAGTCAGTAGTTTAGTTTTCAGGTTTAGCTTTCAAGAGTTAGATTCAGTTTTGGAGCTAGAGTTATATTTTGGATTTCCTTAGTCCGCTGAAGAGTTTATTTCCGCTAAGCTTATGTTGTACTCTGATGTTCCTGGTAAGTCTGATGTAATACTCTGTAATGAAATGAAAAGTTCTGTTATTTTTGTGCAAATATGTTAGTACCAATAACTATCCATCTTTATGAACGGTTTAAGTTGGTTTAATTACTGGCGAGGACCGGGCAAAAAGGTGGGTCGTTACATTGGATCCGAAATAAAATGAACTTTCAAATGGAATAAGGAATTTGGAAATGTAAAAGTTTTATTTTAATATTTGTCCAAATCTGTTTTGGAAAAGATCGCTATGGATGCAGTTCGTTGGCCGGATTTGGAAACCAACTGTAAGGGCCTTAATAAAATTATCAAAAATATGGATAAATTATGTTAAATTTGTTAGAGTTTATGCCGTAGAGGCAATCCATTTGATGTGATTAATAACACTATTGATGTTATTATTTTATTTGGAATGGAATATTCTGTTGTGTTATATATTCACTGCATAATATAAACATTAACATAATAGAAGTTCTAAGAATAACAATAAGGATTTACATAGTTCAAGTAAGTGACTTGAACTTGAGATTATATAATATGTTAAGTATTGCAATTCTTAAATGTCCCTAGTCAAGTTTGATTGTATACAATGGCCGACAATAAAACGTTGAGACTAGTATGTTGATTGACCGATGATCACATCTCATATATCATTAATATACGAGATATTAATATCAAAAACATAAATACGTATTGGCCTGACCCAACGTGAGAAAAACTACATGGAATATAATTAACAGTATCATAAGTTATTATCATAATGGAAGTGATGTAATGGTCCTCGGACCTGCAATCATTATAATTTTATTCGAGGATATTTGTGTTTTGATATCATCTAAAGTTACTCGTGATAAAGCAACGATAACGGTGATTATTGGATACATCTTGAATCGAATGAAATTATGAATGATCTAGATGGAATTTAACCCTACTATAATATATATATATATATATATTTGTAGTGATATCCATGGGCTTCTTGATTGAGTGAGACTGTGAAATGCATGGGTCGTGCTCAAATATTGATTTGTTTTAAACAGTTTACTCATCGATCAAGATAAACGGATTAAATTATAAAGAGAATAATACGATCCATGTCTCAAGTTTAATCATGGATATATTGGTTAAAAGGATTATATTACACTGCCACACTAGTCACGAAAAGGTTGTATCGAATCGTTGATCTTAATATAACTTGGGTAGCAACGACGTATTTCTATATGCCAATCATTTTTTATGATGTTAAATATGATTTGAAATCATTGCCACCGTTGTAATAACCTATAGGGTCACACATAAAAACGTCTGGAAAAGTGAAAGATCGTTGTTAATAAAAGAAAAATCAACATGTTGATATTTCCCTTTGTTTTCAAATGGTATAAGGATAAGTCACCCTATTTTTTCTCGTTTTAACACATATTATAAGGGCTGACCTTATCCTTATTATCCTTACAACGCAAAACTACAACAAGATTAAAAATGGGGAAATTAAACCCTAATTCCTTTTCAGCTAGCATCGAGCTTTTCAACTTCGATTTGTACGACGAAATCGAAGAAGGACGTTGGTGGATACTTGTAGAGGTGCGGCGTATGTCGTGCTTAAGGATTCGATCAATCTCCATCCAACCCAGTTCAGATTCATGGATTCAAATGTGGTAAGATTTAATTTCGATTTACTATTTAATCGCAAGATCTAGTTATAAATAGATCAACTATATAAATTATACGTTACGATTTGATTGATTAAACCTTTCAGTGGTATCAGAGCAAGAATTTTGCGATTTTAGTATTTTGATTTTAGTTTTGAGTTACGTATGTTTGATTTTATGAATTTTTGATGATATTAATATCATAGAATCAAGATATAAACATATAATCATTGCTGATTTGAAAATGTTCCATACCTGTATTTGATACGAATTATAATTTTTTTTAATAATTTATATATGTTTCGTATATGATATGAAATCATGCATTGAATTAATAGATGGTTAGAAATATTAATTTAGATTAATATTGCTAATTTATAAACTTGGAGCTTGGAAGATTAATCAAAATCCAGTTTTGATTAGTCAAGTGTGTCGAATCCTTTTGATCAAGTTTTGTATAATATTGTAAGTCTACCAATTAAAGTATATAATATTTTGATTAGATCTGAAATAGTTGTGTGTTTATAGTTTGTATATGTAAAATTATTTAAAGAATGATATTTTATAAAACTTGATTTCTAATGTTGACTATGAAATGCCAAAAACTATTATTATTTTGTCAATTCTGTTTGACATCTATTATGTATATAAAATGATATATGTATACCATTGTATATACTGTTACATATTAAACTGTTGTTGAAACTGAATTGTTGTAGTAAATATTAATTTGTTTGTGTAATCCTTTTGAATACTAAATACAAATCTGATTGGTATAATTCTAATTTCATATATATATCTGTGTGTGTGTGTGTTACACATTCTGTTGTCCTAAAAGAACATTATGGCATATTTTACATAATATTGTTTCAATCGATATATATATATATATATTGAAATTTGAAAATTGTTTCATATATATAATAGCCTAGAAGGATGCAGGAATTTGAATTAGTATATTGGATATACCGATTGAGTTTGCATTATATTTTTCAATAGCAAATAAGATTCGCTGAATGATTTATTAATTACTTTTGTGATGACAAATAATGTGCAAATTTCAAAAAAATTCACTTGATCTATGTTATATACATATATAGCATAGGCCAAAATACACATATATAAACATATAAGAATTTGATACTATCGGATTTATTTAGATTTGAAAGGATCTTACAATCTCTATTTCAATTCAAATATATGTGATATGTTTATTTACAATTCCTAGAATTTTAAAATACAACATATATTTATATATTGATATATATATATATATATATTTGTTGCAAATATTGTTTACAATTTAAATTTCCATATTATACACATTCTGAAATGTGTCAAATGGGAAATTCAAAAGGGAAATTTTTTTATAAGGACAAATTAATTAAATATTTTATTCATAAGGACACCACATTTATATTTATTCCAAAAGGACAATTAATTGCCCTGTAACAACCCGTATTTTCAATAACCTGTTATAACATAAATCGAGGCAGAATTTAATTCTAAAATCTGAATCAAGGGAAACGGGCTATGCCATTGCGTTCGTCTCGGAAAAATACGCGAAATAGAGTCCGAGTTTTCGAAAATCGGAGTCCGTATGACCCAGTTAAGGCCCATTGAAGTTTTCAGAAATTTCCATATTAAAAACAGATTTAAATTTTAAGTTAAAAACAAGGGTTAGGGCACAACTGGCGTCAGGCGGGAAAACTCCCACCAAGACCCCCAAGTCGACAGGCATGTCGACAGGGGTCTAAGGGTGTCGACTGCCCTGTCGACACGGGGTGGCCGGGCAGTTTTGCCTGGCGCACCATTTCTGATCTGGGCTTGGTTGTGTGGCTTGGTTCTGGAGAATTCCGAAATCTGATGGACCTAATTCAACTAGGGTTTAATCCTGTGGTCTAAATCACTAGCCTAATCTATAAATAAGACCCTAACCTACCCTAAATCACTCATTATTCATTCTAGCAACTAAACTATGTCAAAATCCATCCTCTCATGGCCTCCACTCTCTTCATACAATTCCTAAACAAATTCCTAAGAGATTTCCATGCATACAAGTGTATTTAGGCTTGTATGATCCTCTTTAGCTTGCATTAAAGTCTTGTTTCTCTATTGTCATCATAAAGGAGGAATCTTGATCAAGTTTGCTTGCATTTTGGGGTTTTATTTTGTTGCATAAGGGGTTTCTTACATTTGCTATACTCATTTGAGTCCGCATAAGCATTGTAAGCCCTATTCCTCTCATACTTGAACTTTGAAGTTAAATGCATGATATGCAAGTTGTCATAAGTTATGCAAGTTTATTTATGCAAGTATGATATGCAAGTTGTCATATGTTATGCAAGTTTATTTATGCAAGTATATTATGCAAGTTGTCATATGTTATGCAAGTTTGTTTATGCAAGTTTATTTATGCAAGTATGATATGCAAGTTGTCATAAGTTATGCAAGTTTATTTATGCAAGTATGATATGCAAGTTGTCATAAGTTATGCAAGTTTGTTTATGCAAGTATGATATGCAAGTTGTCATATGTTATGCAAGTTTGTTTATGCAAGTATGATATGCAAGTTGTCATATGCTATGCAAGTTTGTTTATGCAAGTTTGATATGCAAGTTGTCCTATGATATGCAAGTATGTTATGCAAGTTTGGGATGGTCATATGGTTCATGTTATCATGTTATGCATGCTTTTTGGGCGTAAAAATGTAATATGCAAGTGTGTGAACACATGAACATTTCATATGCCACCATGTTGAACTTGTGGCTTTAACACTTTTATGTCATGATTATGCCAAGTTCCCTCTTTCTATCCTTTATGCGCTATTGCGATATGTAAGCGATGGGATTGCGTTTGGGGTTTGGGTAAACTTAAAAGACATAAAAACATGAGCTTGGGAATTTACCTATTAAGTTAGGTCTACCCATTGGGAATTTACCTATTAAGTTAGGTCTACCCAATTGCTTGAAAACTTGTAATGTGATGGACATGACACTTAGAAAAGATGAGTGTGGCCAACTCGAGGTTGGGTTGAGTTTGTAGCGTAAACCTACCCGGAACCGACCGGCCTAACTAGTTGCTACAAACAATAGGACCCAATGTGAGAAGTTGGTCATGTTGTACCTTGGACCCGAGGTTAGACCAAGTTGTGGTGTAAAGCTACCCGGACCCGCCCGGCTTAACTAGTAACCACAACAAAGTCTAATGTGAGAGGTTAAGGCGCATTAATTAATTAATGTCTCAGGATTAGGGTTAAGTCATGGACCATTTAATACTTAACCAATTTGGGCTCGGTTGATTAATCGGGGTTAAGTCGTAAACTCACCGTTACACTTAACCAAGTTAATCCATGATTAGTGGAAGGGTTAAACCATACTTAACCCACTAGAGGAATCCTAGCAATGGGGGTCCACTCCTTCAGTAATCCCTAGTTTGTATCATCATGGCCCTAGGGACTAGGCTAGGGTGGGGGCACGATTACTGAACTGGAGATAAGGGGCCAAAAAGCGACGGCCGTGGTACGCCGGTGTAGTTCTGGGCGGACTCTGGTCGTGCACATAGACCGTAGCCGGAGAAAACAAGCACGGGTACCGGTAGGGCGAGACTGTGCACTCATGTTTATGGTGTCCAGGGGTTGACACCCTAGGGCTTGATACACCCGACGGGTGGACCCGACACAGTTCGACTACATTCATGGTTGGGCCGTATTGACACCAACACGTGACGAGTTAGGCTTAGGGAGCCGATCTATTAGACCGTTGGGTTGGACCTCGTGGTAGGGTCACTTCATGTTATTGGACCTCGTAGGAGGATCACTTCATGTTATTGGGCCAAAGCTTGGGCCGTGGGATCAATACTTGTTTAATCAAGTCATGTTAGTTTGCTAGTATACCCGTGGTGCAAAACCTTAATCCTGATTATGCGATGACACCTTTATCTACCTTGATAGTTAATCATCATGTCATTATCCTTATGTTCATACTTGCTGCTCATGACAATTAACTTTATCAGTTTACATTGATTGTAGTAGGGCTTACTCAGTCTTTTTGACTGACCTGTTTTCTTTCGCCTCTTTTCTTCCATTCCCCCCCCCCCCAGGTTCTCAGGGAGGGAATACAGGAGCTTAGCTTGGATCCTACCTGCTTTCTTGGATAGCTCATGTATGCTTTGGACTTGAGCTCGCTATAGTTTTTCTGCTTTGGGGATAGCTACTTATGTTTTTCTGTTCGGTTTCAGATGATGTTGTTTTATGTACTAGACTTATTTATTTGGAAAATTGACATTATGATGTACTAGACTTGTGTTTGAAATGGTTTGAAAATCTTCCGCTGTTTTATCTATGTTATTTACTCTGATTACATACATATGTTCTTGCTCTGCCTTGATATATCATTATGCATGTTTACCTGATTCAAACGCCCCTCCAAAGTCAGAGTGCTTGCAAGAGTCACCCTGGCGGAGGCGGGGTGTTACAATTTGGTATCAGAGCATATGGTTTACAAGAAGGAACAAAAAGGTTTTTAGAAAACTTTTGGAAAACTATTTTCAAAACCAAGTATAAAGTATTTTCCAAAGAAAAGTCTAGTTTATTTTGAAAGGCTATTCCCCAAAAAGTCATTAGCAAAATCCCTTCGTTTTCTCCATTCTGAATCTGTCTTTTTCTTTTTCAGTATGGCTGATAACTTGGTTATTCCGGAGGGAGTGCACGTGCCTGTTTGGTATAGGAGACTCTTGGAGGCTAGGGCGACCGAAGCCGGCCCCGCAGATGTCCCTCCTCCTCCTCCTCCAGTAGTTAATATTCCTCCTCCTCCCGTTGCTAATGTTCCTCCTCCACCTGTTGCTGAAGTTCCTCTTCCTCCTTCCCCTCAGCATCCTCAGGCTGACTTTGCCAAGATTTGCAAAGAATTTAAAGCAATGGGTGGCAAGAATTTTCAAGGCACATAGACTTTTGTGGAAGCCAGAAATTGGTTGAAAGAGACCGAGGATTTGTTTGCTATCTTTGGGATAGATGATCAGAGGAAGATCTTGTTGGCGGTTTGGCTTATGAAGGATGAAGCCGCTTATTGGTGGGAGGTCACCAATGGTACTAGGCCTGTTGAGACTTGGGCCGATCTCAGGGCAAGGTTTATGCTTAAGTTTCTATCTTCCGCTGAGGAGAATTTGCAGATGGAGAGATTCATAACTTTGAAGCAAGGAGATATGTCTGTCAAAGAATATGTGAACAAGTTTAATCAGTTAGCTCGTTTTGGCTTGGATATGGTGAATACTCCTCAGAAGAAGGCTCTTCGCTTTGCTAGGGGATTGAATGAGCCGTTGCAGGGATTGGCCATGTCGCATATTCCTCATGGGGCCACGTTTGAGAGCTTTGTTGATATGGCGTTACTTCAGGGAGATGTCAAGAAGAATGATACTCAAGTCAAGAAGGCCGATTCCCAGGGAAAGGGAAATCAGGGTAATACTAGTGGTCAAAGCAGTCAAGGCAATCAGAGAAAGAACAAGGGTCAAGGCAACAAGGGGAACAACAACAAGGGCAAGAACAGCAAGGGGAAATGCCATTATTGCGGTTCAGTCGAGCATCTTGTCAAGGATTGTAAGAAGTGGAAAAGGAATAATGGTGAATGCTTTTTATGTGGGAAGACTGGACATTTCAGCAAGGATTGCCCAAAGAAACAGGGGCAAGGACAGGGTCAGACTCAGCGTGCTGGACCCTCAGGAGGACAAGTTCATGCTCTCGCTACCGCTCCAGTTCCCGATCGAGGTAGTATTTCTGTTGAGAGCCTTGTATATATTTCTGATTTTCCAGTTCGTACCTTGTTTGATTCTGGTGCATCACATAGTTTTATCTCATTTGATCTTGTTGATAGTTTGCACCTTAGTACTAGCTTGGTAGAGGATCCCGTTTGTGTCTCAAATCCTATTGGGGGTTCCGCCCATTTGTCTATGATATGTGGGGATTTGAGGATCTCTATACTGAGTGTAGAGTTCTTGTGCAGTGCTTATGTTCTTGGTTTCAGGGGATACGGATTGATATTGGGCATGGATTGGCTGTCCAGATATGGAGCCATTCTTGATTGTGAGCATAGGGTTGTGAGGCTCGTGACTCGCCTCGGGAACACCCTAGAGATTTCATGTGATCCGAGAGGTTCCGTCATGTTGTGCTATCTTGAATCACTCGACTCGTCAGTGGAGACTCTTCAGTCTGTGAGAGTGGTTCGAGAGTATCCGGATGTTTTTGATGAAGTTAGGGGATTGCCCCCTAAGTGAGAGATTGATTTCCGCATTTATCTGGTGGATAATGCAAAGCCTGTTTCTTTGCCCGTTCGGCACATGGCTCCGCGTGAAAGGCGGGAGCTGAGCAAGCAAGTGAAAGAGTTGCTTGAAAAGAACTTCATTAGACGAAGTATATCTGAGTGGGGAGCGCCTGTGGTATTTGCTACCAAGGCGGATGGTTCTCTCCGACTATGTGTTGACTATCGAGAGTTGAATAAGCTGACTAAGAAGAACAGACACCCGTTACCGAGGATCGATGATCTCTTTGACCAGCTTGTCGGTGCTTCTGTTTTCTCTCAGCTTGATCTTGCTACTGGATTCCATCAGCTCAGGGTAGCTGAGGATAGTATAGACAAGACTGCGTTCATAACTCCAGACGGATTCTTTGAGTGGCTTGTCATGCCATTCGGCTTGACTAATGCACCCGCATATTTCGTGGACTTAATGAGTAGGGTGTTCAGGGAGTTCTTGAACAAGTTTGTCGTGGTCTTCGTAGATGATATTTTGGTCTTCTCTAAGGATGAGGAAGAACATGCAAGGCACCTCGGGGAGGTGATGGATACGCTTAGAGCGCATCAATTGAAGGCCAAGTTCTCCAAGTGTCACTTTTGGAGAAGGGAAGTAAGATTCCTTGGGCATATAGTGTCTAAGCAGGGCTTAGCGGTGGATCCCGCTAAGGTGGTTGCGGTTCAGGATTGGAAGACTTCAAGGAATGCAACCGAAGTCAGAAGTTTTCTAGGTCTTGCGGGTTTTTATCGGAAGTTCATCAAGGACTTCGCGAAGATTTCTGCTCTTCTCACTAAATTGACGAAGAAGAATTCAGTTTTTGCTTGGAGCTTAGAGTGCGAGCTTGCTTTTCAGAAGCTCAAGAAAGCTCTCACATCAGCACCCGTTCTAGCTTTGCCCGATGGAGGGAAGTTATTTACAGTATACACCGATGCGTGTGGCACGGGGTTGGGAGCTGTTCTGATGCAAGAAGGAAGGGTGATATGCTTCGGCGGTAGGCAACTCAAAGTGCATGAGAAGAATTATCCCACTCATGACTTAGAGTAGGCAGCAATAGTATATGCACTCAAGGCTTGGCGCCATTATCTTCTGGGAGAAAGATTTGAGCTTTATACCGATCACAAGTCTCTGAAGTATCTCTTTTCTCAGAAGGATCTGAATCTGAGGCAGCAAAGATGGATGGAATTCTTGGCGTCCTATGATTTTGAAATAGCTTATACCCCCGGCAAGGGGAATGTGGTGGCTGATGCATTGAGTAGAAGAAGGTTGACCCTAAGTCCTCTATTCGTTGAGATGAAGAATTTAGAGTATGTGGCAACCTTTGATTTCTCTTTGGCGATGGAGTCGATGACCGGTTCTTTAGCATCTCTGGAACTCAGGCCTACCCTTCTTGATCAAGTTGGGGCTTCACAGAGAGAAGACCCTCACATAGTTGAGATTATGGATAAGCTGACTCGAGGAGAGACGTTTAGTCACCTCGCTCGATATTCTGTTGATGACAAGGGTTGGCTGAGGAGAGATGGAAGGTTATGTGTTCCCATGGTGGAAGATTTAGTAAGAAAAGTTCTGGAGGAAGCGCATCGCTCTAAGTTGACTATACATCCAAGCGGAGATAAGATGTACAAAGATATGAAGCGTATTTTCTTTTGGCCTGGGATGAAGAAGGATGTGGCGGAGTTTGTCTCTAGATGTATCATTTGCCAGCAAGTTAAAGCTGAGTCAAAGAAGCCCGGTGGGCTATTGCATCCTCTAGACGTTCCACTTTGGAAGTGGGAGAGTATCTCCATGGACTTTATTAATGGGCTTCCAAGGTCAAGGAAAGGGAATACGAGCATTTGGGTTATTGTAGATAGACTTACGAAGAGTGCTCATTTCATTCCGGTGAAAAGCAAGAGGACCGCATCTTGGCTAGCGTCCGTATATCTTCGTGAGATTGTGAGACTTCATGGAGTCCCTTCTAGTATTGTCAGTGACCGTGACCCAATCTTTACTAGTCAGTTCTGGAATAGCTTGCAAGAGGCTATGGGCACGAGGTTGAATCTGAGTACTGCTTATCACCCACAGACGGACGGCCAAACCGAAAGGGTGAATAGGGTACTCGAGGATCTATTGAGGCTTTGTATTCTGGACTTTGGTGGTACTTGGGAAGACCATCTTCCTCTTGTTGAGTTTGCATATAATAAAAGTTATCAGGCAAGCATAGGGATGGCACCATTTGAAGCTTTATATGGGAGGCCGTGCAAGTCGCCTACACGTTGGTGGGAGACTACAGATAAGCTCATACTTGGGCCTGATATGATCAGAGATACATCCGAGAAGATCGAGTTGATTCGGAGACGAATGAAAGCGGCCCAAGACCGACAGAAATCCTATGCTGATAAGCGAAGATCCGATTTGGAGTTTGATGTTGGGGATATGGTTTTCGTAAAGGTTTCTCCTTTGCGGAATGTGGTCCGATTTGGAGCCGTTGGGAAGTTAGCACCGAGATTTGTTGGACCCTTCCCTATTATAGAGAGGATCGGGCAGATGGCTTATAGAGTGAAGTTGCCCGAGAAGCTTGCCGGAGTACACGATGTTTTTCATGTCTCGCATCTCCGGAAGTGTTTGCATGAATCAGCAGAGATTGTGGAGCCAAGTGTTTTGGAAGATGTGGAAGTGGAGAAAGAGGCTACCTTGAGGAGAGCTCCGATTCGTATCTTGGGGACGGAGGCCAAGAAGCTAAGGAATCGAAAGGTCAAATTGGTGAAGGTTCAATGGGGTGAAGCCGAAGAAGACGCAACTTGGGAAACCGAGGAGAAGATGCGTAGGCTTTATCCATTCCTTTTTGAGGGTACACTCTCAATCTCTTTTCTTTATGAGCGTATCTTTCTCTTTGCTATCCATATTTATCTAGTTTATCGTGTTAATCTTGTCATGAGAACCTTAGGTAGAAACCCTTTGGATGAAACATGTGTTTGAGACATGTTATGCTTGATGGTTGCAAGTGGTTGCAAGTGTTTGCAAGTGGTTGCTCGTGGATGCATCATACACGATTAGGCACTAGATCGGCTCGCACACTCCTCATATTGCATATGCATGAGTGTTTATGCTTATTCATGGATGAAAATTGTGTGTTATCACATGGATGTTGCATATGGGTGTATGTTATGTGCACACGTATAGATGATATACATTATGTTAGGAATTGCATACATATGGATTCATTTCACTAACATAATTCGCATTGATGATATTTGCATTAGATAAGTACATATACACACACCTCTGCATATGTTCATCCAGCATTTAGAATCTTGTAAGGACAATGATTGCTCGTGGATGATGCTTTGAGTAGATGGATGATTGGATGGTAGGATACGTTCTTCCTAACTTGAAGATTTCGGGGACGAAATCCTTTAAGGAGGGGAGAATGTAACAACCCGTATTTTCAATAACCTGTTATAACATAAATCGAGGCAGAATTTAATTCTAAAATCTGAATCAAGGGAAACGGGCTATGCCATTGTGTTCGTCTCGGAAAAATACGCGAAATAGAGTCCGAGTTTTCGAAAATCGGAGTCCGTATGACCCAGTTAAGGCCCATTGAAGTTTTCAGAAATTTCCATATTAAAAACAGATTTAAATTTTAAGTTAAAAACAAGGGTTAGGGCACAACTGGCGTCAGGCGGGAAAACTCCCGCCAAGACCCCCAAGTCGACAGGCATGTCGACAGGGGTCTAAGGGTGTCGACTGCCCTGTCGACACGGGGTGGCCGGGCAGTTTTTCCTGGCGCACCATTTCTGATCTGGGCTTGGTTGTGTGGCTTGGTTCTGGAGAATTCCGAAATCTGATGGACCTAATTCAACTAGGGTTTAATCCTATGGTCTAAATCACTAGCCTAATCTATAAATAAGACCCTAACCTACCCTAAATCACTCATTATTCATTCTAGCAACTAAACTATGTCAAAATCCATCCTCTCATGGCCTCCACTCTCTTCATACAATTCCTAAACAAATTCCTAAGAGATTTCCATGCATACAAGTGTATTTAGGCTTGTATGATCCTCTTTAGCTTGCATTAAAGTCTTGTTTCTCTATTGTCATCATAAAGGAAGAATCTTGATCAAGTTTGCTTGCATTTTGGGGTTTTATTTTGTTGCATAAGGGGTTTCTTACATTTGCTATACTCATTTGAGTCCGCATAAGCATTGTAAGCCCTATTCCTCTCATACTTGAACTTTGAAGTTAAATGCATGATATGCAAGTTGTCATAAGTTATGCAAGTTTATTTATGTAAGTATGATATGCAAGTTGTCATATGTTATGCAAGTTTATTTATGCAAGTATAATATGCAAGTTGTCATATGTTATGCAAGTTTGTTTATGCAAGTTTATTTATGCAAGTATGATATGCAAGTTGTCATAAGTTATGCAAGTTTATTTATGCAAGTATGATATGCAAGTTGTCATAAGTTATGCAAGTTTGTTTATGCAAGTATGATATGCAAGTTGTCATATGTTATGCAAGTTTGTTTATGCAAGTATGATATGCAAGTTGTCATATGCTATGCAAGTTTGTTTATGCAAGTTTGATATGCAAGTTGTCCTATGATATGCAAGTATGTTATGCAAGTTTGGGATGGTCATATGGTTCAAGTTATCATGTTATGCATGCTTTTTGGGCGTAAAAATGTAATATGCAAGTGTGTGAACACATGAACATTTCATATGCCACCATGTTGAACTTGTGGCTTTAACACTTTTATGTCATGATTATGCCAAGTTCCCTCTTTCTATCCTTTATGCGCTATTGCGATATGTAAGCGATGGGATTGCGTTTGGGGTTTGGGTAAACTTAAAAGACATAAAAACATGAGCTTGGGAATTTACCTATTAAGTTAGGTCTACCCATTGGGAATTTACCTATTAAGTTAGGTCTACCCAATTGCTTGAAAACTTGTAATGTGATGGACATGACACTTAGAAAAGATGAGTGTGGCCAACTCGAGGTTGGGTTGAGTTTGTAGCGTAAACCTACCCGGAACCGACCGGCCTAACTAGCTGCTACAAACAATAGGACCCAATGTGAGAAGTTGGTCATGTTGTACCTTGGACCCGAGGTTGGACCAAGTTGTGGTGTAAAGCTACCCGGACCCGCCCGGCTTAACTAGTAACCACAACAAAGTCTAATGTGAGAGGTTAAGGCGCATTAATTAATTAATGTCTCAGGATTAGGGTTAAGTCATGGACCATTTAATACTTAACCAATTTGGGCTCGGTTGATTAATCGGGGTTAAGTCGTAAACTCACCGTTACACTTAACCAAGTTAATCCATGATTAGTGGAAGGGTTAAACCATACTTAACCCACTAGAGGAATCCTAGCAATGGGGGTCCACTCCTTCAGTAATCCCTAGTTTGTATCATCATGGCCCTAGGGACTAGGCTAGGGTGGGGGCACGATTACTGAACTGGAGATAAGGGGCCAAAAAGCGACGGCCGTGGTACGCCGGTGTAGTTCTGGGCGGACTCTGGTCGTGCACATAGTCCGTAGCCGGAGAAAACAAGCACGGGTACCGGTAGGGCGAGACTGTGCACTCATGTTTATGGTGTCCAGGGGTTGACACCCTAGGGCTTGATACACCCGACGGGTGGACCCAGCACAGTTCGACTACATTCATGGTTGGGCCGTATTGACACCAACACGTGACGAGTTAGGCTTAGGGAGCCGATCGATTAGACCGTTGGGTTGGACCTCGTGGTAGGGTCACTTCATGTTATTGGACCTCGTAGGAGGATCACTTCATATTATTGGGCCAAAGCTTGGGCCGTGGGATCAATACTTGTTTAATCAAGTCATGTTAGTTTGCTAGTACACCCGTGGTGCAAAACCTTAATCCTGATTATGCGATGACACCTTTATCTACCTTGATAGTTAATCATCATGTCGTTATCCTTATGTTCATACTTGCTGCTCATGACAGTTAACTTTATCAGTTTACATTGATTGTAGTAGGGCTTACTCAGTCTTTTTGACTGACCTGTTTTCTTTCGCCTCTTTTCTTCCGTTCCCCCCCCCCCCCCCCCAGGTTCTCAGGGAGGGAATACAGGAGCTTAGCTTGGATCCTACCTGCTTTCTTGGATAGCTCATGTATGCTTTGGACTTGAGCTCGCTATGGTTTTTCTGCTTTGGGGATAGCTACTTATGTTTTTCTGTTCAGTTTCAGATGATGTTGTTTTATGTACTAGACTTATTTATTTGGAAAATTGACATTATGATGTACTAGACTTGTGTTTGAAATGGTTTGAAAATCTTCCGCTGTTTTATCTATGTTATTTACTCTGATTACATACATATGTTCTTGTTCTGCCTTGATATATCATTATGCATGTTTACCTGATTCAAACGCCCCTCCAAAGTCAGAGTGCTTGCAAGAGTCACCCTGGCGGAGGCGGGGTGTTACATGCCCAGTCCAACATAAACCCTTTATTCGACTAATTTTTCGTGATAGTTTTAATCCTTTTTTCCTTCAGCGTAAAATAGAAATGGCAAACGAATCGCGATCATCTCAATCTCCGCCTGCGGTTTACGCTAATTTAGACGAAAACCTTAGCATCAGTACTCACAGCGATCTATTGGAAAAGGTTGCGGAAAAAAATTTGGAAACCCTAGTTGAAGCTGCCGCAATGTAACAAGCTGAAGTCGAAAACCTAGGTACTGAAAATCAATAAATTATTGATGGTCAGAATCGGGAATCTAGTAATGGAGAAAATCGCAATGGGCAACAGAACTGATACCGTTGATAGCCAATTTGTTGATCAAAGAGCGAATGAAGGAAAAAATGATACTGGTAATGAAGAAACAGAGGAACGATGTGTTTTTGAGAAGCAGACTGAAACAATTGATGGTAAAAATGAAGAAGAATTGCAGCTGGGAAAAAAATGATACTATTAGCACTGGAAATGAAGAACAAGGGAAATTTGGAATAGAAAGTGATACTTTGGATGCCAAAAATGTTGTAAAAAAACTGAAGAAAAGCGACAGAGTGATAAGTAAGGAGACTCATTTGAAAATGTTTAATGATCCCAAATATGTAGCAGAAAAGTCAAAGAAGAAAATAAGAGTTGATGAAAATAAGGTAATTGATATTCGTAGTAAGAAAATTTAGTAATGTTTTGTTTATATTGTCTAACAATAATGTTTAAATTGTGCAGGATAAAGAAGAAGGAAAACGGAAAACAGTTGAAGTTAATGATGCTGGAAACTTTGAAGAAAATTTTGTAAGTTAAAAATGATAACTTCAATGATATAAAACTGATAACTTGAATAGAGCTAAGTAATAAAAATGATACTTTGAATGCATAAAAACTGGTACTTTGATTCTGGAAACTGATTTTTAATTTGATATTAAAATGATTCCCATTCAGTTCACAAGTAAACACAAATACATTGAATATTGAAAAACTGATAATGAAATTTGTAAATATGTTTGTACATTAGAGTAATGTTTTTTTTTAATGCAATACATCGAACTGTGACAGTCAAAAATCTTAGTAGTCTATTATTTAATGTTTTTGTATTTGTTAACTAGGATGATGATTTTGTCAGTCCACGGCCAAGAGAAATTAAATCGGGTATATCAGTAAAGATTAGAGAAGAGGTAGTTGGAGATGACAAAACCAAACGTGAGACGGCTCTAGATGCGGTTTGCAAGCGTCTTTCAAAACGATAAGTATGATAAGAGAGAAGAAAGCGTTGACAAATAAGCAAATTGAGATTTTGAAACGAACAACATTTTATGATTTCTTTTGTATTTTTTATGAGAAAAAGATTTCATTGAAAGAGTGCAAGAAAAAAGCAGAGAATTTGGATATAGTGTACGCTTGCTACTCTGTTGATGAAGATGCTTTTCTGTTTGGTGATAGTAGAATGAAAATTTGTCCAGAAGATATTAGTTTACTATTTTACATGCCTTTTGAAGGTACTGATATAAACAATACACATAAAATGACTAGTAGAACTATACCAACCGAGTGCAAGGAATTCGTTTCAAGAAACTTTGGAAAATCGACTATCATTACAAGGAATTTAATGGAAAAAAGAATTAAAGACGAAGTAGGGAAGAATAAGAAGCAGTTTGAAGAAGATTTGCCACTAATCTTATTATGTTAATATTTCATACCTTTTTCTTTCCCAATAACCAACAAAAATTTAGATGGGGTTTATTTCCATTCATCGCCGATGTGCAGAAGATGAATTCAGTTTCATGGCTGAAAACTATTCATTCGAGTTTTACAAAATTTGTAAAAAGCTACATAAATAATCTGAGGGATATGGCCGGCTGTTCGATGCTTCCTTTGCTAAAATTTTTTGTACTGTATTTTTACTGTATATGTAGACATAAATTATAGAATTCAGTTATAACCTTGGTTTTTCTGTATATCCAGTATGTGATGTGCGAGAAAATAAGTCTAATTGCGCAAAGGAGAAACTTTGAGAAAAAAATCCCACGCTTCGCGAGGTGGGATCTAATGAAATTGAAGACCATAGTAACGAAGAAATTTTAGACATGTTCAAACCTGGACAGGTACGATTCTTAGTATGTCACTTTTAATCTCTTGCATGTATCGATTTAATGAGTTATTCTTTATGTTTCAGTAACTGGTTATCAGTTCTATGTCTCTGTAGGGTTCATTTTTGTGTTGTTAACATGTGTAGAATTTTTTTGGTATCAGTTTTATAATTTATTAGGGGTCAGTTTAATTTTTTCTCATCTTCAAAGTCCATGGGGATTTGTTTTTGTATATTGCAGTTATCATTTTATTTTTCGTTTTCAACTTCAGTTTCTGGTTATCATTTTTTACTTATTGTAGGTATCAGTTTTTTAATTTTTACCACTATACAGCTTGTAGTTATCATATTTTTTTTTGAATTGTAGTTATCAGTTTCTTTTTTCTCTTTAGTTCACAAGATTTCTGCACAAATACTAATTATTGACCCAAAAATTGTTGTCAGTTCATTATTTTAGTACCCAATTTAATGATTAAACTCCTGCATGTAATGAATCAAGGTTTTATTCTTTCCGATTTAATGTGCTAAGTATTTATCATTCTTCAAAGTGCATGGCTATCGGTTTTTGTAAAATGCAGTTATCCGTTTTGTTCTACAAATACATATTCAGTTTCTGGTTATCAGTTTTTATATATTGTAGGTATTAGTTTTTTATTTTTTTTTCACTTTACAGTTTGTAGTTATCATTTTCGTACTGTTGTAGTTATCAGTTTTATATTTTTTGTTTGTTCACATCACATCTGCACACATACAAATTGCTGGAAAAAAAATTGATATCAATTCAGTAATTTCCCATCCAATTCAGCCATGTTTCAATATGAAAATTGATTCATATAATGTGTAAATATTTACAGATAAAGGATATAGCAATAATTAAGTCGCATGAGGCATTACTTTTAGAGAATATGGAAAGTTTGGCAAGAAGATACACAACAAAATGAAATGTTGCTCAATCCAAAAAAAGAAAGTGTGGTCAATAGGTAGAAGAAGTGGAAAAAGTTGATAAAGACATGGAAAATAGAGTTCTAAAGTATCGCATCACAGAAATTGAGAAAGAAAACAAAGAATTAAAAAGATATTGGAAGGAAGAAAGGAATTTGAGAAGAAAACAGAGGAGGAGCTATGTAAACTTAAACAACAGATGAAAAAGCAGAAAGCTAACTTTGGAGATGAGAAAATGGATGATTGATTTGATTCAGAACCGACTATGATTGATTCGCGAAATCTTGAAAATAAGGAAAGTAATGAAATAACTCAAAATGAGTTGAATAATGAGAATGTAGACAAAGATAAAATGATGGAAAACATTACGAATGATGATGAAAAGTCTTCTAGAGGAAAAAACAAGTCAGTGGGAAAAGAAAATGAAACAACACCAATCTTGGTTACTGATAATGCCAATGATAGTGGGAGAATAGAAAAGGGTGTACAATCAATTGAAGAAATAGATCCTACGAACTTTAGTCTAAATTTGACTGCAGAAATTTCAAAGTTAAAAGTCGATGATGGGAATTGCAAAAGAACAGTAATAAAAAGAGTTAAAAAATTAGCTGCTAAGCCAACAAGTGCCAAACCACCTTCTTACATACTGAGAATGAAAGCAAGAAGAAGAACACAAAAAAGGAACGAGGAGTATGAATATTTTCTAAAAGCAAGGAAGAAAGCACGGGAAACACAAATGCGGGAAAAATAAGGTTCATGCAAAGGAAAAGAGGAAGAACTTCAACTTTCTTTGATTCATTTAGATGAAGAAAAATGCGGAAAAAAGCAGATAAATGAAGATGACAGAGAGCAAGAACAAACTGTAGAACCAGTAGAGCCAATAAATGTTGAAGAACCTTTATGGAAAGACTTACACTTATTGAAATGCAAAAAGGTGACAAAACATCTAAATGATGAGGAAGGAAGGATTGTAAGGAAATTTTACTCAATGTCAATAGCTGAGGAAAAATAAGTGTAATATTTTCATCTGTACTTGTAGAACGTACTAACAAGTATATTACCTGTTTGACTTTTAAATAATTAACAATCCATTCACTTGGCGAAATGATGATCGGTCAATGGGAGGATGTATTATTACGAAAGATATGCTAACGGAATTGCTGTGAGGTTCACTAACAGATGGCCAGGTAAACATATTTAACAAAATTAATTAATGATAACCATGTAAATTAAAAAATGATAACCAAAATTGATATCTTTTAGGTGATAAGTATAATGAATAGGATACTGATATATAAAAAATGTCAAAATGATACTTAGAAACTGGAACATATTGATTCAAATTGAGTCGTACTAAAACGGATACTTTTATAGACATAAAACTGCTAACTAGTTATTCTATTTAAAAAAATGATAGTGTAAATTATAAAAAACGGTAACATAGTAATTGGAAGTAATATTAAATTGATACCGTAAACATGATAAAAACATATCTATCAATAACAAAAACAAAATCTGATGTACTCCATTTTACAACATGATATATTGTTTGTGTAATATATTGTTTTCATTTTATAATCAGATTATCGACTGGTGCAGCCTTAAATGTGATTTAGCAGAAAACAATTATGCAATGTCTACATTGATGACAATAAGTTCAGTTACAATTTATAAAAAAAGTTGTTTTTATTATTCATGTCCTTAATACTTATTTAGATTAAATTTGAACTGCACATCAAGGCATTCTGGAAGGAAGGAGTTCAATTATTAAAAGTTTGGTTACTCCTTTCTTAAAAGAAGCAGCGTTGAACAATTTTACAGAAATAATCTACTTCCCAATGCATTTTAACTATCATTGGACATTGTTGACATTAGCATATCCAAAATGCATTAGGCGCACTATGATTATTTAAGACTAAGAAGATCTACCGAATTAAATAATCTTCATTTAAGGGAAGCATATGAAATGGTAAGGGAAATTGTAATGTATTTATTTTTTGTAATGTTGTACTAACGTATCTTCATTACAGTGAAATAAAGTTGAACAAATTCTGCAACAACTTTGGGTCGAGAATAAAATTGAAGATAAGAAGATTGAAGAAGGCGAAAATTTTCAAAGTCCATGCGCATAGCAGCATTCGGACTGGTAAAGTTATCTTTTTTTTTAGGTGGATCAAAAGTATTATCAGTTTCTACTGACAATTGATTGTAACCGACATAAATCAGTAATCATTTCACAAGAAAATTAACTGAATTTTCTGCTTTATTTTTTCTAAACATCATTACTTTTAATTCATATAGAGTGGACTGTGGGATATTCGTCATCATAAATATGATATCGGACAACAGAGCTGCAACTCCGTTGAAGGTCACAAAAGATAAGATGGATAAAATAAGAGCACTGAATGTGCGTGAAATCATTGCAGTTCATGCTTGCAGCTGTAATTTGATTAGATTCATCACTGGACTGAGCAAAAAGATGGAAAGAAAATGATTGAAAAAATGACTAAAACAGTTTCGTATATTGTATTTGATTTGAAAACAGTGTTTTTATTTTAGTTTTAAATTTAAGCAGCTTATAATGTTTCGAATTTCAGTATTGACTGGATTGATGTGTGAAATACTAATGTTGGTTATGTACATAATGGTGAATTTTCATATTGACACACTGATGAATTGGATGGAAAATTACTGAATTGATATTTTTTTTCCAGTAATTTGTATGTGTGCAGATGTGATGTGAACAAACAAAAAATATAAAACTGATAACTACAACAGTACGAAAATGGTAATTACAAACTGTAAAGTGAAAAACAAATCAAAAACTGATACCTACAATATATAAAAACTGATAACCAGAAACTGAATATGTATTTGTAGAACAAAACTGATAACTGCATTTTACAAAAACTGATACCCATGCACTTAGCACATTAAATCGAAAAGAATAAAGCCTTGACTCATTACATGCATGAGTTTAATCACTAAATTGGATACTAAAATAATGAACTGACAACAATTTTTCGGTCAATAATTAGTATTTATGCAGAAATCTTGTGAACTAAAGAAAAAAAAGAAACTAATAACTACAATTCAAAAAATGATAACTACAAGCTGTATAGTGGTAAAATTAAAAAACTGATACCTACAATAAGTAAAAAATGATAATTAGAAACTGAAGTTGAAAATGGAAAACAAAATTGATAACTGTAGTATACAAAAATAGATACCCATGGACTTTGAAGATGAGAAAAAATTAAACTGACCCCTAACAAATTATAAAACTGATACCAAAAAATTTCTACACATGTTAACAACACAAAAATGAACCCTATAGAGACATAGAACTGATAACCAGTTACTGAAACATAAAGAATAACTCATTAAATCGATACATGCAAGAGATTAAAAGTGATATTCAACATGCAGATCGAATTTCATTGATCATAACAACATGATATCACATAATATCAACAACACTTCAGTGTAAATATAAAATAGGAAAAAGGTAACCTAAGAAGAATTGTTATTAAAAATGTAGATTATTGTGCACATTTGCAAAGTATCAAACATTAATTTGCTAACGTATATAGGTTTGCTTGAAGAGAATATATGCAAATACATATTATCCGTGGAACAAATAAAATGAAAATCAGTTTTTATTTTTGGATGCTTGACTATTGTGCTTATTGTGGCCATATTCATTGCACACTCTACATCTGTTTTGCTTGTTTTGGAAATATGCAAATCCTCCTTTTCTTTTTGATGAAGGTCTCCCGACTCCACGTTTATCCTTGGGTGGTTTAATTACTGAATCATTACTTGAATCAACATCAGGTTTGTCGTATGTAGGTATAAGATCTATTGTATTACTGTATGAAAATCGGTAAGCTTCCACAGTGAAATAGTGCTCAATGAAATCATATACATTTAATTTCACTTTATTAATGCATTTTATCGCCTGAGCACGTGGAAAACCCATCACCTTCCATTGATTACAGCTACATATCCAGTTTTTAAGATCAATACGATGAGAAATTGGTGATTTCACTTCAAAAAGGAATTCAGAAGCCTTGAATACATCCCAGCCAAAACCTTCTTCAACTAAATCTTTTAATCGACTTTCCATTGTTGGACATAAAACGAAAGTCCATAAGCGGGATTCCTCTCTACGTTTATCCATTTGCTTCATGATTTTTATACGTATTCCATCCAAACAAGAAGTAATAGGCAACGCCCGCTCATCTAAAATCCAGCTATTGAAACTTTCAGCCACGTTAGAGCTATACTCACCATACCTTTTACCTCAAAATAACAAGTCAGACCATTATCAAACGGTTTGTCTCTCAAAAAATTAGCCACTGTAGGACCACCAATTTGTAAAAACTTAGAATGAGCAACTTGAAACTCATGAACATTAGATGCTCGAGAACATGTCCAGAACAATTCCACAATCGAAATATGTGCATTTTTGGACTTAATAGCAGAAAGCAAATTTTGTTCCATGTGAAGGTAGCAATAACTATGGTATGAAGTGGGAAGCCATCGTGAACACCAAGAAAACCTTGATGTCAATCGAACATAAAAACCAAATTACGATCTTCGTTAAGCATTTTCTTCAAATGAGTTAAAAACCAACTCTAATTCTCCACATTATCTACTGAAACTATGGCCATAGTTAGAGGGAAGAAACCTGCAAACAAATTATGAATAAAAATTCAAAAATAATCCATGATTGAAAAAAAACTGATAACTTCAGACATAAAAATAAGATAAATAAACATTGCATAATACAAACTGATAACTGCAAACAACCAACACTGATGCTTAAAATCTAGGTATGATAAAAACTGATACCTAGGTACGTATTAAAATGCTACCTACAAACTATACACTAAAAATAGAGAACAAACTGATATCATAATGCCAATAAAATTGATACCTAATATCTGCAAAACTAAACAATGATACTGTAAAAAATATTAAACTGATACCTTAGAAAATATACTAGAGAAAACTAATCCTATAGAATCCAAATCGTACCATATGTATTTGTACATAATCTAAAATTATTTTAAAATAATACCTTGGTTGCCATTCTTCGTTGTAGCACCCATCAAGACTCCTGGCCTCCCTTTCAAATGGGTACCATCTAAAAATATCATAGGCCGACAATGTTTGAAGCTAAGAATACAAGCACCTAAATCAACAAACATTCTCTCAAACTGATTTGTAGAAAAGTTAACATTCATAGCGACATAAGAACCCGGATTGTGAGTCTGTAGTGCATCAAAACACCAAGACAAATTATTGTACGACATTGCATCATTACCATACAATTTCATTAAAGCTAGTTGCATTCCATCGTAAGCATAGGAGTAAGACAAATTCATTATGTCTTTCGGTTTCTTACTCGGGTGATCTCTAATTTCATTTATTATCAATGATTTAACAAATGAGTTAAATAGAGTAGGGTTTTTAAATTTGTTAGACCCCCTCCGCAAGAATGTTCAGAAACCAAATTTCTAATGAAAAACCTACGTAGTTGGCCAACATCACAAGAAACATGTACTTTAAACATACAACCAGAAGAAGACAATGAGCAAATAGCTGTGATCCTAGTAGCACTATTCTTAAGATAATGTAAATCATGACCTGATTTAATTTGATAGGCCATTAAGAATTCTCTGAACTGATTGGTGTCTCCGAAACAAAAACCGGTAACATCAATTTTTTTTAATGTAGATCCTCTTTTCATTAAATCTTTTAAGTAACTCTTCCTATGAACGACAATGTTCGCACGTAAATATTGATCAGAAGACGAAATAATTGAAACGTTAGTAGAAAGTGCAGAAGAACCATAATTCACACTTTCCAACAGAAATTCCTTCAACTTAACATCAAAACAGAAAAAAGCAGTCTTCTTATGTAAATGAAATAAAACGATATTTTGATGATCAGAGTCACCCTCAACGATTTTAGTTCTATGCCCAAGTACATAGCTAATTTCAATTGACTTAGGAGTAAATTGAGACCAATACTCACATATTTCGGTTTGCAAATCATACAATGAGCAATTAACTGACAACCGAGTACTGAAAGAGGTATCGTTGAAGAAAAGCACGATAAGGAGAGTACCTTCACCACTGGAACAAATAAGTAATGTGAAAAAATCAGTTAGCCAAGTAAAAAGATGCAAACATATACCAAAAAATAATAAAACATGGGTAATACATTAAAAATGATACCTAAAAAAATAGTAAAATGATACCTACAAACTGCTGCACTTTCAAAAGAAAGGGAAGAAATTGATACCATAAAAATTACTAAAATGATAACTAAAAACTGATTTAGTTAAGTTTTCCTAAAAACAATCCTAACGAAAAAACAATCAAAGTAACAATTATACTTATTTAGATTAAAACAAGTTTTAATCTAAAACAGATTTAATTCAGCAATGCATTTACAAACCAATTACAACATTAAAAAATACAAGAATAAAAGTAATGAATTAAACAAAAAAATTGAAATCTAAAAAAAGTAAAAACTAATACCTGCTGGTATTACCAGTAAAATCCATGAATTACCGATAAAGTAGTAAAAACCAATCGAAAATAGTGAAAGAATCGTATGATAAACGCAAATTGAATCGATAAAATCATCCCTAAACCTAATGTGCAATTGATTTTCCTGCACAATTCTTGAGAGATCGATTTTTCGTTCAGAATTGCGCGTTGAATTACGATTTCAGATCTCGTTGGTTTTATGTGATCAGTAAATAAATTTGATTTGAAAATATGGAAGAATAAGAATAGCGATCAATAGCAGCAAGATACAAATTTTCTTCGACGAGAGATAGTTGATGAAAGAAGGAAATAGCGCGCCTGATTTACGAATCAAAAGTTTGCTGAATGAAGGAAATAGCGCACGTGAAGTAGAAAAGAATTATATATTGTCCTTATAAGATAAATTTAAGCGGGTTGTCCTTATGGTTAAAAAAGTCTTCAATTTTGTCCTTTTAAATATTTTCCTGAATTCAAAATCCTGTAAGCATTTAAAACCAGTTTTATATATGTATATATAAATAAATATTAATAGAGTTAGGTCTAAAAACAAAATCAAAACAGGTTGATTTTAAGTGAATGTTATTGATTTAATATTTTGAGGTGTATACTATCTAATGATCATATTTTGATCCATGACAATTTTACATTCAGTAAGACTGTTTTATCCTCTGTTTTAGTTCAAAATGCATATATTCATTTGATTTTAAAATGCATACTGATTTGCATTTTACATTCTACTTGCTACTATATGAATATAAAATATATTCATAAATAGAATCTAAAATATAAATAAAAATTCTTGTAACCTGGTGTGTGTGTGTGTGTGTGTGTGTGTGTGTGTGTGTCTGTGTATACACACACACACACACACACACATATATATATATATATAATACAAGTTACTTAATATAATATTTTTTCATACAATGTAATACATATGTTTGATAAGTTTATGAACACTTTGGTATTTTGTTTTTTGAATACCACCACAAATTTGGTTTGCAATGGTAGATGTATATATAAGGAATATATTAAATATGTTTTGTTATAAATACACTATCATCATACCGGATTCAATATTGTATTAAATCCAGAACAGATCATAGTTCTATACATTAGGCTTGTCCCAATGATTAAAGGCCATATGCATGTTATTAGTTTTCACTCTGTTCCATTTTCATTCGTGTTTCATTTTGGTTTTAGAACTTGAAGTGATATATGTATATATAAATGTATAAATATACATATGTAAGTCAGTGTTAAATTGTAATCAGAATTGTTAACATTCTGTAATATTTTTTATTCTGGAATCAAAAGCCCCTGTTATGATTGATACTTTTGATCTTTGTAATTAATTCGTAGGTTTAATCTTGATATAAAATAGAACCATTTGTTTTATATGTCAGATTTTGGCTATCTATTCTATGCTTATTAAACATATTTTTACTTTTGTAACTGTATATCTCATTCCTGTTAGACAGGAAATCAAATTAGCTGAAAAACTTAAAACAATATTTTGGTTCTATTGGTTTAACTCAAAGCATTTTGTAGATTAAACTTACTTCGTGGCAAATCCATTTTGCAAGTACTCACTATTTTCATAACTGAAACACGTGTATATGTTTGTTTAACACTAAGTGAATAGCTAAAATTCCTGCAAAATTAGCTTTGGGTCTGAGCTAAATACATGTATATATGTATCATGCCTGAAACATTTAGCTTAGTTTGATAACCCGATTTAAAACTATATATATATATAATTCAAATAGCCGATTCGTTACAATATCTTGATGGTGTTTATTTCTCAATGGTACTCGAAAGTTTAAGACAGTTTGAATATTTTGAAAAGGGAATATTGATCACTGCATAGATTAACACCAGATTGGCAATTTGAACTTGCCCACCAACATATACAAATTTGTTAATATTACTTACATATATATTTGATATATATGTTTGAATTTGAACAGTGATATATATACACATATGTGTGTGTTTGTGCGTGTGTTTGTGTATTGATATACATTTATTTTCAAAGTGAATGAAAAATCTGTTATTTATTTGTAAATATTGCAGATTCAACCTTTGATATTGGGCTCAATATGACTGAACCAATTGGCGCAAGGATGGACTTGTTAATGCAGGTACAGTCGAACTTCCAAAACCAAGTCAAACTTGGTAGGTTTATAGAAACTTAATCTGTAGCACTATGTATAAAGATACATAGAAAAATTTTGATTGAATGTGTTGATTTGTACATATATGTCTTAATATTAGCACTGTATCTCCATGTAAGTTGTTGTTTTGATTAGGATAGATTTGAATACTTAGTAACGTGTAAGATATATTATGATAGGGTCTGACCCTAAATGTACAAAAAGGTTGTTCAGTGTATTTTTTTTATTGATCTGAAATGTTTGGTTTGATCTTTGTATAAGTATTACTGCATACCATCCGTTTATGTAATTTTGTTTTAATTGCATAATAAGTTATATGTACAGATACATACATGTGCCATTAATTCTAAAATCCGAGTATTTATTCCTATTTCAAAATGTTAGAAATATTTATGTATATATATTGTTTTGGACAGTGTATATCTGGGAGATAGAAGTTTTATAACATATGATCTTATAATGGTTTTATAATAGACTGAATGCTACATATATGTGAAGAATAAAATTGGTTAATAAAGAATCCATTTAATAATCGAATATTGTATTTTATAAAAAAGGTTAAAATAACCAATAGTTTTGAAATGTTGGAAAGTAATATAGGCATGAATCCTATATAACACTGAATTTAAACATATAAATGATTCATAGATATGTACATATTATCTAAATCCAATTAATATTACGAATATAAAATACATATATTTGATATATGTAAACAACTCTAATATCGTTTTCCGCTACGAATCATAAAATTCCCTTTAAAGCTAATTTTTTACATTAAGTCATGGTGAGGTTTTCCAGTAATACACTCATTAATCTCCAATCTGATTGGATGTAGGTAATGCCAAAGCATTGTGCATCCATTTATTTTGGTTATATGCGACGGAGTAAAAGTGATACTTGAATTGTATTATTGGGTTTGACTTAACTACGCTGCATAATAAGATTATGGCTTAGAGACAACAGTGAATTATTCTATATATTGAGCAAATGAATAATGCTGAACAAAATGTTCATCATGCGATCCAAGAGTTATATGTATGATATAATTGACATAAGATGTTTTCCTAAAAGGATGGCGTTTGGGGATTAGCCAAAACTAGGTCAAGGCATGACTAGATATGGATCTTGGAACACTATTACATATATATATATATATATATAGAGAGAGAGAGAGAGAGAGAGAGAGGATGTTAATTTAAGTGGCAGCGTATTTTAGTTTAAATTATCCATTTATGTTAATATAAATTTTGATTGTCAAAAACTTGAATTTGTATTATATAAATATTAAAGAGTCAGCCATTATTTATTATCTACTGCAAATACTGAATAATAAATAACTCCGATAATTTAAATTAATCCTTGAGAAGGATAAATTGAATTATATCATTTTTCTTAACTAACATTGAAATTTGAGGATTGTCCTCAAACAAACTAAACGTAATTGTTCTATAAATACCGAAGATCTAAAATAAAAGTCGAAGTATGACTTCAACCGAATAGGATATAAATGTTATAAAATCTACTTATACATCTCTAGTATTAGATACTATGAATCACATAAATGTATGTAAATTTACAAAAATTGCAAAATAAGTAGAAATCTGATAAAAGTACAAGAGGAGTCAGATTGGAAATGAAGCAAATGTCAATGGATTATGCGTAGGAAGTTGATTCTTGTTCAATATACTAGCTTAATTAAATTAGTAAAATAATTGTAATTATGAAATTCCATTTGTATTAATGTCATTATAAATCTTATTCAGACAAGTTTGAATTTCATTTGTAATAAAAGAACAATTGTTATTCATTTATTTAAATGAAATATTTCATGGAATTTCACAAATAGTTAATGATATTAATAAATCTTTAACTATGATATGTTTGACATATATATATACTGAGCAGATTAAATTTGATGATTTAACTCCAGCACACCTTTAGCATTGCCAGTTAGCCCATATAAGTAAGAAAAACGTATCAAAGCTCCATTATGATGGAATTTTGAAATAATTTGACTTCGAATCATATAAAGACTGCATATGTTGTTTATTAGGCAAGTAACTTAATCACTTTTCACCTGATAAAGTGAATGGGTGATATGTATTGGGTCTCGTACATAATAATGTATATGAAGCAATGAATACATAATCTAAAGGTAGGTTTTATTACTTCATTATATTTACTAATGATGTCAGTCGATATAGATATGTGTATTTTATGAAACACAAATCAGAACCATTGAAAAGTTCAAAGAACTCAAGAATTGAAGTTCAAAAACCAATTTTGATAGAAATTAAATTCTCTTCGAACAGATCAAAGAGATTATTTAAGCAACCTATTTTATCTAGATGAGTTTGAAATTGTTTCACAACACACTCCATCTAGTACACCATATTGGAATAGTGTGTCTGAAATGAGAAATTGCACCTTAGTATGACTAATGATAAGTCATATAGATCTTCCTATAAATTAAATTTAGAACAATTGCATTTAATCCTGTTAAAACAGGTTTGAAGACGCCATATAAGATATGGACTAGGAAATGTCCTAGTGTGTCCAATGCGAAGATTTGGAATGCAAAGACGCTTATTAAACACCATTCCTCTGATAAGATTGAACACAAATCTAAAAATTATTTTATGGAATATCTAAAAGAAGCAAAAGGATATTATCTCTATAAATCCTTGAGAATAAAATGTTTATTACTTGAATTGATATTCTTTTAAAGGAGAGCCAGTCTCTTAGATACAAGGGAATGAAATAGAATTCGAAATGTCTCGGAAATGACAAAATACTATTAAATCTTGTGTAGACAAGAAATTGAGTGGGAGTGCCACAATAATCCTAATGTTATATTGATAAGACATTAATATTTGAGGATATTGTTAGTTATTAAAACAAGAAATAGATACTGATTCTGAAAATGTTTGGATTAAGAAGTTCATAACTGAACTTAATTCATTGTTGGTCCAATGATTTACGTTAAGATAACAATATGGCTTTTGCTCAGGCCTAAGACCTTAAACTCACTATTGATCCAAACATACATCTAAGAAATATAATTCTTATGTGAAGTTCTTGTTGGATCTAGATTAACCCTAGAGGGGTGAATAGGGTTTGTCATAGTTTATCGCCGAATTAAAAAATCTAACAGGATAAAAAATAATAAACAGATCACAGAATGCAGCAGAAATAAAAAGCAGAAAGGAAATAACACACATAGATACCCAGCTTCGGCAAAACTCTGCCTACTGCTGCATTCCTAAGGTTTCTACTAGGTGATAGAACAGATCCCGCTTACAAGACCATGTAAACTCGCACTCCCTACTCCTGTACTAACCATACGCTCAAAACCCTAGATTGGTCTATATCCACTAGACCAGATTTTCCCCTAGTTTTACAGACACTAGTAAACTGTCAGTTAATCCCTAACTAATTCCCTAGTACTTTACAAACACTAGAAACTGATGAATCAATTACAAAAGAAACTAGAAAAATACATAAAAAATAAACAAAGAAAGACCCTAAAAACCAAATTAATCCTCCCCTTTTATAAACTTGGCTTAGCCAAGAATAAACTAGGACGGCCCGTCCATTTCTTTACTATTCTTATTACTTTACCTTTTCAATGAAAATGGCGGCATGAAAAATAGGGTTTCCTTCTCTAGTGCTCCAAATCCAATCGATGCTTGATGGAAATGATGTCGAGTTTTATCTGATTGCTCCAATGTTTTGCGTTGCTTTCTCGATCGATTTGGCGATGTTGTGGCGATTGAATCCCAGATGGAATTTTGTGAGTTCTCTGACTTTCCTCTCTTTGAATTTGTTGTTTTTGGATTCGATGCTTTTTCCAGTGATGTATTGGTGCTTTTACAGGGATTAGAAAACCCTAGAAACTTTGATTTCAATATGACTTGGCCTGATCATTTGCGTGATTCCCCTTTTGGTTTGCTCGATTTAAATGGCTTTCTCTTTTTGACATCCTTGGCTTTGAATTGATTGAATGCGTGGCCTTTGGAAATCAATTTTGAACTTCAAATTTGTGGAATTGTTTTGTTGCCAAATATTTCGTTCAAATCAGAAAATAAAACTTAATTTGTTTCATGTCACAGATGCTGTGATTTTTCTGCATGATTTATTGATTCCACTAATTTAGATTATGCCCAAAAGAAATTCTCCATAAATTGTGCCTTGAAGTGAATGATTGTGTGAAAATTGTTTTGCTTAACAAAAACTGGAAATCAATTTTGCTGCCCAAAAATACTTGTTCAAAAACAGAAAATTTTGAAACATTCCTTGATTTTAAAATAGCCATAATTGTCACATTTGAGTTAACAGAATACCTGCTCTGATACCACATGGTGTCTCTATTTACGAGGAGACACCATTACTCTAATTACGAGGAGACACCATTACTGGACTGACTCTCGCTATACTAACAACTAGGAGACACCGTTACTCTAGAGTTAACAGAATATATGCTCTGATACCACATGGTGTCTCTATTTACGAGGAATTTTAAATCACCCGGTGGCCACTAAAGATACCTCAGACACTGGTTTCACGTCCTGCCTCTCGACACGGACAACCACCCACGAGCATGTAGGGGCAAGAGTCAATACTTCGCCACATGATCATACTGCGAGAACCCCCTATCATGCTGTTACCTTAAACCAGCTCTGATACCACTTGTTGGATCTAGATTAACCCTAAAGGGGGGTGAATAGGGTTTATCACAGTTTATCGCTGAATTATAAAATATAACAGGATATAAAATAATAAATAGATCACATAATGCAGCAGGAATAAAAAGCAAAAAGGAAATAACACACAGAGATACCCAGCTTCGGCAAAACCCTGCCTACTGCTGCATTCCTAAGGTTTCTACTAGGTGATAGAACAGATCCCGCTTACAAGACCATGTAAACTCGCACTTCCTGCTCCTGTACTAACCCTACGCTCAAAACCTTACACTGGTCTATATCCACTAGACCAGATTTTCCCCTAGTTTTACAGACACTAGTAAACTGTCAGTTAATCCCTAACTGATTCCCTAGTATTTTACAAACACTAGAAACTGATGAATTGGTTACAAAAGAAACTAGAACAATACATAAAAAATAAACAAAGAAAGACCCTAAAAACAAATTTAATCCTCCCCTTTTATAAACTTGGCTTAGCCAAGAATAAACTAGGTCGGTCCGTCCATTTCTTTACTATTCTGATTACTTTCCCTTTTCAATGAAATTGGCGGCATGAAAAATAGGGTTTCCTTCTCTAATGCTCCAAATCCAATCGATGCTTGATGGAAATGATGTCGAGTTTTATATGATTGCTCTAATGTTTTGTGTTGCTTTCTCGATCGATTTGGCGATGTTGTGGTGATCGAATCCCAAATGGAATTTTGTGAGTTCTCTGACTTTCCTCTCTTTGAATTTGTTGTTTTTGGATTCGATGTTTTTGCCAGTGATGTATTGGTGCTTTTATAAGGATTAGAAAACCCTAGAAACTTTGATTTCAATATGACTTGGCCTGATCATTTGTGTGATTCCCCTTTTGGTTTGCTCGATTTAAATGGCTTTCTCTTTTTGACATCATTGGATTTGAATTGATTGAATGCGTGGCCTTTGGAAATCAATTTTGAACTTCAAATTTGTGGAATTGTTTTGTTGCCAAATATTTCGTTCAAATCAGAAAACAAAACTTAATTTGTTTCATGTCACAGATGCTGTGATTTTTCTGCATGATTTATTGATTCCACTGATTTAGATTGTGCCCAAAAGAAATTCTCCATAAATTGTGCCTTCAAATGAATGATTGTGTGAAAATTGTTTTGCTTAACTAAAACTGGAAATAAATTTTGTTGCCTAAAAATATTTGTTCAAAAACACAATATTTTGAAATGTTCCTTGATTTGAAAACAGCCATGAATGTCACATTTGAGTTTCTGGAAATCAAATCCTTGTTTGAATTATTGCCAAAAACACTTCATCGAATTAAATCTGCATTGTAAAACTGGAAAGAATAGAACACATTTGAAATTTGACTTGCCAAATAATGCTTTCTCATTTATTTGCAATTCAAAACGGGAAATTTTGAAATTGCATGCCAAAGTTATTTACTGAGATATTTCTGCTCCTTGTATCATAACTAGAAAAATTTGCAATGAAAAAACTGATTTGCAAAATTGTTTTCTTGCCACCATTACCTGTACTGATTTAGAAAAATCTGCAAGACAAAAAACATTTCCAATTTTGTCATATCTGAAATGAATTCAAAAATGTTTCTTGCCAAATATAAATGGTCAACCACCATTGAAACTGCACTATTATTCTACAGCATGCATGTATGTATGCTCCATGATAATTTGTTATATGTTTCCATGAATTGTTGCCATAATCGAATTCAGCTGGAAATAAATATGAATGTGATTTTGCCCCACCTTTGCTTGATTGATTAGTTTCTCAAAAATTATTCTTTCCAGTAAAAAAAACTTTGCTAAATATGCAGTTCCTTGAATGCTTTGTCAAAAACTGGAAACAGATTTTCCAGAAACATTTTTGTTATATATCCCTTCATTTCTGTTTTACTTCCCATTACCAAATGTTGATAACATGCTAGCTGAACTGTTTTGTGCATTTCCAAATGCCATGTAGAGAAATGCAAATTCATTTGTTGTGTATAAGGTACAGATCCACCATTCATACGTGTATTGGCTTTACCATGATTGTTGCACATGCTATGCTTCACTTGAATCGCACCGTTTCACCCATGCTTGAGCACACAGATCCATTCTTACTTATACATATTTCTGCTGCTGAATCTTGTTTACATTAGCTTGTGCATCCCTTATTGTCCTGCTGCTATCATGCTACTGCTTAATTTATCTATCATGCAAAAACAGAACTGATCTTGCATGAGGATCACTTGCATATGAATGATTTTCCATATTTGTCATGTTGATCTGCCTTGTGATTTTCCTTGATCTTGAGTTGATCTCTCATGTTTGTCACACGTTAATTTTTTTTATTTTGGGCTGATATGGATTTTTTTTGTGTTCCAGAATTGCAATATGAATGAGTAAAATGCTGTAGTAATGCAATGACTGTATACTAGAGTGATGAGCGTTGTAGTGAGGAACAAATGTACAAAATGAGAAAAATTGTACTGATATTTGTAATAAACAAATTTGATTGAAATAAAATATTAGTTTATTATGTTCAAACAAATTTGTCTATCATATTCAATTTGTTTACGAGTACAATATAATGTCAAATAATATATGTGAATATACAATAGTGGAGTTAGAATGTTGTACTATTTCAGATGTTGAAATAAAGTATTTAATTGAATAAATATACTGTGAATATATTCAATTGTGTATAATAGTATATTATTCAACAAATATTTATTTCTTTAAAACGGTTAAAATAAAATAGTACAATTACAAACACATTTAAATAATATCATATGTTTGTTATCATCAAACAAAAATCATAGAATTATTAGACAAATAGTTTTCACAGAGGAAATGAATATATCTGCAAAGTTGCAAAAGTGGAAATGTTGCAGACCTACTGAGTTAAAATTTGAAGCAGTAGAAGTTTAATAGTCATATTGGTTTCATGAGTATACGATACATGAATGATTGACTCTAGTGAAAGTGGGAGATTGTTAGACTTTATGCCTTAGAGGCAATCCATTTGATGTGATTGATAACATTGTTGATGTTATTATTTTGTTTGGAAGAGAATATTCTGTTGTGTTATATGTACAGTGCGTAATATAATTATTAACATAATAGAAGTCCTAAGAATAACAATACGGATTTATATAGTCCAAGCAAGTGGCTTAAACTTGAGATTATATAATATGTTAAGTATTGCAATTCTTAAATGTGCTTAGTCAAGTTTTATTGTATACAAAGGACGACAATAAAACGTTGAGATTAGCATGTTGATTGACTGATGATCACATCTCATTGATCACTAATATACGAGATATTAATGTCAAAAACATAAATATGTATTGGAGAATATCGTATTGGGCTGACCCAACCTGAGAAAAACTACTTGGAATATAATTAATTGTATCATAAGTTATTCTCATAGTGGAAGTGATGTAATGGTCCTCAGACCTGAAATCATTATAATTTTATTCGAGGATATTTGTGTTTTGATATCATCTAAAGTTACTCGTGACAAAGCAACGATAACGGTGATTATTGGACACATCTCGAATTGAATGAAAATTATGAATGATCTAGATGGAATTTAACCATATAATATATATATATATATACATTTGTAGTGATATCTATGGGTTAAGTGAGACTGTGAAATGCATGGCCGTGCTCAAATATTGATTTGTTTAAACAGTCTACTCATCTATCAAGATAAATGGATTAATATATAAAGAGAATGATACAATCCATGTCTCGAATTTAATCCTGGATATATTTGTTAAACGGATTATATTACATTGACAAACTGGTCATAGATTGGTTGCATCAAATCGTTGATCTTATTATAACTTGGGTAGCCGCGACGTATTGCTAGATGCCAATCATTGTTTATGATTTTAAATACGAGTTAAAATCATGGGTACTTTTGCTCCACGTCCCTATTATGTTTGAAATGCAAGCCACGTCCCTCCCAAACTTTACATTCAAACCCGCCCCCTATTTTTAAAGTTCCGCTCCCTATTTTGCTAACTTCCGCCTTTTACATTTTCTAGCCAGAATTTTATGCGCTGACATTAAAAAAAAAAATCTGAATTCTGGAAATGTCCACATAAATCCTTGCAAATTAAAAAAAATTGCATACATATGTGCAACTTTTACCAATAGTTGCACACATGTATGCAACTATTGCATACGCTGTTTGTGTTGAAAAATCTGGACGGAAACTTGCATACGTGTGTGCAATTATTGTGAAATACTTGCACACTTGTATGCAAGTAATTCATGAAGAAAAGTTAACTGAATTTTTAACTGTGGATTGTTGCATGCATGTGTGCTACTTTTATGTTTTATCTGCATATCTGAAGGCAAATAAGCTCGAACTGATTTGCAAGTGTGTAAATTGTGGCATATTTTCATGCAAGAATTTTGCTATATTGGCGCAGATGTATGCAAGTATTTTCAATACAAATGCATAACTAAAATGCTTGCACAATTGTATGCATGAAAATCCAAATATGTGCATACTAATATGCATTTAACTGTTGTTTTTTGTTTTTTGGTTTTGACGTGGTTTTTGATGTTTTTTTGGTCTAAATTTTTTTGTTTGTTTACCCGTTTTAATTAAATACGAATTTACGTAATTTTTTTTACTGAATTTTCAAAAAATAGGGACTAAATTTACAATAAGTTTATGACCGTCTGGAAAAGTGAAGGACCGTTGTTAATAAAAGAAAAATCATTGCCAACGTTGTAATAACTTATAGGGTCACACATAAAAACGTCTGGAAAAGTGAAGGACCGTTGTTAATAAAAGAAAAATCAAAATGTTGATATTTTCCTTTGTTTTGAAATGGTATAAGGGTACGTCACCCTATTTATGTCACCTTCTTTTCTCTCGTTTTAACAAATTAAAAGGGCCGACCTTATCCTTATTATCATTACAACGCAAAATTACAACGATATTAAATTGGGGAAATTAAACCTTAATTCCTTCTCGGCTAGCATCGAGCTTTTCAAATTCGATTTGTACCATGAAATCAAAGGAAGAAGTTAGTGGGTACTTGTAGAGGTGCAGCGTATGTCGTGCTTAAGGATTCGATCGATCTCCATCAGACCCAATTCAGATTCGCGGATTCAGCAGGTGGTAAGATTTAATTTCGGTTTACCATTTAGTCGTAAGATCTAGTTATAAATAGATCAGATTTATAAACTATAGGTTACGATTTGATTGATTACACCTTTCAAAATTATAATAAATGATTTGAAAAGTTTTTGGATGGAATGTTCCGAGTTTTGAAAAGATAAAAGATAATTTTATCTGAATAAGTTGTTTAACAATTAGAATAAAGAATCTAGTAGTTTTAAAATAACATATTTGATTGGGAAGGGTTTTAATATAGCCAGAGCATCTTGATGACGGACTTGATCACTTTGTTGACAACCTCGAATTGCCCACTGGCTTGCGGATGAGCTATTACAGAGAATCTCTTTTTGATGTTGTGTTGTTGGCAGAAAGTTTTGAACTCGGCGCTCTCGAATTGGTTCCCATTGTCGAAGATGATAGCTTAAGAGACTCCATATCAAGTGATGATATTACGGACGACGAAGTTGATCACTTTCTTAGTAGTGATTATAGTGAGGGACTCAGCTTATACTATTTGGTGAAGTAATCAACTACGATGATAACATAGCGTGCTCCGCCTCTAGCCGTTGGCAAAGTTCCGATGATATCTATTCCCCATATGGAAAATGACCAATGAATGACCATCTATGTCAGCTCGATGGGTGGGGCCTTAGGAATCTTTGAAAACCTCTGGCATTGTTCGCACTTGCTTGAATAATCCATGGCATCTTGATCGAGCGTGGGCCGGAAGTAACCATATTTGAGAATCTTTCTTGCCAGAGTTTGCCCTCGATTTGGTCACCGCATTCGCCTTCATACACGTACAATAGCACACAGTTGGAATCGTTGTGGGCAAAACAACAGTGCAACGGAACTAAGAATCCTCTTTGATAGAGCACTCCATTTTAGATGATGTAGCAAGATGAATTGCGAGTGAGTGCTCATATTTCCTTATAGTGCTCAAGGAGGATTTTTTATTGTAGGTAATTCTTGATTGGGGTCATCCAGGACTTGGGTTTGGGCTCGGTCTCTGTCATTGTTTTCGAATCAGTCTGCATCTGATCGATGCTCAGAGAGTTGAGCACTTCGAATAGGGCTAGCCCCAAGAGTTGTGCAACCCCAGAGCTCGCCAGTTGGCTAATGAATTAGCTTTCTCATTTTCCTCTCGAGGGATTTGTGGGAGCTTGATAGTTGTTGCGGCCGCCAGCTTTGTCGTTGTTTTGCTTCGGCTCGTATGGGGCGGCCCCCTTACACTTGTCGGAAGATTCTCCGACTGTTTTCCTTTGACACTGTCTTTGACGGTGTCAGTGTGTGGGTTGTTATGGTGGCTGCCTTGGGTAGTCCTGTTGCGTCGAGCTTCCTTTTGATATAGGAATTGTTAGGTTTTCTCGTGGAAGGCCTCTAGATTCTTTGGCTATCTTCTGCCAATCCATGCTTCAAATTCGGAGTCAGCGAGGACGCCTTTGCCGAGTTGGACAAGGGTTGTACGAGGTTCCGGATCGTCAACCTCAGCGAGGGCAGTGTTGAAATTCTCTGGGTAGCTTTTAAGGGTTTCTGTAGCGCCCTGGTAGAGGTTGGAGAGAGTAATATTATTCTTCGGCGTAGGAACAAGCATTCTGAACTATTTGACAATTTTGGTTGCCAACTAGTCAAAGTTACTGATAGATTGGAGCGGAAGACGGGTAAACCAAATCAGGGTTGTACCTTCCAAGAAATCCGGGAAGCATTTTCATTTAACGACATCGGTGGCCCTACTAGAGTCTTGTGCCACTTTAGCAATTCAAAAGAGCACAGTGGTCAGTCATTCCCGCATAGAGCCCTAGCCGTGGCATATTGAAGAGTCGAGGCCACTCGGCTTCGTGCACATCCCTGGTGAAGTGGTTACGTCTCAAGTGGGTTTTCCACACGTCGTTGACGTTCCTTCACATATTTCTCATGATCATTCGGACCATGTCTGGGAGATATTTCGGATGAGCATTCTCTAGCAAGATCCAGCAGTTATTGCCCGCCTCGGGGGTTCTAGGTCGTGGACATAGTCTAGGGTGGACATCGAATTCGTCGTCATCCATGTCATCATTATTGTTGACTTGATTCTGGTATGGTTGATAAGGTTGAGCGGGTTGATTCAAATTAGGATTAGGTAGAACTTGGGCATGTTGAGTTACTAGACGCGTAGGCCCCAAGTTTAGAGCAACGACAGTTGGGTTCTACCGCGGAGGGGTCAGTTACTCGGGTCTGGTTCATCATTGATAACTAACCGGGAATGGTCGTGTTGACGCATTCCCTCACTGATGGTTATGGTGGTCCCATTACTGTTCCTATTTTCATTGTCGTTGGTACGGGCATTAGTGCGGGCGGCAACATTAGTGTTGAGGGTGAACCATCTTCTTTGGCTTCGTCCCCAAGTTTCAAAATAGGTACTTTCCGAGGAGTTGTGCCGTGGTCAAGCGCTATTTTGGGCAAGTCGGATTTGAGCGACGAGAAGTTGACTCTCCTGGAGTTGACGCATAAGGTCAATGTTGTTTTTCAACGCCTAGTTGAGCTCTAGAGATCTGTTTTCCGACCACTTGTTGATCACGTAAATCTACGCTTTTGTTGCCGGAGCATCAGCTTGCGTGGGAAGAAGGATGTCTATTTCGATCGGGTTTCCCACCGATTAAAGTTGTTGAGTAGTGGTAGCATTGGCTGCTACTTGTTAACGATATTTTCATCAACACCGGAAGTGGATCAATGGGGACAAATCTTAAGGGAAAATCAGGTGGATCGGTTCTCTTCCCCGATTGACCTTAGTGGGGAATTGGGATGCTAGGGCTCTAAGTCGTAGGCTCACTGAGGATTACCAGATCAGATCTAGACTCAGTGATCGAGGTTTGATCGCCATTCGAGGGTGTTGATGGATGCAAACTCAGATTTCTCTGTAGAATGGATAATGAATTGCGACTATTGCAATTAGAGAAATAAGAGTACACACTTACAGAGCAATTTTCTTAAGAAGTTCTCCTTTCATTAAGCTTTTAATGGAAATACACAGATGTCATAGAGTGGAATTCTCCATTGATGTTATTTTCTAAGTTACCTTTGAGGATATAAAAAGTAAGAGAAAAGTCCCCCCTAATGTGACCTTTGGTGTCTTATTTATAGTGGTTCAAGACCCCTCCCGTCGGAGGGCTGTCGGACCCGCATGGGTCTCTGCTGGTTGTTCTATTCTTGGCTTTGGGTGCTTGACCTTCGGCCGCTTTTGATGTATTCGATCATAATCCTTGGATGATGCTTGAATTCTCGAAAGCAGTTCCTGAATGTAGGCTTACGGACATGAGCTTTCAGACATAGGCTCTCAGTTTTACCGTGAGTGCTTAGAGGGGCTCGACCTCGTGGTGTATGTTGGTAGCTGTTGGATCGAAGCCACTATGGGTTTCGATACTAGGTAGCCTAGTATAGGTAGCCTATATCCTGCTCGGGTCTTGGCTAGCCTTTCGGTAGGGCCTTTATGGTAGCCTGTATTCTTGGAGGATGGACTTTCAGCATTTATGCGGTAGATGCTCAGAAAGTAGATTCTAGGTGGCCTTCCCGTCCTTTGGGTTTGGGGCCTTCGATGCTTTCGTCTCTAGATTTATCAGTATTTGGGTAGGTCAGTATTGAAGGTTTCCCTTCAGGCTTCGTCTGTCAGGTTTGTTGCTTCTGACTTCTTTGGTTCTTGATTAGAGTAATTCTTTACATGGAGCATTTCGTTAAGCCAATACTGTCGAAAGGGTCTTTTCGGAATGACTTTGGTGGAGAGGCCTTGTCGGTTAAATTCCCTAGTTCTTCACGACCTTTTCCCTTGGGGGAGGGGGGTAAAAAGGGTTATGATTGATGTGGCCTTTCGGATTACGTTTTCCGACTCTCTCTCTTCACATTGTCAGGCCGCACTTTCTATCAAGCCTTCTGCGAATTTTCGGTTATCCGATACCCCTTCACCTCTGTCATACTTCATTGCTAATTTTGGTAATAAGATTTGCCCCCCTCTAGTGAAGGGGTGTTTTCGACTTTACAAGACAAACTTTGTCCTTTCTTTGGAGTGTCATGTTAGAGTCTCTTGGTCTTCCTCAATCAGAGGCGTTGATTGGCCTTTACTTGTGCAGCCCAGATTGACCTTGGAATTTGAGCATAAACTTTTCTTCTTCATCGTTCCCGTAATTTATCTGCAAATCAAATTCCTGAACAAGATTACCGTTCTCACAAAAGAAAACGCTCGAATCCTCCTTTTCCTTGAAGACTCGAGCTTAATTTCTGGAGAGAATTTTCACGTTTCCTATAATTGCATTCCTAATTATGCATCCGGATTGACACGATGGTTAACTAAGGTTACGCTTGTTTATAAAGATAGGCCTAGGTGCTAATCTTAATACCACTCCTGAAAGGACTCTAATTTCATCAGGATTATCCCCTTCTGTAATTATGTCAGTTTTGCTTAGGGTTTTAGGACATCCGTGATGAGCATAATCGTACGCTAGTTAAGGTAAAAAAGGTCATGACTTTCTCTGTATCCCCTATCTGGGTTTGACATAGGTTTTCGCTTGCTTGACCTCCATTAATCGAGGTGTGATGGCATTTAGTAGTATTGCAAATGTCAGTGGTACGTGCATTTGTGTAAGAGATACGCGTACTGGTCGTATTATTGTGAAACGATGTTAACTAGCAGAATCATGTTTTGTAAAAACTTTGCTACAGAGAAGGTCAAAGGTTCCATGGTTCCCTGTCCTTAGGATGTGTTTGTGCCCAAGCCGTCCTTGATTTTTTTTTTCCAATAGTCTGCGAATGCCATATTGGATGAACTTGGCATAGTGGGCGTGGCTGCTGTGATTGCTGCTTCTCCAATCTTCCTTAGGTATCCTCCAGAAGGATTCTCTGCATATTCGACCATTCATATTTGGCATGGGGGTTTTCTCACTTGTTTTCCTGCTCCTTACTTTTAATTTGTTTTCCATCTTTTGGAGAAAACGCATTAATGGTAGCCACTTCATTCTTCCTTTCATATTATCAATTTGTGGTGCATAGGTTTGCAAATCCTCATTTTCCTTTGAATTATGGCACGTGGTTTAGTAGGGATAAGCTTTCCTTTATTCTCCCTTGAATCATTTTCTAAAGTTCATGAGGTCATCGGACACGATGTGTGTTGTTGTAGATCCATTTATGATAGCAATAGTCAGAATCTTGGAGTGGACTCGATTTGTTTTGTGCACACACTTGTATGAGAGAGAGAGATCAGTCTCAACATACCCCTTTTCTTTGGTTTTGAACTTTGTACACATGATACGTTCGTTGAGACAATTTAGACAACCTCTTAGTTCATACTTTGCACGACTTCCAATCTTATGACTATGCACAAATAGTTTGGTCCCAGCTGTCGTGTCCGGAGGGGTACAAACTTATTAGCACAAACAATGCTTGGTGAAATGACCAAGCCGCATAGCCTTGTTTGGTCTTGATATTGTTGCTATCACTTATGCTTTTGGTTTGATTCTTATGGTTGCTCAAGCTTATTCGACGGAGGATTGCTTCTATTTAACTTTAAGTTGGTGTTGAACGGTCCTGTATAAGCGACTGTATTGAGCCAAGCATGTGAGAGCGGTATAGCTTATCGTGCGCGACCAGGGCTGGAGGGGTTGTTTGTTCGCAGCTTTAACTTTGGTCGCACTGCTTGTTTTTATCTTGGCCGCCCCTTAAATCCCCGTATTGTATGACTATTCATTGATTCATTTGTACAGGATGAATACATCTCATAAGCGCTGTGAGCGGGAGAAGTTTTTCGATTTAGACGTCCCGACGACCGAAGTTCAAATGAGCCATTCGTAAATCCCCCTTCGTCAGTCTTACTCATGCGGAGTTTCAAACAATTATTAGTAGGCCCCATTATGCCCCAAAGCCATGCAATCCTAAGCTTGCTAAACGATTCAAGGCTGGGATCAGCAGGGAGTGTCTTTTGACATGGATATATGTAACAACCCGTATTTTGAATAACATGTTATAACACAAATCAAGGCAGAATTAAACTATAAAATATGAATCAAGGGAAACGGGCTGTGCCATTGCGTTCGTCTCGGAAAAATACGCGAAATAGAGTCCGAGTTTTCGAAAATGGAGTCCGTATGACCAAGATATGGCCTCGCGAAGTTTCACGAAAAATTCAAATTCAAAACAGATTCAAATTTCAGAAAATCAGAAGTGGTGGGAAAATTCCCGCCAGACCCAAGGGGGTCGACTGGGGAGTCGACCTCCCCTCCCTCCCCCTAGGTCGACTGGGGAGTCGACCCCAGGGTCGACCTGGGTGTCGACCTGCCTGGTCGGCCCAGGCAGCCCGGTGCACCCATTTTGGCTGTTTTGACCTGTTTTGGAGGCTTGTGACGGGATTTGATGGCTTGGATTGAATCTAGGGTTAATCCTATGGCTAATACTATCCTAATCTTCTATAAAAAGACCCCTAAGCCTAGCCTAAATCACTATTATTCAATCCTACAACTAAACTATGTCAAATTTGTTCCTCTCATGGCCTCCACTCTCATGCTAAAATATTCTAAGTAATTTATATGAGAGATTTTGAGTGCATACAAGTGTTTTCAACCTTGTATGAGTGTTCCTAGTTTGCATTCAAGTCAAGTTGCAACATTTCTATTTCAAAGCAAGGATTTTTATTGATTTGGCTCAAGGTTTTTTTTCAATTGGAGCTTAGCTTGGATCTTTTCAGCTTGCTTACTGGATTTGCTCATGTATGGTTTTGGACATTGAGCTAGCTATGGTTTATCACTTCACTTTGGGGATAGTACTTTATGTACTTCAGTTTTTCAGTTTATGCTTTTATCTAGACTTTGTTTGTTGGAAAATAATGACCAAGTACTTTGTTGTAATATGACTATGGTTTTGAAATGCTAGTTTTATCCGCTGCTTTACTACTCTGTTTTTACTTATATGTTCTGTCTTGTGATATCTGCATGCATGTTTACCTTGTTTAAACGCCCCTCCGAAGTCAATGTACTTGCAAGAGTTACCTTGGCGGAGGTGGGGTGTTACATTTGGTATCAGAGCATAAGGTTTACAAGATTTGAGCAAAAGTGTTTTTAAAAACTTACCTTTTGGAAAACTATTTTCAAAACCAATTAAGTATTTTCCAAGAAAAGTCTAGTTATTTTAAAAGGCTATTCCCCAAAAGCCATAACACTATCCTTCGTTTCCTCGTTCTGAATCTATCTTTTTCCTTTTTCAGTATGGCCGATCTTAACCTTCCCGAGGGAGTGACCATTCCCGGATGGTTCCGGAGGTACTTGGAAGCTAGGGCCAACGATGTAGGCCCAGCAAATACCCCAAATATAACTGAGGTTCCTCCTCCTCCTCAGAATCCACAAGCGGATTTCGCTAAAGTTTTCAAGGACTTTAAGGCGATGGGTGGCAAGAATTTCATAGGGACGGAGACTTTTGTGGAGGCACGAAATTGGTTGAAAGAAACTGAGGATCTCTTCGCCATCTTTGATGTACAAGATCATAGGAAGGTTTTATTGGCAGCATGGTTATTAAAAGAAGAAGCTGCTTATTGGTGGGAGGTCACCAATGCTACGAGGCCTATAGAAACTTGGGCCGACTTTAGGACAAGATTTGGGCTTAAGTTTCTATCATCAGCTGAGGCGAATCTGCAATTGGAGAAGTTCATATCTTTGAAGCAAGGGGACATGACAGTAAGGGAGTATGTGAATGAGTTTAACCAGCTCGCCCGATTCGGTTTGGACATGATTAATACTCCCCAGAAGAAGGCTTTACGCTTTGCACGAGGGTTGAACGAGCCATTACAAGGTTTAGCCCTATCTCATATACCCATGGGGGCCACTTTTGAGGGACTAGTAGACATGGCATTGCTTCAAGGAGACGATAAGAATGGCAAGAAGGAAGACAAGGCTAGTGAGAGTCAAGCCAAGAAGACAGACTCCAAGTGGGGAGGAAATCAGAGCAATCAGAACAACAAAAACAACAAGAACAACAAGGTCAACAAGGCTAAGGCAAAGGATCCAAGAAAATGCAACTACTGTGGGAATGTTGGGCACATAGCTAAAGACTGTAGGAAGAAGAAGAGGAAGTTGGGCGGATGCTTTCATTGTGGAGAGGCCGAACATTTTAGCAAGGATTGCCCCAAGAAGCAAGGGAAGAATCAGCGTGCAGGACCTTCTGGAGGGCAAGTGCATGCTCTCACTGCTGCTCCAGTTCAGGACCGAGGTAGTATTTCTGTAGAAAGTCTTGTTTATATTTTTGATTATCCTGTTCGCACCTTATTTGATTCTGGCGCATCGCATAGTTTTATTTCTTCAGACATTGTTGAAAGTTTGCATCTAAGTACTAGCCTAGTTGAGGATCCCGTTTGTGTTTCAAATCCAATTGGGGATTCCGCCCATTTATCTATGGTTTGTGTGGATTTGAAGATTTCTATCTTGGCCGTAGAATTCACGTGTAATGCTTATGTTCTCGGCTTCACGGGATATGGGTTGATCTTGGGCATGGATTGGTTGTCCAGTTATGGAGCTATCCTCGATTGTGAGCATAGGGTGGTGAGGCTCATGACTCGCCTCGGTAATACCCTAGCAATTTCTTGTAACCCTAGAGGTCCCGTCATGTTATGTTATCTTGAATCTCTCGACTCGTCCATCGATGATCTGCAATCTGTAAGGGTGGTCTGAGACTATCCTGATGTCTTTGAAGAAGTTAAGGGGTTACCCCCTAAACGAGAGATAGATTTCCACATTTATCTAGTTGATAATGCCAAGCCAGTATCATTGCCCGTTAGACACATGGCCCCTCGTGAGAGAAGGGAGCTCAGTAAGCAGATTAAGGAATTGCTTGAGAAGAATTTTATTAGGCGAAGCATTTCTGAATGGGGTGCTCCGGTGGTGTTCGCTACTAAGGCGGATGGTTCGCTTCGTCTATGTGTTGATTATCGAGAGTTGAACAAGCTGACAAAGAAGAATAGGCACCCGTTACCGAGGATTGATGATCTCTTTGACCAACTTGTAGGTGCTTCTGTTTTCTCTCAGATCGATCTAGCCACCGGATTCCATCAGATTAGAGTAGCTGAGGATAGCATTGATAAAACTGCGTTTAGGACTCCAGACGGATTCTTTGAATGGCTTGTCATGCCATTCGGTTTGACTAATGCACCCGCCTACTTCGTGGACTTGATGAGTAGGGTGTTCAGGGAGTTCCTTAACAAGTTCGTGGTTGTCTTTGTAGATGACATCTTAGTATTTTCTAAGAGTGAAGAAGAGCATGCCCTACATCTTAGGGAAGTGCTGGAGACTCTTCGAGCACATAGCCTTAAGGCTAAATTCTCTAAATGCCACTTCTGGAGGAAGGAAGTACGGTTCTTAGGGCACGTGGTATCCAAGGAAGGGATAGCCGTGGATCCCGTGAAGGTAGTATCCATCCAGGATTGGAAGGTTCCGAAGAATGCTACCGAGGTAAGGAGTTTCTTGGGGTTGGCTGGCTACTATAGGAAGTTTATCAAGGACTTCGCGAAGATATCAGCCCCATTAACTCGCTTGACAAAGAAGAATCTAGTCTTCGCATGGGACGTAGATTGTGATGACGCATTCCGACGGTTAAAGAGAGCTTTAACCACAGCTCCAGTCTTAGTGTTGCCAGAGGGGAGTAAGCCATTTGTTGTCTATACCGATGCTTGTGGGACAGGACTGGGTGCAGTCTTAATGCAAGAGGGAAGGGTAATAGCCTACGGTGGAAGGCAGTTGAGGGCGCATGAGAAAAATTATCCTACCCATGATTTAGAGTTGGCCGCTATTGTTTTTGCGCTTAAGATTTGGCGCCATTACCTTCTGGGAGAGAGGTTCGAATTGTTCACTGACCACAAATCATTGAAGTACTTGTTTTCTCAGAAGGATTTGAACTTGTGACAACAAAGGTGGATGGAGTTCTTAGCATCCTATGATTTCGAGATAGCGTATACCCCTGGCAAGGGTAACGTGGTGGCGGACGCCTTGAGTAGAAAAAGGTTGTCCTTGAGTCCATTGTTCGTGGAACAACGAAGCTTGGAGTTTATCTCGATGTTTGATTTCAGATCTTCCGTTGACTATATACCCGGTTTGATAGCATCCTTGGAGGTCAGGCCTACTATTTTGGGATGGATTGGTGAGGCACAACGAGACGACCCACAATTGGTTGAGTTGGTAGAGAGGCTCATAAGGGGGGAGTCGTCCAGCCATTTGAGTAGGTACACCCTAGACGATAGGAGGTGCTTGCGTAGAGATGGTAGACTTTGTGTACCGCAAGATGAGGGGTTGAGGAAGGCTATTCTTGATGATGCACACCGTTCTAGGATGACCATTCATCCCGGTGGGGACAAGATGTACCAAGACATGAAGCGAGTTTTCTTTTGGGCCGGTATGAAGAAGGATGTGGCCGAGTATGTCGCTAGATGCTTGGTGTGCCAACAGGTGAAAGCGGAGCAAAAGAAACCCGGCGGGTTGCTTCACCCATTGGAAGTTCCGCAATGGAAGTGGGATAGCGTCTCGATGGATTTTATTGATGGGTTACCGAGATCGAGGAAGGGTAATACGGGAATTTGGGTTGTGGTAGACAGACTTACTAAAAGCGCCCATTTCATACCCGTGAAGAGCAAGAGGACTGCTCCATGGCTAGCTTCAGTTTATCTTCGAGAGATAGTTCGATTACATGGGGTACCTTCTAGCATAGTGAGTGATCGAGATCCTATCTTCACTAGCGAGTTTTGGAAGAGTTTGCAAGAAGCAGCGGGGACTCAGTTGTGTTTGAGCACCGCATATCATCCTCAGACGGACGGCCAGACCGAGAGGGTGAATCGTGTTCTAGAAGACCTTTTGAGGCTTTATATCTTGGATTTTGGAGGTACATGGGAAGAGCATATTCCATTGGTGGAGTTCACATATAATAACAGCTTTCAGTCTAGTATTGGTATGGCTCCTTTCGAAGCTCTTTATGGAAGGCCTTGCCGATCACCTACATGTTGGTGGGAATCTACGGATAAGATCTTGCTTGGGCCTGATATGGTTAGAGAGACTTCGGAGAAGATTGATTTGATTCAAAGAAGGATGAAAGCAGCACAAGACAGGCAGAAATCTTACGCAGATAAGAGGAGAACGGATCTGGAGTTTGATGTTGGGGACATGGTCTTTGTCAAAGTATCCCCATTACGGAATGTTGTCCGCTTTGGGTCCGTTGGGAAGTTAGCTCCAAGGTTTGTAGGACCGTTTCCCATTAAGGAAAGGATTGGACGGATGGCATATAGAGTAGATCTACCCGAGAGACTTAGTGGGGTACATGATGTATTCCATGTGTCACATTTGAGGAAGTGCCTTCATGAGACCGCAAAGGTGGTAGAGCCGAGCTTGCTTAGAGAAGTGGAGGTAGAGCGTGATGCGACTATTCGACGAGCTCCTACCCGCATCCTTGGGTCAGAGATTAGGAAGTTAAGGAATCGAGAGGTCAAGTTGGTGAAAGTTCAGTGGGGTGAAGCCGAGGAAGACGCAACTTGGGAAACCGAGGAGAAGATGCGTGGGCTTTATCCATTCCTTTTTGAGGGTACATTCTCGATCTCTCTTCCTAATTAATACATCTTTCTTTTGCTTATCTTGTTTATCTAGTTATCTCGTTAATCATGTTATGAGAACCTTAGGTAGAAACCCTTTGGATGAAACATGTATTTGAAACATGTTATGCTTGATGGTTGCAAGTGGTTGCAAGTGTTTGCACGTGGATACTCGTGGATGCATGATACACATTAGGCACTAAGATCGGCTCACACACTTTCATGTCGCATATGCATGAGTGCTTATACTTATTCATGGATGAAACTTGTTATGCTATCACGTGGATGTTTCATATGGATGAATGTTATGTGCACTCATGTAGAGATTATAAATTATGTTAGGAATTCGCATACATATGGACTCATTTCACCAACATACTTTGCATTAAGGAGGTTTACTGTATCAGTAACCGCCTGATTTTCGCATTAGATAAGTACATATACACACACCTTTGCATATGATCATACAACATTTAGAATCCTTTAAGGATAATGACTTCACGTGGATGATGTTTTGAGTAAATGGACGATGGATGGTAGGATACGTTTTTCCTAACTTGGAGATTTCGGGGACGAAATCCTTTAAGGAGGGGAGAATGTAACAACCCGTATTTTGAATAACATGTTATAACACAAATCAAGGCAGAATTAAACTGTAAAATCTGAATCAAGGGAAACGGGTTGTGCCATTGCGTTCGTCTCGTAAAAATACGCGAAATAGAGTCCGAGTTTTCGAAAATCGGAGTCCGTATGACCAAGATATGGCCTCGCGAAGTTTCACGAAAAATTCAAATTCAAAACAGATTCAAATTTCAGAAAATCAGAAGTGGCGGGAAAATTCCCGCCAGACCCAAGGGGGTCGACCTGGGGGTCGACTGGGGAGTCGACCTCCCCCCCCCCCCAGGTCGACTGGGGAGTCGACCCCAGGGTCGACCTGGGTGTCGACCTGCCTGGTCGGCCCAGGCAGCCTGGTGCACCCATTTTGGCTGTTTTGACCTGTTTTGGAGGCTTGTGACGGGATTTGATGGCTTGGATTGAATCTAGGGTTAATCCTATGGCTAATACTATCCTAATCTTCTATAAAAAGACCCCTAAGCCTAGCATAAATCACTATTATTCAATCCTACAACTAAACTATGTCAAATTTGTTCCTCTCATGGCCTCCACTCTCATGCTAAAATATTCTAAGTAATTTATATGAGAGATTTTGAGTGCATACAAGTGTTTTCAACCTTGTATGAGTGTTCCTAGTTTGCATTCAAGTCAAGTTGCAACATTTCTATTTCAAAGCAAGGATTTTTATTGATTTGGCTCAAGGGTTTTTTTCAATTGGAGCTTAGCTTGGATCTTTTCAGCTTGCTTACTGGATTTGCTCATGTACGGTTTTGGACATTGAGCTAGCTATGGTTTATCACTTCACTTTGGGGATAGTACTTTATGTATTTCAGTTTTTCAGTTTATGCTTTTATCTAGACTTTGTTTGTTGGAAAATAATGACCAAGTACTTTGTTGTAATATGACTATGGTTTTGAAATGCTAGTTTTATCCGCTGCTTTACTACTCTGTTTTTACTTATATGTTCTGTCTTGTGATATCTGCATGCATGTTTACCTTGTTTAAACGCCCCTCCGAAGTCAATGTACTTGCAAGAGTTACCTTGGCGGAGGTGGGGTGTTACAATATATCTCTATCTGACCACCAAACAATTTTTAGCGAGATGAACATTGCGAAGACCCAGATGCTTGCTCGGTTCGAGATTGCCATGTACCAGTTTGGGGAACACATGGATATGCTCAAGGATCATACTGCGAAACAAATGAGTGATTGGCACACACTAGCTTGTGATCTTCAAAGGCTACACAGAGACAATCTTGAGCGTATCTCCATCCTAGAGAAAGACAAGGTGAGTTAATCCAGGCTCTAAGGTCCAGGATAGTGTTGTTGCCTTTTTTTCTCAAGGAGACATTGAGTTGGCAGATCCAAAGCACAAAAAGCCCTTGGCTGGTGAACCTCCATCCTGCTCTACTCAGGTTAAAAGAAAGGTTGGTAGGCCTAGGAAGAACATGGGTCTGTAGTCTTCTTAGCTTGCCTATGATCGCTTCTCCTTCTTTTTTGTGAACTATGCTTTAGATCGGTTGTATAAGCGAGTGTCGGTCCTCGCGTTTAACTTGGTGTTGGTTTGTGTTGCAGCTTAGACTCATGTTGGTGTTTTGATGACCTCGTGACTAGTTTGTGACATTGTGATGTCACTGTGCTTTGCTTTGTTAGTATGTGATGGTGCCTTTGTTTGTCATACCGCAGCCTTTCTTCCCGTTTTATTGCACTTTTATTTGTACTTCGCACGCTGCATTTGTGTCACCATTCACTTTGTTGTCCACGTGGTTGTAGCGAGTGTACGGTTTTACCAATTTGCTTTTGATGTTGTAGTAGCTTGCTATAGCCTTATTAGGCTGGAAGGGATCAGTCTTATTAGACTGGAAGTGGTCACGATTTCCGGCAAACCTATACTATGTGTCTTATAAAGCAACTTCTTCTTGAATCAACTATGCTTGAAATATATTCCAATGAAAAATCGCCTAGAACAAATAAAAAGGGGTAGTTATTCACAAGATGTTTATTTAAACTGTTTGCGATCCTCTTCCTGATTGCTCTTTGAACCAATGCTATAATATGATGTCGTTTTTCAGAGTTGCGTAAGGATTTGACATATTAAAAAAAAGGAACAATTAGTGGATATATAAATTGAAAGCACTTTCCTGGGAGGGTTATAAGCCCACTTTTAGTGTAAACCTTAAGCCCTTACTTGAATTTCCAGGAGGGGCGAGCGACTTTTTCTTGTTTGATCCATGGATTGGGCTCTTTATAAGTGAGGTATGGTCTTAGTGGCTCCATATCTGATGGTAATTTTGCAGGATTGTTTCAGGTTGTGGTATGTAAGACCACCGGTTCGCTTTAGGGGTCTGTCGAGAAATCAATTCATCCTAGATTCAGACATTAATACGTAGGGGATCGGAATCCCTTTCGGCTACTGTAAAGAGCTGAATAGATCCAGATTTGGGTGTTGGTATATAGGTGACCGGAACCCCTCCGATATTAGTAAAACGTCAAATCGACCCGGATTCGGGAATTTGACTTAGGACATCGGAACTACTTCCGGTATTAAATGGAGCACCGAATCGTCCCAAATTCAGGAATTTAGTATTGAAGACCGGGACCCCCTCCGGTATTGGTGAAGCATCGAATCGACTCAGATTCGGTACTTGTATTGAATACCATAACCCCCTCCGGTATTAGTGAAGCGCCAAATCGACCCAGATTTAGGTATTAGTATTAAAGACGGGAACCCCTTTCGGTATTAGTGAAGCGACGAATCGACCCAGATTCGTGTATTAGTATTGAAGACCGGAACCCCCTCCGGTATTAGTGAAGGGCGAATCGACCCAGATTCGGGTATTAGTATTGAATACCAAAAACGCCTCCGGTATTAGTGAAGCGCCGAATCGACCCAGATTCGGGTATTAGTATTGAATACTAGAACCCCCTCCGGTATTAGTGAAGCGCCGAATTGACCCAAATTCAGGTATTAGTATTAAATACTGGAACCTCCTCTGGTATTAGTAAAGCGCCAAATTGACCTAGATTCGGGTATTAGTATTGAATAACGGAACCCTCTCTGGTATTAGTGAAGCGCCGAATCGAACAAGATTTGGATATTAGTATTGAATAGGAACCCCCTCCGGTATTAGTGAAGCGCCGAATCGACCCAGATTTAGGTATTAGTACTGAAGGCCGGAACCCCCTCTGGTATTGGTAAAGTAGGTATCCCCTTCAGATTTGATTCGAAAAGAAGAGATTGTACGTGCTTTTTGAGCCTCCCTTTGGGCTTTTGATATTAAAGTAGAAGATGTACGTGCTTTGTTGGCCTCTTAGAGCCTGTCCGTCTGGAGCACTTGTCTAGGTTATCCACAAGCAGGGCCCAAAGACTTCCCCAACCTCCCTCTAGGAGGCACCTTATCCTGACTATCGTAGGTGATTATAAGGGCTTAGAAACTTAGACGGGGCCATCATAGGCACAAAACTAAGGTTTACTCTTTTGACGCTCTACACCGACCATCGTAGGCACTGATAGAAGCTTATACACCACCCCCTCCAAGGGATGTCCTATCCCGACCATCGTAGGCGATGATAGGGGTTTGCGTTCTCTTCTGCGAGTAAAGCGGAACATAAGAAGAGGTAGGATGTGCTCTTCTACGAGCAGAGGTAGGGCGTGCTCAGTTCTAGCAGAGGCAGGGCGTGCTAATTTTAGACGCATCGCCATGACCATTTCTGGTGTGAAACGGCAACTTACACTTTTGATGCTTTAACCCTGCCCCCTTTGGTTTGGGAATGGAGAAAGACTAACACACCATCCCCCTTTAGGGATGCCTCACCCGACCAATTTGGCGATGACGAGGTATTTAATCCGTTGGCGATTGGACCCCTTTTGGGCTTTCCGTACATTGGCACATGTGTATTAATCCTTTTCCTAAGGATTTCCCCAAACTCATCTCGGTTTTTTGACAAACTCCCGTAATTGGCCTTGACTGACGAATCTGACGATGGCCTCTTCAAGAGTTCTGCAGTGGTTAGTCTCGTGTCCATTCGTTAAGTGATAATGACAGTAAGGCTCTACTGTTTTTCTTTCATATTTAGGCCTCTTCTTCGTGGAGAACAATAGTCGAGTTCGTGTTTGGTTAGGAAGTGAACATTCTCCCTAGAAGTAGTGAGGTGTCATTCCTGGGGTATCTTTGGCGTACACTTCCTTTTTCGCTGATGGGGTCTAATCCTTCTATGAATTGTTTTAGCTGTGGTCCCAATACTTTCGTCCTTTCTTTCCGGAACGTACCGGAATCGAATTGTCATCTCCTTAGTCCATTTGTCGGCGAAGTGGCTGAAATCGTCCATTACTTCGCGTTCGAGTGTCATTCCCTTAACCCGCCTGTAGAGGACACCCTTTTGAGTGGGGTAAAACGTCAATGTCTTTCGATGTAGAGGGAACACCATATTTTGTCCAATGTGGGAAGAGCTGTTATTCCCCATCTCGCAAGTATGTAGTTTCATTTTCCTCTTCCACTTTATTACTCACAAAGCCTCTGCTCTTAACTCTTGCTTCTTCAAAGCTAGTCTGATCCAGGGTGGAACAACATAGGTAGATGTGTGGCTATTAACCACAAGGTCAGAGGTTCGGGGCCTTCCTTTTAGCGCCAAAATGTTAACGATATTTTTCGTCAACACCGGAAGTGGATCAACGGGGACAAATCTTAAGGGAAAATCAGGTGGGTTGGTTCTCTTCCCCGATCTACCTTAGTGGGGAATTGGGATGCTAGGGCTCTAAGTCGCAGGCTCACCAAGGATTACCAGATCGGATTTAGACTCAGTGATCGAGGTTTGATCGCTATTCGAGGGTGTTGACGGATGCAAACTCAGACTTCTCTGTAGAATGGATAATGAACTGCGACTATTGCAATTAGAGAAATAAAAGTACACGCTTACAGAGCAATTATATTAAGAAGTACTCCTTTCATTAAGCTTTTAATGGAAATACACAGATGTCATAGAGTGGAATTCTCCATTGATGTTATTTTCTAATTTTCTTTTGAGGTTACAAAAAGTAAGACAAAAGTCCCCCTAATGTGACCTTTGGGGTCTTATCTATATTGGTTCAGGACCCCTCCCGTTGGAGGGTTGTCGGACCCGCATGGGTCTCTGTTGGTTGTTCTATTCTTGGCTTTGGGTGCTTGACCTTCGGCCGCTTTTGATGTATTCAATCATAATCCCTGAATGATGCTTGAATTCTCGAAAGCAGTTCCTGAATGTAGGCTTGCAGACATGAGCTTTCAGATATAGGCTCTCGGTTTTACAGTGAGTGCTTAGAGGGGCTCGACCTCGTGGTGTATGCTGGTAGCTGCCGGATTGAAGCCACTATGGGTTTCAGTACTAGGTAGCCTAGTACGGGTAGCCTGTATCCTACTCGGGTCTCGGTTAGCCCTTTGGTAGGGCCTTTATGGTAGCTTGTATTCTTGGAGGGTGGACTTTCTGCATTCATGCAGTAGATGCTCCGAGAGTAAATTCTAGGTGGCCTTCCCGTCCTTTCGGTTTGGGGCCTTCGATGCTTTCGTCTCTAGGTGTATCAATTTTGGGCAGGTCAGTATTAAAGGCTTCCCTTTAGGCTTTGTCTATCAGGTTTGTTGCTTCTGACTTCTTTGGTTCTGGATTAGAGTGGTTCTTTACATGGAGCCTTTCGTTGAGCCAATACTGTTGAAAGGGTCTTGTCGGACTAACTTTGGTGGAGAGGCCTGGTCAGTTAAATTCCCTAGTTCTTCACGACCTTTTCGCTTGGCGGGTGGGGTGTAAAAAGGGATATGGTTGATGCGGCCTTTCGGATTACGTTTTCTTGCTCTCGCTTTTCACATTGTCAGGCCCCACTTTCTATTAAGCCTTCTGCGAACTTTCGGTTATCCGATACCCCTTCACCTCCGGCTCACTTCATTGCTAATTTTGTTAATAACACTACTGAAGTTCCGATCATTGGGTTCTTTGCTCGCTTAACCATCTTGAGCGGACTCAGACGGTTTAGGAAGAAGCCTAATTAGCGCGCTGAAGTCGAGATGAAAGGGTGCGACAAAGAAGTGAGTCTAAGTTCTCACTGAAAGCACCAGAATGTTTGACCAAAAAAATGTCGTAACACACAAAGATTCTTAATTGTTTAATAAAATCGTTTCGCGTTGGAAAGTAGAGTGCAGGAAGCAGTAAATAACATAGAGATTTATAGTCAGTGAGGGACCTACGTCCACTTTGATGGAGTTTGCTGATATTTTATTTACAACAATAGGTCACAAGCTTTGAACGTCATCTAGGCATTCGATCATAAATCTATTCATGTATTTTTGAGTCATAGCTGTCATATGCTAATTCTTTGAAAAGGTGATTTTATGCTTATTATTCCTCAAGCACTAGGCTGCCATTAATGAGTTTTAGGAGCTTGAAGAGATGTCAAATCAGTAAAAGTCCAATCCTTTTGAATGTCAAGCTTGGGGGTATTTATAGTTGAAGGGTTAGGTGGGAATAGGTAGGATTTATGGACAATACAGCAGAATTTTGTATCCCCTAGAAGCCCCCATCCAAATTTTGAACCCCCCTTGTGATTCATACAAATAATTGTATCCCTCTTAAGGGATACGAAATAGCGTATCCCATGAGGGATATGGTCATTTCATATCCTATAGGGGATACAAACTCGAATCCTAGGGATACGCTGGGATGTGTCACGTGTGATGGGATTCGAAAATGCGAGGGAAGCGAAATATTCTGAAGCGGAGCGACACGAAAATTCCCATGGTCGAGGGGTATGGAATTCCTGGAAGTGAGGGATACGAAGGCTTAGGGGTCCGAAACATCTGGTTCGAAGAGCAAGGAGTCGTGGTTCTACCGTGGGGTTCGAATTGGTGTGGGATACGAAATGTACCGGGAACGAGGGAGTCAAAGTCTTTTGTGTGGGGTTCGAAACCCCCTGAGTAAGGGATACGAAATCCCCTGAGTAAGGGATACGAAATCCCCAAAATAAGGGATTCGAAATTCGTTTTAGAAGTGGTGTGATGCTTTTGATTGTGTAATTTCTTTCGGGCCTGACTCCCTAGAGTTTTGGTGACACTTCGGGCTCTGGTGCCACGCGATGCGTCGAGTCGAGTGGGGCCTGGTGTACTTTTAGGAACTGGACCAAAGGGTCGGTTAACAATGGTTTTGGTACTTTTGTTGATGTTCATTATTCTTGGCAACATGATGTACGCTCTATTTACCCTTCGTTTGGTCATTTGTCTACCGCTTCCAATCTACCTGCTGAAGGTCCCATTCAGGTAAGAATTCCTCTTTTGAAGCCTCCATCTTGTATTTGGGTTTCCAAAACCAAAGTGACGGAAGTTGAGAATATTGTGCCACTTACTAGTCCTCCGGATAAAAGGAAGGATGAAGATAATGAAATTGAGTGGAATTATCACGAGAAATCATGGTATCATCCACGTTCAGAACTGCGTTATGATCCCTTCCAACAAGTTTATTACTTGTTCATTAGTGATGGAGATGGAGGCGGTGAAATTAGGTACTTAAACTACTTTGATGATGATTGTTTGACTTGAAGCTTTATAAGGATGGAATATATATGGAAATTAACAAGTATTTTTGGATGATGAAACTTGGGATAAGAGGTACATTTGCGATAAGAATTAGTATGCTTATGTGCCAAATCTTACTGCTTTCTTTGCCAATTTACTGCATGACATAGGTCCTGAATTTTTTTTTTTTTTTGCTCGTAGTCGCTCCTCTTCTTCTTCCTTCACCTTTGCGTCGGGAGATTCTTAGTAGTTGGAGCATTTTTCTTTACTCTTGTTTTCTTTGTACAATGTAGTGTACACTTTAATCTAGCTAGTGTAGTAGTTAGATAAATGGTATGACTCTTGATTTTAAATTGTTTGCATTATTTGTTATAATTAAAGTGGTTGCAGCCACTATAAAAACCGGCTTAGCTTTGCTTTTTAATTTTTATTTTTTCCTTTTGAAATTCAAATAAAATTCAATTATAAATTCAAATTTTCAAATAAAATTCAAATCTTTATCAAAATTCGAATTTTATATGTTGATTTTTGCCTTATTATTTATCAATTATGGTAACCATGGAGAATTGTAACACATGTTCAGGATATGAACTTTTCAACTATTTTATATTGTCTGTAAACTCAGTGTAATTTCATTGGCCAAAGTCTCATTGGTTTCGAGCCAATATGTAAAAGTATTCATAGTTTGAATGAAAAAATTGTAATTTTTGCCTAGTCATTCAAGCCTCAATTTTCGAAATTTAATGAGTGAATTTTCATGGCCATCCACTAATTCCAGGAAGAACGTACTATCACACAATTTTTCAAGTTAGAATTTTGATTTTAGGATTAATTTGTTATTCTGAAGTAAAATCATTAGACAACTTGAAAAATCCCAATATATACATTTCAAACATGAAACATTCGACTATTTCATATTATCTGTAATGCAAACGCAAATTCATTGACCAAACTTCATATGAGTCTAATGTAGCATGAAAAAATTACAATAATACAAAAATAAAAATAAAGAATTCACTCTAGTCATTTTAGCATTTTTGTACTTCTCTCCTGTATGTTGCACAATGAGGTTATAAAACAATACTCACATAGATATCCGGTTTTACTTATATATTTAAATAAGGGAATGACTATATGAACACAAAATTTTAACACGAAATCTCGGCCACATTATTAATTATAAAGCACTTTGAAATTCTATGCATCCGTAGCAAAATAATTGGACAGCAACTTTAGTGGAACAAGGTAGGTGCCAAACGTCCTAATTCAGAGGCTTTCCTCCAAGTATTTGTTAACCGTAGCCCATTTGGCAAAGGACTCCGTGGTCCATGCACACCGCATACCCATTATCAGTCGACGTACCTACAAAGTCATCTAAAAATATGCGTCCATACAATCAACAACGTCATCCAAAAAAAACACCCGTATTCAGCACTAATTTACTCCATCGCCGACCTCCACCCCCCAGACTCCATCCCAGCCGTCCGATTCCCCGAGCCGTATCCAAATCGACAAAAATACGTACACGTCAGCCCCTCCACGTCACGACAAGACTCTGCGGTTTCCTAAAGCAACCCTTCTTGTCGGTGAGTTCCGCGCCGTTACCTCTTTCCTTTTTTATCTCCTCCTCCATCCGCACCCACTTCTTCACCCGCCTTCCCCTTCCACTTACTTTTTTCACCCCGCCCCCTCGAACCGCCTTTTGTTTTCACGCACGTCAAAATATCGTTTGCGCAGGGTGCAACATGCAAAAAAAGTACAGAAATCGGGTGCAACAAACTTGGTCCACGTGTCAAACTCCAGTGCCGACCTCGATATAAATACTCATACCTCCTCTCTTCCCTACACCGCCATCCAAAAAAACCCAAAAAAAAAAAAAAAAAAAAAGGATCGAACAATGAAAACAAACGGGAGCCCGTCGGCGAAGTTCATGGCGAGGAGCGTGCAGCAACGGCGGCCGGCGAAGGATTCCGAGAGGCCGTACAGGGGGATACGGATGCGGAAGTGGGGGAAGTGGGTGGCGGAAATCCGCGAACCCAATAAGCGCTCTCGGATCTGGCTCGGATCCTACTGCACGCCCGTGGCCGCCGCCCGGGCGTACGACACGGCGGTGTTCTTCCTGAGGGGGAAGTCGGCGAAGCTCAATTTTCCTGAGGATTTCGACGCGTTTATTGGTTTGTCGGACGACGGCGGGGAGGGGTACACGGCGGAGTTTGTGAGGAGGAAGGCGAGCGAGGTGGGGACGAGGGTGGATGCTTTGCTGATGGAGAAGGAGGTCGTTAGGGTCGGGTTTAGTGCGGGGTTTTCGGGTTTGGATCTTAATGAGTTTCCCAAACCCGATGATGATAGCGAGCTTTCTTTTTAGACTAGGTTTAGGCTTCTGTCTGTTTCTTCTTCTTCCTTTCTTTTTTTATTTTTTTTGTTCTTGAGTTATGTGAAATTACTTAGGTGTAACATGATGTAATTATAGCAAAATATATATATATGCAAGGTTTTTACATGTTTGATTCTGATTTTTTTTTTCTTTCTTTCTTGTTTTAACGTTATTAAATCTTTAATGATATAATAACTCCACTATCATACTTTTTTATGTAAGCTGAACTATTAGAGTCCCTTAATACCAAATTTAAGTATCACTTAAAAACAAAATCTGACAATCAAAATTCCTATGCAAATTAAAAGCATTCATAAAGAAATATTATCAAATATTTACATCAAGCATATAACAAGTAGAGTTATTTTACAAATTCAAAAACGTCAATGAAGCTTTTTATGCATATTCAAAACATATATCCTAAATAAAATTAGGATTCTACAAATAATAAAGGATATAAATATAAATTCAAACTTAACTAAGTAGAGTTGCAACTCAAAGTGAAAATTAAACCGATGATGAATGGTTGTAACGCAAAAATATGATTAAATATTTATTGAATGTGCTGAACATATACGATTTGAAGGAAAACGATTTATGCGTGTGCGTTATGTCATCATCCCGCGGGAAGAGCGTGCGGTAACACCTGATAAATATAAACTCAATATATGATTTAATAATCATTCTGACAATTTACTCTCTCTTAGGGGGTTAAATTATGAATTTATTTGAAAAAAATATTAATTATTAGTTTTGTACATAAAATGACTATTTTATGTAATTAATGAAATAAATAAATAAAAGATTCTTACGAAAATTTATCCAAGTCAAAGATTAGAAGCTCAAGCGTGAAACGATATGACACTTCTCCAGGTTGAGATCCTTAAAATCATAGATTGAGACCTATAAAGATTAGTGCTATGTTTAAGGTAGTAAGGAAAACCATAAACTCTTGAAATTATGAGTATCATAGTTAACGAGCTCCAGCTTAGAAGATAAGACATAAGTTTGCACACTTTATTATAGGAGATAACATAATTCCATAGTTGGAAAAGCATACAACAATTACTCTATAGTTGAAATTGTGCAAAGGCCTCTTTCCATCGATCATGCATACTCAACACCCCGTTTTTTCTTTCCATCCTTGCATCTTTTCTTAGATAAATTTCTCATTTGGCTTGAACATAATACAAATAGCAAGAAATAAAAGATTTTAAACGTTAGAAATAAAAATTGGTAAAACCTACAACGATTGATGGTAATATTTAGTAAATCTTAGTCAACCAACAACATCTACTTTGTATTTTTCACATTGATCGCTATTAGATATACAATTTTCTTTTACTCATACTTTAGTAATACTATATCTTTCTAGATCTTTAAAATTGTACACCACGCCACCCTCACCGTTCATGATTAGACAACTACCACCTTTCCATCATTATCATATTTTGATGAGGTACCTACGAACAACAAACACTGACTGGATCATTCTAAAAAGGTTTGCATCGACCATGACTTGTTATTATAAGGATTTATATTTTGAATTTCATGGAAGTATGTTGACTCTATATATTTAAAAGCCTTATGGTGCTTTTATATGTGATCAAGAATCATGAATATTTCTTATAAGAATAAGCGGTGAGGGTTAGATTGAGAGATAAAGAGGTATGTTGTTATATTTTATTATTAATCGTGACACTCACCGAGCTTTATACACATTAATATATATTCTCCGTACTCTTCATTTTTATTTCATTGTGATTCGTTACCGTTGTCATCTTTCTATATTTAACGCAAAAAACTATGGTTAGGGTAGATATACAGATGAGTAAGTTGGATGTCATATCCAATTACAAAGAGCGTTCCAAAAACTAACTCAATAAACCAAAAGCCTGTAGAAACTAAATTCTATATTTAACGAATAATGCTCACAAGTCACGACAAGCTTACCCAACTAACCAATTTAATTTATATAATAAGCATTGACACAAACCATACATTATGATTCCCAATCAAAATTAAAATAGCCATGGTGGCCTAAGAAAGATAGATAGATGAAGAGGAAAGTGATGTTAATAAGCAATGATGCATACTTGGGATGGTGGAGGAATAATTTGAACCGAAACCTAAGAGGGTATATATAGCTAAATTTCTAATTGATAATGGGTTAATGTTGGTAGGAATTTAATTGGTTATTATGTGAGCTTCATAAGATCTAGCAACTTTGTATCCTCTCTTACTTTATTCTCTATTATTTGGAAAACCTTTTTCTCGATGATTCTTTACTTTGATCATTTAACAAGAAATTTTATTAAGTTAAATGTGCTCAATTGTATAAGGACCATAGTAAATGGTTTTCTAATGGAAAAACTAAATAACCTAAACTTATGATAAAAATATTAAACAAAACAAAAAATAATAGTGTTGAGTGCTCAAATCCCACGAGTCCTAATAATCGTCATTTAATACGTTGAGAAATTAAGTGTAACTTGGGTTACTATTTTAGCGTACACTTCAATTGAGTTTACAAACAAAATTTTTCTCTTTAAAGCCTTATTCAATTTGAAAACTGAAAATAAATATTAGTTAACTAGTTAAGGAATAAGTCAAATAAGAGGATAATTTCCTTACATGCTAATGTTATCAGGAAATAATTATTTTGTAGACATTTAAAGTAAAGTTAATTAAGTCAAGTTCCCATTTTAAATAAGAGGTTAACTAAATTAATACTAGTTTAGAATGAGTTTAATAATGTTAACAAATAATACCAAATTTTAACTAACAAGCAAATAAAGTAAAATAATCATTAAATAAAAACAATAATAAATTATTAGGTCAATTTTTAGTGAACTAAATAAATATATTTCAAATACTCCAGCTTGTTGTCAAGCAGGGGTTGGTTTCAAGTATCAGATTCTTATTCACAATATTGTTATAAGACAGGTTCTTATATCAATGCATGTAAATAATGTATCATTTCTATAACAAAAACACATAGGGTTATGAGTAAATCTAATATACAAAGATATATGTGTAGTGCATAAAAATAAATCAAAGAAAAACTACTTATATGCAATGGGTCTTAAATCTTGTCAAAAGTTTAAATGAATTTCTACCATGGAAAAGATCAAAGAAGAAAGGATAATAGTTTGTGACATTACAGATGAGGGAAATTTGAAAAGTGACAAGTTTAGCTTTTTGATTTAGCTCAAATACGATATTGAATCTATTAAAATTTACATGGTAAAACAAGCAGTTACAGAATGTGAAGTTGACTAAATATGGTAAAATTAATTCTAAAAGTACTTTGGAATAAAATTTAGAGAATATATGATGAAGATTAATTGGCACAATACATTAGCATATAATACTGATACATGTGCCGAAAACGATAATTTGTATGTATGAAGCAGCAGACAATATCCTCCCTACAAAAATAAATCTATTTAAACTACTCTTAGCATCGACCCAACATATTTGCTTTTTTCTGTAGATATGAAAGACGTTAATAATCCATTCTTCCAATATAAGTGTAATGCTTTTATTTGGAAATAGTGTAGAATTAAACTATGATGGATAGCATAAATAGAGGTATTAAAGCTTTATATAGAGATAGAATAAACAAATAGCAAATTTAACTTAAAAAGTATCAAGAAAGATTGTACGAAAATCGTAATTCCTGCCACCGTTTGGGGAATTATGGGATAAGTAAGGCATAGGATTTCCAATCAAACCAACACGGAGCATAGAACCAGATAGTAAATAACTGATATTGTAAAAAATCATAATTTTCAAATCCAAACACAAAAAACTAAGCATTAGAGACGATATGTAAGTAGAATAGGTACAATTACAATAGATATAGAATCTTACCATACCTACTTATAATAGATGACACTGAAACAGTAACATGGTCATGCGTGATTGCATACTTCTCTGTGTCGAGCTCTAAATAAAGTAACAGTTTAATTACATCTTGTACATTCTTATAAAATTGAATATTATGGGATATGGAACAATATATTTTCTACTACTTACATGTTGGCTTGCTTTTTAGCTTCTTCATCTTTATTCCCTGCTTTAACACATTCAAAATAAATCATTCATATGTCAATGATAACACTCGCATTTGATACAACTTATAAAGGAAGAAAACTTACCTTTTATTAGAAATTTTGAATGTATCTTATAACGGCATGCAAGTTTTATTATTATGGAACAACACAGAGAGAACCAGATCTACACAATCTTCTACAGATCTACACCGACCTTCAATAGATCTACACCGACTCCAACAGATCTACACTGATCATCTATAGATCTACATCGATCTTCCATAGATTAACAAAATCATGATTCATCGTTGTAAGCGTCGATAGATAAGATATCTAATGATGATGGAGTAAAGCAAAGAATAAGAGCTATTTTAATATGAGTACGTGATTTTTCCCTAGAATTTTAGTCTTTCACAACCCTTAAGGTGGAAGCAAAGACATTGAATAATAAAGAAAACTAGAATAAGGAATGAAATGAGCTGAACCGTTGTATCCAAAAGTGTCGATAGATATTTTGAAGTTAATGGGTCGAGTTAGTAGTATTGTATTTTGTTATGATTAGATTAAGCCCATTTGTAAATATGTATCTTCTTGTTACCTTTTTTGTTTTGCAATAGCAATTCTAGAACCGTTTAAAATGAAAAAAAAATTAATAAAAAGGAGAAATACTATGATCCAATATTTATATTATAGGAAACATAAACCTTATGTATGGTACATCAAAACTAAATGTACGCGTCATTACTTTCATCAAAGAGCCAAGTACGCAAGCTCGAATCTAAGCTTATGGTTTTAAGCAACCTTATAGGACCTAATTTAAGAATGGGTCTAGTTTACAGAAAATTGTAAAATAGAATGTGATTCATAAAGCACAATAGGCTAAAGTAATTTGCAGGACAAGGTTTTTGCTTAGCAAATAAAGCGCACAAATCATGCAAGCCACGATTTATCACGTAGTTCTTATAGTAGGTTTCTTGAATTAATTTTATAAATATTTGTTTTTCTTTTATAAATTGTTGTCTATGGCCAAATTCATACAAGGCAAAATTTGGATATACTAACACTCCTAACATCCCATGATTCATTAAAATAAATTTATTCTATTTTTATTTTACTGTTTGCAAAGGAGAATAATAGACTATGTGTATTTAACTTTCTCATTCATTCTGATTCAGAATCATGTTCTCTCTTCAAATTGAGAAATATTCTCTCGCCTTTTCAATAATTATTCATCATTTCCAAACCAAATTAATTACATTATACAGTTATAACTATACACCATGTACCCTTTCTCCTTATATCTTTGTTATTCATACACACACACACACACACACACCCTTTCACTCACTTTTTGTTATTACTTTCATTTTCTCATCTTCATGTGAAAAATAAATCATAGATTTTCATATGCCATCATTTCTTTAGTTTTTTGGCCTTTTATATCTAATAGAATGTTTTCTTCGTTTGTTGTTCACATATTCATATAGCTTTAGCCAAATTTGAACAACTCCCACCTTCTTCAACTATAATATGCTTCATGGCTTTAGGTATGCAATGTTTAAATTTAATATACATTAAAAAGAGTTAAAAAAGGATTGGCTTTCTAAAAGAAATATTTTGTGAAGTAGAATAATGTCTAGTCTCCAACAAGCGGCCAAATATAATCTAAATCAGAAAAATCAAATTAAAGATAATACTATTCCAAAGAGTTACCATAATCTTCTTCCTTCAGCTATTGGTAATATGTTGTTGAGATGCCAAAGTAAAGATAGGAGAAGCAAGGTAGTTCCTAGTCTAGCAATAAATCCAGGTTTATGCCCTATTTTGCACACATTCTCGCAAAAAGCAGCGCCTGCAGATTACAAATGTAACATCCTACAAAAAACCTAAGCAGACATAGAAAACTAAAAGAATTAAATAATTATTATAAGTCAAAAATATGGAAATTTAATATTTATGGAATTTGGCCATAAAAGCTACATCCTTGCGTTCGAGCCAAGATTCTGATTTGTTTTCATATAAAGAATGCTGAAAATGGAGTCCATATGAAAAGATTACAAATGATTCAAGTTTTAGAATTTAAACTAAATAAAGTTATAAATTTGAATTAATAAATAAGGATGGAAAATAATTCCAAATTTGAAATTTAAACATGTGCATATATATTGATAAGCAAGGGTGTAACGTTAAAATATTAAGGAGAAATTTATTAATATTAATAACCTATTAAATAAAAATGCGCACAATGATAGTTACAATGCCTTAAGCTGAGAGGTATTCCTCTATCATTGAGGTCGACCGCTCGAAGAGGAGATCAGCCACTTCATGTGTATTTTTAGGAGGCAGATAGGATTTTATAGGTTTATTCTTTAGGAGGTAGACGCTATCAGCAGTTCAGATTTTAATATATGAATCTAATAGTTCCTATTATCTCTAACATTTATAAATAAGACATTTGACCTCCACTCCAAATCACAATTTCCTACGGCTACATCTCCATTTCTACCTCTTCTTTTAGATCCAGATTTAGAGAATGGTTAGTCTTCTCCTTCTTCTTTCCCTCGCTTTTATTTTTGTTTATATAATTCTAGATCTAACATTTATATTTGTATACAAATCTTCATTGATTATACATATGTAAATATATAAAAAAGACTAGAATTCGATTATTGTGGCAACAAATCCAAGAGGGATTCCATTTAGGGTTGGAAGCAGCTTCAATCTCCAAAGGCTGTGAGTGAAATCTTTATAGTTTTCTTTTTATATGTTCTTATTTAGTTTAAAATTTTGGATGAACATGTACGAAAACTAAATCAACCCCTCCCTCCAAAACCCTAAATAAAATAGAAGTGTCAATCTATTGTGTTTGTATAGAATTTTGGTTATGAACGTAAATTGAAGGGATTTTGTGCTCTTATCTTAAACAAATCTGGTATCTTTTACTTCTTTTCCTACACTTATTCAAAGCATAGATTTACCTAAAAATAATGGATTAAGGGACAATAAACTATATGCAATTCAATTCTTTGTTTTATTTTATAAAATATTTTATTCGAGGGCTATAAACTGCATGTAATCTAAACACTTGATTTTATATATAGTTTATAAAAAACGAATGGACATGAAATAGAACTAGAATAAAATTATACATATGTTATTTACAAATAAGTCTCTTTTGTTTACGAGAGTAATCAGAGATCTTAGATTCTAAGCCTTATTGTGGTATATGCCGCGGTTGTCCTACTTTCATCTGTAAATCTAATTATTGGATCTTTTGTGCTATGTTATGGATTACAAGGAAGAAACTTGCAAATCTATAATTTTGTGTCTAGGTTGTGTAACATCCCACACTTTTCTGTTCCCAAATTTCGAAAAAAATCGAAACTCAAACACATCCAAGCATAGAGTGTGTAAATCTGGTACCTGCAAATAAAAAAAGCATGAGCATAATCAGAGTACGGCAAGATAACTCACAACGAAAACAAAATAGGGTAAACTAGTATTAACTCAAGTAACTACCTTTTTAAAGTAAGTCACTTTGCCAATACCAAGCATGAGAGAGAACGAGAACCGAAAGCCAAATTTAAACACCTGTGATAACCCACCTTTTGTAGAAAACCTTGGTGGTTGTAATGAGGAAGGGGGTCAGAACAACAAGATTCTGGTGAACAGGAAATGTACAACACAGATTATCCCATTTGGTTCAACCCAGGATGTATACCTACCAAGGTTAGTGCTTACTTTCATCTATAAATCCAATTATTGGATCTTTTGTGCTATGTCATGGATTACAAGGAAGAAACTTGCAAATCTATAATTTTGTGTGTAGGTTGACATTTCTCACGATTAATGTGTTATTTCATGCGTGTCCATTTAATGCGTCATTTTGATTATTAATATAGTGCAATCCATGTATTATTTATATGTATTAGTCATTTAAGATTGAGGTTATTCAAATTAATTATCCCCTTTTGGAAATTATATATGTATATGTGCTTGTGTGTGTAGACATTTATTTTGTATTTAATGACATGAGGATGTAAGGTTAAACCCTTATTAGTTGAAGTCTGCCAAGATAGCTCAGCTTGTAGCAACTAAAAAAAGATGGGTTAATGTGAAACATCTAATGCCATGTGCTATTTAAGGTGTGAAGGCCCGCTTTAAGGTTAGATGTTAAGTGGCTAATTTTCCTTTTAGAAGTATTAAATGGTTAGGACCCGCCTTTTTCCTCATGGATTTATTCTTAGGAGTACGAGTTGTAGTCAATGAGACTGTCCTTATTAGGTATTCAGTGATCTATGGGCCCTCCTCTCCTAATCGAAATATTAATTTGGTCTTGAAATTGAGTAGCTAGATCTTCAAAAATTGTATGCTTCCTCTATGGTGACTAGGTAAGGGTCCACCTAGGGATATGTTAGTTAAGCACTACCTCACATGTAAGGGTTCGCCTATTTACGAGAAGTAGTAAGTGTCTGGGATATCGCCTTTAGTCACAACTAACTATTAAGGAAGGGACAACCTATAGTAAGGTAGTAAATAACGAGTTGTTGCCTACCTTATAGGTCATAAGTGGCTGTATACTCTATATCTCACCATATTGTGAGTATATATAGTTGTAATGCCTACTCAGAACTAGGTTTTAAGTGGTTGGGTCCGTCATTGGGTATTAAGTTATCGTAGCATTTTTCCTTGGGAATTAAATTATCATTAGATCCACCTTGGTATTAAGTTAATATATGACCCGTCTCTTTCTAATATATATAACTGAGTAGTAGAAAAATTCATGTTGCCTTAGACATATCCCTGATAGTATCAACACCGCCTAAGTATATGTAAAAGGGTTAAACTTAAAAATTTTATTCATCATAACTTATTGTTTTGAACCCTTATCTTAACAACAAAGGTTTGGTTGGATGTTCCTAAGGGTAAAGCTAGAAGAAAAATGACATGGTGCCATTAACAGTTTATATTTTAGTTAGTATTATTGTTACCATGACATTATTATGAATATTTATGACGTACCTACATTTATGACACTATGGTAGTATTGTATTTGACATCTTTATTATGGTTTCATGAGATGAGTACATTATATACATTTACTATTATACATTGCCCAATACGCTGTGAGTTTTGATCATTTTAGCAAGGCCCTATGAAATTTATTTCTTATATAAACCAAAACCCATTTTAACATGGCTCTAATCATGTTTTGGGTTAGGATTTAGGCTTGTTCTAGGGTAGGTTTTTGCATTTGGTATCAAAGCGTAATATACCTAATTACGGGGAAAACTTATGTATGAGAGATATATTTCTTATTTGAAAGTGTTTCATATATATATATATATATATATATGTATGTATGTATGTGTATATATACATATCCGTATATGCATATATTTGAAAACTTTTAAACACCTACATACCCTTAAGACTTACACTTTTACACTAAGCAATATTTATTCCTTTTGTTTTTTCCATAATACTATCTTGGAAATTTCAGCTAAACATTTCCACTTGCAGATAGCAGACATAGATGGGAATTAACGCAATCAAGGGAACCCTAATCCGAGAAGGATTCATGGTGTGCTTGAATGATTCTGACATTACGTCAAGGTTATGGAACAAATCTCAGCTCCTTTTGCTACACTAGTGGAACCCGTAGACCTACCTGATGATGCAACACTTAACCTTTAGAATTTCCCATGTCTATGCAAAGACTTTGTGAGTCTAAGAGGGGGAAAAATTGATAGAACAAAAGGATTTTTTAAAGCCAAGGCTTGGTTGTCTAAGTGTGATCATATATTCGAAGTTATTAGCTGGGAAGACTAACTGAAAATGAGGATAGCAGCATGACATCTGAAGAGAGAAGCATTGGAGTGGCGGAACATGGTATATAAGGAAAATATGGGAAGGATATTCTCATGGAATGAGTTTATAGCGAGTTTTGTAATAAAATTTATGAGAATTGTTGAGGCAAGTCTACATAAGGAAATATTTATAAACCTCAAGCAAAGGGACTTCACTCTGAGGGAATGTATTGCTAAGTACATGGATTTGGCTAAATTTAGAAGTGGGTTAGTTGATACACCTATAATAAGGCATTGAGATTTGTGAAAGGATTAAATTCCCTTTAAGGAGGGACATTGCTCATTCGAGTTCTCTTCCGAGCAACATTTGAGATTTTGGTAGAGACTGCAATTTTATATACGGTGGAGGATGAAAGTAAAGCGGTGAAGGAAGGGTGAGCTAATGCAAAGAAAGGAAAAAAAAACAAGAAGGGAAATCCTTTGTTTAAGAATAAATAAATGAAGGGGAAATTTGGGAAGTAAGGTAGAGTTAGCGGAAGGTATCACAAGAAAGGCCTCGAAGCCAAGGATTGCAGAGTGAGTATAATTGGGAAAGGTTTCAAAAGGAGGTGTTTCCACTGCCAAGAACAAGGACATATTATGAAGCAATGCCCAAAACTTGCTTGAAATTGTCCAAATGGACATAATTATGTTTTTAAGGCTACTCCTCAATTGTCAATTGGAGAGAGATCAAGGGAAAGTTGCTATAGAAGTATTGTTTTGTTTTAGAAGTTACTATTTGCATCTTGTTTGATTCCATGGCATCCCATTCCTTCATAGCAAGGAATGTGGTAAATTTCTCAAATCCCCCTATTTTAATCATAAAAAATCCTAGTGGTTTCTAACCATGTTATGGGTTTAATGTAACTTGCTTTTATTTGTAAAGACCTACCATTAGATATCAACGATTTTGATTCCTTACATAATGCGTATGCCCTTAATTTCGATGGTAATGGACTTATCTTTTGTGTGAATTGGTTAACTTATTATGGAGTCATCCTCGATTGAGATAAGAGAGTATTATGTCTGTGGAGTTGTAGAGGCTGTAATCTAGTAATCCCTTGTGAGCTCAAAAATACGAGGGTTGTGGTCCTATTACACTCATCAAAAATTCCTAGATTGCAATGGAACGTTTTGTGACCTATTGTTTGCGACTTTCTTGATATCTTTGAGGAAGTCTTGGGTTTCTCTCCCCATAGGGAAATAAAATTCAGAATATATCTTGAGAAAGTGGCTAGACCAATTACTTTGCCTATGAGGCACATGACTTTCAAGGAAAGAAGAGAGTTGGGAAAGCAGATCTCAAATTGCATAAAGATTCCTTTGAAGAAGTCCATCAGAACAGGGAGCACCCATAGCATTTGACATTAAGTCAAATGGATTGTTGAGACTTCGTGTGGACTACTGAGAACTAATCAAGCTAACTAGGAAGAATAGGTATCCTTTACGTAGGATAGTTGGCATATTCAATGATGTTGGAGGTGCTAGAGTCTTTTCCCAGTAGGATTATTCCACTGGATTACACCAGTTGAGGATTGCTAAAGAAAGTATGCCTAAGACCACATTTAGGACACTTGATGGATTATTTTAGTGAGAAGTAATGCAATTTGGTTTGACAAATGCTCCAACTTTCTTTGTACATAGATAAGTAAAGTGTTTAGAGGCGTACTCAATAAGATAGTCGTTGTGTTTATGACCGATATTTTGGTTTTCTCGAAAGACTATAAGGGTCAGAAGGATCATTTAAAGGATGTCCTAGGAACTTTGAGGAAGAGTCAACTCAAAACTAAATTCTCTGAATTTCATTGTTGGAAAGCGGAGGTAAAATTTCTTAGATATGTGGTCTCGTGGAAAGGATTAGCAGTAGACCCCGCAAAGTAGAAGTTGCTTAAGAATGGAGAGTTCAAAATATGTGACATAGGTGAGAAGCTTTTTAGGGTTAGTAGGCTATTATAAGAAATTTATAAAGGATTTTGTAAAGATTGCAGCCCCAAACCTGATTGTCCAAGAAGAACCTAGAATTTGTGTGAGGCTATAGTTATAATAAGGCTTATGAGAAGCTAAAGGAATCTCTTACTAGTGCACTGACACTTGCTACTCCCAAGAGAGCTAAGTTATTTACGGATGCTTGTAGTACATGATTAGGATCCATAATATTGATGTAAGAGGGAAAAGTAGTATCCTACGAAAGTAGACAACTAAAAGATCATGAAAGGAGATATCCAATGCATGATTTGAAGTTGGCAGCAATAGTTTTCATACTCAAAATATGGAGCACTGCCTCTTATGGGAAATGATCTGAGTTATACACAGATCATAAATCACTTTTCTATTTTCTCAAAAAAGATCTTAACCTCAGACAGTAAAGGTAGATGGACTATATAACATCTTCCGCCTTGGGTATTCAGTATACTCTAGGAAAGGGTGTGTTGAGGATGATATTGTGAGTCAGAGACGTACTATCTTAATCCTAATAGCCGAGTGGAAACATCTAGAGTTTCTTTCCAATTTTAACCTTCAAACTCCATGGGAACCTTATCAAATATTTCTTGCGACTTTGAAAGTGAGAACAAACCTTGTAAAACAGATTAAGTTTGAACAAAGGAATGATGAGGAGGTTAGAGAAATGATAGGAAAGCTAAAACATGATAGCACTTTCCTTATGTCGATACGTACTCAGCAGATGACAAAGGAAACTTAAGGATAGATGGACATCTTTGCGTCCCTACGATTGAAGATTTGAGAATAGAGTTATTAACTAATGCCATGATTCTAAGACGACCTTACATTCTAGAGGAAATAAAACATATAAGGACATAAATATAACTTTCTTTTGGATGGATATGAAAAAGGATGTGGCGGAATGCACAGTAAAGTGCTTAACATGTCAAAAGATTAAAACAGAGCAAGGTAAGTCTGAAGGGTTTCTACTACTTCCAGAAATTCCAACTTCGAAATGGAAACATATTTCTATATATTTCATGGAATGTATACCTAGAATCAGAGAGAAACTAAGGGAATTTGGGTTGTAGTTGAGTGACTAACAAAGAGTGTATACTTCCTTCCAATCAAGAAGAATAAAATCGCAGCTTCGTTAGCTTAGATGTACATCAAGGAAACAGTTCAACTTCATAGGATTCTGACTAGTATAGTAAGTGATAGAGACCCTCTATTATTGAGCGAATTTTGGATAAGCCTAAAGACAACTTTAGGGATATCCCTCAATATGAGCACCGCTTACCACTCTTAAACCGAAAGACGGACTAAAAGAGTTAATTAGATTCTAGAAGATCTGTTGAGAGCTTGCATCATGGACTTCGGAAGATCATGGGAGCAACATGTATTTTTGGTTGTGTATTCATATAATAATAGTTATCAAGCGACGATTGTTATGGTCACTTTCGAAGCATTGTATATGCAGCTATGCAAATTCCCGATTTGTTAGTAGGAAATTACTAGAAATTTCTACGTGGACCAGATGTGATCCGTGATTTCACGGAGAAAACTTTATTGATCAAGCAAAGAATGAAGGAAGCTCAAGATTGGTGGAAATCACATGTTAATAGAAGACGAAAGGAACTTGAGTTTTGCGTATATAATATGTTTGTTAAAATCTTTCCTCTTATAAAAGCCGTTAGGTTTGGCAAAGCCAGTAAGTTAGCTCCAAGGTTTATTGGGTCGTTCAAATTTTCTAAAGGATAGGAAAAAGGCTTATCGTGTGTTTCACCCTGAGAAATTAGCAGGAGTTCAATGTTTATTATTTAAGAAAGCGTCTTTATGATTCTACTGTAAAGTTAGAGATTGATCATCTTAAGGACTTAGAGTCATAGTCCAAGGAACCCGATGCCATGCCACCGCGCGCATTATGGAGACTGAAACTAAATGGCTTAACAAAAAAGTCATTAATCTAGTTCGAGTACAATGGGGAGATAATCCAATGAAAAACACTTGGGAAATGGAAGAGAAGATGAAAGAGACTTATCCCGAGCTTTTTATCAGTAATTATTTCTCTAAAATTTTAATTCTTTAGTTGCATTATAGTTGCTCGATTGGATGATAGGAATTGATTGCAACACTAATTCTCCTGTATAGTACACTCATATATAAACTTTATGCATAATGGGGTGTTTAGCATACATACAATATCACATATTACACTTTCAAGCTAGGACAGAGCTCATCATAGTATTTGTAACGGCGCAATTTTCGATGCCTCGAAATTCTTGTCATTATTGAAAGAATTTAGAAGATGAGATAGAAAAGATAGAACTAATAGAATAGAAGAATAATAAAAACATCAGAATCTCACGGCGGAATTTCACAAATACATAATATATTACATAACAGGGTCTGATACATCATAGTACAACATCATACTACATCATCGTGGTACGACAACATAATTACACATGATCACTTACGATAATACAGATACTTAAACTGGATACATAGAAATAGTTATACTACTAGACGGGTCTTGAACTTGAACTTCATAAGGTTCCACTTGCCTACCTGAATTACTTATCTACTCATAATAAATATTATGAGTACCCAAGAGTTTAGGAAACACAGAAAATAAACTCTGGGTCAGTCAGGGGACTGGTGTGAGTAAACATTGTCAAAAGATGTAAACAGGGAAATAAGAGATAAGGTTTCCACATTGACAGATTCATTTACTTTAGAAATCTTTAGACCAATCCATAACTAATATATGGATAATGACCCAAGTATTTTACATCAAAACATTTGATATTACGATAGTTTTTGTCAAATAAATAATCATCTAGTGAAACGCTTGCATCTCATGTTCACGTATATAGTATACAATCTAAAACCGTAGAGCGCTTATTGGAGATTGGATCCCAACAGACAAGGTATGGGAGCACCTACCGATCAGTGTACTCTAGAGAGGATACACTGGGGTTCAACAAGAACGTCTTGTAACCCGGCCACATATGACCGTCCACTCATTTAGCTTGAGTGTAACGAATATATTACCACCTCCATGGTTGGGAATGAACCACCGATTCCGAAGGTTTCAGCAGCGAAAAGAGATTAAGAAATTAAATATGGAGGTTCTCTAGATGGTGATAATATACCCTACTAGGGTATGACCCAACCAGCCATGCTGCCTAGCCCAACTTTTGTTACTTCCTGGTTGTGAGGTTTGAGGTCATGTTTATCCTTCTGACATATTATTTCTTCAATTACTTTGAATGCCACATCGTCATATCTGTCAGAAACACTCATTCGATTACCCAAATATATTACCGGCAATGAAGCTAAGACAAAAGAATTTCTCCGCCACCAACGTAATATACTTACATAAATTCGATGGCACTCATCCATTCGGGTTTGTCCTGGGACTGAATAGACCGACGGTAGTATTTAAAATAGTCCTTGCATATCTCCGTCTTCAATATTTCTTACACGCGTCGTATACTTCGAGTCGAAGTGGAATATTTATTCCGGACTCTTCAAAACGTTGTACGAATGTCTTTTATAGTCGATAAATAATTATCAATTTAATCCGATTACAATTTAGTTTACATATCCTTTATAGTTTAAAGAAAACAGTATATGTTTGCATTGTTCACATTTGGATATTTTTATTATCTTTTATAAATGAACAGTTTAAGTATGTGCGTCGCACACGGTATTTTCCTTTATTTATCATCGACGTTTTAGACGATGTTTAATGCTCCAGTTCTTCTGATAAACTATTTTATTACTTCAAATTTTATTTTAAATAAATTAATTTAATAATTTATTTAAATTATCTCTTTTATTCAAACTCGTTGAACTTCTTCGGTCAACTTCTGTACTCGGTCTTCTGGCAATTTTCTTCCTTCCACTTGCCTATGCCAAATTAACTAAAAATTCCCTTTTTTATTTAATTATTTATTTATTCTTTTAATGTTATTTTATTTTATTTTTCAATTTAATCAAAACAAAATTTAATTAAAAACTTCGTTTGAAAACTCATTTATTAGCGTTTTGACCAAGTACTAGTTCGCCAAAGTACCAGCTCCAAAACACCATGATTCTGCTTGCCAAACTGCTCCAGTCACCGTCCGTCCCGCAACTTCCAAAATACCACTGGTACTTTCCCAACTTACCAAAGTACCAATGCGCCAGCTCTCGAAATCCCTTGCCACAACTGTGGTTTTCTGCCGTGCCACAATACCACCTGGTACTTTGCGAAGTATCAAGTACCAAAATGCCACTTTTCCAGTCACCGTGCCAACCTCTCCAATCACCACGCAATCACCATACTATAATCAAAGTACCATCTCCTGATGCATGCACCTACACATGTGCACGGGTACACGTGCCTCCTCCACCATTGATCAGCGCCGACCATCTCCATAGGTCATCACTCTCCTTTGGGTCCCACCACCACCTTCAGGTCCGTTCATCAGCAAGTGAACAGTGATTTTGCTGTCTTCCTCTTCCTGCATCGAATGCGTTTCAACGAGGAAAACCCGCACCGCTCTCTCCTCAGTCCACCGGAGTGCCTCTAACTCCGGCCACCTCAAGACGACGACCCTCTCCGTTGATCCCCCCAGGTGCGGCGGTCTCGTTCTTCCCCACGGTGGCGTAGTTTGACGCCAAACTTCATGTCCCCGAAAACAAAATAAATCCCTAAATTTAATTCGTTTTCAAAATTTATGAATTGGAAAAATCATTATACATTTTTCCCGTACTCCTCTTCTCTAAACGACACTCTCCCCCTTTCGCCATGATTTCAGATCACCTGGATCGTCGTATATTGCTCAAAACCCATTTTCCGATCATCCCCAAAATTCTTGATCATCATGGCGTTAAAAATCATGAAACTCGCTTTAAAAAACATGGTTTGAAGTCAGGTTTCCATTCATGTAATCAAAACATGTTTTCGTCTCGTTTGAAATTTTGAGTTTACAGAGGACTACAGGGTATGTACTGTTATCTATTTTCTTTGAATATGTTTTTCATTTCAATGTTCTTCTTGTTTGTGATCACTAGTATATCTACTTTATACAGTTGTATTTACATACCACTATGGTGAGGTTTTTTTAGTATTCTCTTCTGAGAACCAGTGATCAAAATGTTCTGTGTTTTATAGAACACAGTACATGTTTAAATTAAAGCTTTAAACTAACGCAACATTTATACTAAACATATTGGTGTTTATAAATGTGAATGTACAAATGTAAGCAAGGGTTTTTAGCATCAACATGAGTTGTTGTTTAGCAAGATGATGGTGTTTACATAACATGAACTGGCAGTGAAAACTAAACACACATAAAACTGTTTACAGTAAAACATTAAACAGGAAATTTAAACAAGGTTTACTCACTAACTTTCTAACAACATGATACAGCTATCATAACTTACATTAGACTAGAAAATGTAAAGAAAAGCTTAGTTTACTCACCGAAATGCTTTCCTATTTCCTGCTAGTTTACTCAGATTTTGGTGTGGACAGAAATGCATGGCTCTTGGTCTATATATAGCCAAGACTTCATATTTAAAAATTATTTACTCTTCACATCTTCTACAGTAAGTAAATCATTTTGGCTCACTCCTTTGTTTAGCTCTCTACGCCACGTTTTCAGTAGACAATACATGAAATATTTGTTTGCTTAGATATTTTCCTAATCACTTTGTCCTATGTTTTCCTTCTAGAAGCACACAATATTCAACCCATGCTTCCATTAAATATTGCGCATACCCTTTCTTTTCAGCAGATATACACTGATTTTACTTCCCTTCTAAGTCCTTGATATTTTTCTTAAAGAGAATTATTTATTTGCTACTTGTATTGTTGGGTTTTTAGGTAATGAATGTTACCTATGTTTAGTCTACTGTTCATGGTTAAATCTCATTAATGGTTGTTGACTTGGCCTCTTTTGTTTTGATATGCATTCCTAGATATTTCTACTTGGTCAATTTGTCAAACATGTTATGTGCAATAGTATGTATGTGTGTGTGTGTGTTGTGTGTATATATATATGTTTCATGCATGTGCTTGCCGAATTGTTCCTCACTTGCACATGTATACTTGTTTGTTGTCTTTTGTTTCAAAGCCTCTTTATATTTTTAAAGTGACCAATACTCCCCTTTTTCCTTGCATGTATTTTATGTTATCATTTTTGTGTTTTAGTTAAGGCTTTAGTTTCAAAGTTCTTGCTTGAATTTTGCGTTATATTTTAACTATATATATGTATTAAAGTATACACACATATATATACATATTGTTATACTTCCAATATGTTTCAAGTTATAGTTTTAATGTTGCATATTTATATTATGTTAATCAAGTTTAAACATAACTTAAATATGTACATTATTTGTATATTCTTCCACACATATATTTACACACATGTTTATAATCATTTTACTTTGTTGAGTAGCATATTTCATTTTATTTCCCTTATTAAAATGATTATCAAAAGCTAGGAAAAGTCGGGACATTACAGTCCATCGCACTTAAAAGAATTTCTTCCTCGAAATTAAAGTAAGAAATATAGAAAGTTTTTCCCAAAAGATAATACTTTATATCATAACTGCTTAGCACATTATAACCATACACTATTTTTATACTTGCACTAGTCATACATAACATACTACCATACATAGGCTATACTTGACTAATTCAAGTTATAAGCTATATAACATACATATACATAGTCCAAACACCTCTCTCCACTCTACTCCTCCGAGTCATTGTCTATCACAATCACCTCGTTGTGCGAGATGTTCACAACCTCTACTAATTCACCATCGTCATTTGATATATCGAAAACGTCATTCACACCCTCGACCACTTCTTCCTCATCATCATCGGGAATCTCGATGACTTCCACTAGTGGTATCAAGAAATGTCTCACAGCAGGATATCCGTAATCTCCATAAACTTCAACAAATCCTCCTACTGTGTGAAACTCGACGAGAGCCTGCTCGAGTCTTGCCCATATCGCTAACATCGGGTAAACAAACCCCTCTTGCTGATTTCCTATAGCAACAACTAGTGTCTCTGGAACAATATCCTCCTCTTCCTCGTACTCTTCCTGGCCTTCTTCCTTGTCACTATCGTTACCTCCATCACTGCCTCCAAATCCTGTCTTTATCTCCATTACTTCTTCTTCATCGGTATATCCTAGACTGTCTTCATCTTGCTCCATAGGCTCACCTCTGCCGATATCTGACTTTTTGATATTCTAAACGTACCTTCATCTTCGCTAGGTGATCTATCTTGAATGTCGTCCGAGTCTCCCACTCTTGATCTCTTTACCTGCAGCCTAATGATCTGTGGTGGTGTTAACCTCTTCCTAGCTATAGTCTTTAACAGTGGTGCCATCTAATCTGTAGAAAAATCGGGGTATAATTTTCTGATATGCTTTTCGGTTTCCCACGTACAATCTTTCGGATTTTCGCTCCATTGGATTTTTGGTACACTTACCACTTTGTTGCGAAGTTGTTTTTACTCTCTATCCACAATACAAAATGGATGTCTTATTATCGTCAAATCTGGTTCGATCTCTATGTCTTGTTGAACGGATGGTTTCAGAATTAAGGACGGATCGTGCATACACTTCCTTAAATGAGATACGTGGAATACGTTATGAATTCCTTCCATATGCTCTGGCAGTTCAACTCTATAAACTAGAAAACCAATTCTCTCTAGAATACGGAAAGGTCTAACATATTGCGGAGTTAACTTTCCGGATTTTCCAAATCTTACTACTCCTCTCAATGGTGAAATTTTTAAAAAACCCAGATCTCCTATATCAAATACTAGGTCTCTTCGGCTTTGATCAGCATAGCTTTTCTGGCGATCTTGAGCTTCTTTCATTCTTAACTTCACCAACTCCACCTTTTCTATTGCTTCTCGGATCATATCCAGCCCAAGTACTAATTTGTCTCCAGATTCAATCCGACATGCGGGTGCTTTACAAGGTCTTCCATACAATGCTTCGTATGGTGCCATCTTTATACTCGCCTGGTAACTATTGTTGTAAGCAAATTCCACAAGGTGTAGATGATCCTCCCATGATCCTCCCAAATCTAGAATACAAGCTCTTAATAAATCTTCCAATATCCGATTTACTCTCTCAGTCTAACCGTTCGTTTGAGGATGGTAAGCTGTACTGAAATTCAATCTCGTTCCCAAAGTCTTCTGTAATGCTTCCCAAAATTTACTTGTAAAGATGAGGTCTCTGTCACTTATATGCTTGCTGGGATTCCATGTAGCCGTACAATCTCTCTTATAAAAACTTCGGCTAAAGATGTGGCTGTGCGTGTCGATTTTACGAGAATAAATTGCACGCCTTTTGTTAGCCGATCTACAATCACCCAAATTCCTTCAAATCCTCTTCTCATTTTGGGTAATCGATCGATAAAATCCATTGATATCATTTCCCACTTCCAGTTGGGTATCTCCAATGGTCTCAACAGTCCAGCAGTTCTTTGATGATCTCCTTTTACTTGTTGACAACACAAACATTCGTTCACGAAAGTTGTAATATCCTTCTTCATTCCTGGCCACCAGAACACTCGCTTCATATCGTTATTCATCTGATGAATTCCTGGATGGATGTTCAACTTTGATGCGTGGCATTCTTTTAAAACTTCTTGCCTTAACCCATCCACATCCGGAACGCATAATCTATTGTTTATCCTCAATACTTCTTGGTTATCCAACTCGAAATCAAACTCCTTTCCATTCGTGAATCCTTGAATTATCTTCTCCAGTTTGGCATCTCTTCTCTGATTATTCATAATCCTTTCTTGGAGATCAGTTTGACTTCGAATAGGGATAAAATTGCATTTCTACTCAAGGCGTTAGCTACTACATTTGCTTTTCCGGGTGTATGGATAATGTCCAAGTCATACGATGCAAGAAATTCCAACCATATTTGTTGTCTTAAATTTAAATCTCTTTGAGAAAATAAATCCCTCAATGGTTTACCTCCGTAAAAAGCTCGAATTTTCCACCTAGAAGATAATGTCTCCACATCTGTAATGCAAAAACCACTGCTAATAACTCTAGATCGTGAGTTGCATAATTCTTCTCATGTATCTTTAATTGTCTACTTGCATATGCAATCACCCAAGCATTTTGCATCAACACAGCTCCTAATCCAACTCCACAAGCGTCAATGTAAACTGCAAATCCACTTGTTCCATCAGGAACAGCTAATACTGGTGCTTCAGTTAATCTCTTCTTTAACTCCTGAAAAGATTCTTCACACTTTGGGGTCCAAATTAACTTTTGGCCTTTCTTTGTTAACTTCGTCAGATGAGATGATATCTTGGAATAATCTTGGATAAATCTTCGGTAGTATCCTGCTAATCCTATGAAACTGCGTACATCGGTTATTGTACGAGGTTGTTTCCATTGTTGTACTGCTTCAACTTTAACTGGATCTACTGATATTCCATCTCCATTCACAATATCTCCCAAAAATCTTACTTCAGACTTCCAAAAATGACATTTTGAAAACTTGGCTTTCAACACATTTTTCCTTAGAGTTTCTAGTACTACTCTAAGATGATATTGATGCTCCTCTTCAGTCTTTGAATAAACCAGAATATCGTTGATGAAAATTAGAACGAACTTGTTTAGAATTTTCCTAAAGACTCTGTTCATCAAATCTACGAAAAATATTGGTGCGTTGGTTAGTCTGAAAGGCATTACCAACCACTCATAAAAGAAATCCGGGCATGTGAATGCTGTTAAAGGAACACCGTCTTCAACAGTTCTTAATTGGTGAAATCCCATTGCTAAATCCATTTGGGGGAACACTATTGCTCCGTGCAATTGGTCGAAAAAACCGTCGATTCGAGGTAATGGATATTTGTTTGATGGTTACTTTATTTAACTCTCTATAGTCTACACACAATCGTAACGACCCATCAGACTTCACTACAAAAACTACCGCCGAGCCCCAACAAGAAAAACTAGGTCATATTAAGCCTCTATTCCGAAAATCCCGAGTCTGTTTCTCCAGTTCCAAAACTTCTTTTGGAGCCATTCGTCTCTTTTGTTGAACTATTGGTCTCGCTCCTGGAATTAAATCAATTCGAAATTCTATCTCCTGGTGAGGAGGTAAACTTCCAACTTCCTCGAATATATCTTTGAATTCTCCAACTACATCCAATGTTTCAAGGTTTTCTTGTGGTGCTTCTAAGGCGTATAAGAAACTACAGGTATGAATACCTGGTTTTCCACAAGGTATCCTAGCTTTAGGATCTAAGCTTGTTATCAAGGTTATGGTTTCTTTATCACATTTTATCTTAGCTTGGAACTCGCTCAGCCAGTCCAATCCGAGAATAAAATTGAAACTTTTGAATATTGGACATAGAAATCAAAACGAAAGGAATGTGACAGATATAATAGTGCTATATCCCCACAATGCATTTTCAACTCGGTTTTCCCACCAATGGGATTTGATACGCAAATTGGGTTTGGGGAAATAATTGGTTCAAGGTTAAATTGATCTACGATTTCAGAAGAAATAAAACTGTGTGAAGCACCGGTATCAAATAAAACTCGAAGGTAAATTCTTCCCTTTCACATTCTGGGAAATGGATGGTTCATTCTTGATTGCGTAAACCTTTGCCTATGGCGCCCTCTTCATCAGTGGGAAGTCTTTCACCATATGTCCCGGCTGATGACAGTTGAAACAGAGATTCTTTGCCAACATTTCATTTCTTTGATTCTGTTTCTGTTGTTGTTGCTGCTGCTGCTGCTGAGGTTTCTGTTGTTGCTACTGCGGTTGCTGAGGTTTTTTATTTCCCTTCTGCTTACAAAATCGTGCAATGTGTCCCTTCCGCTTGCAGTTGTGACACAGAACATTCTTAAAATGATTTTCAGTTTTCTGCTGTCCCGCTTTACCTTGGTTTTTGTTGTCCTTCCAGTCTGGGTTAAATTTTCTCTTCAAAGGATTTCCTCCGCTCGCCTCTCTAGTCTGAGCCTTTGCTGCTGTTGGTTTCTTAGCATCCAAAGCTTCATACCTGAGTGCTAAGTTTACTAATTCAATAAACGAGTCTTTCAGATGTCCCATCCTCCTCCTTTGAAGACTATCCTTCAGACCAGCTATAAACATCTCATTCTTCTTTTGTGAAGTATTGACTAACTCTGGTCCAAAGCTTGATAGTGCATTGAACTTGTTTTCATATTCGGTAACAGTCATGCTTTCTTGCTTTAAATTGATAAAGTCTCGGTACATCTTATCTTCCCAGTGGCTGGCAAATACTGGGCTTCAAAAGCTTATTTGAACATGGCCCAAGTAAAACTTTCCTCAGAAGTATTAGCAGGCTGGGCATCCTACCATATTGTTGTGGCTCCCTCCAGATTCCATGAATCTAAGAGACGTTTATGTTCGTCGTCCAACTTCAGTCCCTTAAAAATCTTCTCACATGATCTTATCCATGCTTGGACTTCAACCAGTGATTCAGTAACCTTAAAAACTTTTTCTTCCAGAGTAGTGTAGCTCTTGCAAGTCATAGCAAAGTTTGTCTACGTTGGAGCAGGGACCACTTCAGTTGTATCCATTTTGAGTTTGATTGACAGTGTGCCCATTGGTCGTGGTTGTCCTACTTGCTCCTCGGCCTCGTCTTCCTTGAAAACTTATTTTCAGTTTCTAAGTATACAGATAGTTAATACTCAATCGAAAAATAGTTTTAGGGAAAATCTTAAGCCAACAACCAAGGTCAATAGCTAAGGTCGATAACCAAGGTCGTCCTATACTATAATAGTTTTTGTAAAAATACACTCTCTCAACACTAACCCAAAGCCTAGGTTTCGAAAAATCTAAGCTCTAATACAAACTGTAACAGCGCGATTTTCGATGCCTCGAAAGTCATGTCATTATTGAAAGAATTTAGAAGAAAAGATAGAACTAATAGAGTAGAAGAATAAGAAAAACATCAGAATCTCACAGCGGAATTTCACAAATACATAATATATTACATAACAGGGTCTGATACATCATTGTAGAACATCATACTACATCATCATGGTACAACAGCATAATTATACATGATCACTTAGGATAATACATATACTTAATCTGGATACATAAAAATAGTTATACTACTAGACGGGTCTTGAACTTGAATTTCATAAAGTTCCACTTGCTTACCTGAATTACTTGTCTACTCATAATAAATATTTTGAATACCCAAGAGTTTAGGAAACATATAAAATAAACTCTGGGTCAGTCAGGGGACTAGTGTGAGTAAACACAGTCAAAAGATGAAAACAGGGAAATAAGAGATAAGGTTTCCACATTGACAGATTCATTTACTTTAGAAATCTTTAGAACAATCCATTACTAATATATGGATAATGACCCAAGTATTTTATATCAAAACATTTGATATTACAATAGTTTTTGTCAAATGAATAATCATCTAGTGAAACGCTTGCATCTCACGTTCACGTATATAGTATACAATCTAAAACCGTAGAGAGCTTATTGGAGATTGGATCCCAATAGACAAGGTATGGGAGCACCTACCGATCAGTGTACTCTAGAGAGGATACACTGGGGTTCAACAAGAACGTCTTGCAACCCGGCCACACATGACCGTCCACTCATTTAGCTTGAGTGTAGCGAATATATTACCACCTCCGCGGTTGGGAATGACCCACCGATTCTGAAGGTTTCAACAACGAAAAGAGATTAAGAAGTTAAATACAGAGATTTTCTAGATGGTGATAATATACCCAGCTTGGGTATGACCCAACTAGCTATGCTGCCAAGCCCAACTTTTGTTACTTCCTGGTTGCGAGGTTTGAGGTCACGTTTATCCTTCTAACAGATTATTTCTTCAATTACTTTGAATGCCACATCGTCATATCCGTCAAAAACACGCATTTGATTACCTAAATATATTACGGGCAATGAAGCTATGAGAAACGAATTTCTCCGCCACCAACGTAATATACTTACGTAAATTCGATGTGTAGAATCTAACTGATATACGTTGTCAGACACTCATCCATTCGGGTTTGTCCTGGGACTGAACGGACCGACAGTACTATTTAAAATAGTCCTTGCATATATCCGTCTTCAATATTTCTGACACGCGTCGTATACTTCGAGTTGAAGTGGAATATTTATTCTGGACTCTTCGAAATGATGTACGAAATGTCTTTTATAGTCGATAAATAATTATCAGTTTAATCTGATTATAATTTAGTTTACACATGCTTTATAGTTTAAAAAAACAGTATATGTTTGCATTGTTCACATCTGGATATTTTTATTATCTTTCATAAATGAACAGTTTAAGTGTGTGCGTCACATACCGTATTTTCCTTTATTTATCATCGACGTTTTAGTCGATGTTTAAAGCTCCAGTTCTTCTGATAGATTTTTTTATTACTTCAAATTTTATCTTAAATAAATTAATTTAATAATTTATTTAAATTATCTCTTTTAAATTTCTAATTCTTCAAACTCGTTGAGCTTCTTCGGTCAACTTCTGTACTCGGTCTTCTGGCAATTTTCTTCCTTCCACTTGCCTATGCCAAATTAAATTAAAATTTATTTATTTATTTATTTATTCTTTTAATTTAATTTTATTTTATTTTTCAATTTAATTAAAACAAATTTTAATTAAAAACTTCGTTCAAAAACTCATTTATTAGCGTTTTGACCAAAGTACCAGCTCCAAAACACCATGATTCTGCTTGCCAAACTTCTCCAGTCACCGTCCGTCCCGCAACTGCCAAAGTACCACTGGTACTTTCCCAATTTACCACAGTACCAATGCGCCAGCTCCCAAAATCCCTTGCCGCAACTGTGATTTTCTGCCGTGACACAGTACCACCTGGTACTTTGCATAGCACCAAGTATCAAAGTGCCACTTTTCCAGTCACCGTGTCAACCTCTCCAATCACCACGCAATCACTATGCTACAGTCAAAGTACCATCTCCTGATGCACACACCCACACATGTGCACGTGTACACACGCCTCCGCAACATTGATCAGCACCGACCATCTCCATAGGTCATCACTCACCTCTGGGTCCCACCACCACCTTCAGGTCCGATCATCAGCAAGTGAACAGTGATTTTGTTGTCTTCCTTTTCTTGCATCGAATGGGTTTCATCAAGGACAACCCGCACCGCTCCCTCCTTAGTCCACTGGAGTGCCTCCAACTCTGGCCACCTCAAGACGATGACCTTCTCCGCTGATCCCCCAAGGTGCGGCGGTCTCGTTCTTCCCCACGGTGGCGCAGTTCGACGCCAAACTTCATGTCTCCAAAAACAAAATAAAACCCTAAATTGAATTCTTTTTCAATATTTATGGATTGGAAAAATCATTTTACATTTTTCTTATACTCCTCTTCTCTAAACGCCACTCTCCCTCTTTCACCATGATTTCTGATCACCTGGATTGCCGTATATTGCTCAAAACCCATTTTCCAATCATCTCCAAAATTCTCGATCACCATAGCATTAAAATCATGAAACTTGCTTTAAAATTCATGGTTTGAAGTCAAGTTTCCATTCATGTAATCAAAACATGTTTTCATCTCGTTTGAAATTTCGAGTTTACAGAGGATTACAGGGTATGTACTGTTATCTGTTTTCTTCGAATATGTTTTTCATTTCAATGTTCTTCTTGTTTGTGATCACTAGTATATCTACTTTATGCAGTTGTATTTACATACCGCAATGGTGAGGTTTTGGTAGTATTCTCTTCTGAGAACCAGTGATCAAAAGGTTAGTTGTTTTACAGAACACAGTACATGTTTAAATTAAAGCTTTAAACTAACATAACATTTTTACTAAACACATTGGTGTTTATAAAAGTGAATGTACAAATGTAAGCAAGGGTTTTTAGCATCAACATGAGTTGTTGTTTAGCAAGATGATGGCGTTTACATAACAAGAACTTGCAGCGAAAACTAAACACACATAAAACTGTTTACAGTAAAACATTAAACAGGAAATTTAAACAAGGTTTACTCACTAACTTTCTAACAGCATGATACAGCTATCATAACTTACATTAGACTAGAAAAATAAAGAGAAGCTTAGTTTACTCACCGAAATGCTTTCCTATTTCCTGCTAGTTTACTCAGATTTTGGTGTGGACAGAAATGCATGGCTCTTGGTCCATATATAGTCAAGACTTCATATTTAAAAATTATTTACTCTTCACATCTTCTACAGTAAGTAAATCATTTAGGCTCATTCCTTTGTTTAGCTCTCCACACCACGTTTTCAGTAGACAATACATGAAATATTTGTTTGCTTAGATATTTTCCCAATCACTTTGTCCTATGTTTTCCTTCTAGAAGCACACAACAGTCAACCCATGCTTCCATTAAATGCTGCGCACATCCTTTCTTTTCAGCAGATATACACTGATTTTACGTCCCTTCTAAGTCCTTGATATTTTGCTTAAAGAGAATTATTTATTTGCTACTTGTATTGTTGGGTTTTTAGATAATGAATGTTACCTATGTTTAGTCTACTGTTCATGGTTAAATCTCATTAATGGTTGCTGACTTGGCCTCTTTTGTTTTGGTATGCATTCCTAGATAATTCTAATTAGTCAATTCGTCAAACATGTTATATGCAAAAGTGTGTATATATATATATATATATATATATGTTAGCCTGCTTTGTGACCAGACTATCCAAAGCCGAAGAACTCTATCAGGAAGGCCACTCAGGGCTTGAGTATGAACTGCCAGAGATCGACATCTGCTTGGACGTAGTAACGAAGGATGGGAAAACTCGTATTTCTGTGCACATAAGCTTCGGGTTGGATTCCACCATTTCGGATCAAGCTAAAGCGAATGTTTCTGACCAACCAAACCGGATCGGGTAAATCGGATCGGGTCATCCGGATTGGGTTATCCGGATCGGGCCAACCGGATCGGGTCTCTAGCCCTAACCGAATTATGGGCAGTTAAAGACCATTTCCCCATGTTCTCCACTACTTCCGAGATTTACTCTGAATCTGCCACGTGGCCACTCAACCCTAACCGAATTTCTACCTATAAATACACATACAACACATCATTTAAGGGGACTTTTTGGCCTCAAGGAAGCTCTATCTATTTCGGCCATGGCTACCAACGAAGAACCTTCATCCTCTTTAATAAAATCAATGAATTCGGAGAGTATTATTCATTGTAATTGAGTGCTTGAGCGTCAATACACATTGTATTTGTAATTTCTGAATGAATTGAGAAGCTATGAAGTGGATGTAGGCTTGTTAACGCCGAACCACTATAAATTCCGTGTGTTGATTGATTTTTCTTGCTTTTTGTTCATGATTCCTCATTATTCTCTACAAAACATTATCAATTGGGTGTTAGGACCATTTTTTGGTCTAACATTTTGGTGCTTTCACTGAGAAGATTGAATCCTCAGCTTTTTGGATTATTATTCTATTGTTTGGATCACCAAATCCGAAGAGATAATCCACGTTTTCCATGCCTACAAGAAAAGATAAAAAGCAACGAGCTTCTCGCAGAAATGAAGTGAGTACAGAACAAGATGACAAGCTGGCTGCAGGTTTCGTTCCAATCACTGGTTCAGGTGTGCCCGGGTCGGGTCGGACCCGAACCGACCCGATACTGACACCTCAATCCGACCCGATCCCCTATCACCTCGAATGAGAGCCAAGCAATTCAAGTTCCTGGCAAGCTTTATCATCGGATCGGATGTGTACCCCCGACCCGAGCCATAAAGGAGTGGCACCACGAACCGACCCGGGGACAGTGCTCTGACCCGACTTGTTGAGCAGGACTCGAATCCAGCTGCTGTTGATACCCCGACCCGACCCAATGATGCATCTCCGAACCGAACCGAAGAGGGTGCCACGACCCGAACCGTAGGAAAGTGGAGATGCAGGGTAGGGAAGACCGATCCGAACAGGAGGAGGAGATCCGAACCGGCTCTTTCATATATACCGAACCGACTAGCTAATGATGTCTCCGATCCGGCTCGGAGGAACTAGTCCGATCCGACCCGACCTGAAGACAATCTCCGAACCGCAAATTTGAAGGCATGATCCGATCCGACCCGAAACAGCTATTTTTGGAAAAAATACATTTTTAAGATCATTTCAGAAAAGGCTCCATCTTCCAAATCCGAACCGGTTAGGTCGATCGCAGCCGGGACTGCGGGGCCCCGGACCCCCGCCGGCGCTGCGCCCGGACCCGTTGACGGCCTCGCCTTCGGCTCGGAGCACGGCTCGCCTTCGGCTCGGAGCACGGCTCGCCTTCGGCTTGACGTATATTTTGACCAACAGTAGTCATCAAAGTTTGTTAATGAAGATAAGGTGGATTGTCAAAGAATATGAGAACCAAATGGCAACGACTAGGATTCCTCCAGAAGCCATAGCCTCTATTTGCCGATGCCATTCAATGGGAGGAGCTGTCAGTCAGATTTAGCTTGCTATCAACGACAGTATACGAGATAATGATTGTCTAATAGTAGCCTCATCTTCTGGAACTCTGATAGTGTAGATTTCAGCAATGCAACTGATTTTGTTCCCTAATGAGTAGTGACCATCCCATTTATATGACTTAAACCTGTCCAATAGGCGGAGCATCGAATGACGGTTATATAGAACAGTTCGAACACTACTTCAAAGATGATTCATATGATCTTAGTGACCATGATTGTCAATAGTGGGATACCAGAAAGCAGCTAAGGATCCCAACATCCCAAAGCTACACTTCAATTGTATGATGTGATGAATAAAATGTCCTGCGTCTCACCTCCCGAAGAACTTAGCTAACCTTTGCAATGGCTATCTGCTGTCAATCGCATTGAGGAAGACTGATTTCCATCGAATAAGGGTTAGGTCAACATACTTTGGTGCCCATCGATAGGTAACAGCTGAACCCCTGCAGGCCATGATTGGACATATGAATCTTTGCTCGGATGATAGCAACTTGACTGCTCACCAGTCACCATATGACCTTTGTCAAGAGATGAGAGTTCGAGATCAAAACAAATATGAATCGACCGTTAGCTCTCGACTTCGTACATCAATTGTGATAGAAAACGTGAACATTACTTCAAGCCTTGGAAGCCATGCTATTATAGTCAAGTTTATCTGACTAAGGTCTAAACTGACCAGCTCTAGCGGCGATTAGAGCTTACATTGCACCCTGGTATCTATTGCTAAAATTCCTAATGAAAGATGGAATGGTAATGGTCCATGGCGACCATTACTGGAAGATCATGCTATTTAGCTAATTAGGAGATGCTACTCAATGGAGGTGGCAAGTTAAAGGTTAGAGCACTTAAGCCTGGATGCTGATTGATTATCTGTGCATTAGATCTTATTCCCAACGTGGGACTAAAGGCATATCTGCGGATGGATGAGATATGACTATCCCCCTAGCAGCCATGACTCCCTTATACTCAATCCTTGCCCTTAGCATGGGGGCAAGAAGGCGATTCAAATAAGATGCGACCTCGTCATTCGCTTGTAGTATTTACCTAATTGCCTTTGTCACTCCAAGTCCTCAATCAAGGTCTGTTCATTCTTAGGACCGCCACCCCACAACGGTTTGAAAAGACGTTCATCACCAGCTAAGGATTTTGACAGCCATCCTCTGACAGAGATGTAGTGAGGAAAAATGGACCTGCAAAGAGCGTGCAATGCCATCTTCGCACAGAATGATATTCATTCCTTTAACAGGATTACTTTTTAACCATGACTCTTATATTTCCATGCTTTATGAGTTATTGATGTAACTAACTCAGATGAATTTATATGTGGATGATGTAGGTACCCCGAATCTGGTACCGATCAAACTTTGAGCACCTATAGGAAGAATTATGGAGCATTGCCGTAACGAGCCCGATTGAACTGCTCGTTTACAGAGCCACGTCCTTCGCCTGAGAGAAGTTGTATAGCTTAAGATGGATCCGAGGTGACCATCCACTCATTGGTTCACACGTGGCAGACCTCAAGATAATTGTGCATTGACGTTCAACGTCGGAATCCGATTCCTGATGGATGCAGTTCGACCGTCTACATGGCTCGATCCGTTAAAGGAGGCAGCACTGCCCCTTGATATGCTTACTTTTCAATCATACAATTTACTTTTACATGCTTCCTGAGTTATGAACATGACTAACTCATGCGATATGAATGATGCAGGTACCCGAAGTTTGGTGCCAATCACTCCTCCCATAGATTGATAGGAGGAACGCAAAGCTTTGGCTAACGTCTTTTGACTGTTTGCCCGACTAACTCTAATCCTCAGAGATTGGATAGAAGTACCAACCTAGGACGAGGGTGATGGGTGTGCCATGATTGAAAGATCACTTGATCCGTGACTCTAGCTCTCATGATTTGAGAGAACATTTAAAGGACAATATTGCAGCTTTCGACCAAACTTCATCCCACGAGTTGACGGGATGAGAGAGACTTGATCACTACAAACAACCACCTTTACCCATGAATCGAGAATTATGAGGTAGCGCCTCGGCGAGTGTGATCCGAACGCTTGCCCGAAAAGCTCCATCCGCCAGAGTGAAGCGTGGAGTAAGGACTAAAATCGAGTTTGAGAACGACACTCGAGACGGCAGACTCCTAGTCTTTGAAATAGATTGAAGAAGGAGCGCCAAGGCGAATGACACGACCGTTCGCCTGGACAACTCTAACTCTCATGATTCGAGAGAGAGTATAAAGGACGGGAAGACGACGTCCCCAAGGCGTGATGGTGCACCACGATTAAAAGACCGCCTTGATTCCACTCTACCCTAGGCATTCGACGGGAGAGTATAAAGGCGCCAAAGACTGGCACCGTAAGAACTCCTACCCTGTTGAAGGATCGGGGAGCAGACTGAAAGCTGAGTTCGAACTCTATCCTGGGCATACGACAGGAGAGTATAAATGCATGTTGATTAAATTCCATAAAAGGGCTCCTACCCTGCAGTAGTACCGGGGGCAAGAGTGAAAGCTGAGCCCGAACCCTTCATGTCCGGACATGAGGGGCAATGCACTGTCGATCCTAATCAATCCCAAACAAGCCCTGGGCAGGCACTTTATTCATGATTGATTGGGGGCACACACACATCACCCCTTTAGATAAATTCTATATGATTTGCTAGATATTATTTGATTGCAGGGATTCTGAATTGGGACCCTTGCTTGATTGTGATGTGCTTTATTACCTATTACTTAGAGATTTGCTTTGTTTACAGAGTGCAGGCTTGTACAAGATAACAAGACAAGAATGCGAGCGCCGCACTCGCGACAACCACAACAGGCCGGTGGAAAACAAACAAAGGGCTACGTCTAGAAGGCTGACATTGATGCCTAATGATAAACTTCTCAGGAGACTCAAGGCGATGACAGAAAGGAGGCCTTGAGAGTGAATTGTTCAATGACGTGTCACATGACTTAAGGCAATGACCGAAAGGAGGCCCTAAGAGTGATATATCAAATCAACATACACACCCATGTGTGACTGGCCATAGCCCAAGTGCAACGACGAGTGCTACCTCGCAAATACGTTGAATGGAAAACGTGATAACTCGAGCACTTGGATAACTCAATCACATAAGCTTATAAAGCAATGCCTCTTTTCCATGCATCCATGTTTAAATTTGAATGGGAGGTGATACAACTACCGACCTTTCGCCATTATCCCTGGACTGGGGCCACATTGCTGCTTGAGGACCACGAAATGGATGCAGAATGAACGTCCATTTGCTAGTCCAGGCCGAATTCCCGGTTGAAAGACCCCATATAAAGGAGGACGCCATTACTTTGACCTCTAACTTGCGAGGAGGCAAATTGCCTGACACTCAAACTCAAAGGCTAAGAAGAAGGAAGATAGAAATTTCTTCCGTGCTGAGGATACTGGCGCAGAAGGCGATTGGAACGAAGGAAGTCAGCAAATTTCTTCTTGCAATGATCCCTCAGCATGTCAAGCTAGATATGAAATAGATGGTACCCTCGCTGATTTGAGAACTCAGATGGCTCAGTGAGACAAACTTCTCTGGAAACGACAGAAAATGATGGATAACTTTTTTACTTGGATAGATGGAAGGCCGAGCAACTACGGCTTACTCGCTGGAGCGAGCACCATGGAAATTCAAGCGACAACGAACTTGGCTCAAACACTCCCTGCTCCATGGTCCAGATCATATGGGACCCTAGGACAAGTTGGCATAGTCGTATTTAATGAAACAAGATGCAACCAACCTCCTCCCAGGCATTTGTAGCATGCAACTTCCGACTGTAACATTTTAGATGAAAACGATGGATATGCAAGAGCCACCGAAAAATTAAACGAAGCCCAACCAACCTTTGCTCCAATTCGGAGGAATGTTTAAAATCCAGCTCAACCTCAACATGAGGCTCCCCATGTAGGGGGAAGACGAGAGCATTCGAGAAAGTTATAGTCTAACTTCATTGCCATCCGACTCCGAACCTCAAAGCTTGGATGGGAGACCAAGGACTAACATGAGCTGGACACGAATAAATCATTTTCTATCAAACTCTAACTCACAGCTCGATGAGGGAGTATGAATTCAGAGAATACGTGGATTTAATGACCACCGTTTAGTAAAATCCCCATGGATGGGGAGTACAGGATAAGAGCTTCGAACATCATCATCTGACTATCTTCCAGCTTTAGACACATTTACGATTATCTGAGCTTCACAATAACCCAGACTATAAGCAGAAGAATGGCTCCTCAAGAACAACCTGCATACATCCAAGTAGCGGATCACCATCCAGAATTAAAAAACAGAAGCCTGATTGACTGCTATTACATATGCGCAACCAAGAAGCCAGAAACTGGCTTCCACCCAATTTAAGACTTCATACCGGGGGCACTAGCGCTAAATTAGGTAATTAGAGACAACTTCTCAAAGATGAGGGCCAAATTGGCAACATTAATTGATGCTTCAACAGAGATCAGGCGAGACCCTGCATGCATTCCTTGAAAGAATCACCGCCGCAATGGCATCGGTAAATCGACCTGGACCATATATAGCGTTGATTGCTGTAGTATCCGGTATTCTGGATATCTCAAACTTCAAAATCTCTTTGCATCGAGACCCACCAAGAGGACTTGGCGGATTCACCTCTGAAACAAACCTCGGTATCTCTCTGCCATGAGATTCTCCTAGAAACGTTGGAAAATCCTATCCTGAGACAGATAGATTTGTGTAATAAGAGTGTGCTAATGTTGAAATGGATGATCTCAATATCTTCACGACAGAATGGAGCACCATCTGACTCTTGAAATAATAAAGGAAAAAGAAAAGCCCCAGGAAAGACTAACAGGAATTTACAATTCTGGAAATGACCAATGTCATTAATCGGGCCCGCGGTCTTGATTGTCAAGCTTAATGGAACCAAGAATGGGAGATAGACTCAACAAGACTATAATGGCTATTTCGGATTATGCCAAAGCGTGAATGAAGGAGCTCGAATAACTCACTAACGATGTTCGCTCGCTTGCAAGATTGACGAGCTTACTCAACTCTGCAGCTGATGCGAGGAGAGTATCTAAGTTTGCTGATATACTCAATAAGGCGATCACTGCTTTCTGGCTAAACAGATGGGTTGACCCCAACGCGAATGTGATTCGACCATTCGCATATACAACTCCAACCCTTGATGACTTGGGAATGTGCACATAATGACACAGGGTGACTAAGATTGTTGAACCTACATATCTAACCCGATGCGGCAGAAAAAAGTATAAAGGCTAAAAGATTGGATGTCCGATTGACCTATCATAACCCCCAACAATGCTGGGGGCATAAGCACTAACTTCGCTCGTCCTCCACTAATGCTAGGAACATCAACTTCAACCGACAGATTGACTTTAAACATGACCCTGACTCAATGCATGATTCAGAACATATACATTATATCTTTAGAATATGACGTGATTCATCCCGACCATCCAAGTGAGCGAAATTACGGATCAAGCAAGAATTCAAAGACTTGATCTGCAACTGCATCATATGGAGAGTATGATGAACTCCTCTGCTGCCTTACAATTGTGATAATCCTACCAGCTATTGGCTTGCATGTTTTTAACAACATCTCGTACTGACTCGTATGTGATCACAGAACTATAAAACAATCTGAAGTGATCATGGCTTTCGGATGCACTATTATTACGATTAGATGCAATCATGGAGTCCTAGATTAATATCCTGATATCGAGATAGTCCAAATCCAAGAAAAAATGACAAATTCATATGCCGACTCTGATGCGCTCTATCCGAACGGTCCAGATGCTAGCTCAAGATACGAAGATTCTGACACCATACTATAACTTGGACGGCTATTGTATACATTGACTTATACATTAAAGAAATCTTAGCTTAGTAATGCACTTGACTTGTTTAGGAAGATGGCGTCGTTTGGCATCAACTTTTACATGTACGATCTCACACGGGAGCCAAACATACCGCATGACCTATGATGAAGGAATTCTACCTCTTGATTCGACGAAGTCTAAATGATTACTTGATCATCTTGACCACTCTAGCCATGAAATTTGGCCCGATAAGCATCAACGGAAGCAAAGCGGCATATGACAAGCCATTTATACAGAAAAAGATCCAAAAAGATTCATCTCGGCTTATTCAAAGCACATCTTATTTGCAACAAGATGTACTTTGGGGGGCAAAATGTTAGCCTGCTTTGTGACCAGACTATCCAAAGCCGAAGAACTCTATCAGGAAGGACACTCAGGGCTTGAGTATGAACTGCCAGAGATCGACATCTGCTTGGACGTAGTAACGAAGGATGGGAAAACTCGTATTTCTGTGCACATAAGCTTCGGGTTGGATTCCACTATTTCGGATCAAGCTAAAGCGAATGTTTCTGACCAACCAAACCGGATCGGGTAAACCAGATCGGGTCATCCGGGTCGGGTAAACCGGATCGGGTCATCCGGATCAGGTTATCCGGATCGGGCCAACCGAATCGGGTCTCTACCCCTAACCGAATTCTGGGCAGTTAAAGACCATTTCCCCATGCTCTCCACTACTTCCGAGATTTACTCTAAGCTGCCACGTGGCCACTCAACCCTAACCGAATTTCTACCTATAAATACACATACAACACATCATTTAAGGGGACTTTTTGGCCTCAAGGAAGCTTTATCTATTTCGGCCATGGCTACCAATGAAGAACCTTCATCCTCTTTAATAAAATCAATGAATTCGGAGAGTATTATTCATTGTAATTGAGTGCTTGAGCGTCAATACTCATTGTATTTGTAATTTCTGAATGAATTGAGAAGCTATGAAGTGGATGTAGGCTTGTTAACGCCAAACCAATATAAATTCCGTGTGTTGATTGATTTTTCTTGCTTTTTGTTCATGATTCCTCATTATTCTCTACAAAACATTATCAATTGGGTGTTAGGACCATTTTTTGGTCTAACAATATATATGTTTCATGCATGTGCTAGCCGAATTGTTTCTCACTTGCAGTTTTATACTTGTTTGTTGTCTTTTTTTTCAAAGCCCCTTTATATTTTTAAAGTGACCAATACTCCCCTTTTTCCTTGCATGTATTTTATGTTATCATTTTTGTGTTTTGGTTAAGGCTTTAGTTGCAAAGTTCTTGCTTGAATTTTGTGTTATGTTTTAATTATATATATGTATTAAAGTATACACACATATATACATATTGTTATACTTCCAATATGTTTCAAGCTAAAGTTTTAATGTTGCATATTTATATTATGTTAATCAAGTTTAAACAAAACTTAAATATGTACATAATTTGTATATTCTTCCACACATATATTAACACACATGTTTATAATCATTTTAGTTTGTTGAGTAGCATATTTCATTTTAATTCCCTTATTAAAATGATTATCAAAAGCTAGAAAAAGTCGGGACATTACAATATTTCTACAGCACACAGTTATATTGAAAGTTGGCTGTTTAGATGGATAAATAAAAACTACTTGGTTGCATAACATGCTTGTTAGAGTGAGTTGTGTTGTTCTCTCCTTCAAAAAGATTTCTAAACGAAATCTCTTTTAAGAGGGGAGAACATAACATCTGGTAAATTATATCCTAAGTAGACACTAAAAAATAAAAAAATTGAGTAACTATAACAGAATTTTTTTTCTAGAAATTTAGTATTATGGAAATTGGCCGTGAAAGTTATTCAGTTGAGCATGTGGCGAGATTCTGATCTGTTTTCATGTAAAGAATGCTAAAAATGTTGTCTATATGAAAAAGTTACAAATGATTCAAGTTTTTTAAATTTAAAATAAATGAAGTTTGAAATTTGAATTTGAATAAGCAAATAAGCATAGAAATAATTTTAGATTTGAAATTTAAACTTATATGTATAAAGACAAGGGGATACCGTTGAAATACTAATGAGCAATTTATTTGTATTAATAACCTTTAAATAAGCACGGTTGCAACGATCACTACTGCACCCTAGGCCAAGAGTGTGGTTGTAACGACCCGGAAAATCTGAACCAATTTAAAAAATTTAAATTGGCTATTTTAATGGATTTTAAATATTTAAAATAAACATTTTAAATAATAACGATGAAAATTAAGTTGGAATTGACATTTGAAAATGAATATAATTATTTCTAATTATAAATAAGGCCTGAAATGGCGTGGTAGTTTCAAAATTTGAATTCAAACTTAGACTGACTGTACCGGCTGCAAAACAAAATGGATTTGAGTGAAACCAAAAATATTTAAATCTGTTAGTGAATACCTTTCTAACAAATCTGAAAAATCGAAGTTTCATTGCGGGAAGCAAAAGTTATGGCTAAATGAATTTTCAGAAAGGTCGCTATAGATTTTATATAGCCCGTGAAAATGGCCATTTTGCAAACGACCTCGGAATTCGACGAAACCACTTTTGTTGGATCCGGGATGTCAAATTATTGCTAGGTTTCAAATTTCATAATTTTTGAAGCTAGTATGTGAGCGTGGTAAAGGAAAATGTATTTGGTCGATTTCTATTAAATTGGATCGACCAGAAAAGGGCCATTTTTCAAACAGTCTCAGAATTCGACGAAACTAGTTTTGTTGGGACCGTATCGTCAAAACATTGCTAGATTTATTTTTCGGGAATTTTTAGAATCAATATGTGGCCCCGGCAAATTGAAATGTACGTTTAAAATAAATAATGAATGTTTTATATTTTAATTTGAAGAGAAACTGACTCAAACAGTCGAATGGGCCAACGAAACATATTTCATTGTGTTCGGAATGGGGGTAAAACGCTAGGGACGACAGTCGTTGGGTTTGGATTGGTGTTAGTATGCGAAGAGGGGTATTTTTGAGAAAAAAAATTATAAAATAAAATAAAATTTCCCATTGGCTAGAAATGTTTCTCTCTCCCCGACCCTCTCTAAACCGATGACGGAAATGAAACTCGACCTTCTCTCCTCCCTAACGCTCAATCCACTCACCAAAATCGCTAGCTCCAGTTAGGGTTTTTGAAGATCTCCTCGTTAGCTTCAAATCAAGACCGGTCTCGCCAATTGTCGTCGAGTATCGGAGGAGAATCACCCTTCAGAAGTTCCCCTGTTCGAGGCGCCGAAGCTCCTCCATCCCCAGTTTGAGTTGACAGCGGTGGGGACCCCTGGCGCAGATTTCGAAGCCCTACCTCATGGCGTCGGCCGATCGACGCAAAGCTTCACGGATTTCGTGCAAAATCCTGATCTAATTTCGAACCTTTTAGAGAGGTATACGGTTTATAATTTAAATAGTTTTAAACACTTTAAAACTGTCGCAAAGTTAGTCAAACTTATAAAAATTATATCTTTTTGATGTGTTGTTGAAATTCAGTGAAACAAGAGATAGTGGACTCGTGTGGACGTCTTCTACATTCTAGAAGAGACCGCATATTTTTCTGAGCCTTCTGCTATTTTTGGTGGAGTGGAACCCAATGTGAGATTTCTAATTTATAAACGATTTGGAAAACGACGATGTATAAATTATATAGTCGATTTATGAGTTATATAAGCGTTGTACACCTCATGTATAAGCGTTGTATAAGTTGTACGTTCGATGTATAAGTTATATATGCGTTGAAAAAAATTTATATATGTGTTAAATAGAAGTGAAATGCTTATATATATATATATATATATATATATATATACACACGCCCCTCGTCCACAAACCATGGACGATATTTATTGATTGTGATTGGTGTGAAAATTGGTTGATAGCGAATGGTTGATTGAATTGTTTGTGGTTGAAATTGTTTGATTGTGGTTGAAAAATACCCGTTTGTGGTTGAGAATTTTTTGGTTGAAACCACATAGGATTAGTTTGTGGAAATGAAAAAAATATACATGCCACCTGCGTGCGAACTAGATGCATGAATCCCCATTGTCAAAAGCTGCGAGGCTTTAAGGTAGAGCGAGGAGCCGTACTAGGGACGACCCCGGTTTTAACTACCCTGCCGTTATGCTACCGAAATTTTCTGAAATATTCATGTATTAGAATTATTTTCATTTGTTGAAATTATTTTCATATGTTGAAACCGTTCATGTGTTGAATAGAAATTCATTTGTTGAATAGAAATTCATGTGTTGAATGGTATTCGTGTTTGAAATAAATTGTTTTGCAATAAAAATCACGTTTTTATTATATATATACAAACTATAGAAAACATTCATGTGTTGAATCGAAATTCATTCGTTGAATAGAAACTCATGTGTTGAATGGTATTCGTGTTTTAAATAAACTGTTTTAACAATATAAAAATCACCTTTTTATTGTATATATACGAACCATAGAAAACATTCATGTGTTGGAAGAAATTCATTCGTTGAATAGAAATTCATGTGATGAATGGTATTCGGGTTCGAAATAAATTGTTTTATAATAAAAATCATATTTTTATCATCTATATGAACTATATAAAATAGTCGTGTTTTGAAAGAAATTGTTTTATTATAAAAATCATATTTTTATCATCTATATAAACTATATAAAATAGTCGTGTTTTGAAATAAATAGTTTTACATTAAAAATCACATTTTTATTATATACATGAATTGTTGAAAATAGTGAAGTGTTGAAATAAATGTCTATTGTATAAAAATATCAGTTTTATCAAAAGTATGAAAAGCGTATGGTTTTGAAATCGAAGAATCGATTATATTTTTATATATATATATAAATATAATTAAAATAAATCGAATAACGATGCTGCAGTTCATGTTTTGAAACCGTGATTTCAAACGATTAGTGCGGGAGATCCGACCATCAGATTTTCCCGAAACCGAAATCGTCAGGTTCGCTTTGGAAATATCTTTACAACGACATCAACTTTGTAAAAATCCAACGGTTGGATTGTCTAGAATGTTTAAATCAAATCTGAAGAACAACAGCGCCAGAATCGATTATATTTACATATATATATATATATATATATATATATATAAATATAATTAAATTAAAACGAACAACGACGCTGCAGTTCGTATTTTGAAATCGAAACTTCAAACGATTGTACTGGGAGATCCGACCGTCGGATTTTCCCAAAACTGGAACCATTGGATTCGTTTTGAAAAGATCTTTCTAATGATATAAATATTGTGAAGATCCAACGGTTAGATTTTCAGATATGTGTAAATCAAATCTGAAGAAAAACAACGCCACGGCCGCGTTATGGCCCGAAGCGTCGTTTGAATAAATTGGCCATTTTTAAATAAATAAAAATAGCGATAAATTGTTATAAAATATTATAAACAATATGGAATGTGAAATTTAGAATCTAACTGAAGGTTGGCTAGATCGAATGGTTTCCTGGGTTTTGATCTGATGTTGGTTTCGGCCTTCGGGGTTAATATTTGGGAAATCGTTCTCTTGCTAATTTACGGTTAGTTACTAATTAATTGAAATAAGGTGTATGTAGTGTTTGTGTATCACTTGTTTATTATATACGCGAGTTGCTCAGAAAAACCGGGTTTATCCCATTCTGAATAATTGAATCGACGATAAGAAATCGAAGATGAAGACGGTGGTTGAAAACCAATCTTCACCTCGTTTGTATGGTAACTGATGTCCAGATTGGGAGGCATCCCGAAATATGGATAATGAGTGGTGATCGTCCAGACGTACGTGGAAATCGATGGGTATGCGAGTTATTTAGTGCCTCCGGTTTCATTCAGACCAGATCGGACTTGCAAATGGACTGTGTATCTGGCATCGGAATTCATTCTGTGTGACTGATAGCCATTAGTTACATGGTGTGAATTTCCTGTGTGGCATGCTAAGATGCAGTGATCAGGGCTTCTGTTGAAAAGCAAAGTCTTGTGGTTGATGATCAAAGCACCGCCTGTGTGGCGTAGCTTTGTCTATAACGTGAATTCGCGAGCTTCACACCCCGGTATGAACCAGAACGGGAGAGGACCTCAGGGAGGGCATGCGTTTCCTTCTAGCTTGAGGTGGTGTCGGTGCTTACACTGGCTGACATTCAAATTATTTTCACCTATGTGGTTGTTGCTGTTGCGAGGCGCCTCAAATATATCGGTGACTATGTGAAGCCGATGGAGCCATTCGTTGGCTCATTTACGCCCCAAAGGGCGGGGAAACGTAGTGTTCAGGAATTCTAATCCACATCGGTGGACCGGCCCGGTCGCTCCATGGGTCGATGCGTTCTGATCCTGAGACATGGGCTAGATTGTATCGAATTCAGTAAGGACTATCTTTTGCCTGGGTTCATGGCAGAAATCCAATTTCCAAATACGTGACTGTGCGATTTTGATTGTATATATATATGGCGACATGATATATGGTACCCATGCCGTCTATGCTTGATAGTTATGATTGAAATTGTTTTTGAAACATATAAACACTAGTAATAATATCAAATGCTTTTGTTTTATTCTTATCGATCATATTTTGGCCATTATAAGGTAAAACTCTATCCTCCGGTTTGCGTTGCATCGTGTGATGGGAACTGAGTCTTATAATGGCTTCATTTTTATAAAAAGCATTGCGATGTTTAAAAGAATTATTTGTTTAAAGCACTGGCAATCCAATGGAGTAAACCCGTTCCACGAAAGTGGCGTGGTCCTGTGATTAGCCATATTATAAAATGTGTTAAGTAGATTTCTCATACCAGTCCCACGACTGACTCGTAGTTTGTTTCACTTGCAAACTCGGGTGCCCCTTTTTCTACACGGGCAGCCTTGTATTCAGGTTTATCTGGCTCTTTCTGGATAGTTGGAGCTGAAGATGGATTCTATCATTTATTTAATTTTTTATGTTGTTCAACTCCTGTTGTACATACTATGTTTGTTTCCGCTGTAGACATTTATGTATAGCTGAACTGTATTTGTGCTAAGTATGATCCTGTATACTGTGTAACTCAGATGATTACGTTTATCCAATGTATTATTTGTACATTATTTGGTGTATTTATTTATTTATTTCTGTTCTGCTATTATCTGTTTCAGTGTTATATTCCAAAGATTACCCTTAACACCGTCAGTACGAGATTTGGGGTCGTCACAACGTGGTATCAGAGCCCCTGTAAACACCAGAATATATCACTATAAATATGTGTATGCTTTATAGTATTTATTGGGTACCTAATACGGCTTAATAAATTTCCAAACCCCTCCCCGTACAAAGGAGGTTATGGCGAAATTTTTCGAAAATTCCGGGTGTTAGCCAAATTTTTGAAGAATTTGAAAATTCTCAGAAACTGAAAGGTTGGAGAATGGAAGCCAGATTGAACATAGAGTTGATTAATCAAACCACTTTCGACTTTGTTCCTTTTCGGGGACGAAAAGTTTTAAGTGGGGGAGATTGTAACGACCCGGAAAATCTGAACCAATTTAAAAATTTTAAATTGGCAATTTTAATGGATTTTAAATATTTAAAATAAATATTTTCAATAATAACGATGAAAAGTAAGTTGGAATTGACATTTGAAAATGAATATAATTAATTCTAATTATAAACAAGGCCTGAAACGGCGCGATAGTTTCAAAATTTGAATTCATACTTAGACTGACTGTACCGGGTGCAAAACAAAACGGATTTGAGTGAAACCAAAAATATTTAAATTTGTTAGTGAATACCTTTCTAACGAATCTAAAAAATCGAAGTTTCATAGTGGGAAGAAAAAGTTATGGCTAAATGAATTTTCAGAAAGGTCGTTATAGAGTTTATATAGCCCGTGAAAATGGCCATTTTGCAAACGACCTCGGAATTCGACGAAACCACTTTTGTTGGATCCGGGATGCCAAATTATTGCTAGGTTTCAAATTTCATAATTTTTGAAGCTAGAATGTGAGCGTGGTAAAGGAAAATGTATTTGGTCGATTTCTATTAAATTGGATCGACCAGAAAAGGGCCATTTTTCAAACAGTCTCAGAATTTGACGAAACTAGTTTTGTTGGGACCGTATCGTCAAAACATAGCTAGATTTATTTTTCGGGAATTTTTAGAATCAGTATGTGGCCCTGGCAAATTGAAATGCACGTTCAAAATAAATATTGAATGTTTTATATTTTAATTTGAAGAGAAACTGACTCAAACAGTCGAATGGGCCAACGAAACATATCCCATTGTGTTTGGAATGGGAGTAAAATGCTAGGGACGACAGTCGTTGGGTTTGGATTGGTGTTAGCATGTGAAGAGGGGTATTTTTGAGAAAAAATTTATAAAATAAAATAAAATTTCCCATTGGCCAGAAGTGTTTCTCTCTCTCCGACCCTCTCTAAACCGACGACGGAAATGAAACTCGACCTTCTCTCCTCCTTTACAATCAATCCACTCACCAAAATCGCTTGCTTCAGTTAGGGTTTTTGAAGATCTCCTCGTTAGCTTCAAATCAAGACCGGTCTCGCCAATTATCATCGAGTATCGGAGGAGAATCACCCTTCAGAAGTTCCCTTATTCGAGGCGCCGAAGCTCCTCCATCCCCAGTTCGAGTTGACAGCGTCGGGGACCCCCTGGCGCGGATTTCGAAGCCCTACCTCATGGCGCTGGCCGATCGACGCGAAGTATCACGGATTTCATGCAAAATCCTGACCTAATTTCGAACCTTTTAGAGAGGTATACGATTTATAATTTAAATAGTTTTAAACACATTAAAACCATCGCGAAGTTAGTCAAACTTATAAAAATTATATCTTTTTGATGTGTTGTCGAAATTCAGTGAAACAAGAGACAATGGACTCGTGTGGACGTCTTCTACATTCTAGAAGAGAACGCATATTTTTCTGAGCCTTCTGCTATTTTTGGTAGAGTGGAACCCAATGTGAGATTTCTAATTCATAAACGATATGGAAAATGATGATGTATAAATTATATAGTCGATGTATGAGTTATATAAGCGTTGTGCACCTCATGTATAAGCGTTGTATAAGTTGTCCGTTCGATGTATAAGTTATATATGCGTTGAAAAAAAAAATTATATATGTGTTGAATAGAAGTGAAATGCTTATATATATATACGCCCCTCGTCCACAAACCATGGACGATATTTATTGATTGTGATTGGTGTGAAAATTGGTTGATAGCGAATGGTTGATTGAATTGTTTGTGGTTGAAATTGTTTGATTTTGGTTGAAAAATACCCGTTTGTGGTTGAGAATTATTTGGTTGAAACCACATAAGATTAGTTTGTGGAAATGAAAAAATATACATGCCGCCTGCGTGCGAACTAGATGCATGAATCCCCATTGTCAAAAGCTGCGAGGCTTTAAGGTAGAGCGAGGAGCCATACTAGGGACGACCCTGGTTTTAACTACCCTGCCGTTATGCTGCCGAAATTTTCTGAAATATTCATGTGTTAGAATTATTTTCATTTGTTGAAATTATTTTCATATGTTGAAACCGTTCATGTGTTGAATAGAAATTCATTTGTTGAATAGAAATTCATGTGTTGAATGGTATTCGTGTTTGAAATAAATTGTTTTGCAATAAAAATCACATTTTTATTATTTATATACAAACTATAGAAAAAATTCATGTGTTGAATCGAAATTCATTCGTTGAATAGAAATTCATGTGTTGAATGGTATTCGTGTTTTAAATAAACTGTTTTAACAATATAAAAATCACCTTTTTATTGTATATATACGAACCATAAAAAACATTCATGTGTTGGATAGAAATTCATTCGTTGAATATAAATTTATGTGTTGAATGGTATTCGGGTTCGAAATAAATTGTTTTATAATAAAATCATATTTTTATCATTTATATGAACTATATAAAATAGTTGTGTTTTGAAAGAAATTGTTTTATAATAAAAATCATATTTTTATCATCTATATGAACTATATAAAATAGTCGTGTTTTGAAATAAATAGTTTTACATTAAAAATCACATTTTTATTATATACATGAATTGTTGAAAATAGTGAAGTGTTGAAATAAATGTCTGTTGTATAAAAATATCAGTTTTATCAAAAGTATGAAAAGCGTATGGTTTTGAAATCGAAGAATCGATTATATTTATATACATATATATAAATATAATTAAAATAAATCGAATAACGACGCTGCAGTTCGTGTTTTGAAACCGTAATTTCAAACGATTAGTGCGGGAGATCCAACCATCGTATTTTCCCGAAACTGAAATCATCAGGTTCGCTTTGGAAATATCTTTCCAACGACACCAACTTTGTAAAAATCCAACGGTTGGATTGTATAGATTGTTTAAATCAAATCTAAAGAAAAACAGTGCCAGAATTGATTATATTTATATATATATAAATATAATTAAATTAAAACGAACAACGACGCTGCAGTTCGTATTTTGAAATTGAAACTTCAAACGATTGTACTAGGAGATCCGACCATCGGATTTTCCCAAAACTGGAACCATTGGATTCGTTTTGAAAAGATCTTTGTAATGATATAAATATTGTGAAGATCCAACGGTTAGATTTTCAGATATGTGTAAATCAAATCTGAAGAAAAACAGCGCCACGGCCGCGTTATGGCCCGAAGCGTCGTTTGAATAAGTTGGCAATAAGAAATTATAACCATATTATAAAATAAAAATAGCGATAAATCGTTATAAAATATTATAAACGATATGGAACGTGAACTTTAGAAACTAACTGAAGGTTGGCTAGATCGAATGGTTTCCTGGGTTTTGATCTGATGTTGGTTTCGGCCTTCGGGGTCAATATTTGGGAAATCGTTCTCTTGCTAATTTACGGTTAGTGACTAATGAATTGAAATAAGGCGTATGTAGTGTTTGTGTATAACTTGTTTATGGCCTGAAGCGTCGTTTGAATAAATAAAAATAGCGATAAATCGTTATAAAATATTATAAACGATATGGAACGTGAACTTTAGAAACTAACTGAAGGTTGGCTAGATCGAATGGTTTCCTGGGTTTTGATCTGATGTTGGTTTCGGCCTTCGGGGTTAATATTTGGGAAATCGTTCTCTTTCTAATTTACAGTTAGTGACTAATGAATTGAAATAAGGCGTATGTAGTGTTTGTGTATAACTTGTTTATGGCCCGAAGCGTCGTTTGAATAAATAAAAATAGCGATAAATCGTTATAAAATATTATAAACGATATGGAACGTGAACTTTAGAAACTAACTGAAGGTTGGCTAGATCGAATGGTTTCCTGGGTTTTGATCTGATGTTCGTTTCGGCCTTCGGGGTTAATATTTGGGAAATCGTTCTCTTGCTAATTTACGGTTAGTGACTAATGAATTGAAATAAGGCGTATGTAGTGTTTGTGTATAACTTGTTTATTATATGCGCGAGTTGCTCAGAAAGACCGGGTTTATCCCATTCTGAATAACTGAATCGACGATAAGAAATCGAAGATGAAGACGGTGGTTGAAGACCGATCTTCACCTCGTTTGTATGGTAACTGATGTCCTGATTGGGAGGCATCGCGAAATATGGATAATGAGTGGTGATCGTCCAAACGTACGTGGAAATCGATGGGTATGCGAGGTATATAGTGCCTCCGGTTTCGTTCAGACCCAGAACGGACTTGCAAATGGACTGTGTGTCTGGCATCGGAATTCATTCTGTGTGATTGATAGCCATTAGTTACATGGCGTGAATTGCCTGTGTGGCATGCTAAGATGCAGTGATCAGGGCTTCTATTGAAAAGCAAAGTCTTGTGGTTGATGATCAAAGCACCGCCTGTGTAGCGTAGTCACACCTCGGTATGAACCAGAAACGGGAGAGGACCTCAGGGAGGGCATGCGCTTCCTTCTAGCTAGAGGTGGTGTCGGTGCTTAAACTGGCTGACATTCAAATTATTTTCACCTATGTGGTTGTTGCTGTTACGAGGCGCCTCAGATATATCGGTGACTATGTGAAGCCGATGGGGCCATTCGTTTGCTCAGTTACGCCCCAAAGGGCGGGGAAACGTAGTGTTCAGGAATTCTAATCCACATCGGTGGACCGACCCTATCGCTCCATGGGTCGATGCGTTCTGATCCTGAGACATGGGCTAGATTGTCTCGAATTCGGTAAGGACTATCTTTTGCCTTGGTTCATGACGGAAATCCAATTTCCAAATACGTGACTGTGCGGTTTTGATTGTATATATATATATATATATATATATATATATATATATATATGGCGACATGATATATGGTACCCATGCCGTCTATGATTGATAGTTATGATTGACATTATTTTTGAAACATATAAACACCAGTAATAATATCAAATGCTTTTGTTTTATTCGTATCAATCATATTTTGGCCATTATAAGGTAAAACTCTATCCTCCGGTTTGCGTTGCATTGTGTGATGGGAACTGAGTCTTATAATGGCTTCATTTTTATAAAAAGCATTGCGATGTTTAAAAGAATTATTTGTTTAAAGCACTGGCAATCCAATGGAGTAAACCCGTTCCACGAAAGTGGCGTGGTCCTGTGATTAGCCATATTATAAAATGTGTTAAGTAGATTTCTCATACCAGTCCCACGACTGACTCGTAGTTTGTTTCACTTGCAAACTCGGGTGCCCCTTTTTCTACACGGGCAACCTTGTATTCAGGTTTATCTGGCTCTTTCTGGATAGCTGGAGCTGAAGATGGATTCTATCATTTATTTATTTTTTATGTTGTTCAGCTCCTGTTGTACATACTATGTTTGTTTCCGCTGTAGACATTTATGTATAGCTGAAATGTATTTGTGCTAAGTATGATCCTGTATACTGTGTAACTCTGATGATTACGTTTATCCAGTGTATTATTTGTACATTATTTGGTGTATTTATTTATTTCTGTTCTGCTATTATCTGTTTCTGTGTTATATTCCAAAGATTACCCTTAACACCGTCAGTACGGGATTTGGGGTCGTCACAACGGTCGAGTGCCATCCTAATGTCGACCGCTCTAGGGGGAGGTTGACCGCTTCATGTGTGTTTTTGATTGGCGGCTGGGGTTTTCTAGGTTAATTCTTTAAGAGATGATGCTGCGAATAGTTTTAATTTTACTATATGAACCAAAAGTTTCCTACTAACTCTAGCATCTATAAATAAGGTGTAACACCACACCTCCGTTAGGGTCACTCACAAAGGGAATGCCCTAATTTTGGTGGAGGTTTATAAGTATAAGTCACAGATACACAAGACAGATATCAATACACATATTTTTAAACAGCGGAAACAATAGCAACTTTTATTTCATCAAAATACGTGTTACACAAACCATACCATAATTGTCTTACAATACTTCAAAAAACATTACATTTCCATAACTGTCTTGATTATCAAAGGAGCATAAAACATAAAATAAAGCAACAAAATCCCCATAATGATATCCAAAGCCATGATCCACGCCAAAGAGATCCAAACCATACATCTACTGTCTTCAAGCTTGCAAAAGAGTCTGACTAAGCTGAGTTGCTTCCTCCCTGTGGACCTGGGGGGGAGGGGGGACGAAAGAAAAGAAGACGAAAAGAAAAACGGAGTCAGACATAAACCCTGAGTAAATCTAGTGACTTTTCAGTATGTGAATAAGAAAAGGATATGATAGACATAAACTGAAAACATGATAGTATCATAACTAAGGGAGTGTAGTCTAGAATAGAATATACTATTGAACCCACACTATATCTCTGCATTTACTAGAATTACTCTAACCGGCACCCCATGCTGAGGGTGAAGTGATCCTTTTTGTTTTCTAAAGATCGGCTCCTACTCGTACGTGTGTCTTACGGCTACCCCAAGAAGTGTAGATACCTATGCTGGTCCCACCATGGGGTGTATCAAGACCCATGGTGGCGGCTCCGACACAATTCCTAGAAGGCATAGGATATACTACTGGTGCCCCCAGTGCCCTGCTTGTCTGCTCCGAAGTGCGTGCACGACCGCACACCATAAGACCTACACTGTGCACCTAACATTGCCGTTATTTGACCGCTTACAATCAGCCCAGTAATCGTGCCCCACCCTGCCTAGTTTCAGGGTACCGTTGATACCTAAATTGGGTTACTGCTGAAACGGGTCCCTACGTTACCAGGGTTTTCTAGTCAAACATGTTAAGTGGTTAAGTGTATGTATATACCTAACCCCCACCCATCAATATTTGTTAACATGTTGAATCTTGGTTAAGTGTTTTCAGTTGACTTAAACCTACCACCTGTCCTTAGCCTTTTAGAGCACCGACCACTCACATTAGACAGATATCACTACGGTTACTGGATGTGTCGGTTGGTTCCGGGCAGGTTTACACCGTAGTTCAGTCTAACCTCGGGTCTTTATTGGGCTCAATTTTTAACCACCCACATTGGATAGGTATTGTTGTGACTACTGGACAGTCGGGCGGGTCCGGGCAGGTTTATGTCACAACTCAATCCAACCTCGGGTCAAACATGTCGTCTTTTCTAGATTTACATATTTCATTATTTATGTAAATGTCATGTCATCTTTTAATTTGGGTATAACAATTTATACCGCTAAAATGTCATAGTCGTTGGCACGCGCCAAACATGCCAACATATTTATTTATATCATGTTTTACACCCAACGCTATTACCCCCGTTTGTACGTACTAATGTTGGGCTCGACACAATTCAGCCCAACTTGATAAACGTGAGAAAAGGGGAAATCCAGAACATATAATATTTTCTATGATACATAGAAGGTGTAGCGCATGAACTTGGAAATTGGCGTTAACATAAACATTGGATCATGTGAACTTGCATTCAAAATTGACATACAACTAAATGGGTGTCACATAGGATGGCATATGTAGATTTATACAAACTTGGGTTTTAACATATTAACTTGGTATAATGTCGAACACAAAACTAGCATATTGTAAATTAACCCAAAAATGTCCAAATCTAATATATAGTCTATTTCCACATGAATTTGCATAGTTTATGTAACCCAAACTGCATTTAACATAGTTCTGATCATACTTGTAATGGATCTAAGATGTATACATAAGTTTTGAGGCATGTAGGCATAAAAGATCTCAGATCTAGGATATGTTTACATAAGTATATGGCCCATGATATCAACATAAACATAAAGGGGATAATAACATAAACATGAGAGGGATCTAATCATAGATTTTGCCACAAACTTACAATTGCAATTACTTTCATATACAATCGTATAATAAACTTGCATCGACCCATTTATGCCACTAATCAATACACAAAATCACAATAGAAACATTACAATACACAAGATCTACATCATTATACACCAATAATATAATTCTATTCTCAATTACATCGTATCACATCATAATTTTATTCAGATTCTGAAAGACCACTATACTTACAACGTGTGACGAGATCTTGTTTTCTGATTTCTGTTTTCTGAATTTGGAGGTGCTCTCCTTTGGGTAGCAATTTGTTGATTGATTTGATTAGACTTTAATTTGCTTCTTAGTTTGATTCTTGGCGGCTACGATCAACTCCTTCCTGGCAGCATGACGACTCCTCTCCTATTTTCTTATGTGAATTAGTTGAGTTTAGGGTGTATTTATAGAGTTTTCAAGTTAATTTGAGCCGTCAGATGCAAACAGGGAGGGAAATCAGACCGTACAGCACACCAGAAGTCGAACCAGGGTCAGAACCACTTGGTCAGGCCGACCGGGCAAGTCGACCTGCAGGTCGACACCCAAGTCGTCTGTGCAGTCGACTTGGGGGGGGGGGCAAGTTGACTGCCCAGTCGACACCAGTGTCGACCTGGTCACTGGGCGGGAATTTTCCCGCCCAGCCCAGTTTGAACTCGAATTCGAATTTTAAACCTGTTCTGAGCTGTTTTTGAATTTCAAATTTATTCTGAAACTCCCGGAGATGATAACTCCTTCATACGGAGTCCGTTTCACGCAAATTCGGACTCTATCTCAACCAGAATTCCGAGACGAACGCAATGGTGTAAGCCATTTCCCTTAATTCTTTCATTAGAATTAATTATACTTTAATTCATGAATTTCACTGTTATAGAATATACGGGGTGTTACATTCTCCCCCACTTAAAAGGATTTCGTCCCCGAAATCTTCAAGTTTAGGAAGAATGTATATCCTACCAACCAATCGTCCATCTACTCAACCAACAAACACAGGTGTCCATTGTCCTTAAAGACTTCTAATGCTTTATGATCATATGCATTGTGTGTGTAAATGTCCCTATCTAATGCAGAAATCAGGCGGTCGACTGATTCAGTTGACCTCCTAAATGTGAATCATGTAAGTGTCATGAATCCATTATGTATGCAAATTTTTTCCTACTCATAATTCTACATGTGTGCACAACAATTCATACAAATGCGATAACCATATGATAACATATAAAATTTCAACCACATATGAACGAGAATACATATATGCATATGCAGTATGAAGTGACTGAACCGATCTAAAACCTAGGGTGTATGTGTATATGCATCCACGAGCAACCACTAGCAATCACTTGCAACCACTTGCAGCCATAATCCATAACATGTTTACAAATACATGTTTGCATCCATTTGTTTTCTACCTAAGGAGTTAAGGAGAAAGGGTCGAGGAAATATGCCTAAAAGATAGATAAAGCATAACTTAAGGAAAAAGAGAGATCAAAGATGTACCCTCAAAAAGAAAAGGGTAGGCTGCGCGTATTCTAGTCTCAGTTTTCCAAGTCGCGTCTTCCTCGGTGTCGCTCCATTGAACTTTGACGAGCTTGACTTCGCGGTTGCGTAGCTTTTTCACTTCAGTTCCTAAGATGCGTGTTGGAACTCTTCTCACAGTTGCTTCACGTTCCACTTTGGCTTCTTCTAGAATGCTACGCTCTACTATTTCAGCAGACTCATGTAAACACTTCCGGAGATGAGAAACATGAAAGACGTTGTGAACTCCGGCCAGTTTTTCGGGTAGCTCTAATCTATAGGCCATCTTCCCAACCTTCTCGATGATAGGAAATGGTCCTACAAATCTCAGTGCTAGCTTTCCAGTGGATCCAAAACGAACAATGTTCCTTAGAGGAGATACCTTAGGAAAAACTCTGTCCCCAACCTCAAACTCTAGGTCGGTCCTTCTCTTGTCGGTGTAGGATTTTTGTCTATCTTGGGCCGTCTTCATCCTTCTTCGAATCAAGTCCACTTTTTCTGAAGTTTCTCTGATCATGTCTGGACCAAGAATAACCTTATCTGTAGACTCCCACCAACAAGTTGGTGACCTGCACGGTCTTCCATACAATGCTTCGATGGGTGCCATGCCTATGGTAGCTTGGAAGCTATTGTTGTAAGCAAACTCCACTAAGGGAAGGTGATCCTCCCATGTCCCTCCAAAGTCTAGAACACAAAGTCTCAAAAGATCCTCTAAAACTCTATTCACCCTTTCCGTCTGTCCATCGGTCTGGGGGTGATAGGTCGTGCTCAAACATAACTGTGTGCCTACAGCTTCTTGCAAACTTCGCCAAAACTCGCTTGTGAAAACAGGGTCTCGGTCACTAACAATGCTGGAGGGTATCCCATGGAGTCAGACTATCTCCTTGGTTTAAAGAGACGCTAAAGATGAGGTGGTCCTTCTACTCTTGACAGGTAAAAAGTGAGCGCTCTTAGTAAGCCTATCCACTATTACCCAAATGCTAGTATTGCCTCTTCTGGACCTAGGCAGCCCATCAACGATGTCCATTGAAATGCTATCCCACTTCCACTGTGGGACCTCTAGGGGATGAAGTAGTCCTCCAGGCTTCTTCTGTTCCGCCTTGACCTATTGGCATACTATACACTTAGAAATGTAATCTGCCACGTCCTTCTTCATGTCGTTCCAAAAGAAAACTCTTTTCATGTCCTTGTACATTTTGTCTCCGCCTGGATGTATTGTCATCTTGGAACGATGTGCTACCTCGAGAACCTTCTTTACCAATTCTCTCGCTTGTGGGACGCATAGTTTTCCGTCGCGTCTCAGCCAGCCTTTATCATCGATAGAGTATCTACTGAGGTGACTAGAAGTCTCACCCCTAATTAGCTTATCAACCACTTCAACTAGCTGAGGGTCCTCACGTTGTGCCGTCCCTATTGTGTCCAAAAGAGTAGGGCGCACCTCAAGAGATGCTAACAAACCCGGTACGAAATCGGAGGAGGGCCTGAAGTTAAAACTGGCTATATACTCTAGGCTTTGCCTTTCTACAAAGAGTGGGCTTAGGGTCAGTTTCTTTCTACTCAAGGCGTCTGCCACCACATTGCCCTTGCCCGGAGTATAGGAATTCTCGAAGTCATACGAGGCAAGAAACTCCATCCATCTCTGTTGCCTCAAGTTAAGATCTTTCTGCGGGAAAAGATATTTCAAAGATTTATGGTCAGTGTAAAGTTCGAACTTCTCACCTAGGAGATAATGTCACCAAGACTTAAGTGCAAAGACGATGGCGGCTAACTCAAGATCGTGGGTCGGGTAGTTCTTTTCATGAACTTTCAATTGCCTTCCACCATAAGCTACTACCCTCCCTTCTTGCATCAAGACAGCGCCTAGCCCTATCCCACATGCATCTGTATAAACTGTGAACATCTTGCTTCCGTCTGGCTGAGTCAGGACTGGGGCTGTTGTAAGAGCCCTTTTTAGGCGTTGGAAAGCCAACTCGTAATCCAAGTTCCAATTGAACACTAGATTCTTCTTTGTCTGCCTTGTGAGTGGAGCTGAGATTTTCGCAAAATCCCTTATGAATTTTCGGTAGAAACCTGCTAGTCCTAGAAAACTTCGGACCTCAGTTGCATTCTTTGGTGCCTTCCAGTCTTGCACCGCAACTACCTTCGCGGGGTCTACGGCCAGCCCTTCTTTAGATACTACATGCCCAAGAAACCTTACTTCTTCTCTCCAAAAGTGGCATTTTGAAAATTTTGCCTTTAGCTGATGTGCTCGGAGAGTATCCATGATTTCCTTCAGATGTTGAGCATGCTCTTCCTTACTCTTTGAAAAGATCAAGATATCGTCTACAAAGACAACCACAAATTTGTTGAGGAATTCTCTGAACACTCTGCTCATTAGGTCCACGAAATAAGCGGGTGCATTTGTCGGGCCGAAAGGCATGACAAGCCACTCAAAGAAACCGTCTGGGGTTCTGAATGCCGTTTTATCAATACTATCCTCAGCTACTCTTAGCCGATGGAACCCAGTTGCTAGATCAAGTTGGGAGAAAACCGACGCGCCTACAAGCTGATCAAACAAATCGTCGATTCGGGGAAGAGGGTGCCTATTTTTCTTGGTCAACTTGTTTAACTCCCTATAGTCAACATAGAGGTGAAGGGAACCGTTTTCTTTGGTTGCGAACACCACTGGAGCACCCCATTCTGAAATGCTCCTTCTAATGAACCCCTTTTCTAGAAGCTCTTTAACCTGCTTACTGAGCTCCTTTCTCTCTTTTGGAGCCATATGTCTGACAGGTAAAGCTACGGGCTTTGAATTATCTACAAGATAGATACGGAAGTCTATTTCCCGCTTCGGAGGTAAGCCTTTCACCTCCTCGAAGACATCCGGATATTCCCGGACTACTCTAACCGACTGCAAATTCTCGTCAGAAGCATCAAGCGACTGTAGATAACTAAGCATAACAGCGTTCAAAGGGTTACAGGAAATTTCTAGAGTTTTACCAAGCCGAGTCAAGAGTCTAACTACTCTTTTCTCACAATCAAGAATGGCACCGTTACTGGATAACCAGTCCATGCCTAAGATCAAACCATATCCCGAGAAGCCTAGAACAAAGGCATTGCAACTAAACTCAACACTGAGAATAGAGATTTTCAAACCCAAACAAACCATTGACAAGTAAGCGGAGCCCCCAATTGGATTTGAAACTACTAAGGGATCCTCAACCATACTAGTGTCTAGATGCATAGATTCTACTAAAGTAGATGAAATAAAGGAGTGTGATGCACCAGAGTCAAAAAGTGTGCGAACTGGATGATCATAAAGATAGACTACACTTTCTACAGAAATAGTACTACCTCGTTCCTGTGGAGGTGATGTCAGATCATGAACTTGACCCCCTGAAGTAGATCCAACTTTCTGTCCCTTTCCTTTCTTCTTTGGGCAGTCCTTAGCTTGGTGCCCACTCTCCCCGCAATGGAAGCAACCACCCATCTTTGCCTTCTTCTTCCGATAGTCTTTCTCTATATGCCCAACTATGCCACAGAAATGGCACTTTCTCTTCTCACGGGACTTCTTGTTCTTTCCTCCTTTCTTAAAGTCTGTCTTCTTAGCCTGTAAACCTTCTTTCTTTTCCTCAGCCTTAGTCTCCTTCTTGCCGTGGTCTTCCTCGTGTAGCAACGCCATGTCCACCAAGCTTTCATAAGTCGCTCCTGTGGACACATGGGTCATGGCAAGGCTGTGTATAGGCTCATTCAGACCTTTGACGAAGCGAAGTGCCTTCTTGTGTTGGGTATTTACTAAGTCCAGCCCAAATATGGCCAACTGATTAAACTGATTGACGTACTCCCTGACCGTCATACTTCCCTGTTTAAGATTCAAGAACTTCTCTATTTGCAGGCTCCTTTCAGCTTGGGAGAGGAATTTCAGTTCGAACCTTGTCCTAAAATCATCCCATGTTTCCACTGCCCTCTGAGTATTAGTGATCTCCCACCAATAGGAAGCTTCATCTTTGAGCAACCACACTACTAGCTGTATCTTTTTCCTATCATCAACTCCGAAGATGTCAAACAGATCCTCGGTCTCCTTTAGCCAATTTCTTGCTCCTACAAAGGGTTCAGTTCCATGGAAGTCTTTTCCACCCATAGACTTGTAGTCTCTACATGTTTTGGCAAAAGCATTTCCAAGGGGAGGAGCAGGAGGATGAGGAACTGGTGCTACTGGGGGAGGAAGGATATCTGCCGGGCCCGCGCCATTTGCGGACCTAGCTTCTAAGAACCTCCTAAACCAACCGGGTATTGGTACTCCTTCAGGAATGTTAAGGTCTCCAGACATGCTGAAACAGAAAGAAAAGATTCAAAACGAAGGATAGAGGGAGATAGTACACATGGCTTTGGGGGATCATGCCTTTTAAAATATAACACTTTTTCTATAAAAAAAATGCTTCTTTAAACTTTCTTTTGAAAATAATATCAAAAACTTTATCTTATCTGGCAAACCTATGCTCTGATACCAAGTGTAACACCCCACCTCCGTTAGGGTCACTCACAAAGGGAATGCCCTAATTTTGGTGGAGGTTTATAAGTATAAGTCACAGATACACAAGACAGATATCAATACACATATTTTTAAACAAGGGAAACAACAACAACTTTTATTTCATCAAAATACGTGTTACACAAACAATACCATAATTGTCTTACAATACTTCCAAAACCATTACATTTCCATAACTGTCTTGATTATCAAAGAAGCATAAAACATAAAATAAAGCAACAAAATCCCCATAATGATATCCAAAGCCATGATCCAAGCCAAAGAGATCCAAACCGTACATCTACTGTCTTCAAGCTTGCAAAAGAGTCTGACTAAGCTGAGTTGTTTCCTCCCTATGGACCTGAGGAGGGGGGGGACGAAAGAAAAGAAGACGAAAAGAAAAACGGAGTCAGACATAAAGCCTGAGTAAATCTAGTGACTTTTCAGTATGTGAATAAGAAAAGGATATGATAGACATAGACTGAAAACAGGATAGTATCATAACTAAGGGAGTGTAGTCTAGAATCGAATATACTATCGAACCCACACTATATCTCTGCATTTACTAGAATTACTCTAACCGGCACCCCATGCTGAGGGTGAAGTGATCCTTTTTGTTTTCTAAAAGATCGGCTCCTACTCGTACGTGTGTCTTACGGCTACCCCAAGAAGTGTAGATACCTATGCTGGTCCCACCATGGGGTGTATCAAGACCCATGGTGGCGGCCCGACACAATTACTAGAAGGCATAGGATATACTATTGGTGCCCCCAGTGCCCTGCTTGTCTGCTCCGAAGTGCGTGCACGACCGCACACCGTTAGACCTACACTGTGCACCTAACATTGCCGTTATTTGACCGCTTACAATCAGGTCAGTAATCGTGCCCCCACCCTGCCTAGTTTCAGGGTACCGTTGATACCTAAATTGGGTTACTGCTGAAACGGGTCCCTACGTTACCAGGGTTTTCTAGTCGAACATGTTAAGTGGTTAAGTGTATGTATATACCTAACCCCCACCCATCAATATTTGTTAACATGTTGAATCTTGGTTAAGTGTTTTCAGTTGACTTAACCCTACTACCTGTCCTTAGCCTTTTAGAGCACCGACCACTCACATTAGACAGATATCACTACAGTTACTGGATGTGCCGGTTGGTTCCGGGCAGGTTTACACCGTAGTTCAGTCTAACCTCGGGTCTTTATTGGGCTCAATGTTTAACCACCCACATTGGATAGGTATTGTTGTGACTACTGGACAGCCGGGCGGGTCCGGGCGGGTTTATGTCACAACTCAATCCAACCTCGGGTCAAACATGTCGTCTTTTCTAGATTTACATATTTCACTATTTATGTAAATGCCATGTCGTCTTTTAATTTGGGTATAACAATTTATACCGCTAAAATGTCATAGTCGTTGGCACGCGCCAAACATGCCAACATATTTATTTATATCATGTTTTACACCTAACGCTATTACCCCCGTTTGTACGTACTAATGTTGGGCTCAACACAATTCAGCCCAACTTGATAAACGTGAGAAAAGGGGAATTCCAGAACATATAATATTTTCTATGATACATAGAAGGTGTAGCGCATGAACTTGCAAATTGGCGTTAACATAAACATTGGATCATGTGAACTTGCATTCAAAATTGACATACAACTAAATGGGTGTCACATAGGATGGCATATGTAGATTTATACAAACTTGGGTTTTAACATATTAACTTGGTATAATGTCGAACACAAAACTAGCATGTTGTAAATTAACCCAAAAATGTCCAAATCTAATATATAGTCTATTTCCACATGAACTTGCATAGTTTATGTAACCCAAACTGCATTTAACATAGTTCTGATCATACTTGTAATGGATCTAAGATGTATACATAAGTTTTGAGGCATGTAGGCATAAAAGATCTCAGATCTAGGATATGTTTACATAAGTATATGGCCCATGATATCAACATAAACATAAAGGGGATATTAACATAAACATGAGAGGGATCTAATCATAGATTTTGCCACAAACTTGCAATTGCAATTACTTTCATATACAATCGTATAATAAACTTGCATCGACCCATTTATGCCACTAATCAATACACAAAATCACGATAGAAACATTACAATACACAAGATCTACATCATTATACACCAATAATATAATTCTATTCTCAATTACATCGTATCACATCATAATTTTATTCAGATTCTGAAAGACCACTATACTTACAACGTGTGACGAGATCTTGTTTTCTGATTTCTGTTTTCTGAATTTGGAGGTGCTCTCCTTTGGGTAGCAATTTGTTGATTGATTTGATTAGACTTTAATTTGCTTCTTAGTTTGATTCTTGGCGGCTACGATCAACTCCTTCCTGGCAGCATGGCGACTCCTCTCCTATTTTCTTATGTGAATTAGTTGAGTTTAGGGTGTATTTATAGAGTTTTCAAGTTAATTTGAGCCGTCAGATGCAAACAGGGAGGGAAATCAGATCTTACAGCACACCAGAAGTCGAACCAGGGTCAGACCCACCTGGTCAGGCCGACCGGGCAAGTCGACCTGCAGGTCGACACCCAAGTCGACTGCGCAGTCGACTTGGGGGGGGCAGGTCGATTGCCCAGTCGACACCAGTGTCGACCTGGTCACTGGGCGGGAATTTTCCCGCCCAGCCCAGTTTGAACTCGAATTCGAATTTTAAACCTGTTCTGAGCTGTTTTTGAATTTCAAATTTATTCTGAAACTTCCGGAGATCATAACTCCTTCATACGGAGTCCATTTCATGCAAACTCGGACTCTATCTCAACCAGAATACCGAGACGAACGCAATGGCGTAAGCCATTTCCCTTAATTCTTTCATTAGAATTAATTATACTTTAATTTATGAATTTCACTGTTATAGAATATACGGGGTGTTACATAAGGTCCTAAAACCCCACTCCAAACCTTAATTTCCTATGGCTTTATTACCATTTCTAGTTCTTTTTTAAGATAAAAATTTAGTGAAAGGTTAGTCTTTTTCTTCTTTCCCCATTTTCTATTTTTATTTATATAGTTTTGGATCTACCATTTATACATAAATCTTCTTTGATTATACATATGTAAATATAAAAGAGAGGATACCTGAATTCGAATCTTGCGCAATAAATCCAAGAGGGATTCCATTTAGGGTTAGAAATAGCTTCAATTTCCAAAAGCTGTTGGTGGAATCTTTATAGTTTTCTTTTTATCCGTGCTTGCTTGGTTTAAATTCTAAATTGTGTATGCCTAAAGGGATTTGAAGATATATATGAACAAATTAATAACCCTAAATAAAATGGAAGTGTCAATCTATTATGTTTGCATAAAATTTTGATTATAAACGTAAATTGTAGGGATTTTATGTACTTATCCCAAACAAATCCAATATCTTTTAATTTCTTTCCTTCACTTATTCAAATATTAGATTTACACAAAAATAATGGGTTAAGGGACAGTAAACTATATGAAATTCAAATCCTTATTTTATATATAAAATTTTGGATTTGAGGGTCATACTCAGAATCCTTTTTATATAAAGTTTACAGAAACTGAAAGGAAGTGAAATAGAACTAGAATAAAAGTCTACATATATTATTTATAAATAAGTCCCTTTTGTTTATGGAAGTAATCAGAGATCCAAGATTGCAAGACTTATTGAGGTATATGTTGTCATTTCCCTACTTACATATATAAATCCTATAATTGGGTTGTTTGTGCCATGTTGTGGATTATAAAGAAGGGATTTGTAAATCTATGATTTTGTGTATAGTTGGCATATCTCTCTATTAGTGCCTTATTTCACGTGAGCACATTTAATGCTTCATTATTTTTATTTGATATAACGCAAATAACGTTCTATTATTACATATTAATCGTTTAGGAGTTTGGTTATTTGAATTAGATGTTCCCATTTGGAAGTTTTGTGAATGTGTTCCTTGTGTGTAAATGGTATTTATTATATATATAATGACATGAGGACGTGAGGCTAACCTCTTGTTGTAGTAGAGTCTGCTTTGACAACCCGACTACCAGCAACTATAAAAAGGTAGGTTAATGTAAGATGTCTAGTGCTATGGGACATTTAACGTGTGAATGCCTTCTTTGGGGTTAGGTATGAAATGGAAAATCCACCTTTTATGGGTATTAAGTTGTTAGGATTTGCCTCTTTCCTTATGGATTTAACCTTAGGTGTATGGGATTTATTTGTCGGGCCTGGCTTTATTAGCTTTATGTGATCAGTGGGTCCATTTCTCAGTAATATGAATATTAAATTGTCTCAAAATTGAGTAGGTATTTTCTTCAGAAGTTGTATGCTTCCTTTATGATGACTAGGTAAGGGTCCATGTAAGGATAGGCTAGTTAAGCATCTCCTCACATGTAAGGGTCCGCATATCTATAAGAAGTATTAAGTTGCTAGTAGATTGCCTTTAGTGATAGTTTGATCGTAACGAAGGATCCACCTGTGGAAAAGTAGTAAATGGCGAGTTGTCACTTTCCTTCTAGGTCATAAGTGGTTACATATTATCTCTCGCACTATTTTGTGAGTATATATATAGTTGCGGTGTCTACTTCAAATTATTTATTAAGTGGTTAGGTCCTCCATTGGATACTAAGTGATTGTAGGATCCACCTTTTGTTAAATGATCATATGGCATGCCCCTTTCCAATATATACAACTGAGTAGTAGACAAAATTTTTGTTGTCTGTTACTGCCTTTGTCGTAGCCTTGATAGTATTATAATTGTTATTATAATTGTGATTGTATTATTAAGTGATCATGTCAGATGGTTCGAGGGTAAAGCTAGAAGATGGATGACACTGTGCCAGGAGCAATTTATCCTTTTGTTATTATTTTTGCTATAAGGATAATAGTATGGATATTTATAACGTACTAGCATTTATGACTCTGTAGCGGTATTGTATTTGACATCTTTATTATGGTTTTATCCGATTGGTATATGATATATATAAACATATCTACTATCATACTTTATCCATTCCGCTAAGAGTTCTGATTGTATTAGTATGTCTCCATGAAATTTATTTCACATAGAAACCAATGACCCATTTTTGAGCACCTCTAAATTTCAATGGGCCTTTTCTATGTCGGGATTTAGGCTCGTTAAGGGGTGGGTTATTATAACAAGTGCTAAGAGTTGAAGATAACATGCACAACGTAACTCCTTCAGTGGTTTACCAGAGAGATCTCCTAGAATATATTTAGAAGTAGGAGTATTGATTTAAATTCCATGGTAGCTCTAGCACATATGTTTTCAATTTATGTTAGCACCCATTAAATTCTTTTATTAGTTCTTCATCTATTCCAAGTTTTTCCCTTTTTTATACATATTCTATTATGTTGTAGTATTTATATTATTTATTTATTTTCTAGGATAATTTCTCGTTTAATTCTAATCGACATACAATAGTTGTCTCATATTTCAACGTAATGTGATTTGGACCTCATATTTGCAGTTGAATTGCTTCAAATATCATTTTGTCAACGAATTCTTATTCTAATTTGTGAAGTATACACTATGGAACAATCATGCTTACTTGGAAGTGTCATTATTTCATGAAACTTTCGAGAATATATTTCAACAGTAGAGAATTTATGTTTCTTTTATTTGATCTTATATGCTTAATGCTTCATAAAAGGAATATTTATTCCTGTTATCTTGTAAAAAAGTTTAATTTTGACCTTTTTGCAATATGTCAGTAGTTTTAATAATTAAATATTGTTGCACCTTATTATTTTTAAAATATAATCAGTATCTGATTTAACTGATAATAAATCAGCTTAAACTTTAGAGAGAAAAATGGTCAGTTTTCTTAATTTTGAATTTGATTATGAACCAACGATGCATGTGATGCAGACTAAGGATCTCAAGGCAGATTAATACTGGAGGGAGGAGAAGAGTGAATAGTGTTTATTTAAAATAGCGAATCTTTTAGAAATCTTTTCGATTATGATTGTGAATATATGTATAGAATGATCATGGAATCAAATAAATATGTAAAAAAGTTGTAAAAGTAAAAAGCAATAAAGGAAAGAACACACGAGGAATCTTTAAACTAGTTCAAAGAAACCATACATTTAGTTTCGCACTGCATATGGTCCTTATTAATATCAACAACTACACTTCTTAATTTCAAGGCCGCAACAAGATATCCTTTAGAATACCGAACTCTAGGTAGGTCAATCAATTTGATTTTTGAGCAAACAAGTCACTCCAAATTGATTTAGAATGGCACAATCAAACCTAAGCAGGTGAGGCAGTAATAACAATATAATCCATATAATTAGAGTATACAGTCTCATGCAGTTATATATAAAAATAATAGAGTTTATACAAGAGGTTAATAAGCTCAACTAATACACTTCTCTAAAAAGGACACATGACACTGTCAAGGCTCCACAGTGTCACACAATGGATAAACAATAATGTTACAAGTATGAATCTATAAAACGTCATCTCCTGCGAATCAATTTACACTACTCCGAATAATACCTGTACCTATCACCTGGCCTACTCATCAACATCGTCGATTAGCACCCAGGTTAATAAGAGAGAAATAAAACCTTTGGTCAGACAACAATCTAGTGTGAGCGATAAACAAATCTCAAAGTACTGTAAAAGTCGTAATAGTATATTTAACACGGATGGTATGGAAAATCATATCTGCCCTACCCCTGCATCCATAGATTAACACATATATATATATGTACATATATATATATATATATATATATATATGCATACTACTCAATGAGAATAATTATGGGTGTATCCTACATCAGAAAACTAGGGTTTTTTAGATATTCGAATCAATGATATCCATATCACATGACTCCCTTAAGGTGATAAATTATTAAGCTAACTTAGCATCTATCCTCCACCCTCACATTCGCTAGCTCAGTGCATTAGATATATGATAATGCCTCTACTCCTTAGTACTCGAATCCATGCAACTCAGTCGGCTAAGAACTAATTTGTATCATCGTACAACCTGAAGTCAGGACCCGAAACTGGTTCAGGTGAAATGCCATAAGTTTTCCGAACCAGGAAACAATCTCCCAAACTTAGAGATAAAGTCCTATAACTTGTCAAATGCACATTGCACCAACTACCCCTTCTTTCTGAGTACCCGTCGAACTTGCATATTAAAAATCTTTTTGCACATGCAATCTATAACAGAGCCTATCCCTTGGAAATACTGCAATGACTTTCGACGTGAAGTCCGTGGTTCAGATTAAACGCAGACTACCGACATGTTGTCAAGCTTAAACACTTCCCCTAACCCTCTTTAGTAGCTTCCAATTCAACCTACCATCCTTACTCTACATCTTGGAATATCGCTATCCATCATCGAATAACGAATCAATGCGTTGAATCACCCCATCCTTGCCTCACGCCAAGCCTCTGAACGAAGAGCCAATATGTCTAATCCTCTATTGAACGACCATCATGTCTTGCTCCTCGAAACCGCACCATCGTCCATGTCAGTTTGGTCAAAGTTTCCGATTACAGTAGTAGTCGATATGGACCAATCCATAATAATCGATAACGTCTACTCAGATCATGTATTTAACCAAAATTTGTTAAAGGCACATTTAGGGAAAAACATCCGGTGTTTGATGCGAAAACCAGCTAGTTACAAAGTCCATCCTTCGCCTTCAGATCATCAACCAAGCTCCAGAGACCACTTTAATTGATTCCCCTCTGAATCAACCAAACCAAACCCACATAGGTTCGGATCAGTGTAACCAACCCAAGTCGGATCAACCACCGATATGGGTTCGGATCGGCCACCATGATGACCCAGATTCAGTTCAGAAAATATGCCGAACCGAGATCATTTCGGCATACCAATTTGGATTCGAATCGGCTTCCATCGATCTGGATATGGTTCGGTATACACCGATTCGGATCTGATTCGACATGCATCGATCCAGATCATGTTCGACATGCATTTATCCAGATAGGTATCGTCATACCGATCTAGATTTAGATTAGAATGCCAATCTGGATCCGGTTTGGCCTAACGAACGAAAGTTCTCCCCCTAACATCAAAATCCGATGTTGCTCCATCTTCAAATCCATTATCGAGCTCCAATGCTGCTAAATCTTCGGGACCATCCATGCTCTATGAAGCTCCATAGTGAATTTATCTCATCCGCTCTAGTCTATCATATTTGTGCACTTAATCAATATGCACTAGCATGTGCATTCAATCGATAATCCTCTCAAACTCTAATAAACGAGATTTCTAAATAATAGATCGCCTTACAAAAGGCATTTTAATCTAAACTAAGCAAACAATGCAGCCACAAAAACAATAATAACCCACGTTCCTAAACTAGTATTCAACCATCCAAAACAATGTCCAATAGGATAAATAAAACCTATCTATAGAAACCAAGGAGATATACACATCCAAATGGCCCAAGTCAAGTGATAATGCCAAAATGATGTGTAATGGCATACGATAGCGTGAAAATGGGTAAATGTGATGTCCATGTAAAATCTAATTAATTCACCACTTATTTCATTTTCTTTACTAATTACTAGGTTCCCATTTCCTAAATATTCTATTTTATAATTAGAAATCAAACAGAAACATCAATAATATACTTTACTACAACTACTGTATAGTGAGAGACAAATATCATTCTCCTCAACCAAATCAGTGAAAGCCTGCTCCATAGCGTAGAGCTCGCCATCACGAGTTCGATGCAAGAAACGACTTCCATAACGGACCTCGGACGAAACTGATACAAGTGTTACAACATTTTATACAAACTGAAATAAATAATATAATTAACAATGTAATTAACTCACACTAATTATCTGATTAGCACAAATAAACCATGTTCAAATCCTCTCCCCGAACCCGACTTCGTTCCTCTCCTCAAATATAACGTTGTGCCTCGTGGGACTACTAGACATCAACCCAACCTCAATGTCGCCTCAGCCTCTCCACACCGAGCCATCGCACCATGTGCTAGGCTACCAAACGCCACTGACCGCCTGCAATTTGCAAATGAACGGAATCTTTTTTTAATCCGATTTCTCGTGCTATAGATCACTGAACCACCTCCGACTACCTAGTGTCTTTGGCACTCCCCTATGCACATGTTTTTCCTTCAGACGCCACCACCTAAAAGTTCATCGTAGGTGAATTGTGGCCAGAAAACAGAAAGTAAGCCATCTCGAGTTTTGGCCAGATTTCATCCATATGCGAGCTCCAATGCTCGAGTTCCAACCATAGGTGAACTCCGGTCGTCAACGTGAACAGCTTTCTAATTGATGATTTTGTCCAAATGTGGATGGACTGGATTTGGAAAATTCGGCCGTGAAAGAGGAAGATGGAGGTTTAAGATCCAAACAATGAAGAGAAGGTGATGCTTATATGGCCTCCTTCAAAACACTATTCACGAAGCTTGAAATTTCTTGAACCCCAAACATGTCGAGCCTTATACTCAAATAAATTCACGAAGCCATTTCGAGTCCAATAGAAAGGGTTTCAGGACCTAATTCCATTACACGCAAAAGTAAGCTTTTTGGATTGACTCATGAATTAATCCCAATTTACGAGCCATAAAATCCAACAATCGAAACATATCAAAGCTTACATTTCCCGCCATCAATTCGAACTCAATGAAAGTGGTCCTGAGTCCCGATTCGATCGTATGTGAAAAGTCACATTTTGGAGCCACCACTCAATTAACAATTAATATCTAAATAAAAATATTTAGATATCTAATCACTAAAATACCGGTCGTTACATTCTCCCCTCCTTAAATTATTTCATCCCAGAAATCCTTAAGGACTGAACAACTCAGCCTAACACTATCAAATAAGTGATGATATTTGTCGCACCCAAAATTAGGATCGATGCTGCCCAGCCAAAGACCAAAGTCATACACTTATTTTCCAAATGAATAAACAATGGAAAATAAAGGAGACAACTCACCAAATGGAAGACAATTCAACTTAGCATTGTTTATTAGATTTCCTTTTAGTTTCAACCGAATTTATGGAAAATTTCGGAGGCACCTCTCTTGCATGACTTGATCTAAACAAAACACAACTTGCTATGCAAGGCTCAAACTATCAAAAGAAAACCGAATCCCAAAAGTAGCTACCGATATCTGGGGCCTAAAATCACCAAAATGCACCAAATAGAAAAAAACCATGATTCTACACCCACTACATACCCTTTTTAAGCAAGCTTAGCATTTATATGTAACTAGCATCCAAATAAATCAAATCTTGCTTTCGTCTAACTGGGCATGTACTTAGCAAAGAGGATTAGACATAATAATAGAAGTAGCAACAAAGGAAAATAAGCATGTTAAATAAACTATATTTATCTAACATGAGCATGTCAAGCCATGTATGGAACTTATCTCAGATAAATGAATGATACAACAATACAACAATCCAGTGTGCTTAACAATCTTACAAGCATATACAATCATGTCAAACATCAATAATACAATATGCATGGAAAAATAATAGAAATCATAAAATAACATCCACGACTATCCTACATGCATGATACTAATCAAAGACACCCAATATTAAATTCAATTCACATATGACTTGACATCTATTCCCACATCCATTTGGGAATCTCAAATAGTCATGAAAAACTATTTGATTCTTCCCATTCAACTATAGCTAGCCGACGTTGTATTCAACAAAATATGAATACACAATTAACCCCTTCCAATGATGTCGGGAGCAACAACACATCTTCCATACAGAACCAAACATCACGGTCGAGTTCGACTACATCACCTCGAGTTATGAAATTATAACAAGTAATAAATGAAAGCGACATTCATTAAAGGAATATCGCTTTCGAACCGGCACATTTCCAACTCGATACACACAAAAACTACATTTTCCATATGCACATATGGGAAATAAAAAATTGTAGGAGGCCAAGAATTCCAACAGTTGCTGCAAGTAAAGGTTAGGATAACCATCGAAGAAGAGAAATACCAGTGATATTATATCACCAATGACTTTAATCGCCTTGTTAATAAATAGTGCCTCCAGCTCAATAAAACGAACTCTATCGCCATCGAATCTGAATCAAGAGTCAACTACTCCTTCTTGCACGGTTTTGGTCATCGACACGTTACAACCTTCCACTTGAAAACAAGTCGCACTTAAACAACCCACACAATCAAGTGAGCACTATCGACCTTTCGTTCCCACTTGAAATAGGAAATAAACACACTATGGTTCAATTCTAACCTCTAACCCATTCAAACTCTTGTAGGTCTAATAGCGACATCCTATTTGAGAAAATATGACCCAAGCACTTCACTTTTTACAACAAAAAGTGTAACTACAACAAACTAACCGCAAAATATGCCGACTCATTGGTTAGTCCGAACGGCCCAACAAATTTATCAAGATCAAAGCTGCGTGTGAAACACTCTATAATCGAAACATGCCATCCAACTTTCCACAATCGGTAAATTCTACTTGGGATTCCAACCGAGAGAACATCTATATCAAGATCGATACAGAGCATGACTCAAATATGGTGGCAACTTGGTCCCTCATCGAATGTGTCCAGATATTCTCAAGCTACAAACTCAGGTGACGATTCGCTACTAGAGAACTGTCTCAACCCACTTTCTCCAATCATAAATGACTTTCCTATTGAAAATCTAAGTCTTTTCCCACAATACCTAAATCTAAGATGAACTATCATGGATCATGTCCTAGCCCAATATCATCACGAACAACCCCTCACTTCCACCAATATTCCTTTTCCTCTAAGTAAATGAACTACTGGACCCAAATAGTAAGTCCTGTTAAATTCAATAAGAAACAGAAAGCAAAAAATTTAGCAAACATGTAATCATGACTCGATGACATTTCAGTTTGGACGAACCATACATACTTCCAAGTATATAATAGCTATGCCATAACACTCCCCCACCTCAAGGCCTAAAATTAGTTGCTATGGATGTTGAAGTCAACCATAGTATTTATTTCTAGGGACCAAACACGATATGTTACACACATAAATAATCTAACCAATCCCTTAGCATGGTAAGTCACAATCCCGTAAGACAAACTAATTATCATGATTATCCACTAAATCTCAAAATCGGATGGAATGATAAAATATTGACAACAAACTAAAACACATATGGAAACAACATTGATGGAAACATATATCGAGTCGTGATGTCGTTCCCCTTCTCTTTCATCAAGGGAGCACTCAATGAAACATAAAGGATGATTAGTACAAGTCTCTACGGTTTGTCCCAACAAGGCATCAAACCATCATTCTCTTGAAAACCCTACGGGTCGATTACTCAGTCCAGCCACAAACTCCAGGCTTTAGAGTGACTAAGGAGAGGATAACTGTACTTTGGTAGCACATCAAATTCTGCCACATGCTTCGACATAGACATATCGTCTAAATCGACGAATTCCTCATCAACTCCTAAAAAATCTAAACAAAACCTCTTCGAAGTGAATTGTGAACTAGTCTCAAGCGAATCAATTTCAAAAACCTAAAACGATAAAAACTCTTGACTGATTTAGGCTCAACCTTGGTGTCTTTTAGGAGTAAACTCCTAATTCATTAAACATACAATTTCAAGTCATCGAATACAACCCATGTAAGAACTCGTATGACCCTCGCACTACAACAATCGATTCTATTCCAAGGAATGGTATGCTACATGGACACTTAAGTATCCACACAATGAGGCATAACCAACTTGCTACACTTGAGTGCCATAACTGACTAGAAATAAAAAGACATCCTAGATAATAGATCATACAATTATTGAAAACATAAAAACTGTAAATCGAAACTAGTGGTTATCGATTCAGCCTAACTCTCAATTCTAGAGACAGAGTAATTAGTAGTACTTCTATTAGCAAGATTGTCCAAAACTGTGAAAATCGGTCGCTAATAGAGAAAGCTATTACCATGACACTTGCGTGCAAAACAAAATATATTATATATATACGAATTCAAAAACCAAATTTTATATACAAATACCTCTAACTTGTATATATTAACTAGCGAATTAAGTATGGCTTAGGTTAAAAAACACAACCTAAGATCTGATACCACATGTGACGACCCGTAAAACAACACCGGTGCTCATAAATAAAATTTTGCATTGTACAAGCACCTAGTTGATGTAAAGTGATCGTCAAGAGAAAGAAATAGTAGAGAAGAAGAGAAAAGAGAAAGAAAAGAAGGAAATAGAAGAGAATAGAAATAAGGTCACACGAAACATAAATACAATTACAGAACCTATCCTATATCTCACAATGCATCAGATAGCATATAATTGTAACAACCACGTATATAAAACTGGAGAGACAATAACAACTATATAAATCATATAACCAAAGTATACAGGCTCACACAGTTATATAGAACACTAATAGAGTTTATACAAGAAGTAAATAAACTCAACTAATACACTATCCTTAAAAAGGATACATGATAGTGTCAAGGCTACACAGTGCCACACAACGGAATAAACAATAAGGGTACAAGTAATATAAAATGTCGCCTCCTGCGAACCCACCTGCACAACTCCGAATAATACCATTACTTATAACCTAACATGCTTATCAACATCATCGATGAGCACCCAAGGTAATAAGAGTGAAAAAAACCTTGGGTCACACAACGGTCTGGTGTGTGCGATAAATAAATCTCAAAGTACTGTAAAAGTCGTAATAGTATATATGGCACGTAGGGTATGGAGAATCATACTTGTTCTGCACCTGCATCTACACAGTCAGCACATAAACAAATATATATACTACGTACTCTACAAGAATAAGCATGGGTGTATCATACATCAGAATACTAAAGATGTCCAAATATCCAAATCGATGATATTCACATCACATGATGCCCCTAAGGTGATATATAATTAGGCTGACATTGAATTCATCCATCCTCACGTTTACTAGATCAGTGCGTGGGATATATGATAACGCCTCTGTTCCTTGGTCCTCAAATCCATGCCACTCAGTCGGTCAGGAACTAAGACGTACCATTATACAAACTAAAGTAAGGACCCGAACCTGGTCCAGGTGAAATGCCATAAGTTTATCGAACTTGCAAATAATCTCCTGAACCTGGATATAAAGACCCGAACTTGGTAAAATGGACATTATACCTATTACCCCTTTTTTCTGAGTACCCATCAAACCTCCGTATCGAAAATCCCTATGCACACGCAATTCATAGCAAACCGTGTAACAACCTGTTTTTCTTACCGCTTAAGTTGATAATAAAACCAATTCCAATCATTTGAAAAAGAAAAATGTTTTTTACTATACGGTTTAATAAAATCAAGTCACTGAACACAGATAAATCACAGATATATAATAGCAGAATAACTCACAGCGGAATAAATAACCTTGTTGTTCATGAAGCTACTAAACACAAACTTTCAAAATAAGTTACATAAAGTATCAAAGTCAAAATATAATACATCAGAAAATCTCAAATAAATAACATCTAGTATAAAAACAAATGACAAGTGGAATAGCTCAATCACTAGGATAGAAATAGAAGGTAGATAGTAAGCTGAATTCCTGGTAGATCTCCATCTCTTAAAAGTTGAATCACCAAAGCTGAACTCCTTAGTCTGACCGAGCATAAAGTCAATACAAAACACTCGAATTATGAGTAACAATCTCAATAGTAAATCAACTTAAGTGAAATGTTCAAATGAAATGCACCTGTAACTTAAAGAACGTTTAGGTTTCCATTCTTTAATGATCCATTAAACTAGATATTATATAATGCAATACAATACTACAATAGTGTCTACAGTAAAATATAATATTCAAAATAGCATAAGTGGGATTATATTTTTACCCTTACACCGTTTTAATTACAGTAATCTATACATATACCATAAAGTTAACCGTAAATTAGTGGCTATCAGAGGGCACTCCATAGGCTTGGTACATATCGAAATTGAAAAGGGCTTGATTAGGATAATATGCCAATGCACCAAGGCTATAACCAACGGTAGGATTCTACTGGATTGCTGACCCGGGCTATTGTAACGCATATTCCTAGCCACCGTCCACCTCAGGCAATACTACCAAATCAAAGGGTCCCCAATCACATCACAACATAACATATAATATCGAAGAAACATGTCCGCTAAGAGGGGCTAACTCAATTGAACTGGGTATGGCTCATGTTTTAGTTATTTTAATTATGACCCGAAGATCAAGGCTATCCATCATCGTTCTCTTTCTTCAAATCCAGTAATTGCCTCCAAATCCATTCTACTTCATTCTAGATTCTCCATCACGTGCACGGTTGTTAAAGTGGTTCCCGGTATTGGTAGAGAGTATGACAATATCCAGCCTTGTCTCTTTAACAACCAAACGCTTATTTCACACCATGGTCATTTAATTCAAAATCATATTTAAAATATCATAATTCAAATAATAACAATATTGGTTTACATTCAAATAATTACATTTAAATGTTTCATATCAAAATTAGTAATTCAACTCAATTCAATATTTGATTAAGTTCATAAATCATAAATCATAAATCAATTCATTATTAGATTTAGTTCAAGATTCAGATTTCGTATTTACAAACAATATACAAGATTTCATTATTTCAAAATCTTTATATTAACGTTCCGAATTCGATAGTTTGGACTGGAAACAACTTTTATTTAAAACAGTCAATATAATATAATATAGTTTTATATTTATATAAAATAATTTGATTTAAAATGGTTGTAAAATAATAGTAGTTATATTAAAATAAAATAGTATAATTGAAATAGTTATTGAAAGTATAATAATCATGTTAAATATATAAGATAGTTATAAAGTAATAATTAAATTTAAATAGTATAATTTAAAATAGTTTAATATTAAATAGTACAAATTTCAAATAATTTAAAATGGTCCAATCTAACCACTTATTCGTATTTCCAAATTTCAGTTTTATTAATTTAGATTCACGAGTTTACTTCAAATCAATTTAAACTTTAAGCAATACGTTATTAAGCTCAATTAATTTAAAATAGTATTTTAGTTAGGGTATCCAATTTTACTTATAAGATTTCAAATTACATTCAAATCATTCTTTTTAAAAGTTCGTATCAATTAAGTCCAAATTTCAGTTTAATCAATTATAAAATTTTTAGTACAATTATATTTTGCTTCAAAGCATTTACTTAATAAATTATTATCAAATTAATTTATTAAATTTTATATTCATAAACTCATTTCATTAATTAAGTTCATGTCTTAAAATCAATCTATCTTGCTCGATAAATTATATTTCAATTATTGTCATCTAACAATTTAAGTAATCATTAACTTCTAAATTCTTTTTAAAATTTACATACTTATACTTTACAAAATTATATAAATACATAGTTTTAAAATTTATTCAAAAATCTAAATATAAAGCTTTATTAAGTAATATGAAAATATAGGTTTAAATAAAATACTAAATTTAGATTTTCAAAATACTATTCAATTAGAACATATTATAGATTCACTAAAATTTTGAAAATAGATTAACAATGTTTGTATGTAATTTTCGACATAGGCCAAGTAATATAGATATATATCGTTTCAATCCAAGATTTAAAATTTATGGGTATTTATCATTTTGAACCGCATCCCAATAAATTCAGTTTAATTTCCTAAATTTATACATTAATTCAGGTATGTATCATTTCAACTTATAATGATTTTTGCAAATGTATAGGGGAGTTGCGGTGTGAGAGCAAATTAAATATAACATTTTAAATAATGCATATAAACACATCATAACAATCAACTTCGTGTCATATATGTCAAAAGTGCACGTGTTAAATGTGCGCAAACAAATAATCGGATTTTCTAAAGTAATCATAACATTTCATATGTCATTTCAAATGATATTAGTTTACATATTTTGAATATTAATGGTAAGGATACTCAATTTGCATGGAAAAATAGAAATCGATGAAGTAGGAAGAAATAGGCACGAAAGCCAACATTAAAGCTGACACAGCATGATCTAATCAAGAAATTGAATCACTAACTTGAATCAAACCAAGCTCAAATCACAAATCCAAATCAACCTTCCTATTATTTTATAATATATATATTCGCATAAAAAAAAATATACATATACGTCTGAATAAATTACTCCAAACCAAAATCATATCTCAAACCTACTACACTTAGGATTGTACTTCCAACCTCACACTTCTCATATGCATCCATCTACCACTTTACCTACACTCTCGTTTGAATTCAAACTCAACACACATACATACATTCAAACTACTACAACAACTTTACTCATACAAACACACAACTCGACATAGCAGGCAAGTGGAAGGCAATAAAGATGGATTTAGATTTTTACCAAAAAGCTACAAAACTGAATAAAATTTTAATCATTTTAAAATTGATTTTTGGACTAGTTAGCATCAGAATTTGAAAAAAAAATCATAAATTGAAAAGTTGTTGCAAAATCTTTTCTCTTTAATATAAAATAATAAAAACTGACTTTCAAAAAAATTGATGAAGATATGACCAAAGCAGCGGCAGATAAATTTTTGGGTCAAAAACCTAGGCCCGAAAATGCATTTGAAAGATTTGCTTTTTTAACCTAGAAAAATTCAAAACTTGAAAAAGTATTCATTCAACACAAAAGTTGTAGATATTAAAATTTCACCAATCTAGGAAAAAAAGGTTTAGGGTTACGTATGCAAAAGTTATGGCCTCGACAAATCACGCTAAAATTTTGGAAAAACCAAAAAATCAAAAAGTGGAAAAAGCTAAGGAAGTTGTGCTTTTGGTTCTGGTGGTAGTTAAGAGGGTAAGTGAAGGTTTGAGCATCGATGAGTGTTCTTTTTCTTAAACATGGAATAGAAAAGAGAGAGGAGGATAAATACGATTTTGATGCTTCATGATTTTGTCTGCCATTCGTTTTCACTAAATCTCCATTTTTTCATAGAAATTTAATTTAAATATATTTTTTATGGAATTGAAATGCAAATCTAGATCTGGATCTAGATATGGAAGAGAAGAGAAAGGAGAATGAAGAGTTTTTGAAATGATGGAGGCATTGAAAATAAAAGAATACGTAAATTTTTTTTACACAAGAAGAGAGTTATTAAATACCTAATGTCAATTTAGTAAATGTGTCTCTCTAAAATTCAATGAGGTATTATTGGGTACTAGTTGAAGAAAAAATAAATGGGCCTTAAAGATTCCATGTCCATTCAAATTCAAACTAATGAGAATGTTAAGATGGATATAGATTAATTGCAGACAAATTATATACATAACAACATTTTTCACTTTTGTGCGTTTTTACAATTACAAACGCGAATTTCGGAAAAAAGAAATTGAATTTCAACAAACCGAAAAATGTTGGATGCTCATAATTCAATATAGATTCATACAAAAAAGATAAATTCAATTTTAGAATTTTTCTAAATTTATCAAAAATTTAGATTTAACTAAATTTGATAAAAAACCTGACCTTTTTGGAAAATTTTATATTTCAATAGATTTGGAACATCAATATAGTCACTAATTCAGTTTTATTATTTAAATTTAAGTTTTATAAATCCGCCTAAATTTAAAAATAGACGTTGAGTCATTTAAATAATTACATTCAAATTTGACAACCATTTGATTTAATTTTCAAATAGTACTTATTATTGCTCATTTTCAAAATCAAACTCATTTATTTCATTCAGTTCATAATAAGTTGAAGTTTTAAAAATTAAACTTTTAAATTTCAATCAATTTATTAATTACGAACCTATGAAAAATTCGGGTTTGTACAGACTCTATCCCCCGGAACTACTCCGATGACCTCCAACGTGAAATCCTTGGTTGGGATTAAGCCTAGACAACGGTCATGAACACATGCCCTCAACACTCTTTACTAGCTTCCATTTCAACCTACCATCCTTACTCTGCATCTTCGAATTTCCCTATCCATCGCCGAATAATGAATCAATGCATCTAAGAACCACTTCCTTAGCTTACGCTTAACCTTTGATCGAAGAGCCAATATGTCGAATCAACTATCAAACGACGATCATGTCCTGCTCATCGAAATCACACCATCGTCCATGTCACTTTGGCCGATGTGGCCAACAACAACAGTGGTCGATATCTAAACTAAAATTGGTTAAATGCATATCCAGGGAAAACGTCCAACATTCATAGCGAAATCCATCTTATCACAAAGTCCATCCTTTGTCTTCAGATCGTCCACCAAGATTTAAAGACTATATTAATCAATTCACCAATGAATCAACCAACCCAAACCCACCTGGGTTCGGATTGGTGTAACCGACCCGAGTCAGATCAGCATTTATGCCGATCCGGACTTGGTTTGGCCAATATGCCGAAACGAGATCCATCTGACATACCGATATGGATTTAGATCGTCATATATGGGTAATATATATTCAGTTAAAACCAAATTAACCGACTGAATTGGTTCATTTCGGTCGATTCAGTTCAGTTTCAAAATTAAGTTGGTTTGGATTCGGTTTGTAAATAATTTATTTTGGTAATTGGTTTCGCTGAATAAACCGAACTTTTAATTTATCGTAAATATAAAATTTACTATATAAAATTTCTCTAAAAATGAATTTATATTTCATTTTGAGTGAATCCATAATAATAATTGTAATAATACATTCTTCAAATTTGGTTAAATCGGTTACTAACCGAATTAACCAAAATTAATTCGGTTCAGTCTGGTTTGAAAAAAATTCGATGCCAATTCGTTTTGAGTTTTTTAACCTCCAACCGAACCAACAAAATACTTACCCCTATCGACATACATGGATCTGGTTCGATATACAATGATTCGAATTTGGATTAGAATACCGATATGGATCCGTTTTGACCTACCAAACCGAAGTCCTCCCTCAAAATCCGACTCCGATGCTGCTCTGCTTTCAAATCCGTCATCGAGCTCCATTGCTGCTGAGTCATCGGTTTCGTCCACAACCCCACTCGCTCGAGTCTATCATCCTTGGGCATTCAATCAGTATACACCAACATGTGCATTCGATCGATAAGCACCCTAAACTCAAATGAATGATATTTCTTAACAATAAATTGCCTACAAATGTCATTTTAATCTAAACTAAGCAAACAATGCATCCATGCAATCAATAATCACCCAATCTTCTAGATTATCATACAAGCATCTAAAACAACATCCAATAGGATAAATAAAACCTATCAATAACAACCTAGGAGAAATACACGTCCAAATGACCTAAGTCTAGCGATAGTGCCAAAATGATGTGTAATGGCGCACTATAGCGCACAAATGGGTAAATGTGATGTCCATGTTAAATCTAATTAACTCACTACTTATTTCATTTTTTTTACTATTTATTAAATTCTTTTATCCTAGATATTCCATTTTATAATTAGAAATAACACATAAACATCAACTATATACCATACTACAACTACAGTATAGTGAGAAACAAATATCATTCACCTCAACCAAATAAGTGTAAAACTGCTCTATAACGCAGAGCTCGCCATAACGAGTCCAACGCAAGAAATGACATCTAAAAAAAACCTCGTATGAAACAAATACAAGTATTACAACATTTTATACAAGCTGAAATAAATAATACAATTAACTACGTAATTAGCTCATGCTAATTAACTGATCAGAATTAATAAACCACGTGCTAATCCTCCTCCTAAATTCGAGTTTTTACCCCTCCTCAAATCGAACTCTACCGCCATATGGGACCATCGAACACCGCTGTAATCCCGCTGCCGCCTCTGCCTCTCCACGTCGAGCGACCGCGCAAAGCGTCGGACACTAGACTCCTCCAATCGCCTCCAAGTGCAGATGAACGAAATCGGGTTTTTAATCGATTTCTCGCGCCACATGCAACCGAACCACCTAAGACAACCCAGCAACACTAGAACTCCATCTTTCGCATGTTTTCCCTTTAGGCACCACCACCTAAAAGTTCGTCGTTGGTGAACTATTACTAGAAAAGCTGCAACGACCTAGATTTTTCAATCATTTGAATTTAATTGATTATAATTATTTTAAGTATTATATTTGAAATATTAATGGATTTTTATATAGATTTCATTAATAAAACGATGATTGAACATATTAATTTATATTTAATTTAAAACGAACTCGTAGCAGCACGGTAGTTCGTAATATTGAGTTTTGAACTTCATTTGAATATATATAATCCATTCTAAGTCAAAATTCTTTGATACAAGAAATGTTATAATTTATTTGATTATAATGTTCTAATGAAAGAGAAAAATCAATATTTCAGCTTTTTAGTTGTAAGTTATGTCCAAATCAAATTTTAAAATAGTTGTTATGGAATCATTTATAAACTATAATGTTTATTTAATAAATTAAATAGGATTTCCATATAATTTGGATACCGTTTAACTCATAAATGTTAATGTCCAGTATAATTCCATATTTGTTTATATTTTGAGCTATATATTATTTTACCTATATATATGACAAGGATAGTTCATTATTATTAAATTGATTTTTTTTGGAATTAACTAATTTATATCGTTATTATATAAGCCTTAAGAATAGCTCTTTTTCAAACAACCTCCATTTTCAACTTAACAAATTTAATTGAATAGCTAATTTTTGTAAGATTTCAAATTTGAGGCCAATCAGAGTTATTTTGTGAGCGTGCGTTATATAAACGTGACCCGATGAATAAATTGAAATCAAAATAAAGCCATTTTTTCAAACGGAGTTGGGTTTCAACCAAACAAATTTCATAGGGTCTGGAACGTCAAGACATAGCAGTGTGTACATTATCTTCGTTTTGGAGTTTATGTGTGGTGGTACGAATATTATACATTTAATGGTATATAACGATAATTCATATATTAATAAATAAGAGGAAAAAGAATAAAAAAAATAAAAGAATAAACTAATCATTTTCTTTCCTTGAAAGCTAAACTGTCGAGGCTTTCACACCCACGCAAACTTCATCCCTATGCTTCTTCACTTATAAATACGCTACCTATCCCGTTCATTTTCTTTTTCTTCAACAAATGAAAACCAAAGCTTCTCTTCAAAGAATAAATGAAATCTCACCAACCGTTAGGAATTAGGCTAAGGTCCCAACAAAGAAAGTGGAGAGAGGGTCGAGATCTACACTCACCTGAAATTTGGTGGCTATTGATAGACGGTGGTGGCGGGTAGAGGAGGATGACCAAAATTAAAGGCAATTTGGGTTTTAATTTTTTTTCGCGAACTCGTTGATCGTTGGGCGATGTGGTCGACATGGAAGCCGTAGAGAGGAAGAAGGCCGATCTAAAGGCGGTGGTGCGGTGCTTCCAGGTGGACGGTGGCGATGGCGGTGGAGCTTCGAAGAGGTGGGTCAGCTATTTTGGGCGGAGTTCATATTTTTAATATGGTTGATCGGTGGAGAATCAGGTTGCGGCCCTGAAGGAGAATGAAGAGGACGACGGATCCAATTGTGGGGGTGCGCGGCGTGCGGTGGCATAGAGGTAGAACAGATCGTGGTCAAACGGAAAAGGGGTGCATTCATTATTTCACGTCATGTGGGGCCTACAAGCCATGGGAGGCAGCGAGGTCGGCCAGAGGTTAAAGCCTGAATGGCGACGGTCTAGGTGGATGGGTTTTGTGGGGTCTGGTGGTGACAAGTGACGTCCATGATCGTTTAAAAGTAGTGATGGCTTCGTGTTTTAGAGGAAAAGAAGGATTAGGGAAAAACAGTCATGAACAATGAAGGATAATCGTGTGGTTATACGTTAGTCAAGGTTCTTAAACATTAACTAATTGTCAATGATGACTAGATAATTTTTTGATTTTAATATAAGTTAAAATTATAATCACGATAACTATTTCCTTCGTGAACCGTTTCTGACGAAACAAGGTGTGTTGGAATCATAGGAACGAAGGGTACGTGACTGAGCAGGTTTTTTTAGCACTGGAATCTACTGGAATTTTGATAAGATTAAACGCATGTTTAATTTTATTAAAAAAAATGTTTTACCGACAAATAAAATCAAGGTGAGTATAACTCACTCAGTTTGTCCCACTTTATTTTACATAAGTCAGGTTTAATGTTTGTGTGCTATGTTTGCTAATTATTGGATGCTGGGATGATTGTTTGGATGTATGCTGAATATTTATATATATTGTTTATATCAAAAATTTGTTTAATTTAAATGAAATGAAATCGTTATTTTAATGATTATTTCAAGCTGAGGTAACTTACCATATTGGTTACGTTTATAATAATATAAACATATTTAAATTTAAAATTGGATGCTTGAATTGTTGTTATTAGTTGACGTTATTAGTTGAATTATTTATTCATTTTTATTTCGGTAGATATTATATTAAAGTATTGAATGGATGATTTTATTTAAGTTATCCTATTTAGATGCAGGGAACGATAAGTTGGAGGGATCCAACTAGATTCCTCACCCTAGTTGTTAAATTTTATATATTTAATATATGTTGAATACTGAATTTGTAGTGCAGGAAGTGACAGGTTGGAGAAATCCAACAAGATTCCTCACAAATATCGATAATGTTTATCAATATGATTGGATGTGTTTGATTTAATGTGAAATTGGTTTATATTTCATGGTTTGGTACTTTAGTGGACATTTGCCTCCTCGGTGCCATCGACAAATAAAAGGTTTATGGAATCGATTTTAAGTCGATTTTAAAATATTTTTAAAATTATCTATTAGTTAAAATACGATGTGTGTTTTCAAAGTAAACAAATATTCATTTAATTTTATAAGTGATTATAGAATGATTTCATAAAGCAAATTCTTATGTTTTATAAGCGAGTGAGTAGAATTAACCTAAGGATTAGAGTTGGATCAATTGTTGCCAAGAGACGATTAAATGGGATTATTAGAATTAATTATTTTAAAAATTAATTTGAACGTAAGGAATACTTGGAATTTGATTAATGAGTTAAACAAGGTTTGACGGAAGGTGAGTATTAAATTAGTTTGTTGTCAATTAAATAAAATGGAAATAGATGAAGTAAACCATTTTTACTTTTATATAAATGTTGAGATTGATTATTATTTAATAATAATCAAATTGATGAATCTGAAATTAAAATTCATTAATGGAGTTTTATGAAACCATAAGGCCCTGTTATAGTTAAATGATATTTTCAAGCAAACTTATATTTATAGTAATATAAGTCAAATTTAAATTGAAGTTTAAATTGAATTATCATTGAAATTCTATTTAATGGGATCTTATAAACATCCAAGTTGGGCGAAGTTATTTGAATATGTTGTAAATGATTTCAACTATTGAAACAAGTTATTAAAATGGCCTATGAATGCAATGGAAGCAAATGCATGAAGAAATAGAATGAAAATCAAATAAGAAACCCAAATTGAATTAAAATGGTTAGGAGAGTTAAGTTATAAGGATTCGATCTAAAATCACATATTTTAAACAAGCGATGAAGTTCTATTAAGATATAACCAAAATAGGTTTGAAGTTAGTTTATAAGAGGTTTTTATATAGGATTTTATTTATATTATAATCAAGGCTTATATATAATGTTTTAAAAGATATACTAAGTAAGTTAAGGAATATGATGTGTTTTTTTAAGAAATTGGAACCTATTGCAAGTTGGTTGAGTAACTTTTGAGGTGTCAATCTGATGTAGGTTTCGGACTTCGAGGCAGTATAATTAGATATTTATTCACATACCAATTTACAGCGGGAAGTTAATAAAGTATAAGTGAAATGATAATTGAATATTGTTATGTTAAATAAGAAAAAGTGAATTGATTTCCTAATATTGGAAGATTTAAAAGTTTTAATTAACGACCGGTTAATTAATGAGGCCAACTGATGTTGGGTATTGAATCAATGAATTCATTTTATGTTTATGGATAAATGGTTGTTTATTTGATAGTTAAATAACCAACTATCAAATTTGGCCTATATGATTGTTGTTATGGAAAGACCGGAATCGAAATTATATTTAAAAACCATTCCGAAACAACGAATACGTAAACGAAGAAGATATCTGATGCTGATTAAGATGGAGCACATTGAAGACCGTAAATCTTCATGAGTGGAGGATCTACTTGTTGAATTTCTCTAGCTAATCCTTATATATATATATATTTAGTTGTGATTTTGTGGTGATTGAAATCTATGGATTTGCAAGGATTACTTGCTACTGATCCATAGGGTGATTCCTAGGATGCGGTAGGAGGGTGCCTTCGGTTTATCCAGTCTCAGGACAACTTGTATGGATGAATGTCTGATAGAGTATTTCCAATGGAATCACATACATTGATTTTCTCAAATGTATTTATGTTTTGTAGCGGAGAAGACACCTTCTTTTAGCTTAACACCCATGGTATTTTTGTAGATGTCAATTAATGATTTCTAGAGGAAATGATGATGTGACATTCAAAGTGAATGGTGGTGTGCTATCTTAAAAATGTAATTGTAACCTCAAGCCTCATCAATCGGGAAATGGTATAAAATAAAGTAGGTTGAATGGCTATGTAGATCGCTCCCATTAGGGTGTATTTTCACCATCTAGAGAAAATTCATTTGTTCTTCTTTCATTTCTGTATCTCCTAGGAATGCGGTGTTTCGCGAATTGTAGGGTGACAATATATTCGGAACACTCAAGCAAAGTGAGTTGTCGGTTATGTTTAGCCGAGTTGCAAGATGTTTTTGTTAAAGTATTCCTCTCTAGGGATACTCTATTGAAAAAGTGGTCTAATACCTTGCCATAGTTGGAAATCCATTACCCAATAAGCGCACGCGGTTTTTGACTATAAACTATGTATGTAGAGCATGATATGCAAGCGTTATGCTAGATGGTTATTTATTTGACTTATACACTATTATAATATCAAAATAGTTAGTATCAAAAATATTTTGGATTACCGTAAGGTAAAACCATCCGTGTTTATATGTGGACTGATCTTATGATTTATCTTTTTCTTTCAAAAAGATTTTTTTAACTTTAAAATCAAGTTGGATAGTACCTATAAACTTAGTGAGTTTTCTCATGCTAGTTCACCAGACTGATCCGTGGCATTTGCAATGCATGGGTCAGACCGAGTTTTACAGGTTCAGGATAGGATGCTTCGAACTTCAGGAGACGAGCTGGAGAAGTTCAGACGCATGATTGTATCTAGTATTTATTCTGCTGTGTGTTGTACATGAGGATAGGTTGTTATAACTGTCCAGATGTATTAAATGTCCGTTATACTATGAAAATTATAAGTATTATTTCAAACTCTCAATAAAGGGTTTTTTCTATATGATATTTCATTTTGCTGCGATGTGAGTCCCTGTGTTGTGTTGGTTCTTCTTCTTGTTCTAATATTCTTTCTTTTCTCACCCTCTTGTTTCTTTCTTTTAGCTTTCTGGGTTTTCGGAACTTGAGTTGGACACGAGATGTATTAGAGTCAAAATTTGAGAATCGAAAATTTCTAGGTCGCTACAAAACCATAAGTAACATATCTCGGGTTTTGGCCAGATTCCGGCCACATGCGAGCTCCTTGCTTAAGCACCGACCATAGATGAACTCCACTCATCAACACAAACAACATTCTAGTTGATGACTTCAGGTTAATGTGGATGGATTGGGTTGGGAACTTTCATCCACTGATGAGGAAGATGGGGGCTTAAGATCAAAGGAATGAAGAGAAAGAGATGCTTAGCAAGCCTCCTTCAAAACGTTATTCACCTAGCTTAAAATTTCCCAAACCCCGAACATATCGAACCTTATGCTTAAATTTTTTTTGAAATCCATTACAAGACCAATGGAAAAGATTTCAGGACCAAATTCCATCACATGAAATAGTTATCTTTTTTGATTGACTGACGAATTGATCCTAAACTACAATAAAAAAAATCCATTTGGACTAGTCCAAACATATCGAAGCTTACACTCTAAAAAGTTCCCACCGTCGATTTGATCTCAATGGAAGTGATCTCAAGTCCTGATTTGATCATATGTGAAAAGTAACATTTTGGAACCGTTACCCTATTAATGATCAATATTTAAATAAAAATATTTAAATATCCAATTGCTAAAATGCGGATTGTTACAGGCAGTGTATTGTTCAGGATTGCCAAGGGAACCTAAATCTTATATACTGATAGTTATTGGATGACCATGGAATGACTCACTTGATAGTTTTCTATTAGTTAATTTAACTAAAGTCAAGAAATAAATATCAATGTGATAGATTTACAAAGTTCCCTCAATAAATGAATATTGTGGATCTTCAATATAAAGTTCCACTTTGATTATAGTCAAACGATAACATAATGTCCCTTAAGATACCATAGCTGGGTCCAGTGGAAGTGTTGGAATTAAGGCACTTTTCAAAAGAGGATTTATCTCCTCAATTGTATAGGTTAGTAACACAGTAAAATCAAAATAAAATCCCCTGGCCAGAGCATTTTTGTCAATAATGATTGTTATTATGTGTAACATACTAACTTTCCCGTACCCTTTGAGTTGACAGTAAAACTCACGTCCAACCCAATTTGCACAGAAAAGCAGATAGTTATTAGAAAGAATTTAGAGGGTGAGATAAGAAAGAAAGAAATATTAGAATAGAAGAAGAAGAAGAAGCACTAACACAACACGAATTCTCACATCATAGCGGAACAAAATATAATATAGAAATAAATCTTTTCTGAGAGCTTGAAATAACATTTACAATCATCAGAATACATTACACATTTGGACAGTTATAATAACCTGTCGTCATATACAAACACACATCAGAATAATATTAAATATGTTTGAACTCCTCCAGTATGTCTTTTGAAATTCGTAACATCCAAATATGGACCCACTATAGCCCGGTCTAACCAGAGGATTATAAACGACGGGTCAGTCTGGTGAACCAGAGTGAGAAAAACACACTAAGTTTAAAGGTTTCACACAACTTGATTTTAAAGTCAATATATTTTTGAAAGAAAGGAATAGCTGTAAGTCCAAATCCACACATAAATATGGACGGCTTTTACCTTACAATAACCCAAAACATTTCTGAAGTCAATGTAACATCCCGCATCTTACGTATCGGAAGATCATAAAATAATTTTATTTTATTCTGTAACAACCCTGGCTTCCCCACGAAAATTATACATGTTTTTAATTTAAATGACTATCTTAAATTTGAATCATGTCCATTTGCCAATTGAATAACCAGACTAACTGGATAAGATTGTTGCGATATTAAGCATTTTTATGTGTATAATTGAAATAAAAGGTAACATAACTGTTTATATTGAATGTTAAATTGTTAAATAAATAAATTATCAAGAATTGAGTTAAATAAAGTTTTTTATTATCAACAAATAAATAAGATGGGCGTCGATTGTAATAGAATTGACAATTGTCTAGTTGTATAATGGGTTGTGGATAGCTCTATTACAATTGAAGTTTATTTCATGAATTGAAATTCCAAACTTAAAAAAAAAAATCTTTATGAAATGACTAAAATGTCCTTAAAAACTCCATAGCCGAAGTTATTAAAATTCAAAGCCTAAATCTAAATAATTTAATTATTCCTCTTTCCAAGCCACATCGGCTTCCTGAGGTCCTCACGCAAAAACAAAAGCAGCCCACACCTCATTTTTTTTCGAGAGAAATCTCCAATCACCTGGAGCGAAATCGAAAGGAAAAAAAAACTCATTACCTTCCTATTCCCATTTTTCTCGTCTGAATCCGTAATCCTCACGAAAAGAAAAAAAGCACGGAGCCCCTTTTTTCCAATTTAACAGAGTTCTACCGAAAAAGAAGAAGAAGTGGATTGTCGAAATCCATGATCGAGCACAAGTAAAAGGAAGACGCTAACCTGGAGGTGTGCTCGACAAACGATGCAGAGGAAGGGGTTAAACGTAGCAGCCGCCATTTTTCTCTTGAGCGTCGAAGTTCAATACGGTCCGGAGAATGACGATGAGGTGAGAAACGCTGTAGTTCGAATAAGCAACATGAACTGCGGTTGGCGATGGAGGAGCGCCGATGATTGTGCATGGTTGTTGGAACCTGTAGAATTTAAGCAGCGATTTTGCCAACGTTTAATTGCTAAAATCCTAGAACGTGAGCATTGTTCGGTGAGTTTTCCCCTCACTCACATCTTTGTTTTCTTCCATAGTAGTTATCTATATTTTTCATGTTATCATTCGTGTTGAATTAAATTCTTTGCATGATTGAATTGGTTGAATTGATATTGTTGTTGTCTAATGGTTTATGAGTTAGAATTGATTGATGAATTTTACGTTGGTTTGTTGTTCGTATATAGAGGGGAAGTTATCAATTCTATTTTTCTGAATTATATTTATATAAATTGTTTGTTTTGGCGATTGATCTATTGTGAGATTTTAATTAAATTGAGAAGCCTGTGTTTATATTTTTTTGTACATAATAACAAAAATGCGACCCATTGGATTATGAATTATAAATTATAGTGTATAACGAAATTTCAACTATCGAATTGTATTCCAAATTAATAACTAGATAGAAATTTAAATTTAGTCATGCGTGTGAGGGTATTTATATATTTTCTTTTAGTAAATATAAGCATGTAATCTATACTATTGACAAATATATAAGCATGAAATTTAATTTGATTATATGTATACTTTCAAGATTACCCTTGCAATTAAATATCTTATTCTAGAATAACTCTATTTTGTTCATTTGAATACTTAAAAATACTTTACCATTACTCAAAAATGGTCAACGAAGAAGTTTTCATTTTTATTATATCATGAAATAGTTTTTGATGATATTTTACACGTTATTGGATTTATTTGTCCATACAATATATTTTATTGTTTGCACAAATTTGTAATGAAAGCTTACGTTTTTCATACACTTGAAATATTTTTGAGAATTATTGTTTGATCTTACTTGTTTATAAGTCATGTTGGAATTTTATGTATTTCTGTAACACCCCACACCCGCTATGGTCACTCGCTAAGGGAATGCCATAACATTGGTGGAGTATTTTAAGTGAATATAGAACAGAAAAATTACAACAAGACAGATATAAGTAATACTTGAAAATTTTAAAACATCATTTCATTGCAGCGGAAAGTAAAACATGTTTGGTTACATCACAACACCATAATAAGAGTCAAGTACAAAATATCCATCCTGATAAATAAAAGTACATAATCCCAATACATGAACTGATAGCCATAAAAGAAAGGGTAAGCTGAGCTTTACATCTATGGTCCAAGCTCTAAAAGAGTAATAAAGCAGCCTGATCAAGCCCACTCGTGCTGGGCCCACTCTGAGAACCTGAGGGCTGGGAAAAAGATAAAAACAACGGGGTCAGACATAAGTCTGAGCGAGTCCTATAACTTTAACAGTACAATCATTAAAGTAATTAGGGTATGATATAAACTTGGTACGGTGCGACTGGGGATAAATGACTACACTAAGTAGCCAATCAGACTTAGAATGAACTAAGATAACGATAAAGACGCATCTACCCACCCAAGGATAATTACTACACTGCACCACACCAGTCATTACTAACTTAAAGGTTGATCCCACTAAGAGTACTTAGTAAAACTTAATGGTAGTTTCGTGTACCCCTAGCTGACTACATAGGTGCCGTCTGCCCCTATCTCCACTAGGTGTACCCACTACCCCCCATTCGATCGACTCCCTAACGTAGATACCCGTGCTGGTCCCACAGTGGGGTGTATCATCCCCTAAAGTGGCAACCCGATAATGTCAACGGTGCACGGCTTATACCTACACGATGCAACAACGTCTTACCTACCAGCCCGGGTCCACACACGCATATGAAACCCGTTGGACTTGCGTTGCCACCGCTAACCCGTTTTGGCCTCTTATAGTCAAGCCCAATATGCGTGTCCCGTCCTCGACTTGGGTCAAGCCCACAAAGATACGTTTGGGATATTGGCTGAGATGGGCCCTCATCACTTGGCACAAGCTATCCTCCTAAGCTTGGCCCCCACTAGTGAATCCCACTTAACCCTTTAACCATGTTCACTTACATGTTATAATTTTGGTTAAGTATACTAATCGTATTTTCTATTGCCACCCAAGGCAACCCACTAGTTTTCCTCATGCCACCCAAGGCACCCACTTAACCCCTCATGCCCCACTACATGCTAATTTGGTTAAGTGTTTCTTAATTAATTAAGACTGTGATCTTATAAAGACCCCTCACATTAGACTGACATTTTATGGCAACTGGATATGCCGGTTGGTTCCGGGCAGTTTTACACCATAAAAGAGACTAACCTCGTGTCTTTACAACTATCACGTATTTAATTTATGCCTAAGACCTCTCACATTGGGCCAATCATTTGTAGCTGCTGGATTTGCCGGTCGGTTCCGGGCAGACTTCCGCTACAAAAGGGTCCAACCTCGTGTCTTAGTCGATTAATTACACCTAATTAATCCCCCCATAATTTGTATTAATTTTCCCTAATTAATTACACGTTTTTAAGAATATGGGTAGACCTAACTCAATAGGTAAATTCCCAATTTCATAGTATGGGTAGACCTAACTTATTAGGTAAATTCCCAACTCCATAATATGGGTAGACCTAACTTAATAGGTAAATTCCCAATTATGTCCATTCATTTTTATGTTATGCTTAATCATACCAACTTCACACAATTTTGTTAACATGCATATTAACCCCATCGTTCCCCACGTAATTCGTTCACACAACATGACATATAAATGGGAAGATTCATCATAATTATAATGGGTTCCACTTATCATAACATTAGCATTAACATGGGTTTAAAAGGTGTCAACTTGCATCATAACATTAAACCCAACTAGCATAAATCATTATCCCAAACTTGCATGAATCACATGTCATAAAGAGGGTAACTTGCATATGTATGTATGAAATACAAAAGGGTAAACTTGCATATATATACATGTCATACAAAGAGGCAAACTTGCACATGAACTTACATATGAGCTTACATATGAACTTGCATAACATGCCATACTTAGAGGCAAACTTGCATATATTATGCATATCATAAAAAGAGACAAACTTGCATATGAACTTGCATCATAACTTGCATATGAACTTGCATAACATGTCATACATAGAGGCAAACTTGCATATGTTATGCATATCATAAAAAGAGACAAACTTGCATATGAACTTGCATATAAACTTGCATAACATGTCATACATAGAGGCAAACTTGCATAACTAACAAATAGCATAAACTTGCAAACTAACATCATGAACCTATGGCATATGACAACCACAACTTGCATAGATCCACATTTGCAACCATAGCCTCATAATATCCTATCCTAATTAGTTTAGCAATTTCTTGCTAAAGGCATAGGAACTCACAAATAACTAATTAGCACTCCAATGAGGAAGATTAATGTAACACCCCGAATTTCAATTAACACTAATGGTTAGTAATTAAAGTATAATTAATCTCAGATATGAGAATTGGGGGAAACGGGCTGCGTCATTGCGTTCGACTCGGAAAAATACGCAGAATAGAGTCCGAAATCTTGTAAATCGGAGTCCGTATGGCCCAGTTAAGGCCCAATGAAGTTTGCAGAAAATTTAAAGCTAAAAACAGATTTAAAATTCAGGTCTAAAACAAGTTTGGAGCCAATAGCGGAAAGGGCGGGAAGGTTCCCGCCTGGCCCCGTGTCGACAGGCATGTCGACAGGGGTGTCGACAGCCCTGTCGACAGGGGTGTCGACACAGGGTGTCGGCCCTGTTGATCTGGGTGCACCAGATCTGGTTTTTGGGTTAGTCTTGGGCTGTGTTCTAGAGATTTCCGAAATCTAAGGGTCCTAATCTAATCTAGGGTTAATCTAAGGGCCTAAAACACTCACCTAATCTATAAATACACCCTAAACCTACCCTAATCCATACTAAAAATAGAATTGAGGGCTACATGCCGCCAAATTAAATCTTGGAAGGAGCCTCCACTAATTTATGAAGAGGGTTGCAAGCTAATCACTCTCTAATCAACCTCTAATCCATTCTAAGCATCTTAATCTTCTTCATTTGGAGTGCAAATTTGCTAGTTGTGAGTTTCTATCACTTTGATGATCAATTGCTAAATTAAGTAGATGAGATATGATGAGATCATATGGTTTTGTTTGGGGATTAATGGGTTTTAAGTCATATGACATGATGTTAGTTTGCTAATGTATGTGGGTTATGCAAGTTTTGTGCTTTGTGATCATATGTCAATATGCAAGTTACATGTATGTTAATATGCAAGTTACATGTATGTTAATATGCAAGTTACATGTATGATAACTACGCAAGTAGTATGTTTCTTCATATGCAAGTTTATGAGTTTATATGCAAGTATGTTATGCAAGTTCATATGCAAGTTTATGAGTTCATATGCAAGTATGTTATGCAAGTTCATATGCAAGTTTATGAGTTTATATGCAAGTATGTTATGCAAATCCATATGCAAGTTTATGAGTTTATATGCAAGTATGTTATGCAAGTTCATATGCAAGTTTATGAGTTTATATGCAAGTATGTTATGCAAGTCCATATGCAAGTTTATGAGTTTATATGCAAGTATGTTATGCAAGTCCATATGCAAGTTTATGAGTTTATATGCAAGTATGTTATGCAAGTTCATATGCAAGTTTATGAGTTTATATGCAAGTATGTTATGCAAGTTCATATGCAAGTTATGTGACATATTATATGCAAGTCATGTATTTGTTAATATGTAAGTTTATGTGACATGTTATACAAGATTATATGCAAGTTATGTGACATGTTGTGCAAGTTCATATGCAAGTTATGTGTTTGTTAATATGCAAGATGGCACCTTTGAAACATGTTCATACATATGCAAGTTGACACCTTTTATATGTGTTATGTCATGAGAACGAAATCACGTGGGAACGATGGGGTTAATTAAATACATATGTTAATAAGATTGTGTGAAATTAATATAATTATGCATAACATAAAATAAATGAACATAGTATGGGAATTTGCCTATTAAGTTAGGTGTACCCATACTATGTGTTGGGAATTTGCCTATTAAGTTAGGTGTACCCACACTTTGGAGTTGGGAATTTGCCTATTAAGTTAGGTGTACCCATATTCCTAAAATAAACATAATAATTAACACAAATTATGGGGGTGATTAATTAGGAGTAATTAATCGATTAAGACACGAGGTTGGACCCGTTTGTAGTGTAAGACTGCCCGGAGTTTACCGGCTTAACCAGGCATCTACAAATGACGGTCCAATGTGAGGGGTCTTAATCATAAATTAAATACGTAACAAGGGTAAATGACACGAGGTTGGACCCGTTTGTAGTGTAAGACTGCCCGGAACCTACCGGCTTAACCAGGCATCTACAAATAACGGTCCAATGTGAGGGGTCCTTTACACGGTTACGGTGTTAATCAATTAAGAAACACTTAACCAGATAATCATGTAGTGGGGCATGGGGGTTAAGTGGGTACCTTGGGTGGTATGTGGAAATTGCTAGTGGTTGCCAATAGAAAATATGATTAAATACTTAACCAAGATGAAACATGTAATTAAACATGATTAAAGGGTTAAGTGGGAAACACTAGTGTGTGGGCCAAGCTTAGGGGGATGGCTTGTGCTGGGGGCCCATTTCAACCAATATCCCAAACGTATCTTAGTGGGCTCGACTCTAGTCGAGTGACGGGACACGCATATTGGGCTTGACTATAAGAGGCCAAAATGGGTTAGCGGTGGCAACGCATGACCAACGGGTTTCATATGCGTGTGTGGACCCGGGCTGGTAAATAAGACGTGGTTGCATCGTGTAGATATAAGCCGTGCACCGTTAATTTTATCAGGTTGCCACGTTGGGAAATGGTACACCCCACGGTGGGGCCAGCACGGGTATCTACGTTAGGGAGCCGATCGAATGGGGAGTAGTGTGTACACCTAGAGGATTGTAGGGCCCTGTGGCGTCTACTCAGTCACCTAGGGGTACGCGAGAACTATTAAGTTAATTTTATAAGTCCCTGGGTAGGATCAACCTTTAAGTTAGGAACGACTGGTGTGGTGCAGTTTAGTAATTTACCTTTGGAAGGGTAGATGCGTCTTTATCTTTTATCTTAGTTTAGTTGACTGCTTAGTGTAGCCATTCATCCCCATTAGTTACCGTATATCAGTTTATGTCTTCTCTGGTTACTTTAACGATTGTATTGTTAAAGTTATAGGACTCTCTCAGACTTATGTATGACCCCGTTGTTTTTATCTTTTTCCCAACCCTCAGGTCCTACGGTGGATCCTAGCAGTAGTGGAGCTTGATCGGATTGCTGTTCCAGTCTTTAGGAGCTTGGATAGATGTAAAGCTCCAGTTATCCAGTTATCTTTTCTTTTGTCATGGCTATTGTATGAGAGTGGGATTATGTACTTCTTTATTTTGATGGATATTGTACTTGACTTTTATTGTGGTTTTATGATGTAACCAGACATGTTTTACTTCCGCTGTTATGAGATGATGTTTTTAAAATTTCAAGTACTATTTATATCTGTCTTGTTGTAATTTTTCTGTTCTATATTCACTAAAATACTCCACCGATGCTATGGCATTCCCTTAGTGAGTGATCATAGCGGGAGTGGGGTGTTACAATTAAGTTGCTAGAGTGGATTAGAACTTGATTAGAGTTGATTTGAGATGCTAACTTCCTCTCAACTTTGGTGGAGGCTCCTTCTAGTTTTAATTTGACGGCATGAGGCCCTTGAATCTATTTTTAGTATGAATTAGGGTAGGCTTAGGGTGTATTTATAGATTAGGCAAGTGTTTTAGGCCATTAGATTAACCCTAAATTAGATTAGGACCATCAGATCTCGGAAGCTTCCAGAAAACAGCCCCAAAACACAGCCAAACCCTAAAATGGTGCACCAGGCCAAACTGGCCGAGCACCCCTTGTCGACACCCAAATCGACAGTGCTGTCGACTTGGTCCCAGCCAAGTCGATTGACCAGTCGACAGGGCGGTCGAATTGGGTAGCTAGGCGGGAATTTTTCTGCCTGCGCCCAATGGCCCCAATTTCGAAATTTGAACCTGAATTTTAAATCTGTTTTAAACTTTTAATTTTTTGTAAACTTCATTGGGCCATAACTGGGCCATACGGACTCCGATTCTCGAAAACTCGGACTCTATTTCGCGTATTTTTCCGAGATGAACGCAATGAAGCAGCTTGTTTCCCCCAATTCTCACATCTGAGATTATTTATTCTGCAATTAGTGAATTTTAGCATTAACTGAAATTCGGGGTGTTACAATTTCTTGAACAATTCTTGAATTTATTCATCATTTGTGTAATTGTCGGCTTTCAATCTTGTGTGAATTCTTATATTGTGGATGATTCACTGTTGATCTAATTTGACTAATGATCTGGATATGATACATTGGTGACATCTTTTATATGACTTATTTATATTCTATGTAATGAGAAAATTGAATAAACGGTTTGGTGAAACTGTTCTGGTATGGGACATTCGGTATCTCCTTTCTGGTTATTCATTAGACTTGTTATATAGAGTATTGAAAGATAAGTGTAGTGTAAACTATTATCTATACTGAGAAGTCCTGAGTGACTATCTCCTTACCAGTACTAGATAGTCCTGAGCGGCTATTGAGGTAGTCCTGAGTGACTATGCCATATTGGACCTGAGAGTCTAACTTATGGAGATCTGAGTATCTTCCATTATAGGCATCAAAATTGTTTAGTACAGGTATGTGTTATTTTCATTGCATGTGCGGCGTTGCCGAGTCTCTCCAATGTTGATATGCGTGCGGCGTTGTTGAGTCTCGCCAATGTTGATATGCGTGCGGCGTTGCTGAGTCTCGCCAATGTTGATATGGATCCATATGATCTTTTATGATTTTTCTTATATTTCAACGTGATTTTCATATATGATTTTTGTTTATGATTTCATCATATTATTGTATTTTTGATGGCCTGTGAGCTATGGTGTGATTGGGATGATTCTTGTTTGTGATTTCATCCCGTTATTGTATTTGATAGCCTGTGAGCTATTGTGTGATTGTGATATTTTGGTAATTTCATAATGTGTTATAACTCTTGAACGAGATTCATTTGAATAAGATTATGTTGTCATTTTCATATGTTCATATATGATAATGGTTCCATAATATTTAGCCATAAGGCATGAATCATTAATGTTGATATTTGAATGAACCGAATGATTAGGTTTATGACTTGAATGATCGTTGTAGATTAAATAATGTTGTATCTATTTATGTTATTATTCTTGTTTAGAGCACCCAAACATTATATATTAACTATAATGGATTTAAACATAGATTGACCTAATTATTATTTATATAATACTTGGGTCAGACCGAGACATTACAGGTTTTGAGACACCTTGAGACCAGCTTGTATTTATTATACTTAGAAGAGCATAGTAACTTGTATATCAATTACTATCGTGTACTGTATGGATTGATGTATACATATTGATGTGTAATGAGTAAATGTGTATAAAATGTTAAATATTATACATTATATTTTATCGATGTGATTAGCTCTGTGATCTCAATATTCATGTATATTTTGTATTGTTTTGTCCTGGAGACACACGTATAATTGTTTTGTACCGACATTTAGTACGTGATATTTCAAAAAATTTAATACATACTAGTGTTAGTCCAAGAGAATTTGCACGTGTGTGCCCCTACAACCTCATTCTCCATATTATCTGATGGTATTACTTAGTAATACTCTTGGGTAATATGGGTATAGAGGTAGGGTGTTACGTATTCCCTGAGGGTTGGATCATTCTCATCTTTTAATACGTTGCTTATGGGGATGTGAGACATGTCCGTAATTTCTACCAATTTTGTTTGCGACCATTTTGCCTCTGTCAGTCTTGTACAGGGCATAACTGTTGACTCAGGTCGAATAAGAGGGTGAGACCTGCGCCATTGGAAAGGAATTGATGATTGCCTTTCCGTAGAGTGGTTACACTTAGGATTTGGCTTAGCTGTTTGGGAGAAATCGTTGTTTTAAGGTTTTTCAGTTGGTTGTTCAGGTTTGGAGAGCATAATGGGCTGAATTGAGGAGGCCCATTAGTGGGCTGGTGGAATCCTATAAATAGGGAGTGATAGTGGAGGGAAAAGGTTTACTTTCCCATTCTCTCATTTGGAGGCATTGATCTCCTTCTTCCTCTAAAACCTTTCCACCATTAAAAATTCAAATCTAAGGAGGGAAATCATAGATCTACACCATTGGAGGCCAGATCTACATCATTTCAAAAGTGAATTCATCGGATCAAGGAGTTTGGTTCGAATTTCTCGCTGTCCAGATTCATAATTCTATCATTTTAGCTTGTATTAGAGAATCGGTGAGTGTATTACATCTCTCACATGGACTCAATAAAGTGTATGGGTAGTAGATCATATGTTTCATCAAATTCAAGTGTTTTTCCTTAGATCCATTCATTGGTAAGTTCATTTTCATATGACCACCCTAGGATCTAATTTAGCAAGTTTAGATAGGTAATTTCTACGATATTTCATACGAATGTGCAAGTTAGATCCATGTTTTTGTTCATATGCGTATTTGTGGTGATTTTGGTGAATTCGACATTATCCATGATAGAATTGTAATATTGATGATATTGTTGATTTCATAACATGCTTGTAATCCTTTTGGATGAATTGGATAAGTTAGTTTCGTCGGATTTATCGTTTAGCGAAGTTTTGGTCAAAATAGGAGTTGAATGGCAATGTGCAGGTTTTGGATCAGACCAAAGTTGGGTCGAACCAACGTTGGATCGGACCGAAGTGGGGTCGGACCGAAGTGGGGTCGGACCGAAGTCGGGTCAGACCGAAGTCAGGTCGGATGAAGTCGGATCGGACCGAAGTCGGTCGGAATGAAGTCGGATCGGACATAAGTCGGGTCGGACCGAAGTTGGGTCCGACCAAAGTTGGGTCGGACCCAAGTTGGGTCGAACTTAAATTGGGTCGGCCTAAAGAAGGGTCATACATAAGTTGGGTCGGAAAAAAGTGGGTCGGCCTATTCTGGTCAGCCATTTCTGGTCCGCCATTTTTGCCATTTCTGGTCGACTATTTCTGGTCGGACACTTCCGGTGATGATGTGACTTCAAAGTGAATTCAATTGGGAAGTTTGGAAGTGTTAAAAAGTGTTTGTTGTTCATTGTATGCAACAAATAGGTAGATAACTCAAGGATGTATTGAGTTCGTGTGAAGCGACAGTTCTAAGGTTTTTGAGCTAACAAATAGTTGTAATTGATAACGACTGGAGGGACGAAGGCCGAGGAATTATCATTGTTTTAGGTTCTAGCGGACTCAAAGCAGAGGTAAAATTGAGGACTAATTGTAGGTCGAGTGCCTTGGGCATCGTGTATGGCCTAGACACGTGTTGAATACAGCGTGTAGCATGTGTTGAGTATAACATGTGGAGTTTTGCTAGAACCGGGGCGTTGTGTGTAAAACGACCCGAACTTCCTCGGTAAGGAAAGCCCAGATTGAATTGAGGACAAGCCACAAAAGAACGCAGACAGAAGAACATTTCATTGTATATTACAACAATTCCATCAGATTACAAGAATATACAGAGTATTAACAAATAATATACATTATAAAATATCAGAGATTGCAATACATTACATAGCAGCGGAAAATAATACAATACACAACTAGAAGTAATACACGGATAGAGAGCTTTCCGAGTATCGTTTCAGCTGTAAACCAGGTTCCTGTGAATATAAATCTGCAAAACTGTAACACCCCGTATTTCTGTTAACACTAATGTTCACAAATTAAAGAATAACTAACCTCATACATGAGAATTAAGGGAAACGGGTTGCGCCATTGTGTTTGTCTTGGAATTCTGGTTGAGATACAGTCCGAGTTTGCATGAATTGGACTTCGTATGAAGAAGTTATGGCCGTCGGAAGTTTTAGAAAATTTAAAACAAATTTCGAAAAATTCAAATTTCCGAGTCAAACAGGCTAGGCGGGAAAATTCCCGCCAGGGCCAGGTCGACCATAGGGTCGACCTGGGGGTCGACCTGCCCTGACCAGGTCGACCTGCTCCCCCCCCCCAGGGCAGATTTGTTTTATGACATGTTGATGACTAGATGCAGACTCATTAGGGGTTTCTGATATGCTCTGATTGGCTGGGATTAATTCTGGGTTGATCGGACGACTTAAACTAATCCTAAACTCTATAAAAGCACCTCTAGACTCAAACCCTAAAATCAAAACAAAATTAGATTCATGGCCTCCATGCCATCACCTAGCAACTCAGAATAGCCGCCACCAATTAGAGAGGAAGAAAGCTAGTCTAAATCAATTCTTTTCAGCTTTAACAACGAATCTTCTTCAAGGGAAAGCTATTACAACTTCAGAACTCAGAATTCAGAACTCAAGACCTTCTTTGAGTTGTGAGTTAGATAATTTTAATAAGATAATTAGTAATTTAATTGGATTAAGTTATGATGCGGATTATTTGGATATGATGTGAATTATTGACCGCATGTTATAATTATGTTGTGATGTTATCATACATGTTCTATGATGTTATGTTGTGATGTTATCATATATGTGGTAAATTTATGATGCTACCATCTATGTTGTAATTCTATGATTGGCTTATGTATAATCAAATTATCATGTTGTTCATATGCTAGTTTGGCTATGTTGATTCATATGATAAATCATACGTATGCAAGTTTAGATTTTGATTTAGACATGAATCATATGCAGTTGGGTAAAATTATATGTGACTTTACATGTTTATGACATCTAGTTTATGTGAAAATTTGATCAAAGGTTAGGCTATGACATGTGTGAGTTATATGCCTAATTCTACATGTTAGTTTACATGTTTAGATCTAAGTTTATACCGTTGTTATGTTGCATAAATCACATATGCAAGTTTATATGAATACATGTGTTTGAATATGAATCATGTTATGCAAGTTTGTGGTTACTGCCTATGCAAGTTAACACCTTTAGATGTAGATCTATGACATACATGATTTATTCAAGTTTGTGACCATTATCCCAACAAGTTCACACCAATAGATTTGGATTTATGACATATGTAGTTTTATGCAAGTTGTAACTTTGGCCTATGCAACTTTTAGATGTAGAACATCATTCACACACGCAAGTTCACCCCTTATGTTTAGATCTATTTTAATTATATGTATGTTATGTTTTCTCTTTATTCCATGAGTTAGACTATTCGAGTCTAACATATATTTTACGTTAAAACGAATAAACATACAACATGGGGTAAAAGGGGATAATATTAAAAGATTTAATTGGCATAGATGCCTTAAAAGGCATAAAATAAATTTGTGATGAAAATTGGTATGATTTTACATACCATAAATAGATGGACATAATTGAGTCAATTATGGACATCATTAAATTTTGAATTAATTGATAATTAGAATAGGGAAAGTAATTCAAATTGGGGAATGATTAATTAGGAGTAATTAATCGTCTAAGACACGAGGTTAGGCTCTTTTATGGTGTAAGACTGCCCGGACCCGCCCGGCAAATCCAGCTGTCACAAATGCCAGTCTAATGTAGGAGGTCTTAGGCATAAATTAAATACGTAACAATTGTAAAGACACGAGGTTAGGCTCTTTTGTGGTGCAAGACTGCTCGGACCTGCCCGGCAAATCCAGCTGCCACAAATGCCAGTCTAATGTGAGAGGTCTTTATGAGGTTACGGTCTTAATGAATTAAGAAACACTTAACCAGATAATAATGTATTGGGACATGAGGGGGTTAAGTGGGTGCCTTGGGTGGCATGTGGAATCTAGTGGGTGCCTTGCGTGGCATTTGAAATACCATTAGAAATACTTAACCAAAATTTAAACATTAAGTGAACATGAATAAGAAGAGGGTTAAGTGGGATGTGCTAGAGGGGACCAAGCTTAGGTGGATAGCTTGTGTCAAGTAATAGGGGCCCGTTTCAACCAGTAACCCATACGTATCTTTGTGGGCTCGACCCAAGTCGAGGACGGGACATGCATACTGGGCTTGACTGTAAGAGGCCAAAACGGGTTAGCGGTGGCAACGCAAGTCCAACGGGTCCATATGCGTGTGTGGGCCCGGGAGGTAAGACGTTGTTGCATCATGTAGGTATAAGCCCTGCATTATTTGTGGTATCGGGTTGCCACTTTGGGGAGTGATACACCCCACTGTGGGGCCAGCATGGGTATCTACGAGTTAGGGAGCCGATCGCTTGGGGGTAGTGGGTACACCTAGTGGCAGCTAGGGGTGCACGAAACTACCATTATCATTATTTAAGTCTATAGGCGGGATCAACCTTAGGGTGACTAGTGGTGGTGCAATATAGCAATTATCTTATAGTGTTGGTGTAGTTTAGTAATTATCTTATAGTGGTTTAGGTGCGCTTTAACGATATCATTGTTCATCTTATTTCCTTGTTTACTCTGCCATACTCAATGGTTCATGGTTATTTCCTGATTTTCCAACTTATGCCTTAGCCTAGTTACTTTGGTAATTATATTGTTAAAGTTATTGCACTCGCCAGACTTTATGTCTGACCCCCTTTGTTTCCTCCTCTTTTCTTCCTTTCCCCCCCAGGTGCTCAGGTTGGAACTAGCACTAGTGGAGCTTGATTTTGGACAGCTGTGCTTCTTGCTTTTAGAAGATTGCTTGGATCACTGAAGTAAAGTTCAGCCTCTCTTTTATTTATGGCTATTTTGTATTGGGGATTATGTCTTTCAATTTATGTACTTTGAGTTGGTCAAGATGGATATTATGTACTTTGACTCTGGTTTTAATGATGTAATCAAACATATGTATTTTCCGCTACAATGAAATAAAGTTTTTAATTTTTCAACTACTATTTATATCTGTCTTGTTGTTAAGTTTCTGTTCTATACTCACTTAAAACGCTCCATAGAAGTTAATGCATTCCCTGTGTGAGTGACATTAATGGATGTGGGGTGTTACACGTGGTATCAGAGCTGAAGGTTACCAGAACAGATATGAATTTTGAAAACTGTTTTTCAAAAACAATTTTTTATAAAGAAATACCTTCAAAAGTATGTTTTAAGGAAAGTATTTTCAAGAGAAAAGCTTATTTTAGAAAGCATAACCTCAAGGGCCATATATCTTTCCTTCGGTTCTTTTGTATTGAATCTTTCCTTTTTCGTTTCAGCATGTCTGAAGCATCTGAGATACCAGAGGGTGTCATGTACCCGGTTGGTTTCATCAATATCTCGAGGCTAGGCCGCCACCGCAGGTCCAGCAAATGCTCCTCCTCCTCCTCCTCCTCACGTCGATACTTTTGCTAAGATATGTTAGGACTTTCGGGCAATAGGTGGAAAACCTTTTCACGGGACAGAGACATTTGTTGAAGCTCGAAACTGGCTAAAGGAGGTGGAAGAATTGTTTGGAATCTTTGAAGTGGAAGATGGAAGAAAGGTCCAGTTGGCTGCCTGACTAATGAAGGATGAGGCCTCGTTTTGGTGGGAGGTCACTAATGGAGGACGCCCAGTCGATACATGGCCAGATTTTAGGCAGAGGTTTGAGGCGAAGTTTCTCTCATGGGCCGAAGAAAATCTCTACATGGAAAGGTTTCCAGCATTGAAGCAAGGGAATCTATCGGTGAAAGAGTACGTTAACAAATTCAATCAATTGGCAAGATTTGGCTTGGACTTGGTGAATACTCCTGAAAAAAAGGCCCTAAGATTTGCTAAGGGTTTGAACGAGCCGATTCATGGGTTAGCTATGACCCACATCCCCATGGGGGCTACCTTTGAGAGACTAGTTGACATGGAGCTTATGCATGAAGAAGAGAAGGGCGCGAATGCTAATAAGGCACCCGAAAAGAAAGGGGATCAAAAGAAGCCGCAATAGCAACAACAGAACAAGAAAGGTGGCAAAGGCAACAATGATAAGGGAAAGAAAAGATGCTTTAACTGTGGGCCACCCGGCCATCTAAGCAAAGATTGTAGGAAGAAAAAGAAGACTGGTTGTTTCCACTGTGGCGAGGCGGGACATCTTATTAAGGACTGCCCAAGGAAAGGGCAGAGCGCAGGGTCTACCCCGGGAGGACATGTGCAGGCTCTTATGGCACCAGCGCAGGCAAGGGGACAAGTTCAGGCTCTTGTGGTCCCACCACTGCAAGAACGAGGTAGAGCAATTTCCGTTGAAAGTTTAATTTTTCTATTTGATCATCCTGTCCGTACTTTATTCGATTCTGGCGCATCACATTCGTTTATCTCTACATCATTAGTTGAAACACTGCACCTAGATACTAGTCATGTTACTGATCCCTTAGTAGTGCTTAGCTACCTAGAATCCCTTGACGCATCCAATGATGATTTACATTCTATTCCCATAGTCCATGAATATGTTGATGTCTTCGATGAGGTGAGGGATTTACCCCCAAAACGTGAGATAGACTTCCGAATATATCTAGTAGATAATGCAAAGCCAGCTGCATTACCAGTGCGCCACATGGCTCCAAGAAAGAGAGAAGAGAACTCAGTAAGCAAGTGAAGGAATTGCTTGAGAAGGGGTTCATTAGACGTAGTATATCGGAGTGGGGTGCTCCAGTAGTATTTGCCACGTAGGCAGATGGGTCCCTTAGACTTTGTGTGGACTATAGAGAACTTAATAAGCTTACTAAGAAGAATAGACACCCTCTGCCGAGGATTGACGATCTCTTCGATCAATTAGTTGGCGCCTCAGTGTTTTCGCAGTTGGACTTAGCCACGGGTTTCCATCAGTTGAGAGTGGCTGAGGATAGCATAGACGAGACTGGCTTTAGGACTCCAGACGGATTCTTCAAGTGGCTGGTGATGCCCTTTGGTTTGACAAACACCCCCGCATACTTTGTTGACTTGATGAGTAGGGTGTTAGGGAGTACCTTAATAAATTCGTGGCAGTCTTTGTGGACGACATCTTGATCTTTTCTAAGAATGAGGAAGAGCATGCCCTACATCTTAGGGAAGTGTTGGTGACCCTTCAAGCACATAGCCTTAAAGCTAAATTTTCTAAATGTCACTTTTGGAGGAAGGAAGTGTGATTCTTAGGGCACGTGTTTCCAAAGAAGGGATAGCCGTGGATCCTGCGAAGGTAGTGGCCATCCAAGATTGGAAGGTCCCTAAAAATGCTACCGATGTGAGGAGTTTCTTAGGGTTGGCTGGCTACTATAGGAAGTTTATCAAAGACTTTGCAAAAATATCAGCCCCGTTAACACGCTTGACGAAGAAGAACTTAGTTTTCACATGGGACGTAGATTGTGATGATGCATTCCAACGTCTAAAGAGAGATTTGACCACAGCCTCAGTCTTAGTGTTACCAGATGGGAGTAAGCCATTTACCATTTATACCGATGCTTATGGGACAGGACTAGGCGCAATTTTAATGCAAGAGGGAAGGGTAATAGCCTATGGTGGAAGGAAGTTGAGAGTGCATGAGAAAAATTACCCTACACATGACCTAGAGTTGGCCGCCATTGTTTTCGCACTTAAGTCTTGGCGCCATTATCTTCTTGGCGAGAAATTCGAATTGTTCACTGACCACAAATCGCTAAAATACTTGTTCTCTCAGAAGGACTTGAACTTAAGGCCGCAAAGGTGGATGGAATTCTTTGCATCCTACGACTTTGAGATAACATATACCCCTGGCAAGGGTAACGTGGTGGCAGATGCCTTAAGTAGGAAGAGGTTATCCTTGAGTCCGTTGTTTGTTGAGCGACAAAGCTTATAGTTCATCTCTACGTTTGACTTTAAACCTTCCGTTGACTTCGTACCCAGTTTGCTAGCATCCTTAGAGGTCAGACCTACGATTTTGGGATGGATTGGCAAGGCACAGCGAGATGACTCACAGTTGGTTGAGTTAGTGGAGAAGCTCAAAAGAGGGGAGTCATCGAGCTATCTCCGAAGGTATACCCTAGATGATAAGGGTTGGTTACGTAGGGACGGTAGACTTTGTGTACCAAAAGACGAGGACCTAAGGAAGACCATTCTTGATGATGCATATCGATCGAAGATGACCATCCATCCCAGCAGGGACAAGATGTACATGGACATGAGACGAGTTTACTTTTGGGCCGGTATGAAGAAGGACGTTGCCGAGTATGTCACGAGATGCCTGGTGTGCCAACTAGTAAAGGCAGAGCCAAAGAAGCCCTGTGGATTGCTTCAACCATTGGAGGTCCCACAATGGAAGTGGGAAAGTGTCTCGATGGATTTTGTTGATGGGTTACCGAGATCGAGGAAGGGTAATACGGGAATTTGGGTCGTGATAGACATACTTACTAAGAGCGCCCATTTCATTCCCGTGAAGAGTAAGAGGACTGCTCCATGGTTAGCTTCCGTATACATTCGAGAAATAGTTCGTTTGCACGGTGTTCCTTCTAGCATAGTGAGCGACCGCGATCCTATCTTTACTAGCGAATTTTGGAAAAGATTGCAAAAGGCGGTAGGGACTCAGTTATGTTTGAGCACCGCATATCATCCTCAGACGGATGGCCAGACCGAGAGGGTGAATCGTATTCTAGAAGACTTGTTGAGGTTGTGTGTCTTAGACTTCGGAGGTACATGGGAGGAACATATTCCGTTGGTGGAGTTCGCATATAATAACAGCTTTCAGTCTAGCATTGGCATAGCACCGTTCGAGGCTCTTTATGGACGACCGTGTCGTTCGCCTAAAAGTTGGTGGGAGTCTACAGCTAAGATCTTACTTAGGCTCGATATGATTAGAGAGACTTCGGAAAGATCGATTTGATTTGAAGGAGGATGAAGACGGCGCAAGATAGGCAGAAATCTTATGCAAACAAGAGGAGGGCAGATCTTGAGTATGATATTGGGGACATGGTCTTTGTCAAGGTGTCTCCATTACGGAACGTCGTTCGCTTTGGGTCCGTTAGGAAGTTAGCACCAAGGTTCGTAGGGCCGTTTCCTATTAAGGAGAGGATTGGGCAGATGGCGTATAGAGTGGAGTTGCCCAAGAGACTCAGTGGTGTACACGACGTATTACATGTATCACATTTGAGGAAGTGCTTGCACGAGACTGTGGAAGTGGTAGAGCCGAGCTTGCTTAGAGAGGTGGAGATAGAGCGTGATGCGACAATTCGACGAGCTCCTACGTGCATTCTTGGGTCGGAGGTTAAGAAGTTGAGGAATCGAGAGGTCAAGCTAGTCAAAGTGCAATGGGGAGATGATGAGAGCAACGCTACTTGGGAGACGGAAGAGAAGATGCATTCATTATACCCTTTTCTTTTCGAGGGTATGTCTTTTAATTTCTCCTTTATCGCTTACCTTATACTTATCTTATCTTTAGTATGTCCTCTCGCTAGTACCTTTGACCTTTAGATAGGGTAGTCCTATGGTTGAAACATGTGTTTGAGACATGTTATGTATGATGGATGCATGTGGATGCAAGTGTTTGCTAGTGGTTGCTCATGGATGCATATACACACACTTTAGGCACTAGATCGTCTCACTCACTTCATATTGCATTTTGCATATAAATGTGTGTACATATTTAAGTAATGGATGTATAATGGTTGTACCATCATATGGATGTTGCATTTTGGTGAATGGTTGTGCACACATGTAGAAATAATATGTATCGATAGGATTCTTTCGCATACATAATGGATGCATGGCACTATCATGGTTTGCATTAAGGAGGTCAACTGAATCAGTAGACCGCCTGATTTTGCATTAGATAAGGAACATATACACACACTTCTTGCATATGTTCATATGGCATTAGGAATTTTAATAAGGACAATGGATGCCTGTGTTTGATGGTTGAGTAGATGGTTGTTTGGGTGGTAGGATATGCATTCTCCTTAACTTGGAGATTTCGGGGGCGAAATCCTTTAAGGAGGGGAGAATGTAACACCCCGTATTTCTATTAACACTAATGTTCACAAATTAAAGAATAACTAATCTCAAACCTAAGAACTAAGGGAACCGGGATTTGCCATTGTGTTCATCTCGGAATTCTAGTTGAGATAGAGTCCGATTTTGCGTGAATTGGACTTCGTATGAAGAAGTTATGACCATCGAAAGTTTCAGAAAATTTAAAACAGATTTCGAAAAATTCAAATTTCAGAGTCAAACAGGCTAGGCGGGAAAATTCCCGCTAGGGCCAGGTCGACCTGCCCTGACCAGGTCGACCATAGGGTCGACCTGCCCCCCCCCCCGGGCAGATTTGTTTTATGACCTGTTGATGACTAGATGCTGACTCATTAGGGTTTCTGATATGCTCTGATTGGTTGGGATTAATTCTGGGTTGATCGGACGACTTAAACTAATCCTAAACTCTATAAAAACACCTCTAGACTCAAACCCTAAAATCAAAACAAAATTAGATTCATGGCCTCCATGCCGTCACCTAGCAACTCAGCCTAGCCGCCACCAATTAGAGAGGAAGAAAGCTAGTCTAAATCAATTCTTTTCAACGTTAACAACGAATCTTCTTCAAGGGAATGCTATTACAACTTCAGAACATAAAATTTAGAACTCAAGACCTTCTTTGAGTTGTGAGTTCGATAATTTTAATAAAATAATTAGTAATTTAATTAGATTAAGTTATGATACGGATTATTTGGATATGATGTGAATTATTGACCGCATGTTATAATTATGTTGTGATGTTATCATACATGTTCTATGATATTATGTTGTGATGTTATCATATATGTGGTAAATTTATGATGCTACCATCTATGTTGTAATTCTATGATTGGCTTATGTATAATCAAATTATCATGTTGTTTATATGCCAGTTTGGCTATGTTGATTCATATGGTAATTCATACGGTGCAAGTTTAGATTTTGATTTAGGCATGAATCATATGCAAGTTGGGTAAAATTATATGTGACCTTACATGTTTATGACATCTAGTTTATGTTAAAATTTGATCAAAGGTTAGGCTATGACATGTGTGAGTTATATGCCAAATTCTACATGCTAGTTTACATGTTTAGATGTAAGTTTATACCATTGTTATTTTGCATAAATCACATATGCAAGTTTATATGAATACATGTGTTTGAATATGAATCATGTTATGCAAGTTTGTGGTTACTGCCTATGCAAGTTAACACCTTTAGATGTAGATCTATGACATACATGATTTATGCAAGTTTGTGACCATTATCCCAACAATTTCACACCTTTAGATTTGGATTTATGACATATGTAGTTTTATGCAAGTTGTAATTTTGGCCTATACAAGTTTTAGATGTAGAACATCATTTACACATGCAAGTTCACCCCTTATGTTTAGATCTATTTTTAATTATATGTATGTTGTGATGTTTTCTCTTTATTCCATGAGTTAGACTATTCGAGTCTAACATATATTTTACGTTAAAAAGAATAAATGTGCAACGTGGGGTAAAAGGGGATAATATTAAAAGATTTAATTGGCATGGATGCCTTAAAAGACATAAATAAATTTGTGATGAAAATTGGTATGATTTTACATACCATAAATGGATGGACATAATTGAGTCAATTATGGACATTGTTAAATTTGGAATTAATTGATAATTCGAATAGGGAAAGTAATTGAAATTGGGGAATGATTAATTAGGAGTAATATATCGTCTAAGACACGAGGTTAGGCTCTTTTGTGGTGTAAGACTTCCCGGACCCGCCCGGCAAATCCAGCTGCCACAAATGCCAGTCTAATGTGGGAGGTCTTAGGCATAAATTAAATACGTAACAATTGTAAAGACACGAGGTTAGGCTCTTTTGTGGTGTAAGCTGCCCGGACCCGCCCGACAAATCCAACTACCACAAATGCCAGTCTAATGTGAGAGGTCTTTATGAGGTTACGGTCTTAATGAATTAAGAAACACTTAACCAGATAAACATGTAGTGGGACATAAGGGGGTTAAGTGGGTGCCTTGGGTGGCATGTGGAATCTATTGGGTGCCTTGGGTGGCATTTGAAATACGATTAGAAATACTTTACCAAAATTTAAACATGTAAGTGAACATGAATTAGAAGAGGGTTAAGTGGTATGTACTAGAGGGGACCAAGCTTAGGTGGATAGCTTGTGTCAAGTAATGGGGGCCCGTTTCAACCAGTAAACCATACGTATCTTTGTGGGCTTAACCCAAGTCGAGGACGGGACGCGCATACTGGGCTTGACTGTAAGAGGCCAAAACGGGTTAGCGGTGGTAACGCAAGTCCAACGGGTTCATATGCGTGTGTGGGCCCGGGCTGGTAGGTAAGACGTTGTTGCATCGTGTAGGTATAAGCCGTGCATTATTTGTGGTATCGGGTTGCCACTTTGGGGAGTGATACTCCCCACTGTGGGGCCAACACGGGTATCTACGAGTTAGGGAGCCGATCGCTTGGGGGTAGTGGGTACACCTAGTGGAGATAGGGGCAGGCGTCACCTATGAAGGCAGCTAGGGGTGCACGAAACTACCATTATCATTATTTAAGTCTGTAGGCGGGATCAACCTTAGGGTGACTAGTGGTGGTGCAGTATATTAATTATCTTATAGAGTTGGTGTTGTTTAGTAATTATCTTATAGTGGTTTAGGTGCGCTTTAACGATATCGTTGTTCATCTTATTTCCTTGTTTATTCTGCCATACTCAATGGTTCATGTCATTTCCTGATTTTCCAACCTATGCCTTAGCCTAGTTACTTTGGTAATTATATTGTTAAAGTTATCACACTCGCCAGACTTTATGTCTGACCCCCTTTGTTTCCTCCTCTTTTCTTCCTTTCTCCCCTGGTGCTCAGGTTGGAACTAGCACCAGTGGAGCTTGATTTTGGACAGCTGTGCTTCTTGCTTTTAGAAGATTGCTTGGATCGCTGAAGTAAAGTTCAGCCTCTCTTTTATTTATGGCTATTTTGTATTGGGGATTATGTCTTTCAATTTATGTACTTTGAGTTGGTCAAGATGGATATTATGTACTTTGACTCTTGTTTTGATGATGTAATCAAACATATGTATTTTCCGCTGCAATGAAATAAAGTTTTTAATTTTTCAAGTACTGTTAATATCTGTCTTGTTGTTAAGTTTTTGTTCTATACTCACTTAAAATGCTCCATAGAGATTAATGCATTCCCTTTGTGAGTGACATTAATGGACGTGGGGTGTTACAAAAACCAAAACTACTAGTTGCCCGTGTCAAAATAAGGGCACCCAGAGTTTAGGTTAAAACAATAAACTCCAGGTTAGTCATGGGACTGGTGTGAGAACTAAAACAGTTATTAATCTTTATTTTAAAGTTAGGTAAATCAAGGGATCACGCCGTATAACACGGAACGGGTTTCCTCCCAAGAACACCAGTGCATAAAACAACAGCGCAATGCTAAATAAAGAACAATGAAGCTAATAAGAGACCCAGGTCCCATCACACAATGCAACGCAAGCCGGAGGATAGGGTTTTTACCTTATAATAGCCAAGAATGCTTGGTATGTAAAATCTCTTGTTTTATTATTACTATAAGTGTATAGTGTCAAAACAATTTCAAATCATAAGTATCAATCATAGACGGCATAAGTGCCCTATACCACTATGTCGCCATATATAGGTATACAATCAAAGCCGCAAAGTCACGTATCGAAAGTTGGATTTCCATCTGTGAACCGAGGCAAAAGATAGTCCTCTACCGAATTCGAGACTGTCTAGCCCGAGTCTCAGGACAAGTACTCAGTCAAGCCCTTGGATCGTCAGGGCCGGTCCACCGATGTGGATTAAAATGCCTGAACACTGCGTTTCCCCACCATTAGGGGCGTAAATGAGCCAAATGACTCCATCGGCTCCACACAGTCACCGATATATCTGAGGCGCCTCGCAACAGCAACAACCGCATAGGTGAAAATAATATAAATGTCAGGGCTGGTAGGTCACTGACACCACCCTAGCTAGAAGGAAACACATACCCTCCCAGGTCCTCTCCCGTTTTTTGGTTCACAACCGGGGTGTGAGGCTCCCGAATCAACGCTACACAAAGCTATGCCACACAGGTCGTGTTTTGATCATCAACCACAAGACTTTGCTTTTCAATAGAAGCCTTGATCAATTGCCACTTAGGCATGCCACACAGGCCGTTCACTCCACGCGGCTGATATCCATCAATATATAACCCCTGAGCTCGTACGTCTCAGAGAAGGGCGTTAAGCAAGAGAATAAATTCTCCACCGCCAAATAGATAAATATTTAATAGAAATCAATCACACAGAATAAAATCCAATGTCAGACACACGGTCCATTTACAAGTTCGTTTTGGGTCTGAACGAAACCGGAGGCACCTTGTACCTCGCATATCCATCGATCTCCAAGTACGTCTGGACGATCACCAACTGATTCCCTCATTTTAAGAGTACAACCCAATCAAGATCATCAGTAATCACCCAAACGATGTGAAGACCTCCGGTCTTCGACCACCGTCTTCATCCTCGACACCATGTCGAATCAGTTATTCAGAATAGGATAAACTCGGTCTTTCTGAATAACTCACGTATATAATAAACAAGTGTTACACAAACACAACATACGCCTCACTCCAATACAGAATATTCTTTTATTCAAATATTCTTATACTTTGTGTAAGCCTACTTTGTGAACTAGGCTACACAAAGAGTAAATAGTGAGAAAGACACCAATCGGTTCGGATCGGAGGGCACTAGCGCAGGAAGTGAGTAGAGATCAGAGACGCATAAGTCACATCGGACCGGATCGGTAATACGTCAGCAATATCAAAGGATAGCAAGTGGCCTTATTGGTTCGGAACGGAAGAGCACGTCAGCAACATCTGATAACGAGTGGACTCATCGGTTCGGATCGGAAGAATATGGCAGCGACATCATACAACAAATGGCCTCATCGGATCGGAACGGAGCAGTACGCAAGCAACATCAAGGGATAGCAAGCTGCCTCTCCGGATCGGATCGGAGGCCCCGACCCGAACCCCTTTTTTCCCCTTGAATCTGTAACCGTTGCTGCGCATATCTCCTGAAGACTCAGGCTAGGCCTGACCATTTCTCTCACGATCTCCTACTAATCCAATGCGCTGTCATCATCTGGGAGCCTCCGAACCCGACTCTCATGGGATGGGTGCCACGCAATTCCGAACCGGAGCCACTTCGAAGAGATTTTTCACCTATAAATACACCATCTAGAGGCATTTGAAAGGATCTTTTGGCAAATTCTCAGTTCTAACTTCCTCCATAGCCGAATTTCATAGCTACATTCAGATCAAAATCATCTCTTAAAGTCTATTTTTGAGAGATTTGAGTGAGTTTATGCATTGTAATTGTGAAGTTGAGTGAGAATCATTGCTGTTTTTGTATTCAAATCATCAATTAAAAGAAAACAAAGTGGACGTAGGCTCGTTAACGCCGAACCGCTATAAATTGCGTGTTCTTTATTGCTTTCTGATTCTATTTCATTGAATTCATAGCTAATTTGGGTGTTAGAGCCAATTTTTGGTCTAACATTTTGGTGCTTTCACTGAGAAACTTCGAATTCTCAGCTTTTTCAGGATTATCATTCTACTATTTGGACTCTCAAGTTCAAAGAAGTTAATCCCTTCTCTGTGACATCTTTCAGTACTTGTTGACTAACCGTTGAAGAATCAAGTATTATGGCTAAGACCAAAGGAAAAGAAGTGCAAGGCGCTAGGGGAAATGATTCTAGAGAAGATCAGCAAGCTATCGTGTTAACATGGTCACGCGCTCAAAGCTCTGGAGAAGATCACTACAACCAGGAGGATCCGAATCGGATCGGAGGTGCCGATCCGAACCGAGAGGAGACGAACCGGATCGTGTTAACAGCGATCTGAACCGATGATCCGCTCCGAACTGATGGTGTCGGGGGCTCCCACTCTCTCCATCCGAACCGCCCCGACCAGGCTGCTGTGAACCGATACGATCTGAACCAGAGTGAGGCTAGAACTTCTACTCGAGCTCCCTCCAACGCTCCAATTCCAACCACGATGACTAATGTTCAGCCTGATCCCTCTGCACCCATCACTCAGGGAGATTTTTCACGTTTTCTTGACATGCTTCAGAGCACTAAAGAAGCATTGGAGGCCCAAAGGCGTGACAACCTTCGCATGCAGGAAAACATGATCACCATGGGTAGAGAACTACAAGAGCTCCGGAGGCAGAGGACTCCTTCCCCACCACGCCGTATTGCTATAGATGATTCGTCTTCTTCGGAGGAGGAACGTCCTCGCGAGAGAAGGCCGCTTGAACGACCTCAGAACCTCGATCAATTGACTTTTGGATCTTTAGGATCCCGAGAAGATGCTGCTCGTGTATTGGGTCCTGATGACCCGAGTCTGCAACAGCCTATGTTATTACCCATGCGCGGATCCTGCGTCTTACGTAGGGATCCTAATATTACTAACCCCACACAGCAACAACTTCTCCAACCTCTACCTCCAGAGATCGACCGGGAGCACAGAGAGCAACGTAGAGCAGCTGCCGCCAGAAACAGAAGGTTATCCCCTGATCAGGAACCTAGGGGTAATCCGAACATCAGATCTAGAGAGCCTGTGCAGACATTAACAAATGCTGATGTATGGGCGATGTTGAGCAAGATAATGTGTGAAAGCCGACACTATACTAATGAAGACTGGGGCATTGAACGAAGTCATACCCCCTACACAGACGACATACTGAACTTCTAGTTCCCCCGGCGATTCAACTTGCCTCAAATGGATCGATATACAGGAAGAATAGACCCCGGGCAACATTTGATGAGATATGCATGGTTCATGAATGCGGCAGCAGCCCCGGACGCCGTAAAATGCAAAGCTTTTCCAGTCTATCTGGAGGATGTAGCGTTGATGTGGTTCACTCGACTCCCTCCTCGGTCAGTATCAAATTTCGCAGAATTGAGTGAGCGATTCATGAATCAGTTTCGACTCCATGCCCAAAAGTCCAAGACCGTTATAGAGTTATCACGAATTAAACAAGCCCCATGAGAATCTTTGAAGTCATATCTGGATCGCTTCAACCTGGTCGTCACCGAAGTTAGTGATCCCCATGAGCTTATTATCCTAATGGCCTTGATAGAAGGGATAGATCCTGACACAGAGTTCGGGGATTACTTAGCTGGAAAACCACCTCCTACTAGAGAACTGTTCTATGAAAAGGCTAATGTCCGTTTAAGAGAGAAGAAGCTAAGGCAAATCGAAAGAGAAAGTCCGAAGGGGCCTCGAAGGAGGGTGTCCGGAGTAGCATTGCTGTGAAACAATCTAGTGATAGTTCAGGGAAGGTGGAAGTAAATGTTGGCAACTAAAGTGGTGGTAATAGCAACAGAAATGGGAACGGAAATAGAAGGAACAGAAATCGAGGGAATAGCTCTAATAAAAGACCCAGATTCCAGACTTTTGAAAATTACACGCCGTTAAATGATACGTTGGAGAACATTTATTTGGATACATACAGCATATTGTAGTACAAAAAACCACCGCCCAGAGATTCTACTGAGAAAGAGATTGAAATAAGAAAGTTTTGCTTGTTTCATGGTACACACGGTCATTCCACTAATGAATGTCATCATTTGAGGGATATCGTCGAAAAATTGCTGCGAGAAGGGAAGTTGGATGAGTATAAAGCCGCCCCAAGGGATAGGGGGCAAGGGGGACAAGCCCCGAACCAAGAACAGCCTGCTTCAAAACCCACAGCTCAGCAAAAAGGTAAGAGGATTGTCATTAACTCCATTATAGGCGGACATCACTTGGTTGGTCGTAGTTTTAAAGCAATGGACCAATACGTCAACGCCGCCAAGCATTTTGAAGTAGGAGAATGCAGTAGCCTTGAAGATGTCACTCCAATAAAACAGCAAAAAACGATGTCAGATGATGTCATATTCCACAATAGAGATGATTTTGGAGTTCAATCTCCAACCGACGATCCATTAGTGATTACCATGACAATTGGCCCCGCCTTAGTCCATAAAGTGTTAGTAGAAAATGGAAGCTCGGTTAATATCCTCTTCAAGAAAGCTTTCGAACAAATGAGGCTCGAAGCAAAAGACTTAAAGCCATGTCAAGGATGGATACGGGGTTTTAACGGAGTATCCACAGCTCCGATGGGTTTTGTGGAATTAGCAGTCACTCTAGGGCAGGGAGATCGCCAGAGAGTAAGGATCCTGCCATTTGTAGTGTTGGATTTGGAGTCACCCTACAATGCCTTCCTAGGCCGACCAGCCCTTGCTGAATTTAGGGCACGTATCGCACCGTGGTGCTTGCTGCTTAAATTCCCGACTGACTCAGGAGTTGGGACGATGAGGGGCGACCAAGCTACGGGACAAGCTTGTTACGTGGCAGAGTTAATGATGTTAATGAAGGGGCTGAATATAGATGCTAAAGATGATTCCGCCTCTCCAAGAAGGCCTCGGCCTAGCAACTAAGGGGTCCTGCCCCAAGAGAGTCGCCCTTAGACGTGCTCGAGGATATAGATCCCAGAGAGGATAGAGAACCCGGGGACATGAAGGCAACTCCCAACGAAATAACAGTTGATATACCTATTGATGAAACAGATCCAATAAAAGTACTAAAGATCGGCTCGCAACTTGATCCAGTTAGAGCGAGGGAATTGGCTGATTTCTTAAAGGCAAATCTGGATGTGTTTGCCTGGACTCACGCTGACATGTGTGGGATTTCGCCTACCATCATGAGCCACTCTTTGTGTATTAATCCAAAACACCCACCAGTCAAGCAGAAGAGACGGATGTTGGGCCCAGAGCGGTCAGCAGCTTTGAAAGAAGAAGTAGAGAAGTTAAAAGGTAACAGATTCATTAAGGATTCGAAATATCCCGACTGGATATCGAATCCTGTCCTGGTCAAAAAGTCAAATGGGAAGTGGAGAACGTGCATCGACTTTTCTGATTTGAACAAGGCTTGCCCGAAGGATAGGTTTCCTCTCCCCAGAATTGATCAACTCGTAGATTCAACTGTCGGGCATGAATTTCTATCTTTTATGGATGCCTATTTCAGGTACAATCAAATTCCCATGCACATACCAGATCAAGAGCAACAAGCTTTATCATAGAATTGGGATTGTATTGTTACATGGTAATGCCATTTGGATTAAAAAATGCGGGAGCCACATATCAGCGCCTGGTTAACCACATGTTTTACAATCAAATTGGGAAGACCATGGAAGTTTACGTAGATGATATGCTAGTGAAATCCAAGCAATCTCCCGATCATACGAAGGACTTAGCAGAAATGTTCGACATACTAAGAAGATATGGGATGAAGTTGAACCCTTTGAAGTGTTCTTTTGGCGTGGCATTAGGCAAGTTCCTTGGCTTTATCGTGAGTTCCAGAGGAATTGAAATCAATCCGGATCAAATTGCAACAATCCGGAATATAGAGGAGCCTCGAAAGATTAGAGATGTTCAAAGCTTAGCCGGGAAGGTTGCAGCACTGGGCAGGGTCATCTCCAAAGCGACAGATAAGTGTGTACCTTTCTTCGATCACTTAAAGCGTGGAAAGCGAAATTTTGAATGGACTCCCGACTGTGTGGAGGCGTTCCGGAATCTGTTAGACTTCTCAGAAAAGCCTCCAATATTATCAAAGCCTGTGCAACACGAGGATTTGTTTGTCTACTTGGCGGTATCATCTCACGCTGTCGGTGCAGCACTAGTACGTGAAGAGGATAAAGTCCAGAATCCTGTGTATTACGTAAGCAAAAAACTGGCTGCTGCAGAACGTAACTACCCAAAGATAAAGATGCTTGCTTATAGCCTCCTGATTGCTTCCCGCAAACTCCGCCATTATTTTCAGGCAACCCAATAGTTGTGTATACTGACCAAACTTTGAGACAAGTGTTGCAGAAACCTGAAGCATCAGGGCGGTTACTTAAATGGAATATCGAGCTGAGTCAGTTTGACCTGAACTTTCAGCTGCGAAGATCAATAAGGGGGCAGGCCTTGGCTGACTTTATAGTAGAATTTACAATTCCTGAAGAGGAAACGGTGGGTGATAAGGTAGTTGCTTTGGATCAAGAATTAGAGCTTAGTCCGTGGAAATTATATACGGACGGAGCCAAGAATGATAGAAAGTCCGGCGCCGAAGTTGTTTTAATAACTCCTAAAGGACGATCTATGTACTATGCATTGCGGTTAGAGTTTGCTGCTACTAACAATCACTCTAAGTATGAAGCCTTGATTGCCGGGCTGAAACTCGCCAAAGATTTGGGAGTGAAGACACTAGATATATATTGCAATTCCAAGATAGTTGTATGTCAAGTTCGGGAAGAATTTGCTGCTAAAGGACCTCGACTCATCACTTATCTCAAGAAGGTAAAGGAGTTGTTGGAAGATTTGGAGCATTATAGCATAACACACATTTCAAGAGCGGAAAATCAGAAAGCAGATCGACTGGCGAAGCTAGCAAGTTCTGATGACCCTAAAGAAACCGAAATAGTTCCGATAGAGGTGTTGGAATCACCGAGTTTCGACCTAATGGAAATAGAACTAGCCTTGGAAGTTGATCCGGAAAGAGAATCCTGGATGACATCAATTAAGAATTTTCTCAAAAATGGAACCCTCCCGTTGAAAAAGAGAGAAAGACGAGCTGTAAGACGTAAGGCCACAAGATACGTTTTACAGGACGACGTCCTTTATCGTCAAGGGTTTTCAATGCCCCTGCTACGGTGTATCGCACACGACGACATCAAATGTGTACTGCAAGAGGTGCATGAAGGTGAGTGTGGAGATCACACTGGGGGCCAAACCTTAACAAAGAAAGTATTACGGTACGGATAATTCTGGACTACCGTGAACAAAGACGGGGCTGCTTATTCGCAACTCTACGACAGATGTCAAAGATACGCCAAAGTTCCCAGAGCGCCTCCGACTCAATTCAAGTTAGTGGTAAGTCCGTGGCCGTTTTCCATGTGGGGAATTGACATTATTGGAGTGCTACCCATTGCCAGAGGAGGAGCTAAGTACGCGATCGTTGCCGTGGACTACTTCACAAAATGGGTGGAAGCTGAACCTCTAACAACCATCACGGCAAGGAAGGTGATCAGTTTTGTGGTCAGAAACATTATTTGTCGATTTGGGATTCCGAAGACCATCATAACCGATAATGGGACACAATTTGACAGCATTGAATTCAAAAACTTCTGTCAGAAATATAAGATTGATAAACGTTACACTGCAGTAACTCATCCGCAGTCAAATGGACAGGTCGAAGCCGTAAATAAAGTCCTTAAATCAATTCTAAAAAAGCGGCTGAAGTAGGCCAAAGCCAGATGGGTATATGAGTTGCCATTATCTTTATGGGCCTACAGGACGACCTTTAAGACGGCTACCGGCCATACTCCCTATTCACTTACCTTTGGGTCTGAAGCGGTGATCCCGGTAGAATTGGAAGTTCCTTCTCATCAAGTTGCGTACTATGACCTGATGACGAATAAAGCGCTCCTCCTAGAATCTCTTGATATGATTGAAGAAAAAAGAGATGAAGCCGACTTGCGTGCCTCAAGACATCGACATCAAGTAGCATGTTATTATGACCGGAAGGTTCGCCTCAAAATATTTGAACCAGGAGACCTAGTACTGAAGCGAGTCTTCCCGCCTTCAACTCAGTTGGGTCCAAAATGGGAAGGACCATACACCATCCAACGGAAGCTAGATACAGGAGCATTCAAGCTAACGACCGTGGACGATGAGGAGATTCCCAAAGCATGGAACGCTCAGCACCTACGACGATATCTGAGCTAAATATGAAATGTCATTTCTTTTGTTTTCATAAGCTATGTAAAAAGGCACGAATTGCCTTAAAAAGTCTGTTTATGTGAACAAAAGATTATAAAGTGGATGTAGGCTATGACTTAGCCGAACCACTATAAAAATATCGTGTGTCATTTACTTTCCTGCATTATTTATATCTTCAACAATTATTCTATTATGACTGTGAAACACTAAATGTTAAATTAAAATTCGGAAAGTTGGAGATGGCCTATATGCAGGAACAAACAAAACAACTGTTTGTACGATAAGACATAGAAGAATGGGAAGATGACATTCTTAACTCTAACTCTCAAGAATCGAGAGAGAGTATAAAGGACGGGAAGACGACGTCCTCTGAGGCGTGAAGGTGCACCTAGATAAGAGACCGCCTCAACGAAAACTCTAACCTGGATATGAGACAGGAGAGTATAAAGATGCCAGAAAGAACAGGCATCAATGACAAAAGGAATATGGCCCCGTCAGAGAATCGGGGACATTTGGAATTTTTAATTTAATTTAACCTTGAATAGTACTTGCTCGGTTATCCAAGATTGACTGGGGGCATACATGTGCACACATACTCCCCTCCGCCATGACTTCATTACATAGCTTTAGTATGACATACTTTTGTATTTTTACTTAAGTGCTGAATTAACGACTATCAGGCATTATAGGAAATAAACTATTTTTATTTACAAACGTGTGAGTTTATACAAGGAAAACAAGCAAAAAAGAAGATGCGAGGGCCGCACTCGCTACAACAATTACGAACCAATTAAATGCCAAAATAAAACAAATCACTTCATCATTTGGGCTTCAGATCAAACTTGGATCTTTTGGCAGCTTTCTGAGCAGCCTTAGCTTCCTTTTTAGCTTTGGTCATAACACATTTCAACTTTTTCTTCCCTGTAGCCGAAGTGCTGAATCAGTTGGTTTTTTCCCAGGAGATGGAATGCTGGAATCAAGAGAAGACTTTTTAGCAAGCTCTTCTGTAATAGATCTAGTTGAAAGCTTAACGACTAACCTTGATTTAAGGGTCCACCACTGCAAGAGGCTTAAGGCTTTCAGGGTCCAGGTCTTCAACTTTTAGCTGCATATGTTTATCTTGTTCGGCTTTCATTTCAGCCAAAGTGATGTCATCAGCGCTTTTTGAATCCCCGACTATAGCCACATCAGGGTCTTCCTCATGCCCCTCGCTACCGCCATCATCTTTCAAGGCGTCTATCATCTCATCATCATGAGGAGCATCAGCCTTATCCTTTTCTCCTTCAGCCTTCTCCGCGGATTCTGCTCCGACGGTGGTTCCCCGAGGCACGTCCGTCTTCTCGGACGGTTCAACACCTACAGAATGAGAAGCAATAGTTATCAACTCGGGAGAAAATAAAGGGTCCTTCATCGATTGCCCGATTATGTGACGAAAAGTGGAGACAACTTTGACGAATTGGGGTGAAAAGGTAGAAATACCTTCCGATGATTTCTCAGTTGGAGTGACTACCGTCTCTGACGCCGTCTCGGGAATGGGGTATAAAAGAGATGCCTGAGGGATCTCCGGGTTTTCGGGGTTGTATCCCTCAACTTCAGAAGTTTCAGCGGCAGTAGAAGAAGAACCAGCCTCGGAGATATACTTTTGTTTGGCCATCCTCTTTTCCTCCTCCATAGCAGCAGTGATGAGGCGACGCCGCTCAGCCAGACATGCCCGCTCATCATCTCTTAGATATTTTTCAATGAGTTTGTCTTCGTCGATAGAATCTACCTTGAGTTCTTCTTTCTCCCATTCAATAATTTGGCTCCATATGTGAACCAATGTAGTCGGATAATCTTCAATCCAAGAGATGTTTCGGCGACGAATTATATACGCAAAAAATTCGATCATTAATTCGCCGAAACCATGCACATCCTCCTGGGCCTCTGACAGCTGCTTGCGGGTCTCTTCGGCAGACTTAATAATACTTTCAACATTACCCTCCGCTAGGGCAGTCTTGTTTTCGGCCTCCATCAACTTGGAAGCCAAGTCAGTGTTTTTCTTCTCCAATTCAGCGTTCTTTCTCGCTAACTCGGCCTTTTCTCGCTCAAGAGCAGTGTAAGCAAGTTGCATTTTGGCGTTATCCGACTTAGCATCTTCTGCTTGCTTTTTCAGCTCCAAGTGCTCTTGACTATGAGACTCGAGCAAGTCATGATAACGTTTTTGTAGCTCTTCAAGTTGCTGCTTGAAGTTGGTAGCATCCCGTTGAGCAATGACAAGTTGGGCCTGTATATCCTCAAGGTCTTTCCCCAAAATTTTCAAGGCTTTTGCATCGTCTTTTGCAGTCTTTTTCATCGAGTTAGTATCCGTGATTAGAGTTCGGATAATTCTGGAGAGGTTACTGAATACTTGAACATCTCCGAATATTTTTTTCGACTGCGTCAATCTTTGCTTTGGCCTTGTCTGCCCACCTCGAGGAAATAGGCTCATGAGCAGGTAAGAAAGTCAAATTTTCAAAATAGTGTTCGGGGAATTGTTTCTCCAGATATGCCCGTTTAACTTTAGCTTTAGCATCCAATGGTGGAGGTGCGCTATATGTTAGCTCAGTATCCTTATGATGAGCAGGCACAATGTCCTCCTCACCCTTCCTAGGCCGCTTACCAAAAACCTTATGCTTGCCTCATGAGCCGGTATCTTTTGGCAGGCTCCTTTCCCTACTGCGTTTTTCTTGAGGAGAGGTTTGATCTTTTGACTGTGATGTGTCTTCTCCTCGACGACCTTGGTAGCTTTTGTATCGTTCTGGATCCGACCAAACAGGGGAGTGAGAGCGCGAGGTCCGCGACTGATAAGAGTCATGAGGCCTTCTATCCTCTCCACCCCGGCTTTCGCGACGATCATGCTCAACATCAGAAGGGGGTCTAGTCATGCTGCAACGAATTTTCCTAATGTCATAATGAGGGCGATACATTGTACCTGCGCAACAATGCAAGTGGAATTCAGAATCAGTATTCTAATGAGAAGTAAGTGCTGTGAAGTGTGTGTTAAGTGCACCCTTAGTGGTGTGCCCCTCAACAAACCCGAGTCCGAAGGCAAGCCAGTGTGAGTGGGCTCTTTGGCCTTAACAGGAGTAGTCTCCTCTGAAGAAGTAAAAACTAAAGGATTTGTGCCAAAATCCTTGGAGGTATAGATAGTTTCAGGTAGGGGAAGATCTTCTAAGCCCTGAAATGTAGGATCATCGGTAGTAGGGGCATCTCCTTGGGAAGCTTCTATTGCCAGCTCTTTAGGAGATAAAGATTTCTCAGGAGAAATTTCGTCCCCATGGGCGATGTACCCTTCTCGGTGTTTTTCGGCTATGTTGGCCAGCTCACCGTCTTGAGTCGAATATGGCGAAGGTGAAGTTCGAAGTGGCATTATGGGGCTTTTTGAGCTCTCGCCCGTTCCTGGAATTACATCCACTGGGGGGATGTATACATATGGACCCGAACCATGACCTATGTTACGGGTAATGGATAATAGCCCGTGATAATGAAGGTATTCATCCTTAAGGACTTCATCGATGGTTAGAAATTTTTGGTCGCCATTAAGGAACTGATGCATCCGATCAAAGTACACTTGACCCGATATTTGTTTTGGATTATCAACTGCAAACAAAAAGAAAACGGATTAATGTGTTGGCGTGAACATTCAGAGTTGAGATTTAGAAAACCAATGCTTTACTTGATTTTGTCCATCTCTTGGCACATCCCGAATGTTGCTTGATATAAAACCATTCCAACTTGGAATCGCCGGCCTTGCTGCTGAACGGCGCTGAAATTATTTCCCTTTTTGGGACTGATTCGAAGTAAGAGTAAGAAGGAGTTTCTCGAGTCCGATGCTTGAAGTTATAAAAGAAATGAAAGTCGTCGAAAGTGAGCTCTATACCTAAAATCTCGCGGTATGCTACATATAGGGTATATAGGTAAGCATAGGAGTTAGGATGTAGCTGCATGGGGGCAATCCGCATTTGTCTTAGAAAGTCGACAACAAAAGGCGAAAAAAGTGGAATAGCCCCGACCATGCACATCAATCGGGTGATTGCCATAAATCCTTCTGGAGGACTGTGAGGACGGTCAGTTTTCGATGGCACCAGAGTATCCCTTTTTAATATCTCGTGCTTTAAGCATATGCGGACAAGTCTGTCGTCGTCAATCGTCGATTCAACAGAGTATATGGGTGATTCCAAGGTAATGGCAGACTCAAATTCGTCAGGAGCTCGATTATCTCCAATCCCTCCTTCCTCCTCATAGCCTAGAGAAACTTCGCTGTCAGAAGGCGTTTCGTTGTTATGCGCTACTAATTCATAATTTGGGCCCTTGTCGTCCCATTCAGGGTCTGAAGAAGAAGATATGTCATCAATGGTAACTCTCTCAGAAGTTTCCGCAACTTCCATCTTCTTTGCCAATCTAGACAAATGTCTTTCGACCATGATCACTAGACTATCGAAGAAACAATAGCAAGAATTAAAGTAAAATTGCCCGTGTCCTCCGTGTGTGTATGTGAACTAAAGTATGTGCTACATGTAACAAAAATGCAGAGCAAGTACATGAAAGCATAATGTAAAGGTCTAAGGTAGCAGTAATGTTCAGAACAATTCTTGATATTTGTCATGTTCGAAAGGCGCTATCCTAACTGTTCGTCAAGTTGAAGGCTATGTCAAGTATTTATTAAAATAGTTAAAAAAATTCTTGCACATTAAGTTAGGCTGTTTCGGTTCGATTCAGATATCTGCATTGGGATCGGATCGGAGGGCAAAGTCATGTTTCGATCGGAAGTGGACGTCCTACCCAGTGAGTTAAACCGGATTGGTTCGGATGTAGGCTTTTGAAGCGGATCGGATCAGTTTGAGTAATCCTTCTTCTCTTTGTCTCTTATTACCATCCGATCCGAACAGGTGAGTTTTGTTTTCCCCTTCTTTTTTACCTTTCTCTACTCCGATCCGATCCGGTCTTGCAAACACCATCAGATCCAGTTAAGTGGGTTTTGTTTCCTCTTTTTTTCTTTTTCTTTTGCTCCAACCCAATCCGGTCATGTGAACACCTCTCCTTTTCTTTCATTCCAACGTTCCTTCGTCCGAACCAATCCCAGCTCCTCCTTTCTCCTTCATCTCCTTCGTTCTCCATCTCGCTAAACCAACGTTGAACCCGATTCAATTTCACAAAACCCAATCGAAGCCAAGCACTTACGTGCTCAAGCATACCATAGAACCCTAATTCTCTCTCTCCACGCTTCGAAGTGGTGATAGAGCCACCAACGACGATGGTGAGAAGAGAGGAGGCAAAGGCGTTCAAATCAGGGAAACGCCATGATCGAATCATCCAGTTTTGCCACAAACCTAAATCGAAATCGATTACAGTAAAATAATCGAAGCTTTTGACCTACCGAGTTATTGAATTTAAGGAAGAACGAAATAATTTCAGAGTTTTTTGAAGTTTTGGGGTTTCGATGCTAAGCTGCTTGGACGAGAATAAATAAAAAAGAGAAGAGGAAGAAAGTAGGAGGCGGATTTATATAAAATACTAAGGTGACCACTCGTATTCCTAGCCTACTTCACTCCGTTCGGACCGGGAGTTGAGCCCATGAAGGAACTCTGGCCTGTTAGTCTATGGTGTAGTAGTATTGAAAGGCCCATCTGAGTGTGCTACTGAAGGAAACCCGTTCGGATCGGGATCCGAACCGAAGAAAGTTATGCTCATGGACTTATCATGAAGGCTGAATTCGAGGTGAAATAAAGAAAAGCTTACCTGGAGGAATCATCCGACATTAAAAAGAAGCACTTAAACTTGTTTTAAGATGAAGAAAGTGATTCGTATGGTTTGTGAGTATATATAAGCAACGAAAGCCACGACTTTATGAAGTGACACAACACTACAAGTAAATGAAAGCGATCATTCAATGATTCTAATTCAAAGGATGTTTTGTAAATTGCTTCGAAGCACACTTTATCTTAAATAAGAGTGTACTTCGAGGGGGCAAAATGTTAGCCTACTTTGTGAACTAGGCTACACAAAGAGTAAATAGTGAGAAAGACACCAATCGGTTCGGATCGGAGGACACTAGCGTAGGAAGTGAGAAGAGATCAGAGACGCAGAAGTCACATCAGATCGGATTGGTAATACGTCAGCAATATCAAAGGATAGCAAGTGGCCTTATCGGTTCGGAACGGAAGAGCACGTCAGCAACATCAGATAACGAGTGGACTCATCGGTTTGGATCGGAAGAATATGATAGCGACATCATACAACAAATGGCCTCATCAGATCGAAATGGAGCAGTACGCAAGCAACATCAAGGGATAGCAAGCTACCTCTCCGGATCAGATCGGAGGCCAGAATCCGAACCCTTTTTTTCCCCTTGAATCTGTAACCATTACTGCACATATCTCCTGAAGACTCGGGCTAGGCCTGACCATTTATCTCACGATCTCCTACTAATCCAATGCGCTGTCATCATCTAGGAGCCTCCGAACCCGACTCTCATGGGATGGGTGCCACGCAATTCCGAACTGGAGCCACTTCGAAGAGATTTTTCACCTATAAATACACCATCTAAAGGCATTTGAAAGGATCTTTTGGCAAATTCTCAGTTCTAACTTCCTCCATAGCCGAATTTCATAGCTACATTCAGATCAAAATCATCTCTTAAAGTCTATTTTCGAGAGATTTGAGTGAGTTTATGCATTGTAATTGTGAAGTTGAGTGAGAATCATTGATGTATTTGTATTCAAATCATCAATTAAAAGAAAACAAAGTGGCCATAGGCTCGTTAACGCCGAACCACTATAATTTGCGTGTTCTTTATTGCTTTTTGATTCTATTTCATTGAATTCATAGCTAATTTCGGTGTTAGAGCCAATTTTTGGTCTAACACTTTGGGGAAGGTTCCCATTAATTTTATCAACGATAAATTCTTTAAATTTATTCTTTAATCTCCTTTTGAATATCAACTCAAATTAGTCGCGATTAGCGAACCACACCGAAGTAATCATTTATTTTAGTTTCCCAATCCCAACCTATTCATCCCATGAAGTAAAACTGGTAATACCTCATATCTAACATCACGGTGTTATCGGTAAATTCAATTACCATTTCACGTTCAAATCTAATTAAAGAATTAACTATCGCCTGGAGAAAAACCGGGGATACTCCATTCTCAATCACTTCAATCTAATTAAAGATTCATTAAAACTCCACTTGGTTTTAATCTTCCCAAAAATCAATATTAATGATTGTTTAACTTGGGAAATCACATCTTGTCTTTAACTGGGTTAAAGAACCAATGTCATTTAAAACACGGTTCACGATAAACCCAAAATCACATTTGATATTAAATACAAGGCTCTGAATAGAAAATATATCGGCTTATATTCAATATCAAATTCTACGACCAACAAATATCGTATCGGAAATAACGATATTAATATATCTTTCAGATTTCCTTAACAATATCTGTATAATCACGAAATCCAACATCGAAATATTCCACAGACAATTTCGATTCACATCCATTCCAATTCAATTATTGAAAATTCTGGTTATTTTCAAAACCATTTCATATCCAATTTACTTATTTTAAAAATAAATGGAATTATAATTCTAGTTCAAAACTAGTTCATTTCGATAAAAGTCTATTTTTATCTTTTAAATTATGGAATTTTTCATCCCAATTCTTTACAATCATTTCTTATGATTTTACACAAATTATTACTATTTTTAATAATTTTATCAAGCCCCGTACAGTCGATTTCCATCAACGGCCATCGAACTGCACTTACAGCTACCTTTTCCAAATTGATTTGGATGTAATTCCAAATCCAACCGTTAGATTTCTAATTTCTAATATTCGTTAGAAATCTCTTTTCGATATGAACCCAACGGTTCCAGTTTTAGGAGAATCTGACGGTCGGATCTCCCGTAATATCCATTCGAAGTCAATGGTCGAAATTCGCGAACTGCCGCGGCGCAGCGCGTTCTATTCAGGCCGTTTAATATATAATATATATATTATATATATTTTGTCGATTTCCTTTCAAAACGTATTTTATAAATCATTTTAAACGAAATGATTTCAACTTCATATTCAATTTCGAATCAAAATTGAATATTCCACATCATCGATATGCAAATGATAATATTTTCAAAACGTTATAATTTGAAATCACTTTCTTTTCTATATTCATTATAAAAATGAATAAAACCGATACAAATATTGTTCACGTCGAAATAGCGTCAATCTAATCAACACGGCTTTACATATTTCAATAACTTCGTTATTCTATTCAACAAATGAATATTTATTCTATTCAACACATGAATTTATTTTCTATTCAACACATGAATATATTTTCTAAATTGGAATGAGGCCCAATCAATTACCATATAACATTTATTATATGGATTCCCTACAACACATGTATATAACAGCAACGATAAATCATCAACTATCATCCAGAGTGCACCACACAACTGCATAAGCATTAAATATAAATAATTAACGCTTACACAGTCTGTCAACCCATCGATTGACATACAACTAAACAATCAGGATTATTCTACGTCAAATATCATCCCAATACCCGTGTGGGGTTTCAAATCAACAAACACAGATTTTATTTGTGTAGTTGGGTGATGTGTAAAATTTATCATCCCAATCAATATCAGTCAAATGTGTGTATATAAACAAATCGTCCGATTTGTTTATAAATCTTTATTTTATATCCACGGTAAAAATTATATTTTTAACTATATAATATTTATTCCATCACACAATCACTTTTCACAACACGACAATCAAACAAACAAGTCATCCATGGTCTGTGGACGACGGGTGTCGGGTGTTGCTAAGAACCGTCTACATCCTAGTATATATTTCAAACTAGAAATAAAATAAAAGTGAGAAGTTCTCACCTTTGGGTTCCACTCCGCCATTCATTATTTCTGAACGGTTTGGATTTGGCCGATATTCCAACTCAACTATTTCGCGCTGTTCACAATAAAAATCACATTTTTATTCTTCACATATTTTTACAACGCTTCTTTCTATATAAAAATTATATTTTTATATTTCTACTTCTTATATAAAGATCGAATTTTTATTTCGCTTCATATATGAAAATCTCACCTTTTCATATATAAAAACACCGCCTTTCTATATATAAAAATATCGTCTTTACATACATAAAAATATAATCTTTAAGTTGCTAAAAATCATTACTTTATATTTCATAAACAAAAAACATTTCCTTACTAATTTAAAAATCATATTTTCCTACGGTGTTTACGTTGTAAAAATCGCATCTTTAGTTAATTAAAAATCAAACCTTTTTATTTATAAAAATCTATTCTTCTCTTCTTATAAAAATATATTCTCTTCATATTTCGAAATCTAATCTTTTCCACAATAAAAATTTAAACTTCAAATCGTTGTTCCTAAAAAATAAAAGACAGATTTTTATGTAAATAAAAATCTAAAAATCAAATCTTTCTATCATAAAAAAAGATAATCTTTTTCAAATTAAAGATCAAATCTTTTTTAAAAAATCTAGTCTTTTATAAATTAAAAATCACAACTTTGTTCGTATATAAAAAAATAAACTTTATAAATAAAAATCCTAACCTTTTATAAATAAAGATTCTAACTTTGCATAAACAAAAATCATCAATCGAACAAGCAAAAGAAGAAAACTCACAATTCCTCTATGGTCTTGGCAAATGGGGGGGAGGTCCACAATCGCTGTTTCAGGTCAGAGGGGGTTCCACGTCGGAGCTTTGGTTTAGGGGAGGAGGCGCAGGGGTCCTGGTGTCGGCGCGGGGGGAGGGGGGGGGGGTCGGATGGGGGCTCAGATGGCCGGAGGGGTGGTTGCATCACTGAAAAAGGGGGGTTTGTGGCTTGCGTCGTTCGATGGGTTTGGGAGAGCAAAGGTTGGGATGAAGGAGCGTCGGTAGGAGGTAGTGCGGCCATGAGGAAGGGCGACGGTCTATGGCGCAGGGGAGGGAGGCATGCGCGATGATGTACGGCGGTTTAGGGCTCTTTTTTTTTTCTATTTCAATTTCTGTTGATCGAAGGAATGAGGGGGTTAGGGGAGAGAAAAAAATTAGGGAAAGGGGTTTTATAATGAATTAATTTTATTTTATTTTATCCCAAGGAATTGACATTTTATTTGACTTCGAAACGAGGCCCACCGATTGTCGTCCCCAGCTAATTACCCCCACTCCGAACACAATGGGATATGTCACGTAGGCCAATTCGATCGTTATGATCAGTTTTCGTCAAAATCAAAATATAACTCTATATATTGAATTTGAACGCACATTTCAATTTACTAGGGCCACATACGGACCCTAAAAATTCCTGAAAAATATTTTCTAGCTTCGTATTGACGATGCGGTCCTAACAAAACTAATTTCATCGAGTTCTGAGACTGTTTGAAAAATGGCCATTTTCCAGTCGATTAAAATTAACTCAAGCTGTCAAAACACGTTTTCTTTTGCTACGCTCACATATTGATTCAAAAAATTACGAATTTTGAAACCTAGCAATAGCTTGACATCGCGGATCCAACAAAAGTGGTTTCGTCGAAAACCGAGGTCGTTTGCAAAATTTCCATTTTTTAAGGGCTAGAATTCCATAACGACTATTCTGAAAATTCAACTGGACATAACTTTTTATTCCTGCTATGAAATTTCAGTTTTTCGGATTCGTTGGAAAGATATTCTCAAATAGATTCTATTATTTTTGGTTTTGCCAAAATCCGGTTTATTTTGAATCCTGTACAGTCATTTGGAATTTGAAATCGAATTTTCGAACTACCGCTCCATTTTCAATTCCTTTTATAATTATAAATAAATATATATATTCTAACGACGACGTATATGAATATATACGTTCTAATTCTATTCAAAATGAATTTCTTGTCATTATTGTTTACAATAATTCATTTTAAATATTCAAAATTCACTAAAATTGCCAAAATAAAAATTTTAAATTAGCACGGATTTCCGGTTTATTATAATCTCCCCCACTTAAAACTTTTCGTCCCCGAAAAGGAACGAGGCCGAAAGTTGTTTCACAAATTAACTCAACTTTCATTATTTTCTTTACGGCTTAAGTTCTTCAACTTTTTAGTTTTTAAGAAGTTTTCAAATTTTTCAAAAAATTTGGCTAACACCCTAAATTTTCAAAAAATTTCGCCATAACCTCCCCTGCACTGGGGACTTCGAGATATTTCAAATAGCCTCCCATGGCCCTCATCAATCCAAAAAGAAAAAGAAATAACCAAGTGGCTAGCCAATCGGCTCATAAAATCATCCAAACCCAATAAATTCATAAACATGTACCTATTTGTCGGGCAAACAATTTTATTCTTCTGTTCTAGCCTCCTTGCTATGACCTGTTCAATGTAACTACGTGTATATGCAAGCAAATGCGACTAATTTTCAATACACTCACTATTTGGTTCAATTTGGCTAAAGGTTCAACATTTTAATTAATCAGACAATAATTAAACAACACAACCAGCAATCAATTAGTTGATTATCATTTCAAACACATAATTTTGATATATAGTCAAAAATCACATTTTTGATGCCAAATCACAACAATAGGCCCTATCTAGCTTTGGTTCTCACACCAGTCTAATGGAAATATATAGACATCTCACTTTCGAAGCTCGAACATAAATGCTAATGATGTTTCGAACCACCATCAGAACATCTCCAGGCTACCAGAGTGCGATTCTATATCTATCCAATATATTTGGGACTTCGTATACACGCTAGCTAGGCGTATATACAAAATCTTCATATACTAGATTGTCCAAATCAATTTAAAATAAATTATTCAAATACGTATAATACGATTTAAATTTTCAAAATAAAAATTGTTTTCATTTTAAAAATATACTCTTCACACTCGTCCTAGGATACTACTGATCTCATCTCTAATGAGTCATTCTCGTTGGATATTACTAATTCATTTTCTGATGAATTCTATCATATGGTTCTAATGTGACTTGCTCTCCGAGCTCTGTAAACCAAAGCTCTGATACCAACTAAAACGACCCGAACTTCCCCGGTAAGGAAAGCCCGGATTGAATTGAGGACAAGCCACAAAAGAACGCAGACAGAAGAACATTTCATTGTATATTACAACAATTCCATCAGATTACAAAAATATACAGAGTATTAACAATAATATACATTATAAAATATCATAGATTACAATACATTACATAGCAGCGGAAAATAATACAATACACAATTAGAAGTAATACACGGATAGAGAGCTTTCTGAGTATCGTTCCAGTTGTAAACCAGGTTCCTGTGAATATAAATCTGCAAAACCAAAACTACTAGCTGCCCGTGTCAAAATAAGGGCACCCAGAGTTTAGGTTAAAACAATAAACTCCAGGTCAGTCATGGGACTGGTGTGAGAACTAAAACAGTTATTAATCTTTATTTTAAAGTTAGGTAAATCAAGGGACCACGCCGTATAACACGGAACGGGTTTCCTCCCAAGAACATCAGTGCATAAAACAACAACGCAATGCTAAATAAAGAACAATGAAGCTATTATAAGACCCAGGTCCCATCACACAATGCAACGCAAGCCGGAGGATAGGGTTTATACCTTATAATAGCCAAGAATGCTTGGTATGTGAAATCTCTTGTTTTATTATTATTATAAGTGTATAGTGTCAAAACAATTTCAAATCATAAGTATCAATCATAGACGACATAAGTGCCCCTTACCACTATGTCGCCATATATAGGTATACAATCAAAACCGCAAAGTCACGTATGGTAAGTTGGACTTCCATCTATGAACCGAGGCAAAAGATAGTCCTCTACCGAATTCGAGACTGTCTAGCCCGAGTCTCAGGACAAGTACTCAGTCAAGCCCTTGGATCTTCAGGGCCAGTCCACCGATGTGGATCAATATGCCTGAACACTGCGTTTCCCCACCCTTTGGGGCGTAAATGAGCCAAATGACTCCATCGGCTCCACACAGTCACCGATATATCTGAGGCGATTCGCAACAGCAACAACCACACAAGTGAAAATAATATAAATGTCAGGGCTGGTAGGTCACTGACACCACCCTAGCTAGAAGGAAACGCATGCCCTCCCTGAGGTCCTCTCCCGTTTTTGGTTCACAACCGGGGCGCGAGGCTCGCGAATCAACGCTACACAAAGCTATGCCATACAGGCTGTGCTTTGATCATCAACCACAAGACTTTTCTTTTCAACAGAAGCCTTGATCAATTGCCACTTAGGCATGCCACACAGGCCGTTCACTCCATGCGATTGATATCCATCAATATATAACCCCTGAGCTCGTATGTCTCAGAGAAGGGCGCTAAGCGAGAGAATAAATTCTCCGCCGCCAAACAGATATATATTTAATAGAAATCAATCACACAGAATAAAATCCAATGTCAGACACACAGTCCATTTACAAGTTCGTTTTGGGTTTGAACGAAACCGGAGGCACCTTGTACCTCGCATATCCATCGATCCCCAAGTACGTCTGGACAATCACCAACCGATTCCCTCCTCTTGGGTGAACAACCCAATCAAGATAATCAGTAATCACCCAAACAATGTGAAGACCTCCGGTCTTCGACCACCGTCTTCATCCTCGATACCACGTCGAATCAGTTACTCAGAATGGGATAAACTCGGTCTTTCTGAATAACTCGCGTATATAATAAACAAGTGTTACACAAACACAACATACGCCTCATTCCAATTCAGAATATTCTTTTATACAAATATTCTTATACTTTGGGAAAGGTTCCCATTAATTTTATCAACGATAAATTCTTTAAATTTATTATTTATTCTCCTTTTGAATATCAATTCAAATTAGTCGGGATTAGCGAACCACACTGAAGTAATCATTTATTTTAATTTCCCAATCCCAACCTATTCATCCCATGAAGTAAAACTGGAAATACAACATATCTAACACCACGGTGTTATCGGTAAATTCAATTACCATTTCACGTTTAAATCTAATTAAAGACTTAACAAACGCCTGGAGCAAAAATGGTGATACTCCTTTCTCAATCACTTCAATCTAGTTAAAGATTCATTAAAACTCCACTTGGTTTTAATCTTCCCAAAAATCAATATTAACGATTGTTTAACTTGGGAAATCACATCCTGTCTTTAACTGGGTTAAAGAACCAATGTCATTTAAAACACGGTTCACGATAAACCCAAAATCACATTTGATATTAAATACAAGGCTCTGAATAGAAAATATATTGGCTTATATTCAATATCAAATTCTACGACCAACAAATATCGTATTGGAAATAACGATATTAATATATCTTTCAAATTTCCATAATAATATATGTATAATCACGAAATCAAACATCAAAATATTCCAAAGACAATTTCGATTCACATCCATTCCAATTCAATTATTAGAAATTCTGGTTATTTTCAAAACCATTTCAAATCCAATTTACTTATTTTAAAAATAAATGGAATTATAATTCTAGTTCAAAACTAGTTCATTTCGATAAAAATCTATTTTTATCTTTTCAATTATGGAATTTATCATCCCAATTCTTCACAAATCATTTCTTATGATTTTACACAAATTATTACTATTTTTAATAATTTTATCAAGGCCCGTACAGTCGATTTCCATCAACGGCCATCGAACAGCACTTACAGCGACCTTTTCCAAATTTGATTTGGACATAATTCCAAATCCATCCATTAGATTTCTAATTTTTAATATTCGTTAGAAAGCTCTTTTCGATACGAACCCAACGTTTCCGGTTTTAGGAGAATCCGACGGTCGGATGTCCCGTAATATCCATTCGAAGTCAATGGTCAAAATTCGTGAACTGCCGTGGCGCGGCGCGTTCTATTCATGCCATTTAATATATATATATATATATATATGATATATTTTTCTTCGATTTCCTTTCAAAACGTATTTTATGAATCGTTTTAAATTTGTTTTCGAAATGATTTCAACTTCATAATCAATTTCAAATCAAAATTGAATATTCCACATCATCGATATGCAAATGATAATATTTTCAAAACTTTATAATTTGAAATCACATTCTTTTCTATATTCGTTATAAAAATGAATAAAACCGATACAAATATCTTTCATGTCGAAATAGCGTCAATCTAATCGACACGACTTTATATATTTCAATAACTTCGTTATTCTATTCAATAAATGAATATTTATTCTATTCAACACAAGAATTTATTTTCTATTCAACACATGAATTTATTTTCTATTCAACACATGAATATATTTTCTAAATTGGAATGAGGCCCAATCAATTACCATATAACGTTTATTATATGGATTCCCTACAACACATGTATATAACAGCAACAATAAATCATCAACTATCATCCAGAGTGCACCACACAACTGCATAAGCATTAAATATAAATAATTAACGCTTACACAGTATGTCAACCCATCGATTGACATACAACTAAATAATCGGGATTAGTCTACGTCAAATATCATCCCAATACCCGTGTGGGATTTCAAATCAACAAACACAGATTTTATTTGTGTAGTTGGGTGATGTGTAAAATTTATCGTCCAAATCAATATCAGTCAAATGTGTATATATAAACAAATCGTCCGATTTGTTTATAAATCTTTATTTTATATCCATGGTAAAAATTATATTTTTAACTATAAAATATTTATTCCATCAACAATCACTTTTCACAACACGACAATCAAACAAACAAGTCATCCATGGTCTGTGGACGACGGGTGTCGGGTGCTGCTAAGCACCGTCTGCATCCTAGTATATATTTCAAACTAGAAATAAAATAAAAGTGAGAAGTTCTCACCTTTGGGTTCCACTCCACCATTCTTTATTTCTGAACGGTTTGGATTTGCCCGATATTCCAACTCAATTATTTCGCGCTGTTCACAATAAAAATCACATTTTTATTCTTCACATATTTTTACAACGCTTCTTTCTATATAAAAATTATATTTTTATATTTCTATTTCTTATATAAAGATCGAATTTTATTTCACTTCATATATAAAAATCTCACCTTTTTATATATAAAAACACCGCCTTTTTATATATAAATATATCGTCTTTACATACATAAAAATATAATCTTTAAGTTGCTAAAAATCATTACTTTATATTTCATAAACAAAAATCATTTTTTTAATAATTTAAAAATCATATTTTCCTACGGTGTTTACATTGTAAAAATCACATCTTTAGTTAATTAAAAATCAAACCTTTTTATTTATAAAAATCTGTTCTTCTCTTCTTATAAAAATATATTCTCTTCATATTTCAAAATCTAATCTTTTCCGCAATAAAAGTTTAAACTTCAAATCATTATTCCTAAAAAATAAAAATTAGATTTTTATGTAAATAAAAATCTAAAAATTCAAATCTTTCTATCATAAAATAAGATAATCTTTTTCAAACTAAAGATCAAATCTTTTTTAAAAAAATCTAGTCTTTTATAAATTAAAAATCACAACTTTGTACATATAAAAAAAATATAAACTTTATAAATAAAAATCTAACCTTTTACAAATAAAGATTCTAACTTTGCATAAACAAAAATCATCAATCGAACAAGCAAAAGAAGAAAACTCACAATTCCACTATGGTCTTGGCAATGGGGGGTCCACAATCGCTGTTTCAGGTCAGAGGGGGTTCCACATCGGAGCTTCGGCAAATGGAGGGCCCACCGACTATTGTCCCTAGCTAATTACCCCAATTTCAGACACAATGGGATATGTCACATAGGCCTATTCGATCGTTACGATCAGTTTTCGTTAAAATCAAAATATAACTCTATATATTGAATTTGAACGCGCATTTCAATTTACTGGGGCCATATACGGACCCTAAAAATTCCCGAAAAATATTTCTAGCTTCGTATTGACGATGCGGTCCTAACAAAACTAATTTCATCGAATTCTCAGATCGTTTGAAAAATGGCCATTTTCTAGTCGATTAAAATTAACTAAAATTGTCAAAACACGTTTTCTTTCGCCACGCTCACATATTAATTCGAAAAATTACGAATTTTTAAACCTAACATCACGGATCCAACAAAAGTGGTTTTGTCGAAAACCGAGGTCGTTTGCAAAATTTCCATTTTTAAGGGCCAGAATTCCATAGCGACTATTCTGAAAATTCAACTGGACATAACTTTTTATTCCCGCTATGAAATTTCAATTTTTCGGATTCGTTGGAAAGATATTCTCAAATAGATTCTAATATTTTTTGTTTCACCAAAATCCGGTTTACTTTGAATCTTGTACAGTCATTTGGAAATTGAAATCGAATTTTGAATCCTGTACAGTCATCCAGAACTCTTCGTCGGTAGGACCCTTTGATATCGTACCATCAATATATAGTTGTATCTTGTTGATTGTTTGATAAATTTCTGCGTGCTAGGATTAGGCTATGGACGCATGGCTTGATGGATGCTAGTTTGGATGATAGAATTGGCTTCTCATGGATAATAGGCATGCAAAATTGTTGTGTTTGCTTGGAATTTAGGGGGCGAAATTCTTAATGAGGGGATAATGTAACAACCCACATTTTACGTATCGGAAGATCATAAAATATTTTTATTTTATTCCCTAAGGGTTGGATCATTCTCATTATTTCATATGTTGCTTAAGGGGATGCGGGACATGTCCAATCAGTTGACTGTTCAGGCTTGGAAAGCATAATGGGTTGAATTGGGGAGGCCCATTAGTGGCCTGGTGGAATCCTATAAATAGGGGGTGAGAGTGGAGGGAATAGGTCTACTTTCCCATTCTCTCATTTGGAGGCATTGATCTCCTTCTTCCTCTAAAACCTTTCCACCATTAAAAATCCAAATCTAAGGAGGGAAATCATAGATGTACATGATTGGAGGCTAGATTTACATCATTTCAAAGGTGAATTCATCAGATCAAGGAGTTTGGTTCGAATTGCTCGCTGTCCGCATTCATAATTCTATTAATTTATCTTGTATTAGAGAATCAGTGAGCGGATTACATCTCTCACTTGGATTCAATAAAGTGTATGGGTAGTAGATCATGTTTTTTAATCAAATTCAAGTGTTTTTCCTTAGATCCATGCATTGGTAAGTTCATTTTCATATAGATCACCCTAGGATCTGATTTAGAAAGTTTAGAAAGGTAATTTCTACGGTATTTCATACGAATGTGGAAGTTAGATTCATGGTTTTTGTTCATATGCATATTTGTGGTTATTTTGGTGAATTTGACATTATCCTTGATGGAATTGTCATATTGATGATATTGTTGATTTCATAACATGCTTGTAATCCTTTTGGATGAATTGGATAAGTTAGTTTCGTTGGATTTATCATTTGGCGAAGTTTTAATCAAAATCGGAGTTGAATTGCAATATGCAGGTTTTTGATCAGACCAAAGTTGGATCGCATCCATGTTGGATCGGACCGAAGTCGGGTCGGACTGAAGTCGGGTCGGACTGAAGTCAGGAAGGACCGTAGCCAGATCAGACCGAAATTAGGCCGGACCGATGTTGGGTCGGACTGAAATTGGGTCGGACCAAAGTGGGTCGGCCTATTCTGGTCAGCCATTTCTGGCCAGCCATTTTTGCCATTTCTGGTCGGACACTTCCGGTGATGATGTGACTTAAAAGTGAATTCAATTGGGAAGTTTGGAAGTGTTGAAAGGTGTTTGTTGTTCATTATATGCAACAAATGGGGAGACAACTCAAGGATGTATTGAGTTCGTGTGAAGTGACAGTTCTAAGGTGTTCTAAGCTAATTAATAGTCGTAATTGATAAAGTCTAGAGAGACGAAGGCCGAGGAATTATCGTTGTCGCAGGTTCTAGCGGACTCACAGAAGAGGTACAATTGAGGGCCAATTGTTGGTTGAGTGCCTTAGGCGTCATGTATGGCCTAGACACGTGTTGAGTATAGCGTGTGGCATGTGTTGAGTATAACATGTGGAGTTTTGCCAGAACCGGGGCATCGTGTGTGGTCCTTGACAATTGACGGCAAATTGTTAGTTAGTCATACGATAACAAGGGTTCCAAAGCAAGGTTGGCGGTGATAGCCAGAGTCAGTCATGGACGTTTGAATGCATGTTGTAATCATGATTGAGTTGCTTTGCCATATATGAATGTATACTTTAATTGCCATGACTGAATTTTTATTCCTTTGGGTGTATGGATTGTAAAGGCTATCACTGTCATGTAGTGGAGAAGGAAATTGAGAGTTCTTCTCTGAAGCTGGGTAGATTAGTTGATTATTTACCCATTCTCATATACTTTACTGATGAAGTTTGTTAGCTGTTTTTTCGCTTACTGAGACTATTGTCTGACTCAAGGTTTTATGTTTCTTCTTATTACCTTGGGTTGTTCATCCGGTTGTGGATGGGCAAACTGAGTAAGGGGTGGCAGGTATTGCTTTAGTGAGGACGACGATGCTGATCGAAGGCAAGTAGGAGGCTCATGTACCAGTTTTATTACTATCTAGTATTTGTTTCCGCTGTTTGCTATTTCTCAAAGTGTTGTAGTGAGGCAAATTGTACAAATACTATTGTTGGTATCCACGTGTATGGGAAATAATTTCTAGTTGTCATGAAAGTTTAGTGTTTTCCGCTTCACTATCATTACCTATTGTATATGTTCTATTATATTTTATCCTTGCGCTTTGAGTTTACGACATGTTTCGTTTATCTACCATACCTTGATGATCGTCCATAACTGCCTGGCACACCTTTCAGCGCATTATTCCTCTTGTATAGTGCGGGGGTTGTGGGCGATCGTCACATTTGGTACAGAGCTCTGGTTAACGATTTTAGCTAAAGTTCTAAGACGTAATCATGTATGAGAGACGTACTTGTAGATTTCAGTTGGATGCTTACTATATATTTTAGCATATATAGTAGTAGCGGTTGTATTCTTTAGCAGTTTTTCTTGGAAATGGCTAATTATTCTAAATTGCTGATTTAGAATGAGTACACGATCATCAAGACACACTGCTATGGAAGCCAATACTGGAGGGGGTAACGGTGGGGCACAAGACTATCCGACCATGTTTAAAGCTATGATTGAAGCATGCCTTCGAAGGAACCCTGCTCCAGTGGCCGCTATGGTTGATGTTGGAGTCCAAGTGCCTGGAGCTGTAGAATTTGCAAAGCTACGCAAAGACTTTTCTTCATTGGGAGGAAAGAAAGTTCAAAGGCACTGATTTAGTTGAATAAGTCCAGAGGTGGATGGATACTTGTGTAAAGATTTTCAAAGACATGGGCATTGATGATGCAACAAAGAGGAAGCTTGCATCAAGGCAGTTATTGGGCAGAGCAATGGACTGGTGGAACTCTGTCACACTTCAGATATTTCATAGGAGTTGTTCCAAGCTAAGTTTGATGAAAAAATTATCTCCATCGTGCAGAAGGCTGTTATGTTTAAGCGGTTCGTGGAGCTTAAACAGAATGGTCGCCCAGTTCTTGACTATATTTCCGACTTCGAGGCTCTGTCATAGTATGCTCGTTCATATGTGGATACTCCTTATCAAAAGAATGATAAGTTTATCTTGGGATTGGATGAGGTATCCGCTTGTGGATTACCTCGACGATAGCTTTCAGACGATCGTCGAGAAGGCTTTGAGGCATGAAATTCTGTTCCCTAAGAAGAAATCTGTTGTTGCACCTAAGGAGGAACAAAAGCCACAGCAGGGTGGTAATAATAAGAAAAGGAAGCACCAACAACAGAAAGGAAAGGATGGCCTAAAGAAGCAGAAAGAAGAAGTGACTTGATTCAATTGTTGGAAGAAGGGCCATTTTACTAGTGAATGCAAGAATCCTAAAGCTGAGAAGAAGTGCTTCAAGTGTGGGAAGCCAGGACATGAGAAGAAAGATTGTCCAGAATCAGCTAAATGGAAGCAAGTGGTTAAGGCGTATGCTTTAGGGGTAGTGCCATCTTTTTCCAAAGATCCTACTGCTGGGGAGAAGGGAAAGGGTGCCATAGTGCGAGGTACTCTTTCTGTTCATGGTGTTTCAGTTCGAGTTTTGTTTGATACTGGAGCATCTCATTCATTCATTTGCAACGAGCTTGTGTGCCGCTTAGGTTTGGAATCCGAGATATGTGATAGACCTTTTGTAGTAACTAATCCAATTGGGGGTTCGTCAAATCTTTGCATGATTTGCCTAGGTCTAGTGTTGTCGAGTCATGGTTGCTCTTTTATGTGTGATTGCTTTGTTCTTAACTTCGCTGGGTTTGGGATCATCTTAGGCATGGATTTGCTCAAAAGGTATGCGGCAAGGGTGAATTGTGGGAAGCTAGAGGTGAGAGTCGGGACGTGGAAGGGCGAAAGGTGTTGATAAAGTGTAAGCGCGAAGAGGGTGTCTTCATAGCTATCCATACTCGCTTGTGATTCCACAAGAAGACTTGTCATCTGTGCTGATCGCTAATGAGTATGAGGATGCCTTTGACGAGGTCAAAAGGTTGTCGTCGCATCGTGAGATCAAGTTTAGGATCGATTTGGTCAAGGCTGTTAGATCAATTATTATGCCTCTTAGGCGGATGGCGCCTGAGGAACAGTGAGAGTTGGAGGTGCAAGTTCATGACCTTCTAAGGAAGGGATTCATTCAGAGAACTATTTTCGAATGGGGTGCACCGGTCGTGTTTGTAACCAAGGCAGATGGCTCATTAAGATTATGTGTGGACTATGTGAGCTGAACAAGGTGACTAAGAAGAACAAGTATCCGTTGCCAAGGATTGATGACTTGTTATATCAGCTTCACGAAGCCAAAGTGTTTTCTCAGATGGATCTGGCAACATGATTTCACCAGCTGAGGGTGGCTAAGGATAGTGTGCCAAAGAATGCTTTTAGGACGTCATCCGGTTTCTTCGAGTGGTTGGTGATGCCATTCGGGTTGACTAGCGCTCCAGCATATTTCGTGGATCTTATGAATAGGGTATTCAGAGATCAGTTGAATAACTTTGTGCTTATGTTCGTGGATGATATTCTGGTTTACTCCAGGAATAAGGAAGAACACAAGACACACTTGAGAATTGTGTTAGAGATCTTAGGTAAGCATCAGTTGAAGGCCAAGTTCTCGAAGTGTCACTTCTGGAAGGATGAAGTGAGGTTCTCAGGTTATGTTGTTTGTGGAAATGGGATAGCGGTTAACCCCGCTAAGGTAGCAGCCATCCAGGACTGGGATACACCTAAGAATGCGATAGATGTTCGGAGTTTCTTTGGGTTGACAGGATATTACTGATGGTTTATCAAGGATTTCTCCAAGATAGCTGCACCATTGACAGGATTAACGAAGAAGAGCCAAGTGTTCACATGGAATGCGAAGTGTGAACAATCGTTCGAAATCCTGAAGGAGAGATTGACCAGTGCTCCTATGTTGACCATTCCAAGTTGGAATGAAGAGATGGTGGTATACACGGATGCACGTTGTACAGGGCTTGGAGCAATGCTAATGCAAAAGGATAAGGTCGTGGACTACGCGAGTCAACAGCTAAAGCCGGATAAGAAGAATTACCCAACTCATGATTTGGAGTTGGCAGCGATTGTGTTTGCTCTGAAGATGTGGAGATATTACTTGTTGAGAGTCCGATTCGAGTTGTTTACAGATCACACGTCATTGAAGTATCTTCTCTCACAAAAGGATTTGAATCTTCGGCAGCAACGATGGTTAGAGTTTCTGGCATCGTATGATTTTGATATAGCCTATACTCCTGGTAAAGGTAACACAGTAGCAGATGCATTGAGTTGAAGACACGCAAGTTTGGGAGTAATGTTTTTGGAATGGAAGAGCCTTGAGTATTTGGCAAGGTTTGATTTCAGTCCAAGGTGTGAGTTGGAACCTGAAATGTTGGCAAGCTTATCGTTAAGACCTATTCCTATCGAAAGGATGGCGAGAGCCAAAAGCAAGATACAAGGCTTGTTGAGTTTATCCAAAAGCTAAAACCAGAAGATAAAGAGTTCGAATTCAATCGAGAAGGTTGGCTTCGAAAGCAAGGGCGATTAGTTGTTCCTGATATTGATGGATTGGGAGATGATGCTCTGAGAGAATGTCATCACTTGAAGTTGACGGTTCATCCCGGTGGTAACACGATGTATCAGGACATGAAGTGAGTCTACTACTAGGAGGGGATGAAGCGAGATATTGGAAAGTTTATTTCCAAGTGCATGAACTGTTAGTTAGTGAAAGCTGAACAGAAGAAGCCGAGTGGTTTGCTTTAGCCATTGGAAGTTCCTACATGGAAGTGGGAACAAGTATTGATGGACTACCTAGAACTAGGACAGGAAATGAAGGGATTTGGGTCATTGTGGACCGCTTGACCAAAAGTGCAAGATTCATTCCTTTCAAGTCGACTAGGACAGCGTATTGAAGCTGGCTGAACTTTATGTGAAATGGATTGTTAGATTCCGTAGCGTCCTAAAAAATATAGTGAGTGATCGAGATCCGTTATTTACTAGCGGATTTTGGAAGAGTTTGCAAGAAGCTTTGGGACCGAGTTGTGCTTAAGTACGACATAGCATCCCCAAACTGATGGTCAGACCGAGAGAGTCAATCGAGTTTTGGAAGATCTCCTAAGAGCTTGTGTGTTGGATTTTGGGGGATCATGGGAAGACCATCAACATCTGGTTGAGTTTGCATATAATAATAGCTACCAGTCTAGCATTAGGATGACACCATACGAGGCGTTATATGATAGACCGTGCAATTCTCTGGCATGTTGGTTAGAAACTGGAGATAAGTTGGTACTTGGGCCAGAAATGATAAAGGAGACCTCAGATTCTATCGAGATCGTTCGACAACGAATGAAGGCAGCCCAAGATCGTCTGAAAAGTTATGCCGTTAAGCGTCGTAAGGACTTGGAATTCGACATTGGCGATATGGTTTTCGTGAAGGTTTCGCCGTTGAAGCATATGGTGAGATTTGGAAGTATAGGAAAGTTAGCTCCTAGGTTCGTTGGACCATTTCCGATAGTCGAGCGAACTGGAAAGCTCGCATATAGATTGGAGTTACCTGAGAAGGTGTCGAGTGTGCATAATGTGTTCCATGCATTGTTTCTATGGAAGTTCGTGCATGATTCGAATGAGGTGGCATCTTTAGAGCGGTATGAAGACCTAGAAGTGGAAACTTGTGAGACCTCGTGAGCTACTTCGTGTTATGGGAAATGACACGAAACATCTTAGGAGGAAGACGGTTAAGCTTGTCAAGGTACAATGGAGTGAAGATGGTGACGATTGTACATGGGAGACAGAAGAGAGCATAAAGGCGACTCATCCAGAACTCTTCGTCGGTAGGACCCTTTGATATCGTACCATCATTATATAGTTGTATCTTGTTGATTGTTTGATAGAATTCTGTGTGCTAGGATTAGGCTATGGACGCATCGCTTGATGGATACTAGTTTGGATGATAGAATAGGCTTCTCATGGATAGTAGACATGCAGAATTGTTGTGTTTGTTCGGAATTTAGGGGGCGAAATTCTTAATGGGGGGAGAATGTAACAGCCCACATTTTACGTATCGGAAGATCATAAAATATTTTTATTTTATTCCCTAAGGTTGGATCATTCTCATTATTTAATATGTTGCTTATGGGGATGCGGGACATGTCCATTCAGTTGGTTGTTCAGGCTTGGAAAGCCTAATGGGTTGAATTGGGGAGGCCCATTAGTGGCCTGGTGGAATCCTATAAATAGGGGGTGAGAGTGGAGGGAAAAGGTCTACTTTCCCATTCTCTCATTTGGAGGCATTGATCTCCTTTTTCCTCTAAAACCTTTCCACCATTAAAAATCCAAATCTAAGGAGGGAAATCATAGATGTACACCATTGGGGGCTAGATCTACATCATTTCAAAGGTGAATTCATCGGATCAAGAGTTTGGTTCGAATTGCTCGCTGTCCGCATTCATAATTCTATCAATTTATCTTGTATTAGAAAATCAGTGAGCGGATTACATCTCTCACTTGGATTCAATAAAGTGTATGGGTAGTAGATCATGTTTTTTTTATCAAATTCAAGTGTTTTTCCTTAGATCCATGCATTGGTAAGTTCATTTTCATATAGATCACCCTAGGATCTGATTTAGCAAGTTTAGGTAGGTAATTTCTACGGTATTTCATACGAATGTGGAAGTTGGATTCATGGTTTTTGTTCATATGCATATTTGTGGTTATTTTGGTGAATTTGACATTATCCTTGATGGAATTGTCATATTGATGATATTGTTGATTTCATAACATGCTTGTAATCCTTTTGGATGAATTGGATAAGTTAGTTTCGTTGGATTTATCATTTGGTGAAGTTTTCGTCGAAATCAGAGTTGAATTGCAATATGCAAGTTTTTGATCGGACCAAAGTTGGATCGCACCCATGTTGGATCGGACCGAAGTTGGGTCGGACTGAAGTCGGGTCGGACTGAAGTCAGGAAGGACCGTAGCCGGATCAGACCGAAATTAGGTCGGACCGAAGTTGGGTCAGACCGAAGATGGGTCGGACCGAAGTGGGTCGGCCTATTCTGGTCAGCCATTTCTGGTCAGCCATTTTTGCCATTTCTGGTCGGACACTTCCGGTGATGATGTGACTTTAAAGTGAATTCAATTGGGAAGTTTGGAAGTGTTGAGAAGTGTTTGTTGTTCATTGTATGCAACAAATGGGGAGACAACTCAAGGATGTATTGAGTTCGTGTGAAGTGACAGTTCTAAGGTGTTCTGAGCTAATTAATAGTCGTAATTGATAACGACTAAAGAGACGAAGGCCGAGGAATTATCGTTGTCGCAGGTTCTAGCGGACTCAAAGAAAAGGTACAATTGAGGACCAATTGTAGGTCGAGTGCCTTGGGCATCATGTATGGCCTAGACACGTGTTGAGTATAGTGTGTGGCTTGTGTTGAGTATAACATGTGGAGTTTTGCCAGAACCGGGGCGTCATGTGTGGTCCTTGAAAATTGACGGCAAATTGTTAGCCGGTCATACGATGACAACGGTTCCAACGAAAGGTTGGCGGTGATAGCCAGAGTCAGTCATGGACGTTTGAATGCATGTTGTGAACATGATTGAGTTGCTTTGCCATATATGAATGGATGCTTTCATTGCCATCGCTAAATTTTTATTCCTTTGGGTGTATGGATTGTAAAGGCTATCACTGTCATGTAGTGGAGAAGGAAATTGTGAGTTCTTCTCTGAAGCTGGGTAGATTAGTTGATTATTTACCCATTCTCATATACTTTATTGTTGAAGTTTGTTAGTGTTTTATCGCTCACTAAGAATATTGTCTGACTCAAGGTTTTATGTTTCCTATTATTACCTTGGCTGTTTACCCGGTTGTGGATGGGCAGACTGAGTAACAGGTGGCAGGTAGTGCTTTAATAAGGACGACGATGCTGATCGATGGTGAGCAGGAGGCTCACGTACCAGTTTTATTATTATCTAGTATTTGTTTCTGCTGTTTGCTATTTCTCTGAGCGTTTTAGTAAGGTAAATTGTACAAACACTATTGTTGTTATCCATGTGTATGGGAAATACTTTCTAGTTGTCATGAAAGTTTTGTGTTTTCCGCTTCACTATCATTACCTGTTTTATATATTCTATTATATTTTATCCTTGCACTGTGAGTTTACGACAGGTTTCATTTATCTACCATACCTTGATGATCGTCCATAACTGCCTGACACACCTTCCAACGCATTATTCCTCTGTATAGTGCGGGGGCTGTGGGCGGTCGTCATAGTCAATATCTTTTCTGATATTATAATAGTGTCTAAATACAAATAAATATCAATCTAGCAGAATGCTTGCATCTCACGCTCAACATACATAGTATACAATCAAAACCGCGGGCTTTTATTGGAGAATGGATTTCTATAGCAAGGTATGGGAAACCACCTTTCCAACAATGTACCTTCGAAGGTGAATACATTGAGGCTCACCAAGAACATCTTGCAACCCAGGCTAAACATGACCCGCCCCTCACTTCACTTGAGAGTACAAAATTTATCATCACCACGGTTGGAGACCAGCCAACCGAACCATTAGCATGCATTCAAAAATTAAAATGGACATCCGAAGGCATTTGATTTCTCCGGATCAGTTAATGATATACCCTTTTGATGGGTGTAACCCACATAGCTATGCGACCTACCCGATTTTTACCATTCCCGGTTGATGAGGCTTCAGGTTAAACGTATTCTTTTGGAACATCTGGTCACCATTCACTTTGAATGCCATATCGTCAAACCCGTCATACCAATGATTGATTTTCTAAACATATTACTGGTATAATAATCTAAGAGAAACAAATTCTTTTGCCACCAAATTAATACCTTTAAGAGGTCGACCGTACATGATTATTTAAGCATATTCTGTCAGATATTTGTCCATACAAGTCATCCAGGAACATGATGAACCGAAAGCAACTTCCTGCCACATCCTAGGAATCAACCTATATATCAGTAGCGAGTAGTCCTTGTAATCCATAGATTTCAACCACGATAGAATCACTATTGAAATATCTCCAGGGATCAACCAGAGAAATTCAATAATAGTTCCCCCGCTTTTGAAAATTTACGGTCTTCTATTGCTCCTTGTTGAATAGCATCTTCCATGTATTCATACTTATTGGCCAGAATGGTTTTCGAATATAAATTCGATCCCGGTCTTTCCGTACCAATAATCATATAGGCCAGATTCGATAGTCGGTTATTCAACTATCAAATAAACAATATTCATCCATATACATAAAAAGAATTCACTGATTCAATTCCCAATATCATTTAGCCTCTTTAATTAACTCATCATTAATTAAACTTCTATATTGCCCAATATTTGGAAAACATTTCACTTTTCTTATTCAATGTAAGAATATTCAGTTACTACCATTACACTTCTACGCCATTCGCTTCTCATTGTAATAAGTGAATAAATCTCTCAATATCAATCCCAAAGGCGGAAACCAACATCAGATTGACACCACTGAAGCTACTCAACTCTACCAATGTACAATAGATTCTTATTTCTTAAAAACCATATAATATTTTAGTATATTTTTTTTTAAAACAATATGTATAAACTCTTGATTCTAATGCACATAGAATCCTTTATAAAACTTAGTATAACATATTACAAATCTATTTTTGTTTCATCTTAATAAAACTCCTCTTATTCCTTTGAAAAATCATTATTCTATATTAACCACGTTTACTTAATTTAAGCATTAAGTAAATTTATTATTTAACTTAACCCATCCTTGGGAAAACAATTTACACATACCTTGATTCTATTAAAATGAAATCTCTTATAAAACTTTTCCAACTTGTTTTAATATTGTCACAATAAAACTTCATTCTCACTTGATTATGCAATTTCAAATCGAATACTTATATCTTAACTTTCCTAACCATTTGCTTAAATTTGTAATTCTATTTTGATTCCATGTTTCCACAGTTTAAGCTTCCATTTTATTCCATGAACTATTTAAAATTTATTACTTTATTTACCCGTTAAAATTATTTACAACACATTTAATAAACGTGGGTTTTAACACTTCATCCAATCTTGGATTTTATAAATCCAATCAAATAGAATTCCAATCAGGATTCACTTTAATTTCAATTTAAAACGTAACTTCTTTTAATATGGGTATCAATTCACTTAAAACTTCATTTACAAATAAACGGGGCTTATGGTTTTACCAACCTCCATTGATTTAACTTTTAATTCATCACTTTGATTATTTTTAAATAATTATCAATTTCAATATTTTAAAAATAAAAATGTTATACTTTATTATCAATAATCACTATTCAATTAACTTATACCAAATTTACTTGATAATCCAATTCGGTTAAATTCATTAACTTACTCAACCCAAACATTGATCGTTTGTTATTCAAACTATTCAAATTAGTCCTTCTATTTAAATTAATTAATTAATAATACAACTAATTTAAATAAATCCATTTACTTTGATAATTATTGAATAATAATCCATTTTCAACAATTAATAAAAATTGTTTACTTCATTATTAACATCGCCATTAAATTAATAAATTAATAAGTAATCAATTTCTTCTAACACAGTTGACTTATTCAACTTTAAACATGATTAACTTGTTAATTAATTCCATTAATTCCTTCAGTTTAAACTAATTAATAATATAATTAATTGAAATAATCTCATTTACCCTGGTTATTATTAAATAAATAATAATCAATTCAAAATAATCCCATTTACTTTGATTCTAAAAAATAATAATCTCATTCCAATTTTTAAACACAACGATTCACTTCATTATTAAATATCCCAACAAATCAATTTAACGAAGCGATTCTCATTTAAGAAATTAACTTAGCCAATTCAACATGGTAAACTTGTCACTTAAATTCCATTTAGTCTTTTCTTCAACTTAATTAATAAATTAATCAACTTAATTAAATATCATTTACTTTGATTATAATAAATAATAATCACAATTTACTTTAATTATTATAAATAGTAATCAGTTTCAATTAGTCCTATTTTAAAAATAGTAATAATAATAGTTAATTTAAGTAATCCCTTTTATTTCCTTCTTAAAACAATTTATTCCAGTTACCAGTCGTTAGGTAAATTTCTACTCATCTTCTTATAAACACAAAAGAATTTGCTTTATAAAATTTATTTTTATAATCCCTTAAAGAAAATTACATAAATATTTGTTTATTTTGGAAACCATACTTCATATTTTAATTCATACAAAATTTTGAAAACAATTCAGAATCGATTCCATAAATCTTTTATTATATATCGACGGTGCTTAAAGAGGTAATGTTACTTAAGTACCCAACCCGTGAAATATAATCCAATTTCACATCAAATCAAACATATCAAATCATATTGATAAAAGTGATCAACATTAGTGAGGAATTTTCTGCATCCCATATTTAGTATTCAACATACAATAGAATATCATGAATAATTAACGGTCAATTAACAACACAATTTAAACATCCAATTACTAAATTAAATACATTTATTTTTAATAAACGTAACCAATAAGGTAAGTTACCTTAATTGGAAATAATTGTTAAAAATAACGATTTTTATTAGATTTTAAATTAAACAACCATTTAACTTAAATAATATATAAAAATTTTGAGTAAACAACCAAACAATCATCAATCAGTAAATAAATAGCAACCATAGCACACAAATATTAAAAACCCAACTTTAAAATATAAGTGGAACAGCTGAGTGATTTTAACTCAGCTTGGATTTATTCGTTGATTAAAATGATTTGTTTTTAATAAAATTAAACATGTGTTTAATTTTATCAAAATTTCCAGTAGCTTCCAGCGTTGACCAAATGTAACAACCTGTAATTTTATAACATGTTAAAGTCACAAATCAAGGCAGAATTAAATTTTAAAACAAGAATCACGGGAAACGGGTTGCGCCGTTGCGTTCTTCTCGGAATTCTACATGAAATCGAGTCTGAGTTTTTGAAAATCGGAGTATGTATGACCAAGATACGACCCTCCGAATTTTCAGGAATTTAAATAATATAAAACAGCTCGAAAATAAAGCCAGAAATTCGAAATTCAAACCCAGAGAAGGCTGGCGGGAAAATTTCCGCCCATGTACCCAGGTCGACTAGGGAGTCGACCCCCCCCCCCCCAGCCAGGTCGACTGGGGTGTCGATCTCCCCATGACCAGGTCGACTGGGGAGTCGACCTGGGGGTCGACCTGCCTCCCGAACCCACTTCTTGAACCAGATGTATCCTGATGTATTTAGACTTGTTTCGTGGCCAGATTCGTCTGCCTAACCCAATATAAACTCACCCCTAGCGTCATTCTCTCCACACCATTTCATTCTTTCCTTATGCTGCTTCTGAGATAATCTAAACAGTAAGATAAAAAGGAAGAAAAAGGACTGCTTCTTCTCCATCAAGACTACGCTTAGAGATTTTCAAATTGGGGGATTTCAATTAGAACACGATCAATCAAATAGAGATTCAACAATCAAATTCTGCTTTCTAATTCTCGATCCACGCACTGTAAGTTCGAGTTACCTTTAGATAAAAGCTGTAAATTTAATATCCATGTTGTAAATTGGAATTGGATCTATGTATGGTAATTGATTCGTATCTATTATTGTTCATCTTGGATCTTGACTTTCGTGAATATTGCTTTGGACCTATTCATGTTGTAAATCAAACTCTCTCGTGTCTATAACCTTAACATGCCTATGACATTGAAACTATTGTTAATGGCCAAGGACTATGACTGTGAACATAAGACTACGCCTATGCCTATGACTGAGAACATAAGATTATGCCTATGACTGTGAACATAAGACTATGCCTATGACGGTGAACATAAGACTATTGCCTATGACTATGACAAGGACAATGGTGCTAATCACTTATGACTCTTGACTATGAGAATTATTACCTATGATTATGAACATAAGGCTATTATCTATGACCATGACTTTGAAACTATTACTGTTAATTGCCTATGACTATTGCGTAGAACTATTTTGGATAATTAACCATGACTATTGTGATTAATCGCTTATGGTTCTTAATTATGAGATTTCTACCTATGACCATGACTACGACTATTGGGGTTAATTACCTGAAACTATTATAGTTGATTGTTCATGCCCATAGTTGAAACCCATGTTGAACACCGAATTTGCAGTTTGTTGGATCTCATACCTCGGGTGTGACTTGCTTAGTTTATTCGCTATTATGTACGAAAAAATCATTGGATCCATTATCCTTGTATTTGGCTTGCTTTCACATACCTATTCTTTTATGTAAAGTTTTTATCAGGACTATCGCCTTATTTTGCTAGATTTGAAAACCCTGTTAATTTCTATATGCCAGTGATGTTGTAACCGATTATCTCAAGTCATATCATGCCAGTCTTGTAATCTCTTTTATCGCTTTATGCTTGTCCCTTCTGCCTATCATAGTTTTGATGTTATTCCCTTTATCTCTAGAATTAGATTTGCTTGTAATTTAGGTCGATTAACGTTTACATGCGATGGGAATACGATTTGGGTAGATTAGGCAAAAACATGAACCGGTTATGAACATGAATTATGAACTTGATAATAGGCAAAACTTGAAACATGAACATTGTTATAACTTGAATCTGGATGTGGGCATGAAACTTATCCTTGAAGCTTGACATGAACTTGACATGAAACTTGAACATGGTCATGACACTAGAATGAACTTGAAAATGGCCAACTCGAGGTTGGGTTGAGTTTGTAGTGTAAATCTACCCGGTACCGCCTGACAAATCTAGTTACTGTAAACAATAGGATCCAATGTGAGTAGATGGTCATATCGCACTTGAAACCCGAGGTTAGACTGAGTTGTGGTGTAAATCTGCCCGGAACCGCCCGGCATATCCAGTGACCACAACAACATGTCTAATATGAGAGGTTAGGGTGCATTAATAAATTAATGCCACATGATAGGGTTAAGTCATGAACATGAAAGACAACACTTAACCAACTTGAAATATGATTGGTAGGGTTAGCTCATGAACTTGAACGACAACACCTAACCAACTTAACACGTGAATGGTAGGGCTAAGTCACGAACTTAAATGACAACACTTAGCAAACTTGATATACTAGACTGATGGGGTTAAGTCTCGAATTTAAATGACAACACTTAACCTACTAGACGGAAACCCTAGTTACGCGGTCCGTTTCAGCAGTAACCCATTAGATGTATCATGGTACCCTGGAACTAGGCAGGGTGGGGCACGATTACTTGGCTGATTGTAAGCGACCAGAACGAGAGCTGTGTGGGTGCGCCAGTGTAGGTTCTAACGGAGTGCGGGCATGCACACACTCCGGAGCAGAAAAAGCAGGCATTGGGCATCAGTAGGTTTATTTGTGCATTCTTGATTCGTGTCGGTGGTTGGCACCATAGGGCTTGATACACTCTATGGTTGACCTAGCACAGGTGACTACATTCGTGATTGGGGGCGTATGACACAAAAACACAACGAGCTAGAACTTGTAGGGAGCCGATCGATTAGTGGATCGTTCCGTTGGACCCAGTAATGGGTCATTCACGATTTTGGGCCCAGGGATCATTTCATGATTAATACTTGACATGGGTTGGGCTACTAGTACAGTTTGTGCAGCGGACCTTGAACATGCGATGCTATACTTGACCTATACTTCATTCATCATGTTATCTTAGTCTATCTTATCCATCTTGACATCGTACTTATGTTTACTTTCAGTTTATACATGTCATGTTACCTTTACCTGTTTTTATGTGGAAAGTCACTTGGACTTACCAGACTTTATGACTGACCCGTTTTCTTTTGCCTCTTTTTCTTTCGTTTCCCCCCAGGTTCTCAGGGAGGAAACCCTAGCACTTAGCTTGGATTCTGCTTGCTTTCCGTCAGCTCATGTACGGTTTGGTCTTGAGCTATGCTATGGCTGCACGTCTGCTATTTTTGGGGAATAATTTACTTTTGTTATTTTAAGTTTATGCTTCTTTATTTAGAACTTGATGTAATGGAATAATGGCATCTTGTACTTTGGATACATGAGGTTTTGTCTCTTTTCTTGAAAGTAATAAGATCTGTTTTTTAATTTCTACCGCTGCTTTATTTATGTTCTGTCTTGTGATATCTCTGTGTATGTTTACCTAGATAATGCTCCACCAAAACTAGTGCATTCCCTTTGTGAGTGACCCTAGCAGAGCTGGGGTGTTACACCAAACAAGCTCCAAAACGTAGTCTTTTCTAATACGATCCAATTGTATCCTGCTTTGTCAAAAACGGATTTCGTAAGAAATAGTTATGATAATTATAAGTCACTACATATTTTCTAATTAAAATTAAACTAAATTTTCTGATTTTCATTCGGGCCTTACTTAAATAAACTCAGCCCGGTTTGCACGTTCATCTGGCCCGCTTCTTTATTTCTTCACCCAGGCAAAATAAAAGTTGCGATCCCTTCTTCTTGTGTTTTTTCACGGAAGTCGACCTGACTACAAATCCACGCTACCGCTTCCACTGGCAACCGGACCTCGGCCTACCCCACCACCCGCTTTGCCATCGACCTGCCATTCTACGCCAGCCGGTTCCACCATCCATCGCACCTTGTAGCTCCACCACGATGCTAGAACGTGAAACACACACATCTCCGTTCAAGCCAGAAATACGCCGCCTACACTCTACCTTAGCCTTCGCTGCCACCGCCGCTCGATCGGCCAGACTCCAAGCTACCTTCAGACCTCTAAGCCCCAAACACCCCTTATCAGCCAGTATTTGTCCAAAATTAGACACCCCATAAAAACAACAAATCGCTACTTTAACAAACCGTCGCGGCCTCCTCCGACCACCGGACCACCACCATCGGCGTCTTCCCTGCACCCATATCTCCTTCAGAGAACTCAAGCTAACTCGGCTTCCATAAATCGTTAAAAAGCCAAGACTAAACACTGCTCAAAACGCAAAACTGGATCTAAGATCGTCCACCATCGTCACCACAACCCAACGTACAATACTAGATTTTGGCCATGGGTCCCTCTATCCATCCTCTACATATTCTCAGTTGGAATCTCGGATTGAAACTCAATGTATTTGAAGTTATAAATTTTTGTTTGAAAATGATTTGGTTTTTGCAAAATGGGAAGAAGGAATGAATGAGGAGGTCATTATATAGGGAAGGTTACCATGATTACAACATATACTTGGGGCTGAAGTAGTTTGGCTATGGAGAAATGATAGTTTGGTTGGCAAGTAAAGTGATTTTGATTTTAATATGATTTTCTTTTAAATTTATTTAATAATAGTTGCATTAATACTATATAAATTTTACGTTTAACGTTTGTGCCGCCACACACGATCTTCAAACACGATGAAAATTGACAAACTGCTACCTCTTGACGATACGGTCCCAATGAAATTTGTTTGGTCGAATTCCGACTCCGTTTGGAAAAATAGCTTTATTTTAATTTAGATTTATTTATCGGTTCACGTTTAAATTATAAATTATAAATTAAATCCAAAATAATAAATTAAGAATAATAAATATTATTATTATATATGTTCAAATAAAACAATAAATCACTTCCGATATAACAATATATAAAATTACAACTTAAAATTAATATTTTTGAATTAAACGAATTTAAAATATATAGGAATTCCTTTAAAATAAATTAAATAAACGATATAATTTATTAACGAATTCCATAGCGACTATTTCAAAATTTGATTTGTACATAACTTACAATATATACGATAAAATTCTATAAACAATTAGATCCCAATGTTTTTTGTTTCATAGGGCTTATAACAGATTTTGTATAATCAATTGAAGTTCAAAACTCAATTTTATGAACTACCGCGACATTTCGAGCTCGTTTTATATTAATTATAAATATAAACATTTATTTGTCGCTTGATTAAAGAATTCAATATTAAAAATCCGTAAATAATCCAAATAAAATAAATTTATATATTTGACTTCAAATACCTGAAAAATCTGGGTCGTTACAATCTTCCCCCTTAATAGAATTCCATCCCGGATATTACTAAGTAAAGAAAAATAGTCCAAACCCAAATATTTTAAAAATAATTATTTAAAAATATTCTAATTCTTGGAAATTTTTAAAAAACTCGCCAGCACCTCCTTTGTACTATTTGATCTAAATAATTACAACTGCCACTCCTGGTCTCATATTGTTCAGAAGAAAACAAAGCTAAGCGGCTACTCAACTCATGGGGTAAAAATCAATCAACCAACCAATAATATTAAGGTTTACCTATTTGTCGGGCAACTAAACTCTAATCATTAAGCAAAGCGCTAACTGCTCTTCCTTCTTCCAACTTGCACTAACTCTATATAATGCAATTGACCAATACAGGGTTAAACCATTTAGTTTTATTTCATATTGATTATATTCAAATTCATTATGTTGGAATTTATTTCTTAGTTTTCAATTCATTCTCAACAGTTGAAGAATTTTATTATACAACCAATCTATCTTCTAATAAACAAATAATCAACAGTCAACATAACCAAATTATTCCATTTTCCTTTTCAAATTTATTTTAACTTAGTTAAAGTTAAATTCTGGTTAATTTAATCATATATTTGAACTCCTTTTTACAAATTCAATATTTAAAATTCTCTTTGGGTTTAATTAAACCCTTCATATTTACAATCTCATTTGAATTCCCATTCAAATCAATCAACAAAACAATATCAATAATTTTGAGAAAAATTATTTATTTTCTATATAAAAATATAACTTGGGTAAAATTATTTCATTTACCCTCTTTACAAAACAATATCGTGTCAATTGTTAGTTCAACTTGAACCGATCAACAACACAATACAAAACAGTTGTATATAAAAAAAAATACAAATACGCTCTCTCATATATACACACTCAAACTCAATCTAGGGTACTACTAACTCCATCTCTATCGAGTTATGCCGCCGAGCCAAGGTTATTACTAAACCATTGCTCGGATACCATTGTAACATACTGACTTTTCCGTACCCTTTGAGTTGACAGTCACTCTCACGTCCAACCTAATTTGCACAAAAAAGCAGATAGTTATTAGAAAGAAGATAGAGGGTGAGATAAGAAAGAAAGAAATACTAGAATAGAAGAAGAAGAAACACTAACACAATGCGGATTCTCACATCGCAGCGGAACAAAATATAATATAGAAACAAATCTTTTCTAAGAGCTTGAAATAAAATTAACAATCATCAGAGTTCATTACACATCTGGACAGTTATAATAACCTGTCCTCATATACAATCACACAGCAGAATAATATTAAATATGTCTGAACTCCTCCAGTACGTCTTCTGAAATTTGTAGCATCCAAACCTGGACCTATACAATCCGGTCTAACCCGAGCATTACAAACGACAGGTCAGTCTGGTGAACAAGAGTGAGAAAACACACTAAGTTTAAAGGTTTCACACAATTAAAGTCAAAATCTTTTTGAAAGAAAAGGATAATCGTAAGACCAAATCCACACATAAATATGGACGGTTTTTACCTTACGATAACCCAAAACATTTCCGAAGTCAATATCTTTTCTGAAATTATGATAGTGTCTAAATACAAATAAATATCAATCTAGAAGAACGCTTGCATCTCAAGCTCTACATACATAGTATACAATCAAAACCGCGGGCTCTTATTGGAGAATGGATTTCCATTGCAAGGTATAGGCAACCACCTTTATGGCAATGTATCTCCATCGATGAATACATTGGGGTTCAACAAGAACATCTTGCAACCCAGGCTAAACATGACTGGCCCCTCACTTCGCTTGAGAGTACCGAATATATCGTCATCACGGTTGTAGGCCAGCCAATTGAATCGATAACATACATACAAAAATAAAAAGGGACCACCGAAGTCATTTGATTTCTCCAGATCAGGTAACGATATACCCTTTTGATGGGTGCGATCCACATAGCCATGCAACTTACCCGATTTTTACCATTCCTGGTTGATGAGGCTTGAGGTTATACGTATTTTTTGGGAACAATTGGTCACCATTCACTTTGAATGCCATGTTGTCCTGTCAAACCACTGATTGATTTCCTAAACATATTACGGGTATATTAAGCTAAGAGAAACGAATTCTTCTGTCACCAACATAATACCTACAAGAGGTCAACCGTACGTGATTATTTAGGCATACTCTATCAGACATTCGTCCATATAAGTCAGCTAGGAATAGGATGAATCGAAGGCACCTTCGTACCACATCCAAGGAATCACCCTATAGATCAGTAACGATTAGTCCTTGCAATCCATAGATTTCAACCACGACAGAATCACTATTGAAATATCTTCAGGGATCAGCTAGAGAAATTCAATAATAATTCCCTCGCTTAAGATAATTTATGGTCATCAATTTCTCCCTCTTGAATAGCATCTTCCATGTATTTGTAATTATTGGTCAAAATGGTTTTCAAATATAAATTCGAACCGCTGTCTTTCCGTACGAATAATCGCATAGGTCACATTTGATAGTCTGTTATTTAACTATCAAATAAACAATATTCATCCATATACATAAAAAGAATTCACTGATTCAATTCCTAGTATCATTTAGCCTCTTTAATTAACTCATCATTAATTAAACTTCTATATTGCCCAATATTTGGAAAACATTTCACTTTTCTTATTCAATGTAAGAATATTCAGTTACCATTACATCTACGCCATTCTCTTCTCATTGTAATAAGTGAATAAATCTCTGAATATCAATCCCGAAGGTCAAAACCAATATCAGATTGACACCACTGAAGTTACTCAACTCAACCAACGTATAATAGATTCTTAATTCTTAAAAACTATATAATATTTTAGTATATATATTTTTAAAACAATATGTATAAACTCTTGATTCTAATGTACATAGAATCCTTTATAAAACTTAGTATAACATATTACAAATCTATTTTCGTTTCATCTTAATAAAACTCCATCTTATTCCTTTGAAAAATCATTATTCCATATTAACCACGTTTACTGAATTTAAGCATTAAGTAAATTTATTATTTAACTTAACCCATCCTTGGGAAAACAATTTACAAAAACCTTGATTCTATTAAAACGAAATCTCTTATAAAACTTCTTCAACTTGTTTTAATATTGTCACAATAAAACTTCATTCTCACTTAATTATGCGATTTCAAATCGAATACTTATATCTTAACTTGCCTAACCATTTCTCTAAAATTTATAATTTTATTCTGATTCCATGTTTCCACAGTTTAAGCTTCCATTTTATTCCATGAACTATTTAAAGTTTATAACTTTATTTACCCGTTAAAATTATTTACAACACATTTAATAAACGTGGGTTTTAACTCTTCATCAGATCTTGGATTTTATAAATCCAATCAAATAAAATTCCAATCAGGATTTACTTTGATTTCAATTTAAAAAATAACTTTTTTTAATATGGGTATCAATTCACTTAAAACTTCATTTACAAATAAACGGGGCTTATGGTTTTGCCAACCTCCACTGATTTAACTTTTAATTCATCACTTTGATTATTTTTAAATAATAATCATTTTCAACATTTTAAAAATAAAAATGTTTTAATTTATTATCAATAATCCTCATTCAATTAGGTTGTAACAAACTTACTTGATAATCCAATTCAGTTAAATCCATTAACTTATTCAACCCAAACATTGATCATTCGTTTCATTCTAATTAGTCCTTCTATTTAAATTAATTAATTACTTAATAATATAATTAATTCAAATAAATCCTTTTAATTTGATTATTATTGAATAATAATCCATTTTCAACAATTAATAAAAATTGTTTAAACATCTCCATTAAATTAATAAATTAGTAAAATAATCAATTTCAGTTAACACAGTAGACTTGTTCAACTTTAAACATGATTAACATGTTAATCAATTCCATTAATTCCTTTAATTTAAATTAATTAATAATATAATTAATTGAAATAATCTCATTCTCTCAAGTTATTATTAAATAAATAATAATCAATTTAAAATAATCCCATTTACTTTAATTTTAATAAATAATAATCTCATTTCAATTTTTAAACACAACGGTTCACTTCATTATTAAATATCCCATCAAATCAATTTAACAATGTGATTCTCATTTAAGACATTAACTTAGCCAATTCAACATGGTTGTCACTTAAATTCCAATTAGTCATTTATTCAACTTAATTAATAAATTAATTAACTTAAATAAATATCATTCACTTTGATTATAATAAATAATAATCTCAATTTACTTTAATTATTATAAATAATAATCAATTTCAATTAGTTCTTCTATTTTAATAATAATAATATTAATTAATTTAAATAAACCCTTTTTTTTAAACAATTTATTCCAGTTATTAGTCGTTAGGTAAATTTCTACTCATCTGCTTATAAACACAAAACAATTTGCTTTATAAAATTTATTTCTATAATCCCTTAAAGAAAATTACATAAATATTTGTTTATTTTTGAAACCACACTTCATATTTTAATTCATACGAAATTTTGAAAACATTTCATAATCGATTTAAAATCGATTCCATAAGTCTTTTATCATATATCAATGGTACTTAAAGAGGCAATGTTACTTAAGTACCCAACCCGTGAAATATCATCCGATTTCACATCAAATCATATTGATAAACGTTGTCAATATCAGTGAGGATTTTTCTGCTTCCCGTATTCAGTATTCAACATACAATAGAATATCATGAATAATTAACCGTCAATTAACAACACAATTTAAACATCCAATTATTAAATTAAATACGTTTATTTTGAATAAACGTAACCAATAAAGTAAGTTACCTTAACTGGAAATAATCGTTAAAAATAACAATTTTTATTTCATTTAAATTAAACAACCGTTTAATTTGAATAATATATAAAAATATTCAGCAAGCAGCCAAACAATCATCAATCAATAAATAAATAGTAACCATAACACACAAATATTAAAAACCCAACTACTAAAATATAAGTGGGACAACTAAGTGAGTTTAACTCACCTTGGATTTATTCGTTGATTAAAACGGTTTTCTTTTAATAAAATTAAACACATGTTTAATTTTATCAAAATTTCCAGTAGCTTGCAGTGTTGACCGAACAAGCTCCAGAACATAGTTGTTAGACCAAAAAGTGGTCCTAACACCTAAATTATCTTGATTTGTATAAATTTAAAGCTAGAGCTGAAAGAAAATGAAATAAACACCCCAGATTTATTGTAGTTCGGCGTTAAAGAGCCTACGTCCACTTTATATGATTTTGATTATACGTTTGAATGCAAGTACAATCACAACTTTCTCTGTAATAACCCGGAAATTTGAGGCAATTTAAAAATTTTATTTTGGCAATTTTAATGAATTTTGATTATTTAGAATGAATTATTTTAAATAATAACGACAAAAAATTTATTTTCGACGAAGTTAAAACGAATAAATTTATTTTAATTATATAACGAGCCTGAAATGGCGCGGTAGTTTGAAATTTCGATTTCGAATTTCAAATGAATATACAGAATTCGTTTTAAGTCGGAATTGGACGAAACCAGAAATATCTAAATTTGTTTAACGATATCTTTATAACGGATGTAAGAAACTGAGATTTTACTTTAGAGGTTGAGAGATATACCCAGTTTAAAATTCAGAAAAGTCGCTGTGGAATTTATATATTTTTAAATATATATAAAGGCCTTTGAAATTGGAAATTTTGCAAATGACCTTCGTTTTCGACGAAACCACTTTTGTTGGATCCGGATGTCAAAATATTGCTAGGTTTCAAAATTTATAATTTTCTGAATCAATATATGAGCGTAGCGAAATAAAACGCGTTTGACCAGTTTCAGTCGATTTTAATCGACTGGAAAATGGCCATTTTTCAAACGGTCTCGGAATTTGAAAAAATTAGTTTTGTTAGGACCGTATCGTCAAAACGAAGCTAGAAAATATTTTTTGGTAATTTTTAGAGCCCGTATGTGGCCCAGGTAAATTGAAAGCTACATTTAAAATTGAAAATATAGATTTATATTTTAATTTCAGTGAAAACTGAACGAAACAGCCGAACTGGCTTGCGAAACATATCCCATTTTGTTCAGAATGAGGGTATTTGGCTAGGGCCGACACTCGTTGGAGTTCATTTGGGGTTCAGAGGCGAAATTCACATTATAGATATAGATAGAATTAAAATATTAATAAAAATTTATATAAATATTTTCCATTTCTTAACCCTGGGGCATTACTTCCTCCAGCCGCCGATCAAAATAAAGGGTCACAGATGCTCAAAAATTCAAACCCGAAATTCACTTAATCCAAATCGAATTCCACTCCAACACCAAAACAAAAGTCGTAGAACGTTTAGAGATCCTCCAATTAAGACCGATGTGATCAAGATTAACGCGATGTGGAGCTCCAATTCCTTGCTCGAAGTGGCTGAGTTCGAGGCTGATTTCCAGACCATCGGAGGGACCGAGTACGGTGTTGTGGTGAGTGGAGGTGGCGGGCGCGAAGGGTTTCAGCGTGGGGGGTTCTGATCGATGCGGAAGGGCTTCTACTGGCGATGGCGGTCGGATTCCTCCATCGAGCCATGAGTTAGAACGTATAGATGATGGTGAAATTATTAGAAAAGGTAATCTTTTTATTTATCTGCTAAGAATATAAATAACTTAGTTATTTTCAGAAATTTTAATAGATAGAAAAAAATTCAGTTTTTAACCTATATAAAATATACTTTGCTTAGAAAATAAAATATACTTTACTTTGAAAAATAAATACACATGATTTTGAAAATATAAATATCTTTGATTTAAAAGATAAAATTGGCATTTGTTTTTAAAAATATATAAACATTGTTTTTATATATATACTTTGTTTTTAAAGTAGAAAAATAAACCTTGTTTTGGAGATAAAAATATACCCTGTTTTGAAGATAAAAGTATACCTTGTTTTGAAGATAAAAATATACCTTGTTTTTGAATATAAAAATATACATCGTTTGTAGATAAAAATATACGTTTTTTTTTAAATATAAACAACATGGTTTTAGCAAGAAAAAATATATGATTTTTAGTTAGATAAAAATATATAAACATCATGTTAAAAATTCGATATTTATATGTTGAATAGCGAAGTAAAAAATCAATTTTTATAGATTGAGTAGCGAAGTAAAATTCGATTTTTATATATTGAATAGCGAAGTAAAAATTCGATTTTTATATATTGAATAGCAAAGTAAAAATTTCGATTTTTACGTATATGAAGTAGCGATGTAAAAGTAAGATTTTAATACATGAAGTGTTATAATAAAAATGAAAATTTTATTATAAATTTAGCGTTATTAAAAATGTGGTTGTTAATGTAAATTGCGTGAAACAGACTGCGTTGGAGACACGATGAAGATTTCCTACATAAGAAGAGTCGAGGCGTTTGGTTTAGCATATCGGTGAGAACTTCTCATCTTTAATTTAATTTTCTAGTTAAAATATATAATAGGATGCAGACGGTGTTTAGTAGCACCCGACACCCGTCGTCCACAGACCATGGACGGCTTGTTTGTTTGTTTGATTTTGATGTGTAGTTGATTGTGTGATGTGGAATGGAATAAAATATTTATAAAAGGAAATAAATATTTATAAACAAATCGGATGATTTGTTTATATACACTGATTTGACTGATATTGATTGGGATGATAAATTTTACACATCGCCCAACTGCACAAATAAAATATGTGTTTGTGGATTTGAAACTCCACATGGGTATTGGGATGATATATGACATACACTAATCCCAATAATCAGCTGTATGTTGATCGATTGATTGACAGACTGTTATAAGCGTTAAATATTTATGTTTGATGCTTATACAGTGTAGAACGCACTTTGGATGATGGTTGATTGTTTGTTGTCATTGATGTATACACGAATTGGATGAAATCCATATAACTGAAATTATATGGTAATAGACTGTGTCTGATTCCAGTTCAGAATGATCAAATATTTTAAAATAATATTCAGTGAATATTGAAATGTGAAGCCGTGTTAAGTAGTTAAACGCCATTTTAACACGAACGAGAACTTTATCAATTTTATTTGTTTTTAATGAATATTGAAAAGTGATTTCAATAATCGAATATTTGAGAAAATGAATTTGAATGGAATATTTTTAGAAAATAAATTCGAATTGAATTGAATAGAAAACGAATTCAAATCGAATTGAAATTGAATTGAACAGGAATTCAAATCGAATTGAAATTGAATTGAACAGGAATTCAAATCGAATTGAAATTGAATTGAATAGGAATTCAAATCGAATTGAAATTGAATTGAATAAGAATTCAAATCAAATTGAAATTGAATTGAATCGAATTGAAATCGAATTGAAATTGAATTGAAATCAAATAGAAATGAATGTAAAAAGGAATTTATAAAGGAAAATTCAATTTTGATTTGAAATCGAATAAGAAGTTGAAATCATTTTGAAAACGAATTTAAAACGATTTATATAATAAGTTAAAAAGAAATCAACGAAGTATATATTATATATTATATATATAATATAATGGCCTGAATAGAAAACGCGTCGCGCTGCGGTAGTTCATGAATTTCGACCATTGACTTTGAACAGACATTACGGGAGATCCGATCGTCGGATTCTCCTGAAACCGAAACCTTTGGGTTCGTATCGAAAAGAGTTTTCTAATGAATATTAGAGATTCGAAATCTAATGGATGGATTTGGAATTATGTCCAAATCAAATTTGGAAAAGGTCGCTGTAAGTGCAGTTCGATGGCCGTTGATGGAAATCGACTGTACGGGCCTTGATAAAATTACTAAAAATAGTAATAATTTGTGTAAAATCATAAGAAATGATTTGGGAAGAATTGGGATGAAAAACTCCATATTTGAAAAGATAAAAATAGTTTTTATCGAAATGAACTAGTTTTGAACTAGAATTATAATTCTATTTATTCTTAAATAAATAAATTGGATTTGAAATGGTTTTAAAAGTAACTAGAATTTCCAATAATTGAATTGGAACGGATTTGAATCGAAATTGTCTTTGGAATGTTTCAATGTTGGATTTCGTGATTATACAGATATTGTTCTGGAAATTTGAAAGATATATTAATATCGTTATTTCCAATACGATATTTGTTGGTCGTAGAATTTGATATTGAATATAAGCCGGTATATTTTCTATTTAGAGCCTTGTATTTAATAACAAATGGGATTTGGGTTTGTCGTGAATGCTGTCTTCATTAACACTGTTCTTAAGCCCAGTTGAGAAAAAGATTAAATCTTTGTATTTATATTTAATGAAGTGTACCAATTAAATAATATTTATTTGGAATTGAATTGGTATTGATTTTGGGGTTTATCGGTATAACGACCGGAATCCCGCTCGATCCGAATCAGTCGCTAAACCGACCAAGACCGTTCAAAACCCCTGATTGTTTTGAGAACACGACAAATTAGAACGCAGACAGAAGAACATTTCATTGTTAATTGCAACAATTCCATCAGAATACAAGAATATACAGAGTATGAATAAATATTACACAGAATATATTAGAGATTTAAATACATCGCAGCGGAAAATAATACAAAACACAACTAGAAGTAATACACGGATACAGAGCTTTCCGAGTATCGTTCCAGCTGTAAACCAGGATCCTGTGAATATAAATCTGCAAAACCAAAACTACTTGCTGCCCGTTTCAAAATAAGGGCACCCAGAGTTTAGGTAAAAACAATAAACTCCAGGTCAGTCATGTGATCGGTGTGAGAACTAAAATAGTTATTAATCTTTATTTTAAAGTTAGGTAAATCAAGGGACCACGCCGTATAACACGGAACGGGTTTTCTCTCAAGAATATCAGTGCATAAAACAACAGCGCAATGCTAAATAAAGAATGATGAAGCTATTATAAGACCCAGGTCCCATCACACAATTCAACACAAGCCAGAGGATAGGATTTTACCTTATAATAGCCAAAGAATGCTTGATAGGTTTAAAAACAGATTATTTTGATATTACTATAAGTGTATAGCGTCAACAAAAATTCAATCATAAATATCAATAATAGACGGCATGGGTACCATATATCATGTCGCCATACTAGGCTCTACAATCAAAACCACAAATATCACGTATTGGAAGTTGGATTTCCATCTGTGAACCAAGGCAAGGGATCATCCTTACCGAATTCGAGACAACCTAGCCCATGTCTCAGGGACAGAAAGCATCGACCCTTAGGAGCTACAGGGCCGGTCCACCGATGTGGATTAAAATGCCTGAACACTGGGTTTCCCTGCCCTTTGGGGCGTAAATGAGCCAACGAATGGCTCCATCGGACCCGGATCGTCTGATCAAACTGAGGCGCCTCGCAACAGCAACAACCACACAGGTGAAAAGTATATAAATGTCAGCCATTTTAAGCACTGACACCACCACTAGCTAGAAAGAAACGCATGCCCTCCCTGGATCCTTCTCCCGTTTCTGGTTCACAACCGGGGTGTGAGGCTCGTGAATCAACGCTACACAAAGCTATGCCACATAGGCGGTGCTTTGATCATCAACCACAAGACTCTGCTTTTCAACAGAAGCCTTGATCATATTGCCACTTAGGCATGCCATACAGGCAATTCACTCCATGCGATTGATATCCATCGATATATAACCCCTGAGCTCGTACGTCTCAGAGAAGGGCGTTAAGCAAGAGAATAAATTCTCCGCCGCCAAACAGATATATATTTAATAGAAATCAATCACACAGAGTAAAATCCAATGTCAGACACACATTCCATTTGCAAGTCCGTTCTAGGTCTGAACTAAACTGGAGGCACCTAGTACCCCGCATATCCATCGATCTCCAAGTACGTCTGGACGATCACCAACAGATTCCCTCCTCTTGGGTGTACAGCCCAATCAAGATCATCAGTAATCACCCAAACGACGTGAAGACCTCCGGTCTTCGACCACCGTCTTCATCATCGACACCACATCGAATCAATTATTCAGAATGGGAAAAACCCGGTCTTTCCGAATAACTCGCGTATATAATAAACAAGTGTTACACAAACACAACATACGCCTCATTCCAATTCAGAATATTCTTTTATTCAAATATTCTTACACTTTGGGAAAGGTTCCCTTTAATTTTATCAAAGATAAATTCTTTAAATTTATTCTTTAATCTCCTTTTGAATATCAATTCAATCTAGTCGGGATTAGTGAGCCACACCGAAGTAATCATTTATTTTATTTTCCAATCCCAACCTATTCATACCATGAAGTAAAACTGGTCGTACTTCATCGCTAACACCACTGTGTTATCGGTAAACTCAATTACCATTTAACGTTCAAATCTAATTAAAGATTTAACTATCGCCTAGAACAAAACTGGTGATACTCCATTCTCGACTATTCCAATCTAATTAAAGATTCATTAAAACTCCACTTAGTTTTAATCTTCCCAATAATCACTATCAATGATTATTTAACTTGGGAAAAACACATCCTGTCTTTAACTGGGTTAAAGAACCAATGTCATTTAAAATATGGTTCACTATAAACCCAAAATCGCATTACATTAATTATCGGGTTAAAGAACAAGTGTTATTTAAAACACCTTCACGATAAACCCAAAAATCAATTCAAATTCAATTCCAATTAAATACCATTTAATTGGTGCACTTCATTAAATATAAACAAAAAGATTTAATCTTTTTCTTAACTGGGTTTAAGAACAGTGTTAATGAAGACACCATTCACGGCAAACCCAAATCACATTTGATATTAAATACAAGGCTCTAAATAGAAAATATATCGTCTTGTATTCAATATCACATTCTACGACCAACAAATATCGTATTGGAAATAACGATATAAATATATCTTTCAAATTTCCATAACAATATCTGTATAATCACGAAATCCAACATCGAAATATTCCAAAGACAATTTCGATTCAAATCCATTCCAATTCAATTATTGGAAATTCTGGTTACCTTTAAAACCCCTTTTCAAATTTAATTTATTTATTTCAAAATAAATTGATTTTAATTCTAGTTCAAAACTAGTTCATTTCGATAAAAATCTATTTTTATCATTTCAAATATGGAGTTTTTCATCCCAATTCTTCCCATATCATTGCTTATGATTTTACACAAATTATTACTATTTTTAATAATTTTATCAAGGCCCATACAGTCGATTTCCATCAACGGCCATCGAACTGCACTTACAACGACCTTTTCCAAATTTGATTTGGACATAATTCCAAATCCAACCGTAAGATTTCAGATCTCTAATATTCGTTAGAAAGTTTTTTCGATACGAACCCAACGGTTCCGGTTTTTAGGAGAATCCGACAGTCGGATCTCCCGCAATATTCATTCAAAGTCAATGGTCGAAATTCGCGAACTGCAGTGGCGCGGCGCGTTCTATTCAGGCCATTATATTATATATAATATATAATATATACTTCGTTGATTTCCTTTCGAGACGAATTTTATAAATCGTTTTAAATTCGTTTTCAAAACGATTTCAACTTCCATCTCAAATTCAAATCAAAATTGAATCTTTCCAATATAAATTCGTTGTAAATTCATTTCAACTCGATTTCAATTCAAATCCATTTCAATTCAAATTGGTTTCAATTTAAATCGATTTCAGTTCAATTTTAATACGTTTTAAATTCAATTCAAAACAATTTCAATTCTATTTCAATCTAATCCGAATTTCAATTCTTTTCAATTTAATTCGAATTTCAATTTATTTCAATTCAATTTAATTCGAATTTCAATTCTTTTCGATTTAATTCGAATTTCAATTCATTTAAAAATATCAGATTTTGAAATCACTTTCGATATTCATTATAAAATGAATAAAATCGATATAAATATCATTCACATCAAAATGGCGTAAATCTAATCAACACTGCTTCATATATTTCTATTTTCAAATATTCTATTTCAAATATTTCGTTTTCAAATATTTCTATTTCAAATATTTGTATTCAAATATTCTATTTCAAATATTCTATTTCAAATAATTCTATTTCAAATATTCTATTTCAAATATTTCTATTTCAAAACTGGAATGAGGCCCAATTAATTACCATATAATGTTAATTATATGGATTTTCTACAACACATGTATAAAATAACAACGATGAATAATCAACCATCATCCAGAATGCGTTCTACATTGTATAAGCATCAAATATAAATATTTAACGTTTATAACAGCCTGCCAATCAATCGATCGACATACAGCTAATTATTGGGACTAGTTTATGTCATATATCATCCCAATACCCGTGTGGGGTTTTCAAACAATCAAACACAGATTTTATTTGTGCAGTTGGGCGATGTGTAAAATTTATCGTCCCAATCAATATCAGTCAAATGTATGTATATAAACAAATCCTTCAACCTGTTTATATTTATTTCATTTTAAATACATGTTAAAATTCTATTTTCAACTATAAAATATTTTTAACTATATAAATATTTTATTTCATTTCACATCACATCACACAATCAACTACACATCAAAATCAAACAAACAAGCATACGAGCCGTCCATGGTCTGTGGACGACGGGTGTCAGGTGCTACTAAACACCGTTTGCATCCTAGTATATATTTCAACTAGAAATAAATTAAAGATGAGGAGTTCTCACAGAGGGTTCCACTCCGCCGTGCTTTGCTTTTGAACTGCTGAACTGTCTGGATCTGTTCGAAATTCCAATGCTGTCATTTTCACGCTGTTCATAATAAAAATTATATTTTTATCACTTCATTCTAATAAATAAAAATCATATTTTTTTCTTTATATATTTTTACAATGCTTCTTTCTATATAAAAATTATATTTTTATATTTCTGCTTCTTATATAAAGATCGAATTTTATATTCTCAATTATATAAAAATCATATTTTTAATACTTCTACTTTATAAAAATCATATTTTTATATTTCACATCTGATAAAAATCATATTTTTATTATCTGCATTATATAAAAATTATATTTTTACTATCACCACTATATAAAAATTATATTTTTACTTTTCTAACTTCATATAAAAAACCACATTTTTAATCGATGTGATTACATAGAAAAATCTAAACTTTGTTGACACAAAAATATAATTTTGCTTAATAGAAAAATATAATCTTGCTTAACACACTAATATAATCAAAACTGAAATAGAAAAATAAATAAATGTGTGTAGAAATTAAAGCTTACAGCGATTGAAGATTCAAAAGGGGAGAGAGGAAATGGGGGCGCTGTCGGAGGGCGTCGGAGGGCCTGAAGGGGAAGTGGAGGCGCGAAAAGGGGGTTCGTCGCTGCGAAGGTGGGGCCACGGATTGGATTCACATCGATCGAAAGGGGGGGGGCTGGGGTTCATCAGCGTCGCGTGGAGGAGAGGGGAACGAGGAGGAGGTCGGAGGTTGGGGAGAGGGAGCGTGGGTGAGGGCGGCGCGTCCAGAGGTAGTGGCGGGCAAGGGTTCTTCGTGTTTTTTTTTAATTTGGCCTGAGCGGGTTTGGGGAGGGAGAGAAAGATATAGAAAATTATTATATTATATTATATTAATCCAAAAAAGCGACTTTAAATATCAATCTCTAAATGAGACCCAATGACTGTCGTCCTTAGCTAATTACCCCCATTCCAAACACAATGGGATATGTCACGTGGGCCAATTCGATCTTTACGATCTGTTTTCGTTAGATTTAACATTTAAATCATTATATTGAATTTTAGACATACATTTCAATTTACCGGGACCACATACTAACTTTAAAAATTCCCGAAAAATTATTTCTAGCTTCGTATCGACGATACGGTCCTAATAAAACTAATTTTATCGAATTCTGAGACCATTTGAAAAATGCCCATTTTCTAGTCGATTAAAATCAACTGAAACTGGTCAAATGCGTTTTCCTTTGCCACACTCACATATTGTTTCGAAAAATTATGAAATTTGAAATCTAGTAATAATTTCACATCGCGGACCCAACAAAAGTGGTTTCGTCGAAAACTGAGGTCGTTTGCAAAATGGCCATTTTTAAGGGCCAGAATTACATAGCGATTATTCTGAAATTTCAACTGGACATAACTTTTTATTCCCGCTATGAAATTTCAATTTTTCGGATTTGTTGGAAAGATATTCACGAATAGATTCAAATATTTTTGGTTTCACTAAAATCCAGTTTATTTTGAATCCTATACATTCATTTCAAATTTGAAATCGAATTATCGAACTACCGCGCCATTTTCAATTCCTTATATATATATAAATAAATATTTATATTCTAACGACGATCTATATAAATATATACGTTCGAATTCTATTCAAAATAAATTTCTCGTCGTTTTTATTTAAAATATTCAAAATTCATTAAAATTGCCAAAATAAAAATTTTAAATTTGCCCAGATTTCCGGGTTATTACAATCTTCCCCACTTAAAACTTTTCATCCCCGAAAAGGAACGAAGCCGATAGTTGTTTCACAAATCAACTCAACTTTCATTATTTTAATTACGGCTTAAGTTATTCAACTTTTCAGTTTCTAAGAACTTTTTAAAATTTTCAAAAATTTGGCTAACACCCTAAATTTTCGAAAAATTTCGCCATAACCTCCCCTACACCGGGGACTTCGGAATATTTCATATAGCCTCCCATGGCCTTCTTCAATCCAAAAGAAAAAGCCAAGCGGCTATCCAATCGACTCATAAAATCATTATCACCCAAACAAAACAGTAAATTATGGTAAACATGTACCTATTTGTCGGGCAAACAATTTTATTCTCTGCTCTAGCCTCCTTGTAATGACTTGTTCAATGTAAGTACATATATATGCAAGCAAATGCGATAAATTTTCAATACAATTTATTATTTGGTTCAAATTGGCTAAATGGTTCAAATTTGTGAATCAAACAATAATCAAACAACACAATCAGCAATCAATTAGTTGATTATCTTTTCAAATTCATAACTTTGATACATATTCTAAAAATCAGATTTTTGATGCCAAATCACAACAATAAGCCCTATCTACTTTTGGTTCTCACACCAGTCTAATGGAATCATATAGAAGTCCCACTTTCGGCACTCGAATATAAATTCTGATGATACTCGAGTAATCACCAGAATCATCTCCGGGTGACTAGAGTGTGATTCTATATCTATCATGAATATTAAAACTTCGAATACACGTGGATTAGATGTATACACAAAATCTTTGTATACTGGACTGTCCAAATTCAATGCAAAATAAATTATTCAAATACGTATAATGCAATTTAAATTTCAAAACAAAATTTGTTTTTTTATATTTCAAAAATATACACTTCACACTCATTCTAGGATTCTACTGATCCTATCTCTAACGAGTCATTCCCATTGGATATTACTAATCCAATCTCTGATGAATTCTTTCGTATGGTTCTAATGTGTCTTGTTCTCTGATCTTTGTAAACCAAAACTCTGATACCAAATATAACGACCGGGAATCCCGCTCGATCCGAATCAGTCGCTAAACCGACCAAGATCGTTCAAAACCCCTGATTGTTTTGAGAACACGACAAATTAGAATGCAGACAGAAGAACATTTCATTGTTAATTACAACAATTCCATCAGAATACAAGAATATACAGAGTATGAATAAATATTACACAGAATATATCAGAGATTTTAAATACATCGCAGCGAAAAAAATACAAAACACAACTAGAAGTAATACACGGATACAGAGCTTTTCGAGTATCATTCTAGCTGTAAACCAGGATCCTGTGATTATAAATCTGCAAAACCAAAATTACTAGCTGCCCGTGTCAAAATAAGGGCACCCAGAGTTTAGGTTAAAACAATAAACTCCAGGTCAGTCATGTGACTGGTGTGAGAACTAAAATAGTTATTAATTTTTATTTTAAAGTTAGGTAAATCAAGGGACCACGCCGTATAACACGGAACAGGTTTCCTCCCAAGAATACCAGTGCATAAAACAACAGCGCAATGCTAAATAAAGAACAATGAAGCTATTATAAGACCCAGGTCCCATCACACAATGCAACACAAGCCGGAGGATAGGGTTTTACCTTATAATAGCCAAAGAATGCTTGATACGTTTAAATACAGATTATTTTGATATTACTATAAGTGTGTAGTGTCAAAACAATTTCAATCATAAATATCAATCATAGACGGCATGGGTACCATATATCATGTCGCCATACTAGGCTCTACAACCAAAACCGCATATATCACGTATTGGAAGTTGGATTTCCATCTGTGAACCAAGGCAAGGGATCGTCCTTACCAAATTCCAGACCATCATGCCCATGTCTCAGGGACAGAACGCATCGACCCTTAGGAGCCACAGGGCCAGTCCACCGATGTGGATTAAAATGCCTGAACACTGCGTTTCCCCGCCCTTTGGGGCGTAAATGAGCCAACGAATGGCTCCAACGGACCCGGATCGTCTGATCAAACCGAGGCGCCTCGCAACAGCAACAACCACATAGGTGAAATATATATATAAATGTTAGCCAGTTTAAGCACTGACACCACCACTAGATAGAAAGAAACGCATGCCCTCCCTGGATCCTTCTCCCGTTTCTGGTTCACAACCGGGGTGTGAGGCTCGCGAACAAAGCTACACAAAGCTATGCCACATAGGTGGTGCTTTGATCATCAACCACAAGACTATGCTTTTCAATAGAAGCCTTGATCACATTGCCACTTAGGCATGCCACACAGGCAATTCATTCCATGCGATTGATATCCATCGATATATAACCCTTGAGCTCGTACGTCTCAGAAAAGGGCGTTAAGCAAGAGAATAAATTCTCCGCCGCCAAAAAGATATATATTTAATAGAAATCAATCACAAAGAATAAAATCCAATGTCAGACACATAGTCCATTTGCAAGTTCGTTCTAGGACTGAACGAAACCGGAGGCACCTAGTACCCCGCATATCCATCGATCTCCAAGTACGTCTGGACGATCACCAACAGATTCCCTCCTCTTGGGTGTATAGCCCAATCAAGATCATCAGTAATCACCTAAACGACGTGAAGACCTCCGGTCTTCGACCACCGTCTTCATCCTCGACACCACGTCGAATCAGCTATTCAGAATGGGATAAACCCGGTCTTTCCGAATAACTCGCGTATATAATAAATAAGTGTTACACAAACACAACATACGCCTCATTCCAATTCAGAATATTCTTTTATTCAAATATTCTTACACTTTGGGAAAGGTTCCCATTAATTTTATCAAAGATAAATTCTTTAAATTTATTCTTTAATCTCCTTTTGAATATCAATTCAAACTAGTCGGGATTAGCGAACCACACCGAAGTAATCATTTATTTTATTTCCCAATCCCAACCTATTCATACCATGAAGTAAAACTGGTCGTACTTCATCTCTAACACCACGGTGTTATCGGTAAACTCAATTACCATTTAACGTTCAAATCTAATTAAAGATTTAACTATCGCCTGGAGCAAAACTGGTGATACTCCATTCTCGACTATTCCAATCTAATTAAAGATTTATTAAAACTCCACTTAGTTTTAATCTTCCCAATAATCACTATCAATGATTATTTAACTTGGGAAAAACGCATCCTGTCTTTAACTGGGTTGAAGAACCAATGTCTTTTAAAACATGGTTCACTATAAACCCAAAATCACATTACATTAATTATCGGGTTGATGAACAAGTGTTATTTAAAACACCGTTCACGATAAACCCGAAAATCAATTCAAATTCAATTCCAATTAAATACCATTTAATTGGTATACTTCATTAAATCTAAACAAAAAGATTTAATCTTTTTCTCAACTGGGTTTAAGAACAGTGTTAATGAAGACACCATTCACGGCAAACCCAAATCACATTTGATATTAAATACAAGGCTCTAAATAGAAAATATATCGGCTTATATTCAATATCACATTCTACGACCAACAAATATCGTATTGGAAATAATGATATAAATATATCTTTCAAATTTCCATAACAATATCTGTATAATCACGAAATCCTACATCGAAATATTCCAAAGACAATTTCGATTCAAATCCATTCCAATTCAATTATTGGAAATTCTGGTTTACTTTAAAACCCCTTTTCAAATTCAATTTATTTGTTTCAAAATAAATTGGTTTTAATTCTAGTTCAAAACTAGTTCATTTCGATAAAAATCTATTTTTATCTTTTCAAATATTGAGTTTTCATCCCAATTCTTCCCAAATTATTTCTTATGATTTTACACAAATTATTACTATTTTTAATAATTTTATCAAGGCCCGCACAGTCGATTTTCATCAACGGCCATCGAACTGCACTTACAGCGACCTTTTCCAAATTTGATTTGGACATATTTCCAAATCCAACCGTTAGATTTCAGATCTCTAATATTCACTAGAAAGCTCTTTTCGATACGAACCCGACGGTTCCGGTTTTAGGAGAATCCGACGGTCGGATCTCTCGCAATATTCATTCAAAGTCAATGGTCGAAATTCGCGAACTGTCGCGGCGCAGCGCGTTCTATTCAGGCCATTATATTATATATATAATATATACTTCGTCGATTTCCTTTCGAAACGAATTTTATAAATCGTTTTAAATTCGTTTTCAAAACGATTTCAACTTCCATCTCAAATTCAAATCAAAATTGAATCTTTCCAATATAAATTCGTTTTAAATTCATTTCTACTCGATTTCAATTCAAATCCATTTCAATTCAAATTGGTTTCAATTTAGATCGATTTCAGTTCAATTTCAATACGTTTTAAATTCAATTCAAAACGATTTCAATTCTATTTCAATCTATTTCGAATTTCAATTCTTTTCAATTTAATTCGAATTTCAATTTAATTAAAATTTCAATTTAATTCAAATTTCAATTCAATTCAATTTAATTTGAATTTCAATTCTTTTCAATTTAATTCGAATTTCAATTCATTTCAAAATATCAGATTTTGAAATCACTTTCGATATTCATTATAAAATGAATAAAATCGATATAATTATCGTTCACGTCAAAATGGCGTAAATCTAATCAACACGGCTTCATATATTTCTATTTTCAAATATTCTATTTCAAATATTTCTTTTTCAAATATTTCTATTTCAAATATTTCTATTCAAATATTCTATTTCAAATATTCTATTTCAAATATTCTATTTCAAATATTTCTATTTCAAATATTCTATTTTAAATATTTCTATTTCAAAATTGGAATGAGGCCCAATTAATTACCATATAATGTTAATTATATGGATTTTCTAAACACATGTATAAAATAACAACGATGGATAATCAACCATCATCCAGAGTGCATTCTACACTGTATAAGCATCAAATATAAATATTTAATGCTTATAACAGCTTGTCAATCAATCGATCGACATACAGCTAATTATTGGGACTAGTGTATGTCATATATCATCCCAATACCCGTGTGGGGTTTTCAAACAATCAAAAACAGATTTTATTTGTGCAGTTGAGCGATGTGTAAAATTTATCGTCCCAATCAATATCAGTCAAATGTGTGTATATAAACAAATCCTTCGATTTGTTTATATTTATTTCATTTTAAATACATGTTATAATTCTATTATTTGCGTTCTGATTTGTATATTCTTGTACTTTGTATATTCTTGTATTCTGATGGAATTGTTGTAATATACAATGAAATGTTCTTCTGTTTGCATTCTGATTTGTCGTGTTCTCAAAGCAATCTGTGCATTCCTTACCGGGGAAGTTCGGGTCGTTTCATTTTGGTATCAGAGCTTTGGTTTACAGAGCTCGGAGAACAAGGCACATTAGAACCGAACGAAAGAATTCATCAGAAATTGGATTAGTAATATCCAACGAGAATGACTCGTTAGAGATGGGATCAGTAGTATCCTAGAACTAGTGTGAAGAGTATATTTTTAAAATAAAAACAAGTTTTGCTTTGAAATTTAAATCATTTTATACGTATTTGAATATTTATATTAAATTAATTTGGACAATCCAATATATAATTTTTTTTGCATATACGCCTTGCAAACGTGTATTCGAAGTTTTAATATACTAGATAGATATAGTATCACACTCTAGTCGCCCGGAGATGGTACTGATGATAGCACATGCATCATCAGTATTTTTGTTCGAGTTTCGAAAGTGGGATGTTTATATATTTCCATTAGACTAGTGTGAGAACCAATATTAGATAGGGCCTATTGTTGTGATTTGGATTTTTGACTATATATCAAAGTTATGAATTTGGAACGTTAATCAACTAATTGATTGATTGTTGTGTTGTCTGATTATTGTTTGATTAATTAAATTTTGAACCTATAACCAAATTGAATCAAATAGTGAATTGTATTGAAAATTTATCGCATTTGCATGCATGTACATGTACTTACATTGAACAGGTCATAGCAAGGAGGCTAGAGCAGAAGAATAAAATTGTTTGCCCGACAAATAGGTACATGTTTACCATTATTTACTATTTGGTTTGGGTGATGATGATTTTATGAGCCGATTGGCTAGCCGCTTGGCTTTTTCTTTTTCTTTTGGATTGAAGAAGGCCATGGGAGGCTATATGAAATATCCCGAAGTCCCCGGTGCATGGGAGGTTATGGCGAAATTTTTCGAAAATTTAGGGTGTTAGCCAAATTTTTGAAAATAATAATTGAAAAGTTCTTAGAAACTGAAAAGTCGAAGAACTTAATCCATAAAGAAAATAATGGAAGTTGAGTTGATTTGGTAAACAACTTTTAGCTTCGTTCATTTTCAGGGACGAAAAGTTTTAAGTGGGGGAGATTGTAATAACCCGGAAATCTGAGCCAATTTGAAAATTTTATTTTGGCAATTTTAATAAATTTTTATTATTTAAAATGAATTATTTTAAATAATAACGATGAAAAATTTATTTTCGATGAAGTTAAAATGAATAAATTTATTTTAATTATATAATGAGCCTAAAATGGCGCGGTAGTTTGAAATTTCGATTTCGAATTTCAAATGAATATACAGAATTCCTTTTAAGTCGGAATTTGACGAAACCAGAAATATCTAAATCTGTTTGATGATATCTTTCTAACGGATGTAAGAAACTGAGATTTCACTTTAGAAGTTGAGAGATATATCTAGTTTAAAATTCAGAAAAGTCGCTGTGGAATTTATATATATTTTAATATATATAAAGGCCTTTGAAGTTGGAAATTTTGCAAATGACCTTCGTTTTCAACGAAACCACTTTTGTTGGATCCGAGATGTCAAAATATTGCTAGGTTTCAAAATTTATATTTTTTTGAATCAATATGTGAGCGTGGCGAAGTAAAACGCGGTTGACCAGTTTCAGTCGATTTTAATCAACTGGAAAATGACCATTTTTCAAACGGTCTCCGAATTTGACGAAATTAGTTTTGTTAGGACCGTATCGTCAATACGAAGCTAGAAAATATTTTTCGGTAATTTTTAGAGCCCGTATGTGGCCCCGATAAATTGAAATGTACGTTTAAAATTGCAAATATAGTTTTATATTTTAATTTCAGTGAAAACTGAATGAAACAGCCGAACTGGCTTACGAAACATATCACATTGTGTTCGGAGTGAGGGTATTTGGCTAGAGGCGACACTCGTTGGAGTTCATTTTGGGTTCAGAGGTGAAATTCACTTTATAAAGATAGATAGAATTAAAATATTAATAAAAATTTATATAAATATCTTTCATTTCTTAACCCTGGGGCATTACTTCCTCCAGCCGCCAATCAAAATAAAGGGTCACAAATGCTCAAAAATTCAAACCCGAAATTCACTTAATCCAAATCGAATTCCACTCCAACACCAAAACAAAAGTCGTAGAACGTTTAGAGATCCTCCAATTGAGACCGGTGTGATCAAGATTAACGCGATGTGGATCTCCAATTCCTTGCTCGAAGTGGCTGAGTTCGAGGCCGATTTCCAGACCATCGGAGGGACCGAGTACGGTGCTGTGGCGAGTGGAGGTGGTGGGCGCGAAGGGTTTTAGCGTGGGGGGTTTAGATCGACGCGGAAGGGCTTCTACTGGCGGTGGCGGTCGGATTCCTCCATCGAGCCATGGGTTAGAACGTACAGATGATGGTGAAATTATTAGAAAAGGTAATCTTTTTATTTATTTGCTAAGAATATAAATAACTTAGTTATTTTCAGAAATTCTAATAGATAGAAAAAATTCAGTTTTTAACATATATAAAATATACTTTGCTTAGAAAATAAAATATACTTTGCTTTGAAAAATAAATACACATAATTTTGAAAATATAAATATCTTTGATTTAAAAGATAAAATTGGCATGTGTTTTTAAAAATAAATAAACATTGTTTTTATATATATACTTTGTTTTTAAAGTAAAAAAATACCTTGTTTTGAAGATAAAAATATACCTTATTTTGAAGATAAAAGTATACCTTGTTTTGAAGATAAAAATATACCTGGTTTTTGAATATAAAAATATACATCGTTTGTAGATAAAAATATACATTGTTTTTAAAAATATAAAGAACATGGTTTTAGCAAGAAAAAATATATGATTTTTAGTTAGGTAAAAATATATAAACATCATGTTAAAAATTCGAGTTTCATATATTGAACAGCGAAGTAAAAATTTGATTTTTATATATTGAGTAGCGAAGTAAAAATTCGATTTTTATATATTGAATAGCTAAGTAAAAATTCGATTTTTATATATTGAATAGCGAAGTAAAAATTCAATTTTTATATATTGAATAGCGAAGTAAAAATTCGATTCTTATATATTGAATAGCGAAGTAAAAAATTCGATTTTTATATGTTGAATAGCAAAGTAAAAAATTCGATTTTTACGTATATGAAGTAGCGATGTAAATGTTAGATTTTAATACATGAAGTGTTATAATAAAAATGAAATTTTTATTATAAATTTAGCGTTATTAAAAATGTGGTTGTTAATGTAAATTGCATGAAATAGACTGCGTTGGAGACACGATGAAGATTTCCTACATAAGAAGAGTCGAGGCGTTTGGTTTAGCATATCGGTGAGAACTTCTCACCTTTAATTTAATTTTCTAGTTAAAATACGTACTAGGATGCAGACGGTGTTTAGTAGCACCCGACACCCCTCGTCCACAGACCATGGACGGCTTGTTTATTTGTTTGATTTTGATGTGTAGTTGATTGTGTGATGTGGAATGGAATAAAATATTTATATAGTTAAAAATATTTTATAGTTAAAAATAGAATTTTTAACGTGTATATAAAAGGAAATAAATATTTATAAACAAATCGGATAATTTGTTTATATACACTGATTTGACTGATATTGATTGGGACGATAAATTTTACACATCGCCCAACTGCACAAATAAAATATGTGTTTGTTGATTTGAACACGGGTATTGGGATGATATATGACATACACTAATCCCAATGATTAGCTGTATGTTGATCGATTGATTGACAGACTGTTATAAGCGTTAAATATTTATATTTGATGCTTATACAGTGTAGAACGCACTTTGGATGATGGTTGATTGTTTGTTGTCATTGCTGTATACATGAATTGGATGAAATCCATATAACTGAAATTATATGGTAATTGACTGTGTCTGATTCAGTTCAGAATTATCAAATATTTTAAAATAATATTCAGTGAATATTGAAATGTGAAGCTGTGTTAAGTAGTTAAACGCCATTTTAATACGAACAGGAACTTTGTTAATTTTATTTGTTTTTAATGAATATTGAAAAGTGATTTCAATAATCGAATATTTGAGAAAATGAATTCGAATGGAATATTTTTAGAAAATAAATTTGAATTGAATTGAATACAAAACGAATTCAAATCGAATTGAAATTGAATTGAATAGGAAATCAAATCAAATTGAAATTGAATTGAATAGGAATTCAAATCGAATTGAAATTGAATTGAATAGGAATTCAAATCGAATTGAATTTGAATTGAATAAGAATTCGAATCGAATTGAAATTGAATTGAATCGAGTTGAAATCGAATTGAAATTGAATTGAAATCAAATAGAAATGAATGTAAAAAGGAATTTATAAAGGAAAATTCAATTTTCATTTGAAATCGAATAAGAAGTTGAAATCGTTTTGAAAACAAATTTAAAACGATTTATATAATACGTTTTAAAAGGAAATCAAATATAATATAATGGCCTGAATAGAACGCGCTGCGCTGCGGTAGTTCGTGTATTTCGACCATTGACTTCGAGCAGACATTACGGGAGATCCGTCCGTCAGATTCTCCTAAAACCGGAACCACTGGGTTCGTATCGAAAAGAGTTTTCTAATGAACATTAGAGATTTGAAATCTAATGGTTGGATTTGGAATTATGTCCAAATCAAATTTGGAAAAGGTCGCCGTAAGTGCAGTTCGATGGCTGTTGATGGAAATCGACTGTACGGGCCTTGATAAAATTATTAAAAATAGTAATAATTTGTGTAAAATTATAAGAAAGGATTTGGGAAGAATTGGGATGAAAATAGCTTTTTATCGAAATGAACTAGTTTTGAACTAGAATTATAATTCTATTTATTCTTAAATAAATAAATTGAATTTGAAATGGTTTTAAAAGTAACCAGAATTTCCAATAATTGAATTGGAATGGATTTGAATCGAAATTGTCTTTGGAATGTTTCGATGTTGGATTTCGTGATTATACAGATATTGTTCTGGAAATTTGAAAGATATATTAATATCGTTATTTCTACGATATTTGTTGGTCGTAGAATTTGATATTGAATATAAGCCGGTATATTTTCTATTTAGAGCCTTGTATTTAATATCAAGTGGGATTTGGGTTTGTCGTGAATGGTGTCTTCATTAACACTGTTCTTAAGCCCAGTTAAGAAAAAGATTAAATCTTTTTATTTAGATTTAATGAAGTGTACCAATTAAATAATATTTAATTGGAATTGAATTGGTATTGATTTTGGGGTTTATCGGGAACAGTGTTTTAAATAACACTTGTTCTTTAACCCGATAATTAATGGAATGTGATTTTGGGTTGTCATAAACGGTATCTTCAATAATACTGTTCTTAGACCCAACGGAGTTAAGAAAATCAGAAACTAACTGAAGATTAGTTAAGATGAATGGTTTCCTGTGTATTGATCTGATGTTGGTTTTGGCCTTCGGGGTTAATATCTAGGTAATTGCTCACTTGCTAATTTACGGTTAGGGACTGATTGAAATGTGATGTGATTTTGGGGTTTATCATGAACCGTGTTTTAAATGACACTGATTCTTTAACCCAGTTAAAGATTAAAACTAAGTGGAGTTTTAATGAATCTTTAATTAGATTAAAAAGATCGAGAATGGAGTATCACCAGTTTTACTCCTGGCGGTAGTTAAATCTTTAATTAGATTTGAACGTGAAATGGTAATTAAATTTACTGATAACACCGTGGTGTTAGATATGAAGTATGACCAGTTTTACTTCATGGGATAAATAGGTTGGGATTGGGAAATAAAATAAATAATTACTTCGATGTGGTTCGCTAATCCCGACTAGTTTGAAGTGATATTCAAAGGAATATTAAAGAATAAATTTAAAAGAATTTATCTTTGATAAAATTAATGGGAACCTTTCCCTAAGAATGTGAAATTTAGAAACTAACTGTAGGTTGGCTAAGAAGAATGGTTTCATGGGTATTGATCTGATGTTGGTTTCGGCCTTCGGGGTTAATATTTATGGAATCGTTCTCTTACTAATTTACGGTTAGTGACTGATGAATTGGAATGAGGCGTGTGTTGTGTTTGTGTAACACTTGTTTATTATATACGCGAGTTATTCAGAAAGACCGGGTTTATCCCATTCTGAATAACTGATACGATGATAAGTCGAAGATGAAGACGGTGGTCGAAGACCGGAGGTCTTCACGTCATTTGGATAATTGCTGATGATCTTGATTGGGCCTTACACCCAAGAGGAGTGAATCAGTTGGTGATCGTCCAGACGTACTTGGAGATCGATGGATATGCGAGGTACAGGGTACCTCCGATTTCGTTCAGACCCAGAACGGACTTGTAAATGGACTGTGTGTCTGACATTGGATATCATTCTGTGTGATTGATGAATATCGGTTGCATGGAGTGGTTTGCCTGTGTGGCATGCTAAGATGTAAATGATCAAGGCTTCTATTGAAAAGCAGAGTCTTGTGGTTAATGATCAAAGCACGGCCTGTGTGGCATAGCTTTGTGTAGCGTTGATTCGCGAGCCTCACACCCCGGTGGTGAACCAAAAACGGGAGAGGACCTCAGGGAGGACATGCGTTTCTTTATAGGTAGAAGTGGCGTCAGTGGTTTGACACACCCTGAAGAGTTTGACCTATGTGGTTGTTGGTTTGCGAGGCGCCTCGGATATATCGGTGACTATGTGGAGCCGATGGAGTCATTCATTGGCTCATTTACGCCCCAAAGGGTGGGGAAACGCAGTGTTCAGGCATTTTAATCCACATCGGTGGACCGGCCCTGACGATCCAAGGGCTCACCTGTGTCTGGGTCCTGAGGCTCGGGCTAGATAGTCTCGAATCGGTAGAGGACTATCTTTTGCCTTGGTTCACAGAAGGAAACCCAATTTCCAATACGTGACAATTGCAGTTTTGATTGTATACTTATATATGGCGACATAGTGGCATGGGACGCTCATGTCGCCTATGATTGATATTTATGATTGTATATAAAATCAGAAACTAACTGGAAACGAGCTAAGATGGGTGGTTTCCCGGGTATTGGTCTGTTGTTAGTTTCGGCCTTCGAGGTTAATACTTAGGGAATCGTTCTCTTACTAATTTACGGTTGGAGTCTGATTAAGAATTAAAACATGAAATTTAGCGTATCAAGCATTCTTTGGCTATTATAAGGTAAAAACCCTATCCTCCGACTTGCGTTGCGCTGTGTGATGGGACCTGGATCTTATAATAGCTTCATTGTTCTTTATTTAGCATTGCGCTGTTTGTTTTATGCACTGGTGTTCTTGGGAGGAAACCCGTTCCGTGTTATACGATGTGGTCCCTTAATTTACCTAACTTTAAAATAAAGATAAATAACTGTTTTAGTTCTCACACCAGTCACACGACTAACCTGGAGTTTATTACTTTAACCTAAACTCTGGGTGCCCTTATTTTGACATGGGCAGCTAGTAGTTTCGGTTTTGTAGATTTATATTCACAGGATCCTGATTTACAGCTGGGGCGATACTCGGAAAGCTTTGTATCCGTGTATTACTTCTAGTTGTGTATTGTATTATTTTTCCGCTGCGATGTATTTAAATGTAATTTAAATCTCTGATACATTCTGTGTAATATTTATTCTTACTCTGTATATTCTTGTATTTTGACGGAATTGTTGTAATATACAATGAAATGTTCTTCTGTTTTCGTTCTGATTTGTCGTGTTCTCAAAGAAATCCATGCTTTCCTTACCGGGGAAGTTTGGGTTGTTTCATTCTCTCAATATCACTTTTAAAATAATGTTTCACTTAACAAATTCGAGATACTTCTGATTAGAAATGATAGAGGTTTGATAATTGTGGAATCAGAGCTCTCTACTGCCAAAAGGCCCTGAAAAATGTCAGGTGTTGGGTTATTTATATGTGATTTCTACATGTGGTTCATGAAGATACGTGGCATCAATCCCAAGGATCTCGGAGCGGTTCATGGCTTGATGGAGAATTGGGCATAGGAGCCGTTACAGACACGTGTCACTAGATCCTTTAACTTCGGTTTGTGGGTGACCAAGTCATGGCCACCATCTTCTAGCTATAGGGCCGGTTCGTGACACTGATGTAGGAAGTGGATCGTGGCTCAAGATCACGAGCCGAGTCCCTATGCATGGATCGTGAACCGTCCCCACGAGCGGGTCTCGTACATCTCACGAGCCGCACCTCCTCTCTGCACACATTAGGCCACGATCTCCCCCTTGAATCTATGAATACATGGATCTTTGCCCACATAACCATAAGTGCTTGGGTCCCTTGTGGCTTGATACAAAAGTTGGACAACATTTTGCTCCCTCGAATATGTTTTATTATAGATGGAACATGCTTCAAAACTGCCAAGCTGTCCGCTCTTGAAATGGTGAGCATTAACAGTCGTATTTGCTTGTATCATCTCAATGCTTCACAAAGTCATGCCTCTTCATGAACCCACGTTTTCTGATATCTCTAGACGAGTATAAATAGCAGATTAAATTTCCAACCGTTTCCCACTCATTAGTCAATTTCAGGTTTTGCGGTGAATTGCATACGGCGAGAAGTTTCATAGGTAAACCTCCTGATTTCTTGTCTTGCTCTTGGAGGTTTTTGCATCGATCATTGCACCACTTGATTTTAAACTTTGATTTTTGGCACTGTGAGTTGTCTTTGTGGTTCGTCTATCAAATCGGGTCGTCGGCCAACTCACTCGAGCCGAGTTGCGTTAATTCTACGACGGATGATCTGCTAGGCCTGGCATCTTTGAGTCGGACCGTATTACTGTGCCTTTGGGCATGGTTATTCCCTGTAGCAACCGAGGGATCTAAATAGTCTGGCTTCATTTTGTACAAAAGTATACTGTTGTAAACTTCACTTTTTAGGCTCGAAACCCTAGTTTGCAATTTCCCCAAATCCCTGAGATCTCGAATTCACCAGCTCGATCGAATAGGTAAAATGATTTCTAATTTTAATTCCTATTTCGTATTTTGAAATCCATGGTGAATTAAACATTGGTTCCCCTCCCAACTTTCATCGAATTCAATAGGTGATTTCTCTGTCATCATTTCCGACGTCGACGCCAGGAGCAGCAGCGATGGTTATGGGGATTCGTGCTAACCAACCCCCAAGTAACTTTATGAAAAAATGGACGTACGGTGATAGAATCGTGGAGCTACAGATCGAGAGGGACAATACATGGGGTAGTCTCGAACCGAGGGAGGAACATGGAATTGGCTTTATTATTGGGATCCGCTCGTGGCAATATTTGAAGAGGCGGTTAGAGAAGAAGTGTGCTACAGTGGTTCGGGTCGTAGGATGATATGATGACTCAGATCGTGGAGGGGAGCTAGGAGTAGGGTTGGATCGTGGAACGGTGGCAAGTTTACTTCGTGGAAAGGCATCGGTTCATGGAGGGTGATAGCGAGGCGGGTTGTGGTAGCAGTTCGCGAGCCACTCAAACACGGGCCAGTAAGCCTTATGCTTCCATCCTTGAACTAGATTCAACTCACGACCCAGTCTCCCCCTCACAAGCCGTATAGGGTGAACCGATATAATGTATGAATGGATGCTTGACCACGATCCCCCATATAAGAATGAACCGGACTCCACTCTGCAAGCCAATTGCCTGTCACGAGCCGAATTACTATCCTTCGTGAATCGAACTGTTTCCGAGACAGTTCTCTTGTTACAACTATACATCACTAAACAACGTCAATTAACTAAACAAGTCAACTTATGCTTGAGTTAAGATTTAACTATATCTCAAACAAATCGGTGAACAGTTAGGCTAGAGCCTTCAAAGAAATTAATATGGAATGAGCGAGAACTTAACATACATACATGCAATGATCAGTTACTCTCTTATCTGCTTTACTTCATGCATTTCCTTTTAGTACTGCACATACTTACACACACTAGCACTTGCACACACTAGCACCTGCACACACGGGGTTCACGGGCAACTATACTCTAATTTCTTATGTTTGTTCATCAACATGGAAGACATGTTTGACAGACGTTCTGCGAGATTATAAGACAAAAGCGCAGCACTAGAACCATCGAGCTATTACAATTCTGACGTACTTCCCTCAGACCCTATTGGAGTAATTCTGGATCTGATTATTAAATGGACATTGATGTGAAGTCAACGTATTTTGAAAGCACGTCCCTTGATGACATAAAGCTATTCCTCCTTGATGAAGGGTGCCGTTGTGTTAACTAATCCAAGTGATTCCATAACTTCCGCACTTGATGAAATAAAGCTGAAGAAAATATGTTTGAAGCATGGGATCCCATGGGATGACGTAAAAACCCCAGAGAAAAAGGACAGGCTCCATTGTGCTCTGGAAGGGTATATGGCTATCAGCAAGGTCATGTGCTCGATAGGCGCTATTCCTACTTTTCCTCCGATTGTCGTCAATCTCCTGAGACGACTACGCATTGCACCTATGCAACTTCATCCCAATGCTTATGCTGCTCTATATATCTTGTATATCGCATACGCAGAAATTTTGGAGACCAAGCTTGTTTACAAGTATTTGAACTTCTATTACCATTTTAAACATCGTTCCACGGGGACCCCGAACAACATTTTCTTTGAATCGATCCTTGCTAGGAAAGTCTTAACTGATGGACACAGCAACTTAGGCGATGCTAAATCTGAATGGTTCTATATAAAGCATTTAGCTGGGTGTGCTAGGGAGTGGTTGAAGTCAAGTGGGTTTTAGATCCTTTAGTGTCTGCCTCAACTGCATGATTAGAGCACCAATATCTTCTTTTCCTGTGCATTTCCTAATGCCTAGAAGCAAGAAGGTGAAGTGTACGAAGATCGCTTGTCCCGCCTTATAAAAAGCGACTCTGATTTACACAATATCAAGAAGTGTATAACCAATGAGAACCTTCATAAACATCATCTTCTCGATATAAGACTTGGGTTTGGTCAGGGTGGCAGGCCCTACAAATATGTTCCCCCTACTCAAGTGATTAGGTAATCTAGCAGCATGCGCCCGACGACTATTCAAGATGACAAAGAGATGAACGTATATACTGGAGGTGAGGCTCAGGATGACGGACTAAAGTGTGTTTCCATTCCCGAAGTGAAACTATCTCCACAGATTCCGCCGCTGATCAATCCTTCGACTCATGATTCATTAAAAGAAGAACAAATATACGGGGATCTGGCCAAGCTTCCCTTGCCAGATGACATTTACACTTCCGAGGATTTTGGAATATATGCATTCTTTCCAATCTCAGAGGGGGACCCCTCTTCCGTTAAGGATAAAGATACGACATAGACAAGCCTAGCTTCGGACCCTAGTCTGTTGAGGGGAGGGGCAAACACAACACACGCACACCACACACGCCATACATCACTACAATTCTATGACGTGTTGCCTCATGATCCTTACACTTGTTTGTTTTTTTACGCAGGAAAATTGACTTATCACGCTTTTCCCATCGTGATCTCCGTGAGTACACGTCCAGATTCAACCTTATTACCGAGCATGACCGCGGTGAAAGTCACGGGGAGAGAATCCAAGAAACACTACGATTCCTACCACACTCATCCTTCACGCTCCTGTTCTCCTTCAAGGCAAGATCTCGAGAAGCACCATAGTTGTCAAGTGCCACATGCGGGAGGTTAACAACTTCTCAAAGCTTCGATTCCCCTGAAGGATATTTCTCCTCAAAATAAGTCCTCCAAGAAGCATTACGAGCCCAAGGATAAGCATGGAGGTCCAAGCAAGGTTTTGGAAATGGGAAAGAATGCTCTTGTTCCTTCCAGACAACGTAATATTGACATTACTACTAAGCAGCTGGTAGTCCTAACTACAGAAAATCAAGCAAAGCTAAAGCGTCTACGGGAGCAGTTCCCTGACATTTACTTCGAAAAGATGCACTTTGTTCCAAATCATGAACCGGTTCCCGATGATTGGGACACGGAATTCATGGAGCAGTAGGCCACGTGGCCACACAATACAAGGCGATGAAAAAGCATGCCAAAAAGCTCTCTGAGGTTATCCGTCTTCTTGAAATAGACGTAAAGGATGCATGGAAAAAGGTAGATTACGACATCAAATCTACGGATAAGGCTGAGAAAAAATTAGAGGATACCCAGGCTCAGCTTGCATTAGCACGAAGGGATGCCGAAAATTACAAGAAGCAGTTCGAGGAAGCGGAAAGACGTTTTCACATCGAGCCTGACTCCAATAGCAAGAAGCGTACAACTGTGAGGAAAGAGATAGAGGATCTCAGGTCTACTAACACTAAGCTGAAATTGTCACATGCTAATTTTGCTGAAGAAAGGGCTGCTTGGGAGAAAGAGATTGCAAGCTTGAAGGACAAACTTGCTCATTCTGAGGAGAGGGCAGATCTCACTGAAGGACATGCTAATGAAGCCCTCGAGTCCGCCTCTGATGCTACCTCTAAGATTTTTGCGGCTGAACAAGAGATAGAAGGATTTGATGAATTCCTGATGGACCTTTTTGCTCAAGTTATTCGCACCTGAGACATCTCCTGGATCAAGGATTATCCCACGACTCTATTTGATGATGGGACCAAATCTTCGAAAGTGAGAAGCAACGTTTAAAGGTCAAAACCGTCGACAAGGATCTGCTTATGCAGACTTTTCTTAAAGGCGATGAATCTGAGGTATTGGTAGAGGGTAGACGTCTAATCAGAGAGTCTATGGAGGAGGAGGAGAGGCTTAAGCTCAAAAGCAAGAACAAGGTTGATGGGGGTTCAAGCTCGGCCGTGGAGCTCAAGACTTCTAGGGTCGAGGAGTATTAGTCAGATGACGCATTAATCTCTGGAATTCCTGTTCGCCCACCTGTCGGGACTTCTGCTGCAGCTCCAAGGGAGCAATCAGTGGAAGGTATCTCCACATTCTCTCCAAGATATTATAAATTTTCATTGTATTGTGGAGAAAACGGTTGAGGGGGCCGCATTCTCTCCTAAATTAATAATAGTCGCCTCTCGTGATATAGGTGCTAAGACAACTGAAGGTGTTGAAAAGGATTAAATAGAGACTGAGGTGGCTGAAAAGGCCATAATTCCGCAAGCACGGACATCCCTAAAGATGCCGAGATCAATGAGGCTTTGAAGGATACTGACGATGATAACGGAGAATGAGAGGAGGAGATCGCGATCGCGGGAGAGACCAAGGAGAATGATAGTATGACCTTAGCTGAAATCAAGGCTAAGGATGACAAGCTTTTGAAGGCTAAAGTCGAGGAAGAGCCCTTAAATGTACCACCTCTCGTTGCGGCTGCTCCTGGATCTGGGCTGATCGTGAAATTATCTTGGTCCATTACTACGTAGCTTGCTTCCCAGTCTTCTGGCACTCCGCAAGATCGTCCTTTAGGGAAGAAGAAAAGGAAGAAGCATGATTCCCCTGATGCCAGCAAGGAGGATCCGGAAAAATAGAGGAATGAGAAGAATCCAAAATCATTTCTGAAGCCCAAATAGAGCTTGTTTGTTTATGTTTTGTTTTTATACCTTCCATTGGCCCTTTATAGTTGTTGCGAGTATGGCCTCGCATTTTGGCCAACTGCATTTGTAAACTTATGTTTAGTAAATGAAATTCTGCTTCTTTCGCATTACTGTGTACCTGCGAATTTCTCGTACTTAGTCGTGCATATAGATATTCAAGTCATAACTAAGTCATAAACGAAACTACATCATAAGTTATCATAGCAAGCAGAACATGGTGATGTGGAGTCACAAAAATTTCTCAAAATTTTTGTGGCATATCATATATGTTGTAGCATGTATGTTGTTTTCATTGTGATGTGTAAATGCCCCCATTCAATCATTGACATGATGCCTAGCCAGGGCTGGTTAAGGATTTATTAGGATCAATTACATATTGCCCCTTATGTCTGGAAATGAAGGGTTCAGGCTCAGCTTTCACTCCTGCCCCCGATGCTGCAGCGGGGTAGAAGCCCTTTTAAAACACTTAATCAACATGCCTTTATACTCTCCTGTCGTATGTCTAAGATAGAGTTCGAACCCAGCTTTTAGTCTGCTCCCCAATCCTTCAGCAGGGTAGGAGTTCTTGTGGCGCCCGGTCCCGGGCGCCTTTATAATCTCCCATCGGATGCCATGGGTAGAGTGGAGTCGAGGCGGTCTTTTGATCATGGTGCACCTTCACGCCTCATGGACAACTCATTTCTTTGTCCTGTGTACTCTTTCTCAAATCGTGAGAGAGTCAGAGTGTTTGGGGTTGTGTCATTTACTTCATTGAACCCTAGAAGTTCTATATATTGTTGACCTTTTGATTTGGTAGAAGACTCTTTGAATTACGTATTTTGGTGGGGGGTTTACGACGGATATCACAATCGTGATAGCTTATATGAATAAAAATGAAAGAATAAACAATATACGATGCGATAGAAGTAAATGACACACGGTATTTTATAGTGGTTCAGTCGAATCATGACCTATGTCCACTTTATAATCTTTTGTTTATGCAACCAGACTGTTATAGGTAAGTCGCGCCTTTTTTACATGGTCCTAGGAGCAAAAGAATGGACATGACAATTTCATGTCAGGTAATGCCTCAAATGCTGGGCGTTCCACACTCTGGGGATTTCATTTTTGTCCACGGTCGATAGCTTGAAGGATCCATAATTATGCCTCCATAAGATACTATATGGCCTTCCTACTTCAGGCCCAAGAAGGTGGGGTCTGGGAAGATACGTCTTAATACCAGATCTCCAGGTTCAAAAGTTCAAGCCCGAACTTTCTTATTATAAGATCGAGCGATCTGTTGCTTATATCTCAAGGCACACAAATCCACTTCGTCACTTTTCTCTTCGATCATATCCAGAGACTCAAGAAGTAGTTTATTATTGGTCATCAAATCGTAATAAGTGGTTATGTGGGATGGTACTTCCAATTCTACCGGGATGACCGCCTCCGATCCAAATGCGAGGGAGAACGGGGGTGTACCGTCGCTGATTTGTAAGTTGTTCTGTAGGGCCATAATGCTAAGGAACTCATCGACCCACATGGCTTTGGCCCGCTTCAATCGATTCTTCAGGATGGATATAATTACCTTATTTGTTGCTTCTACCTGTCCATTTGACTGTGGATGTGCTACAACAGTGTACCTTTTTTTGATTTGATACCTCTGATAGAAGTCTCGAAATTCGGCGTTGTCGAATTGGGTCCTGTTATCTGTTATGATGATTTTCAGGATCCCAAACCGACATATGATAATTCTGACGATGAAGTTCATCACTCGCTTAGTCGTGATCATGGTCAACGGTTTTGATTCGACCCACTTTGTGAAGTAATCCACGGCCACGATGGCGAATTTTGCTCCACTGTTTGCAATGGGTAGGCTTCCAATGATGTCAATTTCCCAAACAGCAATGGGCCACGGGCTCATCATTGTCCTCAACCAGTTAGGAGGTCCCCTAGGGATCTTAGAGAATTTCTGGCACCTATTGTGACAATCCCAAAATCCGTGTGACGGTATTAAGGATAATCATTGGAATATAACACATCAATCATCATAACAGAGCACAGATAATAGCAAAAACAATAAATAGAATAATTTTACATAGATATGACAGCGGAATCATAACATGTAACAACATCAGAATAGCACAACGTAGGATATAACTTAGTAATAAAAGGGAAATGATCAGTCACCATCGCCAGAGACGGAATATATATACATGCAGTGAGACATAATAAGGGTATCAGTCTACATCGCCGAAGGTGGTACATATACATACGATAATAAGTACTGAAAAGTAAAGCAGTCTGCATCGCCTGTGGCGGAATCATAATACAAGTACAATAATGGCGGAAAAGTCAAAGTCATCTCTGTGAAGTCAGCCTCGCCATGAGCCAAAATGCACCCTATGCAACAGTGCAGAGCCAAAAACAACCTATCACCTGTGAACTAGGCTTCCCGTGTGAAAATAAGGGCACCCGCGTTTGCAAAGTGAAACAAACGACGAGTCAGTCATGGGGACTGGTATGAGAAATCTATTTAACAGTTAAACAACAGTAATAAGCAAATCATAGGACCACGCCGCTTTCGCGGAACGAGTTTACTCCAGTGATTGCTGGTGCATTTAAAACAAAGTAAATTCTTTAAAACAACACAATGCTTTTTAAAAGAATGATGCCATTATAAGACTCAAGTCCCATCATACAATCCAACGCAACCCGGAGGATAGAGTTTTACCTTATAATGGCCAAATATGCTTAATACGTGTAAAGCAAAATCATTTGATATTATTACTAGTGCATATATGTTTCAAAAACGAATAGCATCATAAATATCAATCATAGACGGCATAAGTGCCCCATACCACTATGTCGTCATACTAGTTCTACAATCGATTCTGTTATTTCATATTGGAAATTGGGTTTCCGTCATGAGTCGAGGCAAGGGGCAAGCTCCTCTCCGCTTCGAGACATTCTAGCGAATGCCTCAGGACTACACACTCTGGGTAACCCCTTGATCTTCAGGGCCGGTCCTCTCTTACGTTTGAGGATTAGTTATTCCTGAACACACGTTTCCCGGTCCTTACAGACCTATAATCGAGGCGCCTCGCATTCCAACAACAACATAGGTGAAACGTAGATATAAATGTCAGGGCTGGTAGGTCACTGACACCACCATAGCTAGAAAGAAACGTCGTGCTCTCCCTACAGTCCGTATCCCGTTTTTAACTCATACCGAGGTGTGAGGCTCGCGAATCCATGCTATACACAAAGCCAGACCACATAGACCGTGCTTTGATCATCAACCACGAGACTTTGCTTTGCAACAGAAGCCTTGATCAAAACATCTTGGCATGCCACATAGGCAATCCACTCCATACGACTGATTTCTATCGATATATAACCTCTGAGCTCGTACGTCTCAGAGAAGGGCGTTAAGAAAAAGAATAAATTCTCCGCCACCAAACAGATATATATTTAACAGAGATCAATCGGTATAGAACAAAATCCAATGTCAGACACACAGTCCATTTACAAGTCCGTTCTGGGTCTGAACGAAACCGGAGGCGTCAAATTCCTCGTATATCCGTACAATCAACACATACGTTCAGACGGCTACTACTTCCGTTCCTTCACGGTAGCTACTCCAGTCAGGAACCTCAGCAGCGCCCATCCAACCGATACGAAGATCGTCGGTCTTGAATCGTCTTTGTATTTTCCAATTCGAATCGCTCGATCAATTATTTGAAATGACGGTTAGCTCGGCCTTTTCAAATAATTCACGTAATTAGAATTCAAATCAATTCTTTCCATGGTTATATTATTCGACAATCACGTTTCAGTTCTTTAGTTTAATTTTCGTGTCAAACACATACAACCATCAAATATCAAACAAATCAAGCCAAATTGGTTTATTTCCAATCTATGTTGCTTATAATATTTTATAACGATTTTTTTCCATTTTTATTTATTTAAAAATGGCCATATTTAATTAAACGACGTTTCAGGTCGTACCTTGGCACTGGCGCAGTTTTTCCCCAATTTGTTTTACACATATCAGAAAATCTAACCGTTGGATTTCTACAAAGTCTATATCAGTGGGAAGATATTCCCAAAGCGAACCCAACGGTTCCAGTTTCGTGAAAATCCGACGGTCGGATCTTCGACACTAGTCGTTTGAAGTTACGGTTTCAAAATTCGAACTGCAGCATCGTTATTCGATTTAATTTAATTATATTTATATTTATATATAAATATAAACGATTCTGGCGCTGTTTTTCTTCAGATTTGAATTAAACATTCCAGACAATCCAACCGTTGGATTTTTACTAGGTTGGTGTCGTTGGAAAGATATTTCCAAGGCGAACCCAGCGGTTGCGGTTTCGGGAAAATCCGATGGTCGGATTTCTCGTACTAATCATTTCAAATTACGATTCCAAAATACGAACTGCACGGCTTCGATTCCTTTTAATTATATTTATATTTATATATATAAATATAGTTCATTCTATATTTTCAAATATAGTTCACTCATTAATTTCAACTTCGTTTTCACTTCAAATATTTCACTAACGCCTTAATATTTCGAAAAATTTCGCCATAACCTCCTTTGTACGGGAAGGGGTTTGGAAATTTATTGGGCCGTGTTAGGTATCCAATAAATCCTAATAAGCATCCACATATTTATAGTGATATATTCTGGTGTTTACGGGGGAGCGTGTATAGATAATAACTCCAGAGAATAAATTCTCGTCACCCCGCTCCGTGTGGAAATAAATAGTCCATGTGTCGTATCTAATGACTAGAGAGACGTGATTATTGTCAACTCCAGACCCGTGTGGGGTTTTTATTAATCTGGAAATTTATCGTTATATTTTATATAGTCCATATCAGTCATCAGTTCAACCTGTAGTATAAAATCATCGCCATACAAGCCTCTCGCTCGTATGGTAAATCTTCCACCTCGTCACACAAGCTCCAATTGCTTGTGTGGAATATGATGTAGTATGCCTATCGTCAAGAAGTATGCCATGTAGTGTCGTTCAAAATTAATTGTTACTATCCTATGGCGATGTTTATTATTTCACACAGAACAACCAACACTCCGCATCCAATGGCATTCACAGGAGTTGATATAAAAATAAAATTGCGCAGCCAACTCATCAAGGCTTACCTATTTGTCGGGCACGCAAATAATTTCTTTACTCTACAGCTAATCCATTTTTCCCTGTTCAACACATGTATATATATGCAAAACAAAGCTAATAATAATATTTCTAGGAAACTATTATTTATTTCAACATGTGTGTATTTTTATCAAAGCGTATTCATGATAAAAGAAATATTTTTTTCATCAAAAATATTTATTCAACACGTGATAAAGATGTAGTTTTTATTGTCTATTCATTTTATTTTAAAATGCGATAACATTCAACACATGAATTTCAACTCAACGAATGAATCTCAATTCAACACATGAATATTTTCTATAGTTTGTATATATATAAAAATGTGATTTTTATCGCTAAAGCTATTTGTTTAAATTCAAATAATATTCAACACATGAATTTTGATTCAACGAATGAATTTCAACTCAACACATGAATATTTTCTATAGTTTGTATATATATATAAAAATGTGATTCTTATCGCTAAAGCTATTTGTTTAAATTCAAATAATATTCAACACATGAATTTCGATTCAACGAATGAATTTCAACTCAACACATGAATATTTTCTATAGTTTGTATATATATAAAAATGTGATTTTTATCGCTAAAGCTATTTGTTTAAATTCAAATAATATTCAACACATGAATTTCGATTCAACTAATGAATTTCAACTCAACACATGAATATTGGTTTCCACATGTATAATTAATTTCAACAAATGAAAATTATTCTAACACATGAATATTTCAGAAAATTTCGGCAGCATAACGGCAGGGTAGTTAAAACCGGGAACGTCCCTAGTATGGCTCCTCGCTCTACCTTAAAACCTCGCGGTTTTTGACAATGGGGATCATGCATCTAGTTCGCACGCAGGCGGCATGTTTTATTTTCAATTCCGCAATCCTATTCTAATTTGTTTCAACCACAAGAGGGTATTTTTCAACCACAAAGGTATTTTTCAACCACAAATCAACCACAAACAATTATTTCCAACCATTCGTCATTCCATATAATATCACGTCAATCACAAGCAATAAATATCGTCTATGGTCTGTGGACGAGGGGAGTGTGTGTATATATATATATATATATATATATATATTATTTCTATAATTCACTTGCATTTCATCACAATTCAAAGCATTTATGTTTCATTCAACGCTTGTATAACTTATACATCGCTAATATAACTTATACAACACATGTACATGAGGTATACAATGCGTATATAATTTACACTTCGCTTATATAATTTATACAACACGATTCCATTCACACAATTTAGTTTAGACTCCTCACATTGGTTTTTGTAATGCTAAAAACCGTAGGAAGATCAGAAAAATCCGCGGCTTCTGCTAGATGGTAGAGAGCCTCCTTGCGGTCACGGTGTCTCCTGTTTCATCGAATTTCGTTAACAAACGAAAAAGATATGATTTTTCAAAGTTTTGCAACACTTAAAAGTGTTATTTTCATTTCAGAAATTCGAAGCAGAAGGGTTTTCAAACCTTCAAAACTAGGTTTTGATTTTAAATCCAAACCGTACCTCGTTGCTTCGATCAGACCCTACGACGTTGAAGGGCTACGAACCAGCTTCCGATCGACGGTGGTGGCGGCAGACTCGACGGCTCCAGCGAGGCACGGCGGCGCTTCAAACGGGCGAACTTCCTGGAGGAAATTCGACGCGAATCGGTGATGGTTTCTGGCGAGGCTTGTTTTGATTTGAAGAGGGGAGGGAGGCGATCGGAATTGCTAACTGGAGGCGACGGCGATATTGGCTGTGGCGGCGGCGAAATCGATGGGAAGGTTTGAATGCTTATCGTCGTTCGTTTTAGGGTTGACCGCGGTTTTGAGAAGAGAGAGAAAATAGAGGATATTTTCTAATATATAATATTTTTAAATTCCTTTATTACCCCTTCTAGCCAACGTACACCAATTTCAACCCAACGACTGTCGCCCCTAGCTAAATACCCCCATTCCGGACACAATGGGATATGTTTCATTGGCCAATTCGACTGTTACAGTCAGTTATTTTTCAAATTAAAGTATAAAACCTTTTATATTTAATTTAAACGTACATTTCAATTTACCAGGGCCACAAACTGAATCGAAAAATTCCAGAAAAATAAATCTAGCTTTGTTTTGTCGATACAGTCCCAACAAAACCAGTTTCGTCGAATTCTGAGTTCATATGCAAAATGTCCATTTTTAGGTCGACCCATTTTAATAGAAATTGACCAAACACATTTTCTTTTGCCCCGCTCACATACTAGCTTCAAAAATTATAAAATTTGAAACCTAGCAATAGTTTGACATCCCGGACCTAACAAAAGTGGTTTCGTCGAATTCCGAAGTCGTATGCAAAATATCAATTTTCCAGGGTTATATATTCTATATAGCGATCTTTCTGAAAGTTCATTTGGCCATAACTTTTGATTCCCGTTATGGAACTTCAATTTTTCAGATTCGTTAGAAAGGTATTCGTAAACAGATTTAAATATTTTCAGTTTCGCTAAAATCCGTTATATTTTCCACCCGGTACAGTCAGACAAAGTTTGTATTCAAAATTTCAAACTGCCATACTAGTCCCAATTCATTATTTTATTGAAATAAGCTATTTTAATTATTCAAATTCTTTGGTAATAACCAATTTTAAAAATTTTAAATTGGTTCACATTTTTCGGGTTATTACACCTATCGCAACGCCATGCATATTTAGCTGCATCTTTGTTCATAGTAGGCCAGAAATAGCCATATCGTAATATCTTCTTAGCCAATATCTGGCCTCCAGTGTGGCCACCACACTCACCTTTGTGTACTTCTCTCAGCACTCGTTCAATGTCGTGGGCTATACACCAGAGGAGCGGTATCGAGAATCCTTGACGACAAATAACTTCGTCTCGCATAACATATCTTGAAGCCTTAGGAATAACGGCGCGCCTTTCACTTTTCTTGGAAGGAAGCTTTCCATTTAACAGGAAGTTCTTTATGGGCGTCATTCATGACTCCCTTTCTGGTTCAGTCTCCAGGATAGGATCAATTTCCATCTGATCAATACTTGGAGTCTCCAATATTTCAATCGGGACCACTCACTACAAGAAAACACTGATTTTGCAGCGGAAAAATCCGTCGCTAAACCGCCGCTAAAGGGCATTTAGCGACGGATTGGTGGTCGCTAAAAAACACGTCGGTATTTTAGGCACAATTTAACGATGGAAATTAGCATCGATTCTCCATCACTTTACCGTCGTTTATGATTTATTATCATTTCATTTGTAAAATATTTCACCGACGTTTTATCGACGAATATATATAATAATAATAATATTAAGTATTTATTCGTCGCTAAATGGACGCTATTTAGCAAGGGATTACCGATGAATATAAATGATAAACATTTTGCGTTTCGATTATCCGTCGGTAAATCCTAACTATTTAGCGACGGATTAACGACGAACGTATCTATTTACACGTGTACATCCATTTGTTATCCGTCGGTAAACCGTCACTATCTTTAAAATTTCAGTTTCAATTTAGCGACGTTTTAGTGTCAATTCTTGTAAAAAAAATTGTCAATTTTCCGTCGGTATTCCCTCTCTGTTCCGTTTATATATATATATATATATATATATATATATATATATATATATAACTTAAAAACTGGAATATGGGAGATGCTCGTTAATGGCGACTGGAGAAAATCCCTCCAGTTTTCGTCACGCGTGAGCATCCTCTCCATCTTTACTTTTCTTCACCTTTCTCAAATCGCTCAGCGATTTTTACTTCACCAACCTTCAACGATTTATCGTTGATAAGACATCTGTTTTTCTTCACTACTCGGTTATCATCTGGTTTTGTACGCATCTTATTTCAGATCTGAAGATTTTTCCACTTTTTAACCCTAAACCTAAATCGCTCTACAATTGTTTATTTCTGTCGTTTTCCTTTCGTTTTTTCACACGGTTCTCCATCTGTTTTTCGTCTTAACCCTATTTTTGGGGTTCGATTTCCATCCTCATCTCGGATTCGTTTGATCAGATCTTTTATTCTCTACAATCTGGACGCCAAATCTCAGAGTCTCCCTACGCATTAAACCTAACAGGGGATCCGCAACTGATTAGAAAATGGAGAAAAGCTGGAGAACAAGACATCCGGAGAATTGGGATCTGACATTGTCGGCGCAAGTGTTAAATCACTTCCGATTCTTCATAACCGTTTCTGTAGTTATTTCAATATTTTCGAGATCTGGTATGTGTTTTGATCTATTATTGACCATTTGCGTTTGGGTTTTTGAGATTGGCTGGTTTTCGACTTGAATAGTTCTGGTTTTTTAAGGGATAATTAGTTTAAGCGGAGATCATTTCTATGGTTTTCTTATGAAGTAGTTTTTTTCTTCATAATACTGGTTTTGGATTACTCTTTGAAAATTCAAGAATAGTGTATACTGGAGTTATTGCAACCAGTTCTGAGTTGAAAGCTTAAGATGCTTTGATGATCTGTTTTATCATATGGATGAGTGATTTCTACTGTGATTGTTTTTCCATAGTCTTGCCTCAATAACCTGATGCTTTCACAGTTAATCCCGGCATGAAGATATAGTTTTGTTAACCTGATGCTTTCACAGTTAACAATAATGGGCAGATATAGTTTTGTTGGCCTCTTGACTTTTAGTTTTGAAATCCATATACTAATGTGTTAATCCCGGCATGAAGATTGATTCACAGGAGTCTGTGAATCATCAACCAGACCTTGTGTTGTGGATTTATATTTTATTTTGGGATTTCATATGTCTGTTATTGCTCGAGAGGTTATCCTTTCTGTTTTGTTTGCTGTGGAAAGTTTGAGAAGTAAGTTTAAAATATATGAGGATATGGATCAATGGATTTATTAGTTCATATTCGGTGCTCTTAGAAATCGTTTTCCATGGGTTATCAAGCATGCTCAGTTCATCACATAAGTGGTATAGAGAATCTGCAGATTGGCTTTCAGTCTCATGGTTTGAAGAACAAAAAGCTTGACTTCGATGATTTTCTGATGTTGAGTAATCTTGAATAAGTGGAGCTTTTGGCATGCGAGGTGCTGAGGGTTTGCTTGTTGGAGAGGTGCAGAAAGTGCACGTTAGCGGGAAGATGGCTTTTCATGGGCCGGTTATCATAACCAAGGATTTAATTACTTGTAATTTCAGTTTTTCTTTTATGTTTTTTGTTGTAAAGGTTAGTATGCTAACCTCTTCCTTTGTATGTTTTTTCAGTAGAATAAAGTGAACCAATTTTCAAAAATATATATATATATATTTCCAGCTATCACCGTTACTAGTTGATAGTTATATATATACACATATGTGTGTATATATATATATATGTATGCACATAAAATGAGTGACATTAACAAAAAAGAAAATGTAATTGCTAGTTGTTTATCACAACAATATTTTTTGATTATAGCTAATATTCCATAAACAATATCGTCCATAATCATTCATCAATTCGTACATACACTAGACTGAATTATAACTAACAAAACTATTCAGCTAGTGCTAGTGGTATACCATAAAAAACATCCTTACTCATAAAAGAAGCATTTACAACAAAATATATCTAGCTACCATACCCGAGTAACCCATGAATATGACGATGGCAAAGAATTTGCATAACCAGATTCATCATTTCTCTAAAGCATTGCCATCACTTGTTTAATTTGTGCTTGAAATTTTTCTCTATCTGCTTTTTGTTGTTATGCAAGCCTTGTCTGCTCTTCCTCAAGTCTTTGGCAATTAGCTCGCTTACGCTCTCTCTCTGCCTCAATCCTAATACGCTCTGCTCTCTCATTCTCGAGCTCTAAGTGCATTTCCTCAATGGTTTTTTGTAGCTCATGAACATGGTCTTCATCGTCAACATACTGACGCTTTGAATGTTGAGAAAAGGGAAACTGTAAAGAGATTACATAAAAATAGTGTAAAAACAACGGTATAAAAACATTACGTTCTAAGTGGAATATACTAAACAACAGTATAAAAACAACAATATATAAATATAGCCTAAAATATATTGCATTAAGCAACCAAATGCAGTATAAAAACAACAACAAAAATAGTGTTGTTTTGTATCTTACCAACTCAGTGCAAAAAAAGGGAATCAAGATGCCGAAAAATTCAAGCAAATATGAGTCCGACTCAGCTGCCGTAGATATAAGAAAGCACCAAGAAGTGTGGCTCATGCAATTTACATACACTACAACCTTTAAGCATATATTGATGTTGGTTGTATAACTTCAATTAGAGATGTAAACAAAACTTAAGTGATGCATCAGTAAATAATGTGCGAAGTTTCTTTTTCAATGATGCATCAGTAAAGAATGTGCGAAGTTTCTTTTTCAATTGAGTTTTTCCAGCTAGATTATACTTATTTCCTTAGCTTAGAAATATGTTCAAATACAGAAGCTTAAATAAACAATACACACTCAATTTTTTTTTTTAATAAAAACTTGGTTAAAATGAAAGAAGAAAAAAAGAGGTTTTGAGGAAGATGTATCCGTGGAAAAAATTAGATATTTTCTCCTGGGTTATTATTATTCCTTTTTTTTAAATAAGACCTAAACAAAAAAAATTGACTAAAAAGATATACTGAATTACAAAACATGTTCTAGCCATAAAAACTGAATGCAACTAAAAATGCAGACAATAAAGTTTAAGAAATAGGGTTAATTTAGGACCTATGCTCGTTTCCAAGGCAAACTAATACTGCGCAGAAAAAAATATTGACAGTTCCATGTAAATCACGAATACAGTAAATCTAATCAAACAGAATATAGGAAACTACCCAGAAAGTAGGAAAAAGGAAAAATAACCTATTTGCGGCAAATTGACTTATCCTGGTTGTACTTCCTGGCAAGCACCATCACAGAAGGCTCAATAAGTCCACCCCTTAACCTCAACACCAAATGCAATTCTGGACGTTGTAATCAGCTAGTGTTCCCCCGTCTTCGAGCTGCTTTCCTACAAAAATCATACTTTGCTGATCCAGAGGAATTTTGCTCTTCATACAGCTCCTTGCCCTCTTCTTCCTCTTCATAATCTTCATCGGCTGTCGCATCTTGATACTGTTGATACACGCTCACCAAGTCATGCATGTTGCTTTTTGCTTTCGTGAATTCCGTCTCATCCATTCCTTCGTCAGTGTACCAATGGAGGAAAGCCTTCGTCCTAAACATAGTAGTGAACTGCTTGCTCACCCGTCTAAACATTTCCTGGATGGAAGTGGAATTACCTATAAAAGTACTTGCCATTTTCAGTCCAGTGGGCGCAATGTCACAAAATGCTCGAGCTCGCTTCATTGTAGTAGACATCTATTCTTTCCAACTGTAGATCTGAATCTCCATTGTGTCGCCTTATCGCATCGATCCTGTTGGCCTATTATGAACATGTAGTAAAATTACTTAGCACATTATGATACTTTGCTCTATTATTGCTACCATAGCATCAGACATCTCTTTTAAACATAACAAAATTGTAAAATGATTCATCTCTAAGTCTTTTACTGAAGTGGCTTTCTAATGTTGTGCCTCCCATGCCATGGTGTTATTTATGCGCTTCAACTATTATTGGGACTTTATAGCAAATCATTTGGTGGTTCGAGTCCAGTTTGTATAGCGGTTGATAGTTAAGTCATGAACCAGTCCGTCTTTGTGGACTTTACTATTCAGGTTTTTTTTTACTACATAACCTCTTTCTATTCCAACACTAAGTTAGATTTAAGTTGGATTTGATTAGTTAAGGGGTTGCTTTGACTTATTTGAGTATGCTTTTTATTATGTATCATATTTATTACTAGTCCATATAGTTTCTTTGATGAATGTTTGATTAATTAAGGATCCTAAAGTGAAGTTTCATCAGTTTTGAGGGTATATAATTTGGGTATTCTTCAATCATACTAATTTTAGAGCATGTTCGAGAGCTCCTCAGAAAGTTATGGATCAAGAAAAGGATCAAACACGCAAATGAAAAGAACTTGCAGAACAAAAAGAAAATATAACTGAGAGGACCCACTATAAAATATGCTCATTATTGATTGAGTTCTACTGGCAAAAGTTTTTTTTCCTTTTCCTGGGTCACTCTCTTAGCACAACATTACCAGGACCACTTAACACTAGTATATACATACCAGTATCTTAGTTTAAACATTTAAACTTATGTTAAAGTAAAATACATAAGTCTCCCTATGTTTATGTAATCAGAGTTAAAACATTAAAAGCAGAATAATTGATTGATTTATCATAATCAATTTAACGCAACTAAACAGTGTTTAAACATATATTATTTTCTACACAATTTACCCAAAACTGAAAAATATACATATTAAACGTATCCTTGTGTAATTTAAAATTTCAGATTACCATATCCCATCTATTCAATATAAACTTGTTCTACTTTAACTGCCCAAACGCTGATTTCACAGAATTATACTTAATGGATCCGCCAAAAGTGTTCTTGATTGCTAATTTCATTTTTTTCCCTTTTTTCGTATCAGGCTTATAATAACACTTAGGCCCAATTTCCTATAACACTTACACTAATTTTTTGGTATACAACTATGTACAAACTAACACACACACACACACACACGCACACACACATAGATAAGAGAGTGTGTATGTGTGCATATCAATTCAACCATTTATTTTATACTAATAAATAGGATTTATTTATTCTTCACATATATATAAAAAAATAAATTTGCTGATGAAATAGTGCCATTTTAAAGCTATAGAAATTTGGGTTATCACAATAACTAACACACAAACTATCAAACACTCAAATGATCAACTAAATCAACAATAATCAAAATTAGTTAACAAAATAGAGTAACAAAAAAAGCATAAAACATTAACTGACAGACAAGAGCGATGATAACTATTATTCATGTCAAACATCCTCTACAAAAAAGAAAAAGAAAAAGGTAAAACAATTATTATTTCTATACCATCCAATTGTTTATAAAATCAATATCATTGCCTATGCTAGGATGATGAGCAATGCGACAACATGTTATAAATTTTCGACTAGCCTTTAGATTACCAAAGACTATTGCTAATCACAATTCCGGTTTATGCATCTAATAATATAATTATTAAGCCAAGTATGATGTACAATACAAAATACTGACACAAAAAAGGGCACCACTACAAATAAGCATGACATGTTCTTGCCCATTGAAATCATATGAAACTTCCAACAAAAAAGAGGGCAACTATACAATGTTTCACTTAACCCCGACAAACTTAGAACTATCAAATTACCAAAAAGCTCAAATTAATCTATGATTGAATGTGACTTCCTGTTCAAATCTTTTAGAAAAATAAATACTTAATTTCATCATGCAGTATCTTTACCTCAACCAAATACTTAAAGAATAAATTTGATAAAACATACATAATAGTATAACATTGCAAAATCCACAACTGTGACTAAATTAAGGTTTAACAAGTTACAGGTTACTGCACTTCATTAAAAATATGCATATATAACATAAATGGAAATTATACTTCAAGTGTTTGCTGTTTATAAACAAGTGTTTGCTCTATAATTCTCAAAAAAACCAGCCATACACCTAGAATTTGGTGATTAGTTTACAAACAAGTGTTTGCTCTATAATCCCTAAGACTCACAGGATCTAGTAATTTCTATTAGTAGTTTAGACATAGGGGTGGGCGTTAAACTAGGTTAACCGACCGAAACGATATAACCGACCTTAACTGAACCACCTTAATAAAAAAATCAGTTAACCGATCGACGTTAACCGATCAAAATTAGTTCAATTAACAGGTAACCATGGTTAAATATCGATTAACTGTTAACAGTGGTTATATATCGGTTGACTGTTAATGTTACAATATTGTTATAATTATTTAAAAATCCCTGTATTGTTAAAACAATGTCCTGTGTGACGTAGTGGATCACGACTTCATTAAATAATATGACGTTGCTTGTAGCTAAGTAGTTGAAATTATATGAAATTGTATTAGAGAATGGAATACATCTATTTTTCGAATGCCGCTACAACAAGTACATATGCGGCTCAACTGAAACTAAACTTAATCTTATACCTGACATCTCCTCACTGCATGATGAAGAAAAGCTTTTACTTGCAACTTTCGCTCAAAATGACCAGCTCGAAGATCTTGCATTATCAGCTAGCTAGAACTACAACAATATATCAGATCTGGAAAGAATGGAACAAGTACAATTTTAGCAACAGGAAAATGGCCGAGATTCATAAGAGCAAGCAGATACATAGGGAGATTACTTACTAGTTAGAAACAAAGAAAGAAAATTGAAGAGAATTCCTAGTAATTCCGTCATCTTGCGTCAACGAGGGGTCAATTTAGTCGATACAGGCTAAAGATCGGCGACCAGAAGTGTAAACCCTAAAATTGAAGAGAAAGCGGATGATGCAATAGCAACTTGTATTTTTAAACGATTCAAGAAAAGTTGCTATATTGTTATAAGAATGATTTAAATCAATGTAAGAAACCCTACTTTTGTTTGAAAGTAAGCTGTGCAAATGAGGAAGAAGGAATAAAATGGGTAGATCGGTAAAAGTAAAATAAACGGGCTACAACCATGTGACCCAAAGAATTTGAAGGTCTTCAATCCATGCGGATGACCAGTTACAGCCGTTAGATAGTTCAATCTCAATGGCTCAAATTAACAGTGGTGTGAGGATGTGGATTGCCCATTGTATATCTTAAAAAATAATATAAACATCTCTTGCAAATCTGTCGGAATTCTGCTGCAAAATAGCTTCTATTAATATCTGTCGGCAATCTGCCTGCATTTGCAGCGGAAAATGGCGACAGAAATTTTCTGTTAGTAATTTGACGTAATTTGCAACGGATTAGTAAGGGATTACAGAATACGATGGTAATAAATAAAAGAAAAATGTTAAAAAATACAAAAAACTATCCCTTGCAAATCACATGGAAATCCGTCGCAAATTAGCGACTGAAATTTCCACTTCTAAAAATTTGACGCAAATTCAGTGGTTTTTAGTAGTGACTTCCGTGTCCTTAGGGTTGTTAGAGCTTACCAATTTGGCTAATTTGTCTGCCTTTTGATTCTCCGTTCGAGGGATATGGGTTATAGCGTAGTGCTCAAAACTGCCTGACAGCTTTCTTACTTCTCTTAAATATGATACAAGTCTTGGCCCCTTGGCCTGAAACTCCTCATTAACCTAGCTCATGACTATCGTGGAAATGCAGAAAATATCCAAACTCGTTATCTCCAACTCCTTGCAAGCTTTAGCCTAGTAATCAGGGCTTCGTATTCCAAGTTGTTGTTTGTGGCATGGAATTCTAATCTTAGAGCATAATATATGGATCGTTTCTCAGGGGTGTCGAGGACAACTTCGACACTAGTCCGTTTGTTATTCTTGGCACCATCGGTATACCACTTCCAGGTGTTAGGATCTAATAGTCGTTCTGAGGGGCCTGCCTCTTTGCTTGTTACATCTTCTTCAGGGATAGTGAATCCTGTTATGAAATCTATCAATACTTGCCTCCTTGTCGATCTTCGGGGTTGGAAGTTTAAATCAAATTGGCTTAACTCTATTTTCCATTTGAGTAGCCTTCTGGATGCTTCTGGTCTCTATAATACTTGTCGGAGAGGATGGTCAGTGTATATGGTGATAGGGTGAGCTTGGAAATAATGGCGAATTTTGCTGGATGCGACCAGCAGGCTATTCGCAAGTTTTTCCATGCTCGGGTAGTTTCACTCTGCTGTCGCTAGCTTTTTACTTACGTAATACACCGGCCTCTGGACTTTATCTTCTTCTCTTACTAGGGCTGAACTTATTGCATGGGGTGATACTGCCAAGTATACAAATAAATCTTCTTGGTCGACTGGCTTGGACAATATCGGGGGTCTTATAGATGGGTGAGAAGGTTCTGAAATGCCTCAACGCAATCAGGAGTCCATTGGAAGTTGCGTTTACCTCGCTTTATCAGGTCGAAGAATGGAATGCACTTATCTGTAGCTTTAGAAATAAATCTACTTAGTGCGTCCACCTTTCCAGCGAGGCTCTACACATCCTTAATCTGCCTTGGCTTCTGAATATTTTTTATCGCCGTGATCTAGTCTGAATTGATTTCGATTCCTTGAGAACTGACAATAAAATCCAAGAATTTTCTGCAAGCAACTCCAAATGAACATTTCAGGGGGTTGAGCTTCATTCCGTATCGCCGAAGGATATCGAACATTTTAGCTAGGTCAGCAGTATGGTCAGATGACTGTCTGGATTTCACAAGCATATCTTCAATATACACCTCCATTGTTTTCCCAATCTGATTATAGAACATTCTATTCACCAGGCGTTGATACGTTGCTCCGGCATTCTTTAGACCAAAAGGCATCACTACATAGCAATATAGTCCCAAATTTGTGATGACGCTAGTGTGATCCTGATCCGAAACATGCATGAGGATCTGGTTATATCCTGAGTACACATCCATGAAGGAGAGAAATTCGTAGCCAGCCGTTGAGTCCACCATCTAGTTAATTCTAGGGAGTGGGAAACTATCCTTCGGGAAGGCTTTATTCATATCTGAGAAATCAATGCATGTGCGCCTTTTTCCATTGGCCTTTTTTTTTTACCAAAACGGGATTTGAAATCCAATTTGGGTAAGCTGAATCTCTATTGAATCTGTTGCTCCTTAACTTCTCATCTTCTTCCTTTAAGGCAGCTGACCTCTCCGGGCCAAGCATTCGCCTTCTCTGCTTAACAGGTGGATGCTTCGGGTTGATTCTCAATGAGTGACTCATAATTTAGGGGACATCCCACACATGTCAGCGTGGGTCCAAGCAAACACGTCCAAGTTTGCCTTTAAAAAGTCAGTCAATTCCTTTTCTCGGGGAGGGTCTAGATAGGACCTAACCTTAAAACCCTTTGTTGGGTCATCATCATTAATCGGGATATCCGTAGTCATTTCATTAGGTGTCGCCATGCTGCCCCTAGGCTCCTCATCCTCTCTGAGATCTATGTCTTCGGGCAGGTCTCTGGGCGACTCCTTCGGGGTCGTCCCCTTTAAATGTTATGCCGAATCCTCCTTTACGGGGGAGGAAGCACCCTTAGTTTCCACTTCTTTTCCTTTGCATAGAAATTTTAACTCTGCCATATGACAGGCTCTCCAATTACTTAGTCACCCCTAATTACTCGCACTCTCGCTTCGGTTGGGAATTTCAACAATAAGCACCAGGGTGCGATGCAGGCCCTAATTCTGCAAGGACCGGTCGGCCCAAAAAGGCGTTATAGGGATCTATATCCAAAAATACGAACGGGAGAATCCTCACTCTCGGATGGTCTCCCTCTCCCATAGTTACCGACAGTTCTACAAATCCCATTGTAAATGTCGAAGCTCCGTTGAAGCCGCGTATCCACCCATCGTAGGGCTTCAAATCTTTCGCTTCAAGCTTCATATGATCAAACACTTTCTTGAATAGAATGTTAACTGAACTCCCATTGTCTACCAAGACCTTGTGGACTAATGCAGGACCAATGGTGGTAGTGATATCTAAGGTGTCTTCTGTAGGGGATTGAATTCCAATGTTATCTCTATAACGAAATGCGACATCATCTGACATCGTTTTCTTCTGTTTTACCAGGGGGGAGGGGTGTATCTTCAGGATTGCTGCATTCTCCCACTTCGGGGAGCTTGGCTGCATTCACATACTGATTCATTGACCTATAGGTATGTCCAGCTGAATGGGGCCCTCCAACTATAGTATTGATGATGATTCCTTTAGCTTTTTGCTGCGCAGTGGCCTTCTAAGGCGGCTGCCCCTTATTTCGCTCTGGACTACCTTGCCCCCGATCTCTCGGGGTTGCCTTAAATTAACACAACTTTCCTTCTCTGAGAAGTTTTTCTACGAAGTCCCTTAAATGTTGGCATTCATTGGTCAAGTGCCCATAACTCTCGTGGAAAAGACAGAACTTTCCCGTTTCATGCTCTTTCTCCGATGACTCCCTTGGTGGAGGCTTCTTATATTGTAGAACATTGTAAGTATCCAGGTAGATATTCTCTAATGGGCTGTTCAAAGGTGTGAGGTTCTCAAATGTTCTATATTGAGGTCTCTTCTGTGATTCATTCCTTCGGTTTTTTTCTTGTCATCATTTATAGTTTGGCGACCATTGCCCTAGTTCTTATTTCCAACATTAACTTCTACCTTTCCAGAGTTGTCGCCAGACTGCTTGATGGCTATGTTACTTTGTATCCCTTCCTTATCAGCATCCTTCCTCTTTCGATTAACGTATATCTCTCCTTGACGTAGGCGGATATTGGCTTTCTTGTAGAATATCTCTCTAGTCAGCGGTGGTTTTCCAACTAGATATTTTCCAAATTTAGTATCTTTATCTACCCCATCAATTAACGCCATCAGGACGGACTGCTCATGAGGGTCCATTACCTCTGTGACTGCCAAATTAAAGCAATCTAAGTAAGACCTCAAAGTTTCATCAAGGCGCTGCTTAATGAGTGACAATTCAATGACGTTCTTGGACCTTTGAGCATGAAGTCGGAACTGGTTTATAAATCTTTTGCTCAATTCTTTGAAATTAGCGATTGATCATGGTGGTAATCGGGTAAACCACATTGACGCTACGTCTTCTAAAAAGATCGGAAATGCCTTGCACTTCACTGCATCTAGAGCGGCGGTGGTATTCATATACCATGAGTATCTCAACAAGTGCTGAGCTGGTTCTGTCCTACCTGCATAACGGTTCATAATCGGTAGATTTAATCGTCTTGGGAATTGGACGTTTAATATGTCATCAGTGTATGGTGTGTAACTACGGTTTACGCCCCAATCTTCATTTCTTTGTCCTCTGTTGTCAGCCATGATCTGCCTCACCATTACTTCAATGTCAGCATTAGTCAAAGTGGACAAACAGGGTCTGCACTTCTTTCTTTACAGAAATCTCCAATATCTCTTCGGTGTATCGCTGCCCTGTCCAGGATTTGAGCAGGGCTTCCTTGTCCCCCATGGCCACGGTTAGTCACGCGACGTGGGGGTTGATTCTGGATAGGATCATCAACGTCCCTATCCCTAGGTAATGCTCAGGATCCTTCCCCTTGAAACACAACTGGATCATTCTGATTGTGATTGTTTGGTCCTAGATTGAATGTTTTTTCTTCTCGAGAAGGGAGGGACCCAGACCAAAGTTGTTCCACATTCTCAGGCCCCTCTAGTAGTCCTCGTTGGGGTCTTGGAGATTCCCCTGATAAAGATGAATAATCCAGGGTCAAACGATGAATTGGTGAAGGCACTCTCTTCCTTCGAAGTTCGTCTATCTGCCTTCTCATCGCAACCATATTTTCCCGCATCAATGCACTCTCACATCTTTAGGTCTCCAAAGCATCGTTCATCCTTTCCAACATGTCATGAAAACAGGAAAATTTTCCATATGTTTCTAGAGTAGAGGCAAGTAATTGGTCGCTGACATTCGCAGTTGGATGTGGAGCGCTTGAGCCAGGTCGAGCGGAAGCATCAGCATAGGTTGAATGGGTCATAATCTCCTTTATGATTCGAGTCGAAATCTCACACTGAGGGCGGTTCGTGACCCTCTCTTTTGGTCAACTCTTGGTCCCTCCTTGAAGGCGGCTCATGGTCCCTCCTTGGAGGCGGCTCGTGGTCCACTCATGGGACCGGGTCGTGACTCCCTCCTGGGGTTGGATCGCCCTGTGAAATTTATTAGATGGGGAGACCACCTCAGCCTATTCTTGAGCGTTCTCTTCGTTAGCTTCCTTTGCTCTAGAGGCTCGTAAATCCTTGGATTTCTTTGTGACCATAATGTCTTAAGTTTGCTGAAACATTCAAAAACGAAACGGTGGGAATGCACACTATTTTCTTTGGACTTGAAAATCCAAATAGTAGAGCAAAAATTCGATAGGCTGAGAATTCAATTCTCAGTGAAAGCACATAAATGTTAGACCAAAAAGTGGTCCTAACACCCAAATTATCTTGATTTGTAGAAAGCTAGAATTGAAAGAAAATGAAATAAACACACCAGATTTATAGTGGTTCGGCGTTAAAGAGCCAATGTCCACTTTATATGATTTTGATTATACGTTTGAATGCAAGTACAATCAAAACTTTCTCTTAATCTCACTTTTACAAAAATGTTTCACTCAACAAATTCGAGATACTTCAGAATAGAAACGATATAGGTTTGAAAATGGTAGAATTAAAGCTCTTAGCTCCCAAAGATCCTGAAAAATGTCAAGCGTTGGGCTATTTATATGTGATTTCTACAGGCGGTTCGTGAGGACACGTGGCAGCAATCTTGAGGAATTTGGAGCGGTTCGTGGCTTGATGGAGAATTGGTCATAGGAGCCGTTACAAATACGTGTCACAAGATCCTTCAAATTTGGTTCGTGGGTGACCAAGTCATGGCCACCATCTTCTGGGTATAGGGTCGGTTCATGACCCTGATGTAGGAACCAGATCGTGGCTCTAGATCACGAGCCGAGCCCCTACGTAGGGATCGTGAACCATCCCTATGAGCGGGTCTCGTACATCTCACAAGCTGCACCTCCTCTCAGCACACATTGGGCTACGATCTCCCCCATGAATATATGAATACATAAATCTTTGCCCGCCTAACCATAAGTGCTTTGGTCCCTTGTGGCTTGATACAAACGCTAGTTAACAATAGTCTTTTCTAATACGATCCTAACGCATGCTGTTTTGTCAAAAATGGATCAAGTAAGAAATAGTTATGATAATTATAATTACTACATATTTTCTAATCAAAATTAAACTAAATTTTCAAATTTTCGTTTCGGCCTTACTTAAATAAACTCGGCTCGGTTTTCATGTTCATCTGACCCGCTTCTTTATTTCTTCACCCAAGCAAAATAAAAGTTGCAATCCATTCTTCTTGTTTTTTCCCACAGAAGTCGGCCTGACTTCAAATCCACATTGCCGCTTCCATTGGCAACCGGACCTCGGCCAACCCACACTACCCGCTTCGCCATCGACCTTCCATCCTACGCCAACTAGTCCCACCGTTCATCACACCCTATAGCTCCACCACGATGCCAGTACGCGGAACCTACACAACTCCGTTCAAGCTAGAACCGTGCCACCCACACTCCACCTTAGCCTTTGTCGCCACCACCGCTCGATCGGCCTGACTCCAGGCTACCTCCGACCTTCAGACCTCCAAGCCCTGTATGCCCCTTATCAGCCAGTATTTATCCAAAGTTGAACACCCCATAAAAACAACAAACCGCTACTTTAATGAACCGTCACCACCTCCTCCGACCACTAGACCACCAGCGACCACCACCATCAGATCGGCCTCTTCCCTATGCCTATATCTCCTTCAGACCACTCAAGCTAACTCGGCTTCCATCAATCGTTAAAAATCCAAAACTAAACACTGCTCAAAACGCAAAACTGGATCAAAGATCATCCACCACCATCACCACAACCCACCGTACATCACCAGATTTTGGTCGTGGGTCCCCCTATCCATCCTCTACATGTTCTCATTTGGAGTCTCGGACTGAAACTAAACGTATTTGAAGTTATAAATTTTTGTTTGAAAATGATTTGATTTTTTGCAAAATGGGAAGAAGGAATGAATGAGGAGGTCATTATATAGGGAAGGTTACCGTGATTACCACGTATACTTGGGGCTGAAGTAGTTTGATTGTCGAGAAATGATAGTTTGGTCAGCCAATAAAGTGATTTTGATTTTAATATGATTTTATTTTAAATTCATTTAATAATAGTTGCATTAATACTATATACATTTTATGTTTAACGTTTATACCACCACGCCCGATCTCCAAACGAGGTGAAAATTGACACACTGCTACGTCTTGAAGATACAGTCCTAATGAAATTTGTTTGGTCGAATTCCGACTCCATTTGGAAAAATAACTTTATTTTAATTTATATTTATTTATCGGTTCACGTTTAAATTTCGTCTACAAACAAAATAACTCTGATTGGTCCCAAACTAGAAAACTAGTAATAACTAGCTATACGTATTCCAATAGAATTTGTTTCATCGAAAATGGAGGCTGTTTGAAAAACAAATATTTTTAACGCTTATATAATATATCGATAAATTATAAATTAAATCCAAAATAATTAAATTAATAATAAATATTATTATTATATATGTTAAAATAAAAAATAAATCACTTCAGATATAACCAATATAGAATTACAACTCAACATTAATATTTTCGAATTAAGCAAATTTAAAATATATAGGAATTCCTTTTAAATAAGTTAAATAAACGATATAATTTATTAACGAATTCCATAGCAACTATTTCAAAATTTTATTTGGACATAACTTGTAATATATACGATAAAATTCTGATTTTTCTCTTCCATTAGAAAATTATAAACAATAGATTCCAACGTTTCTTGTTTCACATAATTCCGGCCTAAAACGGATTCGGTGTAATCGGTTGAAGTTCAAAATTCAATTTTATGAACTACCGCGACATTTCGAGCTCGTTTTATATTAGTTATAAATATAAACGTTTATTCGTCGTTTACTTAACGAATTCAATATTAAAAATCCGTAAATAATCCAAATAAAATATTTAAAATAAATTTATATATTCGAATTCAACTAACTGAAAAATTCGGGTCGTTACATTATTGCACTAAGAACTTTTTGTTTTGAGTACTATAGAGTTGAATGTGGATGATATTGGAACTTTGAGTATTATCTAATTCCATAAATCCAAAGCAATACTATTTCAACAAAGAGAATTGGTGTAAATAAATGTCACAACTGGGTAATGCTTATTAAAATAAACTGGAATTTACAAAACTGATAAAGTATTAAATGTAGCCATAACCTAACATCACTTATTAAATGACATGAAAAAAGAAATATCTAAAAGTCTGATATTAATTATTGACTGAATTTATGCCTAAGAGTTGCACAACTAGAAAAACAATGTTTTTGGAGTCTACATGATCTAATTAGATTATACTTTTTATAAATTAATTAATATTCAAGAATTATTAATTATAAAATTTAAAATATTGTATTAATAATAAATATTATTGCATATATATATATATATTGGTAATATTTATAAATATATTGATTGATATACAATATTAGTAAGGAATTAAGTTAGGTTTAATTACGTTGTTTTTTGGCTTAGGCTCAAATAGTTTTAAGCTCCACTATAAGGGTTTCAATTTTAGTTGGAACAATAAGGGGATATAAATAGTTGACAAAAAATTAAAGACATTGCTAAGAGATGGTATCCTAAAATCTCTCTTTTCCTTTATCTATTTAAACATCTTCTCCTACATCTTGGACTAACTTTTTGGTTGTCCGCTTTTCATGATTATGGCCAAAATTAATCCAAAAAAAAATAAAAGTTCTCAAATTAAATTTCTTTAAGCCCATGGCTACATGATAACAAGAAGGCCTATGATTAAAGGGTATTAATGTAACAACCCGGTTTTTTTATATACAAATATTTAATTTATTTAAATATTTTCAAGAATAAGTTTGGAATTTTATTATTTGAATTAGTCTAAAGTGTGAATTTGAATGTTAAATTTACTTGAAGTTGGTATTATTGAGTTCGAAAATCCAGTGAAGTTTATTTTGATGCTACAAAACTTCTATTAGAAATATGATGATAATAATAATAATATGATCGATCAATTTGTTTTGAAATCAAATAATTATTAATCGATTTTTGCTAACACATGGAAATATCCATTTTCATACGATCTCGGATTTCAACGAAACCAGTTTCATCGGATCCAGAATATTAAATCATTGTAAGATTTCTGGTTTCATGTAAATCTGATGTGTTTTGTGATTGTATGAATTATAACATTGAACGGTTAAAATAAATATTATTAAATTTTCCCATAAATACATTTTCACCCCTATAAGAATTAGACAACTCACTCTTCCCTCTCTCTCTCTCTCTCTCTTCTTTATTCTTTTTCAATGGCCATAAGTTTTAAGTTGAAACCAAAGAAAATGTGGGTTTTAAAATTTCAAAACAATCCAAATAAAAATCCTAAAAATAAAAAACTTAGTTCTTTAGTTTCGTGGAGACGAGATCTTCAAATCTATATAAGCATTGAGGGGTGCGACATTAATTGGGTTGGTGCGACAATAATGTCTTGCATTATTTCTACACTAGGGTTCAAGATTTAGAGTGTTGTAGGCAACGATGTTCGTATTGGATGTTCGATTTATAGTTAGGGCAATAAGGAGCCCAAGTGGGTGAAAATGAGGAAGTTCAGTGCAAGAAACTATCACTCATCTGTAGCCTACTCGCCATGGATGCTTTTTTATTATGGGGACCCAAGCTTGATGATGAGATGTTCGGGAAGGAGAGAAGGAGGAGGGGAGTTCGACGACATTCTTGATTATTGAAATATTGGAGAGATGGGAGAATGGTGGAGGAGAGATGATTGGCCTTATTGGGTTGATTACAAGAGAAGGCCGTGTAGTTTAAATGAGGAAGAAAGATCAGGTAAATTAATCAAGTAATTAGTAATTGTTAATGATGTTTTAATACTAGCGTAGCTTGCAACAACTGTAAATCCTTTATATGAGGTTAGATTTTGTTGAAACGGTTGCATTGAGTTCGCATCGGTGAAGCCTACACATGCGAATTGGATTGAGGTTATTTGGAGCTATCTGGATTCTTATATAATTTCAAATGCTTGTTTCAAATTATATAAATCATTGAATTAAAATAGATGGTGAGTTAATTCTCACGCTTTTTGGAATATTATGGATGTTGTTATTTCATATGATAATATCTATTGTTGTTAGTATATAAATCGTATGTCTGGATATTTTGGATGATTTATTGTTTTGTTGGTGGTCATCGATGTATATTCCCGTCTGTGAATGGATTACCTTTGACGCCACCTACTATAAATAGGAAGGTTCATCTTAAATAAGTTATATTAAATTATCTATTTCATATGCATACATAGACTAATATATGAGCTGTGATGCAGGGGGACAAGTTGGAGGGATCCAACAGGATTCCTCTGTGTTTTTAAGTCATTGATTTGTCGGTTGCACCCATTTGGGCGTGTTTATCACCAATCTATAACCATTGGCCGTTTGATTATTGTACTCTGGTTGTTGATCACAACCATGATGGTAACATATTCAGTACTGTCAAGTTAAGTGGTATCCAGGTTCTGTGTTAGTAGAGGTGCAAGACATTCTTGCGACCTCGATATGCTTATTTAGAGAGGTACTATGTCGGGTGGTACCCCTGGGACCAGTCGTTGTATGGAATCCAAACTTCAGTACGGGCCTTTTACGATTTTAGTTGTATACCTAGTAGGAATTTGATTAATGTAACAATTTTGACAAGATTGATAAGTATTATATTTAGAAATTATTATAATAATATCATTGGATGTGTAACAAAAGTGTTTTGGTTATCGTAAGGGAAAAACGCGTGTCATGTTTATGTGTGGTTGTATCTTATAGGAGAATCATTCTTTCGAAAAAGATTTTATAAACTAAGGAAATTGTTTATGATGTGGATTTTTTCTCACAGTAAGTATTCCAGACTGATCCATGTATTTTTGCTTTCCCTCAAAATGTGATTATGTCAGACCGCGTATATTTTCCAGGTTTGCTTTGGATTTATTTGGAGCTGCAGGAGAGGAGCTAGAGTCAAGACGTATTCTCGCATTTACTATATTAATTTATTTCCGCTGTGTGTGTTGTATTTATCCGCCATTGAATAGATAAATTATTATGATTGTATGTGCTTATTTAGTTATGTACTCTGATTATTTGTTCATGTATATATATTTTTCTTTTGTGTAAAGAGAATTCGTATATTATATTTTATTCACTCTGTTGTGAGATTCCGAGCTTTTATGATTCTGATGTGTTTGTGTTTTCTTTTTCTTCTATTCTAACCTTTCTTTCTTTCTTCTTTCTCACCCTCTAACTTTTTTCTTCTAATTTTTTGGGTCTTCTGTAAATTTAAAAAATGGTTTTTTAAGATTTAAAATGGATATTATGACTAATTGAAAGGTGATTATGAAAATAAATGGATTTTAAATGTATTTTTAAAGCGTAGGTCTTACTTCTGTTGCCAAAAAATAATTTCGATGATGATCGCGACATCATCGGTGTTTATTTTCGAGTTTGTAAGTAAGAACTTGCTACCATATAAATTGCTTAAATTAAAGAAAATTTTGTTTTGAATCCTATATTTATGATTTTGAAATCCATTGTTTGAATCCAAAATTTTCAAGTAGTTTTAATATGGATGCACATATATTCCTAGTATTTGAGTTGGTTGATTATGCATTTAACTTGATATGATGTTTCATAGGTTTGGAATGGAATATTCGACGATTTTGGATAGTCAAAAATTTCAAGTAATTATATTTGAAAACCCCGATTAGTTGTATTAAAAACTTAAGTGAATATAGTTATAATTTATTAACTAAACAAAGCTTGAACTTATAATTAGAATTTAATTAAAACAAGCTCGTCGCATAGCAGTAGTTCGTAATTTTACGATTTGAACTTCATTAAGGTGTATAGGATCCAATATAAGTCAAAATTATTTGAAACAAGAATCTTCTGGATTTATTAGATTATAGTTTCCTAGTGAAAGAGAAAATTCAAGATTTAATCTTGTAGATTTTGAGTTATGTCAAAATCAAACTTTGAGAAAAATCGCAATGTGATCATTTGCAAATTATAACGATTGATTTAACTAAATGGAAGAATTAAAAAAAAAAGAATTCCCATAAATAAAATATACTTGCTTGGTATATAAACTTGTAGTGAATTTAGGATTTGAATTTTTGCATTGCTTGAGGTAGGAAGAATGATATGTTAAGTAATAACTTGAGGCTGTTGAGCGAATGTTTACGCTTAACCGGTTGTTCTGATCCTTATGCGATGATGAGGTTTATATTCCGAATTAACCACAAATTGATATTATTATTATTATAACACTATGCAGTATTAATGTGTGTTGATTGATTGTGGTTGCAGTAGTGTTATATTACATTTATGTTGGGGTTGATTTGTGTCATTCTTGTCAGGTGCGTCATATTTTTTTGTTACATACACGAATGTGTTGTTTGTGCATATGTTAGCTGTTGTTATGCTACTTGTTTATTTGCTTAACTCTTTTTCTGATTATGTAAATATTCACAGGTTTGTGGAAGTAAATGACACCAGTCTCTTATGATTTCGTAAGTAGAGTTTGTTTCCGAACAAATAGGTATATATTTATGTTATGATTGGTTTAGGTCATTTTATGTCCCAAATATGTGTTGCCGCTTGGCTTTTGTTTTCTTTTTGATAGAATAGGGCCCTGTGTGGAAAACTGTAATTTTTCGATTAGGGACGTACAAAGGAAGTGTTATCGAAAAATTTCGAAAATTTCACGTGCTAGAAAAATTTAGAAAATTTTTGTAAGAAATGTTTTGAAGTAAAATTAATCGGTTTGTAACAATCTTCTTAACTTGTGATTTTGGGGATAAAATCCTTTTAAGGGGGAAGAATTTAATTACTTGAATTTAATATAGGAATATTTAATTTATTTACATATTTAAAACGATTAATTTTGAATTTTATTACTTGAATTAATCAAAAGTTAAAATTTAAACGTTAAATTAACTTGAAGTTGGAATTATTGAGTTCGAAAATCCGGTTAATTTTATTTTGAAGCAGTGAAAATTATATTGGAATTAGTATAATAATAATAATTTATAATCAATGAATTTGAGTGTTTTGAAATCAAACAATTATTAATTGATTTTTGTTAGCACATGGAAATAGCCATTTTTCAAACGATCTGGGATTTCGAAGAAACCAGTTTCATCGGATCTGGAATGTCAAATTATTGTAAGATTTCTGTTCTCATATAAATCCAATGTGTTTTATGAATGTATGAGTTATAAGCGTTGAACGATTAAATAAGAAAACAAAATATTATTAAATTTTCCTATAAATAGGCTTCCATCCCTCTATGAATTAGCGCTCTCTCTGTGTCTTCTTTTGTGCTTTCTCATGGCCATAGGTTTTAAGTTGAAACCAAAGAAAACATGGGTTTTAAAAATTCAAATCATTCCAAATAAAAATCCTAAAAATAAAAAGCTTAGTTCTTTAGCTTCATGGAGACGGGTTCTTCAAATCTATATAAGTGTTGTGGGTTGCGGCATCAATCGGGTGGGTGCGACAGTAATATCATGCACTATTTTAGGCTAGGTTTCAAGCTCTAGAGTGTTATAGGCAACAATGTTTGAATTGGATTTTGTATTACGAGTTAGGGCACGAAGGAGCTCGGGTTGGTAAAAAATGGTGAATTCGGTGCAACAAACTATCATATCCCTGTAGCCAACTTGCCACAGATGCATTTTATTCATGGAGACTTGGGAGAATGGTGGGGGTAAGACGATCGGCCTTAATGGGTTGGTAACGGGAGCGGGCTATGTTGTTTAAACGAGGAAGAAGGAATAGGTAAATTAATTAAGTAATTATGTGATGACCCCCAAATTTCCACCAATTTTTTTCTTTTATTTTGATATAAATTACGTAAACCTAAGTCACCTCTCAAGGGTCATCCTCTTTGACTCGATAAATTCCCGGATCCTTTATTGACCAACCAATATAAAAATATTAGTGTATAACATTAAAACTCAACTTATGTATGTAAAACTACATAAATCTCTTTTAATTTATAAATTAGAGTATTATTTTAACATAAAAGTAGATTGATCAGTTTATATATAACTAATAACTACACAGCTCATACATTCAACAAACCGACATATATTTGCTTTCAAAACTCTTATAAAAATAACATTTTTTTAATGCATAACTTATCACCAATACAGTTTACTTGTTTAATTATTTTCCTATTAAATATAAAGAATAGGAGACTCGACTGATTCTAGCATACATCTGACTCCATAGAAAAGTAGATGTATATTGTTTGTGACAAACAATATACAAATACTCATTTTCTATCTATATACTAGATTGGCATAGGCATAGATGACTTGTATGCTATGCTCAATCCACTTACACAAAAGCGTATCGCATACTTGATACATATAGCAACTCATAAATATATAACACCCAATAGGCACATTTAGTAAATCAATATTTCCACTTATATAGTATATACAGAGACTAACTTAAACACTTATATGGGCTATTCTTGAGTGCCACAACCATATAATATTGGTATGGAATGACAACTAAATACCAGCACCATATTCATACGTGCCCAGACTTTACACTTATCATCCAATTACATACATTCAGCCAGTACCCTTTTTATACGCTTACATAATACAATTTGGCATTAAAACGGCATATAGAGTACAAATAATCTTACATATTAGTAACAGGTTACAAATTATATCTTCATGTTAATAAAAATGAACATGTTACAACATACAAGTCAGGTTAAAACAAATCAAACAATAATAATAACACTGCATATAAAACAATTTTCAAATGTATGGATAACAACAACTAATAAACTGCCAATCTTTCAGTTTTTCCTTCTCACTTTAAAAAATGCATCAATACCTGTAAAACAACTTCCTGGAATGCCTCGTTTGAATGAGATACCCCAGGAGATTGTGTGGCAAATCAGTAGGGTCAGATTTCATATGTCTGGTATGAGTATATTTTATAAATCATTTGGAAATTTAACACTAGTTTACATTTTATACAATATGATACAAAATGTACAAACTTCTATTGTGATAGACAGTTAAAAACTAAATATCCCCTAACCATATTAAAACTATATAAATAAAAATACCCCGGTTATGCTGTCATCAAAACCATATACTTCTTACTTAATCGATTTCATTGAATAGTTATTGCCTATTCTAATCAGCACTAGCATAAATATATATGCACATAAAACAATAAGGTTTTATTCAGTTGACTTAGTACATCCCCAACATTGTAGTTTTATTGTTGATATACGCGCACGCACACACACACAGATATATACACACACACATATACATTTTCATGTATATATATACGCACACACACTTAATTCCAGATTTCACCCAAGTTTTCCTATCAGCCACCATGGATACAGTCAAGCATTCACCTATGTTTATAATATTTAGTCAACATAGTTAATAACTAACGTCTTATTCTCTAGATTACATGTACATATATACGTATATTTTCATGCATGCATATAATCTCACTTAATTCCATAACCATCTGGCAGATTAGTTATGATACACATATACATACATTTATATGGATGTATACATATACATATACTCAGTTTAATAATCATCTCGCAGATCATTATAGCTACATATATATGTATATACACACACCTATATGCATGTATACATACATACATACATACATACATACATACATACATACATATATACTCCCAATTAGACACTTATCCCATATCACATGCAACCCCAATTTCGATTAACATTAAATCACATATGTGACAGTTCATAACAAAGAAATACCACCCTGTAAAGCTGTGACGACCCGATTTCCCGTTCTCACGGAAACAAGGTTATCTTTTGGAATATAACACAGAAACATATAATAGCAGAACAGAATTAAATAAATACACCAGAATGAACAACAAAATATACTGGATAAAAGTAATCATCAGAGTTACACAGTATACAGGATCTTACTTAGTACCAATACAGTTCAGCTATACATAAATGTCTACAGCGGAAATAAACAAAATATGTACAATAGGAGCTGAACAGCATAAAAAGAAATAAATGATAGAATCCATCTTCAGCTCCAGCTATCCAGAAAGAACCAGCTAAACCTGAATACAAGGCTGCCCGTGTAGAAAAAGGGGCACCCGAGTTTGAGAGTGAAACAAACTACGAGTCAGTCATGGGACTGGTATGAGAAATCCACTCAACACATATATATAATTGGCTAATCACAGGACCACGCCACTTTCGTGGAACGGGTTTACTCCATTGGATTGCCAGTGCTTTAAAACAAATCTTTCTTTTAAACATCGATATGCTTTTTATAAAAATGAAGCCATTATAAGACTCAGTTCCCATCACACAATGCAACGCAAACCGGAGGATAGAGTTTTACCTTATAATGGCCAAAATATGATTGATACGAATAAAACAAAGGCATTTGATATTATTGCTAGTGTTTATATGCTTTGAAAACAATTTCAAATCATAACTATCAATCATAGACGGCATTAATGCCCCATACCACTATGTCGCCATATATAGGTATACAATCAAAACCGCACAGTCACGTATTTGGAAATTGGATTTCCGTCATGAACCAAGGCAAAAGATAGTCCTTACCGACTTCGAGACAATCTAGCCCATGTCTCCGGAACAGCCGCAACTGCCCCTTGGATCGTCAGGGCCGGTCCACACGGAGTGGATTATAGTGCCTGAACAATACGTTCCTCCGCCCTTTGGGGCGTAAACGAGCCAACGAATGACTCCATCGGACCCGGATCGTCCGATCAAACCGAGGCGCCTCGCAACAGCAACAACCACATAGGTGAAAAGTATATAAATGTCAGGGCTGGTAGGTCACTGACACCACCCTAGCTAGAAAGAAACGCATGTCCTCCCTGATGTCCTCTCCCGTTTTAGGTTCATACTGGGGTGTGAGGCTCGCGAATTCACGTTATACACAAAGCTACGCCACACAGGCGGTGCTTTGATCATCACCACAAGACTTTGCTTTTCAACAGAAGTCCTGATCACTGCATCTTAGCATGCCACACAGGCAATTCACACCGTGCAACTGATGGCTATCAATCACACAGAACAAATTCCAATGTCGGACACACAGTCCATTTACAAGTCCGTTCTGGGTCTGAACGAAACCGGAGGCACTAAATACCTCGCAAACCCTTCGATCAACACGTACGTCTGAACGATCACCACTCATTATCCATATTTCGGGATGCCTCCCAATCAGGACCTCGGTTACCATCCAAACGAGGTGAAGATCTCCGGTCTTCGACCATCGTCTTCATCTTCGACTTTCAATCGTCGATCAATTATTTGAAATGAGAATTAACTCGGCCTTCTCAAATAATTCACGTATATTTAGAATTTCAATTCAATTTATTTCAATGGTTAAATTATTCGACAACACCAATTGTGTTCTTTATATAATTTTCACACCAAACACATTCAACCATCAAACATCACATAAATCAAGCAAATTCAGTTTATTTCCATTCCATATCGCTTACGATATTTTATAACTATTTATCGCTATTTTTATTTATTTTAAAATAGCCATTTTATTCAAAACGACGCTTCGGGCCATAAGGCGGCCGTGGCGCTGTTTTTCTTCAGATTTGATTTACACATATCTGAAAATCTAACCGTTGGATCATCACAAAATTTACATCATTAGAAAGGTTTTTTCAAAACGAATCCAACGGCTCCAGTTTCGGGAAAATCCGACGGTCGGATCTCCCGGTACAATCGTTTGAAATTTTGATTTCAAAATACGAACTGCAGCGTCGTTATTCGATTAAATATAATTTTATTTATATATATAAATAAATATAATCGTTTCTGGCGCTGTTTTTCTTCAGATTTGAATTAAACATTCCAGACAATCCAACCGTTGGATTTTTACAAGGTTGGTGCCGTTGGAAAGATTATTCCAAGGCGAACCCGACGGTTGAGGTTTCGGGAAAATCCAATGGTCGGATTTCCCGTACTAGTGGTTTGAAATCACGGTTTCAAAATACGAACTGCACAGCCTCGTTTCGTTTTAATTTTATTTATATTTATATAGTTATATAAATATAGTTCATTCAAGGATTTCTATATCGTTTTCACTTCAAAAAATTTTCTAACACCTTAAATTTTGGAAAAATTTCGCCATAACCTCCCCTGCACCGGGAGCGTCGGGAAATCGCAAATAGCGTCCCGGTCCTTCTAATCTCAAAAAGAAAAAGAAAAAGCCAAGCGGCTAGCCAACAGGCTCAAAATCATCACCCAAACAAATCAGTAAATGTGTACCTATTTGTCGGGCACAAAATTTTATTCCTCTTCTCTAGCCCCTTTGCTATAACCTGTTCAATGAATATTGCATGTACATATGTATACAGTTCATATCATTTTTCATTTTCTATTCAACTTCATAATTGATTCCTATTTGGTTTAAAAACTCCATTTATTCTAATATTACATAAATAGGTGCAAATCATTTCATTAGCTAATTAATGAATATTTCAACTCATATATGTTTATTTTGAACAAGTGGCTATTTTTAACATTTCACATTTCAACGATTTATGCATACAATAAAAATGTGATTTTTATTGTAAAACAATTCATTTCAAAACACTATTTTTCTATATAGTTCAAGTTGGTGATAAAAATGAAATTTTTATCATAAACCAATTTCTTTTAAATCGAGGTTATTTTACATAGTTCATATAGTCGATAAAAGGTGATTTTTATTATCAAACAATTTATTTCGAAATATGAATACCATTCAACACATGAATTTCTAAACAACGAATGAATATCAATTCAACACATGAATGTTTTCTATAGTTTTTATATATAGATAAAAATGTGATTTTTATTATCTAACAGTTTATTTCAAAATATGAATACCATTCAACACATGAATTTCTAAACAACGAATGAATATCAATTCAACACATGAATGTTTTCTATAGTTTTTATATATAGATAAAAATGTGATTTTTATTATCGATCAATTTATTTCAAAATATGAATACCATTCAACACATGAATGTTTTCTATAGTTTTTATATATAGATAAAAATGTGATTTTTATTATCGATCAATTTATTTCAAAATATGAATACCATTCAACACATGAATTTCTAAACAACGAATGAATATCAATTCAACACATGAATGTTTTCTATACAATGAATAAATATAGTTTAAGCATATGAAAATAATTCAAACACACAAATATTATTCAAAATTTCGACAGCATAACGGCAGGGTAGTTACACCGGCACCGTCCCTAGTACGGCTCCTCGCTCTACCTTAAAACCTCGCGGTTTTTGACAATGGGGATCATGCATCTAGTTCGCACGCAGGCGGCATGTATATATTTATTTCATTTCCACAAACTAATCCTATGTGGTTTCAACCAAATATTTCACAACCACCAATGGGTATTTTTCAACCTCAATCAACCAATATCAATCTCAAACAATCCCAAACAATCATTCAATTTTCACAACAGTTTCAACCAATAAATATCGTCCATGGTTTGTGGACGAGGGGCGTATATATATATATATTTATATATAGCAATTTATATATAGCTATTCACTTTCATTTCACACATATATATATAAATTTTAAATCAGAAATCTCACCAATAGCTATCCAACTTCAAGACTCTTCTTAATAGAAATCTTCGCCTATTTTTCGCTTTCACCCGTATTCTCTGCATATGTAAAAATAGAATTTTTACTATGCTATTCAATATATAAAAATCGAATTTTGACTTCGCTATTCAATATATAAAAATATGATTTTTACTTTCGCTTTCAACATATAAAAATATGATTTTTACTTTCGCTTTCAACATATAAAAATATGATTTTTACTTTTGCTTTCAACATATAAAAATATGATTTTTACTTTTGCTTTCAATATAAAAATATGATTTTTACTTTTGCTTTTAAAATCAGTTTTTCCTTGTTTTTTTCTTTCTTTAAAAACAAAATCAGATTTTATTTTAAAAACAAAATCAGTTTTTATACTTTATAAAATTCAGTTTTATTTCTTTATATTTTAAAACAGTTTCAGTTTTAAACTTTATTTAATTTATTCAGTTTTTAATTTACTTTTCAAAACAGTTTTTATATTTTATAAAAATGCAGTTTTTTTTTTCTTCTTAAAAATGCAGTTTTTATAACTTAAAATAAAAAGACAGTATTTAGTTTTAACAAAACTAAATTAAAACTAAAAATAAAATAAAAAAAGTAAAATGGCTCACCGAGGTGTCGAAGGGGAGGAGGCGTTCGTCGGTTTGGGTCTCTCGAGGGTGGCGTCGCGACTGGATTCGACGGGGGGTGGGGCGACTGCTTCGCGAGCTTCGAGGGGGGGTTCGAAGTACGAGGAAGAGGGGGGGGTACGGTGAGTGCGGCGGCTTCGCTTCAGGGGGGGGGGGGCTCTTCGTCGGCGTTCGAGGTTGGGAGGGGGGGGGGCGCTGGCGATTCGATTTAGGTTTTTTTTTTTCTTCTGAAAATAAAAGGGAACGGGGGGGGGGGGGGGGGGGCAGTGAAGATAAAGGGAGGGAAAAGGAAATTAAAATAATATATATATATATATTTTTATTTAATTTGTAAAAAGGTTGACTTCTACATACGACCTCGAAGCGAGGCCCACCGCCTGTCTTCCATAGCGTTTTACCCCCACTCCGAACACAATGGGATATGTATCGCAAGCTGATTTGATCGTTACAATCAGTTTCCTTTTGAATTTTCATTTAAATCACTATATTGAATTTTAAACGCACATTTCAAATTACCGGGGTCACATACTAACTAGAAAAATTCCAGAAAAATATTTTCTAGCTTCGTATTGACGATACGGTCCTAACAAAACTAGTTTCGTCGAATTCCGAGACCGTTTGAAAAATGGCCAATTTCCAGTCGATTAAATTCAACAGAAACTGGTCAAACGCGTTTTCTTTTGCCACGCTCACATATTGATTCGAAAAATTATGAAATTTGGAATCTAGCAATAACTTAACATCACGGACCCAACAAAACTGGTTTCGTCGAAATCCGAGGTCGTTTGCAAAATTGTCCATTTTTAAGGGCCTGAATTCCATAGCGACTATTCAGAATTTTCAACTGGACATATCTTTTGATTCCCGCTATCAAATTTCGATTGGTCAGATTCGTTAGAAAGATATCATCAATTAGATACTAATATTTTTGGTCTCACTAAAATCCGGATTGTTTTGCACCCGGTATATTCAACTGAAGTTTGAAATCGAATTATCGAACTACCGCGCCATTTTCAATTCTATATATAATTATAATTAATTATATTCGTTTATAAATGTCGATTTCAACTCAGTTTTCATTGCCATTATCCAAAATATTTATTTTAAATATTTAAAATCCATTATTTTAGCCAATTTAAAAATTTTAAATTGGTTCAGATTTTCTGGGTCGTTACAATCTCCCCCACTTAAAACTTTTCGTCCCCGAAAAGGAATAAAGTCGAAAGTGGTTTGATATCTCTACAATCCCACAATACAACAACCAATTTGTTTTTAATATTCTGAGTATAGAATAAACAATGCACATCCATGGGAAGAAAATAGCAACAAAATAGAGAATTAAAAGGTAATGCAAAGTAGGTTAAATGTACCTTGCACCAGAGTCAATCAGAGATATCTACTCGGCATCTAGGATAAGCTTTCTGAATGCTCTCCTCTGTTTCCCAAGTACAATCTCGCGGATCTCCACTCCATTGCACCTTGACTAAGTGAACCTTCTTGTTCCTCAGCTCTTTGGTTTCTTTGCCGATGATCTTTAGCGGCTCACGCCTCACAGCTAGTTCTGGAGTAATTTCATTCTGCTTTACTCATACTAGGATATTACTGATCCTATCTGTATTGAGTTACCCGTCCTAGAACACTACTGGTTCTATTTCTGACGAGTTCGTTCAAATGTTATATTCCAGAACTAAGCTTAACCAAAGCTCTGATACCACGTTGTGACGACCCGATTTCCCGTTCTCACGGAAACAAGGTTATCTTTTGGAATATAACACAGAAACATATAATAGCAGAACAGAATTAAATAAATACACCAGAATGAACAACAAAATATACTGGATAAAAGTAATCATCAGAGTTACACAGTATACAGGATCTTACTTAGTACCAATACAGTTCAGCTATACATAAATGTCTACAGCGGAAATAAACAAAATATGTACAATAGGAGCTGAACAGCATAAAAAGAAATAAATGATAGAATCCATCTTCAGCTCCAGCTATCCAGAAAGAACCAGCTAAACCTGAATACAAGGCTGCCCGTGTAGAAAAAGGGGCACCCGAGTTTGAGAGTGAAACAAACTACGAGTCAGTCATGGGACTGGTATGAGAAATCCACTCAACACATATATATAATTGGCTAATCACAGGACCACGCCACTTTCGTGGAACGGGTTTACTCCATTGGATTGCCAGTGCTTTAAAACAAATCTTTCTTTTAAACATCGATATGCTTTTTATAAAAATGAAGCCATTATAAGACTCAGTTCCCATCACACAATGCAACGCAAACCGGAGGATAGAGTTTTACCTTATAATGGCCAAAATATGATTGATACGAATAAAACAAAGGCATTTGATATTATTGCTAGTGTTTATATGCTTTGAAAACAATTTCAAATCATAACTATCAATCATAGACGGCATTAATGCCCCATACCACTATGTCGCCATACATAGGTATACAATCAAAACTGCACAGTCACGTATTTGGAAATTGGATTTCCGTCATGAACCAAGGCAAAAGATAGTCCTTACCGACTTCGAGACAATCTAGCCCATGTCTCCGGAACAGCCGCAACTGCCCCTTGGATCGTCAGGGCCGGTCCACACGGAGTGGATTATAGTGCCTGAACAATACGTTCCTCCGCCCTTTGGGGCGTAAACGAGCCAACGAATGACTCCATCGGACCCGGATCGTCCGATCAAACCGAGGCGCCTCACAACAGCAACAACCACATAGGTGAAAAGTATATAAATGTCAGGGCTGGTAGGTCACTGACACCACCCTAGCTAGAAAGAAACGCATGTCCTCCCTGATGTCCTCTCCCGTTTTAGGTTCATACTGGGGTGTGAGGCTCGCGAATTCACGTTATACACAAAGCTACGCCACACAGGCGGTGCTTTGATCATCACCACAAGACTTTGCTTTTCAACAGAAGTCCTGATCACTGCATCTTAGCATGCCACACAGGCAATTCACACCGTGCAACTGATGGCTATCAATCACACAGAACAAATTCCAATGTCGGACACACAGTCCATTTACAAGTCCGTTCTGGGTCTGAACGAAACCGGAGGCACTAAATACCTCGCAAACCCTTCGATCAACACGTACGTCTGAACGATCACCACTCATTATCCATATTTCGGGATGCCTCCCAATCAGGACCTCGGTTACCATCCAAACGAGGTGAAGATCTCCGGTCTTCGACCATCGTCTTCATCTTCGACTTTCAATCGTCGATCAATTATTTGAAATGAGAATTAACTCGGCCTTCTCAAATAATTCACGTATATTTAGAATTTCAATTCAATTTATTTCAATGGTTAAATTATTCGACAACACCAATTGTGTTCTTTATATAATTTTCACACCAAACACATTCAACCATCAAACATCACATAAATCAAGCAAATTCAGTTTATTTCCATTCCATATCGCTTACGATATTTTATAACTATTTATCGCTATTTTTATTTATTTTAAAATAGCCATTTTATTCAAAACGACGCTTCGGGCCATAAGGCGGCCGTGGCGCTGTTTTTCTTCAGATTTGATTTACACATATCTGAAAATCTAACCGTTGGATCATCACAAAATTTACATCATTAGAAAGGTTTTTTCAAAACGAATCCAACGGCTCCAGTTTCGGGAAAATCCGACGGTCGGATCTCCCGGTACAATCGTTTGAAATTTTGATTTCAAAATACGAACTGCAGCGTCGTTATTCGATTAAATATAATTTTATTTATATATATAAATAAATATAATCGTTTCTGGCGCTGTTTTTCTTCAGATTTGAATTAAACATTCCAGACAATCCAACCGTTGGATTTTTACAAGGTTGGTGCCGTTGGAAAGATTATTCCAAGGCGAACCCGACGGTTGAGGTTTCGGGAAAATCCAATGGTCGGATTTCCCGTACTAGTGGTTTGAAATCACGGTTTCAAAATACGAACTGCACAGCCTCGTTTCGTTTTAATTTTATTTATATTTATATAGTTATATAAATATAGTTCATTCAAGGATTTCTATATCGTTTTCACTTCAAAAATTTTTCTAACACCTTAAATTTTGGAAAAATTTCGCCATAACCTCCCCTGCACCGGGAGCGTCGGGAAATCGCAAATAGCGTCCCGGTCCTTCTAATCTCAAAAAGAAAAAGAAAAAGCCAAGCGGCTAGCCAACAGGCTCAAAATCATCACCCAAACAAATCAGTAAATGTGTACCTATTTGTCGGGCACAAAATTTTATTCCTCTTCTCTAGCCCCTTTGCTATAACCTGTTCAATGAATATTGCATGTACATATGTATACAGTTCATATCATTTTTCATTTTCTATTCAACTTCATAATTGATTCCTATTTGGTTTAAAAACTCCATTTATTCTAATATTACATAAATAGGTGCAAATCATTTCATTAGCTAATTAATGAATATTTCAACTCATATATGTTTATTTTGAACAAGTGGCTATTTTTAACATTTCACATTTCAACGATTTATGCATACAATAAAAATGTGATTTTTATTGTAAAACAATTCATTTCAAAACACTATTTTTCTATATAGTTCAAGTTGGTGATAAAAATGAAATTTTTATCATAAACCAATTTCTTTTAAATCGAGGTTATTTTACATAGTTCATATAGTCGATAAAAGGTGATTTTTATTATCAAACAATTTATTTCGAAATATGAATACCATTCAACACATGAATTTCTAAACAACGAATGAATATCAATTCAACACATGAATGTTTTCTATAGTTTTTATATATAGATAAAAATGTGATTTTTATTATCTAACAGTTTATTTCAAAATATGAATACCATTCAACACATGAATTTCTAAACAACGAATGAATATCAATTCAACACATGAATGTTTTCTATAGTTTTTATATATAGATAAAAATGTGATTTTTATTATCGATCAATTTATTTCAAAATATGAATACCATTCAACACATGAATGTTTTCTATAGTTTTTATATATAGATAAAAATGTGATTTTTATTATCGATCAATTTATTTCAAAATATGAATACCATTCAACACATGAATTTCTAAACAACGAATGAATATCAATTCAACACATGAATGTTTTCTATACAATGAATAAATATAGTTTAAGCATATGAAAATAATTCAAACACACAAATATTATTCAAAATTTCGACAGCATAACGGCAGGGTAGTTACACCGGCACCGTCCCTAGTACGGCTCCTCGCTCTACCTTAAAACCTCGCGGTTTTTGACAATGGGGATCATGCATCTAGTTCGCACGCAGGCGGCATGTATATATTTATTTCATTTCCACAAACTAATCCTATGTGGTTTCAACCAAATATTTCACAACCACCAATGGGTATTTTTCAACCTCAATCAACCAATATCAATCTCAAACAATCCCAAACAATCATTCAATTTTCACAACAGTTTCAACCAATAAATATCGTCCATGGTTTGTGGACGAGGGGCGTATATATATATATATATATATATATATATATATATTTATATATAGCAATTTATATATAGCTATTCACTTTCATTTCACACATATATATATAAATTTTAAATCAGAAATCTCACCAATAGCTATCCAACTTCAAGACTCTTCTTAATAGAAATCTTCGCCTATTTTTCGCTTTCACCCGTATTCTCTGCATATGTAAAAATAGAATTTTTACTATGCTATTCAATATATAAAAATCGAATTTTGACTTCGCTATTCAATATATAAAAATATGATTTTTACTTTCGCTTTCAACATATAAAAATATGATTTTTTACTTTCGCTTTCAACATATAAAAATATGATTTTTACTTTTGCTTTCAACATATAAAAATATGATTTTTACTTTTGCTTTCAATATAAAAATATGATTTTTACTTTTGCTTTTAAAATCAGTTTTTCCTTGTTTTTTTCTTTCTTTAAAAACAAAATCAGATTTTATTTTAAAAACAAAATCAGTTTTTATACTTTATAAAATTCAGTTTTATTTCTTTATATTTTAAAACAGTTTCAGTTTTAAACTTTATTTAATTTATTCAGTTTTTAATTTACTTTTCAAAACAGTTTTTATATTTTATAAAAATGCAGTTTTTTTTTCTTCTTAAAAATGCAGTTTTTATAACTTAAAATAAAAAGACAGTATTTAGTTTTAACAAAACTAAATTAAAACTAAAAATAAAATAAAAAAAGTAAAATGGCTCACCGAGGTGTCGAAGGGGAGGAGGCGTTCGTCGGTTTGGGTCTCTCGAGGGTGGCGTCGCGACTGGATTCGACGGGGGGTGGGGCGACTGCTTCGCGAGCTTCGAGGGGGGGTTCGAAGTACGAGGAAGAGGGGGGTACGGTGAGGGCGGCGGCTTCGCTTCAGGGGGGGCTCTTCGTCGGCGTTCGAGGTTGGGGGGGGGGGGGGCGGCGCTGGCGATTCGATTTAGGTTTTTTTTTTTTTTTCTTCTGAAAATAAAAGGGAACGGGGGGGGGGGGGGGGCAGTGAAGATAAAGGGAGGGAAAAGGAAATTAAAATAATATATATATATTTTTTTTATTTAATTTGTAAAAAGGTTGACTTCTACATACGACCTCGAAGCGAGGCCCACCGCCTGTCTTCCATAGCGTTTTACCCCTACTCCGAACACAATGGGATATGTATCGCAAGCTGATTTGATCGTTACAATCAGTTTCCTTTTGAATTTTCATTTAAATCACTATATTGAATTTTAAACGCACATTTCAAATTACCGGGGTCACATACTAACTAGAAAAATTCCAGAAAAATATTTTCTAGCTTCGTATTGACGATACGGTACTAACAAAACTAGTTTCGTCGAATTCCGAGACCGTTTGAAAAATGGCCAATTTCCAGTCGATTAAATTCAACAGAAACTGGTCAAACGCGTTTTCTTTTGCCACGCTCACATATTGATTCGAAAAATTATGAAATTTGGAATCTAGCAATAACTTAACATCACGGACCCAACAAAACTGGTTTCGTCGAAATCCGAGGTCGTTTGCAAAATTGTCCATTTTTAAGGGCCTGAATTCCATAGCGACTATTCAGAATTTTCAACTGGACATATCTTTTGATTCCCGCTATCAAATTTCGATTGGTCAGATTCGTTAGAAAGATATCATCAATTAGATACTAATATTTTTGGTCTCACTAAAATCCGGATTGTTTTGCACCCGGTATATTCAACTGAAGTTTGAAATCGAATTATCGAACTACCGCGCCATTTTCAATTCTATATATAATTATAATTAATTATATTCGTTTATAAATGTCGATTTCAACTCAGTTTTCATTGCCATTATCCAAAATATTTATTATAAATATTTAAAATCCATTATTTTAGCCAATTTAAAAATTTTAAATTGGTTCAGATTTTCTGGGTCGTTACAAAAGCTTTCTATCTTTATGTTCATAAATAGATGAAGTTTCCATATAATATAATTGCATTACTCAAACAAAACATCCAACACATCACCCAAATTATCTTTCACATGCTTATTCATATATACATTCATGTATAATCAAGCAACAATACAATCATATTACTCATGCACGTAAGCCCCAATCCCCCATTTTCACGTGTAATGCCATCATGTGTCTTACCAGCACCTCACACCATGAACTAAGACTGACCTATTCAAATTTTTATTTATTATTATTGGGTCCGAAACCTAGAAAACCATGTATCGAGCACAAATGCATGTTGTCTGGTCTTTATTCCAGCACACAAAGGCCTTCCGGGCTAGCATTAAGCCGCATGCATACCTAGCATCCTAACTTGATGAAAGATAGATCAACACAACATGTGACAAGCACCTAAACCTGACCCAGTTTTTTATTACCAGTTAGGAACTTAGATTGTATTTTCCTAACCACCCCCCCCCCCCCCACACACCCAACCTAATGTATGCAGATTCCATCAAAATGATGAATAGACTCACATATAACGGTAAATGTAATCAGCATACTTTCATTAACGCACCATTCATAAATGATAAACAACCATACATAACTCAATCAGCCTAAAACTGTTGCAAGTAAATATTTACATTAATAAGGCATCTCATATTATTACTAGACAAACCAAGCATCCAAAACTAACATTAATATATGATAATAGTGATTATAAACTAACTAACCGCAATGTTCAGGTTTCTATGCATTATAGAAATTATCTTATTGCCATGTGCATAAGATAGAGATGTTTAAGGAAATCTCCAAACCATACTATTTTTCTGCATCAAATATAAAATCTAACAGAGAAATATTAGGGATAAGTAGATCAGCGCATGAATTCCTTCATTTTTCTATTTACCCTCATCATTTGGAAGTAAACATGAGCTTAAGAACTCTCTTGTTCAAGCTATTTACCTCTAAATATTTCAACCTTACCACATAGCAATATTTTCATTAACTATTTTTGTGTTTATTACTAAGATCTATATGCACTTAACTCATACCATAATATCAACAAATATAGATTCAAATCATAAGAATATACAAATCAGATCTACATATGCATCCAGTCAAACAATCAACAATACTAGAGTATTAATCAAGCAACAACAAACATACTTTTATTTCACGAAACCTACATCGTGGATACTTACATAAAAAGCTTCCTGTAAAAAGGACTTAATGCTGATTTAAAACTAAATATACTCACCGAGATTTTGCTCTCAATTTGATTTTTAGCCCTCTTAGTTCTTGCTATCGCTCTCCTGCTTGAATCCACATTCTAGTTTGGTGCAAGAAAAATTGCTTTAATGATTTTCCCCTAATTTAATCGTTAAGGCTTCAGCCATTTTTGTGTTCTTATTTATTAAACGAGAGGAAATGATAAAAACCTGGGCCTTAATACGCTTAATATACAACTAGGGTTTCATTGTTAGCCAATTCCTCTTTTGCTTCTAGGGCTTTTATTTGTCCTTCTATACCATTTGAACCAATTTATACAACACATGAGACTAAGTTTTATGTTATACTTAACACACAAAAAAAGGTGTACATTTATACAAAAATTAATACACAAAAGAACCACATATCAGATGCACATATAAATGAAATTAATTATAAGACAAAATTAATTAAAAGCTATAAATTTAGGTTATTGTAGCACCCCGTAATTTTAACAACTCTAAAGAGATAAATTAAAGAATAATTAATCTAATATTCAAAATTAAGTGAAACGGACTGCGCCATTCCGTTCATCACGGAATTCTAGTTAAAATAGACACCTGGTTTGCGTAAAACGGACACCGTATGAAGAAGTTATTAAGGTTTGAAGTTTGTATATGCACAAGAAGAATATATATATATATATATATATATATATATATATATATAGTGAAATCTGGAATTCAAAAATCAGTTCAAAAATCGGAAAAGAGGTGAGATGGAAATCTCCCGCCCAGGGGTGTCGACCCCTCGAGGGAGGTGTCAACCCCTAGATTGACCCCTCATGGGGGGAGGGGTCGACCCCCCACGACAAATCTGGGCAGTATTCTATTTTCTGAATATGGACTCCTTTCTTGACCTAGTTTGTTGCCTTTTGGCAGTAAATAAGACCCTATTTCTTTTGTTTCACCACACACAAAATAATGGAGGATAAGATGCTCTGCCTAGATTGAATCAAGCCTTTTCTTATTCAACTATCAACTAGAGTTTAGAGATCTATGATTCAACCATTCTTCTATTCTTTTCTAGATCTAAACACTGTGAATTTATGTTAATTTTAGATCTAGATATTTAAAAAGTAAAACTTGATATGACAATAATTTGGATTTATGCCTATGACTATGTGAATCATATCAAATCTGCTATAACCTGTTTATCTAAGTTATCTGACATGACTATGAATTAGATTTGAACCTATACATATTTATCATGTCAAATATTCCATTATTTGTATATCTAATTCATTGATTAGATCTTATCATGCCTTTTTTGATCATGTCACTATGGTTAATCAGTTCTATTATCACATGTTCATCAGATCTGTTTTAATATGCCTATTTCTGTTCATTAGATCTGTTCTTACATGCATGTTTCTACTGCCATGCGCCCATTTCTGTTACTTTTGGTTTTATGCCTATTCTATTCTCCTCTCTCTCATTCCCTTTTTATTTTTATAGCCAGGCTACCTTCGAGCCTAGGCTAATATCGCTGAAATATGCGTACGAACGAAATTGGGTTAAATTGGGAATGATTGGAAATGGTACTTTAGGGGCTTAACCTGTACTTTGGATCACAATTGGAATCTGGCGACATAAACTATATTGTGAAATTCAACTAAAAATTAGGGCATGATTTATACGGTAAATTATGACTTGTGGTTTGGGACATATAAATCTGTAGGATTAATTTAAGATTAAGTGAAACATGTTAATGGAACTATAAAGAATATGTGAAGCCTGTTTAATCCATTAAAAATGGGGCATAACTTGCAATGGGAAATTTGGGCATAACATGAATTAAAATGTGGATTTGGGTATGAACCAAAATTATGATTAAAAGACCCTAGTTTGGGGCATATGGTTCATTACGAACACGACTTGGGAAGGGGATATGAGAACCTATATGACATAGGAATAATTGGTTAAGAATGCCTAGAATTACAATAATTTGTTATTGTAATCGCGCTTAGACACGAGGTTAGATTACACTTGTTAGAAGTCTGCCCGGACCCAACCGGCATATCCAGCAACCACAAGCGGTGAATCTAATGTGAGGGGCCTAAGTGCATAAACACGTAACGTGCTAAGACACGAGGTTAAGTCCGATTTGTGGAAGAAGACTGCTCGGACCCAATCGGCGTATCCAGCATCCACAAGTTATAGACTTAATGTGAGAGGTCTAGTGCATAAACATATATATGAATATATGTATATAAAAGGATAAAAATAAATGGCACTAATTTTGATTAATGGAAATTAATTGGAGTAAATGGAGAATGATAGTAACCTATTATCATTAATTACTTGAATGAGAATGTTATATAATAGGTAGGCTTGTCCTAGGGACAAGTGGAAATTATAACATATGTTATAATAAAAGGAAAGAATGGTTTTTAGTAAACCTTAGTTAAGAAAACTGTAACATCCCACGTCCATTAATGTCACTCACAAAGGGAATGCATTAATTTTTATGGAGTATTATTGGTGTATAGAACGGATTATAAAAAGACAGATACATATATTAGTACTTGAAAAAATTAAAACAACTTTTATTGCAGTGGGGAAATAGTTTGGTTACAATTACATCAAAAACCAACAATAAAACCAAGTACACTTAATATCCATCTTGGCAAATTATTTTCTAAGTACATAAAGTAAAAAAGCATAACCCCAACATAAGTAGCCATAAAAGAGATAAGCTGAACTTTACTTTCAACAATCCAAGCACTTCCAAAGAGAGAGAAAGATAAAAATCAAGCTCCACTACACCCAGAGAACCTGAGGGGGGGAGGAAGAAAAGAGGCGAAAACAAAGGGGTCAGACATAAAGTCTAGTGAGTCTAATAACTTTAACAATATAATTATTAAAGTAATTAGTATAAGGCAAAACTGGTAAAAAAAGGAATGACTGTGAAACAAGTTGGCAAGGAAAAACAAACAAGAGGAATATTCTGGCGTTAATCTCGCTCCTAATCACTATAGGATAATTACTATACTGCACCATTACTAGTCACCCTAAAAGTTGATCCCTCCTACTGAACATAATAATCATAATGGTAGTTTCGTCTACCCCTAGCTGCCTTCATAGTTGCCGCCTTCCCCTATCTCCACTAGTTGTACCCACTACCCCCATACGATCGGCTCCCTAACTCGTAGATACCCGTGCTAGTCCCACGGTGGGGTGTATCACTCCCCAAAGTGGCAAACTGATACCACTAAAGATGCACGACTTATATCTACACGATGCAACAACATCTTACCTACCAGCACGGGCCCATGCACACACATGACCCCGTTGGACTTGCGTTGCCACATTTAACCCGTTTTGACCTCTTACAATCAAACACAGTAAGCGTGTCTTGTCCTCGATCTAACTCGAGCTCACAAAGATACTTAATGGGTTGCTGGTTTGAAAAGAATCCCCCATGCTTGACACAAGCTTTCCACCTATGCTTGGTCCCCACTTAGGATTTCCCACTTAACCCCTCTTATTCAGGTATTCTTACATGTTTCAATTTGGTTAAGTGTTTCTAATCATATTTCACATGTCACCCATGTTACCCACTTAACCCCCATGTCCCACCACATGTTTATCTTGGTTAAGTGTTACTTAATTCATTATAACCCTAACCTTGTAAGACCTCCCACATTAGACTACCGTTTGCGGTTGCTGGATTTGTCGGGCGGGTTCGGGCAGTCTTATACTGCAAACGAGTCTAACCTCGTGTCTTTACAATTGTTACGCATTTAATTTATGCCTTCGACCTCTCACATTAGACTACCGTTTGTGGTTGCTGGATTTGCCGGGCGGGTCTGGGCAGTCTTATACCACAAACGAGTCTAACCTCGTGTCTTGAGCATTTATTATTACACATAATTATTTTACCCCAATATGAATTAATTATCCCTATTCAAATTTTCAATAATTTCCAAATTAAACTATGTCAATAATTGTCACCTAAATTATGTCTATACTTTTTAGGTATATAAATTATACCAATTAATGTCTCAGATTAATTATATGCCTTTAAAGCCATTTTATGCCAATTCACAATATGTATTATTTAATATTTTCCCATTATCCCCACGTCGTTCATACGTTTAACATGAAATATGTTAGACTCGCAAATAGTCTAACTCATAAAAAAAGAAAAGCAACAACACAACTTGCATAACACATAAAATAGATCTAACTTGCAAATAAAAATTATAACATAAGTTTGCATAGCCAATAACTTGCATAGTCAATGGACATATAGAACATAAATTTGCATAAACTACCATGGATCTAAATATAGATCTAAACATGAAATTGTGAACTTGCATATATGAATATGGGTTTCACCTAAACTTGCATATGGGAATATGTTTTTCACCTAAACTTGCATATGTGAATATAGTTTTCACCCAAACTTTCATATGAATTCCTACAAACTTTCATATGAATTTAAACATGTAAACTAATATCACATGTTTTGCATATAAACTAGCATTTGTATATACCTGTCTCACATATAAACTTGTGTATAATTCGCATACAGACTTGCATAAGATTCACATACAAACTAGCGTATGTAAAAACAGACTTGCATAAGATTCACATATAAACTAGCATATGATTTACATCCCAAACTTGCATATAAACGGATGTCATAAAATGAATCAAGTTAAGCATATGTGATTGGACATATGAAATAGATCTACTAACATAAGTTAACAAAACTGTCATATGTTCACCAAGAAACGATAACAAAGTTGAACAACATCACATGATTCAACAGACATGTTCTCATAATCCCAATTATAACTCATAATAATTAATTTATTAATTATTTTGTGAAAGAAATTGTACTCATAAAGATAGGTTAGAGTAGAGAATAATTCATTCGTCGTTTGTATTAGAATTCTGACTTGCAATTCCTAAGCTTTAGGAAGAAGAACTATCCTAGCAGCATCATGGAGGCCAAGAGACTAATTTAGTTTAGGTTTAGGGCTTGAGTCTATGCATGATTATATAGAAGTTTAAATCAACATAAGCCGTTAGATTATCATAGGAGCAATCACAGCCGTCCAGACTAGATAGAGTTATCCAGAAATGCCACCTATGCCCTAGTGACTCAGCAACGGGTCAGGGAAGACTTAGCAATAAGTCAGAATCGTCACAGTCCAGATCTACCCTGGGGGATATGTTGACCCCCAGGTCGACCCCCTAGTCGACCTGTATAGGGGAGGTCGACCCCCAAGTCGATCTGGCCTTGGGCGGGAGAAATCCTGCCTAGCCCGTTTCCTCGTTTGAATTTTGAATTTTAATCTGTGAATTGTTTTAGTTTATTTTAATTTCTGAAACTTCTGAGGGCCATAACTTCCTCATACGAAGTCCAATTTACGAAAACTTGAACTCTATTCCAAGCAGAATTTTGAAACTAACGAAATGGCGTAACCCGTTTCCCTTAATTCTCACTTTAATAATTAAGTATTCTTAAATTCGTTCTTTTAATAGTCACAGAAAATTCAGGGTGTTACATTCTCCCCTCCTTAAAGGATTTCGTCCACGAAATCTTAAATTCAAGAAGAATGTATATCCTACCATCCAATCATCCATCTACTCAACCATCAAACACAGACATCCATTGTCCTTACAAGATATGAAATGATGTATGAGCATATGCAAAAAAGTGTGTGTATATGTTCCTTATCCTATGCAAAATCAGGCGGTCTACTGATTCAGTTGACCTCCTTAATGCAAATCATGATAGTGCCATGCGTCCGTTATGTATGCAAAAGAATCCTAACGATACATATTACTTCTACATGTGTGCACAACCATTCATCAAAATGCAGCATCCATATGATAACACAACCATTATACATCCATTCATTTAAATATACACACATATTTATATGCAATATGAAAGTGATTGAGCCGATCCAGTGCCTAATGTGTGTGTACAAGCATCCACGAGTAACCACTAACAGCCACTTGCAACCACTCGCAACCAACAATCATAACATGCTTCAAATACATGTTTACATCCATTGGTTTCTACCTAAGGATAAAGAATAGGACCGAGGAGGTATACTTAAAATATAGATATAAGCATGAATAAACTTATGGAAAAAGAGATCAAGGAGATACCCTTAAAAAAAGGGTAGGCTGCGCGTATTTTCCTCTCAGTTTCCCAAGTCGCGTCTTTCTCAGTGTCACTCCATTGAATTTTAACAAGCTTGACTTCACGGTTGCGTAGCTTTTTGACTTTCTTTCCCAAGATATGAGTTGGAACTCTTCTCACAGTTGCTTCTCGTTCCACTTCTACTTCCTCTAGTATACTTGGCTCCACCACTTCCACAGACTCATGTAAGCACTTTCGTAGTTAAGAAACATGAAAAACATTATGAACTCCAGCCAGTCTTTCGGGTAGCTTTACCCTGTAAGCCATCGTCCCAATCCTTTTAGTGATAGAAAATGGTCCTACAAAACTTGGTGCTAGCTTTCCTACAGACCCAAAGCGAATGACGTTCCTCAAAGGAGATACTTTGAGGAACACCCTATCTCCAACCTCAAACTCAATGTCGGTCCTTCTTTTGTCTGCGTAGGACTTCTGCCTATCTTGTGTAGCTTTCATCTGTCTTCTTATCAAGTCCACCTTTTCTGAGGTTTCTGTAATCATGTCTGGTCCAAGTACGAGCTTGTTTGTGGACTCCCACCAACAAGTTGGTGATCGGCATGGTCTTCCATATAAAGCATCGAAGGGCGCCATGCCTATGGTGGCTTGGTAGCTATTGTTGTAAGCGAATTCCACCAAAGGAAGATGATCCTCCCATGTCCCTCCAAAGTCACGAATGCACAATATCAAGAGGTCTTCCAATACTCTGTTCACTCTTTCCGTCTGACCATTAGTTTGGGGGTGATAGGCCATGCTTAAACATAATTGTGTGCCTACTGCCTCTTGCAAACTCTTCCAAAATTCACTCACAAATATAGGATCTCGATCACTCACTATGCTGGAGGGTATCCCATGGAGTCGAACTATCTCTTTAAGATAAATGGATGCTAGGGACGAGGCAGTCCTTCTACTCTTAACAGGTATAAAGTGAGCGCTTTTAGTGAGTCTGTCCACTATTACCCAAATACTAGTATTGCCCCTTCTTGACCTAGACAACCCATCAACAAAGTCCATCGAAATGCAATCCCACTTCCACCGTGGGACCTCTAGAGGATGAAGCAGACCATAAGGCTTCTTCTGCTCCGTTTGACTTGATGGCATATCAAGCACTTAGCGATGAACTCAGCTACATCCCTTTTCATGCCATTCCAAAAGAAAACCTTTTTACATCTTTATACATCTTATCTCCGCCTGGGTGTATGGTTAGCTTAGAATGGTGCGCTTCTTCGAGAACTGTCTTCACTAAATCCCTTACTTGTGGGACGCATAGCCTTCCATCCCGTCTCAACCAACCCTTATCATCAATGGAGTATCTATTGAGGTGACTAGAAGTCTCACCCCTAACTAGCTTATCCATCATATCAACTAGCTGAGGGTCTTCTCGTTGCGCGGTTCCTATTGAGTCCAAAAGAGTAGGCCGCACCTCTAGCGATGCTAACGGACCAGGTACAATTTTAGAGGAGGGTCTAAAGTTAAATTTTGCTATGTACTCCAAGCTTTGCCTTTCTACAAAGAGAGGACTCATGGTCAGCTTCTTTCTACTCAAGGCGTCTTCTATCACATTGCCCTTGCCAAGGGGATAGGAAATTTCAAAATCATATGAGGCCAGAAATTCCATCCACCTTTGTTGTCTTAAGTTAAGATCTTTCTATGAGAAAAGGTATTTTAATAATTTATGGTCAGTATACAATTCAAACCTTTCTAATAGTAGGTAATGACGCCATGATTTTAGAGCGAAAACAATGGCAGCTAGCTCCAAATCATGAGTCATGTAGTTCTTCTCATGTACCTTCAATTTCCTTCCCCCATAATAAACTACCTTGCCTTCTTGAATCAAGACAGCGCCCAACGCTATACCGCATGCATCTGTGTATACGGTAAAAATTTTGCTCCCATCAGGCAGTGTCAGAACTGGGGCTGTTGTTAGAGCCCTCTTCAAATGTTGGAAAGCAATATCACAATCCAAATCCCAAACGAAGGTTAGGTTCTTCTTTGTCAATCTTGTGAGTGGGGCTGAGATTTTTGCAAAGTCTTTAATGAACTTTCGGTAAAAGCCCGCTAGCCATAGAAAGCTTCGAATTTCGGTTGCATTCCGTGGAACCTTCCAATCTTGCACCGCAACTACTTTTGCGGGGTCCACAGCTAACCCTCTTTGGACACCACATGTCCAAGGAACCTCACTTTTTCTCTCCAGAAATGGCATTTGGAGAATTTGGCTTTCAGCTGATGTGCACGAAGAGTATCCATGATTTCCCTTAAGTGCTCTTCTTCATTCTTCGAGAAAATCAAAATGTCGTCTACGAAGACCACCACAAGCTTATTAAGAAACTCCCTAAACACCCTGCTCATCAAGTCAATGAAGTAAGCGGGTGCGTTTGTCAAGCCAAAAGGCATGATAAGCCATTCGAAGAAACCATCCGGGGTTCTGAACGCGGTCTTATCAACGTTGTCTTCAGCCACTCTTAGCTGATGTAACCCGGTAGCTAGATCTAAATGGGAGAAAACCAACGCACCTACAAGCTGATCAAACAAGTCTTCTATTCTTGGAAGCGGGTGCCTATTTTTCTTGGTCAACTTGTTTAGCTCCCTATAATCAATGCATAGGCGAAGTGAACCATATGCTTTGGTTGTGAATACTACTGGAGCACCCCATTCAAAAATACTCCGCCTTATAAACCTTTTTTCGAGAAACTCTTTGACTTGCTTGCTGAGCTCTTTTCTCTCCCTTGGAGCCATGTGTCTAACGGGTAGAGAAACAGGTTTTGCATTATCAACAAGGTATATGAGGAAGCCTATCTCCCGCTTCGGAGGTAAGCCCTTCACCTCTTCAAATACATCTGAGTATTCATGGACTACTCTAACAGACTACAAGTTTTCAACAGACGCATCAAGAGATTCTAGGTAGCTAAGCATAACAGAATGTATGGGATTACAAGAGATTTCGAGAGTGTTGCCGAGATGAGTCATAAGTCTATCCACTCTCTTCTCACAATCGAGGATGGCACCATTACTGGATAACCAATCCATACTTAGAATCAACCCATAGCCCGTGAAGCCAAGAATGAAGGCGTTGCATTTAAACTCAACGCTCAAGATAGGCACTCTCAAATCCCGACAAATCATTGAAAGATGAGCCGAACCACCAATAGGATTTGAGACTACTATGGGATCCGTAACTAGACTAGTATTTAGGTGCAGTGTTTCAACTAACGAAGCAGACACAAACGAGTGTGAAGCGCCAGAATAAACAAAGTACGAACAGGATGATCAAATAGAAAAAACAAACTTTTAACAGAAATGTTTCTAACTCTCTCCTGTCCTTGTGCCAAGAGAGCATGAACCTGCCCTTTCGCCTGCCCTGGTGCCATGAGAGCCTGAACCTGCCCTCCAGAAGTAGACCCTGCCCTCTACCCTTTCCCTTGTCTTCTCGGGCAGTCTTTAATCAAATGTCCTGCCTCATCACCGTTGAAACAGCCAGTCTTCCTATTTTTCCTACAGTCCTTGCTCAGATGGCCTAGTGTTCCACAATTAAAGCACTATTTCTTTCCTTTGCTATTGTTATCCTTACCACCTTTCTTAGGTTGTTACTGTGAGTTCTTTTGATCCCCTTTCTTTTTCGATGCCTTATTAGCATTAGCGCCTTTCTCCTCTTCATGCATAAGGCCATGTCAACCAGTTTCTCAAAGGTAGCCCCTGTAGGAATGTGGGTCATAGCCAACCCATGTAGCGGCTCATTCAAACCTTTAACAAATCTCAGGGCCTTCTTTTTAGGTGTGTTCACCAAGTCTAAGCCAAAACTCGCCAACTAATTGAACTTGTTGACGTACTCCTTTACTGACAAATTCCCATGCTTCAATGCCAAGAACCTTTCCATGTATAAATTCTCTTCTACTCATGAGAGAAATTTCATCTCAAACCTATGTCTGAAATCCATCTATGTCTCCACCGGACGCTCTCCATTCGTGACCTCCCACCAAAACGTGGCTTCGTCCTTCATTAACCAAGCGACTAATTGGACCTTCCTTCCATCTTCTATCTCGAAGATACCAAACAAATCTTTCACCTGCTTAAGCCAATTTCGAGCTTCAACAAACGTCTCTGACCCATGAAAAGGTTTCCCGCCCATTGCTCGAAAGTCTTTGCAAATCTTCGAAAAAGTACCAATGCGGGGAGGCAGAGGAGAAGGAGCGGCTATAGCTAGGGGAGGAGGAATGTCTGCTAGGCCTGTGGCGGTGGCCCTAGCCTCCAGATAACTTCTGAACCAAGTTTGAATCAGTATTCCCTCGGGTATCTCGGGTAACCCAGACATGCTGAAAAGAAAAAGGAAGAGATTCAAAACGGAGAATCGAAAGAAAGATATATGGCTCTTGGGGTTATGTTTTAAAACAAACTTTTCTCTTAAAAATACTCTCCTTAAAACATATTCTTGAAAGTATTTCTTCATAAAATGCTTTTGAAAAACAGTTCTTCAAAATCTCTTATCTCTTTTGTTAACCTTCAGCTCTGATACCACGTGTAACACCCCACGTCCATTAATGTCACTCACAAAGGGAATGCATTAATTTTCATGGAGTATTATTGGTGTATAGAAAGGAATACAACAAGATAGATACATATATTGGTACTTGAAAATTTTAAAACAACTTTTACAGCAGCGGAGAAATAGTTTGGTTACAACAACATCAAAAACCAACAATAAAACCAAGTACACTTAATATCCATCTTGACAAATTATTTTCTGAGTACATAAAGTAAAAAGCATAACGCCAACATAAGTAGTCATAAAAGAGATAAGCTGAACTTTACTTTCAGCAATTCAAGCACTTCCAAAGAGAGAGAAGGTTCCAAATCAAGCTCCACTAGCACTAGTACCACCCTGAGAACCTTGGGGGGGGGGGGGTAGGAAGAAAAGAGGCGAAAACAAAAGGGGTCAGACATAAAGTCTGGTGAGTCCAATAACTTTAACAATATAATTATTAAAGTAATTAGGATAAGGCATAAACTAGTAAAACAAGGAATGACTGTGAAACAAGTTGGCAAGGCAAAACAAACAAGAGGAATATTCTTGCATTAACCACGCACCTAATCATTATAGGATAATTACTATACTGCACCATTACGAGTCACCCTAAAAGTTGATCCCGCCTACTGAACATAATAATCATAATGGTAGTTTCGTGTACCCCTAACTGTCTTCATAGGTGTCGCCTGCCCCTATCTCCACTAGTTGTACCCACTACCCCCATGCGATCGGCTCCATAACTCGTAGATACCTGTGCTGGTCCCACAGTGGGGTGTATCACTCCCTAAAGTGGCAACCCGATACCACTAAAGATGCACGGCTTATATCTACATGATGCAACAACGTCTTACCTACCAGCCCGGGCCCACGCACACACATGACCCCGTTGGACTTGCGTTGCCACCGTTAATCCGTTTTGACCTCTTACAATCAAACCCAGTAAGCGTGTCTTTTCCTTGATCTAACTCGATCTCACAAAGATACTTAATGGGTTACTGGTTTGAAAAGGGTCCCCCATGCTTGACACAAGCTTCCCACCTATGTTTGGTCCCCACTTAGGATTTCCTACTTAACCCCTCTTATTCATGTCTTCTTACATGTTTCGATTTGGTTAAGTGTTTCTAATCATATTTCACATGTCACCCATGTCACCCACTTAACCCCCATATCCCACCACATGTTTATCTTTGTTAAGTGTTAATTCATTATAACTGTAACCTTGTAAGACCTCCCACATTAGACTACCAATTGCAGTTGCTGGATTTGCCGGGTGGGTCCGGACAGTCTTATACCGCAAACGAGTTTAACCTTATGTCTTTACAATTGTTACGCATTTAATTTATGCCTTCGACCTCTCACATTAGACTACCATTTGTGGTTGCTGGATTTGCCAGGCGGGTCCAGGAAGTCTTATACCACAAACGAGTCTAACCTCGTGACTTAGGCGTTTATTATTACACATAATTATTTCACCCCAATATGAATTAATTATCCCTATTCAAATGTTCAATAATTTCCAAATTAAACTATGTCCGTAATTGTCACCTAAATTATGTCCATACTTTTTAGGTATATAAATTATACCAATTAATGTCTCAAATTAATTATATGCTTTTAAAGCCATTTTATGCCAATTCATAATATGTATTATTTAATATTTTCCCATTATCCCTACATCGTTCGTTCGTTTAACATGAAATATGTTAGACTCGCAAATAGTCTAACTCATAAACAAAGAAAAGCAACATCACAATTTGCATAACACATAAAATAGATCTAACTTGCGAATAAGAATTATAACATAAGTTTGCATAGCCAATAACTTGCATAGTCAATGGACATATAGAACATAAATTTGCATAGACTACCATGGATCTAAATATAGATCTAAACATGAAATTGTGAATTTGCATATATGAATATGGGTTTCACTTAAACTTGCATATGTGAATATGGTTTTCACCTAAACTTGCATTTGTGAATATAGTTTTCACCCAAACTTGCATATGAATTCCTACAAACTTGCATATGAATTTAAACATGTAAACTAATATCACATGTTTTTCATATAAACTAGCATATGTATATACTTGTTTCACATATAAACTTGTGTATAATTCGCATACAGACTTGCATAAGATTCACATACGAACTAGCATATGTAAAAACAGACTTGCATAAGATTCGCATACAAACTAGCATATGATTTACATCCCGAACTTGCATATAAACTGATGTCATAAAATGAATCAAGTTAAACATATATGATTAGACTTATGAAATAGATCTAATAACATAAGTTAACAAAATTGTCATATGTTCACCAACAAACGATAACAATGTTAAACAACATCACATGATTCAACAGACATGTTCTCATAATCTCAATTATAACTCATCATAATTAATTTATTAATTATTTTGTGAAAGAAATTGTACTCACAAAGATAGGTTAGAGAAGAGAATAATTCGTTCGTCGTTTGTATTAGAATTCTGACTTGCAATTCCTAAGCTTTAGGAAGAAGAACTATCCTAGCAGCAGCATGGAGGCCAAGAGACTAATTTAGTTTAGGTTTAGGGCTTGAGTCTATGCGTGCTTATATAGAAGTTTAAATCAACATAAGCCGTTAGATTATCATAGGAACAATCACAACCGTCCAGACTATATAGAGTTATCCAGAATTGCCACCTATGACCTAGCGACTCAGCAATAGGTCAGGGAAGACTCAGCAACAAGTCAGAATCATCACAGTCTAGATCTACCCCGAGGGGTAGGTCGACCCCCTGGTTGACCTGCATAGAGGAGGTCGACCCCCTGGTTGACCTGGCCTTGGGTGGGAGAAATCCCACCCAGCCCGCTTCCTCGTTTGAATTTTGAATTTTGTTTTAATTTATTTTAATTTCTGAAACTTCTGAGGGCCATAACTTCCTCATACGATGCCCGATTTACGAAAACTTTGACTCTACTCCGAGCAGAATTTCAAGATGTACAAAATGGTGTAACCCGTTTCCCTTAATTCTCACTTTAACAATTAAGTATTCTTAAATTCATTTTTTAATAGTCATAGAAAATTCAGGGTGTTACAAAAACTAAGTCAATAAGTAATCAACGACAAGTTGTGGTGACATGTTAAATAGAAAACAGATGAATTGAGATGAAGTGTACTTAATTACATATTAAGTAAAAACTTGTTAATGTAACTATGGAATCAGGCAATGAATAGTATAAAGGGATTGTAGATTACTTTTGTTAATCACAATTTAGATAATTAACATGTGATGGGCTTATTAAAAGACTTAAATTGATTAATTTGTATATATATGAAATTAATAAGCAAGGGGAACTTGGCAACTTGAAGAGAAGTCAATGTGAATAGGATAACCTGTTAACTGGTAATACTTAACCTGTTTGAATCCATAAGGATTACATGAATTTGTTAAATTGAGTAGGAGTTAAGTAAACTTGCTTGAATCAATGAGAGTTAAGCAAATCTTGTGGAGGTGGGTAATATTTGTATATATAGGCCCACAAACTTAATGGTTAAATAAACATGCTTGAAATAGTGGGTGGGTTAAGTAAATCTTGGGTGGATGGGTAATATTTACAGATATAGGCCTACAAACTTAACCTATGTGGTTATGCAATTTTATGACACCGGTAGGTAGGCATAACCTGTAGAAAACCTAGTAGTGTGGATGCAAGACAAAGGAGAGAGCTTGCATCATCTTGTGTGTGGGATCCGTTTCAGTCAGTAACCCATATATAGGTATCAAACGAGTACTCCGAAATAGGTCGGAGTCGGGGCACACATACTGGGTTGATTGTAAGAGATCCAAATGAAAGGGCGGTGTGGGTGGCGCGTACCGAACGGGTCATGTGCGTGCATGATCCGGATATAGGAAGATAAGACGTCGTGGCACCTGTAGATATGTGTAATAACCCGGAAAATCTGGGCCAGTTTAAAATTTTTATTTTGGCAATTTTAGCGAATTTCGAATATTTAAAATGAATTATTTTAAATAATATCGGCGAGAAAATTTATTTTGAATATAATTCGACGTATATATTATACGCGTCGTCGTTAGAATATAAATATTTATATATAATTATAAATAGAATTGAATATAAAACGATTTCGAAATGAATTGAATATAAAACGATTTCGAAATGAATTGAATATATAACGATTTCGAAATAAATTGAATATATAACGATTTCGAAATAAATTGAATATAAAACGATTTCGAAATGAATTGAATATATAACGATTTCGAAATGAATTGAATATAAAACGATTTCGAAATGAATTGAATATAAAACGATTTCGAAATGAATTGAATATATAACGATTTCGAAATGAATTGAATATATAACGATTTCGAAATGAATTGAATATAAAACGATTTCGAAATGAATTGAATATAAAACGATTTCGAAATGAATTGAATATAAAACGATTTCGAATTGAATGGAATAGAAAACCAATTTAATTTCAATTGAATATATAACGAATCGAATTCAAATTGGATTGAAAACAAATTGAATTCGAATTGAATATTTAACGGATTTGATTTCAATTGAATATATAATGAATTGGATTCAAATAGAAAACCAATTTGAATTGAATCGAATAGAAAACGACTTTGAAATTGAATTGAAAACGAATTCAAATTGAATTGAAAGCGAATAGAAATAAATTCAAATTGAATTGAAATTTGAATTGAATGGAAATGAATTTTAAAACGAATTTATAAAGAAGAATTCCATTTTGATTTGAAATGAAATGGAAGTTGAAATTGCTTTTGAAACGAATTTAAAACTATTTATATAATTCGTTTTAAATAGAAATCGACGAAATATATATTATATATATTATATATATAATATAATGGCCCGAATAGAACGCACCGCGCCGCGGCAGTTCGTGAATTTCGACCATTAACTTCAAACGGACATTACGGGAGATCCGACCGTCGGATTCTCCTAAAACCGGAACCGTTGGGTTCGTATCGAAAAGAGCTTTCTAACGAATATTAGAAATTTGAAATCTAACGGTTGGATTTGGAGATACGCCCAAATCAAATTCGAAAAAGGTCGCTATAGGTGCAGTTCGATGGCCGTTGTTGGAAATCGACTGTACGGGCCTTGATAAAATTATTAAAAATAGTAATAATTTGTGTAAAATTATAAGAAATGATTTGGGAAAAATTGGGATGAAAAACTCCATATTTGAAAAGATAAAAATAGATTTTTATCGAAATGAACTAGTTTTGAACTAAATTTAAAACCTAATTATTTTTAAATAAATAAACTAGATTTAAAAGGGGTTTTAAATAATCGGGATTTCTAATATATTTGATTGGATTTGAAATGGGTTTATCGTGAACTGTGTTTTAAATAACACTAGTTCTTTAACCCGATAACAAATAGAATGTGATTTGGGTTTGTCGTGAATTGTGTTTTAAATAACACCTAGTTCTTTAACCCAGTAAAAGGAGTTTAACAAATCAGCAATTAGATTGAAATGCGAATGGATAATCTAAATTATCAAATTTAGAAAATGAGCGAGAATGGAGTATTACCAGTTTTGCTCCAAAGCGATAGTTAAATCTTTAATTAGATTTGAACGCGAAATAGTAATTAATTTTACCGATAACACCGTGGTGTTAGATATGGAGTATTACCAGTTTTGCTTCATGGGATGAATAGGTTGGGATTGGGAAATAAAATAAATAATTACTTCGTTGTGGTTCGCTAATCTCGACTAGTTGGAAAACCATAATTTGGTTCTAAATGACATCCAAAGGAAGATTACAGGATAAATTTTAAAGAATTTATCTTGGATAAAATTAATGGGAACCTTTCCCTAAGAATGTGAAATTTAGAAACTAGCTGTAGGTTGGCTAAGAAGAATGGTTTCCTGGGTATTGATCTGATGTTGGTTTCGGCCTTCGGGGTTAATGTTTGGGAAATTGTTCTCTTGCTAATCTGCGGTTAGTGACTAATGAATTGGAATGAGGCATATGTTGTATTTGTGTAACATTTGTTTTTAATATACGCGGGTTGTTCGGAAAGGCCGGGTTTACACCCATTCTGAATAACCGATTCGACGATATGTCGAAGATGAAGACGGTGGTCGAAGACCGGAAGTCTTCACATCGTTTGGGTAATTACTAACGATCCTGATTGGGCTGTACACCCAAGAAGATGGAAATAGTTGGTGGTCGTCCAGACGTACCTGGAGATGGATGGATATGCGAGGAAAGTGCCTCCGGTTTCGTTCAGACCCAGAACGGACTTGTAAATGGATTGTGTGTCGGACATTGGATTTTATTCTATGTTGATTGATTTCTATTAAATATACATCTGCTTGGCGGCGGAGAATTTATTCTTTTGCTTAACGCCCTTCTCTGAGACGTACGAGCTCAGAGGTTGTATATCGATGGACATCAGTCGCATGGCATGAATTGCTTGTGTGGCATACTAAGATGCAATGATCAAGGCTTCTGTTGAAAAGCAAAGTCTTGTGGTTGATGATCAAAGCACGCCTACGTGGCAGCTTTGTGTATAGCGTGTATTCGCGAGCCTCACACCTCGGTATGAGTTAAAAACGGGATACGGGCCGTTGGGAGAACACGACGTTTCTTTCTAGCTTTGGTGGTGTCAGTGACTTACCAGCCCTGACATTTATATACTTTTCACCTTTGTGGTTGTTGGATGCGAGGCGCCTCGATTATAGGTCTGTAAGGACCGGGAATCGTGTGTTCAGGAATTGCCAATCCTCTAACGTAAGTGAGGACCGGCCCAACCGATCCAAGGGTTACCCAGTGTGCGTAGTCCTGAGCATTTGCTAGAGTGTCTCGAACGCGGAGAGGAGCTTGCCCCTTGCCTCGACTCATGACGGAATCCAATTTCCAATACGTGTAATTCGTCTTTAATTGTAGAACTAGTATGGCGACATAGTAGATGGTAGCTATGCCGCCTATGATTTATATTTATGATTGAAATGTTTTGACACTATACACATATTATAGTATCAAATGATTTTTTTTAAACGTATCAAGCATGTTTGGCTGTTATAAGGTAAAACCCTATCCTCCGGCTTGCGTTGCATTGTGTGATGGGACCTGGGTCTTATAACAGCTTCATTTTTCGAAAAAGCATTGCGCTGTTTATTCTATGCACTGATATTCTTGGGAGGAAACCCGTTCCGTGTTATACGGCGTGGTCCCTTGAATCACTCTCTTTTAAAGTAAAGTTTTAAATAACTGTTTTAGTTCTCACACCAGTCACATGACTGACCTGGAGTTTATTGTTTTAACCTAAACTCTGGGTGCCCCTATTTTCCGCACGGGCAGCTAGTAGTTTTGGTTTTGCAGATTTATATTCACAGGATCCTGGTTTACAGCTGGAATGATATCCGGAAAGCTCTGTATCCGTATATCACCTTCAGTTGTGCTTTGTATTATTTTTCCGCTGCTATGTAATTTATTGTAATCTCTGATATTTATTGAATGTAATTTATTCATTATACTCTGTATATTCTTGTAATCTGATGCATTGTTATAATATACAATGAAATGTTCTTCTGTTTGTGTTCTGATTTGTCATGTTCTCAACGTTCAGGGGTTTCGAACGGTCTAGATCGGTTTAACGACTGATTCAGATCGAGCGAAATTCCAGGCCGTCACATTTGGTATCAGAGCTTTGGTTTACAGAGCTCGAGAACAAGACACATTAGAACCATACGAAAGAATTCATCAGATATTGGATTAGTAATATCCAATTTGAATGACTCGTTAGAGATAGGATCAGTAGTATCCTAGAACGAGTGTGAAGAGTATATTTTTCAAAAGAAAACAATTTTGTTTTGAAAATTTAAGTCGCTTTAAACGTATTTGAATATTTATTTATTTTGAATATGGACAATCCGATATATAAAGATTTTGCATATACGCGTCATGAACGTATATTCGAAGTTTTAATATACTGGATAGATATAGAATCATACTCTAGTGGCCCGAAGATGATTCTGATGATTGACTAGTTGTCATTAGTATTCATGTTCGAGTAACGAAGGTGTGACTTCTATATATTTCCATTAGACTGGTGTGAGAACCAAAACTTATATAGCTAGAACACATGGTTGTGAATTGGCATCAAAAACATGATTTTTTGTATATATATATCAAAATTTATGGATTTGAAACTCTAATCCACTAATTGATTGATGTTTGTGTTGTTTGTTTATTTGTTTTTGAACTATTATACCTAATTGCATCAAACATTGAATTATATTGAAAATTGGTCGCATTTGCTTGCATATACATATACTTACATTGAACAGGTCATAGCAAGGAGGCTAGAGCAGAGAATAAAATTTGTTTGCCCGACAAATAGGTACATGTTTACTACATAATTTACTGTTTTGTTTGGGTGATGAAGATTTTGTGAGCCTATTGGCTAGCCGCTTGGCTTTTTCTTTTTCTTTTTGAGATCTGAAGGACCGGGGAAGCTATTTGAAATTCCCCGATGCTCCCGGTGCAGGGGAGGTTATGGAGAAATTTTTCGAAAATTTAAGGTGTTAGCCAAATTTTTGAAAATTTAGAAATTCTCAGAAACTGAAAAGTTGGAGAATGGAAGCCAGATCGAGCGTAGAGCTGAATAATCAAACCACTTTCGACTTTGTTCCTTTTCGGGGACGAAAAGTTTTAAGTGGGGGAGATTGTAATAACACGGAAAATCTGGGCCAGTTTAAAATTTTTATTTTGGCAATTTTAGCGAATTTCGAATATTTAAAATGAATTATTTTAAATAATATCGGCGAGAAAATTTATTTTGAACATAATTCGACGTATATATTATACGCGTCGTCGTTAGAATATAAATATTTATATATAATTATAAATAGAATTGAATATAAAACGATTTCGAAATGAATTGAATATAAAACGATTTCGAAATGAATTGAATATATAACGATTTCGAAATAAATTGAATATATAACGATTTCGAAATCAATTGAATATAAAACGATTTCGAAATGAATTGAATATATAACGATTTCGAAATGAATTGAATATAAAACGATTTCGAAATGAATTGAATATAAAACGATTTCGAAATGAATTGAATATATAACAATTTCGAAATGAATTGAATATATAACGATTTCGAAATGAATTGAATACAAAACGATTTCGAAATGAATTGAATATAAAACGATTTCGAAATGAATTGAATATAAAACGATTTCGAAATGAATTGAATATAAAACGATTTCGAATTGAATGGAATAGAAAACCAATTTAATTTCAATTGAATATATAACGAATCGAATTCAAATTGGATTGAAAACAAATTGAATTCGAATTGAATATTTAACGGATTTGATTTCAATTGAATATATAATGAATTGGATTCAAATAGAAAACCAATTTGAATTGAATCGAATAGAAAACGACTTTGAAATTGAATTGAATTGAAAACGAATTCAAATTGAATTGAAAGCGAATAGAAATGAATTCAAATTGAATTGAAATTTGAATTGAATGGAAATGAATTTATAAACGAATTTATAAAGAAGAATTCCATTTTGATTTGAAATGAAATGGAAGTTGAAATTGCTTTTGAAACGAATTTAAAACTATTTATATAATTCGTTTTAAATAGAAATCGACGAAATATATATTATATATATTATATATATATAATATAATGGCCCGAATAGAACGCGCCGCGGCAGTTCGTGAATTTCGACCATTAACTTCAAACGGACATTACGGGAGATCCGACCGTCGGATTCTCCTAAAACCGGAACCGTTGGGTTCGTATCGAAAAGAGCTTTCTAACGAATATTAGAAATTTGAAATCTAACGGTTGGATTTGGAGATACGCCCAAATCAAATTCGAAAAAGGTCGCTATAGGTGCAGTTCGATGGCCGTTGTTGGAAATCGACTGTACGGGCCTTGATAAAATTATTAAAAATAGTAATAATTTGTGTAAAATTATAAGAAATGATTTGGGAAAAATTGGGATGAAAAACTCCATATTTGAAAAGATAAAAATAGATTTTTATCGAAATGAACTAGTTTTGAACTAAATTTAAAACCTAATTATTTTTAAATAAATAAATTAGATTTAAAAGGGGTTTTAAATAATCGGGATTTCTAATATATTTGATTGGATTTGAAATGGGTTTATCGTGAACTGTGTTTTAAATAACACTAGTTCTTTAACCCGATAACAAATAGAATGTGATTTGGGTTTGTCGTGAACTGTGTTTTAAATAACACCTAGTTCTTTAACCCAGTAAAAGGAGTTTAACAAATCAGCAATTAGATTGAAATGCGAATGGATAATCTAAATTATCAAATTTATAAAATGAGTGAGAATGGAGTATTACCAGTTTTGCTCCAAAGCGATAGTTAAATCTTTAATTAGATTTGAACGCGAAATAGTAATTAATTTTACCGATAACACCGTGGTGTTAGATATGGAGTATTACCAGTTTTGCTTCATGGGATGAATAGGTTGGGATTGGGAAATAAAATAAATAATTACTTCGTTGTGGTTCGCTAATCTCGACTAGTTGGAAAACCATAATTTGGTTCTAAATGACATCCAAAGGAAGATTACAGGATAAATTTTAAAGAATTTATCTTGGATAAAATTAATGGGAACCTTTCCTTAAGAATGTGAAATTTAGAAACTAGCTGTAGGTTGGCTAAGAAGAATGGTTTCCTGGGTATTGATCTGATGTTGGTTTCGGCCTTCGGGGTTAATGTTTGGGAAATTGTTCTCTTGCTAATCTGCGGTTAGTGACTAATGAATTGGAATGAGGCGTATGTTGTGTTTGTGTAACATTTGTTTTTAATATACGCGGGTTGTTCGGAAAGGCCGGGTTTACACCCATTCTGAATAACCGATTCGACGATATGTCGAAGATGAAGACGGTGGTCGAAGACCGGAAGTCTTCACATCGTTTGGGTAATTACTGACGATCCTGATTGGGCTGTACACCCAAGAAGATGGAAATAGTTGGTGGTCGTCCAGACGTACCTGGAGATGGATGGATATGCGAGGAAAGTGCCTCCGGTTTCGTTCAGACCCAGAACGGACTTGTAAATGGATTGAGTGTCGGACATTGGATTTTATTCTATGTTGATTGATTTCTATTAAATATACATCTGCTTGGCGGCGGAGAATTTATTCTTTTGCTTAACGCCCTTCTCTGAGACGTACGAGCTCAGAGGTTGTATATCGATGGACATCAGTCGCATGGCATGAATTGCCTGTGTGGCATACTAAGATGCAATGATCAAGGCTTCTGTTGAAAAGCAAAGTCTTGTGGTTGATGATCAAAGCACGCCTACGTGGCAGCTTTGTGTATAGCGTGTATTCGCGAGCCTCACACCTCGGTATGAGTTAAAAACGGGATACGGGCCGTTGGGAGAACACGACGTTTCTTTCTAGCTTTGGTGGTGTCAGTGACTTACCAGCCCTGACATTTATATACTTTTCACCTTTGTGGTTGTTGGATGTGAGGCGCCTCGATTATAGGTCTGTAAGGACCGGGAAACGTGTGTTCAGGAATTGCCAATCCTCTAACGTAAGTGAGGACCGGCCCAACCGATCCAAGGGTTACCCAGTGTGCGTAGTCCTGAGCATTTGCTAGAGTGTCTCGAACGCGGAGAGGAGCTTGCCCCTTGCCTCGACTCATGACGGAATCCAATTTCCAATACGTGTAATTCGTCTTTAATTGTAGAACTAGTATGGCGACATAGTAGATGGTAGCTATGCCGCCTATGATTTATATTTATGATTGAAATGTTTTGACACTATACACATATTATAGTATCAAATGATTTGTTTTAAACGTATCAAGCATGTTTGGCTGTTATAAGGTAAAACCCTATCCTCCGGCTTGCGTTGCATTGTGTGATGGGACCTGGGTCTTATAACAGCTTCATTTTTCGAAAAAGCATTGCGCTGTTTATTCTATGCACTGATATTCTTGGGAGGAAACCCGTTCCGTGTTATACGGCGTGGTCCCTTAAATCACTCTCTTTTAAAGTAAAGTTTTAAATAACTGTTTTAGTTCTCACACCAGTCACATGACTGACCTGGAGTTTATTGTTTTAACCTAAACTCTGGGTGCCCCTATTTTCCGCACGGGCAGCTAGTAGTTTTGGTTTTGCAGATTTATATTCACAGGATCCTGGTTTACAGCTGGAATGATATCCGAAAAGCTCTGTATCCGTATATCACCTTCAGTTGTGCTTTGTATTATTTTTCCGCTGCTATGTAATTTATTGTAATCTCTGATATTTATTGAATGTAATTTATTCATTATACTCTGTATATTCTTGTAATCTGATGCATTGTTATAATATACAATGAAATGTTCTTCTGTTTGTGTTCTGATTTGTCATGTTCTCAACGTTCAGGGGTTTCGAACGGTCTAGATCGGTTTAACGACTGATTCAGATCGAGCGAAATTCCAGGCCGTCACAATATGGTTGTGCACATCCTAAAAACGAAGGGTTGCCACTTTCAGAAGTAATACACCCTACTATGGGGCTAGCATAGGGTACCTACGGAGTAGGGAGCCAATCGATTAGGGTAGTAATTAGGGTACACTTAGACTTCGGTATGTTGGGAGTCCGTTAATACCCTTAGGGGTAACTCCGGTATGTTGGGCTGCTTGTTGATTGTATGGGGTGAAATTCTCTCATTGGAACTACACCTAAGTCTACCATCTTATACGGGTTAGAGATCATCTTATTAATAAGACACTAGTATTGGTGTAGAGTAATCATTAGTGTATACATTATATCATGTTTATCCTATTTACCTAGTCATACCTTGTAGCGACCCAAATTTCTGGTGCCTTTTGAGCTGGCCAAAACAACACTAATCCAACCCAAATGGTACTAGAAACCCAGATGCCAATAGAAAGAATTTAGAGGGTGAGGTAAGAAAGGAAGAAGTTATAAGATAGAAGAAATGAGAAGAAGAATTAACACAACAAAATCTCACATCGCACTCGAACAAAATATAATATAGAAATAACTTTTATTAAGAGCTTGTAAAATACTTACAATCATAACAGTACATCAATACACTTGGAAAGTTATAACAACCGGTCCTCATACACAACACATAGCGGAATAATAACATCATGTCTGAAACTCCTCTAGCATATCTTTCGGTCTTCGTAGTATCCAATAATCTAAACCTGTACAACTCGGTCTAACCCGAGCATTACAAATACCTGGTCAGTCTGGTGAACCAGAGTGAGAAAAACACACTAAGTTTATAGGTATCACACAAGTTGATTTTAAAGTCAAAATCCTTTTGGAAGAAAAGGATAATAGCAAGACCAATCCACACATAAACACGGATGGTTTTTACCTTACTATGACCAAAACTAGTTTTGAAATCATATCTTATTTTGATATTAGAATAGGGTCTAAATACAAATAAATATCAATCTAGCAGAACGCTTGCATCTCATGCTCCACATATATAGTATACAATTCAAAACCGCGGCCGCTTATTGGAGAATGGATTCCGACTATGACAAGGTATGGAACCACCTACCGATAGTGTATTTCTAGAGGCAAATACACTGGGTTCAACAAGAATGTCTTGCAACCCGACCCACACATGACCGACCACTCATTTCGCTTGAGTGTTTCAAATGTATATCACCAACGGTTGGGATCAACAACTGATTCCCGAAAAGGGACAGCATCGATAGATTTAAGAAGAAAAAAGGAATTTCTCTAGATAGGTGATTAAACACCCTAATGGGAGCAACCCACTTACCCATGCTGCCTATCCAATTTTTGTCATTTCCCTGTTGATGAGGCTTGAGGTTATAATCAACTTTTGGAACATCTGGACACCATTCACATCATCCATACAACTCATCCAGGAATAGGATGAACCAAAGGCACTCTCCTTCCGCATCCAAAGGATCAGTAGCAAGAAGTCCTTGCAACCCGTAAAATCCCAACCATGACCGAATCACAGTTTAAAAACCTCTGGTAGCTAGCCAGAGAAATCCAACAGTAATCCTTCTGCTTATAAAGATCCACGGTCTTCAATGTTCCATCTCGACCATCTTCTGATATCTTCAACGTTTACGTATTTGCTGGTCGGAATGGTTTTCGAATATAAATTCGATCCCGAACTTTCTGTTCCAACAATCGATTTGTCCAGATTTTGAAAGTTGGTGATTTAACAATCAATATAATCAATCATCATCTATAGAAAATTAAAGTGAATTCATTGGAGCAGTACGCAACGTCACTTGGCCTCTTTAATTAAAAATTCGTTAATTAAATTTCTACATCTTCCAATACTTAGAATCCCTCTTTTCAATTCTTATTTTGAAATAAAATTATTCAATCTTATAGCTTTTCGAATTCTAGTTTATAATATCCCTCACCATCGTTTATAAACTAACATCATCCTTGGGTAATCATGAAGTCGTTACAAGTTGGGGTATTTTATTTACCTCTCAGACCTTATGTTGACAACATTCTTATCTTTGGAATATATATAAGTTTATAAATGAAATCTCATAAATAATATCTCAACACTTTTATCTATTTTAGAATCCTTTTTAAATTCATCTCTAGGTCTTTAACGTTAGATTCTCATTTTATAACCCAGTTCAATCCACTAAGATTTCTATTCGATCTCAACTCACATAAATCTTGTTTAAACTCTCTTTTTATATAATTCCTTTTCTGAAATGAACCAAAAATCTAACTCATATAAATATGAGTAAACTTATAAAAATCTTTTTTTTATAAACAAGGTTTTACTCAACTATTCCCCTTTATCATCATTTCTATTTCAACCTGGTTACTTTCAAAAAGTATTCACTTTAAAATTTAAAGTTATTCTTTTTATTTATGAAAATTTGGACTCGATATATCAAACAAATTGGCTTTATTTGAAAATATTATTATAAAATAAAATCTTGTTTATCGAGTCACCTTAAGTATTCATATTCATACTATACTTTAAAATCCCGTTTTACCCTCAACTCCTTGTTAACCATCTAATATTCTTACATCAATTAGTTTGCTTCGTCGTCAACTATAAATAAATAATTAATCTTTCTTAAAAGGTTATTTTTAAAAATTATAGTTAACTTTAATAATAATTAACAATCCAATAATTTGTTTTCAATATTCAATTCTCATACAAGTAGTCGACTTGGTCATTTCAACACGGTTACTTAGTTAACCATTTTCATTTGATTATTTCTTTTAAATTAATAAATAAAATAAATTTAAATACTTTCATTTTGATTTAATTAACAATTAAATTTAACAATCCCATTTAACAATCAAATTCAACCTTAAACCATTTGGTTAATCGCTGCTTATTTGCCACAAAACTCATTAACATGCGTATCTTGCTCTACATACTCATTTTGTAATTTCAAGATAAAAATAATGATTTATTTCCTTTAATAAATTTATTTAAAAATAATCTAAAATAGATTTCAAAACCCGTCTTTAGTTATAAAACAAATTTTATAACCCTCCTTTTTATTGATTTAACTGACAGTAAATAAATTTCTATAGAACGGTTCATTTACAGGCCATCGGCCGATAATCACTCAACCAATATTACCCATTGGTTACTATCACACAAGTGTTAAATTTTGATTTCAACAACCAACAATCCATCAGATTGATTAAACAATTCATATAATACGAAAGTAACAACATATTTGAGGAATTCGGTTGGATTCCTCCAGCCTGTCCTTCCCTGCAACATAATGGGTCATTTTAATTTTAGTGTAACAATATATTTGTTCATTTCGATAAACAGAAATAAATAGTTCAACCAATAACAGTCAACAAACAATTTATAACATCAACCAAGCATTTAATTATACGTTTATATTATATAACGTAACCAACAAGGTAAGTCACCTCGTTCAAAATCGAATCTTTAAAATATTGACTTAATTCGATTAAATTAAACAAACGCTTAATTTAATCCATGAATATTAAAAATATTCAGCACCCATGTAAATAGTCATCCAATCATCAACCATTAGAAAAAACATTGCAATAAAAACCCAGTTTATATAAAATATAAATGGGGTAAACTGAGTGAGTTGAACTCACCTTGATTTCCATTCCTCGCTTAAATGGTTTGTTTTAATTAAATTAAAATTATGTTTAATTTAATTAAAAATCTCGGCTTTGTCCATCTCCGACTGAACCAATTCTGGATCATAGCGTCCACTCGTACTGTTCCAATGCTTCGCTTGCCGAATTCTGGTAACAAATGAATACATTACATAATTTATACATATTCATTTACATGAAAACTTAATTAAACTAGATTTTAATTTATAATTAATTTTACCCTTAGATTAATAATTGATAAGTTAAAACATGATTACTCTGATTTCTTAAGTGTATGATTCATCTAAAATGGCCACCTCACAAGTATAATCGGGCATTTTTAATTTAAATGTTAATGACCAAGCGTATTATTATTACATACGGTGCTATATTGCAAATAAAAGTACATTTCATTGAATATTTGAATCAAGAATTTGGCATGTGTAAGACTCTTTTCATCTTGCCTACTATTTGTTACTTCAGCTACTACATATTGAAGACGTTATAAAGCGGCAACAAGATTAGGTATGTTTATGGGATAATTAGGCATTGTTAAAATCTTCTCTCTTTTTTTCATTAGAAGACCGGAGCCTATAGCCCAGTAATAATTAAATTTTAATTAATTCAATTAAGCATTTTAAGGGAGATTAGGCATCCTTTAAAATAAATTAGGCACATTATATGTTCTACCTGTTGTTTGCTTCCCATCTGCTCTGTGTGGATTCTGGAATGCCATGCACTCCTCATTTCCAGCACTGCTTCAATTTCTTCATCTTCTTCATCTTCTTCTTCTTGTTTTTTTTTGAAATATAGGATAAGCTCACGATTTGGTGTGTGTATATATATACAAGTTTGCATGGATAAACTATTGCTAGGATTAAAGGAATTAGACTGAATATTTGCCGTTAACCGTTTAATTTATGTACCGTGCACACAAAGTTCAAACATACCGAACATGGATACACCGCTATGTCTTAACATCTCGCTCCCAATGAAATTAATTTCGTTGAAAACCGACTTCGTCTGCACAAAAAACGTATTTTAATTTATCGGTTCACCTTTAAATTTCGCTTACCGATAAAACAACTCCGTTTGGCTCCAAGCTGGAAACATAGCAATAATTAACCGTACGCATTCCAATAAAACTCGTTTCGTCGGAAACGGAGGTCGTTTAAAAATAAAACTATTTCTACGGCCTATATAATGGCGATAAAATTGAATTAAATTCAAAACAATTCATTTTAAATAAAAATAAATTATTATTATCGCATATCTCCAACTGAAATATTTTACAGCTCTAGAATAAACCAGTATATATTTTAAAACTCCATATTCAGCAGTTCGGGTTAAAACGGTATCCAGTTATATAGAATTACCCTTTTTATTTACTAATTTAAATCGTTATAATTTATTAACGATTCCATAGCGACTATTTGAAAATTTGAATTGGACATATTTTGCAATCTGTATTATGAAACCTGCATTTTTCTCTTCCTTAGAAAAATATAATCAAATAGATTCAAATGCTTCTTGTTTCATAGAATTCCAACTTAGAACGGATTCTGTATATTCATTTGAATTTCAAATCAAAAATTTCGAACTACCGCGGCGTTTCGAGCTCATTTTAATTAATTATATATATATATATATATATATATATATATATATATATATATATATATTCGAACATCGTTTTATAAAATAAATTCGATATAAAACCCATTATATTTCCAATATAATATGTAAAACACATTTAAATACTCCAATTTAAATTGCACAAAAATCTGGGACATTACATTCCCCTCCCCCCACCTTGTAATTTCGTCCCCGAAATTACAAGGTAAGAATAATCGAAATTACATTCTCCCCCTACCTTGTATCTTGAATTATAAACAAAGCAAATTCAAACCTTTTAGAATTTTCAAAAATTTAGCCAACACCTCCTCTGCATGGCTCGACCAGAACAACCGCAACTGCCACTATGGCCTCTACTTCTCCAAAAGAAAACCAAAAGCCAAATGGCCTCCCAAATATGGAATTTAAAATCAATCACCGACCAATAAATTATGGTTTACCTATTTGTCGGGCAATTCAATTCCAATTACGAAGCAAATCAATTAACTGACCTTAACCTTCCAATTTGTACTTCCATTCTTTCTAACCAAATCAACCCCATAGCATGCAATCTGTACTCAACTTAAATAACAATCCAGAGTTAAATCACTCGGCATTTCATACGGGATCTTATTTCCACTTCATTATGCTAAGATTTAGTTCCAATACATTAAACTCCATCATTAACTCATTTGATGAATTTTATTCAACTCATCCAATATCTAAATAACCAACCACCAAATCATTTGAATTATATTCAATATTGATACTTACGAGTCTGCATTCATTATTAAGATCAATCGATTACTATCCGATTGGTTTTCATCGATTTCCAAATCCTAATTTATTTAATTTCAATTTCAATCCTTAAATATATCCTACTTAACCAGATCAAATTTGATTATTCATATCCAATTCAACTAAATAATTGATTTTTATAATCAATTCACTTCTATTTCAAAATCCAATTTCTGATTTTATTTCAAATTATCATTTGATAATTCCCTATTGAAATCTCCTCAGTTATATTAACCATTTCAATTCTTTTACCCAAGTTGGTAACAACTCTATTCTGACAAAAATATATTTTAACTTTACAACCTTCAAATATTTCATCCAAAATCATTTCGAATCATTTAATATGATTTTACATAATTTATTCATATTTTTAATAATTTTAATAAGCCCCTTACAGTCGGTTTCGAATATTGGCCTCCGAACTGCATCCATAGCGACCCTTTTCAAAATTGATTTGGACATAACTTAAAATCTAGCCATTAGATTTCAAATTTCCTATTATCATTCGAATTCTCTTTTCGATATGAACCCAACGGTTTCGGTTTTAGGAGAATCCGATGGTCGAATCTCTCGATACGTCCATTCGAAGTCAATGGTCGGAATTCGCGAATGGTCGCTGCGCGATACGTTCTGTTCAAACTATTTAAATATATAATATATTTCATCAATTTTCCATTTCCCAATTTTTTTGTTATTGAGTTTCATTTCCATGTTAATTCTTATCTTTGTATTGAATTAACCAATTTGTTTATAACCAATTCAATTAACTAATCAATTTCCTTTAATTAGTTCAATTTCATTTCATAATTCAATTTGAATTCCAATCAAATCAAACAACACAACCAAACAACCAATATTACTATAATATAGAAAATTATTTCCTTTTTCTATAAAAATATAATTTAGGAAATTTTACCCTTTTTCTAAAACAATATTGTGTCGATCGCCAGTTCAATATGGTTTCCGAATACTTGAACCGATCAATCGAAACAATACAAAACATTTATATACAAAATCTACAAATATGTTCTCTCGTATATACACTCAACTCAATCTAGGGTGTTACTAAACCTATCTCTATCGAGTTACATCACAAAGCCAAGGTTACTACTCAACCAATATCTCTGATACCAACTGTAGAGACCCAAATTTTCGGTGCCTTTTGAGCTGGCCAAGACAACTCTAATCCAACCCAAATGGTACTGGAAACTTAGATGCCAATAGAAAGAATTTAGAGGGTGAGGTAAGAAAGGAAGAAGTTATAGAATAGAAGAAATGAGAAGAAGAATTAACACAACAAATCTCATATCGCAGCGGAACAAAATATAATGTAGAAATAACTTTTGTTAAGAGCTTGTAAAATACGTACAATCATCAGAGTACATCAATACACTTGTTCAGTTATAACAACCGGTCCTCATACACAACACACAGCGGAATAATAACATCATGTCTGAATCTCCTCCAGCATATCTTTCGGTTTTTGTAGCATCCAATAATCTGAACCAGTACAACTCGGTTTAACCCGAGCATTACAAATACCGGGTCAGTCTGGTGAACCAGAGTGAGAAAAACACACTAAGTTTATAGGTATCACACAAGTTGGTTTAAAGTAAAAATCCTTTTGAAAGAAAAGGATAATAGTAAGAATAATCCACACATAAACACGAACGGTTTTTACCTTACTATGACCAAAACTAGTTTGAAATAATATCTTATTCTGATATTAGAATAGGGTCTAAATACAAATAAATATCAATCTAGCGGAACGCTTGCATCTCACGCTCCACATATATAGCATACAATTCAAAACCGCGGGCGCTTATTGGAGATTGGATTCCGTCTATGACAAGGTATGGAACCACCTGCCGATGGTGTATCTCTAGAGGCGAATATGTAAAGACCCGTAACTTCCCCGTAAAGGAAAGCGTCGGATAGTTAGAGAACAAACCACAACAGAGCGCATACAGAAGAACATTTCATTGTATATTACAACAATGCATCAGATTACAAGAATATACAGAGTATAAATGAATATTACACAGAAATATCAGAGATTTAAATTACATTTAAATACATAGCAGCGGAAAATAATACAATACACAACTAGAATGAGATATGCGGATACAAAGCTTTCCGGATATCGTTCCAGCTGTAAACCAGGTTCCTGTGAATATAAATCTGCAAAACCAAAACTACTAGCTGCCCGTGTCAAAATAGGGGCACCCAGAGTTTAGGTTAAAACAATAAACTCCAGGTCAGTCATGTGACTGGTGTGAGAACTAAAACAGTTAATCTTTATTTTTAAACTTAGGTAAATCAAGGGACCACGCCGTATAACACGGAACGGGTTTCCTCCCAAGAATACCAGTGCATAAACAAACAGCGCAATGCTAAATAAAGAAAAATGAAGCTGTTATAAGACCCATGTCCCATCACACAATGCAACGCAGCCGAGGATAGGGTTTTCCCTTATAACAGCCAAAGAATGCTTGATACGTTTAAAACAAATCATTTGATACTATTATAAGTGCATAATGTATAAAACAACTTCAAATCATAAGTATCAATCATAGGCGGCATGGGTACCATATATCATGTCGCCATATATAGGTTTACAAATAAAACCGCAAATGTCACGTATTTGGAAATTGGATTTCCGTCTATGAACCGAGGCAAAAGATAGTCCTCAACCGATTCGAGACGCTCTAGCCCGCCCCTCAGGACCCAGACTCAGGTGGGCCCTTGGATCCTCAGGGCCGGTCCACCGATGTGGATTAAAATGCCTGAACATGCGTCTCCCCACCCTATGGGGTGTAAGTCTGGTCCGTCAGCCGACCAGAATGCATTCGGCCGAAACCGATATAACCGAGGCGCCTCGCAACAGCAACAACCACATAAGTCAAACTCGTCAGGGCGTGTAAAACCACTGACGCCACTTCTAGCTAGAAAGAAACGCATGCCCTCCCTGACGTCCGTCTCCCGTTTTTGGTTCATACCTGGTGTGAAACACGCGAGGTAAACGTTACACAAAGCTACGCCACAAAGGCCGTGCTTTGATCATCACCACAAGACTTTGCTTTTCAACAGAAGCCTTGATCATTTGCATCTTAGCATGCCACACAGGCAAACCATCCTATGCAACCGATATCAGTCACACAGAATGAAATCCGATGTCAGACACACAGTCCATTTACAAGTCCGTTCTGGGTCTGAACGAAACCGGAGGCACCTAGTACCCCGCATATCCATCAATCTCCAAGTACGTCTGGACGATCACTAACTGTTTCCATCTTCTTGGGTGTACAGCCCAATCAAGATCATCAGTAATTACCCAAACGACGTGAAGACCTCCGGTCTTCGACCATCGTCTTCATCTTCGACTTTTCGTCGTATCAGTTATTCAGAATGGGATATACCCGGACTTTCCGAATAACTCGCGTATATTTTAAATAAGTGTTACACAAACACAACATACGCCTCATTCCAATTCATCAGTTACTAACCGTAAATTAATCAAGAGAATAATTCCCCAAATATTAACCCCGAAGGCCGAAACCAACATCAGATCAATATCCAGGAAACCATTCTGCTTAGCTAACCGACAGTTAGTTTCTGAATTTCACATTCATAGGGAAAGGTTCCCATTAATTTTATCAAAGATAAATTCTTGAATTTATTCTTTAATCTACTTTTGAATATCAATTCAAACTAGTCGGAATTAGCGAACCTTACCGAAGTAATCATTTGTTTTAATCTCCCAATCCCAACCTATTAATCCCATGAAGTAAAACTGGTAATACTTCATATCTAACACCACAGTGTTATCGGTAAATTCAATTACCATTTCACGTTCAAATCTAATTAAAGATTTAACTATCGCCTGGAGTAAAACTGGTGATACTCCATTTCGATTATTTCAATCTAATTAAAGATTCATTAAAACTCCACTTAGTTTTAATCGTTAACTGGGTTAAAGAATCAGTGTCATTTAAAACACGGTTCACGATAAACCCAAAATCACATTCCATTAATTATCGGGTTAAAGAACAAGTGTTATTTAAAACACTGTTCACGATAAATCCAAAAATCAATATCAATTCTATTCCAATTAAATATTATTTAATTGGTACCCTTCATTAAATCTAAAATAAAAAGATTTAATCTTTTCTCAACTGGGTTCAAGAACAGTGTTAATGAAGACACCATTCACGACAAACCCAAATCACATTTGATATTAAACACAAGGCTCTGAATAGAAAATATCCCGGCTTATATTCAATATCAAATTCTACGATTAACAAATGTCGTATTAGAAATAACGATATATAAATATCTTTCAAATTTCCATAACAACACCTGTATAATCCCGAAATTCGACATCGAAATGTTCCGAAGACAATTTCGATTCAAATCCATTCCAATGCAATTATTGGAAATTCTGGTTATTTTCAAAACCATTTCAATATTCAATTTATTTATTTAAAAAAAAATAGAATTGTAATTCTAGTTCAAAACTAGTTCATTTCGATAAAAATCTATTTTTATCTTTTCAAATATGGAGTTTTTCATCCCAAATCTTCACAAATCATTTCTTATGATTTTACACAAATTATTACTATTTTTAATAATTTTATCAAGGCCCGTACAGTCGATTTCCATCAATGGCCATCGAACTGCACTTATAGCGACCTTTTTCGAATTTGATTTGGACATAATTCCAAATCCAACCGTTAGATTTCAAATTTCTAACATTCATTAGAAAGCTCTTTTCGATACGAACCCAACGGTTCCGGTTTTAGGAGAATCCGACGGTCGGATCTCCCGCAATGTCCGTTTGAAATAAATGGTCGAAATTCACGAACTGCCGCGGCGCGGCGCGTTCTATTCAGGCCATTATATTATATATATAATATATATAATATATACTTCGTCGATTTCTATTTAAAACGAATTATATAAATAGTTTTAAATTCGTTTCAAAAGCATTTTCAACTTCCATTTCAATTCAAAGCAAAATTGAATTCTTCTTTATAAATTCGTTTTAAATTTCATTTCTATTCAATTCAAATTTCAATTCAATTTGAATTCGTTTTCAATTCACTTTCAATTCAATTTGAATTCGTTTTCAATTCAATTCATTTCGAAATCGTTTTCAATTCAATTCATTTCGAAATCGTTTTCAATTCAATTCATTTCGAAATCGTTTTCAATTCAATTCATTTCGAAATCGTTTTCAATTCAATTCATTTCGAAATCGTTTTCAATTCAATTCATTTCGAAATTGTTTTCAATTCAATTCATTTCGAAATCGTTTTCAATTCAATTCATTTCGAAATCGTTTTCAATTCAATTCATTTCGAAATCGTTTTCAATTCAATTCATTTCGAAATCGTTTTCAATTCAATTCATTTCGAAATCGTTTTCAATTCAATTCATTTCGAAATCGTTTTCAATTCAATTCATTTCGAAATCGTTTTCAATTCAATTCATTTCGAAATCGTTTTCAATTCAATTCATTTCGAAATCGTTTTCAATTCAATTCATTTCGAAATCGTTTTCAATTCAATTCATTTCGAAATCGTTTTCAATTCAATTCATTTCGAAATCGTTTTAAAATCGATATAAATATCGTTCACGTCAAAATGGCGTCAATCTAATCAACACGGCTTCATATATTGATATTTTCAAATATTCTATTTCAAATATTTCCTATTATCAAAATATTCTTTATTTTCACGATTGGAATGAGGCCCAATCAATTACCATATAAAGTTAATTATATGGATTTTCATACAACACATGTATATAATAACATTGAGAATAATCAACCATCAACCAAAGTGCACTACACTGTAAAAGCATCAAATATAGATATTCAACGCTTATAACAGTCTGTCAATCAATCGATCGACATATTTAATCAATCAGGATGAGTGAAATTCATATTTCATCCCAACACCCGTGTGGGGTTTCAAACAAACAAACACATATTTTATTCGTGCAGTTGGGCGATGTGCGAAATTTATCGTCCCAATCAATGTCTTTCAAATAGGTGTACACAAACAAACCGTCCTGTTTGTAAATGAATATTTATTTATTCACATTCACGTTAAAAATTATATTTTCAACGACAAAACATTTTATTCCAACATATGAATTTCTATTCAGTTCATTCTTTAAATAAAATGATATTTTCAATTTTCTAACTTATTTTAGAAAATTTCGGCGGCATAACGGCACGATACTAGAAACGGGACAAGGCCTAGCCTTATCCCCGGTCTAGTGAAGGCCCACGCCATTCACACATCAATCAAATCAATTTCATTTTGCAAACCACAAAATTTGGAGTAAGGGTCTAACCTAGCCTTACTCCTTCGCCTTATATCGGCGCACGTCTAATCCTAACCAATTTATCGATTTGATTTTTTTCACACCACCAACCACATTCAAACCAATATCGCAATCAATAACCAAACAGCCAAACAAACAAGTCCATGGTCTGTGGACGATTGTGTCGGGTGCTACTAAGCACCGTCTGCATCCTAGTATATATATATATAACTAGAAAAATAAATTGAAAGGTGAGAAATTCTCATATATAGCTATCCTAGCTCCACGGCTCTTCATTTGCAGAAGTCTTCGTCGTTTCGCCTCCTTTCACTTTCTTTGCCCGTATCCTCTACATATGTAAAAATCACATTTTTACTTCGCTATTCAATATATAAAAATCGAATTTTTATTTCAAAGTTCAATATATAAAAATCGAATTTTTAGTTCGCTATTCAATATATAAAAATCGAATCTTTATTTCAAAGTTCAATATATAAAAATCAAATTTTTATTTCAAAGTTCAATATATAAAAATCGAATTTTTTAGTTCGCTATTCAATATATAAAAATATGATTTTGACTTTGCTTTCAATATTGAAAAATATGATTTTTACCTTTTGCTTTCACATATAAAAATATGATTTTTTTACCTTTTGCTTTCACATATAAAAATATGATTTTTACCTTTTGCTTTCACATATAAAAATATGATTTTTTACCTTTTGCTTTCACATATAAAAATATGATTTTTTACCTTTTGCTTTCACATATAAAAATATGATTTTTGCTTTTTAAAATCAGTTTATTATTTGCTTATAAAAACCAATTCAGTTTTTATCTTTATAAAAAATAAATCAATTCAGTTTTTTTTTACTTTAAAAAAAATAAATCAATTCAGTTTTTTTTTTATAATACTTTTATAAAATCAGTTTTAAAATTCCTTAAAAGAAATCAGTTTAATAATTCTTTTATAAAAACAGTTTTTACTTTATTTATAAAAATCATTTTTTTTCTCTAAAAAGAAAATCAGTTTTAAACTAATTAAAAATCCAGTTTTTCTCCTTTTAAAGATTTCAGTTTTAAAATCTAATTAAAATTCAGTTTTTTTAATCTAAAAAGAAATCAGTTTTTATACTTTTAAACATTATCAGGTTTTTAATTCTATTTAACATCAGTTTTAAAATCTTCATATAATTCAGTTTATAAAACTAGAAAAAAAACAGTTTTCAAATCTTTAAAAATTCATATTGGCTATATAAAAAATAAAGGGAAATGCTTACAGTGTTTTTTTCTTCAGCGAGGGGGGAAGGGGACTTCATCTTCTGCGGTGGCCAGAGAGGTGGCGGAGCGGCCCTGCTCTTCGGCGGTGAGTTAGGGTTTGGCGGATTTGGTGCGGCACGTTCGAGGTGGGAGGCTGTTTGTGGTTCGCGAGGAAGAAGGGGAGGCTAGAGACGATGACGAGGGAGAGAGGGTGCGACTAGAGGTGCGGGGGCCCTCAACTGAGGCGCGGCGGCGAAATCGAGATGGGCGGCGGGTCTGGAAAAAGAGGGCTCGGTTTTCTTTCTTTTTTTTTTTTTTTTTTTTTTTTCGGTTCTGAATTGAGAGAGAGAGAGGGGGGGGGGTTATGTAAATATATATATATAATAATTATATTTTTTTTCCTTTAAAACCCTAATGTTGACTTTACGTTTCAACTCAGATTTGAACCTGCTGACTGTCGTCCCTAACGTTTCACCCCCATTCCGAACTCAATGGGATATGCCACGTGGGCTGATTCGACTGTTTGAATCAGTTTCCGTTTAATTTACATTTAAATCACTATATTGAATTTTAAACGTACATTTCAAATTACCGGGGCCACATACTAACTCTAAAAATTCTCGAAAAATATTTTCTAGCTTCGTATTGACGATACGGTCCTAACAAAACTAGTTTCATCGAATTCTGAGACCGTTGGAAAAATGGCCATTTTCCAGTCGATTAAAATCAACTGAAACCGGTCAAACGCGTTTTCCTTTGCCACGCTCATATATTGATTCGGAAAATTATGAAATTTGAAACCTAGCAATAACTTGACATCACGGACCCAACAAAACTGGTTTCGTCGAAATCCGAGGTCGTTTGCAAAATTGCTAATTTTAAGGGCCTTATATATATAAAAATATATATAAATTCCACAGCGACTATTTCTAATTTTAAACTGGACATATCTTATGATTCCTAAGATGAAATCTCAGTTTGTTAACTTCGTTACAAAGATATAGTTATACAGATTCAAATATTTCTTGTTTCGTTCAATTCTGACTTATATTGAATTCTGTATATTCATTTGAAATTAGAAATCGAATTTTCGAACTACCGCGCCATTTTCAATTCCTTTTATAATTATATATAATTATTTATATTCTAACGACGACGCGTATAATATATACGTTCGAATTATATTCAAAATAAATTTCTCGTCGATTTTATTTAAAATAATTCATTTTAAATAAACAAAATTCGATAAAATTGCCAAAATAAAAATTTCAAACTGGCTCGCATTTTACGGGTTGTTACAATCTCCCCCACTTAAAACTTTTCGTCCCCGAAAAGGAACAAAGTCGAAAGTGGTTTGATTATTCAGCTCTACGTTCGATCTGGCTTCCATTCTCCAACTCTTCAGTTTCTGAGAATTTTCAAAATTCCAAAAATTTGGCTAACACCCTAAATTTTTGAAAAATTTCGCCATAACCTCCCCTGCAATGGGAGCATCGGGGAATTTCAAATAGCTTCCCCGGTCCTTCAGATCTCAAAAAGAAAAAGAAAAAGCCAAGCGGCTAGCCAATAGGCTCACAAAATCATCATCACCCAAACAAAACAGGAAATTATGTAGTAAACATGTACCTATTTGTCGGGCAAACAAATTTTATTCTCTGGCTCTAGCCTCCTTGCTATGACCTGTTCAATGTAAGTATATGTATATGCAAGCAAATGCAACCAAATTTCAATATAGTTCAATATTTGGTTGCTATTAGGCATAATGGTTCAAAATTATCCAACAAATAAATAAACAGCACAAACATCAATCAATTAGTGAATTAGAGTCTCAAATTCGTAATTTGATATATATACGAAAATCAGATTTTTGATGCCAAATCACAACAATAGGCCCTATCTAATTTTGGTTCTCACACCAGTCAATAGGAAATATATAGAAATCTCACTTTCGTCACTCGAAAATAAATACTGGCGACAGTGCCCCATCACCAGAATTACTCCCGGGCACTAGAGGGATTCTATATCTACCCAATATATTAAAACTTCGAATACACGTTTGCAAGACATATATGAAAAATCTTTATATATCGGATTGTCCTAATCAATATAAAATAAATAATCAAATACGAATAATTGATTTAAATTTTCAAAACAAAAGCGTTTTCATTTGAAAAATATACTCTTCACACTCGTTCTAGGATACTACTGATCCTATCTCTAACGAGTCATTCTAATTGGATATTGCTAATCCAATATCTGATGAATTCTTTCGTATGGTTCTAATGTGTCTTGTTCTCTAGCTTTGTAAACCAAAGCTCTGATACCAACTGTAAAGACCCGTAACTTCCCCGTAAAGGAAAGCGTCGGATAGTTAGAGAACAAACCACAACAGAGCGCATACAGAAGAACATTTCATTGTATATTACAACAATGCATCAGATTACAAGAATATACAGAGTATAAATGAATATTACACAGAAATATCAGAGATTTAAATTACATTTAAATACATAGCAGCGGAAAATAATACAATACACAACTAGAATGAGATATGCGGATACAAAGCTTTCCGGATATCGTTCCAGCTGTAAACCAGGTTCCTGTGAATATAAATCTGTAAAACCAAAACTACTAGCTGCCCGTGTCAAAATAGGGGCACCCAGAGTTTAGGTTAAAACAATAAACTCCAGGTCAGTCATGTGACTGGTGTGAGAACTAAAACAGTTAATCTTTATTTTTAAACTTAGGTAAATCAAGGGACCACGCCGTATAACACGGAACGGGTTTCCTCCCAAGAATACCAGTGCATAAACAAACAGCGCAATGCTAAATAAAGAAAAATGAAGCTGTTATAAGACCCATGTCCCATCACACAATGCAACGCAGCCGAGGATAGGGTTTTCCCTTATAACAGCCAAAGAATGCTTGATACGTTTAAAACAAATCATTTGATACTATTATAAGTGCATAGTGTATAAAACAACTTCAAATCATAAGTATCAATCATAGGCGGCATGGGTACCATATATCATGTCGCCATATATAGGTTTACAAATAAAACCGCAAATGTCACGTATTTGGAAATTGGATTTCCGTCTATGAACCGAGGCAAAAGATAGTCCTCAACCGATTCGAGACGCTCTAGCCCGCCCCTCAGGACCCAGACTCAGGTGGGCCCTTGGATCCTCAGGGCCGGTCCACCGATGTGGATTAAAATGCCTGAACATGCGTCTCCCCACCCTATGGGGTGTAAGTCTGGTCCGTCAGCCGACCAGAATGCATTCGGCCGAAACCGATATAACCGAGGCGCCTCGCAACAGCAACAACCACATAAGTCAAACTCGTCAGGGCGTGTAAAACCACTGACGCCACTTCTAGCTAGAAAGAAACGCATGCCCTCCCTGACGTCCGTCTCCCGTTTTTGGTTCATACCTGGTGTGAAACACGCGAGGTAAACGTTACACAAAGCTACGCCACAAAGGCCGTGCTTTGATCATCACCACAAGACTTTGCTTTTCAACAGAAGCCTTGATCATTTGCATCTTAGCATGCCACACAGGCAAACCATCCTATGCAACCGATATCAGTCACACAGAATGAAATCCGATGTCAGACACACAGTCCATTTACAAGTCCGTTCTGGGTCTGAACGAAACCGGAGGCACCTAGTACCCCGCATATCCATCAATCTCCAAGTACGTCTGGACGATCACTAACTGTTTCCATCTTCTTGGGTGTACAGCCCAATCAAGATCATCAGTAATTACCCAAACGACGTGAAGACCTCCGGTCTTCGACCATCGTCTTCATCTTCGACTTTTCGTCGTATCAGTTATTCAGAATGGGATATACCCGGACTTTCCGAATAACTCGCGTATATTTTAAATAAGTGTTACACAAACACAACATACGCCTCATTCCAATTCATCAGTTACTAACCGTAAATTAATCAAGAGAATAATTCCCCAAATATTAACCCCGAAGGCCGAAACCAACATCAGATCAATATCCAGGAAACCATTCTGCTTAGCTAACCGACAGTTAGTTTCTGAATTTCACATTCATAGGGAAAGGTTCCCATTAATTTTATCAAAGATAAATTCTTGAATTTATTCTTTAATCTACTTTTGAATATCAATTCAAACTAGTCGGAATTAGCGAACCTTACCGAAGTAATCATTTGTTTTAATCTCCCAATCCCAACCTATTAATCCCATGAAGTAAAACTGGTAATACTTCATATCTAACACCACAGTGTTATCGGTAAATTCAATTACCATTTCACGTTCAAATCTAATTAAAGATTTAACTATCGCCTGGAGTAAAACTGGTGATACTCCATTTCGATTATTTCAATCTAATTAAAGATTCATTAAAACTCCACTTAGTTTTAATCGTTAACTGGGTTAAAGAATCAGTGTCATTTAAAACACGGTTCACGATAAACCCAAAATCACATTCCATTAATTATCGGGTTAAAGAACAAGTGTTATTTAAAACACTGTTCACGATAAACCCAAAAATCAATATCAATTCTATTCCAATTAAATATTATTTAATTGGTACCCTTCATTAAATCTAAAATAAAAAGATTTAATCTTTTCTCAACTGGGTTCAAGAACAGTGTTAATGAAGACACCATTCACGACAAACCCAAATCACATTTGATATTAAACACAAGGCTCTGAATAGAAAATATCCCGGCTTATATTCAATATCAAATTCTACGATTAACAAATGTCGTATTAGAAATAACGATATATAAATATCTTTCAAATTTCCATAACAACACCTGTATAATCCCGAAATTCGACATCGAAATGTTCCGAAGACAATTTCGATTCAAATCCATTCCAATGCAATTATTGGAAATTCTGGTTATTTTCAAAACCATTTCAATATTCAATTTATTTATTTAAAAATAAATAGAATTGTAATTCTAGTTCAAAACTAGTTCATTTCGATAAAAATCTATTTTTATCTTTTCAAATATGGAGTTTTTCATCCCAAATCTTCACAAATCATTTCTTATGATTTTACACAAATTATTACTATTTTTAATAATTTTATCAAGGCCCGTACAGTCGATTTCCATCAATGGCCATCGAACTGCACTTATAGCGACCTTTTTCGAATTTGATTTGGACATAATTCCAAATCCAACCATTAGATTTCAAATTTCTAACATTCATTAGAAAGCTCTTTTCGATACGAACCCAACGGTTCCGGTTTTAGGAGAATCCGACGGTCGGATCTCCCGCAATGTCCGTTTGAAATAAATGGTCGAAATTCACGAACTGCCACGGCGCGGCGCGTTCTATTCAGGCCATTATATTATATATATAATATATATAATATATACTTCGTCGATTTCTATTTAAAACGAATTATATAAATAGTTTTAAATTCGTTTCAAAAGCATTTTCAACTTCCATTTCAATTCAAAGCAAAATTGAATTCTTCTTTATAAATTCGTTTTAAATTTCATTTCTATTCAATTCAAATTTCAATTCAATTTGAATTCGTTTTCAATTCACTTTCAATTCAATTTGAAATCGTTTTCAATTCAATTCATTTCGAAATCGTTTTCAATTCAATTCATTTCGAAATCGTTTTCAATTCAATTCATTTCGAAATCGTTTTCAATTCAATTCATTTCGAAATCGTTTTCAATTCAATTCATTTCGAAATCGTTTTCAATTCAATTCATTTCGAAATCGTTTTCAATTCAATTCATTTCGAAATCGTTTTCAATTCAATTCATTTCGAAATCGTTTTCAATTCAATTCATTTCGAAATCGTTTTCAATTCAATTCATTTCGAAATCGTTTTCAATTCAATTCATTTCGAAATCGTTTTCAATTCAATTCATTTCGAAATCGTTTTCAATTCAATTCATTTCGAAATCGTTTTCAATTCAATTCATTTCGAAATCGTTTTCAATTCAATTCATTTCGAAATCGTTTTAAAATCGATATAAATATCGTTCACGTCAAAATGGCGTCAATCTAATCAACACGGCTTCATATATTGATATTTTCAAATATTCTATTTCAAATATTTCCTATTATCAAAATATTCTTTATTTTCACGATTGGAATGAGGCCCAATCAATTACCATATAAAGTTAATTATATGGATTTTCATACAACACATGTATATAATAACATTGAGAATAATCAACCATCAACCAAAGTGCACTACACTGTAAAAGCATCAAATATAGATATTCAACGCTTATAACAGTCTGTCAATCAATCGATCGACATATTTAATCAATCAGGATGAGTGAAATTCATATTTCATCCCAACACCCGTGTGGGGTTTCAAACAAACAAACACATATTTTATTCGTGCAGTTGGGCGATGTGCGAAATTTATCGTCCCAATCAATGTCTTTCAAATAGGTGTACACAAACAAACCGTCCTGTTTGTAAATGAATATTTATTTATTCACATTCACGTTAAAAATTATATTTTCAACGACAAAACATTTTATTCCAACATATGAATTTCTATTCAGTTCATTCTTTAAATAAAATGATATTTTCATTTTTCTAACTTATTTTAGAAAATTTCGGCGGCATAACGGCACGATACTAGAAACGGGACAAGGCCTAGCCTTATCCCCGGTCTAGTGAAGGCCCACGCCATTCACACATCAATCAAATCAATTTCATTTTGCAAACCACAAAATTTGGAGTAAGGGTCTAACCTAGCCTTACTCCTTCGCCTTATATCGGCGCACGTCTAATCCTAACCAATTTATCGATTTGATTTTTTTCACACCACCAACCACATTCAAACCAATATCGCAATCAATAACCAAACAGCCAAACAAACAAGTCCATGGTCTGTGGACGATTGTGTCGGGTGCTACTAAGCACCGTCTGCATCCTAGTATATATATATATAACTAGAAAAATAAATTGAAAGGTGAGAAATTCTCACATATAGCTATCCTAGCTCCACGGCTCTTCATTTGCAGAAGTCTTCGTCGTTTCGCCTCCTTTCACTTTCTTTGCCCGTATCCTCTACATATGTAAAAATCACATTTTTACTTCGCTATTCAATATATAAAAATCGAATTTTTATTTCAAAGTTCAATATATAAAAATCGAATTTTTAGTTCGCTATTCAATATATAAAAATCGAATCTTTATTTCAAAGTTCAATATATAAAAATCAAATTTTTATTTCAAAGTTCAATATATAAAAATCGAATTTTTTAGTTCGCTATTCAATATATAAAAATATGATTTTGACTTTGCTTTCAATATTGAAAAATATGATTTTTACCTTTTGCTTTCACATATAAAAATATGATTTTTTTACCTTTTGCTTTCACATATAAAAATATGATTTTTACCTTTTGCTTTCACATATAAAAATATGATTTTTTACCTTTTGCTTTCACATATAAAAATATGATTTTTTACCTTTTGCTTTCACATATAAAAATATGATTTTTGCTTTTTAAAATCAGTTTATTATTTGCTTATAAAAACCAATTCAGTTTTTATCTTTATAAAAAATAAATCAATTCAGTTTTTTTTTACTTTAAAAAAAATAAATCAATTCAGTTTTTTTTTTTATAATACTTTTATAAAATCAGTTTTAAAATTCCTTAAAAGAAATCAGTTTAATAATTCTTTTATAAAAACAGTTTTTACTTTATTTATAAAAATCATTTTTTTTTCTCTAAAAAGAAAATCAGTTTTAAACTAATTAAAAATCCAGTTTTTCTCCTTTTAAAGATTTCAGTTTTAAAATCTAATTAAAATTCAGTTTTTAATCATTTTCAAATCAGTTTTATAATCTAATTAAAATTCAGTTTTTTTAATCTAAAAAGAAATCAGTTTTTATACTTTTAAACATTATCAGGTTTTTAATTCTATTTAACATCAGTTTTAAAATCTTCATATAATTCAGTTTATAAAACTAGAAAAAAAACAGTTTTCAAATCTTTAAAAATTCATATTGGCTATATAAAAAATAAAGGGAAATGCTTACAGTGTTTTTTTCTTCAGCGAGGGGGGAAGGGGACTTCATCTTCTGCGGTGGCCAGAGAGGTGGCGGAGCGGCCCTGCTCTTCGGCGGTGAGTTAGGGTTTGGCGGATTTGGTGCGGCACGTTCGAGGTGGGAGGCTGTTTGTGGTTCGCGAGGAAGAAGGGGAGGCTAGAGACGATGACGAGGGAGAGAGGGTGCGACTAGAGGTGCGGGGGCCCTCAACTGAGGCGCGGCGGCGAAATCGAGATGGGCGGCGGGTCTGGAAAAAGGGGGCTCGGTTTTCTTTCTTTTTTTTTTTTTTTTTTTCGGTTCTGAATTGAGAGAGAGAGGGGGGGTTATGTAAATATATATATAATAATTATATTTTTTTTCCTTTAAAACCCTAATGTTGACTTTACGTTTCAACTCAGATTTGAACCTGCTGACTGTCGTCCCTAACGTTTCACCCCCATTCCGAACTCAATGGGATATGCCACGTGGGCTGATTCGACTGTTTGAATCAGTTTCCGTTTAATTTACATTTAAATCACTATATTGAATTTTAAACGTACATTTCAAATTACCGGGGCCACATACTAACTCTAAAAATTCTCGAAAAATATTTTCTAGCTTCGTATTGACGATACGGTCCTAACAAAACTAGTTTCGTCGAATTCTGAGACCGTTGGAAAAATGGCCATTTTCCAGTCGATTAAAATCAACTGAAACCGGTCAAACGCGTTTTCCTTTGCCACACTCATATATTGATTCGGAAAATTATGAAATTTGAAACCTAGCAATAACTTGACATCACGGACCCAACAAAACTGGTTTCGTCGAAATCCGAGGTCATTTGCAAAATTGCTAATTTTAAGGGCCTTATATATATAAAAATATATATAAATTCCACAGCGACTATTTCTAATTTTAAACTGGACATATCTTATGATTCCTAAGATGAAATCTCAGTTTGTTAACTTCGTTACAAAGATATAGTTATACAGATTCAAATATTTCTTGTTTCGTTCAATTCTGACTTATATTGAATTCTGTATATTCATTTGAAATTAGAAATCGAATTTTCGAACTACCGCGCCATTTTCAATTCCTTTTATAATTATATATAATTATTTATATTCTAACGACGACGCGTATAATATATACGTTCGAATTATATTCAAAATAAATTTCTCGTCGATTTTATTTAAAATAATTCATTTTAAATAAACAAAATTCGATAAAATTGCCAAAATAAAAATTTCAAACTGGCTCGCATTTTACGGGTTGTTACAGAATACACTGGGTTCAACAAGAACGTCTTGTAACCCGACCCACACATGACCGACCACTCATTTCGCTTGAGTGTATCGAATGTATATCACCAACGGTTGGAATCAGAAACCGTTTCCCAAAAAGGGACGGAATCGGTAGATTAAAGAAGAAAAAAAGGAATTTCTCTAGATAGGTGATTAAACACCCTAATAGGAGCGACCCACATAGCCATGCTGCCTGTCTGATTTTTGTCATTTCCGGTTGATGAGGTTTGAGGTTATAATCGACTTTTGGAACATCTGGACACCATTCGCATCATCCATACAAGTCAACCAGGAAATGGATGAACCGAAGGCACCCTCCTACCGCACCCAAAGGATCAGTAGCAAGAAATCCTTGCAACCCATAAAATTCCAACCACGACTGAATCACAGTTTAAAAACCTCTGGTAGCTGGCCAGGAAATCCAACAGTAATCCTTTCGCTTATGAAGATCCATGGTCTTCAATGTTCCATCTCGAGCATCTTCCGATATCTTCAACGTTTACTTATTTGCTGGTTGGAAAGGTTTTCGAATATAAATTCGATAACGGACTTTCTGTACCAACAATCGATTTGGCCAGATTTTAATAGTTGGTGATTTAACTATCAAAATAAACAATCATCATCTATAGAAAATTAAAGTGAATTCATTGGATCAGTATGCAACGTCACTTGGCCTCTTTAGTTAAAAATTCGTTAATTAAATTTCTACGTCTTCCAATACTTAGAATCCCTCCTTTCAATTCTTATTTTGAAATCAAATTATTCAATCTTATAGCTTTTCGAATTCTAATTTATAATAACCCTCACCAACGTTATAAATAACGTCATCCTTGGATAATCATAAAGTCGTTACAAGTTGGGGTATTTTATTTACCTCTCTGACCTTGAGTCGACAACATTCTTATCTTCGGAATATATATAAGTTTATAAACGAAATCTCAACACTGTTATCTATTTTAGAATCCTTTTTAAATTCATCTCTAGATCTTTAACGTTAGATTCCTCATTTTATAACCCAATTCAATCCACTAAGATTTCTATTCGATCTCAACTCACATAAATCTTGTTTAAACTCTCTTTTTATATAATTCCTTTTCGGAAATGAACCAAAAGTCTAACTCATATAAATATGAGTAAACTTATAAAAATATTTTTTTTATAAACAAGGTTTTACTCAACTATTCCTTTATCATCATTCCTATTTCAACATGGTTCCTTTCAAACAGTATTCACTTTAAAATTTAATATTATTCTTTTTATTTATGGAAATTTGGACTCAATATATCAAACAAATTGGCTTCATTTGAAAATACTGTTATAAATTCAAATCTTGTTTATCGAGTCACCTTAAGCATTCATATTCGTACTACACTTTAAAATCCTGTTTTACCCTCAACTCCTTGTTAACCATCTAATATTCTTACATCAATTAGTTTACTTCATCGTCAACTATAAATAAAATATTTAATCTTTCTTGAAAGGTTGTTTTTAAAAAATGATACTTAACTTAAATAATAATTAAAAATCCAATAATTTGTTTTTAATATTCAATTCTCGTACAAGTAGTCGACTTGGTCATTTCAACATGGTTACTTAGTTAACCATTTTCATTTGGTTATTTCTTTCAAATTAATAAATAAAATAACTTTAAATACTTTCATTTTGATTTAATTAACAATTCAATTAAATTAAACAATCCTATTTACCAATTAAATTCGACCTTAAACCATTTGGTTAATCGCTGCTTATTTGCCACAAAACTCATTAACATGCGTATCTTGCTTTATATACTCGTTTTGTAATTTCAAGATAAAAATAATCATTTATTTCCATTAATAATTTTTTTTAAAAATAATCTAAAATAGATTTCAAAACCTGTTTTTAGTTATAAAACAAATTTTATAACCTTCCTTTTTATTGATTTAACTGACGGTAAATCAATTTCTATAGAACGGTTCACTTACAGGCCATCGGTCGATAATCACACAACCAATATTTCCCATTGGTTACTATCACACAAGTGTTAAATTTTGATTTCAACAACCAACAATCTGTCAGATTGATTAAACAATTCATATAATATGAAAGTAACAACATATTTGAGGAATCCGGTGGGATTCCTCCTACATGTCCTTCCCTACAACATAATAGGTTATTTTAATTTCAGTGCAACAATATATTTATTCATTTCAATAAACAGAAATAAATATTTCAACCAATAACAGTCAACAAACAATTTAGAACATCAACCAAGCATTTAATTATACGTTTATATTATTATAACGTTACCAATAAGGTAAGTCACCTCGTTTGGAATCGAATTGTTAAAATAATAATTTAATTTGATCAAATTAAACAAACACCTAATTTAATCCATGAATATTAAAAATATTCAGCACCCATGTAAATAGTCATTCAATCATCAACTATTAGAAAAACATTGCAATAAAAACCCAATTTATATAAAATATAAACGAGGTAAATTGAGTGAGTTGAACTCACTTTGATTTCCATTCCTCGCTTAAATGGTTTGTTTTAATTAAATTAAACTTATGTTCAACTTAATTAAAAATCTCAGCTTCGTCCATCTCCGACTAAACCAATTCTAGATCACAGCATCCACTCATACTGTTCCAATGCTTCGCTTGTTGAATTCTAGTAATAAATGAATACGTTACATAATTTGTACGTATTTGTTTACATTAAAACTTAATTAAACTAGATTTTAATTTATAGTTAATATTACCCTTAGATTAATAATTGATAAGTTAAAACATGATTACTCTGATTTCTTAAGTATATGATTCATCTAAAATGGCCACCTCACAAGTATAATCGGGCATCTTTAATTTTAATGTTAATGACCAAGTGTATTATTACTACATACGGTGCTATATTGCAAATAAAAGTACAGTTCATTGAATATTTAAATCAAGAATTTGGCATGTGTAAGACTCTATTCATCTTGCCTACTATTTGTTACTTCAGTTATTACATATTGAAGACGTTATAAAGCGGAAACAAGATCAGGTATGTTTATGGGATAATTAGGCATTGTTAAAATCTTCTCTCTTCTTTTTTCATTAGAAGACCGGAGCCTATAGCCCAGTAATAATTAAATTTTAATTATTTCAATTAGGCACTTTAAGGGAGATTAGGCATCCTTTAAAATAAATTACGCGCATTATATGTTCTACCTGTTGTTTGCTTCCACATCTGCTCTGTGTGGATTCTGGAATGCCATGCACTCCTCATTTTTAGTGTTGCTTCGATTTCTCCTTCTTCTTTTTTATTTTTGAAATATAGGATAAGCTCACGATTTGGTGTATATATATACAAGTTTGCACGGATAAACTATTGCAAGGATTAATGGAATTAGACCGATTATTTGCCATTAATAGTTTAATTTATGTACCGTGCACACAAAGTTCAAACATGCCGAAAATGGATACACCGCTATGTCTTAACGTCTCGCTCCCAATGAAACTAATTTCGTTGAAAACCGACTTCGTCTGCACAAACAACGTATTTTAATTTATCGATTCACCTTTAAATTTCGTCTACCGATAAAACAACTCCTTTTGGCTTCAAGCTGGAAACATAGCAATAATTAACCGTACGCATTCCAATAAAACTCGTTTCATCGGAAACGGTGGTCGTTTGAAAATAAAACTATTTCTGCGGCTTATATAATGGTGGTAAAAAAGAATTGAATTCAAAACAACTCATTTTAAATAAAAATGAATTATTATTATCGCATATCTCCAACTGAAATATTTTACAGCTTCAGGATAAACCAATATATATTTTAAAACTCCATATTCAGCAATTCGAGATAAAACGGTATCTAATTATATAGAATTACCCTTTTTCTATTAATTTAAATCGTTATAATTTATTAACGATTCCATAGCGACTATTTGAAATTTGAATTGGACATATCTTGCAATCTGTATTATGAAACCTCCATTTTTCTCTTCTGTTAGAAAAATACAATCAAATAGATTCAAATGCTTCTTGTTTCATAGAATTCCAACTTAGAACGGATTCTGTATATTCAGTTGAAGTTCAAATCGAAAATTTTGAACTACCGCAGCGTTTCGAGCTCGTTTTAATTATATATATATATAGGAACATCGTTTTATAAAATAAATTCGATATAAAATCCATTATATTTCCAATATAATATATAAAAAACCTTTAAATATTCCAATTTAAATTGCACAAAGATCTGGGACATTACATACCTGCCTTTTATGATGATATCTTTCTCTTCCATTTTATATGCCTTTCATGATACTTCTACTTATTTATTTGCTAAAAGTAATTGGATTCGGCAGACGTTATGTCTGACCCGTTTTTTTCCTCCTCTTTCTCTTCCGCTTCCCCCCAAGTTCTCAGGGTAAGAATACTCAAGCTTGATCAGGATTCTGCTATCATCTTGCTTGAAGCTGCTTAGACGTATTGATCAAGTTCTTATCTTTGCTACTATGGCTACGTTTCTCTTGGGGATTATGCTTCTTTTACTATTGTACTGATGTTTTAAGTACAAGACAGAAATTTTAATGATGTAATGGGTTTATGTACTTTCAGACATATGATGTTTTGAACCACGATGCTTTATGATTAATAAAGTTTTTAATCTCGCTGTTATTTTATATCTGCCTTGTAATGTTCTATTTCTTTTTACCTATACGCTTCATGAAACTTAATGCATTCTCTTAATGAGTGACATTAACAAGCATGGGGTGTCACAATTATCGCAAATAGTAATTGCTAATGACGTTTTAATTCTAGCATAACTTGTAACGACTGTAAATCCTTCATACGAGGTTAGATTTCGGCGAAATGAATTGTGTTGAGTTCGTATCGGCGAAGCCTATGCAATTAAATTGGATTGCTGTGATTTAGAGATTTTTGGAATTTATATAAAGTCAAACACCTGTTTGAAATTATATAAAACATCGTAAATTGTTGAATTGGAATGGACGGTGAGTTAACTCCCTTGCTTTCTGGAATATTATGAAATTTTTTATTTCATATAGTAATATTCATTGTTGTTAGATTGTAAATTGTGTATTTGGATGTTGTGGATGATTTATTACTTTGTTAGTGGTTATCAATATATATTCCCGTCAACGAACGGATGACCTTTGACACTACCTGCGGTTAAGCAGAAGATTCATGTTAAATGAATTATTTAGATCAACTATTTTATATGCATATATGGATTGATATATGATCTATGATGCAGGGGGACAGGTTGGAGGAATCTAATTGGATTCCTCAATGTTTTAGATGTTACTTGCTTTCATATTTTACACATATGAACTGTTTAACATAAGTACTATTAAAAAACTGATTTGGATGTTAATTGTTTAATTAAATTCAACAATGATTTATTATTAATAATTAAATAGTATCAGTGAAATAATTGGCAGCTGATGTGTAACAATCCACCTTTTTAGACAGTTATAAATCGACAATAAACTACATACGTCTAATTCAAACCATTCGGAAAGATAGATTATGTAACACCCTTAAATTTAATACAATATAACCATACGTTAAAGGTAACAAAATGTGAATTACATAATTATATATTCAGAATTAAGTAAAATTGCTTTACTGTTGCGTTCGTCTCGGAATTCTGGTTCAGATAGACCCCAAATTTGCGTAAAACGGACAACATATGAAGAAGTTATCGAAATTAGAAGTTTACATACATATAAGGGGATTATATATAAATATAAATTCAAAATAATTCAAACGAGATAAATGCGCAGAAATGGAGCATTATGGAATAACCTACAACTAGGGCCATCAATTTCTAACACGACCCGAAACATGACTCGTAACCCGCACGAAAAAAACCTGACCCGGCCTATTTATAAATGGGTCAATTTTGGGTCAACCCGCTTTGACCAGTTTAATAAACGGGTTGACCCGACCTGACCGTGATCCCGTTTCTGAACCATCATGACCCCTTTAATATAAAACATATTTTATTACCCGACAATCTACAAAACATAGGCCTAGTCCAGTCCACCACCCATTTGCCGCTTTACTTTAATTAATCAATTACCAAGCTGCCACTCATTCAATCATTCTAATTTCTATGGTTCTACCTCTTTAATGATTCACTCCTTCATGTTTTCATGTTTAATCCCACAATTACAACTTTCTTCATTTTTATTCTCATCTTAGCATGCAACAAGTGAATGACAACAACACCCTTCTTTCATGTTTTCATTTGTTTATACAAGTATTTTTCTTAACAGCTTACACGAATCAAACCAGAAACCCGCACGATTATATATGGGTCAACCCGAAACCGACCCGTTTAATAAATGGGTTAAGCTGACACGACCCGAATAAGATTTGACCCGACCGGAACCCGACCCATTAACAGCCTTACCCACAACAGGCCTGGGTCGACCCAAGTCACATTGGGTCGATCCACCCAGGTCCAGGGAAAATTCTGAATTGTGTATCTGGACAAATTTGTGGCTAGGTTCGTGTTGACTCAGTGCTATGTATACGGTTTAGATTAAAACCCTAAAATCTAAAGGCTGAGGTTAACTCTGTGAATCTATAAATAGGCAGATCTCTCCCATTCCAATACACACATTCTTCATACCTTTTGCCTCTATAATTCTGTTCTAAAAATATACACAATAGGGGAATGCTGCTGAAGCCTAGATCTACAGAGATAACATTCGAGATTTAAATACATGACAAATGGGATAGAAGTGGACTTTATACAATGAAATATTGATATATATATATATATATATATATAAGAGATTTAATCTCTTCTTCACCATGACCCACTATGAGTTCCCAGTTGTTTTCAGATCTGATTCCTAGACTATATCATAACAGTTAAAAAAACTGGGTTTAGGATATACAATGTTTATAAGATAAATGATATGCCTATTCTTCACTGTTAATCACATATGTCATTGTTACAAGTAAAATACATGCCTTTACTATTGGATAATTAATCAGTTATGCGTATCTATCTTCCTTTTCCTTATTTCTACAGTTTTATTTTATTTCAAGTCTTGCCTATACGCCTACGTGATTTGATTCTATTTTCCTTCCTCTATTTTTTCCTTTTTGTTTTCGCTAAGCCTAGGCCATGTCCGATTAAAAGTTTGCTCATAGTAAAAATTGGGATAATTAGAAACGAAATAAAAGGGTAAATTTAGGCATAATGTTAAACTGAGGATTGTTTAACTATAATTTTAGAAAGCAATAATATGCACATATTCTTGTGGTAGATTTGATAAAAAGGGGTATTGTGCATATACTTGTTGTAAATTGCTAAAAATGGATAATATGCATAAACCTGTACATGCTGTAATTTGGAGACATAATTGAACGAACAATATGCATATGTATAAACATGTAGATTTGAATTAATACAGACATTAAGTAAATGACATGTTAGAATATTATAAGTACCAGATGTAGGTTAATAAACTGAACCACTATAGAAATTGTATACATCTGGGTTGGTGTTTTGGGGAAGGGTTGTACACATATAAAAACATGTAATTTTACAACCATGCTTATTAGTGAACCTAAACCCAATAGGTTAAATCTGATTATTAATAAGCTAAAGATGTCCCCCGTTCTACTGTTGTATCGGGTTTTGGGGACTCTTAAATCCTAGTTACTTAGGGGCACAAGCTTAGGGGGTTTGGCTTGGGTCAATCTGCTATTTAGAACTCATATCAATTAGCATTCCTGTTCGTATTTTGTTAAAGGGCCTCGCACTAGGTAGGGTCCATGGCACGCTTTACTGAACTGGGTAGTAAGAGGTTCACATGGTGAAGGTGGGTACGGGCGTGTTCCGGCGGAGTCATGAGCATGCATGAGTCCGATTAGGGAAAATAAGCCGCTGTAACACCAGTAAATAGGTCTGTGTTATAAGTTGTTGGGTTAGGGAGTGATACACCGTACTGCCGGGGCTAACACAGGATATTTATGTATTAGGGAGCCGATCACACGGGTAATAATTAGGGTACACCTAATCCTGTTGTTACGTAATTACGGTAACACCTAATCCTGTCATGAAATTAGGGTACGTCTGCTATTTGAATTTGTTGTTTCTGTTAAACCTATTATACTGGTATTGGTGCAGACATAACCTGTTTTAGGGATATAAATGTGAAGCATTACTCGATCATAGTTTATTCCTGTTATTCCTTACTATCCCCTGTTCTGTTTAGTTATCTATTACCTTATATTATATTGTACTTTATCATCTAGTTTAATTTACCTGTCTTAGTATCTTAATTTTATGCATATTTGAAAATCACTGGAACTCACCAAATTTTATGTCTGACCCTTTTGTTTTTGCTTCTTTCTTCCTTTCCTCCTAGGTCCTCAGAGTGGTGGCACCCCTTAATGATTAGGACTTTCTCTTTCAGCTTGGATCTAGACTTTCTGAGATGTACCGTTTTGACTTACTTTCTACTCTGCTATGGCTTAATATAAGGGATATGATTTTATATTACTGCACTTTGTTATTTTGTTTTATGAGACAGATTTGAGATACTTGGTTTTGATGTAACTGGTTTGGGACTACGTTTTATTTTTAATAATGAAGTTGAAATTTTCCGCTGCTTATTTTATATCTTTCTTGTGAATTTCTAAATTGTTTACCAATTGCGCTTTACGGAACTTAATGCATTCTCTTATTAGTGCATTAATTGGCGTGGGGTGTCACATTTGGTATCAGAGCCGAAGGTTACAAGATCAGAGGATAAGTTTTGAAGAATTGTTTTCAAAAGAAAAGTATTTTATGAAAACTTGTTTTTGAAAAACAAATCCCCTCAAGCCATATTCAACATTCTCTCAATCTCTTGTTGAATCTTTGTTTCTTCTTTTTTCTGAATATCTGGGGCTCCCAACTTCCTGAAGGTTGTCCCAATCATAGCATGGTTCCGTAGGCATGTCAAAACTATGGTGCCTGCCGAAGGGCAAGGAAGTGCTAACCTCCATTTGTAGCCGTAGTAGTACCACCAACGACTAATCTTATCTAAGCTTCAGGAGGATTTCTATGTGATGGAGGTGACTTTCGAGAGGCTTGTTGACATGATGCACGAGGATTCCATTTCCAAATTGAAATCAGAATAAAGATTTTAGTGGTATTATGAAGTTTTAACATAAATCCATACTTTATTACTTATTTTGATGTCTTGAATTCTTGATCACTTGAAATCTTGAAACTCATGAGACTTCAGTCTTAGTTTCTTCAATATTGAATTCATCCGTCTTGATTCATTATACTGTATAACCTTATCTCTTTAGAATTTGCATATATATATATATATATTATTGTGTGTGTGTGTTAATATTCATATTTTATTATGATTCCTAGGACTACTGTAACGACCCACATTTTTCGGCGATATAATTAATTTATTTAATTATTTAAATAATGTTTGGTTATTTAAAATGACCAGAATTTAATAATATTGAATACTTAATTAATATAATAATATGATAATATATTTAATTTCTGAAATAGTCAGAAATAGTGGAATTCACAAAATGGTGTGAATTGAATCATCAGTGATATTTAATTTAGTTTAAAATTGAATTAGAATAACGAATATATTATTCAAATGGTAGTTTGAACGTATAATTATAATATAATTATAATCGAGCTCGAAATGGCGCTGCAGTTCGCTATTTGGCGATTTGAACTTCAGCTGAATGTACAGGGTCCATTTTAAATCGGATTTCTGTGAAACAAGAAACGCTAGGAGCTGATGAAGTATATTTTTCTAGTCGAAGAGAAAAATCAAGATTTCGTCCTGTGGATTTTTAGATATGTCCAAATCAAATTTTAGAAAAGTCGCTATGGAACTCCTTTATATTTTATATCGATTTATTTATATTTTAAAATGGATTTTTAAATATAAATCGAATATCGATGTAATACTGGATTTGAAATATCGAGTTATAAATCCCAGTGTAGCAGTATGATATTCTACTGTGAATATAGATGATAATATTTATTTTTAAACATTTATATTAATTATATTTAAATATATTTATATATTTAAAAGGGCTATTTAGAGCTTTAAAAATAGCCAGTTTTGCAAACGACCTCAGAATTCGACGAATCTAATTTTGTTGGATTCGTAATGTCAAATTATTGTTAGATTTCAATTTCCGTGATTTTTGGGGTCAGTGTCTGGCCGTAAGGGATTTTAATGTGAAAAACAATCAATTTTCTGACTTTAAAAATACACTGTGTGAGCAAGCGAAGTCGGAATTCGACGAAACCAGTTTCATTGGGTCCGCAATGTCAAACTGTAGCTGCATGTCCGTTTACATGATTTTTGGCTATTGTAGGTGAGCACAGGGATTTTAAATAGAGTATACAAACAGCGATAGCTTAAAATAAATATAAAAACTCGAATAAAAATATATTTTATCATATTTTAAATAATCCTAACATCCTCCTAACCCTAACCCTCACTTTCTCTCTTCAATATCTGCGCCGCCATCACTCAATAAAAATTACAGCAGAAACCCTCTTTCAAAAATCAATATAAATTCAACAAAAAATCAATAAATCAAAATACAAGTGTTTTTGAGCTCCTGCAGTGATATCCTTTAGTTTCACACAGGTTTTATACCATTCGACGCTTGTTCTGAAGTTGGGTTTTTCCATCAGCAATTCTAAGGTTGGATTTTTCGTAAGTTGTAAGCATCGATGGAGGGATTCGAGTGTATAATGATGTTTATAAGGGAGTTTGGCAACATTTCTGAAATTTTGGGATTTTTTGAGTAAATTTTGTTCGAACGTTTTACTGTGTTGACGCTGAAGCCTGGAGACGCATCAAAGCAGATGGGTTGCGAGTTGTGCTTGAGTGGTATGGAGGTGAAGCTCATTTGAAAAGAGGAATTTTGGTGAAATTAGTATGATTTTAAGTGAAGTGGTTAAGGAGGTTTTTGAATTGAAAGGATCGAAAATGGGTGTTGTGATTGGGAACGACGGGTTCTGTTGCATTGTAGAAGAAGAAGACTTCGGGTCTGGGGGGTTTGAACAGGGATATGGGCCAAGAAATTAAGGGTAAGCCCAAAGCAATTATAAAAGGAAATTTAAGTTTTATATAATAATAATTAGTATATAAACTTATAAACGTGATAACTCTTCCATACGGTATCAGAATTGGACAAAACTGGATCCGTCGGGATCGTATGGACGGTGGCTATGCCATGGAACTGATCAGGAGTGAATTTGAGCTCGTTTGGATTTACGGTGGAATTTAATACCTAAATCAAATCAGTGAACAATTATCGTTATTTAACGATCACCGACCAATGTGAGTAACTCTCACTAACTCTGATCAATTTATATTGCTATAAAGTATTTTTAGAATTTAAATTATTGGTTGATTTGCTGTGTTTTGGTTGTTTGGTTGGACTGCTAGTAAGTTGATTGAAAATATTGATAATGGTATATATAGAAATCGTCAATCGAATACTGATTCTGTTCATTAGAATATTATATATTCGTGTTATTTATGTTGTCTGACATCTATGGATGCAGGGAAACAGTTTGGAGGAACCCAACTGGGTTCCTCAACATTTATTTTGCTGTTTTTCATATATTGTGTTATATGATGTGATATGAAATCTATTGTTGATTTTGTATGGTTGAATGACACCGATCATTATTATATGGTATGTTAAATACCAGAAAGAATACTGGAATGTTAAAAAGGGAATTTTCAATGTTATATTGAAAAGTATTATTTATAAAATCAAAAGATTATGTAAAAAGAAAATATTTACTTAGAAAATAAATAGATTAAAAAGAAATATTTAATTGTTAATCAAATAGATAAAATTGAAAATGGAGATATTTGTAACCTGTTTACAAATAGAATCGAAAGGGGGTTAGTTTGTAAATAATTTATAAAAAGAAATACTGGAAAGGTGACTAGAATTATAGAAAAGAAGAATTTTACATTTGAAGGATTTAGACCCGTGCTTCGCACACGGGTATAACGTGTTATGAATTTAAAGCAAGGTTTTAAAATAGAATCCATTCCGACCAATAGATTGAGAAGATAAATTTATAAATAATATTTTATAAAGTAAGTAAGATGTTTATCATTGTATAAATAGGATATATAAGTCAAGACTTATATAGAGAAGTAAAAGTCGATTTCAACATCGATATTTGAAAACTGAATAAACCTAAAGTTAATTAGATAGAGTTAATCAAATTAGAATTAATTGAATATTATTCAATTAGAGTTGATCGAATATAGTTATTTGAGATAGAGTTAGTCAACATAGTTATTTAGGATATGTTGCCATTGCGTACGACTGCTAGCGAAATTCGCAGGGTTGCAGATAGCCTACGGCGGTGGGATGTTTCCTGAGGGAATCAGGCGTAACCATTATGATCGCTGCGATCTAGAGTCAAGCGAATGGAGTTAAATAGATTACTAATTAATCAGTAGGAGTTAAATAAGTCGAGTTTGAGTTAATCGATCATAGTAAATCAGTAGAGTTGAATCGGTAAGAGTCAACCAGTTAGAGTTAATTAGTTAGAATTAACCAGTTATGGTTAATCAATTAGAGTTAATCGATTGGAGTTAAATCAAATTAGAGTTATACAACTGGAGTTAATCAATTTGAATTAGTCGAGTAGTAGTAAATTAAATAGAGTTAGTCAAAAGAAATTTATCGAATATCACATATTCGAAGAAGGAAGTTATCGAATATAGTTTACTCGAGAAGAGTAATCGAATATAGTTCATTTGGAGTGAATTATATCGAATATAGTTTATTTGAATAGAGTAAAAGGGATTAAACGTATATAGTTTATTTGAAAGAAGTAAGTTGATAGGAGTTAATTGATACGAGTTAATTGATTAAGGTTAATTCAATAGAGTTAATCAAATAGAGTTAATAAAATATAGTTAACCGAATAGTGTAATGGAATAGAGTTAATCGAATATAGTTTATTCGAAGGAGGGAGTTACGTAAGGAAGTTGGTTAAAAGATTAAAGGGTGAACTTTGTCTATTTCGAGGTTAGAAAGGTTGTTCAATTAAGGTCTCAGAGGTAATTATTACCCAACTTGATTGACTTCAGTTTTAACTAAGAAGTAGTTAAGGTTCGATAGTGAAAGTGGGTTAAGAAGTTGAGTTAATAACCGTGATGGGTTAAATTGGCTTAGGGATGTTTATTTTAAACATCTGTTGAAATCAAATGCATAAATTTTGGAAATATTTTCTAAACGTAATCAGAGACATTTTCTAATCATAGAATATGAAATGTTGATGAGAAAGAATACTGGAATGACAGTGATACGTGAAACAGAGATGGAAATGTTTCCATTATTGATGATGTATATTTTCTAAATTTAGAAAATAAGATTTTACAAATAGATAGAAATGGGGAGATGGATAAATTAAAGATAACTTTATAGAAAGAGATAAATGTGGAATGTTGATTGATCGATAAAATTTCTATCTGGAAATAATATCATTGGTTGCACACCTGTTTTTCTTTGATAGTTAAATCACCAACTATCGAAGTTTTTGACCATTTATCGTCGTTGATATTGAGAGACCGAGATCAGATATATTATCTGAAAACCACTCTATATGAACGTTAGCATTGCGATCAAATATGATAAATTGAAGACGGAGTTATACAAGGGCTATCCTGTTTATAGAATAGTGCCTTCAATTTATCCAGTCCCAGGACAACGTGAATGGACGAATGTCCGACAGAGTATATCTAACGGATCGCGAAAGTTGATTTCTTCAAACATGCTTACGTTTGGTGGCGGAGGAATTCGTTTCTCTTGGCTTCCTACCTGTGGTATTTTTGAGGAAATCAATTTGTGATTTGGCGGGTATGACAATGTGGCATTCAAAGTGAATGGTGGTCAAGTGTTTCAAAAGATACGTAATGACCTCAAGCCTCATCAACCAGGAAATGACAGAAATCGGGCAGGCAGCATGGCTAAGTGGGTCGCTCCCATTAGGGTGTGTATCACCTATCTAGAGAAAATCCATTTCGTTTTATTGTCTATTTCGATGCTGTCCCTTTTAGGGAAGACGGTGGGTAGCTCCCAACCGTTGGTGATATACATTCGATACACTCAAGAGAAATGAGTGGTCGGTCATGTGTGGGCCGGGTTGCAAGACGTTCTTGTTGAACCCAGTGTATTCGTCTCTAGAGATACACTATCGACAGGTGGTCTCATATCTTGTCATAGTTGGAATCAAATCTCCAATAAGCACATGCGGTTTTGTTTGTATACTATATATGTGGAACGTGAGATGCAAGCGTTCTGCTAGATTCTAGTTACTTGTGATTAGACATTATTATAATATCAGAGAAGTATTGATTTTCAAAATTGTTTGGATTATCGTAAGGTAAAAACTATCCGTGTTTATGTGTGGATCGGTCTTACGATTATCTTTTCTTCTGAAAAGGATTTTGAAAAGTTAAACCGATGATTTGAGATTACTCACACCAGTCCCATGACTGACCCAAAGTTTATTTTTGATTTGTTTTCCTTAAACTCTTGTGTGCCCAAATTTGTATGGGCAGTCAAGTAGTTCTGGTCTTTACAGATATACGTGGAGGAGCTTGAAGCAGGAGGCTTCAGGATTATATAGCTATTGTTATTTCTGCTGTATGTAAGTGATGTACTCTGATACTGTTATTGTATATATATACAATGTTTTATTGCAAAGTTATGTCATGTATTCTATTTTATTCGTTCCGCTGTGAGATTCGTGTTTACTCTGATTGTGTTCTTCTTCTTTTGTTCTAATTTTCAATCTTATCTATTCTCACCCTCTAACTTCTTTCTATTAATTATCATGTATTTTTGATGTTTGAATAGTCAACATGGTAGTTTTGTGTTGATGTCCGGAGTCGGAAACCTCGGGTCGTTACAATGGTATCAGAGCTGAAGGTTAAGTGATTACCTTGGCTCTGTGGCATGACTCGGTAGAGATGGGGTTAGTAATACCCTAGATTGAGGTTGAGTGTATATATATGAGTTAACGTATTTGTAGATTGAATAAAAATGATTTTATATTGTGGAGATTTAATGGTTGAGTTGTCTGAGAATTCTAGTTGATCTGTTTGATCCAATGTATCGATAGTGTAATAACCCGGAAATGCGAGCCAGTTTAAAATTTTTATTTTGGCAATTTTAATGAATTTTGAATATTTAAAATGAATTATTTTAAATAATAACAACGAGAAATTTATTTTGAATAGAATTAAACGTGTATATTTATATAGATCGTCGTTAGAATATAAATATATATTTTAAATTATAGAAGGAATTGAAAATGGCCCTGTAGTTCGATAATTCGATTCCAAACTTCAATTGAATGTACCGGGTGCAAAACAATCCGAATTTTAGCGAAACCAAAAATATTAGAATCTAGTTGAAAATATCTTTCCAACGAATCTGAAAAATCGAAATTTCATAGCGGGAATCAAAAGTTATGCTCAGTTGAAAATTCAGAATAGTCGCTATGTAAATTATACATGGCCCAAAAAGTCAAATTTTGCATACGGGTGAATTTGGACTCGAAACCACTTCCATTGAGTTCAAAATGGCGTTTAGAACTCCGAAAAGTATAAGCTTCGATATATTCCGATATCCGGAATAGTGGCTATGGGCTGGAGTTGTTCGGTTAACAAAACATAGCCCTTAAAAAGTGAAATTTTGCATACGAGCTCAGAATTCGACGAGATAAATTTTTATGGATTCACAATGATAAATCATTGTTGAGTTCCAAATGGCGCGTCGAATGGAGTTAGTATGTGGCCGTGCGAGCTGAAACAGTTCAGGGTAAAACGGGCAGTCATTTTACAAAGGAACATTATTCATACGACCTCAGAATTCGATTTCGTTTTTTTTTTTTTGGATTCGTATCGTCTAAAAATGGTTAAATCCAAAAGGGCATGATTTTTGAAGTTAGCATGTGAGCGTGCGAGAAGAAAAGGTGCGCCAAAATTGCATTTTTAGAGCTTACCTGAGCGTTTTCGTGATTTTTTTTAATGGTCAAACGAACTCGGAATTCGACGAAACTTGTTTCGTTGGACTCGTCTTCACGTCTACTATCTCGTGTCCGAAATCCGCGGCGATTGGAGATCGTTAGCGTTCAGGCGATACGCGAGAAACTAGCATATAATCACTTTTCCTCCTTTTCTATTTCATAAATTCACTTTTCCTCTTCCTCTTCAAAAACCAAAAAATGGCCTCCACCCTCCCCAAACCCGCTGCCCCTCCTCCCATCGCCACCGCCGCACCACCTCAGGCCGCCGCACCCCCTCCTCCTCTTCCCCTCCTCCTCCTCTTCCGCCTCCTCTCTCTCCTCTCTCCATTTGCAAACCCTAAGCCCCAAATCACCACAACCCGCCTCCGTGGACCCCACCGCCGCACCTCTGCCCCTCCCCCACGTCAGTCAGGCCGGCGCTCCCCCTCAGCACCACCCAACTCCGGCCGTGGGCCCCCCGGTCACCAAAAACCCATTTTACACTAATCACCCGTTTTGCAAATAAGCCCCTGTCCGTATTTCGCCAGTAACACCCAAACAGTGCGTTATTGGCCAAAGTCCCTCTAAATCAAAGTTGTAGAGCACGGAATTCTCTTCGATTTGGCTATGTGGAAGTCATGTTTTGGAGTTCGGAGCTGCTCGGAAAACGCGTGCGAAGTCTGTTGTTCAAAAGCTGAAAAAATCGTGTACTTTTGCGAATTATGGCGAATTGGAACATTTTTGGCAAAAAGTCTCTTAGGAGAAAGTTGTCCGGAATGGCGCGTTTAAGCTAGGAAAAAGATGGTGTGAAGATTGAAGCTCGTTTGCAAATTCTGGAACCCGAACAGCGAATCCGGGCGTTAAAAAAAAGTGAGTTTTCTCCGCTTTAAAGCTTCTATGGTTTTTGACGAATGAAGTAGAATAAAAATATGATTTTTATATTATAGGAAGAATAAAAATATGATTTTTATATTATAGGAAGAATAAAAATATGATTTTTATATTGTAAGAAGAATAAAAATATGATTTTTTATATAGTAGGGATAATAAAAATACGATTTTTATATTATATAGATAGTAAAGATTTTATCTTTACTATATGAACAACGGTATAAAAATAGAATTTTTATCTATATAGTAGTAGTATAAAAATGTGATTTTTATATACATAACAACAATATAAAAATGTGATTTTTATATATGTAGTGACTACGGGCAGTGAAATTGGCAAAATGGCGAGCACGACGAAGATTTCTACATAAGAAGAGTCGTGGCGTTTGGTTTAGCTAGTCGGTGAGAACTTCTCACTTTAAATTTCCTTTTCTAGTTATAAATATATACTAGGATGCAGACGGTGTTTAGTAGCACCCGACACCATTGTCCACAGACCATGGACTTGTTTGTTTGGTTGTGTAGTTGGTTAGATTATTTGATCTAAATTTGGTTGTTTGGTGAATTGAAATTGGTTTGTGTAACGACCCGTATTTTTCTGCCAATTTAATTGGATTATTTTAAATATTTTAATAATTTAAAATATTGGTTTGAGGTTGAATAATCGAATTTAACGATTATATTGTGAATATATTATTTAAAATAAATAATAAATATTATTTTAAATTTCCAAAATATGGGAAATTGTTGAAATTGAAATATACTGTGATCCGACAGTTTAAAGTGGTCAAATATTGTTTATACTGAAATTTTAGCGACAATTCGTTTTGAAAACGACGACGAATATATATAGTTTATAATTTAATTAAATAACGAGCTGCAGCGGTGCGGCAGTTCGCGATTTGGCGTTTTGAACTTCAATTGGTCGTACCGTGTAACGGCGGGGAATTTCGCGACTTTGGTTATCGCTATAAACACGACGACGACTAACCAAACATCGGAAAAACCATGTCGTTATTGAAAGAAATTAGAAGATGAGAAAGAAAAGATAGAACTAATTAGAATAGAAGAAGAAAAGAAGCACTTACATCATCAGAGTAACACGAATCTCGCAGCGGAACGAATAACATATAATATATAACATAACTTTGAAATACAACAGTTATATATACAATAGCACTTATCAGAGTACAGCACTTACAACACAACGGAAATAAACTATAGCTATATGATCCTGGGGCCTCCTGCTCCAAGCTCTCCAAGTATATCTGTAAATCCCGACTACTTGACTGCCCGTACAAATTTAGGCACCCAAGAGTTTAGGGAAAACAACAAAGTAAACTCCGGGTCAGTCATGGGACTGGTATGAGTAAAACAGTTTAAAACAGGTATATGATATCTCATAAGACCACGCCGTGAATACGGAACGGGTTTTCCCTTATGAGTATCTGAACAACTTTGACAAGCAATATCATTGTGATATTATAATAATGTCTAAGTACAAATAGGTGTCAATCTAGTAGAAACGCTTTCATCTCACGTTCTTCATACATAGTATAAAATCATAAACCGCAGGGCACTTATCGGAGAATGGATTCCAACAGACAAGGTATGGGAGCACCTTATGATCAGTGTACTCTAGAGGGTATACACTGCAGGTTCAACAAGAACGTCTTGCAACCCGGCCACACATGACCGCTCACTCATTTAGCTTGAGTGTCGCGAATATATTGCCACCACGGTTATAGGCCATCAAACCGTCATCCGAAGATACAGAATCAAAAAGAAGTATAAATATGGATTTTCTCTAGATCGGTGACAATACACCCTGCTTGGGGATGACCCAACTAGCCATGCTGCCTAGCCCAACTTTTGTTACTTCCTGGTGTGAGGCTAGAAGCTATGCTTTATCATCACATCAGATTCACTTCGAATGCCACATTGTCAGATCCATCGAGATCACTAATTTGACGTCTACAACCATACATTATGTGTTAGCTAAGAGAGGTTTCCTTCTCCACTTCCACTCTTGGTACGGTCGAAGAAATCAAGGTTCGTGACCTTTCTGAAAATACTCTGTCAGACATCCATCTTCATTCCCTTAGAATGTCACATCGTCATACCCGCCAAATCACAAATTGACTTGTCCAAAAATAACACGGGTATACAGCTAAGAGAAACGAATTCCTCCGCCACCAAACGTGAATACGTTTGAACAGATCAACTTACGCGATCCATTGGATATACTCTGTCAGACCTTCTTCCATATACGTTGTCCTGGGACTGGACAAACCGAAGGCACTATTCAGTATATCCATCTTAGTCACTGTTATCTAAGACTTATACAACAGCCCTTGCACTTTACTCCGTCTTCAATTTATCTTTGGCATATATGATTCACAATGCGTATGCCAATACAGAGTGGTTCTTTGGATAATAATCCAACCGGTCTCTCCATATTAACAACGTTAAAATGGTCAAAACTTCGATAGTCTGTGAGTTAACTATCAAAGAAAAACAAGTGTGCAACCAACGATATTATTTCCAGATGGAAATTTATATCGAACAAACATCATTTAACATAAATCACTTTAACTCACTTATCTCCTGTTTCCCTATATTCAATCATTTGCTATTTTCTAGATTTAGAAAATATATTTATTAACGCTGGAAAACATTTCCATTTCCTTGAATTCCTACATTCACTTAACTCCTGTCGAATAAACTATATTCGATAACTCCTCTAACACTATTCGAATAAACTATATCCGATTAACTCCTCGAGCTCTATTCGAATAAACTATATTCGATTAACTCCTTCGAGTATAAACTATACTCGATTTACTCCTTCAACACCATTCGAATAAACTATATTTCTACTCAACCTTTTAGATTGAACCACAACTATTCCTTTGTCAATTCTGAAGTCAATCAAGTTGGGGTATAAATACCTCTCAGACCTTAATTGAACAACGTCCTTTACTGTGAAATAGATGAAGCTCAATACTCACTTTTTACAACCCTCTGTTTACCCAAATTCTCGGATTCAGGTTACGAATCCACTTCTTATATGAAACGTTTGATTATAACTATACCGTTATAATTCCTACTTCTAAAATATCTATCCTACATTATAACTTTATATTCTAACTCAAATAATTAAATAGATACCTAATTTCTAAATCAATAAATAAATCTTGATTTAAACCTTGGAAAGTAAATAGTACTTTCCCGAATTCGATATAGTCGAATTCGACTTATACTCTCTTTCGATTATCTCTAACTTGATAACTTAACTTGAAAATCTTACCTTGATAACTTAACTCGGTTACCTTAACTCAGTTACTTAACTCGATTATCTTAACCCGACAATCCAACTTGATTGTCTTAACTTGATTTACTTAACTAATCACTTTGATTTACTTTAACCAATTCACTTAGTTTAACTCAACTAATTCACTTAGTTTAACTTACTAATTTACTTTCTTTATACCTCCCTTGGTTTAAATTCTATTTATTTAACAAATAAATATGTCCTTTGATTCTATTTATTCTAACAAATAAATATCTCCTTGATTTAATCCTATTTATTTAACAAATAAATATCTCCTTTATTCTATTTATTTAATCCCTAAATAAATGTCATCTTTTTAACTCTTTATTAATAAAGGGTTTTCAAATATTTCTCTTCCTATATATTTGACAAATATTTTCCTTTGGTTTTATTTACAAATATAACCCTTTGTAATTGATTTACAAATATAACCCATTGTGATTGATTTACAAATATAACCCTTTGTAATTGATTTACACATATGACCCTTTGTAATTGATTTACACATATGACCCTTTGTAATTGATTTACAAATATAACCCTTTGTAATTGATTTACAAATATAACCCTTTGTAATTGATTTACAAATATAACCCTTTGTAATTGATTTACAAATATAACCCTTTGTAATTGATTTACAAATATAACCCTTTGTAATTGATTTACACATAAAACCCTTTGTAATTGATTTACAAATATGACCCTTTGTAATTGATTTACAAATATAACCCTTTGTAATTGATTTACAAATATAACCCTTTGTAATTGATTTACAAATATAACCCTTTGTAATTGATTTACAAATATAACCCTTTGTAATTGATTTACACATAAAACCCTTTGTAATTGATTTACAAATATGACCCTTTGTAATTGATTTACAAATATAACCCTTTGTAATTGATTTACAAATATAACCCTTTGTAATTGATTTACAAATATAACCCTTTGTAATTGATTTACAAATATAACCCTTTTATATTTGATAACCCTTTCTCTTTTAGATATATAAATCCATCGATTTTATATAAATAAATTATTTTCGAAATATACTTTGAAAATCTCCTTTCTACATTCTGGTTTTCTTATGGTATTTAACACACCATATAACAACGATGAATATCATCCAACACACATAATCAACGTCGGATTATATATCACATTATATATCACACTATATAAATCACAGTAAAATAACTGTTGAGGAATCCAGTCAGATTCCTCCGACCTGTTTCCCTGCACCACAGATGTTAGACAACACCAGTATAATATTCTATTAAGCAGAATCAACATATAAATATTTAACAGTTTATATATATATATATATATATATATATATAAAATCTCCACTAACTGACTAGCAGTTCAATCAAACAGTCAACACACAGTCAAACAACAGATAATTAACAGTTCTAAGAACATGTTGTAAAAATAGAACTGTATAGAGTTGGTGAGTTTTACTCACAGTTGGACAATCATCGTCAATGACGATAACCATCGCTTGATTTAGACAATTTATTTTGCTATAAATTATGATGGACTCCAATCGACTCGCGGTCAGCTCCATTGTGTAGTGTCCGTCCATACGATCCCAACGCAACTTACGGTTCGTTAATCTGACTCCGTATGACCAAGATATAGCGGTTACAAGTTTAACACTTATTGAAATTGAATTAAAACGTATATAAAAACTTTGTTGGGCTTTAACCTTAATTCATCTTGGCCCAGTACGCTTTAAACCCGAACCCGCTATTTAGCCTTCTTCCCCAAATCGTGACAGCCGAACTCAAACGAACACCCATCACCGAACTTTGCCATCACCGTCCACCCACGTTACTTCACCGATCACCACATCGTCCTCCCCATTCATCTCCTAGTCGACTACTCTTTCACCCTAGCACCACCAGCCCGAACTCGGTTCCCTCTCGATTGCTGCGACCCCCGACGAGCTGCTACAGGACCCGCAAATTCCTGGCGTCGAACTCCCCAAAACTTTGACCACCGAAGCAGTTTTCGACGACAAACTCGAATCTCAACCTCAAACGAGCTCAAACCCTTTGTATTTGTTTTAAACTCCAGCCCTAGTTTACTGCTCAAACCCCAGACGACGGAAAAAAACGCCGAACCCACAACTACTCACATGCTATCGAAGAGAATCATAGCAGGATTCAAGCTATACTCATCTCGTAATTTATAGGAATTTCTTTGAATTGATCTTGGATTTTCTTTGTGGGAAAATTCACTGTAAAGACCATCGGTGCTCTTATATAGTTGTATTTGTGGTAGGTGTCATTTGTGGTTGAGAAACATGCCTGCGTGGCCTTGCTTGTTACCAGAAAAATGGTTGGAGATATTTTTGAATTTATTTTATATTTTATTTTAATGATTAGATCCTCGTATTCGTCTTCTAAAAATCACAGCGACTACATACGATACCCAAAAATTACCAAACTGGACATGTAACTAGAGTTCGGCATTACGGTCCCAATGAAACTGGTTTCGTCGAATTCTGACTCCGTATGTTCAAACTGCATATTTTTAAAGGTCGATTTCTCGTCTGTTTCTCAGTCAAAAATCACGTACGGCCATATATGATATCCAAAAATCACCAAACTGGTACTCTAACAAGTATTCGACATTCCGGATCCAACAAAATTAGTTTCGTCGAATTCTGACTTCGTCTGCTCAAACTGCGTATTTTTAAAGCTCTGGATGACCCATTTAAATATATAAATATATTTAAATATTATTAAATTAAATATTATTAAATTAATATTATCGTATATATCCATATACAATGTCGCCCGGCTCCAGAATATCATCTCAGATTTTATGACTTGAGTTCCAGATTCCAGATTATCCCGATATTCAGTTCGTATCGAAAAATCGATTTATAACGTATATAAAGCGTCGCAAATTATAAAGGAATTCCACAGCGACTTTTCTGAAATTTGATTTGGACATAACTCAAAATCTACCCGACGAAATCCCGATTTTTCTCTTCCACTAGAAAGATATACTCCACCAGCACCACACGTTTCTTGTTTCACAGAAATCCGATTTAAAACGAACCCTGTATACTCTGTTGAAGTTCAAATCGCCAATTTATGAACTACAGCGCCATTTCGAGCTCGATTTTAATTATAATATAATTATACGTTCAAACTGTCGTCGATTGAATATATACGTCAATATAATTCAACTCCAAGCTGAATTAAATCTAAGGGACGACCCCGTTCACAGAATATTGTGATTTCCAATTATTTCGACATTATAATATATTTTTATATTATACACTTTAATTAAATATTCAATATTATTTAATTCAAGTCATCGATATCGCCCAATCGATATTTAATAATTAAATAAATTAATTATTCGACCGCTAACAAAACGCGCCATTACAGACTTCCCCACTTAAAATAAATTTCGCCCTCGAAATTGCTAAGTTAGAGGATGACCCTATATATTGGAACTCCTAAGATTGGTTTACCCCTTATTTCTGATTTCAACCGAACCAATTAATATAGATTGAAATATTTATTCTTCCGACTAACTAAAATTTTCAAAAATTCTGAAAATTTTCTAACCTTTTAAATTTTCGGAAAATTTCGCCATAACCTCCTTTGTACAGCCCTATCGGTAAAACCACAACTCGCCTCTCTAGGCCATCTCCAACCCAAAAGAAAATCAAACAGCCAAGCGGCTTGCCAATTCGGCTCATCAAAACTCATATCCATATAAAATATAAACTGGTACCTTTTAGTCGGGCATATCATTATCACCTCCTCATCTGTTACCAATTCAACATATGCCAATACCATTCCAATCAAATTCCAATCAATTTGTTCTCAGCCAAATCATTGCTTATACTTATGTCGAATTCCATTCAAACTCTTAATATCGAATTTTTAACTCTTAACTTATCAATTCGATTTCATTTCAGATTATTCCCTAATCAAATTAAATTTTATTTAACTTATCAAGTTAAATTTTAAATTAATTTATTTACTTTCACTATTTTAATCCATTTAACTTCATTAGTTAAATTTTAAATTCCAGAATTTAAATTCTTGGGCTTATTTCAAATTAATTTGAAATCATAACACCAATTCAAAACGTTTGAATTTTTAAACAACTTTTTTCTCAACACAAATTCGAAAACAAAACCCTTGGTAGTAATCCGCCACTTAGAAACTCGAAAATCACACCGACGATGTATCGATCCTTCCTCGGAATTATTTTCCAGTCATCCAGGTGAGTTAGATACTATAATTATTTCAAATTGAAAAACATTTTCAAAATCTCCCAGGAACTTAAAATTTCCTTATTTTAATTCCAAATTCTGATTTAAATTTCAGATTTTAATTCAAATGATTCCCCGTATTTTACTTATAGGAATTCTGATTGGTTATATATATAACCATTTAATTTAAAATCTTACTCGATTATAATAACAACCAATATATCTAATATATTAAAATTTTGATATATATATATATCTTTATATCAAAATATACTTTGGGTAAAGTTAAATTCACTTACCCTCTTTCAAAACATATCGTGACGACCCATCGTATTCAAGTGTTTAGTAACTCCTACCGATACAGTGGATCAAACTGATCGACCAGAATTCATAAACAACTCAACCCATGAATCTCCACAATAAAAATTTATTTTTATATCAATAACAAATACGCACTCGTATATATACACTCAATCTCAGTCTAGGGTATTACTAACCCTATCTCTACCGAGTCACGCCACAGAGCCAAGTAATTCTTAACTTAAGCTCTGATACCAACTGTAACGGCGGGGAATTTCGCGACTTTGGTTATCGCTATAAACACGACGACGACTAACCAAACATCGGAAAAACCATGTCGTTATTGAAAGAAATTAGAAGATGAGAAAGAAAAGATAGAACTAATTAGAATAGAAGAAGAAAAGAAGCACTTACATCATCAGAGTAACACTAATCTCGCAGCGGAACGAATAACATATAATATATAACATAACTTTGAAATACAACAGTTATATATACAATATCACTTATCAGAGTACAGCACTTACAACACAACGGAAATAAACTATAGCTATATGATTCTGGGGCCTCCTGCTCCAAGCTCTCCAAGTATATCTGTAAATCCCGACTACTTGACTGCCCGTACAAATTTAGGCACCCAAGAGTTTAGGGAAAACAACAAAGTAAACTCCGGGTCAGTCATGGGACTGGTATGAGTAAAACAGTTTAAAACAGGTATATGATATCTCATAAGACCACGCCGTGAATACGGAACGGGTTTTCCCTTATGAGTATCTGAACAACTTTGACAAGCAATATCATTGTGATATTATAATAATGTCTAAGTACAAATAGGTGTCAATCTAGTAGAAACGCTTTCATCTCACGTTCTTCATACATAGTATAAAATCATAAACCGCAGGGCACTTATCGGAGAATGGATTCCAACAGACAAGGTATGGGAGCACCTTATGATCAGTGTACTCTAGAGGGTATACACTGCAGGTTCAACAAGAACGTCTTGCAACCCGGCCACACATGACCGCTCACTCATTTAGCTTGAGTGTCGCGAATATATTGCCACCACGGTTATAGGCCATCAAACCGTCATCCGAAGATACAGAATCAAAAAGAAGTATAAATATGGATTTTCTCTAGATCGGTGACAATACACCCTGCTTGGGGATGACCCAACTAGCCATGCTGCCTAGCCCAACTTTTGTTACTTCCTGGTGTGAGGCTAGAAGCTACGCTTTATCATCACATCAGATTCACTTCGAATGCCACATTGTCAGATCCATCGAGATCACTAATTTGACGTCTACAACCATACATTATGTGTTAGCTAAGAGAGGTTTCCTTCTCCACTTCCACTCTTGGTACGGTCGAAGAAATCAAGGTACGTGACCTTTCTGAAAATACTCTGTCAGGCATCCATCTTCATTCCCTTAGAATGTCACATCGTCATACCCGCCAAATCACAAATTGACTTGTCCAAAAATAACACGGGTATACAGCTAAGAGAAACGAATTCCTCCGCCACCAAACGTGAATACGTTTGAACAGATCAACTTACGCGATCCATTGGATATACTCTGTCAGACCTTCTTCCATATACGTTGTCCTGGGACTGGACAAACCGAAGGCACTATTCAGTATATCCATCTTAGTCACTGTTATCTAAGACTTATACAACAGCCCTTGCACTTTACTCCGTCTTCAATTTATCTTTGGCATATATGATTCACAATGCGTATGCCAATACAGAGTGGTTCTTTGGATAATAATCCAACCGGTCTCTCCATATTAACAACGTTAAAATGGTCAAAACTTCGATAGTCTGTGAGTTAACTATCAAAGAAAAACAAGTGTGCAACCAACGATATTATTTCCAGATGGAAATTTATATCGAACAAACATCATTTAACATAAATCACTTTAACTCACTTATCTCCTGTTTCCCTATATTCAATCATTTGCTATTTTCTAGATTTAGAAAATATATTTATTAACGCTGGAAAACATTTCCATTTCCTTGAATTCCTACATTCACTTAACTCCTGTCGAATAAACTATATTCGATAACTCCTCTACCACTATTTGAATAAACTATATCCGATTAACTCCTCGAGCTCTATTCGAATAAACTATATTCGATTAACTCCTTCGAGTATAAACTATACTCGATTTACTCCTTCAACACCATTCGAATAAACTATATTTCTACTCAACCTTTTAGATTGAACCACAACTATTCCTTTGTCAATTCTGAAGTCAATCAAGTTGGGGTATAAATACCTCTCAGACCTTAATTGAACAACGTCCTTTACTGTGAAATAGATGAAGCTCAATACTCACTTTTTACAACCCTCTGTTTACCCAAATTCTCGGATTCAGGTTACGAATCCACTTCTTATATGAAACGTTTGATTATAACTATACCGTTATAATTCCTACTTCTAAAATATCTATCCTACATTATAACTTTATATTCTAACTCAAATAATTAAATAGATACCTAATTTCTAAATCAATAAATAAATCTTGATTTAAACCTTGGAAAGTAAATAGTACTTTCCCGAATTCGATATAGTCGAATTCGACTTATACTCTCTTTCGATTATCTCTAACTTGATAACTTAACTTGAAAATCTTACCTTGATAACTTAACTCGGTTACCTTAACTCAGTTACTTAACTCGATTATCTTAACCCGACAATCCAACTCGATTGTCTTAACTTGATTTACTTAACTAATCACTTTGATTTACTTTAACCAATTCACTTAGTTTAACTCAACTAATTCACTTAGTTTAACTTACTAATTTACTTTCTTTATACCTCCCTTGGTTTAAATTCTATTTATTTAACAAATAAATATGTCCTTTGATTCTATTTATTCTAACAAATAAATATCTCCTTGATTTAATCCTATTTATTTAACAAATAAATATCTCCTTTATTCTATTTATTTAATCCCTAAATAAATGTCATCTTTTTAACTCTTTATTAATAAAGGGTTTTCAAATATTTCTCTTCCTATATATTTGACAAATATTTTCCTTTGGTTTTATTTACAAATATAACCCTTTGTAATTGATTTACAAATATAACCCATTGTAATTGATTTACACATATGACCCTTTGTAATTGATTTACACATATGACCCTTTGTAATTGATTTACGCATATGACCCTTTGTAATTGATTTACAAATATAACCCTTTGTAATTGATTTACAAATATAACCCTTTGTAATTGATTTACAAATATAACCCTTTGTAATTGATTTACAAATATAACCCTTTGTAATTGATTTACACATAAAACCCTTTGTAATTGATTTACAAATATGACCCTTTGTAATTGATTTACAAATATAACCCTTTGTAATTGATTTACAAATATAACCCTTTGTAATTGATTTACAAATATAACCCTTTGTAATTGATTTACACATAAAACCCTTTGTAATTGATTTACAAATATGACCCTTTGTAATTGATTTACAAATATAACCCTTTGTAATTGATTTACAAATATAACCCTTTGTAATTGATTTACAAATATAACCCTTTGTAATTGATTTACAAATATAACCCTTTTATATTTGATAACCCTTTCTCTTTTAGATATATAAATCCATCGATTTTATATAAATAAATTATTTTCGAAATATACTTTGAAAATCTCCTTTCTACATTCTGGTTTTCTTATGGTATTTAACACACCATATAACAACGATGAATATCATCCAACACACATAATCAACGTCGGATTATATATCACATTATATATCACACTATATAAATCACAGTAAAATAACTGTTGAGGAATCCAGTCAGATTCCTCCGACCTGTTTCCCTGCACCACAGATGTTAGACAACACCAGTATAATATTCTATTAAGCAGAATCAACATATAAATATTTAACAGTTTATATATATATATATATATATATATATATATATATATATAAAATCTCCACTAACTGACTAGCAGTTCAATCGAACAGTCAACACACAGTCAAACAACAGATAATTAACAGTTCTAAGAACACGTTGTAAAAATAGAACTGTATAGAGTTGGTGAGTTTTACTCACAGTTGGACAATCATCGTCAATGACGATAACCATCGCTTGATTTAGACAATTTATTTTGCTATAAATTATGATGGACTCCAATCGACTCGCGGTCAGCTCCATTGTGTAGTGTCCGTCCATACGATCCCAACGCAACTTACGGTTCGTTAATCTGACTCCGTATGACCAAGATATAGCGGTTACAAGTTTAACACTTATTGAAATTGAATTAAAACGTATATAAAAACTTTGTTGGGCTTTAACCTTAATTCATCTTGGCCCAGTACGCTTTAAACCCGAACCCGCTATTTATCCTTCTTCCCCAAATCGTGACAGCCGAACTCAAACGAACACCCATCACCGAACTTTGCCATCACCGTCCACCCACGTTACTTCACCGATCACCACATCGTCCTCCCCATTCATCTCCTAGTCGACTACTCTTTCACCCTAGCACCACCAGCCCGAACTCGGTTCCCTCTCGATTGCTGCGACCCCCGACGAGCTGCTACAGGACCCGCAAATTCCTGGCGTCGAACTCCCCAAAACTTTGACCACCGAAGCAGTTTTCGACGACAAACTCGAATCTCAACCTCAAACGAGCTCAAACCCTTTGTATTTGTTTTAAACTCCAGCCCTAGTTTACTGCTCAAACCCCAGACGACGGAAAAAAACGCCGAACCCACAACTACTCACATGCTATCGAAGAGAATCATAGCAGGATTCAAGCTATACTCATCTCGTAATTTATAGGAATTTCTTTGAATTGATCTTGGATTTTCTTTGTGGGAAAATTCACTGTAAAGACCATCGGTGCTCTTATATAGTTGTATTTGTGGTAGGTGTCATTTGTGGTTGAGAAACATGCCTGCGTGGCCTTGCTTGTTACCAGAAAAATGGTTGGAGATATTTTTGAATTTATTTTATATTTTATTTTAATGATTAGATCCTCGTATTCGTCTTCTAAAAATCACAGCGACTACATACGATACCCAAAAATTACCAAACTGGACATGTAACTAGAGTTCGGCATTACGGTCCCAATGAAACTGGTTTCGTCGAATTCCGACTCCGTATGTTCAAACTGCATATTTTTAAAGGTCGATTTCTCGTCTGTTTCTCAGTCAAAAATCACGTACGGCCATATATGATATCCAAAAATCACCAAACTGGTACTCTAACAAGTATTCGACATTCCGGATCCAACAAAATTAGTTTCGTCGAATTCTGACTTCGTCTGCTCAAACTGCGTATTTTTAAAGCTCTGGATGACCCATTTAAATATATAAATATATTTAAATATTATTAAATTAAATATTATTAAATTAATATTATCGTATATATCCATATACAATGTCGCCCGGCTCCAGAATATCATCTCAGATTTTATGACTTGATTTCCAGATTCCAGATTATCCCGATATTCAGTTCGTATCGAAAAATCGATTTATAACGTATATAAAGCGTCGCAAATTATAAAGGAATTCCACAGCGACTTTTCTGAAATTTGATTTGGACATAACTCAAAATCTACCCGACGAAATCCCGATTTTTCTCTTCCACTAGAAAGATATACTCCACCAGCACCACACGTTTCTTGTTTCATAGAAATCCGATTTAAAACGAACCCTGTATACTCAGTTGAAGTTCAAATCGCCAATTTATGAACTGCAGCGCCATTTCGAGCTCGATTTTAATTATAATATAATTATACGTTCAAACTGTCGTCGATTGAATATATACGTCAATATAATTCAACTCCAAGCTGAATTAAATCTAAGGGACGACCCCGTTCACAGAATATTGTGATTTCCAATTATTTCGACATTATAATATATTTTTATATTATACACTTTAATTAAATATTCAATATTATTTAATTCAAGTCATCGATATCGCCCAATCGATATTTAATAATTAAATAAATTAATTATTCGACCGCTAACAAAACGCGCCATTACATACCGGGTTCAAAATAGGTCGGATTTCCTCGAAACAAGAAACGTTAGGACCTGCTTGACGATATCTTTCCAATGGCAGAGGAAAATCCAGTTTTCGTTGTGTAAATTTTATTTTATGTCCAAATCAAATTCTCAGAAAAACAGCGCCAGGAATTCCTTTATATATATAGCGCTGCATATATATAAAATAACGGTTTTTAAATATTTGAGTATCAATTTGGCTTTGGAATTCAACCCGGGATATTTTTCCTTGATAATACATCAAATTCTGGTCGTGTATGACCAATGGCGATATTTTATTTATATTATATTGAAGTATTTTAAAATTGGGTTATTTTAATTCAAATTGGCCAGTTTAAAAGGGACATTTTTCAAACGACCTCTGTTTTCGACGAAACAAATTTTGTTGTGACCGTAACAGTAAATTATTGCCAGATTTTCAAACGGCGCGTCAATCGGGGTTATTCTGTGAGCGTGGCAAAATAAAATGTAAAATAAATCGATCTATTTGGACGTGTACAAACGCTATTTGAGCAAACGGACACGGAATTCGACGAAACAAGTTTCGTTAGGACCGTATCGTCAAATTATACGATGCCGTCCAGTCGCGTCTGGAACGGGGTTCGTAGGTGAGCACAGCAGCGAATAAACAACGTTAAAAATAGCGATAGGTACGAAATAAAAATCGTCGGTCGTTGTCAGTCGTCAAATCAACTTAAACTATATTATCTCCACACTATATAAACACCCTCCATCACAATTTTCCAGCCCTCACCATCCTCAGACATGTAAATTTGCAAATAAGACCCTCAACACAAAATCAATTATATTTTCCAATCTGGAATGATTTTGCTATGGCGATCTGAACAAAAGTTGTAGATCGGCTCGTTGTCTACGTCCTGTAAAAATTTGGGGTGGTTTCGGCAAGTATGGTGGTCGGAATCGGGGTTACAAGCCAGAAAACTACTTTCGGTTTTGGTCCAAATTCGGGAGACTCAGTCGATTTGGAGGGACAGGGCCTTAGGGCTTTTGTAGAGGGGAGAAATACCTTCGTTTTGGCGGTGGTGGCGTGACCTCTGGTGGTCGGAGGAGGGAAAAATCGGAGATGAACGGAGGACTGTTATTTTGAGATGGTTTTCGAAGCAAGGAGGGGATTTCGCCATTTTCCGGCGGTTGGAGGGTGAGATGGTGTCGTGGCCTAGGGGGGGTCGAAGCTGGGTGGCAGGGCCGTTCGAATGGAGGTGGCGGCGAAGCTTCTCATCGACGATGGGCGGAGAACTTTGGTGATGAACGGAAAGAGGGCTAAACGGAAATTCAGGCGGTCGGTGAGGATGTGGGTCATGGGGCTTCTGGCGACGGTGATTGGAGGTGGCGCGGTTCTGATGGACGGGGTGGCGAGGGTTCCGGTGCTGTGGTTCGACGCCGGTGATGGATGGTTGAAAGTGAAGTTTTAACGATGGAGGGGAAATCGAGTTCAGGGATTTACAAAAAGGAGAAAACGCGTTCGTTCTTTGTTGGTGCTGACATGGCGTAATCATTTCCCTAATCATCAGTTTTAACGTTAATCAGGTAATGATTAGTTGATTATTTAATTTAGTTTTTAATTAAGTTAGTTAGTTAATCGTTAATCTATATATAATCTTAAAACCATGATAACTTTCTCATACGTTAACGAAATCTGACGAAACTGGATCCGTTCGGATCGCAGGGACGAGACCTGCCCGATGGAACTGACTAGGAGTCAATCCAACACCGTTGAAAATTCAGCTATTTTTGAACAATCGTCCCAAATTAAATGCAACAAACGCGTCAACCGTTGACCAGAACAAAATCTGGTGAGTTAATTCTCACACCTTCTGGAATCCTGTGATGTGGTACATTCACAGTTAAACATATTTTACATATTACAGTCCAAATTGGCTGATTGGATGTGATGGATGCAAATTGTTGTTATTAGTTGATGGTTGCGGTTATTTATATTCTGCCAATTATTTTATTCGTATATTTTTATCAACTAACATCGGTGATGCAGAGAAGGACAGGTTGGAGGGATCCGACCGGATTCCTCAAATAAACTGTATTTTTGGTTGTTATGCATATATATGAATTGTTTGCTCTTACTGACACCAAAACCTGTTTGGATGTCGATGGTTGAATGTATATTCACCGGTGTTGTGTTTAAAATCAACCGACAGCGTTGATGTGGTAATTGACATTGAATGGACCAAAGGGGACTGTTTTACCGTTGTGCGACTGTTAAGTGAATTGACGTGTTCTAAAGGTTATAAATTTATTTATAACTGAATTAAAGTTATTCAATCGTTTTATATGAATATTTAAATTGGAAAATTATAAATAAACATTTTTAATCAAGTTAAAGGAAATTATTCAGATGTTTTAAAAAAGTTGAAAAGGCAGAAAAGCAACGGATTTACCTACGGGTTGTTAAAATAGAATAATTGTTTTTATAATAATTAAATAGTGATTTTTAAATTAATTAAATTGTTTAATTAATTTGAATGGGAAATGACAAAGAAAATCAGTTATTGGTTAACTGAAGTGAACGGTTGGTAGAAATCAACCATTTTTTTTAACTGAAACCAATAGTGGGATTAAATTAACTTAAATATTCGTTGAACGAAACAAATAGTATCACGATTAGTTAATCTTTGATTAACTATGAATAAAGGAAAATTTTGAATTGATTAGTGTTAAACATTCGTTACCTCCCGATTAACTAAATAAGGAAAATTTTCAAACTATTTAATGTAAATGAATTTAGTTAGTATTTAAGCTTGTAAAATGGTAATAATTCTATGAGTAAAAGTGTAGTTAACTATTTTTATAGTTAATATTTGAAGTTAATTATTATTTTATGTAATGATAATGGCTTTAAATTGAAATTCATTTGAGAAGTGTAAAAAAAGGCGATATGGTATGATCGAAAGGAGCGATAAGAGTTTATAGAGATTGTAAAACCAAATTTCAAGCGAGGTCGTAAAAGAAGTTGATAAAAGGATTTGTGGAAATGTAAGCTAAGTCAAAAGGGTTTATAACCAAAGCGATGACCAAAATGAGATGCAAGGGAAAACACATACCGTTGGTTTGTGTTAAATATTGATAAATGGAATTCCGAAATCAAATCCAAGATAAAGGAGATTATCGAGTTGTTTAGTGTTAATGTAGTTAATCTTAATGTAAATGGTTATTTTAATAATTAAAGCGATGGCTTTAATTTGAATTCAATTGAATATAATGAAATGGCAATATGGTTTGACCAAAAAGATTTATAAAGTGTTATAAAGAGTTTTAAGGATCCAAGCTGCCAAACAAGGTTTTGTAAACAAGATTCATAAGTGAAATTGTGCTTTACGTTAAAATGGTGTTTTGAATGAAGACTTCCTTAATTAAAGGAACTAAGTAAGATGATTTTTGAGCAAGGATTTCAAATGTAAGAAACAGTTATGGAAACCCAGATTTGAAATCAAGATTTGAAATGAGATTTAGTATCACTGTTTAAGTGACAAACTAATATTTTTATGAGGTAAGAACGAGTTGATCAAGGTCTGAGAGGTAACTAAAATACCCCAACTTGGTTGGCTTCACTATTATCGAGGAATGGTATTAGTTTGGTGTGAGTGGAAGTGTTGAATTGGATTTATCTTATACGAGGAATATCAAACTCCAATGCAAGATTTTGGGAATTAAATAATACTACCATATTAGTTTCAAAAGAAAATAAGAATATTGATTTCAAATTATATTAAACATATCGTTATTCAATTAGAGTCGATCGAATATCGTATTTGAGTTAGAATTAGTCAAACAGAGTTACTCAATAGAAGTTTCCATTACGTACGACTGCTAGCGTAATTCGCAGGGCTGAAGATAGCCTACGGCGGTGGGATGTTTCCTGAGGGAATCAGGCGTAACCATTGTGATCGCTGCGATCTAGAGTCGAGCGAATGGAGTTAAGTCGAATATTAGTTAATCAATTGAAGTAGTCAAGTTAGTCCAGTTGAGTTAGATAAATCGAGTTAGTCAAGTTAAGGTTAATCAATCAAAACTAATTAGGAGATTTACAAGTAAATTTACTATTGGGAATAAATACATTTAAGAGGTAAAGTTGTGTCCTGAGCTGAATAAACAAACTGATTGTATTCACACATTTGTTATTCGATGGTTAAATCACCGACTATCGAAGTTGACCAATACGCTTGTTGGTATGGAAAGTCCGGGATCGAATTATTATTCGAAAACCATTCCAACCAATAAATACGTGAAGATATTGAAGATGACCGTGATGGAGCATTGAAGACTGTGGATTTTCATAAACGGAAGGACCGCTAATAACCTCTGGATCGTAACCAGAGATAAGATGTGGTTCCGTCGTGGTTGGAATCTACAGGTTGCAAGGACTTCTCGCTATTGATCCATGGGGTGATTCCTATATGAGATGCAGTAGGAGAGTACCTTCGGTTCATCCTGTTCCTGGATGACTTGTATGGACGGATGTCTGACAGAGTATTTCCAAAGGAATTACATGCGTTGATTTCTCCAAACGTACGATAGTTGACGGCGGAGAAATGGTTATTCTCTAGCCAGATAGCTAGATTATGTTTGTGGACGTCAATCAAGTGTGATCTGGCGGATCTGACGATGTGGCATTCAAAGTGAATGATGACCAGATGTTCTAGAGATAAAGTTCTAGCCTCAAGCCTCATCAACCGGGAAATGACAAAAATCGGGCAGGCAGCATGGCTATGTGGGTCACTCCCATTAGGATGTATGATCACCTATCTAGAGAAATTCCCATTGCTTCTTTATCTATTCGATGCTGACCCTATTCGGGTGGCGGTTGCTGATCCCAACCGTCGGTGATATACATTCGATACACTCAAGCGAAATGAGTGGTCGGTCATGTGAGGGCCGGGTTGCAAGACGTTCTTGTTGAACCCAGTGTATTCTCCTCTAGAGATACACGTGCGGAAGGTGGACCCATACCTTGTCAAGTTGGAATCCAATATCCAATAAGCGCCCGCGGCTTTTCGATTGTATACTATATATGTGGAGCGTGAGATGCAAGCGTTCCTCTAGATTATTATTTACTTGTATTTAGACATTATGATAATATCAGAGAAAGATATTGATTTCAAAAATGTTTTGGGTTATAGTAAGGTAAAAACCGTCCGTGTTTATGTGTGGACTGGTCTTACTATTATCCTTTGATTTCATAAAGGATTTTGCAAAGTTAAACAAGTGTGTGTTCTGTGAATTTATCACTGAAAGTATTCCAGACTGACCCGGTGTATTTTGTTTTAAATCAAATGTGCTCGGGTCAGACCGAGTATGTTCCAGGTTAGGTTTCGCTTGGAGTTTGTAGAGCTGGAAGCAGGCGGCTTCACCGCTAGTTATTCAAAGTTATTATTATTCCGCTGTGACTAATGTATGTGTACTCTGATGATTGGTATGTTTTATATAGTTCCTTGTATAAAGAGATTTGATATGATATTTTATCTGTTCCGCTGTGAGATTCTGATGTGTTCCTCTTCTTTCTTCTATTCTAATACTTCTTTCTTTCTATTCTCACCTTCTAACTTCTTTCTCATGACAATCCAGTGTTTTTCAGTGCTTGGAGGATCGACATGAGATATGGGAAAGGTGTTATGTCGATTTTCAAGGCTGAAAATCCACTGGGTCGTTACAGTGGTATCAGAGCTATTGGTTTAATGATTAACCTTGGCTCTGTGGTGTGACTCAATAGAGATGGGGTTAGCAGTACCCTAGATTGAGTTTGAGTAGATATACGAGAGAGCGTATTTGTGATTTGATATAAAATTATTTTTAATGATTATTTTTGCCCAATTTTATTTTATAATAAAATAAAGGTAAAAGTTATTATAGTATGGGCAATCATCTTGATTGGTTAATGTTGGTTGTATAATATGTTTGTAGTGTATGGTTGATTGCTTGAATATAAACCTGAGGATGTATGGAATTGGTTAAAACAAATCTAAAATGAATTATTCGAATGAATCAATCCAGATAAATAAATTTGAATGGATAAATAAAAAATTAAAATAAAGGAAGTGATTATAAATAATTATAATCCCGTATGGATTGAATTGTGTGTATCATTGGCTGATGTGGATATTTGAACATAATCAACATGTGTTTGATGACTAATGGGTTTATTGAGTTGAGAACAGGTGCAGAAACCCGTTCAAGGGAGAAATTCTGGAGTTAAGCAAATCCAGTTTGAATGAGAGCTGCATTATAATTAAGACAGCTCAAGTATAAATTATCGTTTATCGCGTAATAGCGCTCGCAAAAAGGTATGCCTACGCCAAATATAAATTTTTGGTTTTCTTTGGGGTTTTGAGTTTGGATTTTGAATTTTCCGACCATGAGAGTCGATGTATACATATTTCTTGATCCTGCGATATTGCAGATGTCCCTCCGTACAGGGGAGACTCTGCCGAAATTTTTCTAAAATTCAAGGAGTTCGAAAATTTTTGGAATTTTTTTTAGGAAATTCTTTCCTTTGAAATAAATTGGTTTTAAAACCAATAGGGTCAGTTTGAAAATAAATTCGAGTTTTAAATTTTATTATTTTTGAAAAGACAATAATAGACGGCATTTCTTCTACCTTAGCAATTTCGAGGACGAAATTATTTTAAGGGGGAAGGAATGTAACGACCAGTATTTTTCTGCCAATTTAATTGGATTATTTTAAATATTTTAATAATTTAAAATATTGGTTTGAGGTTGAATAATCGAATTTAACGATTATATTGTGAATATATTATTTAAAATAAATAATAAATATTATTTTAAATTTCCAAAATATGGGAAATTGTTGAAATTGAAATATACTGTGATCCGACAGTTTAAAGTGGTCAAATATTGTTTATACTGAAATTTTAGCGACAATTCGTTTTGAAAACGACGACGAATATATATAGTTTATAATTTAATTAAATAACGAGCTGCAGCGGCGCGGCAGTTCGCGATTTGGCGTTTTGAACTTCAATTGGTCGTACCGGGTTCAAAATAGGTCGGATTTCCTCGAAACAAGAAACGTTAGGACCTGCTTGACGATATCTTTCCAATGGCAGAGGAAAATCCAGTTTTCGTTGTGTAAATTTTATTTTATGTCCAAATCAAATTCTCAGAAAAACAGCGCCAGGAATTCCTTTATATATATAGCGCTGCATATATATAAAATAACGGTTTTTAAATATTTGAGTATCAATTTAGCTTTGGAATTCAACCCGGGATATTTTTCCTAGATAATACATCAAATTCTGGTCGTGTATGACCAATGGCGATATTTTATTTATATTATATTGAAGTATTTTAAAATTGGGTTATTTTAATTCAAATTGGCCAGTTTAAAAGGGACATTTTTCAAACGACCTCTGTTTTCGACGAAACAAATTTTGTTGTGACCGTAACAGTAAATTATTGCCAGATTTTCAAACGGCGCGTCAATCGGGGTTATTCTGTGAGCGTGGCAAAATAAAATGTAAAATAAATCGATCTATTTGGACGTGTACAAACGCTATTTGAGCAAACAGGCACGGAATTCGACGAAACATGTTTCGTTAGGACCGTATCGTCAAATTATACGATGCCGTCCAGTCGCGTCTGGAACGGGGTTCGTAGGTGAGCACAGCAGCGAATAAACAACGTTAAAAATAGCGATAGGTACGAAATAAAAATCGTCGGTCGTTGTCAGTCGTCAAATCAACTTAAACTATATTATCTCCACACTATATAAACACCCTCCATCACAATTTTCCAGCCCTCACCATCCTCAGACATGTAAATTTGCAAATAAGACCCTCAACACAAAATCAATTATATTTTCCAATCTGGAATGATTTTGCTATGGCGATCTGAACAAAAGTTGTAGATCGGCTCGTTGTCTACGTCCTGTAAAAATTTGGGGTGGTTTCGGCAAGTATGGTGGTCGGAATCGGGGTTACAAGCCAGAAAACTACTTTCGGTTTTGGTCCAAATTCGGGAGACTCAGTCGATTTGGAGGGACAGGGCCTTAGGGCTTTTGTAGAGGGGAGAAATACCTTCGTTTTGGCGGTGGTGGCGTGACCTCTGGTGGTCGGAGGAGGGAAAAATCGGAGATGAACGGAGGACTATTATTTTGAGATGGTTTTCGAAGCAAGGAGGGGATTTCGCCATTTTCCGGCGGTTGGAGGGTGAGATGGTGTCGTGGCCTAGGGGGGTCGAAGCTGGGTGGCAGGGTCGTTCGAATGGAGGTGGTGGCGAAGCTTCTCATCGACGATGGGCGGAGAACTTTGGTGATGAACGGAAAGAGGGCTAAACGGAAATTCAGGCGGTCGGTGAGGATGTGGGTCATGGGGCTTCTGGCGACGGTGATTGGAGGTGGCGCGGTTCTGATGGACGGGGTGGCGAGGGTTCCGGTGCTGTGGTTCGACACCGGTGATGGATGGTTGAAGGTGAAGTTTTAACGATGGAGGGGAAATCGAGTTCAGGGATTTACAAAAAGGAGAAAACGCGTTCGTTCTTTGTTGGTGCTGACGTGGCGTAATCATTTCCCTAATCATCAGTTTTAACGTTAATCAGGTAATGATTAGTTGATTATATAATTTAATTTTTAATTAAGTTAGTTAGTTAATCGTTAATCTATATATAATCTTAAAACCATGATAACTTTCTCATACGTTAACGAAATCTGACGAAACTGGATCCGTTCGGATCGCAGGGACGAGACCTACCCGATGGAACTGACTAGGAGTCAATCCGACACCATTGAAAATTCAGCTATTTTTGAACAGTCGTCCCAAATTAAATGCAACAAACGCATCAACCGTTGACCAGAACAAAATCTGGTGAGTTAATTCTCACACCTTCTGGAATCCTGTGATGTGGTACATTCACAGTTAAACATATTTTACATATTACAGTCCAAATTGGCTGATTGGATGTGATGGATGCAAATTGTTGTTATTAGTTGATGGTTGCGGTTATTTATATTCTGCCAATTATTTTATTCGTATATTTTTATCAACTAACATCGGTGATGCAGAGAAGGACAGGTTGGAGGGATCCGACCGGATTCCTCAAATAAACTGTATTTTTGGTTGTTATGCATATATATGAATTGTTTGCTCTTACTGACACCAAAACCTGTTTGGATGTCGATGGTTGAATGTATATTCACCGGTGTTGTGTTTAAAATTAACCGACAGCGTTGATGTGGTAATTGACATTGAATGGACCAAAGGGGACTGTTTTACCGTCGTGCGACTGTTAAGTGAATTGACGTGTTCTAAAGGTTATAAATTTATTTATAACTGAATTAAAGTTATTCAATCGTTTTATATGAATATTTAATTTGGAAAATTATAAATAAACATTTTTAATCAAGTTAAAGGAAATTATTCAGATGTTTTAAAAAAGTTGAAAAGGCAGAAAAGCAACGGATTTACCTATGGGTTGTTAAAATAGAATAATTGTTTTTATAACAATTAAATAGTGATTTTTAAATTAATTAAATTGTTTAATTAATTTGAATGGGAAATGACAAAGAAAATCAGTTATTGGTTAACTGAAGTGAACGGTTGGTAGAAATCAACCATTTTTTTTAACTGAAACCAATAGTGGGATTAAATTAACTTAAATATTCGTTGAACGAAACAAATAGTATCACGATTAGTTAATCTTTGATTAACTATGAATAAAGGAAAATTTTGAATTGATTAGTGTTAAACATTCGTTATCTCCCGATTAACTAAATAAGGAAAATTTTCAAACTATTTAATGTAAATGAATTTAGTTAGTATTTAAGCTTGTAAAATGGTAATAATTCTATGAGTAAAAGTGTAGTTAACTATTTTTATAGTTAATATTTGAAGTTAATTATTATTTTATGTAATGATAATGGCTTTAAATTGAAATTCATTTGAGAAGTGTAAAAAAAGGCGATATGGTATGATCGAAAGGAGCGATAAGAGTTTATAGAGATTGTAAAACCAAATTTCAAGCGAGGTCGTAAAAGAAGTTGATAAAAGGATTTGTGGAAATGTAAGCTAAGTCAAAAGGGTTTATAACCAAAGCGATGACCAAAATGAGATGCAAGGGAAAACACATACCGTTGGTTTGTGTTAAATATTGATAAATGGAATTCCGAAATCAAATCCAAGTTAAAGGAGATTATCGAGTTGTTTAGTGTTAATGTAGTTAATCTTAATGTAAATGGTTATTTTAATAATTAAAGCGATGGCTTTAATTTGAATTCAATTGAATATAATGAAATGGCAATATGGTTTGACCAAAAAGATTTATAAAGTGTTATAAAGAGTTTTAAGGATCCAAGCTGCCAAACAAGGTTTTAAACAAGATTCATAAGTGAAATTGTGCTTTACGTTAAAATGGTGTTTTGAATGAAGACTTCCTTAATTAAAGGAACTAAGTAAGATGATTTTTGAGCAAGGATTTCAAATGTAAGAAACAGTTATGGAAACCCAGATTTGAAATCAAGATTTGAAATGAGATTTAGTATCGCTGTTTAAGTGACAAACTAATATTTTTCTGAGGTAAGAACGAGTTGATCAAGGTCTGAGAGGTAACTAAAATACCCCAACTTGGTTGGCTTCACTATTATCGAGGAATGGTATTAGTTTGGTGTGAGTGGAAGTGTTGAATTGGATTTATCTTATACGAGGAATATCAAACTCCAATGCAAGATTTTGGGAATTAAATAATACTACCATATTAGTTTCAAAAGAAAATAAGAATATTGATTTCAAATTATATTAAACATATCGTTATTCAATTAGAGTCGATCGAATATCGTATTTGAGTTAGAATTAGTCAAACAGAGTTACTCAATTGAAGTTTCCATTACGTACGACTGCTAGCGTAATTCGCAGGGCTGAAGATAGCCTACGGCGGTGGGATGTTTCCTGAGGGAATCAGGTGTAACCATTGTGATCGCTGCGATCTAGAGTCGAGCGAATGGAGTTAAGTCGAATATTAGTTAATCAATTGAAGTAGTCAAGTAAGTCCAGTTGAGTTAGATAAATCGAGTTAGTCAAGTTAAGGTTAATCAATCAAAACTAATTAGGAGATTTACAAGTAAATTTACTATTGGGAATAAATACATTTAAGAGGTAAAGTTGTGTCCTGAGCTGAATATACAAACTGATTGTATTCACACATTTGTTATTCGATGGTTAAATCACCGACTATCGAAGTTGACCAATACGCTTGTTGGTATGGAAAGTCCGGGATCGAATTCTTATTCGAAAACCATTCCAACCAACAAATACGTGAAGATATTGAAGATGACCGTGATGGAGCATTGAAGACTGTGGATTTTCATAAACGGAAGGACCGCTAATAACCTCTGGATCGTAACCAGAGATAAGATGTGGTTCCGTCGTGGTTGGAATCTACAGGTTGCAAGGACTTCTCGCTATTGATCCATGGGTGATTCCGATATGAGATGCAGTAGGAGAGTACCTTCGGTTCATCCTGTTCCTGGATGACTTGTATGGACGGATGTCTGACAGAGTATTTCCAAAGGAATTACATGCGTTGATTTCTCCAAACGTACGATAGTTGACGGCGGAGAAATGGTTATTCTCTAGCCAGATAGCTAGAGTATGTTTGTGGACGTCAATCAAGTGTGATCTGGCGGATCTGACGATGTGGCATTCAAAGTGAATGATGACCAGATGTTCTAGAGATAAAGTTCTAGCCTCAAGCCTCATCAACCGGGAAATGACAAAAATCGGGCAGGCAGCATGGCTATGTGGGTCGCTCCCATTAGGATGTATGATCACCTATCTAGAGAAATTCCTATTGCTTCTTTATCTATTCGATGCTGACCCTATTCGGGTGGCGGTTGCTGATCCCAACCGTCGGTGATATACATTCGATACACTCAAGCGAAATGAGTGGTCGGTCATGTGAGGGCCGGGTTGCAAGACGTTCTTGTTGAACCCAGTGTATTCGCCTCTAGAGATACACGTGCGGAAGGTGGACCCATACCTTGTCAAGTTGGAATCCAATATCCAATAAGCGCCCGCGTCTTTTCGATTGTATACTATATATGTGGAGCGTGAGATGCAAGCGTTCCTCTAGATTATTATTTACTTGTATTTAAACATTATGATAATATCAGAGAAAGATATTGATTTCAAAAATGTTTTGGGTTATAGTAAGGTAAAAACCGTCCGTGTTTATGTGTGGACTGGTCCTACTATTATCCTTTGATTTCATAAAGGATTTTGCAAAGTTAAACAAGTGTGTGTTCTGTGAATTTATCACTGAAAGTATTCCAGACTGACCCGGTGTATTTTGTTTTAAATCAAATGTGCTCGGGTCAGACCGAGTATGTTCCATGTTTGGTTTCGCTTGGAGTTTGTAGAGCTGGAAGCAGGCGGCTTCACCGCTAGTTATTCAAAGTTATTATTATTCCGCTGTGACTAATGTATGTGTACTTTGATGATTGGTATGTTTTATATAGTTCTTTGTATAAAGAGATTTGATATGATATTTTATCTGTTCCGCTGTGAGATTCTGATGTGTTCCTCTTCTTTCTTCTATTCTAATACTTCTTTCTTTCTATTCTCACCTTCTAACTTCTTTCTCATGACAATCCAGTGTTTTTCAGTGCTTGGAGGATCGACATGAGATATGGGAAAGGTGTTATGTCGATTTTCAAGGCTGAAAATCCGCTGGGTCGTTACAGTTTGATTGATGTGTGAATGGCGTGGGCCATCACTAGACCGGGGATAAGGCTAGGCCTTGTCCCGTTTCTAGTATCGTGCCGTTATGCCGCCGAAATTTTCTAAAACAAGTTAGAAAAATAAAGATATCATTTTATGTGATAAATGAACTGAATGGAATATTCATAGGTTGAATAAAAGAATTTGGTCTTTAAAAATATAATTTTTAACGTGAATGTGAATAAATAATTATTCATTTACAAGCCGGACGGTTTGTTTATGTACACCTATTTGAAGGACATTGATTGGGACGATAAATTTTACACATCGCCCAACTGCACAAATAAAATCTGTGTTTGATTGTTTGAAACCCCACACGGGTATTGGGATAAAATATGACATACACTAATCCCAATAATTAGTTGTATGTCGATCGATTGATTGACAGGCTGCGTTAGATATCTATATTTGATGCTTATATAGTGTAGTGCACTTTGGATGATGGTTGATTATTTATCGTTGCTATTATATACATTTGTCGTATGGAATCCATATAGTTAACGCTATATGGTGATTGATTGGGCCTCATTCCAATTTAGAAAATAAAGAATATTATAAAATAAAGGTTCATGTGTTGACCGTACTCATCCGTTGAGATTAGTCATGTGTTGAACGAAATATTTTAATAATAAAATCTACATCTTTATCTTTACAAAATAAAGATTCATGTGTTGACCGTACTCATCCGTTGAGATTAGTCATGTGTTGAACGAAATATTTTAACAATAAAATTTACATCTTTATTATATATAGAATTAGAAACTAACTTCTTTATAAAATAAAGGTTCATGTGTTGACCGTACTCATCCGTTGAGATTAGTCATGTGTTGAACGAGATATTTTAATAATAAAATCTACATCTTTATCTTTATAAAATAAAGGTTCATGTGTTGACAGTACTCATCCGTTGAGATTAGTCATGTGTTGAACGAAATATTTTAACAATAAAATTTACATCTTTATTATATATAGAATTAGAAACTAACTTCTTTATAAAATAAAGGTTCATGTGTTGACAGTACTCTTCCGTTGAGATTAGTCATGTGTTGAACGAAATATTTTAACAATAAAATTTACATCTTTATTATATATAGAATTAGAAACTAACTTCTTTATAAAATAAAGGTTCATGTGTTGACAGTACTCATTCGTTGAGATTAGTCATGTATTGGCAAAAATATAGATTCACGTATTGAATAGAATAAATATTCATTTGTTGAATAGAATAACGGAATTATTGAAATATATAAAGCCGTGTTGATTAGAGATGCGCTATTTTGACGCGAACGATATTTATGTCGATTATATTCGTTTTTATAATGAATATTGAAAAGAGATAAAAATCGAATATATATAAAGCAAATTCAAATTGAATTGAATATAAAATAAATTGAAATTTTAATTGAATTGGAAATGGAATTTGAAATGTTTTTGAACGAATTTAAAACTATTTATAAAATTCGTTTTAAATAGAAATCGACGAAATATATATTATATAATGGCTTGAATAGAACGCGCCGCGTCGCGGTAGTTCGTGAATTTTGACCATTGATTTCGAACGGACATTACGGGAGATCCGACCGTCGGATTCTCCTAAAACCGGAACCGTTGGGTTCGTATCGAAAAGAGCTTTCTAAGAATATTAGAAATTTGAAATCTAACGGTTGGATTTGGAATTATGTCCAAATCAAATTTGGAAAAGGTCGCTATAAGTGCAGTTCGATGACCGTTGATGGAAATCGACTGTATGGGCCTTGATAAAATTATTAAAAATATCGATAATTTGTGTAAAATCATAAGAAATGATTTGGGAAAATTTGGGATGAAAAACTCCATATTTGAAAGGATAAAAATAGATTTTTATCGAAATGAACTAGTTTTGAACTAAAATTAAACCCGTTTATTTTTAAATAAATAAATTGGATTTGAAACGAGTTTTAAATAGAATTGATTTGTGGGTTTATCGTGAACGGTGTTTTAAATAACACTTGTCCTTTAACCCGATAATAAATACAACGAGATTTGGGTTTATCGTGAACTTTGTTTTAAAGGACATTAGTTCTTTAACCCAGAAAAGGGAGTTTTAATGAATCTGTAATTAGATTGAAATGTGGATTGATAATTTAAATTATCAAATTTGGAAAGTGAGCGAGAATGGAGTATTACCAGTTTTGCTCCAAAGCGATAGTTAAATCTTTAATTAGATTTGAACGTGAAATGGTAATTAATTTTACCGATAACACCGTGGTATTAGATATAGAGTATTACCAGTTTTGCTACATGGGATGAATAAGTTGGGATTGGGAAATAAAATAAATAATTACTTCGGTGCGGTTCGCTAATCTCGACTAGTTTGGAAAACCATAATTTGGTTTGAAATGACATCCAAAGGAAGATTAAAGAATAGATTTAAAGAATTTATCTTTGATAAAATTAATGGGAACCTTTCCCAAAGAATTGAAATTTAGAAACTAGTTGTAGGTTAGTTAAGAAGAATGGTTTCCTGAGTATTGATCTGATGTTGGTTTCGGCCTTTGGGGTTAATATTTGGGAAATTGTTCTCTTGCTAATTTGCGGTTAGTGGCTGCTAAATTAGAATGAGGCGTATGTTGTGTTTGTGTAACATTTGTTTTTAATATACGCGGGTTGTTCGGAAAGGCCAGGTTTATACCCATTCTGAATAACCGATTCGACGATAAGTCGAAGATGATGATGGTGATCAAAGAACGGAAGTCTTCACATCGTTTGGATAATTACTGATGATCCTGATTGGGCTGTACACCCAAGAGGATGGAAATAGTTGGTGGTCGTCCAGACGTACTTGGAGATCGATGGATTTGCGAGGAAAGTGCCTCCGGTTTCGTTCAGACCCAGAACGAACTTGTAAATGGATTGTGTGTCTGACATTGGATTTTATTCTGTGTTGATTGATTTCTGTTAAATATATATCTGTTTGGCGGCGGAGAATTTATTCTCTTGCTTAACGCCCTTCTCTGAGACGTACGAGCTTAGAGGTTATATATCGATAGATATCAATCACATGGCATGAATTGCCTGTGTGGCACGCTGAGTTTCATGGATCAAGGCTTCTGTTGAAAAGCAAAGTCTTGTGGTTGGTGATCAAAGCACGGCCTTTGTGGCATGGCTTTGTGTATAACGTGAATTCGCGAGCATCACACCTCGGTATGAGTCAAAAACGGGATAAGGACTGCAGGGAGAGCACGACGTTTCTTTCTAGCTTTGGTGGTGTCAGTGACTTACCAGCCCTGACATTTATATACTTTTCACCTATGTGGCTGTTGGATGAGGCGCCTCGATTTTAGGTCTGTAAGGACCGGGAAACGTGTGTTCAGGAATTGCAAATCCTCAAACGTAAGAGAGGACCGGCCCTGAAGCATCCAGGGGTTACCCGGAGTGTGTAGTCTCGAGGCATTTGCTAGAGTGTCTCGAAGCGGAGAGGAGCTTGCCCCTTGCCTCGACTCATGACGGAAATCCAATTTCCAATATGTGTATTTCAGCTTTATTTGTAGAGCCTAGTATGGCGACATAGTAGCATGGGATATTATGCCATCTATGATTGATATTTATGATTGAAATTGTTTTGACACTATACACTTATTATAGTATCAAATGATTTGTTTTTAAATGTACCAAGCATATTTGGTTGTTATAAGGTAAAACCCTATCCTCCGGCTTGCGTTGCATTGTGTGATGGGACCTGGGTCTTATAATAGCTTCATTTTTCGAAAAAGCATTGCGTTGTTTTTTCTATGCACTGGTATTCTTGGGAGGAAACCCGTTCCGTGTTATACGGCGTGGTCCCTTGAATTACTCTATTTTAAAGTAAAGCTTTAAATAACTGTTTTAGTTCTCACACCGGTCACATGACTGACCTTGAGTTTATTGTTTTAACCTAAACTCTGGGTGCCCTTATTTTCGACACGGGCAGCTAGTAGTTTTGGTTTTGCAGATTTATATTCACAGGATCCTGATCTACAGCTGGAATGATATCCGGAAAGCTCTGTATCTGTATATCACCTTCAGTTGTGCTTTGTACTATTTTCCGCTGCTTTGTAATTTATTGTAATCTCTGATATTTATCGAATGTAATTTATTCATTCATACTCTGTATATTCTTGTATCTGATGGAATTGTTGTAATTAACAATGAAATGTTCTTCCGTCTGCGTTCCAATTTGTCCTGTTCTCAAAACGATCAGGGGTTTCGAACGGTCTAGATCGGTTTAACGACTGATTCGGATCAAGCGAAATTCCAGGCCGTCACAGTTGGTATCAGAGCTTTGGTTTACAGAGCTCGAGAACAAGACACATTAGAACCGAACGAAAGAATTCATCAGATATTGGATTAGTAATATCCAATTAGAATGACTTGTTAGAGATAGGATCAGTAATATCCTAGAACGAGTGTGAAGAGTATATTTTTCAAATGAAAACAAATTTTGTTTTGAAATTTAAATCGCTTTATACGTATTTGAATATTTATTTATATTGAATTTGGACAATCCAATATATAAAGATTTTGCATATACGCGTCATGAACCTATATTCGAAGTTTTAATATACTGGATAGATATAGAATCACACTCTAATCGCCCGGAGATGGTACTGATGATAGCACGTGCATCATCAATATTTATTTTCGTGTTTCGAAGGTGTGATATCTATATATTTCCATTAGACTGGTGTGAGAACCAAAACTTATATAGATAGATTTATTGTTGTGATTTGGCATCAAAAACATGACTTTCTGTATATATATCAAAATTATAAATTTGAAACGTTAATCCACTAATTGATTGATGTTTGTGTTGTTTGTTTATTTCTTTGATAATTTTGAACCATTATGCCTAATTGTACCGAATATTGTATTGTATTGAGAATTCGTCGCATTTACTTGCATATACATGTATATCCATTGAACAGGTCATAGCAGGGAGGCTAGAGCAGAGAATAAAATTTGTTTGCCCGACAAATAGGTACATGTTTACTATAATTTACTGTTTTGTTTAGGTGATGATGATTTTATGAGCCTATTGGCTAGCCGCTTGGCTTTTTCTTTTTCTTTTTGAGATCAGAGGGCCTATATGGCAATTTCGGGATTTTCCCATGGCTCCCGGTGCAGTGGAGGTTATGGCGAAATTTTTCGAAAATTTAGAATGTTAGCCAAATTTTTGAAAATTCTCAGAAACTGAAAGGTTGGAGAATGGAAGCCAGATCGAACGTAGAGTTGATTAATCAAACCACTTTCGACTTTGTTCCTTTTCGGGGACGAAAAGTTTTAAGTGGGGGAGATTGTAACAACCCGGAAATGCGAGCCAGTTTAAAATTTTTATTTTGGCAATTTTAATGAATTTTGAATATTTAAAATGAATTATTTTAAATAATAACGACAAGAAATTTATTTTGAATAGAATTAGAACATGTATATTTATATAGATCGTCGTTAGAATATAAATATTTATTTTAAATTATAGAAAGAATTGAAAATGGCCCTGCAGTTCGATAATTCGATTCCAAACTTCAATTGAATGTACCGGGTGCAAAACAATCCGGATTTTAGTAAAACCAAAAATATTAGAATCTAGTTGAAAATATCTTTCCAACGAATCTGAAAAATCGAAATTTCATAGCGGGAATCAAAAGTTATGCCCAGTTGAAAATTCAAAATAGTCGCTATGTAAATTATACATGGCCCAAAAAGTCAAATTTTGCATACGGATGAATTTGCACTCGAAACCACTTCCATAGAGTTCAAAATGTCATTTAGAACTCCGAAAAGTATAAGCTTCGATATATTCCGATATCCGGAATAGTGGCTATGGGCTGGAATTGTTCGGTTAACAAAACATAGCCCTGAAAAAGTGAAATTTTGCATATGAGCTTAGAATTCGACGAGATAAATTTTTATGGATTTACAATGATAAATCATTGTTGAGTTCCAAATGGCGCGTCGAACGGAGTTAGTATGTGGTCGTGCGAGCTAAAACAGTTCAGGGTAAAACGGGCAGTCATTTTACAAAGGAACATTATTCATACGACCTCAGAATTCGATTTCGTTTTTTTTTCTGGATTCGTATCGTATAAAAATGGTTAAATCCAAAAGGGCATGATTTTTGAAGTTAGCATGTGAGCGTGCGAGAAGAAAAGGTGCGCCAAAATCGCATTTTTAGAGCTTACCTGAGCGTTTTTGTGATTTTTTTTGAATGGTCAAACGAACTCGGAATTCGACGAAACTTGTTTCGTTGGACTCGCCTTCACCTCTACTATCTCGTGCCCGAAATCCGCGGCGATTGGAGATCGTTAGCGTTCAGGCGATACGCGAGAAACTAGCATATAATTACTTTTCCTCCTTTTCTATTTCATAAATTCACTTTTCCTCTTCCTCTTCAAAAACAAAAAAATGGCCTCCACCCTCCCCAAACCCGCTGCCCCTCCTCCCACCGCCACCGCCGCACCCCCTCCTCCTCTTCCCCTCCTCCTCCTCTTCCTCCTCCTATCTCTCCTCTCTCCATTTGCAAACCCTAAGCCCCAAATCACCACCACCCGCCTCCGTGGACCCCACCACCGCACCTCAGCCCCTCCCCCACGTCACTCAGGCCGGCGCCCCCCCTCAGCACCACCCAACTCCGGCCGTGGGCCCTCCGGTCACCAAAAACCCATTTTACACTAATCGTCCGTTTTGCAAATAAGCCCCTGACCGTATTTCGCCAATAACTCCCAAACGGTGCATTTTTGGCCAAAGTCCCTCTAGACCAAAGTTGTAGAGCACAGAATTCTCTTTGATTTGGCTATATGGAAGTCATGTTTTGAAGTTCAGAGCTGCTCGGAAAACGCATGCGAAGTCCGCTGTTCAAAAGCTGAAAAAATCGTGTACTTTTGCGAATTCTGGCGAATTGGAGCATTTTTGGCAAAAAGTCTCTTAGGCGAAAGTTGTCCGGAATGGCGCGTTTAAGTTAGAAAAAAGACGGTGTGAAGATTGAAGCTCGTTTGCAAATTCTGGAACCCGAACAGCGAATCCAGACGTTAGAAAAAAAGTGAGTTTTCTCCGCTTTAAAGTTTCTATGGTTTTTGACGAATGAAGTAGAATAAAAATATGATTTTTATATTATAGGAAGAATAAAAATATGATTTTTATATTATAGGAAGAATAAAAATATGATTTTTATATTATTGGAAGAATAAAAATATGATTTTTATATAGTAGAGATAATAAAAATACAATTTTTATATTATATAGATAGTAAAGATTTGATCTTTACTATATGAACAACGGTATAAAAATAGAATTTTTATCTATATAGTAGTAGTATAAAAATGTGATTTTTATATACATAGCAACAATATAAAAATGTGATTTTTATATATGTAGTGACTACGGGCAGTGAAATTGGCAAAAAGGCGAGCACGACAAAGATTTCTACATAAGAAGAGTCGTGATGTTTGGTTTAGCTAGTCGGTGAGAACTTCTCACTTTAAATTTCCTTTTCTAGTTATAAATATATATTAGGATGCAGACGGTGTTTAGTAGCACCCGACACCATTGTCCACAGACCATGGACTTGTTTGTTTGGTTGTGTAGTTGGTTAGATTATTTGATCTAAATTTGGTTGTTTAGTGAATTGAAATTGGTTTGATTGATGTGTGAATGGCGTGGGCCATCACTAGACCGGGGATAAGGCTAGGCCTTGTCCCGTTTCTAGTATCGTGCCGTTATGCCGCCGAAATTTTCTAAAACAAGTTAGAAAAATAAATATATCATTTTATTTGATAAATGAACTGAATGGAATATTCATAGGTTGAATAAAACAATTTGGTCGTTAAAAATATAATTTTTAACGTGAATGTGAATAAATAAATATTCATTTACAAACCGGACGGATTGTTTATGTACACCTATTTGAAGGACATTGATTGTGACGATAAATTTTACACATCGCCCAACTGCACAAATAAAATATGTGTTTGATTGTTTGAAACCCCACACGGGTATTGGGATAAAATATGACATACACTAATCCCAATAATTAGTTGTATGTCGATCGATTGATTGACAGGCTGCGTTAGATATCTATATTTGATGCTTATATAGTGTAGTGCACTTTGGATGATGGTTGATTATTTATCGTTGCTATTATATACATTTGTCGTATGGAATCCATATAGTTAACGCTATATGGTGATTGATAGTGCCTCATTCCAATTTAGAAAATAAAGAATATTATAAAATAAAGGTTCATGTGTTGACCGTACTCATCCGTTGAGATTAGTCATGTGTTGAACGAAATATTTTAATAATAAAATCTACATCTTTATCTTTATAAAATAAAGGTTCATGTGTTGACCGTACTCATCCGTTGAGATTAGTCATGTGTTGAACGAAATAATTTAACAATAAAATTTACATCTTTATTATATATAGAATTAGAAACTAACTTCTTTATAAAATAAAGGTTCATGTGTTGACCGTACTCATCCGTTGAGATTAGTCATGTGTTGAACGAGATATTTTAATAATAAAATCTACATCTTTATCTTTATAAAATAAAGATTCATGTGTTGACAATACTCATCCGTTGAGATTAGTCATGTGTTGAACGAAATATTTTAACAATAAAATTTACATCATTATTATATATAGAATTAGAAACTAACTTCTTTATAAAATAAAGGTTCATGTGTTGACAGTACTCATCCGTTGAGATTAGTCATGTGTTGAACGAAATATTTTAACAATAAAATTTACATCTTTATTATATATAGAATTAGAAACTAACTTCTTTATAAAATAAAGGTTCATGTGTTGACAGTACTCATTCGTTGAGATTAGTCATGTGTTGGCAAAAATATAGATTCACGTATTGAATAGAATAAATATTCATTTGTTGAATAGAATAACGGAATTATTGAAATATATAAAGTCGTGTTGATTAGAGATGCGCTATTTTGACGCGAACGATATTTATGTCGATTATATTCGTTTTTATAATGAATATTGAAAAGAGATAAAAATCGAATATATATAAAGCAAATTCGAATTGAATTGAATATAGAATAAATTGAAATTTGAGTTGAATTGGAAATGGAAGTTGAAATGTTTTTGAACGAATTTAAAACTATTTATAAAATTCGTTTTAAATAGAAATCGACGAAATATATATTATATATATTATATATATAACATAATGGCCAGAATAGAACGCGTCGCGCCGCGGTAGTTCGTGAATTTTGACCATTTATTTCGAACGGACATTACGGGAGATCCGACCGTCGGATTCTCCTAAAACCGGAACCGTTGGGTTCGTATCAAAAAGAGCTTTCTAACGAATATTAGAAATTTGAAATCTAACGGTTGGATTTGGAATTATATCCAAATCAAATTTGGAAAAGCTCGCTATAAGTGCAGTTCGATGACCGTTGATGGAAATCGACTGTATGGGCCTTGATAAAATTATTAAAAATATCGATAATTTGTGTAAATTCATAAGAAATGATTTGGGAAAAATTGGGATGAAAAACTCCATATTTGAAAGGATAAAAATAGATTTTTATCGAAATGAACTAGTTTTGAACTAAAATTAAACCCGTTTATTTTTAAATAAATAAATTGGATTTGAAACGAGTTTTAAATAGAATTGATTTGTGGGTTTATCGTGAAGGGTTTTTTAAATAACACTTGTTCTTTAACCCGATAATAAATACAACGAGATTTGGGTTTATCGTGAACTGTGTTTTAAAGGACATTAATTCTTTAACCCAGAAAAGGGAGTTTTAATGAATCTGCAATTAGATTGAAATGTGGATTGATAATTTAAATTATCAAATTTGGAAAGTGAGCAAGAATGGAGTATCACCAGTTTTGCTCCAAAGCGATAGTTAAATCTTTAATTAGATTTGAACGTGAAATGGTAATTAATTTTACCGATAACACAGATTATTAGATATGGAGTATTACCAGTTTTGCTTCATGGGATGAATAAGTTGGGATTGGGAAATAAAATAAATAATTACTTCGGTGCGGTTCGCTAATCTCGACTAGTTTGGAAAACCATAATTTGGTTTGAAATGACATCCAAAGGAAGATTAAAGAATAGATTTAAAGAATTTATCTTTGATAAAATTAATGGGAACCTTTCCCTAAGAATTGAAATTTAGAAACTAGCTGTAGGTTAGTGAAGAAGAATGGTTTCCTGGGTATTGATCTGATGTTGGTTTCGGCCTTTGGGGTTAATATTTGGGAAATTGTTCTTTTGCTAATTTGCGGTTAGTGGCTGCTAAATTAGAATGAGGCGTATGTTGTGTTTGTGTAACATTTGTTTTTAATATACGCGGGTTGTTCGGAAAGGCCGGGTTTATACCCATTCTGAATAACCGATTCGACAATAAGTCGAAGATGATGACGGTGGTCGAAGACCGGAAGTCTTCACATCGTTTGGATAATTACTGATGATCCTGATTGGGCTGTACACCCAAGAGGATGGAAATAGTTGGTGGTCGTCCAGACGTACTTGGTGATCGATGGATTTGCGAGGAAAGTGCCTCCGGTTTCGTTCAGACCCAGAACAAACTTGTAAATGGATTGTGTGTCTGACATTGGATTTTATTCTGTGTTGATTGATTTCTGTTAAATATATATTTGTTTGGCGGCGGAGAATTTATTCTCTTGCTTAACGCCTTTCTCTGAGACGTACGAGCTTAGAGGTTATATATCGATAGATATCAATCGCATGGCATGAATTGCCTGTGTGGCACGCTGAGTTGCATGGATCAAGGCTTCTGTTGAAAAGCAAATTCTTGTGGTTGGTGATCAAAGCACGACCTTTGTGGCGTAGCTTTGTGTATAACGTGAATTCGCGAGCCTCACACCTCGGTATGAGTCAAAAACGGGATAAGGACTGCAGGGAGAGCATGACGTTTCTTTCTAGCTTTGGTGGTGTCAGTGACTTACCAGCCCTGACATTTATATACTTTTCACCTACGTGGTTGTTGGATGAGGCGCCTCGATTTTAGGTCTGTAAGGACCGGGAAACGTGTGTTCAGGAATTGCCAATCCTCAAACGTAAGAGAGGACCAACCCTGAAGCATCCAGGGGTTACCCAGAGTGTGTAGTCCCGAGGCATTTGCTAGATTGTCTCGAAGCGGAGAGGAGCTTGCCCCTTGCCTCGACTGATGACGGAAATCCAATTTCCAATACGTGTATTTCGGCTTTATTTGTAGAGCCTAGTATGGCGACATAGTAGCATGGGATGCTATGCCGTCTATGATTGATATTTATGATTGAAATTGTTTTGACACTATACACTTATTATAGTATCAAATGATTTATTTTTAAACATACCAAGCATATTTGGCTGTTATAAGGTAAAACCCTATCCTCCGGCTTGCGTTGCATTGTGTGATGGGACCTGGGTCTTATAATAGCTTCATTTTTCGAAAAAGCATTGCGCTGTTTATTCTATGCACTGGTATTCTTGGGAGGAAACCCGTTCCGTGTTATACGGCGTGGTCCCTTGAATTACTCTCTTTTAAAGTAAAGCTTTAAATAACTGTTTTAGTTCTCACACCAGTCACATGACTGAGCTGGAGTTTATTGTTTTAACCTAAACTCTGGGTGCCCTTATTTTCGACACGGGCAGCTAGTAGTTTTGGTTTTGTAGATTTATATTCACAGGATCCTGATCTACAGCTGGAATGATATCCGGAAAGCTCTGTATCCGTATATCACCTTCAGTTGTGCTTTGTACTATTTTCCGCTGCTATGTAATTTATTGTAATCTCTGATATTTATCGAATGTAATTTATTCATTCAGACTCTGTATATTCTTGTATCTGATGGAATTGTTGTAATTAACAATGAAATGTTCTTCCGTCTGCGTTTCAATTTGTCATGTTCTCAAAACGATCAGGGGTTTCGAACAGTCTAGATCGGTTTAACGACTGATTCGGATCGAGCGAAATTCCAGGCCGTCACAGATAGGGATTACCAAACACTTGAATACGATAAACCGACACAGTATGTTTTGAAAGAGGGTAAATGAGATAGTTTTACCCAAAATATATTTTGATATAAAAGAAGGGCAAATGTTCGAATTATTATCATATATTGGATGTGTTGGTTGATTATTATTGAAATGGTTATATAAATAACCAATTTGAGCTCGTATAATATAAAAGCAAATTAATTAAATCTGAATTAAATCAGAATTGGAGTTAAAATTCTGAAAAACTGGGAAAAAGTGTTGTAAGTGGATTTGAGTTAAGTATTAGAAAATTTTAAAATCCTGGGGGAATTTTAAATTGTTTAGAAGTATCGTGAATGATATTTTGAAAAAGATTTCGAAATTAAAGTGTTTAATATGGTTTTGAAAGTGATATAGTGTTGAAATCACTTCAGTATCTGGGAAATAACTCTGAAGATGCTGGCCACATCATCAATGTTCATTTTCGAGTCCTAAGTGATGGATTACTACCAAAGATTGTGTGTTGAATTGTTTTGAGAAAACAAGTGGTTTTGAATCTCGAAAAGGAAATATTTGATTTTTGTGAAAAGCAAAGTTATTTAAACTCCCAGGAAAAGATCGTCTGAATTAAAAACAAATTAAAAAAAAATTGTGAAAGCAAATATGAATTGAAACCGATCAACCGGGAATTGAATTGGAATATGATACATCAAGTAGAATAAGATTTTGAATGGTGTGATAGGAATCTGAAATGGTACTGGATCGATGAGTTAGAAGTTAGGAATCAAGAATGGACTTTGGTTTGAAATGGAATTTGGATTGGATACGGGAATGATTTGGCTTTGAGGATAAAATGGAAATTTTGTTGGGAATACATTTGTATATGCTGACAGGACAGCAGATGGAAATGATGTAAGTGATATGCCCGGCAAAAAGGTACATATTTAAGTTTCCATATGAGGTTTTATGTGCCGAATCGGCAAGCCGCTTGGATTTTTGATTTTCTTTTTGAAATGAAAGGGCCTAGAGAGGTGAGTTGGAATTTGACTATCGACCGGTACAAAGGAGGTGCAGGCGAAATTTTTCAGAAATTCCAGGTGTTAGAAAATTTTCAGAATTTTAGAAAATTTTCATTAATCGAAATTAATTAAATATTTAATTGAAATAAATTGATTCAGTGACACTGGAGTTAAAGAAGTGAACAAATAAATTTTTTACCTAGTGAATAGGGTCGATCTTCTACCTTAGCAATTTCGAGGATGAAATTATTTTTAAGGGGGGAAGAATGTAACGACCCGCATTTTTCAACGATATAATTAATTTATTTAATTATTTAAATAATGTCTGGTTATTTAAAATGACCAGAATTTAATAATATTGAATATTTAATTAATATAATAATATAATAATATATTTAATTTCTAAAATAGTCAGAAATAGTGGAATTCACAAAATGGTGTGAATTGAATCATCAGTGATATTTAATTCAGTTTAAAATTGAATTAGAATAACGAATATATTATTCGAACGGCGGTTTGAACGTATAATTATAATCGAGCTCGAAATGGCACTGCAGTTCGCTATTTGGCGATTTGAACTTCAGCTGAATGTACAGGGTCCATTTTAAATCGGATTTCTGTGAAATAAGAAACGCTAGAAGCTGATGAAGTATATTTTTCTAGTCGAAGAGAAAATTCGAGATTTCGTCGTGTGGATTTTTAGATATGTCCAAATAAAAATTTAGAAAAGTCGCTATGGATTTCCTTTATATTTTATATCGATTTATTTGTATTTTAAAATGGATTTTTAAATATAAATCGAATATCGATGTAATACTGGATTTAAAATATCGAGTTATAAATCCCAGTGTAGCAGTATTATATTCTACTGTGAATATAGACGATAATATTTATTTTTAAACATTTAATTTAATTATATTTAAATATATTTATATATTTAAAAGGGCTATTTAGAGCTTTAAAAATAGCCAGTTTTGCAAACGACCTCAGAATTCGATGAAACTAATTTTGTTGGATTCGTAATATCAAATTATTGTTAGATTTCAATTTCCGTGATTTTTGGGGTCAGTGTCTGGTCGTATGGGATTTTAATGTGAAAAATAGTCAATTTTCTGATTTTAAAAATACGCTGTGTGAGCAAACGAAGTCGAAATTCGACGAAACCAGTTTCATTGGGTCCGCAATGTCAAACTGTAGTTGCATGTCCGTTTACATGATTTTTCGGTATTATAGGTGAGCACAGGGATTTTTAAACAGAGTATACAAACAACGATAGCTTAAAATAAATATAAAAATTCAAATAAAAAATATATTTTATCATACTATAAATAATCCTAGCATCCTCCTAACCCTAAACCTCACTTTCTGTCTTCAATATCTGCGCCGCCACCATTCAATAAAAACTACAGCAGAAACCCTCTTTCAAAAATCAATATAAATTCAACGAAAAATCAATAAATCAAAATACAAGTGTTTTTGAGCACCTACAGTGATATCCTTTAGTTTCACACAAGTTTTATACCGTTCGACGCTTGTTCTGAAGTTGGGTTTTTCCATCAGCAATTCTAGGGTTGGATTTTTCGTAAGTTGTAAGCATCGATGGAGGGATTCGAGTGTATAATGATGTTTATAAGGGAGTTTGGCATCATTTCTGAAATTTTCGGATTTTTTTGAGTAAATTTTTTTCAATCGTTTTACTGTGCTGACGCTGAAGCCTGGAGATGCGTCATGGCAGATGGGTTACGAGTTATGCTTGAGTGGTATGGAGGTGAAGCTCATTTGAAAAGAGGAATTTTGGTGAAATTAGTATGATTTTAAGTGAAGTGGTTAAGGAGGTTTTGGAATTGAAAGGATCGAAAATGCGTGCTGTGATTGGGAACGATGGTTTCTGTTGCATTGTAGAAGAAGAAGACTTCGGGTCTGGGGGGTTTGAACAGGGATATGGGCCAAGAAATTGAGGGTAAGCCCAAAGCAATTATAAAAGGAAATTTAAGTTTTATATAATAATAATTAGTATATAAACTTATAAACGTGATAACTCTACCATACGGTATCAGAATTGGACAAAACTGGATCCGTCGGGATCGTATGGATGGTGTCTACGCCATGGAACTGACCAGGAGTTAATTTGAGCTCGTTTGGATTTATGGTGGAATTTAACACCTGAATCAAATCAATGACCAATTATCGTTATTTAACGGTCACTGACCAATGTGAGTAACTCTCACTAACTCTGATCAATTTATATTGCTATAAAGTATTTTTAGAATTTAAATTATTGGTTGATTTGCTGTGTGTTGGTTGTTTGGTTGGACTGCTAGTCAGTTGATTGAAAATATCGATAACGGTATGTATAGAAATCGTTAATCGAATACTGATTTTGTTCATTAGAATATTATATATTTGTGTTATTTATGTTGTCTGACATCTGTGGATGCAGGGAAACAGGTTGGAGGAACCCAACTGGGTTCCTCAACATTTATTTTGTTGTTTTTCATATATTGTGTTATGTTGTGATATGAAATCAAAAGATTGTGTAAAAAGAAAATATTTACTTAGAAAATAAATAGATTAAAAAGAAATATTTAATTGTTAATCAAATAGATAAAATTGAAAATGGAGATATTTGTAAACTGTTTACAAATAGAATCGAAAGGGGGTTTAGTTTGTAAATAATTTATAAAAAGAAATACTGGAAAGGTGACTAGAATTACAGAAAAGGAGAATTTTACATTTGAAGGATTTAGACCCGTGCTTCGCAAACGGGTATAACGTGTTATGAATTTAAAGCAAGGTTTTAAAATAGAATCCATTCCGACCAATAGATTAAGAAGATAAATTTATAAATAATATTTTATAAAGTAAGTAAGATGTTTATCATTGTATAAATAGGATATATAAGTCAAGACTTATATAGAGAAGTAAAAGTCGATTTCAACATCGATATTTGAAAACTGAATAAACCTAGAGTTAATTAGATAGAGTTAATCAAATTAGAATTAATTGAATATTAGTATTCAATTAGAGTTGATCGAATATAGTTATTTGAGATAGAGTTAGTCAACATAGTTATTTAGGATATGTTGCCATTGCGTACGACTACTAGCGAAATTCGCAGGGCTGCAAATAGCCTACGGCGGTCGGATGTTTCCTGAGAGAATCAGGCGTAACCATTATGATTGCTGCGGTCTAGAGTCAAGCGAATGGCATTAAATAGATTATTAGTTAATCGGTAGGAGTTAAATAAGTCGAGTTTGAGTTAATCGATCATAGTAAATCAGTAGAGTAAAATCGGTAAGAGTCAACCAGTTAGAGTTAATCAGTTAGAATTAACCAGTTATGGTTAATCAATTAGAGTTAATCGATTGGAGTTAAATCAAATTAGAGTTATACAACTGGAGTTAATCAAGTTGAATTAGTCGAGTAGTAGTAAATTAAATAGAGTTAGTCAAAAGAAATTTATCGAATATCACTTATTCGAAGAAGGAAGTTATCGAATATAGTTTACTCGAGAAGAGTAATCGAATATAGTTCATTTAGAGTGAGTTAAATCGAATATAGTTTATTCGAATAGAGTAAAAGGGGTTAATCGTGTACAGTTTATTTGAAAGAAGTAAGTTGATAGGAGTTAATTGATAAGAGTTAATTGATTAAGGTTAATTCAATAGAGTTAATCAAATAGAGTTAATAGAATATAGTTAACCGAATAGTGTAATGGAATAGAGTTAATCGAATATAGTTTATTCGAAGGAGGGAGTTACATAAGGAAGTTGGTTAAAAGATTAAAGGGTGAACTTTGTCTATTTCGCGGTTAGAAAGGTTGTTCAGTTAATGTCTGAGAGGTAATTATACCCCAACTTGATTGACTTCAGTTTTAACTAAGAAGTAGTTAAGGTTCGATAGTGAAAGTGGGTTAAGAAGTTGAGTTAATAACCGTGATGGGTTAAATTGGCTTAGGGATGTTTATTTTAAACATCTGTAGAAATAAAATGTATAAATTTTGGAAATATTTTCCAAATGTAATCAGAGACATTTTCTAATCACAGAAAATGAAATGTTGATGAGAAAGAATAGTGGAATGACAGTGATATGTGAAACAAAGATGGAAATGTTTCCATGATTGATGATGTATATTTTCTAAATTTAGAAAATAAGATTTTACAAATAGATAGAAATGGGGAGATGGATAAATTAAAGATAATTTTATAGAAAGAGATAAATGTGGAATGTTGATTGATCGATAGAATTTCCATCTGGAAATAATATCGTTGGTTGCACATTGTTTTTCTTTGATAGTTAAATCACCAACTATCGAAGTTTTTGACCATTTATCGTCGTTGATATAGAGAGACCGGGATCAGATATATTATCTGAAAACCACTCTGTATGAACGTTAGCGTTGCGATCAAATATGATAAATTGAAGACGGAGTTATACAAGGGCTATCCTGTTTATAGAATAGTGCCTTCGGTTTGTCCAGTCCCAGGACAACGTGAATGGACGAATGTCCGACAGAGTATATCTAACAGATCGCGAAAGTTGATATCTTCAAACGTACTTACGTTTGGTGGCGGAGGAATTCGTTTCTCTTAGCTTCCTACCCGTGGTATTTTTGATGAAATCAATTTGTGATTTGGCGGGTATGACGATGTGGCATTCAAAGAGAATGGTGGTCAAGTGTTTCAAAAGATACGTAATGACCTCAAGCCTCATCAACCGAGAAATGACAGAAATCGGGTAGGCAGCATGGCTAAGTGGGTCGCTCCCATTAGAGTGTATATCACCTATCTAGAGAAAATCCATTTCGTTCTATTGTCTATTTCGATGCTGTCCCTTTTAGGGAAGACGGTGGGTAGCTCCCAACCGTTGGTGATATACATTCGATACAGTCAAGAGAAATGAGTGGTCGGTCATGTGTGGGCCAGATTGCAAGACGTTCTTGTTGAACCTAGTGTATTCGTCTCTAGAGATACACTATCGACAGGTGGTCCCATACCTTGTCATAGTTGGAATCAAATATCCAATAAGCCACTGCGTTTTTGTTTGTATACTGTATATGTGGAACGCGGGATGCAAGCGTTCTGCTAGATTCTAATTACTTGTGATTAGACATTATTATAATATCAGAGAAGTATTGATTTTCAAAACTGTTTGGATTATCGTAAGGTAAAAACCATCCATGTTTATGTGTGGATCGGTCTTACGATTATCTTTTCTTTTGAAAAGGATTTTGAAAAGTTAAACCGATGATTTGAGTTTACTCACACCAGTCCCATGACTGACCCAAAGTTTATTTTTGTTTTGTTTTCCTTAAACTCTTGGGTGCCCAAATTTGTACGGGCAGTCAAGTAGTTCGGGTCTTTACAGATATACGTGGAGGAGCTTGAAGCAGGAGGCTTCAGGATTATATAGCTACTGTTATTTCCGCTGTATGTAAGAGATGTACTCTGATACTGTTATTGTTTATATGTACACTGTTTTATTGCAAAGTTATGTCATGTATTATATTTTATTCGTTCCGCTGTGAGATTCGTGTTTACTCTGGTTTTGTTCTTCTTCTTCTTCTATTCTAATTTTCTATCTTATCTATTCTCACCCTCTAACTTCTTTCTATTAATGATCAGGTATTTTCGATGTTCGAATAGTCAACATGGCAGTTTTGTGTTGATGTTCGGAGTCGGAAACCTCGGGTCGTTACAGCGGTATCGGAGCTGAAGGTTAAGTGATTACCTTGGCTCTATGGCGTGACTCGGTAGAGATGGGGTTAGTAATACCCTAGATTGAGGTTGAGTGTATATATATGAGTGAATGTATTTGTAGATTGAATAAAAATGATTTTATATTATGGAGATTTATTGGTTGAGTGGTCTGAGAATTCTAGTCGATCAGTTTGATCCACTGTATCGTAGGGATTACTAAACACTTGAATACGATAAACCGACACAGTATGTTTTGAAAGAGGGTAAATAAGATAGTTTTACCCAAAATATATTTTGAAATAAAAGACGGGCATATGTTGGAATTATTATCATATATTGCATGTGTTGGTTGATTATTATTGAAATGGTTATATAAATAACCAATTTGAGCTCGTATAATATAAAAGCAGATTAATTAAATCTTAATTAAATCAGAATTGGAATTAAAATTCTGAAAAACTGGGAAAAAGTGTTGTAAGTGGATTTGAGTTAAGTATAAGAAAATTTTAAAATCCTAGGGGAATTTAAAATTGTTTAGAAGTATCGTGAATGATATTTTGAAAAAGATTTCAAAATGAAAGTGTTTAATATGGTTTTGAAAGTGATATAGTATTGAACTCACTTCAGTAGCGGGGAAATAACTCTGATGATGCTGGCCACATCATCAATGTTCATTTTTGAGTCCTGAGTGATGGATTACTACCAAAGATTGTGTGTTGAATTGTTTTGAGAAAACAAGTGGTTTTGAATCTCGAAAAGAAAATATTTGATTTTTGTGAAAAGCAAAATTATTTAAACTCCTAGGAAAAGATCGTCTGAATTAAAAACAAATTAAAAAAAATTGTGGAAGAAAATATGAATTGAAACCGATCAACTGGGAATTGAATTGGAATATGATACATCAAGTAGAATAAGATTTTGAATTGTGTGGTAGGAATCTGAAATGGTACTAGATCGATGAGTTAGGAGTTGGGAATCAAGAATGGACTTTGGTTTGAAATGGAATTTGGATTGGATACGGGAATGATTTGGCTTTGAGGATAAAATGGAAATTTTGTTCGGAATGCTTTTGTATATGTTGACAGGATAGCAGATGGAAATGATATAAGTGATATGCCCGGCAAAAAGGTACATATTTAAGTTTCCATATGAGGTTTTATGTGCCGAATCGGCAAGCTGCTTGGCTTTTTGATTTCCTTTTTGAAAGGAAAGGGCCTAGAGAGGCGAGTTGGAATTTGACCTATCGACCGGTACAAAGGAGGTGCTGGCGAAATTTTTCAGAAATTCCAGGTGTTAGAAAATTTTCGTTAATCGAAATTAATTAAATATTTAATTGAAATAAATTGATTCAGTGACACTGGAGTTAAAGAAGTGAACAAATAAATTTTTACCTAGTGAATAGGGTCGGTCTTCTACTTAGCAATTTCGAGGACGAAATTATTTTTAAGGGGGGAAAAATGTAACGACCCACATTTTTCAGCGATATAATTAATTTATTTAATTATTTAAATAATGTTTGGTTATTTAAAATGACCAGAATTTAATAATATTGAATATTTAATTAATATTATAATATAATAATATATTTAATTTCTGAAATAGTCAGAAATAGTGGAATTCACAAAATGGTGTGAATTGAATCATTAGTGATATTTAATTCAGTTTAAAATTGAATTAGAATAACGAATATATTATTCGAATGACAGTTTGAATGTATAATTATAATATAATTATAATCGAGCTCGAAATGGCGCTGCAGTTCGCTATTTGGCGATTTGAACTTCAGCTGAATGTACAGGGTCCATTTTAAATCGGATTTCTGTGAAATAAGAAACGCTAAGAGCTGATGAAGTATATTTTTCTAGTCGAAGAGAAAAATCGAGATTTCGTTGTGTGGATTTTTAGATATGTCCAAATCAAATTTTAGAAAAGTCGCTATGGAATTCCTTTATATTTTATATTGATTTATTTGTATTTTAAAATGGACTTTTAAATATAAATCGAATATCGATGTAATACTGGATCTGAAATATCGAGTTATAAATCCCAGTGTAGCAGTATGATATTTTACTATGAATATAGACGTTAATATTTATTTTTAAACATTTAATTTAATTATATTCAAATATATTTATATATTTAAAAGGGCTATTTAGAGCTTTAAAAATAGTCAGTTTTGCAAACGACCTCAGAATTCGATGAAACTAATTTTGTTGGATTTGTAATGTCAAATTATTGTTAGACTTCAATTTCCGTGATTTTTGGGGACAGTGTCTGGTCGTATGGGATTTTAATGTGAAAAACAGTCAATTTTCTGACTTTAAAAATATTTTGTGTGAGCAAACGAAGTCGGAATTCGATGAAACCAGTTTCATTAGGTCCGCAATGTCAAACTGTAGCTGCATGTCCGTTTACATGATTTTTGGGTATTGTAGGTGAGCACAGGGATTTTTAAATAGAGTATACAAACAACGATAACTTAAAATAAATATAAAAAATCGAATAAAAACATATTTTATCATACTATAAATAATCCAAACATCCTCCTAACCCCAACCCTCACTTTCTCTCTTCAATATCTGCGCCGCCACCACTCAATAAAAACTACAGCAGAAAACCTCTTTCAAAAATCAATATAAATTCAACGAAAAATCAATAAATCAAAATACAAGTGTTTTTGAGCTCCTGCAGTGATATCCTTTATTTTCACAGTTTTTATACCGTTCGACGCTTGTTCTGAAGTTGGGTTTTTCCATCAGCAATTCTAGGGTTGGATTTTTCGTAAGCTGTAAGCATCGATGGAGGGATACGAGTGTATACTGATGTTTATAAGGGAGTTTGGCATCTTTTTTGAAATTTTCGGATTTTTTTGAGTTAATTTTGTTCAATCGTTTTACTGTGTTGACGCTGAAGCCTGGAGACGCGTCGTGGCAGATGGCTTGCGAGTTATGCTTGAGTGGTATGGAGGTGAAGCTCATTTGAAAAGAGGAATTTTGGTGAAATTAGTATGATTTTAAGTGTAGTGGTTAAGGAGGTTTTGGAATTGAAAGGATCGAAAATGGGTGTTGTGATTGGGAACGACGGGTTCTGTTGCATTGTAGAAGAAGAAGACTTCGGGTCTAGGGGGTTTGAACAGGGATATGGGCCAAGAAATTGAGGATAAGCCCAAAGCAATTATAAAAGGCAAGTTAAGTTTTATATAATAATAATTAGTATATAAACTTATAAACGCGATAACTCTTCCATACGGTATCAGAATTGGACAAAACTGGATCCGTCGGGATCGTATGGACGGTGGCTACGCCTTGGAACTGATCGGGTGTGAATTTGAGCTCGTTTGGATTTATGGTGGAATTTAACGCCTGAATTAAATCAATGACTGTTTGCGAACAAATTATACAATTGTAAACAACTGTAAAATCCGTTCGGCTTTCCTAAACAAGAAGATTGTTGTAGAGGGTGTCGAACTCTGGGAGCAAAAATATTTTAATTAATAAATCCAATCAAGTTATTCCAAGATTTTGATTGATTGAAAACACAGAAAATAACAGCAATTAAATAAAGAAGAGAGATTTATCTAATAAGAGAAAGCAATTAGGGGATAATGACATAGATTAGATTCACACTCGTCAATAGCCAGCAAATAAATATAGATCTAATTCATGTTTCTGTCACAAACACGAATCAACGATAAATAGATTCTTAGAAACAAATAAGTAAATAACGACAAGCATAGCCTATGCAGGAGCTGAGCTCTTAAACAACCATAGACTATCAGGACAGATTCACAAATTAATTTCTAAAAACCTAAAATTAGATCTAAATCTGATAATTGTTAGATCGAACATGTATATACCCTGTGAAGGAGCATAGCTCTTAAACGACACAGAATATGAAGGTTCATATCTAACCCTTGATTCAGATCTAGATCTACATATATAAAGTCCTCATCTATTGGCTATGTGATTCATGCTGAATCATATCTATTAGCGTCATCACCCCCTAATCAAAGGGAATTAGCTAGACATAGCTAAAGAAGAAGAAAAACAGAAATTAAATAACATGAACATAAATAAAACTAAACTAAATAGAACAGAGGAAGAAGAGTTTTATTCCAAGAGAAAGATTACATAATAAAACTAAGTGTGTTTTACAATGAATGAGATAGAGTGTATTTGTAGCTGATATGACAAAGGCTACTTCGCAAATTCCATAATGTGGGACTAAAGAATTAGCCCAACTAACACATAAGCTAGTGTGAACGCAGCTGTAGAGTGAGAGGCCTTGCAAACGAGCTAATGTGAACGCAATATGAGTCTTTATTGAGCCAAATCTACCCAACTGAACTCTATTTGCAACCGTTCTTCAAGCTTTAAACTCTTCAAGCTTTAGTAATTTCAACTTCACTCTTTTCAAGCAAATTCTTCATGCTTTATCCATCAAATGCTCTAAAACAAGCTTTTTATCAACAATCTGAAAACACAGCCATAAATACACAATATTAATTATTTTAAATAGAAAACTAGATAAATAAGCGGATAAAATATACACATTTACGTGTATATCAAATACCCCAACACTTATCTTTTTATTCGTCCTCGAATAAACTAAACTAAGATATGTTACACTTTCGTAGGAACACGATTGCATTTAGCGTATGCAACAAGCCGTTAAACCTCTGGGTGTCCCCAGTAGGACGAGTGTTGTCTCGTGAGGGTTTTCAGCGGATACTACCCACAAAATCCAAAGCGTCTTATGTATGCGGATTAATCAAACAATATATTTAAGGTCTTTCATATTCCAAGGATTTCACCTAACTTCAATAATAACGGTTTAGCCTCAAATTGTCCATCCCATAATTAGTGCAAAAATGAATAAAAAATTTCAAGTTGAATCGTAATTCCTTGATAACACTGTAATTGTCTTGAAGGTTAAGAGCGTGGTGTCAACCAAAGTTCTACACATCGACAATGTGCACCCAATCATTTATTCAATTTTTTTTTTTGAATAATTTTGCTCCAGTGTAACTGTAATGTATTGGATATGAGTTATGCATAGATGAAGGAAAATTTTGTAAGTTCTAAAAATACTCTAGATAAGAGGGCAAGTGTATTAGTTGAATTTCAAGCTACAAAAGATAAAGTAATACTAAGGCACATATGGACGTTTTGTTTCCTTTCATCTCCTCAACTACAATCCTTGCTTCTAAGTACGGTATGATGGATATGGATGGAATGGAAATGGATGCATCATAGTCAAGAATGATGAAGACTATTGTATTCAGAGAGACTCACTCTTTATTTATTTTTCTTTTTATTTTATTTATTTTTCTTTCTTCTTCTTCTTTTTTTTATTTTTTTTTTATTTTTGCATGATGAATGATGAATGGAGATGGAATGAAATGATGCCGTACATTATTTCATTTGATTCCTCCTCTACTAAACCAATACTTCATGAAAGGAAAGTTTTGTGTCCTAGTTACTTTACATCTATAACCCAAATTCAACACACAAGTCTGGATTAATGTTATACAAAAAGATGAAAGGAATAATAAGCAAAGTTTCGTAAGATAGATAACCCATATAAAATAAGATGTGGTATATGGTTATCCTACCTTAAAACAAGTACGGAGTGGGTGGTGTAATATTGGTATAAAAAGTGACGTTTTTGACCTTTAAACAAAGGTTCTTGAGTATACCAATATAAGATAAACTTGTCGAAACATGGATGTAAATCGACTAAAACTTGGGTTTGAATAATGTGGGGTATCGAAGAAGAACGCTACAATGAGTCATTTCTCCTTAATTGGGCCAAGTGGATTTTAGAACTTACGATTTTGAAAATTTGAGTGAAAAGAAAATATTATGCATGAAAACGAACTCAGAAAATCTAATCAAATGTAAGTGCAAAATCATTATTATTTGATTTTTTTTTGATTTTTTTTACTTGCACATTCTAACATGTATAACAAAGGTTGACACGCTTACTCCAGAACACGACTAACGTCTGCACAGTCTCAAGCTAGCATCTTAGAAAGACACATTACGATTCAATGAATAAATAATGTTCATTCCCATCACCCAACAATTCAACTTATCAAACAAGAACCAAGGTGTTATTTATGAATTTTAAGTTAATCCTTGTTCAATGAATGACCTACTTCATAAAATTTGATTGCTGATGTAATGTGAATTCCCCCCACACTTGAGTGTGACTGTGTCCTCACAGTCGTTAATCAGACATATCTTAGTGAAAGGAAAAATAAAATAAGAGGCTATTTACATATGTACAAAAGAGGGTTAGTGCGTCTTACCGAATGTACTGTGGCTCATGGAGGACCATGAGCTCTTCCTCTTGGTTGGGTATTGGTTCCAAGTAAGGTTTAAGGCGTTGACCATTGACCTTAAAGGATGATCCATTGGTTGGATTCACAATTTCTACCGCAGCATATGGAAAAACAGTCCGTACAGTGTAAGGTCCTGTCCATCTAGATTTTAACTTACTCGGAAATAAATGCAGTTTTGAGTCATACAACAGAACTTTTTGACCTGGCATGAAAGTTTTACGTAAAATTGATTTATCATGAAAAACTTTTATTCTGTCCTTGTAAATTCGTTCATTTTCATAGGCATCATTTTGAATTTCATCAAGTTCATTAAGTTGAAGCTTCCTATGTTCACCTGCTTGCTCTAAATCAAGATTTAAAGGTTTTATTGCCCATAACGCCCTATGTTCTAGTTCAACTGGCAAGTGACATGGCTTACCAAAAATCAACCGATAAGGGGACATACCCAAGTTTGTTTTAAAAGCAGTGCGGTAAGCGCAAAGAGCGTCGGTTAACTTTTGGGACCAATCTTTACGATTTCAATTCACAGTTTTCTCAAGGATTTGTTTAATCTGCCTATTCGATACTTCAACTTGCCCACAAGTTTGAGGATGGTAAGGAGTGGATAACTTGTGGGTTATCGAATACTTTCTCATGAGGGCTTCAAAAGAACGATTGCAGAAGTGTGTTCCATTATCACTGATTATTGTGCGAGGTGTGCCAAACCTAGAGAAGATATTTTCTTTCAAGAAGCGCACAACAACCTTGTTATCGTTTGTTTTGCATGGAACATCTTCGACCCATTTGGAAACATAATCAACAGCTAAGAGAATGTAAAGATTCCCAAAAGAATTAGGGAAGGGTCCCATGAAGTCTATACCCCACACATCAAAAATTTCGACCTCTAAAATGGGGTTTAGGGGCATCATATTCCATTTAGAAAATTTCCCTAAGAATTGACATCGATCACAAGTTTTGCAAAATTCGTACGCGTCTTTGAAAAGGTTGGGCCAGTAGAAACCCGATTGGAGAACCTTTTCGGCTGTCTTTTTGGGACCGAAGTGACCACCACAGGCTTGGTCATGACAGAAAGAGAGGACACTGTGAGTTTCAGTGTCGGGAACACGCCTTCGAATGATTTGGTCGGGACAATATTTGAAAAGATAGGGGTCGTCCCAATAAAAATGTTTCACTTGGGAAAAGAATTTGTGTTTATCCTGCTTAGACCAAAAAGAAGGCATCTTCTTGGTGACTAAGTAGTTGACAATGTTAGCAAACAAAGGATCAGTGGATAGAGAAAACAGCTGTTCATCAGGGAAATTCTCGTTGATCGAAAGAGAAGAGACGGGGCGTTTGGAAGACGAGACAAGTGGTCCGCAATAACGTTGTCAGATCCTTTTTTATCCTTAATGTTAAGGTCAAATTCTTGAAGTAGAAGGATCCATCGAATGAGACGAGCCTTAGGATCCTTTTTAGAGAAAAGATACCTAAGTGCGGAATGATCGGTATAAACCGTGATGTGTGAGCCAACTAGATAAGGCCTGAATTTTTCTAGAGCAAAAACAACAGCCAAAAGTTCTTTTTCAGTGGTCTTATAATTGATTTGGGCATCATTCAAAGTCTTACTCGCATAGTAAATGACATGAAGAATCTTATCGATACGTTGTCCTAGGACAGCGCCAACAGCGAAATTCGAGGCATCACACATGATTTCAAAAGGCATCTTCCAGTTGGGAGAGCAGATGATCGGAGCAGATACAAGTTCATTTTTAAGATGCTCAAAAGATGAAATGCAATCAGAATTGAAGTCGAAAGGAACATCCTTACCAAGAAGATTGGTCAAAGGTCGAGTGATTTTGCTAAAATCTTTTATAAAGCGACGGTAAAAAACAGCATGACCTAAAAAGGATCGGATGTCCTTAACAGATTTGGGAATGGGAAGATTCGAGATAACTTCGATTTTAGGTTTGTCTACTTCAATTCCTTTATTAGAGATGACATGTCCTAAAACAATGCCATTTTTGACCATGAAGTGACACTTTTCCCAATTAAGAGTTAAGTGTTTATCCTTGCAATGGTTAAGAACAAGATCAAGATGATGTAAACACTCAGAGTAAGAATCACCAAATATGAAAAAATCATCCATGAAAACTTCCAAAAATCGCTCGATCATATCATAAAAAATGTTAATCATGCACCTCTGAAAGGTTGCAGGTGCATTACAGAGACCAAAAGGCATACGTCGGTACGTCAATGTACCAAACGGACAAGTGAAAGTGGTTTTCTCTTGGTCCTCAAGAGCGATAGGGATTTGATTATAGCCCGAGTACCCGTCATGGAAACAATAGTACTCATGACCAGCTAGTCGTTCTAACATTTGATCGATAAATGGCAGAGGGAAATGATCCTTACGTGTTGCAGCGTTAAGTTTCCTATAGTCAATGCAAACACGCCGACCGGTCTGGGTGCAGGTTGGGATAAGCTCGTTAGCTTCATTTTGGATCACGGTAATCCCTGATTGCTTAGGTACGACATGAATCGGACTAACCCATTGACTATCAGAAATTGGATAGATGATTCCATTGTCAAGGCATTTAAGGATTTCAGCACGAACTGCTTCTTTCATGATGGGGTTTAGTCGACGCTGGGAATCCCGAGTGGGTTTGGCATCATCTATAAGGTGGATTCGATGTTGGACAATCGAAGGACTAATCCCCTTAATATCAGCCATGGACCAACCAAGTGCTTCCTTATTTTTCTTAAGGATGGGAAGGAGAAATTGTTCCTACCCTAAAGTAAGGTCAGAAGCGATAATGACAGGAAAAGTTTCATTGTCTCCTAAGTAAGCGTACTTAAGATAACTAGGCAGCACTTTGAGGTTAGATTTTGGGGACGACTCAACCGAAGAAATTGGTTGAGGGATAGACTCATTTGTGAGAGGCTCGACAGGAATCGAATCAGAGACATTTTCAGGAGTATCTTGAACCAAAGTTTCATAATTTGATTCAATTTTGTTATTCGGATGGTCGAGCTCAGATTCATTATCGTGGACAGCATGGATTTCAGAAAATTGGTCCACATAAGAGTTAGGGGAGTTTTCGGTTCTAAAGATGTTTAGCTCGACAGTCATGTTACCGAAAGAAAGTTTCATAGACTCATTTCTACAGTTGATAAGAGAATTAGATGTTGCTAAGAAGGGTCATCCTAGAATCAAAGGGATCTGGTTTGCAGGATGGCTTACCTGTTGAGTTTCTAAGACAATGAAATCAACGGGAAAGATTAATTCGCCAATTTTGATCAACACGTCCTCGATTTCTCCCATAGGTTTCTTAATTGATCGGTCAGCAAGCTGAAGGGTAACCTTGGTGGGTTTCAATTCTCCTAGCCCTAATTGGCGATAGACGGAATATGGAAGCAAGTTAACACTAGCACATAAGTCTAGCAGGCATCTATCGATTTTCTTGTCCCCAATAGTACATGATATTGTGGGGGCAGCCAGGATCTTTGTATTTCACTGGCATTGATTGGGACAAGACTTCGCTTAGAGTTGCAGCTAGAAATACTTTCTTAGGTACATGTGTATGACGTTTTTGAGTGCACAAATCTTTTAGAAATTTCGCGTACAGTGGAACTTGTTGAATAATATCTAAAAGATGAATGTTCACTTTAACTTGCTTAAATATTTCAAGGGTCTTTTCTAGTTGATCCGTCATTTTTCTAGGTTGGAGTCTATGAGGAAATGGAGCAAACAACTCAGTAGGTTGGGCTACTTGAGTTTGAGGATGGTCCTTGTCAGAAATTGGCTCAATGTTTTGTTCTGAGTTGGTCGAATCTTCGATAGGGTTTGGAAGATCGTCCAGTAAAGCATTTGGGTTGACCACATGGTTGTCAATCTTTTTGCCAGATCTAAGAGTCGTGACCGCATTCAAGTGACTAACGTTTGAATCTTGAATGATGTGAATTTGGTTAGAGTTAGGATTTTGATGGTTGGGGTTTGGAATGGGTTGACTCGGGAAAGTGCCTCTTTCCCGTTCGCTTACGGAAGTGGCTAACTGACTCATTTGCATTTCAAGTTTAGCGATCGATTGACTCGTGTTTTGCATGTGCGAAGTCAATAAATTTTGAAGATTGGTATTTGATTGGAGATTTTGAGTTGTCGCTTTAGTCAATTCTTCGAGAGTTTTCTCAAGTGATGTCAATCGTTTATCGTCTTGGGGAACAAAAGATTGTTGCGCTTGATTTTGAGAAGGTGGCACAGGATGTTGGAATTGAGTTTGTTGAAAGGGAGGTTTCGAAGTATTATTCGAAAATGACTGAAAAGGCGGTCGAACCGCATTCGAATTTGCATTGTTTTGGGTCCAAGAAAGTTAGGATGGTTTCTCCAACCTCGATTGTACGTTGGGGAGAATGAGTCATTCCTAGCTTTGTTAAATGCGTTGAGTTGTTCCAATGAATGTGGGCATTGATCAGCTATGTGGTTAGGATCGTTACATTTGTAACATGAGGTCTGAGACGCTTGAGCTTGATTTATTTGCGTTGATGAAAGGACATTACCGAATTTGGATATCATCGCGTCTATTTTTGCTTCTAAGGCTACTGATGATCCTACCGAATGAGCGTTAGATCGGGAATAAATCGATTTCTCGTTAGATCTTTCCCATTGAGCTGATTTTTTGGCCAAATTTTTGAGAAATTGCCAAGCGGCATTGTGATCTTGGGCTAGAAAATTTCCTTAGCACATCGATTCGAGCATGGTTCGAGAGTTATTTTCAAGTCCATCGTATAAAATTTGACAAAGAGTCCATTTTTCGAAATTATGATGTGGACATTTGACTAGAAGCTCTTTAAATCTTTCAAAATATTTTGCAAAGGATTCACCTCCAAACTGACGAAAATTGACGATTTCATTTCGAATTTTGGATGTCTTTTCCAGAGGGTAAAATTTCTTTAGAAAAATGTTTACAAATTCACCCCAAGTTCCAATCGTATTTGAAGGCAAGCTATACAACCATTTCTTAGCATAATCGATAAGTGCAAATGGAATTAACCTAAGTTTGATTCCATTGTCACTTAATTGTTGAAATTTCATGGTTGCACAAACTTGTTCAAATTTGGTCAAGAAAATATATGGATCATCACATTCTAAATTGCCGAACTTTGGAAGAGTATTTATGTGATTCGAATGAATTTCAAAGTGGTTACCCGTTGGGGCGGGCAATATGATGCAAGAAGGAATAGAAACCCGATCGGGGAAGTATCTATCCATAAGAGATCGAGGGGGATTTTCTTCGGCCATGGTTAAAGGACTATTTGTTCGAACTAGACGATTATCTGAAGGATCACGAGTCCAATTATGCATGCACTAGAGAGAAGAATAAGGGAAGACGAGAAAAACAAATTTGAGAAGCGAATAGAAATTTTTTACAAAACGAAAATTGTTCTGAAATCCTTTTTTTTAAATGAACCTAATGCAAATTACTTATTTACAATTTCTAGAATTATATAATGACAGTTTGATTTATTTCAACAAAAGATTTCTCAGCCAGTTAACGGACAGGAGTTACCGGTGCACCAGGAATCACCCTAGCAATGCAGCCGAAGGTTTAAGTATCTTCAGAGGAACAACCGATATAATATTTACGAATCACCGTTATATTTATAAACGGTTATTACTCTGTCGTAGTCTAGACACCGAGAAATAATCCGTTAGAACTAAACCAATTTGTCAAAATATAATGAAGTCCTTAGAAAATAAGAACAAAACTAAGATGAGTGTGATATTTTTTTTTAATCAGTCACAAAATGAACAGTCTCAGAACAATCACAGAACAGGAAATTGCAGAAATAAATAAATAAATAAAAATTTACAAGCAAGCCGATGCCCTGTAGAAAATTTTTACAAGCAATGTCTATATATATTTTTTATTTGCAGCAGCGGTCCCTGTAGAGTTAGAAAATACTCACCTTGATCGGCAGTCCGTCCAGTGCAGTTGAGTCGCGCTAGTGCGTTCACACCCCCACTTGGTGTGCAACCGCTCCAACCCTGAATAGTCCGCTGTTGTTGTCACCTCCAATTAATTGTTTGACTGCGCTGTGGCACGGGTAACCCTGAATAGTCCGCTGTTGTTGTCACCTTTTTCTAATTTCCGCTGTACCTGCTTTCGAAAAATCTTCTCCCCTTTTTTTTAATGAAAATTAGAATGAAAATAAAATGGAAACAAAACAAAACTACCAAACTCTAATTAATCAAAAGAAAGACGATTGGTTTTTTCTTTAGGTTTTTTTTTGAATTCGTTGGACGACCTAAAAGGGAAAGAATGATTTATATGCAAGGATACAAGGAAGTTGAAAATGATTTCCCAACCGGCAATGCCCAAGAGAAATTATAATGCACAAATTCCACAAACAATCATTTAAAACAACTCGGCTCCCTTCTATGGCCTAAAGCCTGGCCCAAAATAAGAAAGTCACGAACTTAAACTACACCAACTCACTAATCCCTACCCATTTTAAAAGCACACAACCCCTTTTATTCTCAACCATCAACGATCGAATCCCAGAGAAAACTCAGGACTCTCACGCCCCTTTTTTTTATATATATTTATTTCGGAAATCGAATCAGTCTCAAAGAATTGGGGTTATTCGATGATCAGACTGAATTACGAGTAGGTTTTGAGTTTTGAATTGGGATTTGGGTTTGATCGGAATTTCGTGTTGGATCTGGAGACTGGGATTGCGGATGTCGGTTGTGGATACTGGCGATGGTGATTTAGGGGTGTTCAGGTGCGATTGAGGCGGAATTGGGTTTGCGGAGGATTGTAACAACTTGTGTATTAGGGGATTGTGGATTTGAATGGATGGGTTGATGAAGTGCGCTTTGATATGGGGGTACTGAAGTGGATTGATTTGTAGAAGTATTGTTTTTTAGACAAAGTAGATGCTGGCTTGGTGTTGGTCACGAAGTGTAGGAACAGCGAGTTGAGGTCAAGGGTTTTGATAGTTTTGGGCATATGCTGACGTGAATGGTTTTGTGGGGTGAAGGCAATTGGTAGTGGGATGACAGAGAGGTTTTAGTTGGTGATAAGTATGGGAAGTTGAGGAGATGGAGTACTCGGAAGTGATGAAGGGGCGTATAGGGAAATGTTTGGGAGATTGCGGTGGCTTGATGATGTTTGGTTGGTAGCTGCTGTATTTTGATGGAAGAGGCTTAATTGGTTGGAAACAGAGAGCTTGTATGGCTTTTTTTTAAAAATAGAGGGGAAGAGGTGGTGATTATTAGCTTGACATGGTGATGCTTTGGACGGGGACCATGTAAAGAGTGGTGATGGTTGGTTTTTGACAGAGGGGAGGAGGAGTGTGGCAAGTTAGAATGGGTGAACAGAGACGGACGGAGAATTTTTTTAATATTGTAAGAATTGTCAACAGGAAAGAGAATTGTATAAAATTGGAAAGAAATGAATGAAAGACAGAGAAGAGAATTGCAATGAAATCGGGAAAGAAATTAAAGAAAAGGAAAAAGTATCAAAGAAGGAAAATTTGCAAATGGATTTTTTTTTAATTTAAAAAAGTGGAAAGAAATGAAATTGTAAAAGAAAGGTAACATGAAAATGAAAGGAAAGAAATCAAACAAAAGATGCAAGTTTTATTTTTGTCTCTTAATTAGGAGATCATGGTATATATCAGCAATACCAAATCAAAGCTAATCTCGAGATTTTATATATATATAAAAAGAAAATTAGAAAATAAAAAAAATACAAATCAACTAACAAGAAAAAACAATTTGTGTTTTTTTTAAGAGGGAAATCTAAAGAGAAAATAAAATAAAAAAATATAACCCGAAGGATACTAACAAAAATTATTTTGGTCCCCGGCAACGATGCCAAAATTTGTTTGCGAACAAATTATACAATTGTAAACAACTGTAAAATCCGTTCGGCTTTCCTAAACAAGAAGGATTGTTGTAGAGGGTGTCGAACTCTGGGACCAAAAATATTTTAATTAATAAATCCAATCAAGTTATTCCAAGATTTTGATTGATTGAAAACAAAAAAATAACAGCAATTAAATAAAGAAGAGAGATTTATCTAATAAGAGAAAGCAATTAGGGAATAATGACATAGATTAGATTCACACTCGTCAATAGCCAACAAATAAATATAGATCTAATTCATGTTTCTGTCACAAACACGAATCAACGATAAATAGATTCTTAGAAACAAATAATAAATAACGACAAGCATAGCCTATGTAGGAGTTGAGCTCTTAAACAACCATAGACTATCAGGATAGATTCACAAATTAATTTCTAAAAACCTAAAATTAGATCTAAATCTGATAATTGTTAGATCAAACACGAATATACCCTGTGAAGGAGCATAGCTCTTAAACGACACAGAATATGAAGGTTCATATCTAACCCTTGATTCAGATCTAGATCTACATATATAAGTCCTCATCTATTCGCTATGTGATTCATGTTGAATCATATCTGTTAGCATCATCACCCCCCTAATCAAAGGGGATTAGCTAGACATAGCTAAAGAAGAAGAAAAACAGAAATTAAATAACATGAACATAAATAAAACTAAACTAAATAGAACAGAGGAAGAAGAGTTTTATTCCAAGAGAAAGATTACAGAATAAAACTAAGTGTGTTTTACAATGAATGAGATAAAGTGTATTTATAGCTGATATGACAAAGGCTACTTGGCAAATTCCATAATGTGGGACTAAAGAATTAGCCCAACTAACACATAAGCTAGTGTGAACGCAGCTATAGAGTGAGAGGCCTTGCAAATGAGCTAATGTGAACGCAATATGAGTCTTTATTGAGCCAAATCTACCCAACTGAACTCTATTTGCAACCGTTTTTCAAGCTTTAAACTCTTCAAGCTTTAGTAATTTCAACTTCACTCTTTTTAAGCAAATTCTTCATGCTTTATCCATCAAATGCTCTAAACCAAGCTTTTTATCAACAATCTGAAAACACAGCTATAAATACACAATATTAATTATTTTAAATAGAAAACTAGATAAATAAGCGGATAAAATATACACATTTACGTGTATATCAATAACCAATTATCGTTATTTAACGATCACCGACCAATGTGAGTAACTCTCACTAACTCTAATCAATTTATATTGCTATAAAGTATTTTTAGAATTTAAATTATTGGTTGATTTGTTGTGTGTTTGTTGTTTGGTTGGACTGCTAGTCAGTTGATTGAAAATATCAATAACGGTATATATAGAAATCGTTAATCGAATACTGATTCTTTCATCAGAATATTATATATTCACGTTATTTATGTTGTCTGACATCTGTGGATGCAGGGAAACAGGTTGGAGGAACCCAACTGGGTTCCTCAACATTTATTTTGTTGTTTTTATATATTGTGTTATATGAAGTGATATGAAATCTGTTGTTGATTTTGTATGGTTGAATGACAACGATCATTGTTATATGGTATGTTAAATTCCAGAAAGAATACTGGAATGTTAAAAAGGGAATTTTCAATTTTATATTAAAAAGGAATTATTTATAAAATCAAAAGATTGTGTAAAAAGAAAATATTTACTTAAAAAATAAATAGATTGAAAAGAAATATTTAATTGTTAATCAAATAGATATAATTGAAAATGGAGATATTTGTAAACTGCTTACAAATAGAATCGAAAGGGGATTTAGTTTATAAATAATTTATAAAAAGAAATACTGGAAAGGTGACTAGAATTATAGAAAAGGAGAATTTTACATTTGAAGGATTTAGACCCGTGCTTCGCACACGGGTATAATGTGTTATGAATTTAAAGCAAGGTTTTAAATTAGAATCCATTCCGACCAATAGATTGAGAAGATAAATTTATAAATAATATTTTATAAAGTAAGTAAGATGTTTATCATTGTATAAATAGGATATATAAGTCAAGACTTATATAGAGAAGTAAAAATCGATTTCAACATCGATATTTGAAAACTGAATAAACCTAGAGTTAATTAGATAGAGTTAATCAAATTAGAATTAATTGAATATTAGTATTCAATTAGAGTTGATCGAATATAGTTGTTTGAGATAGAGTTAGTCAACATAGTTATTTAGGAGCCATTGCGTACGACTGCTAGCGAAATTCGCAGGGCTGCAGATAGCCTACGGCGGTCGGATGTTTCCTGAGGGAATCAGGCGTAACCATTGTGATCGCTGCGATCTAGAGTCAAGAGAATGGAGTTAAATAGATTATTAGTTAATAGGTAGGAGTTAAATAAGTCGAGTTTGAGTTAATCGATCATAGTAAACCAGTAGAGTTAAATCGGTAAGAGTCAACCAGTTAGAGTTAATCAGTTAGAATTAACCAGTTATGGTTAATCAATTAGAGTTAATCAATTGGAGTTAAATCAAATTAGAGTTATACAACTGGAGTTAATCAAGTTGAATTAGTCGAGTAGTAGTAAATTAAATAGAGTTAGTCAAAAGAAATTTATCGAATATCACTTATTCGAAGAAGGAAGTTATCGAATATAGTTTATTCAAGAAGAGTAATCGAATATAGTTCATTTGGAGTAAGTTAAATCGAATATAGTTTATTCGAATAGAGTAAAAGGGATTAATCGTATATAGTTTATTTGAAAGAAGTAAGTTGATAGGAGTTAATTGATAAGAGTTAATTTATTAAGGTTAATTCAATAGAGTAAATCAAATAGAGTTAATAGAATATAGTTAACCGAATAATGTAATGGAATAGAGTTAATCGAATATAGTTTATTCGAAGGAGGGAGTTACGTAAGGAAGTTGGTTAAAAAATTAAAGGGTGAACTTTGTCTATTTCGAGGTTAGAAAGTTTGTTCAGTTAAGGTCTGAGAGGTAATTATACCCCAACTTGATTGACTTCAGTTTTAACTAAGAAGTAGTTAAGGTTCGATAGTGAAAGTGGGTTAAGAAGTTGAGTTAATAACCGTGATGGGTTAAAGTGGCTTAGGGATATTTATTTTAAACATCTGTTGAAATCAAATTTATAAATTTTGAAAATATTTTCCAAACGTAATCAGAGACATTTTCTAATCATAGAAAATGAAATGTTGATGAGAAAGAATAATGGAATGACAGTGATACGTGAAACAAAGATGGAAATGTTTCCATGATTGATGATGTATATTTTCTAAATTTAGAAAATAAGATTTTACAAATAGATAGAAATGGGGAGATGGATAAATTAAAGATAATTTTATAGAAAGAGATAAATGTGGAATGTTGATTGATCGATAGAATTTCCATCTGGAAATAATATCGTTGGCTGCACACCTGTTTTTCTTTAATAGTTAAATCACCAACTATCGAAGTTTTTGACCATTTATCGTCGTTGATATAGAGAGACCGGGATTAGATATATTATCTGAAAACCACTCTGTATGAACGTTAGCATTGCGATCAAATATGATAAATTGAAGACGGAGTTATACAAGGGCTATCCTGCTTACAGAATAGTGCCTTCGGTTTGTCCAGTCCCAGGACAACGTGAATGGACGAATGTCCGACAGAGTATATCTAACGGATCGCGAACGTTGATCTCTTCAAACGTACGTACGTTTGGTGGTGGAGGAATTCGTTTCTCTAAGCATCCTACCCGTGGTATTTTTGAGGAAATCAATTTGTGATTTGGCGGGTATGACGATGTGGCATTCAAAGTGAATGGTGGTCAAGTGTTTCAAAAGATACGTAATGACCTCAAGCCTCATCAACCGGGAAATGACAGAAATCGGGCAGGCAGCATGGCTAAGTGGGTCGCTCCCATTAGGGTGTATATCACCTATCTAGAGAAAATCTATTTCATTCTATTGTCTATTTCGATGTTGTCCCTTATAGGGAAGACGGTGGGTAGCTCCTAACCGTTGGTGATATACATTCGATACACTCAAGAGAAATGAGTGGTCGGTCATGTGTGGGCCGGGTTGCAAGACGTTCTTGTTGAACCCAGTGTATTCGTCTCTAGAGATACACTATCGACAGGTGGTCCTATACCTTGTCATAGTTGGAATCAAATCTCCAATAAGCGCCTTCGGTTTTGTTTGTATACTATATATATATGGAACATGAGCTGCAAGCGTTCTGCTAGATTCTAATTACTTGTGATTAGACATTATTCTAATATCAGAGAAGTATTGATTTTTAAAACTGTTTGGATTATCGTAAGGTAAAAACCATCCGTGTTTATGTGTGGATCGGTCTTATGATTATCTTTTCTTTTGAAAAGGATTTTGAAAAGTTAAACCGATGATTTGAGTTTACTCACACCAGTCCCATGACTGACCCATAGTTTATTTTTGTTTTGTTTTCCTTAAACTCTTGGGTGCCCAAATTTGTACGGGCGGTCAAGTAGTTCGGGTCTTTACAGATATACGTGGAGGAGCTTGAAGCAGGAGGCTTCAGGATTATATAGCTATTGTTATTTCCGCTGTATGTAAGTGATGTACTCTGATAATGTTATTGTATATATGTACACTGTTTTATTGCAAAGTTATGTCATGTATTATATTTTATTTGTTCCACTGTGAGATTCATGTTTACTCTGATTGTGTTCTTCTTCTTCTTCTATTCTAATTTTCTATCTTATCTATTCTCACCCTCTAACTTCTTTCTATTAATGATCAGGTATGTTCGATGTTCGAATAGTCAACATGGCAGTTTTGTGTTGATGTTCGGAATCGGAAACCTCGGGTCGTTATAACTACTATCATTAAAACCATCATCTCATGAACTAACAGGATATCGTATGCTAGTCAACGATAAAAGCAGCTCATAGATGATTAATCGAATCTCGATCGAGAGTTGATGTAATAAAATTCCCTATGGAGTTTCAAAGGCACTATTTATTAGGGTGGAATAGGAGTTTTCAGTGATGCTACCTCACTTAGATTTCTACTCTTTGAGAAGATCTTGACCTTTATCGGCAGCGGAAGTCAGGTCCCTAGCCTCCTAGTGTTGTTGTTGAGTTGGAGATGCACCAGTTTAGGAGCAGTATTCCATTGGTGGGTGTTACTTTCTTCTGTTGTTGGTTATGACCTTCGAGTTTTAAATGATGTTGTACGGATTATATCAAGGTGTTTGTTTCTTTATATAAGAGTTGTTCCTGCATCATTGGAGAGGGTAATTAGGCTACCGTTTTTGAATGAGTGAATGATTATCTAGCTAATGCTGAGTGGAAAGAGTCGGGTTGTAACAACCCACTCAAAATGGGGCAAAATTCCGATCTAGAAAAAGCCCATTGGAACTTAGAGCCAATCTAAATGGATTCTTATAAATATTACATAAACAAAGCCAACTAAAAACGAAATTAAAATCACATAGAGGAAGGTATAAAATATAATAACTGAAAATAGATGTACCATTAATTAAAACAACAATAATTTCGACCACATCAAATTCTAACTGTCATATCCAGATACATCAATATAATATCCCGTGATTACAATAAACTTCCAAACATGATAATAATAACTATAAATTCTCCTTCGTTAGGATCCAGCCTCTATAACTTCATTACTCAAGCGTTCCCACCTGCCAACCTGTTTAACTGTTACGAAGTGGGAGGTTAGAACAATAGGTTCTGGTAATGAAAATCACATAAGTTTAAGAAATGTCTATTTTCTATATTTGGAAGTATAAATTCATCAAGTTATGTCTATGCAAATTCAACACACAAATTCATGTATTACTTAGGTAGACTATTCTAAAGTCACATAAGGCTAACATGCTTATCTATAAGGTCGAATTCACTACCTTACGAGAAGGAATACCATTTGGCCACTTAAGGCCACTCGATAACTATATACTTATGGGTGGATTCTTAAATCGATTAAGACAATATGGCAGATCCTAGTTACTTAAGACCTCAACTTACAATTGTCGACGCTATTTAACATATTCTCTTTTGTAATATGAGAAATAGTAATCTGCTACATAATGTCAATTTAGGTAGACAATCATTATCATTTAAGACCCTCCGGTGGGCCATACATTACTATTTAACAAGTATTACGGGTGAACTTCCATCCACTTAATACTTCCTTTAATAGGTAGTCTCCTAGAAATTTTCATATTGCCCATCCCCTTAGGTACAACCCCTAGAGAGGAAGTGAAAAACTTCCAGAGAACTACCCCCTCAAATGTATACCATTTATCATTTTAATTTAAGACCATTTAATACATTTTTAAGGGAAAGGCATAACCAATGACCACTTAAGACCTTTGTAAGGGCGGGTCATGTGACGACCGCCCCTTACCTCCCACACAAACCGGGGAGAAGTACGCTGTATGACGTGTCAGGCCGATATAGGATGATCATCAGGGTAGAATAATTCAAAACAGAACCCGTCGTATAACTCACAACGCATGGATAATATATAATAATAAAATATACAACAAGATATAGTAATGAAGCACAATTGAACAGAGAATCAAATTTCCATAAATCCATAAAATCTTTGGTACAATACTTCTCGATACAAGAATCTCTAATACAATATGCCTCATTACATCCCTCAGAGTCTCACTAAGATCAACATACATCAGAAATAGAAAGAAATAGATGAATAGAAGATAGTAATAATACGCCAACCTCCTACTCGTCACCACCCAACAACACCGACACCAAACTTGATACCTGCTACTCAGTCGACCCACCATCAAATTGGTGAACAGCCCAAGGTAACAAGAGGGAAACATAAAACCTTGAGTCAGACAACAATCTTAGTGAGAGATAAAATAACTAACAAACAGTTACACAGGATAATATGAGTATAAGCGGATCGACCCTACGATCTGCCCAACAATCAACAAGTTAACATGTGAAAACCATCCATCAAATGATGAATTAGAAATAGGAAAGGACTACCCTGAACCCCGCTTCTCTTCAACATCTTACTGTGATGGCCTACCCATATAAAATAGAGAAGAAGCATAAAATCAACCATAACATTGAATGTCCTAGCCATCACCGATTACGGCCATGAATCCATCAGTTATCGAACTTGCATTTTACTGATCAAAAGGGCTAGTGGAAAACCAATGTTATAGCCAAACTGGAATACGCCATCATGACTCTTATATTTGCATCCTACCTGAGACAACTAAACCACTCCTACCTGAGAAATCCAAGGTACTTGATCCTTGCTGATCCTTATGGGCATCCCCACGATACCCCTGCTTTGAGTCCGCTAGAACACTTTCATAACCAAAGATTCCTTGGCATGTCAAATTTGTCGAGCCTTTTCCTTGGCGGCATCACTTCTTTAGTCAAGTTTCCTCTTGAACTAATTCCACTATCATCCCTGGTTAAATCCTACCTGAGTTAACCATTATCATATCTAATTAACTCCTACATGAGTCAATCTTTCATCAAACTGTATCGTATACCATCCCACGACCAATGTCACATCAATTTAGCTTCGACCACTCCTACCTAAGTTCACAATCGAAGCACCATTCATCTTTGGGTTGCACATCGATCATCTGAATTCAATTTCAGTCAAACTTTACTAGCCACATAAGGAAGTCACCGCAATCATTCCCACCAAGCCATGACTCCCCATTCGACCTCCTTATGAGTCGGTGTTGACCCTCCATAGATCGGTGCTGACCCTTCACTTAGCCAATTTGGCTAAGTTTCATGCTCCAATCTGTCATCATCTAAAGTGCATCCCACCGACCTATTCTTCAATCGTTTCGACCTTCATTCATGAAGCTTTTGCTGGTCCATTTACATCTCGAGAAATCAACCTTTGACCCATCAGAAATCAACTCCGAATGACTTGAAATGTCACCAGTTGCTTCTCTAGATCACCAAGATGCCACGCCATATAAAACCAGAGCCATACGACCCTCCACCATGGGTCGGTGCCGACCCTCATACTTAACTAATTCGGGCACCAAAATTTCTGTGCTCCACTCTTTTGTCTTCCAGAGCACCTCCCCAAGTTTCGTCTAAATTCGATCATCTGAACCTCCGATTTGCTGTGTTCTTCAATCCTATAATTCTACAACAAATAATCTAACATGCAACCTGAGCAATGCAATCAGTTCAATAAAAACAAACATTAATTCAAACAACAATGATTATACAAATATGAACAATCCATAAACATATCATAAACATGAGATCTAGCATGATTTGGATATAAATATATGTTAACATGATTAATCTAACACTTATCCAGTTAATATGGTCAAATTAATTTATCTAGGGTTTTTAGGTCTGATTTACATGTATATGATCAGATCTAAGGTGGTTTTAACATGAAACATATTAATATGATCCTAATTTAGTCATACAATCGGTAGTTTCCGTGTGAGAGATATCTATCACTCACTAATTTCTAGATTTGATGTAGATTCAATGAGTTCGAATCTGGAAAACGTTGAAACTCCTTGAATTTGATGCAATATGATGTGATCTACTCCTCTTTGATGATGGTCTACTCTACCCTGATGATGACCTATCTTCTAGATGCAATCTACAATGAATTTGATAGAGAAGTAGGGTTTTAGGCTAAACCTAGAGAATCACAGAAGCCCAACCTAAAATTTAGAATGAAGAGAGTTACCTTAGTTCTCTCCCCAAGTCCCCCTATTTATATCTGCTGGTCATAGGTCTAATGGTTTGGCTAACCAGCCCATTAGCTGCTGACCGGTCAACCTAAACACAAGCTGAAACTTAAAACAATGATTCCTCCTAAACAACTGAACCAAATCCTTCATGTGACCACTCTACGGAATTATAAACCACTATTCTAATCCAACAGAATCAATCTTAGTGCCTGTTTAGAACCCCATCAAAAGTTATGGTCCAAACAGTAAACTCAAGGGCAAAATGGCCAAACTAAATTCGGTAAAATCATGGACATATCTCACACATCATGAATGACATACTAAAACCTGATAATGATCCAACCACTAGGGGATAAAATAAAATTATTTTACGATCGGTCGATACGTAAAATACGAGTCATTACAGGTCCCATGAATTAGGTCCTAAACCAAGGAGTGAACCTTAGGAATGGACCTAGTCCTAGCCATTTAATACCCAAACATGGTAAGTCATCCACTAAATATCTTCTCAATGCAAGCCTACTTCACACTTATACACACACACACACACACTCACAAGACATCTCACATTAAACGACCACTTGTGGATGTTGGATTTGTCGGACGATTATGGGCAGGCTTTCACTTCAAGTTGGGAATAACCTCATGTGTTCGTGTAATAATAAAATGGCCTATGGTACTTAGACCTCTCGCATTAAACCGACTAACTTATAGATGTTGGATATACCGTTAGTTCCGGGAAGGCTCTACTACACGTAGGGATTAACATCATGTCTACGTGTCATTAATATTAATAAAAGTCGTTAATAAACAAGCACATACAAATTTCCTATAGGGATATTTATAATTATAATTTCCTACTTAACGCATTTAGTACGCTCTTAATATGAATTTATTATGCATTTATAATATGTTAATTAAGTTATAAATAATAATAAATAAAGCGTAAATCAGGCACGTGTATGAAACATCCTAACCGTTGAAATGTCAATCCTAACATCAAAATAAGGTTTACAAGTTTATTTTCCTAACTTCAAAAACATGGCTTAAAAATGTATATTCACATTCAATCAACAATAAAGGAATAACAACATATACAAAAAACTTGTAACCAAGGTTTAATAAATTATTTCAATAATAAAATAAAGACATGGTGCAATATATCAAATATATATATATATACATGTAAAATCTCCTTTTGGTACTGCTTTACTTTTCATATGATTTATATATATACACACAAAAGTTAAGATTTTAGTGATTTGTATATAATACATTTGAACTATCTATTTTAAAAATAGATGCTTAAACCTATTAAATCTACAATGCTTAAGTCTTATGCCTTTGCACACACATACATATTTTTATAATTTTACAAGAAAGTGAATCAAACCATTATCATAAACTGTACAACACCCAAAAGCATATCTTTTATTACATCAATAACCAAAACCTAATATACAACAATTGATTGATCATTTTCGCAAATTATAAGGGATCTGGAGGATTTGTTTATATTTTGTTTTCGTGAAAACCAAATTTTTTAGGCATAAAAATTCAAATCTACACTACAGAATATATGAAATAGAAAATTGATGTAATTTCCACTCACAGAGATAGGAAGAGAAGAATAGTGAATTCGGTGTAGAATCCAATAAATATGGATTGAGCCTTTCGATTCAACATACTCCAAATCCTCCTGATGTATACATAAGAATCAGATTTAGTATCTTAAATATATATATATATATTACACTTAATTTCAGAATATATATATATATATATATATATATATGAATTCAGATTTAGAAGAGATATAATATAGGGTAGAAGAATGAAGAAACCTAACTTGTTTTGGAATTAAGATATATGGTGGAAAGACAAAATAGAGGGGCATGAAAGAGAAAGAATATATTGTTTAGGGGAGAGACTAAGGGTCTTTATATAGTTGCGAGCGTGTTTTTGGACTGCAGGATTAGTTATATTAGATTTAGATAGTCTGTTTAAGCAAAATTATCTTAAAAAATAAGCTCTAATACCACCCTCGAGCAGAAGGTCGGTTGAACTCTCCCTAAGAGGGTGGTCAACCTCCCTTAAGGTGGGGCAGTCGACCCCCCTACTATTGGGTTCATGGAAGATTCATTTTCCCTTAACGTTACTTTTTCATTAATTACGTTATAAATCTCATTGATTCTTTCCCATGTTATACATTCTTCTCCCCTATAAATGTTTACACACGAATTTAAACTTCCGGTGAATATTCTATTATGTCGCTCACTATATAAATTTATTCCTTGTTTATATTTATTCAGCTTGAATTTCAAATCTTGTGAGTATACAATTATTGTATAAGCTATTTTATTAATAATTTCTTTATACGAACTCCGTTTTCGACAAATAAAATATGAAAACGATCAAAATCTCGCCACGAATACAATAACAACATTCTCATGGACAAATTCTCAATTACCCAAAATTCTTATTTTAAATCCATTAATATTTTATCAATTTATTATTGCTTATATTTAATTTAATTTAATTATCTTTATCTATTTAGGGTACATTCTATAGGGAATTACATTCTCCTTCCCTTAAAAGAAATTTCGTCCTGAAATCTTTCTAAAGGGGAGAAAAACGAACTCGCTCTAACGAATGTGTTATACATACAAGCTATTTATAAACATCCATTACTCTATGTGATTATGCACCACAGACTTGCTATAGTGAGCTGAGTCCTAGCATGAAAGTATAACATGTGATGTTGTATGTATGCAAACACCCTGACGTGCATATAACTTCTATATGATTGCTCAGTGCATTTGTGCTACATACAATTCCTACCATCGAATCTAGCAATCATAATGCAATCATATAATCCAAAGGTTTCGAGAAAGGCTACAAAATTTAAAATTTTCATGTCTTCCATCAAATTTTCTCCCCTATTTACTCGAACCAATCTAACTCAATGTTGCAGAGTCTTGTAATCTCATGCTCTATAATATTTATGGTTTTACGAGACACCAAGGGTTTTTGTCCCCATTTCTAACCTTCACAAGCTGCCTAATCAACCTAGATTTTTTTCCAAAGCCTAATCACAAATTTGGTTCGAGTAAAACTTATTGATGGTTTTCCACCAACACTCATAGACTCCTTGAAATACATCAAAAATATTATCCTGTAACACCCAACATTTCTTAACGATATCCATATGAGGACTTCCTTAAGAAATATGAAGTGCATAGGTAGAAAACAACATCGCAGAGGCTAAAATTCATAAGACAGCATAATAAAACACAACAAAATTTGAAAATTTTCATTTAAAACAAATTAAGAAGTGACATTACATCATAAGTCTTAAAAACCATAACTGTCTCAAAAAAGAAACTATAAGTCATAGTACCAAAATAAAAAGTATCCTCCTCAACATCAAGTATAGAAAATAAACTGATCGTGGAAAAGTACACGTAAGCACAAAGAACACGACAAATGATAATTTCCCAAAGGACTGAGTTTGGTCAAAGATCTCTCAAACACTAGATCCTCCACCTTAAGAACCGGGGGGGGGGGGGAGAGAAAGAAAATAAAAACAAAACTAGTTAGACATAAAGTTTGATGAGTCCAGTAATTACAAGCATGAGTGATAAAAGAGGAAATCTAGGCACGATAATAAATTGAAGCTCAATACGCCAATTGCTACAATTCGTAAATTAGGATATAACATAATTCTACCCATCGATCGGCTCCTAAACAACATTTGTGATAACCTGTGATGATTATGGCCCTGGGTTTATCAGACCGGACCCATCATCTCTAAGGACCTAGGGTAAATCACCATTGTTACAGCATCTTATCTTCCCTAATTGGCACGATGCACACTCATCGCCCTGTTGGAACATGCCCGTACCTACCACGTTTGGACCTCTTACTGCCTAATACAGTATAAGCGTGCCTCCGCCTCCTGGTTTGACCTTGGTGTAGTGTGACAAAAAGGAATGCCAACCGATATGGATCCCTAAACAAATAAATGCAATTCGACATAAGTCACCCCTAGACTTAGTCCCCAATTTTATTTACTAGTGCCAAAGCCCCCATAGAATTATTATTGACCTCCTAGCTTCCCTAGACCCCCATAGTATTGTCCACAAACACCTAAGTCACTAAAAATAAATTATTTAGCCTTTTATTTTCCTAATCAGTCTACTCGCACTGTCGGAATAGACTAATACTACGAGCCGCTTCTTTTCCCTAATCAGTCGTCACTACCGGAACAGACTCTGACTACACATGCTTATCAATTTATTTAATTTAAACTCAACTCTAATCTTAAGTGTTTGAATAAGTCTGTTTTCCTTCATGTAACTTTTTCTGTCATTGCATAGGTTGCATGCAAACTTTAATCTATAGGTTGTCTATAAACATCACTTTTGTTTAATTTTATTATACAACGCAACTCCTATCATTTACATCTATCCAAATGTCATTTATTTGATTATCAAAGTTACAATTCAATATTTTTTATTGCATAATTTCAATTAAGCCCAATTTGTCCTTTTTATACATATTTCTTATTTTTTTCCCATTGCGCTAGTATAATCAATTTCCATAATTTAACCCAATTTACGATAAACTAGAAGGAATAAAAGATTTAGGCTCAAGAAGGCCTAAAATCAACATTAATTGAAAGGAAAATTACCTAGGCTTTCGCATGGCCTAGGCTTAGATAAACAAGAGTAGATCTAAAATAAAATAAGGCTGATACAAATCTATAATAAAATTTCATAAGAAGAACAAGGGGTATAGATGAACTGAATAAAACCACAATAACAAATTTACTGAAAATAAATAGAAGAAAGATAGAAGCAGATTTAGACTTACATAGATATTTGACAGAAAAGAGAATAAAAATCAGAAGAGATTTACAACTTATTATACTCAAGAAGAAACCTCGGTTCGCACTAAATCTCGCAACTACTGAAAGACACTCACAAATTTTAAGCAATCCAATCAAGCCCGGTAGGTAATCTCTATCTACGAATATCCCCCAAAAATATGTGCAAACAAAAGCCTTAGTACTCCATCAGAAAAAAGGAGGTTATTTGAGATGGAGGCAGAAAAATGGAGTAGTGAGAATTACATTAGGTTTGGGGCCTATTTACAATAGAGCTAAGACGTTTAGAATTGTCAGATTTTAAGTTAAGATTTTAGGCCATCAAATCTTAGAATTTTCAAGAAGAACGCATCCCCAAATGCCACACAAACTGGTCGAAAATGTGCAAATCAAGTGCACACACTGCCCTAGGTTGGGTCGACCTCTAGATCGACCCACTTGTGGTCTAGGTTGACCCAGTTGAAGGTTGGGTTGTCCAATTATGCGTGATTTGTGCTTTAAATTAGTTTTGATTAATTCGAACGTTACTCTATTTTAAAATTCGAATTTCAAACTTGTTTCTTTTATATCTTCTTCGTTTTATGTCCGATTTTAAAAAACCAAATGTCTGTCTTGGCCAGGATTTCGTAACAGACTCAATAGCGAACCCCCGTTGCCCATTTCCTAATATTTCTCTGATTAATATTTACTTTATTAATCTCTTACTTACATTTATTTATTAAAATTTTGGGTTGTTATATTCTCCCCTCCTTAAAGGATTTCATCCCCGAAATCTCCAAGATGAATGTCACAAATGTTATCACAACATAATATACCTCCATCTACTCATTCATCAATCACAGGCATCCATTGTCCTTAGAATTCCTAATGCTTTTCATGAACATATGAAATAGTGTAGTATATGTGTCCCTAACTAGTACAAGAAATTAGGCGGTCCACTTTTTCTTTTTTTAGAATAAGATAAATAGGAAAAAAGTGTACAATCTCGACGAATTCCTTTTGAATAAATTAATAAATCATATGTAAGAATTATAACATTTCGTTCTTTATTGGTTAATCAACTTTGATTCTCTACCAATCAGTAAAGTGAGACCATTTACATGGTTAAAGCTAAACTATTTGAAGTCCAGGCACAACATGGTACTCTTTCTACCATAGATTCAGTCGACCTCCTTTTTTGCAATTTATGTCAGTGCCATGCATCCAAAATTTATGCGAAAAATCCTAGTGGTACATAAAGTTCTATATGCGTGCTACCATCATCAACAAAATGCAACATTCATGTGATAATCACCTAAATTTCATCCATAAATTTAAAAATGGATTTAAAAGTGCACATACACCCATATGTAATCATGTTAGTGTCATAAATGCCAATCACTAATTAGCGCCTAACATAACATGTTTAAACTATATCCTCACTAGTTTAGACGATTGGAAATGGATAAGGTTCAAAAATTAGGAAAGGATTAAGAGCATATTGCCAAATAGGAATGGAAAAGAAGCGTGAATCTTCTCCTCCGGCTCCCACGTTGCTTCGTTGTTTCCCTCTCCCTACTGAACATTAATAAGTCTGATATCCTTATTCCTTAACTTCTTAATCTCAACATCCAAAATCCATGTCGGTACTCGTTTTATAGAAGCATCCTTCTCAACCTCGACCTCCTCTAAAGCACTCGGCGCTGCTACCACCATAGAATTATGTAGGCATTTCCTCAGTGCGAAACATGAAATATATCGTGAACCCATAGTGGTCTCTCTAGTAGGCGAACTCTATAAACCATCTGGCCTATCTTATCTACAATTGGGAAGGGTCCACCAAATTTAGGTGCTAATTTCCCAACTAAACCAAATCGCAACCACGTTTCTAAGGGGAGATACCTTAATAAAAACCGTATCCCCTACGCTAAACTAAAGATCTGATCTCCGCCTATCCGCATGAGATTTATGTATGTCTTAAGCTGCCTTCATCCTTTTTCGAATTAAGTTAATCTTGTCTAAGGTCTCTCCAATCATCTTGGGTCCAAGAAGAAGTATATCTGTAGTCTCCCCCCAACAAGATGGTGATTTGTAGGGTCGTCCATATAAAGCTTCAAAGGGTGTCATGCCAAAACTCACCTGGCAACTGTTGTTGTAACCTGGCAACTGTTGTTGTAGGGAAACTGTAACAATCCATAATTTTAACTAGTTTAAAAATTGAAATTTTGAATATTCAATTTGAACTTTTGGATATACTATTGATTTAATATGATTTAAACATGAATTTAGTATAAATATATTGATTTAAATAAATTATCATGCTTTTGTTACAACAAATTTTGTTAAATTCGTATTAGTACAACTATTTTGTTAATATGATCTTTTTTCAGATATAAATATAATTTTATGAATATTAGATCCATTGGTAGCTTTTGTTATAAGTGTTGTCTTTGAGTTTCCATAGCATTTTGAATAAAATGATATCTTAAGCACCCTCCTTCTTAAATTAACATGTGTATGGACACTTGTCCTCATGCATGCCACCCTTCTTCTTAAATTAACGAGTGTATGGACACTTGTCCTAATGCATGCCACTCTCCTTCTTAAGTTAACAAGTGTTAGGACACTTGTCATTTTGCATGCACACTTTTATGCATGAATGCCATGTGTCCCTTAATGTGTCACTCTCTCCTTACTCCATTTTCCCTACAAATATCACTTTTTTCTTTCATTTTCCATTCGTTCCTACTTCTCCATTCTCTCTTCTTCTTCTTAATGCTTTAGGTCATGGTTTCCATGGCATAAAAACCCATTCCTCCTCTTATTTTCTCCTTTTTCCTCCTTTAGAACTCGGCCTCCATCACCAACACCACATTCCCTTAGTTCGACTCCTTCCCCTCTTATAATAAAAGGAGAGAGATTATTATATATTATATATATACATATATATTGGAGAAGAAGATGGTGCACCGAAATACTGTCCAACAGGTCATTTGCAATCAGCTAGGCTCGCCTACCATGAAGAATTGGAAAGCAAGATTGGTGAGAACTCTTTGAACATCTACACTAGTTTATTGTACACTGATTAGTGAAGAACTAATTATAATTTGGATAGTTAACTAGTGTAATCAGTTTAAAAACAGCTATGGATGTTAATGGCTGATGTTTATTGTGATGGATGATGGTTGCGTAGATTAGAACATACACACTATTAAACATTAGTATTATAACACTTGTGAATGGCTATTGTGTATTTAGTAATGTTGATGATGGTTCCTATGGATGTTTATATGGTTGTTAATGTTGTATGATGTTAGAGTTTATTCCCTAGAGCAATCCAATTGATGGGATTAATAATATTGTTAATGTTATATTTTATTTTTTAATAAAATATATGTTTTATTATGTTATATTTACTGCATGATATAAATATTGACATAATAAAAGTTCTTATAATAATAATGCAAAACTATATAGTCCAAGTAAGTGACTTGAGCATGAGATTATATAATATATTAAGTATTATAATTCTTGAATGTCCCTAGTCAAGTTTTATTATTTATATTAGACGGTAATAAAACACTGAGACTAGTATGTTGATTAACTGATGATCACATCTCATTGATCATTAATGTCAAGACATAAATACGTATTGGAGAATAGCAAATTAGGCTGACCCAATATGAGAAAAATATATGGAATATAATTAACAGTATCATAAGTTATTCTCATAGTGACAGTGACGTAATGCTCCTCAAACCTGAAATCATTATAATTTTATTTGAGGATATTTGTGTTTTTGATTTTATCAAAAATTGCTTTTAACCGAGTAGACGATAAAGGTGATTATTGGATACATCTCAAATTGAATGAAAATTACAAATGATCTAGGTGAAATTTAACTCTACAATATATGTAGTGATATCCATGAGCCTCTTGATTGAGCGAGACTATGAAACGCATGGTCATGCTCAAATATTGATTTATTTTATATAGTCTACTCATCAATCAAGATAAAAGGATTAAATTATAAAGAGGATGATATGTTCCATGCCTCGGGTTTACTCTTTGATATACTGGTTAGACGGATTATATTACATTGAGACACTGGTCACAGAAAAGGCTGTAGCGAATCATTGATCTTATTATAACTTAGGTAGCACCGATGTATTACTAGATGTCGCTCACTGTTTATAATTCAAATACAATTTAAATTATTTCCAACATTGTAATAACCTATAGGGTCACACAATATATAACGTTATAAAGGAGAAACTAATTTTGGACAAATAAAATATCAATCTGCTAATATTTTATTTGAAGTTGGAATAAGTATACGGGTGGGTTCCTATTTAATGGTTAACGTTTGTTTTAAAAGGGGTATTTATTTTGCTTTTTTAAACACACAGCTAAACCAAAATAAAATCGATCAGATCAAAAAATAGAAAACCATCCCGAATACATGTTTCCAAAACCCTAAAAATCAAAATGGTGGATAGTACTTTTCTCTCTCTTCTTCTTCGATTCGATTGAAGAAGAATTCGTTCTCGTGGACTACTGTAGAGGCATGGCTACTTGTACATTTCGATTCAACCATCCAGATTCGAGCAACATTCCCGAATCGAAGAAGAACATATCTGATTTGATTTCGTGAATCAACAGAAGCTTTTAGAGGTATAAAATTTTGATTTACTATAGTTTTTGCATAAATCCTAACTTATAATTATTGTAGAGTAAAATAGGGTTTTTCGATTAGATCTTAATTCCCAACAGAGATATCAGAGCATTGGCTTGCAAAAACCAGTGTTTTGAACTGTGTTTTGTCATGTATGTGTACGATTTCATGGATAATTGATTGTATTTAAAACATGGATGTGATGATTTAGTGCAAGACCATTTAACAAGTGAAATTGTTTCAATGTTATTAAATCTGTATTTGATACGAATTGTAAAATTATTTTACCATAACTGAATTTTATTGTGATAAAATTTTGAAATGAATTCATGGTTAACTCTGGATCTTAAATATGTTTCATATCATGATTACCCGGCTTATTAAAATTCTAAAAACATGAGATTTTTTATGGGTGTATGAATCTGAAATTGATTCTAAACACCAAAAGGGATTTAGATCAGTATGACTAATGATATTCAAATGTTTAAGTCATGGAAAACCTCCATGTAGTTTGCTAATATAGCTTTGATTGCCAGACTTGCTGAATTTCCTTTTGCTAGATTTTAATGGGGTTGTGTTGTATATATAGATATACATTATTTTGAACAAGCTACCAGAAGTTAAATTGTTTTCTAAACTGATTTATACTTGAATACAAGAAAATATGTATATGATAATTCTGTGTATATAAATAAACTAATGATTGTTTTAAGACAAATCTGATTTGCATATATTATTTAAGGTACAAATTTTGATATATGTAATACACAGACAATTGTTTAAAATGGCATAATGACATGTTTTAATGTTATGTTGTTTCAATTAACAAATAAATATAGATATTGAATTAACTTGAAAACTGTTTCATATGTTAGTGCTTAGATGATTGTAGGGGTTTGAATGGGTATATTGGATGTACGTATTGAGTTTACATAACATTTATAACACTCTTTCAACATCAAATAAGATTTGCTGACTGAATTATTAAATACTTGTAAAATGATAAGTAATGTGCAAGTTTTAGAACTTGGTTTGATCTATGTTATATATATATATATATATATATATATATATATACACACACACACACATATAGATCAAAATACACATTCATACACACACACACACACACACACACACATATATATATATATATATATATATATATAAATCTGATATGATCAGATTTCTTTGCGTTTGAAAGAAACTACCAAACCCTCTTCCAATTTCAATATGTATATGATCTGTTTAACTGTAATTCATGGAATTTTAATTTAAAACATGTATTTATATTGATATAAATATATAAGTGTATATCTGTTGCTAATATTGTTTGCAATTTAATCCCCTAAGGCATACACATTGTTCAATATGTCAAATGGCAAGTACAAGGTCATGTAAACATTTAAACCAGTTTACATTTTTGCAGACATATGAAAGGTTGCATCCGGTAGAAACAAAAGCAAAAACAGGAATAAAAGTAAGTGTTATTTTATTCTTAACGAGCAAGTTATATGATGGCTATACATTCATTACATGAATATTATTAATTGGATGTTTATATATATATATATGTATGTATGTATATACATATGAACATGTAATGACAAATTTTAGCTTTGAAAACTAAATGATTATTTGAAGTGTATGTTATTGACTTAATGTTTTGAAATATGTTGTCCAATGTAGTGATTGTATCCTGATACATGGCAATTTTAAATCAGTAAGACTGTTTTATGTTCAGTTTCTCTAAGTCAAGATACAAATATTCATCTGAATTTATAATGGATACTGATTTGCTTTATAGCTTAATAGTTGCAGTATGAATATAATGTATATTAATAAATACAATATGACATATGATTGGTCAATTTTGAATTGTATCCATACAAATTTATGACCAAGTAGATCATAAATTCAAAATCTCATTACTGTTGAAGTACATTCTCTGTTTTAAATATAACTTGTAGAAATTCAACTTCCTACATATACTGTTAATATATGTGCGTAGATCTTACAAGCATGCATCCTCAATTTCATGTATTGTACCAAAATGCAAATGTTTTCATTGTTCATGGTAGTTGGAATAAAGCGTAGTTAATACATGATTTAATTTGTTATTGGTATTAGTACACAATAATATATACATTTAAGCAAGTGTAACTTGTTTTTTTGTTAATGTATGTATGTGTCAAAAACTGTGCAATGATAAGTTTTATGAAAACTGACTCATGTTTTGATATAAGAAGCATATGTTTTGAATTATATCAGTGAAGTATATGATGGTATAAAAGTTATGCCTTGTACAAAATTAAAATTGTTATATATACATGTATATGTGTGTGTGCGCACGCGCGTGTGTGTATGTGTGTGTGTGTGTGTATATATATATATATATATATATATATATATATATATATATATATGTGTGTGTGTGTGTGTGTGTATGTGAGTATATATATATATATATATATATATATATATATATATTTCTGTTATAAATTTAATGGCTTCAAATGTATTGTATAACTGAATTGTAGAGTTTTTTAAACCTATTATATACACATATGTTAATTGTCTATACCACAAATATCAATCTGAATATATAGTAAATTGGACAAATTCCTGCATCATTTTGATCCAAATCCGAGTTTAATGTATCTCCATTGCATGCATTATGTAGATTGATTATTAAATCTGAATATATGTTTAATGTGACACCTCAGTACATGCATATATATAACAAAATATTGATACTCAGATGATTTAAACCGTTTAAATATTATGAAAAGGGATAAGACTCCTGATTACATGTACACCTAAAAGGTATCCAACAGTATATGATAATTGTTAATATTGTTTACTTGTATATATTTTTTGACATATATATATATGTATGTATGTGTGTGTGTTTGTGTGTTTGTGGTTGAATTAAAACAGTGTTATATACATATATATACATTATATATATATAATGCATACATGATGCACTGTTTATTCTCAAATGGATGTTGATCTGCCACTGTACATGGATAAATATTTGCAGTTTAACCCTACAGCATAGATCAGTGTGACTGAACCTATGTACAAATATGGATGGACATGTTGGTGTATATTCCATGGCAATTCCGAAAGCAAATGAGATTTGGTAGGTTTGCAGAAGTTCGGTCAGTAGTACTATGTATGTAGATACATAGTATTATACCAAATTTCAACTGAATGTATGGATTTATATACATGTTTTAATATCGGCATTGAATCTCAATACGAGATGTTGTTTATTAAGATTAAATGACTGAATACAAGAGAAAAACATAATGTATTAATATTTGTGATAGGGTCTAACCTTACATATTTACAAAAGTTGCTTTGCATATGTTGTAATAATCTGAAATGTTCTATCTCCATGCTATATAAGTAAAGCCTACATACTGTATATATATATATATATATACGTTTTTGTTTTGAATTCGGATTAAGTTTTGATATATATATATATATATATATATATATATATATATATATGCCTATGTTTATGAAATTATGGAAATAGGCTGCATATGTATACCAATTTCTGCAAGTGTTAGAAATATATGTAAATATTGTTTTGAATAAGAAATCCAGAAGTATGTAAAATATGAGCAAGTAATGAATTTTATAATGGGCTAAACATAATATAAGTATGGAAGTAGAATTGGTTAATAGAAAATTCATATTAGATTTGAATATAATCTATAATTCTAGAGTTAAGGTAACCAATTGTTTTGAAATGTTCAAAAGGAATATGTAGGCTTGATTCTTATATATCGTTGAATTTAAACACATATATATAGCTCATTTATTTTATTTAAATCCAATTAATATTACGAATATAAAATACATGTATTTTGATATGTGTAAAAAAAACACCGATATTGTTCGCTACTACGAATTATAGAATCCTTTTAAAGCAAATTTTGTTATGTTAAGTCGTGGTGATGTCTTCTAATATATACACTCATCAATGCCAGAATCACTTAATGTAGGTAATGCCAAAGCGTTGTGCATCCTTTTATTTTGGTTACATGTGATAGAGTAAATGTAATACTCGATTGTATTATTGGGTCTGACTTAACAAGGCTGCATAATATGATTATGGCCTTAGAGACAGAAAGCATGAAATATTTTAATATTTAAATGAACAAAATTGTTCTTCATGCGATCCAAGAGTTATATAAGAGATATATTTGACATAAGATGTCTACCTAAAAGGTTGTGTTTTGGGGATTAACCAAAGCCAAGTCAAGGCATGATTAGATATGGATCTTGGACCACCAATATATACATACACATATATACTGATATATATATATAGGGATGTTAATTTAAATAGGAGCATATTTTAGTTTAAATTATACACTCATACTAATATAAACAAAACCTATGTTTATGTTAAGTATATGTATTACAAAAATAGTTACTATTTATTATCTATTGTAGATATTAAATAATAAATAACTCCGATAATTTAAAATTGATCTTAAGAACGATAAATTGAATTAAATCAAATTTCTTGACTAACATCGAAATTTGAGGATTGTCTTCAAACAAGTTAAAACATAAATGTTTTAAAATATAGAAGATCTAAAATGAAAGTTAAAGTGTGACTTCAACCGAAAGATATAAATAATAAAATAATCTATTTGTACATCTATAGTATTAAATACTAGATATGAATCACATAGATGTATGTGAATTTGCAGGAATTGCAAAACACGTAGAAATCTAACAAAAGGACAAGTGGACTTACAATAGGAAATGAAGCAAATGTTACTGTATTATCCAATGGAAGCTGCTTCTTGTTCAATGAATAATCAAAATATTGTTATTATGAAATTTCCACTTAAAATGAAATGTTATTTTGTATCTTGTTTAGATAAGTTTTAATTTCATTCATAATAAAAGGGTAGTTGTTGTTAATTTTTTAAAATGAAATATCTTATGGAATTGCGCAGTGAGATAACGATTTTATGAATCTTTAACTTTGATATGCTTGATAATAACATAAATATTGGACGGATTAAATTTAATAATCAACATACCTTAACATTACTAGCTAGGTCATATAAACATGAAATGCATATGAAAACTCCATATTGATGGAATTTTGAATTTATTTGATTTTGAATCATATGAAGAATGCAAATCTTGTTTATTAGGCAAAACGACTTAAGCAACTTTCACTGGATACAGTAAATAGGCTACTAAGTATTGGGTCTCATACATAATGATGTATATGGAACAACGAATACATATGCTAGAGGCAGGTTTTGTTACTTCGTTACACTTGCTGATGATGCCAGTAAGTATGATTGTGTGTATCTTATGAAACACAAATTAGAATCCTTTGAAAAGTTCAAAGAATTCAAAATGAAGTTCAAAACCAATTTTGAAAGAATATAAGGATTCTTTGAACATATCAAGAGAATAATTAAGCCAATAATCAATGACTATCTAATAGATGAGAAATTATCTCATAACTCACTCTACCAAGAACACCATATTGGAATGATGTGCCTTAAAGGAGAAGTCGCAACTTATAAGATATGGTACGATCCACGATGAGTCATATAGATCTTCCAATGGATTTTGGGGTTATCCCCTTGAAACAATTGCATTCATATTTAATTGTAATCCTACTAAAAAATTATGAAGACACCATATGAGATATGGACTAGGAAACGTCCTAGTATGCCTATTATGAAGATATGGGATTGAGGCGTTTGTTAAATGTCTTGCCTCTGATAAGATTGGACCCAAATCTGATAATTATTTTGTGCAAATTCAAAAGAAGCAAAATGAAATTATTTCTATAAATCATTTGAGAATAAAATGTTTATTGCTTGAATTGGTATCCTTTTAAAGGAGAGCTAATCTCTGAGATAGCGATGGGAATAAAGTAGAACTCGAAATGTCTTGGGAACCACAAAATACAATTAAACCTTGTATAAACAAGAAATTGAGTGGGCGTGACACAATAATTCAAATGTTGTATATTGATAACATATTGCCTATTATGAATGATGTTAGTTTAAAACAAGAAATAAATACAAATTTTATAAAGGAGGATGTTTGGATTAAAGTTCATCTTTGATCGTAGTTATATCTATTGCTGATCAGGTTAATTTATATTGTGATAAGAATGGAGCTATTGATCAGGCCTAAAACTTTGCTCTCATTATCGATCCAAACATATATTGAAGAAATATAATTTCTTATGTGAAATTGTGCACACAGGAGATACACATATGTGCAAAGTTACAAAAGATTTTAATATTACAGTCCTACCGACATAAACTTTGTTGCAGTAGAATATGATAGTCACACTAGTTTCATGGATATACGATACATGATTCATTGACTCTAGTGCAAGCGGGAGATTGTTAGAGTTTGCACCTTCGAGGCAATCCATTTGATGGGATTAATAATATTGTAGATGTTATATTCTTTTTTTAATAAAATATATATTTTATTATGTTATATTTACTGCATGATATAAATATTGACATAATAAAAGTTCTTAGAATAATAAAACAGAATTATATAGTTCAAGTAAGTGACTTGAACATGGATTATATAGTATATTAAGTATTATAATTCTTAAATGTCCCTAGTCAAGTTTTATTGTTTATATAAGACAACAATAAAACATTGAGACTAGTATGTTGATTGACTAATGCTCACATCTTATTGATCATTAATATACGTGATATTAATGTCAAGATATAAATACGTATTAGAGAATAGCATATTGGGCTGACCTGTAATGTCCCGTATTTTTACGGTATTATAATTAATTAATTAATTTAATTATTTAAATAGAGATTCAGAGATTGAATTGGTCTTTTAAATTAAATAACTTTGAATATTTAATTAATACAATAATTAAATAATATATTTAATTCTGGAATAATCAGAATTAGCTGAAATGGCAATACTGTGTGAATTGGACCATTTACAATATTTAATTCAGTTAAGAATTTTATTATAACAACGAATTTATTTATAAATGTCGTTTGAACGTATAATTATATTATATAATTATAATCGAGCTTCAAATGGCGCAGCAGTACATAATTTGGCGATTCGAACTTCAATCGAATATACAGAATCCGTTTTAAATCGGATTTCTGTGAAACAAGAAACGTTCGGAGCTGGTGAAATATTTTTCTAATGAAAGAGAAAAATCGAGATTTCGTCGTGTAGATTTTGAGTTATGTCCAAATCAAATTTTCGAAAAGTCGCTATGTAATTCCTTTACAATTTATAGCGATTTATTTATATTATAAATGGATTTTTCAATATAAATTGAATATCGATTCAGCCGTGATTTGAATATCGAGTTATAAATCCAAATGGGAGCTGTATGATATTCTATTGTGAATATATACGATAATATAAATTTATTTATATTTAATTTAATTATTTTTAAATATATTAATATTTAAATGGGTTTATTTAGAGCTTTAAAAATAGCCAGTTTTGCAAACGACCTCCGTTTTCGATGAAACTAATTTTGTTAGATCCGTAATATTAAATTATTACTAGATTTCAATTTCCGTGATTTTTGAAGCCAGTGTGTGGTCGTACGGGATTTTAGTGTGAAAAATAGTCGATATTTTGACGGTTAAAAATAAGCTGTGTGAGCAAACGAAGTCGGAATTCGACGAAACCAGTTTCGTTGGGTCCGTAATGTCAAACTCTAGTTATATGTCCATTTTCGTGATTTTTGGATATGATGTGTGATTATAGGAATTTTAAAGGACAAATATAAACAGCGTTGGATTAAAATCGAATATAAAATTTGAATAAAAAAATATTAAAATCTACCTATAAATACTGACTCTTATTTCTCTAAACCTAGACTTTTCATCCCGCAGTCAAAACTTTAAGCCGCCAGTTCCATTCTCTGAAAACCCAATATCATGTTACTCAAAAATCAAAAGAAAATCCAAACTAAATCTATAAATTTCCACATAAATATATTTGTAATCTCCTTGAGTTGCTCTTCATTATCATATGAAGTTTTCTGGGTTCGATGCTTGTTCTGCGGTAGGGGTCTTCGGAACGGCGAGCTAGGGTTGGAGTTTTTCCACGATTAAGGTGGAGTCAGCTCGATCTGAGCTTGGATTTGGATTTATGGCATCGATTACTACCTGCACGATCATTATGGATGGATTCGATGGATTTTGAGTTCGCTGGTTTCTTCAGCGATACGACGAGATGATGGAGATCGAGATTTGTTTCGTGAGTTCGAGTTGATCCTTTTGGTGAGGGGATTGTCGAGTTCAAGAAGGGGGTTCGAACAGTGTAAATGGTTTTTGAAATCGTGGAGGTGTTTTGGGGATAGAGAAAACCAATGTAATGGCGAAGTCTTTACTGGAGGACGGGATATGTTTTGATCGGGGAAGAAGCTAATAGGGAATTGGGTTTTTAAACGGGTTGGTCTGATGATTTGGGCCGGGAAATGAAAGGGGTAAGCCCAATCAAATTATAATTTCTAAGTTTTTATTTAACTCAAATATATATTAAACTTCTTCACATCATAACTTTATCATACATTGTCCGAATTCAGTAAAACTAGATTCGTTAGGATCGTAAAAACGAGGGCTACAACATGGAACTAGTTGGGAATGATTAGGAGCTTGATGGAATTTATGACGGAATAAAACGTCGATCTGAACAGATGACAGATTATCGTTATTTAACGATGATCGTCCAATGTGAGTAAAACTCACTAACTCTATCAGTGTATATTTTTACAAATACAATCTAGTGATGATAAATGCTGATTTACTGTTGTATGATGATTGTTTGGTTGGATTGCTTATGTATTGGTTGAATATATAGATAATGATATATATACAAATCGTTAATCAAATAACAATTTTGTTTATTAGAATATTTCATATTGAAATGAAATCGATGTTATTATATTGTTTAACATCTGTGGATGCAGGGAAACTAGTCGGAGGAATCCAACTGGATTCCTCAACATTTATTTTACTGTTTTTCATATATTGTAATAAATGATGTGATATAAAGTATGTTGTTGATCATGTGTGTTTGAATGATATCGATCATTGTTATTTGGTATTTTAAATACCATATATAATAATGGAATTAAAATAGGAATTTTTCAATGTGTATGTTGAAAATAAAATATATTTATATAAATCAAATGATTTTATAAAAAGGAATTCCAAAGTGGATATTGAATAAAAAAGGAAATATTTATTTAGAAAATAAATGGAATTATAAAGGAAATATTTACTTATGGAATAAATAGAATTATATAAAAGGAAATATTTATGAAATAAATATGATATTGAAAAGGGAAACATTTATATGAAATAAATAGTTCATGTATAGGATATTGAAACGGGACACATTTATATGAAATAAATAGTTCATATATAGGATATTGAAAAAGGGAATATTTATATGAAATAAATAGGATATTGAAAAGGAAATATTTGGAAAATGAATAGAGTTTTATAAAAAGAGAATTTTACATTAGGAAGGTTTAGAACCGTGCTTCGCACACGGACGTAACATGATATTGATTTAAAGTAAATATATTGCAAATAAAATATTATAAAGGAATTTGGGGTTTGAATTATGAATTTAAATGGAATAACTGAAATTAAAACTAACTGGATATTAGTTGAATTGAGTGACTTTCTGGGTATCGATCTGGTGTTGGTTTCGGCCTTCGGGGTTAATACGTAGGGGGTTGTTCTCTTACTAGTTACAGTTAGAGACTGATAGAGGTGGGAAGATATTGATGCGTGAATCAGAAATGGAAACATTTTCCAAAGTTAATAATGAATATTTTCTAAAATTAGAAAATAAGGATTTGATGAATATATGGAAATGAGAAATGGGAAAATGAAAATGTTGATTGATGATTTGATCGATAGAATTTCCATCTGGATATAATATCATTGTTTGCACACATGTTTTCCTTTGATAGTTAAATCACCGACTGTCGAAGATTTTGACCATTTCCATTGACAATACGGAGAGACTGGGATCAAATATATTATCTGAAAACCAGTCCTTATGGCATTAGCGTTGCGAATCAAATACGATGAAGATAATTGAAGACGGGGTTATGTAGGGGTTGTTCAGAAAATCCTAGGTAGAAATTGCCTAAGATGGATTTACAGAATAATTCTTTCGGTTTGTCCAGTCCTAGGACAACTTGATTGTACGAATGTCTGATAGAGTTTATCTGGTAGATCGCGTAAGTTAATCGTTTCAAACGTATTTACGTTGGTGGCAGATGAATTCGTTTCTCTTAGCTTATACCCATGGTATTTTTGGGGGAATCAATTTGTGATTTGACGGTTATGACGATGTGGCATTCAAAGTAAATGAAGGAGTGATCTGTTAAAAGATACGTTATGACCTCAAGCCTCATCAACTGGGAAATGACATAAATCGGGCAGGCAGCATGGCTAAGTGGGTCGCACCCAAGTAGGGTATATTGTCACCATCTAGAGAATATTCATTTGTTACTTCTTTCGCTTCTGTATCTTCCGGGAACGGTTATGTTGGTATACCAACCATAAGGTGATAATATATTCGGAACATTCAAGAGAAATGAATGGTCGGTCATGTGTGGCCAAGTTACAAGATGTTCTTGTTAGACTTCAGTGTATCGCTTCTAGAGTACACTGATCGGAAGGTGGTTCCATACCTTGTCATAGTTGGAAATCCATTACCAATTATGAGCCCGTGGTTTTGATCGAATATTATATATGTAGAACGTGAGATGAAAGCGTTCTACTAGATTTCTGTTTACTTGGTCTAGACATTATTATAATATCAGACAAGTATTATTTTAGAAAAATATTTGGGTTATCATAAGGTAAAAACCATCCATGTTTATGTGTGGATCGGTCTTACGATTATCTTTTGTTTCAAAAGGATTTTGAAAAGTTAAACAAATGATTTGAGTTTACTCACACCAGTCACATGACTGACCCAGAGTTTATTTTGTTTGTTTTCCCTAAACTCTTGGGTGCCTAATTTTGTACGGGCAGTCAAGTAGTCGGGATGTTACAGATACTTGAAGAGTTGGAGAAGGAGGATTCAGGGTTATATAGCTATTGTTATTTCCGTTGTGTTGTAAGTGTTGTACTATGATAATGTTACTGTATACATATACAAGCTTTATTTCAAAGTTAGGTATTTATTATATATTGTTCGTTCCACTATGAGTTTTTTGTTACTCTAATAATGTTGTATGTTCTTCTTCTTCTTCTATTCTAAGTTTCTGTCTTATCTATTCTCACCCTTTGTTTTCTTTCTTTTAGTTTTCTGGTTTCCAGTGCAATTTAGGTTGGACTTGTGTTATTCGGTCCGCTCAAATGGTACCGGAATTTCAGGGCACTACAGTTGGTATCAGAGCTTAAGCTTAAGTAATTACCTTGGCTCTATGGCGTGACTCGGTAGAGATAGGGTTAGCAATACCCTAGATTGAGTTGAGTGTATATATGTGAGCGCGTATTTCTTATTTGATATAAAATTGTTTTATATTATGGAGATTTATTGGTTGAGTTGTTTATGGATTCTGGTCGATCAGTTTGATCCACTGTCTAGGTGGGAGTTTCTAAACACTCAAATACGATGAACCGACACAGTATGTTTTGAAAAAGAGTAAATGAAATAATTTTATCCAAATTATATTTTGACATAAAGGATTTATACTGGAATGAGTATAGTATATTGGACGTGTTGGCTGTTATTACAATCGTATAATTGAGAAGGTTATATATATAACCAAATAAAATTCGTATAAGTATTACAAAGTGAATTAAATATGAAATTTAAATCAAAATTGAAATTCAAACTCTGGAAATTTTAATAAGTGTTTGTTAATGAATATGGATTAAATATATGAGAATATTAAAATCCTGGGAGATTTTAATTTTTTTACAAAGCATTGTGAATGGTATTTTGAAATGTATTTCAAATGGAAGTGTTTAGAAATGGTTTTAAAAGTGATATAGTATTGAACTCACTTCGATCTCTGGTAAATAGATTCAAATGATGACAACTGCATCATCAATGTTCATTTTTGAGTTGCTAAGTGACGGATTACTACCAAAGATATTGTTCTTGGAAATGTTTTGAGAAAACAAGTTGTTTTGATATTCCAAAATGAATATTTGATTTTTGAAAAGCAAAGTTGTTTAAAAACTCCCAGAAACAGATTGTTTGAATTAAAAAAATTAGATGGAAATTTGTGAAACTAAATTGAAAATCAAGAATGGTACTTGAGATTGATAATGGAATTTGGCTTGGATAAATGAATGGTTGTATTGGAGGTAAAAGTGATTTGAGTTTGATTGGGATGATATTGGTATATGCTGAATTAGCAGCAAATGGAAAGAATACAATGATATGCCCGACAAAAAGGTACCAGTTTATATTATATATGGGTTTGAAATATTAATGAGTCGAATTGGCAAACCGCTTGGCTATTTGATTTTCTTTTGGGTTGAAGAAGGCCTAGAGAGGCGAGTTGGAGTTTGAGCTATTGACCAGTACAAAGGAGGTGCTGGCGAAATCTTTCGAAGATTTAAGGTGTTAGAAATTTTTCAGGATTTTTGAAAATTTTCATTATTAGGAATGAATAATTATTTATTTGAAATTAAATTGGTTCAGTTGAAACTGAAGTTAAAGAAGTAAACAAATAATTTGTACCTAGTTAATAGGGTTAGTTTTCTACCTTAGCAATTTCGAGGACGAAATTATTTTAAGGGGGAAGAATGTAATGCCCCGTATTTTTACGGTATTATAATTAATTTATTCAATTATTTAAATAGAGATTCAGAGATTGAAATGGTCGTTTAAATTAAATAACTTTGAATACTTAATTAATATAATAATTAAATAATATATCTAATTTTGGAATAATCAGAATTCGCTGAAATGGCAATATTGTGTGAATTGGACCATTTATAATATTTAATTCAGTTTAGAATTTTATTATAACAACGAATTTATTTATAAATGTTGTTTGAACGTATAATTATATTATATAACTATAATTGAGCTCCAAATGGCGCGGCAGTTCGTAATTTGGCGATTCAAACTTCAATTGAATATACAGAATCCGTTTTAAATCAGGTTTCTGTGAAACAAGAAACGTTCGGAGCTGGTGAAGTATATTTTTCTAATGGAAGAGAAAAATCGAGATTTCGTCGTATAGATTTTGAGTTATGTCCAAATCAAATTTTTGAAAAGTCGCTATAGAATTCCTTTATAATTTATAGCGACTTATTTGTATTATAAATGGATTTTTCAATATTAATTGAATATCGATTCAGCCGGGATTTGAATATCGAGTTATAAATTCAAATGGGAGCTGTATGATATCCTACTGTGAATATATACGATAATATAAATTAATTTATATTTAATTTAATTATTTTTAAATATATTAATATTTAAATGGGCTTATTTAGAGCTTTAAAAATAGTCAGTTTTGCAAACGACCTTCGTTTTCGACGAAACTAATTTTGTTGGATCCGCAATATTAAATTATTGCTAGATTTCAGTTTCCGTGATTTTTGAAGTCAGCGTGTGGTCATACGAGATTTTAATGTGAAAAACAATCAATATTTTGATGGTTAAAAATACACTGTGTGAGCAAACAGAGTCGGAATTTGACGAAACCAGTTTCGTTGTGTCCGTAATGTCAAACTCTATTTGTATGTCCATTTTCGTGATTTTTGATTATGATGTGTGATCATAGGAATTTTAAAGGTGAAATGTAAACATCATTGGATTAAAATCGAATATAAAATTTGAATAAAAAAACATTGAAATCTACCTATAAATACTAACTTTTATTTCTCTAAACCTAGACTTTTGATCCCGCAGTCAAAACTTTAAGCCGCCAGTTCCATTCTCTGAAAACCCAATATCGTGTTACTCAAAAATCAAAAGAAAATCCAAACTAAATCTATAAATTTACACATAAATATATTAGTAATCTCCTTTAGTTGCTCTTCATTATCATATGAAGTTTTCTGGGTTCGATGCTTGTTCTGCGGTAGTGGTCTTCGGAACGACGAGTTAGGGTTGGAGTTTTTCCACGATTAAGGTGGAGTCAGCTCGACCTGAGCTTGGATTTGGATTTCTGGCATCGAATACTACCTGCGCGATCAATATGGATGGATTCAGTGGATTTTGAGTTCGCTGGTTTCTTCAGCGATACGACAAGATGATGGCGATCGCAATTTGTTTCATTAGTTTAAGTTGATCCTTTTGGTGAGGGGATTTTCGAGTTCGAGAAGGGGGTTCGAACGGTGTAAATGGTTTTTGAAACCGTGGAGGAGTTTTGGGGATGGAGAACACCAACGCAATGGCGAAATCTTTACTGGAGGACGGGATATGTTTTGATCGGGGAAGAAGTTAACAGGGAATCGGGTTTTTAAATGGGTTGGTCTGATGATTTGGGCTGAGAAATGAAAGGGGTGAGCCCAATCAAATTATAATTTCTAAATTTTTATTTAACTCAAATATATATTAAACTTCTTCACATCATAACTTTATCATACATCGTCCGAATTCAGTAAAACTAGATTCGTTAGGATCGTATAAACGAGGGCTACAACATGGAACTTGTTGGGAATGATTCGGAGCTTGATGGAAATTATGACGGAATACAACGTCGATCTGAACCGACGACAGATTATCGTTATTTAACGACGATCGTCCAATGTGAGTAAAACTCACTAACTTTGTCAGTTTATATTTTTATAAATATAATCTAGTAATGATAAATGCTGATTTACTGTTGTATGATGATTGTTTGGTTGGATTGCTTATGTATTGGTTGAATTTATAGATAACGATATATATAAATCGTTAATCAAATAATGATTCTGTTTATCAGAATATTTCATTTTGAAATGAAATCGATGTTATTATATTGTTTAACATCTGTGGATGCAGGGAAATAGGTCAGAGGAATCCAACTGGATTCCTCAACATTTATTTTACTGTTTTTCATATATTGTAATATATGATGTGATACAAAATCTGTTGTTGATTATGTATGTTTGAATGATATCGATCATTGTTATTTGGTATTTTAAATACCATATATAATACTGGAATTAAAATGGGAATTTTCAATGTGTATGTTGAAAATAAAATATATTTGTATAACATCAAATGGTTTTATAAAAATGAATTTCAAAGTGGATATTGAATAGCAAAGGAAATATTTGTAAAGCAAATATAAAAGGAAATATTTGCAAAACAAATATAAAAGGAAATATTTATTTAGAAAATAAATGGAATTACAAAGGAAATATTTATTTATGGAATAAATAGAATTATATAAAAGGAAATATTTATGAAATAAATATGATATCGAAAAGGGAAACATTTATATGAAATAAATAGTTCATATATTGGATATTGAAAAGGGAAACATTTATATGAAATAAATAGTTCATATATAGGATATCGAAAATGGGAATATTTATATGAAATAAATAGGATATTGAAAAGGAAATATTTGGAAAACGAATAGAGTTTTATAAAAAGAGAATTTTACATTAGGAAGGTTTAGACCCGTGCTTCGCACACAGGTGTAACATGATATTGATTTAAAGTAAATATTTTGCAAATAAAATATTATAAAGGAATTTTGGGTTTGAATTAGGAATTTAAATGTAATTACTGAAATTAGAACTGACTGGAAATTAGTTGAATTGAATGACTTTCTGGGTATCGATCTGATATTGGTTTTGGCCTTCGGGGTTAATACGTAGGGGGTTGTTCTCTCACTAGTTACAGTTAGAAACTGATAGAGGTGCGAAGATATTGATGCGTGAATCAGAAATGGAAATGTTTCCAAAGTTACTAACGTATATTTTCTAAAATTAGAAAATAAAGATTTTATGAATGTATGGAAACGAGAAATGGGGAAATGAATAAATGTTGATTGACGATTTGATCGATAGAGTTTCCATTTGGAAATAATATCGTTGTTTGCACACATGTTTTCCTTTGATAGTTAAATCACCGACTATCGAAGATTTTGACCATTTTCGTTGACAATACGGAGAGACCAGGATCATTTATATTATCTGAAAACTAGTCCTTGTGGCATTAGCGTTGCGAATCAAATATGATGAAGATAATTGAAGATGGGGTTATGCAAGGGCTGTTCAGAAAATCCTAGGTAGAAATTGCCTAAGATGGATTTACAGAATAATTCCTTCGGATTGTCCAGTCCTAGGACAGCTTGAATTGACGAATGTCTGATAGAGTATATCTGGTAGTTTGCATAAGTTGATCGTTTCAAACGTATTTACGTTGGTGGTGGAGGAATTCATTTCTCTTAGCTTATACCCATGGTATTTTTGGGGGAATCAATTTGTGATTTGATGGGTATGAGTGATCTGTTAAAAGGTACGTTATGACCTCAAGCCTCATCAACTGGGAAATGACATAAATCGGGCAGGTAGCATGGCTAAGTGGGTAGCACCCAAGTAGGATATATTGTCACCATCTAGAGAATATTCATTTGTTACTTCTTTCGCTTCTGTATCTCCCGGGAACGGTTATGTTTGGTATACCAACAATAAGGTGATAATATATTCGGAACATTCAAACAAAATGAATGGCTGGTCATGTGTGGCCGAGTTACAAGATGTTTTTGTTGAACTCCAGTGTATCGCTTCTAGGGTACACTGATCGGAAGGTGGTTCCATACCTTGTCATAGATGGAAATCCATTACCCAATAAGAGCCCGCAGTTTTGATTGTATAATATATATGTAGAACGTGAGATAAAAGTGTTCTACTAGATTTCTATTTACTTGGTCTAGACATTATTATAATATCAGACAAGTATTATTTTAGAAAAATATTTTGGGTTATCATTAGGTAAAAACCATCCGTGTTTATGTGTGGATCGGTCTTACGATTATCCTTTGTTTCAAAAGGATTTTGAAAAGTTAAACAAATGATTTGAGTTTACTTACATCAGTCACATGACTGGCCCAGAGTTTATTTTGTTTGTTTTCCCTAAATTCTTGGGTGCCCAATTTTGTACGGGCAGTCAAGTAGTCGGGATGTTACAAATACTTGGAGATGTGGAGCAGGAGGCTTCATGATTATATAGCTATTGTTATTTCCGCTGTGTTGTAAGTGTTGTACTCTGATAATGTTACTGTATACATATACTAGTTTTATTTCAAAATTATGTATCTATTATATATTGTTCGTTCTGCTGTGAGTTTCGTGTTACAATGATAAGGTTGTATGTTCTTCTTCTTCTTCTATTCTAAGTTTCTATCTTATCTATTCTCACTCTCTGTTTTCTTTCTATTAGTTTTCTGGTTTCCAGTGCAATTTGGGTTGGACTTGTGTTATTTGGTCAGCTCAAATGGTACCGGAATTGAGATGACCCCAAACCCCGTACTGACGGTGGCAACGGTAATCCTTGGAATATAACACAGAAACAGATAATAGCAGAACAGAAATAAATAAATACACCTGATAATGCACAATAGAATATACTGGATAAACGAAATCATCAAAGTTACACAATATACAGGATCATACTTAGTACAAATACAGTTCAGCTATACATAAATGTCTACAGCGGAAAACAAACATAATGTACAATAGGAGCTGAACAGCATAAAAAGAGGTAAATGATAGAATCCATCTTCAGCTCCAGCTATCCTGATAAAGCCATCTAAAACCTGAATACAAGGCTGCCCGTGTAGAAAAATGGGCACCTGAGTTTGAAAGTGAAACAAACTACGAGTCAGTCATGGGACTGATATGAGAAATCTACTTAACACATTTATAATATGGCTAATCCCAGGACCACGCCACTTTCGTGGAACGGGTTTACTCCATCGGATTTCCAGTGCTTTAAAACAAATAATTCTTTTAAACATCGCAATGCTTTTTATAAAAATGAAGCCATTATAAGACTCAGTTCCCATCACACAATGCAACGCAAACCGGAGGATAGAGTTTTACCTTATAATGGCCAAAATATGGTTGATACGAATAAAACAAAAGCAATTGATATTATTATTAGTGTTTACATGTTTCAAAAACAATTTCGAATCATAACTATCAATCATAGATGGCATGGGTACCATATATCATGTCGCCATATATATATATACAATCAAAACCGCACGATGTCGTATTTGGAAATTGGATTTCCGTCATGAACCAAGGCAAAAGATAGTCCTTACCGAATTCGAGACAATCTAGCCCATGTCTCAGGCAAGTACTCAGTCAAGCCTTTGGATCGTCAGGGCCGGTCCACCGATGTGAATTAAAATTCCTGAACACTGCGTTTCCCCGCCCTATGGGGCATAAATGAGCCAACGAATGACTCCATCGGTCCCGGATCGACTGATATAACCGAGGCGCCTCGCAATCCATCATCCACGTAAGTAAAATTCAGGCCGTGTAAAAACACCGACACAACTCCTAGCTAGAAAGAAACGCATGCCCTCCCTGAGGTCCTTCTCCCATTTCTGGTTCATACCGGGGTGTGAGGCTCGCGAATTCACGTTATACACAAAGCTACACCACACAGGCGGTGCTTTGATCATCAATCACAAGACTTTGCTTTTCAACAGAAGCCTTGATCATTTGCCACTTAGGCATGCCACACTAGCAATTCATGCCAAGCGACTGATGTCCATCGATATACAACCTCTGAGCTCGTGCGTTTCAGAGAAGGGCGTTAAGCAAAAGAATAAATTTTCCACCGCCAAACAGATGTATATTTAATAGAGATCAATCAACACAGAATAAAATCCAATGTCAGACACACAGTCCATTTACAAGTCCGTTCTGGGTCTGAACGAAACCGGAGGCACTATATACCTCGCATATCCATCGATCTCCACGTACGTCTGGACGATCACCACTCATTATCCATATTTCGGGATGCCTCCCAATCAGGACATCAGTTACCAACCAAACGAGGTGAAGATCGGTCTTCGACCACCGTCTTCATCTTCGATTTCTTATCGTCGATTCAGTTATTCAAAATGGGGTAAACCCGGTCTTTCTGAGCAACTCGCGTATATAATAAACAAGTGCAACACAAACATACGTACGCATCATTTCAATTCATTAGTCACTAACCGTCAATCAGTAAGAGAATGATTTCCCAAATATTAACCCCGAAGGCCGAAATCAACATCAGATCAACACCCAGGAAACCATTCGACTTAGCCAACCTTCAGATAGTTTCTAAATTTCACATCCATATCGTTTATAATATTTTATAACGATTTATCGCTATTTTTATTTATTTTAAAATAGCCAATTTATTCAAAACGATGCTTCGGGCCATAACGCGGTCATGGCGCTGTTTTTCTTCAAATTTGATTTACACATATCTGAAAATCTAACCGTTGGATCTTCACAAAATTTACATCATTAGAAAGATCTTTTCAAAATGAATCCAACGGTTCCAGTTTCGGGAAAATCCGACGGTCGGATCTCCCGGTATAATCGTTTGAAGTTTCGATTTCAAAATATGAACTACAGCGTTGTTATTCGATTAAATATAATAATATTTATATATATATAAATATAATTGATTCTGGCGCTGTTTTTCTTCAGATTTGAATTAAACATTCCAGACAATCCAACCGTTGGATTTTTACAAAGTTGGTGCCGTTGGAAAGATATTTCCAAAGCGAACCCAAAGGTTGCGGTTTCGGGAAAATTCGATGGTCGGATCTCCCGCACTAATCGTTTGAAATCACGGTTTCAAAATACGAACTGCAGCTTCGTTATTCGATATATTTCAATTCTATTTATAAATATATATCGATTCTTCGATTTCAAAACTATCTAATTTTCATAACTTGATAAAAATGATATTTTTATCTAACTGTCTTCTATTTCAACACTTCACTATTTTTTTTAACAATTCATGTATATAATAAAAATGTGATTTTTAATGTAAAACAATTTATTTCAAAACTCGACTATTTTATATAGTTAATATAGGTAATAAAAATAGGATTTTTATTATAAAACAATTTATTTCAAAACAAGATTATTTTATATAGTTCATATTGATGATAAAAATAGGATTTTTATTATAAAACAATTTCTTTCAAAATATGAATACCATTCAACACATGAATTTTCAATTCAACGAATGAATTTCGATTCAACACATGAAGGTTTTCTATAGTCTATATATATAGAGTAAAAATGTGATTTTTATATTTAAAACACGAATACCATTCAACACATGAATGTCTATCCAACGAATGAATATCGATTCAACACATGAAGGTTTTCTATAGTTTATATATATAGAGTAAAAATTGATTTTTATTGTTAAAACAATTTATTCAAAACACGAATACCATTCAACACATGAATTTCAGTTCAACGAATGAATTTCGATACAAAACATGAAGGTTTTCTATTCAACAGACGAATATAGTTTCAATACAGAAAATAATTCTAATACATGAATATTATTCAAAATTTCGGCAGCATAACGGCAGAGTAGTTAAAAGTGGGACCGTCCCTAGTACGGCTCATCGCTCTACCTTAAAGCCTCGCAGCTTTTGACAATGGGGAATCATGCATCTAGTTCGCACGCAGGCGGCATGTATATTTTTTTCATTTCCACAAACTAATCCTATGTGGTTTCAACCAAATATTTCTCAACCACAAACGGGTATTTTTCAACAACAATCAATCAATTTCAACCACAAACAATTTCAATCAACCATTCACTATCAATCAATTTTCACACCAATCACAACCAATAAATATCGTCCATGGTTTGTAGACGAGGGGCGTGTATATATATATATATATATATATATATATATATATAGCATTTCACTTCTATTTCAACACATACAATTTTTACAATGCATATACAACTTATACATCGAACGTACAACTTATACAATGCTTATACAAGAGTTGTACAACGCTTATATAACTCATACGTCGATTATATAATTTCTACATCGTCGTTTTCCATATCGTTTATAAATTAGAAATCTCACATTGGGTTCCACTCCACCAAAAATTGCAGAAGGCTCAGAAAAATATGCGGTCTCTTCTAAAATGTAGAAGGCGTCCACACGAGTCCACTGTCTCTTGTTTCACTGAATTTCGTCAACAAACGAAAAAGATGTGATTTTTCAAAGTTTGCAACACTTAAAAGTGTTTAAATCAATTTAAATAATACACAGCCGTATACCTCTTTGAAATCTTCAAAACTAGGGTTCGGATTTTTGTTCAATCCGTGATGTTAGGCCTCGATCAGGTTGCGCCACGTTGTGGAGCCTCTAAAACCACACCAGGGCGTGGTGGTGATGACGAACTCGAACTAACGAGGATGGGGTATCGGCGGCGGGAAGTTCGAAACTTTGAGGGGCTTAATCTCGATGCACACAGCACGATAGAAGATGAACCTTATATGGATTTGAAGAGTGGAGAGAGTACTTTAAAAAGTTCAACTGGAGGGAGGTCTATAGATGCGTGGATTGATCGGAAAATGGCTGGGAAGCGGGGGAGGCTTAATCGCCGTTCTACGAGGGCTGTAAAGCGGGGAGAGAGAAAATGAAGGCCCAATCACGTTTTTTCTTTATTTTATATATTTTTAAATTTCGAAAATACCCCCTTTCACACTCGAACTCCAATCCAAACCCAACGACTGTCGTTCCAAGCATTTTACCCCCATTCCAAACATAATAGGATATGTTTCGTAGGCCCATTCGACTGTTTCAGTCAGTTTTCCTTCATATTAAAATATAAAACATTCAATATTTGATTTGAACGTACATTTCAATTTGCCAGGGCCACAAACTGATTTGAAAAATTCCAGAAAAATAAATCCAGCTATGTTTCGATGATATGGTCCCAACAAAACTAGTTTCGTCGGATTCTGAGACCGTTTGAAAAATGGCCCATTTCTGGTCGATCCAATTTAACTGTAATTGACCAAAACACGTTTTCTTTTTCCACGCTCACATACTAGCTTCAAAAATTATGAAATTTGAAGCCTAGCAATAACTTGACATCCCGGATCCGACAAAAGTGTTTTCGTCGAATTCCGAGGTCGTTTGCAAAATGACCATTTTCACGGGCTATATAAATTCCATAGCGACCTTTCTGAAAATTCATTTGGCCATAACTTTTGCTTTCCACTATGAAACTTCGATTTTTCAGATTCGCTAGAAAGGTATCCACCAACAGATTTAAATATTTTTGGTTTCACTCAAATCCGTTTTGTTTTGCACCCGGTACAGTCAGTCAAAGTTTGAATTCAAATTTTGAAACTGTCGCGCCATTTCAGGTCTTGTTTATAATTAGAATTAATTATATTCATTTTCAAACGTCGATTCAAACTCACTTTTCATTGCTATTATTTAAAATATTTATTTTAAATATTTAAAATCCACTATTTTAGCCAATTTAAAATTTAAAATTTAAAATTGGTTCAGATTTTCCAGGTCGTTACTCGGGACACTACATGACCCAACAAGAGAAAACTACATGGAATATAATTAATAGTATCATAAGTTATTCTCATAGTGACAGTGATGTAACGGTCCTCAGACCTGAAATCATTATAATTTTATTCGAGGATATTTGTGTTTTGATATTATCAAAAGTTACTTTTAACTGAGTAGACATAAAGGTGATTATTGGATACATCTCAAATCGAATGGAAATTATGAATGATCTAGATGGAATTTAACCCTACAATATATGTAGTGATATTTATGGGCCTCTTGATTGAGTGAGACTATGAAATGCATAGTCGTGCTCAAATATTGATTTGTTTTATATAGTCTACTCATCGATCAAGATAAAAGGATTAAATTATATAGAGGATGATACGTTCCATGTGTCAAGTTTAATCTTTGATATATTGGTTAAAAGAATTATATTAAATTGAGACACTGGTCACAAAAAAGGTTGTATCGAATCATTGATCTTATTATAACTTGGGTAGCTGTGACGTATTACTAGAAGTCACTCACTATTTATAATTTAAATACGATTTAAATTATTGCCCACGTTGTAATTACCTATAGGGTCACACAATATAGAACGTTATAAAGGAGAAATTAATTTTGGACAAATAAAATATCAAGCTATTGATATTTTATTTGAAGTTGGAATAAGTATTCAAGGGGGTTCCTATTTAATGGTTAACGTTTGTTTTAAAAGGGCTGTTCATTTCCCTTTTTAAAACACATGACTACACTAAAATAAAATTGATTAGATCAAGAATTAAAAAACCAAAATGAATACCCGTTTCCAAAACCCTAAAAATTAGAAGGGCGACTAGTACTGTTTTCTCTCTTCTTCTTCGATTCGATTGAAAAAGAATTCATTTTCGTGGACTACTGTAGAGGCATGGCGACTTGTTGTGCTTTTTGATTCAGCCATCCAGACTCGAGCAACGTTGCAAAATTGAAGAAGAATGGATCCGAGTTCATTTTGTGAATCAATGGAAGCTTTGAGAAGTACAAATTTTCAATTTACTATTGTTTTTGCATAGATCCTAATCTCATAATTGTTATAGAGTTAAAATAGGGTTTTTCGATTAGATCTTAAATTCCCAACTTATGACGCTACAATTATGGTATCGCATTGGTGATAGGTTAAATCTCCTCCATCACCGAAAACATAAATAATATTGGAAATTGGATTTGGAAATTTTATTTTCAAATTTTAAATGGTTTGGAAATGTAAAGGAAATATATACAAACAACTTTCATAAGGTGGAATGTTCTGTTAAAAGAATTTTTGATGTTAAATAAGATTTTGTTTTAAAATGATGAAAACAAGTTTTGTTTTGAAAAAGTGAAGATTGAAAATATCTTACCATGGTTTATACAAATATATGATGGTTTCCGAAAGTAATTTGGAAATAACTGTATATTAAGTTATTTATGGTCAGGATAGGACGTATCATGCAACGGCGATTTGCATCTTGTCCATTAACTTTAAACGCTTATAACTTTTACAATTTACACCAGATTTCAATGAAAGAAAAGCGTTTTCTTTTTATTAAAAAAAGCTTTCAAATGAGAGAAAGCAGTTTTTAATTTTGACTTATAGTTTTCAAGTTACGTTCAAAACTGTTTTTAAAAGGTCGTTGTAGATGCAGTTTGTCAATCGTAACTTTAGATAGCCATTTTTATGTTTTAAAAATGAGGATTTTTTTTGTAAAATCATTATAAATTATTTAAAAGTGTTTTAAGTTGGAAAATTTACGGTTTGGAAAATATAAAGGTTATTTTGATCAATTTAGCCAATATAATTGTTTTGTAACGTTGTTGGAATGTTATTGTTATGCTTTCCTTGAAAACAACCTATTTTGAAGTTTTTAACCAATAAACAATTTTCTGGACTATAAGTCATCATTTTTAAATGATTTGTGGAATGTTTTCAAAGGTTTAAGATTGTTAAAATATTTAATATTGAATATTAAATGGGCTTATTTAATATTAAAATATTAAAAAGGGTTTTTCAATTATAAATGAATTGGACAAAATTGGAGATAAATCTTTGGATGTTAGATATTAATTTGTTAGATAATTACTCTTACTATTCGAAGAATTTAGAAGGTAGTTTACCATTATTACGCTTATAGTATGAGTTGGATACAGAGATTAATATTGAGGATAAGTTGATGGTATTTCTATACAGATCCAATATTAAGGGGTTTGATAAAATTTTGAAATAAGGACTTCCGATTTGTTGAGATAAGTTGGATAGAAAAAATCTTCAGACATTTGATATGAAATTCTGTGGTGTAAACGTATACTATTTGAGGACTTTGGAAGATATAATTATCGTTATTCCACTTATACTATTCGTTAATTATGAGAATTGGTACATAATACTAGTAGATACAATTTCTATGTAACTTATTTTCAATATCGATTGATTTGGGTTTTGTTGTGAACGGTACCTTCAATAATATCATTCTCGAAACACATTAAGATTGAGTTATGGAAATTCATATCGTAAGTGGGAGTTTAATCAAATCTTTGATTTGAGAAAATTAAAAGTAAGGAATTGGGAAAGAAGTATAATCTTTTAATTAAGGTTAAAGAATTAAATGTTGGTAAATTGTTTTAAATGGAAATTATGGTTGAAATGATTGAAATATGGATCAAGGGTTTTCAAAAGAAACTGGATCTGGATAACGAGTTATCAAACGGAAACCTAATCGAGGTTTTAAGGCTAGATTATCATTAATTTAAAGGATGTGTTTTAAAAAAAGTTAAAATACAGATTTTATTAAAGACTAAATGAGAATGGGTTTAAAAAAGAGTTAACTACCAAAATCCAACATGGAAGGAGACTTGGTTGAAATCCTATGTGATCACTTATTGTGTTTTTAAAATCGCGCTTATTATTCGAAAAGACCGGGATTAAATATTGGATTTGAAAACCATAATGAATAATAAAGCGATGTTTGGAGCAAATAAGCATTTGAAGAAGGTGTTGAAGATGGAGACCCTTCACGTTGGAAGGGCGACTTGTCGAATGTCTCGAATGGGTCACTCCCATTTGTCGATGGATTTTAGATCAGTTAAGTGGCAAGTAGTCTAGACGTATTTAGGGGAATTCCGGATTTTGGTTTCATTCAGACCTAGGACGAACCTTTATGGATTGTGAGTCTGACATTGTAATTAACTGCGTAGTGCTGATCTTTATTAATATATATCTTCTTGATGGCAGAGAATTTATTCTCCTAGATTAACACCCTTCCCTAAGACGTATGAGCTTAGAGGTTATATATTAATAAATATTATTGATGCATGGTGAATGGACAATGTGGCATATTTGAGTTATGTGATGAGATATTGATTATCAAAGCATGACTTATTGAAGCATAGATTTGTGTATATCGTGACCTCAATGAACCTTACACCCCCGGATTGATGGTAAATTGGAGGTCGGATTTTTATTTTAGTTTCGTATGTTCAGTGCACCGGATGTGATAATAAAAGGGTACTATGAAGTCCCCAGTCTGGGACGCTATTTGTTGGGTACTCTGATTCATGTATGGTGGGCTAGTATAATAGTGTCTGAGTCTGGACGTTATCCTACTGCGATGATGCGCGCAAGAAAGTTTATGTGCCCAAAAATGATCTTTCTTACTAGGAACCATCATATTGGAAACCCAATCTCCACTAATAATCCGTCTTTTTGAACGATTTGAATCGGTTTAATCACCGGCAAAAATCGGGCAAAAAGGCAGGTCGTTACAACTATATCAGAGCCAGATTTATACAAAGCTATGGGTACAACTCATTTGAACAAAAGAGAAAGGACTCATCAGAGTTGGGGTTAGTATTATCCCATGAGAACGAACTCATAAGAGATAGGGTTAGTAATACCGTTGAATGAGTTTCTAGAGTACTACGTTTGAGAGAGCGCCTTTCATGTAAAGTGAATTAAGTTCGAGATTAAAATATATTAGAATTCATGTTAAGGGATAAACTTAGGGCAAATTTGTTAACATATTAGTAATTCTCCCGGAGACAAACTAACTACTATGGTTAGAAATCAAAATAAATGGTAAGGTTTTGAGTTTTTTATTTGATGTTGAGGTTGGACTATCAAGTATAAGAAGATTTTGAATATGCGTCTAGCTAATGTATATATGAAGTCTTAAGTATACTAAATAGATATAGAATCACACTCTAGTTGCTTGAAGATGATTATGTTGAAGGCTACAACGTCATCAATATGTATTTCCGAGTTTCGAAAGTGGGATGACTATATGATTCTGATTAAAACATCAATATATACCTAAACCCATTTGAATAAGTGAATGTTTGGAAAATTAATCTGAACTTGAATAGATAAGCGAGATCTTGAAAATTTGATAAAGTTGTAAGACTTAGACTAAGTAAACCTATTAGAAAAAGATAATCCAGTAAATTAAGTAAAGAGTAACCTGGACTTTTCAACAAAGTTTCCTTATAGGAGCAAGGATGAAATTCGGCCTATCAAGTACTGAATGGTGGATGACCCTAAAACAAGCAAGGAATGCTCATAACCAAAAAGAAAAGGAAGAAAGCCTTAGAGGGAAAATTTAAAGGTATCCACTGTTATAGATGTAGACGAGAAGGACATTTTTCAGTTTTATGCCCATAAAGAATGCAAAAGAAAACCATTCGAGAAGATATTATTTGTTTCAAATGCAAGAAGAAAGGACATTTATAGTTAAATGTCCTAAAATAAAGAAGAAACCTATGAACCCAACAAAAGAAAAGAAGTGTTATTGTTGTAGAAAACTGGGGCATGTAGTCTGGAATTGTTATTTAAATAAGGGAGAAAGAGCAGCGAAAGCAACACCACCCGCTGTCATAAGTGAAGTAGAGGGAAAGTAAGAATTATGTAGTCAAAGAAAGCTCTTTAAACCCTAGCGAGTTATCTCTAAAATGTTGAATGCATGAATAAATGTATGCATATTATAAAAACTTCTTTTATAAATCTTTTCAATGTATTCTATCCAAATAGATCCTATTCTAATGAAAAAGTAATTGAATTTGTATAAGGTATGGATAGGAAGATCAAAATTATCGATGATTTTGGACAGTCGATAAGTTCTAAATTATAATGAGGTAATAAAAAAAGATGTTTAAGTAAGCATGAATACCTTGTGAATTAAGTTTCACAATTTGATTGAAGGATATTTGGCAAACAGGAATTGTTAGAAGAAATTAACTAAATCAAAGTGTTTAGACAAGCTGAGTTATGAGATGATCGAGTTTTTCTTGTAAAGATTAATAGTAATTTTGGGGAACTGAAAAGGAATAAGTTTCATAACCTTTGTATCTGCAATATAAGACCTAAGAAAATAATTTATAACCCTGAATTCTCTTGTTTATTAGAGGGTGGTAAATCATTGGGTGTAAGCAATTGGCCCAGTAAACAGTAAGTGGGATATAATAGGTAAATGAAAATTATCATTTGGAGAACATGGTAGATATGTTTGTCCAGAACTATGTATGTTATAATATTCTACCCGACATTTCCATTATGAGGATGGAAGTTTTAGTATAAAGAATTTTAATCTTGAGTTTGAAATTCTACAAGATGTCGAATGGGTAGTTACAATTATCTTTCCTTTTCGAGGACAAAAAGTTTTAGGAGGGGGGAGGGGTGAATGTAATGATCAATAATTTTAACCAATTTAAAATTTGACATTTTGAATATTTAATTTGAATTTTGGGTATAATATTGATTTAAAATGACCTAAATATGATTTTAGTATAAATATATTGATTTAAATAATAAAAAATTTATCATGCTTTTGTTACAATAAATTTTGTCAAATTCGTATTAGTCAAACTATTTTTTTAATATGATCTTTTATCGGGTATAAATATAATTTTATGAATATTAGAACCTTTGGAGCTTTTGTTATAAGTGTTGTCTTTGAGTTTCCATAGCATTTTGAATAAAATGCTATCTTAAGCACCCTCCTTTTAAAATTAACAAATGTATGGATACTTTTCCTTATGCATGTCACTCTCCTTCTTAAATTAACAAGTGTATGGATACCTATCCTAATGCATGCCACTCTGCTTCTTAAGTTAATAAGTGTTACTACAGTTGTCATTTTGCATGCACAATTTCATGCTTGAATGTCGTGTGTCCCTTGATGTGTCAATCTCTTCTTACTCCATTTTTTCCTATAAATAGCATTCTTTTCTTTCATTCCTACTTCTCCATTCTCTGTTATTCTTAATGCTTTAGGTCATGGTTTCCATGGCATAGAAACCCCCCTTTCCTCCTCTTATTTTCTTCTCCTTCCTCTTTTAGAACTCGACCTACATCATCACCGCAAACTTTCCTTAGTTCGACTCCTCCTCCTCTTATAAAAAAAAGAGAGGGAATGATATATATATATATATATATATATATATATTGGCGAAGAAGAGGGTGCGCCGAAATACTGTGCAACGGTTCATTTGCAGTCAGCTAGGCTCGTCTATCGTGAAGAATTGGAAAGCTAGATTAGTGAGAACTCTTTAATCTTCTACACTTGTTTATTGTACACTAATTAGTGAAGAATTAATTAAAATTTGGATAGTTAACTAGTGTAATCTATTTGAACTAGCTATGGATGTTAATGGTTGATGTTTGTTGTGATGGATGATGGTTGTATAGATTAGAACAAACACACTATTAAGCGTTAGTCATATAACGTTTGTGCATAGTTATTATGTATTTAATAATGTTGATAATGGTTGTCATGGATGTTTATATGGTTGTTAATGTTGTATGACATACTGTGACACTGCAATTATGTTATCACATTGGTCATTGAATAAATCTCCTCCATCGTCGAAAACGTACATAATTTGGAAATTGGGATTGGAAAACTTATTTTTGAATTTGAAATGGTTTGGAAATGTAAAGGAAATATATACAAACAACTTTCGTAAGGAGAAATGTTTTATTAAAAGAGTTTTTGACGTTAAATAAGGTTTTGTTTTAAAACGATGAAAACGAGTTTTATTTTGAAAAAGTGAAGTTTGAAAATATTTTAAAATGATTTATACAAGTATATGATGGTTTTCCAAAGTAAGTTGAAGTATTTTGGAGTTACTTTTATATCAAGTTATATTATGGCCAGAATAGGACGTGTCTGCAGCAGCGATTGGCATTTGTCCACTAACTTTAAATGCTTATAGCTTTTACAATTTAAATAAAATTTCCACGAAACGAAAATCATTTTATTTCTATTAAGAAGGGATTTCGAATGAGAGAAAGCAGTTTTAAATTTCGACTTGTAGTTTTCAAGTTATGCATAAAACTATTTTGGAAAAGGCCGCTATAAGTGTAGTTTGTCGACCGTAACTCTAAACAGCCATTTTTAATGTTTTAGAAATATGGAATTTTCTTGTAAAATCAATATTTAAAAGTGTTTTGAGTTTGAAAATTTGAGGTTTGGATAATATAAAGGTTATTTCGATCGAGTTAGCCAATATAACTGTTTTGTAACGCTGTTGTAATGCTTTCTTTGAATAAAATCTATTTTGAAGTTTTAAACCCGTAAAATGTTTTCCGAACTATAAGTAATCATTTTTAAATGATTTGTGGAATGTTTTCAAAGTTTTAAGATTTTTAAAATATTTAATATTGACTTTTAAATGGGCTTATTTAATATAAAAAAGGTTTTTCAATTATACATAAATTGGAAATAGTTGGAGATAAATCTTCGGATGTTTGATATTAATTCGGTAGATGATGACTCTTACTATTCGAGGAACTTAGAAGCTAGTTTACTGTTATTCTGCTTATAGTATGAGTTGGATACGAAGATTAATATTGAGGATAAGTTGATGGTATTTCTATCCAGTTCCAATATCAAGGGGTTTGATAAAATTTTGAACTAAGTAAAGGATTTACTGATTTGTTGAGATAAGTTGGATAGAAATAATCTTCGGGTACATGATATGAAATTCCATGGTGTAAATGTATACTATTTGAGGAATTTGGAAGATATTATTATCGTTATTCCACTTATAGTATTCGTTGATTATGACAATTGGTATCAAATATAGGTAGACACAATTTCCATGTAATTTATGTTCAATATTGATTGATTTGGGTTTTGTTGTGAATGGTATCATCAATAATATCATTCTTGAAACCCGATAAGATTAAGTTATGGAAATTCATTTCGTAAGTGGGAGTTTTATCATATCTTTGATTAGAGGAAATTAATTGTAAGGAATTGGAAAAGAAGTATAATCTTTTAATTAAGATTAAAGAATTGAATGTTGGGAAATCGTTTTAAATGGAAACTGTGGTTGAAATGATTGTTATGGATTAAGTGTTTTCAAAAGAAACTGGATTCGGATAAGGAGTTATCAAACGGAAAGCTAATTGAGGTTTTGAGGCTAGATTATCTTTGATTTAAAGGATGTGTTTTATAGGAGAAAAAATAAAATATGGATTTTGTTAAAGATAAAATGAGAATGGGTTTAAAAAAGTTTTAATTAACAAAATCCAAGATGGAAAGAGATTTGGTTGAAAGCCTATGTGATCCCTAATTGTGTTTTAAAAATTGTGCTTATTATTCGAAAAGATCAGGGTCATATATTAGATATGAAAACCATTCTGAATAATAAAACGGCGTCTGGAGCAAATAAGCATTTGAAGAAGGTGTTGAAGACCGAGACCCTTACATTGGAAGGGCGACTTACGAAATGTCTCAAGTGGGTCACCCTCATTTGTGGATGGATTTTAGATCAGTTAAGTGGCAAGTAGTCCATACGTGTTTGGAGGAATTCCGGATTTTGGTTTCTTTCTGACCTAGGATGAACCTTTATGGATTGTGTGTCTTTAATTGTAATTGACTGCGTAGCACTGATCTTTATTAATATATATCTTCCTGGTGGCAGAGAATTTATTCTCTTAGCTTAACACCCTTCTCTGAGACGTATGAGCTTAGAGGTTATATATTGATAAATATTATTGATGCGTAGTGAATGGACAATTTGGCATATTTGAGTTATGTGATGAGATATTGATGATCAAAGCATGACTTATTGAGGCATAGCTTTGTGTATATCATGACCTAAGTGAACCTTACACCCCCCAATGATGGCAAATTGGTGGTCGGATTTTTATGTTGGTTTCATATCTTCGATGCACCGGGATGTGATAATAAAAGAGTACTATGAAGTCCCTAATATGGGATGTTATTTGTTGGGTACTCTGATTCATGTATGGTGGGCTAGTATAACGGTGTCTGAGTCTGGACATTATCCTATTGGGATTATGCGCGCAAGAAAGTTTGTGTGCCCACAAATGATCTTTCGTACCAGGAACCATCATATTGGAAACCCAGTCTCCACTGCGAGGCCATACGGTTTTGATTATATAGCCTGTTGGTTAATGGCAAGATTACGTCAGTGTAATGGGATGGGACACTTTAATGGCTAGATTAATATATTTACTTTCAAAAGGTTTTTCACACTATGAACTAATAATGATATAAAAGAGCATTTTCACGTATCAAAAGCATTTTTTGTTATCATAAGGCAAAACCCGCCCATCTGATGTGTTCTTGCATTGTGTGATGTGGGATGAGTTTATGATAGCTTCATTTTCAAAAAAAAACATTGAGAATTTCTGTGCACTAGTATTCCAATGGAGTAACCTGTTTCGCATAAGCGGCGTGGTCCGGTGAATTACCAAACTTTAAAATAAACCCTAAAAACAACTGTTTTTAGTTCTCACACCAGTCCCATGACTGACTTGGAGTTTATTGTTCCCTCACCTAAACTCTGGGCTGCCATTTTTTTTACACGGGTAGCTAGTAATTTGTTTTGCATATATAGTCCTCAAAGCTGGATTCAGGATTGGAGCAAGAGTTATATTTTGGTTCATTTTCCTTCCACCGAAAGTATATTTGTATTTTATTTTATTTTTGCTGTGTAACTGTTATACTATGATATTTCTAGTAATCCCTAATGCAATATTATTGTAATGATAACGAAAATGTTCTTTTACTTTGGTGCAAATGTGTAAGTAGCCCTAATAATCCGTCTTTATGAACGGTTTGAATCAGTTTAATCATCACCGAAAATCAGGAAAAAAGGCGGGTAGTTACAACTATATCAGAGCCAGGTTTACACAAAGCTATGCGGTACGACTCATTTGAACGAAAGAGAAAGGACTCATCAAAGTTGGGGTTTGTATTATCCCATGAGAATGAACTCACTAGAGATACGGTTAGTAATACCGTAGAATGAGTTTCTAGAGTACTACGTTCAAGAGAGTGCCTTTCATGTAAAGTGAATTAAGTTTGAGATTAAAATATATTAGAATTCATGTTAAGGGATAAACTTGGGTTAAATTTGTTAATATATTAGTAATTTTCCCGTAGATAAACTAACTAATATGGTTAGAAATCAAAATAAATGGTAAGGGTTTGAGTGTTTTATTTGATGTTGAGGTTGGACTATCAAGTAAAAGAAGATTTTGAATATGTGACTATCTAACATATATATGAAGTCTTAAGTATACTAGATGGATATAGAATCACGATCTAGTTTCTTGAAGATGATTATGTTGATGATTGCAACATCAACAAAACGTATTTTCGAGTTTCGAAAGTGGAATGACTATATGATTCTAATTAAAACATAAATATATACTTAAACCCATTTAGATAATTGTTTGGAAATATTTGGAAAATTAATGTGAACTTGAATAGATAAGTGAGATCTTGAAAATTTGATAAAGTTGTAAGAATTATACCAGGTAAACCTATTAGAAAAGGATAAGCCATTAAATTAAGCAGAGAGTAACCTGGACTTTTCAACAAAATTTCTTATAGGGGCAAGGATGGAATTCGGTCTATCAGGTACCGAATGGTGGATGACCCTAAAACAAGCAAAAAAGGCTCATAACCGAAAAGAAAAGGAAGAAAGCCTTAGAGGGAATATTCAAAGGTATCCACCGTTATAGATGTATTCGAGAAAGACATTTTGCAGTTTTATGCCAGAAAGAATACAAAAGAAAACCATTCGAGAAGATAATATTTATTTCAAATGGAAGAAGAAAGGACATTTTATACGTAAATGTCCTAAAATAAAGAAGAAACCCATGAACCCAACAAAAGAAAAGAAGTGTTGTTGATGTAGAAAACTGGGGCATGTAGTCGGGGATTGTCATTTAAATAAGCGAGAAAGAGCAGCTAAAGCAACACCACCCGCAGTCATAAGTGAAGTAGAGGGAACGAAAGAATTATGTAATCAAAGAAAGCTCTTTAATCCCTAGCGAGTTATCTCTAAAATGATGAATGCATGAATAAATGTATGTATATTATAAAAACTTCTTTTATAAATCTTTTAAGTGTATTCTATCCGAATATATCCTATTCTAATGAAAAAGTTATTGAATTTATATAAGGTATGGATAGGAAGATCAAAATTATCGACGATTTTGGACGATCGATAAGTTCTAAATTATATTGAGGCAATAAAAGGAGCTGTTTAAGTAAGCATGAATACCTTGTGAATTAAGTTTCATAATTTGATTGAAGGATATTTGGCAAACAGGAATAGTTAGAATAACTAAATCAGAGTGCTTAGACAAGCTGAGTTATGAGATGATCGAGTTTTTCGTGTAAAGATTAATAGTAATTTTGGGGAACTGAAAAGGAATAAGTTTCATAACCTTTATATTTGCAAGATAAGACCTAAGAAATTAATTTATAACTCTAAATTCTCTTTTTTATTAGAGGGTGGTAAATCATTGAGTATAAGCAATTAGCCCAGTAAACAATAAGTGGGATATAACGGGTAATTGAAAGTTATCATTTGGAGAACATGGTAGATATGGTTGTCCAGAATTATGTGTGTTGGAATATTCTACCCGGCATTTCCATTATGAGGACGGGAGTTTTGGTATAAAGAATTTTAATCTTGAGTTTGAAATTCTATAAGATGTCGAATGGGTAGTTACAATTCTCTTTCCTTTTCGAGGACGAAAAGTTTTAGGGGGGGAGGGGGGTGAATGTAATGATCAAGAATTTTAACCAATTTAAAAATTGAAAATTTGAAATTTTAATTTCAATTTTTGGATATATTATTGATTTAATATGATTAAAATATGATTTTAGTACAAATATATTGATTTAAATAATAATAAAATTATCATGCTTTTGTTATAATAAATTTTGTCAAATTTGTATTAGTCAAACTATTTTGTTAATATGATCTTTTATCAGATATAAGTATAATTTTATGAATATTAGAACCATTGGAGCTTTTGTTATAAGTGTTGTCTTTGAGTGTCCATAGCATTTTGAAAAACTCCAATCTTAAGCACCCTCCTTGTTAAATTAACATGTGTATGGACACTTATCTTATGCATGCCACTCTCCTTCTTAAATTAACATGTTAACGATATTTTTCGTTAACATCGGAGATGGGATAGCAGGGACGGATTCAAAAGAGGAAATGGTGGATTGGCTATTTTTCGGGTTAAATCGGATTACTACCCTAGATATCGAAGCTAGGAGGTACGGGATTGCCAAGGACAATCAGAATGGATTTGAACTTAGATAAAGAAGTACATTCTACTATTCAAGGACATGTTGGGACAGAATTTCATGATTATATGAAAAATGAACAATAAACTACAACGGTGATGATCAAAAAATGAGGATATACACTTACAGAGCAATTTTCTCATAAGAAGATCTCTTTTTATTCAACGTTCACTGTGAGTACATGGATGTCATAGGGAAACCCCTCAATTAATTTCAGTGCTAAGCCATTTTTGAGAGTACAAGCGTTCAAGAAAAAATCCCTCCTTAAAACGGGACCTTTGGGGTCTTATTTATAGTGGTTCAGGGCCTTTCTGCTGATGGGCTATTGGGCTTGTGGGGGTCTTTGTCGATCGCTTTTTCTTTAGCTTTAGGTGCTTGAATTCCTTCCGGCTTTGGAGTATTAGTTATGGTCTTTGGATGATATCTGAATCGTTGATAATAGCTCCCGAATGTAGACTCTCGGATGTAAGCTTCCGAATGTAGGCCTCCAGCTTTATCGTGAATACCTAGAGGGGCGTGCCCTCATGATGTACGTTGATAACTGTTGGTTCGAAGCCACTGCGGGTTTCAGTACTGGGTAGATCAGTACGGGTAGCCTGTATCTCTGCTTAAGTCCTGGTAACTTCTTTGGCGGAGTTCTCATAAAGTACCCTGGATCTTCGGAAGGGGGCCTCTGGGTAATCCTTGCGTTCTCTCGGTTTAGTGCCTTTGATGCTTTCGCCTTCAGGTGTATCGGTTCTTAAGCAGGTCATTACGAAAGATACCTTTGAGCTTCCCCCGATGGATTTACGGCTTTTGACTTGCTTGGTTTTAGGTCGGGATAATTCTCTGCCGTAAGAACTTTCTGTCGGGTGATGCTGTCGGGAGGACTTTGTCGGATTGACCCTGGTGGATAGATTCTATTGGTTATACCCCATTGCTTTTACGACCCTTTCCCGTAGGAGGGTTTCAGTTGACGCAGCTTTAAGGGTTATTTTTACCTGCTCTCAGCCCTTCCTGGTACTTGGCCTCACTTCCTACTGAGCCTTCGGTGAGCTCTCGGTCATCCGACGCCCCTTCACTGCCATCTTATGATAAGATAATTTTGGTAGTAACATTTGCCCCACTACTGAAGGGGTTTCTCGACTTTCCAAGTCAAGATTTTTGTCTTTTTCTGATGTACTATTCCTATGTCTCTTGATATCCCTCAAATGGGTGCGTTGATTGATCTCCTTCTGGGAGGTCCAAATCGTCACTAGATTCTGAATACCAATTCTTCTTCCTTTCGTCTTTTACCCTTAGCCAACGTTTTAGCTTTCTTTGTGTGAGTCATGTTCATTGATTTGGTTCCAGATGTACGGCTGAGAGGCAAGGTAGACCCTCTTTTTAGATATTTTAGAATTGGTACGCTGCTACGGCTATGGCTACCCTCTTATCTTTGGAGAAAAAAGAACTTCAAGAAGAGAAGACCGTGTTAGAGTCTAGGCTCCTTGATTTAACTTCCGCGAAGAGTAGCAACGAAGAGAGCTATAGCCGACTGAGGGTGTCCCTTGAGAGGGAAAGGGCTGACAATGGTTCGTTGGTTGCTGAAGTGTCAACCCTCAGGCGTGAGCAGTCGGATATGATGATGAAGCATGCAAGGAGATTGAAAGCAAGGGAAGCAATTCTTTCTGATGCCAGGCGGATAGTTTACGAGACTCGGGACCGGATTCCTTGTTTTTGAGGGTGCATTTTCCAGTCATGATGTCTGATTGTTATGAAAAGGCTCTCTTTTTAGTTTACCGTGATAATTGCGGCGAGTTCCCTGATATGAACTTTCTTTCTCTTTCCCCATCCCTCCGAAATATAATCCTTGGAGGTGATATTGCTTCAAATTGGGACGTTGAGGTTTCTAAAGGGGGAAGGCGAGGGTTGAGGATTTTTTGTTTGTTGAAAAACTACCCAATTGTCTATAGTCTGGAGATGATGAAAATTTGATTTCGTCCATAGAAAGTGGTAATGTCAGTGTTTCCCCGGAGATGGTGAGTTTGCAGAGGGAGTCAATCCTTTGGAGCTTGATGAAAGAGAACAAGTGACACATAGCCTTCCTCCATTCCTCAGGTATAAATCTCAGTTTCTGAATTCTCTCTATGCTTGTAGAATTTGGTCCTTGATGATTTGTTCTTATAGTGATGGAAATTCTATTTTTGCTGGTTACCTTGTTTTTTAAGCATGACCTTCATTCTCTCTCTAAGCTGAAGAGGGAATTTCTTACAAGGCCTCCGTATAAATCAGGTAAGGAACGCTTCCTGAAGGAGCTCAAACATATTTATACGAAGTACCCTTAGTTGTCTTTTAACTTCTAGGGGAATGATAGGGAGGCAATATTAAAGAGACTTAGAACCCATCATCCAGAGTTAATAGTAACATGGGGGAAAATAAAATTGGGGAGGGAAAATAACTTTGTAATATTCTTTCTAGTTTACAGCACCGTGTGTAGACGTGAATTGTATTCATTTTTACCCCCCTCTCCCCCTTTTTTTAGTCGTATGCAACTCTGGGGTTCAACTAATGAAGTTTTCTGGCAATTAATCATGCAAAAGATAGCTTATTTTTTTATATGAACAGGAAAATCTGTCCGAGGACACTTCCTCTTTCGTAGACATAGGTGTTTTGCTTACTTTGCATTCAGGGGGTCTTCCAGGGAGTTCCCTCACTGATATTGGTGGTGGGCCCACTTTGTCTGAGGAGCGATTTACGCAATGCTTAATGGAACAAATAAGTGTATTGGAGGCCCTGATAAGGCAAAAGGATAAAGACATCCTTGAAGTAAAGTGAAGTATAAAGACAAATCCTTCTATTGATTTTGATGGCGAAAAGGATGAACTTCAGCGTCAAGTCATGGACTTATAGGAGAGATGCAAAGACATACTGGTAAAATGTAAAGAGTGTGAAACTGCCTTCAGATGTGTTCTTTGAGATCCCCTCTTCTGGCGTTTCGCAGGTTTCGACTGGACTTAATTTCTCGGAGTTTGAGATAGGAGACTCTCCCTCTGGAATGGACTATTCCCTTGCTGTCAAGTGGCATAGGAAGGCTTAGGCCAATATGAAAGTTCTTATAATAGGAAGAGGGTTGAGGGTAACTCTCATCGTACCAACTTTTACGCCTCCCGAATTAGGCAATTACAAAAGGAGAAACAGTCCTTGCGCAAAGATGCCTTTGACTTGAGGGAGGAAAACAAAAAACTTCATTCGATGGGTAAGGCTTTCAATCAAGCTCTAAAGTAGCAGCTTAAACCTTCGGACATCTCATGTGTGTTTGTGGATAAAGTGCGGAAAGTCGAAGAGCTATTGCGCATTGCAATTCATCGTTCTGCCACTTCTTTCCGGTCAGATGAATAAAATACATTCTTCCGAGGGCTAGACTACTGCCTATACATGAGTCGTAGTGTCAGGAAATGGTTCCCTGATGTATTTATGTCATGAGCTTTTTTGTAAACAATTATGTAATGTACGAAGTGCAAGGTATTTTTGTCAATAGAGTGTAGTATTTTTATAGAGATACTCTATATAGATAAGGGTAGGATCTACAATGATATTACCAATGTAACAACCAGGATTTTTGGAGGGTGATATTAACGACTCAGAAACTTGGCATTTAGAAAATGAGTTAAATTGTAATTTAAATAGAAGTTATTTTTGAAATTCAAATAAAAATTTGAATTTGAATTTTTATCTCTGGGACGTATTTTGGATATATTTAAATGATATTTCTTTCATAAATTTAATATGAGCGTTTGGACAAAAACAGACAACACTAATGTTACTAGCTGATTTGGATTCATTTATATATTCGAAAATGTAACTTTGAAAATAAATTCGAAGTTTGAAATACAAATCTTGTATGTTGATTTGTGGAGAAAATCTAGTTTATTCTCAACTCAATTCTGAATTAAATTCTGTAAGTATGAATTTAAAATTGCATTACTTTTAAATGAAACAATGTTGATCTATATATTGTAGAGAATTATGAATTCGATTTCTCAATTTAAACTTGAGATTTATTTTGTAATTTATTTTTAGATTTGAATTTGGCTTTGAAAATTTGTTTTGATATGTATTTGGAAATATAAAGTATACTAGTATGGCATGGCATATGTATAGTATAATTCGGGGTATGAAAAATATTTATTTATTTGTGTTTGCCACTTGTTTATGTGATAAGTATTGTTTGACATTTGTTCAATTTGTGGTGATGAATTATAACACGCTTCCTTGTTGTTTTCTTTCACTGCTTTTATTTTATTTTTTTAATCCATTCTTTTGTCTCGTGAGGATTCTGGACGGGGTGAGGGACAATATATTTTCCTCCAAATATTTTAGTGGTAGCCGAAAAACCCCACTGGTCTTCTTACTGCACTTCAACCAAGCCTCTTTGGTCCTCCTTCGCCTCGCGGTCCTCCGGCTCCTGCTCTTTCCACCATCGCTGCAAAGAACCCCATACAAGAAGCAGCTATTTATTTTGGCGGATGAATCATGCTTGGTGCCAATGTTTGAAGAAATTAAAGATGGAAAGGATGGGATCTCAGGTGAGGCAATCGATATTTTTGTTCCTTTGAAGGCGGCACTGGAATCAGCTAAGGATTTCCTGAGATTGGGTACGGACGGAAGCAAGATCTACTAGCAAAAAATGGTATATGAGTCGGAGCACGTCTTGGACACTGACCAATGACCACTAGGAGGATTTTTTTTTCTTCCTTTTATTTTTCCACTGTTGCTGTTTTTCCACAATTCCGAATTGGGTTCGGATTCCCCTATTTCTTTTGTATCTAAGCAAGCGGTCAAATCTGATATGGTGAGAAAAATGAAAAAAATCAAAATGGGGAAGCAATATCTGGTGAGAGACATAAGTGTTACAGATGCAAAGGTTTAGCTCTTAAAAGAGGAGGGACGCAAGAAGACGCATGCATGCACAAAGCTCGACAAAAACTGTTATTTATTAAAGTAATTTATGCATAAAATTTATTTTCTGCTGTATTAATATTATAAACTCTGATATTTTTATAAAATTCTTTCCGCTGAAAATATCATATGCAGTGATTCTGTTTTAGATTCTGTTTAAACTCTGTAAGCCAATAACAATCCGTCGTTTTGAACGGTTCGAGTTGGTTTAACTACCGGCTTGAGGCGACCAAAATGGCGGGTTGTTACATTTGGTATCAGAGCTATGGTTTATATAAAACTTGGCTTGCTGGGTTTAAAAACTCATTAGAGATTGGATGGAAATACTGTAGAATGAGCAGAACTGATACTAGAATCGCTCGAGAGAGCGCATTTTGAAAAAAAATACATATTTTAATAAGACTTTGAATTTTTTTTTAAGTTGAGTAATAAGTATGAGGTTTTGAAAATACTTAGAGCTTTGTATGATAACCGAATGTCATCTATTCGATAAACATTGCCGTTGTTCATGGACTGTGCTAGTTTCATGCATGCGCTACTTGTTCACAGCAGCTTGCACGTGGTTTCCCTACCGTATTACTTGAATGAAAGGGCTTCTCTTAGTTTATCCTCCCTCTGCGTTCGCCCATCTCCACTCGAGATCTGCGTCGAAGCCAGCATCCGCCTGCGTCAGTCTTAGGTCCCCCGTTGAGGCAGTAATTTTCATCTTTGCTTGTCGTCACTTGCCTTTAAATTGAATGCCAATCATTTAGAAGTCCAGCTACATCTTATGGTGACATTAACGGGCAACTCCATAACCTTACCGAACATTTTCAAATTGGAGGAAAGACAGTAGTGGCTTCCCTCTTCGACATCCACCGTCTCCAGTCGATCCCCAAAACTCGTTGTAGTAGCCACTTTCCACCAGAACAGTAGCTCTCGTACTCGCTGCTAGCATTGCTTCTTCCTTCGACGCAAGTGGAATAGTTGATTAACACAGTTGCGTGCATTTGTGTCCTTTGCATTTTAGCCATGAGACCCTTGCATGCTTAAGTTAGCTACTAAATGTATGGAAATGTCAACACGCATTTCCATTTGTTAGTCTTGCATGTTCATTTTTAATATGTGTGAGTATTGGGTCTGTATAATGAAGTATCCTTTGGCATTATCAGTCCCAGTAAACCTCACAACATGTGCAACTTTAGGTTATTGCTCTAATAATACATATCCTGTGTTGAATTCATGAGAATAAACTGGAACTATATACATACACATGCTGGACTACACTTTACCCTTTATGGCCCATACTAGTTACTACACCGGTTTTGTGACGTATTGCAACCGAAGAAGCTTAGACTATTTCGCAGCTATACCCAACTTTCATGCACTTGCATACTGTCTTGTTGACTCATCCCAATTACTGTTTCACGTTAGTCGTGGTGTTGATAACTTAATCATAAACCAGTAAGCTGTTTCGTGAATTGAATGTCTTGTTACATGTGACTAATAAGAAATCATAACAGGAAGTATAACCCGCATCTTTCCCATGAGTCTGATGGACATATTTATTTGTTAAAGGTTCACTGAAATATAAACAGTTTAATCTAGCTGAAAGCAGGTAAGAAAGCTTTGCTTTAAATACACAAGGGTGTTATAATTTATTATGTGATGTTAGTATTTTGCTGAGAAGTTTACCCAAGTATGAAATGTTTGCATTGGGGTTGCATTTTTGTCATTAACGTGGCCGTTTTAATATCCAGTTTTATCATTTGTTGGAATTCTTCAACCGGTTTTGGGTTGCATCTTGTTTTACACGCACTGGCCTTGGTTTTGATTGTTTACTGAACCCTTGTTTAGACCAGCCACGTTGGATTAGTATGTTGTCTTGTTAATGCCTGCAGCATTGTGTTTAATCCTCTGCAACAGTTGTGCTACAGTTATCACACATGCACAATCATTTTTAATATAGTTCAATTGTGTGCAGTTCGTCTTGCCTTGATTATGGTCGGATTCTATTAAATTATTGGCAAGTGTTTTTATCTCCCCGTTTTGTTTAACACACTTGAACTTTTGTAAATATTGAGAAGCCTTGAATAGCAACTTGCACCCCTATTTGTTAATTGATATAAGCAACAATATAGGAAAATTAATATCAAAGACCCATCTGAAATTAATGCAAGGCATTGGGACCTTAAATATATACTGGTTGACATGTTTAAAATTTCTAATAGATATTCCACTCTACTGTTTTTCCATTGTTTTACTGTTCAAATTTATGTATTGCTGCATTTTTGATTTCCTAGTATGAACCCATTCTTGCAGCCACTCGGTCCAATATATACACATGCTTGTCGATTAAATGATTCGATCATGTTATTTGTTGTACTTTTACAATACGAAAATATGTACACATGCTTTATAAAGAATTACTGTGCATGCGTTGTGGGTCTTTATGCTGTGTAATGGGAAGTGTGATGTTCTAGTAATTCATAAGTCTATAATTATATTAGTTATTCTTTTTGCCATTTAACCGAGCTAATGTGTGAATTTTCATTTTCGAAGGCTGCCATGTTTTCCAAATTTGTACTGATTTCATTTCTTAAAAGATTATAGGATAAAGAATTTCAACCGTTGAATCTTTACAATACTAAAATTCTAAACCTTCACAATAAATGGATTTTATACCAAAATGCAATCCAAAGCAGATGCTTACAAAAAGGTCCTATATAAAGCTCAAAATAATCCTCAAAGTGAGTTAACTGATATATTATACATTCAAAAGTAAGTTAAACATTACATCATATGTTAGCTAAAACAAGGCACAGTACAGATGAAGTATAGATAAAGCATGTTGGTGTCCAAGCATCATACATTTAATGGTTGTTACATTTTTTTATATATAACTTGAATGAGCTTGACTTTGTGCAATATATTAAACTAGAAAATTATTTTCGTAAATATTGTAACACCCCACCTCCGCCAGTGCCACTCTTGCAAGGGCACTGACTTTGGAGGGGCGTTTAAACAAGGTAAACATGCATGCAGATATCACAAGACAGAACAAATAAGTAAAAAACAGAGTAAATATAGCAGCGGATAAAAACTAGCATATCAAAACCATAAGTTAAGTTACAACACAGTACTTGATCATTATTTTCCATAAACAAAGTCTAGAAACATAAAACTGGAAACTGGAAAGGGAAACATAAAGTAGCTATCCCCAAGGTAGAAAACCATAGCGAGCTCAAGTCCAAAGCATACATAAGCTATCCAGGAAAAGCAGCTAAGATCCAAGCTAAGTACTGGTATTCCCGCCCTGTAAACCTGGGGGGGGGGGAACGAAAGAAAAGAGGCGAAAGAAAATGGGTCAGTCAAAAGACTGGTAAGTCCTACCTACTATTGTACAACAACTAATAAAGTTAACTGTATATGTAAACAAGGATGAGTCTTAGGATGATAACTGGCATGGAAAAAGTCAACAAGATAGATCAAGTGTGGCACCGCATATACAAGGTTGAGGTTTGCACCAAGTGTACTAGTATCACAAGTCATGTCAAGTGTAAACAAGAAGTGATCCCCAGGCCCAAGTTTGGCCCAACATCGTGAATGACCTAAACCAAGGTCCAACTAGCACGGTCTAGTCGATCGGCTCTCCTAAAGCCTAACTCGTCAAGTGTCGGTGTCATACGGCCCAACTACGAAGTGTAGCTAAACTGTGCTAGGTCCACCCTAGGGGGTATCAAGTCCTAGGGTGTCAACCACTGACACAAACCAAGCACGCACAGTTTAAACCTACTGGTGCCCGTGCCTGCTTTTTCAACTCCGGACCATGTGCACGACCATGGCCCGCCTGAACCTACACCGGCGCACCTACACAGCCGTCGTCTTGGTCGCTTACATGTCATCCCAGTAATCGTGCCCCACCCTAGCCTAGTCCCTAGGGTATCATGATACAACTAAGAGGGTTACTGGTGCAAAGGACCACGTAACTAGGGTTTCCTTAATGGGTTAAACGTGGTTAACCCAACTCATCCAAGTACCAAGTTGGTTAAGTGTACCCAAGGTTCATGACTTAACCATATCAACCCATCGTGTTTAATTGGTTAAGTATTCAAGCGGTCCATGACTTAACCCTACCATGTGGCATTAATTAATTTAATGCACCCAACCTCTCACATTAGACCTTGTTGTGGTTACTAGTTAGGCCGGGCGGGTCCGGGTAGGTTTACACCACAACTTAGTCTAACCTCGGGTTTCACGTGCAACATGACCAACTGCTCACATTGGGTCCTATTGCTTGTAGCCACTAGTTAAGTCGGTCGGTTCCGGGTAGGTTTATGCTACAAGCTCAACCCAACCTCGAGTTGGCCATCCTCATGTTTTCTAAGTGTCATGTCCATCATGTTTCCAAAACACATTACAAATTTTCAAGCAATTGGGTAGACCTAACTTAATAGGTAAATTCCCAATGGGTAGACCTAACTTAATAGGTAAATTCCCAAGCTTACGTTTTTATGTCTTTTAAGTTTACCCAACCCCAAACGCAATTCCCTCGCTTACATATCGCAATAGCGCATAAAGGATAGAAAGAGGGAACTTGGAAAAATCATGACATAAAGGTGTTGGAGCCACAAGTTAAACATGGTGGCATATGAGACAAAGATGTGATCACAAACTTGCATATCATGTTATCAACTTGCAATATATTCCTAAGCATGCATAACATCATTTTAACTTGCATAGTGTTCATATGCATGCATAACATGGTTTCAACTTGCATAAGGTTCATATGCATGCATAACATCAAACTTGGCAAATAGGCGGAACATGGCCATAGATAGCATGAGATAAGGACTAGTAACATGCATATAACATTATATGCATGTTAATACAAGGTTTATGAGAGTTTCAAAGTTGCATCATGCAACATTTCCAACCAAAGATCACATCTTTCTATGCATAAAGCCAAGGTAGTGACTTTACTAACATGCATAGAGTAAGCTTATGCATAAAATCATAAGATCAAAGCACATATCATGATTAACCCCAAACTCAACTTGCAACATAACATATTAACTTCATAGTTAAAATACAAGAGTAGAAATAGGCTTACAATGCTTATGTGGACTCAAATGAGTATAGCAAATGTAAGAAACCCCTTATGCAACAAATTAAAACCCCAAAATGCAAGCAAACTTGATCAAGACTCCTCCTTTATGATGCCAATAGAGAAACAAGACTTTAATGCAAGTTAAAGAGGATCATACAAGCCTAAATACACTTGTATGCATGGAAATCTCTTAGAAATTTGATTTAGGAATTTATGAAGAGAGTGGAGGCCATGAGAGGATTGATTTTGCCATAGTTTAGTTGTAGGATAGATTAATGATGATTTAGGGTAGGTTAGGGTCTTATTTATAGATTAGGCAAGTGTTTTAGGCCATAGGATTAACCCTAGGATAGATCCCAGCCCTCAAAAATCGTCACAAGCCTCCAAAACAAGACCAAGGGCCAAAACAGGTGCACCAGGCCAGCCAGGGTCAAGCCAGAAGGCTGTGCAGGTTTCTGGCTCGACACGGGCGCACTTCCCAAGTGCGCCAGTGTATTTTTGTGCTGGCGCACTTCCCAAGTGCGCCAGTGCATTCTGGCTTGTTTTCGGTTTTTCTGCCTAACTTCGTTCGTCCATATCTTCTTCATACGGACTCCGATTTTCGAAAACTTGGACTCTATTTCGCGTATTTTTCCGAAACAAATGCAATGGCATAGCCCGTTTCCCTTGATTCAGATTTTAGAATTAAATTCTGCCTCAATTTATGTTATAACAGGTTATTGAAAATACGGGTTGTTACATTCTCCCCTCCTTAAGGGATTTCGTCCCCGAAATCTTCAAGTTAGGAAGAACGTATCCTACCATCCAACATCCATTTACTCAAAACATCATCCACGAGCAATCATTGTCCTTACAAGATTCTAAATGCTGTATGAACATATGCAAAGGTGTGTGTATATGTACTTATCTAATGCAAATATCATCAATGCAGATTATGTTAGTGAAATGAATCCATATGTATGCAATTCCTAACATAATGTATAACATCTATATGTGTGCACATCACATACATCCATGTGATAACACAAAAATTTTCATCCATGAATAAGCATAAACACTCATGCATATGCAATATGAGTGTGTGTGAGCCGATCTTAGTGCCTAATGTGTATCATGCATCCACGAGTATCCACTTGCAACCACTTGCAACCATCAAGCATAACATGTTTCAAATACATGTTTCATCCAAAGGGTTTCTACCTAAGGTTCTCATGACAAGATTAGCACGATAACTAAATAAACATGGATAGCAAAGAGAAAGATATGCTAACAAAGAAAAGAGATTGAGAGTGTACCCTCAAAAAGGAATGGATAAAGCCCACGCATCTTCTCCTCGGTTTCCCAAGTTGTGTCTTCTTCGGCTTCACCCCATTGAACCTTCACCAACTTGACCTCTCGATTCCTTAGCTTCTTGGTCTCCGTCCCCAAGATACGAATCGGAGCTCTCCTCAAAGTAGCTTCTTTCTCCACTTCCACATCTTCCAGAACACTTGGCTCAACAACCTCTGCTGACTCATGTAAACACTTCCGGAGATGCGAGACATGAAAAACATCGTGTACTCCGGCAAGCTTCTCGGGCAATTTCACTCTATAAGCCATCTGCCCGATCCTCTCTATAATAGGGAAGGGTCCAATAAATCTCGGTGCTAACTTCCCAACGGCTCCAAATCGGACCACATTCCGCAAAGGAGAAACCTTCACGAAAACCATATCTCCAACATCAAACTCCAAATCAGATCTTCGCTTATCAGCATAGGATTTCTGTCGGTCTTGGGCCGCTTTCATCCGTCTTCGAATCAACTCGATCTTCTCGGATGCATCTCTGATCATATCAGGCCCAAGTATAAGCTTATCTGTAGTCTCCCACCAACATGTAGGCGACTTGCACGGCCTCCCATATAAAGCTTCAAATGGTGCCATCCCTATGCTTGCTTGATAACTGTTATTATATGCAAACTCAACAAGAGGAAGATGGTCTTCCCAAGTACCACCAAAATCCAGAATACAAAGCCTTAACAGATCCTCGAGTACCCTATTCACCCTTTCGGTTTGACCGTCCGTCTGTGGGTGATAAGCAGTACTTAGATTCAACCTCATGCCCATGGCTTCTTGCAAGCTATTCCAGAACTGACTTGTGAAGATTGGATCACGGTCACTGACTATACTAGAAGGGACTCCATGAAGTCTCACAATCTCACGAAGATATACAGACGCTAGCCAAGATGCGGTCCTCTTGCTCTTTACCGGAATGAAATGAGCACTCTTCGTAAGTCTGTCCACAATAACCCAAATGCTCGTATTCCCTTTCCTTGACCTTGGTAGCCCATCAATAAAATCCATGGAAATACTCTCCCACTTCCAAAGTGGAACGTCTAGAGGATGCAATAGCCCACCGGGATTCTTCGACTCGGCCTTAACTTGCTGGCAAATGATACATCTAGAAACAAACTCTGCCACATCCTTCTTCATCCCAGGCCAAAAGAAAATACGCTTCATATCTTTATACATCTTATCTCCACCTGGATGTATAGTCAACTTAGAGCGATGCGCTTCCTCAAGAATTTTTCTTACTAGATCTCCTACTACTGGAACACATAACCTTCCATCTCTCCTCAGCCAACCCTTGTCATCAATAGAATATCGAGCGAGATGACTAGACGTCTCTCCTCGAATCAGCTTATCCATAATCTCAACTATCTGAGGGTCTTCTTTCTGCGAAGCCCCAACTTGATCAAGAAGGGTAGGTCTGAGTTCCAGAGATGCTAATGAACCGGTCATCGACTCAATTGCCAAAGAGAAATCAAAGGTTGCCACATACTCTAAATTCTTCATCTCAACGAATAGAGGACTTAGGGTCAACCTCTTTCTGCTTAGTGCATCAGCCACAACATTACCCTTGCCAGGGGTATAAGCTATCTCGAAGTCATATGATGCCAAGAATTCCATCCACCTTTGCTGCCTAAGATTCAGATCTTTCTGCGAGAAGAGATACTTGAGTGATTTGTGATCAGTATACAACTCAAACCTTTCGCCTAAAAGATAGTGGTGCCAGGACTTGAGTGCAAAGACAATCGTTGCTAACTCCAAGTCATGAGTGGGGTAGTTCTTCTCATGAACTTTAAGTTGCCTACCCCCATAACATATCACTCTTCTCTCCTGCATCAGAACAGCGCCTAACCCCGTGCCACATGCATCGGTATACACGGTAAACATTTTACCGCCATCGGGTAATGCCAAAACTGGAGCTGTGGTAAGGGCCCTTTTGATCCTTTGAAAAGCAAGCTCACACTCTAAGTCCCATGCAAAGACTAAGTTCTTCTTCGTCAATCTAGTGAGAGGGGCCGAAATCTTAGCGAAGTCTCTAATGAACTTCCTTTAGTAGCCTGCCAGACCGAGAAAGCTTCGCACTTCGGTTGCATTCCTATGAGTCTTCCAGTCTTGAACTGCAACCACTTTCGCGGGATCCACAGCTATACCCTGCTTAGAAACTATATGCCCAAGAAATCGTACTTCCTTTCTCCAAAAGTGGCATTTGGAGAACTTGGCTTTCAACTGATGGCCTCTAAGCGTATCCATCACTTCCTTGAGGTGTCTAGCATGTTCTTCCTCGTCTTTTGAAAAGATCAGAATATCATCCACGAAGACAACAACAAACTTGTTAAGGAACTCCCTGAACACCCTACTCATCAAATCTACGAAGTAGGCGGGTGCATTAGTCAAGCCGAATGGCATGACAAGCCATTCAAAGAATCCGTCTGGAGTCCTAAATGCAGTCTTATCAATGCTGTCTTCGGCCACTCTAAGCTGATGAAATCCGGTGGCTAAATCAAGCTGAGAGAAAACAGAAGCACCAACAAGCTGGTCGAAGAGGTCATCTATCCTCGGTAATGGATGCCTATTCTTCTTGGTCAGCTTGTTCAACTCTCGATAATCAACACATAGACGAAGCGAGCCGTCCGCCTTAGTAGCGAACACTACAGGAGCACCCCATTCAGAAATGCTTCGCCTAATAAAATTCTTCTCAAGTAGCTCCTTGATTTGCTTACTGAGCTCTCTCCTTTCACGCGGGGCCATGTGCCTAACTGGTAAGGAGACTGGCTTAGCATTATCAACCAGATAAATGCGGAAATCTATCTCTCGCTTAGGGGGTAACCCCTTAACTTCTTCAAAGACATCAGGGTATTCTCGAACCACCCTTACAGATTGCAGATCATCGATGGACGAGTCAAGAGATTCAAGATAACATAGCAAGACGGGATCTAGCGGGTTGCAAGAAATCTCTAGGGTATTACCCAGGTGAGTCATGAGTCTCACCACCCTATGCTCACAATCGAGAATGGCTCCATAGCGGGACAACCAATCCATGCCCAAGATCAACCCGTATCCCGTGAACCCGAGAACATAAGCATCACACGAGAATTCTACGGTCAAGATAGAAATCCTCAAATCCATACAGATCATAGATAAATGGGCTGAACCCCCAATCGGATTTGAAACACTAACGGGATCCTCAACAAGACTAGTACTTAGGTGCAAACTTCCAACAACATCAGAAGAAATAAAGGTATGCGATGCGCCAGAATCAAACAAAGTGCGAACAGGAAAACCAGAAATATAAACAAGACTTTCCACAGAAATAGTACCTCGGTCCTGAACTGGAGTGGTGTTGAGAGCATGCACTTGCCCTCCAGATGAACCTGCGCGCTGAGTTTGTCCATGCCCCTGCTTCTTAGGGCAATCCTTGCTAAAATGTCCCGTCTCTCCACAATGAAAGCATCCACCCAATTTCATTCTCTTCTTCCTACAGTCCTTGGCCACGTGCCCAACAATCCCACAGAAGTGGCACTTTCTTGTGTCCTTTTCCTTGTTCTTGTTGCCCTTGTTGTTCTTGTTGTTCTGATTACTCTGATTCCCTCCCCACTTGGAGTCTGTCTTCTTAGGCTGAGTCTCATTGGGCTTGACTTCTTTCTTCCCATTCTTTTCCTCTCCCTGCAGCAATGCCATGTCTACTAGGCTCTCGAAAGTGGCCCCCATGGGTATGTGTGACATGGCTAGACCTTGTAATGGCTCATTTAACCCTCATGCAAAACGTAGAGCCTTCTTCTCGGGAGTATTGACCATGTCCAAACCGAATCGGGCAAGCTGGTTGAACTTATTCACATATTCTCTCACCGTCATGTCTCCTTGCTTCAAGGCTATGAACTTCTCTAGTTGCAAATTTGCCTCCGCAGACGATAAAAACTTAAGCCCAAACCTTGCCCTAAAGTCGGCCTAGGTTTCTACGGGCCTAGTAGCACTGGTGACCTCCCACCAATAAGAAGCTTCCTCCTTTAGTAACCAAACCGCCAACAGAACCTTTCTATGGTCCTCTATATCAAAGATGGCAAAGAGATCTTCGGTCTCCTTCAACCAATTTCTTGCTTCCACAAAAGTCTCCGTCCCAATAAATTTTTTGCCACCCATTGCCTTGAAGTCCTTGCAAACCTTGGCGAAATCGGCTTGTGGTTGCTGAGGAGGAGGAGGAGGGGGTGGAACCTCAGTGATAGTGGGAGTGGTTGCTGGACCTGCATTGTTGGCCCTAGCTTCCAAGTACCTCCGGAACCATCCGGGAATGGTGACTCCCTTAGGAAGATTGAGATCGGCCATGCTGAAAAAAAAGGAAAAGATAGATTTAGAACAAGGAAACGAAGGATAGTGCTTATGGCTCTTGAGGGATAGCCTTTCAAAATAAACTAGACTTTTCTTTGGAAAATACTTAATTGGTTTTGAAAATAGCTTTTAAAAGTAACTTTAAAACCCTTTTTGCTCCAATCTTGTAAACCTAATGCTCTGATACCAAATGTAACACCCCACCTCCGCCAGTGCCACTCTTGCAAGGGCACTGACTTTGGAGGGGCGTTTAAACAAGGTAAACATGCATGCAGATATCACAAGACAGAACAAATAAGTAAAAAACAGAGTAAATATAGCAGCGGATAAAAACTAGCATATCAAAACCATAAGTTAAGTTACAACACAGTACTTGATCATTATTTTCCATAAACAAAGTCTAGAAACATAAAACTGGAAACTGGAAAGGGAAACATAAAGTAGCTATCCCCAAGGTAGAAAACCATAGCGAGCTCAAGTCCAAAGCATACATGAGCTATTCAGGAAAAGCAGCTAAGATCCAAGCTAAGTACTGGTATTCCCGCCCTGTAAACCTGGGGGGGAGGGGAACGAAAGAAAAGAGGCGAAAGAAAATTGGTCAGTCAAAAGACTGGTAAGTCCTACCTACTATTGTACAACAACTAATAAAGTTAACTGTATATGTAAACAAGGATGAGTCTTAGGATGATAACTGACATGGAAAAAGTCAACAAGATAGATCAAGTGTGGCACCGCATATACAAGGTTGAGGTTTGCACCAAGTGTACTAGTATCACAAGTCATGTCAAGTGTAAACAAGAAGTGATCCCCAGGCCCAAGTTTGGCCCAACATCGTGAATGACCTAAACCAAGGTCCAACTAGCACGGTCTAGTCGATCGGCTCTCCTAAAGCCTAACTCGTCAAGTGTCGGTGTCATACGGCCCAACTACGAAGTGTAGCTAAACTGTGCTAGGTCCACCCTAGGGGGTATCAAGTCCTAGGGTGTCAACCACTGACACAAACCAAGCACGCACAGTTTAAACCTACTGGTGCCCGTGCCTGCTTTTTCAACTCCGGACCATGTGCACGACCATGGCCCGCCTGAACCTACACCGGCGCACCTACACAGCCGTCGTCTTGGTCGCTTACATGTCATCCCAGTAATCGTGCCCCACCCTAGCCTAGTCCCTAGGGTATCATGATACAACTAAGAGGGTTACTGGTGCAAAGGACCACGTAACTAGGGTTTCCTTAATGGGTTAAACGTGGTTAACCCAACTCATCCAAGTACCAAGTTGGTTAAGTGTACCCAAGGTTCATGACTTAACCATATCAACCCATCGTGTTTAATTGGTTAAGTATTCAAGCGGTCCATGACTTAACCCTACCATGTGGCATTAATTAATTTAATGCACCCAACCTCTCACATTAGACCTTGTTGTGGTTACTAGTTAGGCCGGGCGGGTCCGGGTAGGTTTACACCACAACTTAGTCTAACCTCGGGTTTCACGTGCAACATGACCAACTGCTCACATTGGGTCCTATTGCTTGTAGCCACTAGTTAAGTCGGTCGGTTCCGGGTAGGTTTATGCTACAAGCTCAACCCAACCTCGAGTTGGCCATCCTCATGTTTTCTAAGTGTCATGTCCATCATGTTTCCAAAACACATTACAAATTTTCAAGCAATTGGGTAGACCTAACTTAATAGGTAAATTCCCAATGGGTAGACCTAACTTAATAGGTAAATTCCCAAGCTTACGTTTTTATGTCTTTTAAGTTTACCCAACCCCAAACGCAATCCCCTCGCTTACATATCGCAATAGCACATAAAGGATAGAAAGAGGGAACTTGGCAAAATCATGACATAAAGGTGTTGGAGCCACAAGTTAAACATGGTGGCATATGAGACAAAGATGTGATCACAAACTTGCATATCATGTTATCAACTTGCAAAATATTCCTAAGCATGCATAACATCATTTTAACTTGCATAGTGTTCATATGCATGCATAACATGGTTTCAACTTGCATAAGGTTCATATGCATGCATAACATCAAACTTGGCAAATAGGCGGAACATGGCCATAGATAGCATGAGATAAGGACTAGTAACATGCATATAACATTATATGCATGTTAATACAAGGTTTATGAGAGTTTCAAAGTTGCATCATGCAACATTTCCAACCAAAGATCACATCTTTCTATGCATAAAGCCAAGGTAATGACTTTACTAACATGCATAGAGTAAGCTTATGCATAAAATCATAAGATCAAAGCACATATCATGATTAACCCCAAACTCAACTTGCAACATAACATATTAACTTCATAGTTAAAATACAAGAGTAGAAATAGGCTTACAATGCTTATGTGGACTCAAATGAGTATAGCAAATGTAAGAAACCCCTTATGCAACAAATTAAAACCCCAAAATGCAAGCAAACTTGATCAAGACTCCTCCTTTATGATGCCAATAGAGAAACAAGACTTTAATGCAAGCTAAAGAGGATCATACAAGCCTAAATACACTTGTATGCATGGAAATCTCTTAGAAATTTGATTTAGGAATTTATGAAGAGAGTGGAGGCCATGAGAGGATTGATTTTGCCATAGTTTAGTTGTAGGATAGATTAATGATGATTTAGGGTAGGTTAGGGTCTTATTTATAGATTAGGCAAGTGTTTTAGGCCATAGGATTAACCCTAGGATAGATCCCAGCCCTCAAAAATCGTCACAAGCCTCCAAAACAAGACCAAGGGCCAAAACAGGTGCACCAGGCCAGCCAGGGTCAAGCCAGAAGGCTGTGCAGGTTTCTGGCTCGACACGGGCGCACTTCCCAAGTGCGCCAGTGTATTTTTGTGCTGGCGCACTTCCCAAGTGCGCCAGTGCATTCTGGCTTGTTTTCGGTTTTTCTGCCTAACTTCGTTCGTCCATATCTTCTTCATACGGACTCCGATTTTCGAAAACTCAGACTCTATTTCGCGTATTTTTCCGAGACGAACGCAATGGCATAGCCCGTTTCCCTTGATTCAGATTTTAGAATTAAATTCTGCCTCAATTTATGTTATAACAGGTTATTGAAAATACGGGTTGTTACAAATATATTGTTTCATAAACAATGCAATCAATTTTGGGGTAATCATTTTATAAACTTTGTTGATCGAAACTATAAACTGCATTTTTCTGCATCCTTCATGATAACATATTGGATTTTAAACGACATTGTACGCTCCATGTTATGGGACACGAAAGTATACGAAGTCTGTTAATTCCAGTATAGTTAGATTGAAGCTGACGTCCTATTCATGATGATTTGGTGTTTTCAATGTTTTCAATTGCGAAGTTGATAAACCATAGTGAGAACGTGTGGTATGGGACGCACTGTTACCACTATTTTGGTTACTAACTGTGAGTCAATGACGCATATTGTGTTTGTTGAGCCAGTACTTTGGTTTGGGGGGAAGCCAAGACTCGGGTGGACTCACGTATGCGTATTCACTTGACCGGGGGGGTCAAGATGCACTCGCCCGAGGGGGGGTCATAGTGGAAGACGAGACTCGGGGTATAATGGCCCGAAAATCCGTACCAATTTGAACTGACTAATATCCTGCACATTCAACTCAAAATGTACGAAAATTCAGATCATTAATAGAAAGAAGTTAGAGGGTGAGAAAGATAAGATAAAACTAATAGAATAGAAAAAGAAGAATACAACTGAACAGAATATCAGACTAAACACGAAACTCACAGCGGAACGAATAAAATGTACTATATAACATAACTTTGAAATACAAATCTAAATTTGTACATATATACCATATCAGAGTACAATTCATATATATTACAGCGGTAATAATCTCTAACTAACTAATGGTGAAGCCTTCTGCTTCCAACTCCTCCAAGTGAATCTGCAAAGCCTGAAACACTTGACTGCCCGTACAAATTTGGGCACCCAAGAGTTTAGGGAAAACAAACAAAATGAACTCTGGGTCAGTCATGGGACTGGTGTGAGTAAATTCCAACCATACTGTTTAACTTTGAAAACCCTTTTGAAACAAAAGGATAATAGTAAGACCAACCCACACATAAACATGGACGGTTTTTACCTTACTATAACCCAAATAGTTTGATATCAAAATTCAGTGATATTATAATAACGTCTAATCAACGTAAATAACCAAATAGCAAAACGCTTGCATCTCACGCTCCACATGTATATAGTATAAAATCATAAACCGTAGGGGGCTTATTGGATAATGGATTCCAACAAACAATGTATGGGAGCACCTTCCGATCAATGTACTCTAGAGGGTATACACTGAGGTTCAACAAGAACGTCTTGCAACCTGGCCACACATGACCGACCACTCATTTAGCTTGAGTGTATCGAATATATTGCCACCCACGATTGTTGGCCATCCAACCGTTATCCGAAGATACAGAATCGAAAAAGGAGAACAAATATGAATTTTCTCTAAATCGGTGACAATACACCCTGCTTGGGGATGACCCAACTAGCCATGCTGCCTAGCCCAACTTTTGTTACTTCCTGGTTGTGAGGCTAGAGGCTACGTCTATCTTCAGAACATCTGATCACCATTCACATTGAATGTCACATCGTCAAACCCGTCAATTCACTAATCGATTCCCAAACATATCACAGGTATAAAAGCTAAGAGGAACGAAATCCTCGGCCACCAGATGTAATACCTTTAAAAGATCAACTGTACGTGATTTATTAGGTATACTCTGTCAGACGCTCGTCCATACAAGTTGTCCTCGTACTGGAAAAACATAAAACACCATTCTGGAATAGAACGACCCTTGCTTTTCACTACATCTTCAATTATCTTCAGCATAATCTAATTCGCAGCGCTTATGCCAATGCGGAGTGGTTTTCGGATAATATGTCCAACCGGTCTCTCCATATTGACAACGATGGTCAAAACACTTCGATCGTCGGTTATTTAACTATCGAAGTAAAAACAACATGCATTCAAATGTACAACGAATCATTACACAATCACTGACCCCTTTTTATTTATATTAATTTTCCAACTTCTCATAACCCAGAAAATATACGTTATTAATCTTCGGAAACATTCCTATCGTTTTCCCCATTTCTTATTTTCTATATTTTAGAAAATACACCTTATAAATCTTTGGAAAACATTTCCAGTTCTCATTAAATCATTTCAATCTGCAAATTATTTTCTTAACTCTTCATTCTAGAAATAAATACCCTTATAGGTTCATATCCTATTTACTGACTTCCTTTTATAATTTATATTCCCATTCTATTTGATAAACTCTATTTCTAAGTCAGGTTCCTATTAAATCAATATCAAGTTTATAACTAGATATCGATTTCATACCCTACTATAATTTATTGGTTTAAACCCAAATATTAACTATCCTATCAGATTATAATTTCTAAAATAAATTACTTTAATATATTTCCTAGGGAGTAGTGCTATATATAAAAATCACGCTTAAGCTTGGTCAACAACGCTAATTTATCGCTATAGTTCAAAAACTTGTCATGCGCTGTAATATTCCCCTTTATAACTAATCTTGACATAACAGTCACGCTTAAGCCTAGTCAATAGCGTTATTTTATCGCTATAGTTCTAAGACTTGCAATACGCTGCCATATTCCCTTTATACTAATCTTGACATCTTTTTCCGTTACAAACTGATATCGTTTCTCGATAATAATGAAGCTGTTCAAGTTGGGGAATTCTATTTACCTCTTAGACATTGATCGACAACGTTCTTACCTTTGAACAGATATAAGTCTGTAACTCTAAACTCCTTGTTACTAATAATATCAATTAAACTGTATTTCTTACTTTATTTTAAATATGGGTTTATGACGCCATACCCTTATTTGAAAACTCGATTGTTTATAATTATTTACATTGGTCATTAACTCTTCACTTCATCTTCCTTATACATTTCTCTTTTAAACTTCTCTTATCAAAAATCGATCATGTTCTTTGTCTTTTGGAAAATTTACTTCTTATTTGAATTGTTATACCCAATTCAAATAAACATCTCAATTCAAACTTAATACTATCTTAAATGGAATCCAATTAAGAACCAATTACTTTAATCAAATAGTGATTAACTTGATCATTTGCTGAAGTAAAACAGTTTACTTCATTATAAATGAATAATACTAGTTGCATTAGTTCAATGTTATTAAACTTCACTAATTAAAAAGGTGATTAAATCTTATTAATTTTTAATTAACTCATTTTAATTAGATTAATTGAAGACCAATTAATCTAATAATCATTTTATAAATAAATATTTTATTCAATCGACTTCATTACATCAGTTTATTCGTTAACTGATTTTAATTACTTCTTACCATTAGATTAATATAATTAATCTAATAATATTTCTTAACTTCTTGCTTTAAATTAATTATCCAAATTATTTACTTGTCGGATAATTACAGGTTCATACTTCTTTAACTAAATAATCGTTTATATTTACTTTATAAAACGAACTCTAAAATACTGGTTTATAATAGAACTTATATTATAAATTTAAATCTTCTCTTTAATTATAAAAATAAAAATTTTATAATTAACTTCGTTGATTTGCCTGACGGTCAATCAACTTCTTAACACAACGATGGGTTTTCGGTCGACTGTTACCACTTTCTTAATCGATATCGTTTATTTATTTATCGAAGCAAATGTTGAATTTTCATTCAACATCAATATTCACATGGGGTTTTAAATGTAATTCGGGTTCATACAGTGCATATAAAATAAGCAGTACATATAATATCGAGGAATCCGGTCGGATTCCTCCAACCGGTTTCCCGCATCCACAGATGTTAGTCAACACAATTAACACTGATTCCATACTAGGTAATATTATAATCGGTGGAATCAGTATCCAACCTATGCAACGATATATAATATTTCAACCAAATTTATGGTAATTTACCTAAACGACCATCACACAGCATTCAACCAAATATTACGATATAATTACTATAATTTAAAATAGATCAGAGTGAGTGAATTTACTTACCTTGCGCGTTAACTGTTTAATAATTATTTGCGTTGGTACACCGAATCAGACGTTTTAGCATGTACCAATAACCGACTCGCTTAACCATTTTTCTCCTTTTCGAATTGATCTGCTGCTATGCTCACTTCAATGCACATAAACGTTCGGGCTTCACACTGATAATCTACACCTTCCCTTTTGGGCCTTCTTATATATTTACCTTTTTTAAACTTTCTCTTTTAAAATTGGGCTTCATAAATATTATGGCTTAATATTTTACTTCCAACCCGGTATCCATTTGCTTTCTTCTTCCCGAATTAAAGCCCGACGCTACTTCAGGATTGTAATTCCTCTTCTACCTTTTTCATTAATACTTAATCTCTTTCCTCTCTGTCCATTTTAACCTGATACACAGATTTACCCTTTTGCTAATTATTTCTACTAGGCAAAAGTCTCACTACCTCAAATTGGAGCCAGTGTTGACGCTAGTTCTTCCCTCCGGCAACACCGTTCTCAAACCTGAGACTACCCGACTCCACATTAAATCATCCTTCCCAAACACCACTGAAACCATTTCTCCACAGTGTGCCTGATCACCGTACACAGCTGCTTTAAGCGACACCAAGCTCGCGACCGCCCATCGCCACTCCGTCAGACTGCACTCCACCTGGGTAACCCCCTTGCCTCACTACCGTCGAACTCGACGATGCCCCTTTCGTTCTATCTCACTTTACGTTTCCTGTCACTCATCCCTTGCCAATGCCACCATCATTAAGACTGCACACTCACCATTAACTGTTTACAAAACCAAACCCATATTGAAACCGTACCCTCCGTACTCCAGCAGTCTTTGAATCGCAAGTACCTCGTGCTTCACGTGTTATTATTTTCGCACCTGACACTTGTCTCCTTTGACACTCCACTAATCCATCAAGTTAGTTACCCTTAATCCCTTCATTAAAACATATATACACCATACGTTTTGCAAAGCACAGTCCATATCCATGCTACCAACCGCCATGTAGCTGCTCCCCTTCTCTTCATTATCTCACCGAGGAGCTCCCATTACAAGCCCAGTCCCTACTTCTCCATATATATCCAACTTCCATCTCCAGTGAACCATCCGTGGACACCATCCTTTAACTTCCCAAACTTCAGTACTACACGCAACACCCCTTGCAACCACCACATGCTCCATTCATACCCGAAAACTCCCCATCACGTTTAACCACTCCTCACCATAATACATGCACATGCTCCCCCTAACAACATGTTCTTTCATAGCTGATCGTGCCAGAGAACCTTTCCATCCCCACTTCATTTACAAGCTACAGATTCCTCCATACACCCATTACAACTCGCTCAACCTTCCTTCTAAAAGAAACAAGCACCCCGACGAAATGATCTAACTCCCCCACAGCTTCCCCTCTAGCTTACATGTTGTGCCATCTCCTATTACCCAACTTCTCACGTACGGCTCCTCCACTTGTCATTGTTCAGACAATCTTCTGCATGACATCGAAGACCGCCATAGTGAGCGTCTCAAAACTTCCGTGCTTCACCTTTTGCATCACGAAACCAGATGCCTGCTTCCCATCATAAACAGCACCACTATTACCTCAGTTCATTTTGCTCCCTGTTCTTCATGCTTCCATGAGTAACACTCCACAACTTCAATGTTTCCACTCCTTATACGTACAGGTCCTTCTTAGTGCTCCTACAGTGACTCGCGACACTTGTATGCTCCAACAACAATCACCACCAGTGCGCCTATGAACTCCAGAACCCAACATCTTCATTCGTTATTTTATTTACTTAAAGATTTGGGTTTTCTTTTATACGAGAAGGATGAAATGCTCAGTATTTATAGAGGAAGATGCTTAACTCTTAAGCAAAAGCTGTCATATGCACGTACTAGTATTTACGTTGGGATTTCCTTTTTATATATTTTAGATTTACTTTGTCCTTAAGTTATGGTTTAGTTGATTGGAAGTATGGCTTTTAGATTTGGCTCGTACAAATCATAGATTAGGTAGATTGCCAAGTTTTCCAACTAGTTGTAGCAAATTAAATGAAGGCATGGGCGCTTTTAAGGATTTAGAAATGCGTGTGAAGCTTAGGGTGCGTTCGCATCCTTTATTTGCCACGCTCAGGATTTTTGTGGCGTCCAACGCATTCGACGCGTCGAACGCAAGCACCCTTTACCACTGCCAAATATAACATTCATTGGAAGTTGGAAATCAAGTCGTTTGCGTTGGACCCGTCCGATGCCAACGGCTTGATTTCTAACTTCCCTTTTTCCCTATAAATCACCCACTCTATCCTTAACACCTTTCACAATACTACTTCAACAATTTCTTTAACTCTTTCAGCTTATTCGATTAATGTCTAACTCTGATTCATCCTCCGATTACTACGATTTGATGGAGCTCTACGGGATTTATCTGGTTTAGAATGAAAGGAGAAATCATATGACGCGGATTAATACTTCGGAGTTCACTGGCTTATCTTGGATCAATGAAATTTTGAACGGTCATCAAAGCCATTGTCAAAATAATTTTTGAATGAAAAGACTATGTTTCCACACGTTATGTGAAAAACTGCAACATCATGGTCTCGATTCCAGACCAGAAATCTGTGTCGTCGAAATGGTTGGAATTTTCATTTATACAATGGCTACTGGGCTTTCAAATAGACAACTTCAAGAAAGATTTCAAGGATCAGGTAGCACAATTTCAGTTTGTTTTCATGATGTCCTAAACGCTTTTCAATTACTCGCTGTGGATGTAATAAAGCCAGGAGAACAACAATTTAATACTGTTCCACATCACATCAGAAATTCAACCGGTATTATCCGTATTTCAGAAACTGTATCGGTGCTATAGATGGTACACACGTATCTGCAAATATAATAGCGGTGACCCTGATTTTATGGCTTTTGATGATGATCCTGAATGAATCCCTGATCAATACGTGGCATAATATTATAGTATGAGAAATATGACGAATAGAGGCACTGAACGTGTACACCCAGGCGGATACCGTCATTAGTTCGAGATAACATTAGAGATGAGTTGGTTGATTCCGGTCTGCGCTAATTTGTCTTTGTATCTGTAACTATATTTGTACTTGTATCTGTATTAGAAACTGTATCTGTATCTGTATTTGTATTTGTATTCGTATTTGCCAAATCATATCTATTTATATGTTATTTTAAAAATACCACGCTCAAATACCCCGTTCGCAGCTAAAAATACATTCCCCGTTCGCTATAGTACCACTCTCAAATGCCACACTCAAAAGCCACGCTCAAATACCCTGCTCGCGTTGGTTAAGAACGCACCCTTACTTGGGAAGAAATATAACTATACATTATTATATATATATATATATTAAAGTTTTAGTGTACCGATTTTCATAAGGTTTCGTTCATGTCTGAGTCACTATGGACAAGAATAAGAATACGGTCGTGTTCAGCAAGGTGTCACGATCCCAAAAATATAATAATATCGGTAGTTTAACTCATATTTTGAAACCCAGAAATATCGATATAGGATGCAAAATACTCCAAATAAAAAGTTGCATACTTAATTAATTAAAAATTACAGCAAAATTCTAAAAATTAAATTATCACTACGCCTCAAAAGAATCTCGTTCAAATTCGAAACCAATATCTAGTTATATCGAATAAACTGTTACGGTCGATAAACGATTTTACAGCGACTATTTGGAAATTTGATTTGGACATAACTCGCAATCTGTAACACAAAATATTGGTTTTTCACTTCTGTTAGAAAAATACAGTTCAACAGATTCCAACGTTTCTTGTTTCGAAGAAATCCGACTAATAACGGATCCTGTACACTCCGTTGAAGTTCGGAACGTTAAATTACGAACTGCCATGATATTACGGGCTCGATTTTATTTAATATATATTTTTATACGTTCCACTTCGTTTTAAATTAATATATAAATCCATTTATATTATGAATTCAATATTTAAACTGATTTAAATATTCAAATACAAACCGATAAAAATGCGGGACGTTACACAGGGGGAGTCATGTATATATATTCACTTGACCGGGGGGGTCAAGATACACTCGGACGAGGGGGTCACATGAGACGACCCCAAACCCCGTACTGACGGCGGCAAGGGTAATCCGTGGAATATAACACAGAAACAGATAATAGCAGAACAGAAATAAAAAAATACATCTGAAAATTTACAATAGAATATACTGGATAAAAGTAATCATCAGAGTTACACAGTATACAGGATCTTACTTAGTACAAATACAGTTCAGCTATACATAAATGTCTACAGCGGAAAACAAACAAAATATGCACAATAGGAGCTGAACAGTATAAAAAGAGATAAATGATAGAATCCATCTTCAGCTCCAGCTATCCAGAAAGAACCAGCTAAACCTGAAAACATGGCTGCTCGTGTAGAAAAAGGGGCACCCGAGTTTGAAAGTGGAACAAACTACGAGTCAGTCATGGGACTGGTATGAGAAATCTACTCAACACATATATAATTGGGCTAATCACAGGACATCGCCACTTTCGTGGAACGGGTTTACTCCATTGGATTGCCAGTGCTTTAAAACAAATCTTTCTTTTAAACATCGCAATGTTTTTTTATAAAAATGAAGCAATCATAAGACTCAGTTCCCATCACACAATGCAACGCAAACCGGAGGATAGAGTTTTTACCTTATAACGGCCAAAATATGCTTGATACGAATAAAACAAAGGCATTTGATATTATTGCTAGTGTTTATATGTTTCAAAAACAATTTGAATCATAACTATCAATCATAGGCGGCATGGGTACCATATATCATGTCGCCATATATATATATATATATATATATATATATATATATACATATATATATATATATATATATATATACAAAATCAAAACCGCACGATATCGTATTTGGAAATTGGATTTCCGTCATGAACCAAGTCAAAAGATAGTCCTTACCGAATTCGAGACGCTCTAGCCCGTGTCCCAGGACCCAGACACAGGTGGGCCCTTGGATCGTCAGGGTCGGTCTACCGATGTGGATTAAAATTCCTGAACACTGCGTTTCCCCGCCCTTTGGGGCGTAAATGAGCCAACGAATGACTCCATCGGACCAGGATCGTCCGATCAAAACGAGGCGCCTCGCAACAGTAACAACCACACAGGTGAAAAGTATATAAATGTCAGGGCTGGTAGGTCACTGACACCACCCTAGTTAGAAAGAAACGCATGCCCTCCCTGAGGTCCTTCTCCCGTTTCTAGTTCATACCGGGGTGTGAGGCTCGCGAATTCACGTTATACACAAAGCTACGCCACACAGGCGGTGCTTTGATCATCACCACAAGACTTTGCTTTTCAATAGAAGCCCTGATCACTGCATCTTAGCATGCCACACAGGCAATTCATGCCATGCGACTGATGTCCATCGATATACAACCTCTGAGCTCGTGCGTTTCAGAGAAGGGCGTTAAGCTAAAGAATAAATTTTCCGTCGCCAAACTGATGTATATTTAATAGAGATCATTCAACACAGAATAAAATCCAATGTCAGACACACAGTCCATTTACAAGTCCGTTCTGGGTCTGAACGAAACCGGAGGCACTATATACCTCGCAAACCCATCGATCACCACGTATGTCTGGACGATCACCACTCATTATCCATATTTCGGGATGCCTCCCAATCAGGACCTCGGTTACCATCCAAACGAGGTGAAGATCTCTGGTCTTCGACCACCGTCTTCATCTTCGACTTTCAATCGTCGATCAATTATTTGAAATGAGAATTAACTCGGCCTTTTCAAATAATTCACGTATATTTAGAATTTCAAATCAATTTATTTCAATGGTTAAATCATTCGACAACACCAATTTTGTTCTTTAATGTAATTTTCACACCAAACACATTCAACCATCAAATACCACATAAATCGAGCAAATTCAGTTTATTTCCATTCCATATCGTTTATGATATTTTATAACGATTTATCGCTATTTTATTTATTCTAAAATAGCTAATTTATTCAAAACGACGCTTCGGGCCATAACGCAGTCGTGGCGCTGTTTTTCTTCATATTTGATTTACACATATCTGAAAATCTAACCGTTGGATCTTAACAAAATTTACATCATTAGAAAGGTCTTTTCAAAACGAATCCAACGGTTCCAGTTTCGGGAAAATCCGACGGTCGGATCTCCCGGTACAATCGTTTGAAGTTTCGATTTCAAAATACGAACTGCAGCGTCGTTATTCGATTAAATATAATTATTTTTATATATATATATATAAATATAATCGTTTCTGGCGTTGTTTTTCTTCAGATTTGAATTTAACATTCCAAACAATCCAACCGTTGGATTTTTACAAAGTTGGTGTCGTTGGAAAGATTTCTCCAAGATGAACCCAACGGTTGCGATTTCAGGGAAATCCGATGGTCGGATCTCCCGGTATAATCGTTTGAAATCACGGTTTCAAAATGCGAACTACACGGCCACGTTTCGTTTTAATTTTATTTATATTTATATATTTATATAAATATAGTTCATTCAAAAATTCCTATATCGTTTTCACTTCAAATATTTCACAAACGCCTTTAAATTTCAGAAAAATTCACCATAACCTCCTTTGTACGGGAGGGGCTGGGAAAATTCCCAAATAGCCACATGGGCGTCTCATGTCGAAAAGAAAAAGAAAAAGCCAAGCGGCTAGCCAACAGGCTCATAAAATCATCACCCAAACAAAACGGTAAATGTGTACCTATTTGTCGGGCACAAAATTTATTCCTCTTCTCTAGCCCCTTTGCTATAACATGTTCAATAAATATGCATGTACATATATACAGTTCTTATCATTTATCATTTTCCGTTCAACTTCATATTTGATTCCATTTGGTTCAAAAACACCATTCATTCTAATGTTGTATGCATAGGCAAAAATCATATCATTAGCTAATTAATGAATATTTCAACTCATGCATATTTATTTGAACGAGTGGCTATTTTTAACACTTCGCATTTCAACAATTCATGTATATAATAAAATTGTGATTTTTATTGTAAAACAATTCATTTCAAAAGACTATTATTTTATATAGTTTATATAAGTAATAAAATTTGGATTTTTCTTATAAAACAATTTCTTTTAAAACGAGATTATTTTACATAGTCCATATAGTCGATAAAAGGTGATTTTTATTATCAAACAATTTATTTCAAAATATGAATACCATTCAACACATGAATTTCAAATTAACGAATGAACATCGATTCAACACATGAAGGTTTTCTATAGTTTCTATATATAAATAAAAATGTGATTTTTATATTTGAAACACGAATAGCATTCAACACATGAATTTCTAATCAACGAATGAATATCGATTCAACACATGAAGGTTTTCTATAGTTTCTATATATAGATAAAAATGTGATTTTTATATTTGAAACGTGAATACCATTCAACACATGAATTTCTAATCAACGAATGAATATCGATTCAACACATGAAGGTTTTCTATAGTTTCTATATATAGATAAAAATGTGATTTTTATATTTAAAACGCGAATACCATTCAACACATGAATTTCTAATCAACGAATGAATATCGATTCAACACATGAAGGTTTTCTATAGTTTCTATATATGGATAAAATGTGATTTTTATATTTAAAACGCGAATACCATTCAACACATGAATTTCTAATCAACGAATGAATATCGATTCAACACATGATGGTTTTCTAAAGTTTCTATATATGGATAAAAATGTTATTTTTATATTTAAAACGCGAATACCATTCAACACATGAATTTCTAATCAACAAATGAATATCGATTCAACACATGAAGGTTTTCTATTCAATGAATAAACATAGTTTCAGCAAATGAAAATAATTCAAACACATGAATATTATTCAAAATTTCAGCAGCATAACGGCAGGGTAGTTAAAACCGGGACCGTCCCTAGTACGGCTCCTCGCTCTACCTTAAAACCTCGCGGTTTTTGACAATGGGGATCATGCATCTAGTTCGCACGCAGGCGGCATGTATACATTTATTTCATTTCCACAAACTAATCCTATGTGGTTTCAACCAAATATTTCTCAACCGCAAACGGGTATTTTTCAACCACAATCAATCAATATCATCCACAAACAATCCCAAATAACCATTCGCTATCAATCAATTTTTACACCAATCACAATCAATAAATATCGTCCATGGTTTGTGGACGAGGGGCATATATATATATATATATATATATATATATATATATATATATAGCAATTCACTTCTATTTCAACACATATATAATTTTTACAACGCATATATAACTTATACATCGAACGTACAACTTATACAACACTTATACAAGAGGTGTACAACGCTTATATAACTCATACATCGATTATATAATTTATACATCGTCGTTTTCCATATCGTTTATAAATTAGAAATCTCACATTGGGTTCCACTCCACCAAAAATAGCAGAAGGCTCAGAAAAATATGCGGTCTCTTCTAAAATGCAGAAGGCATCCTCACGGTCACGTTGTTTCCTGTTTCATCGAATTTCGTTAACACAGCAAAAAGATATGATTTTTCGAAGTTTGCAACGGTTTTAAACTGTTAAAATCAGTTTTAAATTAAAACAGCCGATACCTTTCAGAAATCTTTAAAACTAGGTTTGAATTTTTCGATCAATCCGTGCAATGGTTCCACGATCAGGTTGCGCACGGTCGAAGACCTACGTGAGGCGCACGTGCGCCAGGGAGGAGGGCCAACTCGGTGGGCCCCAGCGGTCGTGGCGGCGGTTTCAACGTTGAAACTTCACGGAGGTGATTCGGCCGATTTACACAACTATAATTGCTGCTCCTTATATGGATTTGAAGATCTCTCCGAGCTCTACAAAATCCTCAACAGGAGGAAGGCGTATTTTTGCTTGTAGGAGGAGGAACGGAGGAGAGAAGGCACGAGCGGTTTTCCGTCGTAAATCGATATCGGGGAGAGAGAAGCGGGGGGGGGGGGGGTCTGACGTGGACAAATAGTTTTTTTTTTATAAAGTTTTAAAATCCGAAAATACCCCTTGCCTCCTGCGAACCCCAATCCAAACCCAACGACTGTCGTCCCTAGCGTTTGACCCCCATTCCGAACACAATGAGATATGTTTCGAAGGCCCATTCGACTGTTTCAGTCAGTTTTCCTTAAAATTAAAATATAAAATATTCAATATTTAATTTGAACGTACATTTCAATTTTCCAGGGCCACCAACTGATTCGAAAAATTCCAGAAAAATAGATCTAGCTATGTATTGACAATAGGACCCAACAAAACTAGTTTCGTCGAATTCTGAGATCGTTCGCAAAAAGGCCCATTTTTGGTCGATCCAATTTAACTGTAATTGACCAAAACACATTTTTCTTTGCCACGCTCACATACTAGCTTCAAAAATTATGAAATTTGAAACCTAGCAATTACTTCACATCGTGGATCCAACAAAAGTGGTTTCGTCGAATTCTGAGGTAGTTTGAATAATGGCCAATTTCACGGGCTATATAAATTCCATAGCGACCTTTCTGAAAATTCATTTGGCCATAACTTTTGCTTTCTATTATGAAAATTCGATTTTTCCGATTCGTTAGAAAGGTATTCACTAACAGATTTAAATATTTTTGGTTTCACTAAAATACGTTTTGCTTTGCACCCGGTACAGTCCGACAAAGTTTGAATTCGATTTTTGAAACTGCAGCGCCATTTCAGGCCTTGTTTATAATTATAATTAATTATATCCGTTTTCAATTGTCGATTCAAACTCACTTTCCATTGCCATTATTTAAAATATTTATTTTAAATATTTAAAATCCATTATTTTAGCCAATTTAAAATTTTCAAATTGGTTCATATTTTCTGGGTTGTTACATCACAGTGATAGGCGCATAACTCGAATACGTATAAGTACTGAGCTAAGCTCGATGGAGAGCTATATTATCATGTGGTTATACATGCATAATTTTTTCTAATGGATCCATATTGTGATGATATTTTGTGATTTGATCTATACGATCATACATTAAAGACTATTGGGTTTTAAATTTGCATAAACGTTTTGTGATTTCCTATGTTAGAGTGTGATGCTCCTTTCATGATATTTGACTCGTTTGACTTATATGATGATTTTGATGATTTTCATTTGATAATACATGGCTATTACTCGGATGAGCAATACTATAACTCGAGGTGGGCTATAATTTACTTAATAGCACTTGCACATTATTTATGATGATTTTTAAGTTATGATTTGATGTTAGTGATTTTCATTTGCTAATACTTGGCTATTGCTCAAGATGAGCAACATTATAGCTCGGGATGGGCTTTATTATTATTGTATGCACATGTTTCTTATGATTTCTTTTATAAGTTGGGTTTGTTGATTTTAACTCAAAATAGCTCGTACATTTGCAGAGTGCATTTGGATTTCTAATCCATAATATTGTGAGATTTAGACGTTTTGGAGTGAGGTACTCCCTTTATCGATCATATTGTTTTATATATGAAAAGTGTTATGAGTATCTTATTGATTATATATGATAATCTGATTTGATTTATTTTGTCATATTGTTTTATATGATAAATGTAACAAGGATTTTATTGAGTTATGATACTGAACTGATTTATTTTGAGTATCATATTGATGTAAAAATTATATTTGTTGTGAGTAACATGTTGGTTTATACATGGTACCCTTTGCTGATTCATTCTATCACATTATTTTGTGGATGAATGCCACATTGATTTAATTGGCTTCTTTTTAATTTAATTTATCATATTGTTCTTATATATGATAAATGTTATAAAGATTTTATCGGCTCTAATTCAAATGGTTATCATATTGTATGTGTGAATATCATATTGGTCTATATATTATGTCTTGACTGACTTTTTCATATTTTCTAAAAACTATTATTGTTAGAATTGTATTAATTTATATATGATACTTTTATACTGAAAACTGGGAGTAGGTGTCCTAAGATGTGTATTTCATTCGGGATAAGAGTTAAAATTTCAACAAAATTGAGTAATCAAAGTTGGAAACTTTTTGATCTAAACTAGTTGAAAAAAAAGTTAGATGCAAAGTTGGTATTCCATAATGTTATATATCAACCCAAGTAAATTGCGAGGACGCAATTTTATTAAGGGGGGAAGTCTATAGCGACCCGGAATATTGGAGGGTGATAGTAACGACTAATGACTCAGAAACTTGGCGTTTAGAAAATGAGTTAAATTGTGATTTAAATAGAAGTTATTTTGAAATTCAAATAAAAATTTGAATTTGAATTTTTATCTCTGGGATGTAGTTTGGATATATTTAAATGATATTTCTTTAATAAATTTGATATGAGCATTTAGACAAAAACAGATAATGTTAATGTTAGCTGATTTGGATTCATTTATATATTCAAAAATGTAACTTTGAAAATAAATTCGAAGTTTGAAATACAAATCTTGTATGTTGATTTTTGGAGAAAATATAGTTTATTCTCAACTCAATTCTGAATTAAAATCTGTAAGTATGAATTTAAAATTGCATTATTTGTTAAGTGAAACAATGTTGATCTATATATGGTAGGGAATTATGAATTCAATTTCTCAATTTATACTTCATATTTATTTTGTAATTTATTTTCAGATTTGAATTTGGCTTTGAAAATTTGTTTTGATATGTATTTGTATGGTATGGTATATGTATAGTATAATTCGGGGTATGAAAACTATTTATTTATTTGTGTTTTCCACTTGTTTATGTGATAAGTATTGTTTGACATTTGTTCAATTTGTGGTGAAGAATTATAACATGCTTCCTTGTTGTATTCTTTCACTGCTTTTATTTTATTTTTTATCCATTCTTTTGTCTCGCGAGGATTCTGGACGGGGTGGGGGACATTATATTTTTCTCCCAAGTAATTTAGTGGCAGCTGGAAAACCACATTGTTCTTCTTACTGCACTTCAACAAAGCCTCTTTGGTCCTTCTTCGCCTCGCGGTCCTCCGGCTCCTGTTCTTTCCACCATCGCTGCAAAGAACCCCATACAAGAAGCAGCTATGTATTCTGGCGGAAGAATCATGCTTGGTACCAATGTTTGAAGAAATTAAAGATGGAAATGATAGGATCTCAGATGAGGCAACTGATATTTTTGTTCGTCCGAAGGCGGCGCTGGAATCAGCTAAGGATTTCTTGAGATTGGACAGGGACGGAAGCAAGATCTACTTGTTAAAAATGGTATATGAGTCGGAGCACTTCTTGGACACTGACCAGTGACCACTAGGAGAAATTCTTTTTTTTCCTTTTATTTTTCCACTGCTGCTGTTTTTCCCCCAATTCCGAATTGGGTTCGTATTTTCTTTTGTATCTAAGCAAGAGGTGAAATCTGATATGGTGAGAAAAATGAAAAAAATAAAAATAGGGAAGCAATGTTTAGTGAGAGATATAAGTGTTACAGAAGCAAAGGTTTAGCTCTTAAAAGAGGAGGGATGCGAAAAGATGCATGTGCGCACAAAGCTCAACAAAAACTGTAATTTACTAAAGTAAATTTATGTGTAAAATTTATTTTCCACTGTATTAATATTGTAAACTCCGATATTTTTATAAAATTCTTTTCGTTGTAAAATTCGTGTGCAGTGATTCTATTCAAACCCTATAAGCCAATAACAATCCGTCGTTTTGAACATTTCGAGTTGGTTTAACTACCGGCTTGGAGCGGTCAAAATGGCGGTCTGTTACATAATACGCGACTGCACACCTTAATGTAAATTTTTTCCTTTTAGTTATGGTTATATCATGACAAGGTACACCTTCCCAACATTTTTCGTTGGGAGTTTGTCTTGCGGGTTCTCAAATAGCATCCTATACTATTTGTGGGATCAATAGTGTCGGGGTGTGTCCAACACGAAAGATCTATAGTGCTCATTCGTGTTTTATGTGTTAGTGTGAACATTTGATATACTTATGTAAATCAAAGACACTTTCCTGAGCAAAAGAAAGAAAGATGAGGTAGGTTACCAATTTGCGCCTAATGATGGTGGAAATGTGCTTCCAAGCTGGATCTGAGTTGGGATAAGGGTTGACTAACTCTTCCCTGTTAAACTCTAATAATTTGAACCGATCCAGATTCGGGCGCCTTGTGCTGAGACTGGGACCCTATATCCGGCTGTGATTTGCGCCTGGGCTCGACATTGGGACAGAGCCGGATTGCTTCCTCCAATGTTTGTGAAAAACTGAATTGATCCCGAATCGGATATTTAAGATCGTAGGCCAGAGATTCCTTTTTGACTCTAATGGAAGTCCCGAAATAACCCTTATCCAAGTAATTTAAAGATTGGGAATCATGGAGCCCTCCTTGCGATATTTGCAAAGCGTCAACTTAACCCAGACTTGAGCATCAATATAGACGACCGGAACCCCCTCTAATATTTATGAAGAGTCGAATCAACCCAAATTCGGGTATTAGTATAGAAGACCATAACCCCCTCCAGCATTTATGAAGATCCGATATGACCCAGATTCGGGTATTAGTATAGAAGACCAGAACCCCCTCCGGCATTTATGAAGAACCGAATTGACCCAAATTCAGGTATTAGTATAGAAGACCGGAACCCCCTCCAGCATTTATGAAGAACCGAATCGACCCAGATTCGGGTATTAGTATAGAAGACCGGAACCCCCTCCGACGTTTATGAAGAACCGAATCGACCTAGATTCGCGTATTAGTATAGAAGACCGGAACCCCCTCTGGTACTTATGAAGAACCGAATGGACCCAGATTCGGGTATTAGTATCGAAGACCGGAACCCCCTCCGGCATTTATGAAGAATCGAATCGACCCAGATTCGGGTATTAGTATAGAAGACCAGAACCCCCTCTGGCATTTATGAAGACCTGAATCGACGTAGATACGGGTATTAGTATAGAAGACCGGAACCCCCTCCGGCATTTATGAAGAACTGAATCGACCCAGATTCGGTTATTAGTATAAAAGACCGGAACCCCCTACGACATTTATTGTTTCAGTATTCCTTTTGGATTCCATTGGTGAAGTAGAGGTTGTACGTGCTTCTTGAGCCTCTCTTTGGGCTTTTGATGTCAAAGCAGAGGATGTGTGTGCTTTGTTGGCCACTCTCTGGGCTTGTGCGTCCAGAGCACTTTGATATCTTATCCACAAGCAGGGCCCAATCAGGAGGCGCCTTACCCTGACCATTGTAGGTGATGATAAGGTTTTAGACACTTAGACGGGGACATCGTAGGCACAGAACTAAGGTTTACTCTTTTGATGCTCTATACGGACCATCGTAGGTACTGATAGAGGCTTATACGCCACCCTCTCCAAGTGGTGCCCTGTCCTGACCATCGTAGGCGATTATAGGGGTTTGCGCTCCCTTCTGCGGGTAACGCGGAACATAAGCAGAGGTAGGATGTGCTCTTCTATGAGCAAAGGTAGGATGTGTTTAGTTCTAGCAAAGCAGGGCATGCTTAAATTTAGATGCACCGCCATGACCATTTCTGGTGTGAAACGGAGGCTTACGCTTTTGATGCTTTAACACTGCCCCCTCTGATTTGGGCATGGAGAAATACTAACATGTCATCCCCCTCTGGGGGGTGGCTTGTCCTGACTAATTTGGCGATTACGAGGGATATAATCCGTTTACAGTTTAACTTCGTTTCAGGTTTTCTTGCGACTTTCAAGAAGAGGGATTTCCATACCCTTGAATCATGTTTGGTAATCTTTGTCCTAGGGATTCTTAACCAATTCCCCTTGATCTTTTCACAAATTCTCGTATTGGCCTTAGCTAATGAATCTAATGATGGTTTCCCTGAGGCTTTTGCAGTGATTGGTCTCATGCCCATTCCTTAGGTCGTAATGGCAGTAAGGCCCTTCCGTTTTCTTTTTGTATTTGGGCTTCTTCTTCATGAATGCCCAATAGTTAAGTTTGTGCTTGGTTAGGAGTAAATGTTCTCCATCGAAGTTGTGACATAATATTCTTTAGGTGTCCCCGGCATACGTTCTTCTCTTTGCTGTTGGGGTTTAATCTTACTGTAGCCTAACCTATCTGTGGGGTTCATATTTTCATCCTTCCCTCCCAGAACATATTGAAATTGCAGTGACATCTCTTTAAACCATTTGTTGGAGAAGTGGTCGAAATTGTCCATTATATCTCGTTCGAGTGTGACATCTCTTTAAACCATTTGTTGGAGAAGTGGTCGAAATTGTCCATTATCTCTCGTTCGAGTGTCATTCCTTTAATTTTCCCGTAGAGAGCATTCCTTAGGTGAGAGAAAACACTAATATCCTCTAATGTAGATCCACTGGGTGGGAGCCCTAAGGTTTTTCCTATGTGGGAAAAGCTATCATCCCCAGTATCGTGAGCATGTAGTTCCATTTTCCTCTCCCGCTTTATTACCCGCAAGGCTTCTGGTCTTAACTTTTGCTCCTCCATTAACCTATTGCTGATGGTTCTTGACTTATCCGCTCGAGATCCTAAAAACCTTCGTCTAGGTTTCCTGCTCATAACTTCGCTTCTTAAAAGCTAGCTGATCCAGGGCAGAACAACCCAAGTAGATATGTAGCTATTAACCACAAGGTCAGAGGTTTAGGCCCCTTCCGGTAGCGCCAAAACGTTAATGATATTTTTCGTCAACATCGGAGATGGGTTAGCACGGATGGATTCAAAAGAGGAAATGGTGGATTGGCTATTTTTTGGGTTAAATATGATTAACACCCTTGATATGGAAGCTGGGAGGTGCGGGATTGCCAAGGACAATCAGAATGAAGTACATTCTACTATTCGAGGACATGTTGGATGGAAGTCCATGCTTATCAGAAAAATGAAAAATAAACTACAACGGTGATGATCATAAAATGACAATATACACTTAAAGAGCAATTTTCTCATAAGATCTCTTTTTATTCAACGTTCACTGTGAGTACATGGATGTCATAGGGAAATCCCTCAATTAATTTCAGTGCTAAGCTATTTTTGATAGTACTAGCGTACAAGAAAAATCTACCCCCCCCCCCCAAAAATGGGACCTCTAGGGTCTTATTTATTGTGCTTCAGGGCCCCTTCCGCTAATGGGCTATTGGGCCTATGGGGTCTATATCGGTCGTTTTTTATTTAGCTTTGGGCGCTTGACTTCCGGTCATCTTTGGAGTGTTAGTTATGGTCTTTGGATGGTAACTAAATCCTTGATAACAGCTCCCGAGTGTAGACTCTCGGACGTAACCTTCCGGATATAGGCCTTCGGCTTTATCGTGAATACTTAGAGGGGCATTCCCTCATGATGTATATTGATAACTGTGGTTCGAAGCCGCTGCGGGTTTCGGTACTAGGTAGATTAGTACGGGTAGCCCGTATCTCTGCTTGAGCCCCGATTAATTCTTTGGTGGAGTTCTTTTGAAGTATCCAGGATCTTCGGAAGGGGGCCTCTGGGTAATTCTTGTGTTCTCTTGGTTTAGTGCCTTCAATGCTCTCGCCTTCAGCTGTATTAGTTCTTAAGAAGGTCATTACGGAGGATATCTTTGAGATTCTTCCGATGGATTTACTACTTTTGACTTTCTTGGTTTCGGGTCGGGATAATTCTCTACTGTAGGATCTTTCTATTGGGCTGATGCTGTTGGGAGGTCTTTGTTGGATTGACCCTGGCGGATAGATTCTATTGGTTATTCCCTGTTGCTTTTATGACCCTTTCCCCTAGGAGGGTTTCGGTTGACGCAGCTTTTAGGGTTATTTCTACCTGCTCTCGGCCCTTCTTGGTACTTGGCCTCACTTCCTATTGAGCCTTCGGTGAGCTCTCAGTCATCCGACACCCCTTTGCCGCCATCTTATGCTAAGATAATTTTGGTAGTAACATAACAAGTGTATGGAGACCTGTCCTAATGCATGTCACTCTCCTTCTTAAGTTAACAAGTGTTAGGACACTTGTCATTTTGCATGCACACATGCATTAATGTCATGTGTCCCTTGATGTGCCACTCTCTTCTTACTCCATTTTTTTCCTATAAATAGAACCCTTTTCTTTCATTTTTCATTCATTCCTACTTCTCTATTCTCTCTTCTTCTTCTTAATGCTTTAGGTCATGGTTTCCATGGCATAAAAACCCCCCTTCCTCCTTTTATTTTCTCCTCCTTCCTCATTTAGAACTCGACCTCCATCACCACCACTCACTTTCCTTAATTCAGCTCCTCGTCCTCTTACAATTAAAAAAGAGAGCGACTGACATACATACATACATACATATATACATATATATATATATATATATATATATATATATATATATATATATATGCGAAGAAGACGGTGCGCTGAAATAATGTCCTACGGTTCATTTGTAGTCAGCTAGGCTCGTCTATCGTGAAGAATTGGAAAGCTAGATCGGTGATAACTCTCTAAACATCTACACTAGTTTATTGTACACTAATTAGTGAAGAATTAATTATAGTTTGGATAGTTAACTAGTGTAATCTGTTTGAACCAGCTACGGATGTTAATGGTTGATGTTTGTTGTGATGGATGATGGTTGCGTAGATTAGAAAACACACACTATTAAGCGTATGTAATATAACGCTTGTGCATAGTTATTATGTTTTTAATAGTGTTGATGATGGTTATTATGGATGTTTATATGGTTGTTAATGTTGTATGACATACTGTGAAATTGTAATTATGTTATTACATCGGTCATCGAATAAATCTCCTCCATCGTCAAAACGTACGTAATATTGGAAATTGGGTTTAGAAAACTTATTTTCGAATTTGAAATGGTTTGGAAATGTAAAAAATAATACGAACAACTTTCGTAAGGAGAAATGTTTTGTTAAAAGAGTTTTTGACGTTAAATAAGGTTTTGTTTTAAAACGATGAAAACGAGTATTGTTTTGAAAAAGTGAAGTTTGAAAATATTTTAAAATGATTTATACAAGTATATAATGGTTTTCGAAAGTAATTTGAAGTATTTTGGAGTTAATTTTATATTAAGTTATATTATGGCCAGAATAACACGTGCCTGCAGCGGCGGTTCGCATTTTATCCACTAACTTTAAACGCTTATAACTTTTACAATTTAAATCGGATTTCCATGAAATGAAAAACATTTTATTTCTATTAACAAAAGCTTTCGAATGAGAGAAAGCGGTTTTAAATTTCGATTTGTAGTCTTCAAGTTATGTTTAAAAACTTTTTGGAAAAGGTCACTGTAAGTGCAGTTTATCGACCGTAACTCTAAATAGCCATTTTTAATGTTTTAAAAATATGGATTTTTTTGTAAAATCATTATACATAATTTAAAGGTTTTTTGAGTTGGAAAAATTTGAGGTTTAGATAATACAAAGTTATTTTGATTGAGTTAGCTAATATAACTGATTTGTAACACTGTCTCTTTCTTTGAATATAATCTATTTTGAAGTTTTTAACCCGCAAACTGTTTTCCGAACAATAAGTAATCATTTTTAAATGATTTGTTGAATGCTTTCAAAGGTTTAAGATTTTTAAAATATTTAATATTGAATTTTAAATGGGATTATTTAATATTAAAAAAGGATTTTCAATTATACATACATAAATTGGAAATAGTTGAAGATAAATCTTCGGATGTTTGATATTAATTCGGTAGATGATGACTCTTACTATTAGAGGAATTTAGAAGGTAGTTTACTAGTATTCCGCTTATAGTATGTGTTGGATACGGAGATTAATAATAAGGATAAGTTGATGGTATTTCTATTCAGATCCAATATCAAGGGGTTTGATAAAATTTGAACTAAGATAAGGATGTACCGATTTGTTGAGATAAGTTGGATAGAAATAATTTTCGGGTATTTGTTTATTATGAGAATTGGTATCGAATATAAGTAGATACAATTTCTACATAATTTATTTTCAATATCGATTGATTTAGGTTTTGTTGTGAACGGTATTTTCAATAATATCATTCTTGAAACCTGATAAGATTGAGTTATGAAAATTCATATCGTAAGTGGGAGTCTAATCATATCTTTGATTAAACGAAATTAAAAATAAGGAATTGGGAAAGAAGTATAATCTTTTAATTAAGAATAAAGAATTGAATGTTGGGAAATCGTTTTAAATGGAAATTATGGTTGAAATGATTGAATTATGGATTAAAGGTTTTAAAAAAAACAGAATTCAGATAACGAGTATTCAAACGGAAAGTTAATTGAGGTTTTGAGGCTGGATATCTTTGATTTAAAGGATGTGTTTTAAAGGAGAAAAGTTAAAATATGGATTTTGTTAAAGATAAAATGAGAATGGGTTTAAAGATGTTTTAATTAACAAAATCCAAGACGGAAAGAGATTTAGTTGAAAGCCTATATGATCCCTAATTGTGTTTTTAAAATTGCGCTTATTATCCGGAAAGATTAGAATCATATATTGGATCTGAAAACCATTCTGAATAATAAAACGATGTTTGGAGCAAATAAGCATTTGAAGATGGTGTTGAAGACCGGGACCCTTCACATTGCAAGGGCGACTTGTTGAATGTCTCGAGTGGTTCGCTCCCATTTGCAGATGGATTTTAGATCAGTTAAGTGGCAAGTAGTCCAGACGTGTTTGGAGGAATTCCGGATTTTGGTTTCATTCAGACCTAGGACGAACCTTTATGGATTATATGCCTAACATTATTATTAATTGTGTTGCACTGATCTTTATTAATTTATATCAGCATGGTGGCGAAAATTTATTCTCTTAGCATAACACCCTTTCTATGAGACGTATAAGCTTAGAGGTTATATATTGTTAGATATCAGTGATGTGTGGCGAATGGCCAATGTGGCATACTTGAGTTATGTGATGAGCTATTGATGATCAAAGCATGGCTTATTGAAGCGTAGCTCTATGTATATCATGACCTCAATGAACCTCGTACCCCCAATTGATGGTAAGCTGGTGGTCATATTGAAACGACCCAAACTTCCTCGTAAAGAAAAGCTGGATTGCTTTAAGAACAACACACATCAGAACACAAAACAGAAGAAAATTTTATTGCTGTTACAACAATTACATCAGAGTACAAGAATTTTCCAGAGTATGAATAATAATATACATTGGAAATACAATAATATCATAGTTTAAATTACATTTAAATAGCAGCGGAAAAATAATACAAAACACAACTGAAAGAAATACACGGATACAGAGCCTTCCGAATATCGCTCCAGCTGTAGACCAGGATCCTGTGAATATAATATCTGCAAACCAAAACTACTAGCTGCCCGTGTGGAAAATATGGGCACCCAGAGTTTAGGTTAAAACAATAAACTCCAGGTCAGTCATGGGACTGGTGTGAGAACTCAAAAACAGTTATTAACTTTAATTTTTAAAGTTAGGTAAATCAAGGGACCACGCCACTTTCGCGGAACGGGTTTCCTCCCAAGAATACCAGTGCATAAAACAACGAAATGCTTTTTAGAAAAATGAAACCGTTATAAGACTCAATCCCTTGCACGTACGCCGAAGGATAGAGTTTTTCCTTATAATGGTCAAAAATGCTTAATACGCGAAATTCATCTTTTATACTATGAGTGCACAGTGTAGAAAACAATTTCGAATATAAAAGTATCAAAATTAGGTGGCATAATATGTTATGTAAGCGGCATAATATGTTATGTCACCATATAAGTATACAACTAAAAACCGTAAGATCGTATTGGAAAATTGGATTCCATCATGATGGCTACTGATTCGAAAGATCAATCGCGAATGTATCTCCACGGCTTACGTCTCGGCAAGAGAAAACACCGAAATACATATACTGCGCACTTTGGATGAGCAGTAATCTGATCTATCCTCATGAGATTCGGCTGAAATGACCTATCCCACTTCTAGGGTGGAGCGACCACCCTAACCCATCGGCCGACCCCAAATTCGTATAAAGTATATTGGTCAAACCGAACATTATCAAACAAATCGTTCACCATCATACCGTGGTGTGTGAGGCCCGCGAAGTCACGTTGTATCCAAAGCGGCGCTATATAAAAGCTATGCTTTGGTCTTCACCCACAAGGCTCTGCTTTTCAATAAAAGCCTTGATCATATGCATCTTAGCATGCCACATTATCAGACCATACCATATCATTGATTCATCTATCGATATATAACAGGGTGTTAAGCAAGAGAATAAATTCTCCGCCACCAAACAGCTATATATTAAATAGAGATCAACAAATACAATATAAAGGAATACAATGTCAGACACACAATCCTTTTATCAGTCCGCTCTGGGTCTGAACGAAACCATATCCGGTAGATCTCCAAATACGTCTGAATGATCACCAATTTTCCCTCATTTTGGGTGTACGGTCCAATCAAGATATCAATAATCATCCATTCGATATGGAAATTTCCCGGTCTTCAATAACTGTCTTCATCATCGATCTTCAATCGTCGTATGAATTATTCAGAATGGGTTAAACCCGGTCTTTCTGAATAATTTGCGTAATTTAAAATCATGTGCTTTAAAACACAACCAACGCCTCATTCCAATCAAGAGTATTCTTCGATTTTAATTTAAACCAAATTAAGGTTTATTCAACTAGTCGGGATTAACGCCTTACCGAAGTAATCAATAATTAATATCCTATTCCCAACCTACACAACCCATGGAGTAAACTGGTGGTACTCCATATCTAACACCCAATGTGTTACGGTAAACTTAATTACCGTTTTATCGATCAAATCTAATTAAAGATTTAACTACCGCTTGGAGTAAAACTAGTGGTACTCCATTATCGTTTATTTCTTGAATTAAGTAAATTTGATTACTTTTATCCTCATTCAATCCAATTAAAGATTTATTAAAGCTATATTTAGTTTTAATCTTCAAGAATCATTATTTAATGATTATTTAACTTTCAAGAAACAATCTTGCCTTTAACTGGGTTAAAGAACAAACGTTGCCTAAAACATCGTTCACAATAAACCCAAAATCGTATTTCAATTTAATATGTTAAATTGAAACTTCTCTTTAGAATATTTCACTAAATCTTAGTTAAAATATTTATGAATTACCAATCTAAATTTCACTGTCAATCGGGTTTAAAGAACTAATGTCATTTAAAAACATTGTTCGCAATTAACCCAAAAGTCAGTTTCACTTAATTTCAATTATGTTTAATAATTGGAAATCTTATTTAAATCTTAATTAAAAGATTTATTCTTTCCCAAATGGGTTTAAGAACAGTGTTATCTAAGACACTATTCACGACAAACCTAAATTTTAATCTGATATTAAATATCATGCTTTGAATAGAAATTATATCGATTTATGTTCAATATCAAATTCTGAAAATTAACGTATATCAAATTGGGAATAACGATATTAATATCTTCCAAATTCCCACAATAATATCTGTATAATCACAAAATCCAATACTGAAATAATCTGAAGATTATTTCCATTCAAATCCATTCCAATATATGTACTGGAAAATATTGGTTTTATTAAAACCACTTTAATCCTTTTATTTATTTTAATTAATTTATTAAAATAAACAAATCACTCATTCTTTTACATTGAAACGTATATTTACATTAAAATGAATCTTTTTCATTCTTTTGAAACAAATTAACAAAAAAAAAAGTATTCTTTCTAATGTAATCAATCTTAAATAAAAATGAAATCTTTTTAGTTCAACCTTTATTATATTGAAAAATGTAATATTTTCATTTCAATCTTTATTACATTGGAAAATGTAATGTTTTCATTTCAACTTTATTACATTGAAAAATGTAATACTTTCATTTCAACTTTATTTTCAATTCAGTCTTTATTACATTGAAAAATGTAATATTTTCATTTCAACTTTATTACATTGAAAAATGTAATATTTTCCTTTCAAACTTTATTCTAAAATGTTTATAAATTCGTTTATAAAACGATTCCAACTTTTATTTCAATTTTAAATCCAAATTGAATATTCTATCTATTATCATATTAAAATAATATTATTTCCAAAATATTTATTTTGGAATTGGCTCTTTAAAACATGCATTATAAAATGTATGAAATAAATCGATAAACACGTTCGGGTTAAAATGGTGTTGCTATTTAAAACAGATTAAATAGCTCAATCCGTTATCTTATTCATTTATATTTTACACTGGGCCAGACCTCCCACATTAAGCCTACGACTTGTGGATGCTGGATATGCTGGTTGGTTCTGGGCAGACTTATCCCACAAGTTGGGCTTAACCTCGTGTCATGGCCCAATTCGTATTTGCGCACTTGGACCTCTCACATTAGGCCCAACATTTGTGGCTGCTGGATAAGCCGGTTGGTTCCGGGCAGACTTCCACCACAAATGTGACCTAACCTCGTGCCCAAGTACAATTATAATTTTATAATAATAATTAACTTTTCTAAAACGCACTCTTTGAAAATTTCCTTTCCATTAAAGAATCTAAAATTTAAATATTCTTTAATTCTAAAATGACGTGATTTCAAATGTCTTAACTTACCTTTCAAATCTTTATAAATGTCTGAACTTTCCATATTATTATAACAATTAATAATAATATTACCAAAATGTCTTATTTTGAAATCAAATCTATTTATTGCCACATAATGACGAATAAATGTAATCTTTCCAAAACGTTCAAATTTCGAAATCAAACTTTCTTATCTTAACATGTGGACAGTAAATATGCAATCTTTATAATTAAATCTCCTTTATTATAACTTTTAAACAATAAAGATATAATCTATTTAAATCAACGCCGATTAATTCCATTAATTGAGTATAAATTAAAATATTCATTAATTCAAAATTGATAACAATAATATTAATCTTTTCAAAATGTTCAGTTTTGCAACAAATCTTCTTAATTTAACATGTTGACAATTAAAAAGGGTATCTTTTTAATTCTAATCTCTTATTGTAAATTTTTTACTAATAAAAATGTTATCTTTCCAATTCACTCTTTTTATTGTAACTTTGACAATACGTACCTTCCCATTTGAAAACATGGAAACCATCCTTTGGTTCTTTTAATTGAATACTGGATTATAAGATTCTTTAACTCAAAATTGGAATGAGACTCACACAATTTCCATGTAATTTAATTACACGAATTTCAAACATTGCACTTATTCTATAATAATGTCAACCATTCACATAACAGCCAAAGTGCAATTTACACTAAACACAAGGGTGATGTGTAGTCAAATATCAACCCAAGACCCATGTGGGGTTTTAGCCAACACATAATTTTGTGCACTTGGGCGAGGTGTAAAATAATCGTCCCAATCAACATCAACAAGTCAAGTAACTTGTCAATGGCAGTGTAACATCATTTTAAATTATCATAAATAATAAATCATTAGTTTAACTTGTTGAATATTTTCAATTTCAAACATAACATGACATGACATCCAAATCCACAATCCGTTCAACAAACAATTACTTTCATCACCAATAATTTATTTACATTTAATTATAAAAATAAATAACTATTCGAAAATTGAGTGTGCAAAAGAGTTCTCACCTTTGCCGGCTTTAAATGACGGTTCGGGCCCAATTTTAACCCAAAATTCAACGTGCTCCAAATTTGATGAAATTAGTGTCTACGCGTAGCTCTCGACTCACTGATCGCAGCAAATCTTGTTTCGTGTGATTTCGAGTTCGTATCAAAAAGATATGAATTTTCGAAGTTTGTAATAATTAAATAATTAATTTAAAGGGGATTTTTCCCAGAAGGACAAACTCATCCAAAAACTTGCCCAAAAGGACAAGAGCCCAAAAACTTGCCCAAAAGGACAAATTTTAGTGCAAACGGTGGAATTCAGGGGGGTCCCATGTTTTTCCACTTTGCACTAAAACTTTTCCTTTTGAGCAAGTTTTTTACCCCTTGTCCTTTTAGACAATTTTTTTGGTCTTTTTGTCCTTAACATTTTTTTCCTGTAATTTAAATTATGAAAATTACCCAAATTTTCAACTTGCTCCAAATTGGACAAAATTACTGCTTGCTCGAAGCTCTTGACATAACGATCTCAACGGATTCAGTTTCATGCAATTTCGATAACATGACAAAAAGTTATGCACTTGCGAATTAACAAATCGATTAAAATAATATTTAAATTTGTAAAAATTACCCAAAATTTCAATTTCCTTCAAATTGGACAAATTTGGTGTCCACGCGAAGCTCTCATCGCCACGATTACAGCAGACCTGAAATCGTCAAATTTCGATCTCGTATGTAAAAGATATTGCATTACGAACATAGAACATAAATGTTTCGCGTTTAAGCCCCTAACCTATTTTTTTTCAAACAGCACCCTGAACTTAAAATGCTCGCCACGGCCAAACCGTAAGTCGGAATTGCACGAAACCAGCGCCATTCTCTCCGGCTTCTCCCCCTCTTTCCGCGGCTGGTGGTCCCCTCCTCCAATTCGCCACGTGGGGCCCACGATCTGCAGATGAACGGAAAAGTACATTTTCCGTTCATCTTGGTGCTGCGGCCGCCTCGGTGCTCTAAATGCCCCCAAATTTTTACAGTAGCTTGGCCTCGACCTCCCGAACAACTTCTCTGTTTGTCACTTCGCCTGAAAATGCACGGATTGGCGGGAAATTGCTCATCTTTGCGACTGTCTTGTTTTCAGCACCCCTCCAATAAAATTGACATTCCGGCCAACTCCGACCACCTGAGACCATGCCACCACCGCCAAAAGAACCGTATGTTTCCCCTCTAGCTCTGCCTGAAGTCGCTCGACCTAACTCTCTTCGTGGGGCCCGCAATAGCCAAAAAAACGAAAATATGGCTGCTGCCTTTGGATTGAGATTTCGGCGTATCCGTGTGACGATAGGTCTTGAATTTTTCGTGGTAGATAGAGGATAAGAAGATGAACAAAACCTAGAAAGGGTTTGGTCTGATTTGGTTTGGATTGAGAGTTATAAATTGTTTTGTTTTCAGGGGCTTATTTGCAAAGAATTATTTAGAGTGGAGGCCATGAAAATGAAGAAGGAGAAGGTGGCTGGTAGGTTTAGGGTTATGATTCAGCTAATGGCTGAGGAAAAGATATTTTATATGGGGTTAAGAATGTTATTAGGCCCAATTACCCTTTTATGTATTTATTTATACAATTTGCACCCATTTTCATATTCTAAAAATTCGTGTTAACACCTACGAATTCCAATTTTTATGAAAATTGAAACATAAATATTTCTTGACATTACGGATTCAAAGAAACTGGTTTCGTTAAATTCCGAGTCCGTATGAATAAATTATGAATTTTTAAAGTCTGAAAATTGACTGTTTTTCACTGTAAAATTAATAACGACCACATACTGACTCCAAAAATTACGAATTTTGGAATCTGGTAATAATTTAATATTCCGGATCCAACAAAAGTGGTCTCGTCAAAAATGGAGGTCGTTTGCAAAATTTCCATTTTTAAGGCGTATATATTTAATTTTAAAAATACATTTTTAAATCAATAATTTCCGAAACTCGAAATATATAAGTGTTTATACTTTTTCAAAGCAGAAACATCATTTTGAATTCAATGGAAGTGGTTTTAAGTCTAAATTCATTCGTATGTAAAAATTAGCGTTTTGGGCCATATATATTATATATAAATCCATAGCGTTTTCCTGAAAATTTAATTTTGTCATAACTTACAAATTATAAACTGGAATCTTGATTTCTAAAATTCATTAGAAAGATATTGTCAATACGGTCCTAGCATTTCTTGTTTCGTCCAATTTCGATTTATAATTAATTTTATATAATTTCTCAAAGTTTAAAATCGAATTCTGAAATTACCGCGCCATTTTAGGCTCGAAATATAATTAATACAATTTTTAACTTTAATAAAATAAATTTTTAATCATTATTATTTAAAATAAATTATTTTAAATATCCAAAATCCATTAAATTAACCAAAAATAATATTTTATTTCTGTTCCAAAATTCCGGTTTGTTACAATCTCCCCCACTTAAAATCTTTTCGTCCTCGAAAAGGAATTGAGAAAAACGTTGTTCAACTAATCAACTCAACTTTCAATCTTAATAAATTTTCAATTCAGTTCAATATTAAATTCCGATTTAACTAAGTTTATCATTCTTTAATATATTGGTCTTATTAATTATCATTCCGATAGTTTTATTAGTTAAACTAATTACCAAACATCACAAACAGCAATCAATTAGGTGATTAACTTTTCAAATAAATATAGGTTTTATATATAGTCAAAAATCATATTTCAGTGCAATTTACAGCAATAAACCCTAACTAAATTTTTGGTTCTCACACCAGTCAATTGGAAATATATAGATATCCCACTTTCGAAAACTCGAACATAAACACTGATGATGCTAGCAATCATCAGAATCATCTCCGGGAGACTAGAGTGTGATTCTATATCCATCCAGTATATCTGAGACTTCAAATACACGTTGATCAGACGTATATTAAAATCTCTATATGCCGGATAGTCCAAATCAAAATAATATAGTATACAAATACGTATAATAAGGTTTAAATTTTTCAAAACAAAGTTTATTTTCATTTTTAAAATTAATACTCTTCACACTCGTTCTAGGATACTACTGATCCCATCTCTAACGAGTCATTTTTATTGGATATTACTAATCCAATCTCTGATGAATTCTTTTGTTCGGTTCTAATGTGTTTTATTCCCGAGCTCTGTAAACCAAAGCTCTGATACCAAATGAAACGACCCAAACTTCCCCGTAAAGAAAAGCCGGATTGCTTTGAGAACAACACACATCAGAACACAAAACAGAAGAACATTTTATTGTTGTTACAACAATTACATCAGAGTACAAGAATTTTCCAGAGTATGAATAATAATATACATTGGAAATACAATAATATCAGAGTTTAAATTACATTTAAATAGCAGCGGAAAAATAATACAAAATACAACTGAAAGAAATACACGGATACAGAGCCTTCCGAATATCGCTCCAGCTGTAGACCAGGATCCTGTGAATATAATATCTGCAAACCAAAACTACTAGCTGCCCGTGTGGAAAATATGGGCACCCAGAGTTTAGGTTAAAACAATAAACTCCAGGTCAGTCATGGGACTGGTGTGAGAACTCAAAAACAGTTATTAACTTTAATTTTTAAAGTTAGGTAAATCAAGGGACCACGCCACTTTCGCGGAACGGGTTTCCTCCCAAGAATACCAGTGCATAAAACAACGAAATGCTTTTTAGAAAAATGAAACCGTTATAAGACTCAATCCCTTGCACGTACGTTGAAGGATAGAGTTTTTCCTTATAATGGTCAAAAATGCTTAATACGCGAAATTCATCTTTTATACTATGAGTGCACAGTGTAGAAAACAATTTCGAATATAAAAGTATCAAAATTAGGTGGCATAATATGTTATGTAAGCGGCATAATATGTTATGTCACCATATAAGTATGCAACTAAAAACCGTAAGATCGTATTGGAAAATTGAATTCCATCATGATGGCTACTGATTCGAAAGATCAATCGCGAATGTATCTCCACGGCTTACGTCTCGGCAAGAGAAAACACCGAAATACATATACTGCGCACTTTGGATGAGCAGTAATCTGATCTATCCTCATGAGATTCGGCTGAAATGACCTATCCCGCTTCTAGGGTGGAGCGACCACCCTAGCCCATCGGCCGACCCCAAATTCGTATAAAGTATATTGGTCAAACCGAACATTATCAAACAAATCGTTCACCATCATACTGTGGTGTGTGAGGCCCGCGAAGTCACGTTGTATCCAAAGCGGCGCTATATAAAAGCTATGCTTTGGTCTTCATCCACAAGGCTCTGCTTTTCAATAAAAGCCTTGATCATATGCATCTTAGCATGCCACATTATCAGACCATACCATATCATTGATTCATCTATCGATATATAACAGGGTGTTAAGCAAGAGAATAAATTCTCCGCCACCAAACAGCTATATATTAAATAGAGATCAACGAATACAATATAAAGGAATACAATGTCAGACACACAATCCATTTATCAGTCTGTTCTGGGTCTGAACGAAACCATATCCGGTAGATCTCCAAATACGTCTGAATGATCACCAATTTTTCCCTCATTTTGGGTGTACGGTCCAATCAAGATATCAATAATCATCCATTCGATATGGAAATTTCCCGGTCTTCAATAACCGTCTTCATCATCGATCTTCAATCGTCGTATGAATTATTCAGAATGGGTTAAACCCGGTCTTTCTGAATAATTTGCGTAATTTAAAATCATGTGCTTTAAAACACAACCAACGCCTCATTCCAATCAAGAGTATTCTTTGATTTTAATTTAAACCAAATTAAGGTTTATTCAACTAGTCGGGATTAACGCCTTACCGAAGTAATCATTAATTAGTATCCTATTCCCAACCTACACAACCCATGGAGTAAACTGGTGGTACTCCATATCTAACACCCAATGTGTTACGGTAAACTTAATTACCGTTTTATCGATCAAATCTAATTAAAGATTTAACTACCGCTTGGAGTAAAACTAGTGGTACTCCATTATCGTTTATTTCTTGAATTAAGTAAATTTGATTACTTTTATCCTCATTCAATCCAATTAAAGATTTATTAAAACTATATTTAGTTTTAATCTTCAAGAATCATTATTTAATGATTATTTAACTTTCAAGAAACAATCTTGCCTTTAACTGGGTTAAAGAACAAACGTTGCCTAAAACATCGTTCACAATAAACCCAAAATCGTATTTCAATTTAATATGTTAAATTGAAACTTCTCTTTAGAATATTTCACTAAATCTTAGTTAAAATATTTATGAATTACCAATCTAAATTTCACTGTCAATCGGGTTTAAAGAACTAATGTCATTTAAAAACATTGTTCGCAATTAACCCAAAAGTCAGTTTCACTTAATTTCAATTATGTTTAATAATTGGAAATCTTATTTAAATCTTAATTAAAAGATTTATTCTTTCCCAAATGGGTTTAAGAACAGTGTTATCTAAGACACTATTCACGACAAACCTAAATTTTAATCTGATATTAAATATCATGCTTTGAATAGAAATTATATCGATTTATGTTCAATATCAAATTCTGAAAATTAACGTATATCAAATTGGGAATAACGATATTAATATCTTCCAAATTCCCACAATAATATCCGTATAATCACAAAATTCAATACTGAAATAATCTGAAGATTATTTCCATTCAAATCCATTCCAATATATGTACTGGAAAATATTGGTTTTATTAAAACCACTTTAATCCTTTTATTTATTTTAATTAATTTATTAAAATAAACAAATCACTCATTCTTTTACATTGAAACGTATATTTACATTAAAATTAATCTTTTTCATTCTTTTGAAACAAATTAACAAAAAAAAAAGTATTCTTTCTAATGTAATCAATCGTAAATAAAAATGAAATCTTTTTAGTTCAACCTTTATTACATTGAAAAATGTAATATTTTCATTTCAATCTTTATTACATTGGAAAATGTAATGTTTTCATTTCAACTTTATTACATTGAAAAATGTAATACTTTCATTTCAACTTTATTTTCAATTCAGTCTTTATTACATTGAAAAATGTAATATTTTCATTTCAACTTTATTACATTGAAAAATGTAATATTTTCCTTTCAAACATTATTCTAAAATGTTTATAAATTCGTTTATAAAACGATTCCAACTTTTATTTCAATTTTAAATCCAAATTGAATATTCTATCTATTATCATATTAAAATAATATTATTTCCAAAATATTTATTTTGGAATTGGCTCTTTAAAACATGCATTATAAAATGTATAAAATAAATCGATAAACACGTTCGGGTTAAAATGGTGTTGCTATTTAAAGCAGATTAAATAGCTCAATCCATTATCTTATTCATTTATATTTTACACTGGGCCAGACCTCCCACATTAAGCCTACGACTTGTGGATTCTGGATATGCCGGTTGGTTCCTGGCAGACTTATCCCACAAGTTGGGCTTAACCTCGTGTCATGGCCCAATTCGTATTTGCGCACTTGGACCTCTCACATTAGGCCCAACATTTGTGGCTGCTGGATAAGCCGGTTGGTTCCGGGCAGACTTCCACCACAAATGTGACCTAATCTCGCCCAAGTACAATTATAATTTTATAATAATAATTAACTTTACTAAAACGCACTCTTTGAAAATATCCTTTCCATTAAAGAATCTAAAATTTAAATATTCTTTAATTCTAAAATGACGTGATTTCAAATGTCTTAACTTACCTTTCAAATCTTTATAAATGTCTGAACTTTCCATATTATTATAACAATTAATAATAATCTTCCCAAAATGTCTTATTTTGAAATCAAATCTATTTATTGCCACATAATGACGAATAAATGTAATCTTTCCAAAACGTTCAAATTTCGAAATCAAACTTTCTTATCTTAACATGTGGACAGTAAATATGTAATCTTTATAATTAAATCTCCTTTATTATAACTTTTAAACAATAAAGATATAATCTATTTAAATCAACGCCAATTAATTCCATTAATTGAGTATAAATTAAAATATTCATTAATTCAAAATTGATAACAATAATATTAATCTTTTCAAAATGTTCAGTTTTGCAACAAATCTTCTTAATTTAACGTGTTGACAATTAAAAAGGGTATCTTTTTAATTCTAATCTCTTATTGTAAATTTTTTACTAATAAAAATGTTATCTTTCCAATTCACTCTTTTTATTGTAACTTTGACAATACGTACCTTCCCATTTGAAAACATGGAAACCATCCTTTGGTTCTTTTAATTGAATACTGGATTATAATATTCTTTAACTCAAAATTGGAATGAGACTCACACAATTTCCATGTAATTTAATTACACGGATTTCAAACATTGCACTTATTCTATAATAATGTCAACCATTCACATAACAGCCAAAGTGCAATTTACACTAAACACAAGGGTGATGTGTAGTCAAATATCAACCCAAGACCCGTGTGGGGTTTCAGCCAACACATAATTTTGTGCACTTGGGAGAGGTGTAAAATAATCGTCCCAATCAACATCAACAAGTCAAGTAACTTGTCAATGGCAGTGTAACATCATTTTAAATTATCATAAATAATAAATCATTAGTTTAACCTGTTGAATATTTTCAATTTCAAACATAACATGACATCCAAATCCACAATCCGTTCAACAAACAATTACTTCCATCACCAATAATTTATTTACATTTAATTATAAAAATAAATAACTATTCGAAAATTGAGTGAGCAAAAGAGTTCTCACCTTTGCCGGCTTTAAATGACGGTTCAGACTCAATTTTAGCTCAAAATTCAACATGCTCCAAATTTGATGAAATTAGTGTCTACCCGTAGCTCTCGACTCACTGATCGCAGCAAATCCCGTTTCGTGCGATTTCGAGTTCGTATCAAAAAGATATGAATTTTCGAAGTTTGTAATAATTAAATAATTAATTTAAATTATGAAAATTACCCAAATTTTCAACTTGCTCCAAATTGGAAAAAATTACTGCTTGCTCGAAGCTCTTGACATAACGATCTCAACGGATTCAGTTTCATGCAATTTCGATAACGTGACAAAAAGTTATGCACTTGCGAAGTTAACAAATCGATTAAAATAATATTTAAATTTGTAAAAATTACCCAAAATTTCAGTTTTCTCCAAATTGGACAAATTTGGTGTCCACGCGAAGCTCTCATCGCCACGATCACAGCAGACCTGAAATCGTCAAATTTCGATCTCGTATGTAAAAGATATTGCATTACGAACATAGAACATAAATGTTTCGCGTTTAAGCCCCTAACCTTTTTTTTTCAAACAACACCCTGAACTTAAAATGCTCGCCACGGCCAAACCGTAAATCGGAATTGCACGAAACCAGCGCCATTCTCTCCGGCTTCTCCCCCTCTTTCCACGGCTGGTGGTCCCCCCCTCCAATTCGCCACGGGGGGCCCACGATCTGAAGATGAACGGAAAAGTACAGTTTCCGTTCATCTTGGTGCTGCGGCCGCCTCGGTGTTCTAAATGCCCCCAAATTTTTAGAGTAGCTTGGCCTCGAACTCCCGAACAACTTCTCTGTATGTCACTTTGCCTGAAAATGCACGGATTGGCGGGAAATTGCTCATCTTTGCGACTGTCCTGTTTTCAGCACCCCTCCAATAAAATTGACATTCCGGCCAACTCCGACCACCTGAGACCATGCCACCACCGCCAAAAGAACCGTATGGTTCCCCTCTACCTCTGCCTGAAGTCGCTCGACCTAACTCTCTTCGTGGGGCCCGCAATAGCCAAAAAATGAAAATATGGCTGCTGCCTTTGGATTGAGATTCCGGCGAATCCGTGCGACGATAGGTCTTGAATTTTTCGTGGTAGATAGAGGATAAGAAGATAAACAAAAATCAGAAAGGGTTTGGTCTGATTTGGTTTGGATTGAGAGTTATAAATTGTTTTGTTTTCAGGGGCTTATTTGCAAAGAATTATTTAGAGTGGAGGCCATGAAAATGAAGAAGGAGAAGGTGACTGGTAGGTTTAGGGTTATGATTCAGCTAATGGCTGAGGAAAAGATATTTTATATGGGGTTAAGAATGTTATTAGGCCCAATTACCCTTTTATGTATTTATTTATACAATTTGCACCCATTTTCATATTCTAAAAATTCGTGTTAACACCTACGAATTCCAATTTTTATGAAAATTGAAACATAAATATTTCTTGACATTACGGATTCAAAGAAACTGGTTTCGTTAAATTCCGAGTCCGTATGAATAAATTATGAATTTTTAAAGTCTGAAAATTGACCGTTTTTCACTGTAAAATTAATAACGACCACATACTGACTCCAAAAATTACGAATTTTGGAATCTAGTAATAATTTAATATTCCGGATCCAACAAAAATGGTCTAGTCAAAAACGGAGGTCGTTTGCAAAATTTCCATTTTTAAGGCGTATATATTTAATATTAAAAATACATTTTTAAATCAATAATTTCCGAAACTCGAAATATATAAGTGTTTATACTTTTTCAATGCAGAAACATCATTTTGAACTCAATGGAAGTAGTTTCAAGTCTAAATTCATTTGTATGTAAAAATTAGCGTTTTGGGCCATATATATTATATATAAATCATAGCGTTTTCCTGAAAATTTAATTTTGTCATAATTTACAAATTATAAACTGGAATCTTGATTTCTAAAATTCATTAGAAAGATATTGTCAATACGGTCCTAGCATTTCTTGTTTCGTCCAATTTCGATTTATAATTAATTTTATATAATTTCTCAAAGTTTAAAATCGAATTCTGAAAACCGCGCCATTTCAGGCTCGAAATATAATTAATATAATTTTTAACTTTAATAAAATAAATTTTTAATCATTATTATTTAAAATAAATTATTTTAAATATCCAAAATTCATTAAATTAACCAAAAATAATATTTTATTTCTGTCCCAAAATTTCGGGTTGTTACACATATTTTTTTGTTGGATTCATATGTTCGGTGCACAGGGATGTGATGATGAAAGGGAAGTAAGAAGTCCCAGTCTGGGACATTGTTTTTGGGTACTCTGATTCATGTATGGTAGGCTAATACAACGATGTCCGAGTCTGGACATTACCTGCGAGTACTGGGATGACTCACGCAAGAAAGTTTGTGATCCCATGAATGATCTTTCGTACCTGGAACCGTCATGTTGGAAACCCAATCTCCACTATGAGCCCATACGGTCCTGATTGTATAACCTACTGGTTACTAGCAGGATTACGTTAGTATAATCGGAAGGGGCATTATGCTGGATAGATTAATATATTTACTTTCGAAAGGTTTTTCACATTATGCACTAATAATAATATGAAAGAGGATTTTCACATGTCATAATCATTTTTGGTCATCATAAGACAAAACTCGCCCATCTGGTGTGCGCTTGCATTATGTGATGTAGGACAAGCTTATGATATCTTCATTTTCGAAAAAAGACATTATGAATTTCTATGCGTTGGAATCCGTTCCGCATTAGTGGTGTGGTTCGGCGAATTACCAAACTTCCAAATAAACCCTAAAACAATTGTTTTGAGTTCTCACACCAGTCCCATGACGAACCTGGAGTTTATTGTTCCCTCACATAAACTCTGGGTGCCCATAATTTTTACATGGGAAGCTAGTAGTTTGGTTTGCTGATTTAGTCCTAAGAGCTGGATTTAGGATTGGACCTAGAGCTATATTTCGGATCATTTTCCTTCCACTGAAAGTATATTTGTATTTCTTCCCACTTTGTAACCGTTGTACTCTGATATTTATGGTAATATCTGATGTAATATTATTGTAATGATAATGGAAATGTTATTTTACTTCTGTGCAAATGTGTAAGTACCTCTAACAATCCGTCTTTATGAACAGTTTGAGTCGGTTTAACTACCGGCGAAAATCGGGCAAAAAGGCGGGTCGTTACAGAAACTCAACTAAAGGAAGATGCTCCTTCCAGCTCCTTTCGAAGTCCAAAATGCATGTCCATTGTAGATCCTCAAGAATCTGATTAACCCTCTCGATCTATCCATCTATCTGTGGGCGGTATGTTATACTAAGCCTTAGTTGTGTCCCTGTTGCCCCCTACATGCTTCGCTAAAACTCGATGGTAAAGATGAGTTCTCTATCGCCAACAATTCTCGAGGAAACTCCATGAATTCAAACGATCTCCCTTAATTATGTCGAAGCCAATCCAATTGCGGCCCTCTTACTCTTGACTGGGATGAAATGAACGCTCGTTATTATTCTATCTACGATAACCCAAATGTTGGTATTGCTCCCCTTGAGCTAGGCAAACCATCTATGAAGTCCATCGAGATTCTTTCTCATTTCCACTATGGCACATCGTAGGGCTGAAATAATTCATCTGGTTTCCTTTGCTCAACCTTAACTCTCTGATACGACATGCATCTTGCTACAAAATCTGCCACATTTCTCTTCATCCCTTTCCAATAGAAAACTCGCTTCATGTCCCTATACATATTATCTCCTCCCAGATGGATGGTCATCTGAGAGTGATGGGCCTTCGATAATATCGCACTTGTCACATCTCATGTGTGGGGTATACACAACCTGCCATCATGATGTAGGCATCCTCTCTCTTCAACTGAGTATTTAGAAAGGTGCTTAGAAGTCCTACCTCTACTCAAGTGGTCCAAAATGTCGGCTGGCTATAGGTCATCGTGCTGATTGGATCCAATCTGTTCCAATATATTAGGTTGCATCTCAAGCGATGCTAAACATCCTGGTGTATAGTCCATATATGGTCTGAAATTAAACAATGAGATAAACTCTAAACTCTGCTACTCTACGAATAATGGGCTCGAAGTCATCCTCTGCCAACTCAGAGCATCCGCCACTACATTTCCCTTCCCTTAGGTATAAGAAATCTCGAAATCACTGGATGCCAAAAACTCCATCCATCACTGCTACCTCAAGTTAAGATCCTTTTGCGAGAATAGATACTTGAAGACTTATGATATGTATATAAATCAAACCTCTCGCCCAACAAATAATGCCTCCAAGACTTAAGGGGAAAAGAAATTGCTGCTTGTTACAAATCACAGGCAGGAATAATTCTTCTCATGTACCTTTAGCTGCCAGCTCCTATAACAACAACCCTACACTCCTACAATAGGACTATGCCTAATCCTATAACACAAGCATCCATATACACCGTAAAAATCTTCGATCCATCTGGAAGAGTCAAAACTGGAGTCGTCATAAGAGCCTCTTTCAATATCATAAAGGAAACCTCGCAATCCACGTCCCATGAGAATACCAAGTTCTTCTTTGTAAGTTGGGTAAGAGGAACTGAAATCCATGCAAAATCCATAATAAATTTCCGATAGAACCCCGCCAAACCTAGAAGCTTCTCACCTCAGTCACATTCTTGGGTACCTTGAAATTTTTCATAGCAACCACTTTACCGGGATCCACCGCTATGCTGTCTCCCGAAATTACATGACCCAAGAATCTTACTTCCTTATGCCAAAAGTGGCACTTAGAAAATTTTGCCTTCAACTGATGGGAACGAAGAGTACGGAGGATCTCTTCCTAGTGCAATGCATGCTCCTCTTCATCTCTCGAAAATACCAAGACGTCATCTACGAACACCACTATAAACTTATTTAGGAACTCCCTAAACACTCATCTCATCAAATCCACAAAATATGCCAGTGCATTGGTTAGCCTAAAAGGCATAACCGGCCACTCAAAAAATCCATCTGGAGTCTTAAAAGCTATCTTATCCACACTATCATCTGCAACTCGAAGCTAATGAAACTCAATCACCAAATCAAACAAAGAGAAAACAGATGTACCCACCAACTGATCAAATAAATCACTTATTCGAGGGAGTGGTTGTCTATTCTTCTTCATGAAATTACTTAATTCTCTGTAATCCACACATAGGCGGAGAGAGCCACCTGCCTTAGTAGAAAATACTACTATTGCTCCCCACTCAGATATACTCCGCTTAACAAAACCTTTCGCCGATATCTTACCCACTTGCTTACTTGGTTCATTCCTTTCCTTGGGAGCTATATGACGCATATGCAATGCAACGGGCTCAGAATTCTCTGTCAAGTAAATCTGGAAGTTGATCTCTCATCTTAGATGTTGTAACAGCCTGCATTTTACGTATCGGAAGATCGTAAAATATTTTTATTTTATTCCATGAGGGTTGGATCATTCTCATCTTTTAGTATGTTGTGTATGGGGATGCAAGACATGTCCATAATTTTTACCAATTTTATTTGTGACCATTTTGCCCTATTCAGTCTTGTACAGGGCATAATTTTTTATTAGGGTCCAATCAGAGGATGAGACCTGTGCCATTAGAAAGGAATTGATGATTGACTTTCCATAGAGTGGTTACATTGAAGATTTGGCTCAGCGGTTTGGGAGGAATCGCTGTTTTAAGGTTAATGGTTGGTTGTTCATGTTTTGGAGCCTTAATGGGCTGAGTTGGGAAGGCCCATTAGTGGGCTCATGGAATTTTATAAATAGAGGGTGAGAGAGGAGAGAAAAAGTTTATTTTTCATTCTCTCATTTGGAGGCATTGATCTCCTTCTTCCTCTAACAGCTTTCCACCATTAAAAATCCAAATCCAAGGAGGGAAATCATAGATCTACACCATTGGAGGCTAGATCTACATCAATCAAACCAAGAATTCATCGGATCAAGGTACGAGGTATGAGGTGCTTGTTGTCCGGATTCTTATTTCTACCATTTTAGCTTGTTTTGGAGAATCCGTGAGTGATTTAAATTTCTCAAATGAATTCAATGAAGTGTATGAGTAGTAGATCATGTTTTTCATCAAATTCAAGTGTTTTTCCTTAGATCTATGCATTAGTAAGTTCATTTTCATATAGATCACCCGAGGATCTGATTTAGCAAGTTTATATAGGTAATTTCTATGATATTTCATACGAATGTGCAAGTTAGATCCATGGTTTTTGTTCATATTCATGTTTGTAGAGATTTTGGTGAATTTGACATTATCGTTGATATAATTGTCATGTTGCTGATATTGTTGATTTCATAACATGGTTGTAACCCTTTTTGATGAATTGGATGAGTTAGTTTCATCGGATTTATCGTTTGGCGAAGTTTTGGTCGAAATCGGAGTTGCATTGCAATATACACGTTTTGGGTCGGCCATAAATTGGATCGACCATAAGTTAGTCGGCATATAGTTGGGTCGGCACAAACTTAGGTCAGCACAAAGTTGGGTCGGACCAAAGTTGTGTTGGACTAAAGTTGAGTTGGACCAAAGTTGGGTCGGACTAAAGTTGGGTCGGACTAAAGTTGGGTCGAACAAAAGTTGGGTCGGACTAATGTTGGGTCGGACCTAAGTTGGGTCGGACTAAATTTGGGTCGGACCAAAGTTGGGTCGGACTATAGTTGGGTCGGACCAAAGTTGGGTCGGAGGAAATTGGGTCGGACTAAAGTTGGGTTGGCCTATTCTGGTCAGCCATTTCTGGTTAGCTATTTCTGGTCGGACATTTCCGGTGATGATGTGGCTTTAAAGTGAATTCAATTGGGAAGTTTTGAAGTGTTGAAATGTGTTCTTTGATCGACGTAAAACAACGAATGGTATGACAACTCAAGGATGTATCGAGTTCATGTGAAATGACAGCTCTAAAATGTTCTGAGCTAATTAATAGTCGTACTCGATTACGACTAGAGAGACGAAGGCCGAGGAATTATCATTGTCATAGTTTCTAGCAGACTCGAAGAAGAGCTACAATTGAAGACCAATTGTAGGTCGAGTGCGTTGGGTGTCGTGTATGGCTGAGACACGTGTTGAGTATAGCGTGTAGCATGTGTTGAGTATAGCATGTGGAGTTTTGCTAGAAGTGGGACGTCGTGTATGGTCCTCGACAATTGATGGCAAATTGTTTAGCCAGTCATACGATAACGAGGATTCCAAAGCAAGGATAACGGTGATAGCCAGAGTCAGTCATGGACGTTTGAATCCTTGGTTTCTTTGGTTGTACCATCCCACGGAGATTTTCTGACTTTGAATAAGGTGTTCCTTGGGTGCTTGCCAGATATTGGTTTCAGCCTCTGGGGCTTGTGCTTATGGGATACCATGTTCGATTAAGGTGGTTTCCGTGAGATATAACTTGATGTTGTATGAGTAGCTTTTGACATGTATGAATGGGTGTTCTATTTGCCATGGCTGAATTGTTGTCCCTTTTGATTTACGGATCATAAAGGCTATCACTGTCACGTGTGGCGAAGGCAGGTGTAAGTTCTTCTTTGGAGCTGGGTAGATTAGTTGTTTATTTACCCATTCTCATATACTTTATTGAAGAAGTTTGTTAGTTGTTTTATCGCTCACTAAGACTGTTGTATGACTCAAGGTTTTATGTTTCCCTCTTATTACCTTGGGCTGCTCATCCGATTGTTGGATGGGCAGACTAAGTAGTAGGTGACAGGAGATGCCTTAGTGGGAACGGTGATGTTGATCGATGGCGAGCAGGAGGCTAGCGTACTATCTTTACTACTATCTAATAATTGGATTTCCGTCATTTGCTATCTCTCTAAGTACTGTAGTGAGGCAAATTGTACAGACACTATTGTTGCTATCCACGAGTATGATAAATACTTTCTAGTTGTTATGAAAGTTTAGTATTTTCTTCTTCACTATCACTACATGTTGTATAATTTCCATTGTATTTTATCCTTGTGCTATTAGTTTGCGACAGGTTTCGCTTATATATCATAACTTGATGATCGTCCATAGGTGCCTGACACACCCTTTAGCGCATTATTTCTCTTGTATAGTGCGGGGGCTGTGGGCGGTCATCACATTTGGTATCAGAGCTCTGGTCAACGATTGTGGCCAAAGTTCTAAGATGTAATTATGTATGAGAGACGTATTTGTAGATTTCAGTTGGATGCTTACTATATATATTAGCATATATAGTAGTAGCGTTTGTACTTCCTTTAGCATTTTTACTTGAAAGCGGCTAATCATTATATTTTGCAGATTTAGAATGAGCCGACACTATACGAGACATTCTGCTAGGGAAGAAACTGTGCCTTGAGGGGGTAATGGAGGGGCACCTGATTACCCGGCCATGTTTAAATCCTTGATGGAAGCATGTCTTCGAAGGAACCCCGCTCTGTGGCAGCTACGGTTGAGGCTGGAGTTCCAGTGCCTAGAGCTGTAGAATTTGCAAATCTATGCAAAGACTTCACATCATTGGAAGAAAAATTGTTTAAGGGCACTGAACCAGTTGAAGAGGTTCAAAGGTGGATGGATACTTTGTCTGAATCTTCAAGGACATGGGTATTGATGATGCAACAAAGAGGAAACTTGCATCAAGGCAGTTAGTGGGAAGAGCAATGGACTGGTGGAACTATGTCACACTTGAGACTGCGGAAGAGCATATTTCATGGGAGCTAATCTAGGCTAAGTTTGAAAGAAAAATTTATATCCACCATGCATAAGTCTGTTCTGTTTAAGAGATTCGTGGAGCTTAAACAGAATGGTCGTCCAGTTCTTGACTCTATTTCCGACTTTCAGACCTTGTCGAAGTATGCTTGTTCATATGTGGATACTCCTTATCAAAAGAACGGGAAGTTGTCTTGGGATTTGTGATGGACCATTGATCGTGACTAATCCAGTTGGGGTTCGTCCAGTTTGTGCATGTTTTTCCGTGGTCTAGTGTTGTCGAGTCATGGTTGCTCTTTTGTGTGTGATTGCTTTGTTCTTAACTTCGCTGGGTTTGGGATCATCTTGGGCATGGATTGGCTCAAGAGTTATGCAGCAAGGGTGAATTGTGAGAAGCTAGAGGTGAGACTCTCAGGGATGTGGAAGGGCGAAAGGTGTTGATAAAGTGTAAGCGTGAAGAGGACATCTTCGTTAGCTATCTATATTCGCTAGTGATCCCACAAGAAGACTTGTCATCTGTGCTGATCGCTAAGGAGTATAAAGATGTCTTTGGCGAGGTCAAAGGGTTGTCGCCGCATCGTGAAATCGAGTTTAGAATCGATTTGGTCAAGCATGCTAAACCAATCGTTATGCCTCTAAGGCGGATGGCGCCCAAGGAACAGCGAGAGTTAGTGTGACGACCCGCCCCGCACTAGCTGACATTTCGAATGAAAGTCCGTTGTGCTAATGCCCGACTAGCATGGGACGGTCTCCAAAGAAAGGAAAAGAAAGGAATTTGAACTAGAAAGGAACCTGTAGTATATTTCATAGCGCAAGGAACAAAATATAATAATAACAAAACTTTGACATAAGCTTAAAACTAAACCATCATAGCAGCGGAAAATACAAAATAAAGCTTATGTTCCACATCATTATTATTATAACTTTTGAAACTATCTCCAAAGCAAAAGAAAGAGGTACACTACTAATGCCCAAAGTAGTGACCAGCAGCGACACAGGGAGATTATATATATATACATCGTACGTAGAAGCCTCCTACTCGTCTCTGGTACAGCTACTCGTGCATAACCACCTGACATGTCTCTAGTCTGCTCGTTTAAGAGCACCCAGAGTAATAAGAAGAGACATAAAACTCTGGATCAGACAAAAGTCTGGTATCAGCGATAAGCAGCAAAACACAATAATAACAGGTATACTAAACCATACCTAAACTTGGACTTGCAACCAAAGAGTTAGCACACAAGATGTACAATACTCTAAGGTGACACTAACATATTATGTAAAGATACGGGGGTGGGGGTGTGCATGTCATAATGATGGAAAACAATCAAGCATAGCAACCATCCTCACATCTCTCACTCAGTGCGTAAAGCATACGATATCCACTGCTTTGATCACCCAAATCCTTGCTATGATCACTCTGCCTCATGGCGACTCCACTGCACTGATCTATAACCACTAGTCCCTGCTATGTCCACTCTGCCCCATGAGTTCGTGATGACTTCATTGCACTGGCTCATAGCCATGCTATGATCACTCTGCCCCACGGAGTAATAGCTACCCCACTGCACTGATCCGTAGCCTAACATTCGTCTTGGTGGTGAATCAAAGTTATGGATGTTGATAACCCCTTAGCACATGTCCTGCAGCAAAGCCCCATCATGAATTTGACTCGTGGGTTCCCAACTGGATCCTGGGTTCTACTTCCTATTTGGACTACCTTTGCATCTCGGGTTATTGGTCTTCTCCGGATCAGTTCGGTTGTCCACTTCTCTTTACTTCAGGTCACACTCCCAGTTCAGTTCATGGCTCACGTCTTTAGTCCAAGCACCTTGGTTCGGATCGTTTATGATTACCCCTGGCGGTTCAGTTCATGGACCTCTGGCAACGGTGACTCGTGGTGCCCCTGATCGGATCGTGGCTCACGTGAACGGTTCATGGTCCTCATTTCCTGGGTGCTTTGGATCATAGCTCTTGCTCCGGTTCGTGATTGGCACATCGGTTCGGATTGTGGTACATAGGCCACGAATGGGATTGGTTCATGTTGCAAGCTCCATAGCATCAGGTCGTGATTGGCATCTTCAGGCGAGCAGTTCGGGTTGATTTCCATCATCACGAGCCGGTCGGTTCGGAGAGGGGTGTCACGATCGGGTTGGGCGATCTGATCCGGTCCAGTTTCCTGCACAATTTTCCTACAACCTTTCCAGCAACTATTTTTTGCCACACGACGGCATTTTCGACCATTCTAACTATTCTAAGCAATCATAAAACATTCCAAACAGTCATATCAACATGTGAAATCAACCACAAACACCAAAACAACAATTTGAAATGTTAAAATGGATCAAACATACCCAAAACCCGTATTTTCCCCTTAATCCCCCTTAATCATGTTTAAGCATACAATTAGCAAAACTTATCCAAATTAACCCAAATTTCTAACAGAGGCTTAAAATAATATTTGAGAATTTCTAAACATTTTTCTAGAATTTAATCATGTATAATTTAGTTAACTATCACTAATCACCCCTAATTAGTCGTGATTAGTGAAAAACAATGCAAATCACTCATCTTAGCCACAAATAAAACTTAGACTGAAACTATCTCTGATTTGGGTCGAATCTCTATGCAACACAGCAGCTCCAACTCTGATTTGGTGCTATTTCTCCTTGATTTGAAGTAGATTTGCTTAATCCTTTATTAGAGAGCGATGTAGGATGAAATTAGAAGGTAGAGTCCATTGCTAGGGTTAGAGAAATGCTATAGGCGGCTGAGAAAATGAAAATACATCGTTTCCTAACTGATTTCAGCCTCCCCATAACCCTGATCCTGAAATGGGTTATGGGCCTAGCTGCTAATCGCCCTAATTAAGCCCGGTTAAGCTGTTTTCATCTTCTAAACCTTGTTTCAGCCATATCTCCCAAACGGTAAGACCGTTTGGCTAATGTGACCACTCTGCGGAAAGTAAACCATCATCTGAATCTAATGGAAGTGGTTTCTAGTCAAAACTCCTTACCAATCAAAAGTTATGGCCGAAACAAGATCAACTAGGGGCAAAACGGTCATTTAAAAATCGGCAAAAATCGTGAACATGGGAAATGACCCCATTAGTTGTTCCCCAAAGTTACACGACTATACGACCTCATACGAAAAAGAAATAAATATTGTACGATCCTCCGATGCGTAGAATGTGGGTCGTTACAGTTAGAGATGCAAGTTCATGACCTTTTGGGAAAAGGATTCATTCGGAGAAGCGTTTCCGAATGGGGTGCGCCAGTGGTGTTTGCAACTAAGGTGGATGGCTCGTTAAGATTGTATGTGGATTATCGTGAGCTGAATAAGGTAACTAAGAAGAACAAGTATCCATTGCCAAGGATAGATGACTTGTTCGATCAGCTTCATGGAGCCAAAGTGTTTTCTTAAATGGATTTGGCAACGGTATTTCACCAGTTGAGGGTGGCTAAGGATAGTGTACCGAAAACTGCTTTTAGGACACCATCCGGATTCTTCAAATGGTTGGTGATGCCATTCAGGTTGACTAACGTGCCAGCATATTTCGTGGATCTTATGAATAGGGTGTTAAGAGAACAGTTGAATAAGTTTGTGCTTGTGTTCGTCGATGATATTCTGGTTTACTCCAGGATCGAGGAAGAACACAAGACGCACTTGAGTGTTGTGTTGGAGATCTTACGAAAGCATCAGCTGAAAGCTAAGTTCTCAAAGTGTCACTTCTGGAATGATGAAGTGAGATTCTTAGGCCATGTAGTTTCGGGAAATGGTATAGCGGTTGACCCTGCTAAAGTGGCAGCAATCTAGGACTGGGATAAACCTAAGAATGCGACGGATGTTTGGAGTTTCCTTGGGTTGGCAGGATATTACCAATGGTATATCAAGGATTTCTCCAGGAAGCTACACCGTTGACAGGATTGACGAAGAAGAACCAAGTGTTCACATGGGATGTAAAGTGTGAGCAAGCGTTCGGTGTCCTGAAGGAGAGATTAACAAGTGCTCCTGTGTTGACCATTCCAAGTGGGAATGAAGAGATGGTGGTATACACCGGTGCATGTGGTACTGAACTTGGAGCAGTGCTAATGCAGAAGGATAAGGTTGTAGCCTATGCGAGTCGACAGCTGAAGCTGCCTAAAAGGAATTATCCAACTCATGATTTGGAGTTGGCGGCAACTGTGTTTGCTCTGAAGATGCGGATACATTACCTGTTTAAAGCTCGATTCGAGCTGTTTATGAATCACAAGTCATTAAAGTATATTTTCTCCCAAAGGAATTTGAATCTTCGGCAGCAATGATGGTTGGAGTTTCTGGCATCATATGATTTTGGTATAGCCTATACTTCAGGCAACGGTAATGCAGTTGCAAATGTGTTGAGTCGAATACACGCAAGTTTGGGAGCGATGTTTTTGCAATGGAAGAGTCTTGAGTATTGGCAAGATTCAGTTTCAAGCCATGGTGTGAGTTGGAACCTGAAATGTTGGCAAGCTTGTCGATAAGACCTACTCTTATCGAAAGGATTGGAGAGAGCCAAAAGAAAGATGCAAAGCTTGTCGAGTTTATCTAGGGATTGGAACCAGAGGATAAAGAGTTCGAAGTCGATCGAGAAGATTGGCTTCGAAAGCAAGTGCAATTAGTTATTCCTGATATCGACAGATTGAGAGATGAGGTTCTAAGGAAAAGTCATCACTCAAAGTTGATGACTCATCATCATGGTAATAAGATGTATCAGGACATGAAACGAGTTTACTACTGGGAGGGAATGAAGCGAGGTATTGGAAAGTTCATTTCCAAATGCATGAATTGTCAGTTGGTAAATGCTGAACAGAAGAAGCCGAGTGGGTTGCTTTAGCCACTGGAAGTTCCTACATGGAAGTGGGAGCAAGTATCAATGGATTTTATCGATGGACTACCTAGAACCAAGCCAGGAAATGGGTAGGTGGAACTTTTAGGTCGGGTCGGTCCATATTTGGTCGGTCCAATTAGGTCGGTTGGTTGTAACCAGGTCGGGAGGATCTACGGTTGGACACAGCTGGTCGGGTCGGTCGGTTGGGTATTCTGGCCGATCGGTCAAGTTGGAGGAGTTTTCAGCAGCGCTTCTAAATGTTGTGGTAGGTGGCTTAAGTGTTATGGGTTGTTGGATCGTTTCCGATAGACAAGCAAATTAGAAAGCTCGCATATAGACGTGAGGGATGTAGAATGTGCACAATGTTTTGTGAGTTGTTTTTGCGAAAATATTCACATTGTCCAGATATGGTAGTACCTCAGGAGTAGTACGTCGATCTTATAGTTGAGTTCATAGTTATGAAATCTCATAAGTCGCTTAGTGTTATGGTGAATGACACGAAACATCTTAGGGAAAAGACGTTTAATTTAGTTAAGGTAAAATGGAGTGGGGATGGCGACGATGTTACGTGGGTGACGGGGGAGAGTATGAAGAGGACCCATCCAGTTCTTCATCCGTATGACCCATTAAAATCACCCCATCATTATTGCTGGTTAATTTTGTTGATATCTTTGTTGTTGCGTGATAGAATTTTCGCATTCTAGGATAAGGGTATGGATGCATGACTTGATGGTTGCTAGTTTGGATGATAAAAAAATTGGCTTCTCATGGATGATAGGCATGCGGAATTGTTGTGATTGCTTGTGTTTGCTTGGAATTTCGAGGGCGAAATTCTTAAGGGGGGAGAATGTAACAACCCGCATTTTACGTATCGAAAGATCATAAAATATTTTTATTTTATTCCCTGAGGGTTGGATCATTCTCATCTTTTAGAATGTTGTTTATAGGGATGTAAGACATGTCCATAATTTTTATTCCATGAGGGTTGGATAATTCTCATCTTTTAATATGTTGTTTATAGTGATGTAAGACATGTCTATAATTTTTGCTAAATTTGTTTGTGACCATTTTACCCCTATTAGTCTTGTACCGGGTGTAACTTTTGACTCAGGTCGAATCAGAGGATGAGACCTGTGCCATTGGAAAATAATTAATGATTCCCTTTCCATAGAGTGGTTACGTTAAAGATTTGGCTCAGTGGTTTGAGAGGAATCGCTGTTTTAAGGTTTAACGGTGGGTTGTTCAGGTTTTGGAGCCTTAGTGGGCTGAGTTGGGAAGGCCCATTAGTGGGCTGGTGGAATCCTATAAATAGGGGGTGAGAGAGGAGGGAAAAAGTTTACTTTCCCATTCTCTCATTTAGAGGCATTGATCTCGTTCTTTCACTAACACCTTTCCACCATTAAAAATCCAAATCCAAGGAGGACACCAGTGGAGGCTAGGTCCACATCAATCAAAGCAAGAATTCATCTGATCGAGGTGTTTGGTGCAAGGTGCTTACTGTCCGGATTCGCAATTCTACCATTTTAGCTTGTTTTGGAGAATCGGTGAGTGATTTACATCTCTTACATGGATTCAATGAAGTCTATGAGTAGTAGATCATGTTTTTCATCAAATTCAAGTGTTTTTTATTAGATCTTTGTATTGGTAAGTTCATTTTCATATAGACCACCTTAGGATCTGATTTAACAAGCTTAGATAGGTAATTTCTATGATAATTCATACGAATGTGCAAGTTAGATCCATGGTTTTTGTTCACATGCATATTTGTGGTGAATTTGACATTATCGTTGATAGAATTGTCATATTGATGATATTATTGATTTCATAACATGATTGTAGTCCTTTTTGAAGAATTGGATGAGTTAGTTTCATCGGATTTATTGTTTGGCGAAGTTTTGGTCGAAATCGAAGTTGAACTGCAATATACAGGTTTGGGTCGGCCATAAGTTGGATCACCCATATGTTGGATCGGCCATAAGTTGGATCAGCCATAAGTGGGTCGGCATATAGTTGGGTCGACACAAACTTAGGTTAGTACAAAGTGTTTCGGCCTAAAGTTGGATCGGACCAAAGTTGGGTCGGATGAAAGTTGGGCTGGACTAAAGTTGGGTCGGACCAATGTTGGGCCGGACCAAAGTTGGGCCGTACCAAAGTTGGGTCGGACCAAAGTTGGTCGGACAAAAGTTGGGTCGGACCAAAGTCGGGTCGGACTAAAGTTGGGTTAGCATAAAGTTGGTTCTGACTAATGTTGGGTTGGACTAAAGTTGGGTTGGCCTATTCTGGTCAGCCATTTCTGCCATTCCTGGTCAGCTATTTCTGGTCGGACATTTCCGATGATGATATGACTTCAAAGTGAATTCAATTGGGAAGTTTTGAAGTGTTGAAAAGTGTTCGTTGATCGGCGTAAAACTACGAATGTTATGACAACTCAAGGATGTATTGAATTCGTGTGAAATGATAGCTCTAAAGTGTTCTGAGCTAATTAATAGTCATACTTGATAACGACGAGAGAGAAGAAGGCCGAGGAATCATCGTTGTCATAGGTTCTAGCAGACTCAAAGCAGAGGTACAATTGAAGACCAATTGTAGGTCGAGTGCCTTGGATGTCGTGTATGGCCTAGACACGTGTTGAGTATTGCGTGTATCATGTGTTGATTATAGCATGCGGAGTTTTGCTAGAACCGGGACGTCGTGTATGGTCCTTGACAATTGATGACAAATTGTTTAGCCAGTCATACGCTAACGAGGATTCCAGAGCAAGGGTGGCGGTGAATAGCCAGAGTCAGTCGTGGACGTTTGAATGCTTGGTTGCTTTGGTTGTACCATCCCATAGAGATTTTCTAACTTCGAATAAGGTGTTCCTTGGGTGCTTATCTGATATTGGTTTCGGCCTCTTAGGATTGTGCTTATGGGATACTAAGTTCGATTAAGGTGGTTTCCGTGAGATATAACTAGATGTTGTATGAGTTGCTTTTGTCATGTATGAACGATTATTCTAGTTGTCGTGGCTGAATTATTATCCCTTTTGATTTACGAATCGTAAAGGCTATCACTGTCACGTGTGGGGAAGGTAGGTGTAAGTTCTTCTCTGGAGCGGGGTAGATTAGTTGTTTATTTACCCATTCTCATATACTTTATTGAAAAAGTTTGTTAGTTGTTTTATCGCTCGCTAAGACTGTTGTCTAACACATGGTTTTATGTTTCCCTCTAATTACCTTGGGTTGTTCATCCGATTATTGGATGGGCAGACTAAGTAGCAGGTGACAGGTGATGCCTTAGTGGGAACGGCGATGCTGATCGATGGTGAGCAGGAGGCTGGCGTACTATCTTTACTACTATCTAATAATTAGATTTCCGTTGTTTGCTATTTCTCTGAGTACTGTAGTGAGGCAAATTGTACAGACACTATTGTTGCTATCCATGTGTATGGGAAATACTCTTTAGTTGTTATGAAAGTTTAGTGTTTTCTGTTTCACTCTCACTACCCGTTGTGTAATTTCTATTATATATTATCCTTGCGCTGTGAGTTTACGACAGGTTTCGCTTATATACCATAATTTGATGATCGTCCATAGCTGCCTGACACACCCTTCAACGCATTATTTCTCTTGTATAGTGCGGGGGCTGTGGGTGGTTATCACGTTTGGTATTAGAGCTTTGGTCAACGATTGTGGCCAAAGTTCTAAGATGTAATTACGTCTGAGAGATGTATTTGTAGATTTCAGTTGGATGTTTACTATATATATTAGCATACATAGTAGTACCGTTTGTACTTCCTTTAGCTGTTTTTCTTGAAAGTGGCTAATCATTCTAGTTTGCAGATTTAGAATGAGTCGATGCTATACGAGACATTCTGTTAGGGAAGAAATTGTGCCTAAAGGGGGTAATGGCAGGGCACCTAATTATCCATCCATGTATGAAGCCATGATGGAAGCATGTCTTCAAAGGAACCCCGTTCCAGTAGCAGCTACGGTTGAGGTTGGAGTTCCAGTGCCTAGAGCTATAGAATATGCAAAGCTATGCTAAGACTTTACATCATTGGGAGGAAAACAGTTTAAGGGAACTGAAACAATTGAAGAGGTTAAAAGGTGGATGGATACTTGTATCCGAATCTTCAAGGACATGGGTATTGATGATGCAACAAAGAGGAAACTTGCATTAAGGCAGTTAGTGGGCAGAGCAATGGACTGGTGGAACTCTGTCACACTTGAGACCCCAAAAGAGGATATTTCATGGGAGCTATTCGAAGCTAAGTTTGAAGCAAAATTTATCTCCACCGTTTAGAAATATGTTCTGTTTAAGAGATTTGTGGAGGTTAAACGGAATGGTCGTCCAATTCTTGACTATATTACTGACTTCGAGACCTTGTCGAAGTATGCTCGTTCATATGTGGATACTCTTTATCAAAAGAACAAGAAGTTTGTCTTGGGATTTTTGATAGACCATTGTTCATGACTAATCCAGTTGGGGGTTCGTTCAGTTTGTGCATGTTGTTCCGTGGTTAGTATTATCGAGTCATGGTTGCTCTTTTGTGTGTGATTGCTTTATTCTTAACTTCGCTGGGTTTGGGATCATCTTGGGCATGTATTGGCTCAAGAGGTATGCGGAAAGGGTGAATTGCGAGAAACTAGAGGTAAGAGTCAGGGATGTGGAAGGGTGAAAGAGGTTGATAAAGTGTAAGCGCGAAGAGGTTGTCTTCGTTAGCTATCGATATTCGCTTGTGATTCCGCAAGATGACTTGTCATCTGTGTTGATCGCTAAGGAGTATAAAGATGTCTTTGACGAGGTCAAAGGGTTGTCGCTGCATCGTGAGATCGAATTTAGAATCGACTTGGTCGAGGGTGCTAGACAATTCATTAAGCCTCTTAGGCGGATGGCGCCTAAGGAACAGCGAGAGTTAGAGGTGCAAATTCATGACCTTTTGGGAAAAGGATTCATTCTGAGAAGCATTTCCGAATGGGTGCACTAGTGGTGTTTGCAACCAAGGTGGATGGCTCGTTAAGATTGTGTGTGGATTATCGTTAACTGAAAAAGGTGATTAAGAAGAACAAGTATTTGTTGCCAAGGATAAATGACTTGTTCTATTAGCTTCACGAAGCCAAAGTGTTTTCTCGAATGGATTTAGCAACGAGATTTCACCAGTTAAGGGTGCCTAAGGATAGTGTTTCGAAGACTGCTTTTAGGACACCATATGGATTCTTCGAATGGTTGGTGATGCCATTTAGGTTGACTACCGCGCCAGCATATTTCGTGGATCTTATAAATAGAGTGTTCAAAGATCAGTTGAATAATTTTGTGCTTGTGTTCGTGGATGATATTCTGGTTTACTTCATGAATGAGGAAGAATACAAGACGCACTTGAGAGTTGTGTTATAGATCTTACGAAAGCATCAGCTGAAAGCTAAGTTCTCAAAGTGTCACTTCTGGAAGGATAAAGTAAGATTATTAGGCCATTTAGTTTCGGGAAATGGGATAGCGGTTGACCACGCTAAAGTGGCAGCAATCCAGGACTGGGATAGACCTAAGAATGCGACGGATGTTCGGAATTTCCTTATGTTGGCAGGATATTGCCAACGGTTTATCAAGGATTTCTCCAAGATAGCTGCACCGTTGACATGATTGATGAAGAAGAACCAAGTGTTCACATGGGATGTAAAGTGTGAGCAAGCGTGCGGTGTCCTGAAGGAGAGATTCACTAATGCTCCTGTGTTGACCATTCCAAGTGGGAATGAAGAGATGGTGGTATACACTAATGCATATGGTACTGAACTTGGAGCATTTCTAATGCAGAAGGATAAGGTTATGGCCTATGAGAGTCGATAGCTGAAACCACATGAAAGGAATTATCCAACTCATGATTTGGAGTTGGCGGCAATTGTGTTTGCTCTGAAGATGTGGAGACATTACCTATTTGGAGTTCGATTCGAGGATCACAAGTCATTGAAGTATCTTTTCTCCCAAAGGGATTTGAATATTTGGCAGCAACGATGGTTGGAGTTTCTGCCATCATATGATTTTGGTATAGCCTATACTCCGGGAGAAGGTAACACAGTTGCAAATGTGTTGAGTCGAATACATGTAAGTTTAGGAGTGATGTTTTTGGAATGAAAGAGTCTTGAGTATTTGGAAAGATTCGGTTTCAGGCCAAGGCGTGAGTTGGAACCTGAAATGTAGGCAAGCTTGTCGATAAGACCTACTCTTATCAAAAGGATTGGAGAGAGCCAAAAGAATGATGCAAAGCTTGTCGAGTTTATCCGGGGATTGGAACCAGAGGATAAAGAGTTCGAAGTCAATCGAGAAGATTGGCTTTGGAAGCAAGGGCAATTAGTTATTCCTGATATCGACAGATTGAGAGATGAGGTTCTAAAGAAATGTCATCACTCGAAGTTGACGATTCATCCTGGTGGTAATAAGATGTATCAGGACATGAAGTGAGTATACTACTAGGAAGGAATGAAGCGAGATATTGGAAAGTTCATTTCAAAGTGTATGAATTGTCAGTTGGTGAAAGCTGAACAGAAGAAGCCGAGTGGGTTGCTTCAGCCATTGGAAGTTCCTACATGGAAGTGGGAGCAAGTATCGATGGACTACCTAGAACCAAGCTAGGAAATGGGTCTATCAAACTTTTGGGTAGGGTCAGTCCATACTTGGTCGGTCCTATTAGGTCAGTTTGTTGTAACCGGGTCGGGAGGATCTGGGGTTGGACACAGTTGGCCGGGTCGGTCGGGTATTATGGCCGATCAGTCAAGTTGGAGGAGTTTTCAACAGCACTTCTAAACGTTGTGGTGGGTGGCTTAAGTGCTCTGGGTTGTAGAGTGTGCACAATGTTTTGTGAGTCGTTTTTGCGAAAATATTCGCATGGTCTTGAAGTGGTAGTGCCTCCGGAGTAGTACGTCGACCTTATATTTAAGTTCGTAGTTATGAAATCTCATAAGCCGCTTCGTGTTATGGTGAATGACACGAAACAACTTAGGGAAAAGACGTTTAATATAGTTAAGGTATAATGGAGTGGGGATGGTGACGATGTTACGTGGGAGACGGGGGAGAGTATAAAGATGACCCATCCAAAACTCTTCATCCATATGACCCATTGAAATCACGCCATCATTATTACTTGTTGATTTTGTTGATATCTTTGTTGTTGTTTGATAGAATTTCGCGTGCTAGGATAAGGCTATGGATGCATGACTTTATGGTTGCTAGTTTGGATGATAAAAAAATTGGCTTCTCATGGATGATAGGCATGCAGAATTGTTGTGATTGCTTGTGTTTGCTTGGAATTTCGGGGGCGAAATTCTTAAGGGGGGAAGAATGTAATAACCCCCATTTTACGTGTCGGAAAATCGTAAAATATATTTATTTTATTCCCTGAGGGTTGGATTATTATCATCTTTTAGTATGTTGTTTATGGGGATGTAAGACATGTCCATAATTTTTACCAATTTTGATTGTGACCATTTTGCCCTTGTCTGTCTTGTACAGGGCATAACTTTTGACTTAGGTCGAATCAGAGGATGAGACCTATGCCATTGGAAAGTAATTGATGATTGCCTTTCCATAGAGTGGTTGATTAAAGATCTGGCTTGGCGGTTTGGGAGGAATCGCTGTTTTAAGGTTTAACGGTTGACTGTTCAGGTTTTAGAGCCTTAGTGGGCTAAGTTGGGTAGGCCCATTAGTGGGCTGGTGGAATCCTATAAATAGGGGGTGAGAGAGGAGGGCAAAAGTTTACTTTTCCATTCTCTCATTTGGAGGCATTGATCTCCTTCTTCCTCTAACACCTTTCCACCATTAAAAATCCAAATCCAAGGAGGAAAATCATAGATCTACACCATTGGAGGCTAGATCTACATCAATCAAACCAAGGATTCATCGGATCAAGGTGCGAGGTGCAAGGTGCTTGCTGTCCGGATTCTTATTTCTACCATTTTAGCTTGTTTTGGAGAATCGGTGAGTGATTTACATTTCTAAAATGGACTCAATGAAGCGTATGAGTAGTAGATCATGTTTTTCATCAAATTCAAGTGTTTTTCCTTAGATCTATGCATTGGTAAGTTCATTTTCATATAGATCACCCTAGGATCAGATTTACCAAGTTTAGATTGGTAATTTCTATGATATTTCATACGAATGTGCAAGTTAGATCCATGATTTATGTTCATATGCATATTTGTGGTGATTTTGGTGAATTTTACATTATCGTTGATAGAATTGTCATATTGATGATATTGTTGATTTCATAACATGCTTATAATCCTTTTTGATGAATTAGATGAGTTAGTTTCGTCGTATTTATCGTTTCGCGAAGTTTTGGTCGAAATCGGAGTTGAATTGCAACATACAGGTTTTGGGTCGGCCATAAGTTGGATTGGCCATAAGTTGGATCGGCCATAAGTTGGATCGGCCATAAGTGGGTCGGCATATAGTTGGGTCGTCTCAAACTTAGGTCAACACAAAGTGGGTCGGCTTAAATTTGGGTCGGACCAAAGTTGGGTCGGACTAAAGTTGGGTCGGACCAAAGTTGAGTCGGACCAAAGTTGGGTCGGACTAAAGTTGGGTCGGACCAAATTTGGGTTGGACAAAAGTTGGGTCGGAATATAGTTGGGTTGAACCAAAGTTGGGTCGTACCAAAGTTGGGTCGGACCAAAATTTTGTCAGACCAAAGTTGGGTCGGACTAAATTTGGGTCGGACTAAATCGGAGTTGAATTACAACATACAGGTTTTGGGTCGGCCATAATTTGGATTGGCCATAAGTTGGATCGACCATAAGATGGATCGGCCATAAGTGGGTCGGCATATAGTTGGGTCGGCTCAAACTTAGGTCAGCACAAAGTGGGTCGGCTTAAAGTTGGGTCGGACCAAAGTTAGGTCGGACTAAATTGGGTCGGACCAAAGTTGTGTCGGACTAAAGTTGGGTCGGTCCAAATTTTGGTCGGACAAAAGTTGGGTCAGAATAAAGTTGGGTCGAACCAAAGTTGGGTCGTACCAAAGTTGGGTCGGACCAAAGTTGTGTCGGACCAAAGTTGGGTTGGACTAAATTTGGGTCGGACCAAAGTTGGGTCGGACTAAAGTTGGGTTGGCCTATTCTGGTCAGCCATTTCTGGTCAGTCATTTCTACCATTTCTGGTCAGCTATTTCTGGTCGGACATTTCTGGTGATGATTTGACTTCAAAGTGAATTCAATTAGGAAGTTTTAAAGTGATGAAAAGTGTTCGTTGATTGGCGTAAAACAACGAATGGTATGACAACTCAAGGATGTATTGAGTTCGTGTGAAATGACAGCTCTAAAGTGTTCTGAGCTAATTAATTGTCGTACTTGATAACCACTAGAGAGACGAAGGACGAGGAATTATCGTTGTCGTAGGTTCTAGCGGACTCATAGCAGAGGTACAATTGAAGACCGGTTATAGGTCGAGTGCCTTAGGTGTCGTGTATGGTCTAGACACGTGTTGAGTTTAACGTATAGCAAGTGTTGAGTGTGGCGTGTGGAGTTTTGCTAGAACCGGGACGTCGTGTATCTCCTTGACAATTGATGTCAAATTGTTTAGCCAGTCATACGATAACGAGGATTCCAAAGCAAGGATGGTTGTGATGGCCAGAGTCAGTCATGGACGTTTGAATGCTTAGTCGCTTTGGTTGTACCATCCCACGGAGATTTTCTGATTTCGAATAAGGTGTTCCTTGGGTGCTTGTCTGATATTGGTTTCGGCCTCTAGGGCATGTGCTTATGGGATACCAAGTTCGCTTAAGGTGGTTTCCGTGAGATATAACTAGATGTTGGATGAGTTGCTTTTGCCATGTATGAATGGTTATTCTAATTGCCGTGGCTGAATTGTTGTCCCTTTTGATTAAGGATCGTAAAGGTTATCACTGTTAGGTGTGGGGAAGGCAGATGTAAGTTCTTCTCTGGAGCTGGGTAGATTAGTTGTTTATTTACCCATTCTCATATACTATATTGAAGAAGTTTGTTAGATGTTTTATCACTCACTATGACTGTTGTCTGGCTTAAGGTATTATGTTTCCCTCTTGTTACCTTGGGCTATTCGTTCGATTGTTGGATGGGCAGACTAAGTAGCAGGTGACAGTTGATGCCTTTTTGGGAACTGTGATGCTGATTGATGGCGAGCTAGTGGCTGACGTACTATCTTTACTACTATCTAATAATTGGATTTCTGTTGTTTGCTATTTCTCTGAGTACTGTAGTGAGCCAAATTGTACAGACACTATTGTTGCTATCCAGGTGTATAGGAAATACTTTCTAGTTGTTATGGAAGTTTAGTGTTTTCTTCTTCACTATCACTACCTGTTGTATAATTTCTATTATATTTTATCCTTGTGATGTGAGTTTACGACAGGTTTCGCTTATATACCATAACTTGATGATCGTCCATTGCTGCCCGGCACACCCTTCAGCGCATTATTTCTCTTGTATAGTGCAGGGGCTGTGGGCGGTCATCACAGATATAGTCCTCTGATCTCCTAAAATATGTCCGAAAATATCTCACTATGGGCACCAAACTAAGATCACTGATGGAAGTATCTAGGGACTCTAAGTAGCTCAACATGACTGACCCTCGTAAGTCGCAAGATATCTCGAAGGTCCTATCATGACAAGTCATCAACCTCACTACCCTCCTCTCGTAGTCAAGAATGTCACAATACATAGCCATCCAATTCACCCCTAGATTAATACCGTAACCCAAAAATCCTAGTACATAGGCATCACAATCAAACTCGACCCCTAATATAGAAATTTTCAAAGCCTTACACATCATAGATAAATGAGCCGAACCTCCTATAGGTTTGAAACTACTACTGGACTGGTAACAAGAGATATACTAAGGTACAGACAATCGACTAATGAAGTAGAAATGAATGAATGTGAAGCGCCGAATTCAGATAAGGTCCTAATGTGAAAGTCATAAATAGAGATCAAACCTTCTATTGTTACCTTTCTGCCCCTTTCCTGACTAACACTAGCCTAGGCCACTTCCAATGCTTGAATCTGCGCTCCAAGTGAACTGTCTTCTTGGCCTTTCTTCTAAAGGCACTGCCTACTACAATGACCTGGCTATCCACAATGAAAGGAGCTTTCTTTCTTCGTAGTCTTCTTACAGTCCCACACAAAATGGCATGCCATGCCACAATCATGCATTTAATATCCTTCTTAATCTGAGCTTAATTCCCTGGTTTCTCGCCCTTCTTCTTATGATCTTTCTTGAGCCACCACTTCTTCTTTCCAATATTTTTCTTAGCCACCTCATCTTTATTTTCCACAATATCACTTTTTCCTTACTCATGCATAAGCGCCATTTCAACTTGATTCTCAAATGTAGTACCCATCGGAATTTGAGTCATAATAAGTTCCTGTAGAGGTTGATTCAAACCCTTAGCAATCCTCATCGCTTTCATGTGGGCCATATTCACCAAATCTTTCCTGAACCTCACAATCTCATTAAACTGATTTACATACTACTTAATCTGAAGTTCATCTAGTTTCAGCACTAGACACAATTCCAATTGCATGCCCTCTTCCATCTAGGATAAAGAGTTTCTCCCAAACCTATCCGCAAAATTATTCCAACTCTGGAAATAATGCTCTGCCTCAGCCACCTCCCACCAAAATGAAGCTTCAACTTTTGATTGCCGCACAAACAATCGAATTTCCTTTTATCATCAAACTCTAAAGTCCAAATATGCACTCGGTGTTCTGGTGCTAAGCGCGGGCCTCAACAGAAGTCCCTGATCCATGGAAAGTCCTACCACCAAGAGAAGTAAAAATCCTTGCAAAGCTTAGAAAAGTCATTCGCTGTTGGTGGGTTAGGAGGAATCAACACAGATGGATAGGAAACTTGGTAATTCCCTTGCCTTCAGCTGGTGTCAAAACTTAGGTCACTTGGGTAATTGACTTGAGGGGATGTTTTTTAAAAACAACGTTTTATTTTGAAAACACTTTTCTTTATAAGACTTTTTCTTTTAAAATCATAAGCTTTTTTTTACCGATCTTGTTATCTTAAGCTCTAATACCAAATGTAACATCCTACATTTCTTAACAATACCCATATAAGGATTTCTTTAGAAATATGAAGCGCATAGTTGTAAAATAACATCAAAGAGGCTAAAATTCACAAGATATCATAATAAAACACAACGGATTTGAAATTTTCCATTTAAAGCAAAATAAGAAGTGCCATTACATCATAAGTCATGAAAACCATGGATGTCTCATAAAAAGAAAACTACAAACTAGAGTACCAAAATAAAAAGTATCCACATCAACATCAAGTACAGAAAATAAACTAATCGTGGAAAGGTACATGTAAGCATAAAGAACAACACAGAAGATAATATCCAAAGGACTGCGCTGGATCAAATCTCTCTCAAGCATTAGATTCTCCACCCTGAGAACATGGAGGAAAAAGGAAGAAGGAAGAGGAAAAGAAAACAAAACTAGTCACACATAAAGCCTGGTGAGTCCAGTAATTACTAGCATGAGTGATAAAAAAGGAAATATTGACAGGATAATAAAATAAAACTCAATACAGTAAATAAGAATAAAAATATAGTTCCATAAGATAGTCGATTATCAAATAATTTGATAGCTTTATTTGGCCTCTCATTTTCCCTAATCGTTTACTCTAACTGCCGGAACGGACCAATACTACGAGCCTCTTATTTTCCCTGATCAGCCGTCGCCATCGGAACGGTCTCGTACTACACATGCATATTAATTTATTTAGTTTATACTTAACACCAATCTTAAGTTTATTAATAAGCTTATTTTCCTTCATGTAACTTTTTTTTATTTCATAGGTATCATGTAAACTTTAATTTAATGGTTTTCCATAAATGTCACTTCTGTTTAGTTTTATTATACAATCCAACCCCCATCATTTGCGTCTATGCAAATGTCATTTATTCGTTTATCAAAGCTACAGTTCAATATTCTTTTATTACACAATTTCAATTAAATACAATTTGTCCTTTTTATACATAGTTCTTAATTTTCCCTAATTGCTATAATATTGTCAATTTCCATAATTTAACTAGTTTGCGCATAAACAAGAAGGAATAAAAGGTTTAGGCTCAAGAAGGCCTAAACTCAATGTCAAAATGAAAAGGAAAATTGACTAGGCTCTTTCATGGCCTAGGCTTAGATAAACAAGAATATATTTGAAATAAAATAGGCAAGATATATAACTATAATAAAATTACATAAGAAGAACAAGGGGTATAGATGAACTGAATAAAACTACAGTAACAGATTTATTTAAAACAATCAAAAGAAAGATCGAAGTAGAATCAGATTTACATAGATTATCGGCAGAAAAGAGAATAGAAATCAGAGGGGATCTACAGTTTATTATACTGTCAAGAAGAAACCTCAGTTTGTACTGAATCTTGCAATTTCTAAAATACACTCACAAATTCTAAGCAATCCATACAAGCCCCTATAGGAATCTTTAACTATGAATATCCCCCAAAAATATGTGCAAACCAAAGCCTTAGTACTCCATTAGAACTATGTTTGAGAAAGAGGTTATTTGAGATGGAGGCAGGGAAATGGAGTAGTGAGAATTAGGTTAGGTTTGGAGCCTATTTATAATAGATCTAGGCGTTTAGATTCATCAGATTTTAGGTCATCGTATCTCAGAACTCCTTGGAAGAGCGCACCCCAAAAGCCATACAAACCGGTCGACAACGTGTACATCAAGTGCGCACGCTTCGACCCCCTGGTCAAGCCGGCTGGAGACTAGGTCACCCAGCTATGTGTGATTTTCGCTTTAAATTGATTTTGATAAATTTGAATGTTACTTTATTTTAATATTTGAATTTCAAACTTGTTACTTGTGTATCGTCTTTGTTTTAAGACTGAATTTAACAAACTAAATATATATATATATATATATATATATATATATATATATATATATATATATATATTGGCCAAATTCTAACGGGCTCAATAGAGCAACCCCCATTGCCCATTTCCTAATGTTTCCCTAATTAATATTTACTTTATTGATCTCTTATTTAAAAATCTTTATTAAAAAAAATTATTGTTACATATCCTGACTCATAGCAGAGGTACAGTAACAGATCTATGCTTATGTTACTCCGATACCCCTTCACTGTCAACCAATGTTAAGAGTTAATTTTGGTAGTAACGATACTAATCCTAAAGATAAATATTATTCCTATTATCTACAAGATTCAAGATGCAAACTTTTCCTTATGTCCTCCAAGCTTTGGCTATCTCTCAAGTTTGCTCTGGTCTTCAAATCAGACGTGACTTGAAAATTCAATAATTTCCTAAACCAAATTTTCTAAATCTAACCAACTAACATCCTTGTTTATACTAATAAATAAAATATTTTCCTATCATCTAATTTGCTAGAATTTAAATTCCAATAAAAGGTCTTTCTGCTATTATTTCCATAAATCTTCCCAAATAATAATGTTGACGTATTTAAAATTACAAGGAATGGATATGATTTTATTTTGAATGGATAGTGTATTCTAAGTGTAAATCCATAAAATTACATATCACACCCTTTATGTTTTATGTATATTCCTTATAATTTCAAATATATATCTTTTAGGAAAATGACAAAATGACTAATTTATAAAAATCAAACAAATATCCTTAAGTAAACCAAAACACAGTCATATTCAAACTAAAAAGGATAATATACACAAATCCAATATTTAAGATAATTCCTTAATCTCACACTTTAAGTTCTTATTCATGAGGATAATATTCTCTAAAACTAAACTTGTTCACTTAATGTTCTAAAACCTTGAGTCCAAGACATTTCCTCATCATGGGCTACAAGTTTGATTCCCTTATTAACCTCCAAATTGCAAACGTAATTCATCGCTGGTCATGTGTCCCCATAAAATTATCTTACTCGCAATAAATTTACCAGTTGGTTTTAAATCCCAAATCTCATAAGAATAAATAGGGATACATTATATTCAACACTTTATATCATCTTTCAATCACCACGGGAGACTACTAGCGATTAAAATCTCAAAGCCTAAGGAAGGAAAATATTTTTGGAAGTCATCACTTACAACCAATGATATAAATGGTATTGATATCTTAATCCTTTATCCCAAGTTTAACATACCATCCTAATATTTTTATTCTCCTCAATTTTCCATTTTCGTATTTCTCAAAGATGTGGTTGATCCATAATCTTAATTAATATCCATAATAGTCGAATTTTAGACCATTTAACAAATTCTTACTCTATTTCTTTAACCTTCTTGGTTATATAATTGTTACTCCAAATTAATTTATTTTTCAAGTTTGGAGTACATCCATTTCCTCAAATTAGACTCCCTTCAAAACAGTCCCTATAAATTCTCTCATTAATTACAAATTTATTGCCCATTTAATTTGCAATTAATATCCATGAATCCTTTTTTTTTAATTGTAAATTACGTTACTTTCGTTATACCTATAATTATATATATTGCTAACTGCCAGATACGTTCATAATCATACTAATTCCTAAACTATATAGGGAAATTTAGAGTATAACTGTTAACCCTGTTGAAACACAGTTCATAGCACCGGGTCAGACAAAAATATGGATCGGCCTCAACAAAATGGACCGGTCGTGTTAACACAATAGCGGGTTGGTTCGTTCCTTAAAGCATCGGATCGGTCACTACATCGGATCGGTCACTACACCGGGTCGGTCAGTATCAATGGACCGGGTCGGTCGCTCAGCGCAGAAATATCGGGTCGGTCAGTACCAAAGGACTGGGTCAGTCGGTTCATATATTCAGAATGGGTCGGCACTTTGATACTTAAATTCGGGTCGGCCATAATAAACAAAACATGATGACGTTTACATACAACATGTATGTAATTGAATGTGTATTCCATAATACAACATAGACCATACAAACATATAAATGGATAAACTCAAGTATTACAAGTGTTTTCGTAAAACATACACAAAAAAGGTTGAAACATGAGTACATGATGGCTTGAATACATGAATGGCACAATCATATCTCATATAGTATGGACGTGTTCGTAGTCAATGGGAACATCAACAAGTATATAAAGCCTGGACCATGCATATACATTTCTGATGCATGCATTATCCCTGTGTAATACACCAGCATTGACTATTTTGTAGTATACAATATAAAGAGTGATGCTAGTGGATCAATAAACATCAATGTGAGGACATATATGTTTTGGAAGCTCGTACGAGGATCAAAGCATTTGGGTCGGTATACAATAATATATTGGGATGATCCTCATTGTATTAAAATGGACCAGGCACACAAGTGTTAATGTGAACAAGCTACTACAAGTATACACATGATGACATGCCACATATGTTGGAACATGCAGCAAAGTTTATGGTGTAACGCGGACCAAATTCTTTTCATAACATGAGTAACAATATGCATGTATGGATACATGTGGATTAGTGCATTCACGAAACTAGATCGGTTACATTGCAATAGAATTGATTGGTCTAATAAATGCTAAATGCGAACCGAACAAAAAGTGGATTGGTCCTTTAATGTACACATGGAAGCATATATGGCGGTAGTTAAATATTACATGGATCCATTTGATATATAAGCAGTGGTAAAAGAGTAATAGTTTGGATCGGTCAATATAAAATATGCAGTGGTATGTTTGCAAACAAATGGATCGGTCCTATCAGAATGAATAAGGATCGATACTAACCTGGGCACGTGGTCCATGTTTAAAGTAAAATAATACAAACCAGATCGGTACATTTTGGACAAAGTTTGGATCGGTATTGTTTAATAATATCTGGATCGGTCCTATTCTATTTGAGAATGTATCGGTACTGTTCAACAAAAAATTGGATTGGTGCGTTCCTTTACATATGGATCGGAACATTTAAATAAAAGGCGGAAGCTCCTTAAAAGCAAATCTCGATCGGTCAAGTCGGTAGCTATTTTGGATCGGTCATGTTCAAACGCGGTGGTAGAACTGTAATATATAGGATATGCCAGCTGTATACAACTGTAAAGTGGACCAGTGGCATCTGTAAATAGTTTTTAGCCCGATCCAAGTTTACGCCCGACCCAAGCTCCGCACTCCATAATTACGAGATTGCCACCTGGTCCAAACTACACCTATAAATAGCCCCTTTCACCACACTTTATGGGATGGATTTTTGGACCCCGAAGGGTTGTCAAAATTATTCCTCCACCACTTTCAAACACTTCAAATCCTATTAATGGTTTCTCCAATTGGATCAAGCTTGATCCAATAACAAAGTGATCAAACCACTGTCGTTCTTCGTCCAAAAGCTCTCCGATTCAACCCTAGTGATCTCCAATTTCCATCATTCTCTTCTCAAACCAAGATCAAATGTAAAATCACCATGAAATCCGCAAAGATTGTCCAATCGGAAAAGAAAGCAAGGATCTATGCATCCACTATCGCAAACCAAAATATCTCATCCGTTCGTCCATGATTTCAAGCGAATTAAGGTGCAAATAGAAGAGATCATTGTGAAAAGAGAATTATAGATAAATTCATGTATTTTGTAATCGCCAAAGTGCTAGTGAGAAAAGTGTTCAAAGTGGACGTAGATTCATCTCAAATCGAACCACTATAAAAACCCATTTGTCTTCATTTTATACTTTTTATTTCGTGATTACGCAGTTCCATACATCTTACCAAATTGCTGAAGTGTGATTTCACACCATTGGTGTTTGAGTCATTTTTGATTCAAACATTTGGCGCCCACCGTATGACCGCTTTCGCATCTCCTTCTTTCATACACTCTCACAAAGTTGAACATCTTGGAATTGAAGTTCTAAACCGCCTCTTTCTCCAACATAATGGCGAATCTAAGAAGACCATAAGCAAAAGTGTTGGAAATGCCTATAATATCACTAACAAGGAAGCTATACCACCTATTAATCGCTTTGATGTCAATGAAAATTCCATTGGTGGAGCGGATGTCACGAAGAACGAATTAAACGTCGTTGTTGCCAACATGAATCAACAAATGGATGTCTCTACTAAAGCTGTGATAGAGAAACTTGACACCATCCTTAATGCTCGACTAAATCAAGCCTCTCAAAATATCCATGTCAACATGAAAGACAACAATGAATGCTTGAATGCCAAAGATGAAGCTAACGCCGAAGGCTTGAAACCAAAAGCTAAGAGTCACTCCGAGATGAAAGCCCGAAAGATTACCAATCTCGTCACGGGGGCACCTCCACGCCGTGAAGAGCAACATGACATTGAAGAATACATTTTAGATGTGATAGAATAAACCTTGAAGAAGGATCAAGTTGGCAAAGTTCCGAAAGATGTTGTGTCTTGAGAAGAGTTTGACAGTGTTATAGCCAACCTACATCAAAAAATTGATGCTTCAAATGAGATGTTGTTAGAACAACTCTATGCTCTCAAAGTCGCACAATCTGATTTTGTGAACTGCTTAAGGAGCATTGTTTTACAAGGAAATGCGTATTCCCATGCCTCGGATTCTCACAAAGGGAAGTGTAATTGCTGTGATCAAAAGGAGGATGGGTTCAAGCAACCATTCTTTCCCATTGATTCGGAGGATAATCAAAAAAGTACTCGGGGGCAGAAACGCGCCAACGATGGAATGGGCGACAAAGGTCATAAGAAAATCTGCCTTTTCAACCCACCAGCATTGACGCCAATGAATGACACCTTGAAAATATCTATCTTGCGACAAGGCAGTCTGAAGAGTATACAGAACCAAAACAACTAAGGATGAGCAATTAGCATTAAAGTCCGGAAGTTTCTGCCTTTATCACAATCAGCCTGACCATGATACCAATGGGTGCAGACATCTAAGAAGCTCAATTGAAATGCTTTTTAGGAGCGACAAGCTGCAGCACTATGTTAAGAAATCTCGTGCCATGAATTTTCTTCCAACCGCCCAAGGGCAAAGCGTATCCGCCAATCAACTGAGCTCAGATGGAAGGGCTCCAACAGCAAATATCTCCCCCTCGACCAATAAAAGCTAGGAGAAGATGCAAAGCTACACAAATGCTCAGGAGTATAGTCCAACAAAAGCAATAACTCTCATGGAATTAAAAGCACTTGTTCATCCAATGATCGCTAGGCACTTCCATACCAAGGCTAAGTAAAGGGTAGATGACGTCTACAAATTGTGAACCCTTGACGGAATCTCAATGCCAAGAATCTGAAATAACGACTTTATATGATAGCATTCTGTATAAAAGCACTGCTCAGCGCTTATGCAAAATTGATTTACTTTCTTTTACAAATATAAGTCTCCCTTGGTAAAGGAGCGATTGTAATAGAATATCATATCTACTACTTAAAGCATACCTTCCTGTATAAATCTCTAACTTGCCAAAATGACACAAAAATTTGCTAATAGACGATTTTTCATTACAGGCTATCCAATGAGCGTCTTCTCTCTCAAGGCCCGAAGAAGTGAGACAATTTCAACAAGCACCATTTCAAATGTCAAGTTCTCTAACCATCGATATGCATAATGAGAAGATGGAAAACACAACTTTAAAGAGTGAGCGGGAGGAGTTGCTAAGAGTCAAACGATTGAGAGTTCAGCAAGCATATCCAGAATAAATGCCATAAGTCATGGGTTCCAAGGGGTCACAACATCTCAGTCCGGCTGCGATTGCTTACAATACTTACGCGAATCCAACATGAGGACTGATATCCACCTTCTAGAATAACGCCAAAGATAAAGTCCTCCCATAACAGAGGCAAAATAAAAATCTTGTCCTCCCAAGCAGAGGAATGTCCCTCCATTGCAAGGGTAAAATAATGTCCTCGCATAGCAGAGGAAAAATAAATATCTTGTCCTCCCATAGCAGAGGCAAGTCCCTCTATAGCAAGGGTAAAATAAAGTTCTCCCATAGCAGAGGCAAAATAAAAATCTCTCCTTCCCATAGAAGAGGCAAGTCCCTCCATAGCAAGGTAAAATAAAGTCCCCCCATACCAGAGGCAAAATAAAAATCTTGTCCTCCTATAACAGAGGCAAGTCCCTCCATAGCAAAGGTAAAATAAAGTCCTCCCGTAGCAGAGGCAAAATAAAAATCTTGTCCTCCCATAGCAAAGGCAAGTCCCTCCATAGCAAGGGTAAAATAAAGTCCTCCCATAGCAAAGGCAAAATAAAAATCTTGTCCTCCCATATCAGAGGCAAGTCCCTCTATAGCAAGGGTAAAATAAAGTCCTCCCATAGCAGAGACAAAATAAAATTCTTGTCCTCCTATAGTAGAGGCAAGTCCCTCCATAGCAAGGGTAAAATAAAGTCCTCCCATAGCAGAGGAAAAATAAAAATCTTGTCCTCCCATAGCAGAGGCAAGTCCCTCCATAGCAAGGGTAAAATAATGACCTCCCATAGCAAAGGCAGAATAAAAATCTTATCCTCCCATAGCAGAGAAAGTCCTTCCATAGCAAGGTTAAAAAAAATCCTCCCGTAGCAGAGGCAAAATAAAAATCTTGTCCTCCCATAGCAGAGGAAAGTCCCGCCATAGCAAGGGTAAAATAAGGTCCTCCCATAGCAAAGGCAAAATAAAAATCTCGTCCTCCATAGCAGCGGCAAATCCCTCCATAGCAAGGGTAAAATAAAGTTCTCTCATAGCAGAGGCAAAATAAAAATCTTGTCCTCCTATAGCAGAGGCAAGTCACTCCATAGCAAGGGTAAAATAAAGTTCTCCCGTAGCAGAGAAAAATAAAAATCTTGTCCTCCCATAGCAAAGGCAAGTCCCTCCATAGTAAGGGTAAAATAAAGTCCTCCCATAACAGAGGCAACCCACCAAAGGTTCGCTGGAATCCGTAAGCGCGAAACGAAGCGCGGGAGTTCACTATACGTGAAACGAAGCGTAGGAGTTCGTAAGCACGGCAGTGCAACCCACCAAAGGTTCGCTAGAATCCGTAAGCGTGAAATGAAGTGCGAGAGTTCACTATACGTGAAACGAAGCGTGGGAGTTCGTAAGAGCTGCGATGTAACCGACCAAAGGTTCACTGGAATCCGTAAGCGCGAAATGAAGCGTGGGAGTTCACTATATGTGAAACGAAGCGTGGGAGTTCGTAAGTATGACGATGCAACCTACCAAAGGTTCGCTGGAATCCGTAAGCGTGAAATGAAGCGCGGGATTTCACTATACGTGAAATGAAGCATGGAAGTTCGTAAGCACGGCGATGCAACCCACCAAAGGTTCGCTGGAATCCGTAAGCGCGAAACGAAGCATGGGAGTTCACTATACTTGAAATAAAGATGGGAGTTCGTAAGCGCAGCGATGCAACCCACCAAAGGTTCGCTGGAATTCGTAAGCGCGAAACGAAGAGCGGGAGTTCAGTTCACTATACATGAAACGAAGCGTGGAAGTTCATGGCGCGGAGCAACGCAACCCTCACCTCAAAAATCATTGGAGTTCACATTGCGAAATGGTACGACAATCAAGAATCCTTTCCATAGAGAAAGTGAGTTCTCCATAGGAGAAATCAACAACGCTCGATGAGATCCATCATTTTCATTCATTCGACAAGAGAAGACAAAATGTTGGATTGAAATGACTTTATTAAAACATGGGGCATCCAATGGAATCTCCAATGTCAAAACTGATCAACAATGTAAACAAACATTGAGCAGTAAAAATCCTTCCCACAGTGTAGAATAGTGGTGACCTCCTAAGCCGGGGCACCAATAATCGAAGACTTCTCTGAAGAGAAGCAGAGAATAAATTACTAATACATATTTCCCAAATGCGAAATATCGAATAGAATCATATAAGTCGTTAAACGATGATGTTTGAAATCCACTATCGGCTCAGTCGATTATTTTATTTTAAGCATTAATATGGTTTTGAATTCGAATATCGTATTTATGCAGACAATATTTGACGAGTTCTAAACCATTGAATAAAATAATTCTGTATAGATACTTTATCCAATTCAAAATAAAATTTTCTATAATTCATTTTCTGTTGATTAACTAATCCATTATCGAATGGACGACCGATAGAGAAGTAAAAGTCCAAAATTACACAGGTACTTGTTTTAATTACAAAACAGGTGACACAAGGCATATGAATTCAATGTATGGTTTGATATATCAGACAAAAAGCTATAACTGTATCTCAATGCAGAATATATCAGCAGCTGCTATAACTGGATCTCAATGCAGAATATATCAGCAGTAATGTCCATTTTGAATCCCGCATTTCCCGCAAATAAAAAATACAAGCTTCGAGGAGCAAAAGTTAAAACACAGTTCATAGCACCAGTTCGGTCAAAAATATGGATCAACCTCAACAAAGCGGATCGGTCGTGTTAACGCAATAGCGGGTTGATCTGTTCTTTAAAGCATCGGATCGGTCACTACATCGGATCGGCCATTACATCAGATCAGTCACTACACCGGGCTGTTTAGTATAAATGGACCGGGTCGGTCGCTCAGTGCAGAAGTATCGGGCCGATCAGTACCAAAGGACTGGGTCGGTCGGTTCATATATTCAGAATGGGTGAGCACTTTGATACTTAAATTCGGGTCGGCCGTAATAAACAAAACATGATGACGTTTACATACAACATGTATGTAATTGAATGTGTATTCCATAATACAACATGGACCATACACAAATATGAATGGATAAACTCAAGTATTACAAGTGTTATCATAAAACATACACAAAAAATGGTTGAAACATGAGTACATGACGGCTTGAATACATGCATGGCACAATTATATCGCATATAGTATGGATGTGTTCATATTCAATGGGAACATCAACAAGTATATAAAGCCTGGACCATGCATATACATTTTCGATGCATGCATTATCCCTGCGTAAGACACCAGCATGGACTGATTTGTGGTATACAATATAAAGGGGTGACACTAGTGGATCAATAAACATCAACGTGAGGACATATATGTTTTGGAAGCTCGCACGAGGATCAAAGCATTTAGGTTGGTATATAATAATATGTTGGGACGGTCCTCATTGTATTAAAATGGACCAGGCACACAAGTGTTAACGTGAACAAGCTACTACAAATATATGCATGATGACATACCACATATGTTGGAACATGCAGCAAAGTGTATGGTGTAACGCGAACCAACTTATATTCATAACGTGAGTAACAAAATGCATGTATGGATACACGTGGATCGGTGCATTCATGAAACTGGATTACTTACATTGCATTAGAATGGATCGGTCCTATAAATGATAAATGCGAACCGAACAAAAGGTGGATCGGTCCTTTAATGTACACATGGAAGCATATATGGTGGTAGTTAAATATTACATGGATCCATTTGATATATAAGCGGTCGCAAAAGAGTAATAGTTTGGATCGGTCAATATAAAACATGCAGTGGTATGTTTGCAAACAAATGGATCGGTCCTATCAGAGTGAGTAAGGATCGGTACTAACATGGACACGTGGTCCATGTTTAAAGTAAAATAATACAAACTAGATCGGTACATTTTGGACAAAGTTTGGATCGGTATTGTTTAATAATATCTGGATCGGTCTTATTCTATTTGAGAATGGATCAGTACTGTTCAACAAAAAACTGGATCAGTGCGTTCCTTTACATATGGATCGAGGCATTTAAATAAAAGGCGGAAGCTCCTTAAAAGTAAATCCCGGTCGGTCAAGTCATTAGCTATTTTGGATCGGTCATGTTCAAAAGCAGTGGCAGAACTGTAATATATGGGATATGCCAGCTGTATACAACTGTAAAGTGGACCAGTGGCATTTCTGTAAATAGTTTTTAGCCCGATCCAAGTTTACGCCGGACCCAAACTCCATACTCCACACTCCATAATTACGAGATTGCCACCTAGTCCAAACTACACCTATAAATAGCCCCTTTCACCACACTTTAAGGGACGGATTTTTGGATCTCGAAGGGCTGTCAAAATTATTCCTCCATCACTTTCAAACACTTCAAATCCTATTAATGGCTTCTCCAATTGGATCAAGCTTGATCCAATAACAAAGTGATCAAATCACCGCTGTTCTTCATCCAAGAGCTCTTATATTTAACTCTAGTGATCTCCAATTGCCATCATTCTCCTTTCAAACCAAGATCAAACGTAAAATCACCATGAAATCCGCAAAGATCATCCAATTGGTAAAGTGAGCAAGGATCTACGCATCCGCTATCGCAAACCAAAAGATCTCATCCGTTCGTCCGTGATTTCAGGCGAATTAAAGTGCAAACAGAAGATATCATTGTGAAAAGAGAGTTATAGATAAATTCATGTATTTTGTAATCACCAAAGTGCTAATGAGAAAAGTGTTCAAAGCGGACGTAGATTCATCTCGAATCAAACCACTATAAAAAAACCTTTGTCTTCATTTTATACTTTTTATTTTGTGATTACGCAGTTCCATACATCTTACCAAATTGGTGAAGTGTGATTTCACACCATTGGTGTTTGAGTCATTTTTGATTCAAATAATAACTAAACCTGGATTCTGGAAATCCTTACACTTCACCAACTATTCCAATATAAATCTCTCGGACTAACAGTAAAATTTCCAAATTAAGTTGTATGACTTATTCTTAATTAGTCATAGAACCTAATTTTGACTCACCTAATTTGTTATCCTCATTTAATCCACGATTATTTCTTTTTATAATGTGAGATTTTAGTTTGGCGTACATCCATTTCCTCCAAGTTAATTTAGTTTTCATGTTCTTTCAAATTTGGAGTGCATCAATTTCCTCAGATTAAATTCCCTTCAAATCGGTCCCTGTAAATTCTCTTATTAATTAAAAATTCATTGCGCATTAAATTTGCGTTTAATATCCATGAATCCTATTTTTTTCAAAAATCATAAATTACATTACTTCCGCTATACCTATAATTATATATATATTGTTAACCGCTAGTTACGTTCATAATCGTACTAATTCCTGAACTATCTAGGGAACTCTAGAGTATAACTGAACCTTGATTCTGGAAATCCTTACACTTCACCAACTATTCCAATATAAATATCTTGGATTGACACTAAAATTATTAGACTAGGTTGTATAACTTATATTTACTTAGTCTTAGACCCTAATTCTGACTCACCTAATTTGCTATCCTTATTTACTCCATGATTATTTCTTTTTATAATGTGAGATTTTAGTAGGTGCACAAAATAAATATATTTTTCAAACCGTTGTTTATGTCATTATTATTATTCAAACTTGCACAAACTTAAAAATAGGTGTTAACGTCAAATTCTATATTTTTCTCCAAAATGTAAATCTTTGTGAAGAATTTAATTCTTACAGAACTAAATATCAATATATGTTTTGTTCAACATTCAATATTAATAATTCCATTTATTTCAAAATATTACAATAAGAAAATTAGATGCCTCTTTTCAAAATTTTAAAGTTTTGAAAACATTCACTAAATGTTCTAAAATAAGAGAGAAATAACTTTCCTTTTTAACACTTATACTTTTTTAACATTTTGAATGTCACTCATTAACACTTTTCAAAAACGATAAACATTTTAAGTTTTACATAAAACTTTTAATGACTGGTAAAACAAATGCTTATTCTATTTTTGAAAATAGAATCTTACTGAGTATAAAAAATGAAATTAGGTGACAATTAAGTCTCTTAAAATGTCTAATGACGTTTATTACTATATTTTCAAAATATGTTGTTACTTCCAGAAATTTCTCTTTGAACATCATCCAAGATTTATACATCTTTTTGCAATAAGGCTTGATAACTTCTTTATATGCATTATAACTTTACTTACCATGTGTATTTTAAATCTTATACTAATCTATGTTTTGAATTCTGAAAGATAATTATTAGCAATGAATGTTTCTTTTTAATAACATAACCATTAATTTTAATTTATTTGTGTCTCTAAAGATGCTTTTCAAGATCTATTTAATATCCATTAACCACATAACTTATTTATTTAGAGTAATTATTGGTAACTTCAATCCTTTTCCTATGACTTCTCAGATGGCTCATATCCTAGTAATTCCTGTATAATTTTCAAATAAACATACCTTGCCTACTCATCCTATATTTCCTTTTCTACCCAATTGCTTCTCAAATAAGTCTTACCTCTATAACCACTACAAAAATTTGATGGAAAGAATCTTATAGACTTATTTACGTTATGCGAAATATAAATTCAAATATGGGTGAAACAATAAAACTGAACATTGTTGTAAAAAATTAAATTTTAGAAGTTGTTACATGGAAATTGTAACAATTACAAAATTATCATTAAAATTTTCACTATTTGTTGCTTTTAGAAGAAATTACATTTCTTTTCTATCTAAAGCTCATAAATGTGAACTTATACAGTTATTATCTTACTATTAATCTTTTATCCTTTTAAAGAATTCAACTTCTATTTTCTCTAAAACCTCTATTTAAACTTTGTCTAACCGAAGAAATAATAACTTTTCAAATTTTCCCAAAAACATTTGTGTTTTCATAAATCATATTTTCATTTTCTTTCTGAATGGAACTATTACCTAATTTAACCTAACAATTAAATGTTCCACAGCTACTTCAGAATTTCATGTTACAAAATAATTTAGTGGTATATCAAAAATCCCTTTTGAAGGTTTTCTAGTAGTCTTTTTCCCAATTTGGAAAAATGTATTTATTCTTTTCCTATTTTATATACTCTATTTTCAACAAAGATTGACATTCACAAAAGTTTGTTTCTTATCTTAATTCTTTTCTTTTGTATTCATATTGTTCCATCCCTTAACATTCCTAGTAGCTGCTTTAGAAATGTCCTTTATGTTCATTTTAACCCTTTAAAGTAATGCTCGTTCTTATGGATATTCATTATCTAATTCAAAGTCGAACACTCATACCCCGCAGAAATGGTCTTAGTTACTCCATTAACATTTTTCGTTTTGAATATTCTTTCACTTATTGACCATTTATCGCTCTTTCAAATTTCTATATTTATTATTATAGATGTTTATACCATTCAACAAAAGTTGTGCTTCTGTCTTTCCTTAAGACTCAAGATACTCTTGTATAGTAAACATGAAATTTCCTTATTACTAGTAATCCGAACGAAAACCTATTCAAAATACTTTGTATTTATTTCTCCCTATAAATGATAATTAAGTCAGCAATTTGATTTCCAATTACTACCTATTAAATAGGAAGTTTAAACCCTTTCCACTTTTCCAACCTAGTGGTTCCCACAACCATTATGTTATTACTAATTTCTAAATTGATAAAGAAGTTGTTAAACCACTGTATGGTTTTCAGGGTATTTCTTAAAGTTAAGGTCAATCCTCTCCAAGATGGACCTACAAATACTACTCTATAGAGATATGTGTACTTTAAATAAATATATATGCTTATATATTATAAATCTTTTTGAAATCTCTTTTTCAAAATAACAAGTATGTTTCTAATACGTATATTTCCCCGCAATTGGGCAACCTAGACTTTAATATCAAATGTAACAAATTGTCCGGAATGGGTCTAAATTCAAACCAAGAAAAGGCCCGTTGGAACGTAGATCCATTCTATACAGATTGTTGGTTCCTCTAAAGATTACATAAACAGATCCAAATAAAATGAAATAGGAATCTCACAACGTTAGGGGTAAAGAATAATAATTGAAAATAGATGAACCATTAATTTAAACCTCAATAATGTCAATCACATCAAATTCTAGCTGTCATATCTAGGAACATCAATAATAATATCCCATGATTACAATAAACTACCAAAAATGATGATAATAAATATAAATCTCCTTCGCCAGGCTCTAGTCTTCATAACTTCATCACTCAAGCACTCCCACCAACTAACATGCTTAATTGTTATGAAGAGGGAGGTCAGAACAATAAGTTCTGGTGAACGAAAATCACATAAGCTCAAGAAATGTCTATTTCCGATACTTTGCGGTATAAATTCATCTAATTATGTCTATGCAAACTCAATACACAAATTCATGTATTAATTTGGTGGAATATTCTACAGTCATATAAGGACAACATGCTTACTTATAAGGGTGGATTATATTATCACTTAATGCCCTACGAGGAGGACTACCATATGGTCACTTATGGTTCTTAGATAAATATATATTTATTGGTGGATTCCTTTAATCATTTAAGACCCTACGGAGGACCCTAGTCACTTAAGACCTCGTCTTATAATCGTCAACGTTATTCAGTATCTTCTCTCTTGTAATACGAGAAATAATGATCTTTCACATAATATCTGTTTAGGTAGACACTCATTCTCATTTAAGACCCTCCGATGGACCCATACGTTACTATTTAACTAGTATTACGAGTGAACGCTTAACCACCTAATACTTCCCTTAGATAGACAGCCTCTTAGAAATTTTCATACTACCTATCCCTTCAGGTATGCCCTCACCCAGCCTCTAGAGAGGAAGTAGACAACTTTCGGATAACTACCTCCCTCAAATGTATATTGTTTATCATTTTAATTTAAACCCATTTAATACATTTTTAAGAGAAAGACAGACCCAATGACCACTTAAGATCCTTGTAAGGGTGGGTCCCTTGACTTGGGTCTAAACCAAGGAGTGAGCCTTAGGAATAGACCTAGTCGTAACCACTTAATACCCAAACAAGGTAGGTCAGCCACTTAATACCTTCTTGAGGCAGGCCTACTTCACACAAATATATATACACACAAGACTTCTCGTATTAAAACAATCAGTTGTAGGTGCTAGATTTATTGAGCGGTTCCGGGCAGGCTACTACCACAAGTTGGGCTTAACCTCATGGCTTTATGTAATAAATAAAATGGCCCATGGCACTTAGACTTGTCACATTAACCCAACTTACTTATAGAGGCTGGATATGCCGGTCGGTTTCAGGCAGATTTCTACTGCAAGTAAGGAGTTACCTCATGTCTATGTGTCACTAATATTAATAAAAGCCATTAATACTCACACACATACAAAATTCTTATGGAGACAATTATAATTCTAAAATCCTATTTAATGCATTTAGCACGCTCTTAATACGAATTTAGTACGCATTTATAATACATCAATTACATTATAAATAGCAATAAATCAAGCGTGCATAAGAAACATCCTAGGCATTAAAATGTCAATCCTGACATCAAAATAAGGTTTACAGGTTTATTTCCCTTACTTCATCTACATGGCATATAAATGTATATGCATATTCAATCAACAATACGGAAATAACAACATATACATAAAAATTTGTAACAAGGTTTAATAGATTATTTCAATAATAAAAGAGAGATAGGGTGCAATATATCAAATATATATGTAAAATATCCTTTCTGGTATTGGTTTACTTTTCATATGATGTATATACACACATACACAAAACTTAAGACTTTAGTGATTTGTATATAATACATTCAAACTATCGATTTTAAAAATAAATGCTCAAACCTATCAAATCTACAATACTCAAATTTTATAACTTTGCACAACATGCATATTTATATAATTTTACAAGAAAGAGATTCGGCCCATTACGAGAAACTGTATAATATACAAAAGCCTATCTTTTATTACATCAACAACAAAACCTTAATATACAACAATTGATCGACCATTTTCGCAAATTATAAAGGAATTGGAGCGTTCGTTTATATTTTGTTTTCATGCAACTCAAAATCCTTTTAGGCATAACGATCCAAATATACACTACAGAATATAGAAAATAGAAAACTGATGCGATTTCCACTCATAGAGATAGGAGGAGAATAATAGTGAATTAAGTCTGGAATCTAACAAATCTTGATTGAACCTTTTGAATCAACATACTCCAAATCCTCCTAGAATATATATATATATATAATTATCGGATTTAGAATCTCTTATATATAATATACTTAATTCCAGAATCTATATATAAGAATTCAGATTTAGAAGAGATAGAATATAGGCTATAAGAAAGAAGAAACCTAACCTGTTTCTGGAATTAAGAAAAATGGCAAAGAGACAAAGTGGAGGCGTGGAAGATAATGAATATGAGGTTTGGGGGAGTGGCTATGGGTCTTTTGATAGTGCTAGTGTGGTTGTGGACCACATGATTAGTTACATTAAACATGGACAGTTCGTTTAAGCATAACTATCTAAAAACCAAAAATAAAATAGCATCTAATTCCACCCACGAGCCAGAGGCGGTCGACTTCCTTCTACGAGGGTCGTGGAGGATTCATTTTCCCTTAATGTTACTTTTGTATTAATTACATTATAAATCTCATTGATTCTTTCCATTTGTTATTCATTCTTGTCCCCTCTTGTATATAAATATTTATATACAAATTTAAATCTCTAGGGAAAATTACATTATGCCAATCAGTATATAAATTCATTCTTGGTTTATATTTATCCAGTGTACATACAATTATCATGCAAAATGTGACACCCCGTGTCCGTTATTGTCACTCATTAAGAGAATGCATTAAGTTTCATGAAGCGTTATAGGTAAACAGAAACATCACAAGACAGATATAAAAATAGCAGTGGAATAAGAACTAACTTTATTAATCACAAAGCATCATTGTTCAAAACATCATATGTCTTAATTACATAAAAACCAGTACATCATAAGAACTTCTGTCTTGCTCTTAAACATCAGAGTACGAAATAAAAGAAGCAAAATTTCCCTAAAAGAAACATAGCCACAGTAGAAAGGATAGGAGCTTGAGCATTACATCTAAGCAGCTCCAGCAAATGATAGCAGAATCCTGGTCAAGCTTGAGTATTCCAACCCTGAGAACCTTGGGGAAGAACAGAAGAAAAAAGAGGAAACAAAAATGGTCAGACATAAAGTCTGGCGAGTCCAGTTACTTTTAGCAAGTAAATAAGTAAAGGTATCATGACAGACATATAAAGTGGATAAGAAAGATAACGCCATAAAAGGAAGGTATGACAAGGTAAACATGATAGAGTGTATACGCTTCCCTAATGATTACTCTAATTCTCTGCACTAATACTAGTATAACCAGAATAAGATGATCCCAACAGCTATAAGATGGTAGAGTTAGGCGTACTTCTGGTGAGAGGTTTTAACCCCATACAATCCACAGGTAGCCCAATCCTAACAGGCTCCTACTAGAGTCTAGATGTACCATAACCACTACCCTAATCGATCGGCTCCCTACTCCGTAGATAACCTGCGTGGGCCCCACGGTAGGAGGTATCACTTCCTAAAGTGGAAAACCTTCATTGATGTGCACAACCATATCTACTGGTGTCACAGTCGTCTTATTCCCCTCTGCCCGACCCATGCATGCACATGTCCCCGGTTAATTTGCGCCGCCCACACCGTCCTCTATGCTTGGATCTCTTACAATCATCCCGGTAAGCGTGTCCCAACTCCAACCCAGGGCGATGTACTCGTTTGATAATGTTTTATGGCTTACTGACTAAAACGGGTCCCACACACAAGATGATACAAGCTCTCCCCTTTGTCTTGTATCCCAACTAGGATTTCCATAGGTAATATATACCTATATGTGTCTTTAATTACATAACCCCATCATTTCTAAAGGTTATGCTTACCTAGCGGTGTTTTTAATTACGTAACCCCAACCGGTTAAGTCTGCGGGCTTATATATAAATATTACCCAACCTACCCATATTTACTTAACCCACTCACTGTTTCAATCAAGTTTACTTAACCCCTAGTCAAGTTCATGTTCATACAATCCCTATGGATTCAACCAGGTTAAATATTCCAATTCAGTACCATGTCCATTTATGGTTATAATGTGATGGTCACCTCACATTAAGCCTACCACCTGTGGATGTTGGATATGCCGGGCGGTTCCAGGCAGACTTCTTCCACAAGTCGGGCTTAACCTCGTGTCTCAGCACGTCTTGTATTTGTGCACCTAGACCCAGCATTTCATTATTAGACAATTTTAGCTATGTTGTTATAGGTTGTCATGCCCCTTTTTCTCCAACTATGTTCAAAATGAATTATATGCCCTAAATTCGTATTCATAAACATTATTCAATGTAACAGCCCGCATTTTACATATCGGAAGATCGTAAAATATTTTTATTTTATTCCCTAAGGGTTGGATCATTCTCATCTTTTGGTATGTTGCTTATGGGGATGTGAGACATGTCCATAAATTTTACCGATTTTGTTTGTGACCATTTTGCCCCTATCAGTCTTGTACAGGGCATAACTTTTGACTCAGGTTGAATCATAGGGTGAGACCTGTGCCATTGGAAAGGAATTGATTATTCTCTTTCCGTAGAGTGGTTACATGAAAGATTTGGTTCAGCGGTTTGGGAGAAATCGCTATTTTAAGATTTTTCAGTTGGCTGTTCAGGTTTTGGAAGGCTAATGGGCTGATTTGGAGAAGGCCCATTAAGGGTTTGGTGGAGGCTATAAATAGAGGGTAAGGGATATGGGGAAAGGTTGGATTTTCCATTCTCTTATGGGGAGGCTTTGATCTCCTTCTTCCTTTAACACCTTTCCACCATTAAAATTCCAAATCCAAGGAGGGAATCGAAGATCTATACCATTCAAGGCTAGATCAACATCATTTCAAGGGCGAATTCATCGGATTGCAGGGTTTGATTCGAAGTGTTCGCTATCCGGATTGCTTTTTCATCGCTTTTGCTTTGTTTTGGTTAATAGGTGAGTGATTTACATCTCTCATTCGGATTCATGAAAGTATGTGAGTTATAGGATGTTAATTTCATCATTTCCATGTTATTTTATTTAGATCTACACCATGCTAAGTCCATTTTATATATGAATCACCTTACGATCTGATCTAGATAATTTAAATGGTTAATTTCATGATTTCTCTCAAGTTTAAGCAAATTAGATCCGTTTTTATGTTCATATGTTCACTTATCATGTTTTGGGAAATTTATGTGTTTTGATGGAAATTGTTAGATTGATGATATTGTTGGTTGCATAACATGTTTGTGGTTGCGTTTGGATGAATTGGATAAGCCGGTTTCGTCGGATTCGTCGTTTGGCGAAGTTTTGGTCGAAATCAAAGTCGAAATGGAGCTGTGCAGGAATCGGGTCGGTCTAGAGGGGTCGGTCCTAGACTGGTCGGTCAAGACGTGGCTTGGGGAGCAAGACAGGTTTTGGGTCGGTTTTCTTCCTGGTCGGTCGGTCTCAGGTGAGAAAGGCTGGTCGGTATTGGAGCTGGTCGGTATGATCGGTCGGTCCATACTGGTCAGGTCGACCAAATCTAGAGTTCTGATTTGGAGCAGGCGGGTCGGTCATGTTCCAGGAAGGGGGTGATCAGGTCGGATCGCTCTTGGGTGGTTGGTCGAGCAGGTGGTCGGTCGCAGGTGAGAAAGGCTGGTCGGTCTTGGAGCTGGTCGGTCTGATCGGTCCAGAAGGTTGAGAAGGGAGTCTGGTCGGTTCAGAAGGGTTCTGGTCGGTCCAGAAGGAGCAGAGGGAGGTCTGGTCGGTTCAGAAGGGTGCTGGTCGGTCCAGATGGGTCTGGTCGACATTTCTAATGGAAATTTCTAGTCGGAAACTTCTAGTGTTGTTGTAACTTTGAAGTGGTTCAAGTAGGAAGGTTCGAAGTGTTGAATGTGTTCGTTGATCAAGGTAGAACAACGAATGAGGTGACAACTCAAAGGTCGTGAGTTGATGGATAATGGTTGCTCGAGAAGGTTGCTTGAGCTATGAAATATCGTCAAGGTTGGACGACTAGAGATGTGAAGGCTGAGAGGTCATCCTTGTCGTAAGTTCTAGCAGGCTCAAAGCAGGGGTACGATGGGGGCACCCAAAAGACTAGAAGGTTGCTAGTCGAGTACCCTGGGTCTTGGGGAAAGGCCTAGTGTCAAGGTTGGACATATGGAGTTCATGCTAGAACTGGGGTTACCATTAGCCCTTGACATATGGCAAGGTTGGCTGTCATACGATTAACGATGGTTTCAAAGCAGGATTGGTGGTGATAGCCAGAGTCTGTCATGTATGCTGGATGTTTTGCATGAGATATATAATCTCGATCCCATGATTGCTATTGTTGATTGTTTCTGTTTTCCATGAATGAATGGTTGTTCTGGTTTCTATGGATTAATGGTTGAATGCTTGGTGTAAAGGCTATCACTGTCCGATGTGGGGAAGATAAGGTTGAGTTCTTCTCTGGTGATGTGGGTAGATAAGTTGTTCATTTACCCATTCTCATATACTTTCTTGTTGAAGTTTGTTAGCTGTTTTATCGCTCACTAAGACTATTGTATGACTCAAGGTTTTATGTCTCCTCTTATTACCTTGGGCTGTTCATCCGGTTGTGGATGGGCAGACTAAGTAGCAGGTTACAGGTAATGGAGCTTAGTGAGACGGGGAAGCTGAGCGAAGACGAGCAGGAGGTTGGCGTACCAGTTTTATTACTATCTAGTATTTTTGTTTTCGCTGTTTGAGTTGCTTGAGAGTTATAGTAAGGCCTTATGTACAAACTTTGATATCAGTTGGATAACCTTTCTGGATGTTGAGAAAGTTTCAAAAGTTTGTTATATGATACCTCATTGCTGTTACCTGTTGTATATGTTCTATTATATTTTATCCTTGCGCTGTGAGCTCTACGACAGGTTTCGATGTGTTTACCTACTCTGATGATCGTCCATAGCAGCCTGGCACACCTTTCAGCGCATTTTCCACTTGTTTAGTGTGGGGGTTATGGGCGGTCGTCACATTTGGTATCAGAGCTCTGGTCAACGATTTTCGCCAAAGTTCAAAAGACGTAATTGCGTATGAGGGACGTATTTGTAGATTTCAGTTGGATGTTTACTATATATATTAACATATATAGTAGTAGCGGTTGTATCTCTTTAGCAGTTTTTCTTGGAAGTGGCTAATTATTCTAGATTGCAGATTTAGAATGAGTAAACGACCATCAAGACACGCTGCTAGGAGAGCTAATACTGGAGAGGGAAATGGTGATGAACCATATTACCCGGCCATGTTTGAAGCCATGGCAGAAGCAATTATGCCAAGGGTACCCGCTCCAGTGGTGGCTACGGTAGATGTAGGTGTGCGAGTTCCTAGAGTAGATTTTGCAAAGATGTGCAAGGACTTTATATCTCTAGGGGAAACCATTCAAGGGAACTGAACCAGCTGAAGAGGTTCAGAGGTGGATGGATTCATGTGTTCGAATCTTTGGAGACTTGGGTATTGAAGATGCAATGAAGAGAAAGCTTGCATCAAGGCAGCTTCAGAGCAGAGCCATGGAATGGTGGAATTCTGTTATACTCGAGACTCCGAAAGAGGAGATTTCATGGGAGCAATTCCAAGCTAAGTTTGAAGCAAAGTTTATCTCCACTGCTCAGAAGCCCGTTCTCTTCAAGAAGTTCGTAGAGTTGAAGCAGAATGGCAGATCAGTTCTTGACTACATTTCTGATTTTGAGGCTTTGTCTAGATATGCTCGTTCATACATTGATGCACCCTATCAGAAGAACGAGAAGTTTGTCTTGGGTTTGGATGCTCATATTGGAAAACCGCTTGTGGACCATCTTGATGATTCATTTGAGAAAATTGTGGAAAAAGCTATTCTCCATGAGAGCTTGTTTCCTAAGGAAGCAAATGTTGTCGCTGCAACCAAGGAAGCTCAGAAACCACAGCAAGGTGGTAATAAAAAGAGGAAGCAGCAACAACAGAAAGGAAAGGATGGCCAAATGAAACCCAAGAGTGAGGTGGTTTGCTTTAACTTCCAACAGAAGGGTCATTATTCAAATGAGTGCAAGAATCCCAAAGCTGAGAAGAAGTGCTTCAAGTGTGGAAAGCCTGGGCATGAGAAGAAAGATTGTCCAGAATCAGCTAAGGGCAAACAGATTGTGAAGGCATATGCTTTGGAAGCCGTGCCATCTTCTTCAAGAGCTCCTACTGCAGAGGAGAAGGGAAAGGGTGTCGTGGTGCAAGGTACTTTTTCCGTTAACGGTGTTTCGGTTTGAGTTTTGTTTGATACTGGAGCATCACATTCATTCATCTGCAATGAGCTTGTATGTCGCTTGGGTTTGGAACCCGATATTTGTGATAGACCTTTGATCGTGACTAATCCAGTTGGGGGTTCGTCCAGTTTGTGCATGATTTGTCGTGGTCTAGTGTTATCGAGTCATGGTTGCTCTTTTATGTGTGATTGCTTTGTTCTTAACTTCGCTGGGTATGGGATCATCTTGGGCATGGATTGGATCAAGAGATATGCGGCAAGGGTGAATTGCGAGAAGCTAGAGGTGAGGGTCGGGGATGTGGAAGGGCGAAAGGTGTTGATTAGATGTAAGCGCGAAGACGGGGTCTTCGTGAGTTATCTATATTCGCTTGGGATTCCACAGGAAGACCTGTCATCAGTGCTGATCGCTAATGAGTATGTAGATGTCTTTGACGAGGTCAAAGGGTTGCCGCCACATCGTGAGATCGAGTTTAGGATCGATTTGGTCGAAGGTGCTAGACCAATTGTTATGCCCCTTAGGCGGATGGCGTCTAGGGAACGGCGAGAGTTAGAGGTTCAAGTTCGTGACCTTTTGGGAAAAGGATTCATTCGGAGGAGTGTTTCCGAGTGGGGTGCACCAGTCATGTTTGCAACTAAGGCAGATGGCTCGTTAAGATTTTGTGTGGACTATCGTGAGCTGAACAAGGTGACTAAGAAGAACAAGTATCAGTTGCCAAGGATTGATGACTTGTTTGATCAGCTTCACGAAGCCAAAGTGTTTTCTCAGATGGATTTGGCAATGGGATTTCACCAATTGAGAGTGGCTAAGGATAGTGTGCCAAAGACTGCTTTTAGGACACCGTCCGGGTTTTTTGAGTGGTTGGTGATGCCATTCGGGTTGACTAACGCGCTAGCGTATTTTGTGGATCTTATGAATAGAGTGTTCAGAGATCAGTTGAGTAAGTTCGTGCTTGTGTTTGTGGATGATATACTGGTTTACTCCAGAAATGTGGAAGAACATAAGACGCACTTGAGAGTTGTGTTAGAGATCTTGCGAAAGCATCAGCTTAAGGCTAAGTTCTCAAAGTGTCACTTCTGGAAGGATGAAGTGAGGTTCTTAGGTCATGTTGTTTCTGGAAATTGTTTAGCGGTTGACCCCGCTAAAGTTGCAGCAATCCAGGACTGGGATAGACCTAAGAATGCGACGGATGTTCGGAGTTTCCTTGGGTTGGCTGGTTATTACCGAAGGTTTATCAAGGATTTCTCTAAGATAGCTGCACCATTAACAGGATTGACAAAGAAGAACCAAGTGTTCGCATGGGATGCGAAGTGTGAACAAGCGTTCGAAATCTTGAAGGAGAGATTGACGAGTGCACCTGTGTTGACCATTCCAAGTGGGAATGAAGAGATGGTGGTGTATACTGATGCATGTGGTACTGGACTTGGAGCAGTGCTAATGCAGAAGGATAAGGTAGTGGCTTACGCAAGTCGACAACTAAAATCGCATGAGAGAAAATATCCAACTCATGATTTGGAGTTGGCAGCGATTGTGTTTGCTCTAAAGATGTGGAGACATTACCTGTTGGGGGTACGATTCGAGTTGTTTACGGATCACAAGTCGTTGAAGTATCTTTTCTCCCAAAAGGATTTGAATCTTCGGCAGCAACGATGGTTAGAGTTTCTGGCATCGTATGATTTTGGTATAGCCTATACTCCTGGCAAAGGCAATGCAGTTGCAGATGCATTGAGTCGAAGACACGCAAGTTTAGGAGCGATGTTTTCGGAATGGAAGAGCCTCGAGTACTTGGCAGAGTTCGATTTTAGGCCAAGGTGCGAGTTGGAACCTGAAATGTTGGCAAGCTTGTCGATAAGGCCTACTCTTATCGAAAGGATTGGCGAGGGCCAAAAGAAAGATGCGAAGCGTGTCGAGTTCATTCAAAAACTGGAGATAAGTTGGTACTTGGGCCTGAAATGATTAGAGAAACCTCGGATTGTATCAAGATTGTTCGACAACGAATGAAGGCAGCCCAAGATCGTCAGAAGAGTAATGCCGATAAGCGTCGTAAGGATTTGGAATTCGACGTAGGAGATATGGTTTTCGTGAAGATTTCACCGTTGAAGCATGTGGTTCGGTTCGAAAGTAAAGGGAAGTTGGCTCCTAGGTTTGTTGGACCGTTTCCGATAGTCGAGCGAATAGGAAAGCTCGCATATAGGTTGGAGTTACCCGAAAAGATGTCGAGTGTGCATAATGTTTTCCATGTGTCGTTTCTACGGAAGTTTGTGCACAACTCGAATGTGGTGGTATCTCCAGAACAGTATGAAGATTTAGAAGTCGAGACCGCAGTTGCGAAACCTCATAGGCCACTTCGTGTTGTGGGGAATGACACGAAACAGCTTAGGAGGAAGACGGTTAAGCTAGTCAAGGTACAATGGAGTGAAGATGGCGACGACTGTACATAGGAGACGGAAGAGAGTATAAGGGCGACTCATCCAGAACTTTTCATCGGTAGAACCCTTTGATTGTATCGTCGTTATATCGTTGTATCTTGTTGTTGTTTGATAGAATTCTGCGTGCTAGGATAAGGCTATGGATGTATGGATTGATGGTTGCTAGTTTGGATGATAGGATTGGCTTCTCATGGATGATAGGCATGCGGAATTGTTGTGGTTGCTTGGAATTTCGGGGGCGAAATTCTTAAGGGGGGGAGAATGTAACAGCCCGCATTTTACGTATCGGAAGATCGTAAAATATTTTTATTTTATTCCCTGAGGGTTGGATCATTCTCATCTTTTGGTATGTTGCTTATGGGGATGTGAGACATGTCCATAAATTTTACCGATTTTGTTTGTGACCATTTTGTCCCTGTCAGTCTTGTACATGGCATAACTTTTGACTCAGGTTTAATCAGAGGGTGAGACTTGTGCCATTGGAAAGGAATTGATGATTCTCTTTCCATAGAGTGGTTACATGAAAGATTTGGTTCAGCGGTTTGGGAGAAATCGCCGTTTTAAGGTTTTTCAGTTGGCTGTTCAGGTTTTGGAAGGCTAATGGGCTGATTTGGAGAAGGCCCATTAAGGGGTTGGTGGAGGCTATAAATAGAGGGTAAGGGATATGGGGAAAGGTTGGATTTTCCATTCTCTTATGGGGAGGCTTTGAAATCCTTCTTCCTCTAACACCTTTCCACCATTAAAATTTCAAATCCAAGGAGGGAAATCGAAGATCTATACCATTCAAGGCTAGATCAACATCTCTTCAAGGGCGAATTCATCGGATTGAAGGGTTTGATTCGAAGTGTTCGCTGTCCGGATTGCTTTTTCATCGCTTTTGCTTTGTTTTGGATAATCGGTGAGTGATTTACATCTCTCATTCGGATTCATGAAAGTATGTGAGTTATAGGATGTTAATTTCATCATTTCCATGTTATTTTCTTTATATCTACACCATGCTAAGTCCATTTTACATATGAATCACATTAGGATCTGATCTAGATAATTTAAATGGTTAATTTCATGATTTCTCTCAAGTTTAAGCAAATTAGATCCGTTTTTATGTTCATATGTTCACTTATCATGTTTTGGGAAATTTATGTGTTTTGATGGAAAATGTTAGATTGATGATATTGTTGGTTGCATAACATGTTTGTGGTTGCGTTTGGATGAATTGGATAAGCCGGTTTCGTCGGATTCGTCGTTTGGCGAAGTTTTGGTCGAAATCAAAGTCGAAATGGAGCTATGCAGGAATCGGGTCGGTCTAGAGGGGTCGGTCCTAGACTGGTCGGTCAAGACGTGGCTTGGGGAGCAATACAGGTTTTGGGTCGGTTTTCTTCCTGGTCGGTCGGTCTCAGGTGAGAAAGGCTGGTCGGTCTTAGAGCTGGTCGGTCCATACTGGTCAGGTCGAGCAAATATGGAGTTCTGATTTGGAGCAGGCGGGTCGGTCATGTTCCAGGAAGGGGGTGATCAGGTCGGATCGCTCTTGGGTGGTTGGTCGAGCAGGTGGTCGGTCACAGGTGAGAAAGGCTGGTCAGTCTTGGAGCTGGTCGGTCTGATCGGTCCAGAAGGTTGAGAAGGGAGTCTGGTCGGTTCAGAAGGATTCTGGTCGGTCCAGAAGGAGCAGAGGGAGGTCTGGTCGGTTCATAAGGGTGCTGGTCGGTCCAGATGGGTCTGGTCGACATTTCTAATGGAAATTTCTGGTCGGAAACTTCTAGTGATGTTGTAACTTCGAAGTGGTTCAAGTAGGAAGGTTCGAAGTGTTGAATGTGTTCGTTGATCAAGGTAGAACAACGAATGAGGTGACAACTCAAAGGTTGTGAGTTGATGGATAATGGTTGCTCGAGAAGGTTGCTTGAGCTATGAAATATCGTCAAGGTTGGACGACTAGAGATGCGAAGGCTGAGAGGTCATCGTTGTCGTAAGTTCTAGCAGGCTCAAAGCAGGGGTACAATGGGGGCACCCAAAAGACTAGAAGGTTGCTAGTCGAGTACCCTGGGTCTTGGGGAAAGGCCTAGTGTCAAGGTTGGACATTGTCAAGGTTGGACATATGGAGTTCATGCTAGAACTGGGGTTACCATTAGCCCTTGACATATGGCAAGGTTGGCCATCATACGATTAACGATGGTTTCAAAGCAGGATTGGTGGTGATAGCCAGAGTCTGTCATGTATGCTGGATGTTTTGCATGAGATATATAATCTCGATCCCCATGATTGCTATTGTTGATTGTTTCTGTTTTCCATGAATGAATGGTTGTTCTGGTTTTTATGGATTAATGGTTGAATGCTTGGTGTAAAGGCTATCACTGTCCGATGTGGGGAAGCTAAGGTTGAGTTCTTCTCTGGTGATGTGGGTAGATAAGTTGTTAATTTACCCATTCTCATATACTTTCTTGTTGAAGTTTGTTTGCTGTTTTATCGCTCACTAAGACTATTGTCTGACTCAAGGTTTTATGTCTCCTCTTATTACCTTGGGCTGTTCATCCAGTTGTGGATGGGCAGACTAAGTAGCAGGTTACAGGTAATGGAGCTTAGTGAGACGGGGAAGCTGAGCGAAGACGAGCAGGAGGCTGGCGTACCAGTTTTATTACTATCTAGTATTTCTGTTTCCGCTGTTTGAGTTGCTTGAGAGTTATAGTAAGGCCTTATGTACAGACTTTGATATCAGTTGGATAACCTTTCTGGATGTTGAGAAAGTTTCAAAAGTTTGTTATATGATACCTCATTGTTGTTACCTGTTGTATATGTTCTATTATATTTTATCCTTGCGATGTGAGCTCTACGATAGGTTTTGATGTGTTTACCTACTCTGATGATCGTCCATAGCAGCCTGGCACATCTTTCAGCGCATTTTCCACTTGTTTAGTGCGGGGGTTATGGGCGGTCGTCACATTCAAGTTATGCCAAATTCCCAATTTACAAGTTATGCCCAATTTAAATGTTTTTCCCCTCGTTGCCCATTTAACGCGTTCGCATATTTTAGCGGCATGCCCAGGCTCGAAAGTAGCCAGGATATATAAAATAAAAGGGAAAGGGTGAAGGGAAGACGACAGAAATGATTATACTAACAAAATTGACATAAACATATAGTGGCATACTGATAAGATGGGCATATAAGAACAAATCTGGTGAACATGAAATGATAGAACTGATTCTAACATAATAGGGATGTCATGATAGGCATGATAAGATCTAAACAATAATGCCCAACTAGTAACAGATCTAGTTTAACCACAAACATGATAGGTACAAGGTGATCTAAATAGTGAATTAGATCTAAAATCAAAGGTAGATCTGACATAATAAAGGTTAAGGTTCAAGTCATAGTTTTGTCAGAATATCATGGATTCATAAGTTATTACTGATCTGACATGATTCAAGCAGTCACATGCATAGATCCAAATTACAGTAATATCATGCTTTACTTTTTAATTATTTAAATTTGAAAGTAACTTAAACTCATGGTGTTTAGATCTAGAAAGATAGAAGAAGAATAGCAGAGGTTGAGTCACAAATCTACACTTGAATAACTTGATTACAAAAGAAGGAAAAAGGTTTGATTCAGTCTGGGCACCGATAGCATCCAGTCCTCCATTATTTTCAATGTCGAAAACAAGAGAAATGGAGCCATATTTATAGCTGCCATCCCCCAAACCCTAATTGCCATGTCATATCTTTATTAGGCGGTCAGCCCATGGGTCGACACCCCCCCTTAAGGGGTCAACTACCCTGGGGTAGGAAATTTTTCGCCTCTTAATTTTCAGATTTTTTAACTGTAATTTGATTTTCTGATTTAATTATATATATACACATATAATTCTCATGCACGTATACAGACTTCAAACCTTCATAACTCCTTCATACGGTGTCCGTTTTACGCAAAAAAAATGTCTATCTTGACTAGAATTTCGAGATGGACGCAATGGTGTAGTCTGTTTCCCTTAGTTCTGAATATTAAATTGATTATTCTTTAATTTATCCTCTTTAGTGTTGTTAAAATTTCGGGGTGTTACATTCTCCCCTACTCAAAGGATTTCGTCCTCAAAATCTCCAAGTTAAGAAGAATGTATATCCTACCATCCGTCACCCATCTACTCATCCACCAATCACAGGCATCTTTTGTCCTTAAAAAAATTCTAATGTTTATATGAACATATGCAAAGGTGTGTGTATACGTCCTAGTACTAATGCAAAGATCAGGTGATCTACTAATTCAGTCGACCTCCTTAATGTAATGTATGTTAGTGCCACGAATCCAACATGTATGCAATAATCTTATTATCATGTAAGCTCTATATGGATGCACAATCATCCATCCAAATGCAACATCCATATGATGATACATCCATTTCCATCCATAAAAAAATTGCACACACATCCGTATGCAGTATGAGAGTGATTGAGCCAATCTAGTGCCTAATGTGTGTGTATATGCATCCACTAGCAACCACGAGCAAACAGTTGCATCCACTTACATCCATCAAACATAACATGTCTCAAACATCTATTTACATCCATGGGATTCCTACCTAAAGGTCGAAGATTCGATCGATAGGCCATACTTAAATGATAAAAACAAGCATAAATAAAAGTTTTGGAAAGTAAGTTAAGAACATACACTCAAAAAGAAAAGGGTATGAAGCACGAATCTTGTCTTTGGTCTCCCAAGTCGCATTTTCTGGGTTATCTCCCCATTGAACTTTCATCAACTTGACTTCTCTATTGCGTAGCTTCTTAACTTCTGATTCAAGAATGCGGGTAAGAACTCGTCTGATTGTCGCCTCCTGTTCCACTTCTACTTCCTCCAATATACTCGGCTCAACTACTTCGGCTATATCTTGCAAGCACTTCCGAAAATGAGAAACGTGGAAAACATCATTAACACCGGGTAATCTCTTCGGCAGCTTTACTTTATAAGCTATTTGGCCAATCCTTTCTATTATGGGAAATGGCCCTACAAATTTTAGTGCCAATTTCGCTACAGATCCCAAGCGAACCACATTCCTTAAAGGTGATACTTTAATGGAAACCATGTCCCCTATTTCAAATTCAATGTCAGTCCTTCTCTTGTCCACGTAGGATTTCTGCCTATCTTGAGCGGTCTTTATTCGTCATCTAATAAGATCAATCTTCTTGGATGTTTCCCTAACCATATCAGGTCCAACTAATAGTCTTTTTGTAAATTCCTACCAACAAGTTGGTGATCTACAGGGTCGTTCGTATAATGCTTCGAAGGGTGCCATGCCAATGCTAGCTTAATAACAGTTGTTGTAGGCGAATTCTACTAAAGAAAGATGCTCTTCCCCAAAAGATCTTCTAGAAATTTGTTCACCCTCTTCGTCAGTCCATCGGTATGTGGGCGATAAGCGGTTCTTTAACATAACTGTGTACCTAATGCTTCTTGCAAGCTCCTCCAAAATTCACTAGTGAAGATGGGGTCATGATCGCTTACGATGCTGGAAGCTACTCTATGAAGATGGACTATCTCACAAACATAAATTGCTACCAACCATGCTGTCATCCTCTTGCTTTTAACTGGAATGAAATAAGCTCTCTTAGGAAGTCTATCCACCATAACCCAAATACTAGTGTTGCCTTTCTTTGATCTAAGCAAACCATCAATGAAATCCATAGATACGTTGTCCCACTTCCACTGCGGAACATCTAAAGGATGAAGTAAATCACCGAGCTTTTTTTTTGTTCAGCTTTGACTTGCTGGCAAACTTAACATTGAGAAAAAACTCTGCCACATCTTTCTTTATCCCAGCCCAAAAGAAAACCCTCTTCATATCCCTATACATCTTATCACCACCTGGATAAATAGTCATCTTAGAATGATGGGCTTCCTCTAGCACTGCTTTTAACAAACTTCCAGTTTGGGGAACACAAAGCCTTCTATCTCATCGCAACCACCCTTTATCGTCAATGGAATGTCTATTAAGGTGACTAGTAGTCTCCCATTTACTGAAACTATCCAAGATGTCTGAACTTTGTGGATCTTCTCACTGTGAAGCTGCTATCTGACCTATAAGAGTAGGTCGTATCTCTAGCAATGCAAACAAACCTGGCAATAACTCGGTGGAGGGTCTAAAATCAAAAGTCGATATGAACTCCAAGCTTTTCCTTTCCACAAACAGAGGACTTAAGGCCATCCTCTGCCTAATCAGTGTGTCTGCCACCACATTATCCTTGTCAGGAGTATAAGCAATTTCAAAAACATAAGAAGCTACGAACTCCATCCACCTTTGTTGCCTTAAATTAAGATCCTTCTGCGAAAACAAATACTTGAGAGATTTATGATTGGTGTACAACTCGAACTTCTCTCCAAGAAAATAATGACGCCGCATCTTAAGCGCAACACTATGGCGGCTAGCTCTAAGTCATGGGTAGGGTATTTCTTCTCATGAATTCTTAGTTGTCTACCCTTATAACATACAACCTTTCCTTCTTACATCAGAACCACACCAATCCCTATACCACATTCATCGGTGTATACTGTAAATACTTTGTTCCCATCAGGCAAGGTCATGACTAGAGCTGTTGTCAGAGCCCTCTTTAATCACTGGAAAGCAACATGACAGTCTATATCCCATGAAAAAACCACATTCTTCTTTGTTATCCTAGTGAGTGGGGATGATATCTTTGCGAAGTCCTTAATGAACTTCCTATAATAGCCTACCAATCCAAGGCAGCTTCTCACCTCTGTTGCATTTTTCAGAACTTGCCAATCTTGAATTGCAACTACTTTTGCGGGATCTACTGCTATCCCATCTTTGAAAACCACATGCCCTAGGAATCTCACCTCTTTTCTCCAAAAATGGCATTTGGAGAACTTTGCCTCAAGCTAACGCGCGCGGGGAGTTTTCAGAACATCTCTCAAAGTTGGATATGCTCTTCTTCACTCTTTGAGAAGACTAAGATATCATTGACAAAGACCATGACAAATTTATTTAGAAACTCCCGAAACACCCTACTCATTAGATCAACAAAATAGGCGGGTGCATTCATCAACCCAAAAGGCATAACCAGCCATTCAAAGAAACCATCTGGAGTCCTAAAAACGGTCTTATCTGTATTATCCTCAGCCACCCTCAACTGATGAAAACCTGTGGCCAAGTCTAACTGAGAGAATACTGCGACACCAAAAAGCTGGTCGAACAAGTCATCTATTCTCGGAAGTGGGTGCATGTTCTTCTTAGTGAGTTTGTTCAACTATATATAGTCCACATACAAGCTAAGAGAACCATCCGCCTTAGCCGTGAATACAACTAGAGCACCCCATTCAGACATGCTTTGCCTAATAAACCCTTTTTCAAGTAGCACCCCTACTTGCTTGCTTAGCTCCCTCCTTTCCATTGGAGCCATATGGCACACAGGGAATGCAACTGGATTTATATTGTCTACCAAATATATACGAAAATCGATCTCATGCATCGGAGTAAGCCCCGTACCTCATCAGAAACATCAGAATAATCTAGGACTACTGGAATAGATTGCAGATCATTGATAGATGCATCAATAGACTCTAGGAAACTAAGCATAATAGATCCTTGTGGGACACAAGAAATCTCGAGGGTCCTTCCATGATAAGTCAGAAGCCTAACCACCCTCTTCTCACAATCTTGGATGGCACCATACATGGCTAGCCAATCCATCCCTAGAATCAAACCGTAGCCTATAAAACTGAGCACATATGGGTTGAACTCAAACTCGATGCCTAACACAGATATTCTCAAACACCGACAAATCATGGACAAATGAGCCGAACTACCAATGAGGTTTGAGACAATAACGGGATCCACTACCATACTAGTATTCAGAGATTCAACCATAGAACTAGATGGAAATGAATGTGAAGTGCCAGAATCAAAAAGAGTTCTAATAGGATGATTGGAAAGAGAAGTCAAACCTTCCACGGAAATTTTCCTACCTCTGTCCGGAGCACTAGTCGCGAGAACGTGCACCTGCCCTCCAGAAGATCCTGCCCTTTGACATTGTCCCTGTCTCTTCGGGCCCTCCTTAGCAAAGTGTCTGACCTCTCCACAATGGAAGCAATAATTCTTCCTTCTTTTACAGTCCTTCACCAAGTGACCCTCACATCCACAACTGTGACACTTCCTCTTATCCTTAGCCTTGTCATTCTTTCCGCCCTTCTTCTATTGTTGTTGTTGCTATCCTTTCTTAGTCCATACTTTCTTGTTTTGTATTGTTTCCTGAGCCTTAACTTCCTTCTTTTCTCCTTTTTCTTCCTCATGTATCAAGACCATATTAACAAGCCTTTAAAAAGTAGCTCCTATTGGAATATTGGACATAGCTAACCCATGAAGGGGTTCATTCAGCCCTTTAGCAAACCGCAAAGCTTTCTTGGGCAGAGTATCCACCAGTTTCAATCCAAACCTTGCTAACTGGTTGAATTTGTTCACATATTCTTTAACGATCATGTTTCCTTGTCTGAGCGCCAAGAACCTCTCCATTTGCATTTTCTCAGCTTGAGAAAGAAACTTCATTTCAAACCTCTGTCTAAAATCATCGCATGTCTCCGTCGGACGTCCAACTTGGGTAACTTCCCACTAGAATGAAGGTTCATCTTTCAGTAGCCAGACAACTAACTGAATCTTCCTACGATCATCCACATCGAAAATTCCAAAGAAGTCCTCGGTCTCTTTGAGCCAATTCCTTGCATCTACGAACGTCTCGGTTCCATGGAATGGCCTTCCTCCCATAGCCCGGAAATCTTTGCAGACTTTAGAGAAGTTGTCTATACGCGGAGGAGGAGGAATGACAGGTGCAGCTGGGGAGGAATGTCAGCTTGACTACCGACAGCCGTTATGGCCTCTATATACCTAAAGAACCAGCCTGGTAACATAACGCCCTCTGGTATCATGACACCTCGATGATCTACCCCGTTGGGTTATTCACCCTCAACCGTACAGACTGGTCTAAGCGCCTTACTTTAGCATGTTGTTAGACCCTATGTCTAAACATTCTTTTATGCGCTTGTCTCACCTCATCAGGTTTCAAGTTAACTTGGTTATTCCAATTCTATTGAATTCTTATTCAAATTACCAAGTTGGATAACCTTTCTGGATGATCTATCCAATTCACATATTTTCTAATTAACGTGTCACTTACGGTTTATGATTAAATATAACTTATTTCATCTCATAAGTTTTCCTCATCCTTTCTCATTTAATCATAATTCCATTTTACATTGTCAATACAACTTACCATTGTTTACCTATTAACTTAATTCTATTAACTAAGGCCCATTAATAAGTTTTTCTACCCATTTATTATAACTATGTTATAATTTCCTCTTGCTCCTAAGACAAGCCTAAACATTCTTATCAACAGGTTTCAGACTTCCAAGCTTACAGATTACTTAATTTATAATTAAGTACAATATATTTTCTCTTTTTTCTCAACTGGTTTCAGGTTTTCCCCTTAATTTATAATTAAGTGTCCCTTAACTAAATTCACCAGTTATCCCATTCGCTTACAAGTTTATTATGACCTAAGTTATAATATTCACTTATCCCTAGGACAAGTCTACCTATTATACAACATTTTCATTAATGTTATTTATTTATAATAGGTGATGATCATTCCCCTTTTAAACCATTTACTATTGTAAACCATTATTCTTCATTCACTGTAATATATGTACCATATTATATTTAAGGAAAATACTTCATGCACCTTATTAGTTTGGTAGAAGGAATCAGTGATTTACTTTCATGACATATTCCCATCTAAATCCGTGGTAGCAAGTAATTTCTTTACTTTTCTTACTTTATTTACTGTGTCTTACTTGCAATCACGTTCTCAGAAATAGGCCACTTAGGGAAATACATCACTTTTCCTTCGCATCACACTAACTCAGTCCACTACATCCCTTCCTTTCTTATTTTCTGAGTTAGACATTTAATCACTATTGTAACAACCCGTATTTTGAATAACTTGTTATAATATAAATCAAGGCAGAATTAAATTTTAAAATCTGAATTATGGGAAACGGGTTGCGCCATTGCGTTCGTCTCAGAAAAATACGCGAAATAGAGTCCGAGTTTTCGAAAATCGGAGTCCGTATGAAGGAGATATGGACGAACGAAGTTAGGCAGAAAAACCGGAAACAGGCCAGAAATGCACTGGCGCACCTGTGAAGTGCGCCAGCACAAAAATACACTGACGCACTTGGGAAGTGCGCCCATGTCGAGCCAGTTTGGCCTGGGTGCACTGTTTTGGCTGTTGGGCTGTGTTTTGGTGGCTTGAGACAATTTTTGATGTGCTGGACGGACCTGATGGCTTCTAGGGTTAATCTAAGGGCCTAAACTACACCCTAATCCTATAAATACACCCTAATGCAAGCCTAATCCATACTAAAAATAGAATTGATGCCATCATGCCACCAAAATCAAACTTAGGAGGAGCCTCCACTAGTTTATGAAGAAAGTTGCAAGCTAATCAACCTCTAATCATCATCTTCTTCAAATATTGCAACTAGTTCTACTTCATAAGTTTGCTAATCTTGGTTTTGGTGAGTTTCTATCACTTTAATAACCAATTGCTAAATTAAGTAGATGAGATATGATGAGATCATGCGGTTTTGTATGCGGATTTGTGGGTTTTAAGTCATATGATATGATGTTAGTTTGCTAATCTATGTTTAATGTTAACCCTATGTTTATGCAAGTTAAGTATGTGGGTTTATGCAAGTTAAGTGATGGGTTTCATGCATGCTAAGCATTGGGTTTCATGCATGCTAAGCATTGGGTTTTATGCATGCTAAGTATTTGATTTTATGAATGCTAAGTGTTTGGTTTTATGCATGCTAAGTATTTGATTTTATGCATGCTAAGTATTTGGTTTTATGCATGCTAAGTATTTGGTTTTATGCATGCTAAGTATTTGATTTTATGCATGCTAAGTGTTTGGTTTTATGCATACATTATGACATGCAAGTTTACCCTTTTTCTAAATAAGATGCATACATATGCAAGATGACACCTTTGTATGCTATGCATACATATGCATGTTTACCCTATTATGATGCAAGTTCATATGCAAGTTTGTCTCTTTTTATGATATGCATAACATATGCGAGTTTGCCTCTATGTATGACATGTTATGCAAGTTCACATGCAAGTTTATGTGCAAGTTCATATGCAAGTTTATGTGCAAGTTCATATGCAAGTTTGTCTCTTTTTATGACATGCATAATGCAAGTTTGGGTTAAATGCTAGTTGGGTTTAATGTATGCTCATATATGCAAGTTGACACCTTTTGAACCCATGATAAAGTTATAAGCTATGTTGGTTAAACCCATGACATTTGTGATGAATCTTCCCTTTTATTATGTCACGTTACGAGAACGAATTACGTGGGAAACGATGGGGTTAATATGCATGTTAATAAAATGATGTGGAATGGGTATGCTTAAGAATAACATAAATTAAATGGACATAATTGGGAATTTACCTATTGAGTTAGGTCTACCCATATTATGGAGTTGGGAATTTACCTATTGAGTTAGGTCTACCCATACTACGGAGTTGGGAATTTACCTATTGAGTTAGGTCTACCCATATTCTGGAAAACATGATTAATTAATTAGGGATAATTAATATAAATTATGAGGGTGATTAATTAGGTGTAATTAATCGACTAAGACACGAGGTTGGACTCAGTTGTAGCGTAAAACTACCCAGACCCAACCGGCTTAACCAGTTGCTACAAATGTTAGCCCAATGTGAGAGGTCTTAGGCACAAATTAAATACGTGATTAAAGTAAAGACACGAGGTTAGACCCTTTTTATGACGTAAGGCTGCCCGGATCCAACCGGCATATCCAGCAGTCATAAAAGACGGTCTAATGTGAGAGGTCTTTATGAGGTCATGATCTTAATTAATTAATTAAGAAACACTTAACCATATTAGCATGTAGAGGGACATGAGGGGTTAAGTGGGGGCCTTGGGTGGCAATAGAAAATACGATTAGAATACTTAACCAAAGTGGAACATGTAATTAAAACATGGTTAAAGGGTTAAGTAAGTGCTTTGGGTGGCATGTGGAAATCTAGTGGGTGCCTTGAATGGCAATTAAAATATGATTAATGACTTAACCAGAATTTATAACATGTAAGTGGACATGGTTAAAGGGTTAAGCGGGATTCACTAGAAATAACAAGCTTAGGTGGTAGCTTGTGGGGGCCCATTTCAAACAATATCCCAAATGTATCTTAGTGGGCTCGACTCTAGTCGAGTGACGGGACACGCATATTGGGCTTGACTATAAGAGGCCAAAATGGGTTAGCGGTGGCAACGCATGACCAACGGGTTTCATATGCGTGTGTGGACCTGGGCTGGTAAATAAGACGTTGTTGCATCGTGTAGATATAAGCCGTGCACCGTTAGTTTTATCAGGTTGCCACGTTGGGGAATGGTACACCCCACGGTGGGGCCAGCACGGGTATCTACGTTAGGGAGCCGATCAAATGGGGAGTAGTGTGTACACCTAGTGGATTGTAGGGCCCTGTGGCGTCTACTCAGTCACCTAGGGGTACGCGAGAACTATTAAGTTAATTTTATAAGTCCATGGGTGGGATCAACCTTTAAGTTAGGAATGACTGGTGTGGTGCAGTTTAGTAATTTACCTTTGGAAGGGTAGATGCGTCTTTACGTTTCTTAGTTTATCCTAAGTCTACCAAGCTGCTTAGTGTAGCCATTCATCCCCAGACGACGCCGTATATCAAGCTTATGTCTTCTCTGGTTACTTTAATGATTGTATTGTTAAAGTTATAGGACTCGCTCAGACTTATGTCTGACCCCGTTGTTTTTATCTTTTTCCCAACCCTCAGGTTATCAGAGTGGGCCCAGTACGAGTGGGCTTTGATCAGGCTGCTTTATTCTCTTTTGGAGCTTGGACCATATATGTAGAGCTCAGCTTACCCTTTCTTTTATGGCTATCAGTTCATGTATTGGGATGATGTACTTTTATTTATCAGGATGGATATTTTGTACTTGACTCTTATTATGGTTTTGTGATGTAACCAAACATGTTTTACTTTCCGCTGCAATGAAATGATGTTTTAAAATTTTCAAGTATTACTTATATCTGTCTTGTTGTAATTTTTCTGTTCTATATTCACTTAAAAATACTCCACCGATGTTATGGCATTCCCTTAGCGAGTGACCATAGCGGGTGTGGGGTGTTACACGTGGTATCAGAGCTTAAGGTTACCAGAACAGATAAAATTTTTAGAAAAACTATTTTCTAAGAATATTTTTGAAAGGAGTATTTTCAAAAACATGTCTTTTAAAAGAAAAGTTTTTGAAAGAAAAGCATAATCCCCAATAGCCATATCTATATCTTTCGAATTCTCCGTTTTGAATCTCTTCCTCTCTCGTTTTGAGTTTCCCCTCCGCGTATAGATGACCTTTCTAAGATAGATAAGAATGGAAAACCACTTCAAGGGACTTAGACGTTAGTCAGATTAGAAGTTGGTTCAAGAAGGAGGAGGACTGGTAGGTATCTATTGGATAGACGATGGGAGGAAGGCTCAAATAGTTGTTTGGTTAATGAAGGATGAAACCTCATTGGTGGGAGGTTACGAGTGGAGAATGGGAAGAAGAAGGCAAGTAGTTATCCTTTTGGAGGAATGGGACACCCTATTAGGATTGTCCAAAGGGGCATGGGCAAGGTATGGAATCTCCTGGAGGGTAGTTGTATTCCCTCGCGGCTAGTGTACCAGATGGGGATAGGACGTCTAGGTTGGAATTTGGATTTCTTTATTATCCGGTTCGAACTTTATTAGATTCTGACGCATCGAGTTCGTTTATCTCATCATTGTTAGTTGAGTCACTGTACTTAGACACCAGTTTGGTAGATGATCCCTTAGTTGTTTCAAACCCAATTGGGGCTCCATGATGTGTTTGGGTTTGAAAGTTTCTATACTTAGCGTCGAGTTTAGATGTGATGCTTTTTGGGCTTCACGGGCTATGGGTTAGTTTGGGCATGGACTGGTTATCCAGTAGGGGTGCCGTTCTTGATTTTGAAGGGAGAGTTGTTAGGCTTATGACCCGCTTGGGTAACACTCTCGAGATCTCTTGTAATCCCATGGAATCTGTTATGCTAAGTTATCTAGAATCGCTTGACACGTCGGTCGAGAGTTTGCGATCTGTTAGAGTGGTCCGGGAATACTCGGATGTGTTTGAGGAGGTGAAGGGCTTACCTCCGGAGCGGGAGATTGACTTCCGAATATATCTGGTAGACAATGCTAAACCTGTATCTTTACCAGTGCGCCACATGGCTCCTCGCGAGAGGAGGGAACTCCATAAGTAAGTAGGGGAGTTGCTTGAGAAGGGGTCCATAAGACAAAGTATATCGGAGTGGGGTGCTCTAGTAGTTTTTGCTACGAAGGCGGATGGGTCCCTCAGACTTTGTGTAGGCTAAAGAGAACTAAATAAACTCACAAAGAAGAATAGACACCCATTGCCGAGGATTGATGATCTCTTTGATCAGTTGGTTGGCGCCTCAGTATTTTCGCAGTTGGACTCAGCCACGGGGTTTCGTCAGTTGAGAGTGGCTGAGGATAGTATAGAGAAGATTGCCTTTAGGACTCCGGATGGTTTTATGAGTGGCTGGTGATGCCATTTGGTTAGACGAACGCCTCCGCATACTTTGTTGATTTGATGAGAAGGGTGTTCAGGGAGTACCTAAATAAGTTCGTGATGATCTTGGTGGATGACATCTTGGTCTTTTCTAAGAGCGATTTCGTATGTGCTCAATAGGTTGAGCAAAGCCAGTTATGGGATAAACGGTGGTTTTGGAGCGAGACTGGCAAGGACATCCAGAGTTGGACAAGGGCTTAATTATTTAGCCGTTTTTACTAGTATCATCTCACGTAGGTCGTCTGAATTCGAAGGAGGTATCCCTTGGGTGTTTGTCTGATATTGGTTTAGGCCTTTGGGGCTTGCATTTGGGGGATGTCGAGTTCGACTAAGGTGGTCTGCGTGAGAGATGGATAGTTGTGACGATTTTGCATGGGAGAATATCCTGATTTTCTCTAGAAGTGGAGAAAAGCATGCCCTACATCTTAGGGAATTGTTGGAGACTCTTTGAGCGCATTGTCTTAAGACAACAAAGGTGGATGGAATTCTTAGCATCCTATGAGTTTGAGATAGCGTATACCCCTGGCAAGGGTAACGTGGTGGCAGACGCCTTGAGCAGAAAAAGGCTGTCTTTGAGTCCATTGTTCGTGGAATGGCGAAGCTTGGAGTTTAATTCTATGTTTGACTTTAGACCTTCCGTTGACTTTGTACCCGGTTTGCTAGCCTCCTTGGAGGTTAGGCCTACTCTTTTGGGGCGGATTGGCGAGGCTCAGCGAGACGACCCACAGTTGGTTGAGTTGGTAGAGAAGCTTATAAGGGGGAGTCGTCCAGCCATTTGGGTAGATACACCCTAGATGGTAAGGGGTGGTTGCGTAGAGACGGTAGACTTTGTGTACCGCAAGACGAGGGTCTGAGGAAGGCTATACTTGATGATGCACATCGGTCGAAGATGACCATTCATCCTGGTAGGGACAAGATGTACCAAGACATGAAGAGAGTTTTCTTCTGGGCCGGTATGAAGAAAGATGTGGCCGAGTATGTGGCTAGATGCTTAGTGTGCCAACAAGTTAAAGCGGAGAAAAGGAAACCCGGTGGGTTGTTACACCCATTGGAAGTTCCGCAATGGAAGTGGGATAGTGTCTCGATGGATTTCATCGATGGGTTACCGAGATCGAGGAAGGGCAATACGGGAATTTGGGTTGTGGTAGACAGACTTACCAAGAGTGCCCATTTTATACCCGTGAAGAGTAAGAGGACCGCTCCATGGCTTGCTTCAGTCTATGTTAGAGAGATTGTTAGATTGCATGGCGTACCATCCAGCATTGTGAGTGATCGAGATCCTATCTTCACTAGTGAGTTTTGGAGAAGTTTGCAAGAGGCGGTAGGGACTCAGTTGTGTTTGAGCACCGCATATCATCCTCAGACGGACGGTCAGACCGAGAGGGTGAACCGTATCTTAGAAGATCTCTTGAGGCTTTGTATCTTGGATTTTGGAGGTACATGGGAAGAACATCTTCCTTTGGTGGAGTTCGCATACAATAACAGCTTTCAGTCTAGTATTGGCATGGCACCTTTCGAAGCTCTTTATGAAGGCCTTGTCGATCTCCTACATGTTGGTGGGAATCTACGGATAAGATCTTGCTTGGGCCAGATATGGTTAGAGAGACTTCAGAGAAGATTGATTTGATTCGAAGAAGGATGAAGGCAGCGCAAGATAGACAGAAATCTTATGCGGATCGGAGAAGGACGGATCTTGAGTTTGAGGTTGGGGACATGGTTTTTGTCAAAGTATCTCCGTTGAGAAATGTTGTTCGCTTTGGGTCCGTTGGGAAGTTAGCACCGAGGTTTGTTGGGCCGTTTCCTATTAAGGAAAGGATTGGACGGATGGCATATAGGGTGGAGTTGCCCGACAGACTTAGTGGTGTTCATGATGTATTCCATGTATCACATTTGAGGAAGTGCTTACATGAGACCGCAGAGGTCGTAGAGCCGAGCTTGCTTAGAGATGTAGAGGTAGAGCGTGATGCGACGATTCGACGAGCTCCTACTCGCATCCTTGGGTCAGAAACTAGGAAGTTGAGGAACAGAGAAGTTCAGCTAGTTAAAGTGCAATGGGGAGAAGATGAGGGCAACGCTACTTGGGAGACGGAAGCGAAGATGCGTTCGTTATACCCATTCCTTTTTGAGGGTATGTCCTTTAAACGTCTCCTTTATCCTTTGTCTACTGCTTATCTTATCTTTAATATGCCCTCTCATTAGTATCTTTGACCTTTAGATAGGGTAAACCTATGGTTGAAACATGTGTTTGAGACATGTTATGGTTGATGGATGCATGTGGATGCAAGTGTTTGCTAGTGGTTGCTCGTGGATGCATATACACACACTCTAGACACTAGATCGGCTCAGTCACTTCATATTGCATATAATTGTGTGTAGGTAGCTATATTTATGGATGTATAATGATTGTGTTATCATATGGATGATGCATTTTGGTGAATGATTGTGCACTCATGTAGATGTTGTATGTGTCGATAGGGTTCTCTCGCATACATAATGGATGCATGGCACTATCATGGTTTGCATTAAGGAGGTCAACTGAATCAGTGGACCGCCTGATTTTGCATTAGACAGAGAACATATACACACACTTTTTGCATATGTTCATAACAACATTAGAAACTTTAAGGACAATGGATGCCAGTGTTTGGTGGTTTAGTAGATGGTTGTTTGGTTGGTAGGATACGTTCTTCTTGACTTAGAGATTTCGGGGACGAAATCCTTTAAGGAGGGGAGAATGTAACAACCCGTATTTTGAATAACTTGTTATAATATAAATCAAGGCAGAATTAAATTTTAAAATCTGAATTATGGGAAACGGGTTGCGCCATTGCGTTCGTCTCGGAAAAATACGCGAAATAGAGTCCGAGTTTTCGAAAATCGGAGTCCGTATGAAGGAGATATGGACGAACGAAGTTAGGCAGAAAAACCGGAAACAGGCCAGAAATGCACTGGCGCACCTGTGAAGTGCGCCAGCACAAAAATACACTGGCGCACTTGGGAAGTGCGCCCATGTCGAGCCAGTTTGGCCTGGGTGCACTGTTTTGGCTGTTGGGCTGTGTTTTGGTGGCTTGAGACGATTTTTGATGTGCTGGACGGACCTGATGGCTTCTAGGGTTAATCTAAGGGCCTAAACTACACCCTAATCCTATAAATACACCCTAATGCAAGCCTAATCCATACTAAAAATAGAATTGATGCCATCATGCTGCCAAAATCAAACTTAGGAGGAGCCTCCACTAGTTTATGAAGAAAGTTGCAAGCTAATCAACCTCTAATCATCATCTTCTTCAAATATTGCAACTAGTTCTACTTCATAAGTTTGCTAATCTTGGTTTTGGTGAGTTTCTATCACTTTAATAACCAATTGCTAAATTAAGTAGATGAGATATGATGAGATCATGCGGTTTTGTATGCGGATTTGTGGGTTTTAAGTCATATGATATGATGTTAGTTTGCTAATCTATGTTTAATGTTAACCCTATGTTTATGCAAGTTAAGTATGTGGGTTTATGCAAGTTAAGTGATGGGTTTCATGCATGCTAAGCATTGGGTTTCATGCATGCTAAGCATTGGGTTTTATGCATGCTAAGTACTTGATTTTATGCATGCTAAGTGTTTGGTTTTATGCATGCTAAGTATTTGATTTTATGCATGCTAAGTATTTGGTTTTATGCATGCTAAGTATTTGATTTTATGCATGCTAAGTATTTGATTTTATGCATGCTAAGTATTTGATTTTATGCATGCTAAGTGTTTGGTTTTATGCATGCTAAGTATTTGATTTTATGCATGCTAAGTGTTTGGTTTTATGCATACATTATGACATGCAAGTTTACCCTTTTTCTAAATAAGATGCATACATATGCAAGATGACACCTTTGTATGCTATGCATACATATGCATGTTTACCCTATTATGATGCAAGTTCATATGCAAGTTTGTCTCTTTTTATGATATGCATAACATATGCGAGTTTGCCTCTATATATGAAATGTTATGCAAGTTCACATGCAAGTTTATGTGCAAGTTCATATGCAAGTTTATGTGCAAGTTCATATGCAAGTTTGGGTTAAATGCTAGTTGGGTTTAATGTATGCTCATATATGCAAGTTGACACATTTTGAACCCATGATAAAGTTATAAGCTATGTTGGTTAAACCCATGACATTTGTGATGAATCTTCCCTTTTATTATGTCACGTTACGAGAACGAATTACGTGGGGAACGATGGGGTTAATATGCATGTTAATAAAATGATGTGGAATGGGTATGCTTAAGAATAACATAAATTAAATGGACATAATTGGGAATTTACCTATTGAGTTAGGTCTACCCATATTATGGAGTTGGGAATTTACCTATTGAGTTAGGTCTACCCATACTACGGAGTTGGGAATTTACCTATTGAGTTAGGTCTACCCATATTCTGGAAAACATGATTAATTAATTAGGGATAATTAATATAAATTATGAGGGTGATTAATTAGGTGTAATTAATCGACTAAGACACGAGGTTGGACTCAGTTGTAGCGTAAAACTACCCGGACCCAACCGGCTTAACCAGTTGCTACAAATGTTAGCCCAATGTGAGAGGTCTTAGGCACAAATTAAATACGTGATTAAAGTAAAGACACGAGGTTAGACCCTTTTTATGACGTAAGGCTGCCCGGACCCAACCGGCATATCCAGCAGTCATAAAAGACGGTCTAATGTGAGAGGTCTTTATGAGGTCATGATCTTAATTAATTAATTAAGAAACACTTAACCATATTAGCATGTAGAGGGACATGAGGGGTTAAGTGGGGGCCTTGGGTGGCAATAGAAAATACGATTAGAATACTTAACCAAAGTGGAACATGTAATTAAAACATGGTTAAAGGGTTAAGTAAGTGCTTTGGGTGGCATGTGGAAATCTAGTGGGTGCCTTGAATGGCAATTAAAATATGATTAATGACTTAACCATAATTTATAACATGTAAGTGGACATGGTTAAAGGGTTAAGCGGGATTCACTAGAAATAACAAGCTTAGGTGGTAGCTTGTGGGGGCCCATTTCAACCAATATCCCAAACGTATCTTAGTGGGCTCAACTCTAGTCGAGTGACGGGACACGCATATTGGGCTTGACTATAAGAGGCCAAAATGGGTTAGCGGTGGCAACGCATGACCAACGGGTTTCATATGCGTGTGTGGACCCGGGCTGGTAAATAAGACGTTGTTGCATCGTGTAGATATAAGCCGTGCACCGTTAGTTTTATCAGGTTGCCACGTTGGGGAATGGTACACCCCACGGTGGGGCCAGCACAGGTATCTACGTTAGGGAGCCGATCGAATGGGGAGTAGTGTGTACACCTAGTGGATTGTAGGGCCCTGTGGCGTCTACTCAGTCACCTAGGGGTACGCGAGAACTATTAAGTTAATTTTATAAGTCCATGGGTGGGATCAACCTTTAAGTTAGGAATGACTGGTGTGGTGCAGTTTAGCAATTTACCTTTGGAAGGGTAGATGCGTCTTTACGTTTCTTAGTTTATCCTAAGTCTACCAAGCTGCTTAGTCTAGCCATTCATCCCCAGACGACACCGTATATCAAGCTTATGTCTTCTCTGGTTACTTTAATGATTGTATTGTTAAAGTTATAGGACTCGCTCAGACTTATGTCTGACCCCGTTGTTTTTATCTTTTTTCCCAACCCTCAGGTTATCAGAGTGGGCCCAGTACGAGTGGGCTTTGATCAGGCTGCTTTATTCTCTTTTGGAGCTTGGACCATAGATGTAGAGCTCAGCTTACCCTTTCTTTTATGGCTATCAGTTCATGTATTGGGATGATGTACTTTTATTTATCAGGATGGATATTTTGTACTTGACTCTTATTATGGTTTTGTGATGTAACCAAACATGTTTTACTTTCCGCTGCAATGAAATGATGTTTTAAAATTTTCAAGTATTACTTATATCTGTCTTGTTGTAATTTTTCTGTTCTATATTCACTTAAAAATACTCCACCGATGTTATGGCATTCCCTTAGCGAGTGACCATAGCGGGTGTGGGGTGTTACAACTATTATTTCCATTTATTCATATTTGGTTATATACATATATATATATATATATATATATATATATATATGTATGTATAAGACCTCTCACATTAAGCCTACACTTGTGAACGCTGGATTTGCCGGGCGGGTCCGGGCAGACTTCTATCACAAGTTGACTTAACCTCGTGTCTTAGCACCATTACATGTTTTTTATTTTTACACTTAAGCCTCTCACATTAGTGGTTGTTGGATATGCTGGTCGGGTCCGGGCAAACTTCCACCCCTAATGCAACCTAACCTCGTGTCATAAGTGCAGTTATAATTTCTAATTATAATCCTAGGCGTATTCATCTTCATTCAATCATTTATGTTCATATCAAATTGCGCTCCCAAATTAAAGTCTCAAAACATAATATATGTTATGTTCCAAAATCCCATTACAAATTATGCTCTAAATCCAAATATGTGTCGCATGTCTTTCTACATGTAATTCATTTTATTTAAAATAAAGTGTAGTTTTCCAATAGTGTATCATTTCACCAAAATCCCAATTATCCCAATTGACAAGTTCATAAAATAGATCTTTACAATAGTATTCATGTACATCTCAACATATTAACTAATTGAACATATTATCCACTTTAGCTCAATAATTCATTTCATCAAATTAAACCTTCCAACACGTTCATAGTGTATGTTAATGGGGAATTGCGAATGATAAAGATACTATTATTCAAAAAGTATATTTTATACCCACTCACCTTGTAAGCTTTCCCCAATTCTGGATCTGATCTAGTTTTAACATCCATCATTTTTTTTAATCGGATTCACAACCTAACGTCCATGAATTTATTATTTCCAATAAAAGAAAAAAGGGAAAAGAAAGAGGAGGAATAGATCGGATCTGGAACGTTACCTTGCTTTTCACATAATTCTGAACGCCCTTTTTATGTATGTTGATTCTCTCTTCCAGATCTGGATTCATAATTTTCCTAGGCTAATATTTTAATTTTTAGAGTAGATTTGAGAAGAGAGAGAGTGTAAGGCAGAGGTCTAGCATAGCCGCCAAATTATGAGTTTTAGGGTTAGGTCTAGGGTCTTATTTATAGGAGTATTGGAGCAACCAGGACACTCAGATTGGTCCAAAAGCCATCAGAATCGTCCTCGTTAGAGAAGAAGTTTCCAGATCTGTGGGTGGGTCGACCCCTAGGTTGATCCCCCTTTGGGTGGGTCGACCGCCCCTATTGGTGGTCGACCCCCAACAGACTAAATTCCCTCCACATTTTCCTGTTTGTGAATTTTGAACTGATTTTCAAATTTTCTTGATATATTTAATATATATATACACACGCATACATATAAGCTCCTTATATACACAAACTACTAATGCTCATAACTTCTTCATACGGTGTCCGTTTTATGCAAACCAGGTGTCTATCTTGACCAGAATTTCGAGACGGGTGCAATGGCGCAGTCCATTTTACTTAATTCTGAATATATAATTAAGTTATCCTTATTTTATTATCTTAAAAATACGAGGCGTTACAGATCTGATAAGATAAGGTCTGGGATCCAAATCCTAACTGTTAGCCCTCTTTTTGGCACTAATCTCATCGGGCCTAAAACCAAAGCCCAAACGCACAACCAAATACAAATCGTGCTCCAGGAGACCCATCAGGGGCGCTACACTATGCAATGGTATATCGGTCCAAATTCAACTCAGTCAGATTAACTGCACATTACTAAGAAAAATCGCTCACCTGGACGACCGAGTTTCTCGCTTCCAGAAAGAACTCGTCGACCAATTATCTCGGGCCAACGTGGAAGATTTCTACAGAGCCAGTCCACTTAATATCCCAACTTCCAAGGAGATAAAGGCGGTCAACCATATGCGGACAAAACTCTGCTTTTGATATACCTCTCCATGGATGCCACGTCGGCCAGAACTTTCGAGGATACTATTTATGAGCAGTGGAATTAGTCTTCCAGCCGCAATTCGAGCCAATGAATGAATTCCACGTGTCTGGACTTTCTCGAAATGGCCGGATCATTTTGCAACAGCCCAAGCAGCATTTTCCACCTATAAATACCTCCAAGCTTAAAGAAAGAGACAACTCTTCTTAGCCAGACGGCTTTCTTAAAAACTTCTCATCTCTACTCTTCTCTGGAATCTTAATCTCTCAAAAGGAAGAAAGGAAAATAGTCATTTCTTTTTCTTCCTCCAAACAGAAAAAGCATTGTATTTGTAATCACAGAAGAGAGAAATAATATATAAAGTGGACGTAGGCATTATCTTTGCCGAACCACTATAAAAATTCTATGTGTGCTCCCCGTTCTTTTATTTTACATTTTATCTTTATTCGTGTGTAGATCACGCGATTAGGGGTTGATTGTCACTAGTAACCAACTTTTGACATCAACACTTTGGCGCGCCAGGAAGGGGCAGCGCACCAACACCGCCATCGAGCTCCTGCTTATCTCAAGTCATGGCGAACAAACGAAAGAAAGATGCAACATCCTCTCGTCCAACAAATGCCGATGCAGCTGATGCCGATGCTGCAGAAGTAAGCCACAAAGTTTCCTCTCATGACAACATGTACCGATTCCTTACCCGGGACGACATGGATAAAATCATGGTCGAACTCAGAGACCATATGACATCTCTGGGTAAATCCTCGAATGACAGCAGCAGTTGATGGATCACCTTCTCGGTCGACTGGAAACAGGGTTGAACGCTTCAACATCAATTCCTCCATCGACCGAAGCTGGGGCAATAACCGATCTTCGGACTGCACGAAATCAGGCCACTGATCGGACTACACCTTTATTCCATCCTGGTTTGGCTCCATCAACCGATCGGTCCCCGCCGAGAATATCGCTTCCAGCGACCAGTGCGGCTGCAACAACAGAACCTCAGGAAGCTGGCAACCAAGATCTAGGTCGTCTGACAAATATGCCTCCACTCTTTGGAACATCTCGACCTACTGAATCAGTCGAGCTACCTCCGGGTCCCTCAGAATCAACGCCATCCCCATTACAATCCGGGACCTTGCCGCAGACCAGTCTAACCACTCTTCCTCTTCAATGAAGAGTTGGGATAGCCTTCCCTTCGAACGAGGGAAGCCACCCTACCGTGTCGGTCCTCACCATAGCGGAAGAAAACGCTACCATAAACCCTCCTAACCTCGCTTCAAACGGAGGCAACCCTGGCCTCCGAACATCACATGCTATGCTGGATCAGCCTAGATCTTTAGCTACAAATATGGCTCGATCCACAACTCATCAGGTTCCAGAGGGGCCATTCTATCCAGAACAACCCGCCAGATCTCACCTTCCTTCACACCTTCACTCAACTCTCGGAGGCCGATCCCAGCCATCTACCACCCTTTCGAGCATGCTTTTGCCGGATCCTCGTACAGAACCCCCTCAGGATACAGAGTTAAGTTCATGGCAACGACTCCTTGGAGATGGGAGTCAGCTTGCAAGCATCGTCGGACGATTCACTCGGGGCAATTCTTCGCAGCAAGACATAGACAATGTCAATCGCAGCCCCTTCACTAGAGAAATCAGAAATTCTCGAAACCCTCCGGACTTCAGGTTCCGTGCCATCGAACCATACAACGGTCGTACTGACCCGACCATTCATCTTATGCGGAACATGCAACATATGGAAGTACTTGGTGCATCGACCAACTTCATGGCTAAGTGCTTTCCACTCTTTCTCACAGATATAGCCGGTATGTGGTTTCGGCAGCTAACAACGGAGTCGATCAGTAGTTGGAATACTCTGGTCACACGCTTCATCGAGCAGTTTTGAGTGCATATCTCTCGACCGAAAAGTGTCATGTTTCTATCTACCATTAAACAGCGATCCGGAGAGACGCTAAGATCCTTCCTCGAAAGGTTCAACGCAGCCGTAACATCTGTTGATCGGCCCGAGCCATCGATGGTGTTGATGGCAGCCATCGCGGGAGTCCAGAAGAGATGAGAATTCTCTAACTCCTTAACTAGGGATCCTCCCAAAGATATAGATGATTTCTATTCTGAGGCCGAAAGATTCCTCCGACAACAGGATGCCAGCCTTGAGATGGAGAGCCTTGAAGTTCTGGTAGCCAAACAACAAGGTCCACTTAACGGCAATGGTCTAAATAAAGGAAGAGGAACGGCCCCGGAAAAGGATAAACGCAATGTCCGACCTCGAAATGAAAAAAAATATAATCGGTATACCAAGCTCAATTCCTCTTTGCTCGATATCTATCTCGATATGCGCGAGTCCTTTCCCACTCCAAGGCCACCTCAGCGAGAGCCGACCCAGATGGAACCTGACTCTGGCAAGCATTGTATATTCCACAACATAGCTGGACATAATACAAATGATTGCCAACATCTGCGCGATCTCATTGAAGGACGAGTCAGAAAAGGGGAACTTGCTGAGTATGTCAAAAATCACACCCCGTCCACGCCACCACGACCTTCTGTCCGAGCTCCTCAGGCTGGTCCGCAAGCTCCTAGAAATGGAAAGGACCCTGAAATTAGCACTCGCGGCATTATCATTAATTAGATTTTTATCTTTTCTCTCGATGTATTTCTTTCAATAACAGGGACGCCTTGATGATATGTAATCAATCGATGTCCCCGTAGACTTTCTTTGTAATAGTTGCTTAGCGGTTATGAATTTTACTTTTTGCAAAAGTAGATCGACTGTTGTAAAATTTCCCGTTCTATGTGGTTAGTCTACCACTACTTCAAACACCAACCCTTTCAAGTGAGAGAGGTCGCTTTTTCTTAAACACGAGTGTAGATTACACTCTCTTTCTTTACACCATGAGCGTGCATAGCTCGTTAAACTAACTAACCCAGCATGAGTCGAGCATAAGAAACACTTGCACTAAGCCGAGCACGGTTTATGCTCGCCACTAAGCTGAGCATGGTTTATGCTCGCCACGAAGCCGAGCATGGTTTATGCTCGCCACCAAGCCAAGCATGGTTTATGCTCGCCACCAAGCCGAGTATGGTTTATACTCGCCACCCTCTAAAGCCAAGTGGAATAAAAAGCTCGACCCATGGTTTGTTTTGTATTTGCAGGAACCAACTTTTGTACCAGTGGCGATCATCATTTAGGCCTTAATACAGTTTCCGATAGTTGTTGGTTTTCTGGGCTTAATACGACCTGGCATGATCGTCGGATTTCTGGTCTTAATACAACATCGGACCGTCGGTTTTCTGGCCTTGATATGGTCCAGCGCGACCATAGCAGCTCGAGCGTTTGTGCTTCGGTTCAGATTTTAGAATACATCTCCCTCTGTCGATGAAGATATATTCTGAGGGGAAAAGTGTTAGCCCTCTTTTTGGCACTAATCTCATCGGGCCTAAAACAAAAGCCCAAACGCACAGGCAAATACAAATCGCGCTCCAGGAGACCAATCAGGGGCACTACACCATGCAATGGTATATCGGTCCAAATTCAACTCAGTTAGATTAACTGCATATTACCAAGAAAAATCGCTCACCCGGACGACCGAGTTTCTCGCTTCCAGAAAGAACTCGTCGACCGATTATCTCGGGCCAACGTGGAGGATTTCTACAGAGCCAGTCCACTTAATATCCCAACTTCCAAGGAGATAAAGGCGGTCAACCATATGCGGACAAAACTCTGCTTTTGATATACCTCTCCATGGATGCCACGTCGGCCACAACTTTCGAGGATACTATTTATGAGCAGTGGAATCAGTCTTCCAGCCGCAATTCGAGCCAATGAATGAATTCCACGTGTCTGGACTTTCTTGAAATGGCCGGATCATTTCGCAACAGCCCAAGCAGCATTTTCCACCTATAAATACCTCCAAGCTTAAAGAAAGAGACAACTCTTCTTGGCCAGACAGCTTTCTTAAAAACTTCTCATCTCTACTCTTCTCCGGAATCTTAATCTCTCAAAAGGAAGAAAGGAAAATAGTCATTTCTTTTTCTTCCTCCAAACAGAAAAAGCATTGTATTTGTAATCAAAGAAGAGAGAAATAATATATAAAGTGGACGTAGGTATTGTCTTTGCCGAACCACTATAAAAATTCTGTGTGTGCTCCCCGTTCTTTTATTTTGCATTTTATCTTTATTCATGTGTAGATCACGCGATTAGGGGTTGATTGTCACTAGTAACCAACTTTTGATGTCAACACTAACCAATTCAGAATGTCATATATTCATAATTTACAATAGATCTGGTATAATTCAGTCATATGAACAAATCCAAACTATAGTCATATCATGTTTGCTTTTAAATATTTAAATCTAAAAGCAACTAGAAACTCACAGTGTTTGGATTAGAAAATAGAAGAAGATTGGATCTTGAATCTCAAATCTTTTAATTGCAGAAGAAGAAGAAAAGAATCATATTCAATCCAGGCACTGACAGCATTTGGCCTCCATTGATTTCCAGTGAAGAAAACAAGATAAATGGACCTATATATATAATTGTCAGCCCCCTAAAATTGTCTGCCACCTCAGCCCTGGCGGTGTCAACACCCCTGTAGGGGGGTCGACCCTGGTGTCGACACCCTTTAAGGGGGGTCGACCCCGGTTTCGACACCCATCTAGGGGGTCGATCCCTAGGGCGGGAAAACTACCGCCAATTTTTTTTAAATTTTTGAACGATTTTGGATAAGGTTCTGACTCATATGTATATATATTTTCTTCTACGCGTATACAAACTTAAAACTCTCCTATCTTCTTCATACGAGGTCTGTTTTACGCAAACCAAATGTCTAACTTTACCAGAATTTCGAGACGGACGAAATGGTGAAGTCCGTTTCCTTTAATTCTAAATATTAAATTAATTATTATTTAATTTATCCTCTTTTAGTGTTGTTAAAAAAAATACGGAGTGTTACACACCCAGTGGAGGGCCCCTCATTACGATCTAGCTGACCTTATCGGATAGTCTCGTAGTCGCTTAATACTTCGCGTAGGATAGATAGCTTTATGGAATAACCATATCGCACATTTTTAAATCCAGGTTTAGGCAGGATTTATACACCATTTAAGACCCCTAACTTGAGGACCTATTCCCAGGTGGACCCCTCGACCCAAGTCACTTAAGCCCCAAGGAAGCGGACTATTTGCGAAATTATCAAGCTCATACCCAATTAGCCTTTAACGCTTCCATTTGTGGAAGGTGGACTACACGATCGCTTAATACCTTTTTATAGGTGGATCTAACCACTTAAGATCTTAATCCCAAAGCAGGCTACGCTTATAGGTTATTTCATATTTGGTTTCTCCTTACGGACGGGAGGAGGACCCCTTTGTTCACTTAAGACCTCATTCATGGAGTAAACCTTATTTTTGGAAATAATCAACCATGCAAACTAACTATCATCACGGGATCTTATAGTTAATGATATCTCACATCAGTTGGACATATATTCGACAGTTGGAAAGTGTGGACTTCTATCGAATAAAGAAACTGACCTCGCATCATTAACCTACTAAGTCCAAATCTAACTTTTAATTATTAGTTCTAGATTAACTAGTATAAAATAGGGAAAACTACACCCTTCCTATCTTAGGATATTTATTTAGTTGTTTCCTTATCGGACTTAATATTTAAAACGATACTGATTTACCCCTTATTATTCCATTTATTTTTATTTAATAGGGTTATTGCCATTTATAACCATAACGGTCTTAATTTCCTAAGGCCACAATTAATCCTTAAATACCATTTATTTCCATTGCTTAAAATTTATGTCATTTATGAGCCTAACGGTCATAATTTTCCTAGAACATTAATTAACAATGAAATATCCTTATTATATCAGTCCTTTTATATTTCTAATTTAATTATTGCAACTCCTTAAACATTCTTGTTTTACATTAATTTGATTTATTCTTGTACATATACATATATATATATATATGAGATCTTTATTTAATCATAGTTACAATTCTTACTCCTAACCATTGTTTGAACTGTAACCATTAGGCTTAATTATAGGGCTGGCAATTAGAACCAAGAATCGAAAACCCGAACCGAACCGACCCGAAAAGATCCGAACGAACCCGATGGGACTCGGGTCGGGTCTAGGTGATGAAAAATACCATCAAGACCCGATTAAACCCGACCCGCATAGACCCGAACCCGAAAGACCCGACCTAAAAACACTGAAATATATGTATTTTTAGTGTTATTATTCAATCGGGCCCGAACCGACCCAACCCGACCCGAGCTTTAACCCGACCCGACCCGAACCGAAGCTCGGGTCGGGTCGGGTCCAGATTTTTGAAATGTATAGTTTAGACCCGACAAAACCCGACCCGCCTAGAATCGAGACCCGCCGGGTCGGGTCTGGGTCAATCGGGTCGGGTCTAATTGCCACCCCTACTTAATTACCTAATTAAATTTGTTTTCCCCAATCAACGATGGTTACAATAGTTACTATTCATTTATGACTTTATTATAACAATCAATTACACTAATTGCAACAATGGCCACAACATTTATTCTCATTTAATATGGATTACATTTTCATGTATAATTCCATATAAATTAAAAACATTCAAACACACAAACATTCATTATAATATATATTTTGTTGTTTGCATAGATTTGGACAGATAATGTGTGTATATATATATATATTTTCACACAGTTAACGTAGTTATTATTTATTTTGTTGTTATTATTATTAAATTGAATGTATTGGTTCTAATTAATTACCAAACATTCCTTTTTGCATTCAATTCTGAAATAAGATTCTAAATCCTACAAAAAGACTATCAACTATAATTATTGTAAATTATGCATGAATATTTAAAAGAGGAATAAACATATTTCAAACCACAAGAAATATATGGTATGTATATTTTGGAATAGTTGATGCAAACTACGCACAAATATATATATATATATATATATATATATATATATATATATATATATATATATATTCATATTTATAATTGAATTTGCACAACCTTTCCCTTTTTCAATTTTGGACATATTTCTTATTGGTTTCAAATAATGTCTTTTTTATTTAAAAGTGGAAAAAGGCGTATTTACAATAACAAAGTTTGAATCCCAAAAAAAAATTGAACACAAACAGGCTTATATTTTTTAACCAAAATTACATGAATTATCGTTTAATATGGAAACTACAAATCTGGAATAAAACTACATCTTAACAGTGTTTTTTGGGGCTGATTTCTAGAACTACGATGTTTACAATAGCCATAATATTTTTAAGCACAATTGTAGGTAATAATATAAACAATCACGTAAGCCTACAAATATAATATTATTCATACATAATTCATTCTTTTAGATTTTGACAATATCCACAAACAAATCTTATAGGCATTATTTCAGATTTAACGATATTATAAACAGATCTGAAAAATGTTAGGCATATATTTAAGATCTAGTACAAATGAGATAATTAAGTTATTGTATACTATGTATGTAAATTTCTCACTCACCTGAAAGCATCCAAGTCTGAAATCTGAATAATCTTTTAGGCCTACTATTCCCAAATTCTTACAGATCTACAGTTATTTTATAAAAGGGATATTTTTAGATTTGTAGATTTGCAAAAAAACAAGAAAAGATGGGAAAAATCTAATGAAGAAGAGCTTATACATCAATCCATATCCTTTTCCACTTGAATCTGATTACCCCTTCCAGGTTGTATTGTTTATTATGATTTTGATTGTATATGAACCTATTTTTGTTTTATAATTTATTTGAAGAAAAAGGGAAATAACATAGCTTCGCTGGCGCTTGCAGATTTATGTGGAAAAGAATGGGGCCTTACCCCTTTATTTATAGGAGTTGAAATGGCTATATTAGATTTTATTTTATTAACATCCGTCCGATTATATAATAATACATAAAGAAAATACCCTTCAAAACCTAGCCATTATTGGGCGGGAAGCGGTCGACCACCCCCTTCATAGGGGTCGACCACCCTTCGCTACTTCTGCCTAATGATGGCGGATCAAAGAAGGTATGTAATATTATTAATACTTATTTATTTATTTTCAACTATTTTCCGTATTTCATTTGTAACTTTTTCAAATGGATTCCGTTTGTGAAACTCCAAACATGAAGTTGACCAGAATTACGAGGTGAACGCAATAGTTAAAATTTCAAGGTCAAATCTCATTGTTTGCAGAAATTACAATTTTTGAAATCTAATTAAAAAATAATTTATTTATTGTCAAAATTCCAGACTGTTACATTCTTCCCTCCTTAAAAAGGAATTTCGTCCCAAAATTCTAACACTTACTTACCCTATCCTACGCAAGCAATTTGCGTACATCCACTTTGCAACCATGTGCACATGTGCATACTGTCCATAATGCATTTCAACCACAAAACATGTATGCCTAATGGTTCTAAATCGGACCCGCCAATATGTATGCATTAAATCTTTAAAACACTTTTGAAAACATGATGCAAAACATATTATATATGCTAACAGTTCTTTGTGAATGCAAATTTTGAATATCCTTTTCATCCATAACCATCACACGACTACAAATAGAAGTGTAAAGCAACCAATCTTGTATCCAAATCCTAACACCCAAAACATCAACATATCTAATCGCTTCCTTTTTAATTACTTTTGAACAGGAAAAAGGAAATCAAAGCGAAGAATTTTAACATTCCCTTCACTTATAAATATTCCACTTCCCGTTCTACAATGGAAGTTTTACCTTAGTTCCCCAAAATACTCCAAAAATTTCCATATGTAGACTATAAAGGAGGCTTTAAACAAACTCTAAAATGTAAAACAAGTTAATTAACAACTCGCGTGCATCATTGACGAGGTATGGAAACAACGTTGCCAAGGATAAAAAATCATTTTACTTGTTGTCGTTAACGTTTTTACCATATCGTCAGTCCTATTGCACTGCTAAAACGCGCACACAAACCATCCTAAAATCTTTCTAAAGCCTTTCATGTGACCAAGAATCGAATTTTTTCACAGAAATAAATATTCGCTGTAACACTTCTTATATTTATTTAAAAAAAATTCTTTCCAGTACCGTTTCACTTTCACTACGGGATTCGCACGAAAACTAAAATTTTGGTAACGTGCAATTTGCGCTATTTAAATCTTCTATTTTAATGTAAAATAGATGTTTAAACATGCATAAACCATCGTACCCAAATTCTGCGTTTTCAAGCAAGCTAACATAAAAGAAAGTAAACCAGTGAAAATGTAAAGTTTAAAAATGATGAAAGTTTTTTTCCAAACAATGTATGCAAAAAGTTTTAAAATTGTATTTTGCGGAAACTTAAACGATTCAAGTCACATGTTAGTGAAAAAGGAAGTCAGTCACGCAATAAATTTTAGCTTAACAAGGAACAGGTGATTAATTATGCCCATGACGAAAACAACAAAAAACTGGTCCTTTGCTAAAATTTATCCAACATAGAACTCTATTCTTTCTAGCTCTAGGACAATTGTTTGTTAGATAAGAAATTGAGATTTCATTCAAACAGGCGAATGACACAAATATTTTCAAACATAGAAATCTGACTAACGTAAGTCGTGCGATTTAAACAACAATAAAGTCACAAATACTACAAAAGCAAAGATAAAAAATGCTGGAAAGGGAAACACACGATACAAGATGCAAGATGCACAAGGCAAAAGCTAACATCGACTAGGCATTGCGAAATGGTCCACCCCATGGCTCAAACTCGATCCATTACCATGTCCACGCCAGGAACATAATATGGCTGAAATGCAACCAATCTTGTGCGTCTTCCAAAGCTTCTCCCTATAGACCTCTCGAAGATCGTCCTTGATATTGCAGAGAACGACAAGCTCTGTGATCTCCTGGCCAGGCTACTGAGGCTTCTACGATGTTGGCTGCTGAATAGGAATAGGAGGTGCGGGGACAGGAGAATCGGGCAGCTGAATTCACAACTTATGGAGAGTGATGCGGCTAATGGCGGTAGGCGCCTTCTTCACTACCGTCTTCCTAGTAAGTCTCACCTGAAAGTGTTGGAAGACACGGGTGAGAAGATGACTATAAGGAAAGTGGCTCCTCGAGTTGCCGACGAAAGGCTCATGATAATGGATCATAAGCACGCATGCCCAATTGATGGCTATGCCCCCTAGAATAGCATAGTGGCACAGCGCACTGAGGGGTAAATCTACTCTAAGCTTCCTGTCTTCGGGATGATGTTGTGTTGAATGATGCGCAAAACCATACGAGCAATAGGCCATAGATTTGCGGTGTTCCAGACTCCAGGGGTTCCAAGAAAACACCTTGAAGAATCTAAGGGTCATCTATCTCGACAGCATCCATCTCGGCTCTGACTGCTGAGAAGCCCAAAGTCTCTGATAGGATGCCCATGACCTTAGACTAGATGATGCAAGACTTTTCATCGATGGTGACATCCATTTGGGCATCGAATAGATGGATGCAGCGCGGATACAGATCACACTCTAAATCGTCGAAGCGCAGGATCAGAGCCAGCCCTGCGGCGACAAACAGCTCCTCCAAACCAAAAGCGGCGAAATGAGCGAACTTCGCCGGTCAAACATAATGAAAATCATGATTCACCACAGTCGAGTAATGCTGAATCTTCTCCTCATCGCAGTATAGCCGTCCGGGTTCCAGAGGTGTAAGACCAGGTGCTGAGTGACGACGTTTCGAGGAGGTGCTATAGATGGAATGGCAAATCGGGAAAATGAAATTGCAGATCTAGATTATAAAAGGACAGAGATCTACACGAGGATGATTTTAGTGGTAATTAGGGACGAAATGAAGTGGGGGTTTCTCGGATTGGTGCTTGGAAATGGAGGAGGGTTTTGGGTTTTGCTGGAAATGGGGATAGGGGAGAAAGCATCGGTTGGAACAATATATATATATATATATATATATATATATATATACATACATATATATATATATACATACATATATATATATATATATCATTCCAGCGGTTTCGGATCAGGCTACAAGCCGTACCCCCATAGGAGGAGCAGTCGACCTGGCCCTTCAAGGGCGCTCGACCGCTTCCCCCAAAGTGGGCGGGGTCTGAACCTCGGCCCAACGGCCCAAATAAATCATATAAAATAAAAATAAAAATTCCTATAACATCGAAATGACATTCGAACCCAACCGAACTCTAGTGTCGACTTCCATCACTTTTCGAGTCGAGAAATTAAATTTTCAACACCATGTTCCCTACATCCGTACAGTTGTGACCACCGAATGAACGAATTTATAGTAGAAAATCAGCTAAAAAACTAAAATTAAAATTAAAACGGATTTTCCCCTTACCTATATGACACAAAAAAATGATTCGAAATCAAATACCCAAAAAAATCAAGATGAAGGATTTTCCTTACTTTTCTAAGAAAAATTTAAAACTTTTCAAAACCGGAATTTAATATAAACTAACGGTTTCGTATTTATAAATTTAATTTATTATTATTATAGAATTTATATTATTAACTGGAAAACTTTTCTATGTTTCAAAACGTCAGAAATTTAAAATCTCGAAGACTAGTTGTAATACTTTCAATAAATCATCCAATATATATAAAAAGAGGGATACAGAAAATCCGAAGGAATGAGTATTAATTATTTTTAAGCTCTGAGGCATATTCCTTGTCATTTCCAAGTTCAATTTATCTTCTTTCTACCAATTGGATTATTTATTAAAATCACATAAATATCGAACAATCCTGAAACACGAATAGATCTAAAATTTAGAAACAATATGTTCATAAAACTGTTTCTCTAAAACCATAATTTCAAAAAAATTCGAAACCATTTTAGTTTCCCAAAACTGTTTTAAAAATAAAAATTCCCTTGAATATAAGTCCAAGAACTCAAATGAATATTTTTGACAAAAGAATATCCGAAATTTTAGTGAAGCATCGAATGGGTATGCCTTGCAATTGTATTTCGGAATGAATACGACATATTAACATGGATTTTCCGCTTCAGATCAAGAAAAGGTCTTTTACTGGAATTACCAAACGAAACCAAAAACCATAAGTCATGACTATCTCAGTTATAGGTAGATTTTTGTCCAGTTTCCAAACTTGAATACACATATTCCACTATATGTCGTCCTCATGCTCTTTATAATGACATCGCCAACGTACTGCGCGATGACAGAATTGGCTAGAAACCCGAACTCAACATATTTCAACTCTTAGCGCTTAAGACCCATTTTATATAAATAGGCCCATGACTATTTCATCGTCGAAATAATTTCAAAGTCTAGTAAGAAAGATGAAGAAAAATAGAAATTATGTTCCCTCACGAGTCCTAATTTAACTAATTCGTATGATTGTTTAACCTATAAACTGATACCAAATGTAACACCCCACACTTTTATGAGCCTAAATTTTGATAAAATCGAAACTCGAATACATCCAAGCATAGAGCATGTGAATCTAGTACTTGCAAATAAGTGAACGTGAGAATAATTAGAGTACGATAAAATAACTTATAGCGGAAATAAAATAGGATATACAAGTATTAACTCAAGTAACTACCTTACAAAAGTGAGTCATTTTCAATACTGAGCATGACAGAGAACGAGAGCCGAAAACCGAACTCAAAAACCTATGATAACCAGATCCTCCCGAGAAATTTGGGAGATTGTAATTAGTGGGGAGTCAAAACAACAAGTTCTGGTGAACGGGAAGAGTAAAATACATTTTACTTACAAACATGTATCACGTTTGGTTCAACCAAAGGCATATGCCTACCAAGGCTTGTAATTCTAACCAACCTTGTAAACATTTATGCACGACTCTAACTACCATACCCTAGATAGTTTTTCCCCATGATAATGATATTGAGATAGAATGTTTATGCTCAAATTTATGAAGCCTTTTAACCATCATTTAACTAATTACTAAAACTAAGAGGTGGGCTCTCAACTATTTGCTCCTCGTTTGGAGTTTAGTTATTTATATCTATATATATTGCCACTTAATGCCTAATTATCAAATGATAGACAAAGGTAGTGTAACGTCCCGCCTTTTTGACCGCTTCAAATCAGTAATTAAACCAATTTAAAACATTCAAATTAAAGGATCGTTATTTAGCTTACAGAGTTTAAAATAGAATCAACACAGAGAACATAGAATAAATAAATAACACAACATTGAACAAAATAAAACTTTTGTATATAATCATAATTTTTTTACAAGATTTTTCTATATAGTGGAACTGAAAATCAAATTTAAATACGATGAAAATATTTACTGGTTTAAACTTCAGAGCGCACATGTCTTCGAAATCCCAAATTTCACTAATTTTCGAATCCTAAGCTAAAATCTTTAAATATATAACACTCGGGTCTGACCCGAGCGTTCCATGCAAAAACATAACACACTTGAGTCAAGATTAATCATTTGTTCAAGTAAATTAATTTCAGTGTAAACTGAAATACAATAGTTAGTCTTCACTTCCGAAATATATCACGAAATAAAAGTTGTGTAGTATCTATGATTATCAGTTTTTGTTTAGTGGAAAAACGGTCATGGGAGCCTGCACATACACACTTGTACATGTACCCGTGTGCACAACCTCAACATCCCAGAACCAAGATATAACAAAATGTAAGCATGGAAATACAGGGTAGTAAGGTTTAGGTAAACAAACCGATTATAATGAAACAGGAAAGTGCAAACTACAGGGGCACGTGCCTTTTTAAATGTAACAGGAAACATCCTTAATCGTGTACGCAGCAAAAGACAAGTGCATACATCAAAAATATAGGACTACAATGGTTGAGTGCCATATACACAAGTGAGAATAGCTACAAATTTAAAAGCACCCAGGGAAAAACAAAAGGTCAGAGCAGTAAGGGAATAGTTTAAAATCATAGCAGCACATCAAGAAGTAAGTTAGGTGGCCTGGCATGTTTATTGTTAATAACCCAAATGAGGTTCCAGATTATGAAGATGTACCCAAAAGCAGACACGCATAACAACACAGGGTTAAATGTAACCAACTTATCCATACATGACAAAAAAACATGCTTTAGACTCACAAACTAGTGTGCCTAAATGAGACAACATGTTTTCAGATTAGAACAACAAATATGTGAAGCAATCATTGATCTTATACTTCCATACATTACTAACATATATACTCAATCTGTGTTATTTCCTCAAAAACCTATTTCAAATACGAGATGGAATTTCAAAATAGAAGCCATTCATGTTTCAAGGACTCAAATTTCAAGAACAAATTTTGAATACACAATGAATTCCATCAGAAAGGTGGAAAATAGTTTAATATCACTATTAGTGATGAACATGCATACAATTACATATGTGCGTACGTAAAAGAGTATGATATGTTGCCAAGAATATATGACAAACTACATGTAGGCATATACATAATAATGTGTGCCCATATATATGTTTTGGATTTTCAGGTGCATGTATAATCAAGATGGTGTAAATGATATTCCTTTTCCCTAGCATCATATGTTCAGTGCTGTCACTATTTCATTTTACACAATCCCATAAATATACATGGTTAAGCACGGTACGCTCTTGTACTACAAAACAAGGATGAATATACCAGCTTGTATATGTCCCGACAATTCAAGTCCAGGCCGAGTACAAAGACTTATCACAATATATATGTATATAAAACTATGTATATGTATTATATATGTAGGTATCTAAATATATATAAGGTAAATACATGGACGTGACAACCAGAAGGTATACATACAAACTTATATGGCAAATGAATCACAACAATTTTTGGCAAGTTTCAGTTATGTACCATTTCATCAGCAACTAATCAATGTTTTAAACTGGCATACTAACTTACTCATATTAATGATAGCTCAGTATAAACTCCAAAATTATGGTATATTAATTCCATTTGCATATAGTTCCAAATTCACTAATCAACGTTTTAACAAATAATGGAATATAGTAAGTCATTTGATATATACCATGTTTATATCAAAACAAAATCTAAGAACATGGACTACTATAAAAAAATTCTAAAAAAATTATACTAATATGTTCCTTCAGAAACCAAACAAAACTAGAAACCAAACCAATTGTAAAATTTTTGTCATTCCAGGTTATAAGACTTTATCTATGTGAACATACAAACACTTCTAAGTCTAAACAGGTAACAATGAAACAAAGGCAACAGAAGTTCATGTGTATATATGTAGCCTGCGATGCATATATACAGATACCAAAGTGTATGTATATACACACATATACATCGGCCTCCACGCACATACACGATCACATTCCTACATTCGCAATGACCAATAAGAAAACAACCCACTAAATATATAATTTCAGTACTTATTGAAGTTAACTACTTGAAAATAAGAAAATCATGAGTCGAAACTCACCTTCGCAGTAGGGTCGGAGTTTAGTTGTCTTGGTTGGTGCACGTCACGAGGTAATGGTTGCGGGGTTCAAGTGGTGTGTGCCTCTACTGCTCTGTCTCCTTTTATTTCAAAATCCCAGGACTTTAATCGAAAAGGGAAAGGCAGACTTTGGGGTGCGTGACGATTTAGGACTCCGTGGAAAGGAAACGCAATGACTTAGATTGCGAACTAGGTGGGTGGCTTTAGTAGTGGTGAACTACTCCAATTTTGGAGCTTTGATTCTTTCTATTTATGGTAACTAAGGATTGACGAGTTGTTTTGGTGAAAGCAGTGGAAGGTGGTGGTGGCGATTCGGTGGCGAACCAATTTGGAAAAAACTGATCTTTGAATATGATTTAGGATTTATTCAGCTTCCATAAAAATAAAATGGCTTAGATTTTGTGTTGAAGGGATTAGAGATAGGGGCGTGATTTATAAAAGGGAAAATAAAGGGATAAGAATGATGTTTCATCATAGGTTATAGGGCAGCTGTGCATTTTCAATGATAGGTCGGCAAAGTTTTATTTGGTGTAGGTTATACTTAAATTTAATTTAATAATAAATTTTACCATGAATTACCTTGGAATGGTCTAATTCGTATCGCCGACAAAATCTCCAAATGCGACAAAAAATTATATATATCTCTTTGTTTTCGCATTCCGAATCCTATAAAAAAATCTGGTTGTAAACCGACTCCATCTATTTACAACGTTATTTTAAATTTTTAATATTTTGTCGGTTCACCAATCTAATTCCGTTTGTTCACCAATGACCCTGTTCGTTTCCAAATTGAAACGTTAAATTAAATTTCTTTATATATACAAATACACACATATCCACGCCAATTTTCCATATATTTCAATAAATAAAATTCTCCAATTTATTTAATGTCAATAACGTTTATTTTTACATCCAATCATTTATATTTTTTCCAATCGAATTCCAAATCCAATTCAAATATCCAACCAAATTCATTCAAATATTCAATTCAAATATTCAGTTCAAATATTTAATAAATATTTGATTCCTAACCATTCTGAATTTAATATTGAATTCAATTCAACTTAAAACAATATATTTGATTTTAACTCAAATATCAATATAAAATTGATTATTAATAGTTAATTCTTTAATTAACTCCATACTTCAGTTGTCAAAATTTCTAGGACGTTACAATCTCCCCCCTTTAAAAATTTTCGTCCCCGAAAAGGAGAGAATGTCGTGTGAAATTTTCCACAACTAATTTAAATATCGACATTTAAGTCATCGATCCTCCTGACTTATCCATCATATTCAATTAACTCGAAAAATCAAATTTCCTTTCAATATCAATCTCTTATTAAATTTCCTTTCAATATCAATCTCTTATTGGGCTTACTTGGGCTGAAATAGCCTTAATAAAAGCTATACCAAATTTCAAAAAAAAATCTCTTATTAAATTTAAAATCTCTGCATAAACCGGATTTATGCTTCTCAAATTATTCTATATTTCTTTATAAACCTCATATATCAACGTTTCCTTGTCCAACATTGCATTTTTCATTATATTCCAAATTTAACCAAATCTTCTTTTATTCAATCCATTAAATCTTTTCCAACACTCATTGAAGAGTGTAAATAACATTTCCTCTTCAAGTTACAAATTGTCAACTTAAAATTTTATAAAATCCGAAATCTTTTATAATTTTATACATAAAACGAAATTCGTACAAAAATATTTGTATTATTATTCCAGAGCTACTTCGGAATCCTCTTTCTTAATTTATTAAGTTAGATATATTTTAGTTTCAACATATTGATTTGAAAACATTTGATAACTCAAAATTTGACAAGTATATTGTCATCCTCACAGATGTTAGGCATACGCTGGCTAGGGACACGACTAAAATCTCCAAGTACTAAATATCCTTGCTTCAACCCCCAATGAAAATATTTTAAAAATTCTTTTTAAAGAAATGGATACAGAAAGTACCAATGTGATGTTGACTTGTTGATTGTTCATGAATCGCAGATACACAATGGTTTCGTCTGGATCCCCTAGAAAACATTTATATCCGTAGGAAATCACTTCCCTATGAATTTCGTCATGGACATATTAATGGAAGATATTTATGAATCAAAAGAAAATCTGAGGTCACTGAGCATTGGCTGCTCTATCTCAGAGTCACGAAAACAAATTATTGAATTACGAAAATAATCCAAGACATGAAGATCAATCAAGTCACAAAGACAAATCGCATCAAGGAGACAAATCAAGTCATGAAGACACAGTGCTGCATCAACCAGGTGGCTCCACATCACTAAGATATCTCAAACATCGCATGGCTCCACTCTAACTTTAGTAACTCTAGTGGTTACATCTCTTCCACTTGTCGATATGCCATGTGGACCGTAGGTATACAATGGTTATGCCTGCGTCCCCAAGGAAACATCCATACCTGTAAGCTTTCACAGCTCTGCGGATTACTCCCTTATCACGACTGTAGATCGTAGCAGACACAGTGGTTACGCTTGGTTCCACCAAGAAACATCTGTCCGTCGTAGGCCATCTACAGCCCTGCGAACGGTCGTGTTCTAGGAACTGACAACTCATGAGTTTTACGTCCGGGCAACCTACTACCACCAATAGCACATCTCAACTAAGCTCAAAATTCAAAGGAAAAGGAAGGTACTTTCCTTATTTTGACTTGAGTACATATAGTACTTTATTTCGTACTTCTCATATATCATACATCATATTTCCAACATCTCATTCTTATATAAATTCTATTATATAAGATTTTATCTCAAATCGATTGTCTTCCGGATCAATTGTCTCTGAACCTACTGTATTCTAATATATTTTTTCTCCTCCATATAAGTTTTGAAAACTTCTGCATCCAGTATCTAAAATCGAATATCCTCAAATTTCCATTCATATATCAAAATTTTAGTTTTGATCTCATAATCAATTCAAATATCTGGTATCCTTTCAAATTCATATTTATGAATCTATTGGTTCCAAACCAATTTTCTTCCAGTTTTCCAGTTACTCAAAATTTTCAATTATTCAATTCTTCACTTAATTAAAATTTTAATGCTCTCACCATCTAGGGATTTTCATTCTTATATATTTTTTACTTAATCCCCTCTCAGTTTGAACCTCTGACGTTCAAATGTTCTTTATTCGCTTGTATATAACTCGAATTAAATTCCCATATCAATTTCCAAAATTTAATTCTAGGTTTATACTCCGATTTCCAAATTCAATTATCAAATTCAAATCACTTAAACAAAGTTAAATTCGGGCCAAAACTCTATTAACTAATTACAAAGAAATTAATTAACTTCATTTGATAATTAAAAATCTAACTTTTATTTCAAAAATCACTTCATCTACTCCACTCGAGTTCATATTTAATTTATAACTCGAATCTAGATTTTTACTATTGGAAATACGGATTTTTATTCCCAAAAATCCCTTTATTTTATTTAATATACTGTTATGGTTTATAAAAGATTTTACAGTGAATTTTCTAAAATTTGATTTTGATATAACCCAAAATTTATAAAACGAAATCCAGATTTTTTCTTCCATTTGAAAACTATCATTTAATAGGCCCGAACGTTTCTTGCTTCATTGAATTCCGAGTTAGACAGGGTTCTGTATACTCGATTGAAGTTCAAAATGCCAAATTACGAACTACTACGTTGTGGCGAGTTCGTTTTAATTATATATAAACATTTAAAAACTTCATTTAGTAAATAAATTTCAATTCCACTTTCAATATTTTTAAAATAAACTCGTTATCTGAATCTCAACTTAACAATCCCGATTTCCCAAACTCGTCGATTATTTTATTCCATATTCGTACTCCATTTATTCAAACTCCAATTTTCTATATTCAATTCCAATTCACATGGAATTGGATTATTAAAATTCGATATAATCGATTCCAATTATAAATTCCTTCATGGGATAATCAATTATTTCCACATACTTCACCATTACAAACTAATATCCTCCCTTGATAATAGCGAAGTCATTTAAGTTGGGGTATTTTATTAACCTCTCAGACCTTGACTGACAACATTATTATCTTGAGACAGATAAGAGTTTGTAATACCAAAACTGTCATTCCTTATCATGAAAATACCTTTTCTATCTCATTTAAAAATACGATTTTTAAATGTCATTTCTTATATTTGGGAAAATCTATTTCCAATTTATTCAATGAAAATTTATTCATTTTATTTATAAAACATGGTTTATAAATCAACTTCCTTATTTTGTATCTTAAAACAAACTTCCAATTTAAACTCCATTTGAAACTAACTTCCAATTTATACAATGTGGAGACGATGGGGTTGGTCCATGGATTTTCTTTCCTTTTACCACATTTCGCTCAAAGCAAAGGGTTGAAGGGAGATAGTGCATCAAGCTATTCGCAAGGGCCAACTTGATCCTCTTCCCCAGGGATCCTAGGATAATAAATATCATTTGTAAAGTAACTTCCTTGTTTTATCATCTCAAACAAGGTTTCCATTCCAAAATTCATTTGAAAACAAAATCCTACTCTACGGAAAGTAAATTTCCTTTTTATTTTACATTCGAAGATATTTTAAATTTTAATTTATAAATGTATAAACATAGAATCTATTTCATATTTAATTCATATTATAGCTTCTAATTAATATAATTTCAATATTCCTTCTAAAAATGGTTTAGTTGTTTATTTTTATTTCAACACAGTCGAATTCGAAATTCATAAATCCTTATGGATTTATTTGAAATTGGTTTACATTCCGAACATCGGAAAAAATTTCACTCTAAATTATAAATCTCTTTTTAAATTCATACTTAAAAATTATCCACTGAAGTTTTTCCTTCTTTATTTATAAGCATCACTTATAAATTTCAATTTTGGTTTTAAATATTGAAACCAGTTTCTATTTCAAATTTCATTTGAAATCCAATTTCCACTTTGGAAAATAAATTTTCCTTTTTAAATTCGTACTTGAATTTGAAATTCAATATTATCAAATGATAATATTTCTTTCCTTTTGCAAACATCGTTATGAATTCATCTACTAGTTTTTATTATTAAAAACAACTTAATATTTCCCAATTCATTTGAAATTCCATTTTTATTTCACATATTAAATTTCCCTTTTTAAATCTAAAATCCCTTTTTAATATTTTTAAATATAAATATCTAGGGCCAGTGATATTCAAACATTCCAATAAATAAAGCATCAATTCAACTTCACACATCACACCAATATATATAGGTAAACATCAACAAATAAATTTGAGAAATCTAGTTGGACCCCTCCAACCTGTTTCCCTACATCCACAGATGTTAGTTAACATAAATAATACCAATGCTGCTTCAAGGCAGGATATCGCGGTATGAAGGTCATCCACTATATATATTATGGGGCGCATAGGGAAATCATCCGCTAATGGTATTGTGGGAAATATCCAATCACCAATACTATGTATATTTAACCACCAAGCCTAAATATAACTAATATATAGATATATAATAGACACAATAATATCAATGAAGCACAATGCATCTAGTTCAACCAACAATTACTTTAACTACTTAAAAATAATTGAAAACTGTAACTTTTGAGTGAGATTTACTCACCGAAATTTGCAGTTGGCAAATATCATGTTTATTTCCATATTGTCGTGGCTATGAAGCGTCTCGAGTGAATTTATTTGTACCTACGATTATTACTTATTTATCGATTAACCATTTATTTAATTAAATTAACTTAACACATAAATAAATTACACTATGCATATTTAAATTTCAAAATAAAATTTACCTTATTGCTATTGCAAACCACTCGATCAATTGTGAATCCATTCGACCATCACCGATCCGCTTCCATTGAAAATCAGCCTAAATTATGCTGCAAACCGCCCCTCAAAATGGAGTCACACCCATTGCATCATTTTAGCAAACACTACACCGTCAACACTAGCATCTTCTTTCCCTTTTTCCCCTCCTATTAACACCACCGACCAAAACTGTATCAACGCGGCCTCTAAATGACATACCAACATGATTATATCAATTTGCCAGAGATCATACTCCCGAATGTCACTAATCTATCTCAGTTCAGCTAACATGACTTCCTTGAATCAACGTCAGAAAACAAAAACTACATAAAAGCAATATTTAACTCCCTTTCAAACCAGCAGTCCTTACCTTAATAATAAAAAACTGATTTTTACCGGCAGCTCAATGGATTGAACGATGACTGGCCTCCTCCCCCTAATCACGTTGGCCACCTCACCATACTACTGGCACCAACATCGCACTTGTCAGTAGAACTCCACGCTAATCCATGTTTCACCCGATTCTTCCCCAATCCGCCACTGCTCATCGTTTGCCGAGCCTACGCTGGTGCCAAACTCCTGTCACCATCTCATAGCGATACCTAGTTCGAACTCGTATCGCCCCTTCCAAACACAATAGGTTCATTGATGCAACCCATAAGACTAGTGTTTCTGGTCTTGAGCTTCAGTCCTCACGATGAAATCGTGAATTCCATTTCGAATGTTGAGTCGTGCATCAGATCTGGTCGCGATTTATATATTCAATTTTTTTTCCTTATTTTTCGTGGATTTGATTTACTGGAAAAACCGAATGGATGAAAAGGGCTTTGAATGGCTTCGAATGCTACAGGTTTATTTATAGAAGTGAACTAGAGAACAACCATACGAGAAGCCATAAATTTCTTATTTCTTAAATATCGGAGGTGGAAGACACGTCGTATATGAATTAAAGGAGGAGCAGCGCATAGGTCTGCATTATTATAAGAAGAGAAGGTTGGCTTTGAACTTAGGTCGGCTGATATTATACATGGAAAGATTTTGATTTAGATTGGTTTTGATAAAATAACCAAAATATCTCGTGTCCCTTAACTCGAAAATCTCGACCCATAATTCAACTGTAACGACTGATGTTCCGAATGTTATTCGTTATCCTAAATTCAACGGAACGATTTCTGCAATTAAATTTAACTGTGCGGAAGGGATTATAATTTTAACTAACTGTAAAGACCCGCATTCTACGCATCGGAGGATCGTAAAATATTTATTTTATTTTCATATGAGGTCGTATAGTCGTGTAACTTTGGGGAACGACTATTGGGGTCATTTCTCATTTTCACGATTTATGCCGATTTTTAAATGACCGTTTTGCCCCTAGATGATCTTGTTTCAGCCATTACTTCTGATTGGCAAGGTGTTTTGACCTAAAACCCCTTCCATTGGATTCAGATGATGGTATGCATTTCCATAAAGTGGTCACGTTACCCAAACGGGCTCACCGTTTGGGAGATATGGCTGAAACAAGGTTTAAAAGGTGAAAAACTGCTTAAGTGGGCTAATTAGGGTAATTAGCAAATGGGCCCATAACGTATTTCGGGATTAGGGTTATGGGGAGGCTGAAATGAGTTAGGTTTTCATTTCGTTTTAGTTTTCTAGCCGCCATTTACCTCTTAGAAACCCTAACAATGGAATTTCATTCCAAATCACTTTCTATTTGAAGATTAAGCTAATTAGCATCAAACCAAGTCTAATTAACATCAAATTAGAGGCAAAGGCTGCTGTGTGCATTGGAATTCATTCCATTTAAAGAATCATTTCAGATCTGAGGTTGTATTTTGGCTAAGGTGAGTGATTTGCATTGTTTTTCACTAATTACGGCTAATTAGGGGTGATTAATGTTAATTAACGAAATTATACATTATTAAATTCTGGAAAAATGTTTAGAAATTATAAAATATTATTTTAGGCCTCTGTTAGGAATTTGAATTAACTTGGATATTTTTTGCTAATCCTGTCATTAGTTATTGTTAAACATGATTAAGGGGGAAAACATGGGTTTTGGGTATGTTTGATCCATTTTGACATGTTTTATTGTTGTTTTGGTGTTTATGGTTGATTATACATGTTGCTATGTCTGTTTGGAATGATTTGTGATTGCATATAAAAGTTAGATTGGTCAAAAACATCGTCGAATGGCGTAAACAACTCGCTGGACAAAGTGCAGGAAATATGCAGGGGACTGGATCGAATCGGATTCCCGAACCCCCACTCGTGGAGCATGCATCATGACCCGGAGTTGAAGACATGAACCAATCCGCCTCATCTCCCCACGAACTGCTCCTCCGAACTGCTGCACAATGAGATACCCCGAACCACTTGGAGATCCCGATCTGACCAGGAGCTCACGAACAGTTCACATCTGAAGCAGACCCGACCCGATGCGATGACCACGAACCCAGTAAGGCACCACGACCTGAACCAATCTAGAGAGGGTGCTACGAACCGAACCGCTTGATGGCCACGAACCAGAGCTGCTCACAAGCCGATGGAGGACCCGAGCCTAGATGATGACCACGAATCGGAGGAGAACAAAACCCCAGATGCAAAGGTAGTCCAAATAGGAAGTAGAACTCAGGATCCAGTTGGGAACCAATGAGTTAACTTCATGAGTTGGGCTTTGCTGCGGGACATGTGCTAAGGGGTTATCGACGTCCATAGCTACTATTCACCACCAAGACGGATGTTAGGCTACGGATCAGTGTAGTGGGGAAGTTATTACTCTGTGGGGCAGAGTGATCATAGCACGGCTATGAGCCAGTGTAGTGGAGTCGTCATGACTTCATGGGGACATAGCAAGGGACTAGTGGCTATGGATCAGTGCAGTGGAGCCATCATGACTCCATGGGGCAGAGTGATCATAGCAAAGGATTTAGGTGGTCAAAGCAGTGGATATTGTATGCTTTATGAACTGAGTGAGAGATGTGAGGATGGTTGCTATGCTTGATTGTTTGATATCACTATGACATGCACACCCCTCCCCCGTACCTTTACACCATATGTTAGTGTCACCTTAGAGTATTGTACATCATGTTGTGCTAACTCTTTGGTTGCAGGTCTAGGTTCAGGTATGGTTATGTATACATGTTATTGTTCTATTTCGCTGCTTATCGCTCATACCAGACTTTTGTATGACCCATAGTTTTATGTCTCTTCTTATTACTCTGGGTGCTCTTAAACGGCCAGATTAGAGACAGGTCAGGTGATTATGCACGAGTAGTTGTACCGGGGACGAGCAGGAGGCTTCCACGTATGATATATATATACACAACCTCCCTGTGTTGTTGCTGGTCACTACTTTGGGCATTAGTAGTGTACCTCTTTCTTTTGCTTTAGAGACAATATTTCAAAGTTGTAATAATGTTGGTTTGGATGATAAGCTGTATTTTGGATTTCCGCTTCTATGATGGTTTAGTTTTCAGCTTATGCATTGTCTCGCCTGTTTTATGTCAAAGATATGTTAATATTATATTTTATCTTGTGCGCTGTGAGACATTCTGTAGGTTCCTTGTTAGTTCAAATTCCTTTCTTTTCCTTTCTTTGGCGACCGTACCGTGCTAGTCGGGCATTGGCACAATGCACTTTCATTGGAAATGTCGGCTGGTGCGGGGCGGATCGTCACACTTGGTATCAGAGCTCCAGGTTGCGTAGTTAACCTAGGTAAAGGCACCAGGGAGAGATAGTATACGTATATGAGAGCGTGTAAATGTGATATTTTGGTTTTCAAAAACTATATATATATATACTATTAGTATATCTAAGGATGGAGTCTCACTGCACTGACACCACTGGAGAGATGGTTAATCGTTTTCTCCTCACAGATCGAACGATGAGCCGACATACGAGGGATACTGACAGAGGAGCTAATAATAGGAATGCTCCTGATATGAGGACGATGTTCACTGACTTTATGAGAGAGATGCTTAGGGATGTTCATAGGGCAGCTCCTAATGTTGCAAATGGTGGTGGTGCAGCGGTGCAGGCGACTAGGGCCGATTTCGCTAAGCTTTGCAAGGATTACACTAGTCTTAGCGGGAAGCTGTTCCACGGAACAGAATCGGCCACAGAAGTTCAGGATTGGCTTGATAGTTGTGAGCGTATCTCTGAGATCTGGGAATCGAAGATGCGATGAAGAGGAAGCTAGCATACCGTTAGCTGCAAGGACGGGCTATGAATTGGTGGAATGCTATTGAGGCAGCTACCCCTGAGGATCAAGTTACTTGGGATCAGTTTAAGGCCTGATTCAGTGATAAGTTTATCCCAGCTGCCCAGAAATCAGAATTGTTTAGGAAGTTCTTGGAGCTTAAGCAGAATGGTAGGGCAGTCTTGGAGTATATTGCTGAGTTCTATACTTTATCGAAGTATGGATTATCCCTCATTGACACTCCCAAGAAGAAGAATAAGAAGTTCATAATAGGCTTGGATCAGTACTTGGGGGAAAGTCTTATAAACCATATTGATGAGACTTTCGAATCGATTGTTGGCAAAGCACTGAGATCAGAGAGCCTTTATCCTAAGCCCAAGACTGAAGTTGTTGTTGCATCTACAGAGGGGCCAAAGCCGCAAGCAAGCAGTGGAGGCAAGAATAATTCTCAGAATAAAAGGAAGCAGAGTCAGACCAAGGATGGTCAAAAAAGAAAGATAAGAAAGATGTTGAATGCTTTAGCTGTGGCAAGAATGGCTACTATGCCAAAGAATGTCAAGCAAAGCCAGCGGACAGGAAGTGCTTCAACTGCGGCCAAGTGGGACATCAAAAGGATGTCCACAACCTCCTAAAGAGAAGCAGATTGTGAAAGCATATGCTATTAATGTTGTTCCTTCTTCGTCGAATTCCCCAACTGTGGCGGAGAATGGAAAGAATGTCGTCATTCAAGGTATGCATTCTATTTATGATGTTCTTGTTCGAGTACTGTTCGATACTGGGGCTTCTCGTTCCTTCATATCTAGTGACCTGGTAGATAGGTTGGGATTGGAACCCGAGATAGTCGATGAACCTTTAGCGGTGACGAACCCAATTGGTGGTTCGACTACCCTTAGTATGATTTGTCTAAATTTGGTCTTATCGAGTCATGTATGTATGTTTGCTTGTGATTTCTTTGTTTTGGGCTTTACTGGGTTTGGCATTATTTTGGGAGTTAATTGGCTCCAAAGGTATGCGGTGGTGGTAGACTGTGAGGGCTTTTTGGTGACAGTTAGAGCGGATGATGAGCAGAGGGTAGTGTTTGGTGGTCTACCTAGTGATGGGGGTAATGGCTAGTTTTCTAAATTCCCTCGACATCCCGCATGATGAGTTGTCAGATGTGCCCGTGGCTGGCCAGTATTCGGACGTCTTCGAGGAAGTGACCGGACTTCCACCACACCGAGAGATTGAGTTCCGTATTGATTTAGTGAAAGATGCCAGACCTATAGTGGTGCCACTTCGTCGTATGGTACCAAGGGAGCAGCGAGAGCTTGGGGTGCAAGTGAGCGATCTTTTGAAAAAGGGATTTATCCGAAAAATTGTCTCCGAATGGGGAGCACCAGTTGTGTTTGCTACCAAGGCAGATGGTTCCCTTGGATTGTGTGTGCACTACCGCGAGTTGAATAAGGTGACGAGGAAGAATAAGTACCCTCTACCGCCGATTGATGATTTGTTTGATCAGTTGAGTGGAGCGAGAGTGTTCTCCCAGTTGGATCTCGCGACAGGTTTTCATCAGCTCTGAGTAGTAGCTGAGAGTATTAGTAAAATGGCATTTTGGACGCCATCTGGATTGTATGAGTGGTTGGTCATGCCATTCAGGTTGACCAATGTCCCAGCATATTATGTGGACCTTATGAAAAGGGTGTTCAGAGATCTGCTGAATAAGTTTGTTCTTCTGTTCGTGGACGATATCCTTGTTTATTCGAGGACGGAGGAGGAACACAAGGAGCATTTGAGGATAGTGATGGAGGTTTTGAGAAAACACCAATTGAAAGCGAAATTTTCTAAGTGTCACTTCTACAGGAGGGAAATGAGATTCTTGGGCCATGTTGTTTCAGAGAATGGTATTGCCGTGGATTCTGCGAAGGTGGCTATGGTACAAGATTGGTCTACGCCCAAGAATGCAACAGACATAAGAAGTTTCTTGGGATTAGTTGGATATTATTGTAAGTTTATCCAAGACTTCTCCAAGAAAGCAGCATTGACTCAGTTGACCAAGAAGAATCAAGCTTTCATCTAGGACAAAAAGTGCGAGAATGCATTCAATAGCCTAAAGGAAAAGTTGACGTGTGCACCAGTGTTAGTCATTCCTAAAGGGAATGAACAGATGACAGTATACATGGATGCATGTGGTACCGGGCTAGGTGTTGTATTGATGCAAGGAGGTAGTGTTGTAGATTACGCTAGTCGGCAACTGAAACCGCATGAGAAAAGATATCCTACCCATGATTTGGAATTGGCAGTGATCGTATTCGTGTTGAAGATGTGAAGACATTATCTCTTAGGAGAAAGATTGGAGTTGTTTACTGATCATAAATCGTTAAAGTACCTCTTCTCTCAGAAAGTTCTAAATCTCTGATAGGAAAGATGGTTAGAATTCTTGGCTTCCTATGATTTCGATATCGCATAAACACCAGGAAAGGGCAAAGCGGTAGCTGATGCATCGAGTAGGAGACATGCCAGTTTAGGGGCTATGTTTCTTGAATGGAGGCTATTGGAGTATATCGCAGGGTACGATTTCAGACCAAAGTGCGAATTGGATCCAGGGATGTTAGCAAGTTTGACGATCAGACCCACTTTGATTGAACGAATCGGTTCCAGTCAGAGGAACGATCCTAACATATTGGAAATCATCTCCAAGTTAGAGATGGGTATCGACGAGGAGATGAACAAGTTTGGGCTTGATTGAAATGGATGGCTTAGAAAGAATGGGAGACTGGTTGTGCCCAATGTCAATGGATTGAGAAATGAAGTGCTTAGAGAATGTTATCACTCAAAACTGACTATACATCCCAGTGGTAACAAAATGTATCGAGACATGAAGCAGACCTACCACCGGGAACGGATGAAAAGAGAGGTTGGAAAGTTTATATCCAAATGCATGAATTGCCAGCTAGTTAAAGCAGAGCAAAAGAAGCCTAGTGGTTTGTTGCAACCATTAGAAATTCCAAAATGGAAATGGGAACAAGTCTCAATGGATTTCATTGATGGGTTACCAAGGACTAGATTATGCCAAGATAGCATTTGGGGGATTGTGGACCGATTGACCAAGAGTATGAAGTTTATATCCGTCAAGTCGAATAGAACTGCAGCTAAGTTAGCGGAACTGTATATGAAGTGGGTAGTGAAATTTCATGGAGTACCCAAAGGCATTGTAAGTGACCGAGATCCGTTGTTCACTAGTGGATTTTGGAAGAGCTTACAAGAGAATTTAGGATTAGAATTACATCTTAGTACTGCGTACCATCCTCAAACCGACGGTCAGACAGAGAGGGTGAATCGAGTATTAGAAGATCTCTTGAGAGCTTGCATATTAGATTTTGGTAGATCACGGGATGACCATTTGCATCTAGTGGAGTTCGCATATAATAATAGTTATCAATCGAGTATTGGTATGGCTCCATTTGAAGCTTTGTACGGAAGGCCGTGCAACTCACCATCATATTGGCTGGAAACCGGTGAGAAATTTGTGCTTGGGCCAGATGTAATAAGATAAACTTCAGGCAAGATCAAGGTTATCCAACAGTGAATGAAGGCTGCCCAAGATAGGCAGAAAAGTTATGCTGATAAGAGGAGAAGAGAATTAAAATTCTCCATTGGCGACTTGATGTTTGTCAAGATTTCTCCGCTAAAGAGCGTGATTTGATTTGCCAAAAGAGGCAAGTTAGCACCAAGATTTGTTAGTCCATTCCCAGTTCTCGAGCAAGTTGGGAATTTGGCATATAAATTTGAGTTACCAGACAAGATTGCGGGAGTTCATAATGTGTTTCATGTTTCCGAGTTAAGGAAGTTCATACACGACCCCGATATGACTATTTCACCGGATCATTTGGATGACATCGAATAGAACCCGAGGCGGTTAGGAACTGCAAGCCGGTCTGTATTATCGAGTACGATACGAAGCAACTTCTAAGGAAGCCGGTGAAACTGGTCAAGGTTCAGTGGGGCGAGAAAGAGAATGACTGTACTGGGAAAACAGAGGAGAGCATAAGGAAATCACATCCAGAACTCTTTTCCTGGTAAGATTTTAATAGTGATAGTTTCTTCCCTTATTAGTGAACTGCATGCTAGGGTAGGATTGTTGTGTATGTTTGGTTGATTGAGAATGACTGATAGGCATGCAGAACACCTATGTACGTTTTCGGTTAAGGAATTTCGAGGGCGAAATTTCATAAGGGGGTGAGAGTGTAATGACTCGCATTCTACGCATCGGAGGATCGTAGAATATTTATTTTATTTTCATATGAGGTTGTATAGTCGTGTAACTTTGGAGAACGGCTATTGGGGTCATTTCCTATGTTCACGATTTTTGCCAATTTTTAAATGACCGTTTTGCCCCTAGCTGATATTATTTCGGCCATAACTTTTGATTGGTAAGGAGTTTTGACCTGAAACCACTTCCATTGGATTCAAAGGATGGTTTGCATATCCGTACAGTGGTCACATTAGCCAAACGGACTCACCGTTTGGGAGATATGGCTGAAACAAGGTTTAAAGGGTGAAAAACTGCTTAAGTAGGTTGATTAGGGTAATTAGCAAATGGGCCCATAACCCATTTCGGGATTAGGGTTATGAGGAGGCTGAAATGAGTTAGGTTTTCATTCTATTTCAGTTTTCTAGTTGCCATTTACCTCTTAGAAACCCTAACAATGGCCTCCACCCTCTAATTTCATTCCAAATCACTTTCAAATTGAAGATTAAGCTAATTATCATCAAACCAAGTCTAATCAACATCAAATTAGAGGCAAAGGCTGTTGTGTGCATTGGAATTCGTGCCATTTAAAGAATCATTTCAGATCTGAGGTTATATTTTGGCTATGGTGAGTAATTTGCATTGTTTTTCACTAATTACGGCTAATTAGGGGTGATTAGTGTTAATTAACGAAATTATACATTATTAAATTCTGGAAAAATGTTTAGAAATTCTAAAATATTATTTTAGGCCTCTGTTAGGAATTTAAGTTAATTTGGAAATGTTTTGCTAATCATATCATCAGTTATTGTTAAACATGATTAAGGGGGAAAACATGGGTTTTGGGTATGTTTGATCCGTTTTGACATGTTATATTGTTGTTTTGGTGTTTATGGTTGATTATACATGTTGCTATGACTGTTTGGAATGATTTTTGATTGCATAGAAAAGTTAGATTGGTCGAAAACACCGTCCAATGACATAAACAGCTCGCTGGACAAAGTGCAGGAAATATGCAGGGGACCGGATCGGATTCCCCGAACCCCCACTCGTGAAGCATGCATCACGACCCGGAGATGAATACATGAACTGATACGCCTCATCTCCCCACGAACTGCTACGCCACGAGCTACCCCAAACCGTTTGGAGATTCTGACCCGACCAGGAGCTCACGAACAGTTCACATCTGAAGCCGACCCGACCCGATGCGATGACCACGAACCCAGTGAGGCACCACGACCCGAACTGATCTAGATAGGGTGATACGAACCGAACTGCTTGATGGCCATGAACCAGAGCTCCTCACGAACCGGAGGAGACCAAAACCCGAGATGCAAAGGTAGTCCAAATAGGAAGTAGAACTCGGGTTCCAGTTGGGAACCGACGAGTTAACTTCATGAGTTGGGCTTTGCTGTGGGACGTGTGCTAAGGGGTTATCGATGTTCATAGCTTTGATTCACCACCAAGACGGATGTTAGGCTACGGATTGGTGCAGTAGGGTAGTTATTACTCCATGGGCCAGAGTGATCATAGCATGGCTGTGAGCCAGTGCAGTGGAGTTGTCATGACTTTATGGGGGCAGAGTGGACATAGCAATGGACTAGTGGCTATGGATCAGTGCAGTGGAGCCATCATGACTCCATGGGGCAGAGTGATCATAGCAAAGGATTTGGGTGGTCAAAGTAGTGGATATCCTATGCTTTACGCATTGAGTGTGAGATGTGAGGATGGTTGCTATGCTTGATTATTTGATATCACTATGACATGCACGCCCCTCCCCCGTACCTTTACACCATATGTTAGTGTCACTTTAGAGTATTGTACATCATGTGTGCTAACACTTTGCTTGCAGGTCCAGGTATGGTTATGTATACCGGTTATTGTTCTGTTTCGCTGCTTATCGCTCATACCAGACTTTTGTCTGACCCAGAGTTTTATGTCTCTTCTTATTACTCTGGGTGCTCTTAAACGGGCAGACTAGAGACAGGTCAGGTGATTATGCACGAGCAGCTGTACCGGAGACGAGCATGAAGCTTCCACGTATGATATATATATAATCTTCCTGTGTTGTTGCTACTCACTACTTTAGGCATTAGTAGTGTACCTCTTTCTTTTGCTTTAGAGACAGTACTTCAAGTTGTAATAATGTTGGTTTGGATGATAAGCTGTATTTTGGATTTCCGTTGTATGATGGTTTAGTTTTCAGCTTATGCACTGTCTCGCCTGTTTTATGTCGAAGTTATGTTATTATTATATTTTATCCCATGCGTTGTGAGACATTCTATAGGTTCCTTGTTAGTTCAAATTCCTTTCTTTGGCGAAAATCCCGTGCTAGTCGGGCATTGGCACAGCGCGCTTTCATTGGAAATGTCGGCTGGTGCGGGGCGGACCGTCACACTAACAATTTAAATTCAATTCAATTTAAAATATAAATTGATTTCAGACAATTAAATTCATTGATAATAAATTATTATTATCGAATAGAATTTATATTAATCGACTGAATTGTTTTTATTTAGTTTTGACTGCGAATTCAATTATTCTATTCTCTGTATTATGATAATTTGATATATTCGATATTAACTTGTATATCGATCATTAAATCGATAAATTCCATATTAAAATTCATTTACTATTTCAAATCAATATTTTAAATAAATTTAAATATTCAAAATATATAGACTAAAATCCAGGACGTTACATTCCTTCCCCCTTAAAAGAATTTCGTCCCCGGAATTATTAGGCAGAAGAAATGCTATAGACCTGTTAACTTTTCAAAAGCCCACTTGGTTATAACTCAGTATTCCATATTCTATAACTCAAATCCCATTCAGCTTTAAGTTTTCATGGAAACATTCAATTTCCTATTTTCCATTCAAAAGCTTTCAAATTGAATTAAGTTTGAAAATCATCTCTTATATCTTTCCAAAAAAATTCAAAACTGAAAATTTTTCTAACTCCCTAAATGTTGGAAAAATTTTGGCAGAGTTTTCCCTGTACGGAGGAGCTTTTGCAGTATACCAAAAGAGACGAAAAGTATATATCGACTCATATGGTCGAAAAATAGTTCATATATCCTAATTTGATAATTTTACGTAGGCGTACCTTATATAAGCGTTTATTAAGCGCGCTTGCTTAGCATATAAGAAATCTGCATGTCCAAAATCAAGTTAGGTAGCTCCATGTACCTGTACTTACTCAATTTAAACTCATCAGTCTTATGAGATTTCAATAACTTTCATTCCTTTAAATGGTTAACACACAGATTCATTCCAAACAAGTCATACCAATTATATTTAGCATGTATATGCTAATACAAGTTCCAATATTGAGTATATACGTCATTTTATTCATATCATTCACCAAATACTCATATTCATTTCATTTGAATGGTTTAAAATCAATATATTCACATTCAATTCATTTGTATTCAAATTGATTCAAACCAATTTTAGTTATTTTGATTACAATAAATGAAATTTTTCCTACTCATCTTTGGTATTAATAGAATAACCACTTATTTTTCTTGTCAACTTTAATTGATTCCAAATCAATTTATCCATTTCAATTTACTTTCATGAATTCAATTATATTTAACTTGCATAAGTAAAAATTTAAATTCCAGAATTCTAATATCCGGATTTTTATTTCAAATCCTTTTGAAATCATATAAATATGTATACATATTTATAACCACCTTAAATTCAAAACATTTTAATTTTCAAACTAACTTGTTTTGAAATAAATTCTCATCATAAATTTTACTACGGTAGCAATCCATCACTTAGAAACTCGAAAATGAACATCCATGATGTTCGGATCATCATCAGAGTTATTTTCCAACTACTAAAGTGAGTTCAGTGCTTTATTACTTTCAAAATCCATTAAAAATGATTTTATTTAAAAATCTTCCCAAAATAAGGCTATATTATTTTAATATACTTCAAAAAAACATTTTCCAAATTTTCAGGATTTAACTTCCAATTCTAGTTTGAATCCAATTCAGTTTTATCTCATTTGTATATATTATTCATATACAACTTCTATTTGGTTATCTATAATCATTTCAATTTTATAATCACCTTATAGCAACCAACTCATCCATATATAAATAAATTTCAGGAAATTGTTCACTTTTATATCAAAATATAATTTTGGTTAAAATTATTTCATTCACCCACTTTAAAAAAATATTATGTCGAACTATTCTGTTTAAGTGTTTATAAACTTCTATCGACGTCGTGGCGTCCCACGATTCGACCAGAATTAATAAACCACTCAACATACAAGCCAACACAATATAAACAATTTTATATCAACTTACAAATACGCTCTCTCATATATATACACTCAACTCATTTTAGGGTACTACTGACCCTATCTTTAATGAGTAAGCCCCCACCAAAGCCTAGGTGCATGTTCAACCTAAGCTCTAATACCAACTGTGATGGCCCGAAAATCCATACTATCTGAGCTGACTAACACAACCCACGTCCAACTCAAATAATATGAAATACGAGTCACTAGGGTAAAAGAAATAAAATAGATAGGGGAAGAACAGATATAACAATACAAAATCTCACAGCGGAGCAAATAAAGTATAATATATAACATAATCTTTGAAATACAAATCTGAATTCGTACATATATACCATATCAGAGTACAACACATATGTATATATCATAGCGGAAATTAACTCTAAATAATTAACAGTGAAGCCTCCTGCTTCAAGCTCCTCCATGTGTATCTGTAAAATCCTGAAACACTTGACTTCCCTACAAATTTGGGCACCTAAGAGTTTAGGGAAAAACAAACAAAATAAACTCTGGGCCAGTCATGGGACTAGTGTGAGTATACTCCAATCATATTGTTTAACTTTGAAAATCCTTTAAAAGAAAAAGGATAATAGTAAGACCAGCCCACACATAAACATGGGCGGTTTTTACCTTACTATAACCCAAAACATTTTTCATATCAAAATCCAGTGATATTATAATAGTATCTAATCAAATAAATAACCAAATAGCAGAACGCTTACATATCATGCTCTACATACACAGTATAAAATCAAAAACTGCAGGGCGCTTATTGGAGATTGGATTCCAACTATGACAAGGTATGGGACTACCTTCTGATCAGTGTAATCTAGAGGGGATACACTGGGGTTCAACAAGAACATCTTGCAACCCGACCACACATGACTGACCACTCATTTAGCTTGAGTGTATCGAATATATTGTCACCCCGTTATGGTTTTAAGGCCCACCGTACATCCGCGGATATACAGAAAATGAAAGAAGAACAAATATGAATTTTCTCTAGACCAGTGAAAATATACCCTGCTTGGGAATGACCTACCTAGCCATGCTGCCTGCCCGATTTTTGTCATTTCTTGGTTGATGAGGCTTGAGGTCGCGTTTAACTTTCCAGAACATCTGGCCACCATTCACTTTGAATGCCACATCATCAAATCCGTTAATCACTAATTTGATTTATACAAATACACTCTAGGTGTTAGAATAAAGAGAAGTTGCCTTCTCCCCATCAACTTGGTATATTCGTAAAAACCAGTAGGCGTGATCATTGGAAATACTCTGTCAGACATTCATCCATATTCGTTCGTTCTGGGACTAAATGAAAACCAAAGGCACTATTCAATTAATCCATCTTAGTCAATTTCTACGAAGGATTAACGGAACAGCCCTTGTACTTTACTCCTTCTTCAATTATTTTCAGCATATCTAATTCGCAACGCCTATGCCTATACGGAGGGGTTTTTGGATAAAATCCAACCAGTCTCTCTCTATTGACAACGATGGTCAAAACTCTTTGATAGCCGGTGATTTAACTATCAGAGGAAAACAAACATCCATCAACAATCACTGGCCCTTTTCTATTTTTCATTTATACGTTCATTTCCTTACCGAATTATATATATATATTGATTTCTAGCTGTCAAAAATGCTTAAAAATATTCGATCTTCTTAAATTTTCGGAAAATTTCACCAGCACCTCCTTTGTACGAGTCACTCGATACCACTACAAAATGCCTCTCTAGGCCCTTTCCATTCAAAAAGAAAATCAAAAAGCCAAGCGGCTTGCCCAATAGGCTCATAAAATCTCATATGGAAATTGAAACTTGTACCTTTTTGTTGGGCACTTAAATTAGAATCTTCATACTCTCTTCATGATCTTCATCCCATACCTGTCTACCATATATTCATCTAATTCCAATTCAATTCGACTTTGAGATTTCAATCACATTCACTTTACCATTTATTACCAATTTACCCTTTTTACTTAATCCCCTCACAGTTTGGACCTTTGACGTTCAAATGTTCTTTATTTGCTTATATATAACTCGAATTAAATTCCCATATCAATTTCCAAAATTTAATTCAAGGTTATACTTGAATTTCCAAATTCAATTATACAACTCAAATCACTTTAACAAAGTTAAATTCGGGCCAAACCACTATTAACTAATTTCAAAGAAATTAGTTAACTTCATTCGATAATTAAATTTTTGACTTTTGTTTCAAAAATCACTTCATCTACTCCACTCGACTTCATATTTAATTTATAACTCGAATCTGGATTTTTACTATTGGAAATACGGATTTTTATTCCCCAAAATCCCTTTATTTTATTCAATAAACTGTTATGGTTTATAAACGAGTTTACAACGACTTTCAAAAATTCGATTTTGATATAACCTAAAATTTATAAAACGAAATCCAGATTTTTCTCTTTCGTTTGAAAACTATCATTTAATAAGCCCAAACGTTTCTTGTTTCATTGAATTCGGAGTTAGACAGAGTTCTATACACTCGATTGAAGTTCAAAATGCCAAATCACGAACTACCACGCTATGGCGAGTTTGTTTTAACTAAATTAAATATAAACGTTTAAAAACTTCGTTTAGTAAATAAATTTCAATTCCACTTTCAATATTTTTAAAATAAACTCGTTATCTGAATCTCAACTTTACAATCCCGATTCCCAAACTCATCGATTATTTTATTCCATATTCATACTCCATTATAAATTTATTCAAACTCCAATTTTCTATATCCAATTCCAATTCACATGGAATTAGATTATTAAAATTCGAAATAATCGATTCCAATTATAAATTCCTTTACGGGAATAATCAATTATTTCAACATACTTCACCGATACAAACTAATATCCTCCCTTGATAATAGAGAAGTCATTCAAGTTGGGGTATTTTATTTACCTCTCAGACCTTGACCGACAACATTCTTATCTTGAGATAGATAAGAGTTTATAATACCAAAACTGTCATTTCTTATCATAAAAATCCCTTTTTCTACCTCATTTAAAAATACAATTTTTAAATGTCATTTCTTATATTTGGGAAAATCTATTTCCAATTTATCCAATGAAAATTTATTCATTTTATTTATAAAACATGGTTAATAAATTAACTTCCTTATTTTGTGTCTTAAAACAAACTTCAAATTTAAACTCCATTTGAAACTAACTTCCAATTTATCTAACAATAATGAATATCGTTTGTAAAGTAACTTCCTTTGTTTTATGATTTCAAACAAGGTTTCCATTCCAAAATTCATTTAAAAACCAAATCCTACTCTGCGGAAAATAAATTTCCCTTTTTATTTTACATACATAGATATTTAAAATTTAACTTATAAATGTATAAACATAGAATCTATTTCATATTTAATTTAGATTATAGCTTCTAATTAATATAATTTCAATATTCCTTCTGAAAATGATTTATTTATTTTTATTTTTATTTTTATTTTGACATAGTCATATTCGAAATTCATAAATCCTTATGAATTTATTTGAAATCGGTTTACATTCCGAACATCGGAATAAATTTCACCATTTCTTTTTGAAACGATCCAAATTATAAATCTCTTTTTAAATTCATACTTATAAATTATCCACTGAAATTTTTTCCTTTTTTATTTATAAACATCACTTATAAATTTCACTTTTGGTTTTAAATATTGAAACCAGTTTCTATTTAAAATTTCATTTGAAATCCAATTTCCACTTTGGAAAATAATTTTTCCTTTTTAAATTCATACTTGAATTTAAAATTCAATATTATCAAATGATAATATTTCTTTCCATTTACAAACATCGTTATGAATTCAGCTACTTATTTTTATTATTAAAAATAAGTTAATATTTCCCAGTTCATTCGAAATTCCATTTTTATTTCAAAAATTAAATTTCCCTTTTTAAATATAAAATCCCATTTTAATATTTTTAAATATAAATAACTAGGGCCATTGATATTCAAACATTCCAATAAATAAAGCATCAATTCAACTTCACACATCACACCAACATAAATAGGTAAGCATCAATAAATAAATTTGAGGAATCCAGTTGGATCCTACCAACCTGTTTCCCAGCATCCACAGATGCTAGTTAATAATACCAATCCTGCTTCAAGGTAGGATATCGTGGTATAGAGGTCATCCACTATATATATTGTGGGAAGCATAGGGAAATCATCCGCTGATGGTACTACGGGCATCCACTAATGGTATTGCGGGAAATATCCAATCACAAATACTATATATATATATATATATATTCAACCACCAAGCCTAAATATAACTAATATATAGATATATAATAGCCACAATAATACCAATGAACCATAATGCATCCAATTCAACCGACAATTATTTTAACTACTTAAAAATAATTGAAAAATGTAACTTCTGAGTGAGACTTACTCACCGAAATTTGCAGTTGTCAAATATCCTTTTTATTTCCATATTGTTTGGCTATGAAGCATCTCGAGTGAATTTATTTGTACCTACGATTATTATTTATTTATCGATTAACCATTTATTTAATTAAATTAACTTAACACATAAATAAATTACTCTATGCATATTTAAATTTCAAAATAACATTTACCTTATTGCTACTGCAAACCACTCGATCAATTATGAATCCATTCGACCATCATCGATCCGCTTCCATTGAAAACCAGCCCAAATTATGCCGCAAACTGCCCTTAAAAACTGAGTCACACCCACTGCGGCATTTTAGCGAACACTACACGGTTAACACTACCATCTTGTTTCCCCTTTTTTTTCTCCTACTAACACCACCGACCAAAACTGTATCAAGGCAGCCTCCAAATGACAGACCAAACTCTGGTCATTCTTATATCCATTCGCCAAAGATCATAGTCCCAAATGTCACTAATCTATCTCAGTTCAGCTAACATGAGCAGAAAACACAAACTCCACAAAAGCAAGATTTAACTCCCTTTCAAACTAGCAGTCCCTCCCTTAATAATCAAAAACTGATTTTTACCTACAGCTTATTGGATTGAACGATGACTGTCCTCCTCCACCTAATCACATTAGCCACCTCACCATACTACTGGCACCAACATCGCACTTGTCAGTAGAACTCCACGCTAATCCATGTTTCACCCAATTCTTCCCCAGTCCGCCACTGCTCATCGTTTATCGAGCCTACACTGGCGCCAAACTCCTGTCACCATCTCATAGCGATACCCAGTTCGAACTTGTATCGCCCTTTCCAAACAACACAGATTCATTAATGCAACCCATAAGACTAGCATTTACGGTCTTGAGCTTCAGTCCTCATGATGGAATCGCGAATCCCATTTCGAGTGTTGAGTCGTGCTTCAGATGTGGTCGCGATTTGTATATTCGATTTTTTTTCTTTTTTTCGTGGATTTGATTTACTGGGAAAACCGAATTAAAGAAAAGGGCTTTGAATGGCTTCGAAGGATATAGGTTTATTTATAGAAGTGAACTGGAGAAAAGCCATACGAAAAGCCATAAATATCTTGTTTCTTAAATATCGGAGGTGGAAGACACATCGTACAGGAATTAAAGGAGGAGCAGCGTATAGGACTGCTTTATTAAAAGAAGAGGAGGTCGGCTTTGAACTTAGGTCAGCTGATATTATACATGAAAAGATTTTGATTTACATTGGTTTTAATAAAATAACCAAAATATCTCGTGTCCCTTAACTCAAAATCCCGACCCGTTATTCAACTGTAACGACTGATGTTCTCAATGTTATTCATTATCCTAAATTCAACAGAATGATTTCCGCAATTAAATTTAACTGTACAAAAGGGATTACAATTTAAATTAATGATTTAAATTAAATTCGATTTAAAATATAAATTAATTTCAAACAATTAAATCCATTGATAATAAATTATTATTATCGTTCTAATTCAAATAGAATTTATATTAATCGACTGATTTGTTTTGATTCAGTTTTGACTACGAATTCAATTATTCTGTTCTTTGTATTACGATAACTTGATATATTCGATATTAACTTGTATATCGATTATTAAATCGATAAATTCCATATTAAAATTCATTTACTATTTCAAATCAATATTTAAAATAAATAGAATAAAATCCGGGACGTTACACATATCTCTTGCACACTTTGGTATTAACAAAGAGATTTCCAAACAAAATTCTCTTTCTCTTCTTGAGGAGAAGATTCACTTATGTTTCTCATGGCCATCCGAGATTGCAGATTAAGTAGAGTGTTTACATTCTTCCTGAGATTTCTTTGACTATCCGCTATTTTTGGTTGAGTCTATATGCCATTTTATCAAACTCTTCTATGATTAATACATCCTGCCATGCAAAGGATCTTGGTATAACCCGTTGATTGTTTACTTCAGCATAGTGAGCATTCCCTTCATCAGCTACAACTATTGCTCTTAACAATCTTCCTGATTCTCCAAGCATCCTAGGTGCCATTAATTCCTACCAGTAAGCTTTCAAAAAATTTAAGTAATCTTTTAGGATCTAACTTCTGGATATGTCTTATCCAAAGTTCATTGCTACATCTAAGCTAGTACGATTCCAAGTGAAAATTACAACGTAAAAAATGGATCAACACGCAAATAAAAGTTGTAGGGAATCCATATGTCCTAGATTTAGCAGGTAATAACAAAAACAACAAAATAATGCTAAGAGACATTAGATTTGTATAGTGGTTCGACAATCTCATAAACAACTTGCTTCCTCGATCCTAATACATCAATGTATTCATGTACCGCAAAACCAAGTGCTGGAGAAGCGAATTGTTTGTGGTAAGAAAGAAAAGGGTAAAAAGGTAGAAAGCTCAGAATCTTGTACAACGGAAAAATGTATGTATATTCATCATATAGAATCATTGCAGCGGAAACATTAATCATATTTATCAGGATGAAATTATATCAGCCTAGATAGTTATAGAACTTTTCCTCACAATTGCTAAAATAAACTAAGAAAAAATGATTATCTTCAAATTATTCATCTCCAAGCTTCATCCAATTGATCCAAGTAAAACCTGGGCTACTAGGCTTTCAGGAGAAAATAGGGGAACCCTGAGTTTAAGAGAAAAATTACTTTGGGTTACTAATGGGACTAGAGTGAGAAACTTAAATTCACCATTTGAGAATAGAAGGTATCCCATAAGACCACGACTATACATAAATATGTTACGGTTTTAACCTTATGGTAATTAAATCTTTTTACGTCGAAATTGTCTGGTATTATTTTTAATGACTTGCGAGATAAAACCCATTAAATAAATAATATAAATAGCGAAAGTGCTACCATTATTGAATTCTGCATCCCAAATGGGTTTCTACAATAGACTACGCAAGCACTTAAGTAAATGGATTTCATACGATGGCAAGGTAAGAGACTACCTTTCTATACAATACACCTCTAGATGGGATATACCGATGATTGCTCTGATCTGTCCAACAGGCAAAGCCAAAATAGTTATGCAGACCTTTTCCTCAAGAGGTGCACCGCACAAATGCTTCATCACCACGGTCATAACCGACCTATCACCCCAGATACTCGCATTCTCCACTTCTCGACATATAATGAAAATCTGTAAGGGTAATGAATGTGTCTTAATAGGTGCTACCCAACTTGACCTAATTGCGTGCCCTGTTTTTGCCAATAACAGTGGTTGAGGCTTAGAGGTCCATGATTACCATTTATTCTTCACTTTTAATGCCACGTTTACACACTGCCAATTCCCACTTAAGCACAGCCTCTAAGCTCGTACATCTCAGAGAAGGGTGTTAGGCTAAGAGAAGTTTCCATCTCTTCCACCAAATAGATGTACATTCATGGAGAGCAATATATGCATATTAAAGATGCAACGTCAGACATTCACCCATACAAGTCGTCACAGGTTTGGACAAACCGACGACATCGAAAATCTAATGCAAATCGATGCATTTCTGTAACATACAAAAAAATCCCTTGATGGTTAGGGACATCAACCCTTCATTCAATCTTCATTACTTCGAAACTTTTGAATAATCTGAAGTGGTTTCATATAGGAATCAATCAAATATAATCTCGGGCAGGAATCAATCAAATCTAATCCCGTGCTCCTCGAATCAATTATCGCAATAATCTATTTAAGTAGTTTTTAGAGTTCTTCGGTTCTTTGTTTATTACTTTATATAAACATCTTTTAAGGATGAATAACTTCACATACTATTCGGGGATATATATATATATATATAATCAGTAGACCTCATTTATTAAGTCATTTGGATGGTAAATCTATTTTAGTTTAATAGATCCGAAGAAATCACATTTTTCTTACTCGATATCAATTTTAGTGTTCGCACCTGACTATTCATTGAATAATAGTGCAAATATGTAACATCCCACCTCTGCTAGGGTCACTCACAAAGGGAATTGTGAAAACCCGTAACTTCCCCGTAAAGGAAAGCGTCGGATATTTCGAGAACACGACAAAATAGAACGCATACAGAAGAACATTTCATTGTATATTACAACAATGCATCAGATTACAAGAATATACAGAGTATTAATGAATAAAAATTACACAGAAATATCAGAGATTTAAATTACATTTAAATACATAGCAGCGGAAAATAATACAATACACAACTAGAAGCAGGTATACGGATACAAAGCTTTCCGGATATCGTTCCAGCTGTAAACCAGGATCCTGTGAATATAAATCTGCAAAACCAAAACTACTAGCTGCCCATGTCAAAATAGGGGCACCCAGAGTTTAGGTTAAAACAATAAACTCCAGGTCAGTCATGGGACTGGTGTGAGAACTAAAACAGTTATAATTCTTTATTTTAAAGTTCGGTAAATCAAGGGACCACGCCGTATAACACGGAACGGGTTTCCTCCCAAGAATACCAGTGCATAAAACAACAGCGCAATGCTAAATAAAGAAAAATGAAGCTGTTATAAGACCCAGGTCCTATCACACAATGCAACGCAAGCCGGGGGATAGGGTTTTCCCTTATAACAGCCAAAGAATGCTTGATACGTTTAAAAACAAATCATTTGATACTATTATAAGTGCATAGTGTATAAAACAACTTCAAATCATAAGTATCAATTATAGGCGGCATGAGCGCCCCATCCCACTATGTCACCATACTAGTTCTACAATTAAAACCGCAAATGTCACGTATTTGGAAATTGGATTTCCGTCTATGAACCGAGGCAAAAGATAGTCCTCAACCGATTCGAGACAATCTAGCCCATGTCTCCGGAGCAGCCGCAACTGCCCTTTGGATCGTCAAGGCCGGTCCACCGATGTGGATTATAGTGCCTGAACAATACGTTTCTCCGCCCTTTGGGGCGTAAATGAGCCAACTAAATGACTCCATCGGTTCGAGAACGACCGATCAATCCGAGGCGCCTCGCAACAGCAACAACCACATAAGTCAAACTCGTCAGGGCATGTAAAACCACTGACGCCACTTCTAGCTAGAAAGAAACGCAAGTCCTCCCTGATGTCCCCTCCCGTTTTTGGTTCAAACCGGGTGTGAAACTCGCGAAGCAAACGTTACACAAAGCTATGCCACAAAGGCCGTGCTTTGATCATCACCACAAGACTTTGCTTTTCAACAGAAGCCTCGATCAATTGCCACTTAGGCATGCCACACAGGCAATTCACTCCATGCGTTTGATATCCATCAATATATAACCCCTGAGTCGTACGTCTCAGAGAAGGGCGTTAAGCAAGAGAATAAATTCTCCGCCGCCAAACAGATATATATTTAATAGAAATCAATCACACAGACTAAAATCCAATGTCAGACACACAGTCCATTTACAAGTTCGTTCTGGGTCTGAACGAAACCGGAGGCACCTAGTACCCCGCATATCCATCGATCTCCAAGTACGTCTGGACGATCACTAACTGTTTCCATCTTCTTGGGTGTACAGCCCAATCAAGATCATCAGTAATCACCCAAACGACGTGAAGACTTCCGGTCTTCGACCATCGTCTTCATTTTCGACTTATCGTCGTATCAGTTATTCAGAATGGGATAAACCCGGTCTTTCCGAATAACTCGCGTATATTTTAAATAAGTGTTACACAAACACAACATACGCCTCATTCCAATTCATTAGTCACTAACCGTAAATTAATCAAGAGAATAATTCCCCAAATATTAACCCCGAAGGCCGAAACCAACATCAGATCAATATTCAGAAAACCATTCTACTTGGCTAACTGACAGTTAGTTTCTAAATTTCACATTCATAGGGAAAGGTTCCCATTAATTTTATCCAAGATAAATTCCTTGAATTTATTCTTTATTCTATTTTTGAATCTCAATTCAAACTAGTCGGGATTAACGAACCTTACCGAAGTAATCATTTGTTTTAATTTCCCAATCCCAACCTATTCATCCCATGAAGTAAAACTGGTAATACTTCATATCTAACACCACAGTGTTATCGGTAAATTCAATTACCATTTCACGTTCAAATCTAATTAAAGATTTAACTATCGCCTGGAGCAAAACTGGTGATACTCCATTTTCGATCATTTCAATCTAATTAAAGATTCATTAAAACTCCACTTAGTTTTAATCTTCGACTGGGTTAAAGAATCAGTGTCATTTAAAACACGGTTCACGATAAACCCAAAATCACATTCCATTAATTATCGGGTTAAAGAACAAGTGTTATTTAAAAACACTGTTCACGATAAACCCAAAAATCAATATCAATTCAATTCCAATTAAACATTATTTAATTGGTACACTTCATTAAATCTAAATAAAAAGATTTAATCTTTTCTCATCTGGGTTCAAGAACAGTGTTAGTGAAGACACCATTCACGACCAACCCAAATCACATTTGATATTCAATATAAGGCTCTGAATAGAAAATATATCGGCTTATATTCAATATCAAATCCTACGATTAACAAATGTCGTATTGGAAATAACGATATAAATATATATCTTTCAAATTTCCATAACAACATCTGTATATTCACGAATTCCAACATCGAAATATTCCGAAGATAATTTCGATTCAAATCCACTCCAATGCAATCATTGGAAATTCTGGTTATTTTTAAAACCCTTTTCAAATTCAATTTATTTATTTAAAAATAAATAGAATTATAGTTCTAGTTCAAAACTAGTTCATTTCGATAAAAATCTATTTTTATCTTTTCAAATATGGGATTTTTCATCCCAGTTCTTTCTAAATCATTTCTTATGATTTTACACAAATTATTACTATTTTAAATAATTTTATCAAGGCCCGTACAGTCGATTTCCATCAATGGCCATCGAACTGCACTTACAGCGACCTTTTTCGAATTTGATTTGGACGTATCTCCAAATCCAACCATTAGATTTCAAATTTCTAACATTCGTTAGAAAGCTCTTTTCGATACGAACCCAACGGTTCCTGTTTTAGGAGAATCCGATGGTCGGATCTCCCGTAATGTCCGTTTGAAATAAATGGTCGAAATTTATAAACTGTCGCGGCGCGGCGCGTTCTATTCAGGCCATTATATTATATATATAATATATATAATATATATTTCGTCGATTTCTATTTAAAACGAATTATATAAATAGTTTTAAATTCGTTTCAAAAGCAATTTCAACTTCCATTTCAATTCAAATCAAAATTGAATTCTTCTTTATAAATTCGTTTTAAAATTCATTTCTATTCAATTCAAATTTCAATTCAATTTGAATTCATTTCCATTTGCTTTCAATTCAATTCGAATTCGTTTTCAATTCAACTCGAATTCGTTTTCAATTCAATTCATTTCGAAATCGTTATATATTCCATTCATTTCGAAATCATTATATATTCAATTCATTTCGAAATCGTTATATATTCAATTCATTTCGAAATCGTTATATATTCAATTCATTTCGAAATCGTTATATATTCCATTCATTTCGAAATCGTTATATATTCAATTCATTTCGAAATCGTTATATATTCAATTCATTTCGAAATCGTTATATATTCAATTCATTTCGAAATCGTTATATATTCAATTCATTTCGAAATCGTTATATATTCAATTCATTTCGAAATCGTTATATATTCAATTCATTTCGAAATCGTTATATATTCAATTCATTTCGAAATCGTTATATATTCAATTCATTTCGAAATCGATATATATTCAATTCATTTCGAAATCGTTATATATTCAATTCATTTCGAAATCGTTATATATTCAATTCATTTCGAAATCGTTATATATTCAATTCATTTCGAAATCGTTATATATTCAATTCATTTCGAAATCGTTATATATTCAATTCATTTCGAAATCGTTATATATTCAATTCATTTCGAAATCGTTATATATTCAATTCATTTCGAAATCGTTATATATTCAATTCATTTCGAAATCGTTATATATTCAATTCATTTCGAAATCGTTATATATTCAATTCATTTCGAAATCAAATAAAATCGATATAAATATCGTTCACGTCAAAATGGCGTCAATCTAATCAACACGGCTTCATAAATTTCTATTTTCAAATATTCTATTTCAAATATTTCTTTTTCAAAATAGTTGTTATTATCAAAATATTTCGTTCAACACATGACCAATCTCAATGGATGAGTACTGTCAACACATGAACCTTTATTTTATATTGATAAAGATGTAAATTTTATTACTAAAATATTTCGTTCAACAAATGACCAATCTCAATGGATGAGTACTGTCAACACATGAACTTTTATTTTATAATATTCTTTATTTTCCAAATTGGAATGAGGCCCAATCAATTACCATATAAAGTTAATTATATGGATTTTCGTGCACTACACACATATGATAGCATTGAAAAATAATCAACCATCAACCACAGTGCACTACACTGTATAAGCATCAAATATAGATATCTAACGCTTATAACAGCCTGTCAATCAATCGATCGACATATTTAATCAATCAGGATGAGTGAACTTCAAATTTCATCCCAACACCCGTGTGGGGTTTCAAACAATCAAACGCATATTTTATTTGTGCAGTTGGGCGATGTGTAAAATTTATCGTCCCAATCAATGTCCTTCAAATAGGTGTACATAAACAAACCGTCTGGTTTGTAAATGAATATTTATTTATTCACATTCACGTTAAAAATTATATTTTTAACGATAAAACATTTTATTCCAACATATGAATTTCTATTAAGTTCATTCTTTAAATAAAATGATATTTTTATTTTTCTAACATATTTTAGAAAATTTCGGCGGCATAACGGCACGATACTAGAAACGGGACGAGGCCTAGCCTTATCCCCGGTTTAGTGAAGGCCCACGCCATTCACACATCAATCATATCAATTTCATTTCACCAAACAATTCAAATCAACTCAAACAATCTAACTAACAACACAGCCTAACAAACAAGTCCATGGTCTGTGGACGATTGTGTCGGGTGCTACTAAGCACCGTCTGCATCCTAGTATATATATATATAACTAGAAAAATAAATTGAAAGGTGAGGAATTCTCACCAATAGCTATCCAATTATCTTGAATCTTCTTTTGCAGAATTCTTCGTCGACCTCGCCTTTTTGTCGCTTTCGCCCGTATTCTCTACATATGTAAAAATCGAATTTTCACTTTGCTATTCAATATATAAAAATCGAATTTTTACTTTGCTATTCAATATATAAAAATCGAATTTTTACTTTGCTATTCAATATATAAAAATCGAATTTTTACTTTGCTATTCAATATATAAAAATCGAATTTTTACTTTGCTATTCAATATATAAAAATCGAATTTTTACTTTGCTATTCAATATATAAAAATCGAATTTTTACTTTGCTATTCAATATATAAAAATCGAATTTTTTACTTCGAAGTTCAATATATAAAAATCATATTTTTATTTCGTTGTTCAATAGATAAAAATTATATTTTTATTTCGTTGTTCAATAGATAAAAATTATATTTTTATTTCGTTGTTCAATAGATAAAAATTATATTTTTATTTCGTTGTTCAATAGATAAAAATTATATTTTTATTTCGTTGTTCAATAGATAAAAATTATATTTTTATCACACTATTTTCCACTTAAAGATTTCGCCTTTATAAACACATAGACTTCGCCTTTTCAAATTTAAAGATTTCATCTTTATAAAAATCTCATTTTTATTTTTCTACACATATAAAGATGATATTTTTAATATTTCTATCATGTAAAAATTATATTTTTAATTCTTCTATATAGTAAAGACTATATTTTTAATACTTTAAAAATATAAAAATCATATCTTTCTTGTTTTTTTTAAAAAAAAACATTCTTTTCTAGTTCTAAAAACCAATTCTTTTCATATGGAAAAAATTATATTTTCAAAATCAAATTCCAGTTTGTATTTCAAAACATTGCTATTCTTGTTCTCAATACTATTTTATAAAAATATAATCTTTCTTTATTTTCAAACTATTTATATATAGATACATAAATAAATTTCATTTTAAAACAATGACATTATATTAAAATCAGGTTTTAAAAACTATGTTTTAACATATAACTAAAAAGAAAAATGAATAAAACATGTAAAATAAAAAGGGAAACTCACTGTGGTTGGGGACTGGGCGGGGAGAGCCATTGTCTAAGGTCGGAGGGGGTGTGGGCGCGGCGAGGTTCGTCAGCGGCGGGTGTGGGCTTCGTTGCGTCGGGGTTTGGGGGATTACGAGATGGAGGACGGAGGAAACAAGCGGTGGAGGGGGGATGAAGCGAGAGAGGGTCGAGGTGTAGGGCGCCTGAGGCGGCGGCGCCTCCATCGGCGATCGGTGGTGCGACATCGAGGGTGCGATCCCCTTTTTTTTTTATCTTCTCTGATGAATCGAAAAGGAGAGAGGGGGGGGGCAGAGGGTAATAAAGGGTAGGAAAATTATATATATATATATATTATCTTATTATTTAATTATTAAAAAGTTGACTTTCACATACGACCTCTAAACGAGGTCCACCGCCTGTCGCCCATAGCGTTTCACCCCCATTCCGAACACAATGGGATATGTACCGCAAGCTGAAGCGACCGTTTCGATCAGTTTCCGTTGCATTTACATTTAAATCATTATATTGGATTTTAAACGTACATTTCAAATTACTGGGGTCACATGCTAACTTTAAAAATTCCAGAAAAATATTTTCTAGCTTCGTATTGACGATACGGTCCTAACAAAACTAGTTTCGTCGAATTCTGAGGCCGTTTGAAAAATGGCCAATTTCCAGTCGATTAATATCAACTGAAACTGGTCAAACGCGTTTTCCTTTGCCACGCTCACATATTGATTCAAAAAATTATGAAATTTGAAACCTAGCAATAACTTTACATCTCGGACCCAACAAAACTGGTTTCGTCGAAATCCGAGGTCGTTTGCAAAATGTCCATATTTAAGGGCCTGAATTCCATAGCGACTATTCAGAATTTTCAACTGGACATATCTTTTGATTCCCGCTATGAAATCTTGATTTGTCGGATTCGTTGGAAAGATATTATCAATTAGATCCCACTATTTTTGGTTTCACTAAAATCCGGATTGTTTTGCACCCGGTATGTTCAATTGAAGTTTGAAATCGAATTATCGAACTACCGCGCCATTTTCAATTCTATTTATAATTATATATAAATATTTATATTCTAACGACGGCGCGTATAATATATACGTTCGATTTATATTCAAAATAAATTTTCTCGTCGATTTTATTTAAAATAATTCATTTTAAATAATCAAAATTCGCTAAAATTGCTAAAATAAAAATTTTAAACTGGCCCAGAATTTTACGGGTTGTTACAGGAATGCACTAGTTTTGGAGGAGCGTTATCGAGGTAAACAATCACAGAATTATTACAAGACAGAACATAAATAAAACAGCGGAAGATTCAAAAGCTAATTTTCATTACATTCAAAAGGAGTCAAAACCTTTTACATCAAATAGCCAAGGTCATTATTTTCCATTACAATAATTCTGTCTTGCATAAATAAAGAATCATAAACTTGAAACAACAAAAGGAGCTTAATTCCCTAAAGGTAGCAGAAATGCAGCCATAGCATAGCTCAAGATCAAACCGTACATGAGCTGAACCGAAGGCAAGTGGAATCCAAGCTAAGTGCTAGAGTTTCCTCCCTGAGAACCTGGGGGGAAACGAAAGAAAGAGAGGCGAAAGAAAACGGGTCAGTCATAAAGACTGGTAAGTCCAAGTGACTTTCAGCATAAAAACAGAAAAAGATAACATGACATGTATAAACTGAAAGTAAACATAAGGATGCTGACAAAATGGGCAAGATGGACTAAGACAGCATGATAAATCAAGTATAAATCAAGTACAACATCACATACTCAAGGTTCGTCGCATCGGCTGTACTAGAATCCCAAACCCATGTCTTATATTAATCATGAAATGATCCCTTGGCCCAATATCATGAATGACCCATTACTGGGTCCAACGGAACGATCCACTACTCGATCGACTCCCTACAAGTTCTAGCTCGTCATGTGTCTCTGTGTCATACGGCCCAATCACGAATGTAGTCACCTGTATTAGGTCCACCATAGGGTGTATCAAGCCCTATGGTGCCAACCACCGACACGAATCAAGAATGCACAGATAAACCTACTGATGCCCAATGCCTGCTTTTTCAACTCCGGACCACGTGCACGACCATAGCCTGCCTGAACCTACACTGGCGCACCAACACAGCCGTCGTTCTGGTCGCTTACAATCAGCCCAGTAATCGTGCCCCACCCTGCCTAGTCCCAGGGTACCATGATACATCTAGTGGGTTACTGCTGAAACGGACCGCATAACTAGGGTTTCCGTCCATTAGGTTAAGTGTTGTCATTTAAATTCGTGACTTAACCCCTATCAGTCTAGCATGTCAAGTTGGTTAAGTGTTGTCATTCAAGTTCGTGACTTAACCCCACCTACGAATCATGTATCAAGTTGGTTAAATGTTGTCTTACATGTTGATGACTTAACCCTATCATGTGGCATTAATTCATTAATGCACCCAAACCTCTCACATCAGACCTGTTGTTGTGGTCACTGGATATGCCGGGCGGTTCCGGGCAGAATTACACCACAACTCAGTCTGACCTCGGGTTTTCAAGTGCGATATGACCAATTACCCACATTGGATCCTATTGTTTGCAGTAACTGGATTTGTCAGGTGGTTCCGGGCAGAATTACACTGCAAACTCAACCCAACCTCGAGTTGGCCATTTTCAAGTTCATTCTAGTGTCATGTCCATGTTCAAGATTCATGTCAAGTTCGTGTCAAGTTTTCAAGGTAAGTTTCATACCAAGTTTCCTATAATTACCAATTTTTTCCAACGTTACCCTGTCTAAATATTAGGCTAACAATCTTAGCCTAATTTTCCGTCCGCATGGTTTTTGACATATAATATTAGGCTAAAAACTTAGCCTAATTCAACGTACACAAAATTGGCATAAAGCAATTCATTAACATAAGCATGACATAGGCGTAAACTTGGCATCATCAGCATAGTCAATATGAACATCATAGGTGTGACTTACAAAATAATCAACATGAATATCATAGGTGTGATCTTGTAGCGTAGACTGAACCAACATACATATATGTGAATTTGCAACATAGACTAAATCAACTTACATATATGTGAACTTGCAAATCAATCACGAACATATGAATAAGTGTGAACTTGAAATATGACATAGGTTTAACATATACACATAAACATGTAGTCCTAACATTTGGTCACATATGTGATATGATTTTACAACCTAAAACTTGCATAACATGATAAACTACACAACTTATCATAACAGGTTATACTTCAAGTTCCTATACATATGAATAGACTTATTCATTAATTCCCAATTCAACATGATAATAAAATAGAACCACGGGCACAGATCAATATCATTCAATAACATAATCAATCTATTTTCAAGGTATGACATAACTGAATAAATTGATTAAAACATCACATGCATATAAATCTGATAACATTATGAACATAAAAAGGTTTGAATACTAATCTAGATTCAAGAACATGGATAGATATAGAAAATTCCCCAAAATAGAGATCCAAGGACAAATAAAGAAAATATGTCTGAATAGAAAATCAAGCTTAGATCCAATTTCATAGTCATAATCCTAGGCAATGAATCATAGGTGATTAACCACAATTGTCCTTATCATAGTCATAGGCAATAGTCTTATTGTTCATAGTCATAGGCAGTCTTATGGTCACCGTCATAGTCATAGGCATAGTCTTATTAGTCATAGGCATTCTTATGTTCACTGTCATAATCATAGGCATAGTCTTATGTTCACCGTCATAGTCATAGGCATAGGCAAAATCTTATGTCCACAGTCATAGGCATAGTCATAATCTTATGTCATTAAAAATAGTTTCAATGTCGTAGGCAATATTCCCAATAGTCAAGATCCAAGAAGAAACCAAGAATATATGAATCATACATAAATCACTTCCAAATTATACCATGCACATATTAGATTTATAGTTTTTATCTGAAAGTAACTGGAACTTACAGATCGTGGTCTAAGAAAGATGTAGAAGTCAAGTCTAGAAGTTTGTCGTTGAATTGCTGAATCGTTGAATCTTGATTGTAGAAGAAAATCCCCAAATCCTAGCAGTAGTCTTCAAGAAATAATCTTTGCGTTTTATTTTTAATTTAATTTAATTTAGAGGAAGAAGGAGAAGCCATGATCATCAAGAGTTTGAGCAGCATATGGTTAGAGAAGAATGGTGTAAAGAGAATGAGGCTAGGAGGCTGTTTATATAGAATTTCAATTTAATTATAGCCATCGATGAAGCTAGAGTTAATCAAGGCCATCCATATCAAGAGAAGCCAATCAAAAAGTGACAAGTTAGCCCTAGTGACATAGCAGAGCTCAGAAATTCGACCAGAACCCGACCAGGCCAGCCAGGGTCAAACCAGAAAGCTGTGCAGGCCTGTTGCTCGGCCTGGGCGCACCTGCCAAGTGCGTTAATGCAAAATTGCATGGGCGCACTTCCCAAGTGCGCCAGTGCAATTTTGTTCTGGCGCACTTTCCAAGTGCGCCGGTGCATTCTGGCCAGTTTCTGGTTTTTCTGCCTAACTTCGTTCGTCCATATCTTCTTCGTACGGTATCCGTTTTACGCAAACTCGGACTCTATTTCAAGTAGAATTCCAAAACGAACGCAATGGCGTAACCCATTTCCCATGATTCTCATTTTAAAAATTAATTCTGCCTTGATTTATGGTTTTAACATGTTATTAAAATTCGGGTTGTTACATTCTTCCCTCCTTAATGGATTTCGTCCCCGAAATCTTCAAGTTAAGAAGAACGCATCCTATCATCTAATCAACCATCTACTCAACCATCATCCACAGGAAACCATTGTCCTTAAAAGATTTCTAATGCTATATGAACATATGCAGAAATTGTGTGTATATGTTCCTTATCTAATGCAAATGATCAGGCCTGGTTGATCTTCCTAATGCAAAATATGTTTAGTGTCATGAATCCAACATGTATGCAAATAGTTCTAGTCACATAAACGCTATATGTGTGCACAAACATTCATCCATATGCAACATTCATATGATAACACATTCAATTTCATCCATAAACAAGTATAAACACTCATGCGTATGCAATATGAAAATGTGTCTGAGCTGATCTAGTGCCTAATGTGTGTTATGCAACCACGAGCAACCACTTGCGACCACTTGCAACCATTTGCAAACATCAACCATAACATGTTTCAATCACATGTTTACATCCAAAAGGGTTCTACCTAAGGTTCTCAAGATAGGATTGAGAAGATAAGAAAGATAAAACAAAGCATCTAGGAGAAGAAGTTAAAGATGTACCCCCCAGAAGGTCCTGCCTGTGGGGCTTGCCCTTGCTTCTTAGGGCAGTTCTTGCTGATATGTCCAGTATCACCACACTGAAAGCATGCTCCCATCTTCATCTTCTTCTTTCTACAATCCTGGACTATATGCCCCACAATACCACAAAAGTGGCATTTTCTTTTCTCACGTGTCTTGTTATCCTTATTGTTGTTGTTGTTCTTTCCTCCTTTCTTGGAAGTCTTTCTTTTCGTTCTGAGACTCATCCGCCTTAACTTATCACTCATACCTTCCCTATGTAACATGTTAACAAGCCTCACGGAAACTATCTCCATCGTACGGAAAACCCTCTATGAAGCTAGAAAGAAGATTAGCCACAGGTAAAAACTACTACGACTACAAATGGAGAAAAAAAGAAAAGAGATTCAAACGAGGAAACAAAGGATAGTGCTAATGGCTTTTGGGGAATAGCCTTTAAATAAAACAAGACTTTTCTTGAAAAATGCTTCTTTGTAAACGGTTTTGAAAATAATTTTAGAAGGTTTTTTAAAAACTTTTGCCCAGTCTGGTAACCTTTTGCTCTGATACCAAATGTAACACCCCACCTCCGCTAGGGTCAATCACAAAGGGAATGCACTAGTTTTGGAGGAGCGTTATCGAGGTAAACAATCACATAATTATTACAAGACAGAACATAAATAAAATAGCGGAATATTCAAAAGCTAATTTTCATTACTTTCAAAAAGAGTCAAAACCTTTTACATCAAATAGCCAAGGTCATTATTTTCCATTACAATAAATTCTGTCCTGCATAAATAAAGAAGCATAAACTTGAAACAACAGAAGGAGCTTAATTCCCCAAAGGTAGCAGAAATGCAGCCATAGCGTAGCTCAAGATCAAACCGTACATGAGCTGAACCGAAGGCAAGTGGAATCCAAGCTAAGTGCTAGAGTTTCCTCTCTGAGAACCTGGGGGGAAACGAAAGAAAGAGAGGCGAAAGAAAACGGGTCAGTCATAAAGACTGGTAAGTCCAAGTGACTTTCAGCATAAAAACAGATAAAGATAACATGACATGTATAAACAGAAAGTAAACATAAGGATGCTGACAAGATGGGCAAGATAGACTAAGACAACATGATAAATCAAGTATAGCATCACATATTCAAGGTTCGCCGCATCAGCTGTACTAGAATCCCAAACCCATGTCTTATATTAATCATGAAATAATCCCTTGGCCCAATATCACGAATGACCCATTACTGGGTCTAACGGAACGATCCACTACTCGATCGGCTCCCTACAAGTTCTAGCACGTCATGTGTCTCTGTGTCATACGACCCTATCACGAATGTAGTCACCTGTGCTAGGTCCACCATAGGGTGTATCAAGCCCTATGGTGCCAACCACCGACACGAATCAAGAATGCACAGATAAACCTACTGATGCCCAATGCCTGCTTTTTCAACTCCGGACCACGTGCACGACCATAGCCCATCTGAACCTACACTGGCGCACCAACACAGCCGTCGTTCTGGTCGCTTACAATCAGCCCAGTAATCGTGCCCCACCCTGCCTAGTCCCAGGGTACCATGATACATCTAGTGGGTTACTGCTGAAACAGACCGCGTAACTAGGGTTTCTGTCCAATAGGTTAAGTGTTGTCATTTAAATTCGTGACTTAACCCCTATCAGTCTAGCATGTCAAGTTGGTTAAGTGTTGTCATTCAAGTTCGTGACTTAACCCACCTACGAATCATGTATCAAGTTGGTTAAGTGTTGCCTTACATGTTCATGACTTAACCCTATCATGTGGCATTAATTCATTAATGCACCCCAACCTCTCACATCAGACCTGTTGTTGTGGTCACTGGATATGTCGGGCGGTTCCAGGAAGAATTACACCACAACTCAGTCTGACCTTGGGTTTTCAAGTGCGATATGACCAACTACCCATATTGGATCCTATTGTTTGCAGTAACTGGATTTGCCGGGCGGCTCCGGGCAGAATTACACTGCAAACTCAACCCAACCTCGAGTTGGCCATTTTCAAGTTCATTCTAGTGTCATGTCCATGTTCAAGATTCATGTCAAGTTCATGTCAAGTTCTCAAGGTAAGTTTCATACCAAGTTTCCTATAATTACCAATTTTTCCCAACGTTACCCCGTCTAAATTTTAGGCTAACAATCTTAGCCTAATTTTCCGTCCGCATGGTTTTTGACATATAATATTAGGCTAAAAACTTAGCCTAATTCAACGTACACAAAATTGGCATAAAGCAATTCATTAACATAAGCATGACATAGGCGTAAACTTGGCATCATCGGCATAGTCAATATGAACATCATAGGTGTGAACTTACAAAATAATCAACATGAATATCATAGGTGTGATCTTGTAGCGTAGACTGAACCAACACACATATATGTGAATTTGCAACATAGACTAAATCAACTTACATATATGTGAACTTGCAAATCAATCACGAATATATGAATAAGTGTGAACTTGAAATATGACATAGGTTTAACATATACACATAAACATGTAGTCCTAACATTTGGTCACATATGTGATATGATTTTACAACCTAAAACTTGCATAACATGATAAACTACACAACTTATCATAACAGGTTATACTTCAAGTTCCTATACATATGAATAGACTTATTCATTAATTCCCGATTCAACATGATAATAAAATAGAACCACAGGCATAGATCAATATCATTCAATAACATAATCAATCTATTTTCAAGGTATGACATAACTGAATAAATTGATTAAAACATCACAGGCATATAAATCTGATAACATTACGAACATAAAAAGGTTTGAATACTAATCTAGATTCAAGAACATGGATAGATCTAGAAAAATCCCCAAAATCGAGATCCAAGGACAAATAAAGAAAATAGGTCTGAATAGAAAATCAAGCTTAGATCCAATTTCATAGTCATAATCCTAGGCAATGAATTATAGGTGATTAACCACGATTGTCCTTGTCATAGTCATAGGCAATAGTCTTATTGTTCATAGTCATAGGCAGTCTTATGTTCACCGTCATAGTCATAGGCATAGTCTTATTAGTCATAGGCAGTCTTATGTTCACCGTCATAGGCATAGTCTTATGTTCACCGTCATAGTCATAGGCATAGGCAAAATCTTATGTCCACAGTCATAGGCATAGTCATAGTCTTATGTCATTAACAATAGTTTCAATGTCGTAGGCAATATTCCCAATAGTCAAGATCCAAGAAGAAACCAAGAATATATGAATCATACATAAATCACTTCCAAATTATACCATGCACATATTAGATTTATAGTTTTTATCTGAAAGTAACTGGAACTTACAGATCGTGGTCTAAGAAAGATGTAGAAGTCAAGTCTAGAAGTTTGTCATTGAATTGCAGAATCATTGAATCTTGATTGTAGAAGCAAATCCCTAATTCCTAGCCGTGGTCTTCAAGAAATAATCTTCGCGTTTTATTTTTAATTTAATTTAATTTAGAGGAAGAAGGAGAAGCCATGGTCATCAAGAGTTTGAGCAGCATAAGGTTAGAGAAGAATGGTGTAAAGAGAATGTGGCTAGGAGGCTGTTTATATAAAATTTCAATTTAATTATAACCATCGATGAAGCTAGAGTTAATCAAGGCCATCCATCTCAAGAGAAGCCAATCAGAAAGTGACAAGTTAGCCCTAGTGACACAGCAGAGCTCAGAAATTCGACCAGAACCCGACCAGGCCAGCCAGGGTCAAACCAGAAAGCTGTGCAGGCCTGTTGCTCGGCCTGGGCGCACCTGCCAAGTGCGCCAATGCAAAATTGCATGGGTGCACTTCCCAAGTGCGCCAGTGCAATTTTGTTCTGGCGCACTTCCCAAGTGCGCCAGTGCATTCTAGCTGGTTTCTGGTTTTTCTGCCTAACTTCGTTCGTCCATATCTTCTTCGTACGGTATCCGTTTTACGCAAACTCGGACTCTATTTCAAGCAGAATTCCGAGACGAATGCAATGGCGTAACCCATTTCCCATGATTCTCATTTTAAAAATTAATTCTGCGTTGATTTATGGTTTTAACATGTTATCAAAATTCGGGTTGTTACAAAATATCTTTTAAATTATATGAGTAGTAAGGATTTTCTCCTCGAAATTTGATACTAAATACAACAAGATCATCTCCAAGAATATGATTTATTTATCCTTAGAAAATTTGATCTTTTATACTTAACTCGTTTCCGACATTTAAACCTTAGTTACCCCTTTCCCAGGGGTGAATCAGGGCACTAGCTTCTCCTAAGCATCTCTTTTGTTAAACACCAACATCCGGATCTCATGAATAGAAAAATCTGATTTGCTCGTCGGTTTGTTAGAGCCAAGATTAAAGTATTGCTTATTATAGCTTTTTGACTCAATTCACTTGTCTAACATCTTCAAATAGTTTATAGATCTTCAAAACAATCTCAAATTACTTCAATGATCATTTAGAAACATTTATTAAGGATCTAGAGAAGATCTGTTAGGTTTAAACTTCAATTTTTATTATTATTGGAAAGTGTCGCAAGAAGTGCTATTTTAACTTTTATTATGTCATTGGAAAATTCATATATTAAACTTAAATAACTTTTAAAACATTTTAAAACAATTTATAAGATTTATTGCCTAACTGTCTAGAATTTAAAACTTCATTTTCAAATAATTTTATTTTTGGATTTTGAACTGCAAAACCGCGATTTCAAACTTGTTTTGGTCATATTTCAAATTCTACTCAATGAAATCATGATTTTTATTGATTCATTAGGAAGTTATGATAATAATTATTCGAGAAAATTTTGCTTCAAAGAATTTGGATCCATGTTTTTCTATATACAAAAGATTCAATTTTTAAGTAGTGAAATTGCGAGTTACTGTTTCGCGGCACACTAAAATTTCTTTAAATTTCATATTATTTTCAAACTTCATTTTAACACTTAGAAATATTTATAATTCACTTCTAAAAAATTTAAAACTTTTTTTGACAGGTTTAGTCATTCCATTTTCTCCATTTTGTTCAACTAAAGGGAAAGTGGTTTCCTTTGTGTTTATCAAAGTGTATTTAACGTGACTTATTGTATCTAAACAATCAAACATATAATCATACAAACTTGTCAAACATTCATCATGGTATTCATAAGATAAATTTAACATACATATAACAATCATTTCAATTTCATATAACAAACAGTAACTTGTGTTTTGTTAAGGTTGTTTAAGGTTTAGTTTCTCACCTTCGTTGGTTTCTAGAATTCCTAAAATTGGGTATAGCTCTACCGCAATTGAATTTAAGCATCCAGAAATAGCTATTTCTTCTTCCATAGGGTTCGGCCTCCCTCCTTTATTCTTCCATGCTTACGGTTTAATATGGTTTGGGGTGGAGTTTGGGTCTTTATGCTTCATCGGGTGGTGGTGACTTTTGAATGAAGATAGGAAGATATTCGACGATATTTTCAACACATTTTTATACTTGTTTGAGAAACAAGTTATTTCCTACTTATTTTTTAATGTTTAGGCTAGAGTCTAGAAAAATTAGAGTGCTTTAGGAAGAGAAAGAAGAGATGTGGTATAAAGAATGAAAGAAAGTGGATGGGTATTTATAGGTAACATCTTGGATAAAATAAGGCATGGAAAATTATTGAAAACCCATCACCCTTCCTTTCTTAATTTCGACCAGAACATGTCATGATGACATGTCCCATTATATGTAAGAGTATGGTGGTGTAAGAGGATGGATGTGTAAGGTTATGTAGCGTGTAAGTGTATGATTTAATATTTTAATAAAGTAAACTCCTTTTGTTTTTATTTACTTACTTTTTCTAAACTTTCGTTTAGCTTAATTAATCACCTTATTAACTTATTATGCATATTATATACACATATGTGTGCGAACATGTATCTTACATCTTTGCACAACTCTTGTTCGTCAAACCGTTGAGAATCCAGAACCAGTTTATCGGCCATATTTTCAGTGTTCACTTGAAATATCTATCCAAATAAACAAAATTCAAAATTAGCTTTATTATTATTTTTAAATAATTAAAACTTGAATATTTAGTAACTAAAACCATATTAAAAAGTATTCATCCCTCATTTTATGAAATTCAGGATTTTACCGATAAAGCGATACTGATTTTTCCTATATTTTTGATCAAGTATATTCTTTTATATAACTTGTTTAGCATTGATTTGTTATCACTATATAACATATTAAATTGATTTCTTATCATTTAAACCTTTACTGAATAATTATAATGATAATTGAATCCCTTAATTCTTTATTTAAGCCCATAATTTAATTATTAGATAAAATACCCTTATCAATGATGTCATTAATACATTAAATTTAAAAAAAATAAAAAAATAACTTTTTATTTTATATTCTTCTTCAATTATGTAAATATGTGCATATATCCAGAACCATACGCGATCATTATGGATTGTAACTAGTTTTCCAAAATGATTTCAATATCATTGTTCTTTACCTTAAACTTCATTATTAGTTGAAATTAATCCATATTTAAATATCCCTAATTTAGGCAATAAGATTCCGGGTTGTTTCAGTCTCCACCCTAAGCTTATTCTATAGCTTTTATTGATTGTGTGCTCGAGAGGAGTAAATAAAGAAAGAGAATCAGAAGCCACTAGCGTAAGTTTTGCATAGGTGACCGTTAAACGTGGAAGATAAGATTGTTGGAGAATGGAATGTTGATGATGTTTTGATTGCAACAACCATGTTTCAATCATTATCATTATAAAATATATACTAACACTTTTATCCAGAATATATATATATATATAGGATTTATATGCAGGTTAAAAATAATTAAAGACTGTACAGTTAAAAGATTCAAGATTCCAAAGGAGAATCAAGACTCATAAGTATCAAGATATCAAGTGTCCAATATTATCTGAGTAATAGAGTCTAGTTAGTACGTAAAACTCTTAATAGCACTCCAACTCGGTTTTCAAATTATTTCTTTTCAAATTGATTTAAAACTATTTTCAATTTGATTTAAAACTATTTTCAAATTGATTTCAAACTTCTCTCAAAATGACTTTAAATCATCCAAGGATTTTAAACTTATGATTTCAAATATACTTCCTAAGGTTCTTATATATATATATATATATATATATATATATATATTATAAAGTTTTATAATCATATTATATAGGTTTATATCATAGGCATATAGTTTTTAAATCATATGTTTAAATAATATTTTATTATGTTTTTATACTTGAAAAAAAAAATTGAGCAACTAGTTTTATTTCAGGAATTTCCAGAATATATTTATTGGTTTAAATACTAGAAAAAATGATTTAAATTTAAAATTCAACATATGTAAGTTGTTTGACGCTTCCTATGGATTAGAAAAGCGCAAATTATGTAATAATAACTGCAAGTGCACAGATGTGTAGTATGTAGGTCGAACACTGGAAGGAAAATTAAATTTTATTACTTATATATTTCGTGAGTTAGACGAAATTGTAGGATTTGATTGAAATAAAATTGAAATTTCAAATTGGTTTAGAACAAATCTAATTGAATTATCAATGGAAATAAATTAAAACTGCAATTGAATTCACTACAGATTCGAATCTAATCAAATCTATAATAAATTCAATGATAGAAAAATAAACAAAATACTGAAATAAAAATTGCTGAAAAGAAATAAACAAACAAAAATAAAAATTAGGATTACCGTTAAATCTAATCAGACGGTCAAAACCACTAATGAAAAATAAAATTACAAAGACAACTTGCGATCTACCAAATCTAATTGTATAGACAACACAAGTTGCTTGAAAATAAAAGAATGCAAAAATAAAAGAAAAGAGAGCTTTATTAACGGAAAAAATAAATACAGAGTAATGAACATGAGTTTACAATGAATACAATGGATATTTGTAAGTGATGTAGTCCCCTATCTATGTGAATAATTGGGCCTAGAATGAATCTCTTAGAAATAATCTATTTACAAATAAAAGAGATATGAAGATAAACTTAACATATTCCATGCAGATTTCCTCTTTCTGATTAGTGACTTGTGGCAGATTGATTGGATTTTCCTTGGCAATAGTTCAATCAAATCTTCTTCTACATGGCAGTTGAAAATGAATGATTTTATTTTATTTTGTTTCCATGAGAAGAATCTTCCTAACTCTTCAAATCTTTATTAGTGCATATATTATATACACACATAAAGATATATATATATATATATATATATATATATATATATATATATATATATATGCACACATAATATACCACTAGTCCATATATTCTTCAGAGCAAGGAAGACGGTGTGTGTGTGTATATATATATATCCTTGTTTCTTTCTTCAGCAAAAATAGGTCTTGATAGGGATTGTACTCAGGTCACTCTATCCAAATTTCCAAGCCTTCACCAGTGTGCTACAACTTCCTTTGTTATTGAAATAGTGTTGATATAGAAAAGTAGCTTTTTTCTTCGCAATTGATCTTTAATTGAATGAAGGAGACATTTATTGAAAAACCTGTGAAAACACACCGAACATACCCAAAATAATTTTTATTTCTATTTTTAGAGAAGACGGATATGCAGCACGCGGCTGCACATCCGATTAGATACCATAAGTAGTTAAATATATCCGATCAACAGACTTGATTGGTAGCCAAAATAAAAGTTAGGGATTAAGGTACCATCTTAATAGTTTGTAGTAGAATAGAAGTAGCATATGTATATAAAAGTAAGACAACCACAGTGCAAACCTACAGTAGCATGCACATCAAAAGAACCTTCCATCGAGTCAACCAGCATTAGAGCTTCCCTGATCTTCATCAAGCTGAACTTCGTTGTGTATGGACAGTCTAAAAGGAGCTGAGAGAGCAACATCTAAACACGAACAAAACAAGTATGTAATGCTCCTTCAAAGTCCCTCAAAGAAACATCTAGGTTTGCTAAAAATAGCAGCATTTCGTTCTTTCCAAATACACCAACAATAAATCGCTATAAAGTTATCCAACAGCGCATTAGGAGGGTTGTAGTGCCAATGGTCGAAGAAAGAAGAGATCATTGGGATAAAGCCAAGAAGATGCGAGCTAGTGGCAGCGAAAATGGGATAGGTGAAATCACACTCCAAAACTGATGATGAGTTGTTTCATTCTCGAGCAAAAAAAGAGCACAAGTAGGCATGGTAGGGATGTGAAAGCGACACAATCTATCTCTGTTATTAATGTGAGCTCTGACTAGACACCATTGGAAGAAGAATATCCAAGGTGGCAGCTTACACTTTCACAGCCTTGAGAAGGAGAAGGGATGACCATGATGATTCAGGAAGTGGTAGCATGAAGATATGGAAAAACCCTTATTTAGTTATAACGCCCAGTAGTAAGAATCCGGAGCATCATTTAGATGGACAGAAGGGATAATCCTACAAAGATTGAGGAATCAGAGAGAGTATGATGGCTAAGAAAAGAATTAGGGAAGAAATAAAAGAGGCCAAGGGTGAAGGATTGATGAACAGATATATCGTGTGAGGCCAAAAGGTTGGAAAGAAAGGGTGAGAGAGAAAAAGAGGGAGTACATCATGCCAGATGTCAAGCCAAAAAAGGAAATTTCTGCCATTGGCTAGCTTAACCTGGAAAAGATTTTTTACACAGGGTAGGGTAGATAAGATGTCAGACTAGAAAGGAGAGGGATTGAAGAGAGGTGGGAAGTGAAGGACCATGTTCGGGTTGGATTGATAATGCAGGGATAGGATCCAGTTCTTCTAAATGAAATCTCCTGGGGCAAGAGTCTTCCAGAGACATTTTGAGAGAAGGGCCAAGTTGAAGGAGCTCAGATCAGTCAAATATAAGCCTCCCTGATCACGATGAAGACAGACTGAGGGCAGTTGAGAAGACGCTTAAGCTTGTTTTCGTTCGAAAGGAATGAGCTTCTAATGGAATCAATTCTATTAATAACCCAGCAAGGCATTTTGTGAAAGGACAACTAGTAGGTGGGGATAGCGGAGAGAACATACTTAACTAGTACCAGGCGGTCTGCAGCGGAGAGGGAGTTGGCTTTCCAGGAGGAGAGTCTGGATTCAATTTTGTCGATGAGAGGGAGCCAGTCAGGTTTCTTAAGTTTGGTAGGACGGAGGGGTATACCAAGGGGTGATAGGGAAATTGGATAGGTTACAGTTAAGGAAATTAGAAATGGGATGTCCAAGATGGTCAGAGCCTTCGAGCATGATAATGGAGATCTTATGAAAGTTAATGGATAAGCCTGAGACTAGTTCAAAGGTATAGAGGAGGAGTTTAAGGCAATGAAGGTAGGAGGGATTTGGAGAGGCAAAAAGAATAGTGTCATCAACAAATTGAAGATTGGAAATCAATAGATTAGACGTCGGATGTTTAATGCGTTCAAAAAGATGATTATTAGCAGCAAGTTTGATCATACGATTGAACACATCTGCAATGAGTACAAATAGGAGGGGAGAAAATGGATCGCCTTGCCTAAGACCACAAGATGAATAATGAGGTTTCCTCTTTCACCATTAACATTGACTGAAGAGCAGCTGGTATGAAGTATGCAAGTGATCCATTCACACCATTTTGGAGGAAAACCCGTATTAGCCAACAGCTAAAGAATAAAACTCCAGTGCACAGAATCAAATGCTCTTGAGAAGTCGAATTTTAATAGAACACCAGGGGTAGAGGTAAAGTGACAATATGAAATGACTTCTTGGGTAGCCGCCACACACTCCAAGATGTTTTGACCTATGATGAAAGCTGATTGTTCAGAACCAACTAGTGATGAGATAACTGATTTTAGGCTATTAGCAAGGATTTTTGTAATGATTTTATAAGTAGTATTTAGGAGGCTAATGGATGAAATGAAGTAAGGAGGTAGAGCCAGCAGACTAAAAGAGGAGCACTATATTTGCGTAATTGAGGCGGGAGAAGCTCATAGGGTTATCATGGAATTCATTACACATCTCAATAATATCATGCTTAACAATGGGCCAAAAACTCTTAAAAAAGAAAGGCCAAAACCATATGGGCCAGGGGCTTTATCATTCTCCATATTTTTCGAGGCATTTTAAATTTTTTTCTTTGGTGTAAGGATGTTCTAGCAGTAGTTGGGGAGGATCAGGATATAGAAGGTGCCAATCAATATCTGGGAGGGGGCCTTCCTGCCAAGGAGATTATGGTAGTATTCATAGAAAAGCTGAATAATGTCAGAGTTATTAGAGTAGGTGGTATTATTGTAAACAATCGAACAGGGAACATCTTCCGCTATTAGCAAGACGGTGAAAGTATGAAGTGTTCTTGTCTCCTTCTTTAATCCATTTCGCTTTGGACCTTTGCTTCTGACCGATCTCTTCTTGTTTGATAAGTATGTCTAATTCTTCTTCAGGATCCTTGAGTTCTCTTAACTCCTCAGTTGTTAATGAATGGGTTTCTTCAAGTATATTAATTTTCGAATTGTCTTCCTGAATTGATTCTATCCTCGGTTTAAGAGATCCCTGGATATTCTTTGCCCATGGCCTAATCAATTTTCTCAAAGACCTAAGTTTTAGGACCACTCTCTCAGCAGTGGATCTACAATCAATTTGTTGGGCCTAGACCAATTGATGAAATCTTCTAAATTAAGTTCAAGCAACCATAAGTGTTCAAATCTGAAGGGTTATTTGGGATTGGAGATGGAATTAGATTCAAGGAGGAGTGGGTAGTGGTCATAGATGATCATCGTGCGGCCATTAAACAAAGAGAGCGAGTGCAGGTCCTCCCAGGTTGAGTTGAAGAGGAAACAATCTAGTTTGGCCAAAGAAGGGTTAGGTCTTCTGCTTGACCACGTGAAGAGCCTGTTGCAAATCGGAGGATCAACAAGGGAACAAGCATTAATGAAGGAGTTAAAGGAAAGGGTATCCTGGGAGAGATGGTCATGGTTTCTTTCTAGAGTGTTCCATGTAGTATTAAAATCACCTCCAACAATCCACAGACCATTCACTTGAGATGCAAAATCAATGCAAATTTGCCATAAAGCTGTCTTTTCATCTATGTCTTGCGGACCGCAGATGTTGCTAATGAAATATGTGGTGTTAGAAGGAAGATTTTTGAGTGAGATGTGAAGAGAAGATGGGGATGAGAAAGGAGTGTTAATGCGCCCATATTGATTCATTCCATGCAGTAATAATACCACTTTTTGATCCATCTGCATTGATATATGCCCATCAAGTTAGAAATGGTACACTTAACTGTCTAATTAATCTAAGCTCTGGATTGTTAGTTTTGGTTTCTTAGAGAAGAAGGATATTGATTCTGTGAGGAGATAAGACGAGGTTGATTGAGTGACTTTTAGATGGGACACCCAGCCCATGCACATTCCAAGTGACAATCTTCATTGAGGGGGTTTGAGCGCTCAAATTCTAGGGTTTACATGATGGTATAGTGCTCATCACGCAAAATAACTACCATGCAACATGTTAATTTCTTGTTCAGGATTTTATTAGTAAAATTAAAGACTTCTAGTTCAAAAAAGTACCTGATGCTCCCGAAAATGAATTAGCCTTGTTGTTCCTTGAGCTTGGTCGGACCATTGTCTTTGTAAGTCTAGCCTCCGTTGGTCTGTTTACTGGAGTGGCTGGTGAGTCTGGTTGCGGTATAAACACTTCCTGGAAATCAAAATTATGCATAAGCTGCTGCGGAGATTCCGGCCATTCCCTTCATCCAGCTTCTGGACCAATAACTTGAATGGACTTGTCACGTAAAGCCTCTCTCAGCTAAGATGAATGTAATTTTGGATCATAACCCATGACATGAAATCTATCACTGGAATTCAGGTCCTGCAAATATTTACTATACAACCTCCGATCAAGAAAATTTTACACATTCTCTTCAAAGCCTATTAGAATTTATTACGGTTTTCTGGTATGGTGATAATGATCCCAATGTTTCACTTTCAAGTAGTACTCAGAATTATTAATGTGTGCAATAATGCTAACAAAAACAGTTCTATTCTCCACCCCCATATAAAAGTGCATTTTCAGAAATAAATAACAATGATTAATAAAGGAATACTCATAAATGTCTAACTCAGTTACTCGATCCACTGTTTTTAATGCTTCATTTACAACTTTAAAGTTTCCTCGTAGAAATTCAGTGAAACCTACCACCTTAGCCCAGGAGACGGGGTTGAAGTTTGGCTTCAGATCCTCTTCGTAATCGTCCGAAGGACGCAAGACTACCTTTCCACCACAACATCCAGCTGATTTAGACAGTGTGCCCAATTGCATAGCTTGAACGTATGTTACATGAGTGGGAGCATCAAAAAGAAAACCCTTGTTATTCATAATCCACCCTGCCCAGTCATCCCTCTCGAAATGGTGAGCAAATGAGGAGCAAACTTGATTAAGCATCCGGTGACCAAAGATGATTTCTATAGTAAAATAAAGTGATCTGTCCGCCATTTTGTATTCTTTAGAAGGAAGAGGTTTAAGTTTAGGTTTGGGTTTTGGAGAATGACGTGGGGAAGATGCAATATTGGTTTTGGTAGGAGGTTTAGATGACATGTAATTAGTGTTGATTTGATTGAAAGATTTTGGGGCCTACATCACATCGTTTTGATCTGAAGAATACGTACAGGCGTTGTGTATTTGCAGAGAATTAGAGGACTTTTTCTTGGAACAATGTGTACTTGCGTGACCCGAGAGATAACAATAATAGCATATTTTTAAATTCCTGCATCCTCTTGCCACGTGTCCTCTATCTGCACACTTCAGACAACGTCGATTCCTCTTCAGGTACTTAATAGTAATTTTGCAAGATTCAAATTTTGGAAGGACAATATGGTAAGCTTTAGGTTTGGATGGCGGAGGCGGAGACGGTGAGGCAGTTACTTGAGCATAGGACCGGTTTGGAACAGACCTCGAAGTAGAAAGTTGAGAAGATAATGTACGAACATTTCGGGGTTTAGTGGATTTGTTAACTTGCGATGACGATGGTGGAGGAAGATTCAATGAAGGAGGAGGAACGGGTTTCAGCTTGGGTTGGCACGGCAAAAGGGTTCGGTATTGGTTGGGGATGAAGAAGATTGGTAGCAGAGGTAAGGGAGGAGTGGTAGGGGTAGGGAGCAAGGCCGCCATTACAAGTCACAGTGTTGGTGTCGTCTGTAATATTTATTTATTTACGAAAGATAAAATATAAGAGCATAAAATAAACACATTTCTATGTTAATCAAATACCCCCACAGTTATCTTTTAATCGTTCTCGAGTAAAAAAAATGAAAAACTAAACTAGATAGGTCACACTTTCGTAGGAAACATGATTGCTTTGAGTGTATGCATCAAGCCGTTAAACATTTAGGTGTCCCTAGTAGGACAAGTGGTGCTCGTGAGGGTTTTCAGCGGATATTACCCACAAAATCCAAATGCAGTATGTTGTGGTTCTAATGCAACTACATGAATGCAATGGACATTTGCAAATGAAAACAAAAAATGAAAACATGATTTGTTTCATAAAAGTGGTACAACAAATTAAGTTAACAATTTCTAGTCACTTGATTGTATTTTTGATACCTCAATTTGCCACAAATTCTCCACATAATTCAAGTTTTCAATTTTAAACTCTAGTTTGGCCAGGTGGTTAGTTTGATAACATAGTGCAACCATGAAATAAATTCTTAGTTTGCTTCTCATAATTTGTAAAGTAGTATTATTATTTCCTCGTGTATGGCTAGTCAAATCAATAAGGTCAAGACATATTTGAGCATCATTGCTTATTCTCTATCTTTATAAAATTTTAATTTTATGACCGATTACATACACCTAACTTAAAGACCAAGGTATACAACTCATGATATTTTAGGACAGAGCTTGGCAAATTGTGCAAACCAATGCTGACTTGTCAACAACATGTCGGTAATCCTTAGGTGCCCAACTCATAAAAATGAGACTAAGATATACCATCCATGTACTGCCTCGCGGACTAACGTGGGAATTGGGACAGAGCTTGGCGGGTCTGCACATAACGCTAGATTTATAAGCAATGTAGTATACCCTGGATTACTATTATTATTGAATATAAGAAGAAGAAAGAGTTACGCGAATTCAGCTTAACACAACTTAGTTTTAAAGATTCGAAAAGCCAATACAAGTATTTTAGGTCCTTCACTCATTAAACAAAGACTACAATTTAGAATAGACTTCATGACCATCACCTAAGAATCTCCCTATGTACCAGTTACACTATTATCGCTTGTAATTCAACTTTTCATTATATTTCTTGTTCGATCTTAGTTGAGATAAAAAATACTATCAACTGACTAACAATTGTTAACTTATTTTGTTGTATCAATCTAAAATGAGTCGTATTTCAAAAAAATGGCATGTTACTATGACCTAAAATGCATGATGGTCCTATCTAAATGCATGAAAGTGAAAAGAAAAAAATGAAAATAAAAATAAAAATGAATGCAATGCAGAGTCCCCCACACACTAGACCTAAACAGTGTCCACACTGTAAACATGTTTCCTAAATGTGAAAGGTAGAACCTAAAAATGGATTAAATGCAAAATGATTTGTAAAATAAAGTGTAATTTAGCAACTATATGTGTGTGAAAATCATATGCAAAATAAATCTATGATGATAATGAATGTTCTGTGATGAATGGTTCTTCCTTTCCCCCCACACTTGCCTCTATCGAAAATGATGTATGATAAATTTCTTATTAGATTTGTGAGGTACAATAGGCATGTCAGTGAATTCTGAAATGGAAATCCTTCCTATGAAATTTTTTTCATGCCAATGACTTAAACAATTTAGATGAAGATTATCATAATCCTATAAAGTCGAATGTCGAACCATAATTTCCTTCGATGAAATGGAACTATGATTATCTTTAAGGCATTCTCTCGATTCATTTTCATCATAATCCCATCCAAATGCCCCTTTATTTTCCCATAAAATTTTCAAAGGTTTTTCTTCTTGGTTCTCGATAAGATCAAAGGCTAAGATTATGGGGAAATTTTCTGTAGAGTCCAAGTAAGTGTACTTAAGATCGTGTGGCAGGTGTTTGAGGTATAACTTAGTAAGTTCTTCTGTGCTAAGATTGGTCAACATTCCTTGGTTAGATTCAGATGATGAAGGTTTGGAGTCAAGAAGTTCATTTAGTTCAGAAATGTATTCGAGCTCATCGAAATCGGAGTTGAAATGGTCAAGACACATTTTCCAGGCTTCAGAAGTGTCATTTAAGTTTCATCAATTGTTGTTTGAATCATGTCAATTTCATCAATCTCAAAGTCCCTAGGTTGCTTGTTGAGATTAAAGATGTTTAGCTCAATGGTTAGGTGCCCGAATGAAAGTCGAAGTTGACCATTCCTACAATTTATTATAGCATTTGAGGTTGCTAAGAAGGGGTGTCCTAATATTAATGGGATTTGAATATTGGGATTTGAGACAGACTTGGTTTCCAGAACTGCGAAATCGACATGGATGAAAAACCATTCGATTTGTATTAAGACGTCTTCGATTATTCCCAATGGTTTTTTTGACAGATCGATCACCTAGTTAAAGAGTGATGTTTGTTGGTTTAATCTCCCCTAATCCAAGTTGATGAAAAACGGTGTAAGGAAGAAGATTTACATTGGCACCAAGATCAAGTAGGGCATGAGAGATATGAGTGTTTCCTATTATGCAATTAATTGTAGGGCAGCCAGGATCTTTGAACTTGATTGGGGCATGATTCGAAAGAATTGAGCTTGTATTCTCAGCCAAAAAGGTTGTTTTTGGGACGCTAGTCGCACGTTTTTGTGTACACAATTCCTTCAGACATTTAGCATATTGAGTAATTTGTTCGTTGGTGTCTAAAAGTGGAATATTGACATGAACTTGTTTGAAGATTTCAAGAATTTTTTTGAAATTCGCATCCTTTTTCTTATTGTCAAGTCTATGAGGATATGTAGTGATTGATTTATAGACTCTTTCAGTCATTTTCTCATTAGAAGAAGAAGGTGTCGACAAGGGAAGTGAAGCAAGTAAAGGTATAGAAGATGGGGTGTTGGGGTTGCCAACATTAGAGGAAGATATATTGTTAGGGCTGCTAACATTAGAAAAAAAATGAGATGTTGGGACTGCCAACATTCAAAGAAGATGGAGATTTGGAAGGTTCAAAAGAATTGGCCTTGGTTGTCATTGGAAGAGTGTCAAGCTTTTCGATTAGAGTCGGAATTGAATGATTATCGAGATCGCCAACATTATTGTCAATCCTTTTTCCAGATCTAAAGGTAATGACAGCGTTAACCGAATTATTATTTCCATGCTCACAAGAATTCACAGTACGAGAATTATATTTTGGGTTCACCTCGGGATGACTAGGCAATTTCCCTTTCTCGTTACTTTTCATTAGTTCCTTCATCATATTCATCATTTGTTCGAATTTAACATCTTGATCATTTATTTGTTTCTCTAATCGAACAATTTCTTGCGAAGATTGAGAAGATGAAAGAGATTGGAAGTTAGAATGTTTGTACGGTTGATTTGAAGGCTTGGATTGAGGTGAAACTTGAGGAGTTTGAGGACTAGAAGAAAATGGAACTTGATAATTCGAATTCGGAATCATGTGAGATGGATTCGCGAAATTATTGGGGTTAGACCACGAGAAATTTGGATGATTTCTCTAACTAGGGTTGTACATGGACGAATAAGGATTACTTTGAGCTATGACGTTAGCTTGATCTTGAGGGTAATAGTAGGGTTGTCCTTCTATGATTTAAGGAGGTTAAGTTCCAAAGGGAAATTGATTTTCATCCACGACATGCACTCCTTTAGTAGAAGTACAGATGGGAATACGGATTGACTACCATTGCATATCCTTTTCAGAATAATTTTATAAGAATTCCCAAGCTTCATCGGCTGGTTTAGACATAAATTCTCCTCTACATATTGATTCTAGTTGTGTTCGAGTTTGATAGTTTATCCCTTCATATGCAATTTGACATAAGTGATGTTTTGGAATTGCATGATGAGGACAACTGTATAATAATTTGTTTAATCTCTCAAAATATTTTAAAAAGGTTTCCCCTTCATTTTGAGAAAATTGATTTATTTAAGTTCAGATTTTTAGAGTTTTATGGAAAGGGAAAAACTTTTTTAAGAATGTAGTGACAGATTCATCCCAATTTCTTATGGAATGTTTTGGAAGAGAATTTAGCCATCTTTTAGTACTTTCAAGTAATGCGAATGGAATTAACCTTAGCTTCATTGATTCGTTAGACAATTGTTGCACTTTTGTTGTGGGCACATATAATTCAAATTCACTTAGAAATCCATAAACATTTTTAGAACAGAAAATTTTGGTACCCCTTGAGTGAAAGAATGTTTAAGCTTAAAATTTCCTTCAACTGGTGGAAATACGCTAACAGAAGGTTGAACAGTCCTAGTAGTGTAACACTATTCTAGAAGAGATAAAGGTCTATCTATTTCGACATTAAGACTTAGGAAGTTTTGATTTGTTCGATTGTTATCCATCTCATTTGGAAAATTTTGATTTATTTAAGAACCCTTAGGAGAATTATGATGGATAACACTCTTTTCACTCATCGTTATCAAACGCAAACACAAAAAAAACTAGGCTTAAGGTTCAATTATCTCTTGTCACAAATTAAATAACGTACTCAAGTATATCTTCTTAGATGATAATCTCGATTTGAAGGGGGAGAGGTTCTTATGGTCATTCATATATGGTACTATGGGATACGGCCAATGTTTCACAGGTAGTATGCAACCTATTTTGCTAGAAGTTCAATAAATTGAACTAATATATATATCCGTGATCAAACCCTTAAGAGAATCAATTTCATAAAATACACTCTTGTAGTAAAATATTTTGAAAATCAAATTTTTTTTATTGTTGAAAAAGGAGGAGAGTTATGGTTGTAATTATGGAAATTCATTTCTCACTAAACGATTCAGAAAATTCAACCACACAACAATCTGAGAATAATAATTGCAGAAATAAAAAATATTGTACTAGCAAGTCGCTGCCCTACAGAACTGTTTTACAAGAAATGTTTATATATATTTTTGCAGCAGACCACCTATAAAGTTTAGAAAATGTTACGGTGGGGTATGGTTGACCGTTCAGAGCAACATAGTAGCACTGACAATTCAAATCAACTGTTTGCAACTCGGTTGACTTTTGAATTCCCTGTTTCCTGCTTGAACACTTTTCTTACCTTAATCTTAGAACTTCTTCCTTTTTTTTAAAGCAAATAAAACAACAAAAGAAAGAAAATAAAAAAAATGAAACTAAAACAAAAAATTACACTAGAAAGAAAAAAACTAAACTAACTAAATAACAAAACAAAAACAAAAAAAAATAAGTAAATGACACTCCAACAAAATAAAAACTAACCTAACTCCATGTTGCCTGAAAATAAAACAACTCAATATAAAAACACGGTTCAAAGTTAACCATACGTTCACATGGTCACACCACGCGCTACAAAAGATGAAACCACCGTTCAAAATTAAAAACCATAATTTCTTTTCTCACAAACCAAAAAATGGGAACCGATAATTCCAAAAATATGGAAACTACGAAACAAATTGATAGTAAAATCACGGCCCTTGTATTTTCGGAAGAAAATCTTCGATTTATCATATCGCTAGTTCAATTTTAGTTTGTGGTTCAAGTATTGGGGTTGAAGCTTAGATCGTTCGGAATTCAATCGGGTTAGGGGTCTTTGAGAAACAATGAATGTGTCGAAGGCTACCATGACAGAGGGCGTTCGTCCTCGGGTTTTGTGGTAATTCGGATCAGCTGAGGGGGTTTCTCGAGTAGGGTCTCTCGAATCAGCTGAGTACGTGATGACAGTTGCGAATATTTTGTAGGTTTAGTTTAGTTGTGATTTTTTGTGGCTTTTGATGCTAAACTAGAATGTATGGATTGTGCGGTTTTGATATTGATGGACGGGATAGGTTTTTGTTGATGAAGGAAGTGATGTAGAAGGTTGGCATGGTATGGAGGTAAGGGTTATGACATGCGTTAGTAGAAGTTGTGAATTGTGGTTAATTGATGGATGTCAGGTGTTTGTGAGTACGTTTGGGCTATCAGTTTTTTTATTTGTGATGGAGGAAGGGTGACTGCGATGGTGAAGGGGTCTGTTTAGTGGTTGAATGTGGTGATATGGCTTGGTTTGAAGCAGATGGAGTTGATGAAGATGGGATAAAGGTGATTTTTGGAAGTGAATGTGCATGCATTTCAAAAACTGTTGACATGGAGTTATCGGAGATTAACGGTGAGGGGTGCAGGAGAGAAAAAAAGCAGAGAATTTTATGATGGTTCTTGAATATGGTTGGATCAATTGGGTTTCAAGGCAGCAGTAGGATTAAAGCTGCATGGCAAGATGAATGGCCAAGACTTGAAGGGTTATGGTTTTCGAGAGGTTGTAGAAAACTGGTTGATTGTCCAGGTTTGTGGGTGGTCGCTGAACTGCTGATGGTCCGGTTATGGTTTTGGACAGATATGTATGATGTAGGTGAATGCACAGAACTGTTTCGTGAATGTGAAGGGGTTGTTTGTGGATAGGAAATTAAGGCAGAAGATGGCAGTAAAGAAAAAAAATAGGAAGAAAATAAAGGAAACTTGTATTATTATTATTTCTTATTTTTTTTGTAAAACTTGCAGAAGAAGAAATGTAAAGATTGAAAAGGAGACTGAAATAAGGAAAGAAATAGGTGAAAATAAAAGAAATAAATTCAAGTAGATTATACAAGGATTTCTCTCTCTCTCTTGTTTAGAAGATTACAGTATCGATGATCAATACCAAATCAACTAAACATGAATTATCTTCAATATATAACATAAAATAAAAGGAAAAAAAATAAAAACTAACACGAATTGAAAATTAAATAAATAGTAAAATTTAATTGTTACCTACCTAGCAATGGCACCAACAACTCGGTTGACGCTTTCTATGGATTGGAAAAACGCAAATTATGTAACAATAACTACAAGCGCACAGGTGTGTAGTATGTAGGTCACGCACAGGAACAAAAATTAAAAATTTTTATTTATATATTTCGTAGGCGAGTTAGACGAAATTGTATGATTTGATTGAAATAAAATTGAAATTGCAAATTGGTTCAGAACAAATCTAGTTGAACCAACAAGCAAATTACAATTATCAATGGAAACAAATTAAAACTGCAATTGAATTCACTACAGATTCGAATCTAATTAGATCTATAATAAATTCAATGATAGAAAAATAAGCAGAATACTGAAATAAAAATTACATAAAAGAAATAAACAAGCATAAATAAAAAATTAGGATTACCGTTGAATCTAATCATATAGCCAAATCACTAATGAAAAATAAAATTACAAAGACAACTTGTGCTCTACCAAATCTAATTGTATAGACAACACAAGTTGCTTGAAAATAAAAGAATGCAGAAATAAAAGAAAAGCGAGCTTTATTAATGGAGAAAATAAATACAGAATAATGAACATGAGTTTACAATTAATACAATGGGTATTTATAAGGGATGTAGTCCCCTATCTATGTGAATAATTGGGCCTAGAATGAATCTCTTAGAAATAATCTATTTACAAATAAAAGAGATATGAAGATAGACTTGAGATATTACATGCAGATTTCCTCTTTCTGATTAGTGACATGTGGCAGATTGATTGGCTTTTCCTTGGCAACAATTCAATCAAATCTTCTTCTACATGGCAGTTGAAAATGAATGATTTGATTTGATTTCCATGAGAAGAATATTCTCAACTCTTCAAATCTTTATTAATGCATATATTATATGCACATGTAAAGATGTATATATATATATATATATATGTCTATATATATATATCCACTAGTCCATATATTCTTCAGAGCAAGGGAGACGATGTGTGTATATTCCTGTTACTTTCTTCAGCAAAAATAAAGCTTGATAGGGATTGAACTCAGGTCACTCTATCCAAATTTCTAGGCCTTTACCAATGTGCTACAGCTTCCTTTGTGATTGAAATAGTGTTGATATGGGAAAGTAGCTTTTTTCCTAAGTAGTTGGTCTTTATAGAATGAAGGAGACATTTATTGAACAACCTGTGAAAATAGACCAAAAACACCCAAAGTAATATTTATTTATTTACAAAAGATAAAATATAAGAGCATAAAATAACCACATTTCTATGTTAATCATTTGTCGACATACACATTTTTGCATGTCGACTTATAACAGACACGTTTTATTTAAATTTAAATGTTGTGTCTTTTCATTTTAAAACGTTTCAGAAACAGTTGTATCCTTTGGAATACTATATAAAGGCCTTGATTTTGAATTTTTTTCATAACTTATCTTCTCCTTTTCCTCCCTTAGCATACAACCATTATTCTTATCAAAATTTCTAAGATTCTACACTTATACTCTACCGATTTCAATACAAATTATATCATTCTTCTTCTATTTTCATTCTCTATCAAATACTCTCTGTTTGGAAGTGCTACCCAACAGTTCTAGGGTAATTGTAATAAAAAAACCGTGAGAGTGCATTTCTTGTATCCCGTAAATCAAGAAAAAAGATAGGGTGTGTTCCTTATAGCCCGTAAATCAAGGAAAGGGAGCAGTGTTAACCTTGTAGCTGTGAAATCAAGGGTGTTGTAATTGGATATTGATATTAAAATTCTGCGCAATCCAGCGTTGTGCGGGACTGACATATCCAGTGTATTCTTTCCTTTTTTGCATCTTACTTTTGTTTATATCTGCATCTGTGATGGTTTCTGTTGTGATATTCATTATGTGATTCATATAGTAGTATGAGTAACTAATAATTGGTTAAGATTTCTTTAAATTCTTTCAAACACTATTCATCCACCTCTAGTGTTAGTTTTGCCTTAAGATGATAAGATCCTTGATTCTCAACCCTAACATTTGGTATCGGAGCATAGGTTTTCAAAAGTTCATCATCTGAATTTTGGAAGTATTAAATGGAAAATTTTGAAATGATTTATAACACTAGTTTAAATGCATGCATTGCATCGGTATTAAATAAGTCTGCATTATATTCTGCTGAAAAATCGAGCTATCCACTGAATTGTTGTTCTACTCGGGAAAAGGTGTGTTACAGGCTGTTGAAAATTCAAATCTTGATGGTCAAATGGTGGAAATCAAATAGGATAAATGGATATTAGTAGTGGATGTTCAAGACATATGACGAGAAATCCGGAACTACTAAACAATCTAGTATATGAAGTGTAACACCCTGTATTTTCTATGAATATTAAAATAACGAGTTAAAGAACACTTAATTTTAAAAGAAGGAATTAAGTAAAATGTGTAGCACCATTGCGTTCGTCTCGGAATTCTGGTAGGAATAGAGTTCGAGTTTGCGTAAATCGAACTCCGTATGAGGAAGTTATGAAGCTTAGAAGATTTCAGTTCAAAGCAGAATTAAATTAAATAATAATTAAAAATCAGAAAACAAATTCAAATTTTGAAAATCAGTCAAAAAAAGATGAGCAGGAAAATCCCGCCCGAGGGTGTCGACCCCCTAGGGGTGTCGACACCCCTGTCAACCCCCCTATAGGGGCGTCGATCCCCCTATAGGGGTGTCGACAGGGGTGTCGACCCCCCTATACGGGTGTCGACCCCTATCTTCCTAGATCTGGGTAATGAATTCTGAAGGATTAGGGCTTATGTGTCGCACTATGGTTAGCTGGGTGACGTGTCTCTTTGGCTTGGATGGCTCTGATGACTCCTATGCTAATCTAAAGGCCATAGTTGTCTAACACATCTATAAATACATATCTAAACTTAACCCTAACCTCATAACCCTATTCTATGGTGCCTTTATGTTGTCCATCTCTAGACTAGCCTAGCCTCTTTCTTCTCCAAACTAGAAATCAAATTTGAGAGCTTCACATTAAAGAAAAGGTTTTCCGCTCCAATCAACAAAGAAAGATTAGAATCGCTAAAACGTCGACTAATTCTCTTTTTTTAATCCTAACACTGTACATTCAGTTATTATTCAGATTTGAACACATAATAGAAATCATGACTGTAATGAATCGAATCTAGAACTATGCATAATTGTAAGATAATCAATTCTAATTCATGCTTATTCTTTTATCAAATCTGAAATTACCTATGCCTATGAGACTGTTGTGATTGAACCTAACATGTTGTACATCAAATTAGTAATTTCTTTATGTTCAGTCCTATCGATTCTGTATACCTATGATGTATTTTCCTTAGATTTCTCGTATTCGTTGTTAATGTACAACATGCTTATTGGAACCATGATTCTTGTGTTTGGTACACCTTAACGTGCCTATTTTCCCTTATGTCAATTCTTGTGTTTCTTCTCTATCCCCTTTCTGTTTTATTTTATGAGTACTTGGAATTTGAAAACCTTGTTGAATCTTGTTGTACATGCGATTGTAACGTGGGGAATTGGGTATAACCTATTGGAGTAATTTTGGACATAACAAGTATATTGGACATAACTTGATTTGACTACAATTGTGGATAATTGGCATACAAAAATATAGACCTGGACATAAATGGTAAATATGTAAATTAGTTAAAAGATGAACATGCCTAACCCGAGGTTAGATTGAGTTGCGGTGTAAGACTGCCCGAAACCACCTACCACATCCAACAACCGCAACAACAGGTCTAATGTGAGAGGTTAGTGCATCAAGCCCAAAACCCGAGGTTAGAATGAGTTTGCGGTAGAAGTCTGCCCGGAACCGTCTGGCATATCCAGCAACCACAAACAACGGTTCTAATGTGAGAGGTTAGTGCATTAATAAATTAATTAATGCCAATGCACAGACATGCTAAGAATGTTAAGGTTAAGTAACATATGAATAGGCGACACTTAACTAATGCAACTTGTTAATTAAACAAATTGGTGGGGTTAGGTTAAATTGAGAACACTTAACCGTTATAACATGTTGATTAGGAAACCCTAGCAACGGGGACCCATTTCAGCAGTAACCTACGTAGATGTATCACGGTACCTTGAACTAGGCAGGGTGGGGCACGATTACTGAGCTGATTATAAGCGGTCAAAATAGCGGCAAGTGGTGCATCAGTGTAGGTTCCGACGGAGTACGGGGGTACACGTACTCCGGAGTGGAAAATTCAGGCATTGTGCATCAGTAGTTATACACTGTGCATTTTGAATTGTGTCGGGTCGCCATCATAGGGATTGATACACCCTATGGTGGGACCAGCGCAGGTATCTACAAACAAGCGGGGCCGAATAACTCAAGTAATAAATACGTGCGAGTAGAAGTTGATCGATAAAGGGATCATTTTATTATGAACACATGAGACTAGTTGAAACAATTGTTAGTAGGTGCAGAGAAATAGAAATGGGTGCGATAGCATATTCAGTTTATCTTATCTTATCTTGTCTTATGTTATCTTGTTACTATGGTATTGTCTTATATTCAGTTTATTCGTGTCATGATCCTTTTTCTTATTTACATGTTGAAAATCACTGGGCATACCAGGCTTTATGTCTGACCCGTTTCCTTTCGTCTTCTTTTCTTCCGTCACCCCCCTCCCAAACCCAGGTCCACAGGGAGGGAATACTTCAGCTTAGTTCAGACCTTTTTCAGCTTGAAGAGAGTAGATATATTGCTTGGATTCTCTTTTCTTGGGTTATGGCTGTGGTTACACTTTTATTGGGGATTATTGCTGCTTTACGACTGTTTTATGCTTCTTTATGTATTTGGAGTTTTGAATCAAGACAGAGGTTTTATTGTAATAATTTGGAAGTTGGGTTTTGAGACAATGGTTGTAATGTTTTGACTAAATCACGCTGCTTATGAAATGATTTCAGTTTTTCCGTTGTTTGTATATCTGTCTTGTAAATTATCTGTATCTTTTACCTATAATGCTTCACCAAAGTTAATGCATTCCCTTTGTGATTGACCTTAACGGAGATGGGGTGTCTCACTTGGTATCAGAGCTGATGGTTACCAGGTCAGATAAAAGTTTTTGAAAACTATTTTTTAAAAAGAAGTTTTAAAGAAGTATTTTCAGGAAAAGTGTTGTTTTATTTTAAAGGCATATTCCCAAAGCCATATGCACTATCTTTCTATCCTTTGTTTTGAATCTTTTTCTTTTCATTTCAGATTGTCTGGGGATCTTAATCATCCAGAGGGAGTGCAAGTACCCGCCAAGTTCCGTCGGTATTTAGTGGCTACGGCCCCTGCCGAGGGACAAGCGGACCCTCCTCATCCCCCAGCCGCAGATGTTGCTCCTCCTCCTCCCCCAGCTGCGAACATCGTTCCTCCTCCTCCTCCGCGTCTGAATGCTTTCTCGAAGATATGTAGGGACTTTTGAGCTATGGGCGGAAAGAACTTTAATGGGACTGAATCATTCGTGGAAGCAAGAAACTGGCTCAAGGAAACAGAAGATCTGTTTCTTATCTTCGAAGTGGAAGATAGGCAGAAGATACCGCCGGCTGTATGGTTACTTAAGGAGTGGGAAGTTACTAATGCAGAGAGACCAGTTGAGACTTGGAAGGACTTCAGAATAAGGTTTGGGATTAAGTTCCTCTCGCAAGCTGAACAAAGCCTACAGATGGAGAAGTTCTTAGCACTTAAACAGGAAAGCCTATCGGTTAAGGAATATGTCAACAAGTTCAACCAGTTGGCTAGATTCAGACTGGAGTTGGTAAACACTCCATATAAAAAGGCTCTCCGTTTCGCTAAAGGGTTAAATGAGCCACTGCACAGCCTAGCTATGTCCCATATACCTATGGGCGCGACTTATGAGAGACTGGTGGACACGGCATTGTTACATGAAGAAAGCAAGGGCAAGAAGAAAGAGGTGAAGATAGAAGAACTTCTAAACAACAAAGTGGAGGAATCGCAGAATAAGAAGACGGGTTATAAGAAGGGTGGAAACAATAACAAACCCTATGACAAGAGGAAGTGTAATTTTTGTTGCATACCGGGACATCTGATTAAGGACAATAGAAAGAAGAAGAGGAAGATGGGTGGTGGCTTTTAGTGCGGCGAGGCAGGACATATGGGTAAGGATTGCCCAAGAAGGCAAGGGCAAGGGCAGAGGACAAGATCTACTCCTAGAGGGCAGATTCCTGCTCTCACAGCACCTACGCAAGCAAGAGGTAGAAATATTTCTGTTGAGAGTTTAGTTTATCTTTCTGATCATCCTATTCATACTCTTTTTGATTCTGGCGCATCGCACTCTTTTATATCTACTGCTTTAGTTGAATCTCTACACCTAGATACCAGTATAGTAGAGGATCCCAAGGTTGTTTCAAATCCAATTGGGGGTTCGGCTTACTTATCAATGATTTGTTTGGATTTGGAAATTTCTATACTAAGAGCTTGGTTTAGATGCAATTCTTATGTTTTGGGTTTCACGGGCTATGGGTTGATTCTAGGCATGGATTGGTTATCCAGTAATGGTGCCATCCTCGATTGTGAAAAGAAAGTGGTTAGACTTTTGACTCACCTCGGTAATACTCTCGAAATCTCTTGTAATCCTATGAATTCTTTTATGCTTAGCTACCTAGAATCTCTAGATGCGTCTGTTGAAAATTTGCAATCTGTTAGAGTAGTCCGTGAGTACTCGGATGTCTTTGAAGAAGTGAAGGGTTTACCTCCAAAACGAGAGATAGATTTCCGCATATACCTCGTTGATAATGCAAAACCAATTGCTTTACCCGTTAGACACATGTCTCCAACGGAAAGGAAGGAGCTCAGCAAGCAAGTTAAAGAGTTGCTCGAAAAGGGGTTCATAAGGCGGAGTATTTCTGAATGGGGTGCTCCGGTAGTGTTCGCAACCAAAGGGGATGGTTCACTTCGCCTATGTGTGTATTATAGGGAGCTAAACAAGCTAACCAACAAGAATAGGCACCCACTTCCAAGAATAAATGACTTGTTCAATCAGCTCGTAGGTGCATCAGTTTTCTCCCAGCTAGATTTGGCAACCGGATTTCATCATCTAAGAGTGGCTAAAGGCAACATAGATAAGACTTCATTCAGGACTCTAGATGGTTTCTTCGAATGGCTTGTCATGCCTTTCGGTTTGACAAATGCAACCGCCTATTTCGTAGACTTGATGAGTATGGTGTTTAGGGAGTTCCTTAATAGTCTTCGTGGACTACATTTTGATTTTCTCAAAAAGTGAGGAAGAACATGCTTTGCATTTAAGGGATAGCTGTGGATCCTGCAAAAGTAGTGGCGGTGCAAGATTGGAAGATTCCAAGGAATGCAACCGAAGTACGAAGTTTTTTCGAACTAGCGGGATATTACAGGAAGTTCATTAAAGACTTTGCGAAGATCTCAGCCCCACTTACTAGATTGACGAAGAAGAACCTAACTTTTGCTTGGGATTTGGATTGTGATGTTGCTTTCCAACGATTGAAGAGGGCTCTAATAACAGCTCCAGTTCTGACATTGTCTGATGGAAGTAAGATGTTTACATTACACACAGACACATGTGGCACGGGGTTAGGCACTGTCTTGATGCAAAAAGGTAAGGTAGTTTATTATGGAGGAAGGCAATTGAAGGTACATGAAAAGAACTACCCAACTCATGATTTGGAACAAGCTGCCATTGTTTTTCGCTCTTAAGTCACGGCATCATTACCTACTAGGATGAAGGTTTGAATTGTTTACTAACCATAAATCATTAAAATACATTTTCTCACAAAAAGATCTTAACTTAAGACAACAAAGGTGGATGGAATTTCTTGCCTTATACGATTCTGAGATTGCTTATACCCCTGGCAAGCGTAATGTGGTAGCAGATGCCCTAAGTAGGAAAAGGATGACCTTAAGTCCTCTCTTTGTAGAAAGGCAAAACTTGGAGTACATATAAACCTTTGACTTTAGACTCTCCTTTGAGTTTGTACCTGGTTTGTTAGCATCGCCAGAGGTGCGGCCTACGCTTTTGGACTCAATAGGAGTCGCGCAACGTGAAGACCCTCAAATGGTTGATGTGATGGATAAGTTAATTAGAGGTGAGGCTTCTAGTCATCTCAATAGATACTCCATAGATGACAAGGGTTGTTGAGATGGGATGAAAGACCATGTGTCCCACAAGCAAGGGATTTGGTGAAGACAGTTCTTGAAGAAGCACACCATTCTAAGTTGATCATACACCCAGGTGGAGACAAGATGTATAAAAACATAAAAAGGGCTTTCTTTTGGAATGGCATGAAGAAGGATGTAGCTGAATTCGTCTCTAAGTGCTTAATGTGCCAGTAAGTCAACGCGGAGCAGAAGAAGCCTGGTGGTCTGCTTCATCCTCTAGAGGTCCCACAATGGAAATGGGATAGCATTTTAATGGACTTTATAGATGGGTTGCCTAGGTCAAGAAGGGGCAATACTAGTATTTGGGTAATAGTTGACAGACACACTAATAGCGCTCACTTTGTACCTACTAAGAGTAGGAGGACTACCTCATCATTAGCATCCATTTATCTTAAAGAAGTGGTTCGACTGCAAGGGACACCCTCTAGCATAGTAAGTAATCGAGATCCTATCTTTATGAGTGAGTTTTGGAAGAGTTTGCAAGAGTCTGTAGGCACACAGCTATGCTTAAGCACTACCTATCACCCTTAAACCGACGGTCAGACTGAAAGGGTGAACAGAGTATTAGAAGATCTTTTGAGATTGTGCATTCTTGATTTTGGAGGAACATGGGAAGATCATCTTCCTTTGGTGGAGTTCGCCTACAACAATAGCTACCAAGCCACCATAGGCATGGCACCCTTTGAGGCTTTATATGGAAGACCATGCCGATCACTAACTTGTTGGTGGGAATCTACAGACAAGCTCATACTTGGGCCCAACATGATCAGAGAGACTTCGGAGAAGGTGGACTTAATACGAAGACGAATGAAGACCGCACAAGATAGATAGAAGTCCTACACGGATAAAAGAAGGACCGACCTTGAGTTTGAGGTTGGAGACAGGGTTTTCCTTAAAGTATCTCCTTTGAAGAATGTCATTCGCTTTGGATCCATAGGAAAATTGGCACCAAGAATTGTAGGGTCATTTCCTATCATGGAACAATGGCTTATAGAGTAGAGTTGCCCAAAAGATTGGCTGGAGTTCATAATGTTTTTCATGTTTCTCATCTACGAAAGTGCTTACATGAATCTGTGGAAGTGGTGGAGCCGAGCATACTAGAAGAAGTAGAAGTGGAACGAGAAGCGACGATGAGAAGAGTTCTAACTCGTATCTTGGGAACATAAGCTAAGAAGCTACGCAATCATGAGGTCAAGCTAGTTAAAGTACAATGGAGTAACGTTGAAGAAGACGCGACTTGGGAGACTGAAGACAAGATATGCGCAGCCTACCCTTTTCTTTTTGAGGGTACATCCCTGATCTCTTTTCATAAGTTTATGCATGCTTGTATCTATCTTTTAAGTATATCTCCTACGTCCTATTCTTGATCCTTAAGTAGAAACCAATGAATGTAAACATGTATTTGAAACATGTTATGATTGATGGTTGCAAGTGGTTGCTCGTGGATGCATATACACATAATAGGTACTAGATCGGCTCAGTCACTTTCATATTGGATATGCATATACGTATTTGTATATGGATTGAAACTTAATGTGTTATCATATGGGTGTTGCATTTGTATGAATGATTGTGCACTCACGTAGAAGTTATAAAGTACGATTAGGAATAATTGCATACATGATGGACTCATGGCACTAACATAATTCGCATTAAGGAGGTCAACTGAATCAGTGGACTGCCTGATTTTGCATTAGATAAGGACATATACACACACTATGCATATGATCATGAAAGCATTAGAAATCTTTTTTTAGGACTATGGATGCCTGTGATTGATGGTTGAGTAGATGGATGTTAGATATTAGGATACATTCTTCTTAACTTAGAGATTTCGAGGACGAAATCCTTAAAGGAGGGGAGAATATAACACCCCGTATTTCCTATGAATCTTAAAATAACAAATTAAAGAATACTTAATTTTAAAGCAGGAATTAAGTAAAATGGGTAGCGCCATTGCGTTCGTCTCAGAATTCTGGTTGGAATAGAGTCCGAGTTTGCATAAATCGGACTCCGTATGTGGAAGTTATGAAGCTTAGAAGATTTCAGTTCAAAGCAGAATTAAATTAAATGATAATAAAAAATCAGAAAACAAATTCAAATTTCGAAAATCAGCCAATAAAAGATGAGCGGGAAAAATCCTGCCCGAGGGTGTCGACCCCCTTAGGGTGTGTCGACATAGGTGTCGACCCCCTATAGGGGTGTCGACAGTCGACCCCTATCTTCCCAGATCTGGGTGATGAATTTTGAAGGGTTAGGGCTTATGTGCCACGCTGTGGTTGGCTGGGTGGCGTGTCTTTTTGGTTTGGATGGCTCTGATGACTCCTATGCTAATCTAAAGGTCATAGTTTGTCTAACACATCTATAAATACATATCTAAACTTAACCCTAACCTCATAACCCTATTCTATGGTGCCTCCATGCTGTCCATCTCTAAACTAGCCTAGCCTCCTTCTTCTCTAAACTAGAAATCAAACTAGAGAGCTTCAAATTGAAGAAAAGGTTTTCCGCTTCAATCAACAAAGAAAGATTAAAGTCGCTACAACATCGACTAATTCTCTTTTTCTAATCCTATCGCTGTAAGTTCAGTTATTATTCATATTTGAATACATAACAGAAATCATGACTGTAATGAATCGAATCTAGAACTATGCCTAATTATAAGTTAATCAATTTTGATTCATGCTTGTTCTTTTGTCAAATCTGAAATTACTTATGCCTATGAGACTGTTGTGGTTGAACCTATCATGTTGTACATCAAATTAGTAATTTCTTTGTGTTCAACCCTATCGAATGTGTATACCTATGATGTATTTTCCTTAGTTTGCTCATGTTCGTTGTTAATGTACAACATGCCTATTGGAACCATGGTTCTTGTGTTTGGTACACCTTTACATGCCTATTTTCCCTTATGTCAATTCTTGTGTTTCTTCCCTATCCCCTTTCCATTTTATTTTATGAGTACTTGGAATTTGAAAACCTTGTTAAATCTTGTTGTACATGCGATTGTTACACGGGGAATTGGGTATAACCTATTGGAGTAATTTTGGATATAACAAGTATATTGGACATAATTTAAATTGACTACAATTGTGGATAATTGGCATACAAAGATATAGACTTGGACATGAATGGTAAATATGTAAATTAGTTAAAAGATGAACATGCTTAACCCGAGGTTAGATTTAGTTGCGGTGTAAGACTGCTCGAAACCACCTGGCACATCCAGCAACCGCAACAACAGGTCTAATGTGAGAGGTTAGCGCATCAAGCCCAAAACCCGAGGTTAGAATGAGTTTGCGGTAACCGCCTGGCATATCCAGCAACTGCAAACAACAGTTCTAATGTGAGAGGTTGGTGCATTAATAAATAAATTAATGCCAATGCATAGACATGCTAAGAATGGTAAGGTTAAGTAACATATGAATAAGCGACACTTAACCAATGCAACATGTTAATTAAACAAATGGGTGGGGTTAGGTTAAATTGAGAACACTTAACCGTTATAACATGTTGATTAGGAAACCCTAGCAATGGGGACCCATTTCAGCAGTAACCCACATTGATGTATCACGGTACCCTGAACTAGGCAGGGTGGGGCACGATTACTGGGCTGATTATAAGTGGTCAAAATAGCGGCAAGTGGTGCGTCAGTAGGTACTGACGGAGTACGGGCGTGCATGTACTCCGGAGTGGAAAAATCAGGCACTGGGCATCAGTAGTTATACACTGTGCATCTTGAATTGTGTCGGGTTGCCATCATAGGGATTGATACACCCCATGGTGGGGCCAACACAGGTATCTACAAACAAGCTGGGCCGAATGACACAAGTAATAAATACATGCAAGTAGAAGCCGATCGATAAAGGGATCATTTTATTATGAACACATGAGGCTAGTTGAAACAATTGTTAGTAGTTGCAGAGAAATAGAAATGGGTGCGATAACGTATTCAGTTTATCTTATCTTACCTTATCTTGTCTTATGTTTTCTTGTTACTATGGTATTGTCTTATATTCGGTTTATTCATGTCATGATCCTTTTTCTTGTTTACATGCTGAAAATCACTGGGTTTACCAGGCTTTATGTCTGATTCTTTTGTCTTCTTTTCATCCGTTCCCCCCCCCCCCTCCCCAGGTCCACAGGGAGGGAATACTTCAGCTTAGTTCAAACCTTTTCCAGCTTGAAGAGAGTAGATGTATTGCTTGGATTCTCTTTTCTTGGGCTATGGCTGTGGTTACAATTTTATTGGGGATTATTGTTGCTTTACTACTGTTTTATGCTTCATTATGTATATGGAGTTTTGAATCAAGACAGAGGTTTTATTGTAATGATTTGGAAGTTGGGTTTTGAGACAATGGTTGTAATGTTTTGACTAAACCACGTTGCTTATGAAATGATTTCAGTTTTTCCGCTGTTTGTATGTCTGTCTTGTAAATTATCTGTATCTTTTACCTATAGTGCTTCAACAAAGTTAATGCATTCCTTTGTGAGTGACCTTAACGGAGATGGGGTGTTTCATGAAGGCAGAGGAATGGTCAATTTCGGTGACAATTCTAAAGGATATGTGGTTGGCATTGGCAATGTCGATTATTCTGAAACTCCCACTATTTCTGATATTTTATTAGTTAGGAATTTAAAACATAACTTACTAAGTATTAGTCAACTATGTGATAAAGGCTATAAAATCAATTTTGAAAAAGATAAATGTTGAAGAAAATAAAATGTCAAAAATAATATTCAAACAAGATAGAAAGAAAAATATCTATACACTAAGTATGAAAATTTCTAAAGATAATTTATGTCTTATGGCCAATACAAGCGATCCTTGGATTTGGCAAAAGAGATTCGGTTATATATATTTTGAAAATATTTCTAGAATTTCAAAATTAGAATCAATTAGAGATGTACCTAAAATGAAGTTTAAAGTAAATAATTTACGTGATGCTTGTCAAATCGGAAAATTGAAAAAAAAAACTTTTAAATCAAAAGAAGACATTACAACCCCAAAACCTTTAGGACTAATTCACATGGATCTATACGGTCCATCCCAAACATAATAAATAAATCATAATAAATATGTCTTTGTAATAATTGACGATTTCTCTAGATTCACTTGGACACTATTCCTTAAAACTAAAAGTGATGCTTTTGATCAATTAAAAACCTTTGCTAAAAGAATTTAAATTTTATTATCTTTAAAAATTAAAACTGTAACGACCCGTATTTTTCTGCCAATTTAATTGGATTATTTTAAATATTTTAATAATTTAAAATATTGGTTTGAGGTTGGATAATCGAATTTAACGATTTTATTGGGAATATATTATTTAAAATAAATAATAAATATTATTTTAATTTCCAAAATATGGGAAATTGTCGAAATTGAAATATACTATGATCCGACAGTTTAAAGTGGTCAAATATTGTTTATGGGGGAATATTAGTGACAATTCATTTTGAAAACGACGACGAATATAAATAGTTTATAATTTAATTAAATAACGAGCTGCAGCGGCGCGGCAGTTCGCGTTTTGGCGTTTTGAACTTCAATTGGTCGTACCGGGTTCAAAATAAGTCGGATTTCATCGAAACAAGAAACGTCGGGACCGGTTTGACGATATCTTTCTAATGGTAGAGAAAAATCCAGTTTTCGTCGTGTAGATTTTATTTTATGTCCAAATCGAATTCTCAGAAAAACAGTGCCAGGAATTCCTTTATATATATAGCGCTGCATATATATAAAATAACGGTTTTTAAATATTTGAGTATCAATTTGGCTTTGGAATTCAACCCGGGATATTTTTCCTTGATAATACATCAAATTCTGGTCGTGTATGACCAATGGCAATATTTTAATATTATTATATTGAAGTATTTTAAAATTGGGTTATTCTAATTCAAATTGGCCAGTTTAAAAGGGACATTTTTCAAACGACCTCTGTTTTCGACGAAACAAATTTTGTTGTGACCGTAACCGTAAATTATTGCCAGATTTTCAAACGGCGCGTCAATCGGGGTTATTCTGTGAGCGTGGCAAAATAAAATGTAAAATAAATCGATCAAATTGGACGTGTACAAACGCTATTTGAGCATACGAGCACGGAATTCGACGAAACAAGATTCGTTAGGACCGTATCGCCAAAATATACTATGTCGTCCAGTCACGTCTCGAACAAGGTTCGTATGTGAGCGCAGCAGCGAATAAACGATGTTCGAAATAGCGATAGGTACGAAATAAAAATCGTTAGTCAGTGTCAATCGTCAAATCAACTTAAAATATATTTTCCCTACACTATATAAACCCCTATGATCAGAAATGGCCAGCCCATTCCATTTTTCATCATGTAATTTTGCAATAAAGCCCCTCTTTACAAAATCAATTGTATCTTCCAATCCGTGAGGGTTTTGCTATGGCAACCAAAGAGAAAATTGTAGATCGGCTCGTCCTCTACCTACTGTAAAAAGTTGGGGGAGTCTCGTCAACTATGGTGGCCGGAATCGGTGTTAAACCATGGAAAATCACTTTCGTTTTCAGGCCAAATTGAGGAGCTATGGTTGATTTGAGGTACGGGGACCTTAGGGCTTTCGTAGAGGGAAGAAAGACCTTCGATTTGGAGGTGGTCTCAAGGCCTCAAGTGGTCGGAGGTGGAAGAAATCGTGAGATGAACGTGGATGTTGATTTTTGGTTTCGGTTTTGAAGTCATGGATGGTCTTGGCCAAAATTCCGGCGATGGTGGCCGATCTGGGGTCGCGGCCTGGGGGGAAATGGAGCTGGGCGGAGAGGCGGTCGGAATGGGGGTGGTCCGGCCACCTCCGGTGAACTGTGGCAATGGCAAACGGGCGGTGAACGGAGATCGTTTGAGGGTGAAATCCGGCGGATTGGCGAGGTGTTGGAGGCTGATACTCGGGGCGGAGGAGGGTCTCGACATGGCGGTTCAGGGGAGTGGTCGTGGGGGCTCTCTGATCGTCTGAGGCAGCGCCGTAAGATGGGTTAAGGTGGCGGTTTGGCCATCAAAGAGGGACGTCGGGTTTCAAAAGGTAGGGAAAGCAAAACGTGTTTGCTGTGTCCAAGGATGACGTGGACAATGAGTCCAAACGGTGATTAAGGTAATGACATCTTTTAATTATTTAATTAAAATTTTAATTATTAGCTTAGTTAAAAACGTATATATTATCAAACTTTAAATCAATGTATCTTCTTCATACGTTGACGTATTACAGCGAAACTGGATCCGTTGGGATCGCAGGGACGAGACCTATCCGATGGCACTGACTAGGAGTCAATCCGACACTATTGAAAATTCAGCTATTTTTGAACGGTCGTTTCAAATTAAAAGCAACAAACGCGTCAACCGCCAACCAAATAATCTGGTGAGTTAATTCTCACACCTTCTGAAATACTGCGATGTGGTAAAGTCACGGTAAATTATATTTTGCGGTTAACAGTTTAAATTGGCTGATTGGATGCGATGGATGCAAGTTGCTTGTTGTTGGTTGATGGTTGCAGTTATTTATATTCTGCAAATTGTTTAATTCGCATATTGTTATCAACTGACATCTATGATGCAGAGAAGGACAGGTTGGAGGGATCCGACCGGATTCCTCAAATAAACTGTATTTTTGGTTGTTGTGTACATATATAGATTGTTCACATTGACTGACGTCAAAACTGGTTCAAATGTTGATAGGTTGAATATATATACCCATCGTGTTGTGGTTAAATCAACTGTTTGTGTTGACTAAGTAAATGGGCAGTAAGGGTCCAGTCGTAGGGTTTTAACGTTGTTCTACCGTCAGGGAAATTGACGGGGTTTCCAAGTTATAATTTATTTATAACTGAATTTTAAGTTATTCAATTATTATTTTACGAGTATTTAAATCGGGAATTTAAATTAAATAAGTTAAATCGAGTTATTAAGAGAATTTAGTTAAATGGTTTTGATCAGTTGAGAAGCAGAAATCAAGATATTCCATGGGTTGTTTAAAAGGGAAATTTATTGTTTCAAACAATTAAAAGGTGACTCTAATTAATTTAGTTAATTAATTAATTTAAGAAAGGGGAAATGACAGTTGGGATTCAGTTAATAGTTAACTGGTGTGTATAGTTGGTAAATCCACCGTTTCGAGTAGAATGGACAAAGGAAATAAATGTTTGTTTAAATATCCGTTAAAGTTTAACGAATAGTATTGGATATTAGTTAATCTTTGATTAACTATAATCTAAAGGGAAAATTGAATTGGTTATTGTAAATAACCTTGATTATTATCGAGTAAGCTTGTAAACATGATAAAAATGCTATTTTGGGTTAAGATTAAAGTTAACTATATTTTGATATAGTAGATGTTAAAGCAAGTTATCCTTTAATTTAAAATGATTTAAAGTGGTGAATTCAATTTAATGCCAAGTAAGAATTTATAAAAGGGATTTGTAAAATCCAAGTTTCAACAAGATTTAATATATGGAATTCATTTAACCAGTGATCAAATGACGATGAGGTTTAGCCAAAGAGGCGATAAAGGTTTATTATAAAATGTCCAAGTAGATGAAATCAATTTATGTGACGAGGTATTTATATTATAAATCAAAAGGTTTTAAGTGGAAGAATATTTGAAGTTAAAGTGATGTTTTAATGGATATTAATTTAGATAAGGGAATTAAGTAAAAGACTTTAAAAGAAGATTTCAAATGTAAGAAACAATTTATGGGATCGATTTGAAATCGATAAGGTAAATAAGATTTGGGAAAATGGTTAAGTGATAGACTGATGTTATTCCGAGATAAGAACGGGTTGACCAAGGTCTGAGAGGTAACTAAAATACCCCAACTCGGTTGGCCTCGCTATTATCGAGGAACAGTATTAGTTTGAAGTAAGTGAGGTTGTTGAAATTGTTTTACCCTATACGAGGTACATCGAACTCTAATACAAGATTTTGGGAATTTAATAATATTGCAATGATGGTTCCAAAGGAAATAAGAATAAGTGCTTTAAAATTTATTTTAAACATTTGTTATTCAATTAGAGTTGATCGAATATAGTTAGAGTTAGTCAAACAAAGTTATCTAGGAAAAAGTTCCATTGCGTACGACTGCTAGCGTAATTCGCAGGGCTGCAGATAGCCTATGGCGGTCGGATGTTTCCTGAGGGAATCAGGCGTAACCATTGTGATCGCTGCGATCTAGAGTCGAGCGAATGGAGTCAAGTGGAGTATTAGTTAATAGAAGTAATCAAGTCAAGTTTGTCGAGTTAAATAAGTCGAGTTAGTCAAGTTAGAGTTAATCAATAAAAATAAATCAGTAAAAGTTAGTCAAAAGGGAATTTGGTTAAATATATTTTAAAGGAGGTCGAGTTGTGCTAAGTACTGAATTAGGAAACTCATTGTGTTCACACTATTGTTATTTGATAGTTAAAACACCGACTATCAAACCAGACCAGTACGATTGTTGATTCGGAAAGTCCGGGATCGAATTATATTCGAAAACCATTCCGACCATCAAATACGTGAAGACGTCGATTGAAGACGGAGCAAGTGAAGACCGTGGATCTTCATAAGCGGAAGGACTACTTGTTGAATTTCTCTGGCCTGCAGCCAGAGTTATTTTGATTTGTGATTCTGTCGTGGTTGAAATCCACGGGTTGCAAGGACTTCTCGCTACTGATTCATGGGGTGATTCCTATATGAGATGCAGTAGGAGAGTACCTTCGGTTCATCCTGTTCCTGGATGACTTGTATGGACGAATGTCTGACAGAGTATTTCCAAAGGAATTACATGCGTTGATTTCTCCAAACGTACGATAGTTGACGGCGGAGAAATGGTTATTCTCTAGCCAGATAGCTAGAGTATGTTTGTGGACGTCAATCAAGTGTGATCTGGCGGATCTGACGATGTGGCATTCAAAGTGAATGATGACCAGATGTTCTAGAGATAAAGTTCTAGCCTCAAGCCTCATCAACCGGGAAATGACAAAAATCGGGCAGGCAGCATGGCTATGTGGGTCGCTCCCATTAGGATGTATGATCACCTATCTAGAGAAATTCCTATTGCTTCTTTATCTATTCGATGCTGACCCTATTCGGGTGGCGGTTGCTAATCCCAACCGTCGGTGATATACATTCGATACACTCAAGCGAAATGAGTGGTCGGTCATGTGTGGGCCGGGTTGCAAGACGTTCTTGTTGAACCCAGTGTATTCGCCTCTAGAGATACACGTGCGGAAGGTGGACCCATACCTTGTCAAGTTGGAATCCAATATCCAATAAGCGCCCACGGTTTTTCGATTGTATACTATATATATGTGGAGCGTGAGATGCAAGCGTTCCTCTAGATTATTATTTACTTGTATTTAGACATTATGATAATATCAGAGAAAGATATTGATTTCAAAAATGTTTTGGGTTATAGTAAGGTAAAAACCGTCTGTGTTTATGTGTGGACTGGTCTTACTATTATTCTTTGATTTCATAAAGGATTTTGCAAAGTTAAACAAGTGTGTGTTCTGTGAATTTATCACTGAAAGTATTCCAGACTGACCCGGTGTATTTTGTTTTAAATCAAATGTGCTCGGGTCAGACCGAGTATGTTCCAGGTTAGGTTTCGCTTGGAGTTTCAGGAGCTGGAAGCAGGCGGCTTCACCGCTAGTTATTCAAAGTTATTATTCCGCTGTGACTAATGTATGTGTACTCTGATGATTGGTATGTTTTATATAGTTCTTTGTATAAAGAGATTTGATATTATATTTTATCTGTTCCGCTGTGAGATTCTGATGTGTTCCTCTTCTTTCTTCTATTCTAATACTTCTTTCTTTCTATTCTCACCTTCTAACTTCTTTCTCATGACAATCTGGGGGTTCGATACTTGGGTTTTGACAAGTGATACGAGTTTATGTATTGTTGTCGAGAACCCGATTGTCGTTCTTTTCCCCGGGTCGTTACAGTGGTATCAGAGCTATTGGTTTAATGATTAACCTTGGCTCTGTGGTGTGACTCAATAGAGATGGGGTTAGTAACACCCTAGATTGAGTTCATATAGATATATGAGAGCGCGTATTTGTATTTTGTTATAAAATTATTTTTGAAATTATTTTTGCCCCATTAATTTTATACTAAATAAAAGTAAAATTTATTATAGTATGGGCAATCATCTTGATTGGTTAATGTTGGTTGTATAATATGTTTGTAGTGTATGGTTGATTGCTTGAATATAACCTGAACTTGAAATAGATAGATTTGGTTGAAAAACCAAAGATGAAATAAACAAGTTGGGTAATCAATCCAAATTTAACAGATCTGAATGGATAATTTAAGAAATAAGCGAAGTGATATAAATAATTATAATCTCGTGTGGGTTGAACTGTGTATATAATTGGTTGGTGTGGAATGATATGGATGTATCGAACATAATTGACATTTGTTGATAACTGATAAGTTTGTTTGAGTTGAGAACAGGTGTAAAGTGCCAGTTCAGCTTTAAACCCAACCAAAGGAGAAAATCTGGAGTTATTTGAATCCAGTTGAGTAGAGTTGCAAAATCAATTAAGCAGGCTCGAATAAATATATCGCTTATTGCATAATAACGCTCGCCAAAAGGTACGCCAACGAAAATATGAAATTTTGGTTTTGTTTGGATTTTGAGTTTGGATTTTGAATTTTCCGACCATGAGAGTCGATGTATACATATTTCTTGATCCTGCGATATTGCAGATGTCCCTCCGTACAGGGGAGACTCTGCCGAAATTTTTCTAAAATTCAAGGAGTTAGAAAATTTTTGGAATTTTTTTTAGGAAATTCTTTCCTTTTAAATAAATTGGTTTTAAAACCAATAGGGTCAGTTTGAAAATAAATTCGAGTTTTAAATTTTATTATTTTTGAAAAGACAATAATAGACGGCATTTCTTCTACCTTAGCAATTTCGAGGACGAAATTATTTTAAGGGGGAAGGAATGTAACGACCCGTATTTTTCTGCCAATTTAATTGGATTATTTTAAATATTTTAATAATTTAAAATATTGGTTTGAGGTTGGATAATCGAATTAAACGATTTTATTGGGAATATATTATTTAAAATAAATAATAAATATTATTTTAATTTCCAAAATATGGGAAATTGTCGAAATTGAAATATACTGTGATCCGACAGTTTAAAGTGGTCAAATATTATTTATGGGGGAATATTAGTGACAATTCGTTTTGAAAACGACGACGAATATAAATAGTTTATAATTTAATTAAATAACGAGCTACAGCGGCGCGGCAGTTCGCGTTTTGGCGTTTTGAACTTCAATTGGTCGTACCGGGTTCAAAATAAGTCGGATTTCATCGAAACAAGAAACGTCGGGACCGGTTTGACGATATCTTTCTAATGGTAGAGAAAAATCCAGTTTTCGTCGTGTAGATTTTATTTTATGTCCAAATCGAATTCTCAGAAAAACAGCGCCAGGAATTCCTTTATATATATAGCGCTGCATATATATAAAATAACGGTTTTTAAATATTTGAGTATCAATTTGGCTTTGGAATTCAACCCGGGATATTTTTCCTTGATAATACATCAAATTCTGGTCGTGTATGACCAATGGCAATATTTTAATATTATTATATTGAAGTATTTTAAAATTGGGTTATTTTAATTCAAATTGGCCAGTTTAAAAGGGACATTTTTCAAACGACCTCTGTTTTCGACGAAACAAATTTTGTTGTGACCGTAACAGTAAATTATTGCCAGATTTTCAAACGGCGCGTCAATCGGGTTTATTCTGTGAGCGTGGCAAAATAAAATGTAAAATAAATCGATCAAATTGGACGTGTACAAACGCTATTTGAGCATACGAGTACGGAATTCGACGAAACAAGATTCGTTAGGACCGTATCGCCAAAATATACTATGTCGTCCAGTCACGTCTCGAACAGGGTTCGTATGTGAGCGCAGCAGCGAATAAACGGTGTTCGAAATAGCGATAGGTACGAAATAAAAATCGTTAGTCAGTGTCAATCGTCAAATCAACTTAAAATATATTTTCCCTACACTATATAAACCCCTATGATCAGAAATGGCCAGCCCATTCCATTTTTCATCATGTAATTTTGCAATAAAGCCCCTCTTTACAAAATCAATTGTATCTTCCAATCCGTGAGGGTTTTGCTATGGCAACCAAAGAGAAAATTGTAGATCGGCTCGTCCTCTACCTATGGTAAAAAGTTGGGGGAGTCTCGTCAACTATGGTGGCCGGAATCTGTGTTAAACCATGGAAAATCACTTTCGTTTTCAGGCCAAATTGAGGAGCTATGTTTGATTTGAGGTACGGGGACCTTAGGGCTTTCGTAGAGGGAAGAAAGACCTTCGATTTGGAGGTGGTCTCAAGGCCTCAAGTGGTCGGAGGTGGAAGAAATCGTGAGATGAACGTGGATGTTGATTTTTGGTTTCAGTTTTGAAGTCATGGATGGTCTTGGCCAAAATTCCGGCGATGGTGGCCGATCTGGGGTCGCGGCCTGGGGGGAAATGGAGCTGGGCGGAGAGGCGGTCGGAATGGGGGTGGTCCGGCCACCTCCGGTGAACTGTGGCAATGGCAAACGGGCGGTGAACGGAGATCGTTTGAGGGTGAAATCCGGCGGATTGGCGAGGTGTTGGAGGCTGATACTCGGGGCGGAGGAGGGTCTTGACATGGCGGTTCAGGGGAGTGGTCGTGGGGGCTCTCCGATCGTCTGAGGCGGCGCCGGAAGATGGGTTAAGGTGGCGGTTTGGCCATCAAAGAGGGACGTCGGGTTTCAAAAGGTAGGGAAAGCAAAATGTGTTTGCTGTGTCCAAGGATGACGTGGACAATGAGTCCAAACGGTGATTAAGGTAATGACATCTTTTAATTATTTAATTAAAATTTTAATTATTAGCTTAGTTAAAAACGTATATATTATCAAACTTTAAATCAATGTATCTTCTTCATACGTTGACGTATTACAGCGAAACTGGATCCGTTGGGATCGCAGGGACGAGACCTATCCGATGGCACTGACTAGGAGTCAATCCGACACTATTGAAAATTCAGCTATTTTTGAACGGTCGTTTCAAATTAAAAGCAACAAACGCGTCAACCGCCAACCAAATAATCTGGTGAGTTAATTATCACACCTTCTGAAATACTGCGATGTGGTAAAGTCACGGTAAATTATATTTTGCGGTTAACAGTTTAAATTGGCTGATTGGATGCGATGGATGCAAGTTGCTTGTTGTTGGTTGATGGTTGCAGTTATTTATATTCTGCAAATTGTTTAATTCACATATTGTTATCAACTGACATCTGTGATGCAGAGAAGAACAGGTTGGAGGGATCCGACCGGATTCCTCAAATAAACTGTATTTTTGGTTGTTGTGTACATATATAGATTGTTCACATTGACTGACGTCAAAACTGGTTCAAATGTTGATAGGTTGAATATATATACCCATCGTGTTGTGGTTAAATCAACTGTTTGTGTTGACTAAGTAAATGGGCAGTAAGGGTCCAGTCGTAGGGTTTTAACGTTGTTCTACCGTCAGGGAAATTGACGGGGTTTCCAAGTTATAATTTATTTATAACTGAATTTTAAGTTATTCAATTATTATTTTACGAGTATTTAAATCGGGAATTTAAATTAAATTAGTTAAATCGAGTTATTAAGAGAATTTAGTTAAATGGTTTTGATCAGTTAAGAAGCAGAAATCAAGATATTCCATGGGTTGTTCAAAAGGGAAATTTATTGTTTCAAACAATTAAAAGGTGACTCTAATTAATTTAGTTAATTAATTAATTTAAGAAAGGGGAAATGACAGTTGGGATTCTGTTAATAGTTAACTGGTGTGTATAGTTGGTAAATCCACCATTTCGAGTAGAATGGACAAAGGAAATAAATGTTTGTTTAAATATCCGTTAAAGTTTAACGAATAGTATTGGATATTAGTTAATCTTTGATTAACTATAATCTAAAGGGAAAATTGAATTGGTTATTGTAAATAACCTTGATTATTATCGAGTAAGCTTGTAAACATGATAAAAATGCTATTTTGGGTTAAGATTAAAGTTAACTATATTTTGATGTAGTAGATGTTAAAGCAAGTTATCCTTTAATTTAAAATGATTTAAAGTGGTGAATTCAATTTAATGCCAAGTAAGAATTTATAAAAGGGATTTGTAAAATCCAAGTTTCAACAAGATTTAATATATGGAATTCATTTAACCAGTGATCAAATGACGATGAGGTTTAGCCAAAGAGGCGATAAAGGTTTATTATAAAATGTCCAAGTAGATGAAATCAATTTATGTGACGAGGGATTTATATTATAAATCAAAAGGTTTTAAGTGGAAGAATATTTGAAGTTAAAGTGATGTTTTAATGGATATTAATTTAGATAAGGGAATTAAGTAAAAGACTTTAAAAGAAGATTTCAAATGTAAGAAACAATTTAAGGGATCGATTTGAAATCGATAAGGTAAATAAGATTTGGGAAAATGGTTAAGTGATAGACTGATGTTATTCCGAGATAAGAACGGGTTGACCAAGGTCTGAGAGGTAACTAAAATACCCCAACTCGGTTGGCCTCGCTATTATCGAGGAACAGTATTAGTTTGAAGTAAGTGAGGTTGTTGAAATTGTTTTACCCTATACGAGGTACATCGAACTCTAATACAAGATTTTGGGAATTTAATAATATTGCAATAATGGTTCCAAAGGAAATAAGAATAAGTGCTTTAAAATTTATTTTAAACATTTGTTATTCAATTAGAGTTGATCGAATATAGTTAGAGTTAGTCAAACAAAGTTATCTAGGAAAAAGTTCCATTGCGTACGACTGCTAGCGTAATTCGCAGGGCTGCAGATAGCCTATGGCGGTCGGATGTTTCCTGAGGGAATCAGGCGTAACCATTGTGATCGCTGCGATCTAGAGTCGAGCGAATGGAGTCAAGTCGAGTATTAGTTAATAGAAGTAATCAAGTCAAGTTTGTCGAGTTAAATAAGTCGAGTTAGTCAAGTTAGAGTTAATCAATAAAAATAAATCAGTAAAAGTTAGTCAAAAGGGAATTTGGTTAAATATATTTTAAAGGAGGTCGAGTTGTGCTAAGTACTGAATTAGGAAACTCATTGTGTTCACACTATTGTTATTTGATAGTTAAAACACCGACTATCAAACCAGACCAGTACGATTGTTGGTTCGGAAAGTCCGGGATCGAATTATATTCGAAAACCATTCCGACCATCAAATACGTGAAGACGTCGATTGAAGACGGAGCAAGTGAAGACCGTGGATCTTCATAAGCGGAAGGACTACTTGTTGAATTTCTCTGGCCTGCAGCCAGAGTTATTTTGATTTGTGATTCTGTCGTGGTTGAAATCCACGGGTTGCAAGGACTTCTCGCTACTGATTCATGGGGTGATTCCTATATGAGATGCAGTAGGAGAGTACCTTCGGTTCATCCTGTTCCTGGATGACTTGTATGGACGGATGTCTGACAGAGTATTTCCAAAGGAATTACATGCGTTGATTTCTCCAAACGTACGATAGTTGACGGCGGAGAAATGGTTATTCTCTAGCCAGATAGCTAGAGTATGTTTGTGGACGTCAATCAAGTGTGATCTGGCGGATCTGACGATGTGGCATTCAAAGTGAATGATGACCAGATGTTCTAGAGATAAAGTTCTAGCCTCAAGCCTCATCAACCGGGAAATGACAAAAATCGGGCAGGCAGCATGGCTATGTGGGTCGCTCCCATTAGGATGTATGATCACCTATCTAGAGAAATTCCTATTGCTTCTTTATCTATTCGATGCTGACCCTATTCGGGTGGCGGTTGCTGATCCCAACCGTCGGTGATATACATTCGATACACTCAAGCGAAATGAGTGGTCGGTCATGTGTGGGCCGGGTTGCAAGACGTTCTTGTTGAACCCAGTGTATTCGCCTCTAGAGATACACGTGCGGAAGGTGGACCCATACCTTGTCAAGTTGGAATCCAATATCCAATAAGCGCCCACGGTTTTTCGATTGTATACTATATATATGTGGAGCGTGAGATGCAAGCGTTCCTCTAGATTATTATTTACTTGTATTTAGACATTATGATAATATCAGAGAAAGATATTGATTTCAAAAATGTTTTGGGTTATAGTAAGGTAAAAACCGTCCGTGTTTATGTGTGGACTGGTCTTACTATTATTCTTTGATTTCATAAAGGATTTTGCAAAGTTAAACAAGTGTGTGTTCTGTGAATTTATCACTGAAAGTATTCCAGACTGACCCGGTGTATTTTGTTTTAAATCAAATGTGCTCGGGTCAGACCGAGTATGTTCCAGGTTAGGTTTCGCTTGGAGTTTCAGGAGCTGGAAGCAGGCGGCTTCACCGCTAGTTATTCAAAGTTATTATTCCGCTGTGACTAATGTATGTGTACTCTGATGATTGGTATGTTTTATATAGTTCTTTGTATAAAGAGATTTGATATTATATTTTATCTGTTCCGCTGTGAGATTCTGATGTGTTCCTCTTCTTTCTTCTATTCTAATACTTCTTTCTTTCTATTCTCACCTTCTAACTTCTTTCTCATGACAATCTGGGGGTTCGATACTTGGGTTTTGGCAAGTGATACGAGTTTATGTATTGTTGTCGAGAACCCGATTGTCGTTCTTTTCCCCGGGTCGTTACAAAAACGACACGTAGTGATCACGGTGGAGAGTTCAAAAATGAAATTTTTGAAAAATATTGTAATAAAAGGGGATAACTCATAAATTTTCTTTCCTCGGAACCCCTTAACAAAATGGAGTAGTTGAACATAAGAATAGGCCAATTCAAGAATGTTCTAGAACCAGGTTATCCGATAGTAACTTACTAAGAAATTTTTACGTTGAGGCAGCTGCACTAACTTGTTATATATTAAATAGAATCTTAATAAGACCCTTAACTCATAAAACATCTGTGAACTTTTTATATAATAAGAAACCAAAAGTATCGTAATTTAAATTATTCGGAAGTAAATGTTTTATTCTTAACATTAATGAAAATTTAGACAAATTTGACTCTAAATCTGATAAAGGAATATTTATTCGATATTCAGAAAGAACTAAAGCATATAGAGTTTTTAACTAATCCGATAGAAGAGACAATAAATGTATCTTTTGACGAAAACTATAAGAATATAACACAACATAATGGAGATGAATGTGAAAATGAGATAGATGAACTATATAATGAAATGAATCAACCAAATAAAAGAGTTAAACTTCTAAGAGTCCATCATATGGAAAATATTTTAGGGGATATTGAATCGTCGTTAGGACTAGAAACCAATTAAACAATATGAGAGCTTTTATTTCAACTATTGAACCTAAGAATCTAAAGGAAGCATAATCTGATGATTCATGGATCCTTGTTGAGCAAGAAGAATTGGATCAATTTACCAAGAATGATGTATGAGAACTTGTTCCTAAACCAAAGAATAAGACTGTAATTGTAACTAAACGGGTTTATAAAAATAAAAAGAATGAACTCGATGAGGTCGTAAGAATTAAAGTGTAACACCCCACACTTTTCTGAGCCCAACTTTCAACGAAAGTCAAAACTTGAACTCATCCAAGCATGGAGCGTATATTTGGTACCTACAAATAAATGAGCATGAGCGTAATCAGAGTACAAAAAGATAACTCGCAGCGGAAACAAAATAGAATAAACTAGTACTAACTCAAGTAACTACCTTTTTAAAATAAGTCACTTTGCCAATACCGAGCATGAGAAACGAAGGCCAAACTTAACATCTGTGCAAACTCGACCGTGGTTGCAATGAGGAAGGGATTAGAATAACAAGATTCTGGTGAACAGAAAATGTACTACACAATTATAATACACAGATGTATCCCATAAGGTTCAACCTGAGATGTATGCCTACCAAGGTTAGTGATTCTAGCCTAACCATGTAAATATGATTACACATGACTCTAAAATATTATACCAAGTTAGTATGTGTGCGCATATATTAGGAAGCCTTTATACCAGAACATGGCTGGTTATTTAATTGAGATTGCCCCTCTAATAACGGAGTTCCTGTATATATATATATATATATATATATATATATATATATATATATATATATATATATATATATATGTATGTATGTATGTATGTATGTATGTATGTATGTATGTATGTATATATGTATATATATATACATACATATATTCATTCACTCATCCTTTATTATTTAATGCCTCACTAATAATTATAGATAGGGTGGATTCTCCCTGATCGCTTTAGACCCTAAGAGGACCTATTGGTCACTTATTATTTCTCGATAATATATTCATCATTAATATAAACTAGAAGGCACTAGCTACGGGCCCTACTGGTTAAGGCTTGCGTCATTCATGCATATACCCTTGCCCTGTGTAAGGCGAGAGATGGTATTTTATCGCTTGCTATACCATCTAGCTGACCTTATTGGATAACCTCCTTAGTCGTTTACTACTTCCCGTAGGATAGGTAGCCATATCTGACATTTTAAGTTTCCAGGTTTGGGTAGGCCCCATGTAACGACCCGGAAAATTCGACGCTTGAATTTTCTATAACAGTACATAACTCCGTAATACTTATCAAAAATCCAAGTATCAAATCCCATTTTGTTAATAGAAAGAAGTTAGAGGGTGGGAGAAGAATAAGAAGATCAGAATTTCACAGCGGAATGGACAAAATATAATATATCAAATACTTTATACAAAGAACTGTATATGTATAACAACTTCAGAGTATACATTCAGGTCAATACAACACATAGCGGAAATAAACCAGTATCGGTAAACATATGGAACGCGTCCCGACTTCAACTCCTTCTCTGAAACTCCAAGCGAAACATAACCTAGAAATATACCCGGTCTGACCCGAGCACATTTGAAGCAAAGAAAAATTCACCTGGATCAGTCTGGAATACTTTCAGTGATAAATTCATAACACAAACAAATTGCTTAACTTTGAAAAATCCATTGGAAGAAAAGGATAATAGTAAGACCAGTCCACACATAAATACAGACGGTTTTTACCTTACTATAACCCAAACCATTTTGGATATATCAAAACCAGTGATATTATAATAGTGTTTATCAAATCACAAATAAACAATCACCTAGCAGAGCGCTTGCATCTCACGCTTTACATATTCATTATAAAATCAAAAACCGCAAGGCGCTTATTAGGGAATGGATTCCAACTATAACAAGGTATAGGACCACCTTCCGATCAGTGTACTCTAGAGGGTATACATTGGAGTTCAACAATAATGTCTTGCAACATGGCCACACATAACCGGCCACTCGTTTAACTTGAGTGTATCAAATATATTGTCACCCTTTCGGCTTTTTGTCGCGGCCACCGAAATTCCCAGGACATATAGAAATAAAAATAAGGAAAAAATATGAATGTACTCTAGATCGGTGATAATATACCCTGCTTAGGAACGACCCACCTAGTCATGCTGCCAGCCCGATTTTTGTCATTTCCCGGTTGATGAGGCTTGAGGTCACGTTTAACTTTTTAGAACTTCTGGCCATCATTCACTTTGAATGCCACGTCATCAGATCCGTCAAATCACTAATTGATGTCCACAGAAATATCCTAGCGGTTAAGCTAAGAGAAGTGCCCCTCTCCGCCACCAACTATGGTACATTTGTAAAAAAACAACTTACGTGAGTTTTCAGAAAATACTCTGTCACATTCGTCAATACCAGTCATCCAAGAATAGGATAAACCGAAGGCACCCTCCTACCACATCCTTATATAGGAATCACCCCAAGGATCAATAGTGAGTAGTCCTTGCAATCCATAAATTCCAATCACGACAGATCCACAGTGTATCTCTTTTGTGGGAGCTACCCAGAGATTATAAGTAGTCCTTCCGTTTCATGAAGATCTACGGTCTTCAATGCTCCATCTTTATTTGCTGCAAGTTAGTTCCAATCGCAACATTGTATTGAAATGGTTTAAGGTCTAGTTCCCATCCCGGTCTCTTCGAAACAACACATCAAAAAGGTCCAATAAGTTATTTCATTGATAGTCGAGTTTTTAACTATTAATTCACACAATAGCATTGTCCAACTTGGGCCAAACATTTAAAACCATTCATTTATTGGCAGCTCAGGCTCATATCATTATTTAAAACCATTCATTTAAGACTCTTCCTCGATCTTTAAACCATTTCATTGATTAATCGATTCCATTCCCTTATTTAGAGCAAGCGTATTTCAAATCATATCATTTCCAATTTCTAGAAAATAATGTTATATATTTAGCCAATTGATACAAACATAATCGTATTTCCAACTTGGGCCAAACAAATGTTTAATTATACATTTGTTTATTTATAATCCCAATAGTTCAATTATAATTCAAATCTTGCAAATAGCGTCGCAATATTCCTTCTCATGGAAATAATAAACTAGTTTCAATTTCCTTTACCGTCACAAACTAATACTACCCCTCGATAATAGTGAAGCCGCTCAAGTTGGGGTATTTTATTTACCTCTCAGACCTTAATCGACAACGTTCTTATCTCAGAATGGATAGAAGTTCGTAACTTAAAATCCATATTAAAAATCAACCAAAATCCTATTTACTCTTATTAATAGGGTTTCATAAATTGTATTCTTACTCCAGGAAAACTTCAGTTGATTTTAACCATTTCTACTCAATTCGTTTATTGAGTCATTCTTCCTAAAACCATTCCTTTAGCTTTGCATTCTTTTATTACCATTCTGTTTTATAACTTGGATTAAATACTTTATTCAAAACTATTAAACACCATGTCATAAAACTAAGATTTTGGAATTTTATAACCAAAATCTATTTACCCATATCTTTACACAAAACCATTTAATATCATTATTATATCCTAAGTCAGATATTTCATTAACAAATTCATTAATCATCTCCTTTACCCGAATCCAATAAGTATTGCTTCGTATTCTTGGAAAAATTTATCTCAACTCTTTCTCTCAATTCAAATCTTAAATAGAACATTTATTGTGCATTATCCTATTAGCTAAAATCTATTTTATAACTTCAGATTTTAAAACAAAAAATCCATTTATTGCTTCCTTTACCAAATCTATTTAACGTTCATTTATTTTTCAGTTTCAACATATTCTCTTCCTAATTGAATTATTTTACTCAATTCCATTAAGTAAACATATCTTTAAAACTGATACTTTAGTTTGATTTCTCTTTATAAACCCTTTCCAAGACATTTGGATTTTTATAATAAAATCTCATTTTCAGAATCTTTACAAGTATCCAATTTTATTCTATTATAACTCGATTATTATCTTAAATGAATCCCATTTAAGAAATAATCTTTTTAATTATTATTAACTGAATAATAATTAGTTTTATCATTTCTGAAATAAAAGCAGTTTACTTCTTCATTAACTAAACAGATTAGATGATCACTTTATTAAACCATAGCTAATTAAATAATCAGTTTAAGCGTCGCTAAATAAAAGGAGAATTAATATTTAAGAAATCTTACTAATTTAAAATAATTATTTATTAAATTGTTTCCATTAGATTAATTGAAGGTCAATTAATCTAAAATCAATTTCAAACAAAACAGTTGATTTGGTCCATTTCAAATCATAAGTTAATTCGTTAAATAATTTCAATTACTTCTTCCTATTAGATTAATATAATTAATTTAATAATATTACTTAATTGTTTTAAAATAATTATTCCCAACTCGTAGGTTAATTACTGCTTTATTCGCTAATAAAACTTATTTAGACGTAAAATTTATATTATATAATCACTTTTGTAAAGCTAAACAAATTTATAACATCGATTTTAATTTAAAACTTCACTTATAAAATATAATAGGAAAATCTCACTTCAGTTAAAAAAATCTTTGTAATTGAACTACATCAATCCACCTGACAGCAAATCAATGAATAAATAAAAAGGTGTGTTTTAGGCCATTTGCTGTCAATTCCTTAATTAATACCATATATTGATTAAAATAGAAGAACATTGAATTTCAATTCAATATCAACATCCAAACAGGTTTTCGTGTCGTTTGGGTTCAATCAATGCATGTATGAAAACAAACATCACATATAATTTTTGAGGAATCCGGTCGGATAACCTATTCTTCCCTGCACAACATCACTTAAAAATATCTGAAATAAATATTTAATCTAGATCAACCAATTCAACATAAATAAAATCAGCAATCATTAACAACCAATGATCCATAAAGCAACCAATCACCCAATTTTATACCAACAATGATAAGTTAAAATTATATGAATTTAATCACATCATAGTATTTCAGAGAGCATGAGAGTTAACTCACAATTTAATTCGATTTCCAGTTCAGGAGGTTTTTAATTTTAAATAGTCATTTAAAATTAAATAAAATTCCCAACAGTTCTGAAGCCATACAAAATAGCTTGATAGTGTAGCCCCTTTCGATATGATCCCATCGCCACCAATTTAGTTTCATTCTAATAACACGAGTGAGGGTTATTAAGGTTTTAATAGAATGATTTTAATTAAAATTAACTAACCTTAATTATAAGATTTTGAATCTAATTACTTCTGAAAATCATCATTAAGGCCGATGGAATTTCTTCCGCTCCCATTCGTGATTTCTTTTATCATTTCCTGCTTTATATAATTTCCAATATAAATTTAATTGATTCATATAAATAAATAATTCTTTAATTAGTTTATTAGTAACTAATTACATTTAAAAGTTTTCCTTAACCTGCCATTTAGCTTCCGACCCTTACAATTTCCTTATGGGTTCCTTCGTTTGCGATACCAAACCCATCAGCAGCCCTGCGCAAATTATCTTCATTGTATTAAACAATAAATTCACTTAAATTAAATAACATTAATCTACTTAATCCTGTATTAGCCTACCAGGCCGCTTGTTTCTGTCCCTCATCACGTACTCTTCCCAATATTACATTCGAAATCGCGATGTGCAGGACTTCGCAAATCTTCCATCGATGTCGTGCCACCTCCTGAACTTCGACACCCCATCTAACATCGCCAGTCACCACACCTTAACCCGTCTTGCCTACAGCCCAGACACCCTGGAGTTCGAACTAGCTAACCGCCGAAAAGGCCCCTTGAAAGTCGCGACTATCGGTGTTGATTATGGCTACCACAACAAGCCAAATACCATCATAACCGCTTGAATCACAGATCCCATCGAGCTCTTGAATTCTCTAGTTGAAGATATTATGAAATAATGATCCAATTTCAAGAATCTGTGGACAGGATTTTAGAAGATTTCAGTTGTTTATTTTGATCAGGTGGCGGCTACAAAGGGTTGACCACGTTACTTAGGGTTTGCAGAATGAACGAATGTGAGTGGGTATATGTATAAGGTGTGAATAATAATAATTTATTATTTACGAAACGTACGCGCGAAGCTTCATCCAAAAACCACTTCATACAACTTCCAATTGAGACGAAACTCCTAATTCTAACAAAATAAAATATTCCGGACCCGATGGGGCAGGTTTCGTTGAATTCCGAGGTCGTTAGTGAAAAGTCCTTTATAAATCACAGGCTAAAAATTACGTGTTTAAATTTCCCACGATCACACAATAAAATCCAATCAACTTGAAACTTTGAAATTCAGCTAGACATTTTCCTTATGGATCCAATGAAATTTATTTCATTAAAAACGGAGTTTATTTGACTAGTCATTTATTCCTTTAAAGTTACCCCTGTCTAAATTGGCCAAAATAATAAAATGATTAAGGCGTTTACAATTGCCATGATCAAACGGTAAGTTCGATTGATACGAAAATCAAAATCCTACAATAATTAATTAATACGAATCTAATGGCACAAATTTTATCGCATTCCAACACTATTTTCTGGTACGCTATTTTTATATGCCAAACAACGCTATTTTGGACACCAAAATACCTGATGTCCAAAAATAACAAACTACTTTCCTATTTGACTCTAAACATCGATACGAAATCAACGGAATTGGTTTCATGGCTTAATTCGATCGTCTGCTCAAGTTATACACAAATACCCCTCTATTAAATTAAATTGATTTAATTACGCGCTATAGAAAATGACTGGGCATTTACGGCTGCCATGGTCACATACGACATTGGTTTGCCATGAAATTTAATACCATACAATAATTTAACATTACAGATCCAATGAAACTAATTTTGCTGAAAAAGGACTCTGTTTGCAAAATGGCTATTTTAAGGCTATTGAAATATCGATAAAATATATTATTTAAATTCCAAAATAATAATAAATTATTAATATCATATTTATCCAAATAAAATTATCATATAGTTATACAACTCAGTATCAACATTTTGAGTTAAAACGGTATTTAAATTGTTTAAAAATCCTTTTTAAATTAATTAATAAACGTTATATTTTAATAACAATTTCCATAATGACTATTTTAAAATTTGAATTGGGCATAACTAACAATCTATAACATGAAATATGGATTTTTCTCTTTTATATGAAAATTATAATCAACAAGATTCAATCGTTTCTTTTTTCACAGAAATCCGACTTAAAACGGATTCTGTATATTCAATTGAAGTTCAAAACGTAATATTATGAACTATCACGCCATTTCAAGCTCGATTTATAATTAATTATAAATTATACGTTCAAACTTCGTTAAATAAATAAATAAAAATCTATTTATATTTCCAAGTAAACATTTAAAACCAAATTCAATGTTTAAACAAAACGGTTAAAAATCTGGGTCGTTACACCCTACACACTCACACTATTTAAGACCCCTAAACTGAAAGACCTACTCCCAAGTGGACTCTTCAACCCAGGAAGCGGACTATAAGCGAGGTTATTAAGTTCACATCCCATTAGCCTTTAATACCTTTCCCAATTGGGATAAAGTGGGCTACATTATTAAGTCTTCCCATGTAGTTTCTCTTCGCGGAAATACTATACGCACACGATTTATCGTTATTGGTTCCTATGGTTAACCTACTAAGTCCAACTCTAACTTCTAATTATAAGTTCTATATTAACTAACTAGATCAGTCTCGTGCAGTTGCACGGCTGCCTTCAACCAAACATCCATGTAATATCATGCCAAATAACTGTCACATTGCACATCAAACATCTATAAATCATGCGCACATCACAAATTTTGATTTTAACAACTATCTAAGCATATCACAGTCACCTATAAATCACTAAAAAAATCCTCTTCTTGCTAAAGACCCAACTTAAATTACATGTGCATTTCAAAATTGGAACAACTTGGAATCAATTACTAAATCATCAATATCATAATGTTGAACAATATCACATATAATTTATAAAAGTGGGCGTTTAAACAGCTCAATATATACTATAATAAATTGACCAATATATAAAATTGGGCATTAACAACTAATTAAACATGCATTCAATGCGATAACCAATTAAAGTTACTCACTTCGGAGGTTTATTTATAAAATCCATATTAATTGATCCTACTAATATAGACATGTTTACCTACAGAAGCAGTCAATTATTATACTTATGTGTAATCTTAGAATCATAGTTGATATTAGTGAGTATAGTACAAATACATTTGAAATTTCACTATTCTTTCACTTGGTACACTTGATACAATAATTGTTGAATTATATGGATGCTGAGTGGAAAACACTTTTGAAGAAGCCAATCAACTTCCACCCATCCTCTACCAAAGCATGGAATAGGTCTTCAGATGAAAACTGTATATATGTCAGGTTCTTGTTAGTTGCTGGACAATTCAGGTTGCATAGAGTTTAAACTAAATGACATTCAAAACGAAATGGGTGCTAGCAAGAAATAAAGTGAAAAACTTATGGTTAATTTGGCTTTTAGTTAATCCAAGCTGAAAAAAGGGCAGTCTAAATAATAAAATATTAACATCTTTGTAGTTTAGTACATTTCTGATATTTTGAGCTCTCTAAGATACGATAAAACAATGTCAAGTTGGATAAAGAAATAAGCTTAACTTGTTTTTGGAAACAAAACAGGAAGATGGAAATTTCTTTTGTTTCCATATCGTGAACAGTGAAATCATGTTTAAATAATAAGATAAAGGTATTTCTGGAAACCATGTTTAAATGATAAGAGTAATAAAAGATATAATCGAAAAGGTGTTTGCTAAAGCTAGCATAACCATAGGTACTTACCTGGTAGTTTCTTAATACTTTTTGATAATATTTATAGGTCAACGTTAATAATAAATATATAACTTCTTTTATTGTTAACTAAGATATTGAATGACATAAGAATAAGTCTGGTTTTATATATGAAGAAGTAACCATGATAATGGAAACAAAAAAATTACAAATTTAGTTGCTCATGACTCTTTTCTATATTGCATTAGTAGAAGGGAAAAGTTAGACTGAACATAAAAAAATGAAGTAGCCAAATTTTCATTTTTCTTCCATAATTTTCTTTGGAGACTCATAAATATGGAATATGTAGTGGATTATAGAGGGAACAATAAAAATTCAATAGCATTTAGACATTAATAATTTAAAATACCTGGACAGATTTGTTTTGACTTGTTTGAATTTTTCATTTGGATTTTGGCTATCCAGTTAGACATATATGAAGCTTTAATCATCATCATTATCGCCTCCACCATCAATAATATCAGGGTTCAAGGATTCTTCATCCAAATCACTCCTCTATGCTCCACTACATGAATACTCAACTAAAATTGACATTGTAGTACCAGAACTTAATAGCTGATACTTTTCGCCTCCTCAAAAAAGTGAGCAACATTTTCCTCAGGTATTCCCATGGCAACCTCGGGTAGTGTGAAGATGTTGAGGACTCCCTTATAATCCTTTAACATGCTTCCTAACCAATTTCAGAAGAAAACGTCCAACACCTTCACATTTTTTCTTATCACTTGCTGAAATTTCCTATAATTGTGCAATGTCTCAAATACCAACATGTTCCTTAGGCCTTTCTTGTTTATGATCAACAGCAAGGATATAAACTAGTTTAGGACATGATTTTGTTTGTAACGCATGCATAAATTGTTGTGAGAAGATCCTTCCATACCTCCATATTGCTTTCTCCTTTCCTGGTGGTGTGCTTACAACCCAACCTAAAAGATTTTCCAAACACTACATTTGTCTATCATATTCTCCTTTCCATGAGAAAACTAACACTGTTTTAACAGGGTTGTTCAATGCAACACAAAGTTTGATTGTAATGGGGAGAATATGCATTCATGTATGGCATAAGTGAATTTCATACAAAAATCTCTTTAATTTATCATTATCTCGATTCTCATTTGATATATTGAGAATCTTAAACAATGTAGACTTTAAAAGTGAAACCAAAGAAAACTGTCCGTGGACAATCTTCATGACTTCAGAGTTTGGATTGAAGTTAGAGATATGGGGGTTCTTATTATAAAAAGTGCTAAAACCTTTACATATGTGTGTCCAAGCATGAACATAATTTTATGGAGATCGGGTTTGTCCAAGCACGAACATAATTTTCTGGAGATCGGGTAAACATTCTCACAATTAATGAGGCCAAAAATGGATAAGCCTGAGCACAAACTGCTTCTTTATCTGTTTCAGCAATTGCTATTGAGGTTTCAACAATTAAATTCATTGCTCGTAACAACCCGAAAAGTTCCGATCCTGATTATCGACACTAATACATATCATGTATCACATATCGACTAATCAACCGTCAGAAATTAACAGATCGTTAATAGAAAGAGTTAGAGGGTGAGAAATAGAAAAAAGTTAGAATAGAAGAAAAAGAAGAACTGAACACAACAGAATCAGAGTATAACGAATCTCACAACGGAACTGAATAAAATATATTATATAATAATACTTGAAATACACAACTGGTGTTTACACTTACATACATCATCAGAGTACAACTCCTATACAACACATCGGAAATAAACTCTATATCAAATGTTAAAACCTCTTGCTCCGAGCTCCTTCAAGTGAATCTGTAAAATCCTGAAACCACTTGACTGCCCGTACAAATTTGGGTACCCAAGAGTTTAAGAAAACATAGGAAAATAATCTGGGTCAGTCATGAACTAGTGTGAGCAAACAATTTTTAAACATATTGATTTGATGTTCAAAAACCCTTTTGAAATAAATGATAATCGTAAGACCGATCCACACATAAATACGGATGGTTTTTACCTTACGATAATCCAAAATATTTGGAAATCAATATATATATATATATTCTGATATTATAATAGAGTACTTTAAATATAAATAAATAGCAATCTAGCAGAACGCTTGCATCTCATGCTCTACATATGTAGTATACAATCAAAACCGTAAGCGCTTATTGGAGTTTGGATTCTGACTATGACAAGGTATGGAACCACCTGCCGATAGTGTATCTCTAGAGGGGAATACACTGGACTCAACAAGAACATCTTGCAACCCGGCCCATACGTGACCGACCACTCATTTCTCTTGAGTGTATCGAATGTATATCACCAACGGTTGGGATCAGCAACCATTTCCCAAAAATGGACAACATCGAATAGATATAAGAAGGAAATGAAATTTCTCTAGATAGTTGATTATACACCTTAATGGGAGCGACCCACATAGCCATGCTGCCTGCCCGATTTTTGTCATTTCCCGATTGGCGAGGCTTGAGGATAGAATTTACCTTTAGAATATCTGGCTATCATTCACTTTGAATGTAACATTGTCAGATCCGTCCAATCACTAATTGACGTCCATAAATATACACTGGATGTAAAAGAAGTGCCCTTCTTTGCTACCGACTCGGTATATTTGTAAAAATCAACGTACGTGATTTTTAGGAAATACCCTGTCAAACATTCGTCCATACAAGTCATCCAGGAACAGGATGAACTGAAGGTACTTTCCTACTGCATCCAAAATAGGAATCAAACCATGGATGAGTAGCGATAGTCCTTGCAAATCCGAAGATTTCAACTACGGAAGAATCACAAGTTATAATAACTCTGGCGACCACCAGAGAATGTAACAAGAAATTCTTTTCGCTCTTGAAGATCTACGGTCTTCAAATTCATTTATGTAAGTATCCTGCACATTAGTTTAAAAAACATCCAATTAGTTCGAAGTGGTTTTGGGTCCAGTTCCCATCCCGACCAACACGTCGGGAATATTATTTGACAGTCGGTGTTTTAACTATCAAATTTAAACAATGGAGATAAGTAGAACTATCATACAAATAATTAATTTATATGACTTGTCAGTTCCATTTCTATTTAGCTTATATAAGTCTAATTTCTGATTTTAGAACAGTAATCAGCACAAAATGATAAAAACGTGTTGACGGTATATTAGATTCGATTTGTCACATTTTAGCACAAACAATCATTCATTACGACAATAATAGTTAATGATAATTCGACATTTTAAACTCCAACTAATAATAGATGGAAATATGGGATCTCGAGTGATGGTTAATTTCCCATTGTATTTATTCCAAATTCTTTGAGAATAAATATAAACATTTTCTTTTGTTTTCCAATAAATACCAATAATAAATATTGGGAATTAAATCTTCAGTTCAGCGATCGTCGTATATTCTTGTAATTACGAAATAGTTTTCTGATCCTCTGTTTTTATTTATATTGATATATTTATCATTTAATTACGTTAAAATCAAATTTCATTTAAATTAGATTAAATTAAATAACATGAATCTTCTCGATCCGTTACGGTAGTATCTTACATTAGTATGCCATTTCTTGTAAGTCATTTAGTCGAACTTCCAATCTTTAAATTAGGCATTATAAATGTTTAAAAGGGAAGAACATAATTTAAAACATTTTAAACCTTCAGAATAAATTTCCTTCTCTCCTGCCCCGAAAGCCCAATTACACAATTCAGCTCAAACAAAATTCCTACCCTACCGCCCTTCTTTTCTTCTTCTTGCGAGATGAACCCAATACAAAACGTGGTTTGGCAATCCATGGATCAAAATTTTAAACCAACATCATTCCCTCTCTAGCCAATTCAACTTGCCAAGCACTTTAAGAACCTGATGTCGCACAGGCGCACACATAATTAGCAACCAAAATCCTTGATCAACCTGTCTGATCCCTCTACTATTCCTTACCTAGACTTCATCCTCTTCCCCACTATTATTTCTTCTACCCTGTACACTGTCAACCCACTCCGTGCACATGTATAGCCAATTTCAGCGCCCCCGCCACCTTCTGATCATCGTCCCCAGTCGCGTTCCCTCCCTTGAACTTCTTTCCGCCACCAGGAAACCCCAAGTTCCACTGCATTAAAATTTGGAACTTCGACAGATTTTTACAAATTTCCACCTTCATGAAACCGCTTCGCATCACCTCCACAAGCCACTGGCCATCTCCAAACTTTGATTGTAGATTGATGACGACCCACTCGACCTATTCCCCCCTTGCGACCGCCAGTAACTTAACCACCAAAGTGCAGTTCGACCCTAAACCTAACTTCCAAAAATAGTAACGATGAACTATAAAAATCAAAATCTCTACATTTGTTTGTTTAAAAATCACAGTGGTATTTTTCCCATGCTCTCCTATCTACTCTCCCCCTCTTTCTTCAATACCGCCATCCACGATCAACTCCACCGCCCCGATTTGGTCAAATGCGCAATTCTAATTAACCCCAAAATTCTCACAACCTAGAATGCTAAAAATCATGATTTTGATATCAAAATTCATGATTTTCCAATGCTAATCCATCTATGAATCTGAATTCATATATCGTGATCTTAAAAAAATTGAATATTTTTGCTTCTTTACGGTCATTTTGGAATTTCTAGGAATAGATATTGTTGTTTGAATTGAGATAAATTTTATAGTGTACACAAAACATAGACAAGCTACTTTCATTTTGAAATCCATTTCTATAATGTTGGGAAACAATGGCTGAGTCACGTGCTTGGTCTCTTTCTTGAAGACGATTCGGCGATCTGGTCGGTGGTGCAAAACCAGTTCATACTTTCGCCGCCACCTCTAGGATAAAATAACCTCTAAAATTAATAACTGATTTGCTTTGCACAACAAATCAGTGCATATTTGCACTTTCGAAATAAAATTACGGCTCGAAGATTTCTGGATAATAATTTTAATGGCAGAGTTAAGGTATATATTTTTCGTCTACAATAGAAGGTAATATATAGATGGGGATTAGGGCTGAACGAAAATACTTTGCAGTAATAAAATCTGCTAAAATACCAGGTCAATAGTTTACCGCTTCAAAATAAAAGTCGGTTCAGAAATATTTTCGTATTTAAAAACATAGTTCAAAAAATGCAGTGTTTTCTGGCCCAAAAATATAAGTGTTTACACCACAAAGCCAAGCCCAAGCCCGAGCCCGAACCGGGCCGGGTCGGGTCGAGTCGAGTCGGTCGGTCGCGCGCGCGTGTGTGGTGGTCATGATGCATGGCCTCTCTCCTCACAACAAAGCATGTATTGGGAGCCCAAGGCCCCAACATGATTTATTAGAAACAAGTATAAATACTTGCCTCTTCCATATAATCCCATGATATGGGACTATTCAATAAAGGATCCATTCATACACATATCTCAATATTTTAATAATTCACCCAATATTTCCAACAATCCCCCACTTGAATTTTTAAAATATTATCGAGCAGTTTTCTAGAAACATTAGACTGTGCATAAACAAAGGTGTCATCCGACTTGAACCTTTGCATAGTGAATAAGATTCAGTTTTTACTAGAGTGACACGTAGTCTTGAATTCTATTCCTAACATCAAACCACACACAATCTTTTCTATAGTGCAATCAAATAAGCCCGTTTATTTATGGCCATGCACGTCTATCCCAGTTTAGTGAACGCTCTAGAAGTTTTGCCCAAAACTCCATAGGAAACGGCCACATTTCCACATTCACATAGGCGAGTCTATCAAGAGTACTCCTGAAGGTAGGTACTCCACTCCAAATAGAGTATAGATCTCATTAAGAGTTATTATCAACTCATCCTCTAATCACTTCAGGAATACATGCTTTTTGGTTTATTAAATAGCATGTTCAACTCCTATCACTACACAACTTGTTTTTACCCATTGAACCTATTTCTTGGGATCTCCAGTCATTTGGGTCGGGTTACCATTGTGCGTGACTAAACAATCTAAGGGCAATAGTCCCATTCTTTTAGAAGAATTAAGGACTTTCTCTCTGGATAGTCCTTTCGTCAAATGATCTGCCAAATTTTCATCACTACGTACGTAATCCACTCTAACGTTACCTGATGAAAGTAGTTCTCTAACTGTATTGTGCTTACGACGTATTTGTCATCTCTTACCGTTATAATAACGGTTCTGAACTTTTGCAATAGCCGCGGTACTATCGCAATGTATCAACACAGCTGGTATCGGTTTTTCCCATAGGGGAATCTCAGCTAGCCGATTTCTCAAGTACTCTGCTTCTTCACTAGCTGTGGCTAGTGCTATCATCTCAGACTCCATAGTAGACTGAGCCAAAATAGTCTGTTTCTTGGATTTCCAAGAAACAGCTCCTCCAGCGATGCTAAATATATAGCCACTGGTCGCTTTAGAGTCATCAGATAAAGTATTCTAATCTACATCTGAATATCCTTCAAGTACAGCTGGAAACTTCTCATAATGTAATCCAAGGTTCATAGTTCGTTTAAGGTATCTCATGACCCTTTCAATAGCATGCCAGTTCTCTATACTAGGTCTACTGGTAAACCTGCATAATAATCCCACGACATAGGCAATGTCGGGTCTAGTACAATCAGTGGCATACCGAAGACTGCCAATGATGCTCACATAATCAGACTGTCTTACACCTTCACCAGTGTTCTTAAATAACTTTACACTTGGATCATATGGTGTACATGCAGGTTTACAGTCAAAGTAATTATATTTCTTCAGTATCTTCTCAATGTAATGAGATTGATCCAAAGAAATTCCCTTTTCTAACATAGTAATCTTAATACCAAGGATTACACTCGCCTCACCTAGATCTTTCATATCAAAATTGGCACTTAATAAGAATTTGACTGAATTTATGGCATGAATGTTTGACCCAAAGATGAGTAGGTCATCTACATAAAGGCATATAATAGTGAAAATGTCATTCTCAGATTTGTAATAATGCATTTGTCACTTTCATTAACTTTAAAACCATGTGAAATGATTAAGTTATCAAATTTTTCATGCCATTGTTTAGGTGCTTGTTTTAAACCATATAATGATTTATCTAATTTGCATACTTTATGTTCTTGACCATGTACAACAAATCCTTCAGGCTGGTCCATATAGATTTCTTCTTCTAATTCACCGTTTAAAAATGTGGTTTTAACATCCATTTGGTGTATTAGTAAATTATGAATGGAAGCGAGTGAGATTAATACCCGAATGGATGTTATTCTAGTTATAGGTGAAAAAGTGTCAAAGAAATCTATATTTTCTTTTTGTCTAAAACCTTTAGCTACCGGTCGTGCTTCGTATTTATCTATAGTACCATCAGGTTTTAATTTCTTTTTAAGCACCCATTTACAGCCTATAGATTTACAATCAGGGGGGTAAATCTGCCAAATGCCAAGTCTTATTGGATTCCAGAGAATCCATCTCATCATTTATAGCCTCTTGCCAAAAATCGGCATCTAAAGAAGATAAGGTCTCTTGGAGGTTTAAGGGATCCTCCTCTATAGTAAAAGCACAGAAATCCGAACCAAAATTTTTCTCGGTTCTTGCTCTTTTACTTCTTCTAGGTTCAGCTTCAGAACTTTTATTAAGTTCTGTTCTAATAGGCATACTTGAGGTGCCCCCACTATTCCTTAATTTAAATTGTTTCATAAAAATCGGCATCATTTGATTCAATTATGTTATGTGCATTTATGTCATAAAATCGATATGCTTTGCTATTAATAGCATAGCCTATAAATACACATTCATATGCTCTACTTGCCAATTTTATTCTTTTAGGGTCTGGAATGCGAACATATGTTAGACAACCCAAAGTTCTAAAGTATGACACATTGGGTTTATGATTCTTTAAAATTTCATAAGGTTAAATTTTTATTCTTAGATTTGGGGATTCTATTTAGAACATAACATACAGTCAATAAAATATCCCCCCGCCAATGTTTTGCTGCACCAGAATTTAGTAGGATGGCAACTACTAGTTCAGTAAAGTCCTATTTTTTTCTTTCAGCTTTACCGTTCATTTCAGGTGAATAGGGTGCAGTTCTCTCATGTACAATACCATGTAATTTATAGAAATCCAGAATTGAATTGGATTCATATTCTGTTCCTCTATCATTACGAAATCTCCTATTTTTCCTATTTGTTTGATTCTCAATCTCAATTTTGCATGTTTTAAACATGTCAAAAGCATCACTTTTATTTTTCATAAGGTATACATATGTGAAATCAGAACAGTCATCAATAAAAGTGATAAAATACCGATGTCCATGTCTAGTTAAAGTACCATCAAGTTCACATATGTCAGGGTGAATCAAATCTAAGGGTTCAGATTCTCTATCAACATATTTATGAGATTTCTTAGTGATTTTTTCTTGTGTACAGAATTCACATTTATCAGATTCAGATTCTGACATCTTAGGTATCATATCTAGAGTGCTCATGTTATGAATTATTCATTTATTAACATGACATAATCTAGAGTGCCAAATATTAAAATCACACAACATATAAGCAGAATTATTCACTTTATTAGATTCAATATTTAATTTAAACATTCCCTCACAAGCATAACCCTTTCCTACAAAAGATCCCTTATAACCTATGTATACACATCAGCCCCAATAAATTGAGTAAATCCTGCCTTATTAAGAAGAAAGCCAGAAACCAGATTCTTCCTCATCTCTGGAGTATGCAAAACATCTTTAAGAATCACAGTCCTTCCAGAGGTAAACTTGATCTCCACATTTCCAACCCCTGCAATGTTAGTGGTATGAGAATGTAACACCCCACACCTGCTATGGTCACTCGCTAAGGGAATGCCATAACATCGGTGGAGTATTTTAAGTGAATATAGAACAGAAAAATTACAACAAGACAGATATAAGTAATACTTTAAAATTTTAAAACATCATTTCATTGCAGCGGAAAGTAAAACATGTTTGGTTACATCACAAAACCATAATAAGAGTCAAGTACAAAATATCCATCCTGATAAATAAAAGTACATAATCCCAATACATGAACTGATAGCCATAAAAGAAAGGGTAAGCTGAGCTCTACATCTATGGTCCAAGCTCCAAAAGAGAATAAAGCAGCCTGATCCAAGCCCACTCGTACTGGGCCCACTCTGATAACCTGAGGGTTGGGAAAAAAGATAAAAACAACGGGGTCAGACATAAGTCTGAGTGAGTCCTATAACCCTAACAATACAATCATTAAAGTAATTAGGGTATGATATAAACAAGGTACGGTACCTCTGGGGATAATGACTACACTAAGTAGCCAACTAAACACAGGATGTACTAAGATAACCGAAAAGACGCATTTATCCACCCAAGGATAATTACTGGATTACACCACCCCAGATCTACCCACCCAAGGGTAATTCCTACACTGCACCACACCAGTCATTCCTAACTTAAAGGTTGATCCCACCCCTGGACTTATAAAATTTACTTAATAGTTCTCGCGCACCCCTAGGTGACTAAGTAGACGCCACGGGGCCCTACAATCCACTAGGTGTACACACTACTCCCCATTCGATCGGCTCCCTAACGTAGATACCCGTGCTGGCCCCACCGTGGGGTGTACCATTCCCCAACGTGGCAACCTGATAAAACTAACGGTGCACGGCTTATATCTACACGACGCAACAACGTCTTATTTACCAGCCCGGGTCCACACACGCATATGAAACCCGTTGGTCATGCGTTGCCACCGCTAACCCATTTTGGCCTCTTATAGTCAAGCCCAATATGCGTGTCCCGTCACTCGACTAGAGTCGAGCCCACTAAGATACGTTTGGGATATTGGTTGAAATGGGCCCCCACAAGCTACCACCTAAGCTTGTTATTTTATCTAGTATATCCCACTTAACCCCTGTTACAATCATGTCCACCTACATGTTAAGGTTTGGTTAAGTCATCTAATCATATATCAATTGCCACTTAAGGCACCCACTAGATTTCCACATGCCACCCAAAGCACTTACTTAACCCTTTACCCATGTTTAATTACATGTTCCTCTTTGGTTAAGTATTCTAATCGTATTTTCTATTGCCACCCAAGGCAACCCACTAGATTCCTCATGCCACCCAAGGCACCCACTTAACCCCTCATGTCCCTCTACATGCTAATATGGTTAAGTGTTTCTTAATTAATTAATTAAGATCATGACCTCATAAAGACCTCTCACATTAGACCGTCTTTTATGACTGCTGGATATGCCGGTTGGGTCCGGGCAGTCTTACGTCATAAAAAGGGTCTAACCTCGTGTCTTTACTTTAATCACGTATTTAATTTGTGCCTAAGACCTCTCATATTGGGCTAACATTTGTAGCAACTGGTTAAGCCGGTTGGGTCCGGGCAGTTTTACGCTACAACCGAGTCCAACCTCGTGTCTTAGTCGATTAATTACACCTAATTAATCACCCTCCTAATTTATATTAATTATCCCTAATTAATTAATCATGTTTTCCAGAATATGGGTAGACCTAACTCAATAGGTAAATTCCCAACTCCGTAGTATGGGTAGACCTAACTCAATAGGTAAATTCCCAACTCCATAATATGGGTAGACCTAACTCAATAGGTAAATTCCCAATTATGTCCATTTAATTTATGTTACTCTTAAGCATACCCATTCCACATCATTTTATTAACATGCATATTAACCCCATCGTTCCCCACGTAATTCGTTCTCGTAACGTGACATAATAAAAGAGAAGATTCATCACAAATGTCATGGGTTTAACCAACATAGCTTATAACTTTATCATGGGTTCAAAAGGTGTCAACTTGCATATATGAGCATACATTAAACCTAACTAGTATTTAACCCAAACTTGCATTATGCATATCATAAAAGAGGTAACTTGCATATGAACTTGCACATAAACTTGCATATGAACTTGCATCATAACTTGCATATGAACTTGCATCATAACTTGCATATGAACTTGCATCATAACTTGCATATGAACTTGCATCATAACTTGCATATGAACTTGCGTCATAACTTGCATATATTATGCATATCATAAAAAGAGACAAACTTGCATAAAACCAAACACTTAGCATGCATAAAACCAAATACTTAGCATGCATAAAACCACATACATAGCATGCATAAAACCAAATACTTAGCATGCATAAAACCACATACATAGCATGCATAAAACCAAATACTTAGCATGCATAAAACCACATACATAGCATGCATAAAACCAAACACTTAGCATGCATAAAACCAAATACATAGCATGCATAAAACCAAATACATAACTTGCATAACATGTTACATATAGACTTGCATATAATCTCCCATATAGCTTGCACTTGCATATAATCTCCCATATAGCTTGCATAACATGTTACATATGAATAAATGTTCAACATAGTGTTTTGCATCATAAAACATGGCATTAAACTTGCATATAGCATAGAACTTGCAAAACACATATCATACAAACTTGCATAAACACATTTATCCACAAACATAGCCATGTCTTATCACATCCTACCATAATCAATTTAACAATTGATTATTAAAGCTATAGGAACTCACCAAAACCAAGATTAGCAAACTTATGTAGTAGAACTAGTTGCTATACAAGAAGAAGATGATGATTAGAGGTTGATTAGCTTGCAACTTTCTTCATAAACTAGTGGAGGTTCCTCTCAAGTTTGATTTTGGCGGCATGGTGGCATCATTTCTATTTTTAGTATGAATTAGGGTAGTATTAGGGTGTATTTATAGATTAGGTGAGTGTTTTAGGCCCTTAGATTAACCCTAAATTAGATTAGGACCCTTAAATTTCGGAACTCTCCAGAAACCAGCCCTAAGACCAAGCCCAAACCCCAAACTGGTGCACCCAACCACAAAACTCTCTAGAAACTGTGCAGGTTTCCTGGCTCGACACGGGCGCACTTCCCAAGTGCGCCAGTGTATTTTTGTACTGGCGCACTTCACAAGTGCGCCAGTGCATTTTTGTGCTGGCGCACTTCACAAGTGCGCCAGTGCATTTCTGGCCTGTTTCGGGTTTTTCTGCCTAACTTCGTTCGTCCATATCTCTTTCATACGGTACCCGTTTTACGCAAACTCGGACTCTATTTCGCATATTTTTCCGAGATGAACGCAATGACGCAGCCCGTTTCCCCTGATTCTCACATCTGAGATTAATTATACTTTAATTTGTGAATTTTAGCATTAACCGAAATTCGGGGTGTTACATTCTCCCCTCCTTAAAGGATTTCGTCCCCGAAATCTCTAAGCCAAGGAGAATGCATATCCTACCATCCAAACAACCATCTACTCAATCCATCAAACACGGGCATCCATTGCCCTTAAAACAGTTTCTAATGATGTATGAGCATATGCAAAAAGTGTGTGTACATGTTCCCTATCTAATGTATGAACATATGCAAACCATGATAGTGCCATGCATCCATTATGTATGCGAGAGAACCCTATCGACACATACAATATCTACATGAGTGCACAATCATTCACCAAAATGCATCATCCATATGATAACACAATCATTATACATCCATAAATATAGCTTCTACACACAATTTTATGCAATATGCAATATGAAGTGATTGAGCCGATCTAGTGCCTAGAGTGTGTATACATGCATCCACGAGCAACCACTAGCAACCACTTGCATCCACATGCATCCATCAAACATAACATGTCTCAAACACATGTTTCAACCATAGGTTTACCCTATCTAAAGGTCAAAGGTACTAATGAGAGGACATACTAAAGATAAAATAAGTACTAGACAAGCGATAAAGGAGAAGTTAAAAGACATACTCTCAAAAAAAGAAATGGGTACAAAGAACGCATCTTCGCTTCCGTCTCCCAAGTAGCATTGCCCTCGTCTTCTCCCCATTGCACTTTAACTAGCTGAACTTCTCTGTTCCTCAACTTCCTAGTTTCTGACCCAAGGATGCGAGTAGAAGCTCATCGAATCGTCGCATCACGCTCTACCTCTACATCTCTAAGCAAGCTCGGCTCTACGACCTCTGCGGTCTCATGTAAGCACTTCCTCAAATGTGATACATGGAATACATCATGAACACCACTATGTCTATCGGGCAACTCCACCCTATATGCCATCCGTCCAATCCTTTCCTTAATAGGAAACGGCCCAACAAACCTCGGTGCTAACTTCCCAACGGACCCAAAGCGAACAACATTTCTCAACGGAGATACTTTGACAAAAACCATGTCCCCAACCTTAAACTTAAGATCCGTCCTTCTCCGATCCGCATAAGATTTCTGTCTATCTTGCGCTGCCTTCATCCTTCTTCGAATCAAATCAATCTTCTCTGAAGTCTCTCTAACCATATCTGGCCCAAGCAAGATCTTATCCGTAGATTCCCACCAACATGTAGGAGATCGACAAGGCCTTCCATAAAGAGCTTCGAAAGGTGCCATGCCAATACTAGACTGAAAGCTGTTATTGTATGCAAACTCCACCAAAGGAAGATGTTCTTCCCATGTACCTCCAAAATCCAAGATACAAAGCCTCAAAAGGTCTTCTAGGACACGATTCACCCTCTCGATCTGACCGTCCGTCTGAGGATGGTATGCGGTGCTCACACACAACTGAGTCCCTACCGCCTCTTGCAAACTTCTCCAAAACTCACTAGTGAAGATAGGATCTCGATCACTCACAATGCTGGATGATACGCCATGCAATCTAACAATCTCTCTAACATAGACTGAAGCAAGCCATGGAGCGGTCATCTTACTCTTCACGGGTATAAAATGGGCACTCTTGGTAAGTCTGTCTACCACAACCCAAATTCCCGTATTGCCCTTCCTCGATCTCGGTAACCCATCGGTGAAATCCATCGAGACACTATCCCACTTCCATTGTGGAACTTCCAATGGGTGTAGCAACCCACCGGGTTTCCTTTGCTCCGCTTTCCTTTGCTAGCACACCAAGCATCTAGCCACATACTCGGCCACATCTTTCTTCATACCGGCCCAAAAAGAAAACTCGCTTCATGTCTTGGTACATCTTATCCCTACCAGGATGAATGGTCATCTTCGACCGATGTGCATCATCCAAAATAGCCTTCTTCAAACCCTCATCTTGCGGTACACAAAGTCTATCGTCTCTACGCAACCACCCCTTACCATCTAGGGTGTACCTACTCAAATGGCTGGACGACTCCCCCCTTATGAGCTTCTCTACTAACTCAACCAACTGTGGGTCGTCTCGCTGTGCCTCGCCAATCCGCCCCAAAAGAGTAGGCCTAACCTCCAAGGAGGCTAGCAAACCGGGTACAAAGTCAACGGAAGGTCTAAAGTCAAACATAGAATTAAACTCCAAGCTTCGCCATTCCACGAACAATGGACTCAAAGACAGCTTTTTTTTCTGCTTAAGGCGTCTGCCACCACGTTACCCTTGCCAGGGGTATACGCTATCTCAAACTCATAGGATGCTAAGAATTCCATCCACCTTTGTTGTCTTAAGACAATGCGCTCAAAGAGTCTCCAACACTTCCCCAAGATGTAGGGCATGCTTTTCTCCACTTCTAGAGAAAATCAGGATATTCTCCCATGCAAAATCGTCACAACTATCCATCTCTCACGCAGACCACACTAGTCGAACTCGACATCCCCCAAATTCAAGCCCCAAAGGCCTAAACCAATATCAGACAAACACCCAAGGGATACCTCCTTCGAATTCAGACGACCTACGTGAGATGATACTAGTAAAAACGGCTAAATAATTAAGTCCTTGTCCAACTCTGGATGTCCTTGCCAGTCTCGCTCCAAAACCACCGTTTATCCCATAACGGGCTTTGCTCAACCTATTGAGCACATACGAAAACTTTTTTTTTCGCTCCTAGAAAATACCAAGATGTCATCCACCAAGATCATCACGAACTTATTTAGGTACTCCCTGAACACCCTTCTCATCAAATCAACAAAGTATGCGGAGGCGTTCGTCTAACCAAATGGCATCACCAGCCACTCATAAAACCATCCGGAGTCCTAAAGGCAAACTTTTCTATACTATCCTCAGCCACTCTCAACTGACGAAACCCCGTGGCTGAGTCCAACTTGCGATAATACTGAGGCGCCAACCAACTGATCAAAGAGATCATCCATCCTCGGCAATGGGTGTCTATTCTTCTTTATGAGTTTGTTTAGTTCTCTTTAGCCTACACAAAGTCTGAGGGACCCATCCGCCTTCGTAGCAAAAACTACTGGAGCACCCCACTCCTATATACTTTGTCTTATGGACCCCTTCTCAAGCAACTCCCCTACTTGCTTATGGAGTTCCCTCCTCTCGCGAGGAGCTATGTGGCGCACTGGTAAAGATACAGGTTTAACATTGTCTACCAGATATATTCGGAAGTCAATCTCCCGCTCCGGAGGTAAGCCCTTCACCTTCTCAAACACATCCGAGTATTCCCGGACCACTCTAACAGATCGCAAACTCTCGACCGACGTGTCAAGCGATTCTAGATAACTTAGCATAACAGATTTCCATGGGATTACAAGAGATCTCGAGAGTGTTACCCAAGCGGGTCATAAGCCTAACAACTCTCCCTTCAAAATCAAGAAGGGCACCCCTACTGGATAAGCAGTCCATGCCCAAACTATCCCGTAGCCCGTGAAGCCCAAAAAGCATCACATATAAACTCAATGCTAAGTATAGAAACCTTCAAACCCAAACACATCATGGAGCCCCAATTGGGTTTGAAACAACTAAGGGATCATCTACCAAACTGGTGTCTAAGTGCAGTGACTCAACTAACAATGATGAGATAAACGAACTCGATGCGTCAGAATCAAATAAAGTTCGAACCGTATAATAAAGAAATCCTAATTCCAACCTAGACGGTCCTATCCCCATCTGGTACACTAGCCGCGAGGGAATACAACTACCCTCCAGGAGATTCCATACCTTGCCCATGCCCCTTTGGACAATCCTAATACGGTGTCCCATTCCTCCAAAAGGATAACTACTCGCCTTCTTCATCCCATTCTCCACTCGTAACCTCCCACCAATGAGGTTTCATCCTTCATTAACCAAACAACTATTTGAGCCTTCCTCCCATCGTCTATCCAATAGATACCTACCAGTCCTCCTCCTTCTTGAGCCAACTTCTAGTCTGACTAACGTCTAAGTCCCTTGAAGTGGTTTTCCGTTCTTATCTATCTTAGAAAGGTCATCTATACGCGGAGGGGAAACTCAAAACGAGAGAGGAAGAGATTCAAAACGGAGAATTCGAAAGATATAGATATGGCTATTGGGGATTATGCTTTTCTTTCAAAAACTTTTCTCTTAAAAGACATGTTTTTGAAAATACTCCTTTCAAAAATATTCTTAGAAAATAGTTTTTCTAAAATTTTTATCTGTTCTGGTAACCTTAAGCTCTGATACCACGTGTAACACCCCACACCCGCTATGGTCACTCGCTAAGGGAATGCCATAACATCGGTAGAGTATTTTAAGTGAATATAGAACAGAAAAATTACAACAAGACAGATATAAGTAATACTTTAAAATTTTAAAACATCATTTCATTGCAGCGGAAAGTAAAACATGTTTGGTTACATCACAAAACCATAATAAGAGTCAAGTACAAAATATCCATCCTGATAAATAAAAGTACAAAATATCAGGATGGATATTTTGTACTTGACTCTTATTATGGTTTTGTGATGTAACCAAACATGTTTTACTTTCCGCTGCAATGAAATGATGTTTTAAAATTTTAAAGTATTACTTATATCTGTCTTGTTGTAATTTTTCTGTTCTATATTCACTTAAAATACTCCACCGATGTTATGGCATTCCCTTAGCGAGTGACTATAGCGGGTGTGGGGTGTTACAGAGAATCTCCCAATAGCACTTTCTGATCATCAGCAGCTGTGTATGTGGTGAACATATCACGATCATAGCAGACATGGCGAGAAGCACCAGTGTCTACCCACCAACCCTCTGATCCACCAACAAGGTGAATCTCAGTAATCATAGCCGTAAGAGGCTCTTCTGTCAGGTTCGCCTGCGGTGCAGAGCTTGGCCTGTTCCGACACTTGCGTGACATATGACCTGGTTTTCCACAGTTGTAACATAGAAACAACTGTCCAGAGTCATTCTTTTGAGCTGATTTCTGCTGTCTTTTTGGGTTTCCTTGCGGATTTCCATTCTGTTTGTTGCACCTGTTCTGATTCTTAAATGATTTCTGATTCGGTTTCAGAACAGCGGATGTGATCTTCTTAGTGCTGTTGTTTGAGACAACCAGCACTTCCTCTTTCTGGTCCTGTTTGCGTGCCTACTCCTCAATACGGAGGCGAGTGATCAGGCTCTCTAAGGAAAATTCCTTAGTCTTATGTCGTAAGAAATTCTTAAAGTCTTTCCAACCTGGGGGCAGTTTATCAATAATAACAGCAACTTGAAACTGTTCGTCCAAAACCATACCTTCGGAAATGATCTCATGAGCTATTTTCTGAAGCTCATGAGACTGCATCTCTACTGACCTGTCGTCTGTCATCTGATACTTGAGATAGCGGCTCACATCATACTTCTTTGCCCCTGCCTCCTCTGTATCATATTTCTTCTTCAGCGCTTCCCAGATCTCCTTCGCTGTCTTGTCGCCCGAGTTGCAGTAATCATACAGATCATCGCTGAGGCCATTGAGAATGAAATTTTTGCACAGATAATCCTACTCAATCCAGTTCTGTTGCTATTTTTATTGTTCAGTCCAGAAAGCCATCTGCGCTTCATCAGTTCCATCAGGTTTGTCTGACAACTGCGGTTTGTCGGTGGTCAGAGCAGCAGCCACCTTTCTCATCGTCAGGTAAAACTCCATCTTTTGAAGCCATCGTTTGAAGTGCATACCTTCGAAACGAAAGGGGGCAGCAGTCACCAATGGGATCTGGAAGGCAGAGGGAGGAGCAGCATCATCCATGTTTGATGTCGAAGCCATTGTTTCAGATCGTCTTCAAATTGTTTGGAAACAATGGCTGAGTCACGTACTTGGTCGCTTTCTTAAAGACGATTCGGCGATCTGGTCGGTGGTGCAAAACCAGTTCGTACTTTCGCCGCCGCCTCTAGGATAAAACAGCCTCTGAAATTAATAACTGATTTGCTTTTCACAACAAATCAGTGCAGATTTGCACTTTCGAAATAAAATTACTGCTCGAAGATTTTTGGATAATAATTTTAATGGCGGAGGTAAGGTATATATTTTTCGTCTACAACAGAAGGTAATATATAGATGGGGATTAGGGCTGAACGAAAATACTTTGCAGTAATAAAATCTGCTAAAATACCGGGTCAATAGTTTACCGCTTCAAAATAAAAGTCGGCTCAGAAATATTTTCGTATTTAAAAACATAGTTCAAAAAATGCAGTGTTTGCTGGCCCAAAAATATAAGTGTTTACACCACAAAGCCAAGCCCAAGCCCAAGCCCGAGCCCGAACCGGGCCGGGTCGAGTCGGTCGGTCGCGCGCGCATGTGTGGTGGTCATGATGCATGGCATCCCTCCTCACAACAAAGCATGTATAAGGAGCCCAAGGCCCCAACATGATTTCTTAGAAACAAGTATAAATACTTGCCTCTTCCATATAATCCCATGATATGGGACTATTCAATAAAGGAGCCATTCATACACTTATCTCAGTATTTTAATAATTCACCCAATATTTCCAACATATAACCAGCTAGAATCGATGTTACAGGTTTTTGAAATAACAAAATGATGTGCTTGTTCCTACTGTCAAAACACACAGACAGGTTTAATTTCCTCCTCATGATTTACTCACGTATGATTAGTATACAAAAAGATGGTATACACTCAGTACGAGTTAATTAACACATATATTTGAAATCAAAACTATACCTAACACAAGGATAGATTTTTGAAGGAGGAACCATTAGAGTTTATTTACTAATGTTTTTATGCCAACTGTCTTTTATATTTTTCTTTCTCAGGGTTTTAAACTACTGTTCCAGAGTTTAATCTTCCAAATAACAATATTTGAATCCTATCTAATATTTACATAGTAACATACATATGGTTTGAATCCATTTAAAGATTGATATAAAATATTAAAAATATTTAAGGTGTTTACAGACAATTACATGATTGCGGTCTTTTCCAGTTTATTTAAACCCTCTTCTATTTTTCAGAGATTTAACTCCTAATAACTTCAATAATTAAATTTATCTGTTGATCACAAATCAGTATACATATAACTAAAACAGTAGAGAGGTTTAGGTTGCTTACTCACCGTTATTTGTCTACAGACTTGCTAAATATCCATCCTCTGTTTATTTTTGTTTCAGCTTTTTTTCTTTTTTTTTTTCAACTTCCTAATCTTAGTTAAGCTAATTCCAGAAATTAAACATAAATATGTAGATCATATGGGATGGGTACATAGCAGCACACCAATAGTTTGGACCCATATTAAATTAAAAACAAATAGTAGGAAGATGAAGTGTTTCCTCTTATACTTTAATACTGCTGCCATATAGTCATTTCTCAGACTGTTCAATTTTGAAACCATTGTTTAACTATACTTTAACAACTTATTGAATCAAAATGGGAGGAACACATACATATAGTTTGGATCCATTCACAGTCTATAAGAACAACAAAGTGTTTACAATATCTACTCACTTATATTGTGTTCGCTGTCCTGTTTTCAACATTAACAGAAATCTAATTGTCAACACATGTTTATATATAAATGATGACTCCTAATCATGTTTCATGTATGTACATATGGCAATTGAAACTTAAGAAATAACCATAACATAGTTTGAAGGGAAGATGAAGGAAAGTTTACTCATCGTTATTTGTATTCACTGTCTTTCATTTTCCTTGTCCAGTTTTGTTCCGAATTTCAGTGCTCTGTTTACTCTTGTGTCGCCTAGTGTTTCGGCCATTTCCATTTTCAGATTTCAAGTGAACTTGTGTGTGTTCGTGTGGATTTAGCAGTGTATTTATAGAAGAATTTCAACATATGAACTTAGCTAGGCATGTAGGCATACAGGCTCTATGCAGCAGCCTTTTTAGCGAGGTGATGCACGATTGAAAGGATGTTCAAGTATGGTTATTTCCATCTATCTCTTCTAGGAAATAGGTAGTGCACGACCATCTATGAAGTGGTATACACATATACACAAACAATGTGCAATACTGGTGCAAGAATTAGGCTGTTTGTGGGATGATAGGATACATACATGCTGCTGCTTATTGACAAAAAGAAAGGGTGATGTGAAATGTGTATATACAGCAACCTTAGAGTGTAATATGTGATGTCTTGCTAGGCTGATTTTCAGATTTTACACAGGGGATTGCATGTGCTCCTTGCTACCAAAGACTAGACATATACATAAAATGTTTAGATGGCCCTTTCCTATCAAATATGAAGTTAGGCTAAGATACTACGGGTCTTTGCATATGCTTAGATTTTCTATGAGCTCCTTTCTTTTCTTTTAGCTGCTTGACACTATAGGGAGGTGTACTTCCACATGGCTAAGGTTAACCTAAATCTATAGGATATCAAAATTTCAGGGCTTGCCATAGCATATGCTTGTTTTTCATTTGGTAGCCTTATGTTCTTTTCTGTCCTTTCTACTTAAATGATTATGTCCAGGCATTTAATTTTTTTTTCAGACCTACCTTTCCTATGCAATCTGTTTGCTTTTATTTTTCCTTAATTTCATTGCTAAAGATATTTTATAAAACCAATATTCGAAGACTTATTGCTTTTATTAATTTTTGTTTGATTCCATTCCTATTTTATAGATAATTATATGCATATGTAATATACATAATTTAATTCATTCTTGTCTCATGTATCTTGTATACATATATATCTTTCACAACACACACACACACACACACACACACACACACACACACACACATATATATATATATATATATATAATTAAGGCAATATTATAAGCTACCTTCTTTAATTTTAGTTCTATTTAATTTGATTTTTAGTTTGGATTGATTCCTCGTAAGATAATGAATTCTAAAATATACATAACCACAAGAAGACTATTTATGAAATTTTCTTTTGATATGTTAACAAAATCCTACAATGAATATAATTATAACAAAAGTTATTTAAGAAATATTTAATTCTTCTTATATGCTCATTTCAATTGATTTCATAATAATCATTTATTTAAAATTATTTAAATCCAATATTATTTATTTACATTCAATTACCAGTATAATCTATACATTATAAATTAATAAATAAGACAAAAAAACTGGGTCGTTACAATGCTGCTCCGGTACCTAAACTTAGTTGCCTCATTGACTATCTGTAGGGTTACTCAAAAGACAAAAGCATTGAAGTCACAATATTGTTTTGACTCCGAAGACAACGCACCAAAGAATCTCTAAAAATTGGGATTCAAATTTACATGCTTAATAAAATAATATTTTTTTTCTAACCGCAGTGTTATATTCATTACTTGGAACTATAAACACCTCTTTATAGTTAACAATTATTTAATTTTCAACATTAAAAACATGCCTGATCAAAAGCAGGAAAGATATAATCTGCAAATTGAATCTCTGCAATAGCTCGATTTCCCTGAAGGAACAAATGAGAAAAGGTTCATATTAGCAAATAAAAATCACTATGATGGTAGTACCATACTTAATAAAATTAATACAAATGATCACCATTGCAGCCAAAACAAATGCAAATCTAGCAATTCCCTACAAACACAGAATCAACTTAGCTCCCTACCTCTATAGCTAAAATCTATTTTTTAGTTTTAAATCAGCATTTTGCGAAACATGTCTTTTATATGCATATTCTAATATTATATTCGATCGCAGCAAAATTTCAAACAAAGATAGTAATGCATAACTCTTTTAAACATAAATTCTGTAGAGCATACCACGAAACTTATACAATTTAATATGCTCCATATTTTACATTATATACCCCCAAAAATTTCATCACTATCTTCCTCTTCTATTTTCTTTATTCTCTCTACAATGCAATCGAAGAATTCCAATATGCATATGCAGAGGACATGTAGTGAATTTCATAATATACCACATGAAAAATGTGTGGATACTTAGTAACTTACGTGCTTGCTTAAGAAAAACAAGCATATACTCTAGGTGGTATTTATAAGTGTCTCGCATGCCGTACCCAAAAATTTTAGGGCCATTATCGTTTCATCTTATATTTTGTGTTTTCAACATGCTTTATAAAACATAAGGAGAGCGGATGAGAGGATTTAGAACTCTAAGCCACCACGACGATAGAAGGACGGAAGACGAAATCAATTATTATCCATGCTCTTGTCATTTCCCAGAACATGGAAAACACAATAATTTAATTTCTATTTTGTTTATTAACTTCATTTTCTAAATCGGTTAACTTCCAAAAACACATTCGTCATGTCAATTTTTGTTTGAAGGGAAATCCAAATCTAAAAAGAACAAAACAATTGTACATTAACTTTTACTAAAAACAAACGATTAGACTTAACAAAGCATTAAGCTTGCTATTTTTAAGTGATGAAAATGCTCTTCTTCTCGATTAACACTTCTCAATATATTTTATTTTATAAATTTTATATTAAGAACCCTTAAAATAAAGGTTCCTTTATAAATAAGATTTTTGAAGAAACTTATTGGAAAAATATGCCTCAAATGAAACTTATTATAAATACAGACATAATTTAAAAGTGAAAGGGAAAACAGTCATGCATGCTAGTGGGATACACATCTCTGACTCTGTATTCGTATATGTGCAATATGTGAAAAGAGCTAACAGAGTTCAATTTAAATATTTTATGATAGATCCTAAAAGTTATGAATGTGCCTATTTTAAATATATGATCAAAAAAAATTCAAAGGTTGATCTAACCAACTTTGCATACATGTAGATTAATCATACTGCCAAACTGCTGCGAAACATGTATACATTCTTTATAAATATATGTATATATTTATGAAAACTAAACTTTGCGGGCAGATTTAACCAACTTTTCACAAATGAAAAGTTAGAATGCTCATTAATAGTTCGAAATTATGCTATAAAAGCTCTTATCAACTGCGAAAAAGTAAAAACATATGCAAATAAAAGAGTTTGTGGTGTAAAAATGAAATTTTTTATAACTGGAATAGTATATTATATACCTGACAAAGAAGAAATAAATGTAAATAAAAAAAGATCACAAAACAGGAAACATGGATAGTAAGTAAGGAATGTATACAGAAAATAGAACGAAGAACAGAGAGTGAACGAATACAAATGAAGGAGACAAAATAACATTTAGTTAGAATGGACTGTTAACAGAATTATAATGAAAATATTAACTAAATTCGACATAGTATCGATAAATTTACTAATAACACTCTTAACGGTAGGTTCAACCTGCTAATCTTGTATATGTGAGCAACTATAATACTCAAATTTACAAAGATATAGTGCCTTGTCTAGATTTAACATCAAGGCCCACCATTTACATACACATTATACCAATATAAATTCCAAACAAATAATAATTATAGATAAATTATACCATTTTCCTAATTTCTAATTATATCAGTTAGTAGAGCGGCAAAGATTTAAGATATACATCTAATGATTAGTAAGTACCTTTAAGTTGACTGGACCCTTAACAGAGCAAACTCAGCTGGTGGTATATCCTCTAGGCCCATTGACATAAATGGAAATTGAGGAAAATCAACACAGACGATGTGTCACATTTCATAGTTAGAAAAACAATCTATTTGTAACAACCGATTTCATAATGGGAGAAGCAATATATTTGTAACAACTGATCTAGTAATTTGAAGGCAACCTCAAATTTCCAACCAAAATAAATCAATAAATTTAAAAGTTACATCATTTGTAAAGGAGTGAAATCCATAGCCAAATCCTTATTATCACGCTTTGCGCTTCCCTCTAAGTCTTTTCTGTGAACTCCCATAAAATCCCTTTCCAAAGGGATGTTAGATCTGAAGAAGGGAGGACAGACAAACGGTAAAAGGGGTGTCAGAGCTAATTGACAGAGGAATGGAAAAAGGAAGAAACATAAAACGTAAATCCCAAATTAAAACCTTACAGCAACATTAACTAAATTAGACATTTAAGAACATTGTGTTGCTTACCAAACTAACAGCAGGAGGCAAACAGTTGACTGGAGATGCGGCACTGAAGCGTTGCTCGGGTTAGATGCGCCACTTGAAGCCAGATCAGAGGCGTAAGTAGGAAGTTATCCCTCCTTTTATTTGGCACCGGAAAAAGAATAATTCAGGAAACAAATCGATCAATTGAAGAGGAAACGAAAAAATACTCACGTGTTCGGGAGCACAACCACAGAATGAATGGTTAAAAGAGGAAATATGGGGGAGGACAGTGGTGGAAAATCAAGAAAAAAGAATATCGAAGAAGTGGCATGAGAAAGAAGATGTGTTACTGAGGAGATAAGAAATGGCCGTCTGAAAAGATGAAGAAGGTAAGAACTGTGAAACGATGAAAAAGATGAGCGTACCTAGCTTTTCTGGAGACTTCAATTTAGGGTTCATAAAAAAATAAGGAGCTCCTCAGTTCTCCAGAAATCTCTGCAGCATCCTTGGAAACCGATGAAGTAATAATTATACCTTGGAAAGTAAACCCAATATAATTAATTTATTTAATATAATTTATATTTTATGGTATGGTTGTGTAGTAATAATAAAAAAATGGCTAAGAGGTTTTGGCGGAAAAATGGAGGAATGAGTGGTTGTGGTGCTGCCACGTAGGCTCAATGGCTCTGCTTTAGTATATAGTAGGATATAAATAAGGAAAGTTATTACCTCCTTACTCTAGGATATTTATTTAATTATTTTCCTAATTAGACTTAGTATTTAAATAACAATCAATACCCATAAACCCCATTTATTTCATTTATTCCTATTCATATGTTTATTGCCATTTATAACCACAACAGTCATATTTTTCTAAGGAAAACATTAAATTCCTAATTTCCTTTATATTACCATTGATTATAATTAATGCCATTTATGATCCTAACGACATAATTTTCCTAAGGCATTAATTCACAATGGATATCCTTATCTTATTAGTCTCGAATATATTTATATGTTGTACCCCAACAGACATTACTAATTTTATTTATTATTTATTATATATATATATATACATATGCATCAGCCCTCTCACATTAAGCCGACCACTTGTGGATGCTGGATTTTCCGGTCGGTTCTGGACAGACATCTACAACAAGTTGAACTTCATGTGTCTTAGTATAGTAATATTTACGCACTAGACCCCACATTAAGCTGACCACCACATTAAGCTGACCACTTGTAGATGTTGGTTACGGTTATACTTCTACCACAAGTTGAGCCTAACCTCTTGTCTAGATGCGAATTTAATTAAATTCCCTAATTGTGTTTTACAACATTAATCCTAATAAATCTTAGGAATTATAACCATTTTACTTAATTTCTCCAACTTGCTTACAATGGTTATTTATATATTTATAGCCCTTTTTGTAGCAATCAATTATACTGATTGTTATAACGGTCACCACAAATATATTCATTTAATATGAATTACATTTATGTGTATAATTCCATAATTGAATACATTCAAATATTCAATACAATACATACTTTATCGCTTTACGTAGATTCAGACGGATAATGTGTATATATTTATATTTTTGTGCGGTCAACGTAGTTATCTTTCTTTATTATTATTTATTGTTGAATTTAATAATTTGGTTTAATTAATAAATAAACATTCCCTTTTGCATTCAATCTTGCCAAAAGGTTCTAGATCTTACAAAAAAGACCATTAGCTAAGTTTTTGTAAATTATGCCTAATTAGTGGAATTGACATATTTTCAAATCACAAGAAATATGTATTTATGTACATTTTGGAATAGTTGATGTAAACTATGCACAAATATGTATATTTATACGTACATTTGCACCACTTTTTCCTATTTTCAATCTTTTTGTCATATCTACAAATCCAAAATAATGTCTTTTTGTTCAAAAAGAGGAAAACGTCATATTTACAACAATTAAGCCAAAGCCTCAACAACATTGAATACAAATAGGCATTTTAAAAAAATCACAAAATTCACCATTGCGTCTTTTTAATCATATTCACATAATTTATCATTCAGAACTGAAACTAGAGATTTGGGATAAAACAACATCTAAACAGTGTTATTGGGACCAATTTCCAAATCCTCAGTGTTTCACTACAACTATAATATATTATCCAAAAATATGCATAAACAACTTAGGTAAACCTAAAATTAATATCACTCCTAACCACAAATTCACAATTTCCAAGTTTTGACAATATTTATTAACAGATCTGATAGGTGCCAATTCAAATTCAATAATATTATGAACATATCTGATGATAATAGGCGTATATTTACAGATCTAGCACAAACGAGATAAACAAGCTATTATAACTTTGTATGTAAATTCTTACTCATCTGAAAGCATCCAAATCTAAGATTTGAATAACCTTTTGGGCATACAATTCCCATTTCAAATCTATAGCCATGCATGTAGAACCGCTTTAGACGTTAATTTGCACTTTTTTCCATTGAATCTGATAATCTCTTTCAATTCTATACGATTTGTATTTGATTGGTTCTATATGAATATATTTTTAATTAAGAAATTTGATTGGAAGAGAAATAGCAGCTTCGCTGCTACCTGCAGATTTGTATGGAAAAGAGTGACGTCTTACCCCTTTATTTATAGGAGTGGAATTGACCATGAACCGTTAGATTTATTTTAATTTATATCCGTCCATCCGTTTGATATTATAATATAACTTAACCCTTTAACCCAAGCCGCCACTGGCCATTCTGGCACCCAGTAGGCCGACCGTCGGTCGACCGTTTGGGTCACCAACCGCCCAATGAAGGTGGTTAAATATGGTATAATATATATATATATTCTGGTTTATTTATTTTCCATCCGTAACTTTTTCATACGGACTTTGTTCGCGAAACTCTAAACATAAATGTTGACCAGAATTCCGAGATGAACGCTTCGGTTAAAGTTTCGTGGTCAAATTTCATCAATTGTAGAAATTCCTATTTTTGAAATTCTAATAAGTAATTCCTATTGCCCAAATTCCGGGTTGTTACATAAAGCTCGATTAGTTGCACAAGGACATAGTCAAGAAGGAATAGATTATGAAGAAACCTTTGCTCCCGTAGCAAGATTAGAAGCAATTAGAATTTTACTAGCCGTCACTAATTATAATAATTTCTAACTATTTTAAATGGATATGTTATGTAGAACAACCTCCTCCTTTTGAAGACGAAAAATTTCTAAACTACATATATAATAAAAGAAAGCATTACATGGATTAAAATAAGCTCCTACAGCCTGATATGATAGCTTAAGAACTTATTTATTACAATCTAACTTCGAAATTGATAAAGTAGATAATACACTTTTCATTAAAATAAAATAAAAATGATATTCGGTTAGTACAAATTTACGTTGAAAATATAATCTTTGGATCAATAAATAATGAAATGAATAAAGAATTCTCAAATATTATGACATAAGAATTTGAGATGAGTCACATAGGTGAACTTACATTTTTCTTAGGCTTACAAATAAAACAACTAAAATGGTATATTTATTAATCAAGAAAATACGCTAGAGATTCAATTAATAAATATAATTTAACTACAACTAATGGATGACCTACACCTATGGCTACTAATATAGCCCGAAGTAAAGATGATAGGTCAAAAGACGTTAATAAAAAATTATACAGAGGAATGATTGGATCATTATTCTATATAACCGCTGGGAGACCAGATATAATGCATAGTGTATGTCACTGTGCAAGATATCAATTTCAACCTAAAGAAACTCACCTAAAAGTCGTAAAACGTATTCTAAGATATGTAAAACATACGTTAGATTTTGGATTATTTTACCTTAAAAATGATTCTTTGTTTTAATCTCCTATTGTGACGTTGATTATGCAAGATATAAATCGGATTGTAAAAGCACTAGTGGAATGTGTCATTTCTTAGGTTATTATCTAGTCTCCTGGTTTAGTAAAAAAGCAAAATACAGTTTTTTTAATCAACAACTGAAGCAGAATATATATCTGCTGCTTTGGCCTGTTCACAAGTAATATTTATGCAACAAACTTTAAGGGATTTCATATTAAATATAAATAAATCACCAATATACTGTGATAATACAAGCACTATAAATATATCTAAAAATCCAACACATCATTCGAGAATAAACATATTGATATAAGACATCATTTCTTATGAGATAACGTAAGTAAAGAAAAAAATTCATTAGAATTCATAGAAACAGAAAAACAAATAGCAGATATATTAACCAATCCTTTAAACGAAGCAATATTTACTAAATTTAGAAGAGAACTAGGCATTTATTCATTAACCGAAATAGAGTAATTAAATATATTAACATAAATATAGTATAAAATAGAATGAAAATTTTGAAAAATAAAAAGTAATGTTTATATATCGACATACACAAAGATACAAGTTGACATATAACAGCTAGTTTTTTAAAATTTAATTCCCACCAAAAAGTAGTTACGTCCTATATTTAAACTCTTAATTATGAAATTTCTTCTTCTTCTCTTCATTTTTTGTTTGACTAAATTATGAAATAAAATAAATAATGGCCTCCTCTCATAACAAACCAAAACAACCCCATTTCATTTTTGGGACCCTCTGAAGGTCCATTCCAACGTACTACGCTAGCACTGGAAGAATCTATGAAGGATTTACTGCAAATGTCGACTGAGATTCAACTTCTACAAATGCGGATGGATAGAGAGCAAGAAAAACAAGGGAAGATTTTAAGAAATTTACAATGATATGTAATGGATAATCATATTAATCCTATTATCATTAAGGATGATAATCAAATGGAAGAAGAAGAAGAAGTAGAGATGGAAGAAGAAGAAGAAGAAGAGGCACTAGACGAAGAGTTGGAAGAAGACGATCAGGTCATTTGCGTAAGAGAAGTGTGTTTCGACAAAGATGAGATTGTGATCGAGTAAAATGGGAAATTATGCCTTCATTATCGTCATTGCCCAATTCACAAATCCCCTATTGTTAAGAAACACTAATCAATTAGGATTGCATTTATTCATACACTCGTATATTCATTGTAAATAATTATATTTGTGTATTTGTTGTAAATACGTACATTCGTTGTTCGATTAAGATTGGTTTGTACATATTATTTGGATTGATTATTTGAAATATACAATGGTTGTATTGATTAAACTCTTATGTATATAATTTACTTAGTAGAACTATAGTAGTATAGCCACAGATTTAAGAGGAGTTATAAATAAGAGAGTTATAGATTCAAGGGGAATTATATGTAGAAATAATCACTAGGACTATTCTAAGTCTAAATAAATATACTTTTTGTTGATAACAAGGGGGGAGAAATTATAAAATAGGAATAGAAATATGTATAGTTTAAAGGGGAGTTAGAAAGAATTCATGGTGAAAGGGGGAGTAAACGAAGAATCAGACTGACAGGTAATATCAAGTATGAATATTTTATAAACCAAATTTGTCATCATCAAAAAGAGGGAGATTGTTAGAGAATGGAATGTTGATGATGTTTTGATTACAACAACCTTGTTTCAATCATTATCATTATTAATTATAAAATATATAATAACACTTTTATCTAGAATACATACATATATATACACATATATGCAGGATTTTTATGTAGGTTAAAAATAATTGAAGATAATACAGTTAAAAGATTCAAGATTTCAAAGGAGAATCAAGACTCATGAGTATCAAGATATCAAGAGTGCAAGATTATCAGAGTACTAGAGTCTAATTAGTATGTAAAACTCTGAATAGCACACCAACTCTGTTTTCAAATTATTCTTTTCAAATTGATTTCAAACTATTTTCAAATTGATTTCAAACTTCTCTCAAAATGACTTTTAATCATCCAAGGATTTTAAACTTATGATTTCAAATATACTTCCTAAGGTTCTTATGTTTATATATATATATATATATATATATATATATGTATGTATGTATATATGTATATATTACAAAGTTTTATAGTTATATCATATAGTTTTATATCACACACACATACACACACACACACACACATATATATATATATATATATATATACACACATAGTTTTTAAATCATATATTTAAATAATATTTTATTATGTTTTTATACTTGAAAAAAAAATATTTTAAACAACTAGTTTTATTTCAGGAATTTCCAATATATATATATATATATATATATATATATATATATTGGTTTAAATACTTGAAAAAATGATTTAAATTTAAAATTCAATATATGTATGTCGACATACACATTTGTACATGTCGATATATAACAATCATATTCTACACTTATACTCTGCCGATTTCAATACAAATTATATCATTCTTCTTCTATTTTCATTCTCTATCAAATACTCTCTGTTTGGAAGTGCTACTCAGGAGTTCTAGGGAAATTGCAATAAAAAACTGTGAGGCTGTGTTCCTTGTTGCCCGTAAATCAAGGAAAAGGATAGGGTGCGTTTCTTGTAGCCGTGAAATCAAGGATGTTGTAATTTGATACTGATATTAATAAAACTCTGCGCAATCTAGCGTTGTGCGGGACTAAACATAGGAGCAATCTGAACCACATAAAAATCTAGTGTGTTCTTTCCTTTTTTTGCATCTTACTTTTGTTTATATCTGCATCTATGATTATTTCTTTTGTGATATTCATTCTATGATTCATATAGTAGTGCAAATAATTGATAATTGGTTAAAATTTCTGTAAGTTCTTAAAACACTATTCATCTCCCCTCTAGTATTAGTTTTGCCTCAATATCCTTGATCCTCATCCCTAACAAAGATATGATAGAGAACCCAAGTCTAGTATTAAAGAAGCTAAAAAGATCTTTCTATATTTTTAACAGGCTTAGTATTTGCAGGAAAGTACAATATAGAGTCAGAAGTTCACTTGTGTCAAAGCCCAGGAGAAAGCTCATTCATGCACACATGAGCTCTTAGGCCTACATGCCCAAATAGACATCTCAATGTCGAGTGGCTTACTTAGCTCGAAACCCCTGATTTTTGGACGCCTTGGTCTCCTTCCTCAAATTCAATGTTTTCCAAACTCATTTCTTTGAAGATTGAGTTCTTTTCGATGGCCAACTTGTTTACACGTGATTTATTCTGCTTTCGTCTCATCAATCCGTGAAGTTACTTGTCTAATCTCTAAGAGAAACACTAGATGACGAGTGGTTTGAGGAATACTTAGAGAACATGGAAAAAGTAGGCCTCACTGAGCATTAAAAGCCTTTCGATATCGAGAACTTACCTTTGCTTCAAGCCACTTGATTTTTTATACGTCCAGTTGTCCTACTCTCCTAGGTCCTTCCTAAGTTCTTAAGTCGTTTTTGCTTTATTTTGGCCTTATATTTCTGGTTTGATTTTGGTTGGTTAAAACCCGACTAACATATGAAATCTTGATGGGAAACGTTGTCACTAGTGTGGTTATAAATTACATTAACATATAGTGTTTTCCTTCAAAACAAAAGTGTAAAAATAAATAAAAAATATGCTTTAATCTTTATAAAAATTACAAAAACAAAGCCTTCTCCTTTTATATTTCAAAGAGAAAAAAAAATGTAAATTGCTAATTAAAAAAATGTGTAATACGAAGTTTAATGTCTAGAGCTAAATATCACAAATGACAAAGTTAATATTATTTCAATCACAATAACAATAAATTTGGAATTTAAAATAGTTTTTTAAAAATAATTTGGAATAATGTACAAACCAAAACTCAATTGACATTTGCATTAAAGATGCTTATAATGTTTATCCTATTATTTATGCAAAACATTCTTCTTTCTGCTAGTTGTGCCACCCAAAAACGACCTCCACATAATATAGAAATGATTATTGCTATTAACACCGCAAAATATTACTAGAATTACCTAAAAAAAAGAAGAAGCAATTTTTGGGTATATCGTTAAGAGACTCCTATTTCAAGATATCAAAATGATATAACTGCGGTATTTTAAAATCTTTTTATTGATTGTTTTAGTGAATTATAGTAGATAAATAAACAAATAAAATCTGTTTGTATTTAGTAGATTTCAATGTATACTGCGATATATTCGTGAACAATTATTATTCGATCTTGTTTAAACAAAAAATAACGTAGGAAAATAAATCAAATCAAGGATTTTAGAAGCTTACTTCTTTGTTTTCTTTCTATATACGAGTTTACAATTTAGAAGGAACGTTCTTGCTAGATTTTTATTTTGTTTTTAGCATGTCTTTTAAAAGAGAGTAGAGTTTCATTTTTATCTACCAGTTTGAATTTTCCAGCATTTATTTAATTTTATGTGTGGGCATTGATAAATTTAAGCATATCTTGGTATTGCTGAGACTTGGAGCATGTTATCATTCTTATGGGTTAATGGTAGGCCTCTTTAGAATTAACACATTAGGGTGTGTTTGAGGATAATGGTAGCGGAGTATTATAATGAGGTATTTTAACGAGGTATTTTAGTTAGCGGATAGTGCGTTTGTGTGTTTAAGCGGACCTTTATATTTTTGTTTTTTAATTTAATTAATTAATGTTTAAAACATAACAATATCATTAAAGCAAAATAACAACGTAAACCAAATAGAACAGTCCAATACATAATTATATTACATAAACTAGAGAAACACAACACACTACTAACGCCGATGAAAATGTCTCAGTTGCAAGATTGACGGACCGATGCGAAAAATCTCAATAATATCCCACTTCTCAACGTTAGTAACGGTAGAGAGAACAGAGAAGCAACGTTTCATCGCGACTGTGAAATGATCCGTTTAAACGAACAGGAGTGGTTTGGTTGGTTGTCTACTAGACATACCACACGACATCTGTCGGCGTATAGACTGAACTAATGGTGGGCTCCCTCCACTCAGAATATCACGATACGTAGTTGTATCGGCCGCAGTAAAGGGTTGTTGTTGAGGGGGAATCTCGTACCTGCAAGTGTCTTTCCATATGCAACCATCGAAAATATCATCTTGCCCTCGAAACTTCAGAGGTGGGCTTCTTCTGAACCTCTGGTACAAGCGGGCAGGAACGCTCCACCATTCATCCGAGTCGCCGAGGTGGTCGTGAACAACATCACATACACCACCCTGGAATTTGAACCAATTCGTTCCAAGCTATCCAGACCCTCTTTAGATTATTCCATTTTTTTTATCTGGGTCTGCGTCAAATCATTATCGAGCCGCTCATTGAACTCCCTCTGAACAACGATCAAAAATCTCTCTGTGCCTTTGAGTTCTAAACGAGTGAGATAGATTTCTATAAAAGTCTCTGTTCTTCCACTGTCCATGTAGCGACTCGCGTGGGCGAAGACCATGAACCAGAGGTATAAGAGTGTACCATTTGACTGAAAAATAATAAATGAAAAATTTAAGGAAAAAAAAATGTTGAATATACGAATGTTTAAAATATAACGACAAAGAAAATATCTGAAATTTAATTGGAATTGACTGAAAAAAAAATGAAAATGAAGAGGAGAGAGTTGGAATCGGCGAGGAGATAAGGGATAAGGGGTTTATATTAGGGTTATCAATGGATATTTTCAGATGCGGATAGTGTCATATCCGCATCCGAAACCATTTTCGGATATCAGATATCCGCATCCGCGGATACGGACGGATATCGGATAATTATCCGCTCCGTTAACGATCGATAAATCAATGAACATAACTGAATTTTTGTAGCTTAATATTAAGCTTTTTCAACCCAACTGATTATTGAAGTGCTAAAAATAAATATACATGATGATAGTATATAATTTTGAGCACTTAGCATGCATTTAGTAAACTTTCAATTTTGCAAAATAATAAATTAGTATACTTAATTATGTTAAAATAGACATAATTTAAGTTATAATCGTGAAAAAAAACGGATGGATAATTTTCGGATATAGATATGCCTTTATCTGCATCCGCATCCGCATCATCTTTTTCGGATATCGAATATTTATTCTTTTTCGGATGCGGATGCGGGTGAATTTCAGATTTTTCAGGTATTCATTGACAGCCCTAGTTTATATAGATGGGGAGAGGAGGGCGTCCAACGGCTCAAATTCGAGGCGCTGGCCAAACTGTTCACTTTGGACCGTTTGCCCAAGTGGTGTGTCCGGCAGTCACTTGGGCAAACAGTCCACGTTGGACCCCAAATGCCTCCTTATTTTCTTGTGCAAGTAGCCATAGGGGCTGTTCTTTGGCTCCTAACGGGTCCGTTAGCCAACAAACGCGTTGGACGCGTCGGACGCGTCCGTTGGCTAACGGCTCAAAGTTGAGCCGTTGGCACTTCTCCCCTCATTCCCCTACCCTTATAAATCCTACCCCCACTCATCTACTCCTCACTCACCTTCTTCCAACTTACCCTTACAACGGAGAATCCATTTCCAAATGATGGTGATTCCGATTCAGACGATTTAGAGGATATCATCCTAATTGGAGCGTACTTACGTGGTCGCCGAAACGAAATAGGACGCCGGATTCATACTTCGACGTATACCAGATTGATGTGGATAGACGACATACTTAAGGTCATCAGGCAAGATGTCAAAGGCAGTTTCGTATGAAATGGTTATGTTTTCTTTCGTTATGCGATAGGCTGGAAAGTTGCGGATTGACCACTTTCTGTACTGTTTTTATGTAATGAACTGTTATATTTTGTTAACTGTGTTATTCTGCAATAATTATAATGTTATGTTTTAATCTGTAATTAGTTAAATTACAAAATATAAACAAAATATTCCGCTTAAATACTCCTCTGCGCATGATCCCCTACCTACTATTGTCCGCTATAATACTCCACTTACACCATTTGAGATTTTCGTACTTTCCTCCGCTTATTCTTCGATTTTCGGCAGAGAAAAAAGTGGGAATAGTAGAGAGACCGCATACTATAATTCAGAATCCATGGAATCAGTGCTTATCGTTAGCAGTATCTTCCCTACTTCCACTTTCACACTGAAAACAGTATTATGTCCTCTGAAGTTGAAACCCTACTTTCATGCTCTACGACCTGACAGATCCCAAAGACGGCGACCTTTCCTTTTGAAACCTTCGTCGGTTTCTAGAAGCTTTTCCTTCGCCGTCGGTAATGGTTCAGTCATCTCATACTCGGTTTGTGTTTTACGTTCTTTTTTATTTTATTCTTTTGTTAAATAAAATCGTGTATTATTACCGGAATCAAACCCAATTGAATATTCATATTAGTATTGCACTAGGATTATTCTCAGTTAAAGTGCTAGAAGAATTTAGTAGAAGATGCATGTGAGTAAATAACACCTATCCTGTAAAAGGTCATCACATTCAAGGAAGTTATGTGTGATCTTTATAGTTAATATATGACAACATAATGGTAGATAACAATGTAATGAAAATGCTCTGTAAGCCATAACTTCATGCCTGAGTGGCAATCGGGCCGGTACGGGTCGGGCTTACACCTGACCCGATTGGTCTTTGATCTAGTTGACTTGGGTTTTTTAAGTTACAGACTATGCATTTTAAAATCAACATCCGACCCTTGGTTTGGTTAGGTAAGAGCATCCCACGGGGGGTATATTTTAGGTAGTTCCCAAAGAACACTCACACCTGGGTAGCTTTTGGGGTTTACAGCACCTAAAGTAGCTACCTAGCAGCTAGTCTGCTACTTGGTGGACTTAACCAAGTTTTAGAAATTCCAGTAACCCGAGTTTTCAAAGGTAAAGTGAAGAATAGCCGTTGTCCTCCTCCTAATGACATGTAATGGCTTTTTTTCATTCCCCTATTGTTAACACACATGTACCCATATTTCAACAGCTTCTTTCTCAAATCTATACACTAAAACTCATTCATTGTTAACATGTCGCTGAGCAAAAACAACCAACACCACCAACGTCCAAACACCTGCAGGGCCGCAATTCACAAGATCTTCAATTTGCCGCAAATGCGTCCTAGTTTCGCCTGCAACAACCACTGTTTCTTCGACCTCCTTACACGTGCTCGTCTCGTCCACAACAATTTCAACTATGTCTTTATGGTCTAACTACTGTCCGATGCATCAAAATCAACAAAACGCAGAATCTTAGTGAAATTCAACATTTGAAGAAAACCACTGCCTCTCAATATGTGAAACATTGCAACCAACTTTCTATTTACAAATCAATTCCTCCTAATATGCAACCTGCTTCCACCATGTTCTTCCGGTATTGAAGGAAGAAAGAGTACAAGGAAGAAAGCGTCTGATTAAGTTGAATGATGATATTTTGAGTTCAAATTAAAATGGACGAATAAGAGGAAGTTTTTTGGTAAAATTTTGTTCACACAGCAGCCGTAAAACAAAAAGGTTGGAGCCAATTAAATGGAGGATACATTTTCGAATGGTGTGGCTAATCCATTTAATGAAAATGCAAAGAATCATAAAATTGTTGCACTAATGTGCCCTTTCACCAAAATGAATGAACTATGTCAAAAGCGGAAAACTACTCGTAATAAAATAAATGAATGGATGGTCGGTGCCACTTGTCCACTGCATGTTACAAAAGATTGCGTGATCACTTTTAAAATTGAGAATGGTGGAAATCTTTAACTCATGAATAAGCTTATGCAATAAGCAGTCCGACATTAACAACAAATTTGGATTGAGCCGTTTTCACAACAAAATGAGAAGAACGCCATTTGATTCTAGTTTCGGATTCAAATCCCCACCTAACATACCTTAATTCAATGCTAATGGATTCTTTTATGTCAACGATTTACACCAAAATTTCCCTAACAATGCCATATCACGGCAACAACGGGAATAACATGGCTACATGGTTTAAGGATAGAGTCCTGGTTTTCAAAGGCAAATAATAAGTTAAGATAATTAATGGTACTCCATTTATGACTATTCGTCGGCATTGAATATGTCGAAGCCCGCTTTAATTTGCAACGATCCATTTTTATGCATACTCAACAATGATACAATTTGTCATGGAGGTGCCAAAGCTACTAATAATATAGAATCAGTTGCACTGAACACATGTAATCAAAATTTCGAAGCCTTCCTCGAAGGGCATCATCAACGAGCCGAGAGAATGAAGAATGATAAGCTAACCACAACCGTAAAACTTCACGAGAAGGGGATGAAAATGGAAGATGCAAATAATCTTTTGTCGATGAACATTGATTTAAGCAAGTTGAAAAGAGATTATAATCGAATGTTTTAAATTTGTCAAATTAAACTATATCAGTCCAAGGAAGTTGAGGGTGAATTAGCTTTCGATTCAGATTAACAGTAGTAAATGTAATTTTTATTGGACTTATCTTGCTTGTTATTTCAATTTTATTATTCTAAAATCATTGTTTTGAAATTGTTAAATTGGATTTGAATGAATTCAATTATGGATTGATTGATTTAAATATGAATTTGAATATAGAGTCAACATATGTACGACACCAATGTTGAGAATTAAAAAAAAACATTAAAAAAAAAACAATCGATACAACTCAGGCTTAACAAAATCTTTGAACGTAAATGACCTACTAATTGTTGTTGCAAACTAAAAAGAGCATCGTGTACCCTAATCAAACTAATCATTTACTCACATATGATAATTTTTAATTAATTTTTGTGATCTTTATGTTCATATTTGACAATCAATATTAGCCGAGTCTTTGATGTGGTGAAATCTAATTGGATTACAAAGGTTATCACGACGCCAAGTCGAGCCAAATCGAGCCACTACCGTCTAAAAGACTAGTCGACAAGTTGCCCGACTAGTCGTGACTAGTCGACAAGTCTTTTATATACATATATTTATTAGACTTAAATATATCATATAATTGATATAATTATAAATTTATAACAAGTTCAAATTCAACAAAGATAACATAATAATAGGTTCAAATTCAATAAATATCCATAATAGATCCTAGTCACACCATCATCTTTAGCCTTCTCATGCCAAGTATTTTCTGTGTTACTCTCCATTTCAACCGCTGCGTATATAATTAAAAACAAATCAGTTAATTATTAATTAGGTTATAAACTTATCATAACTGAAAATCAGTTAATTAAAAACATTTGATTAACAAATCAGTTAATTAAAAACAAATTTTTTCTAAACAAATCAGTTAATCAAAAACAACCGCTGCATATATTTCTTCTAAACTAATTTTTACCATGCCAAAAAAAATAAAATCATGTAACAATCCTGGGGCTTGCAGCGACGAGCAGGGCGGAGAAGCAGCGACGAGGTGAACGAGAAGCAATTAGGTTTTTTTTTATCGATGTTCGATTTAATGCTTAATCGATTATGCGACAGCTCAATTTAGGTTTTCCTGGGCTCAAATTAGGGTTTCTGGGCTCAATTTGGCCCACCATCGTCGAAATGGGAAAGTCGACCGTCGTCGAATCTCTTCGAGCGACTGGTCGACTAGTCGACGTCTAGTCGTCAACGTGATAACTATATTTACAAATGATATGTGGTTGACCTTGTGAAACCATTGTTTCAGATCTCGAAAATATTGCTTGATATCTCGTCCGAGATCTCTTTTGATCTCTGCCGATACAAAACAATAAATTTCACTGTAAATCTCGTTTCGAGTATATCGGTCGAGATTTGACAATATCACCCAATTTATCGACCAAGACTGCAGTATAACTTTTTGCGTTAAAATCTAAACTCATGCCAGATTCAAAACAATAATTAAATAAATAATGAAACATGGCTATTATAATCTTCTGCAATTTTCATTGTTAACCCCTTCACTTCTAATTGATCCTAAAAAATCCGTAAATAGAAAAATCCAACGCATGACATTTGATTCACATCCTGAATTACTGAAAGAATAGCCTTTTAGCTTGTTAGCTATATACATATACATACGTATATATATGTATGTATATATATATACATATATATATATATATATATGTATGTATGTATGTATAATGACACTTCCTGCTTGTTAGCTTGTAATAGTAAAAGCCTGATTTTATTTTGGTTTACCATAATATTCTTCCTGCTTGTATGTAAACAAAAGACTTGAAAAAAAAAAACCTATTTAACATTTAATATTTTATGTACATTTTGTATGTTATATGACTATACGATGTACTAATATATATTCTTCAATCTTTAGGGTTTTCATATTCATTATTTTTTTACATGCGTGTGACATATCAAAATACGTATTTTATTTTCTACTTCTTTATAGTTGCTTCATTTCTTGGATATTTTTTTATGTTTTATGTCTGCCGATCGTTTATTTTCGTGGGTCATAAATTTTATGTTATAACCTATTTGTGTTGTGTTATTTTTTTAATTTAACTATGTTATGATTTATGAATATGTATTTTCTTCCATAGATCAATAACAATGGGGCTATTTTCCAAATTAATTTTTAAGTTATTATTTTTAACTTAGCATTCATAAAAATTATTGTATAAGAACATCAGTTCTTAACATATCATGTACCCTGAGATGGTTTTGATATGAGTTTTAAGACTAAGACCTGAGATGGAACTTCGAGACGAGCACCGGAGTTGGACATTCGAGATCTCCCCTGATACGAGATTGAATCTCTAAAATCAACGAGACGAAGTGTGACCGGAATCCGAGATTTAAAACTTTGTGTAAAACACAATGTTTGCTCGATCATTATTCTTTCACATTTGCGTGTGAGATGTTTTGTCGTATATTTGATTGTTTGAATAAGCATGCCATTTCAAATATATACCATGGGTGATAACCCATGTCATGTTCATGTCCAGTATTAGTCTCGTAGTTGCATGTTGTTCCAGTGCCATTTGCAAGATTAAAGAATACCTAAGGTTGATGCAACACATTAAGATCATTTGTTGAACCCGATAAATTAAAAAAAACCGGATGCAAAGAAAAAAAAAATCATATGCACAACTTTCAAAACTATAGTTTGTACTTTTTTATTGTCAATATAATTTCATTGTTATGATTTTTTTCTTTCATTTTTCAATGCTTACAGTCCAAGTTATCAAGTATTCCCTGAAAGTCAACCTTTCTCTCATAAGTTAGCAGCTTTGCAACATCTGTAGGTCTTCTAGGAATCGTTTCTCACATACATTAACTATTTCACAAATCTGTTTCGATGTTTCAGTTGTAGTAAACTCGCTGATTCAAATATGATGGTTCTATAATTCCGCAGCAGTATCATAGCATAACATTCAGAAAGCCAATCGCTATCTTTGTAAAGATGGAAGTTCAAGTTGGTGACCAGTATTCAGTCGTTGCATAAGCACAACATTGAAAGTCGTAACGTTGAATTTCTTTCAAATGATTTTTGGACATTCTGAGGTGATGCCGGAATTTTTTATTCCATTTTTTTGGGGGGGGGGGGGGGGGGGGGAGGGGCATACCAACCCGTATTTAACTACTAAATATGCATAGTACAACCCAAACAACATAACACATACATCATATCAGCAAGTTCAGCACAAAATATACATGACATACTACATCATAACTGTCTCACACAGGAGACAAAAAACATACAAAATAGAAGATCATAACACGCAACCCAGAAGCAGAAAAGCTTCACACCATTACTGCCTGCTCCTGCTCCTTCTCTTACGCACATGAATGCCAATGCTATCATCCAATATCATTAACTGACGATAATTTTTAACTGAAAATGGTTGTTTTCCTACGTTCTTTAGATCTGATTACTTCTTCGTATATTGCTTCCTCCAGTATCATTGTTACCTTCAATTATGTACTGACTAAGTGTTAATGTTGTGTCGAGGTGAAATTCATACCAACCCGTATTTAACTACTAAATATGCATAGTACAACCCAAACAACATAACACATACATCATATCAGCAAGTTCAGCACAAAATATACATGACATACTACATCATAACTGTCTCACACAGGAGACAAAAAACATATAAAATAGAAGATCATAACACGCAACCCAGAAGCAGAAAAGCTTCACACCATTACTGCCTGCTCCTGCTCCTTCTCTTACGCACATGAATGCCAATGCTATCATCCAATATCATTAACTGACGATAATTTTTAACTGAAAATGGTTGTTTTCCTACGTTCTTTAGATCTGATTAATTCTTCGTATATTGCTTCCTCCAGTATCATTGTTACCTTCAATTATGTACTGACTAAGTGTTAATGTTGTGTCGAGGTGAAATTCCATATGCATATGAAAACAAATTTCCATTTGTTTGTTCTTTTAGCACCGTCGTAGATTCTTTTGGTATTATGGACATCTTTAGAATAAGTGGAATTTTTTGACTATTGATGTGGAGAACATGGTAATGTTGAATTTGTTATTTTGATGTTTTGCATATGCGATAGTTCAACGGCTTGTGGAGATAGCTATTGGGATTTACCTATCTTTCGAAATCTTGGGTAAGTCAACTCACTAATCCATCCCGTTGGGGAAGCATCAAATATCAATGCTGTCGAAGCTAAAAAGCAAAAGCTACCTACTGTTGGGATTCTTTAATAACATCCACGAATGCATATATTTTTACCTGTTTAAATGGTCATTCGGATTGGTTCGTGTTGAATCAGACCGGTCGATTTGGTCAAATTTTTACGTTATTTGTCGGATCATGACTAGTTTACGGATCTTGGTTATAATTTCTAGTTCTAGCTGGATCTAATAGTGGGTTACCTGGGTCAGTATTTTTTCAATGTATTCTACTTGTTGAGAAGACAACACACACAGAAATAGATCGGTTTGATAGAACCTGTATGTTATTTGTTGGATCTTGTCAGCTCTGGCTCGACCTAAAATTGTGTTACCTGGCTCGGTATTTCTTCAATGTATTGTGCTTGTTGAGAAGATAACACACATTGGCAAGGATGGACTGCACCTCATTTTTACTACACATCATGTTCCTCCCTTATTTCAAGCGCATTCTATGATTAATCGAGGAAAAATAATATTATTTAATTCGGAGCATGTGACTGAAATCAGGGTAATCAAAGTGTATCAAAAATGAGGTAACAATCATTGCGCATGTATTTATGTATACACGCATATGTGAGAGCAGCTGTTAAGGCACAAAAACAAAATCTAATACAATATGTATAAGCATTGGATATCATTCCGTTTTATAAGAGATTGAATTTGAAGGGAGATCTAATGGTTTACTTCTGCCATGTCATAAATTGTATTGCTACCAATTCTATTCCATTAGATTTTATATCTGTGTGCACATGTGTGTGCATGTGCGCTTGCTTCTCCCCTTAGCGTTGTGGGTTCTCTTAGCGTTACAGGTTGCCTTGCAGCGACGTGTGTCCTTTGGGATGAGCCTATTCATGACATGCATTGCCTATACAATTTGACATTTATTACTCTTTTATTAACGTTGCCTAGTGATGCTTCTTCGCTCACTAAGATTATTTAGTCTCTGTAGATGTGCACTTAAGGGTTGGGTGTAGTACTGTGTTTAAATTTTTGTTTTGTGAATTTTGACTGTGCGTGAGGATTCATTGTTTACTGCAGTCAAATAGCGGTCTCTACACAGTAGGTGATTTCATGACTAAAAGGGAAGATATATTTGCTGTTAAGCCCACAACCACAGTTGATGAAGGTATTTGCGTTTATCTGCATTTATTATAAGTAATATTGTGTTCTTAAGCTGTTTCTATAAACAGCATTGCAGATGCTAGTGGAGAACAGGATAACTGGCTTCCCTGTGATTGATGACGATTGGAAACTGGTATGCCATTCTCTGTTATTGCGTAGAAATATGTGCATGCACAGGCGAGTGAACACATTTGTTCAAGTGTAAAATACACAGTGGACTCGTTATTCTCTTTGTCAGTGGATATTGATGTAACTATTTACTTTGGGTTAATTGACCCATGCAGTATACAACTTATATCAACTGTGAATATCTCCAATATTTAGTGATGATATGCAACTTTTGTATTTTGATTCACCTCCTTTGCTCAATTTTTTCATGCCAAAAGGATGCATCCTAGAAAGTAGAAACAACAAATATTTGTCAAACCGTGCAACTAGATGTAAGAAAGCAATAAATCTGGAAGTCATGTGCTTATCCCGAGTGATACACTTTTGATTTATGGATATAACATTCACTTTATCATAAATATGAATCAATGATCTGACTTAAGAGTAGTAAAGTAATCTAGATTATACTGGTAAATTATAGCATAACAAAATTGATGTACTACTACACAATACATTATGCCATCAGCGATGCATTTCTCATGTTATGTAAGAGTATAGGTTAAATTCAAATTTTTCGCTGTATTGGACCCGAATTGCATGCTATACACCTCCAAATGTTGGTTGAGCATCAATTCAAGAAAATTGTGATTTTTTTCTTACTGCTGTCATCACAACCACGTACCTTCATTTACTTCTTGAAGTTATGATGGTAAAATAAATATTTTTGTCTCAGATCACAGTTACAGAAAATTCTTCTTTGCCTTGGCTTAATCTGTTAAAGCTCATGTACATTTTCCTTATTGAAGGCTTGGCTGTCTAGCTGTCCAGACAGCGTAATTTACAGCTTTAAATTTGAACCGGGGTATAGTTATCCATTGCAAAATAAAAACATGGGCTAGCAATACAGTTTGCATAGTGTTAAATCCTCCCTCTCCTTTTTCTAACCGTTGCATATATAACCTATGTTTGGAAGCTCAGACTAGTTATGCACATTGAGCACCATTTCACACCCAATAATGATCAATCTTAAGGACTTCACAGATAGCTGGTTCGACATGTACCAAAATTGTCATGCTACATTCGGTTTCAAAGCTGTACATTTTTGGCTAATGTGTTATGTTATTATCTGCCAACTTCATACTCCAAAGTGTTTACTACTTAATGCTAGATTTCCTCTTGATTCCACATGCTTGTAATTAATCCAGTGTTTAATGGTTCATTCTTAAAAGAAGAAGGTGATTTTGGGAATAATTAAAAATTATCATGTTGTAAAATTTAACCAGTGCTCGGGTTCCACGAGGTTTTCCGAGGCAAAGCCCAAAAATAATACATTTGTCTGGTCTTGTATGGCCTTGAGGGACATATGCGTTTAAGATATTTTCCAATATATCAATACACCGTAGTGCAACCAAACAAATCTAATATCTTTGACATCATTTTTGCTGCTGATCTGATTAGCTTTGTTCAAAGATAAATAATGCTGAAGCATTAGCTTTCATACCCTCCATTTTTGTTTTGGCTGTTTTAAAGTATTTTCTGTTTCATTTCTCTGTGCAAAGTTTCATTGATTAATATGTCAACATCATTTTTTTTTACTACAGGTTGGGGTAGTTTCTGACTATGATTTGTTAGCCTTGGATTCCATATCAGGTTTCTACTTGAACTTTCCTATGTTCATGTTTCTTGTTTCTTTTACACACACATGTATATACGTATGTGTGTGTAGAGGAAGGGAGGAAGGAAGGGTTAATAAGACGTCCTTTGAATTAATAACACCTTTACCAATCATCTTTAGCAACCATTTAAGTCTTCCTAAATAACAATGGTCATGGTTTTTGCCGTAAATGGGGATAAACAAATAAAGGAAGATATCTAATAATTTTGTGTACACTGGATGATGATGTGTATATAAATTAACTCGTAATTCAGTAATAGGGTGTTAAACCAAACCCCCCCCCCCCCCCCCCCCAAAAAAACACACAATTTTCTACAATTGACAGTTTGCTGGGAGTTGATAGCATTGAAGATATGGCGCTTATGATGCAGCCACCCTTGTTTTAACTTAGAGTGCCTCTGTTAAAAAATGGACCAAGTATTTATATGGGAGGGAATAAAAGTATTTATGGGATGCTCATGACAAAACCCATACATAAATTCATAGAAAGTAAAAATGGATGCATACAATCTTCACTTAGATCGGTGTGTCATTGCACATCTTATATTGTATTTTATATAGTTTCGGCTTCTTGTACATTGAGTTGGATCATGTATACATGATTAGGTATATGCTCTCTCTCTCTCTCTCTCTCTCTCTCTCTCTCTCTCTCTCTCTCTCTCTCTCTCTCTCTCTGTTAATGAAGTAAAAATGGTATACCAATATCTTCTTAAGTTGTAATTCATTTACTTAGTTGTTGTACTGGTCAGGACTACCTTTTATCTCTTTCACACCCTCTCATAATTAAACTTGTGACATCAACTTTATTCCAAGGAAGATTAAACATTTTGATTTGTTTATTAGGAAGTGGACGCTCAGATACAAGCTTGTTCCCCGAGGTTGATAGCACGTGGAAGGTACCCAATATCAGACTACCAAATTAATGGTTTTAAGTTGTTAGTTCTTGTCATTTGATTGGTTGTTATCTGGGCGCATGTTTCTAAAACGATGTGAAGTAGAGAGCAATCATGTCGTTACTATGGAATTGTATAGGTTACCGGCAACTAGATAAATACCAAATATGTCATTTGGCTCTGTTCACATCTGTGTGCAAACAGGCAGTTGAATAATGTATTGCTTGAAGTCAGTATTTCTTTGCTATTGCATTACTCAAATACATGCAGCAGCATTTTGTTTAGTGCATGTAGGAATACTGTGATCTTTTGTCCACTGTAAAGTACAGTGAGTTTAGGTACTGATGATATGGTATGAATCTTTTTTGGTAGGAGAAAACAGTGTACTACCCTCCCCAAGTTATGGACATAGATTCTCCTGTTTTCACATCTCATTCTTACTGGAGAGAATATCCGGTTTTTCTAAGTAAATACTTCCCAATGTGTAATTTTTAATTTGGCAAAATAATATATTTTAACGAAGATATTTTTGTCAGAAAAAGTAAATATTGTATAAAAAAGGAAAGTTTATTAGTAAAAAGGGTCATTAATTAGATATTGGAAGTTAAATTTAGCCGTTAAAGGAACATTTTGGTGTGGGGAAAATTGTTTGTTTGCTGTCACACACATTTTGTGTTTATGCATCTATTTTTTAAATTGAAGCCACCTTTGGATCGATTTATATAAGCAATTTTTTTAGCTTTTAGAAAACCAAAATGAATAGGTTTTGGATTTCAAAATACTAAAAAACAGCTTATATAACTCGATCCAAATGGGGCTTAAGTATAAGGATTAATTACAATAATAAATCAAAACTTAGCTGTATGTAATAAATTAAGTATGTATGGATCGCTTTAAAAGAAGCACAATTTTGTTAATGAACATTGAAAGAAATGGAAGAAGATATTTAATCCAGAGAGAGAAATCATTAATTATCATGTTATGTAATTTACCCGCAACTATCACCGTTTCATGTTACTCCATAATACTTGAGAATTTCATAAGTACGTTACTAAATAGATATTTTCATATGCAGATAGTGTCATATTCACATTCGTAAGTACATACGGATATCGCATAATTGTTCTGTCAGCCAATGGTCGATAAGTCAAGAAATATAAATGAGAATAGTTGGTTCAACACACACACGCACGCGCACGCGCGCACACACACACACACACACACACACACACACACACACACACATATATATATATATATATAATCTCATCGGTTATAAATGTGTGCAAAATCAACAAATATACAACAACAACAAAGTCATATATCCCAAACAAGTTGGGGTTGGCTAGATATGGAACCCAAAATTAAAATAAAATAAAATCAATAATGATGATTATATATATATAAAGGGTTTAAAATAACCAATCAAATAAAAAGTCGTCCGATAAAGAGTTTTTTTAAATAATAATAATAATAAGTAAAAATGTTCAATAAAAGTGAAATAAAATATAAAATAGTAATAAAAAGTAAAAAGGTTTAGTAAACGTGAAATAAAGTCTTTAAAAAAAACCTATGGTTCTGGTTAGGGCTGTAACGGTAACGGTTACCGTTACTAATACACTTTTTTTTTACCGTACCAATACTATCGGTAAATCAAAAATCAAAACCGCTACCGTTACCAAAATCATCGGTATACCGACATATCGGTATACCGGTCTTAGGTAACGGTAAATTTACCGTCAAAAAGAACATGACAAAAACCACATTTATGCTATGTACACTAATAATTTTCCGCTGAAAGACCCACATATCAAGACAAAACTGTGCCTACATATTTTCACAGCAATAGCACAGAATAAGCATTCCATTTTCATGTAAGGAATTAATACAAAACATAACAATTTAACATGAAAAATTGCACGAAACACATTCCTTTAACCAACACATAAATATGACAACAGTTTGTACATAAAAAATATGGCAACAAAATATTCAGTAGTCCAAAATATAGATTGGGGAGCTTCGCTCTCTGTTGTAGAAACAGGATGAGTAGTAATTCCATCTTTGTTGTAAATAAAAATATGAAATGGAAGTATGAAACTGGATAATCTGTAGCCAGAACTCATCACTGCACAAGCCAGACCTCATCGTTTTGAAGAGACACAACATCTCTTTTAAGAGAAAAGAAAGATAGGTAACTGAAATCATAGTCAAAATCCATGGGGGATAAAGTTGTTTTATATTTTTGAGTTGCTGTGTTAGAATTAGAGTGAGAAACAAAAATCCATGTCAAAATCTGTGTGGATAAAGAAGGCAGACATAAAACAACTTGAAGTTAGAATCGAATTTTATAATCAATTGCAGATAAACTAATAATTTACTAACAGAAACCACTTTGCTTAAATGAATCTGGGTATCGAGGTGCCAAGCGACGAGGTGGTGACCAGCGGCGGAGACGACGATTGTATCGGTAGCGACATCGTTTAGGTTAATTTGCGGAAGAAGCCTATTGCGGTGACTCCGGCGACATGGATGGGGAAAGTAAAAAAGTTACTATAGAAGTTAACCGATATGTAATGTGTATGGTGGCTGCTGTTTTTTTAGATTTACTGAAGGAGAAACCCTACAATTGGATGGGTGGATATGAGCAGTTAAAATCTGACGGTCCAAGTTGTTTTGTGCAAGATATTATTATACCAAAAAGCAAGATACGGTAAATTTACCGATACCGTCGGTTTTTAGAAAAAGCTACCGATGTTTTTACCACTAAGATCGGTAATTTTACTGTTACCGTACCGATTGAATCGGTATGCCATTTTGCTGTGTCATTGGTAACTAATTATTCGGTAACGGTATGGTAACGGTAAAATTACCGTTACCATAACAGCCCTAGTTCTGGTACATGGATTATCAATTTCCATGCACTCCTATCAACTACCAACTCTTCCGATAAACTCCAGTTGCTTAAATCTCTCTTTATTATCTCCTCCCATGTCATTTTAGGTCGACCTCTACCTCTCTTTGGGTCTTCGGCGCGACCTAGAATTCCGGCGCGTACAGGTGCATCGTATGGTCTACGTTGGATATGTCCAAACCATCTCAAGCGTTATTGGACTAACTTCTCTTCAATAAGTGCAACTCCAAGTTTTTCCCGAATATCCTCATTTCTAATCCGATCTCGTCTGGTATGCCCACAGCTCCAACGCAGCATTCGCATCTCTGCTATACGTATCTTCTGGACGTGTTGCCGCTTAGTAGGCCAACATTCTGCACCATATAACATTGCAGGCCTGATTGCTGTCCTACAGAACTTTCCTTTAAGCTTCCGAGGAATCTTCCGATCACAGAGAATGCCAGATGCTAGTCGCCATTTCACCCATCCTGCTTGAATTCTAAAACTAACATCATTATCAATCTCTCCATCAAACTGCAACGTAGATCCTAAGTATCGAAACGATTCCTTCTTGGGTACTACTCTACCGGCTAGGGTAACATCTCTGTCATATGACCTGACACTGCTAAACTCACACTTCATATACTCTGTTTTAGTCCTGCTAAGCCTGAAACCCTTTGATTCCAATGTCTCCCTCCACAACTCCAGTTGTCGATTAACCCCCATTCTACTTTCATCAATCAGCACAACATCATCGGCAAAGAGCATACACCAGAGAATCTCCCTTTGTATATCTTTTGTGATTTCATCCATCACTAATGCAAAAATATAGAGGCTCAAAGCCGAACCTTGATGTAACCATGTGTTAATTGGAAAGTCTCTGGTCTTATCATCGCATGCCCTAACACTAGTCACAAGTCACAACCCCCTCGTACATATCCTTAATAAGGGTAATATACTTTGATGGCACTCTCTTCCTTTCTAGCGCCCACCACATAACCCTCCTCGGTACTCTGTCATAAGCTTTCTCCAGGTCAATAAAAACCATGTGGATATCTTTCTTTTGCTCCTTGTATCTCTCCATAAGTTGCCTAACCAAGAAAGTCGCCTCAGTGGTTGACCTTCCCGGCATAAAACCAAATTGATTCCTAAAGACACTTGTCAACCTCATCAAACGCTGCTTGCAAACTCTCTCCCAAAGTTTCATTGTATGACTCATAAGCTTAATTCCTCTATAGTTTGTGCAACTTTGAATATCTCCTTTATTCTTGAAGATTGGAACTAAAATACTTCTCCTCCACTCATCTGGCATTTTGTTTGATTTGAAAATATTGTTGAACAACTTAGTTAGCCATTTTATTCCTGCATCTCCAAAGCATCTCCACACCTCAATAGGAATATCATCAGGCTCTACTGACTTGCCTGATTTCATACGTTTTAACGCCCCCTTTACCTCAGCTTCTTGAAATCTCCGCACAAAATGTCTATTGTTGCTATCGGCTAAGTCTTCCAACTCGATCGAAGAGCTATCACTTTCTTCGTTGAAAAGCTTATCAAAGTATTCTCTCCACCTATTCTTTATCTCATCTTCCTTCACCAAAAGTCTATCATTCTCATCCTTAATGCAAAATCAACAAATATGATGACGGTAAATTGTTTTGAGCAATTAATATGCATCAAATGCATATAATATAAACTATTACTTAAACAATAACAATTAATGCATATATTTCATAGTGCTAAAATACACATATTATAAGCTTTGCTCTTTGATACAAACCAATGTGGATTTATTCGTATCCGCGTCTGTATCCGGATATTGGATCCGCTTTTTGGATATGAATGAAGGCGGATTTTGGAATTTTCGGGTCTTCTTTGGCAGACTTAATGGTCCGTTTAATTTATGACTTATTATTATTCAAAGATATATTCACTATTGCCTGGTACACAGACCCCATCTATTTATAATTTACGGTTATTTCTTGTTTTTTATTTATCGACAAACCGTAACTTTTTTCTCTTAAGGATTTACCTAATATTTCAAAAAAAAAAAAAAAAAGTAATTCTGTATTTATTGAATTCTTAAGCATACAGTTTTTATAAACCACTTTATAGAAAATTATACATTTCGGTATAAAATGTTACAAAAATCTGAAATTTAGAATGTTTTTTTTATGATTATAAAGTGGCTAAATTACTGTCATTTTCAAAAAAATGTACAACTATGGAATGTCTTGTTACTAATGAAAAGACATGAATTTATTTTAGTTTCTATAAAAGTAGAAAACTATTTTTATTTCTTACCTTTTTACTTCCAATACAGGAAATCACTGCTGTGCAAGCCTGTTCCCGTAGAATTGTACATTTCATTTTTGTTGACTTATCGTGCCTATGTTTGGGAACAATTTTTTTATTTTTTTCATGAATATCATCAACATTATCATATGGTTTATTTAAAGTGTTATAGCATTGTGATTTTAGACAAAGATGTCATTGCATTGAAAAGTTTGTCACGATAGTCTTCTGTACCTCTGAAACATGGAATTTTTTTTTTAACCTAGCAAGATACAGTATTGTGTTTCGTACTTTGGTACTGTAGTTTCTTTGCAGCGTTCAGTTTTGTATTTCTCATAATGAAAAAATGTAGTGGAAGGTGTTATTCATGAAATACAGTCTCGCAGTTTGTCATATAGAATGCTGTTGTTATTATATTTAATTTGTTTTCCAGTATATAATCTAATTTTGAATTTTTTGGATCTTAATGTGTATCTCTTTTAAAATTGCAGACATTTAACGAGATCCAGAAGCTACTAAGCAAAACGAATGGGAAAGTCATTGGTGAGCTAATGACACCTGCTCCACTCGTCGTGCGTGAAACAACCAATCTTGAAGATGCTGCAAGGTTATGCATTATTATGCTATAATAGCATTTAGTAATGCTTTGTAGTTCCTGTTCTAGTCTGTTGAGAAATCCCTCATCTGTGGGTGTTTATACAAGGAAACCATAAGAGCATCTCCGGCAGATGGTGGAAAACAGGAGCATTGTTTAAAAAAAAAAAAAAAGTGAGAAAGTACGCTAGTCCAACAGTAAACGGGCAATTTTCCGATTTTTTAATTTATAATCTTTATTAATATTTGATTTGGAAGCGCAAAATTTGGTCTGATCGCGAAACACCAGACTTGAAAACAAGTTGTGACGATTAAATCTTTTTACAAATTCAAACGACATTTCTACAAATCCTAATATCTCTTAAAAGCAGGATTTAACGAATAAATATTTATTAATAGTTGATTTGGAAGCATAAATTTTTTTATCCGACCGCGAAATATCAAAAATTATCTTACATACCATTATACTCATATATATCACTTAAAAATAGAATTTAACACTCGAACATTTTTACAAATTCAAACGACTTTTTACAAATATTAACAAATCTTAGCATCCTTTAAAAGTAGAATCTAACAAATATATCTTCTTTTCAACATCGTTCTGTATTAATTAACAACAAAAATAAAAATGAAACCAGACAAAGGTTGGATATTGCAGCTTAGAAATAAAAATTCAATGCAAAAATATAATTAACTGCTCGTGTAATTTTTTTAATGTGTTAAACTTATATGTTTTTTTTTTTTAAATATTATTCACGCACAAAGCATGTTTCATGATCACGCGTAAAGCGCATGTCGTAATGCTCGTTATGTATAAACAGTTTTCTGAATACCGTTTACATGCTGCAGCATGGATTTGCCCCATTCCTCGCAAATTACCACTGTTGGAGATGCTCTAATGGATTCATTCCTTGGCTGTGATAAATGATGATAGGTATCCATTTTATGGTTGTATGAAGTGGACTGGAAGTCTAAGTACTGAGAGCAATTAGGAAGAACACATACAACGACTAACCACATACTTTTCCAGAGATTTTTTTATTATATATTGAAATGTTGGTCAACTGAAGTTGAACGATTTGGACTAGCCTTACAGTACCATAAGGATCATAAGTTCTTATGTTTGCTTTGATTGTTGTAGGTTATTACTTGAAACAAAATACAGACGTCTTCCTGTAGTAGATGAAGATGGTAAACTGGTATGAAATCAACACCTATGCAATCAAATTAGAATATTTTATTTCCCTGCAACTGACGTGGTTTTCCTATTTAAAGGTTGGAATCATAACTAGGGGAAATGTAGTGAGAGCAGCACTGGAAGTAAAGCGTGAAATCGAAAAGGATTCTGCAGCATAAAACTGGAACCTGCGCTAAACAATGTTTCCCCTTCAGGCGTAAGCATGAACCGGTGACCAAAGAATATCTTGTATATGCTTTGTATTGTAGTTGCTCAAAAGTTTTGATTAGGCATTCAGATATTATTGCTTGATATTGTATAAAAAGAACAGAAATTAAGCGAATGTGTATTACTTTGAAACACAACCAAGGGTTTAGTATAACTGTCAATGTTATTATGTATCAATAACAAGCTTGTTGTTGTGGGGACCTGGGGTTATGTACATATTACTTTCATAGCCTTGAATTGTTCAATGATTGAGAATTGTTGGTATAATATGCTTACTATAGGACAAAATTTTAAAATAGGCTACTTAGACAAAACTTCTACCAAACAAACTAATTTATGTTCAATCAGCAGCCTAGTTGAAATCTGTGGGAGACAACTATGGGTTGCGCCTCATATTTAAAAATAAAATAAAACAATGGACTAGTTTTATCCTCGACTAAAAGAACATTAGTTTTCATGTGGCACAACTATGAGTTGTGCTGTTACATCATAGTTGCGCCGTTGCAAATTTGCAATTTTTTTTATTATAAAAATATGTGGTTTAGCCACAATATAGTATAAAAAAAGGTATGGGCACAAACATAAGTTGCGTCCCGAATGGAGGATTAGTAAGTTAGAAATGAACTATTGGTAACTATTCGAGAGAGAAGGGGATGAGTCGCAAATCATTTCAGTGTGAACATTTTACTTGTTAGAGCTTCTCCGGCGGAGGAGCTATATTCAAGAGAAGGGAGGGAAAAAAATGGAAATAATTCTCACACTCAGCATCAAGAATGTGTTTTTTTTTTTTTCCCCCGAGACATAAAAAAGAAAGAGCAATTTAGCTTTTTTTTAGGCTGCTTTCTACCGGTTTATATTTTAAAGAATATTTAAATCTAAAGGTGGTTCAGAAAATCACTTGTAAATCTCACTTAATAATCCATGCTTATTAGAAAGAGAACGATCAATTTTTTCCTTTTCTTTCTCATGCACAAACTCTCATTGTTGGTGCGCGATGAAGAAAATGAAAATGGGAACTCTCCTCGTTTTTTACCTCTTGTGCGTTATTGGAGATGCTCGTAGTAGCATCAGTTGCTACTCAAATCGCTAAAGTTACTTTGTGTTGTTGAATGCCTAATACTTAAATGTAAGGTTGTTATGGTAGTGATTACATTTAACATCTAGCAAATACCGTTAGCATAATGTTTTTATTGGTAAACGAAATTAGCTTACCGTTACCGATTGACTGACATACCGATGATTGATATACAAATAAATTGGTGGTTGTTACACAGCTGATGACAAATTACCTTTTAATTGAAAAAAATCAATAATTTGACAAATATCTGCACTGCAACAATATCTTATTATACATTTTATCATATAGTTTAACAAAAGATATTAATGAGATGACAAAAAGTGTATTAAATGTCATCTGATATGAATTTTCTTTTTACACAAAACAACATGTAAAACAAAAACAGGGAAAAAACGTCTTCCTTCGATGGATCATAAAAACAGAAGCCCAACGCTATGCGCTACTGAGTCTGTGGACAGAAAAGAGCCAAGGCGGCCAAAAAAAAAAAAAAAAAAAAAAAACGTTGTTAAACAAGCAAACAATATAACATAGACCGGTAAACAACCCAAATAATACACCAATCGACAAGCTCGAAACCACCAACAAATCCAACAACGCCACAAGAGCCCAAGAATCCAAGTCTGAACGCAAACATTAGCCAATCCAACTCACAAAGCAGGCAACTACCTAGTCTAATCAAGCAGTCCAGACTGAAAGCTGAATTAGCCTTTCCAGAAAGCAAAGCAACCAACCAATAGCTCTGTGGTCAAACAAGACAAGGCCCACAAGAGAGGCATCCAAGATCAATCCAGCAAACCTAAGAAGAAGAAAAAACCACCAACCAAGCACCAAAACTCACAGCAAACCTAATCAAAACAAAACCACCAACCCACACAAACAACCCAACACCAAAACTCAACCCACACCAGCCCGGGGACGCAATCCTCGAGTGACCAAGAAAGCACAAACCAAGGACGAAGAGAGGGGACCGAGATTTCCCATGAAAGGGTAACCTCTAAAAGTGAAGAAAACATCATCCTAGATTTTCCTGATGATGGAAGATGACAACGTCAGGCAGTCCTCGAAAACAGCCTTGTTCTGCGAACACCAATATGCCAGCAGACGTGACATGGGATAAGTCTAAAAAGGATCATTCTAAGATCCTTCCCAAGGCCTCTATCCCAACAGAAGAGGAGGAGGTCATAAATAAAAGTAAAGCCCTCCTGGTGGTCTAACAAATCTACGAAGAAGGACCAAGCCGTTCTAACACACTCATCCTTTAAAAAAACATGAGTTAGCGGTTTCACTGCGCCAAAACGACAGCACCGACAATGGGACACCCATGGAATGCCAATTTTCATAAGGTTAGTATCTAATTGAATCCCCTCATGCATGACCTTTCTCATAAAGATGGAAACCTTGGAAGGAATGCGCATGTCCAAAAATGAAAGAGAAAACCCTTATCTTGGGGACTGGAATCCTAGAAGAGTTCCAAGCCACTCTAAGGAATAAAGGACCCCCATTCAATCGAAAGCCCCTCCAGTGGGAATTAAAAAAAGCCTTAACCGATTGCATCTGTTTCCATGTCTCACTAGCATAAGACAGGGACCCGAGTAGTCCGAAGTAAAAGACAAAAATATTTGGCACGAACGAACGATGCCCAAAAGGACTCATTAGATTGAAATCTAAGCCAGAGTTTGCAGGCACATGCCTTGCAGATGTCTCTTAGGTCTCGCAGGCCAAGACCACCCTCATACTTGGGGCGACAGATGGTATCCTAGAACACCCAGTGGTGCCTCCTAGCACCATTTGTATTTCCACAGAAAAAAAGATGATGCTGAGCGATAAGTATGGAAAAAAGGGACGACGGTGTCATGGCTGCAAAAACATAAGAGCCTAGCGAATCCATAACTGACTTGATGTGGACCATTCTCCTAGCCTGGGAAAGAAGAGAAGAGTTCCAGCAGAAATTTTTTCCTTAACTTTGTCATTGATATGGATTACTTAATTTAATTGTTTTCTTGCTTCTAATTACCTATAGTACAACATATTATATGAATATACATGTATTATAAATCAGTCGTTAGATTACCATTACCGCTGATTTAGAAAAAAATATTACTAATAGTTTACCGTATGTTACTACCATATTTCGATACTGAAACCAAGTCAAGTGAAGGGATCTCAAGGCAACGATGGCTCCAGTATGAGAGACTAGGAAGCTTTCGATCGATACCTAGGCATCAGAGAAAGCTGATACCAAAGACCAGGTTTTATAGAGGCCGAAACAAATACCAAAAGCTGGTATCGTGGAAACCGATACCTAGCACAAAGGGAAAGGATGCCGACATCTCGACACAAAATACATGCAGGGAGCAAACACGACCGATAACCAATATAAGAGCAAACAAGGTGCTATCAATACCAATTAGCTTGGTATCGATACTATTGACAATGACGAAGCAGAATGCAAGGAAGAAAAACATGAGACCAGTACAGGAGAAAACAAAGAGCTATCGATACCAACAAGTTTGGTATCGATACCAAAGGAAGCTTCAAAGCCATAAAGGAGGAAGCATAAGCAAACCAACATCAAATAAAAGCAAGGGGTGAAGGCAATCAACTCGACACCAAGGGAACAAGCTTGAAAATTGATACCGGATGCAATGGTTGAAAGCAAAGATACGCTATCTACACCAACATGCTTGGTGTCGATACAGTGGGGTAAAGACGATACCGCAGTTATAAGAAAAGAGCATACAAGAAACACCCATGTGGTTCAAACAACAAAGGACCGAGAGTCAGTATCTAAACCGGAGGCTGTCCTTGGGGACCAACACTCAGAAGGCAAGCCGAAGGAGGACCATCCATGCTAACATGCTTAGCATCGATACCGAAACTAAAGACCTTCGAAGCAAACTAAAGCAATTTACCCCCGAAGTCGATAACAACAAAAGTAGGTCGATACCGGAAGCCTTGAACGAAAGCGGGCTTCGTACCGAATTGCTACCGAAGGGGGTCCAATTTCTCTATAAATAAGACCCCAGGGATCACATTTTGGGGGATTTTTCTCATTCTCAACTCTTGTAACCATTTATTAGAGAGCAAACCCTAGTTTGTAAATCGGTTTGAGGATTACGTACAATCGCATATGTACTCAATCAAATGATCAATAAAAGAGGAATTTAACACTTGCCTCCAATTTCATTTATTCCTTTGTTGCTTACCCACGACAAAGCCTCCTACAAGAGAAAAATTACCGAAATAACCCTTGTAAGCCATTTAGCTTTCCACTTGTGTCGAGTTTATGAAACCCTTATTCCAAGATAACTGTTGGTTCTTGAGTCTCGTAAGCGTGATACTCACCTCTTGAAGGAAGAGTAACTAATCTTCGGGCTTAAAACCTTGATATCTAGGAAAGTGTGAACTAACTCAAGCTTGTAGAAGCTAAATAATCCCTAGGTATGCCTAGGTCCATATCCAAACCCCCTTATTTTGGTGTTGATGAAAAATAACGTTAACATTTTGGTACTAGAAGGTGGGCCTGAACCTCCAATCATTTGGATAACTTACCACATCCCTAGTTGTTCCAACCTATTGGTTTAAAATTGAAGAAATAGACCATGGAAAAAAGGTTCCAACCAATGAATAACGTTAACATTTTGTTCCGACCAAAGAATGAAGTGAAATTGGGAGGACCCTACTGCTACTACCATATGATGAATGGACATGAAACCAATCACTGTGGAGTTCTAAAAGGAATGATTACTAAATTCTTCAATCAAAGCCAATTGTACATATATGTAAAGAAGACTTAACCAACTTCTAACAAATGATTTCTTGAAGAAAGAATGTCTACATGGACAGGAGTATGAAAACTCCTTAAAATTTGGAACTACCTGAAATGAGTGAAGCTACATACGATGGTAGAAAACCCTTGTCCGCGCCAAGATGGCCAGGGCAAGGCGTCTCCTGGAGGGAGGCGATGTGTAAGCCTTTAGCCGCGTCCAATTCAGAAAATGGTCAGGTTAAAGCATCGAAAGTGTAAGCCTTCGTCCTCAGGGAGAAGCAGCTAAAACTCTTACTCCTGCCTACGATGCCCTGGGTAAGGCACTCCTCGGAGGGGGGGGTGAGTGTAAGACTTTATCTGCATCCAAATCAGACAGGGCCAGGGTAAAGCATCGAAAACCCTTATCCACGCCTACGATGACCAGGTTAAGGCACCCCTTGGAGAGGGGTGATTTGTAAGCCTCTATCACCGCCTACGATGGACAAGGTTGAACATCAAAAGAGTAAGCCTTTATCTGTGCCTACGATGGCCAAGGTAAAGTATCTAAGCCCTTATCACCGCCTACGATAGTCAGGGTAAGGCGCCTCTTGGAGGGAGGTCGGATAAGTTCTTGGGCCCTGCTTGAGAATAATCTTGCCAAGCGCACCGGACACACATGCCCGGAGAGCGGCTCACAAAGCACGTACATCCTCTGCTTTAACAATCAAAAGCCCATAGAGTGGCTCACAAAGCACGTACATCTTCTGCATTGAAAAACAAACCCGAAAGGTGTAACAAAAATATAAATACCAGAATTTAGGTTTTGTTCGGTACTTCTATAAATTTCCAGAAGTGGATTTCTAGTCTTCTATCAAATACTCGAATCTGGGTTTGGTTGTAGGTTTCTACTATTACTAGATGTTGATATCTGGACTTCTATTAAATACCTAAATATGGGTTTGGTTCAAGACTTCTATAAATTTTTAGAAGTGGATTTACAGTCTTATATTAAATACCCGAATCTGGGTTTGGTTCCGGACTTCTACTATTTCCAGATGTGGATAACTGGTCTTCTATTAAATACCTGAATCTGGGTTTTGTTCGAGACTTATATTACTGCTCGATGTGGATATCTAATCTTCTATTAAATACCTCAATCTAGGTTTCGATTCGGGACTTCTATTATTTCCCACTGGACTTCTTTTATTAATGACTGAATCTAAGCTTCAATACTTCTATTATCGCCAGATGAATTTCTGGTCTACTATTAAATATCCGAATCTGGGTTTCAGGGCTTCCATTGTTTGCCAGAGATGGATTTCTGATCTTCCATTATGAATGCCTGAATATGGGCTGCCAAATTTCTTTTTATGCTTCTGGACAAGGATTTCTGAATCCCTACTCTAATACCCTAATCTGGGTCTCGAGATTGTAATTCTGACTTTGGAAAATGAATTTGCAAGTCAGTTATCGGGAGGGTATCTCGGGACTACTGTCTGAAAGCCTTCAAGTGAAGATCGCGATCTCCCACATCTTACACATAGAGATTTTCTAAACTTATATGCATAAAATTGCTGTTCATAATTCTGATAAAATATGTATGATGCAAGTGATCATATCATTCTACTGTAAGGTTCATACATTACTCAGTTATGAGCTGAAAAAAATAAACCGAGTAAACTATTCTAGACATTACACTATTAGCAAAAGGCTAACAAAAACTTGTGTGTTGAGCTTTATGCACAATAGTGCAGAAAGAGATCCTAAATGAGGATGTTCAAAACACAAACATGGATATGTATCAGGTGATATCTACACAACCCACAAAGTTACGTCCAAATCTGTTTACAGAGTCATTTCATCGATCACCAAATTTAAAATGTTATTAGTACAACCACATCAAGTATTTTGCACTCCCTTATTTATATTGTCGTCGGTTAAAGGAGGGTTAATAACATGACGAATTGCGACACACAAAAGCTCTTTGGGTTTTTGTTCTTTCTTCCTGATCTCATCGGAACCGTCTGTGGATTTAACTTGAAATCTTAGAGCCCTGTTGTAAGCTCTACACATGGCTCTTAAAGTCTTTTTCTCTTTTTCTAAATCAAAGACATTCTTCCACAAGTCATGTCTCTCCTCCTGCAGTTGTTTAGTTTGGAAGACGTAATAATTGATACGTCGAAGCATGTCCTCATTATGCTTTGTTTCATAAAAATTCTTCATTTTAGCTTGGACCCTTCTGCACCATTTTGAAACAATCGACTCATCCAATCCATGTGGAGGATTTACCAAATTGGGATATTTTTCAACGGTTGAGGATTTGGATTTAGTCGTAGCCGTAGAAGACTTATGAACGGCTATCCTAGAAATATGCCCAAGAGAAATTCCCAAGCTTTATAGCTTGCGTTGGCATTGTCTTGCTCAATTTCTAAGTCAGCAACCCGTTGGTGCGGTCCACTTATCTCCTCATCAAAGTTGATGTAGGGATTGGCCTTTATATGTCTCTTTAATCCAAGAATAATTCTATCCTTTTCTTCCAATTGACCTTTTAAAGAAGTCGTTCGTTCATTCAGATGTTAAATGTTCAAACTTTGAAGTAAAATTGTTCTGTTTTTAGTTGTGGCAGACGCCGCTTTTGGAACATCCCTCCGCCCGCAACTATTTGTGATTCATCCCTGGAATAAGAGGGTGAAATCTCGGGTTGATTTCCCTATATAAAAAATGAGATATAATTATACACAAAGTCTTCTTTCAAAGGATAGCATTGATAAAATTATACTTTTTATAAAGGCTTATTATACAAACCCTTAGATTCATCTAAACAAGTTTTAAGCTATTTTGAGTAACACACACGCACTGAAAATTACAAAGTATAATCCTATTTGCCAAAACACCTACTATTTAGGTTACATATCAACTCAGCATGACCGATCCTAAGTCTCTTTAAAATCATATCTCGATCATCACCTAGAAAGTCAAAAAAAAGTTGAGGGAATTTCATATAAATTCGTCGAATGTCTCTTAGAAAATGTTTCCTTCCAAATCTAGATATGGTTTGGGAAGCAATTTTTGTCGAGTATTCCCTCCTTAATTTAGAAAAGGAATGCAAAAGCATCTTTGTGAATAATGATATTCTACCATAAACATGAAATGAAATCAGAAAAGCACAAATATAGGAAGTTATTATCAGAAGTAAACATTCGTGAGCACATAGTTTTACAAATATTCTTCTTGTTCATACAATATTGATCTTTTGAAAAACTCAGAGATGAATCTATTCTTATTATACTTAAGCTTTTCTAGGTGCAAATCCCCGGGGATTGAATGAACCCTTGATAGGTTCCAACAAGCCCCAGTGTGGAAATCGGTTCCACGTTCATCTAAGCATCGTCTATGAAGATGTCGAAGCAAATTGCCACTAAACTCCCCCAGGAAAGAATAGTCTACTATTTCGAATCGGTTATAGATCTTGTACAAGAAATCTACTAAAATATCCCTATCTTCTATTAATATCCAAAATAGGGTCATTAGTTTTTTGTTCTCGTTAAGAATTATCTCTCTTCGGAGTCATGCCGCTTTTAGTCTCAACCCAGCTTCATCTTCTTTATAAGGCATCAATTTTGAAGCACTTTTATCAAGATCGTGGTATTTTCGAGATAAGGCATTATAATCTTTCAGCATTTTCTCCTGCTCTAAATGAGACCGAATTATTTCCATCTGTTTCTTACTTAACTTTGCTTTATAATATAAGGCAGTGTTTTTCTTGGTCCATATATAATGACAAGGAATCGATTATCACGAATTCAAGAAGGAAGAAAATACCCAAAGATTGAAAGACATACTTGAGAAACAAGAATTTTGGATTGAGAAGGTTGCTCTTTTCTTTTCTGCCCAAAGGAACCACCATCCTAGAAGGAGTCTCCATGGGATCGTAGGAATTAAAAGCATCCGAGGAGTCATGATTTTCACCTCAGAACCACGAGCACCGCTAGTAGAAAGGGAGGGTTGTTGTCTCCTCCATCAAAGTCATCACGACGACTATCATCTTGAGGACCGAAATCATCGTCGTCGTCATCATCATCACGAAAGAAACATCGTCTTCCTCCTCTCCATCATAAGGGTCAAAATCATCCAGAAGATCCTCATTGTGCAGAAGTTCTTCTGGTTTCACTGTATCTTCCTCAGGAACTTTAATCCCCTTCTTAAATTGTTCAATTTTGCTCATGACTCTACCCAAAATAGAAGGGTCGACGGAAGGAAATCCAAGTTCGGGATACTTTTGGAAATTGTTCGAGTATGCTAAGAAAAGAGCATTTTATTTAGTGCTCAACATTGCTTCTAAAAAGTAGGATTTTAGTAATGAAGTGATCCTATTTTTGGCCTTGTAAATTATGCGCTTGGCATTGGAAAGTACATCCTGAACCTTGGAAAGTCGGTCATCTTGCTCTTTTAGCCTTTCAACATGATTAGCTACCATTCTAGCCTTCTCGTTTTCAAGTTGTTGTTTAGACAACTTAAGGGCCAAGACTTGATCAGTCAAAAGGTTTTTAGCCTTCCTCTCGTTCACAAGCTCTAATTTAGCTTTCTCAAGAGATGTCTTTAATTCCGCACACTCTTTCTTATATTCCTCCTTCAGAGCATTAACTCTGGACTCCAAGGCAACCTCCTCTTCTTTAAGTTTTGTAACCTCAGAAGAAAATGAACTAGACATCTCCTGAAAGGAGAACTAGATCTTAGTTATATGAAAAGAAGAAAGCAAAATCAGTGTTTATATAGGAGAAAAAGAACGAGAGAAACTAGGAGGAACAAGACTATACCAAAAGTTGTTGCTTGACGAGACATTGTCGAAAGCTCATCAAGTCCGAAATGATGAGGGCAATGAAATGTTGGTAATATCTTCGGAGGAAAGAGAAAATCTAACGATCTCATCAAAGTCTTGGACTTATGAAGAAAGCCTCGGAAAACTATAATGTTGAGGGGATGAAGGAGGGTTTAGCTCATATCCCATCAAATCTAGAGCTCTCAGAGGGTCAAATACCAAAAGACCAGCAACAAACTCACTCCCCGTGGTCTCTATCTAAGAAGAACCAATATCAAAAGTAATGTTGGCAGAAGAAGTAGCAGGGTCAGAAGTGTGCTGCTCAGCAGACACGTCAACAACTTCCTTACCGAGAGAGGAAGGATTATAAGATTCGCCTCTTTGCCATTTTGAAACTTATGCATCAACGGTTGATACAAGTTTTCTCTTAGCCGCAGCCTGAGAACGATCCAGAGCATCCAGGTAAGATGTCCTAGTAGCAGCTTCGGTAGCCAATCAAAGCTATGACAATAGGATAGTAAAGTTAATAAGTTGAGCATGGGATAAGATTTTAAAATTGATTTAGAAAAATAATCTTACTCAAAGCTCTTGGAAACAAAGAGGTTAAGGGAGTAAGCATGTCAGAACCCAAAGTCAGATGCTTGGAGGGGGTGGTTGTTCCAAAATCTTTTTCGCTCGAGGAAGAAGGGCATGCTTACGAAGGTTATCCGAAGTCAGCAAGAGGGATCATTTTCCTAACTCTTCAAAAGATTTATAAATTGCTTCAAGAATACTAGACTCTTCATCGTTCAAACTTTTCTTTGATGGAGTGGAAGCTGGAACCAAACAAAAATTAGTCAAAGCATAGAAGTAATACAATAAATCAAGAAGAAGTAGAAAACTCACCAAGACCGACAGAAGTGCCAAAATGTGAGGGGCGCCTGATATAGAAATATTGTGATTCCCATTCTTTAATTTATTTATACTGCCACTAATCATCTTTCTCGTAGGATTCGCACGAAGAATAGTTGAATCCACTCCTTTAGTCATAGACAATCATAGCAAATAGTGAAGAAGACGGGCTCTGAGGGAAGCTTGACCTGACTCAAATGCTAATAACTTGACGCATAAAACATAGGTGTATGCGTTCGAGGTCAGTTGAATGGGAGCTAATCCCAAATGTTGTAAGAACCTTGAAATGAAGTCTTGAAGAAAAGGCCGTACCAAATGTGAATGGCTGAGTATGCAAAGAATCCTTCTGGTGGATTCTGAATGGTGTCATCTTTAGTGGCGGGGATGGCATTTATTACAGTCATAGAAAATCTTTTGAGATTCACATTTAATTCATCTTGGGTCCTGATAAAAGAATGTTGTGGAACAATTTCTTTCTTTGGTGGAGGAGAAGAAGAACTCATTGGGTTTGATTTGTCAGCACCTTGCTTCTTAGACATGGTGATGCCAGGTGATGTTATTCCACAAAATACATTAGCACAATGATTTAATAAGTAAACAATTTTTTAGGGTTAACATGGACCCTTTACAAGTTTTAGATCATCTAACCCATTGTCATTAATCATCTAACATTTCCATAAGAAAGTGAACCATATCATGAGTTAATAGAAAAACTCGTGAAAATCCATGCACTATACACAAGATAAAATGGTTGATTATTTGGCCTCGATCACATTAAAGGTAACGATACCGAAATCAAGGATAATGCATGCCTCTGATATCAATGGAGTCAAAATCAAAGCAGCCATAATCCTTGGATTCGACGAAATCAAAACCAAACAACTTGCTATCGATACCAAAAATTTAGCCGACACCAAGGAGATGTAAAATTCAATAGCGATGAAATCAAAGCAAAAAATAACCTTTTTAGTAAAATAAAGGGTGTTAAACTTTTTATCATTCTGGCATCGAGCTATTTTTCTACAGGACCTCAAAAATATGACTATTGCTTTCCAATTAGTTGTTTTTGCATTAATTGTGATTTCATCAATCTTACTTATTACTGTACCCTTTGTATTTGCTTCTTCTGGTGGTTGGTCAAATAGCAAAAATGTTGTATTTTACGGTACTCTTTTATTTCCTTTTTTAGTTTCTTAGATCACAAAATACAAGAATTTGTCGATATTCATAATCGAAGCGTGCCTCTTAACGAGGGTGATTTAAGTGCAACGAAATGTACCAGTTGTTCGTGAAGCATCCAGCTTATCGGTAATCTCTCATTCCCTCGAGAGACTATAAGAACTATAACATGCCAAGGGAGTTGATGTGGTTAGACCTATACCCCGAAATGCTCCCATAAAAACCATCAGAAAAGTCATAACTTCAACCCGAACTAATCATTACAACCTCGGCGAATATTTTGGATTGGTCCTTCCGAAAGAGGAGCACGTATGTAACAAGGAAGTTTGAGTTTTCTTTCCTAAGCGTATGTCTCCTATATTGAACGACTGAGAGAAAGTCTCCTTTTCTCCTAGCCGGGAAGTCGGAATAGTATTGGTAGGGATCAAGCTAACATGAAGGTTTGAGGATTAACCGATACCAAAACAAAAGAAAATATGGCTTTTGGTGTCGATTATACACTATTTCGATACCCATTAAAACTGGCATGAAAAGCCAACGTTAATCTTGGTATCGGTAAACCCAAAACTATAGGGACTGATAGCAGTTGATCCTGAATTCATCACTACTGGAGAGAAAAGACTCCATCTTCATGATATAAGTTAAAATCCATCATATGTGAATTTTGCATATTAAACCCTGAAAAAGTATATCAGGAATAGAAGATGATAAACCCTAGTAATCCGCCATTAAGGAATAACAATTTTCAAACATTAAACTAAAATTGATTTATAGGATAATTAAATACTTACAGAGAGAGGATTGAATATGTTATCAAGAGTTTATAAAATCTCGAGTAATTTTGTTTGAGTATAATTTCTTGTAGAAGAAGATAGAAAAAGAAGACAGAAGAAAAGTCTTTTTTCTAAAAAGCATGTTTCATTGGGACCACACATGCAAGTACAAATCAATGATTCAGATCAATCACAGAAGACCAAAAGGAGGGAAAATTATGTACTTTCAAGATAGTACAGAGCGAAATCCCAGACCATTGACTTGAAAAGTCGAAAACACCCCTCCACTAGGGGGCAAATGTTAATACCAAATTTTGATACTGAAACCAAGTCAAGTGAAGGGGTATCGAGGCAAAGATGACTCCAGAATGAGGAACTAGGAAGCTTTTGATTGATGCCTAGGCATCAGAGAAAGCCGATACCGAAGACTGGGTTTTCTAGGATTCGGAAAAAAAAAACCAAAACCTTGTATCATGGAAACCAGTACCTAGCACAAAGGGAAAGGAAGCCAACATCTTGGCACAAAATACATGCAAGGAGCAAACACGACTGATAAACAATATAAGAGCAAACAAGGTGTTATCGGTACCAATTAGCTTGGCGTCGATACTATAGACAAAGCCGAATGCATGGAAGAAAAACACGAGACTAGTATGTGAGCAAGTAAAGATTTATCGATACCAAAAAGCTTGGTATTGATATTGATACCAAAGGAAGCATCTAAGCCATAAAGGAGGAAGCATAAGCAAACCAACATCAAATAAAAATAAGGGGCAAAGGCAATTAACTCGACACCAAGGGAACAAGCTTGGAAATCGATACTATATGCAATGGTTGAAAGCAAATATATGATATCCACACCAACATTCTTGGTGTCGATACAGTGCGGTAAAGACAACACCGAAGTTATAAGAAAAGAGCATGCAAAAAACACCTGAATATCTCAAACAACAAAGGACTAAGGATCGGTACCGAAACTAGAGGCTATCCAAGGAGGCCAGTACTCAGAAGGCAAGCCGAAGGAGAACCATCCATGCGAACATTTGTACTGAAATTGGAGGCTATCCATGGGAACCAGTACTCAGAAGACAAGCCAAAGGAGAAATATCTATGCTAACATGCTTAGCATTGATACCGAAACTAAAGACCTTCGAAGCAAACTAAAGCAATTTACCCCCGAAGCCGATAACAACAAAAGAAGGTCGATACCAGAAGCCTTGAACGAAAGCGGGCTTCCAACCGAATTGCTACCAAAGGGGGCCCAAATTGTCTATAAATAAGACCCCAAAGGGGTCACATTTTGGGGTACTTTTCTCATTCTCAAATCTTGTAACCATTTATTAGAGAGTGAACCCTAGTTTGTAAATTGATTTTGGGAATTTTACTTACAATCGCATAGTACTAAATCAAATGACCGATAAAAGAGAAATTTAACACTTGTCACCAATTTCATTTATTTCTTTATTGCTTACCCACGAAAAAGCCTTCTACAAGAGAAAAATTACCAAAATAGCCCTTGTAAGCTATTTAGCTTTCCACTTTTGTCTAGTTTATGAAACCCTTATCCCAAGGTAACTGTTGGTCCTTGAGCCTTGTAAGTGTGATACTCACCTCTTGAAGGAAGAGTAATTAATCTTTGGGCTTAAGACCTTGATATCTAGGAAACGATGAATTAACTCAAGCTTGTAGAAGCTAAATAATCCCTAGGTAGCCCTAAGTCCAAATCCAATCCCCCTTATTCCGGTGTTGCCGAAAAATAATGTTAACACCGTAGAAAATGGTAAATTTAGCGTTATCGTGTAGATTATACTTATATATCGATATTACTTGAAAATTGTAACTAGTTGTTTGGTAATGGTATGGTATTGGTAAATTTACCGTTACCATAACAGTCGTACTTAAATGCCGAGTCCCTACCTTAAATCCATGGGTCGTGGCAAAATCTGACATTATTAGTTACATAAGTTCAGTATGTATATGGAGAGTTATATTGTATTCTTGTTCTGAACCATTCCTTTTGCACTCAATCCATGACTACTCCTTTATATTTAAATAAAAAGTGAGTGTACGAGAAATTGAATGGAAAAAAGAGAGAAACGAATTATATGATCGAAAGCATGGGGCATTTATGGGTGTTGCACTGTTATACCCACACACACAGATATATATATATATATATCTGTGTGTGTATGTGTGTGTGTGTGTGTGTGTGTGTGGAAGTCAATATGTAATGTTTCTCTTCCATGAAAGAGCGTACCATGCGGTTCATGGAATTTTAAATTCGAGAATTTTTTGGCTCACAGCTCTTTCTTTAAAATAAAATGCACATATCCCTTTTAAATTTGACATATAAATTATGTCTCTAAAATTATTAAACCTAATGTATCTCTTTCACACGGTCAAATATGTGGACTTGTGTGGGTTACCATGTTGCTACACAGTGCATTTTCATGTCAAAGCATTTGCTATAATGTTGGAAAAGTTCTTGTGAGAAGATGCTATGTTCGACTGGTAGCTGGTGATATTGTACGTGTGAGTTCTCTGGTGAATTTTTGCTCTGCAGTGTAATCCCTTCCTTGATGTGATGTACCCTTTGGTACAACACCATGTCGTCCTACCTATATGGTAGGTGTAGCATTTCTAGGAAATGATGTCTATGATAGTAGGTTCAAGCTAATATAGCTGGGGGTTACTTTGTTGTACTTTTAGGCCATGTGAAATATATTATGCTATTGTGTTCAGTTATAATCGGCTCCCTGCGTGGAGTTCAATTATGTGATTTTGCTCCCTGCATAGAGTTTTAACCATATTGTAGTCTAGCTCCTGCTCTGTAAACTAGATTAGTTGTAGTAGAAGGTCCACTATAAAACAGATTGTAGTAGATTGACAATCTGCCAATCTACTATTCTTTTTGTAATTATTATTTGTTATAATAATAAGTGTTACCAATCACTATAAAAACTAATTGGCCTTACTAAAAAGATTATGTGGACTTAAACTGTAATATTAGAAACGTGATACATTTTTTTGCAAAGCTGTCAGATTTCAGTTCAGTTCTCATTTTTGAATCATAAATTTTATTATCTTTCCCTAAACATTCATATGTCATAAGTTTTGATGATTTTTGTTACAAGTACAAAAATATTTCCACTAAGTATTTATCCAAAAGGGATTCAAGTGCTTGCAAGACAAAAAATTTGATCGAAAAGTATTTGATCTCAGATAAATATTTGCCAGGCAAGACAAATTTGTCGTCGCTCAAGCATTTATCTAGTAAATATTTGACATCATGCGAATTTGCCCAGTAATTATTTGACATCAGACAGACATTTGTCTCCAAGCAAATATATTTGACATCAGTTAAATATTTCCTGAAAAATATTTCATCTTAGGCATACATGTTTGACGCTAGACAAATAGTTATCTGGTAAAATATCTAATCCCAGTCAAAGATTTAATAGTAAGAGGGTTTCATGTTATCATTTTTCATTTGTTTCAGAACAACGTAGATTTTTTTTTTATAATTTTTTTTATAAAGAAGGAGAAATTGGTTGTAGGAGAAGGCTCAGATGGAAGAATCAAGGTATATATAAAATTGTAAATGCTTCTTTGTCAATCCTTATTAACTTATACATAGTAGTCCATTCAAAATTATTTTCGTCTTCTCCATAAAACTTACACGTAAAGCAGTGAACTATTAGTACCATATATAGTGGTTTTGATGACAAGAACTTTAGGGAATAATATATAATATAAACATTAATATTTTACTAATGATTATCTATATATATATATATATATGTGTGTGTGTGTGTGTGTGTGTGTGTTGTATGTAATGTGCACGTAGACATGTATTGGTTATGAATATTGTACAATATAAAGATTATCAACACGATTCAAGAGTTAGAGATTGAAGCCTTTTGAGTATTCGAGATCTGAAGATATTCCAGATAAGTTTAGAGTCTTAGAGTGTATGTTAAATTTCTGATAGCATTTGATCTCCTTTTCAAAATGATTTCCAAATAAGTCTTGTTTTCAAAACGATATTTTTCAAAACATTCGTTTTGGATTCTAACATTGTACATTATTTATATTTTAGTTTTATAATTTCTTATATGTTTATGATTTGACTACTTTAATTTTATATTAGTTTTGTATTTTATTTATATTGCATTTTATATTTATATCAAATACTTCAAAATTTATTTTATAAAGTTTCATTATGATGAAAATATTTATAAACTACGTCTAGAAGATTGTACAAAGCTTTAAATTATTTTAGAAAGAAACATATTTTCAAAATAATTTAAAATAAAATGATTTTCAAACATGTAAGGGATATGTCGGCATATTCATGATAAATATGTTGACATACTAGTCGATTTATAAAAAAAATTACAAAAGAAATGTCTTTAAAGGAGATTCCATATAAAAAAGAGAAATAAAAACATCTTTCTTTGATGGCTCACAAAAAATAGACTAATGGAACGCAAAGCATTCACATAGCCAAGACGTAAAACAGAACTTGAATCCCCAAAAAGCAATAACAGGATAACCAGAGATATACCCTTTCATAAAGAAATAGATGAAAACCAGCGAGAGCACAAAACCAAAATTAAACCACAAAATGTCAAAACTCCCAGAACCCTACAAAATTGGGCCGAGCAAAATGGACACCAAATACAATGCAGCCAACCGACGCTACTAGCCGGAAGAACTCAACCAAATGCTCCATCAACCGTAGCCCATCAAGCTTCCACTAAGGATCATCCACTCCAACTCCTAGCCTGAAATGTAATCTACGAAGACAGGCTGCTTCAGCACCCAACCATCATCAGCTAAGGCCCAAACATCAGACTCCAAGTCTAGTATCTAAAAAAAAACCACATGCACACTCAACTCTAACTATCAATCCACCCCTGCTCGGGGTCTCCATCCCCAAGTAATAGAAGGAACAAAAGCCAAAGAAAACAAGGCACAATTTAGGTTTCCCATAAAGGGCCTACCTCGAAAAGCAAAATGCACAATGTCAGTCACACGGAGAATAATCGATCCCGAAACTATGGGGGAATCGTCAACAACTGCCTTGCTCTAGGAATACTATAGATGCTAGCAGATGAGACAAGAAATAAGCCTGAAAAGAATCAACCTAAAATCCTTTCCAAGTCACCTTGCCCACTAGCATCAAAGAAAATCAAGTAGGGAAGCGAGAACCCATTGAGAACTAACTAAGTTGTCGAAGTAAGACCAAACCGCGATAGCAGACTATCATGAAATAAGTACTTGATCGACTCCAATGAACCAGACCGATAACACCGACAATGTGCCACAAGAAGGATGTCAATCCTCATAAGGTTAACATCCAATTGAAGCCCCTCGTGGAGGACTTTCAACATAAGAATGGAAACCTTGGGAGGAATGCGCCTATCCCAGTAAAAAGAGAATTTTGGATTTCTACCTGCTGGAACTCTAGCGGAATTCCAGGCGGCCCTGAGGGAGAAGGGTTCTTTATTCTAGACCAAACCTCAACCATACTAATAAGAAAAACACTTAACTGACTACAACTGTTTCCATGTCTCACTAGCTTAAGACGAGATCTGAAGAAGTCAATAGGCTAATGGTGCTTGTACTTATCATAAAGAAATGACGCCGAAAGAGAGTCGTTGGCTCGGAGCCAAGTCTAAAGCTTACAAGCGTAAGCTTTGCTCACATCCATAGGATTCCAAAGATCGAGGACCCCCTCTCGCTTGGGATGACAGATGGTATCCCAGGAAACCCAATGATGTCTTCTTGAATCGTATCTACTACCCAGAAAAAGGAAAATGCCAACGATCGGTCGGGATAGAAGAAATATGAAATGGGCGTTATGACTGCAAGGACATGCGACCTGAAAGGATCAAGCACCAATTTTACAAGGACCAACCTACCATCCTTGGAGATGAGGATTAAGTTCCATCCTGAGATCTTGTCCCTTGCTTTGTCAGTTAGGGGGTCGAAAAGCGCATCGAGAATGATACCAAGATAAGTAAGAGGCAGAGAAGCAACCCAAAAACCTGTAAAGGCCTCGATCCACGAGACTTTTTTCAGGTTTCAAGGGTTTAAAGGAAAAGAAGTAGCTCGTTGAAGCATTGACCATCTGCCTTGAACACCGTTTGTAAAAATGAAAAAAGATATAAGACATCAAACGGAGCGCCGATGACCGTAAGAGAAGAAAATGATGTCATCTGTGTAGTACAAAGAAGAGACCACGGGAAACCACTGGGAATTCCAAACAGATGAATATGACCAGTAATCGTGAGAGAGTAAACCCCAAGAATAAGTGCCCTTTACTATAATAATGAAGAGCATCAGGAGAAGGGGATCTTCTTGCCGCAATCCCTTACCCAAAGAGCAAAAACCTCTGGTTGTTCCGTTTATAAGAACAGAGAACCGACAACTTGAAATAAGTCTCCAGACAAAACCGATAATGGGCTCGGGAAAACTGAAGGATTGGGGAACCTGTATGATGAAGAACCAAGGCATGTAGTCATAAGCTTTGGTTATATAAAGCTTGACGACTGTGTTGGAACCACGGATCTTACGATCTGTGTGGGAAATCCCCCTTAGTACAAAAAAACATTATCTGTGATCAGTCAACCATTGACAAAGTGGCCTAGGAAGAGGAAATAATATGATATAGGATAGGCGTGAGTTGAATTGCTAAGATCTTGGAGATGACTTTGTTGGAAAAGTTATAGAGGCTAATCGGTACGAAGCTGGAGCAAGAACGAGGGTCCTCGGTCTTATGAATAAGAACAAGATTGATAGACATCCCATCTCTTGGGAAGCATACCACCGGAGAAAAAGAATTGGATCGCAAGAGAAAAGTTATGTCGAACGAACTCCCAAGAAAAATGGTAAAAGGACTCATTGAAACCATCAGGTTCGTTCGCACTGTCCTTGCTAAGCGAGAAAACACAAGATTGGATCTCCTCTGGAAAGGGGGCTGCAAAGAACAGTTTCCTCGATAGGAGGAACAAGAAGGGGGATATTGGAAAGATGAAAAGGATCGGAATGGTCGGCACATCGACACTGCAAGAACGATCGAAAGTGGAAAATCATGGTCTCTTCAACCTCAACCAGAGTCGAAGCTAAAGAAAGGTCGGGACAAATGATTTTATGGATAGAATGGATATTATTCTTTTTTCTAATAGTGGAATGAAATAAGTTCGAGTTAGAATCGCCATCGGTGACCCATTAGATTTGGGCTTTCCAATGGAAAAAATATATTCTCAATACTTAACTCGGAGTCAAAAGCGATTTGACCTTGGACACAATCCTCTTTACTAGAAGCTGAAGGATCGTCATTAAATGAAGCGTCAGCAAGGATGAGGGATTCTTCTACAGACCGAACTCTGTCAAATATATTCTTAAACATCTAGAGTTCCAGAACTTAAGACAATATTTAAGGCGTTTGAATTTAAGATAGAAAGCGGTAATAGGGTTACCTAAAACTTATAGGGACCAGAAAAGCTCCACCGTAGACAAAAAGGAGTGGTAAGAAGACCACATGGATTGAAAATGAAAAGAAAAGGCCTAGAAGACAAAAATGGGGTGCACTTCAGAATCATTAGAGCATGATCCAAATTAGTGCGGTGAAGATATTCAACCGAGAAAGTGAAGGGGAGTCCAAACCACCCCTTTGAGCCAAATACCTGGTCTAAACGAGGAAGGATCATGTTGGGTCCTTCTTGGTTATTACACCAAGTGAAGGCTGCAACAATAAAATAGACCTCAGATAACTATGATTGGATAACGTAGGAGTTGAAATCTTCAACGGGGTGCAGTTGATAGGACAACTGCCTAGTTTCTCTGCTTGACAAGAGACGACATTAAAATCCCCATGATAACAGAAGCTACAAAGCCTCATAGAGAAAGAGCTAGGATTTCCTACCGTAAACAAAGACGCTCAATGCGGTCTCGTCTTTCGTAAATCGCAGTGAAAAGAAAGTGGAAAGGGACAGACTGGATGGAGCATTTAACCGACATAAGTTGAGTCAATTTGAAGATTGGGCGCACATATACATCTTTGTCCCAAAGAACCCAAGTCTTGTCAATTAAGAAGAAGGATGATTTCAGATAGCACTTTCGTCCCGATGAAGGGTTCCTGAAGCGCCACCAACATAATGGAGTGTTTCTTGACGATGCCCTTTAGGCGTGATAAAGAGACTTTGTTCCCAACACCCCTAATGATCCAGAACAAATAGTTCACCATTGCTTAATAAAAGGGAGGAAGTAGCGAGACAAAGAAGAAATAAGGAAATCCATCAATGTCAGAACAGATAGAGAGTACAACAGATGGTCCTAACTATCTGCTCTTTCGCAGCCAGAGAGCGAGTGTGAATGGTGTGGCGAGTACGAAGAAGAGTCTTAGCTTTTCTATGAACATAGGTAGATGAAGAAATGTCACGAGAGGTCACAGACCCGAAGGATATAGAGCGACGAGCAAGGAAATCTTTCTACGTCTAGTAGAAGAAACTTTTCTTCGGGACGTCAAGTGATTGTCTAAAAGACAAGAAGAGGTGTTTCTAGAAAGCCGAGACAAACGACCGTTAATTCCCATAATCTCATCGACGCTAAAAAGGGGCAACGAGTGAGGAAAAGGAGAAGAATGAAGAGGTGTCAAAATGTCAAAATCATATGTTACGCTTGCTGTGTGGACTCCACTATTATAGAATTGTCATCTGGTTAACAATTCTATATGGAACTAGAAGTTCAAAGAGCAAACATACCCAAAGATCGTAGGATGTGAAACCCCCCACCAGCCACGAAGACAAATGAACTCATACCAGGGAAGCCATGAGCGGTGGACGAGGAATAATCATCATCAAGAGCGAGGGTTATTTCCCCCAGTCGACCCCCAAAACCAAAACAACCACATCAAACCACAAATAAACTAGCACAAAAGCAACACAAACACGAAAAAGAAAAAAGCCACTACCAAGTCGTTAATTTGCTTGAACTGATCCAATAGCCACCACCAATCCAAAAGGCGCCATTGTAACAACCCGTATTTCGATAACATGATTAAAGACGAGAATCAAGGCAGAATTTAATTTTAAATTCTGAATCAAGTGAAACGGGCTATGCCATTGCGTTCGTCTCGGAAAAATACGCGAAATAGAGTCCGAGTTTTCGAAAATCGGAGTCCGTATGACCAAGATATGGCCTCGCGAAGTTTCACGAAAAATTCCCAAATTAAAGTATACTTAATTAACTGAAATGGGTTGCGTAGAGAAATATATATATTGATATATATATATATATAATTGAAAATTAAATAAATAAATATGCAAAAATGTTCAAAAAACGAATTGGGAGAGGGGAATAACCGAACCGACCGATTTTTGAGGTCGACCCGAGCTCGCTGGGTCGACTAGGGGTTAATCCAGGGTGTTTGGCTGTCAACCCGTGGGCCGATTCGCTCAAATGCAGATTTTGCATTTGGATGGTTCTCATGGTTCATCTTTAATCTAAAGGCCCTAGATGGTTCCTACACTTGACTTCTTCCCCAAGACATGCTTTGATGGCTTGGATTGAATCTAGGTTTAATCCTATGGCCTAAAACACTTGCCTAATCTATAAATAAGACCCTAACCTATCCTAAATCCTCATTATTCATTCATGCAACTAAACTATGGCCAAATTTCTACTCTCATGGCCTCCACTCAACTATCCTAGCCTCCACTTCATTTCTATGAAAGGTTTCATGATCATGAGAGTGTTAGAGAGTCCCTATGTTAGTATGAGAGCCTCTCAAGTTGATTTCAAGGCAAAAGCTTTGATCTTTGTTCATAAAGATGGTGTTTTTGTTGATTTGGGGCATCCATCGTTGGGTTTTTGGGTGATGGCATGCATAGGCTTCCTCACAAGCTTTAGTTTAATCGATTTAGGCCTTCAAAGCAATGTAAGCCCTTTTCCTACTCTTAGATATTAACTATGAAGTTAAATGTTCATATTGCAAGTTTGGGTTTGATCATTGAGAATGATGCATGCTATCATGTTATGCAAGTTTATGAAGTCATTATCTTGATCTTATGAGCTAAAAGCCACAACCTTTGTGTTGAAATGTTGCATTATGCAACATGAGAATCTTCATAATCATTATGTCAACTTGCATATGAAGTCATAATCCTTATATGATGATATATGCGAGTTTCTAGCCATCATTCCATGTCTTTTGTCACCATGATTCGCTTATGTACCAAGTTTGGGTTGATGCATGTTTTTTAGGCTTAAGAATGTAACATGCAAGCTAATGAACACATTTGTGTCTCATTTGCCACCATGATTAACTTGTGGCTTAATATCCATTTTTGTCATGCCTTTGCCAAGTCTCTTCTTTTAATCCATTACGTTGTTGCGAACGTATATGCGAGTTTAAAAAGCGTTGGGGTCACATTATGGGGAAACATAATGACATGAATATGACTTGGGTAAATGGGTATAAACATGACAACATGTAACGTTAAATATGACATGTGTTTATACTTGAAAACATGACTTGAAGTATAACATGGAAGTTGACATGTAAGTATGCATAAAAACATAAGCTTGGGAATTTACCTATTAAGTTAGGTCTACCCATTGGGAATTTACCTATTAAGTTAGGTCTACCCAATTGCTTGAAAACTTGACTATGAACATGACACTAGACTAAACATGAAAGTGACCAACTCGAGGTTGGGTTGAGTTTGCAACGTAAAACTACCCGGAACCGACCGGCCTAACTAGTAGTTGCAAACAATAGGACCCAATGTGAGAAGTTGGTCATGTTGTGCTTGAACCCGAGGTTAGACCAAGTTGTGGTGTAAAGCTACCCGGAACCGACCGGCTTAACTAGTAACCACAACAAAGTCTAATGTGAGAGGTTGGGGTGCATTAAGTAATTAATGCCACATGATAGGGTTAAGTTAATTTGATTAATGACTCTTAACCAAATATGACATGGGTAAATGGGTTAAGTAAATTGGTTAGGCTAATGATACTTAACAAAACATGACAAGGTTGGGTAGGTTAAGTGATTTGATTTGCCTAATGACGCTTAACCATTTTTATACGACTAGTGGACGGGGATTAAGTTAACCAACACTTAATCAATCCAACATGATAATTTGGCAAGGTTAAGTAAGTTTTCTTAATGACACTTAACCATACAAGAAGATTAGGGGATGGGGTTAAGTAATTTGCACCTAACTAATCCGACACGGTAATTAGATGGGGTTAAGTAATCCACACTTAACTAATCTAAACACGGTAATTCGATGGGGTTAAGTTAAACACTTAACCAATTTAAACTCGGTAATTCAATGAGGTTAAGTAACCAATACTTAACCAACTTAACGTGATAATTTAGTGGGGTTAAGCAACTTATACTTAACCAATTATACATGATGATTTGATGGGGTTAAGTAACTTACACTTAACCAATCTAATACGCGGACCTGATAAGGTTAAGTCACAAGACCTTTTTAGAATATACTTAACCATTGTAGTACGATTAGAGGATGGGGTTAAGCCAACCTATACTTAACCAATCCGACTCGATAATTTGATGGGATTAAGATAATCTATGCTTAATCGATCTAGCAAGATAATCCGATAGGATTAAGGTAAGCTAGTACTTGACCAATTTGACTTGATAGGGTTAAGTCATGAGCCTCTGGGTACACTTAACCAACTTGTGGGACTAAGTCTTGAACTTAAATACTTAGCCAATCTTTGACGTGATTCGTGGGCGGGTTAAGTCATGGACTTGAATGATAACACTTAACCCAATAGACAAACCCTAGCTAGAAGAACTAGGTAGAAAACCGTGGTTAATCAAGGATAACGGGAACGGAAGCTAAGTGGAAAACCTTAGTTAAGGGTAACTAAGTAATAATTCTTAGCTAAGGACATAGGACTAATTCTCAAAACGATGAGTAACCTGATATGGTAGGTCATCGCTTAGTATACGAGGGGGAGCAAGTTATCTGACTTGGATAAAAGCTCCAGCGCACTGGGTGCCGAAGTGGAAGCTTCGGGGGACGTGAGGATATTCTTGGGATCCCTCTGTGGGCTGCCAGGTAATTATACTAGGCCCATGAGAGGTTAAGGTCTGCGTTAGAAGGACCAAGAGTATGCCTTGGTTGCTATGCGAGCAACCTAAAGACTGGGATGGATTAGCGTGGAGTCGACGATTCTTGTTTTTGCCCTGGATAGCACATCGCCGACTACCTACCATCTTTAGTCAATCGTGTACGTGCGGAAAGGCAGGGAACCCCCAACTGACCATGTGCTTGCTATCGAGTCATGGGTGAGGTTGGCCCGTAGGAAAGTGGGCTATAGTGGGGCCGGGGAGTGGTTCTTATACATGATTTTTCTTGGATTGCCTTTCAGTAGTTGAGGGAGGGGTCACGTGGGACCATAGCCACGGGTACAAAAACAGACCTTGATATCTGCATCGGCAGACGATTTAAAGCTCCCGACCGAGTTCCGTATTTCTTGATTTGCCCTGGCACGGAACTCGGATGGCACATTGGGGAACATGTGCATCTAGACATGGAAAACGATTCACGATACATACGTGGGATCAAGGGCGCGGTTGACGGGTGGCGTAATCCCTAGTGGTCCTAGGTGGCCAAAACCCAAACCGAGACACGGAAACGTTCATTAGGTAGCGTAATCCCTAGTGGTCCTAGGTGGCATAAATCCTAAGTGGACGCGCGATAGTTCATGGTAAGGAAACACAACTAGATCAAGGGTTGCAGTCCAAAACAACTTCAAGGATAAACCGTTTACATGGGAAAGCCCGTATGGCCTACGACAAGGGACTGAACATTTACATGGAATAAAACATACGAGTTGAGTAACCTATATATACGATATATTAGGTTGACATGGACCACTACACGACTTTTGAGTAAGGGTCATTCACGGATAACACGTGATACAGTTGGGATACTAGTACGGTAGGTGCAGAGAAGATGTACAGGATAGATACCATGGGACGTTATACGTGATAGATATCTTGGGATATTATACTTGATAGAAACCTGACGATGTGATACCTTGTTTTATCTTGACATCGTAATTTATCATGACACCTTAGTTCACCTGAGTTCAGTAGTTCATCCTGTTATTTTGATTTAGCTTATCTATCTTGTTATCATGCTTATGTTCATCTCAGCTTCTCATGTCAGTTAACTTTACTAGTTTTTATACTAATAGTAGATAGGGCTTACTCAGTCTTTTTGACTGACCCGTTTTGTTTCGCCTCTTTTCTTCCGTTTCCCCCCCCAGGTTACAGGGAGGAAATACTGCTGTTTAGTTTGGACTTCTTCTGCTTGAAGGTCATCATGGATGGCTTGGACTTTTCTTGGCTATGGCTACTTTACTGTCTTTACTTGGGGAATAATTATGAAAAAGTCTTTATGCTTCTTTACTATTGAAAGACAGGTTTTGATGTACTCTGATGTAAAAGGCTTTAGACCTTAATTATAAATGTTTATGAAAGTTCGATTTTACTTCCGCTATTTTATATGTTCTGTCTTGTGATATTTCTGTGCATGTTTACCAATAATGCCCCTCTAAAGCTAGTGCATTCCTTTGTGAGTGACCCTAGCGGAGGCGGGGTGTTACAGCCATGAACCCAGGCTATAGACGCAACCAAAGAGATTAGGGCCGCAACACAAATAACTGAACGTGCACTCACCCATTGGTGAACGGCCAACCCTGACCAAACACAAATGGTAGCCACAAAATAGGGCGCAAACCCAGAAAATCAGATAAAACTTCCTACAAAAGAAAAACAAACATCCACACAAACCAACTTGGGAGATAACAGCCGAAGATACAGGCATAGCAGACTTGCGGAGGGGGAAGACCTCCTGACAGATACAAGCTCCATCACATAAACAAATACCCAACACTAGCAAGGGGGCCAATGAACCCGAGACAAAACAAGGGCTAGGAAAATAGGCACAAACACAACCAAAACTGAAAAAAACCAGTTCCATAACCACAACTACCAAGAGAAATACACACCAAAAATGCACAAAATGGGAACCATCAATATTGTAAAAAAAAAAAGAAGAAAAAAACATAGGTAGTATCTAAGGTGGTAAAGAGGATGAAACAAGGGGGCGCTGAACACCCGAGGCGTGATGCACGCCATCAAACTCACGTAGTGCCATAGATGCCTTGCTAGTTGTAGGAACAACTAGCTGATTTGATAGCTAGAAATAGATCTGGTCTTAACATAACATGACATCTTATAGGCCAACTGATGTCAGAAGTCGCAATCCCTTCGCCAAACACGGCCGTGTTAGGGAGGAGACGAACCACTTATTGAATCAACCACTAAAGTAAGCCAAACATGTAATAACCCACTATTTTTAACGATTTAAATTCCGATTTAGATCGAGTTTTATTTTGAAAATATTTTATAATTTCTCATAACGAGAATTTGATATTTGAAATACGTACAGTGAGATGTAGCAGTAATGAAAATTTAATATTTTTCGATCGTGCAATTTTCAGTGCAAAGCTGCGAATATCAGTTCAAATTTTAACAATTTTAAAATCTCTCTGAAATCAGTTCGGACAAACTTGAAAAATATTCTATTCATTGTCAGTAATCCAACGGCAAAATTCGTTTCGCGAAAAACGGACGTTTTGACATCGGTTTTCCATCCGCATTTTTACGTTTAAGGGGTCCGTAACGCGTTTTTGAACAGAGCATCCTGGCACTGCAAATTTTATACCGTTGTGTCTGTCTCGTCGCGCTGATTTCCGTAGTGTATTCATTTGTCAGTTTCGGTGCTCGGTTCGCGCTGAAATTGTGAAAATGCTTGTACGGTTCATTTTTGAAACAAAGCCAACTGAGTTCGATGTGTCCCTTTTCCGATCTAACATATTTTTCTAGTCATTTTGGGTCTGTAAAACTTATCATTTTATTTTAGCAAGCTACCCACTAAATTTTCTTTTCTTTTCAAAGCTTAGTTTGGGCATCATTTCACCTTATATGGGTACTTTATTCTCAAGGCATGCGTCCATTTTTACTTACTAAGCCATGCACGTCCAATTTTGTTTCCAAAAGGCATGTTTCTTTCTTTCTTTCTTTATTATTATTTTTATTTCTTTTTTTTTTGTTCCAACCATGCATCACATTTTTTTTCCAACCCAAGCCTGTACATTACCATATGTTCTCCCTGAACATTAATGCATGCGCATGTCCTCTTTTCAACAACAAGAAAGGGCTTTTTCCATTTTCTTTGATCAGAACGTGAGACATGCATCCTTCTGTTCCAAAACCATGCGTTACATGCTTCTGAATTCAAATGCTAAACAACTTTTTATTTTATTTTTCTTAAAAAAAAAGAAAAGAAAAGAAAAGGTATTTATCCATTCAGTTTTTCCCTGTATGCGTTAAAACTTGTTCTCTTCATTTAACTCACGGTTTCAAGGAAAATAAACACAGCAGTTCCTTTGTATAATCAATCTCGTTGTATGTTTCATATGCCACAACCATTCAAATTTATCAATACTCCAGCTCTACATTTTCTCGAAACTTGCGACTGGATCCTGGCCACGTTCAGCTTAAAGAGCGTGATTTTCCCTGACGTTTCGTTCAACTCCAAGGAACCGTTCACAAATAAAGATGGACAATAGTTTTGGTTTCACCCCATCACCATATATTCCATCCCAGTTCGCCATTTTCATTTTTGTTTCTCCACCTCACAATTCTGTCCTTCCCGAAACAATATACCAGCTACACCCTAATATTCTCCCATCGCCTGCTTATCTTCTTCCCAACGCATATAAACACAGCAGCTCTATTTTGTTTTTCCCATTGCCTGTATTTCCACCTCACCATTTGACCTCCATCTTCCCTCGATTCCGTCCTTCCTAAAAGAAAAAAAAGATTCAATGCTGGTAATGCACGCATGCATATGTCTATAGACCGATTTTTCCTTCTTTTTGCTATCCATTTTTTTTTCTTTTTTTTTTTGGGGCATCTTAGGTCATAAAACAAAAGGAGTTTGTTCCTGTTGCTTGAAGCCAAGTCTTGCGCGATGGGTATGAATCTGTTGCTTCCTCTTATCAGTACATATAAAAAAAACAAAAAAAACTGAAGGGAAGTTATATGCTGTCGTACTGTTTTTGGTTAGGGTTTTGGCGCTGTTTAGGAAGGCGAAGCTTGGTTTGTTATTTTGATCCAGGTCGGCCAGATCCAACCTTGATTCGTGTCTTTTCGCCGTAGTCGTGTCTGGACGTCGTAGTCTCTTTCTGTGTTCATCTTTTTGTCGTCTCCATTTCTGTACAACAAAAGGTGAGTTTATCTCACACCTGACTCACATTATTTCATGGATGTTAGATCAACTATTTGAACTGTTATGAAATGTATAGGACTGCTAATAGAAATTGTTTGATTAATATGTACACTTTCATATGTGACACAATATTCATATGACATGTATGTGCACTAATTATATATGACTATGATATGATTGATGATATGCAATGATTTGTTATGTTGTAGATACCCCTAGTTTAGGAAAAATCACCAAGGGTTGAAATGATACATACCCGAACGAACATCAGAATAGGAAAATCGTTATGGATTGAAATGGTAGACCTGGACGATTTTTACTGAATTTGGGATCGTGGGTTGAAATGATAGACCCATAGAAATTTTATAAATCGCGGATTGAAATGATAAATATCCGTATTACTTGACCACAGGGTAGAAAACTATATACGGACACCGTTGGTCATATTTTCGAAGTTAACTGATTTGAGAAATTTAATTTTATATTAATTTAAGATTTTATATTTTTATATTTTATATTCTATATTTTAAAGTGTTTTTAAACTTAAATTTTATAAAATTTAAATTATATGTTTTAAAATGATTTTATGAGTAAATATAGATTTAAATGTTTGTTTAAGATTTTACTTATAATTTTATCTATTTTAAACCATATAATTTATTCATATAAGTATTTTAATTTTGTTTTATTATAATGAATATTTCTTTAAATCTATTTTTATATTATTTTAAACTTGTATATGTTATAATCTATTTCTAATTAATTTTAGAATTTTATAAACTTATATATATACATATCTATTTTCAAAATTAATTTTTTTAATACATATTTTATAACTTTAATAATAAACTCAAGATGGATAAGTTAGATTTCGTGATTTTCAAAGTTTAAAGATGTAAATTTATATAACAAAAACTGAATAATGAATGAACTCATATTAAGTTATGAATTCGAATTAATACGAAATTTTAGTAGTGATGAATTTGAATTGCATAAATTGATGTTTTAAATTGAAATTTATAATTGATATCAAATTGAATTTGAATTGTTTAAATTATGATTTTGATAAGAAATGAATGTGAATTGGATATATTGATTTATTTTAAATTTATAATCGTTATGAATTGAATTCAATTTTAAGTGATTAAACACGAATTTGAATATATATATATATATATATATATATATATATTATATGTAGAATTGATTTTTATATCGTTTGTTTTGAATTAAGAATTTTTTAAATCGATGTAAAAAAAATGGTTTTAAATCGTAATTTGTTTGAATGGAAATATAAGATTTTGATTCAAAATGTAGAAGTAACAATTTTGAAATATATGACTTGAATTATAAGTACGATATGTTATGTTTAAAATTTAAATGTAAGTTTTTGACTTGAATTATACATTTTGAATTCGAACCAAAATGTTAAATTCATGTGAATCGATTTGAAATGTTTTCTTATAAGGGAAGAATTTGAATTATTTGAATTGTTTCGAACTTGAATTCTTGGGAATATAAAAAAATATTATCGAAGTTATATGTTATAGTATTATTTTATAGTATATTTGAGATCTTTACGACAATTTGTCTAAACCGATTTGATTTGAGCGATTCTCGTAAGAAGTTTTAAAAATTGAATATAATCGAAGTTAGATATTTAATTTTGATCTCGAAATTCGAATATGAGATCTTGTATTATCAATTTTATAAATTGATTTATAAAATAATGACCACGGTGTGAAAAATGTAAACGATTGGTTGTTAAAGTGACCGGGATCGACTATTGTCATACTCTCTGCCAATACCGAAAACCACTTTAACAACTGTGTACGCGGTGGAGTTCCAGAATGAAGGGAATGATTTGGCGAATGACTCCACTTTATTTTATTTCAAATTAATTACGAGACCCTGACTACCTTGAGTCAGCTTGATGTGGCTAAAATAGGAGCTATGCACGGACCAAGTGAGGTCATACCTCTTATCGAGCACACTTCTTCGATATTATTCTATTACTGTTGAGATTCGATTTGGGCCCTTTTGATTATGGGAGTGTGTATCGAGGTGGGCGGTAGTAGCTACTATGAGTTACCACCAGTCCGGCTCTGCAAACGGTGAATCCACCCTGGCATTCCTTGCGTGCCTTGTCACATGCCTTATACGAGCCCACTACGACTTTGTTTTGTACCGTTTTATATGGAGTGCCCTCTGATCAACCTCCAGTTTACGGAGGAATTACGGTACTGTATATATTATGGGAATATATAAACGGTGTAAGGGTAATCATGGTAATCCCGCTTACGCTATTTTGATATTTTTACTTTACTGATAGACACTATTGTATACAGCGTATTATACTATATAGTATTAGTTTGACGGATCCTTAGAGGATGGTGATCCCAAACATCCTTTAAGTTACTGATTGCATTTCATCGAACATTTCATTTGAGTTGATTTACTTCTATGAGAATGTTAGTCCTGAACCGAGTTGTTTTGTTTTGCATTATTGCTCGGGTCAGATCGAGTATCACAGCTTTTGAGATTCACTTTCGGAGTTGGAGTTTATATTGGATTTGCTCACATGTATCTACCTGTTCAGTTGATCCAGTTCCAGCTATTCTTGTCATTTCAGTTTATATACTTATCTTTTTATTTATGTATCTTAAATTTATGGTATTAGACTTCCGCTGTATTATCTTTGTAAACTCTGCTGTAAATTTTATTTAGTAGCTTCATGAAATACTATTGTATTATTTATTTCCGCTGCGAGATGTCATACTGCTCTGTATCGGTGTCTATGATCTGTGATTTATTCTATTTACCCTAGAAGCTAATAACAATATGTTGTTTTGGACGTTTCGAGTTGACATGTTTCGTCGATTCGGCATGGTCAAAACGGCGGTTCGTTACAAGTGGTATCAGAGCTTTGGTTTATCAAAGCTTTTGTTTATGGGGTAAAAGCTCATTAGAGATAGGGTAGTGATACTCTAGAATGAGTGGAATTGGTTGCAGAATCCTTCTTTAGAGAGAGCTTATTTTAAAGTATAAATGGCTTTAAATGTTTAAAACAAATATTTTTGAATACAGAATTTTGTTTAATATTTGAATCCTTTGAAATTCCATTCCATTTGAATCCGTCTTCCTTCGTAAATCATCTTTGATTAGGTTCTTTCGTTCGTTCAGTTTTTAACTCGAATTCTATAACTTATACTTGTCCCTAACAAGGTGAGAAATAGAAAAAGGGTTTTCTAGCGAGTCTATCCCTATTAAAATATTGGTTTAAAATTTGTATTTTTAATGGGTATTATAATATAAGATTTTCTTGATATAATATTGAAATTTATATATATATATATATATATATATATTCGTTCTGGTAATAATAATATTTTGAAAATATTTGATGTTAATATGTTATAAATTTTATATAAGATTTAAAGATGTAGATTTTGTAAGAAAATAATTTTATCTTGTTTGAAATCTATAATGGTATTGTTTATAAATGTATATATGTGTACATATAGGAATTTATAAATGGGCTTATAAAAGTTTTAATTTGTGTGGTATATATATGTTAAACTTATGGAACTTTGACAAGTTTTATAAGTTTGAATATTGGTAACAAAGGTTTTGAAAATATTTAGTATTGTATAAAATAATATTGTTATATATTTGATTGAAAAATAATATTGTTTGTATATTTATTTTGGATTATGGTCGAATTTTAATAAATAAATGAGTGGGGGAGAGATATAATACTTCCTTACTTAAAATTTTAGTGATTTGAAATATATTATTTTAATATATGAATAGAAAATTTGGTATATATTCTGTTTTAAATATAGAAAGATGTTTTAAGTACTTGTTTGACGTTAAAGTTGGCATATCGAATACCTAGTGATTTGAGTATACGTCTGATCAACGTATATGTTAAATCCTACATGTATTAGATAGATATAGAGTCACACTCTAGTCGCTTGAAAATGATTCTAATGATGACTGCAGCATCATCGGTATCTATTTTTAGGTTTTCAAAGTGCGATAGATATATATCGCCAATCGAGACGTCGAGTGAATACTTAAAACTATTTTGAAATGTTTGAATATATTTTAAGCTTTGATTTATATATATATAGTTCAAAATATATGTATATGTATAAAAATTGATATGAAACATTTGTTAAAATATATTATTTAATTACTATTTCCCTGCCTCGTTCCTTTTCGGGGACGAAAAGTTTTAAGTGCGGGAGAATGTAAAAACCTGCTATTTTTAACGATTTAAATTCCGATTTAGATCGAGTTTTATTTTGAAAATATTTTATAATTTCTCGTAACTAGAATTTGATATTTGAAATACGTACAGTGAGATGTAGCAGTAGTGAAAATTTCATCGAAAAATTTGAATATTTTTCGATCGTGCACTTTTCAGTGCAAAGTTGCGAATATCAGTTCAAATATTAACAATTTTAAAACATCTCTGAAATCAGTTCGGAAAAACTTGAAAAATATTCTATTCGTTGTCAGTAATCCAACGGCGAAATTCGTTTCGCGAAAAACGGACGTTTTGACATCGGTTTTCTATCCGCATTTTTACGTTTAAGGGGTCCGTAACGCGTTTTTGAACAGAGCATCCTGGCACTGCAAATTTTATACCGTTGTGTCTGTCTCGTCGTGCTGATTTCCGTAGTGTATTCATTTGTCAGTTTCGTTGCTCGGTTCGCGCTGAAATTGTGAAAATGCTTGTACGGTTCATTTTTGAAACAAAGCCAACTGAGTTCGATGTGTCCCTTTTCCGATCTTACATATTTTTCTAGTCATTTTGGGTCTGTAAAACTTATCATTTTATTTTAGCAAGCTACCCACTAAATTTTCTTTTCTTTTCAAAGCTTAGTTTGGGCATCATTTCACCTTATATGGGTACTTTATTCTCAAGGCGTGCGTCCATTTTTACTTACTAAGCCATGCACGTCCAATTTTGTTTCCAAAAGGCATGTTTCTTTCTTTCTTTCTTTATTAATTTTTTTATTTCTTTTTTTTTGTTCCAACCATGCATCACATTTTTTTTTCCAACCCAAGCTTGTACATTACCATATGTTCTCCCTGAACATTAATGCATGCGCATGTCCACTTTTCAAAAACAAGAAAGGGCTTTTTCCATTTTCTTTGATCAAAACGTGAGACATGCATCCTTCTGTTCCAAAACCATGCATTACATGCTTCTGAATTCAAATGCTAAACAACTTTTTATTTTATTTTTCTTTAAAAAAAAGAAAAGAAAAGAAAAGGTATTTATCCATTCAGTTTTTCCCCGTATGCGTTAAAACTTGTTCTCTTCATCTAACTCACGGTTTCAAGGAAAATAAACACAGTAGTTCCTTTGTATAATCAATCTCGTTGTATGTTTCATATGCCACAACCATTCAAATTATTCAATACTCCAGCTCTACATTTTCTCGAAACTTGCGACTGGATCCTGGCCACGTTCAGCTTAAAGAGCGTGATTTTCCCTGACGTTTCGTTCAACTCCAAGGAACCGTTCACAAATAAAGATGGCCAATAGTTTTGGCTTCACCCCATCACCATATATTCCATCCCAGTTCACCATTTTCATTTTTGTTTCTCCACCTCACAATTCTGTTCTTCCCGAAACAATATACCAGCTACACCCTAATATTCTCCCATCGCCTGCTTATCTTCTTCCCAACGCATATAAACACAGCAGCTCTATTTTGTTTTTCCCATTGCCTGTATTTCCACCTCACCATTTGACCTCCATCTTCCCTCGATTCCGTCCTTCCTAAAAGAAAAAAAAAAGATTCAATGCTGGTAATGCACGCATGCAGATGTCTATAGACCGATTTTTCCTTCTTTTTGCTATCCATTTTTTTTTTTTTTTTTTTTTTTTTTTGGGCATCTTAGGTCATAAAACAAAAGGAGTTTTTTCCTGTTGCTTGAAGCCAAGTCTTGCGCGATGGGTATGAATCTGTTGCTTCCTCTTATCGGTACATATAAAAAAAACAAAAAAAACTGAAGGGAAGTTATATGCTGTCGTACTGTTTTTGGTTAGGGTTTTGGCGCTGTTTAGGATGGCGAAGCTTGGTTTGTTATTTTGATCCAGGTCGGCCAGATCCAACCTTAATTCGTGTCTTTTCGCCGTAGTCGTGTCTGGACGTCGTAGTCTCTTTCTGTGTTCATATTTTTGTCGTCTCCATTTCTGTACAACAAAAGGTGAGTTTATCTCACACCTGACTCACATTATTTCATGGATGTTAGATCAACTATTTGAACTGTTATGAAATGTATAGGACTGCTAATAGAAATTGTTTGATTAATATGTACACTTTCATATGTGACACAATATTCATATGACATGTATGTGCACTGATTATATATGACAATGATATGATTGATGATATGCGATGATTTGTTATGTTGTAGATACCCCTAGTTTAGGAAAAATCACTAAGGGTTGAAATGATACATACCCGAACGAACATCAGAATAGGGAAATCGTTATGGATTGAAATGATAGACCTGAACGATTTTTACTGAATTTGGGATCGTGGGTTGAAATGATAGACCCATAGAAATTTTATAAATTGCGGATTGAAATGATAAATATCCGTATTACTTGACCACAGGGTAGAAAACTATATACGGACACCGTTGGTCATATTTTCGAAGTTAACTGATTTGAGAAATTTAATTTTATATTAATTTAAGATTTTATATTTTTATATTTTATATTCTATATTTTAAAGTGTTTTTAAACTTAAATTTTATAAAATTTAAATTATATGTTTTAAAATGATTTTATGAGTAAATATAGATTTAAATGTTTGTTTAAGATTTTACTTATAATTTTGTCTATTTTAAACCATATAATTTATTCATATAAGTATTTTAATTTTGTTTTATTATAATGAATATTTCTTTAAATCTATTTTTATATTATTTTAAACTTGTATATGTTAAAATCTATTTCTAATTAATTTTAGAATTTTATAAACTTATATATATACATATCTATTTTCAAAATTAATTATTTTAATACATATTTTATAACTTTAATAATAAACTCAAGATGGATAAGTTAGATTTCGTGATTTTCGAAGTTTAAAGATGTAAATTTATATAACAAAAACTGAATAATGAATGAACTCATATTAAGTTATGAATTCGAATTAATACGAAATTTTAGTAGTGATGAATTTGAATTGCATAAATTGATGTTTTAAATTGAAATTTATAATTGATATCAAATTGAATTTGAATTGTTTAAATTATGATCTTTGATAAGAAATGAATGTGAATTGGATATATTGATTTATTTTAAATTTATAATCGTTATGAATTGAATTCAATTTTAAGTGATTAAACACGAATTTGAATATATATATATATATATATATATTATATGGAGAATTGATTTTTATATCGTTTGTTTTGAATTAAGAATTTGTTAAATCGATGTAAAAAAAATGGTTTTAAATCGTAATTTGTTTGAATGGAAATATAAGATTTTGATTCAAAATGTAGAAGTAACAATTTTGAACTATATGACTTGAATTATAAGTATGATATGTTATGTTTAAAATTTAAATGTAAGTTTTTGACTTGAATTATACATTTTGAATTCGAACCAAAATGTTAAATTCATGTGAATCGATTTGAAATGTTTTCTTATAAGGGAAGAATTTGAATTGTTTCGAACTTGAATTCTTGGGAATATAAAAAAATATTATCGAAGTTATATGTTATAGTATTATTTTATAGTATATTTGAGATCTTTACGACAATTTGTCTAAACCGATTTGATTTGAGCGATTCTCGTAAGAAGTTTTAAAAATTGAATATAATCGAAGTTAGATATTTAATTTTGATCTCGAAATTCGAATATGAGATCTCGTATTATCAATTTTATAAATTGATTTATAAAATAATGACCACGGTGTGAAAAATGTAAACGATTGGTTGTTAAAGAGACCGGGATCGGCTATTGTCATACTCTTTGCCAATACCGAAAACCACTTTAACAACTGTGTACGCGGTGGAGTTCCAGAATGATGGGAATGATTTGGCGAACGACTCCACTTTACTTTATTTCATATTAATTATGAGACCCTGACTACCTTGAGTCAGCTTGATGTGGCTAAAACAGGAGCTATGCACGGACCAAGTGAGGTCATACCTCTTATCGAGCACACTTCTTCGATATTATTCTATTACTGTTGAGATTCAATTTGGGCCCTTTTGATTATGGGAGTGTGTATCGAGGTGGGCGGTAGTAGCTACTATGCGTTACCACCAGTCCGGCTCTGCAAATGGTGAATCCACCCTGGCATTCCTTGCGTGCCTTGTCACATGCCTTATACGAGCCCACTACGACTTTGTTTTGTACCGTTTTATATGGAGTGCCCTATGATCAACCTCCAGTTTACGGAGGAATTATGGTACTGTATATATTATGGGAATATATAAACGGTGTAAGGGTAATCATGGTAATCCCGCTTACGCTATTTTGATATTTTTACTTTACTGATAGACACTATTGTATATAGCGTATTATACTATATAGTATTAGTTTGACGGATCCTTAGAGGATGGTGATCCCAAACATCCTTTAAGTTACTGATTGCATTTCATCGAACATTTCATTTGAGTTGATTTACTTCTATGAGAATGTTAGTCCTGATCCGAGTTGTTTTGTTTTGCATTATTGCTCGGGTCAGATCGAGTATCACAGCTTTTGAGATTCACTTTCGGAGTTGGAGTTTATATTGGATTTGCTCACATGTATCTACCTGTTCAGTTGATCCAGTTCCATCTATTCTTGTCATTTCAGTTTATATACTTATCTTTTTATTTATGTATCTTAAATTTATGGTATTAGACTTCCGCTGTATTATCTTTGTAAACTCTGCTGTAAATTTTATTTAGTAGCTTCATGAAATACTATTGTTTTATTTATTTCCGCTGCGAAATGTTATACTGCTCTGTATCGGTGTCTGTGATCTGTGATTCTGTGATTTATTCTATTTACCCTAGAAGCTAATAACAATCTGTTGTTTTGGACGTTTCGAGTTGACATGTTTCGTCGATTCGGCACGGTCAAAACGACGGTTCTTTACAAGTGGTATTAGAGCTTTGGTTTATCAAAGCTTTTGTTTATGGGGTAAAAGCTCATTAGAGATAGCTAGTGATACTCTAGAATGAGTGGAATTGGTTGCAAAATCCTTCTTTAGAGAGAGCCTATTTTAAAGTATAAATGGCTTTAAATGTTTAAAACAAATATTTTTGAATACAAAATTTTGTTTAATATTTGAATCCTTTGAAATTCCATTCCATTTGAATCCGTCTTCCTTCATAAATCATCTTTGATTAGGTTCTTTCGTTCGTTCAGTTTTTAACTCGAATTCTATAACTTATACTTGTCCCTAACAAGGTGAGAAATAGAAAAAGGGTTTTCTAGCAAGTCTATCCCTATCAAAATATTGGTTTAAAATTTGTATTTTTAAAGGGTATTATAATATAAGATTTTCTTGATATAATATTGAAATTTTGATATATATATATATATATATATATTCGTTCTGGTAATAATAATATTTTGAAAATATTTGATGTTAATATGTTATAAATTTTATATAAGATTTAAAGATGTAGATTTTGTAAGAAAATAATTTTATCTTGTTTGAAATCTATAATGGTATTGTTTGTAAATGTATATATGTGTACATATAGGAATTTATAAATGGGCTTATAAAAGTTTTAATTTGTGTGGTATATATATGTTAAACTTATGGAACTTTGACAAGTTTTATAAGTTTGAATATTGGTAACAAAGGTTTGAAAATATTTAGTATTGTATAAAATAATATTGTTATATATTTGATTGAATAATAATATTGTTTGTATATTTATTTTGGATTATGGTCGAATTTTAATAAATAAATGAGTGGGGGAGAGATATAATACTTCCTTACTTAAAATTTTAGTGATTTGAAATATATTATTTTAATATATGAATAGAAAATTTGGTATATATTCTGTTTTAAATATAGAAAGATGTTTTAAGTACTTGTTTGACGTTAAAGTTGGCCTATCGAATACCTAGTGATTTGGGTATACGTCTGATCAACGTATATGTTAAATCCTACATGTATTAGATAGATATAGAGTCACACTCTAGTCGCTTGAAAATGATTCTAATGATGACTGCAGCATCATCGGTATCTATTTTTAGGTTTTGAAAGTGCGATAGATATATATCGCCAATCGAGACGTCGAGTGAATACTTAAAACTATTTTGAAATGTTTGAATATATTTTAAGCTTTGATTTATATATATAGTTCAAAATATATGTATATGTATAAAAATTGATATGAAACATTTGTTAAAATATATTATTTAATTACTATTTCTTTGCCTCGTTCCTTTTCGGGGACGAAAAGTTTTAAGTGTGGGAGAATGTAATAACCTGCTATTTTTAACGATTTAAATTCCGATTTAGATCGAGTTTTATTTTGAAAATATTTTATAATTTCTCGTAACGAGAATTTGATATTTGAAATACGTACAGTGAGATATAGCAGTAGTGAAAATTTCATCGAAAAATTTGAATATTTTTCGATCGTGCTATTTTCAGTGCAAAGCTGCGAATATCAGTTCAAATTTTAACAATTTTAAAATCTCTCTGAAATCAGTTCGGACAAACTTGAAAAATATTCTATTCGTTGTCAGTAATCCAACGGCGAAATTCGTTTCGCGAAAAACGGACGTTTTGACATCGGTTTTCCATCTGCATTTTTACGTTTAAGGGGTCCGTAACGCGTTTTTGAACAGAGCATCCTGGCACTGCAAATTTTATACCGTTGTGTCTATCTCTTCGCGCTGATTTCCGTAGTGTATTCATTTGTCAGTTTCGGTGCTCGGTTCGCGCTGAAATTGTGAAAATGCTTGTACGGTTCATTTTTGAAACAAAGCCAACTGAGTTCGATGTGTCCCTTTTCCGATCTTACATATTTTTCTAGTCATTTTGGGTCTGTAAAACTTATCATTTTATTTTAGCAAGCTACACACTAAATTTTCTTTTCTTTTCAAAGCTTAGTTTGGGCATCATTTCACCTTATATGGGTACTTTATTCTCAAGGCATGCGTCCATTTTTACTTACTAAGCCATGCACGTCCAATTTTGTTTCCAAAAGGCATGTTTCTTTCTTTCTTTCTTTATTATTTTTTTTATTTCTTTTTTTTTTTTGGTCCAACCATGCATCACATTTTTTTTTTCAACCCAAGCCTGTACATTACCATATGTTCTCCCTGAACATTAATGCATGCGCATGTCCACTTTTCAACAACAAGAAAGGGCTTTTTCCATTTTCTTTGATCAGAACGTGAGACATGCATCCTTCTGTTCCAAAACCATGCGTTACATGCTTCTGAATTCAAATGCTAAACAACTTTTTATTTTATTTTTCTTAAAAAAAGAAAAAAAGAAAAGGTATTTATCCATTCAGTTTTTCCCCGTATGCGTTAAAACTTGTTCTCTTCATCTAACTCACGGTTTCAAGGAAAATAAACACAGCAGTTCCTTTGTATAATCAATCTCGTTGTATGTTTCATATGCCATAACCATTCAAATTTTTCAATACTCCAGCTCTACATTTTCTCGAAACTTGCGACTGGATCCTGGCCACGTTCAGCTTAAAGAGCGTGATTTTCCCTGACGTTTCGTTCAACTCCAAGGAATAGTTCACAAATAAAGATGGACAATAATTTTGGTTTCGCCCCATCACCATATATTCCATCCAAGTTCGTTATTTTCATTTTTGTTTCTCCACCTCACAATTCTGTCCTTCCCGAAACAATATACCAGCTACACCCTAATATTCTCCCATTGCCTGCTTATCTTCTTCCCAACGCATATAAACACAGCAGCTCTATTTTGTTTTTCCCATTGCCTGTATTTCCACCTCACCATTTGACCTCCATCTTCCCTCGATTCCGTCCTTCCTAAAAGAAAAAAAAAAGATTCAATGCTGGAAATGCACGCATGCAGATGTCTATAGACCGATTTTTCCTTCTTTTTGCTATCCATTTTGATTCTTTTTTTTTTTGGGCATCTTAGGTCATAAAACAAAAGGAGTTTGTTCCTGTTGCTTGAAGCCAAGTCTTGCGCGATGGGTATGAATCTGTTGCTTCCTCTTATCAGTACATATAAAAAAAACAAAAAAAACTGAAGGGAAGTTATATGCTGTCGTACTGTTTTTGGTTAGGGTTTTGGCGCTGTTTAGGAAGGCGAAGCTTGGTTTGTTATTTTGATCCAGGTCGGCCAGATCCAACCTTGATTCGTGTCTTTTCTCCGTAGTCGTGTCTGGACGTCGTAGTCTCTTTCTGTGTTCATCTTTTTGTCGTCTTCATTTCTGTACAACAAAAGGTGAGTTTATCTCACACCTGACTCACATTATTTCATGGATGTTAGATCAACTATTTGAACTGTTATGAAATGTATAGGACTGCTAATAGAAATTGTTTGATTAATATGTACACTTTCATATGTGACACAATATTCATATGACATGTATGTGCACTGATTATATATGACTATGATATGCGATGATTTGTTATGTTGTAGATACCCCTAGTTTAGGAAAAATCACTAAGGGTTGAAATGATACATACCCGAACGAACATCAGAATAGGGAAATCGTTATGGATTGAAATGATAGACCTGAACGATTTTTACTGAATTTGGGATCGTGGGTTGAAATGATAGACCCATAGAAAATTTATAAATCGCGGATTGAAATGATAAATATCCGTATTACTTGACCACAGGGTAGAAAACTATATACGGACACCGTTGGTCATATTTTCGAAGTTAACTGGTTTGAGAAATTTAATTTTATATTAATTTAAGATTTTATATTTTTATATTTTATATTCTATATTTTAAAGTGTTTTTAAACTTAAATTTTATAAAATTTAAATTATATGTTTTAAAATGATTTTATGAGTAAATATAGATTTAAATGTTTGTTTAAGATTTTACTTATAATTTTATCTATTTTAAACCATATAATTTATTCATATAAGTATTTTAATTTTGTTTTATTATAATGAATATTTCTTTAAATCTTTTTTTATATTATTTTAAACTTGTATATGTTATAATCTATTTCTAATTAAATTTAGAATTTTATAAACTTATATATATACATATCTATTTTCAAAATTAATTTTTTTAATACATATTTTATAACTTTAATAATAAACTCAAGATGGATAAGTTAGATTTCGTGATTTTCCAAGTTTAAAGATGTAAATTTATATAACAAAAACTGAATAATGAATGAACTCATATTAAGTTATGAATTCGAATTAATACGAAATTTTAGTAGTGATGAATTTGAATTGCATAAATTGATGTTTTAAATTGAAATTTATAATTGATATCAAATTGAATTTGAATTGTTTAAATTATGATCTTTGATAAGAAATGAATGTGAATTGGATATATTGATTTATTTTAAATTTATAATCGTTATGAATTGAATTCAATTTTAAGTGATTAAACAGGAATTTGAATATATATATATATATATATTTTATATGTAGAATTGATTTTTATATCGTTTGTTTTGAATTAAGAATTTGTTAAATCGATGTAAAAAAAAATGGTTTTAAATCGTAATTTGTTTGAATGGAAATATAAGATTTTGTTTCAAAATGTAGAAGTAACAATTTTGAACTATATGACTTGAATTATAAGTACGATATGTTATGTTTAAAATTTAAATGTAAGTTTTTGACTTGAATTATACATTTTGAATTCGAACCAAAATGTTAAATTCATGTGAATCGATTTGAAATGTTTTCTTATAAGGGAAGAATTTGAATTATCTGAATTGTTTCGAACTTGAATTCTTGGGAATATAAAAAAATATTATCGAAGTTATATGTTATAGTATTATTTTATAGTATATTTGAGATCTTTACGACAATTTGTCTAAACCGATTTGATTTGAGCGATTCTCGTAAGAAGTTTTAAAAATTGAATATAATCGAAGTTAGATATTTAATTTTGATCTCGAAATTCGAATATGAGATCTCGTATTATCAATTTTATAAATTGATTTATAAAATAATGACCACGGTGTGAAAAATGTAAACGATTGGTTGTTAAAGAGACCGGGATCGGCTATTGTCATACTCTCTGCCAATACCGAAAACCTCTTTAACAACTGTGTACGCGGTGGAGTTCCAGAATGAAGGGGATGATTTGGTGAACGACTCCACTTTATTTTATTTCATATTAATTACGAGACCCTGACTACCTTGAGTCAGCTTGATGTGGCTAAAACAGGAGCTATGCACGGACCAAGCGAGGTCATACCTCTTATCGAGTACACTTCTTCGATATTATTCTATTACTGTTGAGATTCGATTTGGGCCCTTTTGATTATGGGAGTGTGTATCGAGGTGGGCGGTAGTAGCTACTATGCGTTACCACCAGTCCGGCTCTGCAAATGGTGAATCCACCCTGGCATTCCTTGCGTGCCTTGTCACATGCCTTATACGAGCCCACTACGATTTTGTTTTGTACCGTTTTATATGGAGTGCCCTCTGATCAACCTCCAGTTTACGAAGGAATTACGGTACTGTATATATTATGGGAATATATAAACAGCGTAAGGGTAATCATGGTAATCCCGCTTACGCTATTTTGATACTTTACTTTATTGATAGACACTATTGTATATAGCGTATTATACTATATAGTATTAGTTTGACGGATCCTTAGAGGATGGTGATCCCAAACATCCTCTAAGTTACTGATTGCATTTCATCGAACATTTCATTTGAGTTGATTTACTTCTATGAGAATGTTAGTCCTGATCCGAGTTGTTTTGTTTTGCATTATTGCTCGGGTCAGATCGAGTATCACAGCTTTTGAGATTCACTTTCGGAGTTGGAGTTTATATTGGATTTTCTCACATGTTTCTACCTGTTCAGTTGATCCAGTTCCAGCTATTCTTGTCATTTCAGTTTATATACTTATATTTTTATTTATGTATCTTAAATTTATGGTATTAAACTTCCGATGTATTATCTTTGTAAACTCTGCTGTAAATTTTATTTAGTAGCTTCATGAAATACTATTGTATTATTTATTTCCGCTGCGAGATGTTATACTGCTCTGTATCGGTGTCTGTGATCTGTGATTCTGTGATTTATTCTATTTACCCTAGAAGCTAATAACAATCTATTGTTTTGGACGTTTCGAGTTGACATGTTTCGTCGATTCGGCACGGTCAAAACAGCGGTTCGTTACAAAACATCCCCCTCCTCAATTAGTCCGAGTAGGGTAAAACTATTGAAAATTTCAAGGGGGAAGTGCAAGGGATAGTGCACCACCACTTTCAGCAACTAATCCGATGACTTACACGGTCGTGAGTGCAAAGAACATGAGCAAACTGTAATCGCGTGCGGAGGTCGACAAGAACCACAACTAAAATGAAAGCACCTCTTCCTAGAAGCAAGATGACCAAGTGTTGGCCGTTCACCCAAATCTGGCAAATAATAAGATATCGTTTTCGGAATAAAATGAATAGGAGGCAAAAAATCACCATCAACAGCAGCATAGGGAGAAAAGGTGGCACGGCAAGGCGGAGAAATTACAACACAGTTGAAACGGGGTACCACACAAAGTCGCTCAACACGAGCTTGTAAGCATTGACGACGAAAATGGTCGTCGCACCCAAAGATTCTCTAAACCTGAGAATTATGGTTTCACATATGGAAAATTTGAGTGCGGATTGTAGAAAATAACACAGAGATTTATAGTGGCTCAGCCCATGAAGAACCTATGTCCACTTTAAAGGTTTGTGTCGATTTGTTCACAAATGAGAGTTCAAGCATTGAACATCATCTTGGAACTCGTTTACAAATTGTCCTAAGTATTCGAGAGTCAAAATTTTCATATGCTAAGTCTTAGGAAAATTGTAGTCTTTTACTTCCTCAAGAGCTATGCCACCATTAATTGGTTAGATGGGATTAGGTGAGAGTTGTGGACCACACAGCATAATTTCTCATCCTAGAGGCACATCAGCAGGAATTTCGCATCCCTCCCCCGCTCGTGGAAGAATTTCGCATCCCCTGAAGAGATGCGGAAATTCACATCCTAGGGGATGCATTTTAATGCGATGGCACCCAGTTTCGTATCGCATCGCATCCGGTGGATGCGATATATCGCTCCAGGAGGGATGCGATTATATTGCATCCGTAGGGATGCGATATTTCGCATCCCGAGGGATGCAATTATATGGCATTCTGAGGGATGCAGCATACTGCATCCGAGGGATGCGATATTTCACACCGTGAGGGATGCGATATTACTCTTGTGGAAGTGTGATGTGAGGTGATGCGAGGTGAGGGAAAACACGGAATTCGAGATGCGAGGCTATAGGGATTCAGACTCCTTGGGTTCGAATCCAGGGGTGCGATTTTCGTATTTTGAGGTGTTGTGAGGCCAACACTCGCATGAATCCTTTCTAGTCTGAATCTTTAGTGATCTGGCGACACTTCGGGATTTGGTGCCACACGAGGAGCTGAGTTGAGAGGGACTGGTATGCTTTTGGGAACCAGACCAAAAGGCTGATTAATACTTTCCTCCCAAAGTAAGTCTTATCTTGACATGATGTGCTTTGAGTTGGAATTAATGTATTTGAAAGCGGAAAATATTTCCAAGCTGTTTTGTTTACTTAGCCGTGATCATTCTGTTGAGCATGTCGAGAATTTTGATTCATTGGAAGCCCCTTTGAACATTTAATTTCTGTTTACTCATGAAACTAAACGTTAGTTGTTGACTCTCGTTTACATCGTAATGTAAACGAGTCGTTATCGACATAGTATTGCGTGTACGCTCACACATCTTCATGTGATTTCGTGAGGTGCGATCGAAGTTTGAGAATAAAATATGATCAGTTAATGTGGTATTGTTCTACGACTATGCGAGTTGGATTTCGAAAGATGATATTGGATCATGGATTCATTCGCTTATCGTACGTTCCCAAATCGTTTAGACTTACGAGCGTACCATTGGTTAACGAATCAGATTGGTGTCAATTATCGTAACGTTGAAAACACGTGTGCGTGGTTGTAGTTGGAATCGCTAGTCAAAAATTTCTTAAGATTTGGAAATTTCATCCTCATTCATCACCATTTTTGTATACGTATATACACACACACACACACACACACACACACATATATATATATATATATATAAATGGCGACCTCACCCATCCCCCTAGAAACCCTAGCCGCCAGGAATGAAGAAGATGACGGTGGCAGGAGGCTAGGCGCAGAGGAAAACAGTCTTTTGTTGAAGTTCTCAGACATTCTCCACGCGTTGCTCGACAGCCAACCCAAAACCCAAAAAACTGGGCTGACGCGTTTGATTCACAAATGAAAATCTCTAGTGAGTTGCAGTACTTTGAACCGCTACAGAATGGTGATTCCAAATACCAACTCATCGATGATCTAGACTATGACGAATCGAACAAGATCTGGGAAAACTCAATCTACGTATATATGGCAGGTAAAAGGCCCTATTTTGTATACTTTAATGCGTACATCAAAAAGTCGTGGCGACCAAAAGGGGCGTGGGATGTTTACCCGAGAGAAAATGGTTTCTTTCTAATCAAGTTTCAATTGAAAGAGGATTATGAAAGGGTTCTCAAGGGTGGTCCTTGGTTTATGGATAGCAAGATTATTTTTATAAGAAAATGGGTAGCTGATTTTAACTTTGAAAAAGATATGCTCACATCCTACCCAATCTGGGCAAAGCTCCCAAACCTAAACCTAGCTCTATGGAATGCTAGATGTATTAGCAAGCTTGCCAGTCTCATCGGGAAGCCTTTGGAAATAGACGAGAACACTAAACTGGTTAAAAAATCAACTATGCAAAAGTGCTGATAAAAATTACAGCGGAGTCGGAGTTGCCAAAAACTATAACAGCCTACGATAAACATGGTAACATATACAAGCAATCAGTAGAATACGAGTTTGTCCCACCCAGATGCACTACTTGCAAATGTTTTGGGCATTCAGTTACATATTGTTCAGTAGACAAAATGTGGGTTAGAAAGACCCCTGAAGCTAACACAGCCAAAAAGCAGGCTTCGCCAAAAGGTGCTATACAAAATGAAGCCAGCACGTCATCAGTATCTACAAATTCGCATACTCCCCCTAATGAGACGGTAACTGCAACAACAGCAACATCTCGTACAGATCCAGGTCGAATTTAGGTACAGCCTCAGGTAGAGGTGGATAGTTCAAGTCCAGCTCATCAACATGGGGAGCCCAGCCATGCGGTGGTGGAGGATAAGGAACCAGAGTCTCTGGATGATATTCAGGGGCTGGAAATTCACCTGGATGATTCTGAAGAGGAAAACAATGAGGAACCAGACATTAGTGGACTCACTGAAGCTAACAACAACTACAATGCACAATTTAAACAAAAGGATAAGAAAGTTGCTACTGCCAATAGCCTGGTTGGTACTGCTCCAGTCACAAGGAGCAAAGCCAACAAACCATAATGTCGATCCTATGTTGGAATGTTAGGGGTCTAAACAATGACACTCGTCAATTAGACCTCTACAACTTTAGGGAAAAGTATAAGCCCTCTATAATTGCAGTTTTAGAAAATAAATTCACTCAAGAAAGCTTGGAATTTTTCAAAAACCGCATGGGTACTCAATGGCATACAACAGACAATCTTAATACGTCTCTAAAAGGGCGTATAGTTATCTTTTGGGATGTCATGTGTTGGAAGTGTGTATGTGAGAAATATGATAACCAACAAATCACTATTAGGGCAGCTAATACTGGTGGACTTGATGTTTACATCTCGTTTGTCTATGCAAGCAATGGGGCAACCGAACGAGTCCAGTTATGGAACACCATAAAAGAAACAACCAAAACAATGAATTCACCATGGCTGGTTTTAGGAGACTTCAATGCAGTTTTACGTACAAATGAAAAAAAAGGCGGACTTACCCTTAAGCTATCCCAAGTTTCTGAATTCAATAAGTGCGTATTAGCAAGTGGATTATCTGAAATCCCCCATTCAGGTCTGTAGTTTACATGGAGAAGCGGTGAGGCCAAGAAAATATCATCAAGACTTGATCGAGCACTCGCAAATGCAAACTTGCTAAACCAGATCAACGGGCTCAATGCTACTGTCTTAACCTCATCCACTAGTGACCATTCTCCACTGCTAATTAGATTCCATGACGCTATAACCACTAAAGGAAAACCATTCAGGTATGCTAACCACTGGCATCTCATACAGGGATACCACGAAGTAACCAATTTCAATGAATATCATGCCCCAGATGGGAACAGTATGTTCAAACTTGTTATGACCATCAAACATTTCAAGCTAAAACTGAAAGAATGGAATAAAACAAGGCCTAAAGAGGGGGATGCCATTCAGGGGCTGCAACAACAACTTGAACATGTTCAAAACCTTCTAGACGCTGACCCACTCAATGAAGGTCTTAATAGTGACTTTTATGAAGTTCAAAGGCAACTCAAGGATGCCCTATCACAAAAATCACTGGAAATTAAGCAAAAAGCCAAAGAAAAATGGCTGACGAAGGGAGATGAATGCAACAAATTTTTTTATACCAAAATGTCACAAAGGAAACATTATAACAACCTTTTTAATTGTTTGAATGAACAGGGGGATGCTACAAATTATATCAAGCAACTTGAGGACAAAGCTATTGCCTTTTACACTGACCTTTTCAATGGGGCCTATGATGAAGACTTACCCAGAACTGAATGTAGAAGGAAAATCTCTGCTGAGGGGAGGAGGCTGCTGAGTGCTGACATCAGCAAGAGGGAAGTGAAGACTGCTTTGGTCTCCATTCACAACGACTCCAGCCCCGGCCCTGACGGAATGGGGGCAGCCTTCCTCAAACTGCACTGGAAAAACCTGAAAAATCTCATGTTAGATGGTTACCAAGAAGCCTTAAACTCAGGTGAATTCATTAGAGAAATAAACCATACTTTTATTTCACTAATTCCAAAAGTGCAGAATCCTTCAAGAATTGAAGACTATAGACCAATAGCATGTTGCAATGTGGTGTACAAAGTGCTTAGCAAAATCATTTGCAATAGATTAAATCTAGTGCTACCAGAGCTTGTCTCTCAATGTCAAAACGCTTTCATTAAAGGAAGTTTCATCTCAGAAAATTCCTTAATGGCTCATGAACTTGTCAGAGAATTCAACAAGAAAGGGGCTGATAAAATGTGCCTGAAAATTGACCTTCATAAAGCCTATGACAGGGTTAATAGAGGGTTCATTATTCACATGCTTAACTCAATGGGTCTTCCAGACAATCTGCTAAAATTAATAGGATTCTGTCTTGACTCCCCAACCTACTCTATCCTAATCAATGGTGTCCCCAAAGGGTATATAACCAGCACTAGAGGGATTAGACAAGGGGACCCACTCTCCTCATACTTGTTTGCAGTGGCAATGGAGTGGTTCACGTTGCAAATGGAGCTGGCCACTAAACAAAACTTGATTGCTCCAATTTATAACCATCAGCCTTTGGTAACGCAATTGATCTATGCTGATGATCTACTGGTAGCCTTTAAAGCATCCATCCCAGCCATCTCTCAGTTAAAACTCATCTTTCACAACATGGAAAAATGGGTGGGACTTAAAGTGAATGAACTCAAAACTAAATGCTACTTCAACAAATTTTGCAGAAGCAAAGGTATGCTGCTTGAAGCAATTGGAGTTCCAGAAGGTAACCTCCCTGTAAAGTACCTGGGAGTGCCTCTGTCTAATAATATCATTACTGATGCAGAATGTGGTAAACTGGTAAATAGTATTCGTGACAGACTTCTGGGATGGAGATCAAAATTATTATCTTTTGCTGGTAGGGTGGAACTGGTACACACAGTGATCACCTCTAAAGTCAGATTCTGGCTTCAAACGTTTCAAATTCCAGATTGTTCCATTGCTAAAATTAATACAATATGTGCAGACTTCATCTGGAAGGGGGGACTGCATAAAATTAGCTACAAGCTTTTGTGTAGGCCCAAGAAAGAAGGGGGAGTGGGCCTGAAAAATTTATTTGAGCTGAAGAAAGCCTATGGGTTGAAATTGGCCTGGAATTTAATCTCATCTAAGAACATGTGGGCTGAATGGATGAGGGCCAGATACAACAAAAATAATTTTTGGACATCACCCATAGACAACAACTCATCCATCATCTGGAAAACTTGTCTCAAATTCAGAAATGGTCTAAAATGTAGGATCCGGAGAGAAATCGCAAATGGCAACACCACTGACCTATGGAGGGACCCATGGCTAAATGGTCAAAGTCTTATTGATAGGCAAGGATGGGATAGTTACTCAGCTAATGGTGCCCCAACTGCTAAAGTAAGCACTATTATCTCTGATAACATGTGGGACTGCCATAACAACTTGGTGGCACGTAATCTAGCAAACGAACTGGCTGAGATAACAATATATCAAGACAAAGAACAAGATGAATGGAAGTGGGCAGACGGCAAATTCATAATTAAAAGAGTGTGGGAGAGTCTCAGACATGAACATGAATAGGTTCCCTGGTTCAAAGTGGTTTGGACTAGGTCCTGTCCACCAAAATTCGCTCAAGTCCTATACAAAGCTATACTCAACAGACTGCCTACTAAAGAGCGACTACATAGCTGGGGAATCATAGAAGACGACACATGTTTACTATGTAAGAGAGAAAGGGAGACCCTTCACCACGTTTTTTTTAGTGCAATTACATTAGAAGACTGTGGGCCATCCAAAAACTGAAGTGCTTTAACACAGACCAAATCGGAAGCTTAGAGGAAGAAATTGAATACCTGAACGATGGGAGTAACATGTCGAAGCTGATGATAGAGATTGGCAAGGTTGGCCTCGCATCCACAGTGTGGCAGACATGGCGAGAACGCAATACCCGTGCTTTCAAGAAGAAGGAGAAAGATGTGTTAGCTAACACCGCTTTGATTAACAGAGAAATTGCAATAGCTATCGAAAGAATCAAACCAAAGTACTTTACCAGTGCAACGGAACGAGAATTACTGTTATTGGAGAGGTGGAACTAGAGGGGAGTGAACGGAGGAAGGAGACGAGAGAACCTGCGGCCGCCATGATGATTCCGTCGTAACCCTAATTTGAACAATGAGCCGCTTTTTAAAACTTTTTCAGAGAATGAGGAATGAACGAAAAGTGCTCTGTTGTTTGTATTATGTTTGTACCTGAGTGGATCAGGCTTTGTAACATTTGGGCCGGGCTTGGCTTTATAAGCTGAAATAAAATTTACCCAATTTCAAAAAAAAAATAAAAATATATACACACACATGTTGATATATGTATGTATGAATAATTATAAATCATAGGATATACATATATATACACACATATATGTATTATTATTTTAAAAGGGCATCGCATCCCAGAAGGGAGTGCAAAATTTCACATCCCAGTTGGTTTGTACCTAATAAAAAGGGACATTGAACTTATCCTTTCTTCTCTAGTATATATATACATCGTTCATTTCTTTCCTCCATTCCTACTACAAAAATAAATCATTCCTTCCCATTCCACTAATCACTTTCTTTCCTGCATACTAAGTAAAACATAAGCCATCCTTTCTAAAAGCTCCTCGTCCATTGTTCTTTTGTTTATCGAGTTGTCAACACAAAGATAGAAAGGGGTCTAATTGTTGGTGATCGCCAGGTGGTGCTACAATGACTTTTGGCATGTGCAGTTAAGAGAGGTGGTGTCCATTCTTTGGAGCTGCTGTTCAGTTTTAACCAGTGCGAGAAGAAGTTATGGTGGGGGGAAAGTGTGATGGAGGCGCATCCCGAGTGGGAGGCAGCAGTAGTGGTCCGAGGCGGTCCGATGGTCAGAGGTGGTGACAGTTCATCGTGGACAACTTCAGTCTTGGAGGGTGAGTGGATGAGTCGGCAACGATGGTGTGGTGATTTTTCGATGCGTTGTGATGCATGGAAAAGCCGGTCTCTATTGTGTGCAAAAAATGGGAAGGAGATCATAAGCATTGAAGTGGTGGTGGTGGCGTTTGTTTGGAAGTGGCATACTGATGGTGTGTTCAGTAGCAAGAAATATAAGGAAGAAAGCAAGGTTGGCAGATGGAAGAAATGTGGAGGGCGTGGGAAATCCAGGCACGTTGGGCTTTGGATCTTTCGGAAATTTAAAAAAGGAAATGAAGTGGGAAAGTGCTATTCGTAAGTAAGAGCAGCATGTGAGTTTAAAACGTGCCTACTGATTGTTATAAACATGGCTGACTATATTAATGACATGTAATTAAACGCTAAATAGCTTTAATTAAGGTTTTAATTATATTAATATAAACTGTTAACTTGTATTGTTTATAAATATTTGTATGTTAACATAATAGAGCAAAACAAACAAAGTTGGAACCGTATCGGCGAGCACATTATTATGGAATTGGTTTGGACGGAGTTGGAAGTAGCTGGAGTTTCTAATTAAATTAAGCAAATGTTTAATTTAATTGAATCGAACTGTTTTAAAATTATGAATGCAATCAAGATGAGTAAAACTCACTCAGTTGTCGCAATTATATTTTATATAAGTCGGGTTTAATTTTTGTGTGCTATGCTTGCTAATTGTTGATTGTTTGAATATATGCTGAATATTTTTATATAAACGATTTAAATTAAACGTTCATTTACTATAATCGAAACCAATCATTATTTTCAACGATTATTTCTAATCGAGATATCTTACCTTGTTGGTTACGTTTATAATAATATAAACGTATTAAATTAAAAGTTGGATGCTTTAATTATTATTATTTGTCTGTTATCAATTGAATTGATTAGTTATGTTTATTATAGCAGATAATATATTATCGTATTGAATGGATTGTGTTATTTGTGGTAACTTATTTGGATGTAGGGAAAAACAGGTTGGAGGGATCCAACTAAATTACTCAAATTTATTATTTATTTTCATATTATCGTTATATGAACTGTTTAACGAATATGATTGGATTATTGACTTGGTTATTGATGTTTGAATTCAAAATTCAACTTTTGTTTGTTATGAACCAATGGTCAGTATTGGTTGAGAAACTGGGATTAGATGACCTATAAATATATAACGTTTTATAAGAATGATTTACCATCAGGTAAATCGTTAGAAATGAAGTTATGAAATTATTTTATAACTGAAGATAGAATTTGAAATATATTATTTTAAATGATGGAAGTTTTGGAAAAGGAAATAAATATTTATATTTATTGTTTAGGTTTATATGTAATTATTAAATGATTTTATAAAGCGAATTCTTATATTAATAAGATTGATAAGCAAGTGAGCATATATTCACGTAACGTTTATAACCGAGATTAATTGTTTTTAAGAAACAGTTAAAATGATATTATATTGGAATTGACTATTATTTAATTAATAATAATCAAAGTAAATGTGATTATTTAAATTAATTATATTTTTAATTAATTTAAATGGAAAGACTAAATGAGGATTGATTGATGAGTTAACCATGTTTAGAGTCAACTGCGTTAACTGAAATTGATTATTGAATTAGTTTGTTAATTTAGTGGTGATAGTTAATGGTGAAGTAAACCATTTTTATTTAAAAACAAATGTTTATATTGGATTACTATTTATTTAATAATAATCAAGGTGGTAATCTTGGGATTTAAAATGTATAAATGGAGGTTTATGAAACTATAAAGCCTATTTATAGTAAAATGATATATTTAAGTGAATTATATTAATAATAATATAAGTTGATTTTAAGTTGAAGTTTAAATTAAATTCTTAATTTAAAATTCTATTTAATTGGATTTTATAAAATCCAAGATTTAACGAAGTTATAAAACCAAGTTTATTGAATATATTTGGAATGAGTTATTAGAAATGGCTTATGAATGGAATAAAAGTTGAAGATATGAAATTAAATAACTGGAACCTAACTAGAGATCGGTTGAGTTAAATGATCTTTTGAATATTGATCTGATGTTGGTTTCGGCCTTCGGGGTTGACATTTAGGGAATTATTTTCTTACTGATTTTTGAATAGGGACTGTGAAGGTATGAAATGGAAATGGAAATCGAAACGGAAACCCAAATTGGAATTAAAGTGGTTAGGCGAGTTAAGTTATAACGATGCAAACTAAATTCGCTATATTAATTAAGGAATGAAGTTTTATCGAGATATAATTGAAATGAGTTTTGGAATAAACTTATCAGAAGTTTATTAACGGGTTCTATTTATAATAGAATTAAGGCTTGTATATAATGTTTTAAAAGATTGTTTAAGTAAATAGAAAATGTTTTAAATAATAATTTACTTAATACTTAAATTAAGTAAATGTGGTTAAGATTGAAATAAGGTTTCCAAATAGAGAATATGGTATTATAAACTATAAATTCGAAAAGTTTATAAGCTAAATTGAAGTGTTTGTATATAATGTTTCAAAAGATTCAACGATTTTGATTAACAAATGGGATATTAATAAGGCCAAGTGACGTTGTGCAATAACCGCTGGATCCATTTTATTTTTATGATTGTTTATTTTGATAATTAAATAACCGACTATCAAAACCTGGCCTATACGATTGTTGGTACGGAAAGATCGAGGTTGGATTTATATTCGAAAACCATTCCGACTAGCAAATACGTAAACAAAGAAGATATCTGATACTGATCGAGATGGAGAAATTAAAAACCGTAAATCTTCGTGAATGGAAGAAGTATTGTTGAATTCTCTAACTGATACCTAGAGATATTTTAACAGTAATTATGTCATGATTGGAATCTATGGATTGTAAGGACTGCTTGCTAATGATCCACAAGGTGATTCCTAGGATGTGGCAAGAGGGTGCCTTCAGTTTGTCCAGTCCCAAGACAACTCGTATGGATGGATGTCTGACAAAGTATTTCTAAAGGGATCACATATGTTGATTTCTTCAAATGTATCGACTTTGGTGGCAAAGGTGGAAACTTCTTTCGCTTAACAACCGGTGTATTTTAATGGAAATTAATTAGTGATTTTCTGATAGATCTGATGATGTGGCATTCAAAGTGAATGGTGGCCAAATGTTCTAAAAGGTAATTATAACATTAAGCCTCTTCAACCAAGAAATGACATAAAATCGGGTAGGTCGCATGGCTAAGTACGTCGCTTCCAATTAGGGTGTATTGTCACCATCTACAAAAATTTCATTATTGTTCTTCTTACGTTTCTGCATCTCCCGGGAAATGCGGTGGTTGACCAACGTAAGGTGACAATATATTTGGAACATTCAAGCAAAATGAATGGTCAGTTATGTTTAGCCAGGGTTGCAAGATGTTCTTATTGAGTCCAAGTGTATTTTCTCTAGAGGTACACTATCGGAAGGTGGTCACATACCTTGCCATTGTTGGAAATCCTTTCTCCAATAAGAGCACGCGATTTTGATTGTATACTACGTATGTAGAGCATGAGATGCAAGCGTTCGGCTAGATGGTTATTTATTTGATTTAGACATTATTATAATATCAGAAAATATATGATTTCAAAATGTTTTGGGTTATTGTAAGGTAAAAACCGCATGTTTATGTGTGGATTTGGTGTTACTATTATCCTTTTCTTTCGAAAAAAATTGGCTTTAAAATCAAGTTGGATGATCCCCTTAAACTTAGTGAGTTTTCTTATGCCGGTTCACCAGACTGATCCTGGTGTTTGCAATGCACTAGTCAGACTAAGTTTTACGGCTGTGAAGTCCAAAGACGAGATGGAAGAGTTCAAACGTATGATATTATAGTTATTATTTTGTTGTGTATTATATATGAGGATTGATTACTATAACTATCCAGATGTATTAATGTACTCTGGTGATTGTAAGTTTTATTACAACTGCTCAATAAAGATTTATTAATATATTATACTTTGCTCCATTACGATGTGAGACACTGATTCTGTGCTGGTTCTTCTTTTTATTCTTCTATTCTAACTTTCTTTCTTATCTCACCATCCAATATTCTTTCTTTTAGCTTTATGGGTTTTCGATACTTAAATTTGCATAAGGGTTGTTTCAATGTCAAAATTCAAGCATCGAATTTCCTGGGACGCTACCATCAGATTTGTAAATTCGTGGTTATTTCAAAGTTAGATTCAATCAGGAAGACCACGGGTAACAGTTCTGAATCAAATTCAAGAACTGGAAAGCAGTCAGGTGAGTGGATTTAAATTATACCTTTTGGTAATGGTATATTTATCGTTTAAATTTCCCGTAATTCTTAATGTAATAAATAATTGAAATTGTGGTAATTGTGATATAATTCATTCCCTAAGTACGCTAAGAATGTTACTATTATATGAATCTATTCCCATAACTTCTTATTTTGGTTTAAGAATTACTACGATATTAAATTTGAATTTGATAGTGATTATGCGTATATTCTTAAGACTGTAATTTAATGGTAAATTGTGTATGTTTTTAAAAGAAATGGTTAGAATATGATCAAAATGTTGGGTTGAGAAAGATTACAGTAAGATGGGAAATAGTGGAAAATATATTATTATGCCTAATTGCACAAAAATTTACCATAATTTGGAATTGTGTATGAAAAACAGGAATTAATATATAATTCAGAAAAAAGCGAATTAGTTGTGGACTAAGTTAATTGGGGGCGGAAAAGGGATACATTTCCATAATTACCATTACAGTAAATTGCAAAGAACATAGTTGTAAGAAAAAGAAATGTAATATGAATTAGTGTGGAATAAGGGTTTTTACCATATTGCATATTAATCAAATATATGTATATACATCATGCAATAAAAATAAATAGCTTGCAACTATGGATCTTAATTAATGTATATTATGGAAATACATTTTATACATTTCCGCCAACCATATTAATGAAGTGTGAAATATTTCCTAGAATAGTAGAAATGTACAAGACGACAAATAAACAAAGGTTACAACAGTAAAGGTTTGCTCAAATAGCAAGGAACCTTGGGTAAACATGATGAACGGGGAATATAACCTATTAGAATTAAATATGTGAATGAGAATAAAATATAATAGGTAGACTTGTCCTGGGGACAAGTGGAATTATAACATAGGTTATAATTAATGATGAAAAGAGAACATGTTAATAATAAGGGAACTAAGTTAATAAGTAAATCCACAGCGACGATTGTGTTAAAATTATAACCTAGGTTATAATAAGAGATAAGATGAGAACTTATAAATAAACCTTAGTTAAGGGAAATAATTTAATAAGTAAACCCACAACAATGGTTTTGGTAATGGTATAATATGAAGTTATAAATAACATGAAAATTTGAAAGAAATAAGAGGTTGATTATTAGTAAACTTATAAATGGAAAAATATTAAGTTTAATGAATGTAATAATAAGTGGCTTAAAGATAGGATCCGTTCGGACAGTGTGGGGCTGATTGGGGAAAATAAGCGGCCAAATGTAAGCTAATAAATCAGTAACTTGAATAGAAACTTAATGAAGAGATAATCAAATTAATTAGTAATATGATAAGTTAAAGCAAGCGCGTGATTAAAAAGCTTATACATAATATCTAATAATGCGATGACGTGATGCACTTGGACCAGTCCGTATGTATGGAGATGAAGAACCCAACGGGATAGATCATCCTGTTGTTTAGAGACACGAGAGGAGCATGTCCAACTTATTATTCTACAGGGCTAAAGGGAAGCACTGGGCTTCTGTGGGACGTGGTAGGGTACTCTGAGACGACTCTTTGAGGAATAAATGGATGAAGTCGTTGCTCGAAGGCAGGTATGTTGCATCATATAGAGTATACCTTGATTGCAACTGTGGTGTGGCTGTCAGAAGGCTGTGGAAAATGGCATTGGGTGATTCAGCGGTTTGCCTCGCTCTTGGACGAGGTGGTCAGGGCCAAGGATAGTAATCGTCGGATACCTGTCATCGACATTCAGTGATGTGGGAAGACTAAGAGCTAAACCAACAAACCAACGATTGTTCACTATCGAGACATTGGTTGAGGGACACGCCAAATTGAAAGCTAGATTGGTTGTCAGGGGCACGTCATTAGCTATTGATGTAGTCTTTCATTAGTTGAGAGAGGGATAAGGGTTGGGGCATAACCACCACGAAAAGAGAATGACTATATGTGAGTATATGTGTTGTAGGCCTAACGAAGTTGCCCTTTAGCGATATCGAAAGCTCCCGATCGAGTTCCGTGCATTGGATGCAACCATATTACGGGACTCAGGTTGTAGTAGGCAGTACGTTCATGTGAGGATCTAGATACATGGACTGGGTGGTGTATTATAGACTCTAGGGCATTACTCTATGTTGAAACGTGATTCGATCGAGGAGCTCAGATATGAGGATCCGTACACTCATGTGGCATAGCCATGGTGGTTCTGTGCGATTTCATGGCGTAACGATGTAGATATTCGTACGTGATATAACATAGGATGGAGGTTGTGCGTACTTCCGTGGTTTGACAATGGAGACCGTACGAGGAAGGTACTATGGGGAGTACCTTGAGATGCTGGGTATAGCTACATATATATTATATTAGGTTTAATCTACTTGGGAGTAGATGGGTACGATGTGCGTGCAGTACCTAGAGTGCTATCAACCCAAATAACCTAATAATGAAGAAAATGTAACTGAACGTTACATGTAGGGTTGTTTTAGAATGCATAATTTGTCCTTTCATCAGAACTTGTGTTCTGACCCCTTCTTATAACATACTCGCATCTTAGATTTATGGCAGAGATTTGGTAGCCTTTAAACACTTCTTAGGCAATGTCATTATTTCGGTAAGGCTATACTTGATTATTATATTTTATCCATTCCGCTTTGAGATGTTTCATCGATCTTTGGTACTTTTATTATCTCTGTCTTTTCTGCAGGATACTAGACAAGATAATTTGAGATCGATAGATTAGGATTTTTGAGAAAAAAACCGGTCGATCGAAATTCGGGTTGTTACAATAAAGGCCCAGGCTCAACGCTGAAATAAAAGGGAAATGGTCTAGACTACTCGCAAAGCCTAGACTCAAAAATAAATAAACAAATAAATAGGGCATAATCATAATTGTAAAAAAAATCTATAACAAAGAAGGGGATAGAAGAAAAAGAAAATCTTATAAACAGTAAATAATTGAAAAGGAATAGACAGTATATAAATTTCAGTAACTTTACAAAAAAACATAAAAATACTGTAAACATTAAACTTAAAACTTAAAACTATTTAACTACCTAACATTTTCTACACAATTTTACAAATCTAAAAATTACATAAAAACTCACAGATCTGATGAAAAGAGCTTCCCCCGTGGTCTTTCTCTAATCTAGCAGAACCTCCGCCTCCAGAAATATTTATAGAAATAAATATTTAAAAGTATAGAACTTCTTTATCCCCATAAAAGGTTTTATTATTTGGCCCTTCCTAAATTTAAGGATAGGCTTGGGGAAGAAGAAGAAGAGAGAATGGATGTAAAGAAATGAGAGAGGCTCTGCTAGTATATTTATATGGTTTACTAGATGCCCTCGGCCGTCTAATTTTAGGGTTAGATCTGACCAGCTATGTCATTGGGCCTATAGGAAAGCGCCATGTCAGCCTTTCATTCAAAATAAACAAATAAAACAATGCCACATCAGTTAAAATAATGTTGGGATGAAATAAATCATTCGATGCAAACATGCGCTCCAAGGCACGTCATTTCTGCACCATGGGTCGACCCACTTGTACCTTGGGGCGACCCAGGGTCAACCTAACTTGGCTTGGGTCGACACAGTGTGGACACAAGTGGGTGTGGTTCACCCAGGTGACAGCTTGTTCAACACATATATTTATATTTTATTTTTTGAATTTCTGGTTAACTTCTTTAATTCATAACTAATTCATTTTAAATCCGATTTCAGCAAATCAAGTGTCTGTTTTAATCAGAAAATTACAACGGACCCAATGGCGCTAGTCCTTTTGTCTATTTCCATGGTTTATTCTGATTAATATTTAATTTATTACCCTTTTCTATTTAATTATTATTTATTAAAAATTCAAGGTCTTACATTATCCCCTTTTTAAAGGATTTCGTCCCCGAAATCTGTAATGCGAGAAGAATGATATATAAGTGTTATCGACCATTATTTACACCCAGATACTCAACCATCGACCACTGGCATCCATTGTTCTAAGATTTTCTAATTCTTTTTATGAACATATGCAAATAGTATATTGTATATGTCCCTAAACTAATGCAAAAATAAGGTGGTCCACTGATTCAGTTGACCTCCTTAATGCAATTTCATGTTCATGTCATGCATCCAATATGTATGCAAAGGAATCCTAATAATACATGTAATTTTATATGCGTGCAATAACCATTCACCAAATTGCAACATCTAAGTAATGATTCAACCATTTTTCATCCATATTTTAAAATACTAAAAATGCATACACATCCATATGCAATTAAGTAAGTATCCTAGTTTGCCAATCTCTAACTGATGCCTAGTGTATGTATATGAATCCACTGCATCCACTAGCAAACACTTGCATCCACGTGAATCAATTCAACCATAACATGTCATATTAACATGTTTTAAACCATTCTCTAACATCCATAGGCTTCTACCTAAGACTTATGATTCAAATGATATGAAAAATAGATTCAAATTCAAAGCTTAGGAAAGGATTAGAATGTACTATCAAAGAGAAACAAAAAAGAAGCTCTAATCATATCCTTTGACTCCCAATTCGCATCATTAATGTCATCTCCCCATTGAATCTTAACAAGCTTGATCTCTTTATTACTTAACTTCCTCACCTCAGATCCTAGTGTCTGTATAGGAACTCTCCGGACTGATGCCTCCCTCTCTACCTCGATCTCCTCTAGCGTACTCGGCTCTACTACTACCACGGAATCATGTAAGCACTTTCGTAAGTGCGAGACATGGAATACACAATGAACTCCAGCCAGCCTCTCCGGTAGTCTAAGCCTGTAGGCTATATGACATATCCTCTCCACTATAGGGAATCGCAGTACGAACCTTGGCGCCAACTTCCCTGCTGATCCGAACTGAACCACACTCCTCAAAGGTGACACCTTAATGGAAACCAAACCTCCTACCTCGAACTCTAGGTTTGTCCTCCGCTGATCTATATACAAATTCTGTTTATCCCGAGCCGCCCTCATCCGCCTCTGAATCAAGTCTATCTTCTCTGAGGTCTCCTAACCATCTCAGGCCCAAGTACAAGTCTATCCATGGACTCCCACCAACAAGTAGGTAATTTGCAGGGCCATCCATACAATGCCTCGAAGGGAGCCAAACATATACTCGTTTGGTATCTGTTATTATACGCAAACTCTACCAATAGAAGATGCTCCTCCTAAATCACTCTGAATTCTAGGATACACAGATGCAATAAATCCTCAAGAACCCTATTAACCCTCTCTATCTATCCATATGTCTAAGGATGATAGGCAGTGCTAAGTCATAGATGTGTCCTCAATGCCTCCTGCAATACTAAAGATGGGGTCTTTATCACTAACAATACTAAAGGGAACTCCGTGAAGTCAGAAGATCTCTCTAATATATACTGATGTCAACCAAGTTATCACTCGGTTACTCTTAACCAGGATAAAGTGAGCACTCTTAGTCAACCTATTGACTAATACCCAAATTGTGACGGCTGCCCCGCACCATCAGACATTTTCCTTGAAATGCGTTGTTCCAATGCCCGACTGGCACGGGACGATCGTCAAAAGAAAAGGGTTTAAAATGAGGAATCACCAAAGAACCTGCAGTACATCTCACAACGCATGAAATAAAATATAATAATAACATAACTTGACATAAAACAAGTGAGACAATGCATAAGCTAAAAACTAAACTATCATAGCAGTGGAATTCAAAATACATCTTAGGATCCAAACCATTATTACAACTTCAAAATATTGTCTCTAAAGCAAAATAGAAAGGTACACTACTAATGTCCAAAGCAGTGACCAACAACAACACAGGGAGAATATATGTAAATAGCACGTAGAAGCCTCTTGCTCGTCTCCGGATAGCTACTCGTGCATAGCCACCTAACCTATCTCTAGTATGTTCGTTTAGGAGCACCCAGAGTAATAAGAAGAGACATAAAACTCTGGGTCAGATAAAAGTCTGGTATCAGCGATAATAGCAAGATAAAACAATAACATGTATAAATAATCATGCCTGACTTAAACCTGCAACCAAAGAGTTAGTGCAACAAGATGTACCGTACTCTAAGGTAACACTAACATATAGCGTAAAAATAGGAGTGAGCGTGTCATAGTGATGGCAAACATCAAACATAGCAATCATTCTCACATTTCTCACTCAGTGTGTAAAGCATACGATATCCACCACTTTGATCATCAGAACTATTGGGTCTATGACGGAGTCCCACTCCGTACAACTATCACTACGACCACTTTACCCTTTGGAGCCCTGATGGAGTCCAACTCCATATAACCTCAGACCCCACTGCACTGGTCCATAGTCAATGCCCCCTCTCTCAATAATGAACCAAAGTTATAGATATCGATAACAACTTTGCACACGTCCCGTAGCAGAGCCCAACTCATGAAGTTAACTCATTGGTTTCCATCTGGATCCTGAGTAATAACTTCCCACTTGGAATTCCTTTGCATCTCGGGTTTTGGTCTTCTCTGGCTCGGTTCGGTCTCCATTTGGTTCGAGTAAGGCAACTGCTCATGGTTCGGTTCATGACATCTCACCGTTTCGGGTCGGTCGTACTCTTCGGATTGGGGTGGGGTTTCTACCGGTTCAGTTTGTGGAACTTCCTTTAGATTGGCTCGTGGATACATATAAGTAACGAGCCGGGTCGGATCGTGCACCTCTACCAGGTTGTGCTTCCTCATCATTTCGTGACTAGCGGTTCGGGTCGGGCCTCTTGGCTCGAGCGGTTGCTCGTGGCACATGAAGCACGAGCGAGTCGGAGATGGGGTTCGGGTCGTGATGCCTAGTTCACGCGTCGGGTCGGTTCAGGGTTCCTAACCTGATCCAATTTCCTACACTTCTTTTCCAACAAGCTGTTTATGACATACGACGGCGTTTTCGACCATTCAAATTTCACTATGCAACCATAGAACATGCTAAATAGCAGTAATAACATGTGTAATTAATCACAAACATCAAAACATCAATAATGTGTGTTATTTAGGATCAAACATACCCAAAACCATGATTTTCCCCTTAAACTCGTTTAACTATATCTAACAATAGGATTAGCAAACTTAATCCAAATTAACCCAAATTTTTATCAGTGACATAAAATAATATTTTAGAATTTTTACATATTTTTTCCATATTTTTCTGAGTCATAATTTCACTAATTATCACTAATCACCCCTAATTAGCCATAATTAGTGAATAAACATGCTAATCACTCACCTTAGCCACAAAAGAATGTTAGATCTGAAACTTATATTGATTTGGCATTGATTTCCATGCAGTGCAACAGCTCTGTCTCGATTTTGATGCTAATCCACCTTGATTTGACGTAGATTGCTTAATATGTGATTAGAAAGTGATTAGAGAGAGATTTGGAAGATGGAGGCCATTACTAGGGCTAGAAAAATGTTTGTGGCGGCCGGAAAAATGAAAAGGAATCATTCACTAACTCCTTTCAGCCCTCCCATAACCCTAATCCCAAAATGGGTTATAAGCCTAGCTGCTAATCACCCTATTAAGCCTGATTATGCTATTTTTCCATCTTCAAATTTTATTTCAGCCATATCTCCCAAATGTTAAGTCTGTTTGATTAATGTGACCACTCTATGGAAAGGTAAACCATCATCCGAATCCAATGAAAGTGGTTTCAGGTCAAAACTCCTTACCAATCAAAAGTTATAGGCGAAACAAGATTTGCCAGGGGCAAAACGGTCATTTAAGATTCGGCATAAACCGTGAATGTGGGAAATGATCCCAATAGTTGTTTTCCTAAGTTACATAACCATATGACTTCGTAAGAAGTTGAAATAAATATTCTACGATCCTCCGATAAGCATAATGCGGGTTGTTACTCCCCTTCCCCCCTCCCCCCAAAAGAAATTTCGCCCTCGAAATTCCTTAACCAAAACATACAATGATTCCCTGCATGCCTATCAACTATTTACAACCAATCAAACATACATAATAACACAACAAGACTATCCTAGCATGCGGTTTATTAACAAGGGAATAACTATATCGCGATTAAAACCTTACTAGGTAAAGAGCCCTAGATATGACTTCCTTATGTTCTCCGCTGTTTCCCAAGTACAGTCATTCTCATTATCGCCCCACTGGACCTTGACTAGTTCCATCGTCTTCCTTCGAAGTTGTTTCGTATCGTGTCCGATAATACAAATCGTCCTGCGGCTCTTAACTGCCTTAGATTCTACCTCGATATCATCCAACTGATCTAGTGAAATAGTCATATCAGAATCGTGCACGAACTTCTTAAACTGGGAAACATGAAATACGTTGTGCACTCCTGCCATCTTGTCAGGTAACTCAACTTTATACGCTAAATTACCAACTTTCTCAAGAACTGGGAATGGACCAACAAACCTTGGTGCTAACTTACCTCTCTTGCCAAATTGAATCACACTCTTTATCAGAGAGATCTTGACGAATACTAAGTCGCCAACGGAGAATTTCAAATCTCTTCGCCTTTTATCAGCATAACTCTTCTGCCTATCTTGGGCAGCCTTCATTTGATGTTGAATAACCTTGATCTTATCAGAAGTTTCTCTTATTACATCTGGCCCAAGCACAAATTTCTCACCGGTTTCCAACCAACATAATGGTGAGTTGCACGGTCTTCCGTACAAAGCTTCAAATGGAGCTATACCAATACTGGACTGATAACTATTATTATATGCGAACTCAACCAGATGCAAATGGTCATCCCATGCCATGACCCTCCAAAATCCAACATATAGGCTCTCAAGAGATCTTCCAATACGTGATTCACCCTCTCTGTTTGACCACCGTTTTGAGGATGGTACGCGGTACTAAAATGTAATTATGACCCTAAAGCCTCTTGTAAGCTCTTCCAAAATCCAATAGTAAATAATAGATCTCGGTTACTCACAACACCTTTAGGTACTCCATGAAATCTCACTACCCATTTCACATACAATTCCGCTAACATAGTTGCCGTTCTATTCGACTTGATCGGTATAAACCTTGCACTTTTGGTATATCGATCCACAATCACCCAAATACTATCATGACCCGATCTAGTCCTCGGCAAACCGTCAATGAAATCCATTGAGAATTGTTCCCATTTCCATTCAGGAATTTCCAACGGTTGTAACAAACCACTAGGTTTCTTTTGCTCGGCTTTAACCAGTTGGCCGTTCATTCACTTGGATATAAACTTTCCAACGTCTCTCTTCATCCCTTCCCAGTAGTAGGTCTGCTTCATGTCTCAATACATCTTGTTACCACCAGGATGTATAGTCAGTTTCGAGTGATGACACTCTCTAAGAACTTCATCTCTCAATCCATTAACGTTGGGTACAACTAGTCTCCCGTTCTTTTGGAGCCATCCCTCTCGATTAAGTCCATACTTGTTCATTTTCTTACCATCGATACCCATCTCTACCTTGGAGATGATTTCCAATAGTTAGGATCGTCCCTCTGACTGGAGCCGATCCGCCCAATCAAAGTGGTCTGACCGTCAGACTTGCTAACATCTCTGGATCCAATTTGCACTTAGGTCTGAAATCATATCCCGCGATATACTCCAGTTGCTTCCACTCAAGAAACATAACACCCAAACTAGCATATCTCCTACTCAGTGCATCAGCTACTGCATTGCCCTTCCCGGGTGTGTATGCGATATCGAAATCATATGAAGCCAAGAACTCTAACCATCTCTGCTGACGGAGATTTAAATCCTTTTGAGAGAAAAGATACTTTAATGATTTATGATCAGTAAACAACTCGAATCTTTCTCCCAAGAGATAATGTCTCCACATCTTCAATGCGAACACGATCGCTGCCAATTCCAAATCATGGGTAGGATATCTTTTCTCATGCGGTTTCAGTTGTCGACTAGCATAAGCTACAACCCTATCTCCTTGCATCAGTACAACACCTAGTCCGATACCACATGCATCCGTGTATACCGTCATCTCTTCGTTCCCCTTAGGAATAACTAACACTGGTGCACACGTCAACTTTTCCTTTGGACCCTTAAATGCGTACTCGCACCTTCCGTCCCAGACGAAAGCTTAGTTCTTCTTGGTCAACTTAGTTAATGGTGCCGCTATCTTGGAGAAATCTTGAATAATTTTACGATAATATCCAGCTAATACCAAGATTCTCACGTCCGTTGCATTCTTGGGCGTAGACCAATCTTGCACCGTAGTCAGCTTCGCACGATCCATGACAATACCATTCTATGAAACCACATGGCCCAAGAATCTCACTTCCCTCCTCCAGAAGTGACACTTAGAAAAATTCGCTTTCAATTGGTGTTTCCTCAACACCTCCATCACTGTTCTCAAATGTTCCTTGTGTTCTTCCTCTGCCCTCGAGTAATCCAAGATATCGTCCACGAACACAAGAACAAACTTATTTAATTGATCTCTGAAAACCCTATTCATAAGATCCACAAAATATGCGGGTGCATTAGTCAACCCGAATGGCATGACCAACCACTCATAGAATCCAGACGGCGTCCGAAATTCCGTTTTAGGTATACTCTGAACTGCTACTCGGAGCTGATGAAATCCTGTCACGAGATCTAACTGGGAGAACACTCTTGCTCCATTTAACTAATCGGATACTTATTCTTCCTAGCCACCTTCTTCAACTTGCGGTAGTCCACACATAAGTGAAGGGAACCATGGACCTTATTAGCAAATACAACAGGTGCTCCCTACTTGGAAACACTTCTCGGATAAATCCCTTCTTCAAAAGATTGCCTACTTGCACCTCGAGCTCTCGCTGCTCCCTTGGTGCCATACGACGAAGTGGCATCACTATAGGTTTGGCATCTTTCACTAAATCAATCTGAAACTCGATCTCTCAGTGTGGTGGAAGTCCGGTCACTTCCCCGAAGATGTCTGGATACTTGCCAGCAATAGGCACATCTGATAACTCATCATGCAGCATGTCGAGGGAATTTAGAAAACTAGCCATCACCCCATCACTAGTAGGCAACCCAATACCACCCTCCTCTCATCATCCGCTCTAATGGTCACCGAAGACCCCTCACTGTCTACCACCACCCCATACCTTTGGAGCCAATCGACTCCCAAAATAATGCCAAACACAGTAAAGCCCAAAACAAAGCAATCACAACCAAATACACATCCATGGCTCGATGAGACCAAATTACGATAAATCATCCAAAGGCTAGTCGAACCACCGATCGGGTTCGTCACAACCAAAGTCTATCGACAATCTCGGGTTCCAATTCCAACCTATATACCAGGTCACTAGACACGAAGGAATGGGAAGCCTCGGTATCAAACAATACTCGAACAGGAACATCATAAACAGAAAGCATACCTTGAATGACGATACCCTTTCCCTTCTCCGCCGCAGTTGGGGCATTCGACGAAGAAGGAACAACGTTGATGGCATATGCTTTCACGATCAGCTTCTCTTTAGGAGGTTGTGGACATTTATTCTTGTGATGTCCCACTTGGTCGCAACTGAAGCACTTCCTGTCCGTTGGCTTTGCTCGACAATCTTTGGCATAGTGGCCCTTCTTGCCACAGTTAAAACACTCTATATCTTTCTTATCCTTCTTTTTCTAACCATCCTTGGTCTGATTCTGTTTCCTCTTATTCCGGGAATTCTTCTCTCCTTCACCGCTTGCCTGCGGTTTTGGCTCTCCTACAGATGTAATTGCAACTTCGGTCTTCATTTTAGGGTAAAGGCTTTTGGATCTCAATGCCTTTCCTATAATAGATTCGAATGTCTCATTGATATGGTTTATAAGTCTTTCCCCTAAGTATCCATTTAGGCCAGTTATGACTTCTCGTTCTTCTTCTCGGCAGTATCAACAAGAGACAATCCATATTTCGATAAAGTATCAAATTCAGCAATATATTCCGAGACTGCCCTACCATTCTGCTTAAGCTCCAAAAAATTCCTAAACAATTTTGACTTCTGAGCAGCTGGAATAAACTTGTCACTGAAGCGGGTCTTAAACTGATTCCAAGTAACTTGATCCTCGGGAGTAGCCGTTTTAATGGTATTCCACCAATTCATAGCCCACCCTTGAAGCTGACGCGATGCTAGCTTTCTCTTCATTGCATCATCTATCCCCAAATCCTCGAAGATGCACTCATAAGGATCAAGCCAATCTTGAACCTCCATAGCCGATTCCGTTTCATGGAACGACTTCCCATAAAGACTAGTATAATCCTTGTTAAGCTTGGCGAAATTGGCTCTAGGCCCCTGCACTACTGCACCACCACCGTTTGCAGCATTAGAAACTACTCCCTGAGCATCTCTAAGAATCTCTCGCATGAAGGCAGTAAACATCATCCTTACATCAGGGACATTCCCATTGTTGGCCCCTGAACCTATACTCCTCGTATTTCGGCTCATCGTCCAATCTGTAAAGAGAAAACGATTAACCATCTCCTTAGTGATGCCAGTGCAGTGCGACTTCATCCTTAGATATACCAATTATGTATATATATATATATAGCTTTAAACAACCAAAATATCACAAACACGCGCTCTCATATACGTATACTATCTCTCTATGATGTCTTCCCCTACGTTAAACCACACAACCTAGCTCTGATACCAAGTGTGATGGCTGCCCCACACCATTAGACATTTCCCTTGAAATGCGCTATGCCAATGCCTGACTGGCACGGGACGATCGTCAAAAGAATAGGGTTTAAAACGATGAATCACCCAACAACCTGTAGTATATCTCATAGCGCATTGAATAAAATATAATAATAATATAACTTGACATAAAAAAGACAAGACAATGCATAAGCTGAAAACTAAACCATCATAGCAGTGGAATCCAAAATACAGCTTATGATCCAAACCATTATTACAACTTCAAAATACTATCTCTAAAGCAAAATAGAAAGGTACACTACTAATGCCCAAAGCAGTGACCAATAACAACACAGGGAGAATATATGTAAATAACACGTGGAAGCCTCCTACTCGTCTCGAGACAGCTACTCGTGCATAACCACCTAACCTGTATCTAGTCTGCTCGTTTAGGAGCACCCAGAGTAATAAGAAGAGACGTAAAACTCTTGGTTAGACAAAAGTCTGGTATGAGCGATAGCAGCAAGATAAAACAATAACAAGTATTAATAATCATACCCGACCTGGACCTGCAACCAACGAGTTAGCACAGCAAGATGTACAGTTTAACATATAGCGTAAAAATAGGAGTGTCAGTGTCATAGTGATGGCAAACAACAAACATAACAATCAATCTCACATCTCTCACTCAGTGCGTAAAGCATACTATATCCACCACTTTGATCACCAGAACTATTCGGGCTATGACAGAGTCCCACTCCGTACAACTATCACTATGACCACTTTGCCCTTTGGAGCCCTGATGGAGTCCAACTCCATACAACTTCTGACTCTACTGCACTTGTCCATAGTCAATGCCTCCTCTCTCAATAGTGAACCAAAGTTATAGATATCGATAACCCCTTTGCTCACGTCCCCCAGCATAGCCTAACTCATGAAGTTAACTCGTTGGTTCCCATCTGGATCCTAAGTAATAACTTCCCACTTGGACTTCCTTTGCATCTCGGGTTTTAGTCTTCAACGGCTCGGTTCGGTCTCCATTTGGTTTGAGAAAGGCAACTGCTCGTGGTTCGGTTCGTCGCATCTCACCGGTTTGGGTCGGTCGTACTCTTCGGGTCGGGGTCGAGTTTCCACCGGTTCAGTTCATGGCACTTCCTTCAGATCGGTTCATGGATAAATATAACGAGCCAGGTCGAATCGTGCACCTTTACCAGGTCGTTCTTCCTCATCAGTTCGTGACTAGCCGTTTGGGTCGGGCCTTTTGGGTCGAGCGACGGCTCGTGGTACATGGAGCACGAGCGGGTCGGAGATGGGGTTCGGGTCGTGGTGCCTAGTTCAAGAGCCGGGTCGGGGTTCCTAACCCAATCCGTTGTCCTGCACTTCTTTTCCATCAAGCTGTTTACGTCATGCCATGGTGTTTTCAACCATTCTAACTTCACTATGCAACCATAAAACATACCAAACAGTATAATAACATGTGTACTTATCACAAAAATCAAAACATCAATAATGTGTGTTATTTAGGATCAAACATGCCTGATTTTCCCCTTAACCATGTTTAACTATATCTAACAATAGGATTAGCAAACTTAATCCAAATTAACCCAAATTTTTATTAGTGACATAGAATAATATGTTAGGATTTTTACATATTTTTCTGAGTCATAATTTCGCTAATTATCACTAATCACTCCTAACTAGCCATAATTAGTGAATGAACATGCTAATCACTCACCTTAGCCATAAATGAATGTTAGACCTGAAACTTATATTGATTTGTCACAGATTCTTATGTAGTGTAGTAGGTCTATCTCGATTTTGATGTTAATCTGCCTTGATTTGATATAGATTTGCTTAATATGTGATTAGAAAGTGATTAGAGAGAAATTTGGAAGATGAAGGCCATTACTAGGGTTAGGAAAATGTTTGTGGCGGTTGGAAAAATAAAAAGGAATCATTCTCTAAATCCTTTCAGCGCTCCCATATCCCTAACCCCGAAATGGGTTATGGGCCTAGCTGCTAATCACCCTATTAAGCCCGATTATGTTGTTTTTCCATCTTTAAATTTTATTTTAGCCATATCTCCCAAACGGTAAGTCCGTTTGATTAATGTAACCACTCTACGGAATGGGAAACCATCATTCGAATCCAATGGAAGTGGTTTCAAGTCAAAATTTATAGGCGAAACAAGATTCGCTAGGTGCAAAATGGTCATTTAAAATTCGGAAAAAATCGTGAATGTGGGAAATGACCCAATAGTCGTTTCCCTAGGTTACATGACCATATGACTTCGTAAGAAGTTGAAAAATATTCTACGATCCTCCGATACGTAGAATGTGGGTCATTACACAAATACTGGTGTTGGCCTTCCTCGATCTGGGCAACCCATTTATGAAGTCCATCGAGACACTCTCCTACTTCCACTGTGGCACATCTAGTGTATGAAGTAATCCACCAGACTTCCTCTGCTCATCCTTCACTCTTTGACAATTTAGACATCTTTCCACATATTCTGACACGTCCTTCTTCACCCTAATCCAATGAAAAACCATTCTCATGTCTCTATACATCTTATCACCTCCCAGATGGATGGTCATCCGAGAATTATGGGCTTCCTCTAAAACCGATCTCATGTAATCATCAACTCGAGGAATACATAATCTCCTATTACGATGTAGCCACTCTCTCTCATCCAAAGAATACCTTGCAAGGTGATAAGAGGTCTCTCCTCTACTGAGTCGGTCCATAATATTCGCTACTGTTGATCCTCACGCTGACTGGATCAAATGCGCTCTAAGAGAGTAGGTCGCACCTCCAACGATGCCTATAATCCTGATGCATAATCCATACATGGTTTAAAATCGAACGACGAGATAAACTCCAAACTCTGCCACTCTATGGACAATGGACTCACGGTCATTCTCTGCCTACTCAATGATCTGCTACTACATTTCCCTTTCACGAGGTATAAGCAATATCAAAGACATAAGATGCAAGAAACTCCATTCAGCGCTGCTACCAGAAATTAAGATCATTTTGCGAGAACAAGTACCTGAGAGACTTATGATCTGTATATAGCTCAAACCTCATAAATAATGTCTTTAAGACTTAAGCCCAAACACTATTGCTACTAGCTCCAAATCATGGGTAGGGTAATTCCTCTTATGTATCCTTAACTACCTACTCCCATAACAGACAACCCTACCCTCCTGCATAAGTACCGCACCTAAACTCGTGCCGCAAGGATTTGTATACAAGGTGAACATCTTCGTACCATTCGGAGGATTCAATACTAAAGCTGATCAGAGATCCTTCTTCAATCTCAAGAATGCCTCCTCGCAATCCACATCTCAAGAAAATACTAGGTTTTTCTTCATAAGGCGAGTAAGTGGAGCTGAGATCCGCGCAAAATCCTTAATGAACTTCTGATAGTAACATGCCAAACCTAGAAATCTCATCACCTCTGTCGCATTCTTGAGGGCTTTCCAATCCTGAACTGCGACAACCTTAGCGGGATCTACCGCTACACCATCATTAGAGACAACATGCCCTAAGAACCTTACCTCCTTCCACCAAAAGTGGAACTTATAAAACTTTATCTTTAGTTGATGCGAACAGAGAGTATGGAGGAACTCTCCCAAGTGAAAGGCTTGCTCCTCCTCACTCCTTGACAACACCAAGACATCATCAACAAACACCCCCACGAACTTGTTTAGGAACCCCCTAAATACTTGGCTCATCAACTCAACAAATATGACGGTGCATTGATTATCCCAAAAGGCTAGGATGGACACTCAAAGAATCCATCTAGGGTCCTAAAGGTAGTCTTATCTATGTTATCATCCACCACTCTAAGCTGATGAAAACCTATAGCCAAATCCAACTGCGAAAAAACTGAAGCGCCGACCAACTGGCCTAGCAAGTCATCTATCCATGGCAATGGGTGTTTATTCTTCTTTGCAATCTTGTTCAATTCTCTATAATCTACACATAGACGCATAGAGACATCCGCCTTAGTCGCGAAGACGACTGGTGCTCCCCACTTAGAAATACTATGTCTAATAGACCCTTTCTCGAACAACTCACCCACTTGCTTACTAAACTCCTTCTTCTCCCTCGGAGCCATGTGGCACACTGGCAATGCAACAAGCTAAGCATTCTCCACCAAGTATATCCAAAAATCAATCTCACTCCTTGAAGGCAACCCTATCACCTCCTCAAACACATCCGGAAAGTCTCTAACTATGGGCACTAAACTGAGATTGTCTACAGAAGCATCTAAGAAATCCAAGAAACTGAGCATGACCGACCCCTGCGTGTCGCAAAAAATCTCAAGAACCCTACTATGGCACGTAAAAAGCCTAAAAAAATCTCCTCTTATAGTCAAGGATGACACCATACATGGCCAACCAATCTATCCCTAGAATAAGCCTGTACCACATGAAATCCAGTACATATGCGTCACACTCAAACTCGACGCCAAGAATATAAATCCTTAACCCCCTACACATCAGAGATAGGTGAGTCGTACCTCCGAAGGGGTTTGAGACAACTACTGGATCAAAAACTATAGAAGTATCTAGGTGCAGACTATTAACAACAGAACTGGATATGAAAGAATGAGAAGCACCATAATCAAACTAGGTCCTAATGGGAAAGTTGAAAAGAGAAATCAAACCTTCTACAGTGACCTTCCTACATATGTTCTGACCATTACCATCGGTCTGAGTCACCTTAAGCGCTTGAACCTGTGATCCAGATGAACCTGCTCCATGTTCCTGCTTCTGAGGGCACTGTCTGCTATAATGTCCCATCCGTCCGCACTGAAAGAAAGCACCCTTCTTAGCTGTCTTCTTGTAATCTCTAACGAAGTTCCTAGTCACACCACATCCATGACACTTCACTTCCATCTCGATCTGCGGTTTGTCCGGTCTCTCTGCCTATTTCTTTCCACCTTTCTTGGGCCACCACTTTTACTTCCCAAAACCTGTCTTGGCCACCTCAGTCTTAGCCTCCCGAGTACTCTCCTTTCCATCACCGTGCATAAGAGTCATCTCCACTAAAATTCAAAAGTCGCACCTATCAGAATGTGTGTCAATGCTAGTTATTGAAGGGGTTAGTTCAGTCCCCTCGCAAATCTCAATGCCTTCTCATGCGCGGTATTAAGTAGATCCAAGCCAAGTCTCGCAAACTCATTAAAGCTATTCATGTACTCCTTAATCGACATATCACCCGGTCTAAGACTCAAGAATCTCTCCAAATGCATCCATTCTTCAGCTTGCAATAAGAACTTCTTCTCAGACTTGTCATTGAACTCATTTCATGTCCTCACGGCCTATTCTTCCACGACCACTTCCCACCAATACAAAGCCTCTCCTATCAATTGTCAAGCGGTCAACTAAATCCTCCTCTTGTCATCAAGCTCTAATAATCCAAATACACCATCGGTATCTCTAAGCCAGTTACGAGCATCAACAAAACTCTATAATCCAAGAAATGACTTACAGCCCATAGCAGAAAAATCTCTACAAAGGTTAGAGAAATTAGCCATTGGATTCGGTAGAACTACCGCGGCAACAACTAGAGGTGCAGGCATTTCCTTATCCTTCGGTAGGCGCCGTAGCTTCAACATATCTATGGAACCATGTCAGAATGGGTACTCCCTCTGGAAAGTTGGAAACCCCAGACACGCTAAAAGAACGAGACAAGGATTCAAAAAGGAATCAAGGGAATATTGTAATTGACTTGAGGGGATATTTTCCAAAAATAGGTTTTACTTGAAAATACTTTACTTTCGAAAACACTTTTTAAAAAAATTTCTCTGATCTTGTAACCTTAGGCTCTGATACACAATGAAACACCCCATACCGCTTAACGTCACCCATATGAGGACGCATTAAGGTTTATGAAGCGCATAGGTATAAAGTAACAACACATGGAGTAAAATTCACAAGATAGAAATATAAAACACAATGGAAACTTTAAAAACATCATTTAATAAAGCAGGTCAAATCACAGTACTTATTACAATTCATAAGTACTAAATAGTCATCAACATAAAACAAAATACATTGTCCCACGGAAAAACTATAATATCAGAGTGCATAAGTAAAACCATCTCTCTCAAATGTTAATACAATCACCAGAAAATGAGAAATAAAACAATACATGAGTCTGAACCCAAGCTGAACAGAAAAGTCAAGAATCACTATTGAGACCCTCTACCCTGCGAACCTAGGGGGAAAAGGAAGAGAGAAGGAGAAAACAAACTAGATTAGACATACATCTGGTGAATTCTTGTAATTTTAAGCATAAGCATAAGTTAAGGATGCATTAGACAGATGAACAGTTTTAAGGACATAAGACATAAAGGTATGAAAGCGGTAAACAAAATTAAGCATGAATAAAAATGACTTCTCATTCATATCAAAGATTGTTGTATCAACTCATTAATATGTCATAATTAGGTTTTACCTAATTTCTATGCGTTGATCGGCTCCTATAACCATAATGTGATAACTATGCCAATAATGGAATTCATAGTTATCAATCCTGAACCCATCAACTAAAAAAGACATAGTCGTTAATCATAGGTATTACAATGGCTTATCTTCCCCAATCGGCACAATGCACGCTCATTGACTCGTCAGCACGTGCACATACCAACCTCGTTTGGACCTCTTACTATCCAGCATAGTAAAGCGTACCCTTGCCTCCACCTAGTTTGAGACCTCCATAAATGATAAAATGGATATTGCCAAATACAGGCCCCCAACCAAATATGCAATTAACACAAGTCACCTGTATACTTGGTCCCCATTTATTCTATAAGGCCACTTAGTTTCTCCAGTGAGCCCCGTGCTGGCGGAACTGACCTAAACTAGGATTTTATCATTTTATTAGGCCTCTTATTTCCCCCAATCAACCGCGCGCTGCCGGAACGAACCTACTAGCCACTTGTTTTCCCCAAACAACCCCTATGTTGCCGGAACAGACTCCCACTACAAATTTTATTAGATCTCTTATTTTCCCTAATCATCCACACGCTGCCGTAACGGGCCTACAAGTCGCTTATTTTCTCCTAGCCAGCCCCGTGCTACCGAAACAGACTCCACTATCTTTGCTTTATTAATTTTATTTTCAATTTAATTTTGAGTTTATTAATAAGCTCCAATATAACCTCATGTTATAGTCCTAGGTTGTATTAAATATTTCTAATCCATGTTTATCCTTTTTATACAACCCAACCCTACGATACTTAGCTTTCGACAAAGTTAATCCTATTCCAGTTTACATGTTTGCATGTTCTCCAATTACACGTTAAGTTTTATCCACAATTTACAGTCCGGTTCTGATTATAATACATAATCAGTTCCGACATGCCCAAAAATCCTTTTTTATTCAATTCTAGCATTATTCCAATTTAACGCAAAAATAACGGTAAAGGCCTAAGCTCTCTTCAGGCCTAGGCTAAGCGCTAAAATAAAAGGGAAATGGTTTAGGCTACTTGCAAGGCCTATACTCAAAAATAAATAAAAAAATATAACAGGGCATAAGAATAACTAAAAATAAAACTACAACAAAGAAGGGGATAAAAGAAAGAGAAATACTTATAAACAGTAAATAATTGAAAATAGACAGTAAATAAATTACAGTAACTTTACAGAAAAGCTAAACATAAAAATACTGTAAACATTAAACTTGCAAACTTAAAACTATGTCTAACATTTCCTACACAATTTCACAAATTTAAAAATTACATAAAAACTCACAGATCTGACGAAAAGAGCTTCCCCTATGACCTTTCTCTAATCTAGCTGAACCTCTGCCTCTAGAAGTATTTACAAAAATAAATATTTAAAAGTATAGAACTTCTTTATCCTTATATTTTTTTAAATTATTTGGCTCTTTTATAATTTTGAGGATACGCCAGGGGAAGAAGAAGAAGAAGAGAGAATGGATGTGAAGAAATGATAGAGGCTCTGCTAGTCTATTTATAATGTTTACTTGATGCCCTCAGTCGTCCAATTTTTGGATTAGATTTGGACCAGCCATGTCATGGGGTTATCATAAAGCACTATGTCAACCTTTGGTTCAAAATAAACCAATAAAACAATGCCACATCAGCTAAAATAACGTTAGAATGAAATAAATCGTTTGCTGCAAACATGCACTCCAAGGCATGCCATTTCCGCACCTTGGGTCGGCCTACCCGCTCCTTGGGTCGACCCAGGGTCGACCCAAATTGGCTTGGGTCGACACAATGTCGACCTAAGTGGGCATGTTTCACCCAGGTGACCGCTTGTTCAACATATATATTTACATTTTATTTTCTGAATTTCTGGCTAACTTCTTTAATTCATAACTAATTCATTTTAACATTGATTTCAACAAATCAAGTGTTCATTTTAATCAGAAAATAACAACGGACCCAATGTCGTTGTCCCATTGTCTAATTCCAAAGTTTATTCTAAATAATATTTAATTTATTACCCTTTTCTGTTTATTTATTATTTATTAAAATTCGAGGTGTTACAAGTCCCCACTTAGTTCGTCAAGTACAAAATTAGGACTCCAATCCCCGTTTGGTCCGCCAAGTATAAAATTAGGACTCCGGTCCCCACTTGATCAGTCAAGTATAAAATTTGGACTTCGGTCCCACACTTTATCAGTCAAGTATAAAATTTGGACTCAGGTCTCGCTTTTTGTCAGCCAAGTGTAAAATTCGAACTCCGATTCATAACTTCGAACTCGGGTCCTCAGACTTAGGTTTGCAAAGCTCTTAGATTCGGTTCCACTGACTCTAGTTTGAGAACTACAGTTGGTAGCCTTTGGGATTCGGTCCACGACTTTTCAGAACTTGGACTACCAGTATTAAGATTCTTCAATTTGGTTTGCCAAGCATAAGAACTTCTCGACTTGGTCCCCTAAGTATAAAAGTTCCTTATCTTAACCCTCCTAGAATGGGAATTTTAACAGCGTGGCCCGTCAAGTACACGATACCTCATAACTTGGTCCGCCAAGTACAAAATCCTTTTACACATACATACTTGCTCCGACAGGACCCAACTAGCCTACAGATTCTGTTTTTCTAGATCCCATGCATCCCAGACTCGATAGTCAACCAAAATACGATCTCAGTGATCATCGTATTTCTATTCTAATACGATCTAGACAATGGTCGCTGGATTTCTATTCTACAACGATCTCAGTAGTCGTTGGATTTATATTCTATTACGATCCCAGCACTCATCAGACACCTCTCAAATCTCAGCTTACAGATCTATAGATTTCTGGACTACCCGCAGAACACATCTTCCTTCGATCAAGAAAGATATGTTTTAGGGGAAAAAATTTTGACCCGCTTTTGGTCAAGTAGTCACACGTTAAGTTTTTGGCTAGCGATGCTCTCAGACTCGAGCACATCCCCTTAGAAGCACAAATCGATTTGGTTGAAGTCGTGATGCGCTCGGAATCGAGTTAAAATATAGCTCATTCTTGGAATCAACATCGACTCGATCACGTGTGGAAAACGTGGTCGATCAATCAAAAAGGCTTTAGCACTTCATGTCGATCACCTAACATTTCTTGCGGAAACTCGTAAGCCATTAGATTATCCACTTTGGCAAATTCATAGTTCGACACTCCAGAATCTTGTGATCGGCACGGCATGATCAGGAAAATTTAAGTGCGCACCTCAGCCCCAACAAGCTTCTCAACTCAACATGACTTTCAAGGATACTTGTATCCCTAAGGATACAAATATATAGTTTTCATATCCCATATAGGATACGAAATGTTGAACTTAGTATCTCTTTAGGGGTACGCTATATTTAGGTCTGGCAAAGCTCAAAAACTATTGAGTACTTCGATGCGATCAAGGATTTTGGCTTGATCGACTTATGGTTTCTGTTATTGGCACTTGGCACAACATAAGATTTGAAATCCCGGCTTCACCTTTTAACAACTCGAAATCCCCCAAAACGCAGCATGCAGATCACCATTTTTACCCTGAGCACTTCGGGGAGTCGATTCGAAATGTGGGGTGCGAGATGTGGGATGTGAAATCCTCCATTTTCCACGATAAGCTCGGCGCGGTGTGGATTACTGTTTTTAGGTGATCTACATGTGTTGATCACCTATTTTCCATCTCTTGGCTTGGTAGTCAAAAATTTGCAATAAGACATCGTTTTTTGGCTAAGTCCAGGGGATGCGAATTTTGCATCCCCCGGGATATGAAATTTCTGCTGTGGCCTACAAACTTCACCTATAAATACATCATCTCTTGGCATTCAAAGAGGGGGCATGGCTTGGTATTTTTGGACCTTAGGCATACAAAGAGCTTTCTTTGGATCTCATTAATAGCTTCCATGGTGATTCCCACGGCTTTGGACTTTATCTTAGACTTGTAAACTTCATATAGAAGTTTGCTTACAACTTTTTGGCATTTACTTGGACTTTTGGAGCATATTTTGACATATTTGGACATTCTTGGATGTTGGACATTATTGTTCATACCAACACAACTTGACTCAACGAAGAAGAAGAAAGTCATTTTCGTCAAAGTTTGGAATTACTAATATATTTGTTATTCTATTGTACAACTTTGTACATTCAAATTGTCCGAACTTGGATAAACATTTCAATTGACAAAACTATGATGATTACTATAAAGTGGACTTAGGAGTTAGTGCCGAACCACTATAAAAGTTGTTCATCCTTTTACATTTCTCATACTTCGGATATTTGGATTACGAATTGACTGCTAAACTTATACTTGGGGGGGGGGGGGCATGCTCGAGTAACCACTTTTCCACGTCAACAACGTCTCTTTTATAAAAATAATAAGTAAGATTAATATTAATTTTACTGAAGCATTAATAATGACATATTTTGGGTTTTTTCTGCTATATTTGTTTCCATGGTATAATATAGTTATCAGTAATTTTAACTTCATATCAATTCATATATTATGCTTTTATTCACAGAGTACTTGTCATTAGTACTAGGACATATAATTATGGACCATATAATTATTATTTTAAATTTTTGTATGGAATAGTCATAGAGTACTTGCCATTGTTCGGATCTTGGAGAAGCTCTATTAGGTACAATATGTGAAGCATTAACCATTCTGGACAAATATTCCTTCGCATCAGTGTATCGTTCATGGAGAATCATTGCTGCTGTCAAGACAAAAGAAGACACTTGCTTCGCATCAACCTGCAAATGCCATAATTATGAATATGTTGTTGTTTGTGTTGCCGTTCATGAGTAAATTTGTCATATTTTTTTGTTTCTTAGTTAAAAAGGACGCGTTGCTCTTTGATTTCTTACTTTTGGCATATATGTTAGCATCAAATTTTTGTTAAGCATTCATTAAATTTCTGCTTAACATGTCACAAGTTAGAGGTCGATTTTGTTAAAATTCATAATGGAAAATAATAACATCATTATTAGGTGATTGCATCATTAAGTTGTGGAAGCAGATGATAATTAATCCATTTACCTAAATTTGTTCCATGTGGGTGTTTCAATGCATGTAAAAAATGGGATGAATATTGTTTTACTCAACCAGCAGAAGGAGCAATTGGAATGTAAGATGATTAAATCCGACTTGGTGGAGTATAAACATTGAATATTTGTTAAATACTTATAAACCATTTATTATTGCGTTATCAGAGACATGAGCTTACAAGAATGATTATAACTTTTCATGTTGAACTGATTTGTGTGAATAATTATGAGAAACATTTTAATATGAACAAATCTTGGTGGTAGTCTGTTTTCTTCTCTGTGATGGGTAACATTTTAAATAAATAGTTGTTGATGTACTAAGTCATTGAGAGTGTTTGCAACTTGGTGGTAGTGCATTTGCTTCTCTGTTGTGCGGGCTATAGTTTGTTCCTCCTTGCTGGTGTCTTTTAAACCTTGTTTGTTGGGAATAAGCTAATTATTTAACGTCGGTTCTTTTTTTGAACATGGTATGTCTCTTTTTTGAATCATTTTTTTGATTAGTATGTCTCTTTTTTTGGATGCAGCCTAAAGCAACCCAATGTCTGCAGCGGGTGCTGAATGCAACTATTACATCTGATAGAATGCAACATATAATGATTAAGTGGATGAAAAAACTGGGTATTGGAATTATATGCACATTTGTTTATATAGCTAATTTCTATGATGGAGTTATGTCGTGGGAACACAACGTTAAAAAATATGATAATTTACAATCTTCTGGTATTTTAGAAGACTTTGGCTGTGTTAGGTTAATTAAAGAATTTTTTTATGAAAAAGGTCGAGTGGGTGCTGCGCTAAAGAATTTAATGACTAGATGCATAAAATTACACATGACCAGGGGAATAATTGTTAGTGTCACTAAACAAGAGTGTCACAATATGAAACTTGGTTAGCAGAACTTTACTTGTATTGTTGAGTTTATAGTGCCACACTAAACATAGCTCGTAATTAATAGCTATTGAGGCTTTACATATGCTTCAACGTTTGTGAGGTTGGACTGACCACCTAGAAAATTTTGCTCTTAAGCAGACCGTGTTTACCATGTTTGCTTGGACTTACCATGATTCAGCAATATTTCTCCTCCCGCCGATTTTATCTTTTGTATCTAGTTTAGCTAAGAAATCCCGCATGTACATCATTCGCATTTAATTTTAATTACATGTTTCTGTTTTTTTTTTGGCAGTCACATCAGAGTAACAAGCAGCTGGAATGACAGTTGCGTGGCATAATGAGTTTATCTCTTTTGATTAGTACATATATGTAATTTTATCGGTATATATTATGGATTTATGTTTTGTAATGGAGTTATTAATTCACAGATGATGTTAACTTGAATTATTTTTTATTATTATGAATATATGAATGGTTCGTGTTGCTTTAAATAACTTAAATGATTGTGATTATTATTAATGAAACATTCGTTTTAATTATAATATCATGAAATTTATGATTAATAGTAATTGGGAAGAGTCAAATTGTAATAGTATGTAGCATCTATAAAATATATGCTATGATAAACTTAGTTACAACTATAAATAGCAGTTGTAAAAAAGTTTTTAACAAGAATTGAAAGCCGTTGTAAAAAGGGTCTTTTACAACCGCCAAAAGGTGGTTGTGAATAAGTCTTTTACAATTATCAGAAGCACTTGTAAAAAGGAATCATTTACAACTGTCCAAAACAGTTGTAAAATAATTTTGCTATTACAGCTATGGATATAAAGACTAATAGGTGCTAGTTGTAATAGATTTATTACAACTGTTTTTGGCAGTTGCAAAAGTGTTTTTTTGTCGTAGTGTATTAAGTTTTAGAAATAAATTATTATATCTCTATATATATCATTTTAAAAAGGATACCACTGTCATATAATATTCTTGCTTTTGAAATCATAAAGCTGAAAGCATAATTTTGGTTGGTTCTTGAATCAGTTAAGCATTTAAAAACTTATTATTTATATTACCCTTTTTCATATGTTTTATTTAATTAATAATTGTTTGTTTGTTATTAGTGCAACCTATTCAATTTCAAGTTCGAAGCCTCGCTTATCAAGCTTGGCTATCTGCATTTATGTCATTAGCTGTGACTCTTCTCATTAGGTTACAGGATCGTTGTGTTGAATTTAAAGAGCATTCAATGAATAAATAGAAAGGAGCCATAACATTGTTAGTAATAAATTGTATTAATATCATGCTTTCAATGCACTATTTAATAGCATTGTTATATAATTTTCAAGTTGAATCTTTAAGAAAGAGAAAGAGAGATTTTTTTTCTTCTTATTAATACTACATGCTAGGTGAAGGTAAGATCTACAATGATAATATGAAATATTAATAGCTTTTACATAAAATTGTCTACTTAATTCATATTGATTCATTCATATTTCAAAGTTAAGATGCTTGATTCCCTTCAAAATATTTTGTTAATATCCGAGATAAAACGTTTGCGAATAAAAAAAAGATTAACAATTATATTGGTTCTTAAGAAGACAACGATAATATTTATACCAATAAAGATATTAATTTACTATGGTTGTATTTTTACATGGAGACATATGTAAATAAATAGTTGAACAAAATTCAACGTTCTTTTTTTTATATAATATTTAAATCAGTAATATGCGATAACCTCTGATGCCACTTAACATTTTCATTTACAGTCCATCACATGTGCAAAAATGCCTTTATTGGTAAAAATATGTGAATTAATTTGACATATATAAAATTGATAAATAAATGACAGAAATATATGAGGTAAAACAAAAAAAAAATTGGCTGGAAAAATGAAAAATACATATTAATATTTTTAACTCTTCAACTCACTTGACCGTTTCATACTGGCATTATTGTTATTTCCTTCGTCACCCACTAGTTTAGGCTACATTATTAGTTAATGTGTATTGAGATATTCCCATCTTTTATGCTTATCTATGTTTATATACGCTACTAACGGTTTCTTTTGCTTAATTAACTCTTTGCACTCTTCTTATACCATTCTTTGTTCTTACATGATGTCCACCTATATTTATTAATCTCATTATGTCCTTTCTATCTAATGGGTATCGGTCATGCCAAAGGTAACTAAAGGTTAGATTTCTTTAAAAAATTAATATTGCAATTTTCTCTTTTTATATTTACTTACAATATATTATGATTTATGCTATAGGTCACAAAAATGATAATCCACTACTCGCTTGAAAGCAACTCAAGCTAACAAGAAAGCATCACTCATACCTCCTTCCTCTTAAAATAGAACCGTCCAATCGGTTAATAGAAATTTCCATGCTTACAACAATTAAAACGAAAAATGAAGACTTATCACTGCACCATTTGAAAAAAAAAAACATGGAATACAATATTCCAAATAAATTACCGATGTCCAAGAATAATAAAAAAAACCCATAGATTACATTTTATTTTATTTCCTTAATCTACATTAATCGATGATTAAATTTGAAATTTTCATTTACGTTAAATAAATGACAATAATAATTTCAAAACTTTTATGGTAATTATAATAACATGGATTACATAAAAATAACTCTTAAAAATGTTTTTAAATCTGCCATCACATATCCAGTAGTGATGCTTTGGTCTCAAGCCTAGATAAAGAAGGAGAGAAAAACAATTTATGTACAAAATGAAAAATATAACATACAAATTGTTTCAAACTACCATTATCAATTTTAGTTGATTGTCTATAGGAAATTGTGTTCTGCATAACGTGTTCCACTCACAACTCTCAAATTTTATAGTTGTGATATCACCATTTTGTGAAAGCTTATCATTGGATTTAGTTATATTTATGTTATAATAGTGGTGCTGAATATTCAAATATTTAGGCTCGCTCAAAGTAAATTGAAACATGAATACGAGAGTTCATATAATTACAATAACTTTATGTAATTCAACGTATAACCATAATTTTTTAGATTAATCAAACAATTTTTGTTGAAGCTTTTATTTTAAACTTATGAGTGTAATGTATACATTATATTATTCCCATTTGATACCTAGAAACCAAATTGATGATAAAAAATATAGCTAAAAATTCATGAATATTTGTTCATATTATTTCACTAAAAAAACATTAGCTTGCAATATATGATATTTAAATACGAGTTACATATATAAAAATAATCGAACTTGTGTCTGTGATGATTTCGTAATAAAAGGAGGGTTACATGACACTCCTATTTCAGAGCAGTCATCTTGCAATCGAAACACGACCAATCGTCTACATTTTTTATTTTTATTAAAGAGTTGGTGGGAGAAATAGTTAGTGGAAAGAAAGAAAAAATGGATTATGCACTGAAAATCAAGAGACATTTAGAAGTGTTGCACAGTATGAGGTGCAATAGAACATGCCCCTCTCTCTCTCTCTCTCTCTCACACACACACACACACACACGCGCGCGCGCGCGCACACACACATATACACACCAAGGTTTTAAATCTCGGATATCAGTCGCGTTTCGTTTCTGAGATTTTATAGACTCGGTCTCGTATCAGGGGAGATCTTAGACGAGATGAGTCTAACTCAGGAGTTCGTCTCAGATTTTCATCTCGCGTCTGAAAGTTCATATTGGAACAATCTCGGGGTACATGATATGTTAAAAATGATATTTTAACAAAATGAATTTCATGATTGCTATCAAAAACACAGTAACTTAAACGTAAAATGCAAAATAAATTTATTATTCTTTATTTTGCGGAAGATCATTCATACTCTAAATCGTAATATGCTTTAGACATGAAACATTAAAAGGATCCAAAGCATTAAAATAATTCAGCATAAATAGACCATAAAATACATAATTTCATAAGTAACACGTATGTCAAAAGACGAATATGAAAACCATAATCATTGTAAAACATATACGAACATACAGTATAGTCATTTAACATGCAAAATGTAAAATAACAAAAGATTGATATGGCTTGATTTGAGTTTTTTAATTATAGTTCTAGTTCAGGCACAAATTTAAATTAAAAAAAAAAAACTAAGATCTCGGACGATGTTCCAATATTTCGTCTCGGTCGATATATCATTCGATATTGCAATATCTGTGGCTATATATTCGAAAGGAGATTTAGAGTGATATTTGCTGTTTCGTTTCGGAATGAGCCCAAAACGAGATCTCTGAAGAGATCGCGGGCGATATTTACGAGATTTGAAACAGTGACACACACACACCTATATATATATATATATATATATATATATATATATATTATATACACATACATACACATACAAACAAGGATAATTTATTATTAAAACTGTTTTTTCACTGTACGTGTCTAAAATAGATCATTTATTCATTTCAAAACTCAAAGACAATTTAAGATTTGAATCTAAAATCCATGTTATTATAAAAATAAAAATATAATATATACAAATGCTCATTTAACTATACTAAAATTATATACACACATACATACATATTAAATTTAAACAATATTATGTTTTATACATGTGCATGCATGCACATACGTGTGTTTCCGCATGTATCAAATCTTAGTTTAATGACCATAAAAACTACCCTTTTATTTTTTTGTTGGTGTGTATGTATATGACATCATTATTCAACTCATGACAATAAAAATCTATTTATTAGCTACAAATCTCAATTGTAAGTTATAAAACTATAACATATGTTCATTGTTTAAACTGTGAAAATTGTTGTAAATTGTGAACACGAACATTTCACTTTGCATTCTATTTTTTCTTTGCTACATATATATGTATCTTTTAAGTGCACATAATATGCGCGCACACACACGTGTGTGTGTGTGTTAGGGTTACACTTTTTTTAAGCTTTTTCAATTTTAATTACTGTTGTGGACTAAACTACCTGCATCAGCGGATCATCATGCTTGATCATGGGATTAGTCGCATTTGCTTGCCTCATCATGGCCTTTGGATCAGTTGATCAATTATTTGTCGACTATTTTGTGCATGTTTGGATCTATAACCGTACTTACTATTTTTGACTATACCATATTTTTTTTTAAAATTCTACACCATGCTTATAAAGAAATGGTTCTTAGTTTAAATGCACCCCTTATTTAAGCATAGAACAAGAATGCACATTTTTTTCCTCAAAATAACATATGTTTTTTTTTGAAGCACAAAAATAACATATGTTATAATTAAATCTATATACACCTATATGTTTAATACTGACTTATTGAATTAAAATAAAATCTCAAACTCAATTATTAATCATTACTAAATACGATTTTATTGTAAAATTGTTATTCATGTAAATACAAATACCATCTTTTGCAAACCAATAAAATGATTTCTTTTTCTTTCATTTTTACCGTTGTCAATGTATATGATCCAACAACAAGTCCAACTTCCCGCGGTCAGCCATCTTTTTAAACGATTCAAATGAACAATAATGAATATCATGCAACTCGAATAATTTATTTTTTAAATATTTTCTTCAACATTACCCACTAGTTATCCAATTCGATAATCATGCAACTGGAATAACCATCTAATTCATTATGCAAATCCCACTCTTTATTATCTCTTATATGAAGTGAGTTGCTAAATTGGTCATTAAAGCTGTAATTATCTAATCAAGTCAAGTTATTTTGTTATTTTTATCATCACCAACATAATCCCTCAAACGCGTTGACCGGCCCATCCCACGTTGTCCGGCGGCCCACGGAGACCCGATATATGTACACGCATAAATAACTGTAATCAGAGAGCGCATCAGCAGTGCAGCAGTTTTCTGCCCTCCGCTTCTCTTCTCTTAGAAAAAACCAAAAAAATTCTCAAAACCCTAAAAATAAAAATTTCAAAAGTGATCTTTTAGATCTAAAACATTATCTATCTATTTGTATTTTATAGTATAAGGAAGGGGTTGCAATGGCGCAAGTAAGCCCTATTCAAATTCCAACATCGCCTGCGAACGGTGTGATGGCTCCTGTTTCCGGTGGATTGGGCCAGTATCCAGCGACCTCGTTGTATGTTGGTGATTTGGAGTTGAATGTGACAGATGGTCAACTTTTTGAACTGTTTAGCCACATTGGACCTGTTGTATCAGTGAGGGTTTGCAGGGATTTGACGAACAGGCAGTCTTTGGGATATGGATACGTCAACTACAGCAGTCCGGTTGATGGTGAGTACAGCGATTGCTTAGGTTAAAACGAAATAAATTAGGTTAGGTTAATTTTTGAATTCAAATTGGTAGGTATCACAATACGCACTGGTGTGTGGTTATTTCGGGTGAAAGTCAAAGGCACAAAAATTGTTTTTTTTCAGGATTATTTTGAAGAATCATGTTATTACCATAGACTGACTTTGGGTCTGTTTGAACTTGAAAACGTATTCATATTGGAATATAGTTTGAAATTAGTTTCCAGAGGCCTGTTTGAACTTGCTTTGTTGAGCTTCATCGTTATTATCGACCTCAGTTTTATTCAAATTGATTAGATCAGATCTATATCTTTGCAATTGAAGACATGTTACTGAAAAAAGTACCTTTTTTTAACGATTTAAGTGTGTCTAGAAGGAAATTCTGGGCCCTTACCTATCCAAATGAGTTAGAGGTTAATTAGCCAAACACATTCAGAAAAATATAAGTAGAATGTATACTGTTAATACTTACGTAGCAGGGCGAGTGCAAACCCACTGGAGTAACCTCGAATGCACGTACATTGTCAATTACATCTACTTTATTTAACTTCTTATATGTGCATGGGTTAGAATAGCTATGATGTTAAAGCTCCTCAGGATGGTCTTGGGCTGCTTTTGAGCTTATTATTCAAGTATCCAACATCTAACATTCTCATACATCTTTTATTTAATGATATTTTTGTTTTGTATATAATTTCATGCTAGCGTCCCACCTATCCACAATAGTATAACAAAAAGGCTAGAACTTGTAATGACCCACTATCAAGTCAAAGTCGAGCGGATCCAGCCATTTTTGGGTGCATTATAAGTTCATCAAATGGGCCGCTTTCTTGTTTATCAAAATTGACCCAAATTAGGTGTTAAATGTCGTACATTTTGTAATCAAATCAATTATGTCAAGTAAGGTATTTAAATAACGTATGCTAGCCAGTCTGTATTACTAAAGGATCATTTATCCTGTTATTTTGCAAGAAAGCATAAATTTTGTATCTATATTCATTAGCTCTGTGATATGTTATTGAAGTTGTGAACTTTTCATCTCTAAATGTGTAGTTTTTATATTAAGAATGTAAAGAAGTTGCAAATTTAATTTTCAGAACACGTAGAAAACTCCAATAAGTTAAAATATGATTTTTCTGGCAGTTGTGCACTTTTTAGTCGAATATTATCTGCAAGATTTTTATTGACTTAGCTTTTATTGATAGGCACTCAATTTAAGAATAAATATATGGAATTCGCCTTTTGAACTGCAGACTATAACAGGCATATTGGATAACCTTACATTTATATTTTTTTTGGGTCAAGAACATAATGTTTACAAAGTAAATAACTTCTTTCACAAAAAACCATAACAATAAATATCCAACTGCATGAAAAGTTTGACAGTGTGTTATATTATTATCTTACTTTAGGTGCATTATATATTATTTTACAGACTATGTTCTATTATGTTTTTTAGTTTTGTCAATTCATGATGTGCATAACAAGAAAGATATTCACTTTCTAAGTTTCTAGTTACGTAATATCATTTCAGAAAGGTGCGTGTTAGTATTTTCGATTCAAATAGGTAAAAACATGCTGGTGTGCACTTTTTGGTCGAATAATGTCTGCAAGATTTTTATTGACTTAGCTTTTATTGCTAGGCATTTAGTTTAAGAATAAATCAATGGAATTCTTCTTTTGAACTACAGACTATAACAGGCATATTGGATAACATTACATTTATATTTTTTTGGACCAAGAACATAATGTTTACAAAGTAAATAATATTATACACAAAATACCATAACAGTTAAAATTCAACTGCATAAAAGTTTGATGCTTATGTTATATTATTATTATCTTACTTTTAGTGATCTATTTATTATATTACAAACTATATTCTGTTATGTTTTCTAGTTTCGTCAATTCATGACGTGCACAGCAAGAAAGTTATTTACTTACTAAGTTTCTAGTTACGTAATATCATTTCAGAAAGGTGCATGCTATATGCATGTTGTGCGTCCAGGCTTCAGGATGCTTCCATGTTTTCGTGTATCCTGCACTGTAAATAATTGTGGTTGGTATGTTTCTCTTGTTACATTAAGGAATCATATGTTATCGCAAAGCCGTAACATGCTAAGGTATTGATCATATCTTAGACTTCTATTTGCAAGTATTAGGTTGTTAAAAACTTTTATCATAGGTTATCGCTAAGCTGTAACATGCTAAGGTGTTGATTATCTCAGGCTTCTGTTGACAATCATTCAGTTGTTTCAAAACATTTATCATATCCAGCCACTGTGATGTGTGATGCTAAGATATTATTGGTAGGGTGAACTTTAAGTGGGTGTATACGTTCGTATGCTTGAGATATAACAAGCGAAATGACTATGCACACTTGAGTTGTCAGAAGTTGTGCTTACAACCGAGTGTAAAAGAGATTTGAAGGATTGAGATTGAGAAGTATCATCATGAATCTCTTTCATGGACGTTGTCATGCTATTTGAGGTGTTACTAAGTGGTGTATTGGTTTATGGTGTCTTAAAAACTCTTAAAAAGCCTACAGTCTATTAAATGTGTCTAGAGGAAATTGTGGGCCCTTTCCAATCCAAATCTTCTTTATAATAGTTGGAATAGAAATACAATCTTTCGGTTCAATCGCGAATTTCTAAATATATCCTTATATGCAAACGACGAAAGTTTGATCCTACAAAGGAAATAAAAATATAAATATGACATCTATTTTCAAATGAAAATTTTGGAATGTAAATTTTAGTTGCAAGTCCAAAACTCGTTCCAATGAAAATTTTTTTTTTTTCAATTTATTTTTATGAAAATTGTGTACTTTTTTTAATTTTTATAAAAAAAATTTTGTATGCACATGCGTTGCGTGTGCCATATAATCTCGTGAGTTATAAAGGTTAATTAGCCAAATGCCATTTGAGAAAATATAAATAGAATTTGCATCACTAATACTTATAGAGGGAGAAACGCACTGCGATCATTTTGAATGCATGTACATTGTCATCTACATCTACTGTATTAACTTATGTATACATATTTTGGAATAGCTCTGATGTAAAGGCTGCTTAGGGGGTCCTTGGTTGTTGAGCTTGTCATCCAAGTATCCAAGATCTGAAATTGCTATATCATTTTATTTATTGATGTTTTTGCTGTTGTTTTGTTTATAATTCATGATGTCTAACATTTTGTAACTGAATCAGTTGTCAATTAAGATCGTTGAATGGCATATTCGAGCTAGTCTATATTTTCAAAGGCTTATTTATTCAATTGCCTTTGCAAGTAGGCATATGTTTCTATGTCTGCATATTCGAGCTAGTCTATATTTTCAAAGGCTTATTTATTCAATTGCCTTTGCAAGTAGGCATATGTTTCTATGTCTATTTCATCATTTGTGTGATATATTATTGCGAAGTTGTGAACTTTGCATTTTGAAATGTATATGTTTTAAACTGAGAATGTAAAATAATAAGTTGTAAATTTTATTTTCAGAGTTTATATGGAAGATTCGGATAGGTAAAAACATGAATTTTGGGATTTTATGCAATTTTGATCCAATAATATCTACAAGAGTTTTATTGACTGAGCTTTTATTAATAGACATTTAGTTTAAGAATAAATCAAGTTGATCTTGGATTTTTTCGTCTGCGCAACAAACTAGGAGCATGCATATGGAATAACATTATATTTATATTGTATTAGACTAAGAACATAAAGTTTGCAAAGTAAATACATCACTATACGCATGAACTAGAGATGTGCTAGGAGGCTTGCAATTAGGAGGCCATAAAAATCAGGGTAGTGACCAAAAAAACAAGGCTAAAAAGTAGAAATTTGTCTCCAATATATTTTTTATCTATGGCCGGCGAACTGCGCAAATTTTTTGGGGCTTTATTTAAAAGTTAAATTGAGTAAAAGGTTTGACACGATAGTGTTAGACTATAATAATATTGCTTTAAGTGTGCTATATGTTACGTTACCATTTTACTGTATGTTATGTTATTACTTGAGATTAATGGCTTAGTTATGTTAGGTTTTGGGTTCCATCTCTGGCCAACTCCAGCTTGTTTGGGATTAATGGCTTAGTTGTTGTTGTTTGTTGTTGTATACGTTTTGTTTCAAACTTTTTATTATGTTTTCGTCTTTAGTTAGTTCATGGTACATAACACTATATATATATATGTATGTATGTATATAATATATATATATATATATATATATATATATATATATATGTGTGTGTGCGTGCGCATGTAATAAACATACGATAAATAAGAGTACTACAATCACTATATAGCATATTCAACAGTAATTGAATATCTGTACTTGCAACAAAATGTTTCGGGTATGTCCAATGAACTAGAGTGATACTGTAAGGGGAACATATATTGTGTGTCAATATAACAAGTGAACGTCCAGAACAATAAATAAGAATCCACTCTGCATTATGAAATGCCTATGCGATAGCGTTACAACAAAAATGTTCTGGAAGTGCATATCAACGAAGTTCATGCCCATGGGGATATACATTAGTTTTGTTATATTTTTTACGTTGGATTTTTTTACCTATAGTTAGAACTATTCAAAAACATTTCCTGGTCTTGTGGATAATCTGTAGTTTTTTTTTGTGTGTGTGTGTGTACATGAGTCTTTGTTGCGTGAAAAAAATATATTTTTGTGCAAGAGAACTTTATTTCAAGTTTCGATTTGGTATAACATTCTCAACAACGAACATGTGGTTTTTGATTTGGTTTATAAATTTCACTATAAAATCTAAGGCATGTTTAGAATAATCAGTAATGACATGAGTATTGGAGGTTGCAATATTCACAAGGGGTGATGTCAAAACAACTTACTTTTGTGTGGTGGAAGCGTAATAGATTATGCTTATTGCCATGTGTATTGGTAGTTCTTGGTTAATTTCTAAAGTGGAAGAGGCAGCATCAGTATTATATTACATAGTTTAAGCTCTCAAGGTTTTCGTAGATGAAGCAAATGTGAAGAATTCTGTAATTGTTCTTGAAAAGATTATTTTTTATTGCTAAGGTAATTATTTTGTTGGAATATGTAATTCTTTTATGATCATTTAAAGATACCACACTAAAATAACAAAATGTTATGCCTAGCAAATATTAGCCTGAATTGTGTAGCATGAGTTGAATTGGCATGTTATGTTATCAATGTTTATATTTTGTTATTTGTATTTGTTCAGCAAAAGTCATGCCACTTTCAACTTCGACAGCTTTATTTCATGCATTAATAACTATTTATTTATTTGTTTGATTTACTTATTTTTTCCGTTAATGGTCTTTTATAGCCATCCTCACTTAGTTCTATTTTTAGGATCTTCAGTTACTTGCATAAAATATTGTTTCGGTCATTCTAAGTAGAAATTGGTTCTTGATTATTATTTTTTGAATTTGTTCGTGTCCATTTGAGATTGGAAGATAGAAGTTTGTTCCACATCTTGGAAATAGAAAACTTGCTTAAAAGATGGTATCCACTTTTTCATGATTGTTCTGTGCCTAAATGTTAGAGTGATTATATACAATCTTGGGTTGATGATTCTTCCCCATTCAATTCAAAACATTGACCCAAAAAAAAAGGAAAAAAAAGAAAGAGGTTTTGGGAGTGCATATCCACTGAGTTCATGCCCATGGGAATGTAAATTAATTTTCTTATCTTTTTTTCATTGGATGTATTTACCTAAAATTAGGACAATGCAAAAACATTTCCTGGTCTTGTGGATAATCTAAATGTTGGTCGTGTATAATCTATGAACATTAGTCTTTGTCATGTGAAACAAAGATAGTTTTGTGCACCACATAACTTTATTTCAAGTTCAATTTGGTTATTATTAGGTTAGCGTTTTTAATATTTTTTGACCCAAATATCCTTATGCCAAATAAGATTTTGATATATTTTTTAATGCCTGTTTTACTAGACATACTTTATTTGCTATAACATTTACAACAACAACAAAAATGATGGTTTTGATCTGGTTTGATAAATTTCAGTATAAAATCTTGTCATAATGGCATGTTTAGCATAATGACATGAATATTGGAGGTTGCCAATATTCACAAGGTGCTGTAGAACAACTTTTGTGTGGGGGAAATGTAATAAATTATGCTTATTGCTATGTGTATTGATAGTTTTGGGTCAATTTCTAGTGTGGAGGAGGCAGTATCAGTAATAGCTTATATGGTTTACTCTGTTATTAGTTCATTGGTTGAGTGCGTATTGTTTTGGTAACCTTGACCAGTAAAATATCTCTTATATGTGGTATTTTGAATTTATTTATATTTTTACATTTTGGAAGACTGTTGATTATGTAATATTGACAGCGGCACGAGCGTTGGATGAACTGAACTTCTCTCCTCTTAATGGAAAACCAATTAGAGTTATGTATTCAATTCGAGACCCCAGCATTCGAAAAAGTGGAGCTGGCAATATATTCATTAAGGTATGACTATCTTCTATTTACAGTCTTCTGTTATTTGCATTGAGCTTGTCTCTTGTTTTTCTAATATTATTTGGGGATATTCTTTTAACAGAATCTTGACAAATCAATTGACCACAAAGCGCTTCATGATACCTTTTCTGTTTTTGGTAATATCCTGTCATGCAAAGTGGCAACAGACTCGTCAGGGAAGTCCAAAGGTTATGGTTTTGTGCAGTTTGAACAAGACGAATCTGCTCAGAATGCTATTGATAAGCTCAACGGAATGTGCCTCAACGACAAAGTAGTGTACGTGGGGCGCTTCCTCCGCAAGCAAGAACGAGAAAACAATCCAAGCAAGCAAAAATTTAACAATGTATTTGTGAAAAATCTATCAGAAACTACCACGAAGGATGAGCTTGATAAAATATTTGGTGAATTTGGAACTATCACCAGCTCTGTTGTGATGACAGAAGGGGATGGGAAATCCAAATGTTTTGGATTTATTAATTTTGAGAATCCTGATAGTGCTGCCCGGGCAGTCCAAGAACTTAATGGAAAAAAATTTGGTGAGAAGGAATGGTACGTTGGAAAAGCCCAGAAGAAGGCCGAGAGGGAGAAGGAGTTGAAAGGAAAATTTGATCAGAGTGCAAAGAAAGCTGCTGAAAAGTACCAAGGAGTTAATTTATACTTGAAGAACATTGATGATAGTTTTGGGGATGAAAATCTTAGAGATTTATTTTCTCAGTATGGAACAATAACTTCTTGCAAGGTATTATCTTTTACTCTAAGCATTACCTTTTCGGTCAAAGGTTTTGCACTTGCAACCAGTGATCTATGATGGTGTGGTGCTTGTGCATTTTTGGTAGACTCTGTGCTAGCTATCAGATATGACCAAGGTTTTCAAAATAGGATTTAATCATAAGTAGTAAAGTTTAAATTGAAACGAGGTTTAAATCGTGGATTCTGAAGATCCATATTTTTAAGGTAGCCACACATTGAAATTGATGGTGATGTTTGAATTTCTAGAACTAAACATCAAACTTAAATTTCTCTTTTATTAAAATTTTATTTTGTTCTGAAAACATTATAATTAGAGTTGTTAATTCAAATAAGTATATTAAATATGTTGGTATAATTTAAATGCTTTTATTTTATTTTTTAACTTGCAGTTATTTAAATTTTAGTTTGTTCTAAAAATGTTATACGATGGTATAAGTTTACTGTCTTTTCTTTTCTTTCTTAAATTGTGTTTTTGACTAAGTTTGAATGGTGACATACATCGAATCATCATAAAAGAAAAAAAATCCAGTCTGAATCATTGAACTTGTAATTTTTTGACAAAAATGGACATGATTACATGGTTCCATTATGGTTTGATTGTTATATTATTTTGTTTGCTTGATGTTCTGGTCATTTATTTGGTTCAGGTTATGCGAGACCCAAATGGTATTAGTAAAGGGTCTGGATTTGTTGCCTTTTCTGCTCCTGAAAGTGCATCTCGTGCTGTAAGTTGAGCTAGTTTATTATACAATAACTGTATACAAATTTCATGACCATCTTTTTAGCCCTTCTTTCTCCCTTTTGTAGCTAGCTGAGATGAATGGAAAAATGATAGGTAGTAAACCTCTGTATGTTGCATTTGCACAGCGGAAAGAAGAGAGGAAGGCTAGGTTACAGGTGGGTTTAAATGATTTTGCATTGCATTTGATAACTTGATTTGTGATTGTTATCATTTGCGTTAATTTAGTCCCATCTAAGATATATATATATATCTATATATATATATATATATCTATATATATATATATATATCTATATATATATATATATAACATGTTCGACATTTTCGCCATTCACATGTGTGATTTTTTGTCATGTACATTGCATATACCCATTGCCCTGATTCACAATAGTTTCGAAGGGAAATCTGTATAAACACTTGTTCAAACATGTTTCTAGCAGAGGTTCTTTGTGGACTTTTTATTTCTTTAATGGTCATCTTTTTTAATTAATGAGAGGAGTCGGTGAACACTAATAAAGGCATTCTTATTTTATACACACACAACACAAACACACGTGCTTTTGTGGGAACAATTAAAGTTAGGAAGCCTGGCCAAACACTGGTCTGCAGCCTGCCATTTTATGTCCCTGGATTGCTGTTCCGTGTGATGGTTATTCTCTTAGGTTGAATCGTGTTTCAATAGCTTTCTCTTACTCGTGTATGTGCCTTAATTATTCTGTGTATGCTATAACGATGTGCTCATGTGGCTGTCCCTGTTCTTTTTTGCATTATGCAGTTTTATGCTATGAGTAGTTACTAATCTAAAAATTTCAATTTAGGCGCAATTTTCCCAATTACGTCCAGTATCAATGTCACCTAATGCTGCTCCACGTATGCCAATGTATCCTGCTGGTGCCCCAGGCATTAACCAGCAAGTATTCTATGGTCAACCACCACCTCCTGCGCTCATTCCTCCTCAAGTAATTCACTATTCTTCCAGCTTCTCTTTTTTACAAATATATCAAGCTAGTTTCCTAGTTTATCTAAACTAACCTATGTGTGGGTGCTGCGGTTAAGTTATGATCACTCTTTTGACTCTTGCTTGTCATTTTTTGAGCTTAAGGGCGAATTAGCTTTAGAGCGTGTGCTTGGATGGATGCTTAATGATGCTTCAGTCCATTTTTAATTGTTGTATTCATGCCCAATAGATTTTAGAAGAAAAATAAGGTTGTCAACGGATACTCGAAAAATCTGAAACCCTTCCCATCTGCATTCGAAAAGCGGATAAATATCCAATATCCGGAAGAAAAGATGTGGATATAGACATCCACATCCGAAAATAATTCTTCCGTTCTTTTCCATGATTATAGTATAAATTGCATGTATTTTAACACAATAAAATGTACTAGTTTATTAAGTTGAGAATCTATATAATACACGCTAAACACATAATAATTGAGCAGAACTATTTATTATCGTCATATTTGTCTATTTTTAGCACTTTAATAATCGATTGGATTTAATTTTTTTCTCTTAAACTAATATTTTCCATTTATGCTCCTTGATTTCAATAGTTGGCGGATCAGATAATTATGCAATATCCGTCTGTAAGATGCAGATATCCGATATCCGATAATGATTTCGGATGCGGATATGGCGGTATTCCAGTCCGAATGTATCCGTTGACAGCCCTAGGGAAAGGTGCACACATTATTTGCTTATATGGAACTGTGCAGCTACAGTACTTTATATTAGGAGAATCGACTTTTAAACGTATGAATGGATATTCAGTGGCATTTCACCTTTTAAGTACTTTATAAAGTGCAAATTAAACATTTATAACTTCCATTTTTGGCCTGTTGTGTTCATGCCTAATAGATTTAGAAGAGGGAAAAGATGAACGTGTTATCTGTGTCATCCAGTCAAAATATGGTGTTCAGGGTACGGTGTTGTCAACTAATAACAGAAAAACAAAAGGAAAAAAGAATCATGAACTTAGAATTTGGGAATACAGAGTTTGTCTTTACTAGTTAACTTTTTTTTTAATACCTACGTATTAGTTTTATGTATTTTTATTTTTTACATTAAGTTTTATCACTTATGTATCATTGAAGCCATGTACAATGCATGTTCGCTTTGTCTTGCCTATTGGATAAGGAAGATGCTAGGAGGCCTGAAAGTACATGTGTGAGTTTGTCCTAATTTGGGTTGAATTCAGGGAAGGCTTTGACATTGAAAGCTTGAAGGAATAGGAACCTGTATATCAGTTTCATGCAAAATTTCTTACCCTATTTTCGGGCCTTTTTTAGCTTTTATTGATTGGATAAAATAACGTAGCAACTGATCAAGTAAATACACTAGTGAAGTCTTGGACTAAATGTCCATAACTATGTTTTTTTCAGTGGTGCTAATTACTGCTGAACTTTTATTGCATTTTCCTATATGTTTCAATCCTCTACTTAATTTTATCTTACACTAAAATTTAGTATTGCCCGTCAAATTACTCATTTCGTTCTGCTATTATCTTTTGATATATCCGTATTTTAGTGACAGGAATTTTGAGGAATTTGGAAGTTTTTTTCTTTTGATATATCCGTATTTTAGTGACAGGAATTTTGTTCTGCTATTATCTTTTATATTTTTTCCACAAAAGAAAGCGAATAATTTTTTTTTTCTCATGATGTAGGAGTGCCAAACATTCTGTTACTTTTCATATACATTGTTTTAACCGTCAATGTGATGTACTTGTCCAAACAGCTGGGTAACATGGAAATTATTTAACCCAGCTTGCTCATCAATATAATGTTGATTAACTGCTTATAAGGAAACACCATTATTTTTTTCTCTTTTCATTCTAGGTAAAAAATAATAATTACGAATTGAATTGCATTTAGCACCACTTTTTATTTTATTTTAATTTTTATAAGTGTCCACTTATTCAGTAAAATAAATTACAGTGTTAGACAATTATAGATGGTTGACGTGTCCTTTTTTCTTTTAAAGATAATGGCATATATTAGTAAGATCAGCAAATGATGATGTTATAATGACCTAAACTTATGATGTAATATTCAGTTTCCACTGTATCATATATTCTTTCATAACCATTATGTCATATACTGTAATTTTATTGACAATATATCCTAGAAATTTGGGATTGGAATCTGTTTAACTGTTGAAACACATAATAAACTTCCCATTGACATCAATTTTGCATATAGACTAGAATGATCAATAATTGGAGGAAGCCTAGATAAAACCATTACATCCCTTAGTGGATGATCTGTAAGTCGTAATAAATACAATGGTCATTGGTGCAAAATTTCGTCTCCAAACCAGTGTTTGTTTTTGGTGGGCAAACTAGTAGAAACATGAAATCTCTCACCATGTATATTACAAAATCTGTCAAGGAAATGTTTTTGAACAAACAGCGATTAAGCCCCCCCCCCCCCCCCCCCCCCCCAAAAAAAAAACCCCCGCACACAATGTTTAAAAAGAGACCTTTCTAAACATCATTTTTTTGTAGGAACGGTTGTGTTTTTTCAAAACGAAGTTTCTTTATAAATCTTTATCCTTTTCAGTAGTTTTTTTAAATAATGCTAACAATTTCAGTGGTTCTTTTTTTGAAAGGTTTTTGTTCACAAAACAATTCAGACAATTAAAAACCGACAAAATTTCTCAAATAAATCAATATTGTCCCAAACGGATTCTGAACTTTTGAGTTCAGTAAGAGTTATTTTCTTTTTTCCCTGATTTTTTTTAATATAATGGAAATAAAATTATTGGGTAAGTGTTTTTTTAATATAAATGCAGAAAATTCGTTGTTGGTTGTTTCTAGTTTTTACGTTGATAAGAATAATTAGCTAGTATCAGCTGGATTTAATATTATTCAACTTGTCTGTGTTTTCAAATTTTTTTCCTTCTGTAGTAACTACACAGTGCTGTTCTTTTTTTTTTTTTTTTTTTTTTTTACATGTGATTGAAATTGGGGACACTTCTAACCAGAATGGTATACTGTGAAATACAGCCTGGATTTGGTTATCAGCAGCAGCTGGTTCCAGGAGTGAGGCCTGGTGGTGCCCCAATGCCGAATTATTATGTCCCAACGTTCCAACAAGGTCAGCAGCCCCAGCGTCCAGCTGGAAGACGCGCTTTAAATGGCCAATTTCAACAGCACCAACACCCTATACCTATGCATCAACAAGTTAGTGACCTCTTTGTCCTTTCCTGTTCAAATATTCGCTCCATAAATAGCACTGTAACATATTTGTAATTTGCACAGATACGGGGGGGTGGACGTGGTTACCGCTATCTTCCTGGCAGAAACATGGGGAACGTTTCCGTGGCTGGTGGAATGGCTGCTCCTGGTGGAATGGTTCCTGTTCCATATCAAGTTGGTGGCGTACCTATTAGAGATGCTGCTGCTGTTCCTCAGCCCATTCCTGTTAATGCCTTGACTTCTGCTCTTGCCAATGCTACCCCTGAGCAGCAAAGGACTGTATGTTCTCTTCCTTTTTTTGTTTCTGTTAATTGTTTACTTGTCGGGACTCTCATATGTCAGTGTAGGGCTTTAGATAGAGCTATTTACAGAACTTAACAGTTTTATACCATCACTAGTTAGACTGCTATTGTTGTTATGTGGTTGTTCATATGGATGTCTCAGCATCATAATTTCTTGTCTTTTTGGCTTGTGTTGTTCACAGTTTACTACCATTTTTCGGTTTGCTAGACTTGGGATAATACGTATTCTGGTACATGTTTTTGATGATTCATGGTAAAATTAGGTGAATTTTGCAAGTTGAACCAAATCTTATCGTCTCATCCAGCTTGAGTTTTGATATATGATAGTATGAATGTAAATTGTTGCCATCCAATGACATTTTTTTTTTCTTCCAGCACTCGAACATAAATGACAAAAACATTTCCTTGATATTCTATCAGTTATTGGAAATAGTTTTTTGATCAAACTATCAAAAGTCTGTATTGTTAATCTATCCTATTGTTTTTGGCGTGCCATCTTGTATGCCTGTTAATTTGATGCTGCTTTTTTTTTTTTTTTTTTTTTTTTAATTTGCTACAAGCAAGTCTAAAGTAAAAACCTATTTTAGGCTACTGAGATATATTGATATAAAAGTTATGGTGGCATATGTGGACAGGGTATCTGGTAACGCCTTAACGGCCACTAAAAAGACAACTAATCGCAAGTATGAAACGTTAATTGCCAAAATTTGGAAACTATTCAGATTTTAGGCTACTGAGATATATTGATATAAAAGTTATGTTGGCATGTGGACAGGGTATTTGTTAACGCCTTAACGGCCACTAAAAAGGCAACTAATTGCAAGTATGAAACGTTAATTGCCAAAATTTGGAAACTATTTAGATTAGTTGCACAAGAATTCACAAATACGAGGGTAAGTAGTATAATTACATGACCATTACATTTGCTCAAGCTAATTTAAACTGTGAAAAGTCGAAGTTAGGAAGTGCACTTGAAATTTTAGCCAATTCATGCATTCACACATTGATTGGCGCCCGACTATTATTCCCAGCATCATCACTCCAGGTTGCTATTTTAGATTTACGGAAACTGCCATCTCAATGTCCAAGTGGTTTATGAGATTGTTTTTCATTTGTAGTCATAGTTCAATAGAATACGTCTTATGTGAATCGATAATTCAAGCATATTGCATAAACAGATGCTTGGCGAAAGTCTGTACCCACTTGTGGACCAACTGGAGCATGAATCAGCAGCAAAAGTGACAGGGATGCTTCTGGAAATGGACCAAACTGAAGTTTTGCATCTTCTAGAATCTCCTGATGCTCTCAAGGAGAAAGTAGCTGAAGCCATGGAAGTGCTGAGGACCGTGCAGCAGCAGCAGGGTGGTGCTGCTTCACCTGCTCAGCAGCTTGCTTCTCTTTCCCTTAGTGATGGGATTGTTTCTTAAATCTTTGAATGGGAGAGACTGAATGGATCCAGTTATTTTCGCATATGTTTAGTTTGCTTTGAAAAAACCTATATACATTTGTTTTGTTTCTTTTAGCCAAAGGGATGATTTTGGATTTGCAGTGACTGTTTTTCTTTTGGAGCTATGATTGGTTTATTATTTATTTATTTGGATTTGTTTAGACTTATTTTGTTTGTACTTGTTTTTTCTACTGCTGTTTGCGTTTGCTGAATGACAAGCAGCATCGTCGAGTTTGGCATTGGTGCATGTAGTTTCTGTGAGGTGATCGGATAAAAAGATTTTGATCGAATGTTTCATTGATCAGGTGTGGGGTTTCCAATGTTGACATCAAAACTAGGGTTTTTATCATAGTGGAAGAAGCGGGGGATGGTGTTGTATAATGCCGATTATGGACTCAATAAGTGAAGGCTGTAGGTGTGGCAGTAGAATCCAATCAAACATGCAATAGGGACTCGAATATTTTAACCTAAATTTTTAAACCCAAATGCCAGGTTTATTATTATTTCTGCTCCTATTTCATGATAACGCTAGTTTATGCTTTTTGGGTGAAGTTACCAGTTGTCTGGTTTATGCTTTCTAAATCTGTCGTGTATGTAAGATGGGAAATTTAGTGCGCTTCTGATTCGACTGAAGTTTGGCATTTAAATATTTTTCAAACTGCAAGGTATTTATTTAATGGTTCGCGCATGAACATAGCATGTGAACGAAATTATTTTTTGGTAGATCAATGGTTTTAAGTAATTAAGATATGATAGTTTGATAGTATTTCTAGATAATCATTTTTTGTTTGTAATAAAAATTTGTTTGTTGAGTTTTATTTTCTCAGAGTTCTATTTTCGAATGGTATTAAGATTTGAAAATATTTATAGGTGGATGTATTAAATTCGTTGATGGACATTTTAGCTGTTGATTATTTCTTATGAACTGTTTATTTGTTAGATATTAATTTGAAGCAGCCGTTTAATTTGCTAATATTTGCAGAAAAAAAATTTGAATTAGCAAAAAAAAAAAAAAAAAAAAAAAAAAAAGGTACTAAATCCTTTTTTTAAGCGATGTTGTTTGTAGAGATTTGGTCATAGCTGTTGTTGACCTGCCCTTCGACAAGATTTTCACATTCTTAGTTCGTCATAGCAAAGATCGTTCAACACTCGAACACACACAAAAACCCAAATCCTGGGTGGTCAATGATAAGTCACCCAGCTCGACTTAGCCTCAGATCGGCAAGGACGTGTGTTTTGGCTCGGCAAAATCATTTCGATTCGGTTCAACAAAGCATGCTCCATCAGATCAGCTTAGCTTTGGATCCGCTCACCCTCGGTTCGGGCAGACGAAGTCAGACCAGAAGTAACATACTTGGCTCGGCATGGCTCTGGCTCGGCCTTCGAAGTAAAGCACATGATGCACCCACACCCAAATCAGCATAGACCCGATTCGAACTGAACATGGTCAAACATGGAATTTAAGCACATGGCTGACGTAGTCCACTCTGTTACACTACTCCGTCCATTCATTTCATGACTCCTACTTTTCCGCCTGCTCTCCAGCCTCACCTATAAATATCACCTTGGAGCACATTTTGAGGGTTCTTCGTTTTTTGACACTTTGAGTTTACTATATTCCATTGTACTTGAGATTTGCTTGCTCTTACTCATTGTAATCATTAAGTTAGTGAAATACTGGTGAAAATCATCAAGTAAACGTATGTAAATCCTAGTCGAACTACCTTAAATCGTGTGTTCTCTTTATTTTGCTCGTTTTACATTTAGTCTTCATTTATTCTCCACTTTCATATTTTGGGTTGAACCATTTTCTGTGTCAACATTTTTGATGCTTTCATCAAGAAATTTGAATCTTCAATCTTAGGATATTTGTATCTACGAATGGATTTCTAAGTTCGTACAGAAGATTCCGCTTCCTTCACTTTCCATTACGATGGTGTCCAAAAGAGACTTCCTCTTCCAGACCAGCGAAAAATCAATTTTAGAATGAAGTGATTCAGCAACCTGCTAATGCTGGAACATAGTTGCAACCAATGCAACCGCCGTGCCTGTTCCCCGTGCGTCGACTGCTGACCCTGTGACACACGTTGACCTCATGAAGATCATGAGAAAGTTGATAGAAACTATCGTTGCTTTGAATGACCAAATGCATGAGAACCTGGCGCAAAGGCAGGATATGAATATGATGACTGCGCAATGGAATGACTTCAAGAGTTAGAGAGCTCCTACACTGCCGCACTATCAATCCGAGGAGTCGTCATTTGGAAGAAGTGGAGGAATGCTACAACAAGTCAGAACTGTAAACGCTTCAAAAACTACTCAACCGATCTGGTTCGACATTATGTCGAACCAAGGCCACTCGCATCTGCCAGACCGGATAATTTCAAACCGGCCCTTGCTAATTTTAGAGCTTGCATTTCTTCTTGGTGCTTGCTCTTGAAATTCTCGACTGAGAGTGAAGCCGGGGTTGTATGGGGAGACCAATTAGCTGGACGGGCATGTTAAATATCTGAATGGAAAGACACCCACAACAAAGAGAAGGGAAATGTCGTATAAATTTCCCTTTGCATCAAGGGTGCTTATGAATAGCAATCACGGAACAAATCCTAGTTCAGATAGTATAGCCGTCAATTCAAAGACATTGATCCTAGAAAATACGAGGAGTCCAAATACGAAAGGGCAACACCCAACGTGACGATGATTTCGATTGATAACAACGATCCTTCTAAGGTCTTGAAAATCGGATCCCACCTCGTACCCTTGGACGAGGGAATTGATTAACTTTCTCCTTGCAAACTTTGTCATCATTGATCAGTTGCAGGGTTTTCAATGATGGCATCAAAATTACGGTTTTTAGCAGAGAGTATGGAAAAAGCGAGGGATGGTGTTGTTTGGTGCCGATTACGGTAAGGAGCTAATGAGTGAAGGATGTAGGTGTGGCAGTAAAATCCAATCAAACATGCAGTAGGGACTCAAAATTTTAAACCCAAGTACAAGGTTTATTATTGTTTTTATTCCTATTGCATGATAACACTAGTTTATGTTTGTTTGGTGAAAAGTTACCCAAAGGTTATTAGGTGTATAGTTTAAGCTTTTTAAATCTGTGGTATATTTAAGATGGAAATGGAAAATTTAGTGCTTTTGATTGAAGTTCGACATTTCAATATTTTTCAAACAACAAAATATTTATTTACTTTGGTGTAATGTTATGCGCTTCGCGTGTGATGATAGCACACACTTCACGTGTTAATTATTTTTCAAGAAAGTGTATGTTGTTATTTAATATAATTTTTGATAGATCTTGTTTTTAAGTAATTAAGATATGATAGTTTAACAGTATTTGTAGATGACCGTTTTTTATTTGTAAAATAACTTTGTTTGTTGAGTCCAATTTTCGAATGGTACTAAAATTTAAAAATATTTGTGGATGGTTCGTAAATGGACGTTTTAGGTGTTGATTATTTTTTTATTTGTTAAATATTATTTTTAATTGGTGTTAGATTTGGTAATATTTGTAAAAAAAAATTTTGAATTAGCGAAAAAAGGCTAGATCCTATGTTTCAGTGAAACTAAGGTCTGATGATGTTTGTAGAGATTTGCTCATAACTGCTGTTGACCTGCCTTTTGGCAAGACTTTCACGTTCTTAGCTCGTCATAACAAGATTGATCAAGATTCGAACAAACACGAACTGAAGTCCCGGGTGGTCAAAGACAAGTCACTCGGTTCGGTTTAGCTTCAAATCAGCAAGGACGTGTGTTATGCTTCGACATCTTGTTCGGCTCGGCCTAGCTTCGGATCGACAAAGACATGTGTTCCGATCCGGCATCTTGTTCAGGTCGGTAAGATCATTTCGACTTGGTTTGATTAAGCATGCGTCACTTGAGACGACCCGAACTCCCGGTACCTGGAAGAACAAATGGCCTTTTAGAATCTAACACATTACATATAACAGCAGAAAGTAAATATTACATAACATCATCAGAATTGTATCAAATATTACATCAGACTTTTCCATCAAAATAATACTTCCCTAGGATCTAAATATTATACATTACAAGGCTAATAAGAAAACAGATGCACATCAGAATTAAAGATAGATTATGACGGAGTCCTATGGAGACTCCAAAAGAAATTCCCATTTCTGCTCTAGCTCCAAATCCAAAACCAACTTTCCCAGATAGCTTCCATGTAACGACTCAGCTTTTTGCCCGGTTTTTGCCGGTAATTAAACCAACTTAAACCATTCATAAAGATGGATTGTTAGGGGTACATACACATTTGCACAAAATAAAAAGAACTTTTCCATTATCAATACAATAATATTACATCAGAGTTACGGGAGATACATCAGAGTACATCGATTACACAGCGGAAAAGATACTAAACTCAGCGGAAGAATATGCATGCTCTAAGATATAATAGCTCCGGCTAAAACCAGAATCCTACTCCAACCAACTCCAAGGCTAAATCTGCGAACCAAACTACTAGGCTTCCCGTATAAAAATTTTGGGCACTTAGAGTTTAGGTGTGGGAACAATAAACTCCAAGTCAGTCATGGGACTGGTGTGAGAATTCAAAACATTTGTTTTTTTAGGGTTTATTTTAAAGTTAGGTAATTCACTGGACCATGCCGCTAATGCGGAACGGGTTTACTTCATGTGAATTCCCATGCATAGAAATTTGCAATGACTTTTCGAAAAATGAAACTAACATAAGGTCTCATGCCATACAAACAGTGCAAACGCATACATGGGCGAGGTTTCACCTTATGTAGTCAAAAATGCCTTTGATACATATAATCCTCTTTCAATACTATAATATAGTGTGAAAAATCCTTTCGAAATTAAATGTATCAATCTTAGCCAGCATGTATACCATATACTATACTGACGTATGGTATACAACTAAAATCGTACGGGCTCGTAGCGTAGATTGGGATTCCAACAATGACCGGGCAAAGTAACTTCCTTCCAAACCGAATTTTGAACACCTCTAGAGGGATGTCCGAGGATCAACGGTGTTGCTCCTCATGACAACATAAGGCCGGGTTACCTCTTTAACTAGGTAACTTAGAGTACGTCTGAGTATGTTGTCTCCTGGTCGTTACCGACCTTTCCGAGCGCGCTTCAACAACAACCACAAAAGCAGATGTTTTTACCGCATAGGTTAATACCTGGGCTCCATACCATAGTACACCTTTTATCTAGAAGGAGACAACAACCCATAACCCTGCTGCATTTCTTCTTGTTTTAGCCATTTACCGGGGTGCGAGGCTTGCCGAGGTCACGATGTACAAAAACGCTTAAATAAGCCATGCTTTGATCATCCATAGCTCATCACGTAACTTAAGTATGCCTCATTGTCCATTCACTACGCATTACTGATTTCCATCAATATATAACCTCTAAGCTCATACGTCTTAGAGAAGGGCGTTAAGCAAGAGAATAAATTCTCCGTCACCAAGTAGATATATATTTAACAGAGATCAGTGCTACGCAGTCAATTACAATGTCAGACATACTACCCGTACAAGTCCATTCTGGGTCTGAATGAAACCACAATCCAGAATTCCTTCACATACGTTCAGGCTTCTTGCCACTTAGCTAATATAAAATCCAGCTGCGAATGGGAGAAAACCATATGAGACATTCAGCAAGTCGTCCTTACGATATGTGTAACAACCCGAATTTCGATAGACCGAATGTTTTTCAAAATTCTAATCCATCGAAACCCGTGCTGGTTGCTCTGGTATCTTGCAGAAAAGACAGAGATATAAAATATATCAGAGCTCAGAAAAAATCTCACAGCGGAATGAATAAATTATAATATAATCAAAGTATAGCCTTACCGTAGTAATAATACTGCCTAACCAGTATCCAAAGCTATCATATGTCTGCCACAAATCTAACCTGCGAGTATGTTTAGAGGAGGGGGTCAGAACACAAGTTCTAGTGACTGGATTTAAACTATACATTTTGGATGATCCTATATTGTAATAACCTAGAATTCTGAGCCAATTTAAAATTTTTATTTTGGCAATTTTGATGAATTTTGAATATTTAAAAATGAATTATTTTAAATAATAACGACGAGAAATCTATTTTGAATAGAATTAGAATGAATATATTTATTTGAATCATCGTTAGAATATAAATATTTTATTTTAATTTTAAAAGGAAATGAAAATAGGGCGGTAGTTCGAAAATTCGATTTCAATGTTCAAATGAATGTGCAAGATTCAAAATAAACCGGATTTTGGCGAAACCAAAAATATGTGAATCTATTTCCAATGAATCTGAAAAATTGAAATTTCATAGAGGGGATAAAAAGTTATGCCCTGTTGAAAATTCAGAATAGTCGCTATGGAATTTTGGCCCTTAAAAATGGAAATTTTGCAAACGACCTCTGTTTTCGTCGAAACCACTTTTTTTGGATCCGGGATGTCGAGTTATTGCTAGATTCCAAAATTCATATTTTTCTGAATCAATATGTGAGCATGGCGAAGTAAAACTTGTTTTAACAGTTTTAGTCAATTTCGATCGACTAGAAAATGGTCATTTTTCAAACGGTCTCGGAATTTGACGAAATTAGTTTTGTTAGGACCGTATCGTCAATACGAAGCTAGAAATAATTTTTCTGGAATTTTTAGAGTCCTTATGTGGCTCCGGTAAATTAAAATGCGCGTTCGAATTCAATATATAGATTTATATTTTGATTTTGACGAAAACTGGTCGAAACGATCAAATTGGCTTACCGGACATATCCCATTGTGTTCAGAATGAGGGTAATACGCGAGAGGTGACAGTCGTTGGAGTTCGTTTGGGGTTCGAATTCAAAATCTCCTTTTTGGAAAATAAATTATTTAAATTAAATAAAATTTATATTTATATACCTTAACCTCCCTCTCTCTCGTTGACTTCAGAAAAGAAATAAGAAAAAACAAAAAAAACCTAACGCCCCATCGATCCCCCAAACCCGCCCCTCCACTCCACCGTGTCGCCGTCGCCGCCTCAGGTAGCCGCCTTCCCCAGCTTTGATCCTCCTCTCCCTCTCTCACCTCCCCTTCGCACAGTAAAACCCCAACCCATTTAGCTCCCAAAACATGCGACTATGGCCCACCGCCACCTGAGCTTCACCCCCATCGACCTTCCACCACCCAGCCGCCACTTCCCCCGCACGTCAGGCCCCTCCTCCGACGTGAAACCCCCCCCTTCGACAAAGCAGCAATTTTTGGAAAAAAATTTGAGTTTTTATTAATTCTTTTATTTTATTTTTCATATAATTAGTTATATATATATGTATAAATCAGTTTTTCTATATATATAATAGCATTGAGATTTTTATGTAAATAGAGATTGGATTTTTAATAGGAGAAAAATTAGATTTTTCATTGTGGAAAAATTAGATTTTCATTTTGAAAGTAGAAATAATAAAAATATGATTTTTATATTATAGAGATAATAAAAATATGATTTTTATATAATAGAAAGAATAAAAGTATGATTTTTATATTTTTAGAATAATAAAAATATGATTTTTATATAATAGAAAGAATAAAAATATGATATTTTTATCATAGTAAAGACGATATTTTTATATATAGAAAGAAGTGATTTTTATTGTGTAGATCATTATGAATAAAAAAGAAGTGAATAGCAATATAAAAATAGAATTTTTATCTATATAGTAGCAGTATAAAAATGTGATTTTTATATATATAGCGAAGTTATAAAAATTTGATTTTTAATATGAACTTCGTGAAACAGACTGCGTTGGAAACAAGAGGAAGATTTCCTACATATGAAGAGTCGTGGTGTTTGGTTTAGCTAATCGGTGAGAACTCCTCACTTTTAATTTGTTTTCTAGTTGAAATATATACTAGGATGCAGACGGTGCTTGGCAGCACCCGACACCCATCGTCCACAGACTATGGATGGCTTGTTTGTTTGATTGATGTGTTGTGAAATATGATTATGTGTAGTGGAATGAAATAAATTATTTTATGGTTAAAAATATAATTTTTAACGTGTACATAAAATAAGTAGTTATAAACAAATCGGACGATTTGTTTATGTACACACATTTGACTGATATGGATTGGGATGATAAATTTTACACATCGCCCAACTGCACAAATAAAACCTATGTTTGATTGTTTGAAAACCCCACACGGATGTTGGGATGAAATTGGCCATACACTAGTCCCAATAATTAGCTGTATGTCGATCGATTGATTGACAGACTGTTATAAGCGTTAAATATTTATATTTAATGCTTATGCAGTTTTGTGGTGCACTCTGGATGATGGTTGATGATTTATCGTTGCTATTATATACATGTGTTGTAGGGAATCCATATAATTAACATTAAATGGTAATTGATTGGGCCTCATTCCAAGTTGGAAAATAATATATATATTCATATGTTGAATAGAAGAAAATTCATGTGTTGAATAAAATATATATTCATATGTTGAATAGAAGAAAATTCATGTGTTGAATAAAATATATATTCATGTGTTGAATAAAAGAAAATTCATGTGTTGAATAAAATATATTCATGTGTTGAATAAAAGAAAATTCGTGTGTTGAAGAAAATATTCATTTGTTGAATAGAATAACGAAGTTATTGAAATATACAAAGCCATGTCGATTAGATATGCGCCATTTTGACGTGAACGATATCTATATCGATTTTATTCATTTTTATAATGAATATCGAAAAGGAATTGATTTCAAAATATAACATTTTGAAAATACTATCGTTTATATATCGATGATATGGAATATTCAATTTTGATTTGAAATTGAATATGAAGTTAAAATCGTTTTGAAAACGAATTTAAAACGATTTATAAAATACGTTTTAAAAGGAAATCGATGATATATATATAATATATATACTATATATATAATGGCCTGAATAGAACGCGCCGCGCTGCGGTAGTTCGTGAATTTCGACCATTGACTTTGAATGGACGTTACGAGAGATCCGACCGTAGGATTCTCCTAAACTGGAACCATTGGGTTCGTATCGAAAGGAGCTTTCTAACGAATATTAGAGATTTGAAATCTAAAGGTTGGATTTGGAATTATGTCCAAATCAAATTTGGAAAAGGTCGTTGTAAGTGCAGTTCGATGGCCATTGATGGAAATCGACTGTACGAACCTTGATAAAATTATTATAAATAGTAATAATTTGTGTAAAATCATAAGAAATGATGTGTGAAGAATTGGGATGAAAAATTCCAAATTTGAAAAGATAAAAATAGATATTTATCGAAATGAACTAGTTTTGAACTAGAATTATAATCCCATTTATTTTTAAAATAAATAAATTGGATTTGAAATGGTTTTAGAAGTAACCATAATTTCCAATAATTGAATTGGAATGGATTTGAATCGAAATTGTCTTTGAATATTTCAATGTTGGATTTCGTGATTATACAGATATCGTTATGGAAATTTGAAAGATATATTGATATCGTTATTTCCAATACGATATTTGTTGGTCGTAGAATTTGATATTGAATATAAGCGGATATATTTTCTATTCAGAGCCTTGTATTTAATATCAAATGGGATTTGGGTTTGTCGTGAATGGTGTCTTCATTAACACTGTTCTTAAACCCAGTTGAGAAAAAGATTAAATCTTTTTATTTAGATTTAATGAAGTATACCAATTAAATGATATTTAATTGGAATTGAATTGGAATAAATTTTTGGGTTTATTGTGAACGGTGTTTTAAATAACAATTGTTCTTTAACCCGATAATTAATGGAACGTGATTTTGGGTTTATCGTGAACCGTGTTTTAGATGACATTGGTTCTTTAACCCAGTTAAAGACAAGATATTGATTTTTGAGAAGATTAAAACTAAGTGGAGTTTTAATGAATCTTTAATTAAATTAAAATGATCGAGAATAGAGTATCACCAGTTCTTGTTGCAGTCATGATGAGGGGTTCTCGCTTCGCGGTTTGGTGGCGAACAGGAGACTCACCCCCACTTGTCCCTTGCGGGGGTTGGTTAGGCAGTAGCCGGGAGGCTCGAGAGGGTCGCCGTAAAACAAGTGTACTGGGGGACCACTGGGAGCCACGGTGGGTTTTACCTGCTGCTTTGGGGGATGAAGGGATGGTTGGAAAGCCTACCGGATTTCGTCTGGCTGTCTCAGTTTGGTATCAGAGCTTTGGTTTACAGAGCTCGAGAACAAGACACGTTAGAACTAAACGAAAGAATTCATCAGAAATTGGATTAGTAATATCCAATGAGAATGACTCGTCAGAGAAAGGATCAGTAGTATCCTAGAATGAGTTGGAAGATTATATTTTTAAGATGAAAACAAGTTTTGTTTTGAAAATTCAAATCAATTATTCGTATTTGAATATTATTTTTATATTGATTTGGACAATCAAGTATATAGAGATTTTAGTATACGTCTGATCTGCGTGTATTGAAGCCTCAAATATACTGGATAGATATAGAATCACACTCTAGTCGCCCGGGTCTGATTCTAATGATGGCGCGCCATCATCAGTGTTTATATTCGAGTGTCGAAAGTGAGATATCTATATATTTCCAATTGACTGGTGTGAGAACCGAAACATAGTTAGAACATATTGTTGTGACTTGGCATCAAATACATGATTTTCTCTCTCTCTCTCTCTCTCTCTATATATATATATATATATATATATATATATCAAAATTATGAATTTGAAGTGATAATCAACTAATTGATTGCTGATTGTGTTATTTGATTATTGGTTGATTAATTAAAATTTGAACCATTTAGCCAAATTGTACCAAATAGTGAGTTGTATTGAAAATTTGTCGCATATGCATACATATACATGTACTTACATTGAACAGGTCATAGCAAGGAGGCTAGAGAAAAGGAATAAAATTGTTTGCCCGACAAATAGGTACATGTTTATTGTATTTCTTGGGTTTTGGATGGTTTTATGAGCTGATTGGCTTTTTCTTTTGGATTGGTGAGGGCCATGGGAGGCTTTTTGAAATATCCCGAAGCTCCCAGTGCAGGGGAGGTTATGGCGAAATTTTTCGAAAATTTAGGGTGTTAGCCAAATTTTTGAAAAATTTGAAAAGTTCTTAGAAATTGAAAAGTTGAAGGACTTAAGTCATAAAGAAAATAGTGAAAGTTGAGTTGATTAGTTAAACAACTTTCAGCTTCGTTCCTTTTCAGGGACGAAAAGTTTTAAGTGGGGGGGATTGTAATAATCCGGAAATCTAAGCCAATTTAAAAATTTTATTTTGGCAATTTTGATGAATTTTGAATATTTAAAATGAATTATTTTAAATAATAACGACGAGAAATCTATTTTGAATAGAATTAGAATGAATATATTTATTTGAATCGTCGTTAGAATATAAATATTTTATTTTAATTTTAAAAGGAATTGAAAATGGCGCGGTAGTTCGAAAATTCGATTTCAAAGTTCAAATGAATTTGCAGGATTCAAAATAAACCGGATTTTGGCGAAACCAAAAATATTTGAATCTATTTGAGAATATCTTTCCAACGAATCCGAAAAATTGAAATTTCATAGCGGGGATAAAAAGTTATGCCCAGTTGAAAATTCAGAGCAGTCGCTATGGAATTTTGGCCCTTAAAAATGGAAATTTTGCAAACGACCTCTATTTTCGATGAAACCACTTTTTTGATGTCGAATTATTGCTAGATTCCAAAATTCATAATTTTCTGAATCAATATGTGAGCGTGGCGAAGTAAAACATGTTTTAACAGTTTCAGTCTATTTCGATCGACCAGAAAATAGTCATTTTTCAAACGGTCTCGGAATTTGACGAAATTAGTTTTGTTAGGACCGTATCGTCAATACAAAGCTAGAAATATTTTTTTGGAATTTTTAGAGTCCGTATGTGGCCCCGGTAAATTGTAATGCGTGTTTGAATTCAATATATTGATTTATATTTTGATTTTGACGAAAACTGGTCGAAACGATCAAATTGGCTTACCGGACATATCCCATTGTGTTCGGAATGGGGGTAATACGCTAGGGGTGACAGTCATTGGAGTTCATTTGGGGTTCGAATTCAAAATCTCCTTTTTGGAAAATAAATTATTTAAATTAAATAATATTTATATTTATATACCTTAACCCCCTCCCTCTCTCATTGACTTCAGAAAAGAAATAAGAAAAAAATAAAAAACCTAACGCCCCGTCGATCCCGCAAACCCCCCCTCCACTCCACCGTGTCGCCGTCCCTACCTCAGGTAGCCGCCCTCCCCAGCTCCGATCCTCCTCTCCCTTATCTCACCTCCCCTTCGCATAGTAAAACCCCAACCCACTTATCTCCCAAAACCCGCGACTATAGCCCACCGCCACCTGAGCTTCACCCCCCTCGACCTTCCACCACCCAGCCGCCACTTCCCCCACACGTCAGGCCCCTCCTCCGACGTGAAACCCCCCTTCAACAAAGCATCAATTTTTGAAAAAAAAATGTGAGTTTTTATTAATTCTTTTATTTTATTTTTCATATAATTAGTTATATATATATATGTATAAATCAGTTTTTCTATATATATAATAGCATTGAGATTTTTATGTAAATAGAGATTGGATTTTTAATAGGAGAAAAATTAGTTTTTTCATTGTGGAAAAATTAGATTTTCATTTTGAAAGTAGAGATAATAAAAATATGATTTTTATATTATAGAGATAATAAAAATATGATTTTTATATAATAGAAAGAATAAAAATATGATTTTTATATTTTTAGAATAATAAAAATATGATTTTTATATAATAGAAAAAATAAAAATATGATATTTTTATCATAGTAAAGACGATATTTTTATATATAGAAAGAAGTGATTTTTATTGTGTAGATCATTATGAATAAAAAAGAAGTGAATAGCTATATAAAAATAGAATTTTTATCTATATAGTAGCAGTATAAAAATGTGATTTTTATATATATAGCAAAGTTATAAAAATGTGAATTTTAATATGAACTTCGTGAAACAGACTGCGTTGGAAACAAGAGGAAGATTTCCTACATATGAAGAGTCATGGTGTTTGGTTTAGCTAATCAGTGAGAACTCCTCACTTTTAATTTGTTTTCTAGTTGAAATATATATTAGGATGCAGACGGTGCTTGGCAGCACCCAACACCCGTCGTCCACAGACCATGGATGGCTTGTTTGTTTGATTGATGTGTTGTGAAAAATGATTGTGTGTAGTGGAATGAAATGAATTATTTTATGGTTAAAAATATAATTTTTAACGTGTATATAAAATAAATAGTTATAAACAAATCAGACGATTTGTTTATGTACACACATTTGATTGATATGGATTGGGACGATAAATTTTACACATCGCCCAACTGCACAAATAAAACCTATGTTTGATTGTTTGAAAACCCCACACGGGTGTTGGGATGAAATTGGCCATACACTAGTCCCAATAATTAGCTGTATATCGATCGATTGATTGACAGGCTGTTATAAGCGTTAAATATTTATATTTAATGCTTATGCAGTTTTGTGGTCCACTCTGAATGATGGTTGATGATTTATCGTTGCTATTATATACATGTGTTGTAGGGGATCCATATAATTAACATTATATGGTAATTGATTGGGCCTCATTCCAAGTTGGAAAATAAAATATATATTCATATGTTGAATAGAAGAAAATTCATGTGTTAAATACAATATATATTCATATGTTGAATAGAAGAAAATTCAGGTGTTGAATAAAATATATATTCATGTGTTGAATGGAAGAAAATTCATGTGTTGAATAAAATATATATTCATGTGTTGAATGAAAGAAAATTCATGTGTTGAAGAAAATATTCATTTGTTGAATAGAATAATGAAGTTATTGAAATATATAAAGCCGTGTTGATTAGATATGCGCCATTTTGACGTGAACGATATCTATATCGATTTTATTCATGTTTATAATGAATATCGAAAAGGAATTGATTTCAAAATATAATATTTTGAAAATACTATCGTTTATATATCGATGATATAGAATATTCAATTTTGATTTGAAATTGAACATGTAGTTGAAATCATTTTGAAAACGAATTTAAAACGATTTATAAAATACGTTTTAAAAGGAAATCGATGAAATATATATTATATATTATATATATATATAACGGTCTGAATAGAACGCGCCACGCTGCGGCAGTTCGCGAATTTCGACCATTGACTTCGAATGGACGTTACGGGAGATCCGACCGTCGGATTCTCCTAAAACTGGAACCGTTGGGTTCATATCGAAAAGAGATTTCTATCGAATATTAGAGATTTGAAATCTAACGGTTTGATTTGGAATTATGTCCAAATCAAATTTGGAAAAGGTCGCTGTAAGTGTAGTTCGATGGCCGTTGATGGAAATCGACTGTATAGACCTTGATAAAATTATTAAAAATAGAAATAATTTGTGTAAAATCATAAGAAATGATTTGTGAAAAATTTGGATGAAAAATTCCAAATTTGAAAAGATAAAAATAGATTTTTATCGAAATGAACTAGTTTTGAAATAGAATTGTAATCCCATTTATTTTTAAAATAAATAAATTGGATTTGAAATGGTTTTAGAAGTAACTAGAATTTCCAACCATTGAATTGAAATGGATTTGAATCGAAATTGTCTTTGGAATATTTCGATGTTGGATTTCATGATTATACAGATATCGTTATGGAAATTTGAAAGATATATTGATTTCGTTATTTCCAATATGATATTTGTTGGTCGTAGAATTTGATATTGAATATAAGCCGATATATTTTCTATTCAGAGCCTTGTATTTAATATCAAATGGGATTTGGATTTGTCGTGAATGGTGTCTTCATTAACACTGTTCTTAAGCCCAGTTGAGAAAAAGATTAAATCTTTTTATTTAGATTTAATGAAGTATACCAATTAAATGATATTTAATTGGAATTTTATTGGAATAGATTTTTGGGTTTATTGTGAACGGTGTTTTAAATAACACTTGTTCTTTAACCCGATAATTAATGGAATGTGATTTTTGGTTTATTGTGAACCGTGTTTTAGATTAGGGCTGCACACAACCCATATCCAACCCGACCCAACCCACCAATCCGACCCAATCCACATAAATTCGACCCAACCCAACGTAGTTCGGGTTGGATATGGGTTTCAATTTTCAACCCATACTATATATGGTTCAGATGTAATTTTTCAGTCAACCCAACCTTATATTAACCCAACCAACCTCACTTAAAAAATATAAGATTTTTGCTTTGATATTTGCACCAAATTAGTGAAATTGTATTCGTCCCAGGCATTCCCTTCGCATCCGCTCTCCGCACCATTCTCAACACAGATTTTTTGCTTTGATTTTTTTCTATGTTGTTAAATACGGCGAATTATGCTGCTTTATTAAAATATGCTAAATTGTGCATGCTAGTTATTTACATGTTATTGAGTGGTGATAAACATTAACCATGTGGATATAATTCCAGTGATTTGTGTATTATCATATAGTTGTAAACTATTGAATTAAAATTTATGTTATGAATTGATCATGTGTGCAACCTAACCCAACCCTATTTAACCTGAAACAACCCATACTTCAACCCAACCCAACCCAACCTCATATGAGGTCGGATACGGGTTCGGTTTTCATCAACCCAAACCAGTATGGGTCGGATAAAGTATTTGGTTTGATCCAACCCAACCCAAAGTTTGTGCAGCCCTATTTTAGATGACAATGGTTCTTTAACCCAGTTAAAGACAGGATATTGATTTTTGAGAAGATTAAATCTAAGTGGAGTTTTAATGAATCTTTAATTAGATTAAAATGATCGAGAATGGAGTATCACCAGTTTTGCTCCAGGCGATAGTTAAATCTTTAATTAGATTTGAACGTGAAATGGTAATTGAATTTACCGATAACACCGTGGTGTTAGATATGAAGTATTACCAGTTTTAATTCATGGGATGAATAGGTTGGGATTAGGAAATAAAATAAATGATTACTTCGGTGTGGTTCGCTAATCCTGACTAGTTTAGAAAACCTTAATACGGTTTGATTTGATATCCAAAGGAAGATTGAAGAATAAATTTTAAAGAATTTATCTTTGATAAAATTAATGGGAACCTTTCCCAAAGTATAAGAATATTTGAATAAAAGAACATTCTGAATTGGAATGAGGCGTATGTTGTGTTTGTGTAACGCTTGTTTAGTATATATGCGAGTTATTCAGAAAGACTGGGTTTATCCCATTCTGAATAACTGATTCGACGATGTATCGAGGATGAAGACGGTGGTCCAAGACCGGAGGTCTTCACATCGTTTGGATAATTACTGATGATCTTGATTGGGATGTACACCCAAGAGGAAGGAATCAGTTGGTGATCGTCCAGACGTTCTTGGAGATCGATGGATATGCGAGGTACAAGGTGCCTCCGGTTTCGTTCAGACCCAGAACGAACTTGTAAATGGACTGTGTGTCTGACATTGGATTTTATTCTGTGTGATTTATTTCTATTAAATATATATCTGTTTGGCGGCGGAGAATTTATTCTCTTGCTTAACGCCCTTCTCTGAGACGTACGAGCTCAGAGGTTATATATTAATGGATATCAATCGCATGGAGTGAATTGCCTGTGTGGCATGCCTAAGTGGAAAATGATCAAGGCTTTTGTTGAAAAGCAGAGTCTTGTGGTTGATGATCAAAGCACCGCCTGTGTGGCATAGCTTTGTGTACGTTGATTCGCGAGCCTCACACCCTGGTTGTGAACCAGAAATGGGAGAGGACATCAGGGAGGGCATGCATTTCTTTCTAGCTAGGGTGGTGTCAGTGACCTACCAGCCCTGACATTTATATTATTTTCACCTATGTGGTTGTTGCTGTTGCGAGGCGCCTCGGATATATCGGTGACTATGTGGAGCCGATGGAGTCATTTGGCTCATTTACGCCCCAAAGGGCGGGGAAACGCAATGTTCAAGCATAATAATCCACATCAGTGGACCGGCCTTGACGATCCAAGGCTTGTCTGCGCGCTTGCCTGAGGGGGTGAGCTAGAGCATCTCAAATTCGGTAGAGGACGATCCCTTGCCTCCGTTCACAGATGGAAACCCAACTTCCAATACGTGACTTTGCAGTTTTGATTGTAGAGCCTAGTATGGCGACATAATTGTATGGGGCACTTATGCCGTCTATGACTGAAATTGTTTTGACACTATACACTTATAGTAATAATAAAACATGAAATTTCATGTACCAAGCATTCTTGGCTATTATAAGGTAAAAACCTTATCCTCCGGCTTGCGTTGCATTGTGTGATGGGACCTGGGTCTTATAATAGCTTCATTGTTCTTTATTTAGCATTGCACTGTTGTTTTATGCACTGGTATTCTTGGGAGGAAACCCGTTCCATGTTATACGGCGTGGTCCCTTGATTTACCTAACTTTAAAATAAAGATTAATAACTGTTTTTGTTCTCACACCAGTCACATGAATGACCTGGAGTTTATTGTTTTAACCTAAACTATGGGTGCCCCTATTTTTCGACACGGGCAGCTAGTAGTTTTGGTTTTGCAGATTTATATTCACAGGATCCTGATTTACAGCTGAAGCAGTATCCAGAAAGCTCTATATCCGTGTATCTGTTTTCAGTTGTGCTTTGTATTGTTTTTCCGCTGCGATGTATTTAAATGTAATTTAAATCTCTGATATTTTCTGTGTAATATTTATTCATACTCTGTATATTCTTGTAATATGATGGAATTGTTGTAATATACAATGAAATGTTCTTCTGTTTGCGTCCCGATGTGGCTTGTTCTCAATTCAATCCGTGCTTTCCTTACCGGGGAAGTTCGGGTCGTCTCATACATATACCGTTCAGTCACATTTTCTTATTTATTAGGTTACTTGGGTTTACAACACTCGTGGCTTACACACACGTCGTACCCATATACTTCCCAGTGGATTAACCTAATACAATATATATGTAGCTAACCCCCCCCCCCAATATTGAGGTACACCCCATGATACCCCACTCGCACGATCTCCACCGTAATGCCATAGAAATGAACGAAGTTCCTCATCCTATGCCAGAGTGACGTACGGATCTCTACATAGCGATATTACGTTCCACATATATCTGTCATTATTATGCTACATATGCGTACGGACTGCCACTGTCGATCGAATCAGATTCCATACCAGAGTAATGCTCTCAAGTCTACGATACACCACCCAGAGCAGACATGCATGTATCTTGACTTTCCCATGTACGTATCGTCAATAGTATTCGATGCCTTAACCACACATAACCTCTAATGTGCACCGAGTTCCGTGGCAGGGCAATACAAGAAACATGGAACTCAGTCGGGAGCTTTTCCATATCTGTACTGCCCCGCCTTTAAGAGCCTAAAAATACAGATATTCCTCGGGTCTGTTTTTCATGGTGGCTATGGCCCTACCTCGGCCCCTCCATCAACTAGTAAAGACTACAAGAGCTACACGACTTGCCCCTAACAAGCAATCTAAACATCCAGTTGGCGTCTCCCCTCAGCCACCGTACCTCGATAGTGAAAGGTGAATGGTCTATTGGGTTTAGCTCTGGTTTTTCGCATCCCACTGGCTTCCGATGACAGGTACCCGATGATCTACTATCCTTGTTGCGCCTGACCTCGCCTCCCATTGGGGCGATTGCCGAATCACCCTAGTGTCACCTCGTTACAGCATTCTGACTGCAAAACTACTTTTGCAGTCAAGGCTCACCCGCTTGGTAGTGACGCGCATACCCAACCTCTGCGAGCACAACCTAAACATCTGCCACCGCACAAAGGACTTCCAGGGGCACCTTATGTATCTCAGGAAGTCGCGTGCTTCCCTTTCCGGTCCTTCAGAGTTATCAGAATAATCAGATGGGCGTGCGCTCCCCTCGTGCCTCATGACACGGCGATAATCTACCCCTTTGGGTTATTCACCCTCAAACGTGCGGACTGGTCCAAGCGCCTCATTTTAACATGTTATTAGACCCTATGTCTAAATATTCTTTTTTGCGCTTGCCTTACCTCATCAGGTTTCCATTTAACTTGGTTATTCACATTCGCATTGAATTCTTAATCAAGTTACCAAGTTCCTCTTGCGTATTAATTTCAGTCATATAACTTAACCCATTTAAGTTTATTAATAAGCCTATGACATGTTATTCTTTAGATTGCGATCCAAGGTCTATATTACACAATCCCTTTATATTCTTGTTTGATTTCAAGGTTACAATAACATGTTCTACTTAATATGTAATTAAGTATATCTCAATTCACATGTTTTCTATTTAATATGTCACTTATCATTTATGATTAAATATAACTTATTTCATTTCATAAGTTTGCCTCACTCTTTCCTATTTAATCATAATTTCATCTTACATTGTCACTACAACTTATCGTTGTTTACTTATTAACTTAGTTCTCTTAACTAAGGTTTACTAATAAGTCTCCTTTCCATTTATTATAACCTATAATATAATTTCCTCTTAACCCTAGGACAAGCCTTAATATGTTATTCTTATCAGCAGATTTCAGATTTTCAAGTTTACAGATTACTTAATTTATAATTAAATACAATTTCTTTGATTTCATAAATTTTCCCCCATTTACTGATTACTTAATTTACAATTAAGTATCATTTTTCTCAGTACACGAGTTATCTCATTTTCTCACTAATTTATGATAACTTAGGTTATAATATCCACTTGTCCCTAGGACAAGTCTACCTATTATATAAGATTCTCATTAATGTAATTTATTTATAATAGGTTATTATCATTCCCCGTTCATTCTATTTCTTTTACTGTTGTCGCTTTGATTTATTTCCTTACCCATTTCCTTGCATTTCAATTAATCACAATTAATTCCATTTATTTCTATCCTTTTATACACACACATATATATGCTTATGTATTAGACCTCTCACATTAAGCCTACCACTTGTGGATGTTGGATTTGCTGGGCGGTTCCAGGTAGACTTCTTCCACAAGTTGACTTAACATCGTGTCTTACCACCGTTACATGTTTTATTTATACACTTAGACCCCTCACATTAGATTTACCGCTTGTGGATGCTGGATATGCCGGGTGGATCCGGGCAGACTTCTACCATAAGTGTAATTTAACCTCGTGTCTAAGCGCGGTTACAGTTTCCTATTTACTGTAAATTTTCTATATAACTTAAGCGTGTCTATTCTTTCAATCTTTGATTGTAATCTATATTTTTCATGTCATCATATTAAACCCATTTCACGTCGCATATTCTTTCTAGCATACAATAAATTCCATTCTAACATTTAATCGTTTAATCATGGAATTGTTCAAATTAAATAAACTAACATGTAATTTTCTTAATTTCTACAGTTAATGGTCCAGGTACATAAATGTCACAATTTAACATGAAATTATAACAATAGTAATCGCTACACATATTTGTAAAAGCTTTACCTTTTAATAAGTGAACATTTCAGCATATTCAGTGTTTCAACATGTGAATTTTCCAACATATTAATATTAATATTAATATTTCAACATGTCATAATAGCATTTAAATACTTATAATTATTCTAGCAAATTCACATTATACAATAACAGGAAATGTTAAACGATAATATATCATTATCAAAAATTATATAACTTAAATCCACTCACCTCATTTGCTTTTCAAATCCTGGATCTGGTCAAGATCTAGCATTCCACGGTTTTCCCCTAATTGGATTCAGAACCTAACAACCATGGATTCATAATTTTTACTAAAAGAAAAAAGGAAGAAAAAGGAAGAAGATTGAATAGAGAAGATCTAGAAAATTACCTCACTTTGAATATGATTCTAAACACCTTCTAATTAATATTCATTCTTTTCCTCCAGATCTTGATTCAGAATTTTCCTAAACTAATTATTTTATTTTTCTGAAGAGATTTAAGGAGGAGAAAGAATGGCAAAGCTTAGAAGTTATCTCAGAGAATGTGAGATTTAGGCTAGGCTCTACTAGCCTGTTTATAGGTGTTCAAGATCTTATCATACACGCAACGCTATCTCAACATTCGAACTTGGTTAGGAAAACAGTCCAGATTCGTTTATGAACCTGACTGGATCTGGGTCGACCCCTAGGTTGACCTCGATGATATTTTTTTCTTCTTCTGCATATGTTCTTCAGTTTTGAATTGATTTGAATATGTTAATATATAAGGCCCATATATGTATACAAAACTTGTAATGACCCTTTTACGCGTACATATAGATGCACAACTTTTGTTTTGTTTTCAAAATTCAAACGGTGTTGCACCATTATTTGATTCTTATCATATTTCTCCGATTTCAGCCTTATCTTGAATTATATCTCTTGTATATATACATACATGTATATATATTCCTACACATATATACACGTATATTCTCATATACGTACATAGATATATTTTCTTTGCTTCCTTATATGTATATTTTTCCCTTATATGTGCGTTTATACATATTTTTCCCTTATGAACATGTGTTATTTTGGCGGTTCTCTTAAAATAAAAATATGACGGCGACGAGGATCGAACTTTGTGCCTCTTGTTTGCAAGTCACATGCTCTAACTGGTTGTACTACTAAGGCCATCGTTAACAAGGCTTAGAACAATGGTAGTTATTGTTCTCTCCTCATTCTTCTTTTTCATATTTGTCACAATATTCCATTTAAACCACTGCATGAATCTTTTTCTTTTAATGTGTGCATTACATTTTTATTTGCATTCACCTTTATTTTATTCTTCATATATATATGTTTATTATATCTATGCATATATATACACATATGCATTATTTAAATTATCATAAAATGTGGTGTGTTACATTCTCCTACCCTTAGAAAATTTCGTCCCCAAAATTTGATAAGGGTAAAAATCAATTAACCCCTCGCATAATATACATCCATCATGTGTGCGTCCAATTTTTGCAAACATTGTGCACTTGTGCAAAGTGAAATACAACATAATAATGCATGTATGCCTAAGTCGTACCTCCTATGTGTATGCAAATTTTTCAAAAATCCTTTAAAAACATGATGCTCACATCCTAAATATACTGGCAGTTCTACATGGATGCAATATTTTGAAAGTCAAAACACATTTTCATCCAAAATTTCCCACACTCTTATTGAGTGAGAGCGTAGTTCATCCAATTTTTGCATCCAAAATCCTACCAACTAAGTTTATTTTTTGAATTTCAGAAAGATCTAATTTTCTAAATTCGATTTCTTATGTTACAAAAGGTGCAAAACGGAAAACTTCACATCTTCCGTTTTCCTTTTTCAACCTTTTTTTCTAACCATACTTGGATTTTATGTAACTATCTATAAAGATTCCCTATTTTCTTATCCAAGCACAGCCCACGTAAGAAAATTTTCTCTGTTACCGCTTTTCTTTTTTGTCTTAACTTGGAAATTTTTACTCTTATTCATCTTTTCTCATAATTTTTCCTTTTTTCTTTAACTGTCATGTTTGTTGCTTTACTGAATTTTTCGTTTCCTTTTTTGTTGTACCATTTGTCTTTTCTTAGCTTATTTAATTATTTGATCTAAGTTTAATTCAAATGCCTTCAACTAAAACAGGAAAATAGACACTCTACACAGCTGCTACTAAGAGCCAAGAATCTCAGGACTATGTCCCCCTCAGACAGTAAGCTTGAACCATGGGATCCATGATAGGTTTAGGTGTTACCCTAATTACCCAACAGGAAAAATAACAGAACGATCCCAACAATAACATGTTGTACCCCTAACATGAAAATTAGCAACAAGATCCTTACTTGCCCTTTACTATCTAGTAGTCACCACTAGTCCTAGCTGTGTACCAATAATCATTTCTAGCAACACCTTAGGCTTTTCAATGATTACGCATTCTATGGGAACTTACTATTATTCCAAGATGATTCTCGCTATTTATTCATAGCCTCAAAACTTTTTCCGTCTTCCCAAGGCACTAATCCCTACCTACTCCATACTTTTAAAACACGGTTTAGCCTTTTCATTTAAATTTTCTTCCAAAAATTTGGAAGTGTTAAAACTTTATTTTCCTCATGAAAACTTACTTTAGCCAAACCATAAAACATGTCATTTTATATAGAAAAAAATGTAAATCATTTTTTTTCAAATCACAAAAACTGAAGTAGATAAGGACAACTATTTCTCAGTCGGGTTTATAACTTGTTCTTGCCTATATGGTCAGTTCAGTCTCTAACTACAAGGTGCAAACCTTTACTCTATTCTTAATTTCTACAACTTATTTTGTCCACCCAACAAAATTTTCTCTTTTAAAACAATTTACCAAAGATGATTGTCAAAAGAATAAAGATTTCAAAACTTCTTTATTAAAAATTCTTTTATGCAACACAACAAGGAAACTAACAAGCTGTACATGCTCTATAATAAGCACCTTTTACTGAGAGAATTTTATTTTAGACAAAATTTTCGCAAGAAATCACCATTTACAAAATATAGCCCATTTTACTTTAAAACTCATTATGTGTACTTTACATATTTAAAACTACAACTTTTAAGATTGAAACTTGAAAACACCATAAACCATCTCCTAAAAGCTTTCACAATTTCAAGTTCTTAAAAGTTAGAAATGAGGTTTGACACAAAACGGGTTTCTAATTTTCTAGGCTTTCCTAGATGCTCCCATATGGTCAATTCTCTCAACTATATATATTCTTAATCCATTTTTCTCTTTTTAACCTTTTCCAATTTATAAGGTTTTACTGCCAAACCCACTAATATGAAATAGTAACATATAGGATCCTCCTTTCTCTATTTCAAGATATATTGTACACCTCCCACCCAAATTTCCTAAGGGTCTCAAATTTCAATATTCATTCCTTTAGTGTACAAAAAAAATCGTCTCAATTCTTACCATATTATACTCTTTCTATTTAGTGGGTTCCTCTTATGGATCTAGGTGTATATATATATATATATATATAATATTTACATTTTAAAAATACAAATACGTTAACTCACTATCTATACAAGAATCCTAAATCTAAGCTCTGATACCAAATGTAACAATGCGAATTCCGACAGACTGATTTTTTTTCAAAATTCTAATCCAACGAAACCCATGTTGGTTGCACCGGTATCCTGCAGAAAAGACAGAAATATAAAATATATCAAAGCTCAGAAAATATCTCACAGTGGAATGGATAAAGTATAATATAATCAAAGTATAGCCTTATCATAGTAATAATACTGCCTAACCAATATTCAAAGTTATCATATCTCTGCCACAAATCTAACCTGCGAGTATGTTATGAGGAGGGGGTCCGAACACAAGTTCTGATGACTGGATCTAAACTATACACTTTGGATAATCCTACCGCTCAGTCACATTTTATTTATTTATTAGGTTACTTAGGTTAACAACACTCGAGGCTTACACACATGTCATACCCATTTACTTCCCACTGGATAACCTAATACAGTATATATGTAGCTACACCCCCCCAATATTGAGGCACACCCCAGGTACCCCACTCACATGGTCTCCATCGTAATGGCACATAAATGAATGCAGTCCCTCATCCTACGTAGAGTGACGTATGAATCTCTACATAACAATATTACGTTCCACATATATCTGTCATTACTACGCTACGTATGCGTACGGACTGCCACCGTCGATCGAATCAGATTCCATACGAGAGTAATGCCCTCAAGTCTATGATACACCACACCACCCAAAGCAGACATGCATGTATCTAGACTTTCCCGCGTACGTATCGTTAATTGTATTCGATGCCTTAACCACACATAACCTCTAATGTGCACCGAGTTCCATGATAGGTCTATACAAGAAACACATAACTCGGTCGGGAGCTTTTCCGTATCTATACAGGCCCGCATTTAAGAGCCTCAAAATACATATATCCCCCGGGTCTATTTTTCATGGTAGCTATGGCCCCACCTCGGCCCCTCCCTCAACTAGTAAAGACTACAAGAGCTGAGCGACTTACCCCTAACAAACAATCTAAACATCTAGTTGGCGTCTCCCCTCAACCACCGTACCACGATAGTGAAAGGTGAATGGTCTATTGGGTTTAGCTCTGGTCTTTTCGCATCCCACTGGCTTCCGATGACGGGTATCCGACGATCTACTATCCTTGTTGGTCCAGACCTCGCCTCTTGTAGAGGCGATCGCCGAATCACCCTAGTGTCACCTTGTCACAACACTTTGATTGCAAAGCTACTTTTGTAGTCAAGACCCACCCACCTAGTAGTGACGCGCAGACCTAACCTCTACGAGCACAGCCTAAACATCTGCCACTGCAAAGAGGACTACCAGGAGAACCTTAGTAACTCAGGAAGCCATGTCTTCCCCTTCTAGTCCTTCGGAGCTATCAGAATAATTAGATGGACGTGCGCTCCCTCATGCCTCATGACACCGCGATGATCTATCCTGTTGGGTTATTCACCCTCAAACGTGCAGACTGGTCCAAGCGCCTCATTTTAACATTTTATCAGACCCTATGTTTAAATATTCTTTTATGCACTTGCCTTACCTCATCAGGTTTCCATTTAACTTGGTTTTCGCATTCACATTGAATTCTTAATCAAGTTACCAAGTTCCTCTTGCCTATTAATTTCAGTCATATAACTTAACCCATTTAGGTTTATTAATAAGCCATTAACATGTTATTCTCTAGATTGTGTGTGATCCAAGGTCTATAATACACAATCCCTTTATATTCTGTTTGATTTCAAGGTTACAATAACATGTTCTACTTAATACGTAATTAAGTATATCTCAATTCACATGTTTTCTATTTAACATATCACTTATCATTTATGATTAAATATAACTTATTTCATTTTATAAGTTTGCCTCACTCTTTCCTATTTAATCATAGTTCCATCTTACATTGTCACTACAACTTATTGTTGTTTATTTGTTAGCTTATTTCCCTTAACTAAGGTTTACTAATAAGTTTCCTTTCCATTTATTATAAGCTATGTTATAATTTCCTCTTGTGCCTAGGACAAGCCTTAGTATGTTATTCTTGTCAGCAGATTTCAGATTTCAAGTTCACAGATTACTTAATTTATAACTAAATACAACTTCTTTCATTTCATAAATTTTCCCCCATTTTCTAGTTACTTAATTTACAATTAAGTATCATTTTTCTCATTACCCGAGTTATGTCATTTTCTCACTAGTTTATTATAACCTAAGTTATAATATCCACTTGTCTCTAGGACAAGTCTACCTATTATATAACATTCTCATTAATGTAATTTATTTATAATAGGTTATTATCATCCCCCGTTCATACTATTTCTTTTACTGTTGTCACTTTCATTTATTTCCTTACCCATTTCCTTGCATTTCCATTAATCACAATTAATTCCATTTATTTCTATCCTTTTATATACATACATACACACACACACATATATATATATATATATATGTGCTTATGTACTAGGCCTCTCACATTAAGCCTATCAATTGTGGATGCTAGATTTGCCGGGCGGTTCCGGGCAGACTTCTTCCACAAGTTGACTTAACCTCGTGTCTTAGCACCGTTACATGTTTTATTTATACACTTAGACCCCTTACATTATATTTACCACTTGTTGATGCTGGATATGCCAGGAGGTTCCGGGCAGACTTCTACCACAAGTGTAATCTAACTCGTGTCTAAGCGCGGTTACAGTTTCCAGTTTACTGTAAATTTTCTGTATAATATAGGCGTGTCCATTCTTTCAATCTTTTACTGTAATCTATATTTTTCATGTCATCATATTAAACCTGTGATAACCCCAAACTCCCGTGACATGAAAGCAAGAGTAATCATTGGAATATAACATATTTATCACAACAACGGATTACATATTACAGCATAACACATTAAATCATCGGATAATATCATCATAGAAGCGGAAATTAGAAATGTCATCAGCATCAGAGTGGCATAGATACAGGATAAAATTTAGCCCGTAAAAAGTCCCAGCAAATAGAAATATGTCTAAAACATCATCAAGTACAACATGGATAAATGATGTCTAAATGTTTCAAAATAGAAATAAAAGATAGAGATGATCTTCATCTTCTGCCCAAGAGCATACTCCACTTCGGTACATAGCCAAAATAAACCTGTTACCTGTCACTTGGCTGCCCGTGTAAAAATAAGGGCACCTGAGTTTGCAAGTGAAAAAAACTATGATTCAGTCATGGGACTGGTATGAGAAATCTTCTTACTTAACTTACCTAATAATAATACAATCACGGGACCACGCTGCTAACGCAGAACGGGTTTACTCCATTGGATTGTCAGTGCATAAAACAAGTAAATCTTTTTAAAACAACGCAATGTTTTTTAGAAAAGTGAAATCATTATAAGACTCAAGTCCCATCACACAATGCAACGCAAACCAGAGGATAGAGTTTTACCTTATAATGATCAAATATGCTTGATACGTATAATACAATAACTATTGATATTATTACTAGTGTCTAATCGGTTTAAAAAAAAATTCAAAATAAAACGTATCAATCCCAGATGGCATAGTATCCCATCCTACTATGTCGCCATATATGGGTTTACAATCAAATCCGAAATGTCGTATTGTAAATTGGGATTCCATCATGAGTCGAGGCTAGGAATTGTCCTCACCGATTTGAGACACTATAGCAAATGCCTCAAGATCACACCTACGGGCAACCCTGCTTAGCAGCAGGGCCGATCCACAAATACTTTAGTGGATTGGCTATGCCGGAACAATATGTTTCCCAGTCCTATTGGACCTATCACTTGGCCAATAGCGACCAATATCCGAGGCCTCGCAAAATCCATCATCCACATAAGTAAAAATATCTGGGCTCCATACCATGACACCACTTCTAGCTAGAAGGAAACACATGCACTCCCTGCCGTCCTTATCCCGTTTTTGACTCATACCGGGGTGTGAAGCTAGCGAAATAATGCTTATACACAAAGCTGTGCTTTGATCATCAACCACAAGGCTCTGCTTTTCAAAAAAAACCTTGATCATTTGCATCTTAGCATGCCACATTGACAATCCACGCCATGCAACTGATGTCTATCAATATATAACCTCTGAGCTCGTACGTCTCAGAGAACGGTGTTAAGAAAGAGAATAAATTCTCCACCACCAAACAAATATATATATTTAATAGAAATCAATTAACATAGAAAGAAATCCAATGTCAGACACACATCCATTTACACGTTCGTTCTGGGTCTGAACGAAACCAGAGACACCTTATTCCTCCTCCCGTATGTCCAATACGAAAGAGAGGTTCTCGCATATCCGGACAATCAGCAAGTATGTTTGTACAACTACCACTTTAACCCTTTACTGCAAGCTACCCAATTTAGGGCAACAGTAGTTGTCCATACGATGTGAAGATCACCGATCTTCGACCCCCATCATCAATGTCTTCGACTTTAAATCGTCGTGTAATTATTTGAAATGAGATTGAACTCGATCTTTTCCAATAATTCTCGTATATATATAATTCAAATCATTTCATATTGTTAATATTATTTTATAACAATTTATCGCTATTTTTATTTATATAAAAATGGTTCATTTAATTCAAATGGCGTTTCAGGTCGTTACGTGGCCCTAATGTTGTTTTTATTCAAATTTGCATTACACATTTCTTGAAATCTAACCATTGGATTTTAACAAGTTTAACATCGTTGGAAAGATCTTCCCAAAGCGGACCTAACGGTTCATGTTTTGGGAAAATCGGACGGTCGGATCTTTCGATATAGTCGTTTGAAGTTACGATTCTGAAACGAGAACTACCGCGCGCGATTCGTTTAATTTCAATTTATATATATAAATATATATATATATATAAATATATGTATAAATATAAATCATTCAACGATTTCACTAACATATTAAAAGTGATGTTTTCAACAAATATAGCATATATTAGTATTCAAACATTTTCCTATTTTACTAACATGTAAAATGTAACATTTTTAATTACAAATCCAATTTAACCTATAATCCCTTTTATCTAAATGTACATGTAAAATGTAATATTTTAATGAAACTAAGTGTACATTAAAATGCCCATTTTAATCTCTAAACAATTTCCAATGTGCATGTCATTTTTATTAATGAATCATTTTATACATTAAAAATGTTTCTTTTTAATGTTTACAAAATTTGCTAATAAACATGTCACTTTAAATAGTGAATCATTTCATACATTAATTTTTTTTTCTTTTTAATGTTTACATATTTTGCTAATAAACATGTCACTTTAAATAGTGAATCATTTCATACATTAATTTTTTTTCTTCTTTTTAATGTTTACATAATTTGCTAATAAACATGTCACTTTAAATAGTGAATCATTTCATACATTTAAAATGTTTCTTTTTAATGTTTACACAATTTTGACAATTCTATGTTCACATATATACAATAAAAAGAAGAATTTTATTGTCTAAACAATTTCTACATTTTATATGTATAAAATAAAAAAGATATTTAATTTTCTACAAATTTCTATATTACATATGTATAAATAAAAAGAAGAATTTTATTTATACAACAATTGCTATGTTTTATGTATACAAATAAAAAGAAGAATTTTATTGTCTACATATTTCTAACATTAACATGTTACAATAAAAAGAATATTTTATTGTTTATCAAATTCTAACATTAACATATAACAATAAAAAGAATATTTTGTTGTTTAACAAATTATATGATTTCCAAGTTACAATAAAAAGAATTTCTTATAGCCTTGCAAAAAAAAAAAAAATATTTCTTATTGTATAACAATTCTATAATTTCCAAGTTACAATAAAAAGAATTTCTTATTGTATAACAATTCTATTATTTACATGTTACAATAAAAAGGATTTCTTATTGTATAACAATTTCTAACAATTCTAATATTAACATGTTACAATATAAAGAATATTTCATTGTCTAACAATTCTATGATTTCCATTACAATAAAAAGAATTTCTTATTGTATAACAATTCTATGATTTCCAAGTTACAATAAAAAGAATTTCTTATTGTATAACAATTCTTTGATTTCCAAGTTACAATAAAAAGAATTTCTTATTGTATAACAATTCTATGTTAGCATGTACAAAATAAAAAAAAGAATTTTATATATACAAAAATTTCTATGTTTCATATGTATAAATAAAAAGAGAGTTTTATTTACACAACAATTTCTATGTTTCATTGTACAAATTAAAAAGAATATTTTATTTATACAACAATTTCTATTTTTCATTGTACAAATAAAAAGAATATTTTATTCATATAGCAGTTTCTATTTTTCATTGTACAAATAAAAAGAATATTTTATTCATACAGCAGCTTCTATTTTTCATTGTACAAATAAAAAGAATATTTTATTCATACAATAATTTCTATTTTTCATTGTACAAATAAAAAGAATATTTTATTCATACAACCATTTCTATTTTTCATTGTACAAATAAAAAGAATATTTTATTCATACAACAATTTCTATTTTTCATTTAGATACAAATAAAAAAGTATTTTTATTTTATATCCAAATTTGTCCAACCCTATCATTCATGTATATACAATAAAAAAAGTATTTTTATTGTATTTGCAATTTTGTCCAATTCAATCACATCCAATTTAAAACCAACAGATCACTACAATCAAAATATTTCAATTCAAATCACGTACCTCAAACAACTGAATCTTAACAGCGTATAAAAAAAATATTTCCAACGCAATAACAATTAATTTTAATTTTAATTTTTAAATATGTAATCTCACAGTGCTTTGTAATTCCTTGAAAATTTCAGATCGATCCAAATCCCTCGGTCGCTTCTATAATGAAGTAGACTCCGCCACGATCCAAACGATTCCTGTTTCATGCGATTCCGATAACATATGGACAAGTTACGAATTTTATTGTGTTGATAATATTTTACATTTAGTTAATTAAATAATTAAAATAAAAATATCACTTTTCTTCTTCAATCAGAAACCAAGGCTGCACTTTCTCTTATTCGTTCAAACTTAGGGTTCCAATTTTTGTCAAAACCGTGAGGCTTTAAGGTGATCAGGTGGTGGGACATCGGAGAGGGGAGAGTGGCGCACAGAGGAGGCCCATGCCGATCAACTCGATCGACCCTAGGTGGTGGCGCGGTGGTGCAAACGATGGGAGTTTGGGGCTCTGGTTCGATCGAAATACTTGATGATAGAGGGTGTTGTCCGTGTGGATGTGGAGAGGATGAGAAGTACTACAATACTGTCAAAAGGAGGTAGGGATTTTATTGAATGGACGGGGAGATTTTAATGGAGGAAGGATCAGAGGTTTTTGGCCATGAAATAAACGATCGCGGCGGCTTTCGAATTAGGTTTGAACATTTTAGGGTTATTTATAATATAATATTATTAAATTCGTTAATTCACAAAACAACCTGTTAATTCCTAATAACTCCAAATCCAGCCCAGCGAATGTTGCTCCTAGCCAAATACCCCTATTCTGGACACAATGGATTAGGTCTCATCAGCCCATTTGATCGTTTCAGCCCATTTTTCTTTATATTAAATTATAAACCATTTAATTTGATCGTACATTTTAATTTACCAGGGCCACATACTGACTCCAAAAATTCCCTAAAAATAAATCTAGCTATATTTTGACGATACGGTCCTAACTAAATTAATTTCGTCAAATTTGAAGACTATTTGAAAATGGCCTTTTTAACGGTTGATCCAATTCAACAGAAATTACCAAACACATTTTAATTTACCACGCTCACATATTGATTCCAAAAATTATAGAAATTTAAACTTATCAATAATTTGACATTCTGGATCCAACAAAAATGGTTTCGTCGAAAACGGAGGTCATTTGTAAAATGACTATTCTTGATAGCTTTATTTTTATTTAAAAACGGAATTTTTAAATTCTAACACATTTTCTAACAAAGTTTCATAAAACAAAAATTTTAGCTTGGTTCTGGTTTTTCGGGTTGTTACAGTCTCCCCCACTTAAAAAATTTTAATCCCCGAAAAGGAAACGATAGTAAAGTAGGAAACAAAATGGAAAATGCAAAATATTGTAAATGTAACTCAACACAAGAGCTAATCAGAGATGTCCACTCTGCACTTGGGATAAGCCTGTTTAATGCTATCCTCAGTCTTCTATGTACAATCTCTAGGATCTCCGCTCCACTGCACTTTAACTAAATGGATCCTCTTGTTCCTCAGAACTCTGGTTTCTTTGCCAATAATTTTCATTGGCTCCCTTCTCACTGCTAAGCTCGGGGTAATCTCCAAATCTTGCTGTGTTGCTTCCTCCATAATCAAGTTTACAACATGTACGTGCTTTCGAAGTTGAGACACATGGAATACATCATGTACCCCTGACAACCAGTTAGGCAACTGAACCATATAAGCGAGAGTTCCAATTCTTTCGAGAATATGAAATGGATCAATGAATCTAGGCGCTAACTTCCCTGTCTTCCTAAAACGAACTACTCCTCTCAATGGGGAAACTCTCAAGTACACATAATCAGCAATAGAAAATTCTAAATCCCTTCTCCTTGAATCTGTATAACTTTTCTGTTGACTCTGAGATGTTGGAAGTCGTTTCGTAATGAAATCGACTTTATCCGATGCTTCTTGAATCATTTCGGGACCCAGTACTAATCGATTGCCTGGTTCTACCCAACATGCAGGAGATCTATATGGCCTGCCACACCATGCTTCGAATGGCGACATCTGTAAGCTTGCTTGATAACTGTTATTATATGAAAACTTGACCAAATGCAAGTGAACTTCCCATGACCCGCCAAAATCAAGAATGCATGCTCGCAACAAGTCTTCTAGTATACGGTTCACCCTCTCAGTCTGGCGATCTGTTTGAGGATGATATGTGGTGTCAGATTTAACTTCGTCCCCAGCTCCTCTTGGAATGCTTTCCGGAATTTACTAGCAAATATTGGATCACGATCACTAACAATGCTACTGGGAACTCCATGAAGCCTGTCATCTCTCTGAAATAAATCTGCACCAGACTTCGAGCTGTTCTATTAGATCGGACCGGTATAAAATGGGCGGTCTTCGTGAAACGATCTACGATCACCCATATACTATCATTGCCTTTTCTGGTTTGGGTAAAACCGTCAATGAAATCCATGGATATTTGATCCCACTTCCAATTTGGAACCTCTAGTGGTTGCAACAATCCTGCGAGCTTCTGTTGATCGCTTTAGACTTGTTGGAAAGTAAAACACCTGCTAACATATATGGAGATGTCTCTCTTCATTGCCTTCCACCAAAATGTGCGCTTGAGATCATGATACATATTACTTACTCCTGGATGGATGCTAAGTTTGGATTTGTGACATTCATCCATTACTTCTCTTTTGAGCTCAGGAATATCTAGCACACAGATTCATCCTTGCAATCTAAGAGTTCCCTTGCTGTCAATTTGGAAGCTTGAAGCCTCGCCCTTTCGAACTCGTTTGCTAATCATTTGAATAAACTTATCATTTTTCTAAAGAGCAGAGATCTTATCAATTAATGAAGGCGTAATGATAAGATTGGCGATGATCGTATTCTTTCTGCTAAGCGCATTAGCTACAACATTGGCTTATCCTAGAGCACACAAGATATCCAAATCATATGCCGCAAGAAATTCTAACCAATGATGCTGCCTCAAATTCAACTCTTTCTGGGTGAATAGATACTTCAATGATTTATGATTTGTATATAATTCGATCTTCTGACCCAAAAGATAATGCCTCCATATCTTCAAAGCAAACACAATGGCTAACAACTCAAGATCATGAGTAGGATATCTCTTTTCATGGCTTCAACTGACGGCTAGCATAAGCAACTACTTTGCCTCTTTGCATTAATACCGCACCAACACCTTCAATAGAAGCATCAATATAGGCTGTCAAATCTTGATTTCCATTAGTAATGGTCAACACTGGTGCAGTGGTCAACTTCAGTTTCAGCTCTTGGAAAACTGCCTCACATTCAGGTGTCCAATTAAACTTTGTATGCTTCTTTGTAAGCTTCGTCAATGGACAAGATAACTTCGAAAAATCTTTAAAGAATTTCTGATAATAGCCAGCCAATCCTAGAATGCTTCTGACTTCTGTAGGAGTTCTAGGCTGCTTCCAATCTCTAATGGCTGTGATCTTGCCTGGGTCTATTGAAATTCCTTTCTTCGATACTACATGATCGAGGAACTTAACTTCTTCTTGCCAGAATATGCATTTAGAAAATTTGGATTTTAATACATTATTTCTTAGAATTTCCAAAACTTCTTTCAAATGCTTTACATGCTCAGTATTGGACTTAGAGAATATTAAGATGTCATCAATGAAAACCAACACAAATTTATTCAAGACATCGTGGAATTCTCTGTTCATCAGATTGACAAAGTAAGCAGGAGCGTTACATAAGCCGAACGACATTACTAACCACTCATAGAATAAGTCTGGACCTCTGAAAGTTGTCAAGGAACACATTCTTTGGCAATGAGAATTGATGGAAACCTGTAGCTAGATCCATTCTAGAGAATACTTGCGCTCCATTCAAGCGATATAGTAAATCATCAATACGCGGCAATGGATATTTTTTCTTCAGTGTTTGCTTATTGAGGTCACGGTAATCTACACATAGTTTGAGAGTACCGTCTGACTTCAGAACAAACACCACTGCTGCACCCCAATTTGAGAAGCTAGGCCTGATCATACCTTTCCACAAAAGCAGCTTAGTTTGATTGAGCAATTCTTCTTTCTCTTTTAGCGTCATTCTCTGAATAGCATGCACGACTGGCCTTGCATTCAGAACTAAGTCAATCCTGAAGTCAATTTCTCTTCGCGGTGGTAAGCTATCAACTTCTTCAAACACATCCGCATAATTTTTAACAACATGAATATTATCAATAGAAGTAGGAGTAACTTCTAGAGAAGACCAAAATTCTTTTCTATCTGAATCTGAGCCATGACATGGTATAGAAATAATATTTCTTAATTTGGTTTTAGCCTTAACAATTCTTTTGGCACATAACGCTTCAGCCTTATACTTCGTTGACCAATCCAGCCCAAGAATAACATCATACTCTGAAAAATTCATGACGATTAGATCAAAAGAAAACAAATAACAAGAATAAGAGATCGACACTCTACAGTATAAACCGAGAACAAGAGAACCTCTTATCAGATTATGGACACTAATCGATTCTTCAAGATCTCTCTGTTTTAATTTTAACTTTTTAACTATATTACTAGAAATGAAACTTCGTGATGCACCAGTGTCAAATAATATTGTAACAGGAATATTCTTAATGGTAAGGATACCTCCCAAGACATCTGATTTACCTACTCCTTCAGAAGGAGCTGGTGCACTTGCTCCATCATATACGTGAGCAACCTCGGATTTCTTCAGCAATGGACAATTTCTAATAAAATGCCCCGTCTTGTGGCAGTTGAAGCACTCTTTAGCATTCCGAGGATTCTGAACGGGGTTCTGACTGGGCCCTGATTCACTCCTCTTTGCCCTTTTTGGAGCTTTGCATTCATAATTATAGTGTCCCATTTTCTGGCAATTAAAGCACTTGACCTTGGCCCTTTTACTCTCTTGAGGCTTAGCGGCTACAGAGTTGCTCGCCTCTGGCTTCTTATCAGACTGCTTCCTCTTGTTATTAGTTTGATTCCTTTCCCGGTCCTGCTGAGAATTTATCTTGTCAATCTCCTCATATCTGCAAGCCATCTCAATCACTTTGGCAAACGGACAATATGTGCCATCACCCTGTTGTGATACTTCCTTGAAAGACCATTAATGAACCTCTTGTTTTTCTGCAATGGGTCCTGTATCAGTTCAGGTGCATATCTGGACCTCGAATTTCCTCACATACTCAGTAATTGTTCGGTCCCCTTGTTGGAGACTAGCAAACTCATCATGAAGACGCTCGACTTCTTGCTGAGGAATAAATTCCTCATTAAAGGGCTCTTTGAATTTTGCCCACGACATATCAGCATCAGTATCACCAATCGTAGCTGTCTCCCATTAAATTAAAGCCTCGTCCTTTAAGTAGCCATGATGCCATAAATCGCTTCCGATGATCCTCTAGTTCCAAGCCCGCAAAAATCTGTCACTGTCTCTCGGCCAGTAAATGGCATGCCTCCCAGATTCTTGAATTTATTTGCTACTTTATCTAGATCAAAAGGTTGCAGGGGTGGTGGTGGTGCTAATTCTGCCTCTGGATTGGGTTGGTCCTGAGTAGCGGGGATTTCACCCCTTCCCTAGCCTCTGCCTGCTCCACCTCTCCCTCTAGCTCTCATACTCATTTTCAGTTAGTTCCGTACAATCAAGGAAAGAGTCAGACCAATAGAAATGATAATTTTTAAGGAATGGTAAAAGTAAAGGACATATGAAAAAATGATGATGTAACGACTGATTATGATGTACTATTTTGCTATGCTCATTTTAGGACATTACTAATCCTATCTCTAATGAGCTACTCGCCTTAGAATACTGTTGATTCTATCTTGACGAATTGTTTTAAATATGTTATACTTCGAAGCTGAGGTTAACCATTAGCTCTGATACCAACTGTGATAATCCCAAACTCCCGTGACACAAAAGCAAGGATAATCATAGGAATATAACAAATTTATCACAATAGCAGATTACAGATAACAACATAACACATTAAATCATAGGATAATATGATCATAGCAGCGGAAATTAGAAATGTCATCAACATCAGAGTGGCACAGATACATGATACAACTTAGCCCATAAAAAGTTTCAGCAAATAGAAATAAGTCTAAAACATCATCAAGTACAACATGGATAAATGATGTCTAAATGTTTCAAAGTAGAAATAAAAGATAGAGATAATCTTCATCTTCTGCCCAAGAGCACACTCCACTTCGGTACATAGCCAAAATAAACCTGTTACCTGTCACTTGGCTGCCCGTGTAAAAATAAGGGCACCCGAGTTTGCAAGTGAAAACAAACTACGAGTCAGTTATGGGACTGGTATGAGAAATCTTCTTACTTAACTTACCTAATAATAATACAATCACAGGACCACGCCGCTAAAGCAGAGCGAGTTTACTCCATTGGATTGCCAGTGCATAAAACAAGTAAATCTTTTTAAAACAATGTAATGCTTTTTAGAAAAATGAAATCATTATAAGACTCAAGTCCCATCACACAATGCAATGCAAACTGGAGGATAGAGTTTTACCTTATAATGATCAAACATGCTTGATACGTATAATACAATAATTATTGAGATTATTCCGTCTAATCGGTTTTAAAACACTTTCAAAATAAATGTATCAATCTTAGACGGCATAGTACCCCATCCTACCATGTCGCCATATATAGGTTTACAATCAAATCTGAAATGTCGTACTAGAAATTGGGTTTCCATCATGAGTCGAGGCTAGGAATTATCCTCACTGATTCGAGACACTATACCTTAGGATCACAGCTACGGGCAACCCTGGTTAGCAGCAAGGCCGGTCCACAAATACTTTAGTGGATTGGTTATGCCTGAACAATGCGTTTCCCGGTCCTATTGGACCTATCACTTGGCCAGTAGCGACCAATATCCGAGGCCTCGCAAAATCCATCATCCACATAAGTAAAAATGTCTAGGCTCCATACCATGACACCACTTCTAGCTATAAGGAAACACATACACTTCCTGTCATCCTCATTCCGTTTTTGACTCATGCCGGGGTGTGAGGCTCGCGAAGTAACGCTTATACACAAAGCTATGCTAAATAAAGCCGTGCTTTGATCACCAACCGCATGGCTCTGCTTTTCAACAAAAGCCTTGATCATTTGCATCTTGGCATGCCACATTGACAATCCATGTCATGCAACTGATGTATATTAATATATAACCTCTGAGCTCGTACGTCTCAGAGAAGGGTGTTAAGCAAGAGAATAAATTCTCCGCCACCAAACAGATATATATTTAATAGAAATCAATTAACAACGGACGAAATCCATTGTCAGACACACAACCATTTACAAGTCCGTTCTGGGTCTGAACGAAACCAAACACCTTATTCCTCATCCCGTATGTCCAATACGGAAGAGAGGTTCTCGCATTTCCAGACAATCAACAAGTACGTCTAGACAACTACCACTTTAACCCTTTACTGGGAGCTACCCAATTCAGGACATCGGTAGTTGTCCATTCGATGTGAAGATCGCCGGTCTTCAACCCCCGTCTTTAATGTCAACGACTTTAAATCGTCGTATAATTATTTGAAATGAGACTGAACTCGGTCTTTTCCAATAATCCTCGTATATATATAATTCAAATCATTTCATATCATTAATATTATTTTATAATGATTTATCGCTGTTTTTATTTATATAAAAATGGTTCATTTAATTCAAACAGCGTTTCAGCTCGTTACGTGGCCCTGGCACTGTTTTTATCTAAATTTATGTTACACATTTCTCGAAATCTAACTGTTGGATTTTAAGAAATTTAATATCGTTGGAAAGATCTTCCCAAAGCGGACCTAACGGTTCTAGTTTTGGGAAAATCCGACGGTCGAATCTTTCGGTATAATCGTTTGAAGTTACGATTCCGAAACGCGAACTACCGCGTGCGATTTGTTTAATTTTAGTTTATATTTATACATATAAATATATTTATAAATAAAACCGTTCAACGATTTTACTAACATATTAAAAGTGGTGTTTTCAACAAACAAAGCAAATATTAGTATTTGAACATTTTCCTATTTTACTAACATGTAAAATGTAACATTTTTAATTACAAATCATATTTACCTATAATCCCTTTTTATCTAAATGTACATATAAAAAAATAACATTTTAATGAAACTGAGTGTACATTAAAATGTCCTTTTTAATCTCTAAACAATTTCCAATGTACATATCATTTTTATTAATGAATCATTTTATACATTAAAAATGTTTCTTTTTAATGTTTACATAATTTGCTAATAAACATGTCACTTTAAATAGTGAATCATTTCATACATTTTTTTCTTTTTAATGTTCACATAATTTGCTAACAAACATGTCACTTTAAATAGTGAATCATTTCATACATTAAAACCTTTTCTTTTTAATGTTTACATAATTTGCTAATAAACATGTCACTTTAAATAGTGAATCATTTCATACATTAAAAATGTTTCTTTTTAATGTTTACACAATTTTGACAATTCTTATGTTCACATATATACAGTAGAAAGAAGAATTTTATTACCTACACAATTTCTACATTTCATTTGTATAAAATAAAAAAGATATTTAATTTTCTACACATTTCTATATTACATGTGTGTAAATAAAAAGAAGAATTTTATTTATACAACAATTGCTATGTTTTACGTATTTAAATAAAAAGAAGAAGTTTATTGTCTATATATTTCTAACATTAACATGTTACAATAAAAAGAATATTTTATTGTTTATCAAATTCTAACATTAACATATTACAATAAAAAGAATATTTTATTGTTTAACAAATTCTATGATTTCCAAGTTACAATAAAAAGAATTTCTTATTGTATAATAATTCTATGATTTCCAAGTTACAATAAAAAGAATTTCTTATTGTATAACAATTCTATTATTTATATGTTACAGTAAAAAGAATTTCTTATTGTATAACAATTAATTTCTAACAATTCTAATATTAACATGTTACAATAAAAAGAATATTTTATTGTCTAACAAATTCTATGATTTCCAAGTTACAATAAAAAGAATTTCTTATTGTATAACAATTCTGTGATTTCCAATTTCCAATAAAAGGAATTTCTTATTGTATAACAATTATATGATTTCCAAGTTACAATAAAAAGAATTTCTTATTGTATAACAATTCTATTATTTATATGTTACAATAAAAAAAAGAATTTTATTTATACAAAATTTCTATGTTTCATATGTATAAATAAAAAGAGAATTTTATTTATATAACTATTTCTATGTTTCATTGTACAAATAAAAAAGAATATTTTATTCATACAACAATTTCTATTTTTCATTGTACAAATAAAAAGGATATTTTATTCATACAACAATTTCTATTTTTCATTTAGATACAAATAAAAAAGTATTTTTATTTTATATCCAAATTTGTCCAACCCTATCATTCATGTATATACAATAAAAAAAGTATTTTTATTGTATTTGCAATTTTGTCCAATTCAATCACATCCAATTTAAAACCAACAGATCACTACAATCAAAATATTTCAATTCAAATCACGTACCTCAAACAACTGAATCTTAACAGCGTATAAAAAATATATTTCCAACGCAATAACAATTAATTTTAATTTTAATTTTTAAATATGTAATCTCACAGTGCTTTGTAATTCCTTGAAAATTTCAGATCGATCCAAATCCCTCGGTCGCTTCTATAATGAAGTAGACTCCGCCACGATCCAAACGATTCTTGTTTCATGTGATTCCGATAACATATGGACAAGTTACGAATTTTATTGTGTTGATAATCTTTTAGATTTAATTAATTAAATAATTAAAATAAAAATATCACCTTTCTTCTTCAATCAGAAACCAAGGCCACACTTTCTCTTATTCGTTCAAACTTAGGGTTCCATTTTTTGTCAAAACCGTGAGGCTTTAAGGTGATCAGGTGGTGGCACGTCGGAGAGGGGAGAGTGGCGCGCAGAGGGGGGCCCACGTCGATCAACTCGATCAAACTTAGGTGGCGTTGCGGTAGTGCAAACGACGGGGGTTTGGGGCTCTAGCTCGATCGAAGTACTGGATGGTAGAGGGTGTTGTCCTTATGGATGTGGAGAGGATGAGAAGTACTACAAATTGTCAAAAGGAGGTAGGGATTTTATTGAATGGATGGGGAGATTTTAATGGAGGAAGGATCGGAGGTTTCTGGCCATGAAATAAATGATGGCGGCGGCTTTAGAATTAGGGTTTGAATATTTTAGGGTTATTTATAATGAAATATTATTAAATTCATTAATTCACAAAAAAGCTCGTTGATTCCTAATAACTCCAAATCCAGCCCAGCGTATGTTGCCCCTAGCTAAGTACCTCTATTCCGGACACAGTGGACTAGATCTCATCAGCCCATTTGATCGTTTCAGCCTATTTTTTTTTTAAATTAAAATATAAACCATTTAATTATTTAATTTGATCGTACATTTTAATTTACCGGGGCCACATACTAACTCCAAAAATTCCCGAAAAATATAACTGGCTATGATTTGACGATACGGTCCTAACAAAATTAATTTCGCTGAATTTGGAGACTGTTTGTAAAATGACCTTTTTAACGGTCGATCCAATTCAACAGAAATTACAAAACACATTTTAATTTACCATGCTCACATATTAATTCCAAAAATTATGGAAATTTAGACCTAGCAATAATTTGACATTCCGGATCCAACAAAAATGGTTTCATCGCAAACGGAGTCCTTTGTAAAATGACTATTTTTGATAGCTTTATTTTTATTTAATAATGGAATTTTTAAATTCTGACACATTTTCTAGCAAAATTTCTTAAAATAAAATTTTTAAATTGGTTCTGATTTTTCGGGTTGTTGCAAAACCCATTTCATGTCGCATGTTCTTTCTAACATACAATAAATTCCATTCTAACATGTAATCGGTTAATCATGGAATTGTTCAAATTAAACAAACTAACATGTAATTTTCTCAATTTCTACAGTTAATGGTTCAGGTGCTAAAATGTCACAAGTTAACATGAAATTATAACAACAACAATTGCTACACATATTTCTAACAAGTTTACATTTCAATAGGTGAACATTTCAGCATATTCAGCATTTCAATATGTGAATTTTCCAACATATTCATACTAATATTTCAACATGTCATGGTAGCATTTCAATACTTTTAATTATTCTAGAAAATTCACATTGTACAATAACCGGGAATGTTAAACAATAATATATCATTATCAAAAATGATATAACTTAAATCCACTCACCTCATTTGCTTTCCAAATCCTGGATTTGGTCCAGATCTAACATAATTGGATTTAAAACCTAACACCAATGGATTCATAATTTTTACTAAAAGAAAAAGGGAAGAAAGAGGAAGAAGATTGAATAGAGCAGATCTAGAAAATTACCTCACTTCGAATTTGATTCTGAACACCTTCTAGTTAATATTCATTCTTTTTCTCTAGATCTTGATTCAGAATTTTCCTAAACTAATTATCTTATTTCTCTGAAGAAATTTGAGGAGGAGAAAGAATGACAAAGCTTAGACGTTGTCTCAGAGAGTGTAAGATTTAGGCTAGACTCTGCTAGCCTGGTTATAGGTGTTCAGGATCTTATCGTACACGCATCGCTAAGTCAACATTCGAACTTGGTTAAGAAAATAGTCCAAATTCGTTAATGAACCTGACTGGACCTGCATTTGGTCTTCAGTATTGAATTTATTTGAATATGTTCATATATAAGGCCCTTATATGTATACAAAACTTGTAATGACCATTTTACGTGTATATATATACGCGCAATTTTTGTTTCGTTCTCAAAATCCAAACGGTGTTGCACCATTATTTGATTCTTACCATATTTCTCTGGTTTCAGCCTTATCTTGAATTTAATCTCTTGTATATATATTCCTACACATATATACGCGTGCATTCTCATATACATATATTTTCTTTACTTCCTTATATGTATATTTTCCCTTATATGTGCGTTCATACGTATTTTTCCCTCATAAACATGTGTTATTTTGGCCGTTCTCTTAAAACAGGGGGGATCGAACTTTGTACCTCTTGTTTGCAAGTCACATGCTCTAACCAATCGGACTACCAAGGCTATTGTTAACAAGGCTTAGAACAATGGTGGTTATTGTTCTCTCCTCATTCCTCTTTTTCATACTTGTTACAATATTCCATTTGTACCATTGCATGAATCTTTTTCTTTTAATGTATGCATTACATTTTTATTTGCATTCACCTTTATTTTATTCTTCATATATATATATATATATTATATTTATGCATATATATATACACCTATGCGTTATTTAAATTGTCATAAAATGCGGGGTGTTACAATATGAAGGGTCCCTGTCTTCAATATCTTCAACTGCTCCACAACGTCGTATTATTACTTGGAATGGTTTTCGGATATATATCCGATCCCGGTCTTTCCAAATAATAAGCGCAATTTTAAAAACACAATTATAGAACACACAAGCTTTCAACCATATCTCCTCCATATTGGATTTGTTAAATTAAACTTATTTAAGTCCATTCTTAAATTATAACAAAATCCATATTTAACCTTTCTCATTTAAAACACACCCTTTAAATCAAAGATAATTTAGGCTCAAAACTTTATTTAACTTTCCATTTGATAACTCGTTATTGAAATCCAGTTTCCTTTGAAAATCCTTACCCCACAGTTATACCATAGTTGCTAATTAAATCGGCTTCCCAACATTCAATTCTGTAATCTTAACTAAAAGATTATACTTCTTTCCCAATTCTTTATATTTAATTTCCTCAAATCAAAGATTTGATTAAATCCCCAAATTATGATATGAATTTCCATAACTCAATCTCATTGGGTTTCAAGAATGATATTATTGAAGATATGATTCACGACAAAACCCAAATCAATCGATATTTAACATAAGTTACACAAAAATTGTATCTATTTATATTCGATATCAATTCTCATAATCAACAAATACTATAAGTGGAATAACAATATAATAATATCTTCCAAATTCCTCAAATATTATACGTTTACATCACAGAATTTCATATCAAATATCCGAAGATTATTTCTATCTAACTTATCTTAATCAAATTAGGAAACTCGTATCTTAATTAAAAGATTTATCCAACTCTTTAACATTAGATCTGGATAGAAATACCATCAACTTATCTTCAATATTAATCTTCGTATCCAACTCACACTATAAGCGGAATAATAATGAACTGCCTTTTAAATTCCTAAAATAGTAGGATTCATCATCTACTGAAATAATATCAAATATCCGAAGATTTATCTCCAACCATTTCCAATTATTTAAAATCAAAAAACCCGTTTTAATATCAAATAAATCAATCTAAATTCGATATAAAATTTTTCCAGTACCTTTAAACCTTTGAAAACATTCCAAAAATCATTTAAAAATGATTACTTATAGTCCGGGAAATAGTTTGCAGGTTCATAACTTCAAAATAGATTGTTTCCAAAGAAAGCGTTACAATAGTGTTTTCAAAAGCGTTACAAACGTGTTGTCTTAACTATTTTGATCAAAATATCGTCTATCTTAGCAAAAACTTTAAACTTTACAATTCAAAATAATTTTACACGATTTTACAATTTTTTATCCATATTTTTAAATCATTTAAAACAACTGTTTGTAGTTATGGTCGACAACTTCTCTTACAACGACCTTTTCCAAAACGATTTTAAACATAACTTGAAAATTATAACTCGAAATTAAAATCTGGTTTCACTCATTTGATAGCTCTTGTTAATGGAAATCAAACTTCTTCCATTTCATGGAAATCCGATTTAAATTGCAAAAGTTATAAGCATTTAAAGTTTGTAACTAAAAAAATGCGAACTGGCTTTATGCGGCAAGCTCTATTTGACCAAAATAAACAATATTCTTCAATACTTCAAAATACCTTAGAAAACCATTATATACTTATATAAACCTTTTAAAACCATTTAAAGAAATTTACATTGACTTTCCAAATTATTTCGAGTTAAAATTCAATTTTTATTTTTCATTTAGTAAATCAAATTCCAATTCATTTCTAAATTCAAATAACTTCAAATTAACCATCCCATTCGTCAGATTAGTTGGGAATAGCCACGGAGAGCAAGAAATGATATTTTCCAAACCCAAGGGTAGACACTATCCTCTCTATCATCCTATAACGTTCCAGTACTTATTTATTCATTTAAAGAAACTTTATCACTATATATGAATTCATACATATGGTCGTTTCCAATTATTAACCTTCAATTTCAATAATGATATTGCTTCTAATTACGAAGGAGATTTGTCGATCACCAATGTGATACCGCAATTACCGTGTCATTGCGTGTGCGAAACAACATCAACAACCATTATAAACATCCAAAGCAACCATCATCAACATAATTAAGTAAATCATAACTGTGCACAAGCGTTATAACACTAAGCTTAATAGAGTGTGTGTTCTAAACTGCGCATCCACCATCCGTCACAACAAACATCAACCATCATTAACCCATAATTTATCACTATATTTAAATTAGTCTAATTACTAATTAAATACATAAATTGTTGTTAAATAGTTCTCACCAAACAACTTTCCGATTTTCACAGTAGACGATCCTAGTTGAGCGAACCGTCGAACAATATTTCGGCGTATCGTCTTCTTCACCATTATATATAATATAATATATACTAATCTCTTTCTATTATAAGAAGAGGAGGAGGAGGATGATGACGAAATTTGGCAAGGTGGTGGTGGAAAAGGGGAAGATTCATGCCATGGAAACCATGGCTTTAATCTTAAGCTTTTAGAAGAAGAGAGAAAGAAGGGAAATTAGAATGAATGAAAAGGTGCAAGGAAAGGCTGGTATTTATAGGAAAAGAGGTGTAAGGGGAGAGTGACACCTCAGGGGGCAAGTGAAAAGCATACATGTAAGGAAGCATGCAAAAATACAAGTGTCCTTACACTTATCTTAAGGAGGGAAAGTGATCTTTTGGTTGCATTTCCCTTAAAATGCTATGAAAACTAAGAGCAACACTTAATTCTAATGCTACTAATTCATGTTACGGTTTGACAAATCCGATCGAATGACAATATAAACTTATTAATAATCATTCTAATTTATAATTCAAATAAAACCTATCATATAACTTATCAAGATCATTAAATATACTTAACCATATATATTTATGTCAAATTCAAATTGAGTAATAAAAATTCCAATTTTAGATTGGTTAAAAATTCTGGATCGTTACATTCACCCCTCCATCAAAACTTTTCATCTTCGAAAAGGAAAGGGAATCACAACTACCAATTCGACGTCTCAAGATTAAAGCTCTTTATACCAAAGCTCCATGTTCTCATAATGGATATAACGGGTAGAATATTTAACACACCTATTTACGGACAACCATATCTACCATGTCCTCCAAACGATACTTCCAATTACCCGTTATATTCGTTTCATCGTTTACCAGGCCAATTGCTTATATTCAACAATTTATCATCTTCAAGAAAATTCAGAGTTATAGATTATTCTCTTTAATCTTATCTTGCAAATACAATGGTTATGAAACTTACTCCCTTTCAGTTCCTCAAAATTACAATTATTCTTTACACGGAAAACTTGATCATTTCCGAACTCAGCTTATCTAAACGTTTCAGTTTAGGTATTTTCTTCTTACTATTCCCGGTTTCCAAATATCCTTTAATCAAATTGTGAAACTTAATTCACAAGGTATTCATGCTTATTTAAAAGTGAATATTAGGCACACATACCTAAAACCAAACTTAATTAGGCTCAGGTCCGGTCATAAAGTTATTGTAAACTTAGTCCCTACTTTTCGAAAATAGGTCAAAAAAGTAATATTAAAATAAATTATGCATTCGAAAAAAAAAATCAGTCTAAAAAACATCATAAAACAAGCCAGAAACAAAGAACAACATAAAGCAGTAAGAGTGCAGTTAAATGCATAATATTATGCACGTATGTGAATTTTCTTGCATATATATGTGCAAGTATTCAAATTTTGCATCTACGTTGATTTTCTTGCATATTTCTATGCAATTATTGCATAATTCTTGCATAAAAATGTGCAATAATTCATAACAGTGCATCTCATTTCATTTTTATTTGCATTCAAGTGTGCAAATAAAACCGAAAACGTTCAACATATCTGCAGGCAAAACGTTAACTCCTTTATGCAATAGTAGCATACATGCCAATAGTTGCATACATGTATGCAGCTTTTTTTTAAATTGGCGTGGACTTCTGGGATTATTTCCAGATTTTAGAATTTTTTTTTTAACTGAGTGCCGCATTTTATGAAGGAGGAGAAACTTATCAAAGCAGGAGGCGGAAGTCTAAAACAGGGACCGGGTTTGAAACGACCCGAACTTCCCCGGTAAGGAAAGCACGGATTGAATTGAGAACAAGACAAATTAGAACACAAACAGAAGAACATTTCATTGCTTATTACAACAATTTAATCAGAATACAAGAATATACAGAGTATGAATAAATATTACACATTTATTAAATATCAGAGATTTACAAATTACAATGCAGTGGAAAATAATACAAAAACACAAATGAAAGAGATAGACGGATACGGAGCTTTCCGAATATCATTCCAGCTGTAAACCAGGATCCTATGAATATAAATCTGCAAAAGAAAAACTACTAGCTGCCCGTGTAGAAAATAGGGGCACCCAGAGTTTAGGTTAAAACAATAAACTCCAAATCAGTCATGCGATTGGTGTGAGAACTAAAACAGTTATTAATCTGATTTCAAAGTTCGGTAAATCAAGTGACCACGCCATATAAAATGGAATGGGTTTCCTCCCAAGAATACCAGTGCATAAAACAAACAACGCAATGCTAAATAAAGAACAATGAAGCTATTATAAGACTCAGGTCCCATCACACAATGCAATGCAAGCCAGAGGATAGAGTTTTTACCTTATAATAGACAAAAATGATTGGTACGTGAAATTTCATATTTTATTATTACTATAAGTGTATAGTGTCAAAATAATTTCAATCATAAGTATCAATCATAGACGGTATAAGTGCCCCATACCACTATGTCCCCATATTAGGCTCTATAATCAAAACCGCAAAATGTCGTATTGGAAGTTGGATTTCCATCTATGAACCAAGGCAAGGGTTCATCCTTATCGTGTTCGAGACTGTCTAGCCCGAGCCTCGGGATCAGAGCTCGAGTGACCCTTGGATCGTCAGGGCCGGTCCACACGGAGTGGATTAAAATGCCTGAACATGCGTTTCCCCGCCCTATGGGCGTAAACTGGTCATATCCCGACCAAAATATAGGCCCTAGAAGGACCGATATAACCAAGGCGCCTCGCTATCCATCATCCACATAAGTAAAATGCCAGGGCTAGTAAAACGCAAACACCACTCCTAGCTATAAGGAAACGCATGCCCTCCTTGATGTCCTCTCACGTTTCTAGTTCACACCGAGGTGTGAGGCTCACGAATTAACACTACACAAAGCTACGCTATATTAAAGCTGTGCTATGATCATCAACCACAAGACTCTGTTTTTCAATAGAAGCCTTGATCATTTGCATCTCAGCATGCCACACAGGAAATTCACGCTATGCAGCCGATGTTTATCAATCACACAGAATGAAATCCGATGTCAGACACACATCCATTTACAAGTTCGTTGGGTCTGAACGAAAACATAGGCATCATATTCATCATCCCGTATGTCCAATGCAGGAGAGAGGTCCTCGCATATCCGGTCGATCTCCAAGTACGTCTGGACGATCACCACTTATTACCTCGTCTTGGGTGTACAACCCAATTAAGACATCAGTAATCATCCAAATGATGTGAAGACCTCCGGTCTTCAACTATCGTCTTTATCCTCGACACATCGTCGAATCAGTTATTTAGAATGGGATAAACCCGGTCTTTCTGAATAACTCGCGTATATAATAAACAAGTGCCATAACAACACAACATATGCCTCATTCCAATCCAGAATAGTCCTTTATTTAATTATTCTTATACTTGGGAAAGGTTCCCATTAATTTTATCAAAGATAAATTCTTTAAATTTATTCTTTAATCTTCCTTTGGATATCAATTCAAACCAAATTATGGTTTATACAAACTAGTCGGGATTAGCGCACCTTACCGAAGTAATCATTTGTTTAATTTCCCAATCCCAACCTATTCATCCCATGAAGCAAAAATCGTAATACTTCATATTTAACACCACGGTGTTATTGGTAAATTTAATTACCTTTTCCCATTTAAATCTAATTAAAGATTTAACTATCGCTAGGAGCAAAACTGGCGACACTCCATTCTCGATCATTTCCCCGGTCTTTCTGAATAACTCGCGTATATAGTAAACAAGTGCTATAACAACACAACATACGCCTCATTCCAATCCAGAATATTCCTTTATTTAAATATTCTTATACTTGTGAAAGGTTCCCATTAATTTTATCAAAGATATATTAATTAAGTTTGTTCTTTAATCTGCCTTTGGATATCAATTCAAACCAAATTATGGTTTATCCAAACTAGTCGGGATTAGCGCACCTTACCGAAGTAATCATTTGTTTAATTTCCCAATCCCAACCTATTCATCCCATGAAGCAAAACTGGTAATACTTCATATCTAACACCACGATGTTATCGGTAAATTTAATCACCATTTCCCATTCAAATCTAATTAAAGATTTAACTATCGTAGGAGCAAAACTGGCGACACTCCATTCTCGATCATTTCCCAAACTTGATAGTTTAAATTATCAATTCCCATTTCAATCTAATTAAAGAATCATTAAAACTCCACTTGGTTTTAATCTTCCCAAAAATTAATATTTATGATTAGTTAACTTGGGAAATCATATCCTATCTTTAACCAGGTTAAAGAACCAATGTCATTTAAAACACGATTCACGATAAACCCAAAATCCCATTCCATTCCATCAGCCTCTAACCGTAAATTAGCAAGTGAACAATTCCTTAAGTATTAACCCCGAAGGCTGAAACCAACATCAGATCAGTACCTAGGAAACCATTCAACTTAACTAATCTCAAAACTGGCGACACTCCATTCTCGATCATTTCCCAATTTTGATAATTTAAATTATCAATTCCCATTTCAATCTAACTAAAGATTCATTAAAACTCCACTTGGTTTTAATCTTCCCAAAAATTAATATTATTGATTACTTAACTTGGGAAATCATATTCTGTCTTTAACTAGGTTAAAGAACCAATGTCATTTAAAACACGGTTCATGATAAACCCAAAATCCCATTCCATTCCATCAGCCTCTAACCATAAATTAGCAGGTGAACAATTCCTTAAGTATTAACCCTGAAGGCTGAAACCAACTTCAAATCAATACCTAGGAAACCATTCAACTTAACTAATCTCCAATTAGTTTCTGATTTTCTTAACTCCATTGGGTCTAAGAACAATATTATTAAAGATACCATTCACGACAACCCAAAATCTCATTCCATTGTTAATCGAGTTAAAGAACATGTGTTATTTAAAACACCGTTCACGGTAAACCAAAAACTAATTCAATTCCAATTAAATATTAATTAATTGGTATACTTCATTAAATCTAAATAAAAAGATTTAATCTTTTCTCAACTGGGTTCAAGAACAGTGTTAATGAAGACACCATTCACGACAAACCCAAAATAACATTTGATATTAAATACAAGGCTCTGAATAGAAAATATATCGGCTTATACTCAATATCAAATTCTGGAATCAACAAACACCGTATTAGAATAATGATATATATATCTTCCAAATTCCTCCAAAATATCCATATAATCATGGAATCCAATATCGAAATATTCCGAAGATAATTTCAATTCAAATCCGTTCCAATTCATATATTGGAAATTCTGCTTATTTTCAAAACCATTTCAAATCCAATTTATTTCTTTAAAAACATTGGATTATAATTCTAGTTCATAACTAGTTCATTTCAATAAAAATATATTTTTATCCTTTCAAATATGGAATTTTTCATCCTAATTCTTTCCAAATCATTTCTTATGATTTTACACTAATTATTGATATTTTTAATAATTTTATCAAGGCCCGTACAGTCGATTTCCATAAACGGCCATCGAACTGCACTTACAACGACCTTTTCCAAATTTGATTTGGACATAATTCCAAATCCATCCATTAGATTTCAAATCTATAATATCCATTGGAAAGCTCTTTTCGATACGAACCCAACAATTCTGGTTTTAGGAGAATTCGACGGTCGGATCTTCCGTAATGTCCATTCGAAGTCAATGGTCGAAATTCGCGAACTGCCGCAGTGCGGCGCATTCTTTCCAGGCCATTATATTATATATGTAATATATATAAAATATATTTCTTTGATTTCCATTTAAAGCATATTTTATAAATCATTTCAAATTCCTTTTCAAAACGATTTCAACTTCACATTCAATTTCCAATCAAAATTGAATATTCCATATCATCGATATATAAATTGTAGTATTTTCAAAACATTAGATTTTGAAATCAATTCCTTTTCAATATTCATTATAAAAATGAATAAAATCGATATAAATATCGTTCACGTCAAAACAACGTTAATCTAATCAACACGGCTTCATATATTTAAATATATTCATGTCCATCCCAAATCGGACATCAAAATCACATTTTGATCCATTACTGAATATTATTTTAAAATATTCATTATTTTAAAATATTCATTATTTTAAAATATTCATTCTTTTTAAACTAGAATCAGACACAATCAATTACCATATAATGTGATTTATATGGATTTCATATACACATGTACACAACAACAATCAAACACAGTCAACCATCATCCAGATTGCATTCTACACTACATAAGCATTAAATATAAATATTTAATGCTTACAACAGTCTGTCAATCAATGGATCAACATTCAGCTAATTATTGGGACTTGTGTATGTCCTATATCATCCCAATACCCGTGTGGGGCTTCAATCAACAAATAATGAATTTTATTTGTACAGTTGGGCGATGTGTAAAATATATCGTCCCAATCAATATCAGTCAAATGGGTGTACATAGACAAATCGTCTGCTTTGTAAATGGATATTTATTTTATTCATATACCCGTTAAAAATTATATTTTTAACTATAAAATATTTTACTCCATTCCACATCACACAATCAATTTTCACCACATAATCAATCAAACAAACAAGCCGTCCATGGTCTGTGGACGACGGGTGTCGGGTGCTGCTAAGCACCGTCTGCATCCTAATATATATTTTAACTAGAAAATAAAATAAAAGTGAGGAGTTCTCACCTTGGGGATCCACTCCGCCATGCTTTATTTCTGAACGGTTTCGATTTTGATTTGTCTCCAATGCACTGCATTTTTTGACGTGATTTCTACGTAATCTGTTTCACGCAAATTATATTAATCATCACATTTTTAATTTGCTACACCTATAAAAATCACATTTTTATTTCTAGTGCTCTTCATATAAAAATCACATTTTTATTACAAATCTCTATGCATAGAAATCGTATTTTTATCTTGCTGAATACATTATAAAAATCACTACTTCATATCGTTATTATATATATAAAATCACTTCTTTATTTGTATTTCATATAAAGAGAAATCACGTTTTCATTTCAAAGCGATATATATATAAATCATATTTTTATTATCATACATAGATAAAAATCATATTTTTATTATCATACATAGATAAAAATCATATTTTTTATTATCATTCATAGATAAAAATCATATTTTTATTATCGTACATAGATAAAAATCATATTTTTACATAGGATAAAAATCATATTTTTATTTCTATGCTATATGTATAGAAAAGATTATATTTTTACAACGCTATATATATATATATATAAAAGATCATATTTTTACAACGCTATATATATAGAAAAGATTATATTTTTACGACGCTATATATGTAGAAAAGATTATACTTTTACAATGCTCTCTATATATATATATAACAATTGTATTTTTATTTCACTTCTATATATATAAAAATTACATTTTTACATACATAAAAATCCCATTTTTATGTATAGAAAAATCATATCTTTTCACTTAGAAAATCGTATACTTTGCATCTAGAAAAATCAAAATATTATTCGATATTTTATATACATATAAATCAAATTCTTATACGCTTTTTATATACATTAAAACTGAAAATAAAATGGATGTAAGTAAATAAATAAATTCAAACTTACTGTTCATCAGTTTTAGGGGTTGGAAGCTGGAGTTGGCGGCTACTGGTGGCGGGGAGGGCGCGCTGCGTCGGAAGGGGGGGGGGGGGGGAAGTGGAGGCGGCGAATCTGAAAGGGGAGGACTGAGGTTTTTTCTATTGGGTTTGGAGTTCCCGCGGAGGAAGGGGGATTGGTGGCAGCCGGAGGAGGAGAGGAGGGGGGTCTCGACGGCGGCGGAGTGTTGGTGGGGGCGCGCCTTTAGCAGCGACGGAGGGCTCCGATCGCCTATCGCGTTCCCTTATTCTTCTTTTTTTGTTTTGTTCCGATCTGAAATGAAAAAGGAGGAGAGAGAAGAGGAAGTTATATTATATAATTTAATATTTTATTTATTTTAATTCTTTTGGTTTTATAATTCATGTTTAATGATACAACTCCAAATTAAACCCAGCGACTGTCGCCCCTAGCTAATTACCCTTATTCCGAACATAGTGAATTACGTCCCGTGAGCCAATTCGGCTGTTACGATCAGTTTTCATTTACATTAAAATTTAATTCAATGTATATTCAATTTAAATGCACATTTCAATATACCGAGGCCACATGCTAACTCAAAAAGTTCCAGAAAATTATTTCTATCTTCGTATTGACGATACGATCCTAACAAAATTAATTTCGTCAAATTTGGAGACCGTTTGAAAAATGGCCATTTTCTGGTCAATCTAAATTGAATGAAACTGAAAAAACACGTTTTCTTTTGCCACGCTCACACATTGATCCCAAAAATTATGAAAATTGCAATCTAACAATAATTCGACATTCTAGATCCAACAAAAGTGGTTTCATCGAAAATGGAGATGGTTTGCAAAATTGCCATTTTTAAGGGCTATATTTCCATAGCGACTATTCTGAAATTTCAATTGGACATAACTTTTTATTCCCGCTATGAAATTTCAATTTTTCGGATTCGTTGGAAAGATATTTTCAAATAGATTTAAATATTTTTGGTTTCACAAAAACCTATTTTATTTTGAATCTGATACATTCATTTGAAATCGAATTTTCAAACTACCGTGCCATTTTAATTCCTTTTATAATTAAAAATAAATATTTATATTCTAACGACGATTCAAATAAATATATATGTTCTAATTCTATTCAAAATAAAATTTTCATTGTCATTATTTAAAATAATTCATTTTAAATAGTCAAAATTCATCAAAATAGCCAAAATAAATTTTTTTAATTGGTTTAGATTATCCGGGTTGTTACAGTCTCCCCCATTTAAAATCTTTTCGTCCCCGAAAAGGAACGGAGCTGAAAGTTGTTTTACTAATCAACTCAACTTTCAGTTTGGCTTACATTCTTCAACTTTTCAGTTTCTAAGAATTTTCTAATTTTTCAAAAATTTGGCTAACACCCTAAATTTTCGAAAAATTTCGCCATAACCTCCTTTGTACGGGAGCACCGGGAAAATCCCCAAACCGCCACACAGGTCCTCTCATCTCAAAAAGAAAAAGAAAAAGCCAAGCGGCTCATAAAATCATCATCACCTAAGAAATTAGTAAACATGTACCTATTTGTCGGGCATACAATTTTATTCCTCTTCTCTAGCGTCCTTGCTATGACATGTTCACACATATATATGTACATGCATGCAATTTCAAACAATTTTCAATATAGTTCAATATTTGATACAATTTGGCCCAAATTTACCTTTCTTTCATATGCTGGTTTAAATGAATAATCACATAACACAATCAACAATCAACATTTAACAATCAATTAGTTGGTTATCTTTTCAAATTCATAATTTTGATACATACACAGAAAATCATGTTCTTGATGCCAATTCACAACAATGTATTCTATCTAGTTTTGGTTCTCACACCAGTCTAATGGAATCATATAGATATCCCACTTTCGAAACTCGAATACAAACACTGATGATGATGCATCATCATTAGAATAATCCCGGGGCCACTAGAGTGTGATTCTATATCTATCCAGTATATTAAATCTTCGGATATACATTTGCAAGACATATATGCAAAATCTTTATATATTGGATTGTCCAAATTCAATACAAATAAAATAACCAAATACGTATAAAATGGTTTAAATTTTCAAAACAAAATTCGTTTTCATTTTATTTTAAAAATAATACTTTTTCGACTCACTCTAGGATACTACTGATCCTATCCCTAACGAGTCATTCTCATTGGATATTACTAATCCAATCTCAGATGAATTCTTTCGTTTGGTTCTAATCTGTCTTGTTCTCAAGCTCTATAAACCAAAGCTCCGATACCACCTGAAACGACCCGAACTTCCCAAGTAAGGAAACACGGATTGAATTGAGAACACGACAAATTAGAACACAAACATAAGAACATTTCATTGCTTATTACAACAATTTAATCAGAATACAAGAATATAAAGAGTATGAATAAATATTACACATTTATTAAATATCAGAGATTTACAAATTATAATGCAGCGGAAAATAATACAAAAACACAACTGAAAGAGATAAACAGATACAAAGCTTTCCGAATATCATTCCAGCTATAAACCAGGATCCTATGAAAATAAATCTGCAAAACCAAAACTACTAGCTGCCTATGTAGAAAATAGGGGCACCCAGAGTTCAGGTTAGAACAATAAACTGCAGATCAGTCATGTGACTGGTGTGAGAACTAAGACAGTAATTAATCTAATTTTAAAGTTCGGTAAATCAAGGGACCACGCCATGTAAAACGGAACGGGTTTCCTCCCAAGAATACCAGTGCATAAAACAAACAACGCAATGCTAAATAAAGAACAATGAAGCTATTATAAGACTCAGGTCCCATCACACAATGCAACGCAAGCCGGAGGATAGAATTTTTTCCTTATAATAGCTAAAAATGATTGGTATGTGAAATTTCATATTTTATTTTTTGGGGGAAGATGGGTGTGTAGCGTGAAACTACATAGCCGGTTACACGTAAAACATAATAGGAAATAATATAAACTGGTTGACAGGCCCAACCAGTAGCAAGTAGTCTAGACCCAAGCGGTCAAAAAGATAATACAAGTACTGATCTGAATATATACATCATAGAGAATTGAGCATAAAATAAGAGTACACAGCCAAAATACTACATATGAAATATCGAGCAGCTACATCTGGATCAACGAGGGGCGAAGGTACTGCTTTCTTGAGAGCCAGGAGACTGGGGTATTAGAAGGGAGAGCCTGAAGCGCGCACGCCTGTTTGTTCCTATCCATGATTCAAATAGATGCAGGATATGATAACATGTACCCATCATGAGCTTCGAGGGTCTGCCGAAGATGATTGCACTACGTTCTAACCAAATACACCATGAAAAAAAGCCACTAAAGAATCTATTAAGGGGTCAGGGGGGTGATGTTGCTAGTATTCAAAGAATGATTTGAAAGAGGGGATGAAACCAAGGATGAAAGAACTGACTGCAGCCCACACTGCATATGAGAATTCACAATCAAAGAAGAAATGCGAAATGGATTCGTTACATTGTTTGCACAACACACATATGGGATCAATATTGATATTGAAGCGATGAAGCCTGTCTCTATGTCGCCATACTATAAGTGTATAGTGTCAAAAAAATTTCAATCATAAGTATCAATCATAGACGGCATAAGTGCCCCCATACCACTATGTCGCCATACTAGGCTCTACAATCAAAACTGCAAAATGTCATATTGGAAGTTGGATTTCCATCTATGAACCAAGGCATGGGATCGTCCTTACCGAGTTCGAGACTGTCTAGCCTCGGATCAGAGCTCGAGTGACCCTTGGATTGTCTAGGCCGGTCCACACGGAGTGGATTAAAATGTCTGAACATGCGTTTCTCTGGCCCATGGGGCGTAAACTGGTCATATCCTGACCAAACTATCGGCCCCGGAATGACCGATATAACCGAGGTGCCTCGCTATCCATCATCCACATAAGTAAAATGCCAGGGCTAGCAAAACGCTGACACTACTCCTAGCTAGAAGGAAACGCATGCCCTCCCTGATGTCCTCTCCTGTTTCTGGTTCACACCGGGGTGTGAGGCTCGCGAATTAACGCTACACAAAGCTACGCGTGCTTTGATCATCAACCACAGGACTCCGCTTTTCAACAGAAGCCTTGATCATTTGCATCTCAGCATGCCATATAGGCAATTCACGCAATGCAACCGATGTCTATCAATCACACAAAATGAAATCCGATGTTAGACACACATCCATTTATAAGTTCGTTCTAGGTCTGAGCGAAACCAGAGGCATCTTATTCCTCATCCCGTATGTCCAATACAGGAGAGAGGTCCTCGCATATCCGGTCGATCTCCAAGTACATCTGGACGATCACCACTTATTACCTCGTTTTGGGTGTACAGCCTAGTCAAGACATAAGTAATCATCCAAACGATGTGAAGACCTCCGGTCTTCAACCACCGTCTTCAACACATCCTCGAATCAGTTATTCAGAATGGGATAAACCCGGTCTTTCTGAATAACTCGCGTATATAATAAACAAGTGTTATAACAACACAACATACACCTCATTCCAATCCAGAATATTCCTTTATTCAAATATTCTTATACTTGGGAAAGGTTCCCATAAATTTTATAAAAGATAAATTCTTTAAATTTATTCTTTAATCTGCCTTTAGATATCAATTCAAACCAAATTATGGTTTATCCAAACTAGTCGAGATTAGCGCACCTTACCCAAGTAATCATTTGTTTAATTTCCCAATCCCAACCTATTCATCCCATGAAGCAAAACTGGTAATACTTCATATCTAACACCACGGTGTTATCGGTAAATTTAATTACCATTTCTCGTTCAAATCTAATTAAAGATTTAACTATCGCTAGGAGCAAAACCGGCGACACTCCATTCTCGATCATTTCCCAAATTTGATAATATAAATTATCAATTCCCGTTTCAATCTAATTAAAGATTCATTAAAACTCCACTTGGTTTTAATATTCCCAAAAATCAATATTAAAGATTACTTAACTTGGGAAATCATATTTGTCTTTAACGAGGTTAAAGAACCAATGTCATTTAAAACACGGTTCACGATAAACCCAAAATCCCATTCCATTCCATCAGCCTCTAACCGTAAAGTGAACAATTCCTTAAGTATTAACCCCGAAGGCTGAAACCAACATCAGATCAATACCCAGGAAACCATTCAACTTAACTAATCTCCAATTAGTTTCTGATTTTCTTAACTCCATTAGGTCTAAGAACAGTATTGTGAAAGATACCATTCACGACAACTTAAAATCTCATTCCATTGTAAATCGGGTTAAAGAACAAGTGTTATTTAAAACACCTTTCATGATAAACCCAAAAACCAATTCAATTCCAATTAAATATTAATTAATTGGTATACTTCATTAAATCTAAATAAAAAGCTTTAATCTTTTCTCAACTTGGTTCAAGAACAGTGTTAATGAAGACACCATTCATGAAAAACCCAAAATCACATTTGATATTAAATACAAGGCTCTAAATAGAAAATATATCGGCTTATACTCAATATCAAATTCTGGAATCAACAAATACCGTATTGGAATAACGATATATATCTTCCAAATTCCTCCACAATATCCGTATAATCACGGAATTCAATACCGAAATATTCTGAGGATAATTTCGATTCAAATCCATTCCAATTCGTATATTGGAAATTCTGGTTATTTTTAAAACCATTTCAAATCCAATTTATTTATTTAAAAACATTGGATTATAATTATAGTTCACAACTAGTTCATTTCGATAAAAATATATTTTTATCCTTTAAAATATGGAATTTTTCATCGCATTTCTTTCCAAATCATTTCTTATGATTTTACACTATTACTGATATTTTTAATAATTTTATCAAGGTCCGTACAGTTGGTTTCCATAAATGGCCATCGAACTACACTTACAACGACCTTTTCCAAATTTGATTTGGACATAATTCCAAATCCAACCATTAGATTTCAAATCTCTAATATCCGTTGGAAAGCTCTTTTCGATACAAACCCAACTGTTCCAGTTTTAGGAGAATCCGACGGTCGGATCTCCCGTAATATCCATTCGAAGTCAATGGTCGAAATTCGCGAACTGCCGCAGCGTGGCGCGTTCTATTCAGGCCATTATATTATATATATTATATATATAATATATATCTCTTTGATTCCCATTTAAAACGTATTTTATAAATCGTTTTAAATTCGTTTTCAAAACGATTTCAACTTCACATTTAATTTCCAATTAAAATTGAATATTCCATATCATCGATATATAAATGATATTATTTTCAAAACATTAGATTTTGAAATCAATTCCTTTTCAATATTCATTATAAAAATGAATAAAATCGATATAAATATCGTTCATGTCAAAATGGCGTTAATTTACTCAACACGGCTTCATATATTTAAATATATTCGCGTCCATCCCAAATCGGACATCAAAATCACATTTTGATCCATTTCTGAATATTATTTTAAAATATTGATTATTTTAAAATATTCTTTACTTTAAAATATTCATTCTTTCTGAACTGGAATCAGACACAGTCAATCACCATATAATGTGATTTATATGGATTTCATATACACATGTACACAACAACAATCAAACGCAGTTAACCATCATCCAGAGTGCATTCTACGCTGCATAAGCATTAAATATAAATATTTAACGCTTACAACAGCCTGTCAATCAACCGATCGACATACAACAAATTATTGGGATTAGTGTATGTCCTATATCATCCCAATACCCGTGTAGGGGAATGAATCAACAAATAATGAATTTTATTTGTACAGTTGGGCGATGTGTAAAATATATCATCCCAATCAATATCAGTCAAATGGGTGTACATAAACAAATCGTCGGATTTGTAAATGAATATTTATTTTATTCATAAACCCGTTAAAAATTATATTTTTAACTATAAAATATTTTACTCCATTCCACATCGCACAATCAATTTTCACCACACAATCAATCAAATAAACAAGCTGTCCATGGTCTGTGGACGACGGGTGTCGGCTGCTGCTAAGCACCGTCTGCATCCTAGTATATATTTTAACTAGAAAATAAAATAAAAGTGAGGAGTTCTCACCTTGGGGATCCACTCCGCCATGCTTTATTTCTGAACGGTTTTGATTTTGATTTGTCTCCAATGCATTGAATTTTTCGACGTGATTTCAATGTAATCTGTTTCACGCAGATTATATTAATCATCACATTTTTAATTCGCTACACCTACAAAAATCACATTTTTATTTCTAGTGCTCTTCATATAAAAATCACATTTTTATTACAAATCTCTATGCATAGAAATCGTATTTTTATCTCACTGGAAACATTATAAAAATCACTACTTCATATCATTATTATATATATAAAATCACTTCTTTATTTGTATTTCATATAAGAGAAATCACATTTTCATTTCAAAGCGATATATATAAAAATCTTTTTTTTATTATCATACATAGATAAAAGTCATATTTTTTATTATCATACATAGAAAAAAAAATCATATTTTTATTATCATACATAGATAAAAATCATTTTTTTACATAGGATAAAAATCATATTTTTATTTCTACGCTATATGTATAGAAAGGATTATATTTTTACAACGCTATATATATAAAAAAGATTATATTTTTACAACGCTATATATATTGAAAAGATTATATTTTTACAATGCTATATACATAGAAAAGATAATATTTTTACAACGCTATATATATATATAACAATCGTATTTTTATTTCATTTCTATATATATAAGAATTACATTTTTACACACATAAAAATCCCATTTTTATGTATAGAAAAATCATATCTTTTCACTTAGAAAATTGTATACTTTCCATCTAGAATAATCAAATTTTTATTCACTTTTTTATATACATATAAATCAAATTCTTATATGCTTTTTATATACATTTAAACTGAAAATAAAATGGATGTAAGTAAATAAATAAATAAAAACTTACTGTTCATCGGTTTTAGGGGTTGGAAGCTGGAGTTGGCGGCTGCTGGTGGCGGGGAGGGCGCGCTGCGTCGGAAGTGGGCCAATGGTGGAGGCGGCGGCTCTGAAAGGAGAGGGCTGCGGGTTTTTTTATTGGGTTAGGGGTTTCCGCAGAGGAAGGGGGATTGGTGGCGGCCGAAGGAGGAGAGGAGGGGGGTCTCGACGGTAGCGGAGTGTTGGTAGGGGCGCGCCTCCAGCGGCGACGGAGGGCTCCGTTCGCCTATTGCGTTCCCTACATCCTCTTTTTTTTATTTTGTTCCGATATGAAATGAAAAAGGAGGAGAGAGAAGAGGGAAGTTATATTATGTAATTTAATATTTTATTTATTTTAATTCTTTTGGTTTTATAATTCATGTTTAACAATACAACTCCAAATCAAATTTAGCGACTGTCGCCCCTAGCTAATTACCCCCAATCTAAACACAATGGGCTACGTTCCGTAAGCCAATTTGGTTGTTACGATCAATTTTCATTTACATTAAAATTTAGTTCAATGTATATTCAATTTAAACGCACATTTCAGTTTACCGGGGCCAAATACTGACTCTAAAAATTCCAGAAAAACTATTTCTATCTTCGTATTGATGATATGGTCCTAACAAAACTAATTTGGTCAAATTTGGAGACCGTTTGAAAAATGGCCATTTTCTGGTCGATCCAAATTGACTGAAACTAACAAAGCACGTTTTCTTTTGCCACGCTCACACATTGATCCCAAAAACTATGAAAATTGGAATCTAGCAATAATTTGACATACCGGATCCAACAAAAGTGGTTTTGTCAAAAATGGAGGTGTTTTACAAAATTTCCATTTTTAAGGGCTATATTTCCATAGCGACTATTCTGAAATTTCAACTGGACATAACTTTTTGTTCCCGCTATGAAATTTCAATTTTTCGGATTTGTTAGAAAGATATTTTCAAATAGATTCAAATATTTTTGGCTTCGCTAAAATCCAGTTTATTTTGAATCCAGTACATTCATTTGAAATCAAATTTTCAAACTACCGTGCCATTTTCAATTCCTTTTATAATTGAAAATAAATATTTATATTCAAACGACGATTCAAATAAATATATATGCTTCTATTCAAAATAAATTTCTCGTCGTCATTATTTAAAATAGTCCATTTTAAATATTCAAAATTCATCAAAATTGCTAAAATAAAATTTTTAAATTGGTTCAGATTTTCAGGGTTGTTACAGGGTTTACATTTGAAAAAATGGAGGGACGTAGCTTATATTTCAAACTGTAATAGGGACATGGCGCAAAAGTATCCTATTTAAAATGTTCCTTTTGTTGCCACAATATACTTTAGAATTTATCTAATGTCCAAAATTGCCGATAATTCTAGATTTTAATTCCTTATATTGTTTAAGTTTGGCTATCCTTATTAATTATTCCAAATTCAAGGTTACAAAACATATTTCCTTCAAACTTTAGAGAAATCACTCAGATATACCTTTATTAACAGCTTTAGCCAATGTAGTCCTTAACCAAAATATCGTCAAATATCTTATAGTCATATTGAATTATCAAGATATTTGCATTTTAAGTTTAATCAATTAGGGATGACAAATTATAAAATAGCCTGATTGATTAATTCCAACTTAGCCTTTAAATCGTTTCCCAAACTACTTTTTATATACTTGGGTTACTTATGCAAATTACAGTTTTACATAAATGTCTTTTAATCAACTGAGAAATTCCAACCACAAGGCTCAAGTTTTAATTTCCAAATATTTTCAAAGACCTTGATCCTTTATATTCAAAATATATTCTTTCAAAATCAATTTCAAAAATCATTTTCAAAGTAATTGCCAATCCTTTCTCAAATTTTTTTTGATTTAACTTTTCAACCTATATATCTTTTCATAACCAATTTTCGTATCACAAGTACACTTTCCATATACACTCTACTTATTTTACTAGCTTATCCTTACTAGTGGTTTACCTGGTATAATTCTTACAACTCCCCCAAAATTTTCAAGTTGTTGCTTACTTATTCAAATTCACATCAATTTACCGAACATTTTCAAACACCTATCTATTGGGTTTAAGTATATATTGATGTTTTAATTGAAATCATATAGTCATCCCACTTTTGAAACTCAAAAATACATACTGATGATGTTGCAGTCATCAACAGAATCATCTTCAAGCGACTAGAGTGTGATTCTATATCAATCTAGTATACTCAAGATTTCGTATATACGTTAGTTAGGCGTATATTCAAAATCTTCTTATATTAGATAGTCCAACCTCAACATCAAATAAAATACACAAACTCTTATAATATATTTTAATTTTCAACCATATTGATTAGTTTCTTTGGAGGAGAATTACCTTAACAAATTTAACCCAAGTTTATCCCTTAACACTGATATATTATAATCTTATCAATATTTTGAAATGTTACCCAATAGTGAAATTAAATCCAAAAGGCATTTGTACTCGGATCATTTTCCTGATCAGTGGAAGGGTCTTAATTACCATGCCATAAGAAGTATTTTATGTGTAATTATAATCAAAAATGTAAACTTAACCTTAATCGTTTGATTAATTACCCAAGTTATAATTAACCATATACTTTCAAAATATGTTTCTTAAAATATAACTTTTCAAAACTCACTTCATATTTCAAATAAGCTCTCTCAAATATAATGCTCCAAAATCTCATTCTAGGGCATTACTAACCCTATCTCTACTGAGATATTATCACTCTGACGAGTCCTTTCCTTTTGTTCAAATATGCCATATCCCATATCTTTGTATAAACCAAAGCTCTGATGCTATGTTGTAACGACCCAACTTTTTGCCCGATTTTTGCCGGTAATTAAAGCAACTTAAACCGTTCATAAAGATGGATTGTTAGGGGTACATACACATTTGCACAAAATAAAAAGAATTTCCATTATCATTATAATAATATTACACCAGAGTTACGAGAGATACATCAGAATACATCAATTACACTGCGGAAAAGAAACTAAACCCAGCGGAAGAATATGCATGCTCCAAGATATATAGCTCCAGCTAAAACCATAATCCTGCTTCAACCAATTCCAAGGCTAAATCTGCGAAACAAACTACTAGGCTGCCCGTGTAAAAATTATGGGCATCCAGAGTTTAGGTGTGGGAACAATAAACTCCAGGTCATTCATGGGACTGGTGTGAGAACTCAAAACAATTGTTTTTAGGGTTTATTTTGAAGTTAGATAATTCACCGGACCACACCGCTAATGTGGAATAGGTTTACTCCATGTGAATTCCAATGCATAGAAATTCGCAATGACTTTTCGAAAAATGAAATTAACATAAGGTCTCGTAGCACACACACAATGCAAACACACATATGGGCGAGGTTTCTCCTTATGCAGTCAAAAATGCCTTTGATACGTAAAATCCTCTTTCAATACTATAATATAGTGTGAAAAATCCTTTCGAAAGTAAATGTATCAATCTTAGCCAGCATAGGTACCATATACTATGCTGACATATGGTACACAACTAAAATCGTACAGGCTCGTATCGGAGATTGGGATTCTAACACTGACCAGGCAGAGCAACTTCCTTCCAAACCGAATTTTGAACAACTCTTGAGGGATGTTTGAGGATCAAAAGTGATGCTCCTCATGCCAACACAAGGTCGGGTTACCTCTGTAACTAGGTAACCTAGAGTATGCCTGAGTATGCCATCTCTCGGTCGTTACCGACCTTTCCGCGTGTGCTCCAACAACAACCACAAAAGCAGATGTTTTTACCACATAGGTTAATACCTGGGTTCCATACCATAATACACCTTTTATTTAGAAGGAGACAACAACCCATAACCCTGCTGCATTTCTTCCTATTTTGGCCATTTACCGGGGTGTGAGGCTTGCCGAGGTCATGATATACACAAAGCTATGCTTAAATAAGCGATGCTTTGATCATCCATAGCTCATCACATAACTTAAGTATGCCACATTGTCCACTCACTAGGCATTACTGATTTCCACCAATATATAACCTCTAAGCTCATATGTCTTAGAGAAGGGTGTTAAGCCAGAGAATAAATTTTCTGCCACCAAGCAGATATATATTTAATAGAGATCTATGCTACGCAGTCAATTACAATGTCCGACAAACAATCCACACAAGTCCGTTCTCAGTCTAAACGAAACCACAATTCGGAATTCCTTCACATACGTTTGGGATTCTTGCTACTTAGCTGATATAAATTCCATCTGCAAATGGGAGCTAACCATACGAAACATTCAACAAGTCGTCCATACGATATGAAGAATCCTGGTCTTCAATGCCGTGTTCAATATATGCAACTGCTCCACAACGTCGTATTATTACTTGGAATGGTTTTCGGACATACATCCGATCTCACTCTTTCCAAATAATAAGCGCAATTTTAAAAACACAATTATAGAACACACAGGCTTTCAACCAAATCTCCTTCCATCTTGTATTTGTTACTTTAAATTCATTCTCAAATTATAACAAAATCCATATTTAACCTTTCTCCTTTAAAACACACCCTTTAAATCAAAGATAATTTAGCCTCAAAACCTTAATTAACTTTCCATTTGATAACTCGTTATCGAAATCCAGTTTCCTTTTAAAGTCCTTGCCCCACATTTCAACCATAGTTGCCAACTAAATCGGCTTCCCAACATTCAATTCTGTAATCTTAACTAAAAAATTATACTTCCTTCCCAATTCCTTATTTTTAATTTCCTTAAATCAAAGATTTGATTAAATCCCCAAATTATGATATGAATTTCCATAACTCGATCTCATTGGGTTTCAAGAATGATATTATTGAAGATATGATTCACGAAAAGACCCAAATCAATCGATATTGAACATAAGTTACACAGAAATTGTATCTATTTATATTCGATATCAATTCTCATAATCAACGAATACTATAAGTGGAATAACAATATAATAATAATATCTTCCAAGTTCCACAAATAGCATACGTTTACACCACAGAATTTCATATCAAATATCCGAATATCATTTTTATCCAACTTATCTTAATCAAATTAGGAAACTCGTATCTTAATTAAAAGATTTATCCAACTCTTTGAACATTAGATTTGGATAGAAATACCATCAACTTATCCTCAATATTAATCTTCATATCCATCTCACACTATAAGCGGAATAATAATGAACTACCTTTTAAATTCCTCAAATAGTAAGAGCCATCATCTACTGAATTAATATCAAAGATCCGAAGGTTTATCTCCAGCCATATCCAATTATTTAAATTCAAAAAACCCGTTTTAATATCAAATAAATCAATCTAGATTCGATATAATATATTTCCAATACCTTTAAACATTTGAAAACATTCCACAAATCATTTTAAAATGATTACTTGTAGTTCGGAAAATAGTTTGCAGGTTGAAAACTTCAAAATAGATTGTTTCCGAAGGAAGCATGACGATAGTGTTTTCAAAAGCATTACAAACGTGCTAGAAAATAGTTGTCTTAACTATTTTGATCAAAATATCGTTTTTCTTAGCAAAAACTTTAAATTTACAATTCAAAACATTTTTACATGGTATTACAATTTTTTTCCATATTTTTAAAACATTAAAACAACTGTTTATAGTTATGGTCGATAACTGCTCTTACTGCCACCTTTTCCAAAACAGTTTGAAACATAACATAAAAATTATAACTCGAAATTAAAATCTGCTTTCACTCATTTGAAAGCTCTTGTAAATGGAAATCAAACGTTTTTTGTTTCATGGAAATTCGATTTAAATTGCAAAACTTATAAGCGTTTAAAGTTTATAACTAAAAAAAACGCGAATTGGCTTTATGCGACAAGCTCTATTTTGATCGAAATAAACATTATTCTTCAATACTTCAAAATACCTTAGAAAATCATTATATACTTATATAAACCTTTTAAAACCATTTAAAGTAATTTACATTGACTTTCCAAATTATTTTGAGTTCAAAATTCAATTTTTATTTTTCACTTAATAAATCAAATTCCAATTCATTTCTAAATTAAAATAACTTTAAATTAACCATCCCATTCATTAGATCAGTTAGGGATAGCCAGGGAGAGCAGGAAACGATATTTTCCAAACCCAAGCCTAGACACTATCCTCTTTGTCATCCTAGAAATTTTCAGTACTTATTTATTCATTTAAAGAAACTTTATCAATATATATGAATTCATACATATGGTATTTTCCAGTTATTAACCCTTTCAATAATAATATTGCTTCTAATTACGAAGGAGATTTGTCGATCACCAAAGTGATACCATAATCATTGTATCGTTGTGTGTGAGAAACAACATCAACAACCATTATAAAAATCCATAGCAACCATCATCAACATAATTAAATAAACCATAATTGTGCACAAGTGTTATAACACTAACGCTTAATAGTGTGTGTGTTCTAAACTATGCACCCATCATCCATAAAAACACACATCATCCATCATTAACCCCTAATAATTCATCACTATATTCAAAATTAGTCTAACTACTAATTAAATATATAAATTGTGGTTAAAGAGTTCTCACCAAACAACTTTCCAATCTTCACGGTAGGCGGGTCTAGTTGAGTTACCCGTCGGACAATATTTCGGCGCACCGTCTTCTTCACCAATATATATAAACTAATCTCTTTCTCTTTCTATTATAAGAGGAGGAGGAGGATGACGACGAAATTTGTCAAGGTGCTGACGGAAAAGAGGAAGATTATGCCATGGAAACCATGGCTTTAAGCTTTAAGAAAAAGACAGAAAGAATAGAAATGAGACTGAATGAAAAAGTGGAAGGAAAGGGTGGTATTTGTAGGAAAAGAGGAGTTAGGAGAGAGTGAAACCTCAGGGGGCGAGTGGAAAGCATGCATGTAAGGAAACATGCAAAAATACAAGTGTCCTTACACTTGTCTTAAGGAGGGAAAGTGATCTTTTGGTTGCATTTCCCTTAAAATGCTATGAAAACTAAGAGCAACACTTAATTCTAATGCTACTAATTCATGTTATGGTTTGACAAATCCGATCGAATGACAATCCAAACTAATTAATAATCATTTTCATTTATAATTTAAATAAAATCTATCATATAACTTATAAAAATTATTAAATATTCTTAACCATATATATTTATGTCAAATTTAAATTCAGATTGAGTAATAAAAATTCCAATTTTAAATTGGTTAAAAATTCTGGATCGTTACATTCCATATGTATGAAGTCATAACTTCCAAAAGTAGTCTAACTAAACATGTTTACTGGCCTGCCCATGGAAAAATAATGGCACCCAACTTTGCAAGAGAAAAACAAACTATGAGTCGGTCATGGAATTGGTATGAGAAACTCTAATCAATTATTGTTAACTTATTTAAAAGTGAGGCGTATCGCGGGACTATGCCGTATAACATGGAATGGGTTTCCTCTACATGAATACTCGTGCACACAACATCAACCAAAATTTAAAACTTTGAAATTTATGCTTTTGATAAAACAAAGCTATTATAAGACTTAAGTCCCATCACACAATGCAACGCAAACAAGGGGATAAAATTTTACCTTATAATAGCCAAACATGCTTAATATTCTTTAAAACAAATAATTTGATATTATTATTAATGTCTAGGTGTGGAAGTCATTTTTGAAAGTAAATGTAGAAATCTTAGACAACATAATACCCCATCCTATTATGTCCTATTATGTCGTCATACATGTATACAATTGAAAGCATGGAGTTTCGTATTGGAAGTTGGATTCCATCGATGAACCAAGGCAAAGGATCTTTCTTAACTGCATTGGGAACACTCTAACAAATGTCCCAGGAGTCAAATATTGAGTACTTTGGAGCGACTGAGCCGGTCAGCTCAAAACGCGGCTGATTGGAATCTTTTCAGAACATAACGTTCCCCCAGTCGTATATGACCATCATTCGAGGCGCCTCTCCAACATCCACATAAGTAAACCTACCTAGGCTACATATTATGGCATCACTATTCAACTAGAAGGGAACGCTTACCATGTCTCAGCCGTCCATCATCCTGTTTTTCGCTCTTTCGGGGTGTGACGCCCTAGAGTCAACGTCCACAAACCTCTGCTTTACAACAAAAGCTTTGATCTATCTTTCTACAGCACTTAGCACACCACATTGTCAAGTCACAACATTTGATCATTGTCTATTAATAGATAAACCTCTGAATACCGAAGTCTCAAAGGAGGGTGTTAAGCAAAATGAATAAATTATCCGCCACCAACTGATATATTATCAATAGAAATAAATCATCTATGTTACAAAATACAACGTCAGACACACAATCCATTTACTAGTCCATTTTGGATATCAATGAAACAGAAGGCACCTTATTCCTCGTCCAATTAAGGAGAGAGGCCCTTACATATTCAGATAATCGACAAGTACGTTCGGACTATTGCCACTTTAGCCCTTCAATGGGAGCAAACCATTTCAAGGCATCAACAAATAATCCATTTGATGTGTATATTTCCGGTCTTCCACAATCTTCGACTTTTAATCATCGTATAATTGCTCGAAACGGGTTAAACCCAGTCTTTTCAAAATAAATAGCATTTGAATAGAATCCCTGTTAGATTATTAGCCCTCCAGTTAAGTCTTTATAAATTAGAAATCATTTCATTTACCTTGTGAAAAGGTTTACTAAAGGTTAAATTCTTTTTAAGAATTAAAAAACCTTTATCCCAAATTATTCCTTTAAAAACCGTTATATAGAAATGTTACGAAATATAGATGATTTCTTCTTAATTGGTTTTTATAATTCCAAACCATTTATCTTTGGTTCAAACCTCTTTCAAATCATTTATTATAATTTATAATAATTTTCCCTATTTTTATTTATTTAAAAATAGGTCGTTTCCGTTGGACAACGTTTCAGGTCACTCTGCTGCACTGGCGCTGTTTTTATTCAAATTTGTCTAGAACATATCTCACAATCTAACCATTGGATTTTAAAACTCTACCTATCATCTGAAATCTCTTTTCATCTTGAATCCAACATTTCCAATTTCGAGAAAATCCGATGGTCGGATATCCATGTATATCAATTTGAAATTACAGATCGAAATTCACGAACTACCGCTACGCGATGAGTTCTATTCAAACCATAACTCGTTTCTATTCTTAAACTATTTCAAATAGCTTTAAAAATTGTCCATATGTTATAGGAACATATATAATAATTTTCTTCTTCAAAATCCAATATTTTCATAAATTGACTATTATAATATTATATTATTAATAAATAATAATATTCTTCAAACTTCAATATTTTTAATCCAATTTTTCCTAACACCAATAAAAAAAAATAAGAAAGTTTTGTAAAAGAAATCATTTCAAAACCTTTCCTAGATATCCTATCCGAACTTTACTTTTTCTTGTTACTATTCAGTTAAAAATAAAAACTTAAATAAGTCATAACTACTTGAAAATTGTATTTCAAATAAATTTCTTTCTTTCGCAAAAGTTCATCATAATGAATTATCCTTCGCACCCATCCAAAATCGAATGTCAAATTTTGACTTTTAATTTTCACCTATTATTATATTAATAAATATTAGTAAAAATTGATTTTTATAAATGGAGACTTAACCAGCGGGCAAATAATTATAATTTTAGCCATAATCAACTTTGGTAATCATCTACCATGTTATTAAAAACCATGACAACATTCGTTTACAACTACCGTGAGATAGTTTACCCCCTGTATGCTTTAAACTATTAGCGTTACATGGTTTTGTTAATCAACAGATTAACCGCAAAGAAATCAACATGTGAATTTTATATCACTGGGGGTTCATAACCAAATATAATAACCAATGTCAAGTTAACATCCATATCAATGTCCATTTAAGGTTCAAACCCATCCCATTGTCCACAAATTCAGTTCTTGGAGTCATATACACATGTATCTATGCAAATCATCCTTAAAGGTCCAATCTTTTTCATATTATGCCTCATTAAACCATCCCAAACCACAATATAAATTCATATACAACATAATGGGTTACAATATATGCAAACAAGTTCATTCACAATAACCAATATATAATTAGTTCTATTTCGTTCATAGTTTCTCACCGTGATATCCACTCCTCCAAACTTTGAATGTAGGACGTTTTAGAGATTATGGAAAAATTCTACAGCCTTCCGTCGTCACTGAATTATTTCTGGAGAAAATTGGACAGGTGTTCGACGCAACTTGGTTTCGGATTTTCGGATGAATATAAAGGTGGCTATAACTTGGGTTTTTGACAAACAGAGTATAATTTTAGAGCAAACGGAGTTTTGGGTTGAGGAGGTGGGACCGAGGTGTTAGGTGCGCACGGTGGGACCAGGTCAGGAAGGGGTACGGGTTGGGCTGAAATGGGATGAAGGAGTGGTGTTTTGGTAGTTTTAAGGGTGGAGATGTTGTTTAAGAGGTGTTTTAAGGTTGCAGGAGTGTTTAGGAGGGAAGGGGCCCACGACCGCTTGGGGGTGTGGTGGCAGAGGGTGGGGGTGTGGTGGCTGTTGGTGCAACGGAGAAGGAGGAGGGGTTCGGTGGAAATGGGGAAGGAGAAGGAGGAAGAAAGAAAGAAAGAAAGAAAAGAAAGTGAAGTTAAAGTGAGAAATGGAGTGAAATGGATTGATATTTATAGGCAAATATTGAGTACATGGATTAGTGAGGTGTCACTAATCAAAGTTAGGGGAGATAGCACACACTGAGCCATAGGATGCATGACAACTCCAAACTAATACAAATAGTAATTAGCTAGATCAAGGTGAGAACGCGGTTTAAGGCACGAGTGGTTAACCTTTAAGCTATTTACTTGTGTGATCTCATACAGACTCCTTTTTTGAACAAATATGGAATCCTGACACATTTTCCCGATAAGTTTCCAATGAAACTGATTTCATCAAATTCTGAGTTCGTTTGCTCAGAATCCGCTCGTTCGAGCTTAAATCAGTGATCGGTTAAAACTTAAATTCAAATTTTATATCAACTCTGAATGACGTGAAGTTTGGAATCCTACCATTATTCGACGTTCCGGATCCAATAAAAGTGGATTCGTTGGATTCTGAAGTCGTTTGCAAAAAAAATTCTTTCTAAGCTCTTAGAATAATATTAAAATATCGAATTTTAATATTATAAAATTTTAAAAATCAACTAAAAGTTCACTAATATTATCTTAATTTATTTAACAAGCCTTATACAAATACTCATCTCAAAATCCCGAAATTTACAAATTTCGATGAATATTTTTTTTGCTCAAAATTGTTTGAATTGATAAGTTGTTAAAACTGTAACACCCCACATCTGTCAGTGTCACTCACAAAGGGAATGCACTAAGTTCTGTGGAGCATTTAAAGTAAAAGATGTAGATAAATTATAAGACAGATAATTAAAGCAGCGGTAAATAAAAACTTTACTTTATTGATAAGATAGCTTGTACAAAGATTGTTTTCTGATACCAAATATCTATCTTGTTTAACAAAATAAAAAAGCATAAATATGCAATGATTTTCCCTAATAGAGCATAAGCTAGCCATAGCAGCAGGAAAGAGAGTCCAAAGCACTATGTCACAGAGTCTTCAAGCTTGGAAAGAGTAACGATCCAATCTAATATGAGCTACACTATTCCCTCCTTAACTACCTGGGGGAGGGGGGGTTGGGGGGAATGGAAGAAAAGAAGACGAAGGAAAAACAGAGTCAGACATAAAGTCTGGTGGGTTCAGTAACTTTCAGCATGTGAACAGGTAAAAACAACATGACATGGATTAACTGAATACAAGATGATACCATGATGATAGGGCTAACAAGATAACAAAAAAATTAATGCAAGATATGCTAAGGCAAGATAAGATATGCTTCACTACTTTCTCTACTTCGCTATTACCCTGTTATTCTGGTTCTATATCTCTGCACCACCTAACTAGTGTCCAACTAGTAATCTGTATAAACTGATAAAACAATAACGTGATCCCAATCCCTGAAATTGTGGTTGTTATTAGGTGTACATCTATTATTTATTACCTAGATCTAATCTAGGGTTTTCTATCGAACGCTTCCTAGATCCAACCAGGGTTTACGCTACCCAGGGCAACTGGGGTTTACGCTACCTATTGAACATTTCTCAGATTTTAGGGTTTACGCGACCAAGGTCCAACTAGGGATTACGCTACCTATCGAACGATGCCCCCTAGTCTAGGACACACTACCCAGAGAGGTATATGTTCCTAGACTTTTCCCACGTATGTGTCTTGAATCGTTATCGCTGTCTAGATGCACATGTCCTCAATATGTGCGGCCCGAGTCCCGTGGCAAGGCAAATCAAGAAACAAGGGACTCGGTCAGGAGCTTTAAGTTATCTACCGATGCAGATGCTAAGGTCTGTTTTTCCAGTGGCTATGGTCCTACTTGACCCCTCCCTCAACTAATGAAAAGGCCACCCTTGACATAAAATGAGAACTATACGCAGGCCCCCTATGCCCCTGTAATAACCCGGAAAATCTGAGCCAGTTTAAAATTTTTATTTTGGCAATTTTGGCGAATTTTGAATATTTAAAATGAATTATTTTAAATAATAGCGATGAAAAATTTATTTTGAATATAATTCGAACGTATATATTATACACGTCGTCGTTAGAATATAAATAATTATATATAATTATAAATAGAATTGAAAATGGCGCGGTAGTTTGATAATTCGATTTCAAACTTCAATTGAATGTACCGGGTGCAAAACAATCCGGATTTTAGTGAAACCAAAAATATTAGAATCTAGTTGAGAATATCTTTCCAACGAATCCGACAAATCGAAATTTCATAGCGGGAATCAAAAGTTATGCCCAGTTGAAAATTCAGAAAAGTCGCTATGTAAATTATACATGGCCCGAAAAGTCAAATTTTGCATACGGATGAATTTGGACTCGAAACCACTTCCATTGAGTTCAAAATGCCGTTTAGAACTCCGAAAAGTATAAGCTTCGATATATTCCGATATCCGGAATAGTGGCTATGGGCTAGAGTTGTTCGGTTAACAATACATAGCCCTTAAAAAGTGAAATTTTGCATACGAGCTCAGAATTCGACGAGATAAATTTTTATGGATTCATAATGACAAATCATTGTTGAGTCCCAAATGACGCGTCGAACGGAGTCAGTATGTGACCGTGCGAGCTAAAACAGTTCAAGGCAAAACGAGCAGTCATTTTACAAAGGAACATTATTGATACGACCTCGGAATTCAATTCTACTTTTTTTTCTAGATTCGTATCACCTAATAATGGTTAAATCCAAGAGGGCTTGATTTTTTGAGTTAGCATGTGAGCGTGCGAGAAGAAAAGGTGTGCCAAAATCGCATTTTTAGAGCTTATCTGAGCATTTTTGTGAATTTTAACGGACGGTCAAACGAACTCGGAATTCGACGAAACTTGTTTCGTTGGACTCGTCTTCACGTCTACTATCTCGTGTCCGAAATCCGCGGCGATCGGAGATCGTTTGTGTTCGGACGATACGCGAGAAACTAGCATATAATCACTTTTCCTCCTTTTCTATTTCATAAATTCACTTTTCCTCCTTCCTCCACAAAAACTCAAAAATGGCCTCCTCCTCCAAGAGGGCTGCCGCCGCCTCCTCCTCCTCCTCCCCGCTGGCCGCCGCTCCTCTTCCACCTCCCCTCCTCCTCCTCCTCCTCGTCTCTCTCTCCTCCTCTTTCTCTCTTCCAATTTGCAAAGCCCTAAGCCACCACCACGGGCCCCACCACCGCCGCCGCCGTCCCCTAGCCGCCTCCCCACGCCACCTCAGGCCCGCCACCGCCCGCTGGCCACCCAACTCCGGCCGTGGGCCCCGCTACACCCAAAAACCCATTTTCACCAAATCGCCCGTTTTGCAAATAAGTCCCTGACCGTATTTCGCGAATAACTCCCAAACCGTGCGTTTCTAGCCAAAGTTCCTCAAGACCAAAGTTGTAGATCACGAAATTCTCTTCGATTTGGTATATGATAAGTCCTATTTTGCATGCGGAGTTGTCGGGAAAACGCGTCCGAAGTCTGCTGATCAAACACTGTCAAAATGCTGTCTTTTCGCGATTTCCGGCGAAATGACACATTTTCGGCAAGAAGACCACTAGACAAAAGTTGTTCAGAATGGCGTGCTTGTGCTAGAAAAAAATATGGTGTGAAGATTGAGGCTCGTTTGCAAATTCTAGGACCCAAACAGCGAATCCGGGCGTTAGAAAAAAAAGTGAGTTTTCTCCGTTTTAAAGCTTCTACAGTTTTGATATATGAAATAAATAAAAATATGATCTTTATATTATAGAGAGGATAAAAATCCGATTTTTAGCTTATAGAAGATATAAAGATGAGATTTTTATATAATATAGATAATAAAAATGTGATTTTTATACATGTAGCGGCTACGGGCAACGAAAGTGACAAAAGGCGAGAACGACAAGATTTTCTACATAAGAAGAGTCGAGATGATTGGATTAGCTAGTTGGTGAGAACTTCTCACTCAAAATCTCTTTTTCTAGTTATATATATATATATACTAGGATGTAGACGGTGTTTAGTAGCACCCGACACCCGTCATCCACAGACCATGGATGGCTTGTTTGTTTAATTGTTTGGTTGTGTAGTTGGTTAGATTATTTGGTTTGAATTGAATTGTTTGGCGAATTGAATGGACTTGATTGATGTGTGAATGGCGTGGGCCTTCACTAGACTGGGGATAAGGCTAGGCCTCGTCCCGTTTCTAGTATCGTGCCGTTATGCCGCCGAAATTTTGAAAAATAAAAAGTGTTAGTTAAAAATAGTAAAGTGTTGAAATAAATATTTTTGACGTTAAAAATATAATTTTTGACGTGTTAAGAAACGGCATAAAACTCTTTTGAAAAGAAATAAATATTTATAAACAAATCGACCGATTTGTTTATATACACTGATTTGACTGATATTGATTGGATCGATAAATTTTACACATCGCCCAACTGCACAAACAAAAATATGTGTTTGTTGATTTGAAACCCCACACGGGTATTGGGATGATATTTGGCGTACACTAATCCCAATTATTTAATTATTGTCGATCGATTGGTCGACAGACTGTGTAAGTGTCGATTATTTATATTTGATGCTTATGTAGTTGTGTGGTGCACTTTGGATGATGGTTGATTGTTTATTATTGCTATTATATACATGTGTTGTATGGAATCCATATAATTAACATTATATGGTGATTGATTGGGCCTCATTCCAATCGGGAAAATAAGGAATATTATAAAAGAAAATTCATGTGTTGAATATAAAAATAGTCATGTGTTGACGATGTTCATGTGTTGAGTGAAATATTTTATACGATGAAATTTACATCTTTATCATATTTAAAATTAGAACTACTTCCCAGTAGAAGTCTAATTAAAAATCAAACGATAGATACCATAGTTTTATAAAATATTTTACATAACAAAAATAGTGATGTGTTGACAGTACTCATGTGTTGAGATTAGTCAGGTGTTGGAAGAAATATAGATTCATGTGTTGAATGGAATAAATATTCATTTGTTGAATAAAATAACGGATTTATTGAAATATATAAAGCCGTGTTGATTTGAGTTGCGCTATTTTGACGTGAACGATATTTATATCGATTATATTCGTTTTTATAATGAATATAGAAAAGAAGTGATTTCAAAATATAACATTTTGAAAATATTATCATTTGTATAGTAATGATGTGAAATATCCAATTTTGATTTGAAATTGAATATAGAGTTGAAGTGGTTTTGAAAACGAAGTTAAAACGATTTATAAAATACGTTTTAAAAGGAAATCGACGAAATATATATATAATATATATATATATTATATATATAATGGCTTGAATAGAACGCGCCGCTCCGCGGCAGTTCGTGAATTTCGACCATTGACTTCGAATTGACGCTGCGGGAGATCCGACCGTCGGATTCTCCTAAAACCGGAACCGTTGGGTTCGTATCGAAAAGAGCTTTCCAATGAATATTAGAAATTTGAAATCTAACGGATGGATTTGGAATTATGTCCAAATCAAATTTGAAAAAGGTCGTTGTAAGTGTAGTTCGATAGCCGTTGATGGAAATCGACTGTACGGGCCTTGATAAAATTATTAAAAATATTAATAATTTGTGTAAAATCATAATATGTGAATTGGAAAGAACTGGGATGAAGAATTCCACATTTGAAATGATAAAAATAGATTTTTATCGAAATGAACCAGTTGTGAACTAGAATTAAAATCAATTTATTTGTGAAATGAATAAATTGAATTTGAAAGTGATTTTAAAAATAATCAATATTCCCAATACGTGGATTGGACTGGAGTTGAATCGAAATTATCTTCGGGATATTTCGATGTTGGATTTCGTGACTATACAGATATTGTTATGGGAATTTGAAAGATATATTTTATATCGTTATTTCCAATACGATATATGTTGGTTTCAGAATTTGATATTGAATATAAGCCGATATATTTTCTATTCAAAGCCTTGTATTTAATATCAAATGTGATTTGGGTTTATCGTGAATCGTGTTTTAGATGACATTGGTTCTTTAACCCAGTTAAAGGCAAGATGTTGATTTTTGAAAAGATTAAAACTAAGTGGAGTTTTAATGAATCTTTAATTAGATTAAAACTGTGAATTGATAATTTAAAGTATCAAATCTGAAAGGTGATCGAGAATGGAGTACCACCAGTTTTGCTCCAAAGCGATAGTTAAATCTTTAATTAGATTTGAACGTGAAATGGTAATTAATTTTACCGATAACACCGTGGTGTTAGATGTGGAGTATTACCAGTTTTCTCCATGGGATATATAGGTTGGGATTGGGAAATAAAATAAATAATTACTTCGGTGTGGTTCGTTAATCCCGACTAGTTTGAAATGATATCCAAAGGAAGATTATAGAATAAATTTAGAAGAATTTATCTTGGATAAAATTAATGGGAACATTTCCCTAAGAATGTGTTTTTGTGAATAAAAGAATATTCTGAATTGGAATGAGGCGTTTGTTGTGTTTGTGTAACATTCGTTTATTATATACGTGGGTTATTCAGAAAGGCCGGGTTTATACCCATTCTGAATAATCGATTCGACGAGATGTCGAAGATGAAGACGGTGGTTGAAGACCGGAAGTCTTCACATCGTTTGGGTGATTACTGATGATCTTGATTGGGCTGTACACCCAGGATGAGGGAAACAGTTGGTGATCGTCCAGACGTACTTGGAGATGGATGGATATGCGAGGAAAGTGCCTCCGGTTTCGTTCAGACCCAGAACGAACTTGTAAATGGATTGTGTGTCTGACAGTGGATTTTATTCTATGTTGATTGATCTCTATTAAATATACATCTGTTTGGCGGCGGAGAATTTATTCTCTTGCTTAACGCCCTTCTCTGAGACGTACGAGCTCAGAGGGTGTATATCGATGGACATCAGTCGCATGGAGTGAATTGCCAGTGTGGCACGCGTAAGTGGCAATTGATCAAGGCTTCTGTTGAAAAGCAAAGTCTTGTGGTTGATGATCAAAGCACGACCTGTGTGGCGTAGCTTTGTGTATAACGTGAATTCGCGAGCCTCACACCTCGGTATGAGTCAAAAACGGGATACGGACCCAAGGAGTGCACGACGTTTCTTTCTAGCTATGGTGGTGTCAGTGACCTACCAGCCCTGACATTTATATACTTTTCACCTGTGTGGTTGTTGGATACGAGGCGCCTCGGATATAGGTCTGTAAGGACCGGGAAACGTGTGTTCAGGAATAACTAATCCTCAAAAGTAAGAGAGGACCGGCCTTGGAGGTTCCAAAGGATCATAGTGGGGTCCTGAGGCATTTGCTAGAGTGTCTCGAACGCGGAGAGGAGCTTGCCCCTTGCCTCGGCTCATGACGGAAATCCAATTTCCAATACGTGATATTGCGGTTTTATTTGTAGAACCTAGTATGGGGACATAGTGGTATGGGTCATTCATGCCGCCTATGATTAATATTTATGATTGAAATTGTTTTGACACTATACACCTATAATAGTATCAAATAATGTGTTTTAAACGTATCAAGCATGCTTTGGCTGTTATAAGGTAAAAACCCTATCCTCCGGCTTGCGTTGCATTGTGTGATGGGACCTGGGTCTTATAACAGCTTCATTTTTCTTTATTTAGCATTGCGCTGTTTGTTCTATGCACTGGTATTCTTGGGAGGAAACCCGTTCCGTGTTATACGGCGTGGTCCCTTGATTTACCGAACTTTAAAATAAAGAATTATAACTGTTTTAGTTCTCACACCAGTCCCATGACTGACCTGGAGTTTATTGTTTTTAACCTAAACTCTGGGTGCCCCTATTTTCCACACGGGCAGCTAGTAGTTTTGGTTTTGCAGATTTATATTCACAGGGTCCTGATTTACAGCTGGAACGATGCTCGGAAAGCTCTGTATCCGTGTATCACTTTCAGTTGTATTTTGTATATTTTTCCGCTGCTATGTAATTTATTGTAATCTCTGATATTTGTTGAATGTAATTTATTCATTTATACTATGTATATTCTTGTATCTGATGGAATTGTTGTAATAACAATGAAATGTTCTTCTGTCTGTGTTCCGATGTGTGTTGTTCTCAAAAGTATCCGCTCTTTCCTTCACGGGGAAGTTACGGGTTCTTACAGTTGGTATCAGAGCTTTGGTTTACAGAGCTCGAGAACAAGACACATTAGAACCATACGAAAGAATTCATCAGATATTGGGTTAGTAATATCCAATTAGAATGACTCGTTAGAGATAGGATCAGTAGTATCCTAGAACGAGTGTGAAGAGTATACTTTTCAAATGAAAACAATTTTGTTTTGAAAATTTAAACCATTTTATACGTATTTGATTATTAATTTATTTTGAATATGGACAATCCAGTATATAAAGATTTCGCGTATACGCGTCATGAACGTATATTCGAAGTTTTAATATACTGGATAGATATAGAATCACATTCTAGACACCCGGGGATAATTCTGGTGATGTGGCCACATCATCAGTATTTATGTTTGTTTTTTCGAAGGTGTGATTTCTATATATTTCCATTAGACTGGTGTGAGAACCAAAACCAATATAGCTAGAACACTTTGTTGTGAATTGGCATCAAAACAAGATTTTCCGTATATATATATATCAAATTAAGAATTTGAAACTCTAATCCACTAATTGATTGATGTTTGTGTTGTTTGTTTATTTGTTTGCTAATTTTTAGCCAATTAGCCTAATTGAACCAAATATTGAATTGTATTGAAAATTGGTCGCATTTGCTTGCATATACATGTACTTACATTGAACAGGTCATAGCAAGGAGGCTAGAGCAGAGAATAAAATTTGTTTGCCCGACAAATAGGTACATGTTTACTATAATTTACTGTTTTGTTTGGGTAATGATGATTTTATGAGCCTATTGGCTAGCCGCTTGGCATTTTCTTTTTCTTTTTGAGATCAGAGGGCCTGTATGGCAATTTCGGGATTTTCCCGTGGCTCCCCGTGCAGGGGAGGTTATGGCGAAATTTTTCGAAAATTTAGGGTGTTAGCCAAATTTTTGAAAATTTGAGAATTCTCAGAAATTGAAAAGTTGGAGAACGGAAGCCAGATCGAACGTAGAGTTGATTAATCAAACCACTTTCGACTTTGTTCCTTTTCGGGGACGAAAAGTTTTAAGTGGGGGAGATTGTAATAACCCGGAAAATCTGAGCCAGTTTAAAATTTTTATTTTGGCAATTTTTGCGAATTTTGAATATTTAAAATGAATTATTTTAAATAATAGCGATGAAAATTTATTTTGAATATAATTCGAACGTATATATTATACGCGTCGTCGTTAGAATATAAATAATTATATATAATTATAAATAGAATTGAAAATGGCGCGGTAGTTCGATAATTCGATTTCAAACTTCAATTGAATGTACCGGGTGCAAAACAATCCGGATTTTAGTGAAACCAAAAATATTAGAATCTAGTTGAGAATATCTTTCCAACGAATCCGACAAATCGAAATTTCATAGCGGGAATCAAAAGTTATGCCCAGTTGAAAATTCAGAATAGTCGCTATTAAATTATACATGGCCCGAAAAGTCAAATTTTGCATACGGATGAATTTGGACTCGAAACCACTTCCATTGAGTTCAAAATGACGTTTAGAACTCCGAAAAGTATAAGCTTCGATATATTCCGATATCCGGAATAGTGGCTATGGGCTAGAGTTGTTCGGTTAACAATACATAGCCCTTAAAAAGTGAAATTTTGCATACGAGCTCAGAATTCGACGAGATAAATTTTTATGGATTCATAATGACAAATCATTGTTGAGTCCCAAATGACGCGTCGAACGGAGTCAGTATGTGACCGTGCGAGCTAAAACAGTTCAAGGCAAAACGAGCAGTCATTTTACAAAGGAACATTATTGATACGACCTCGGAATTCAATTCTACTTTTTTTTCTGGATTCGTATCACCTAATAATGGTTAAATCCAAGAGGGCTTGATTTTTTGAGTTAGCATGTGAGCGTGCGAGAAGAAAAGGTGTGCCAAAATCGCATTTTTAGAGCTTATCTGAGCATTTTTGTGAATTTTAACGGACGGTCAAACGAACTCGGAATTCGACGAAACTTGTTTCGTTGGACTCGTCTTCACGTCTACTATCTCGTGTCCGAAATCCGCGGCGATCGGAGATCGTTTGTGTTCGGACGATACGCGAGAAACTAGCATATAATCACTTTTCCTCCTTTTCTATTTCATAAATTCACTTTTCCTCCTTCCTCCACAAAAACTCAAAAATGGCCTCCTCCTCCAAGAGGGCTGCCGCCGCCTCCTCCTCCTCCCCGCTGGCCGCCGCTCCTCTTCCACCTCCCCTCCTCCTCCTCCTCCTCTTCCTCCTCCTCTCTTTCTCCTCCTCTTTCTCTTTTCCAATTTGCAAAGCCCTAAGCCACCACCACCACCACGGGCCCCACCACCACCGCCGCCGCCCCCTAGCCGCCTCCCCACGCCACCTCAGGCCCGCCCGCTGGCCACCCAACTCCGGCCGTGGGCCCCGCTACACCCAAAAACCCATTTTCACCAAATCGCCCGTTTTGCAAATAAGTCCCTGACCGTATTTCGCGAATAACTCCCAAACCGTGCGTTTCTAGCCAAAGTTCCTCAAGACCAAAGTTGTAGAGCACGAAATTCTCTTCGATTTGGTATATGATAAGTCCTATTTTGCGTTGCGGAGTTGTCGGGAAAACGCGTCCGAAGTCTGCTGATCAAACACTGTCAAAATGCTGTCTTTTCGCGATTTCCGGCGAAATGACACATTTTCGGCAAGAAGACCACTAGGCAAAAGTTGTTCAGAATGGCGTGCTTGTGCTAGAAAAAAATATGGTGTGAAGATTGAGGCTCGTTTGCAAATTCTAGGACCCAAACAGCGAATCCGGGCGTTAGAAAAAAAAGTGAGTTTTCTCCGTTTTAAAGCTTCTACAGTTTTGACATATGAAATAAATAAAAATATGATCTTTATATTATAGAGAGGATAAAAATCCGATTTTTAGCTTATAGAAGATATAAAGATGAGATTTTTATATAATATAGATAATAAAAATGTGATTTTTATACATGTAGCGGCTACGGGCAACGAAAGTGACAAAAGGCGAGAACGACAAGATTTTCTACATAAGAAGAGTCGAGATGATTGGATTAGCTAGTTGGTGAGAACTTCTCACTCAAAATCTCCTTTTCTAGTTATATATATATATACTAGGATGTAGGCGGTGTTTAGTAGCACCCGACACCCGTCATCCACAGACCATGGATGGCTTGTTTGTTTAATTGTTTGGTTGTGTAGTTGGTTAGATTATTTGGTTTGAATTGAATTGTTTGGCGAATTGAATGGACTTGATTGATGTGTGAATGGTGTGGGCCTTCACTAGACCGGGGATAAGGCTAGGCCTCGTCCCGTTTCTAGTATCGTGCCGTTATGCCGCCGAAATTTTGAAAAATAAAAAGTGTTAGTTAAAAATAGTAAAGTGTTGAAATAAATATTTTTGACGTTAAAAATATAATTTTTAACGTGTTAAGAAACGGCATAAAACTCTTCTGAAAAGAAATAAATATTTATAAACAAATCGACCGATTTGTTTATATACACTGATTTGACTGATATTGATTGGGTCGATAAATTTTACACATCGCCCAACTGCACAAACAAAAATATGTGTTTGTTGATTTGAAACCCCACACGGGTGTTGGGATGATATTTGGCGTACACTAATCCCAATTATTTAATTATTGTCGATCGATTGGTCGACAGACTGTGTAAGCGTCGATTATTTATATTTGATGCTTATGTAGTTGTGTGGTGCACTTTGGATGATGGTTGATTGTTTATTATTGCTATTATATACATGTGTTGTATGGAATCCATATAATTAACATTATATGGTGATTGATTGGGCCTCATTCCAATCGGGAAAATAAGGAATATTATAAAAGAAAATTCATGTGTTGAATATAAAAATAGTCATGTGTTGACGATGTTCATGTGTTGAGTGAAATATTTTATACGATGAAATTTACATCTTTATCATATTTAAAATTCGAACTACTTCCCAGTAGAAGTCTAATTAAAAATCAAACGATAGATACCATAGTTTTATAAAATATTTTACATAACAAAAATAGTGATGTGTTGACAGTACTCATGTGTTGAGATTAGTCAGGTGTTGGAAGAAATATAGATTCATGTGTTGAATGGAATAAATATTCATTTGTTGAATAGAATAACGGATTTATTGAAATATATAAAGCCGTGTTGATTAGAGTTGCGCTATTTTGACGTGAACGATATTTATATCGATTATATTCGTTTTTATAATGAATATAGAAAAGAAGTGATTTCAAAATATAACATTTTGAAAATATTATCATTTGTATAGTAATGATGTGAAATATCCAATTTTGATTTGAAATTGAATATAGAGTTGAAGTGGTTTTGAAAACGAAGTTAAAACGATTTATAAAATACGTTTTAAAAGGAAATCGACGAAATATATAATATATATATATATATATATATATAATATATATAATGGCTTGAATAGAACGCGCCGCTCCGCGGCAGTTCGTGAATTTCGACCATTGACTTCGAATTGATGCTGCGGGAGATCCGACCGTCGGATTCTCCTAAAACCGGAACCATTGGGTTCGTATCGAAAAGAGCTTTCCAATGAATATTAGAAATTTGAAATCTAACGGTTGGATTTGGAATTATGTCCAAATCAAATTTGAAAAAGGTCGTTGTAAGTGTAGTTCGATAGCCGTTGATGGAAATCGACTGTACGGGCCTTGATAAAATTATTAAAAATATTAATAATTTGTGTAAAATCATAATATGTGAATTGGAAAGAACTGGGATGAAGAATTCCACATTTGAAATGATAAAAATAGATTTTTATCGAAATGAACCAGTTGTGAACTAGAATTAAAATCAATTTATTTGTGAAATGAATAAATTGAATTTGAAAGTGATTTTAAAAATAATCAATATTCCCAATACGTGGATTGGACTGGAGTTGAATCGAAATTATCTTCGGGATATTTCGATGTTGGATTTCGTGACTATACAGATATTGTTATGGGAATTTGAAAGATATATTTTATATCGTTATTTCCAATACGATATATGTTGGTTTCAGAATTTGATATTGAATATAAGCCGATATATTTTCTATTCAAAACCTTGTATTTAATAACAAATGTGATTTGGGTTTATCGTGAATCGTGTTTTAGATAACATTGGTTCTTTAACCCAGTTAAAGGCAAGATGTTGATTTTTGAAAAGATTAAAACTAAGTGGAGTTTTAATGAATCTTTAATTAGATTAAAACTGTGAATTGATAATTTAAAGTATCAAATCTGAAAGGTGATCGAGAATGGAGTACCACCAGTTTTGCTCCAAAGCGATAGTTAAATCTTTAATTAGATTTGAACGTGAAATGGTAATTAATTTTACCGATAACACCGTGGTGTTAGATGTGGAGTATTACCAGTTTTCTCCATGGGATATATAGGTTGGGATTGGGAAATAAAATAAATAATTACTTCGGTGTGGTTCGTTAATCCCGACTAGTTTGAAATGATATCCAAAGGAAGATTATAGAATAAATTTAGAAGAATTTATCTTGGATAAAATTAATGGGAACATTTCCCTAAGAATGTGTTTTTGTGAATAAAAGAATATTCTGAATTGGAATGAGGCGTTTGTTGTGTTTGTGTAACATTCGTTTATTATATACGTGGGTTATTCAGAAAGGCCGGGTTTATACCCATTCTGAATAATCGATTCGACGAGATGTCGAAGATGAAGATGGTGGTTGAAGACCGGAAGTCTTCACATCGTTTGGGTGATTACTGATGATCTTGATTGGGCTGTACACCCAGGATGAGGGAAACAGTTGGTGATCGTCCAGACGTACTTGGAGACGGATGGATATGCGAGGAAAGTGCCTACGGTTTCGTTCAGACCCAGAACGAACTTGTAAATGGATTGTGTGTCTGACAGTGGATTTTATTCTATGTTGATTGATCTCTATTAAATATACATCTGTTTGGCGGCGGAGAATTTATTCTCTTGCTTAACGCCCTTCTCTGAGACGTACGAGCTCAGAGGGTGTATATCGATGGACATCAGTCGCATGGAGTGAATTGCCAGTGTGGCACGCGTAAGTGGCAATTGATCAAGGCTTCTGTTGAAAAGCAAAGTCTTGTGGTTGATGATCAAAGCACGGCCTGTGTGGCATAGCTTTGTGTATAACGTGAATTCGCGAGCCTCACACCTCGGTATGAGTCAAAAACGGGATACGGACCCAAGGAGTGCACGACGTTTCTTTCTAGCTATGGTGGTGTCAGTGACCTACCAGCCCTGACATTTATATACTTTTCACCTGTGTGGTTGTTGGATACGAGGCGCCTTGGATATAGGTCTGTAAGGACTGGGAAACGTGTGTTCAGGAATAACTAATCCTCAAAAGTAAGAGAGGACCGGCCTTGGAGGTTCCAAAGGATCATAGTGGGGTCCTGAGGCATTTGCTAGAGTGTCTCGAACACGGAGAGGAGCTTGCCCCTTGCCTCGGCTCATGACGGAAATCCAATTTCCAATACGTGATATTGCGGTTTTATTTGTAGAACCTAGTATGGCGACATAGTGGTATGGGTCATTCATGCCGCCTATGATTAATATTTATGATTGAAATTGTTTTGACACTATACACCTATAATAGTATCAAATAATGTGTTTTAAACGTATCAAGCATGCTTTGGCTGTTATAAGATAAAAACCCTATCCTCCGGCTTGCGTTGCATTGTGTGATGGGACCTGGGTCTTATAACAGCTTCATTTTTCTTTATTTAGCATTGCGCTGTTTGTTCTATGCACTGGTATTCTTGGGAGGAAACCCGTTCCGTGTTATACGGCGTGGTCCCTTGATTTACCGAACTTTAAAATAAAGAATTATAACTGTTTTAGTTCTCACACCAGTCCCATGACTGACCTGGAGTTTATTGTTTTTAACCTAAACTCTGGGTGCCCCTATTTTCCACACGGGCAGCTAGTAGTTTTGGTTTTGCAGATTTATATTCACAGGGTCCTGATTTACAGCTGGAACGATGCTCGGAAAGCTCTGTATCCGTGTATCACTTTCAGTTGTATTTTGTATATTTTTCCGCTGCTATGTAATTTATTGTAATCTCTGATATTTGTTGAATGTAATTTATTCATTTATACTCTGTATATTCTTGTATCTGATGGAATTGTTGTAATAACAATGAAATGTTCTTCTGTCTGTGTTCCGATGTGTGTTGTTCTCAAAAGTATCCGCTCTTTCCTTCACGGGGAAGTTACGGGTTCTTACAGCCCCACTTAACCTATGGCCATCCGCACCCATAACTATATAGTAAGTATATGGTCTTTTGGAGTTCTCCGCCTTTCCGCTGTACGTATCTCGACTGACTCAGGATGGTAGGTAGATGACGAGTTGCTATCACAGGGCTACTGGTCTCGCCGAATCACGCTGGTCCATCCTAGTCTTTATGTTGCCTTATATTGCATCCAAGGCATACCCTTGGTTCTTCTAATGTAGACCTTAACCTCTGTGAGCCGAGGAGGATCATTTGCAGCCTCACAGAGGGATACCAAGAGTACCCTCATGTCCCCTCGAAGCCGCGTGCTTCATAACCCAGTTCGTTGGAGCCTTCTTTAAGATTAGATGGACGTTCACTCCTTCTCGTGTTCTACTTGGTTTTCTTGACTAAGGTTTACTACTTAGTCCTCTTAACTAAGGTTCACCACTTAGTTTCCTGAATCGTTAACTTTCTTAACTAAGGTTTATAACTTAGTCTTCTTAACTAATGTTTATTACTTAGTTCTCTTTCTCGTTATTTACTTAGCTCTCTTTAACTAAGGTTTATCACTCTAGTTAAGTGTTGGCTTTCTTGTGTTTAACTTAACCCTTTCACTTGTCATGTTAAATTTGGTTAAGTGTTCCTTAATCTTACTCGTTCATCAGGTTATATTGGTTAAGTGTTTCTCATTAACTTAACATTGTCCATTCATCATTCTATTATTGCTAAGTGTTCAAAGTTTACTTAACCCCACCATCTAGTTTAGATAACATGTTAAATTGGTTAAATGTTCTAAATTAACTTAACCTAGCTCCACCTTCTAGTCTAGTTAACATGTTACAACGGTTAAACATTTACTTGTCCTTACCCACTTGTCTAGTTAACATGTTATAACGGTTATTTAACCCCTACAAGTCTTGTCTTGTTAACATGTTAAGTTGGTTAAGTGTTCCTATGGACTTAACCCTCCCATTCTAGCTTAACTGTTTCTTAGCTTTAAACTATTCATTTAAAGCATCAACCACTCACATTAGACAGATATTGTTGGGTCGCTGGATGTGCCAGTCGGTTCCGGGTAGATTTACACCGCAACTCAGTCTAACCTCGGGTCCTTTTGGGCTCAATGTTATAACCACCCACATTAGATAGGTATTGTTACGGTTGCTGGATTTTCTGGGCGGTTCCGGGCATTCTTATACCGTAACTCAATCTAACCTCGGGTTAGGCATATTCGTCTTTCCTAGATTTACATATTTATCCTTTTTGTCTATATGTAAATTGCTAACAACTCTTTTAAACAAATTTGGCCTATATCATATTCATTTGTCATGCCTACTAACATACCTGTATTCTAGGCCCAAATCTTGATTTACCTATCTTATAACCCAACCTGCAGTTTTATGCCAATTTAGATCTAGTATTCCCATTTACAGTTCATGTCAAAACTAGATTTAATATTCTAGTTTACAATTTATGCCTAAAGCTTAGTTCACTTGCGAATACTAGATTCAATATATCAAATTACATCTTCTATAATTCACGTCAAATTATCCCAATTTGCATCTAATAGTCATGTTATAATACATGCTCTAAATTATGCCAAATAATATAGATTTCATGTTATATCCAAATAACCCCGCATTCATAACGTACGTATACCATGATTTCACAAGTTTTCTAAATACTCATGAAATGAAACTAAAAAGGGAATAGAGGATAAACGTGAGGATTGACATAAAAGAATAGGCATGCAAAAGCGAGCCAAATACAAGGATAATGGATCCAATGGTTTTGGTGTACATAATAGCGAATAGGAATAAACTAAGCAAGTCACACCCTAGGTATGAGATCCAACAAAATGCCAGTTCGGTGTACAACATGGTTTGAAACTATAGTGTTATGGGCATAAACAATTATCCATAATAGTCTTAGGCAATTAACCACAATAGTCATGGTCATAAGTAGAAATCTCATAGTTATGAATCATAGGCGATTAACCACAATAGTCATGGATGATTGACCAAAATAGTCCTAGGCAATTATCCCAAATAGTCATGAATCATAGGTGATTTGCCACAATGGTCCTTGACATAGTCATAGGCAATAGTCTTATGTTCACAGTCATAGGTATAGTCTTGTGTTCACAGTCATAGTCTTAGGCCATTAACAATTGTTTCAACGTCATAGGCATAGGCACAGTCTCATCGGTAATTAATCACAATAGTTCTTAATTATATCCAAAGGCATATACAAGCACAGATTCAAATGAAACGATCAGGCATATTCTTATATCCATTTAATTACATGCCACAAATAGATCTAGACGTTCAAATCTAAAAAGTAACTGACTTACATTGATCGGTTTTAAAAAAGGACAATCAGATAGCGTTATGATGATTTGCTATGATTTGCGTGACGTTGCCTGAAGCCGTTGAATTAGCCTTTGATTCTTTTCTTAAAGATTTAATCTTGATTTGAATCTCCAATTTGAAGAAGAACTCTAACTTATTTTAGTGGAGAATTAGATTTAGAATAGAGAGAAGCAGCATGTAGATGCCTAAGAGAATTTGTGTGAATTTAGGTTGGGTATTAGGTTGTATATATAGGATTTCAATTTGATTAGAGCTGCTAGATGAACCCTAGAATTACCCACAACCATCAGATCAGTTCAGAGCTATTCAGAAGGCCCAGGTGACTCAACACGAATTAAAAAAATGGTCCAGACCTGACCAGGTCGACCCCCTGGTCGACCTGGGTACCAGGTCGACCCCCAGGTCGACTTGGGTCCTGGGCGGGAATTTTTCCGCCCAGCCCAGTTTGGGTCTGTTTTCGAATTTTGAACTGAATTTTGAGCTGTTTGAATTTTAAATTGAATTCTGCAACTTACGGAGGTCATAACTTCTTCACATGGAGTCCGATTTATGCAAACTCGGACTCTATCTCAAGCAGAATTTCGAGACGAACGCAATGGCGTAACCCGTTTCCCTTAGTTCTTCTTCAAACTTTAATTATACTTTAATTTGTGAAACTTAATGTTACAGAATTACGGGGTGTTACATTCTCCCCCTCTCAAAAGGATTTCGTCCCCGAAATCTTCAAGTTAGGAAGAATGTGTCCTACCATTCAATCACCCCATCTACTCAACCATTCAATCAAAGGCATTCATTGTCCTTAAAAAGATTTCTAATGCTTTCATGTTCATATGCATTGTGTGTGTATATGTCTTTATCTAATGCAAAATCAGGCGGTCTACTGATTCAGTTGACCTCCTCAATATGAATTATGTCAGTGCCATGCGTCCAATCATGTATGCAAGCATCCCTAGTTATGTAAATACTACATGTGTGCATAGCCATTCATCCATATGCAACATCCATATGATAACATATCAAGTTATATCCATAAAAAAATACATATATGCAAATGCAATATGAAAGCGTCTGAGCTGATTTAGTAACTAATATATATGCATCCACTAGCAGCCACTTGCAACCATCAATCATAACATGTTTCAAATACATGTTTACATCCATTGGCTTCTACCTAAGAATCGATGATATGTCGTAGGGGATATACCTTAAAAGATGGGAAACAAGTATGCATAACATTCCTAGGAAAAGAGATCGAGGATATACCCTCAAGAAAACGGTATGATGCGCGTGCCTTATCTTCAGTCTCCCACGTCGCGTCTTCTTGAGCTTCACTCCACTATACCTTAACTAATTAATCTTCACGATTGCGAAGCTTCTTGATCTCCATTTCTAAAACTGTCGTTGATCGGATAGCTGGCTTTGCATTGTCAACTGGATATATGCGGAAGTCTATCTTGCGTTTTAGGGGACAAACCCCTAACCTAACCAAAAACATCTTCGAGCTCATGGACTACTCTAATGGATCGCAAACCGTCGATAGATGTATCAAGTGATTTTAGGTAGCTAGGCCTAACTGATCCTTTAGGATCGCACGAAATCTCGGGGTATTTCCGAGGCGAATCAAAAGTTTAACTACCCTCCCTTCACAATTACTAGCTAACCAACCCATGCCTAGAATCAACCCATGGCCCATGAAACCCAAAAACATAAGCATTACGCTTAAACCCAATACTTAATTATAGTCATTCTCAAATCCTTACAAACCAAAGATAAATGGGTCGAACCACCAATTGGATTTGGGACTAAAATGGGATTTTCTACTATACAAGTACTAAGGTGCAGAGACTCAACTATGGAAGCAGATATAAACGAATGTGAAGCGCTAAAGTCCAAAAAGAGTGCTAACAGGATGTTCAAAGGAAACTAAACTCTTTCAACAGAAACTTTACTACCACTCTCTCAGGTATGCCGGCGGTGAGAGCATGCACTTACCTTCTTGAATATCCTGTCCCTTGTTCTTGCTCTTGTCCTTAATTATATGCCCTATTATACCATAGTAAAGATACTTCCTCTTGTCTTAGTGTTTTAATATTCTTTCCTCCTTCGTGAGCCAAGTCCATATCCGTGAATTCCTCATCCTTGGGTCATGCTCCTTAGCCAAACTTCCTCCTTCTCATCCTTACCATCCTTGTGTAACCATGTTGACAAATCTCTTGAAAGCTGCCTCCATCGCACGGAAAACCCTAAAAGCTTAAAAGGAAAATTAGCCCCAGGTGAAACTACTGCGACTATCGATGGAAGTTGGGCACTTCTTCGCCCTTTGGCTGGTGTCATAGTCTCACCAAGCCTACGAAACCATGTCGCGATGAAGTTACCTCCCAGAAAGCCAGGAGCCCTGGAGACTCAGGAAAGAAGAAAACAAGGATTCAAACAACGGATCAAAAGATAATGTGCATGGCTTTGGGGTATATGCCTTTAACACAAAACTTTTCTTTTGAAAATGCTTCTTTTAAAACCATTTTGAAAATAATTTTTCAAGTCTTTTATCTGATCCAATAACCTTCAGTTCTGATACCATGTGTAACACCCCACATCCGTTAGTGTCACTCACAAAGGGAATGCACTAAGTTCTGTGGAGCATTTAAGGTAAAAGATGCAAATAAATTACAAGACAGATAATTAAAGCATCGGTAAATAAAAACTTTACTTTATTGATAAGATAGCTTGTAGAAAGATTGTTTTCTGATACCAAATATCTGTCTTGTTTAACAAAATAAAGAAGCATAAATATACAATGATTTTCCCCAATATAGCATAAGCTAGCCATAGCAGCTGGAAAGAGAGTCCAAAGCACTATGTCATAGAGTCTTCAAGCTTGGAAAGAGTAACGATCCAATCTAATATGAGCTACACTATTCCCTCCTTAACTACCTGGGGGAGGGGGGGTTGGGGGGAATGGAAGAAAAGAAGACGAAGGAAAAACAGAGTCAGACATAAAGTCTGGTGGGTTCAGTAACTTTCAGCATGTGAACAGGTAAAAACAACATGACATGGATTAACTGAATACAAGATGATACCATGATGATAGGGCTAACAAGATAACAAAAAAATTAATGCAAGATATGCTAAGGCAAGATAAGATATGCTTCACTACTTTCTCTACTTCGCTATTACTCTGTTATTCTGGTTCTATATCTCTGCACCACCTAACTAGTGTCCAACTAGTAATCTGTATAAACTGATAAAACAATAACGTGATCCCAATCCCTGAAATTGTGGTTGTTATTAGGTGTACATCTATTATTTATTACCTAGATCTAATCTAGGGTTTTCTATCGAACGCTTCCTAGATCCAACCAGGGTTTACGCTACCCAGGGCAACTGGGGTTTACGCTACCTATTGAACATTTCTCGGATTTTAGGGTTTACGCGACCAAGGTCCAACTAGGGATTACGCTACCTATCGAACGATGCCCCCTAGTCTAGGACACACTACCCAGAGAGGTATATGTTCCTAGACTTTTCCCACGTATGTGTCTTGAATCGTTATCGCTGTCTAGATGCACATGTCCTCAATATGTGCGGCCCGAGTCCCGTGGCAAGGCTAATCAAGAAACAAGGGACTCGGTCAGGAGCTTTAAGTTATCTACCGATGCAGATGCTAAGGTCTGTTTTTCCAGTGGCTATGGTCCTACTTGACCCCTCCCTCAACTAATGGAAAGGCCACCCTTGACATAAAATGAGAACTATACGTAGGCCCCCTATGCCCCATTTAACCTATGGCCATCTGCACCCATAACTAGATAGCAAGTATATGGTCTTTTGGAGTTCTCTGCCTTTCCGCTGTACGTATCTCGACTGACTCAAGATGGTAGGTAGACAATGAGTTGCTATCACAGGGCTACTGGTCTCACCAAATCACGCTGGTCCATCCTAGTCTTTAGGTTGCCTTATATTGCAACCAAGGCATACCCTTGGTTCTTCTAACGCAGACCTTAACCTCTGTGAGCCCAAGAGGATCATCTGCAGCCTCACAGAGGGATACCAAGAGTACCCTCACGTCCCCTCGAAACCGCGTGCTTCGTAACCCAGTTCATTGGAGCCTTCTTTAAGATCAGATGGACGTTCGCTCCTTCTCGTGTTCTACTTGGTTTTTTTTGACTAAGGTTTACTACTTAGTCCTCTTAACTAAGGTTCCCCACTTAGTTTCCTGAATCGTTAACTTTCTTAACTAAGGTTTACAGTTTAGTCTTCTTAACTAAGGTTTATTACTTAGTTATCCTTCTCGTTATTTACTTATCTCTCTTTAACTAAGGTTTATCACTCTGGTTAAGTGTTGGCTTTCTTGTGTTTAACTTAACCCTTTCACTTGTCATGTTAAATTTGGTTAAGTGTTCCTTAACCTTACTCGTTCATCAGGTCATATTGGTTAAGTGTTTCTCATTAACTTAACTTTGTCCATTCATCATTCTATAACAGCTAAGTGTTCTAGGTTTACTTAACACCACCATCTAGTTTAGATAACATGTTAAATTGGTTAAATGTTCTAAATTAACTTAACCTAACTCCACCTTCTAGTCTAGTTAACATGTTACAACGGTTAAACATTTACTTGACCTTACCTACTTGTCTAGTTAACATGTTATAACGGTTATTTAACCCCTACAAGTCATGTCTTGTTAACATGTTAAGTTGGTTAAGTGTTTCTATGGACTTAACCCTCCCATTCTAGCTTAACTGTTTCTTAGCTTTAAATTATTCATTTAAAGCACCAACCACTCACATTAGACAGATATTGTTGCGGTCACTAAATGTGCCGGTCAGTTCCAGGCAGATTTACACCGCAACTCAGTCTAACCTCGGGTCCTTTTGGGCTCAATGCTCTAACCACACACATTAGATAGGTATTGTTATGCTTGCTGGATTTTCCGGGCGGTTCCGAGCAGTCTTATACCATAACTCAATCTAACCTCGAGTTAAGCATATTCGTCTTTCCTAGATTTGCATATTTATCCTTTTTGTCTATATGTAAATTGCTAATAACTCTTTTAAACAAATTCGGCCTATATCATATTCATTTGTCATGCCCACTAACATACCTGTATTCTAGGCCCAAATCTTGATTTACCTATCATTTAACCCAACCTGCAGTTTTATGCCAATTTAGATCTAGTATTCCCATTTACAGTTCATGTCAAAACTAGATTTAATATTCTAGTTTATAATTTATGCCTAAAGCTTAGTTCAATTGCCAATACTAGATTCAATATATCAAATTACATCTTCTATAATTCACGTCAAATTACCCCAATTTGCAACTATTAGTCATGTTATAATACATGCTCTAAATTATGTCAAATAATATAAATTTCATGTTATATCCAAATAACCCCGCATTCATAACGTACGTATACCATGATTACACAAGTTTTCTAAATACTCATGAAATGAAACTAAAAAGGGAACAGAGGATAAACATGAGAATTGACATAAAAGAATAGGCATGCAAAAGCGAGCCAAATACAAGGATAATGGATCCAATGGTTTTGGTGTACATAATAGCGAATAGGAATAAACTAAGCAAGTCAAACCCTAGGTATGAGATCTAACAAAATGCCAGTTCGGTGTACAACATGGTTTGAAACAATAGTGTTATGGGCATAAACAATTAACCATAATAGTCTTAGGCAATTAACCACAATAGTCATAGTCATCGGTAGAAATCTCATAGTTATGAATCATAGGCGATTAACCACAATAGTCATGGATAATTGACCATAATAGTCCTAGGCAATTATCCTAAATAGTCATGAATCATAGGTGATTTGCCACAATGGTCCTTGTCATAGTCATAGGCAATAGTCTTATGTTCACAGTCATAGGCATAGGCATAGTCTTGTGTTCACAGTCATTGTCTTAGGCCATTAACAATAGTTTCAACGTCATAGGCATAGGCACAGTCTCATCGACAATTAATCACAATAGTTCTTAATTAGATCCAAAGGCATATACAAGCATAGATTCAAAAGAAAGGATCAGGCATATTCTTATATCCATTTAATTACATGCCACAAATAGATCTAGACGTTCAACTGACTTACATTGATCAGTTTTAGAAAAGGATAATCAGATAGCGTTGTGATGATTTGCGTGACGTTGCCTGAAGCCGTTGAATTAGCCTTTGATTCTTTTCTTAAAGCTTTAATCTTGATTTGAATCTCCAGTCTGAAGAAGAACTATAACTTATTTTAGTGGAGAATTAGATTTAGAATAGAGAGAAGCAGCATGTAGATGCCTAAGAGAATTTGTGTGAATTTAGGTTGTATATATAGGATTTCAATTTGATTAGAGCTGCTAGATGAACCCTAGAATTACCCACAACCATCAGATCAGTTCAGAGCTATCCAGAAGGCCCAAGGTGACTCGGCACGAATAAAAAAAAAATGGTCCAGACCTGACCAGGTCGACCGGGTAAGTCGACCCCTAGGTCGACCCCCTGGTCGACCTGGGTCCTGGGCGGGAATTTACCTGCCCAGCCCAGTTTGGGTCTGTTTTCGAATTTTGAACTGAATTTTGAGCTGTTTGAATTTTAAATTGAATTCTGCAACTTCCAGAGATCATAACTTCTTCATATGTAGTCCGATTTACGCAAACTCGGACTCTATCTCAAGCATAATTTCAAGATGAACGCAATAGCGTAACCCATTCCCTTTAATTCTTTTTCTAAAATTTAATTATACTTTAATTTGTGAAACTTAATGTTATAGAATTACGGGGTGTTACAAAAACTGTTTTAAACAACTTAACTGACTGTTATACTTTTTGAAATCGTAGTTAAAAATGAGTATATGTATTCAGAATGTAACGACCCGCATTCTACGCGTGGGAGGATCATAGAATATTTATTTCATTATCATATGAAGTCGTATAGTCGTGTAACTTTGGGGAACGACTATTGGGGTAATTTCTCAAGTTTACGATTTTTGCCGATTTTTAAATGATCGTTTTGCCCCTAGCTGATCTTGTTTCGGCCATAACTTTTGATTGGTAAGGAATTTTGACCTGAAACTACTTCCATTGATCCAGATGATGGTTTACCTTTCTGTAGATTGGTCACATTAGCCAAACGGACTTACCGTTTGGGAGATATGGCTGAAACAAGGTTTAGAAGGTGAAAAACAACTTAATTGGGCTTAACCAGGTGATTAGCAGCTAGGCCCGTTGGGGGATTTCGGGACTAGAGCTATATGAGGGCTGATTAGGGTTAGAGAAACCATTTCCTTGTCATTTTCCAACTGCCACTTACCTCTCTTCAACCCTAACAATGGCCTCCAACACCCAAATCACCTTCTAATCACCATCTAATCAAGTTTTAGCCAAATCTACATCAAATCAAGGCAAATTAGCATCAAAATAGGAATAGAGTTACTGTGTTGCATAGAGATTCAGCCCAAATCAGAGATATTTTCAGATCTAAGTTTTATTTGTGGCTAAGGTGAGTGATTTGCATTGTTTTTCACTAATTACGGCTAATTAGAGGTGATTAGTGATAAGTAGCGAAATTATAACTCAGAAAAATCTGGAAAAGTTTGTAAAATTCTAAAATATTATTTTAGGGCTCTGATAGAAATTTGGGCTAATTTGGATAAGTTTTTCTAATTGTATGCTTAAACATGGTTAAGGGGGATTAAGGAAAAAACATGGGTTTTTGGGTATGTTTGATCGATTTTGACATGGTTAATTATCATTTTGGTGTTTGTGGTTGATGTTATATGTTGCTATGACTGTTTGGTATGATTTGTGATTGTTTAGAAAAGATAGAATGGTCGAAAACGCCGTCACGTGGCGTAAAAACAGTCGCTGGAAGTCATAGGAAAATATGCAGGAAACCGGATTGGATCGCACCATCCGAACCGACCCACTCATGAATGGTGGCCATGACCCCCACCCGCTCGCGTTAGAGTGCACGAACCGACCCGCTCGCATCAGAGAACCATGAACAGATCTGATGAAGGGCGAGTACCGCGAACCGATGGGTGTCACGAACCAGCGAGCACCAGACTACCACGACCCGACCCGACCTGGAGGGGTTGCCACAAACCGCTGATGGACCACCGACCCGAACCAATGGATGCTCACGATCCGAACTAGAGGAGTTGACATGGATGAGCCGGTCTGAAGCATGTTATCACGACCCGACCCAGATGGATATTATGAACCGAACCAAAGACGAAGGAAAGGGCCGAACCGACCCGGAGAAGACCAATAACCCGAGATGCAAAGGTAGTCCAAATAGGAAGTTGTAACTCAGGATCTAGTTGGGAACCAATGAGTTAACTTTATGAGTTGGGCTTTGCTGCGGGACGTGTGCTAAGGGGTTATCGACGTCCATAACTTTGATTCACCACTAAGACAGATGCTAGGCTACGGATCAGTGCAGTGGGGTAGTTATTACTCCATGAGGGTAGAGTGATCGTAGCAAGGCTATGAGCCAGTGCAGTGGGGTTGTTATGACTCCATGGGGCAGAGTGGACATAGCAAGGGATTAGTGGCTATGGATTAGTGCAGTGGAGCCATCATGACTCCATGGGGCAGAGTGATCATAACAAAGGATTTGGGTGCTCAAAGTAGTGGATATCATATGCTTCATGCACTGAGTGAGAGATGTGAAGATGGATGATATGCTTGATTGTTTGATATCACCATGACATGCATACTCCTCCCCCGTATCTTTACACCATATGTTAGTGTCACCTTAGAGTGTTGTACATCTTGTTGTGCTAACTCTTTGGTTGCTGGTCCAGGTTCAGGTATGGTTTAGTATACCTGTTGTTGTTCTATTTTGCTGCTTATCGCTCATACCAGACTTTTGTCTGACCAAGAGTTTTATGTCTCTTCTTATTACTCTGGGTGCTTTCAAACGAGCAGACTAGAGGCAGGTTAGGTGGTATGCACGAGTAGCTGTACCGGAGATGAGTAAGAGGCTTCCACGTACGATATAGATATTCTCCCTGTGTCGTTGATGGTCACTAATTTGGGCATTAGTAGTGTACCTTCCTTATTTTGCTTTAGAGACAGTTTTTAAAAGTTGTAATAATGATGATGTGGAACATAAGCTGTATTTGAATTTTCTGCTGCTATGATGGTTTAGTTTTCAGCTTATGCACTGTCTCACCTGTTTTATGTCAAGTATGTTATTATTATATTTTATCCCATGAGCTGTGAGACATTCTATAGGTTCCTCGTTAGTTCAAATTCCTTTCTTTTCCTTTCTTTGACAATCGTCCCGTGCTGGCTGGACATCGACACAACGCATTTCAGGGAAACGTCGGATAGTGCGGGGCGGGCCGTCACACTTGGTATCAGAGCGAGGGTGCGTAGTTAACGTAGGGAAAGACACCAGGAAGAGATAGTATACGTATATGAGAGCGCGTATTTGTGATATTTTGGGTTTCAAAAGATATATATATATACTATTAGTATATTTAAGGATGAAGTCGCACTGCGCTGGCACCACCGAAGAGATGGTTAATCATTTCCCCCTTACAGATTGAACGATGAGCTGACATACGAGGGTTATTGGTAGAGGTGCTAATAATGGGAATGCTCCTGATATGAGGACGATGTTCACTGACTTCATGAGAGAGATGCTTAGGGATGTTCAGAGGGCAATTCCTAATGCTGCAAATGGTGGTAGTGCAGCGGTGCAGGCGCCTAGGGCCGATTTTGTCAAGCTATGCAAGGATTACACTAGTCTTGGTGGAAAGCCATTCCACGGAACGGAGTCAGCTACAGAAGTTTAGGATTGGCTCGATAGTTGTGAGAGTATCTTCGAGGATTTGGGAATCGAAGACGCGATGAAGAGGAAGCGAGCATCCCGTCAGCTGCAAGGACGGGCTATGAATTGGTGGAATGCTATTAAGGCAGCTACCCCTGAGGATCAGTTATTTGGGATCAGTTTAAGGCCAGATTCAGTGATAAGTTTATCCCAGCTGCTCAGAAATCAGAATTGTTTAGGAAATTTCTGGAGCTTAAGAAGAATGGTAGGGCAGTCTCGGAGTATATTGATGAGTTCGATACTTTATCAAAGTACGGATTATCCATTATTGACACTCCCAAGAAGAAGAACGAGAAGTTCATAACTGGTTTAGATCAATATTTGGGAGAAAGGCTTATAAACCATATTGATGAGACTTTTGAATCGATTTTTGGGAAAGCATTGAGGTCAGAGAGCCTTTATCCTAAGCGCAAGACTGAAGTCGTTGTTGCATCTGCGGAGGGGCCAAAGCCGCAAGCAAGCGATGGAGGCAAGAATAATTCTCAGAATAAGAGGAAGCAGGACCAAGCTAAGGATGGTCAGAAGAAGAGTAAGAAAGATGTTGAGTACTTTATCTATGGCAAGAAGGGCCATTATGCTAAAGAATGTCGAGCAAAGCCTGCAGACAGGAAGTGCTTCAACTACGGCCAAGTGGGACATCACAAGGATAAATGTCCGCAACCCCCTAAAGAGAAGCAGATTGTGAAAACATATGCTATCATTGTTGTTCCTTCTTCGTCGAATGCCCCAACTGCGGCAGAGAAAGGAAAGAATGTCGTCATTCAAGGTATGCTTTCTGTTTATAACGTTCTTGTTCAAGTATTGTTTGATACCGGAGCTTCCCGTTCCTTCATATCTAGTGACCTGGTAGATAGGTTGGGATTGGAACCCGAGATAGTCGATAGACCTTTAGCTGTGGCGAACCCGATTGGCGGTTCGACTAGCCTTAGTATGATTTGTCGTAATGTGGTCTTATCGAGTCATGGATGTATGTTTGTTTGTGATTGCTTTGTTTTGGGCTTTACTGGGTTTGGCATTATTTTGGGAGTTGATTGGCTCCAAAGGTACGGGGTGGTGGTAGACTGTGAGGGCTTTTTGGTGACAGTTAGAGCAGATGATGTGTGAAGGGTAATGTTTGATGGTCTACCTAGTGATGGGGTAATGGCTAGTTTTCGAAATTTCCTCGACATCCCTCATGATGAGTTGTCAGATGTTCCCGCGGCTGGCCAGTATCCAGACGTCTTCCAGGAAGTGACCGGACTTCCACCACATCAAGAGATTGAGTTTCGTATTGATTTAGTGAAAGACGCTAGACCTATAGTGATGCCACTTCATCGTATGGCCAAGGGAGCAGAGAGAGCTTGAGGTGCAAGTAAGCGATCTTTTGAAGAAGGGATTTATCAGAAGAAGTGTTTCTGAGTGGGGAGCACCAGTTATGTTTGCTACCAAGGCAGATGGTTCCCTTTGATTGTGTGTGGACTACCACGAGTTGAATAAGGTGATGAGGAAGAATAAGTATCCTCTACCGCAGATATATGATTTGTTTGATCAGTTGAGTGGCGCGAGAGTGTTCTCCCAGTTGGATCTCGCGGCAGGTTTTCATCAGCTTAGGGTGGAAGCTGAGAGCATAGCTAAAACGACATTTCGAATGCTGTCTGGATTCTATGAGTGGTTGGTCATGCCATTCGGGTTGACCAATGCACCAGCATATTTTGTGGATCTTATGAATAGGGTATTTAGAGATCAATTGAATAAGTTCGTTCTTGTGTTCGTAGACGATATTTTGGTTTATTCGAGGACAGTAGAAGAACATAAGAACATTTGAGGATAGTGATGGTGGTATTGAGAAAACACCAATTGAAAGCAAAGTTTTCTAAGTGTCACTTCTGGATGAGGGAAGTGAGATTCTTGGGCCTTGTCGTTTTAGAGAATGGTATTGCCGTGGATCCTGCGAAGGTGGCTACGGTACAAGATTGGTCTACACCCAAGAATGCAGTAGACGTAAGAAGTTTCTTGGGATTAGCTGGATATTATCGGAAGCTTATCCAAGACTTCTTCAAGATAGCAGCGCCGTTAAAGCAGTTGACCAAGAAGAATCACGCTTTTGTCTGGGATGAAAAGTGTGAAAATGCATTTAAGAGCCTAAAGGAAAAGTTAACGTGTGCACCAGTGTTAGTCATTCCTAAAGGGAATGAAGAGATGATAGTATACATGGATGCATGTGGTACCGGACTAGGTGCTGTACTGATGCAAGAAGGTAGGGTTGTAGCTTATGCTAGTCAGCAACTAAAACCACACGAGAAAAGATATCCTACCCATGATTTGGAATTGGTAGCGATCGTATTCGCATTGAAGATGTGGAGACACTATCTCTTGGGAGAAAGATTCGATTTGTTTACTGATCATAAATCGTTAAAGTATCTTTTCCCTCAAAAGGATTTAAATCTTCGTCAGCAGAGATGGTTAGAATTATTAGCTTCCTATGATTTCGATATCGCATATACACCAGGAAAGGGCAATGCGGTAGCTGATGCATTGAGTAGGAGACATGCTAATTTAGGGGCCATGTTTCTTGAATTGAAGCAACTGGAGTATATCGCAGGGTATGATTTCAGACCAAAGTGCGAATGGGATCCAGTAATGTTAGCAAGTTTGATGATCAGACCCACTTTGATTAAGAGGATTGGTTCCAATCAGAGGGACGACCCTAACCTATTGGAAATTATCTCCAAGTTAGAGATGGGAATCGACGAGGAGATGAACAAGTATGGGATTGATCGAGATGGATGGCTTAGAAAGAATGGGAGAATAGTTGTACCCAATGTTAATGGATTGAGAGATGAAGTGCTTAGAGAATGTCATCACTCAAAACTAACCATACATCCCGGTGGTAACAAAATGTGTCGAGACATGAAGGAGATCTACTACTGGGAAGGAATGAAAAGAGACGTTGAGAAGTTTATATCCAAATACATGAACTGCCAGTTAGTTAAAGATGAGCAAAAGAAACCTAGTGGTTTCTTGTAACCATTAGAAATCCCAGAATGGAAATGGGAACAAGTCTCGATGTATTTCATTGATGGATTACCAAGGACTAGATCGGGCCAAGATAGCATTTGGGTAATTGTGGACCGATTGACCAAGAGTGCAAGGTTTATACCCATCAAGTCGAATAGAACATGAGCTAAATTAGCAGAACTGTATATGAAGTGGGTAGTGAGATTTCATGGAGTACCCAAAGGCATTGTAAGTGACCGAGATCCGTTGTTCACTAGGGATTTTGGAAGAGCTTACAAGAGGCATTAGGATCAGAATTACATCTCTGTACCGCGTACCATCATCAAACCGACGGTAGACAGAGTGGGTGAATCGAGTATTAGAAGATCTCTCGAGAGCTTGTATATTAGATTTTGGCGGGTCATGGGATGACCATTTGCATCTAGTGGAGTTCGCATATAATAATAGTTATCAATCTAGTATTGGTATGACTCCATTTGAAGCTTTGTATGGAAGACCGTGCAACTCACTGTCATGTTGGTTAGAAACCGGTGAGAAACTTGTGCTTGGGCCAGATGTGATAAGAGAAACCTCAGATAAGATCAAAGTTATCCGACAACGGATGAAGGCTGCCCAAGATAGGCAGAAGAGTTATGCTGATAAGAGGAGAAGAGATTTAAAGTTCTCCATTGGCGATTTGGTGTTTGTCAAGATTTCTCCGTTAAAGAGCGTGATACGATTTGGTAGGAGAGGAAAGTTAACACCAAGATTTGTTGGTCCCTTCCCAGTTCTCGAACAAGTTAGGAATTTGGCATAAAAATTTGAGTCCCCGGACAAGATGGCGGGAGTTCATAACGCATGTTTCCCAGTTAAGGAAATTCATGCACGACCCCGATGTGACTATTTCACCTGATTAGTTGGATGATGTCGAAGTAGAACCTGAGGCGGTTGGGAATCGCGAGCAGATTCGTATTGTCGAGCACGATACGAACAAACTTCGAAGGAAAGCGGTGAATCTAGTCAAGGTTCAGTGGGGCGAGGATGAGAATGACTGTACTTGGGAGACAGAGGAGAGCATTAGAAAGACGTGTCCAGAACTCTTTGCCTGGTAAGATTTTAAATTTTGATTTAGTCTTTTTGCATGCTAGGATAGGTTTGTTTTTTGTTTGTTTTGTGTGTTTGATTGTTCGTGAATGACTCATGGGCATGCGGAACACCTTTGTATGTTTTTGGTTAAGGAATTTGGGGGGCGAAATTTCTTAAGCAGGGAAGAGTGTAACAACCCGCGTTCTACGCATCGGAGGATCCTAGAATATTTATTTCATTATCATATGAAGTCATATAGTCGTGTAACTTTAGGGAACGACTATTGGGGCCATTTCCTATGTTCACGATTTTTGTCGATTTTTAAATGACCGTTTTGCCCCTAGCCGATATAGTTTCGGCCATAACTTTTGATTGGTAAGGAATTTTGACCTTAAACTACTTCCATTAGACCAGGATGATGGTTTACCTTTCCGTAGAGTGGTCACATTAGCCAAGCGGACTTACCGTTTGGGAGATATGGCTGAAACAAGGTTTAGAAGGTGAAAAACAACTTAATTGGGCTTAACCGAGTTATTAGCAGCTAGGCCCATTGGGAGATTTAGGGATTATAGCTATATGAGGGCTGATTAGGGTTATAGAAACCTTTTTTTGTCATTTTCCAGCCGCCACTTACTTCTCTTCCACCCTAACAATGACCTCCAACACCCAAATCATCTTCTAATCACCATCTAATCAAGTTTTAGCCTAATCTACATCAAATCAATGTAAATTAGCATCAAATTGGGAATAGAGTTCCTGTGCTACATAGAGATTCAACCCAAATCAGAGATATTTTCAGATCTAAGTTTTATTTGTGGCTAAAGTGAGTGATTTGCATTGTTTTTCACTAATTACGGCTAATTAGCGGTGATTAGCGAAATTATAACTTGGAAAAATTTGGAAAAATTTGTAAAATTCTAAAATATTATTTTAGGGCTCTAATATAAATTTGGGCTAATTTGGATAAGTTTTGCTAATTGTATGCTTAAATATGTTTAAGGGGGATTAATGGAAAAACATGGGTTTTTGGGTATGTTTGATCCATTTTGACATGGTTAATTATCATTTTGGTGTTTACAGTTGATGTTATATGTTGCTATGACTGTTTGGTATGATTTGTGATTGTTTAGAAAAGTTAAAATGGTCGAAAACGCCGTCTTGTGGCGTAAAAACAGTCGCTGGAAGTCGCAGGAAAATATGCAGGAAACTGGATCGGATCGCACCATCCGAACTGACCCACTCGTGAATGGTGGCCACGACCCCGATCCGCTCGCGTTAGAGTGCACGAACCGACCCGCTCGCGTCAGAGAACCTTGAACAGATCCGATGAAGGGCGAGTACCACGAACCGATGGGTGTCACAAACCAGCGAGCACCAGAGTACCATGACCCGACCCGGAGGGGTTGCCATGAACCGCTAGTGGACCACCGACCCGAACCAATGGATGCTCACGATCCCAATCAGAGGAGATGACATGGATGAGTCGGTCTGAAGCATGCTATCACGACCTGACCCAGATGGATATCACGAACCGAACCAAAAACGAAGGGAAGGGCCGACCCGACCCGGAGAAGACCAATAACCCGAGATGCAAAGGTAGTCCAAATAGGAAGTTGTGACTCAGGATCTAGTTGGGAACCAATGAGTTAACTTCATGAGTTGGGCTTTGCTGCGGGACGTGTGCTAAGGGGTTATCGACATCCATAACTTTGATTCACCACCAAGACAGATGTTAGGCTACGAATCAGTGTAGTGGGGTAGCTATTACTCCATGGGGGCAGAGCGATCGTAGCAAGGCTATGAGCCAGTGCAGTGGGGTTGTTATGACTTCATGGGGCAGAGTGGACATAGCAAGGGATTAGTGGCTATGGATCAGTGCAGTAGAGCCATCATGACTCCATGGGGGCAGAGTGATCATAGCAAAGGATTTGGGCGGTCAAAGTAGTGGATATCGTATGCTTTATGCACCGAGTGAGAGATGTGAGGATGGATGCTATGATTGATTGTTTGATATCACTATGACATGCACACCCCTCCCCCGTATCTTTACGCTATATGTTAGTGTCACCCTAGAGTGTTGTACATCTTGTTGTGCTCTCTTTGGTTGCAGGTCCAAGTTCAGGTATGGTTTAGTATACCTGTTATTGTTCTATTTTTCTGCTTATCGCTTATACCAAACTTTTGTCTGACCCAGAGTTTTATGTCTCTTCTTATTACTATGGGTGCTCTTAAACGGGCAGACCAGAGGCAGGTTAGGTGGCATGCACGAGTAACAATACTGGAGACGAGTATGAGGCTACCACGTACCATATAGATATTCTCACTGTGTCACTGATGGTCACTACTTTGGGCATTAGTAGTGTACCTTCCTTATTTTGCTTTAAAGACAGTTATTAAAAGTTGTAATAATGATGATGTGGAACATAAGCTATATTTAAATTTTCCGCTGCTATTATAGTTTAGTTTTCAGCTTTTGCACTGTCTCGCCTGTTTTATGTCAAGTATGTTATTATTATATTTTATCCCATGCACTGTGAGACATTCTACAGATTCCTTGTTAGTTCAAATCCCTTTCTTTGACGACTTTCCCGTGCTGGCTGGACATCGACACAGCGCATTTCAGGGAAACATCGACTGGTGCGGGGCGGGCCATCACACTGAACCATGCGCGGTTATTTTATATTCTTAAAAACTTGTATTTTCCAAAATTTTAAATTGGTTCCAAATTTCAGGTCGTTTAATTGACCCCCACTTAAAAGAATTTCTTCTCCGAAATTCGATGAAAGTAAAACCGAATAGAAATAATATCTAAGAAACGAGTTTCACCTCTCAAACGAGCTACTCCATAATATCAACTTTACATCTAGGATAAGATTTCCTAATACTGTCTTCCGTTTCCCACGTGCAGTCTCTCGGATCTCCGCTTCACTGTGCTTTGACTAATTTAACTTTCTTATTTCCCGGTTCTTTTATCTCTTTGCCTATTGTTTTCAGAGGCTCTCTGTGAACTTCTAAATTTGGGGAAATTTCCAAGTCTTCATTTGCTGCTTCCTCAGCAATTAAATCAGGATCATGAATATGCTTCTGAAGATGTGAAACGTGAAAAACATTACGTATCTTTGTTAACCATTCTGGTAACTGAATTCTATAAGCTAGGGTTCCAATATCGGGAACGGACCAATATACTTGGATGATAACTTCCCAGTCTTCCCGAATTGGATCACTCCTTTCAACGGAGAAACCTTCAAATATACTTGATCTCCCACTTCAAATTCTAAATCCCTCCTTCTAGAATCAGCATAACTTTTCTGTTTGCTTTGCACCGCTTTCAACTTTTTCTTAATAAATTCAACTTTATCAGCCGCTCCTCGGATCATGTCCGGACGAAACACAAGTCGATTCCCAAACTCAATGAAAGTAACAAGATATCTGCAAGGTCTACCATTACAATGTTTCGAAAGGCGACATCTTAATACTTGCCTGGAAGCTATTATTATAAGAGAACTCCACAAGATGCAAGTGATTTTCCCATGATCCACCGAAATCAAGGATACAAATTCGCAACACATCTTCAAGAATTCGATTAACTCGTTTAATTTTTCCATCCATCTGGGGGAAATAAGCAGTGCTAAGACTCAACTTTGTCCCAAACACTGAATGAAATGCGTCCCAAAATCTACTAGTAAAGATCAGATTTTGATCACTTATAATATTGTCGGGTATTCCATGCCGATGAACTTTCACTTTTACATACAACTGAGCTAAACTATCAGTTGTTCTTGTTGATCTTACCAGAATAAAATGAGCGCTCTTCGTTAGACAATTGACTATAACCCAAATACCTTCATTACCTTTTCTTGTTCTAGGTAAACCATCAATATAATCCATCGATATCTGATCCCAGTTCCATTCAGGAATTTCCAAAGGCTGCAACAATCCAGCGACCTTCTGCTGATCGCTTTTGATCTGTTAGCAAGTTGAGCACCTGCTAACATATATCAATATATCTCGCTTCATTGATTTCCACCAGAATGTACGCTTCAAATCTCAATACATCTTATGAACACCCAGATGAGTACCGAGTTTCAATTTATGGCACTCATCCAACACTTCTCTTTTGAGCTCCGAGATATTCGGAACACAAATCCGACCTTTCAACCTCAGAACTCCTTTATCATCAATCTTGAAGTTCGAGTTACTCCTTCTTGAATTCTCTTATAGATTTTCTGAATAAACTCGCCATCTTTCTACTGAACAAAAATCTTCTCGACCAGAGTGGGTGTTATAAACATATGAGCAATGGTAACATGCTTCCTGCTAAGTGCATCAGCCACCACATTGGCTTTTCCCGGAGTATAAAGTATATCCAAGTCATATGCTGCCAAAAAATCTAACCACCTTTGTTGCCTTATATTCAAATCCTTATGTGTAAAAAGATACTTTAGCGACTTATGATTAGTATAAAGTTCAAACTTCTCGCCCAGCAAATAATACCTCTAAATCTTTAATGCAAATACGACTGCAAGAATTTCGAAGTCATGAGTAGCATGGTTCCTCTCATGTTGTTTCAACTGTTTACTTGCATAAGCAACCCCTTTCCTTTTTTGCATCAATACTGCATCAACTCCTTCTCTAGAAGCATTCATATAGATAGTTAAATCTTGGTTACCATCTATAATTGTTAGTACCGGGGACGTGGTTAGACTTTCCTTCAATTCATGGAAAGCATATTCACACTTTGGAGTCCAAATAAACTTAGCTTGCTTCTTGGTCAGCTTCATTAGAGGATAATTCAACTTCGAAAAATCCTTCACGAACTTCCGATAATAACTGGCTAACCCAAGAAAGCTTCTGACTTTTGTAGGGGTCTTTGGTTGCTTCCAACATTGGTTGACAATGATCTTACTTAGGTCTACGAAATTCCTTTCTCCAACACCACATGTCCAAGAAACTTCACTTCTTTCTTCTAGAAATGACATTTTGGAAAATTTCGCCTTCAATACATTCTTTCTCAAAATCTACAGGACCGCTTCCAAATGCTCTACGTGCTCTTTCTCCATCTTAGTGAAGATAAGGATGTCATCAATAAAGACTTGCACGAACTCATTCAACACATCTCAAAATACACGGTTCATCAAATCTATGAAGTAAGCAGAAGCGTTTCATAGTCCGAAAGGCATTATTAACCATTCATAAAACAAGTTGGGTCACCTAAAAATTGTTAGAGGAACGGATTCTTCTGCAATCCTTAACAGGTGAAAGCATGTAGCTAGGTCCATTTTGGAAAATATTCGAGCTCCATTAAAATGATCCAATAAATCATCGATATGAGGGAGTGGATATTTATTTTTGAGAGTTTGTTTGTTAAGATCACGATAATCCAACAAAGTCTTAGGGAATCATCAGACTTTAGGACGAATACTACTGTTGCACCCCAACTCGAGAAACTTGGTCTGATCGGACCTTTCCACAAAAGCTGCATTGTCTGGTCGTTTAATTCTTCCCTCTCCTTTGGAATTTCTTGCACAACTGGCCGTGCATCCGGGACTAAATCAATTCTAAAGTCAATCTCCCTCTTCAGAGGAAGATTCTTTACTTCTTCAAACACATCCGCAAATAACAACTGGGATTGTTTCTAGGGGAATAAAGGAACTTCTACAGCATACCAAAATTCATCCCTAATTTGAGCCAGGCCTTCACATGGTATTTCTACAAAATTTCCAAATTTGGTTTTTGCTTTAACGATTCTTTCCACACATTTCACACTAGCTCGTACCAAATAAACCAATATATACCGAGTATAATGTCAAATTCAGAAAAATCCAAGATGATCAAATCAAAAGGAAACCGATAATGAGAATAAGAGATAGTCATTCTATATTATAAATAAAGGTCGACGGAACCTCCTATCGGGTTTCTAACGCAAATAGGCTCTTCAATATGCTTGAGGTGTAGGTTTAATTTCTTAGCCATCTTAGTTGAAATGAAACTACATGATGAACCAGTATTAAATAATATTTTAACTGAAATATTGTTAACAGTAAGTGTACCTTCAAGAAATTCCGTACCTGTCCTACTAGCTGGGGGTGCTGAAACACTTTCTACGACATACACATGAACAACTTCTGCCTTCCTCAACAACGGACAATTTCTTCAGATGTGGCCAATCTTGTGACAATTAAAGCACTTCTTGGGATCCTAATACTTCCTGTTGGGTGCAAATTCATTCCTTCTTTGCTTCTTTGGTGCTTTGTAGTCAGTCGGGAAGTGCCCCGTCTTCTTGCAATTGTAACAGGTGATTGTCTTCAGCCATTCCTCTCTAGGTAGATTTCCCTTGTTTCTTGTTTCTAGCTTCTTCTTCTCGAATTTCCTTTTCTTTCCAGAGTTACCTTTTTCCTTATCTTCCAAAGAGTTATGCTTGTTTATCGTTTCATAGAGACTTTCCACTTCTACCATCTCTGCAAATGGAAGCTTCAAGTGAGCGGTCACCCTGCTCTTATACCTCCTTTGCAAATCATTGATAAATCTCTCATTCTTGTTAATAGGAACCTGGATTAATTTAATTCGGAGCCAAAACTGGATAGCTCGTTGAACTTACTCAGATATTCCTGAATAGTTCCATCTCATTGCTTTTGATTGGAGAATTCGTAATATAGACGGGATATTGCTTCAGTTGGGACGGACCTCACCTCGAAAACCTCCGTAAAATGATCCCAAGTTATATTCATCCCAGGACTTCCTGTTGCTATGGTTTCCCACTAGATTAAGGCTTCATCTTTCAACAAACAGGATGCCAAGAATTGTTTATGTTCTCCGTTTAATCAAAAGCTTCTGAAAATTCTCGTATAAGAGCGCAGCCAGGCTTGCGCTTCAATTACATATTCTTTTGCTAAGAACGGAAACCATCCCAAATTTTTATGCTTCTTAGCGAGGACATCCAAATCGGGTTCTGGTTGGGGTGGAACAACTGCTTCATTAACTGCTCCTATGGGGTTTTGTTGATGAACCTCAGCATTACCCCTTCCTCTTCCTGCCTTATTTACATCTTCAACAAGATCTAGTTGTTGAACTTCGACTTCAATATTTCCCCTTCCTCTTCATCTACCTCTTCCGCCTTTGCTGCTCATTTTCTACTATATCTGCAAATAACAAGAAAGGAGTTAGGCAAGCAAGAAAGATATCTTAAGGAATTCGTAAAAGCATAGAGACATAAAAACTTAGAAAGGTGCTTAACAGGTGTGTGTTGTTTTGTTGTACTCATTCTAAGGTATTACTAATCCTATCTCTAATGAGTCTTATAATATGATACATCCCAGAACTAAGGTTAACCCTCATATCTGATACCAAGTGAGGCGACCCGAATTGCTGGTACCTAGAAGAACAGATGGCCTTTTAGGATATAACACATTACATATAACAACAGAAAGTAAATATTGCATAACATCATCAGATTTGCATCAAATATTACATCATAGTTTTCCATCAAAATAATACATCCCAACGGATCAAAATATTATACATTACAAGGATAATAAGAAAACAAATGCATGACGTAATTAAAGATAAATTATGACGGAGTCCTATGGAGAGTCCAAAAGAAATTCCCATTCCTTCTCCATATCCAAATCCAAAACCATCTTTCCCAGATAGCTTCCATATATATGAAGTCGTAGCTTCCAAAAATGGTCTAACTAAACCTATTTACTGGCCTGCCCATGTTAAAATAAGGGCACCCGAGTTTGCAAGGGAAAAACAAACTACGAGTCAGTCATGCGACTAGTATGAAGAACTTTAATCAGTTATTATTAACTTATTAAAAGTGAGGCATATCATGGGACCATGCCGTATAACACGGAACGAGTTTCCTCCATATGAATACCAATGCACACAACTTCAACCAAGATTTAAAACTACGAAATTTATGCTTTTAATAAAATGAAGCTATTATAAAACTCAAGTCCTATCACACAATGCAATGCAAACCGGAGGGTAGAGTTTTACCTTAAAATAGCCAAACGTGCTTAATTTTCTTTAAAACGAATAATTTGATATTATTATTAATGTTTAGGTGTGGAAACCATTTTTAAAAGTAAATGTATAAATCTTAGATGACATTATACCTCATCCTATTATGTCGCCATATAGGTATACAACTGAAAACATGAAGTCTCGTACTGGAAATTGGATTCCATCTATGAATCAAGGCAAAGGATCTTTATAAACTGCATTCGGAACACTCTAGCAAATGTACCAGGAGTCAAACATTGAGTCCTTTAGAGCGACTGGGTCTGTCAACTCTAAACGCGACTGATTGGAATTCAGAACATAATGTTCCCCCGGTCGTGTTTGACCGTCATTCAAGGCTCCTCTCCAATATCCATATAAGTAAACCTTCCTGGGCTCCATACCATGGCATCACTATTTAGCTAGAAGGGAACGCTAACCTGTATCTCAACCGTCCATCATCCTGTTTTTGGCTCATTCCGAGGTGTGAGGCCCAGCAGTCAACGTCCACAAAGCTCTGCTTTACAACATAAGCTTTGATCTATCTTTCTGCAGCAATTAGCATGACACATTGTCAATTCACAATATATGATCGATGTCTATTAATAGATAAACCTCTGAATACCGAAGTCTCAGAGGAGGGTGTTAAGCAAAAAGAATAAATTCTCCACCACCAACCGTTATATCATCAATAGAAATCAACCATCTACGTTGTAAAATACAACGTCAGGCACACAATCCATTTACAAGTCCGTTATGGGTTTGGACACAACTGAAGACACCTTATTCCTCGTCCAATTAAGGAGAGAGGCCCTTGCATATCTGGACAATCAACAAGTACGCCCAGACTACTGCCACTTTAACCTTTCGGTGGGAGCAAAACATTTCAAGGCATCATCATGTAGTCCATCCGATGTGAAGATTTTTGGTCTTCCCCATCTTCTACTTTTAATCGTCATATAATTATTTGAAATGGGTTAAACCCGTTCTTTTTGAAATAATTAGCGTCTATACAAAATCCTTATTGGATTATTAGCCTCCAATTAAGTCTCTTTTAATTTAGAAATCATTTCATTTACCTTGTGAAAAGGTTTACCAAAGGTTAGATTTGTTTTAAGAATTTAAAACCCTTTATCCCAAATTATTCCTTTATAAACCGTTATATAGAAATGTTACGAAATATAGCTGATTTCTACTTAATCGTTTTTTTATCATTCAAAACCATGTACCTTTGGTTCAAACCTCTTTCAAATCATTTATTATAGTTTATAATAAATTTTCCCTATTTTTATTTATTAATAGGTTGTTTCAATCAGACGACGTTTCAGGTCATTCTGCTGCACTGGAGTTGTTTTTATTCAAATTTGTTTGGAACATACCGCACAATTTAACTATTGGATTTTATAAGTCTACCAATCATCTGAAAGCTCTTTTCATTTCAAATCCAATGTTTCCAGTTTCGAGAAATTCGATTGTCGAATCTCCTGGTATATCAGTTTTGAAGTTACAGGTCGAAATTAGCGAACTACCGCTACGCGACGAGTTCTATTCGGACCATCACCCATTTCTGTTTTTAAACTATTTCAAATAGCTTTAATAATTTTCCATATGTTATACCAAAATTTATAATTATTTTCTTCTTCAAATCCAATATTTTTATAAAATAACTATTGTAATATTATTTTATTATTAAAATAATATTATTTTAGAAACTTCAATATTTTTAATCTAATTTTTCCTGACACAAGTAAAAAAAAAGAAAGTTTTGTAAAAAAAATCATTTCAAAACCTTTCCTGGATATCCTAACCGATCTTTACTTTTTATAGTTGTTATTAATTTAAAAATAAAATTTTGAACAAGTCATAACTACTTGAAAATTATTTCAAATAAATTTCTTTCTTTTGCGAAATTCATCGTAATGAATTATACTATACGTCCATCCAAAACCGAACTTCAAACTTTTACTTTCTATTTTCACCTATTATTATATTAATAAATATTCATAATGGAGACTTAACCAACAAGCTAATAACTATAATTTTAGCCACAATCAACTTGGGTAATCACATACCATGTTCTCTGCAACCATGACAACATTCATTTATAACAACCGTAAGATATTGTTTATGTGGGGAATTGTCGGTTTATTCAACACACGCCAACCCTCGATGTGTATGTATTAACAACACAGTAACATCCGAAATAAGTAAAGTAATGTGGGAAGACACATCTTTTTATTGTGGTTCGACATTAATGCCCACGTCTACTTTATAGTAATCATTCATCATATAATATTCGATTACAATGTTTTACAAATTCGAAAAATTATTAAGTACAAAGCTTTACAATAGAATCACAAAATAATTGTTAATTCTAACTTTGACTAAATTTCCCTTCTTCTTCTTCGTTGAGTGAAAAATATGTTGACTCAATCAACGGTGTCCAAGAAGTAGCTTCAATGGCCAAGAAATCCAAAATATGTCCAATTCAGTCCAAAAGCGCTGTAATTATGCTTGTAGATGTCATAAAGTTAATGGAAAACATTTAGGCAACGTCTTAGCAATCCATGCCATGTCCAATGGTTATGGAGAAGAAGGTGGCTGCCATTAATGATGCTTAAGAGCTATAAGAAGTCCAAAAATCCAAGAAAAACAGATCCATATGAAGGCCATGTCTTGGGGTATTTATAGGTGAGTGGATTCGGTAGGAGCAGATAGGATTTGGGGCCCACTGCCAGAAAATTGCATCCTGCAAAGACCACACACGAAAATTGCATCACAGCATGTTGTGATGCGAAAAATCGCATCATAAGCCTCATCGCATCCAAAAATTCGCACACTGGTATGCTCAAAGTCAAAAAATCGCATTTTGGCCACTATGCCAGATCGCATCAGAAAAATTGCATAAATCACGTGTGGACATCAGGGTTTTAGATGATCCGCCCAATATCCCAGCCATGCCAAATGATCTGGCACGTTGCTAGGCTCCATCTCACATCCACCAGATCACATCAGATTCATCGTGTCGTGCTTGTGCCAAACCTGTAATTCCGTGATGTGATCCCTGATTTTATCGCATCAGATATCTTGCTAGATCACCGCCTCCTACTTGCCAAGCCAAAATAGCATCTGTTTGATGCGATGCGTGCTCGGTATTCCACTTGCCGGGGCTGGATGCGATGAGATAAAATCACATCCGACCATGATACGATGCAATGTATCAATTTTACCAAGCCAATTTTCCAACCTGATTTGGCATGGTGCGCGGATGCAGGAATGGGGTGATCCACCGAGTGCGCATCGGGGAAAAAGATGCCCAATACGATGCAATTCACCAAAATATCACATCCATGATCTAATGCGATATTTTCCCGGGTTTTTCCCAAACTTGCTTGATCACCTGTTCACCGATGCGCGCATGTAAAAATACGTGATTGGGCTGAGTTGCTCACTGATTTTCAATATGCCAAATTGTGGTGATCGACCAAAATTTCTGTGTGAGCAGCCAAGGTTGCGCACACGTTTTTTGAGTGATCGAACGTGTTTTTTGAATGTTTTTCATTGTGCCAAGCTTGAGCTTGCCAGATTTACCAGATTGATTGACCAAGGTTAAACATGTGGTTTTTCGTGATTTTCGCGTGTCGATCAGCTGTTTTCAAGCTGTGACACTATTTTTACCAAATCAATATATTTTTGTGCGACGAGTTTTCCACATGATCGAACCGACGCGCTCAACCTTTTTGAGCTGACTGGACAGTGTCGATCACGTATTTTCATTGCACCAGCTTTCTCGAGTCCATCGACAATGAATTTACTAATCGATGCCATTTATATTTCTTTTTCCGAATACGTCTCAACTTTCACTACAACAAACTGACCATATTACAATGGTGAAAAACAGTTGTAAAAGACTTTTTACAATGATGGGACAACCGTCGTCTATTAAGAAGTTGTAATAGACTAAAATCTTTTACAACTTTTTTGCACTGTAGCAACACAGTTGTGAAATGTATATTTTACAACTGTTTTCCACCTTTGTAATAAAAGCTATTACAACTGTTTTGCACTGTTTTAGCAGAAGCTATTACAAGTGTTATGCACCGTTGTGAGTGTTGAATATCACAATATGATTTTTGTTTGACTATATATTACATCTTATATATAAATAAATATTTATATCGAATAAAATGTTATTGCATAGAATTTGATACTCAAACAATTATTTTATTCAATTGAATAATTAATTCAATATTTGAAATAGTACAACTTTCTGACCTCATTATTATAAAACTCACTATTACATAATATAGTCAATCACATATACATTCCTCACCATAGACTGATTACTCAGTACACTCAGTTACATATACATAGGCACAATATTGTTCTCATTTGGATCATTTTTGAATACATAATACATTGGTGCTAGAACTTTGTTCATGCCCTGTACATATTTTATTTTAGGATTAAGTTTTTCAAAGATGGTATACATTTTTCAGTGCTTGGACAAGGACAACTCAATTTTGGTCTCCAAGCATAAACCAACAAAATTGAAAAAAAAACATGATATCACAGGTCACCTGGTTAATTTTTTCCAAAGAAGAATCAACAGAGAAAAAATGCATGCCCGGATGGATGCGCTTTACATCTCGATCAATTTGCTCAACTGTTTTAGTGTCCTGCATATTAGAAATTGTTACGAGAGGCTTGCATGAATACGCATTGATTGTTCTTCAGTATTTGTATTGTAAAAACTGAATATGCACGAAATTTAAATAGATGTCACTGTATGAAAATAGTTTTGACTATAACATTTATCTACACAAATGGTTAGTCCACTTGAAAATCATTACTGGGGAGTAACCAAGCAACAAAAAATCCTATAGTCAACTATAAGTTGCATACTAGTCATAAAAGTACAACGATATGCTAAGTAGATGAATACCAAACACATATCCATAATATAGCACCAACTAAAATGAATAAACAACAAATGTTTAGACAGATATATCACTAGGAACTTTAAGGGGCTGAATACAAATAAACAAAGGGATTTATTTAGAAAAACGCACCTAAAAAGCATTGTAAGAGCAACACTACGATACCTCTACAGTATAACCACCAACCCATAAGGTTGATAATTGTGAACTTTTCAAGATCAATTTTAATACCATATATAGTGATAGTGATATCAATGTCGAAATTCACAAATAAATTTCAGCATCGTTAATATATTTCAGCATACGAATTCATTTAAGGAGATAACCTTTTGAATGTCACTGCCATATAAGACGTTATTACAAAACTTTTGTATGGGTTAATTTTTCCAAACTCCATATGGGCATCTCTTATAGTAGTACAAGTACATAAAAAGCCCACAAAATACTGAATCCCAATCATTGACGATTTACAAAATTAGGAGACTCATTTGAAATTAATGAATATTAGTTACACTACAAAACTTGAACAACACGACTACTGTCAATCTTTCTCGTTGCAACACTGTACAAACCGTTGGATTAAAAAATATGACGCTGCTATACCGAAGCCGATTTTATGCAGTAAAACCATCTATTTAAAGAAGATATGAATGCCTATGATCTCCTAAAAATACAAGGGAAATCACACCTTCTAAAGCGTGCAACACAATAATTTTAGGATACTTAACGGGAGCACGATGGGGTAGAGGGATACACTGACAAAAAATTATGGCTAACAAAGTCCTAGATCAGATTGAACAAACATGTTTTTCTGATTTTCAAGCACAAATGCCCCCACTCAGCAAAACGTTCAAGTGTGGCAAATGATTATACAATGTAATGTTATGCCAGCTCAAGTGAAAAGAAAAAGCAGAATACACAACTTGTGTTTTAAGCGTCAATCAAAAACAACATTTTTAATATAAATTAATCAAGTGCCTTCAAATATTAAGTTAAAATAAAATGTTAAATCATCAAAAATAGGATCACAAAACAGTCTAACAATATTGATATCTATGATATTGATGCCCTCAGAAAATCCTTGTATGCATTTCAATATTGATTAATATGTATGAGGTAACTAATATCAATCAAAAATGAAAGAAAAGGTAATCGATTAAAAAATCCAAATATGGAATTAGTTTCAAAATATCCATCAATGAATCATAATAATTAACAGAAATAAAATACTTCATTATAATCAAGTGAATTCGAACGAACCAAGAATTTTCCAGTAGTCAAAATGAAATTACGCTTGGTTAGAAGAACATACAATTTTCTGTTTTCATTGTTCCAATCTTAGTTTCCCATCCAAAAAAATCATTATTTGCTTTGTTATTTTTCTTCAAGATCAACAGAAGCTAGGAGCTCTACAATTATTGGTTTAGGGGGAGGCTTCACACCTAAGTCGATTCGGGTGAAGGTGCTTGGTGAGATAACGATGGAAGGTGGATTCGAATACAATAGGGGTTCAGAAGCATCTGAGGGTGGCAGGTAGAGAGTGAGGTGGGGAGAACGGAGGAAGAGAGAAAGGCAAAGGTGAGTGATCTGGTTTGTAGATGGAAATAAGTAAAAGGCAGGTTAGTCAATAAAAAAAAAGAAAATAAATTGAAAAGGATGAGGAACGAGGAGGGAAAACAAAATGAGAGGCTATCAGGGCGGCAATTATGTGAAAATTCAGTCTGGAGCCCAAAATTTCTATGCTAGAGTCGAAGCAAAATTTGAATTTGAAGTCGGTGCAAATTTATTACAAGTGTCCAAAAAAAGTTGTAAAAAAAATCTATATTACAACTGTTATTTTGTGACAGTTGTAAAATTACAGTTGTAATATGCTATTTTTGTTGTAGTGTTTGATCAAATTGCTTTGTGTTTTCAGACGATATTCTTAACGTGTGACAGCTTCGACCAAAAAGCATGTCAACAATAGTTTACCCTGTGTATGCCTTAAATTGTTAATGTGTACATGGTTCTGTCAATCAACAAATTAACCGCAAATAAATCAACATGTGAATTTTATATCAATAGGGTTCATATCCACGTACAATAACCAATGTCAATTTAACATCCATATCAATGTCCGTTTAATATTCAAACACATCCCAATGTCAACAAATTCAGTTCTTGGGGTCATATATGCAAGCATCTATGAAAATCATCCTTAAAGGTCCAATCTTTTTCATATTATGCCACATTAAACCATCCCAAACATTACCAAACCACAATATGAATTCATATACAACATCATGGGTTAAAATATATGCAAACATGTTCGTTCAAAATAACTAATATATTCTAAGTTCTATTTTGTTCATAGTTTCTCACCGTGATTTCCACTCCTCCAAACTTTGATTATATGACGTCCTAGAGATTCCGGAAAAATTTTGCAGCCTTCCGACATCACTGAATTGTTTTTGGCGAAAATTGGACAGGAGTTCGACACTATTTGGTTTTGGGTTTTCTTATGAATATAAAGGTGGCTATAACTTGGATTTTCGGACGAACGAAGTATAATTTTGGAGCAAACAGAGTTTTGGCTTGAGGAGGTGGTGCCTGAGGTGTTTGGTGCGCATGGTGGGACTAGGTAGGCTGGAAGGGGTGCAGGTTGGGCTGAAATGGGGTGAAGGAGTGGTGTTTTGGTGGTTTTAACGGTGGAGATGGTGTTTAAAAGGTGTTTTAAGGTTGTCGGAGTGTTTAGGAGGGAGGGGTACCACGACCGCTTGGGGATGACGTGGCAGAGGGTGGGGATTGCTATGGTTGCTGGTGCAGCGGAGGAGGAGAGGGTGTCAGTGGAAATGGGGAAAGAGAAGGAGGAAGAAAGAAAGAAAAGAGAGTGAAGTTGAAGTGAGAAATGAAGTGAAATGGATTGGTATTTATAGGCAAATATTGAGTACTTGGATTAGTGAGGTGTCACTAACCCAAGCTAGGGGAGAAAGCACACATTAATACATAGGATGCATGACAACTCCAAAATAATACAAATAGTAATTAGCTAGATCAAGGTGTGAATGCGGTTTAAGGCACAAGTGTTAATCTTCAAGCTATTTACTCGTGTGATCTCATATTGACTCCGTTTTCGATGAAATTTGGAATCCCGACACATTTTTACTATATGATTCTAACAACGCTGATTTCATCGAATTATGAGTTCGTTTTCTCAAAATTCAATCGTTTGTGCTCAGTTCGAGCTTAAATCTATGATCAGTTTAAACTTAAATTCCTCCAAATTACATATTAACTCTGAATGACGTGAAATTTGGAACCCTACCATTTTTCAATGTTCTGGATCCAATAAAAGTGGTTTTTTCATATCCCTAGTCGTTTGCAAAATTTTTACTTTCTAGGCTGTCAGAATAATATTAAAATATCGAAATTTAATATTGTCAACCTTTAAAATTCAACTTCAAAAGTTCACTAATATTATCTTAACTTATTTAATAAGCCATATACTCATCTCAAAATCTCAAAATTTACAAATTTCGGTGAATATTGTTTCTGGTCAAAATTGTTTGAATTGATAAGTTCCAAAACTGATTTAAACAACTTAACCGACCATTATACTTTTTGAAATCTTATTTAAAAATGAGATTATGTATTTATAACCATGTGCAGTTGTTTTAAAGGGTGCGTTTGACATAGGTCCCTATTAAGTTTCAAAATTAGGCTCAGGTCTGATCCAAAACTTATTATAAATTACATCCCTATTTTCCGAAAATTCATAAAACAATATAAAAAAATCACGTAAATTCATATTTAAATTAAACGCGTACACCTAAAAATTCTAATGGAAAAACCATCGAAAACGCACCAAAAACAAAAAATAAATAAAACAGCAAAAAAACAGTTAATTGCATAACAGTATGCAAATATTTGAATTTCTTGCACACATCTGTGCAACTATTTCAGTCATGCATCTACATTGGTTTTCTTGCATACAGGCATGCAAGTAATGCAGGATTCTTGCATACAAGTATACTATAATTTGTATGCAGGTAAATCAGTTCATATTTACTTGCATATATGCATGCAAGTATTCACGTAGATTTTCAGTGTAAACTGCTTCAGGAATACTTGCATACATGTATGCATGTATTTAGAATACTTGCATACATGTATGCAAGTTTTTTTTTTAATTTCCATGGTCTTCTGGGAATATTTGCAGATTTCAGATTTTTTTTATATAGCAGTGCACATTTTTTTTTTTAGAAAACACGTAACTTCGAAAACAGGGACCCGCTTTATATTTAAAACATGGGAGGGAGGCCGATTGTATTTGCAAAGTTTTTAGGGATGTGTCCCTTATTTTTCTTAGAAACTTGTATTTTCCAAAATTTTAAATTGGTTCCAAAATTTTAGATTGTTACATTACTAGATCAGTTAATACACATAGATTTAGATCGGCAAACCTAGGTTCTTCGGATCGGCTCCCCTTGGTTTGGCTAGATGAACACACAAAAGAAGTAACTTATTTGTCTTGGCATGGCTATGGCTTGGCCTTCGAAGTAAAGCACATGGTGCACCCATACCCGGATCGGCATAGACCCGGGTCGACATGACGTATGCCAAATTGAACAAGGCTGAACTGAGAATTTAAGTGTGCAGTTGACGTGGGCCCACTCCGCTACACCACTCCATCAACTCACTCCACAACTCCTACTTTCCCGCCTTCTCTGCTAGCGTAACATGATTTGAACCTCGCCGATAAATATATTCTTGGATCACATTTTGAGTGCTCTTCAATTTATGACACTCTGGGTTTATTGTACTTCCATTTACTCGAGATTTACTCTCTTACTCATTGTAATGATTAAGTTATTGAAAAACCAGTGAAAATCGTCAGGTGGACGTAGACAAATTGTAGCTGAACCACTCTAAATTGCATGTTCTCTTTATATTGCTCATTTTACATTTAGTTTCTTCATTTTTATTCTGAACTTTCATATGCTAGTGTGTTGAACCATTTTTGTTGTCAACAATAGCCGTAGAGAATTTCGAATTTGTTAAATTTGTTAGATCCCCTTTTAGTGATATTAAGATAGAGGCATTTACCATGATTCAAGCTAATATAAAAAGTGTGATATCAAACATAATGCAACTATTATACATATATGTATGTGTGTGTAAATGAAATTTATAAAGAAAGATTAGCTGTTTGATCATATTTCTAGGTAATTGGTAATTCGTAAATGAACGTTTCAAATTGATAAATAAAATTTAATTGTTAGATCCTACTTCTGTTCCAATATTAAGTAGATCTAACTTTCAAGGAATATGAGTTATATTATATTTTTAATGGATATTAATTAGATATTATTTCAAGAGATATTAGGATTTGAAATATACACATAGGGACTTTTTTGGAAGTTCATGTTGATACCAAAAAAGATTGACACTAAAAGTACTACAACTATTAATGAAGCCTGTTGCATTGTTGCATGCTTACGTTGTTACATCGTGTTACGTAAAGCAAAGTACTTATCTACATTGTTATTTTAGGAGGGATGCAAAAATAATAGTTTTTACATAATATGTACTTGAACAAAAGTCCACTTTTAAAATATCTATTGAAAAGTATGGCTAATAATAACTAAGTGTATTGGAAATCTAAGAGCAACGATATTACATGATTCTCTTAATTTGGAAATACCACTAAAATTTTAAATTAATATTCCATTTTGATTATAGTTAAATCATGACATGATAATTATCAAACTACTATTGTTGTGTTTAAGTTCAATCATTGGGAATGAAACACATGGATAATTCATCTTTTCAGTTGTATAAAAATAGTTTCATGATTAATTTTAGTCATTCAAAGTCAGAATTTCTGATTAGAGTAGTATGGTTAATAATAAATGTTCATGTTATTTCAGAGATTCTTTTTGTGGATTAATTAAGTTGAATAAGAATGATATTTGAATTTCATCCAAAACCCAAATTTCATAAATCCTAATGCGATACAATATTGATGAAAAGTATTGACGTAAATAACCATTACGAAAAATGTTGCTTAATTTGTTAAAATGGATTTTACTAATAAATATGTATAAAAAATAAATTCAACCAAACTATAGCGCAAGTAACTGACTTAAAGTGTAAATGTTAATACTCGAATTGTTTGATATTAATTGAATGAAGTTTCACCTACGAGTACCACAACCATATAAGTGAATTCTTCAAAGTACAACACTTTTTAATCGATTTACAAATTATTATAAGTTAAATAAAATAGTTACTATTTATGGAATTAAGTAACTGATGTATTGAGTGAAATTAGTAAATATTTGGATGCTACATGTGACACCCCACATCCTTATATGTCACTCTTTATCATATTGCATTAAGTTCCATGAAGATACATAGGTAAATAGAAACAGAATACCACAAGACAGATATAAAATGATAGAGGATATTAAAAACTTTATTTTGCAAAAAAAATTGTGGTCTCAATGCCAGTTACAACATCAGACATAAAATATTGAAACTGAGCACATCAACACAAAACATCTGTCTTGCGCTAAATACCATCAGAGTACAGAAAATGTAAAATCATAATCCCCAGTAATAGCCATAATAAAGTAGACAAGTAGCCAAAGCGATACATCAAAGCAGATTCAGATCCAAGCAGAAACGGAAGAGAGAATCCTAATAAAGCCTGAGCGTTCCCACCCTGAGAACCTTGGGGGGGGGGGGAGGATGTAACACCCCACCTCCGCCAATACCACTCTTGCAAGGGCACTAGCTTTGGAGGGGCGTTAAACGAGGTAAACATGCATGCAGGTATCACAAGACAGAACATATAAGTAAAACAGAGTAGTAAAGCAGCGGATAAAACTAGCATTTCAAAACCATAGTCAAGTTACATCAAAGTACTTGGTCATTATTTTCCCATAAAACAAAGTCTAGAACATAAACTGAAAACTGAAAAAGAAACATAAAGTAACTATCCCCAAAGTAGCATAAGGCCATAGCATGCTCAAACCATATGTGAGCTATCCAGAAAAGCAGCTAAATATCCAGCTAGGTAACAGTATTCCCACCCTGCAAACCTGGGGAGGGGGGGGGGGGAACGGAAGAAAAGAGGCGAAAGAAAACGGGTCAGTCAAAAAGACTGGTAAGTCCTACCTACTATTAGTATAAAAACTAATAAAGTTAACTGAACATGTAAAACAGAGATGAGATGTAGGGTGATAACTGGCATGGTGAAAAGTTAACAAGATAGATCAAGTGTGGCATCGCATATACAAGGTTAAGTTGCACCAGGTGTGTACTAGTATTCCAATCCATGTCAAGTATAAACAAGAATTGATCCCTTGGCCCAAAGCTGGCCCACATCATGAGATGACCTAAATCGAGGTCCAACTACTCGGTCTAGTCGATCGGCTCCCTATAAGCCTAACTCGTCAAGTGTCGGTGTCATACGGCCCAATCACGAAGTGTAGTCAAACTGTGCTAGGTCCACCCTAGGGTGTATCAAGCCCTAGGGTGCCAACCACGGACACAAATCAAGCACGCACAGTCTAAACCTACGGGTGCCCGTGTCTGCTTTTTCAACTCCGGACCATGTGCACGACCATGGTCCGCTTGAACCTACACCGGCGCACCTACTCAGCCGTCGTTTTGGTCGCTTACATGTCAACCCAGTAATCGTGCCCCACCCTAGCCTAGTCCCTAGGGTATCATGATACAATCAAGAGGGTTACTGGTGAAAAGGACCTCGTAACTAGGGTTTCCTAACGGGTTAAATGTGGTTAACCCGGTCCAATCAAGCATCAAGTTGGTTAAGTGTACCCAGGGTTCATGACTTAACCCTATCAACCCATCGCGTTCATGTTGGTTAAGTGTTACGTGGTCCATGACTTAACCCTATCATGTGGCATTAATTAATTTAATGCACCTTAACCTCTTACATTAGACCTTGTTGTGGTTACTAGTTAAGCCGGGCGGGTCCGGGTAGCTTTACACCACAACCTAGTTTAACCTCGGGTTTAAGCACAACATGACCAACTACTCACATTGGGTCCTATTGTTTGTAGCCACTAGTTAAGCCGGTCGGTTCCGGGTAGATTTATGCTACAAACTCAACCCAACCTCGAGTTGGCCACTCTCATGTTTTCTAAGTGTCATGTCCATCCTTATGTTTACAAACATAATCACAAGTCAATGTTCATGTCATATTTTAAAACCACGTTTTCATGTCATTAATATTACCCAAACCCAACGCATTCCCATCGCATGTACGTTTCGCATAACATAACATAGATTAAAAGAGGGAACTTGGCAAAACATGACAAAAAGGGCATAAAGTAATAAGGTTGGCCACAAGTTAAACATGGTGGCATACGAGGCATAAATATGTTCATAAGCTTGCATGTTACATCATAGGCCTCAAAACATGCATAATATCAACTTAAGCAAAATAGGTGAAACATGGTCATAAATGACATAGGATGATAGCAAGTGATTCGCATATAACACCATATGCAAGATAGCAACTTGCATATAACATCATGAGCCTCAAAATATGCATGGTGTCAAACTTAAGCAAATAAGTGAAACATGATCATAAATGACATAGGATGGTGGCTAGTGATTCGCATATAACATCATATGCAAGATAACACAAGGTTTGTGAGAGTTTCTATGTTGCTTTATACAACATTTCTAATCAAATCTCATAGCTTTCTATGCATAAGGCAAAGGTGATAGCTTTACAGACATGCATAGAATATATTTATGCATAACATGATAGGATCAAAGCATATATCATACTTAGGCCCAAACTCAACTTGCAACATGTCATATTTAACCTCATAGTTAGAATCTAAGAGTAGTATAGGGCTTACAATGCTATGAAGACTAGAGTAAATATAAAATAAGATTGAGACGAAGCCACACTAGCAAATCCGCAACCAAAGACGATAAACTCCACTTCAAGACTTGAGAACAAGAAGGAATAACCCCAAAGACAAAGAAAGATGGCTCTTTTATGACATAGATTGATTTGAAACACTCATGCTCTCATATGAATGAAGGTGGAGGCAATGACATGAAGATGGAGGCCATGATCAACTAGCATTTTGGCATAACCTAGTTGCAGGCTTGATTAATGAGGGTTTAGGCTAGGTCTAGGGGTCTTTTTATAGAGATTTAGGTTAGTTTAGGCCATAGGATTAACCCTAAATCGGATCTGAGCCATCAAACCACGTTGGAAGCTTCTAGAACTGGACCAGAGACAAGTGCAGGTGCACCAAGCTAGGATGGCTCGGCCACCCGTGTCGACAGGGGTGTCGACAGGGCAGTCGACACCCCCTGAAGGGTGTCGACACCCCTGTCGACTCCCATGTCGACTGGGGCTTTGGCGGGAGGTTTTCCCGCCCATGCTTTCTTGCTCCAGATTTGATTTTTGAACCTATTTTTAACTTGGAATTTTCTGAAATCTTCATTGGGCCGTATCTGGGTCATACGGACTCCGATTTTCGAAAACTCGGACTCTATTTCGCGTATTTTTCCTAGACGAACGCAATGGCACAGCCTGTTTCCCTTGATTCAGATTTTAACATTTAATTCTGCCTTAATTTATGTTATAACATGTTATTCAAAAATACGGGTTGTTACATTCTCCCCTCCTTAAAGGATTTTGTCCCCGAAATCTCCAAGTTAGGAAGAATGTATCCTACCATCCATCATCCGTCTACTCAAAACATCATCCACAAGTAACCATTGTCCTTAAAAAGATTCTAAATGCTGTATGCACATATGCAAAAGGTGTGTGTATATGTACTTATCTAATGCAAAAATCAGGCGGTTACTGATTCAGTAAACCTCCTTAATGCAAAGTATGTTTGTGAAATGAGTCCATATGTATGAAAATTCCTAACATAATTTATAATCTCTACATGAGTGCACATAACATTCATTCATATGCAACATCCACGTGATAGCACAACAAGTTTCATCCATGAATAAGCATAAACACTCATGCATATGCAACATGAAAGTGTGTGAGCCGATCTTAGTGCCTAATGTGTATCATGCATCCACGAGTATCCACTTGCAAAACACTTGCAACCACTTGCAAACATCAAGCATAACATGTTTCAAATACATGTTTCATCCAAAGGGTTTCTACTTAAGGTTCTCATGACACGATTACGAGATAACAAGATAAACATGGATAGCAAAAGAAAGATATGCTAATTAGGAAAGGAGATTGAGAATGTACCCTCAAAAAGGAATGGATAAAGCCCACGCATCTTCTCCTCGGTTTCCCAAGTTGCATCTTCATCGGCTTCACTCCACTCACTAATTTGACTTCTCGATTCCTTAACTTCTTGATCTCCGTTCCCAAGATACGAATCGGAGCTCTCCTCAAGGTTGCCTCTTTCTCCACCTCCACGTCTTCAAGAATGCTTGGTTCAACCACCTCAGCGGACTCATGTAGGCACTTTCGGAGATGCGAGACATGAAAGACATTATGCACTCCGGCTAGCTTCTCGGGCAATTCCACCTTATAAGCCATCTTTCCAATTCTCTCTATGATAGGGAAGGGTCCTACGAACCTTGGTGCTAACTTCCCAACTGCTCCAAAACGTACCACATTACGCAAAGGAGAAACCTTCACGAAAACCATGTCTCCCACTTCGAATTCCAAATCTGTCCTTCGCTTGTCAGCATAGGATTTCTGTCGGTCTTGGGCCGCTTTCATCCGTCTTCTCACCAATTCAACTTTCTCGGATGTGTCCCATATCATATCGGGGCCAAGTATAAGCCTATCCGTTGTCTCCCACCAACAAGATGGTGACCTACACGGCCTCCCATACAAAGCTTCAAATGGTGCCATCCCCATGCTAGCTTGATAGCTATTATTATAAGCAAACTCCACAAGAGGGAGGTGGTCTTCCCAAGTACCACCAAAGTCAAGAACACAAAGCCTCAAGAGATATTCTAGCACTCTATTCACCCTTTCGGTTTGGCCATCCGTCTGAGGGTGATAGGCTGTACTTAGATTCAATCGCGTACCCAACGCTTCTTGCAAACTACTCCAGAACTGGCTAGTGAAAATTAGGTCACGATCACTAACTATGCTAGAGGGAACTCCATGCAATCTCACTATCTCTCGAAGATAAACAGATGCTAGCCATGATGCGGTCCTCTTGCTCTTTACTGGAATGAAATGAGCACTCTTCGTAAGTCTTTCAACTATGACCCATATGCTCATGTTCCCTTTCCTTGACCTAGGCAATCCATCCACAAAATCCATAGAAATACTCTCCCACTTCCATTGCGGGACCTCCAATGGATGTAATAGCCCACCTGGTTTCTTCGACTCGGCTTTCACTTGTTGGCACACCATGCACTTTGAAACATACTCTGCCACATCTTTCTTCATTCCGGCCCAAAAGAAAATGCGCTTCATATCTCTATACATCTTATCTCCTCCAGGATGTATAGTCATCTTTGAGTGATGCGCTTCTTCGAGAACTTTATGCACCAAGTCTCCTACTTGTGGAACGCATAGCCTTCCATCATGCCTTAGCCAACCCTTATCATCAATAGTATATCTAGCAAGGTGACTAGACGTCTCACCATGAATCAACTTGTCCATGACCTCGACTATCTGCGGGTCTCCTTTCTGCGAAGCCCCAACTTGATCAAGAAGTATAGGTCTAAGCTCAAGAGATGCTAACGAACCCGTCGTCGATTCAACAGCTGTTGTAAAATCAAAGGTTGCCAAGAACTCTAGGCTCCTCATCTCAACAAACAAGGGACTCAAAGTCAACCTACTTCTGCTTAGTGCATCTGCCACAACATTACCCTTGCCAGGGGTATAAGCTATCTCGAAGTCATAAGATGCCAAGAATTCCATCCACCTTTGCTGCCTTAGATTCAGATCCTTCTGCGAGAAGAGGTACTTGAGTGACTTGTGATCAGTATACAACTCAAACCTTTCGCCTAGAAGATAGTGGCGCCAGGATTTGAGAGCAAAGATGATCGCCGCCAATTCCAAATCATAAGTGGGATAGTTCTTCTCATGAACTTTAAGTTGCCTACCCCCATAACATATCACTCTTCCCTCTTGCATCAGAACAACACCTAACCCCGTGCCACATGCATCGGTGTACACGGTAAACATCTTACCGCCATCGGGTAATGCCAAAACTGGAGCTGTGGTAAGAGCCCTCTTGAGCCTTTGAAAAGCAAGCTCACACTCTAAGTCCCATGCAAAGACTAAGTTCTTCTTCGTCAACTTAGTAAGAGGGGATGAAATCTTAGCGAAGTCCTTGATGAACTTCCTATAGTAGCCCACCAGACCGAGAAAGCTTCTTACTTCGGTTGCATTCCTAGGAGTCTTCTAGTCTTGAACTGCAACCACTTTCGCGGGATCCACAGCTATGCCTTGCTTAGAGACTATATGTCCAAGAAACCGGACTTCCCTTCTCCAAAAATGGCATTTGGAGAACTTGGCTTTCAACTGATGAACTCTAAGCGTATCCATCACTTCCTTGAGATGCCTAGCATGCTCTTCCTCATCCTTTGAGAAGATCAGAATATCATCCACGAAGACAACAACAAACTTGTTAAGGAACTCCCTGAACACCCTACTCATCAAGTCCACGAAGTAGTCGGGTGCATTAGTCAAACCGAATGGCATGACAAGCCATTCAAAGAGTCCATCCGGAGTCCTAAACGCAGTTTTATCAATACTATCCTCAGCTACTCTAAGCTGATGGAATCCGGTGGCTAGATCGAGCTGAGAGAAAACAGAAGCACCAACAAGATGGTCAAAGAGATCATCAATCCTTGGTAACGGGTGCCTATTCTTCTTTGTCAGCTTGTTCAACTCTCGATAATCAACACATAGACGAAGCGAACCATCCGCCTTAGTAGCGAATACCACAGGAGCGCCCCATTCAGAAATGCTTCGCCTAATAAAATTCTTCTCAAGCAACTCCTTGATTTGCATACTGAGCTCCCTTCTTTTACGTGGGGCCATGTGCCTAACGGGCAATGATACTGGCTTGGCATTATCGACTAGATAAATGCAGAAATCTATCTCTCGTTTAGGGGGTAACCCCTTAACTTCTTCAAAGACATCTGGATAGTCTCGGACCACCCTTACAGATTGCAGATCATCAATGGACGAGTCAAGAGATTCAAGATAACATAACATGACGGGACCTCTAGGGTTACAAGAAATTTCTAGGGTATTACCGAGGCGAGTCATGAGCCTCACCACCCTATGCTCACAATCGAGGATGGCTCCATAACTGGACAACCAATCCATGCCCAAGATCAACCCGTATCCCGTGAACCCGAGAACATAAGCATTACACGTGAATTCTACGGTCAAGATGGAAATCTTCAAATCCACACAAATCATAGATAAATGGGCGGAACCCCCAATTGGATTTGAAACACTAACGGGATCCTCAACTAGACTAGTACTTAGGTGCAAACTTTCAACGAAGTCAGAAGAAATAAAACTATGCGATGCGCCAGAATCAAATAAGGTGCGAACAGGATAATCAGAAATATAAACAAGACTTTCTACAGAAATACTACCTCGGTCCTGAACTGGAGCAGTGTTGAGGGCATGCACTTGCCCTCCAGAAGGTCCTGCACGCTGAGTCTGTCCTTGCCCTTGTCCTTGCTTCTTGGGGCAATCCTTGCTAAGATGTCCAGGCTCTCCACAGTGAAAGCATTCGCCCAACTTCCTCTTCTTCTTTCTGCAATCTTTGGCTATGTGCCCAACAATCCCACAGAAGTTGCATTTCCTTGGGTCCTTTGCCTTGCTGTTGTTGGCCTTATTGCCCTTGTTGTTCTTGTTGTTCTTGTTGTTCTGATTGCTCTGATTTCCTCCCCACTTGGAGTCTGTCTTCTTGACTTGAGTCTCATTAGGCTTGACTTCTTTCTTGCCATTCTTATCGTCTCCTTGAAGCAATGCCATGTCCACTAGGCCTTCAAAAGTGGCCCCCATGGGTATATGAGATAGGGATAAACCTTATAATGGCTCATTCAACCCTCGTGCAAAGCGTAAAGCCTTCCTATGGGGAGTATTAACCATGTCCAAACCGAATCGAGCGAGCTGGTTAAACTTATTCACATATTCCCTCACTGTCATGTCCCCTTGCTTCAAAGATATAAACTTCTCCAATTGCAGATTCGCCTCAGCTGATGATAGAAACTTAAGCCCAAACCTCGTCCTAAAGTCGGCCCAAGTCTCTATAGGTCTAGTAGCATTGGTGACCTCCCACCAATAAGCAGCTTCTTCTTTCAATAGCCACGCTGCCAACAGAACTTTTCTATGGTCTTCCACATCAAAGATGGCGAAGAGATCTTCAGTTTCTTTCAACCAACTTCTCGCCTCCACAAAAGTCTCCGTCCCAATAAAATTCTTGCCACCCATCGCCTTAAAGTCTTTGCAAACCTTAGCAAAATCTGCCTGTGGATTCTGAGGAGGAGGAGGAACCTCAGTTACGGTGGGGGTATTTGCTGGGCCCGCATCGTTGGCCCTAGCTTCCAAGTACCTCCGGAACCATCCGGGAATGGTTACTCCCTCGGGAAGGTTAAGATCGGCCATACTGAAAAAGAAAAAGATAGATTCAGAACGAGGAAACGAAGGATAGTGCTAATGGCTTTTGGGGAATAGCCTTTTAAAATAACTAGACTTTTCTTGGAAAATACTTAATTGGTTTTGAAAATAGTTTTCCAAAAAGTAAGTTTTAAAAACACTTTTGCTCAAATCTTGTAAACCTTATGCTCTGATACCAAATGTAACACCCCACCTCCGCCAATACCACTCTTGCAAGGGCACTAGCTTTGGAGGGGCGTTAAACGAGGTAAACATGCATGCAGATATCACAAGACAGAACATATAAGTAAAACAGAGTAGTAAAGCAGCGGATAAAACTAGCATTTCAAAACCATAGTCAAGTTACATCAAAGTACTTGGTCATTATTTTCCCATAAAACAAATTCTAGAACATAAACTAAAAACTGAAAAATAAACATAAAGTAACTATCCCCAAAGTAGCATAAGGCCATAGCATTCTCAAACCATACGTGGGCTATCCAGAAAAGCAGCTAAAGATCCAGCTAGGTAACAGTATTCCCACCCTGCAAACCTGGGGGGGGGGGGAACGGAAGAAAAGAGGCGAAAGAAAACGGGTCAGTCAGAAAGACTGGTAAGTCCTATATACTATTAGTTTAAAAACTAATAAAGTTAACTGAACATGTAAAACAGAGATGAGATGTAGGGTGATAACTGGCATGGTGAAAAGTTAACAAGATAGATCAAGTGTGGCATCGCATATACAAGGTTAAGTTGCACCAGGTGTGTACTAGTATTCCAATCCATGTCAAGTATAAACAAGAATTGATCACTTGGCCCAAAGCTGGCCCACATCATGAGATGACCTAAATCGAGGTCCAACTACTCGGTCTAGTCGATCGGCTCCCTATAAGCCTAACTCGTCAAGTGTCGGTGTCATACGGCCCAATCACGAAGTGTAGTCAAACTGTGCTAGGTCCACCCTAGGGTGTATCAAGCCCTAGGGTGCCAACCACAGACACAAATCAAGCACGCACAGTCTAAACCTACGGGTGCCCGTGTCTGCTTTTTCAACTCCGGACCATGTGCACGACCATGGTCCGCCTGAACCTACACCGGCGCACCTACTCAGCCATCGTTTTGGTCGCTTACATGTCAACCCAGTAATCGTGCCCCACCCTAGCCTAGTCCCTAGGGTATCATGATACAATCAAGAGGGTTACTGGTGAAAAGGACCTCGTAACTAGGGTTTCCTAACGGGTTAAATGTGGTTAACCCGGTCCAATCAAGCATCAAGTTGGTTAAGTGTACCCAGGGTTCATGAATTAACTCTATCAACCCATCGCGTTCATGTTGATTAAGTGTTACGTGGTCCATGACTTAACCCTATCATGTGGCATTAATTAATTTAATGCACCTTAACCTCTCACATTAGACCTTGTTGTGGTTACTAGTTAAGCCGGGCGGGTCCGGGTAGCTTTACACCACAACCTAGTCTAACCTCGGGTTTAAGCACAACATGACCAACTACTCACATTGGGTCCTATTGTTTGTAGCCACTAGTTAAGTCGGTCGGTTCCAGGTAGATTTATGCTACAAACTCAACCCAACCTCGAGTTGGCCACTCTCATGTTTTCTAAGTGTCATGTCCATCCTTATGTTTACAAACATAATCACAAGTCAATGTTCATGTCATATTTTAAAACCACGTTTTCATGTCATTAATATTACCCAAACCCAACGCATTCCCATCGCATGTACGTTTCGCATAACATAACATAGATTAAAAGAGGGAACTTGGCAAAACAAGACAAAAAGGGCATAAGGTAATAAGGTTGGCCACAAGTTAAACATGGTGGCATACGAGGCATAAATATGTTCATAAGCTTGCATGTTACATCATAGGCCTCAAAACATGCATAATATCAACTTAAGCAAAATAGGTGAAACATGGTCATAAATGACATAGGATGATAGCAAGTGATTCGCATATAACACCATATGCAAGATAGCAACTTGCATATTACATCATGAGCCTCAAAATATGCATGGTGTCAAACTTAAGCAAATAGGTGAAACATGATCATAAATGACATAGGATGGTGGCTAGTGATTCGTATATAACATCATATGCAAGATAACACAAGGTTTGTGAGAGTGTCTATGTTGCTTTATGCAACATTTCTAATCAAAGCTCATAGCTTTCTATGCATAAGGCAAAGGTGATAGCTTTACAAACATGCATAGAATATATTTATGCATAACATGATAGGATCAAAGCACATATCATACTTAGGCCCAAACTCAACTTGCAACATGTCATATTTAACCTCATAGTTAGAATCTAAGAGTAGTATAGGGCTTACAATGCTACGAAGACTAGAGTAAATACCAAATAAGATTGAGACGAAGCCACACTAGCAAATCCGCAACCAAAGACGATAAACTCCACTTCAAGACTTGAGAACAAGAAGGAATAACCCCAAAGACAAAGAAAGATGGCTCTTTTATGACATAGATTGATTTGAAACACTCATGCTCTCATATGAATGAAGGTGGAGGCAATGACATGAAGATGGAGGCCATGATCAACTAGCATTTTGGCATAACCTAGTTGTAGGCTTGATTAATGAGGGTTTAGGCTAGGTCTAGGGGTCTTTTTATAGAGATTTAGGTTAGTTTAGGCCATAGGATTAACCCTAAATTGGATCTGAGCCATCAAACCATGTTGGAAGCTTCTAGAACTGGACCAGAGACAAGTGCAGGTGCACCAAGCCAGGATGGCTCGGCCACCCGTGTCGACAGGGGTGTCGACAGGGCAGTCGACACCCACTGGAGGGTGTCGACACCCCCTGGAGGGTGTCGACACCCCTGTCGACTCCCATGTCGACTGGGGCTTTGGCGGGAGGTTTTCCCGCCCATGTTTTCTTGCTCCAGATTTGATTTTTGAACCTGATTTTTAACTTGGAATTTTCTGAAATCTTCATTGGGCCGTATCTGGGTCATACGGACTCCGATTTTCGAAAACTTGGACTCTATTTCGCGTATTTTTCCAAGACGAACGCAATGGCACAGCCCGTTTCCCTTGATTCAGATTTTAACATTTAATTCTGCCTTAATTTATGTTATAACATGTTATTCAAAAATACGGGTTTTTACAGAGGAAGAGAGAGAAAAGGAAACAAAATGGGTCAAACATAAAGTCTAGCGAGTCCAGTGACTTTTAGCATATAAAGATGTAAAAGTATCATGATAGGCATATGTAACGACCCAGGATTTTGGTCGATTAATTTTAAATATTGAATATGGTTTTAAATATGGAGTTGATAATATAATGATATTCTATATAGAGTTATCGATTTAATAATCAAAATATGATTTATTTCAAATATAATTAATTATCATAATGCGAAATATAATTGTATTCGGTATTAAAACTAAGCCAAAACAATTCAGATGATTTATGGAAATTAAATTAGAATATAAACAATAATAAAAATAGTTTATTATCGAAGAATCAGATTTTGAATTATATTATATTGATATAATATGGTTATTATATATATGTTCAAATAAAATTTCAAAATATATTCTACTGAGTTCAGTATAACACTATATTGTTGAAACGTTGGTCGATAGGTTAAAATAGCGGTTCGTGATTTAAATTAATGGACCCCGAGATATTGGATTGTGGATAGGCTTGAAATCAAATCAGTATCTATATAAAAAGACTAAAAAATCTCTTTATATCAAATCAATTTAAAATCGAAATCAAATCGATTTAAATATTGTTTGTACTATGGTAGACAACCATTTAATTTCTTGTACATTGGTTCCCTTTCTTAACTACGAAGTAAAACCACGAAATAAATGTCGTGTACTTCATGTCCCCCTTCTTCCTATATAAAACATTTAATGGCCCTTGTTCTCTCATTTTGATTACTCAGGAAGCCGAAGTCCTCAGAAATAGAAATCCAAATACCCCAAGCCGTGATTTCCCCCTTTTCGAAATGAAAAATAAAATCGAATGATTTGATTATATATAAAAGACAAAAATGCCAAATCCAAATCACCTATTAATGGCATCGCAATGTACTCCGACGCGAGGTGGGGGATTACTAGGGTTGTAATTCGGAAATGAGGTTGGATGTCGGGGTTCGACTGGGAAGCTATAGGTCAGCGTTCGATGTTGTTGTGCTTGGGGGAAGGAATACTGAAGCGATAGGAGCAACTCGATAAGGGGCGATGGAATTTTGTTGGAAGTCGCTATTGTGTTGGAGCATGTGAAGCCACAGATCAACCGTGAAGATGGGGTTAACATGAATCACAATTTCCAGAAATCTCGATTTAGGAAAGGTCGCGATGGAATGCATTCGAATCTGGAATGCGGTGAATGGAAGGGTGTAGATCGATGGTTCGCAGATGGCACAGGCAACGCTTGGATTGTGGGTTGCCTGATGATGACGAGTTTGATATGTAAATGATGTAGAGAGTCAGGGAAGTCGCTAATTTAAATACTGGAGAAGGAAGAAAGGGGTCTGGTCAGAACGTCGCAGCGGATCTTGGGGCATGACAATGGGGCATTACAGTGGTGTAGTGGTGAAAATATTTTTACAATATTGATGATGGATTGCCATATGAGTTGTTTAGTAAAGTGCACTATTGGGACAAATTGGAGTTGGTGCTGATTTGGGCAAAAGAGGATCAGCAATTAATTAAGTCGGCTTCATAATTGTACAGGAAACAAGGTATATGATTTTTCTTAATTTAAATACATAGGAATTAATTTATTTATATGTTAGATTAATTTAAAAATCATCTACATGAAATAAATTAAATAATCTAGGTACCGATAGATTTATTCGCGATGGATTTGGATTGAGATGAATCTGGAGCTAGTTTGGATTTTCAATAATCAGAACGAATCGTTATTTCAGCAATAAAGATCATGGTGAGTAAATCTCACTCAAATTTACTGTTTAGGAGTATTTCTGTCGTTAAAAATAATTGTTAGTTGCTTGGATGCATTTAAATATTTTTGTGGTTATTATTTATCAGTTATTTAGGCTTGGTTCTGGCAGTTATATATATATATTGGTGATTGGATAGTTCTCGCAGTACCATTAGCGGATGCCCGCAGTATCATTAGCGGATGACCCTATACGCCCCACGCTATGATAGTGGATGATCATCATACCGCGATATCTTGCCTCGAAGCAGGATGGGTATTATTTATGTTGGGTAACGTCTGTTGATGCAGGAAAACAGGTTGGAGGGATCCAACTGGATTCCTCAAATTTTTTTGGTTTTTGTTTTGTTTTCACATATATTATCATATATGATGTGTTGATTGAAAAATGAGTGGTTTGATTGTTTAGATATCTCTGGGGCCAAAATGTTGATATATATAAATATCAGGGAAAAGGATATTTGAAATTTAAAGGGAAAATTCTATTTATCTAAAATAGAATTTGAATTTAAATTGGACAATAAATATATTAACTTGTTTGAATACATAAAACAAATAGTGAATTTATAAACGTTGTTTATAAATTAATAATGCAAAGAATTGAAATGAATTTATAAACATTGTTTCTTCAAATTTATTTAAATATAAGTTAAATTGAATAAGAAAATAAATTGGGTATTACATATATGAGTTATTATAAATAGAAATTTCCAAAATAAGATTTTGGTTTTAAATAGATTTCGAAATAGACTTGTTTAAATATAAAACAAGGAAATTTATAAAATGGTGTTTATAAATATAATAAATTAATTATCAAGAGATAATTGGAATATTTAAATTCAAATATGAATTTAAAAATAGAATTTGAAATCATTCGAAAGGGAACAACGGTTTTTATTCCGCAATTCAGAATATCAAAGGGATGGAGTTTCAAATAGAATTTAAAAAGGGAACTTGTTTAAATATATGATACAAGGAAGTTAAATTTATAAAAAACGTTTACAAATTAAGTGAGATAATTATCATCTGAATAATTTAAATATTTAAATTCAATTATGAATATAAAAGTGGGAAGTGATTGAAACAGAATGATTGATTATATTTCGAAATTCGAAATATAAGTTGAATTGAGGAAAATCCAATGGATTATAATTAAAATTTGATTTCGTTGAATTTTATAAACTAATTTATTTCTAATGGAATTAGAAAATAATAACAGAAATGGAGTTGTAATTGAATTGGTAACTGAGTAATGAAAAATCGACAATTAGAGATAATCGAAAATATTAAGTTAGATTTGAAAACTGGATTTAATATATATTAAAAATATATTAGAATGGAGTTGAAATTTATTATATATGAAGTTTAAATATTTATATTTAAATATAATTAAAACGAACTCGCCGCAGCGCGGCAGTTCGTAAATTGGCGATTCGAACTTCAATTGAGTGTAAAGAACTCAATTTAAGTCGGAATTCTTTGAAACAAGAATCGTCATGACCAATTTGATATTAGTTTTCTAATGGAAGAGAAAAATCTGGGTTTTCGACTTGTAGATTTTGAGTTATGTCAAAATCAAGTTTTCAGAAAAACAGCGTCATAACCATTATTAAACCATAACGGTTTTGTTTAAATTAATAAAAGGATTTCATGCAAATCAAATCCGCATTACCATTAGAAAAATCCATACTTGAGATACAAAATAAATATAAACTCAAGTGAAGTATATGAAATGATTTTTGAAAAAAAAAATCATATTTTTAATTTTTGAATGGAATTAACTGAGTTAAATAAGGATTAGTTAATTGAATTTTAGAATGAGTTTAACCTTGAATAGGAAAATGGAATTTATGAAATTTTATTCGCACTCGAATATGAAACGTAAATAAAAAAAATGGGATTTCAATTAGCTTATAAGCGAATTGAAATATTTTTGAACATGTTATGTTCAAATATAAAAGTGAAATAGGCAAAATAACTAATTACAGAATTAATTAGCAAATCAAGTTTAGAATGACCGGATTGAGTTGTAATAAATTGGGAATGGATAGATATATATTAGATAGGTATGGAATGAAGTGTATGAAGAGATTTAAATAGAACGCCCGACAATAAGGTACATGTTTAAATTCCATATGTGTTTCTGTGCGCCGAATCGGCAAGCCACTTGGCTTTTTTATTTTATTTTTGAATGGAAAGGGCCTAGAGAGGCGAGTTGAGGTTTGAACTGTTGACCGGTACAAAGGGGGTTATGGCGAATTTTTTCGAAAATTTAAGGAGTTAGAATATTTTTAAGAAATTTTGATAGTTAGAAATCTATGTATCGATATATATATATATATATATATATATATATATATAGAATTCGATAAGGAAACAAACTTAGAAATAGAATATTATAAACAAAAGGAAAATCTATAATTAAATCTGGTCCAAATTAAAAAGAAAAACGCATATGGGTTCAAAAATGAATAACTTGTTTTTAGGATGTTGATTATTCGAGATAAGTGGTCTTGTCCGTTTTGAAGTTAAGGATGTTTACAGTCAAGGTCTGAGAAGTAGTTATACCCCAACTTGATTGATTTCACTTTTAACCGATAAATAGTAAGATCCAGGCTCGAAGAGAAATGTTTGAATAATAGTTAGTTGAATGCAGTATTTTGGGTTGTTTGTAACGATCTTTTACACAACAGTCGTTTCAACCCAAGTAAGTGGAATTTTTGAAATATATCATAAATATTTCCTAAGTATAAAAATAATCGATTTCGGGAAAGAGATAAGTAATTGGAATATTTTTCCAATTACAGATAGAATATATTTTCTAAGTATAGAAAATAAAAAGAGTCGAAATAAGGAAATGTTTTCCAAATGGCGTAAGAGGCCAAGATGATTATTGAAAATATCGGGTTAATAGATATTGATCAGGAAATGGTGTAGTGATTTAATTAATGAAATATTAATTAAGAGGCCAAGTGATTTGTTTGATGGTTGGAATGTTTGTTTATTTTTCTTCAATAGTTAAATAACCGGCTATCAAATTGTTTTCAAATATCGTTGTCAATATGGAGAGACCGGTTGGATTATTATCCGTGAACCACTCCGTATTGGCAGTAACGTTGCGAATCAGATTTTATGAAGATAATCGAAGATGGAGTAAAGTGCAAGGGCTTTTTCTATTTATGGAAATTGTGCCTTTGGTTTCGTTCAATCCCAGAACGAAGTGTATGGACGAATGTCTAACAGAGTACTTCCAATGATCGCATATGTTGGTCTGTATAAATATATATGGTGGCGGAGAATTTATTCTCTTAGCATAATATCCAGAGTATATTTGTGCAAATTAATTAATGATTTACGGATCTGACAATGTGGCATTCAAAGTGCTTGTGCTATCAATGAATGGAAAGTAATCGTAGCCTCAGGTCTCAACAACTGGGAAATGACAAAAATCGGGCATGCAGCATGGCTATGTGGGTCGCTCCCACTAGGGTGTATAATCACCTATCTAGATATATTCATTTCATTCTTTAGTCTATTCAATGTTGTCCCATTCGGGAAACGGTTGCTCATCCCAACCGTTGGTGATATACATTCGACACACTCAAGCGAAATGAGTGGTCGGTCATGTATGGGCCGGGTTGTAAGATGTTCTTGTTGAACCCAGTGTATTCCCCTCTAGAGATACACTATCGGAAGGTGGTTGCATACCTTGTCATGTTGGAAATCCAATTTCCAATAAGCGCCCTGCGGTTTTTGATTTTATATTATATAAGGAGGGTGAGATGCAAGCGTTCCGCTAGATTGTTATTTATTTGATCTATACATTATTATAATATCACTAGATTTTCATATCAAAGTGTTTTGGGCTATAGTAAGGTAAAAACCGTTCATGTTTATGTGTGGGTTGGTCTTACTATTATCCTTTCTTTCGAAAGGATTTTGAAAGTTAAACAAATGGTTGGAGTTTGCTCACACTAGTCCCATGACTGACCCAGAGTTTATTTTGTTTGTTTTCCCTAAACTCTTGGGTGCCCAAATTTGTACGGGCAGTCAAGTAGTCGGGATTTTACAGATTCACTTGGAGGAGTTTGAAGCAAGAGGCTTCACTAGTTAGCTATAGACTATCATATATTCCGCTGTGTACCTTGTTTGTATCTGGAAACAGGTATTTATAACTGTTCCAGGAATAACTGTTGTGCTCTGATAATGGTATGTATATACAGTTACTGATTTGTATTTCAAAAGTTATGTTATTTAATATATTTTATTCATTCCGCTGTGAGATTTGTGTTCTTTTTTTCTTCTATTGTAATATTTCTTTCTTTCTATTTCTCATCCTCTAACTTCTTTCTAATAATGATTCGTATTTCTGTGCAATTTGGGTTGGACGTGTGGTGTTATTAATCGACTCAGATAGTACGGATTTGCGGACCGTTACAATTGGTATCAGAGCTTAGGTTGAGTGAATACCTAGGGTTTGGTGGGATTGTGCTCATTAGAGATAGGGTCAATAATACCCTAGAATGAGTTGAGTGTATATATGAGAGCGCCTATTTATTAATTGATATAAAAATTATTTTATATTGTGTTGGCTAGTCTGTTAAGTGGTATATGAATTCTGATCGAATTGTGGGACGCCACGAAGTCGATAGGAATTTCTAAACACTTAAACAGAGAAATTTGACACAATATTGTTTTAAGTGGGTAATTGAAATAATTTTACCTAAAATTCTATTTTGATAGAAAAGGAATAATTTTCTGAAATTATTATGATATATGGATGTGTTGGTTGTTAGAATTATAGTCAAACGAGATTATAAAATTGAAATGGTTAATTATAACCGAATATAATTTGTATAAGAATTAAATACATAAATGAGATGAATTAAAATTGGATTCAGAATCAGAATTACGAATTCAAATCCTGGGAAGTTGAAAAATATTTTTCAATGAATATTAAAATAATATAGTTTGTTTTGGAAGGATTTTTAAATAAAATACCATTTTTTGAATGGATTTTGGAAATGATCAAGCATTGAACTCACTTCAGTGGCTGGAAAATAATACTAATGATGATCGCGACATCATCAGTGTTCATTTCCTAGTTTCTAAGTGATGGATTGCTACTTTAGAAAAGTTTGATAGATATTTGTTTGAAAGAAAACAAGTTGATTTGGAAAATTCAAATGTCTTGAATTTGGAAAGATGATAATTATATGTGTATATTTATGTGATTTCAAAAGAATTTGAAATGAAAACCCAGGTATTTGAATTCTGGAATTTGAATTTAACTTAAGAAAGTTAAATAAATCGAAGTAAATAAATTGATCAGAATCAATTTGAATAGAATATGAATTGATTGTAAATCATTCATATTAATTGAATGTGAGCATATATGGTGTGCAATGTAAATGGAAACCAAAAGTTTTGGTAGAACTAAAATTGTTGAAATATAAAGTGCAGAGTTTTAACATAAGTGAATTTTGAAAGAGTTAATGGGCTTGTAGCATTTTTCCTACTTTAGTAATTTCGGGGACGAAATTCTTTTAAGGGGGGAAGATTGTAACGACCCAAGATTTTGGTCGATTAATTTTATATATTTAATATGGTCTTAAATATGGAGTTGATAATATAAATGATATTCTATATAGAGTTATCGATTTAATAATCAAAATATGATTTATTTCAAATATAAATAATTATCGTAATGCGAAATATAATTGTATTCGGTATTAAAACTAAGTCAAAACAATTTAGATGATTTATGGAAATTGAATTAGAATATAAACGATAATAAAAATAGTTTATTATCGAAGAATCTGATTTTGAATTATATTATATTGATATAATATGGTTATTTTATATACGTTCAAATAAAATTTCAAAATATATTCTGCTGAGTTCAGTATAACACTATAATATTGAAACGTCGGTCGGTAGGTTAAAATAGCGGTTCGTGATTTAAATTAATGGACCCCGAGATATTGGATTGTGGATAGGCTTGAAATCAAATCAGTATCTATATAAAAAAATAAAAAAATCTCTTTATATCAAATCAATTTAAAATCAAAATCAAATCGATTTAAATATTGTTTTTACTACTGTAGTAACCATTTAATTTCTTGTACGTTGGTTCCCTTTCTTTACTGCGAAGTAAAACCATGAATTAAATGCCATGTACTTCATGTCCCCTTCTTCCTAAAACATTTGATGGCCCTTATTCTCTCATTTTGATTACTCAGGAAACCGAAGTCCTCAGAAATGGAAATCGAAATACCCCAAGCCGTGAATGATACGATTATATTTAAAAGACGAAAATGCCGAATCCAAATCACCAGTTAAGGGCATCGCGATGTACTCCGACGCGAGGTGGGGGATTACTAGGGTTGCAATTTGGAAACGAGGTTGGATGTCAGGGTTCGAACTGGGAAGCTATAGGTCAACGTTCGATGCTGTTGTGCTTAGGGGAAAGAATACTGAAGCGATAGGAGCAACTCGATAAGGGGCGATGGAATTTTGTGGGAAGTCGGTACTGTATTGGAGCATGTGAAGCCACATATCAACCATGAAGATGGGGTTAACAGGAATCGCGATTTCCATAAATCTCGATTTAGGGAAGGTCGCGATGGAATGCACTCGAATCTAGAATGCGGTGAACGGAAGGGTGTAGATCAATGGTTCGCAAATGGAAAAAACAACGCTTGGATTGTGGGTTGCCTGATGGTGACGAGTTTGATATGTAAATGATGCAGAGAGTCTGGGAAGTCGCTAATTTAAATACTGGAGAAGGAAGAAAGGGGTCTGGTCAGAACGTGGTAGTGGATCTTGGGGCACGACAGTGAGACATTACAGTGGTATAGTGGTGAAAATATTGGTACAATATTGATGATGGATTGTCATATGAGTTGTTCAGTAAAGTGCACTATTAGGACAAATTGGAGTTGGTGCTGATTTGGGCAAAAAAGGATCAGCGATTAATTAAGTCGGCTTCATAATTGTTTAGGAAACAAGGTATACGATTTTTCGTAATTTAAATACATAGGAATTAATTTATTTATATGTTAGATTAATTTAATAATCATCTACATGAAATAAATTGAATAATCTAGGTACCGATAGATTTATTCGCGATGGATTTGGATTGAGATAAATCTGGAGCTAGTTTGGATTTTCGATAATCAGAATGAATCATTATTTCAGCAGTAAAGATCATGGTGAGTAAATTTCACTCAAATTTACTGTTTAGAAGTATTTCAATCGTTAAAAATAATTGTTGGTTGCTTGGATGCGTTTAAATATTTTTGTGGTTATTATTTATTAGTTATTTAGGCTTGGTTGTGGCTATTATATATATATATACATTGGTGATTGGATAGTTCTCGCAGTACCATTAGCAGATGCCCGCAGTATCATTAGCGGATGACCCTATATGCCCCACGCTATAATAGTGGATGATCTTCATACCGCGATATCCTACCTCGAAACAAGATGGTATTATTTATGTTGGCTAACGTCTGTTGATGCAGAAAAACAGGTTGGAGGGATCCAACTGGATTCCTCAAAAATATTATTATTTGTTTATTTTCACATATATTAACATATATGATGTGTTGATTGATAAATGAGTGGTTTGATTGTTTATATATCACTGGGGCCAAAATGTTGATATATATAAATATCAGGGAAAAGGATATTTGAAATTTAAAGGGAAAATTCTATTTATCTAAAACAGAAATTGAATTTAAATTAGACTATAAATATATTAACTTGTTTGAATACATAAAACAAATAGTGAATTTATAAACGTTGTTTATAAATTAATAATATAGAGAATTGAAATGAATTTATAAACAGTGTTTATAAATAAAGTGGAAAAATTATCATTGGATCATTCGAATATTTAAATTAAAATGTGAATTTAAAAATAGAAATGGGAAAATCATTTTAAAGGAATAAACGATGGAATTTATTCTGATGTTCATAATATAAATTGAACTAAAATAAATCCGTAAGGATTTATGATTTGAATTTGATTAATTCGAATTTATTTAAATAGAAGTTAAATTGAATATGAAAATAAATTGGGTGTTATATATATGAGTTATTATAAATAGAAATTTCCAAAATAAGATTTTGGTTTTAAATAGATTTTAAAAAACAAGGAAATTTATAAAATGGTGTTTATAAATATAATAAATTAATTATCAAGAGATAATTGGAATATTTAAATTCAAATATGAATTTAAAAATAGAATTTGAAATCATTCGAAAGGGAACAACGGTTTTTATTCCGCAATTCAGAATATCAAAGGGATGGAGTTTCAAATAGAATTTAAAAAGGGAACTTGTTTAAATATATGATACAAGGAAGTTAAATTTATAAACAACGTTTACAAATTAAGTGAGATAATTATCATCTGAATAATTTAAATATTTAAATTCAATTATGAATATAAAAGTGGGAAGTGATTGAAACAGAATGATTGATTATATTTCGAAATTCAAAATATAAGTTGAATTGAGGAAAATCCAATGGATTATAATTAAAATTTGATTTCGTTGAATTTTATAAACTAATTTATTTCTAATGGAATTAGAAAATAATAACAGAAATGGAGTTGTAATTGAATTGGTAACTGAGTAATGAAAAATCGACAATTAGAGATAATCGAAAATATTAAGTTAGATTTGAAAACTGGATTTAATATATATTAAAAATATATTAGAATGGAGTTGAAATTTATTATAAATGAAATTCAAATATTTATATTTAAATATAATTAAAACGAACTCGCCGCAGCGTGATAGTTCGTAAATTGGCGATTCGAACTTCAATTGAGTGTACAGAACTCAATTTAAGTCGGAATTCTTTGAAACAAGAATCGTCATGACCAATTTGATAATAGTTTTCTAATGGAAGAGAAAAATCTGGGTTTTCGACTTGTAGATTTTGAGTTATGTCAAAATTAAGTTTTCAAAAAAACAGCTCCATAACCATTATTAAACCATAACAGTTTTATTTAAATTAATAAAAGGATTTCAAGCAAATCAACTCTGAATTACCATTAGAAAAATCCATGCCTGAGTTATAAAATAAATACAAACTCAAGTGAAGTATATGAAATGATTTTTGAAACAATAATCATATTTTTAATTTTTGAATAATTAACTGAGTTAAGGAAGGACTAGTTAATTGAATTTTAGAATGAGTGTAACCTTAAATAGGAAAATGGAATTTATGAAATTTTATTCGCACTCGAACATGAAACGTAAATAAAAAATGGGATTTTAATTAGCTTATAAGCGAATTGAAATATTTTTGAACATGTTATGTTCAAATATAAAAGTGAAATAGGCAAAATAACTAATTAGATAATTAATTAGCAAATCGAGTTTAAAATGAATGGATTGAGTTGTAATAAATTGGGAATGGATAGATATATATTAGACAGGTATGGAATGAAGTGTATGAAGAGATTTAAATAGAATGCCCGACAATAAGGTACATGTTTAAATTCCATATGAGTTTTTATGCGCCGAATCGGCAAGCCACTTGGCTTTTTTATTTTCTTTTTGAATGGAAAGGGCCTAGAGAGGCGAGTTGAGGTTTGAACTGTTGACCGGTACAAAGGGGGTTATGGCGAAATTTTTCGGAAATTTAAGGAGTTAGTATATTTTTAAGAAATTTTGATAGTTAGAAATCAATGTATCGATATATATATATATATATATATATATATATATATATATATATAGAATTCGATAAGGAAACGAACTTAGAAATAGAATATTATAAACAAAAAGAAAATCTATAATTAAATCTGGTCCAAATTAAAAAGAAAAACGCATATGGGTTCAAAAATGAATAACTGGTATTTAGGATGTTGATTATTCGAGGTAAGTGGTCTTGTCCGTTTTGAAGTTAAGGATGTTTAAAGTCAAGGTCTGAGAGGTAGTTATAACCCAACTTGATTGATTTCACTTTTAACCGATAAATAGCAAGATCCAAGCTCGAAGAGAAATGTTTGAATAAGAGTTAGTTGAATGTAGTATTTTGGGTTGTTTGTAATGATGTTTTACACAACAGTCGTTTTAACCCAAGTAAGTGGAATTTTTGAAATATATCATAAATATTTCCTAAGTATAGGAATAACCGATTTCGGGAAAGAGATAAGTAATTGGAGTATTTTTCCAATTACAAATAGAATATATTTTCTAAGTATAGAAAATAAAAAGAGTCGATATAAGGAAATGTTTTCCAAATGGCGTAAGAGGCCAAGATGATTATTGAAAATATCAGGTCAATAGATATTGTTCAGGAAATAGAGTAGTGATTTAATTAATGAAATATTAATTAAGAGGCCCAGTGATTTGTTTGATGGTTGGAATGTTTGTTTATTTTTCTTCGATAGTTAAATAACCGATTATCAAATTGTTTGCCAATATCGTTGTCAATATGGAAAGACCGGTTGGATTATTATCCGTGAACCACTCCGTATTGGTAGTGATGTTGCGAATCAGATTTTATGAAGATAATCGAAGATGGAGTAAAGTGCAAGGGCTTTTTCTATTTATGGAAATTATGCCTTTGGTTTCGTTCAATCCCAGAACGAAGTGTATGGACGAATGTCCGACAGAGTATTTCCAATGATCGCATATGTTGGTCTGTATAGATATATATGGCGGCGGAGAATTTATTCTCTTAGCATAATATCCAGAGTATATTTGTGCAAATCAATTAATGATTTATGGATCTGACAATGTGGCATTCAAGGTGCTTGTGCAATCAATGAATGGAAAGTAATCGTAGCCTCAGGTCTCAACAACCGGGAAATGACAAAAAACGGGCATGCAGCATGGCTATGTGGGTCGCTCCCATTAGGGTGTATAATCACCTGTCTAGATATATTCATTTCATTCTTTAGTCTATTCAATGATGTCCCATTCGGGAAATGGTTGCTCATCCCAACCGTTGGTGATATACATTCGACACACTCAAGCGAAATGAGTGGTCGGTCATGTATGGGCCGGGTTGTAAGATGTTCTTGTTGAACCCAGTGTATTCCCCTCTAGAGATATACTATCGGAAGGTGGTTGCATACCTTGTCATGTTGGAAATCCAATCTCCAATAAGCGCCCTGCGGTTTTTGATTTTATATTATATATGGAGGGTGAGATGCAAGCGTTCCGCTAGATTGTTATTTATTTGATCTATACATTATTATAATATCACTGGATTTTCATATCAAAGTGTTTTGGGCTATAGTAAGGTAAAAATCGTCCATGTTTATGTGTGGGTTGGTCTTACTATTATCCTTTCTTTCGAAAGGATTTTGAAAGTTAAACAAATGGTTGGAGTTTGCTCACACTAGTCCCATGACTGACGCAGAGTTTATTTTGTTTGTTTTCCCTAAACTCTTGGGTGCCCAAATTTGTACGGGCAGTCAAGTAGTCGGGATTTTACAGATTCACTTGGAGGAGTTTGAAGCAGGAGGCTTCACCAGTTAGCTACAGACTATCATATATTCCGCTGTGTACCATGTTTGTAGCTGGAAACAGGTGTTTATAACTGTTCCAGGAATAACTGTTATGCTCTGATAATGGTATGTATATACAGTTATCGATTTGTATTTCAAAAGTTATGTTATTTAATATATTTTATTCGTTCCGCTGTTAGATTTGTGTTCTTCATTTTTTCTTCTATTCTAATATTTCTTTCTTTCTATTTCTCATCCTCTAACTTCTTTCTAATAATGATTCGTATTTCTGTGCAATTAGGGTTGGACGTGTGGTGTTATTAATCAACTCAGATAGTACGGATTTGCGGGCTGTTACAATATATAAACTGGATGAGAGGTAACAATATCATTTAACAGGTATAAACCGACTGAACATGATAAGCAGAATAAGCAGAGTAGGTTTTTCTTCTCAAATACTTTTCTCTGCACCAATACTGGTCTATCAAATTATGACAGGATTAGGTGTCCCCTAATTACATAACAGAAACAGAATGATCCCAATAGAAACATATTGATTGTTTTGGGTGTATTCTAGTTTCACAACAGGTTTTACCCCCAAACAGAAATAACGGGTACCTTAACAGAATATAATGGATGTTACCCCAAACAGAAATATCAGGTACCCCAACAGAAACAGACAGGACTAGATGTACCCTAAGTACTATCCCCAAGCGATCGGCTTCCTAACTTGTAAATACTATGTGTTGGCCCACGGTAGGGTGTATTACTTCCTAAAGTAGCAACCTACAGAATGACAAAGACCTATTTACTGGTGCTACAGTGGCTTATTTCCCCTCTATAGACCATACTCATGCACGCGCATGACTCCGTTGGAACACTCCCGTATACACCCTCATTTAGATGAACCTCTTACAGCTAGTTTAGTATGCGTGCCCTGACCCCTGCCTAGTGCGAGGTCCCCGTTTAATACCATAATGGGTCACTGACTGATATGGGTCCAACACAGCAGATGACACAAGTTAACCCATAAACTTTTGTCCTCTAATTAACTAGGATTTTAACAGGTTAAGCCTACATATTAACAGATTCGCCTAACCCCTCACAGATTAGCATGTTAACAGTTTATTTAACCCCCACAGATTAAACAGGTTTACATAACCCCAACGGATTAAATAGATATACATAACCCCAACAAATTAAATAGATTTACTTAACCTCAACAGATTAGACATGCTTACATAACCCTAACATATTAAGCAGGCTTCACAGGTTCTTTACAGTTCCATTAACATGTTTCACTTAATCATAAATTAAGCCTACAAATTTATATGCCCCCAAATTCCAGTCATAGTTCATAGTATAACATATACCCCTAAATTTTAGTCATGTTTCATAGTATAGGTTATGCCCCCAAGTTATAATTCCCAATCATTTCCCCAATTTATCCCAACTTCGTTAGTACGCATATTTCAGCAATATTGGCCCAGGCTATAAAATAAAAAGGGAATGAGAGAGAAGAACAAAAATAGGCATATAATAACATAAATAGGCATACATTAATAGAGATGGGTATATGATATCAGAAATAGGCATATAAGAACTGCACAATAGATCCGGTGTACAGAAGAATACATGTAATAGTAAATCTGTTTAGGTATGAATCATATTCTTAACAGGCATAGGTTCAGATCCAAATTTATAAATATGGCAGGGTTACTTGTTAAATTTTTATATCTAAAAGTGAACTCACAGAGATTGGATCTAAAGAATAGAGAATAATATGTTGATGTTGCAGAAGAGATTCTTATATGTATATAGGTTGATGTTGAAGAAGATAGGCTAATTCAATCCAAGCAGAGGCAACATCTCATTATCTCCATTGTTTTAGGTGTAGAAAAACAATAGAAATGTTGTCCTACTTATAGCATACCCTCAACGAACCCAACCAGATAAAAGTCCATGTTCAGCAAAATGTATTGCGCCGGATCGGGGATGGGTCGACCCATCCCCACTTGAGTCGACCCGTGGGTCGACCACCTGGCCATGGGTCGACCCATAGGTTGACCCAACCCAGGCGTGGGTCGTCCAATGTCGGATCTCACCAACTTCTCTTGCTTGTTTTTCGAAATGATTTGAATTATATATATAAGTCCCTTATATGTATACAAACTTCTATTTTTCATATCTTCCTCATATGGTGTCCGTTTTACGCAAACTTGGATTCAACCTTAAGCAAAATTCCGAGACGTATGCAATGGTACAGTTCGTTTTACTTAATTCCCAATATTTAATCAAGTATTCTTTAGTTTATCATTATAATTTCATTTTAAAATTATGGGGTGTTACATTCTCCCCTACTTAAAGGATTTCATCCACGAAATCTCCAAGTTAAGAAGAATGTTTATCCTAACATCCATCAACCATCTACTCACTCATCAATCATAGGCATCCATTGCCCTTAAGATATTTCTAATGCTTAAATGAATATATGCAAAGGTGTGTGTATATGTCCCTATGCTAATGCAAAAATCAGGAGGTCTACTGATTTAGTCGACCTCCTTAATGCAATATATGTCAATGCCATGAATCCAAAATGTATGCAATTAGTCTTAGTATATCATGTACACTCTATATGTATGCACAATCATTCGCCCAAATGAAACATCCATATGATGATACACCCAATTTAATCCATTAAAAGAAAATTGCACACAAATCGATATGCAGTATGAGAGTGCTTTGAGCCGATCTAGTGCCTAGTGTGTGTATATGCATCCACGAGCAACCACTAGCAAACACTTGCATGCATCAAACCTAACATGTCTCAAACACATGTTAACATGGCTTCCTACCTAAAGGTTGAAGGTTCGATCAATAGGATATACTCAATTGACAGAAGCAAGTACGAATAAAAGCTTGGAAAAAGAAGTTGAGAACATACCCTTGAAAAGAAAATGGTAAAAAGCGCGAATCTTGTCCTCAGTCTCCCAAGTTGCACCCTCGCTGTCTTCTCCCCATTGCACTTTCATCAATTTTATCTCTCTGTTGTGTAGCTTCTTAATATCTGATCCAAGTATACGGGTAGGAACTCGTCCAACTTCCGCCTCCCTTTTTACCTATACTTCCTCAAACATGCTCGGCTCAACAATCTCTGCTGTATCGTGCAGACATTTCCGCAGATGAGAAACATGGGAAACATTATGAACACTTGCCAACCTCCCTGGTAGTCTTACCCTATAGGCCATTTGACCTATCCTTTCCACTATGGGAAATAGCCCTACAAACCTTAGCCCTAATTTCCCTACGGATCCGAAGCGAACCACATTCCTTGGAGGTGATACTTTGATGAAAACCATGTCTCCCACCTCAAACTCAATATCAGTCCTTCTCTTGTCTACGTTGGACTTCTGCATATCCTGAGCTATCTTCATGCATCTGCGAATAAGATCAATCTTTTCAGAAGGTTCTCTAATCATTTCATGTCCAAGTAGAAGCCTATCAGTAGACTCCCACCAACAAGTCGATAATCTGCAAGATCGTCCGTATAATGCCTCGAAGGGTGCCATACCTATACTGGCCTGATAACTATTGTTGTAGGCGAGCTCAACAATGGAAGATGCTCCTTCCAAGTCCCTCCGAAGTCTAGGATACACAGCCTTAAAAGATCCTCAAGAACTCTATTCACCCTCTCCGTCTGCCCATCGGTCTAAGGGTGATATGCGGTGCTCAAACACAATCGTGTACCCAATGCCTCTTGCAGGCTCTTCCAGAACTCACTAGTGAAGATGGGGTCCCGATCACTCACTATGCTAGAAGGTAATCCATGTAGACGGACTATATCACGAAGATAAACTGATTCCAACCATGTTGTCGTTCTCTTACTCTTAACAGGAATGAAATGAGCACTCTTAGTAAGCCCGTCTACTATATCCCAAAAATTGGTGTTGCCTTTCCTTGATCTTGGCAAACCATCGATGAAATCCATATAGATGCTCTTCCACTTCCACTGTGGGACCTCCAAAGGATGAAGTACCGCTGGGCTTCCTTTGTTCCGCTTTAACTTGCTGGCAAACTAAACATCGAGAGACAAACTCCACTATATCTTTCTTCATTCTAGCTCAAAAGAAAACACTCTTCATATATTTATACATCTTATCGCCGCCCAGATGGCCTAGAATAATGGGATTCCTTAAGGACTGTCTTCAACAGACTTCCAACTCGTGGAACACAAAGCCTCTCATCCTGTCGCAACCACCATCTATCATATGTGGAATATCTACTAAGGTGACTTGAAGTCTCCCCTCTACGGAGCCTATCCAAAATGTCTTCTATCTGTGGGTCCTCTTGCTTCGTAGATCCTATCTGATTCATAAGAGTAGGTCTCACCTCTAGGGAAGCCAACAAACCAGGTGTAAGATCCGTAGATGGCCTAAAATTGAAGGTCGATATGTACTCTAAGCTCCATCTCTCTATGAATAGAGGACTCAAAGTCATCCTCTGCCTACTCAACGCGTCTGCCACCACATTACTCTTGCTAAAGGTATAAGCAATCTCAAATCATAGGATGCTAGGAACTCCATCCATCTTTGCTATCTTAAATTGACACCCTTCTGCGAGAACATATACTTGAGAGATTTATGATCCATGTACAACTCGAACCTCTCTCCAACTAGATAATGTCGCCAAGTTTTAAGCACAAACACTATAGCAGCAAACTCCAAATCATGGGTAGGGTCCTCTCATGAACCCTCAACTATCTACCACTGTAGCATACTACCCTTCCCTCTTGCATCAAGACAACACCAAGCCCTGTACCACATGCATCAGTGTACACTGTGAACACTTTGTTCCCATCAGGAAAAGTCAAAAATGGGACTGTTGTCAGGGCCCTCTTCAACCGCTGAAAAGCATCCTTACAGTCAATGCTTCAAGAAAAGGTCAGATTCTTTTTCGTCAGTCTGGTGAGTAGGGCTGATATCTTTGCGAAGTCCTTGATAAACTTCCTATAATAGCCTGCTAAACCAGAAAAATCCTTACCTTCGTTGCATCCTTTGGAACCTTCCAATCTTGAACTACAACTACTTTCGTGGGATCCACCGCTACCCCTTTCTTAAGACAACATGCCCTAGAAATCTTACTTCCTCTCTCCAAAAGTGACATTTGGAGAATTTCTCCTTAAGCTGGTGCGCTCGGAGAGTCCTCAAAACCTCCCCTAAGTGTAGGGCATGCTCTTACTCGCTCTTTGAGAAGATCAGAATGTCATCCACGAAGACCATAACGAACTTATTCAGAAACTCCTGTAACACCGTACTCATCAGATAAACAAAATATGCTAGTGCATACGTCAGCCTAATAGGCATGACTAGTCACTCAAAGAAACCATCTGGAGTTCTGAAAGTGGTATTTTCTATACTGTCCTCAGCCACCCTCAACTGATGAAACACCATGGCCAAGTCTAACTGAGAGGAAACAGATTCGCCAACAAGCTGGTCAAACAAATCATCAATCCTCAGAAGTGGGTGCCTATTCATCTTAGTGAGCTTATTCAACTCCTTGTAATCCACATATAAGCGAAGCGAGCCATCCGCCTTAGTTGCAAAGACGACTGAAGCACCCTATTCTGATATGCTTTTCCTAATAAACCTTTTCTCTAGTAGTCCCCCTACGTTCTTGCTAAGCTCCCTCCTTTCCCTAGGAGCGATATGGTGCACAAGCAACGCGACTGGCTTTGCATTATCCACTAAGTATATCCAGAAATCAATTTCGCGCCTTGGAGGTAAGCCCCTAACTTCATGAAAAACATCCTGATACTCATAAACTACAGGTACATATCGCAAATCGTCGACAGAAGCATCAAACGATTCTAGGAAACTAAGCATGACGGACCCCTTTAGGTCACAGGAAATCTCGAGAGTCCTTCCTCGGCAGATCAAAAGTCTAACGACCCTCCTCTCACAGTGTAGAATTGCACCACACATGGCTAGCCAATCCATCCCTAGAATCAGACCATAGCCCATAAAATAAAGCACATATGCGTCGCACTCAAACTCGACGCCCAACACAGATATCCTCAAACCCCGACATATCATAGACAGATGAGCCATGCCCTCAATGGGGTTTGAGATAATAAAGGGATCAGAAACAATACTAGTACTAAGGTGCAGAGATTCAACCACAAAATCAGATATAAAAGGTGAGAAGCGCTAGAATCAAAAAGAGTCATAACAGAATGATCAAAAAGAGATATCAAACCTTCAACAGAAACTTTCCTACGTCTATCCGGTACACTGGCCTCGAGAGCATGCACCTTCCCTCTAGAAGATCCTACCCTTTGGCTCTATCCTTGCCTCTTTGGGCACTCCCTAATATAATGTCTGACCTCACCGCACCTGAAGCAAGCATTTTTCCTTTTTCTACAGTCTTTTACTAAATGACCCAAGCTCCCACAACCATGACATTTCTTTTTTCCTTGAGCCTTGGCATTCTTTCCTCCCTTCTTTTGCGGTTCATTCTTGGGCCACACTTTCTTGTTTTGTGTCTCATCAGTCTTAGCCTCCTTTTTCTCATCCTTACCATCTTCGTGCATCAATGCCACATCAACCAGTCTATCAAAAGTAACCCCCATCAGAATGTCGGATAATGCGAATGCTTGAAGAGGTTAATTCAATCCTCTTGTAAATCATAGAGCTTTCTTGTGCGGGGTATTCACCAGCTCCAAACCAAACCTTGCCAACTGACAGAACTTATTAACATACTTTGACAGACATGCTTCCTTGCTTAAGTGCCAGAAACCTCTCCATTTGCATACTCTCTTCTGCCTAAGAAAGAAACTTCGTCTCGAATCTTTATCAGAAATCATTTTAACTGGATGCCCTGCTTGCATCACTTCCCACCAGAATGAAGTCGCATCCTTAAGCTGCCATGCAGCCAACTGCATCTTCCTGCGGTCATCAACCTCAAAAAGCACAAACAAATTCTACGTCTCTATTAGCTGTGCTTCCATAAAGTTCTCAGTTCTCCGGAATGGCTCTCTTCCCATAGCATAGAAGTCTTTGCATGTCTTAGACAAATTATCCACTTGCGGTGGAGGAGGAACAACGACTGCAACTCGGGGAGGGGCGTCTCCTTGGCCTCCTGTAGGCATCATTGCATTAATATATCTACGGAACCAACCCGGTATCTGAACACACTTGGGAAGATTCAGTTCCCCAGACATACTGAAAAGAAACGCAAAAGGGATTCAAACAGAGAATCGAAAGTTATTTTATATGGCTTTGGGAAATATGTTTTTTAAAAATAGATTTTTCTTTGAAAATACTTCCATTTGAAACCTTTTGAAAACAATTTCCAAAACCTTTTATCTGATCTTGTAACCTTCAGCTCTGATACCAAATGTGACACCCCACATCTTTTAATGTCACTCTTTATCAGAATGCATTAATCCCGTGAAGCGTTATAGGTAAACAGAAATAGAATATCACAAAACGAATATAAAATGGCAGCGGAAATTTAAAACTTTATTTTATAGAAATACATCGTAGTCTCAAAACCAGTTACAACATTAGACATAAAATACTGAAACTGGGTACATCAAAACAAAACTTCTATCTTGCGCTAAAAACCATCAAAGTACAGAAATGTAAAATCATAATCCCCAGTAATAGCCACAATAAAGTAGACAACTAATCAAAGTGATACATCAAAGCTGATCTAGATCCAAGCAAAAACAAAAGAGAGAATCCTAATTAGGCCTGAGCTTTCCCACCCTGAGAACCTGGGGGGAAAGGAAGAGAGAGAAAAGGAAACAAAACGGGTCAGACATAAAGTCTGTCGAGTCCAGTGACTTTTAGCATATAAAGAAGTATAAGTATCATGATAGACATATAAATTGGATGAGAGACAACAATATCATTTAACAGGTATAAACAGACTGAACAGTATAAGCAGAATAAACAGAGTATGTTTTGCTTCTCAAATACTTTTCTCTGCACCAATACTAGTATATCAGATTATGACAGGATTAGGTACCCCTTAATTACTTAACAAAAACAAAATGATCCCAACCTAAACATATTGACAGTTTTAGGTGAACTATAGTTTCATAACGGGTTTTACCCTCAAATAGAAATAACGGGTACCTTAACAGAATATAACGGGTGTTACTCCAAACATAAATAATAGGCATCCCAACATAAATAGATAGGTATGGATGGACTTAATTACAATCCCCAAGCGATCGGCTCCCTAACTTGTAAATACCCTGTGTCGGCCCACAGTAGGGTGTATTACTTCCTAAAGTGGCAACCTATAGAAAGACACAGACCTATTTACTGGTGCTACAACGGCTTATTTCCCCCTACAACCGGACTCATGCACGCACATGACTCTGTTGGAACGCGCCCATATACAAACCCATTCAGATGAACCTCATACAACCAGTTCAGTATGCGTGCCCTGACCCCTACCTAGTGCGGGGTCCCCGTTTAATACTAGAATGGGTTACTGACTGGTATGGGTCCCACACAGCAGATGACATAAGTTAACACCTAAACTTGTGTCCCATAATTAACCAGGATTTTTTTACCGGTTAAGCCTACAGATTAACAAGTTCGCCTAACCCCTCACAGATTAACAGGTTAAGTTTCACAGATTAACAGGTTTATTTAACCCCAACAGATTAAACAGGTTTACATAACCTCAACATATTAAATAGATTTACTTAAACCCAACCGATTAAACATGTTTACACAACCCTAACAGATTGAACATGCTTCACAGGTTCTTTACAATTCCATTAACATGTTTCGCTTAATCCTAAATTAAGCCTACAGATTTATATTCCGCCAAATTCTAGTCATAGTTCATAGTATAACATATATCTCCAATTTTTAGTCATTTTTCACAGCATAGGTTATGCCCCCAAGTTATCATTCCCAATCATTTCCTAAATTTATTTCGACTTCGTTCGTACGCATATTTCAGCGATATTGGCCTAGGCTCAACGGTAGCCTAGGCTAAAAAAATAAAAAGGGAATGAGAGAGAAGAACAAAAATCAGCATATAATAACAGAAATAAGCATACAATAAAAAGGTGGGTATATGAGAGCAGAAATAGGCATATCAGAAATAGACATATAAGAACTGAACATCAGATCAGGTGTACCGAAGAATACATGTAATAATAGAACTATTTAGGTATGAATCAGATTCTTAACATGCATAGGTTCAGATTCATATTTATAAACATGTCAGGGTTACTTGTTAAATTTTTATATCTAAAAGTAACATAAACTCACAGAGATTGGGCCTAAAGAACAGAGAATAATATGCTGATGTTGCAGAAGAGATTCTTATATGTATATAGGCTGATGTTGAAGAAGATAGGCTAACTCAATCCAAGCAGAGGCAACATCTCATTATCTCCATTGTTTTAGGTGTAGAAAAACAATAGAAATGATATCCTATTTATAGCCTACCCTCAACGAACCAAGCCAACAAAAAAGTCCACATTCAACAAAATGTACTATGCCAGATCGGGGATGGGTCGACCCATCCCCTCTTAGGTCGACCTGTGGGTTGACCCACCTGGTGATGGGTCGACCCAACCAAGGCGTGGGTCTTCCCACGCCGGTCTAGATCTCACCAACTTCTCCTGCTTGTTTTTCGAATTGATATGAATTATATATACATATAAGTCTCCTGTATGTATACAAGCTTCATATCTTCCTCATACGATGTCCGTTTTACGCAAACTTGGAGTCTATCTTAAGCAGAATTCCGAGACAAACTCATTGGTACAGTCCGGTTTACTTAATTCCTAATATTTAATTAAGTATTCTTTTACTTATCATTATAATGTCCTTTTAAAATTATGGGGTGGTACACTATTAGTAATTACTGGATGCATGTATAAAAGTAATAGTCCGTAAGTATGGCACAATGAAAAGGGGTGTCATGGTTTGGTAACTAAGCCTGGTTCTAGCTTTACCTTGCATACATTCTCATAAAAAGTAATACCCAAGGATTATAGGTGTCATGAATTGAAGCGTACATGCATAGTTTACTCTCCCTCAAGAGTTTAGCGGTCCACTAGGTTATCCTAGAGTAAATTCAAAAAGATTGTAAGTTATATATGTGCACATTATATACTATATTGGTACACATTTGATATGAACAAAAACGACATTATTTATTAAATGGGTTGGATTATGTATTAGCCTACTTAATCCATTATGGCAGATGACCAAAGGAGGAGAAAAGAGAGGAAGTGTTTTAAATTTTAGATTTGTATCTAGTACCAGTCAATGAGTAGTAAATGATGATGATGATTCATCTCTGCCTTTTTTTCTCTATCTAAATATGAATACCTATCGATTTATTGAGATTTTTTGTTATCTTCTCCCTTGGATGGCCACGAGCAACTCAATCCTCTTCAGAAAAATTTCCCTAACCAAAACACATTAAATACAACAGAGCTAGTTTTACTCCTAACTATTGCAACATCTAAGTTTTATTTTGGCTAAATCGATAGATATCATAGACCAACGTGTGTTCAAAGGATACGTCCCCAAGATATTAAATCTTATTTATATTTTATGTCATTTCTTTATGTAATATATATATATATATATATATATAATCTTATGATTTCGTATGTGTTGTATCTTTCTCCTTTTTATATGTCATTAAATTATATTGATTTGACTATATTAGTCAAATTACTGTTTAAGTCTTTGCATAAAGTAAAATAAAAATAGTTAGGAATTTATATTTACGAACAATTTTGAATTTTAAATTTTGATTTCTAATAATGTAATTTGTGATATTCACTATTTACAACATACCACATATGTGTGCGCACACTCACATGCATATGCGCGGGCACACACGTGCACATATAGATAATATAAAAAAGTTATATATGAAATAAAATTGCTTTTGATATCTTTTTAAAATTCTAAACAGATAATATTTTATTTATTATTAATATATTTATACTAAATAATTTTAACTGTGTTCATACGTATATATATACACACATAAACATTTTAATTTATTGAAATATAATAAAAAGTTAGAATTCTATTAAAAAGAAATACGATTGAAATGAAATAAAGTTCTAAATTAATTATTAAAATTATACACTTTGATTATTTTAGGTTTTTAATTTGTTGGTGTATTTATTTAATTTTTAGATTTCCGGCTATGGTAAAAAAGTATTCAAAGTATAAAATATTTTACCAAGTCAGGGTTAGATATATTAAATGTTAAATTTGAGTTAAATTTGACTAAGATGACCAAAATCTAACTGAATATTTAAAGTTTGTCTTATTTAATATATAAATAATTTTTGAAATGCGCACGCATACACATACATATATAATTTAAAACAATACTTTAAAACAAACATCGAGCATAGAATAATGAATGTGTAAGTTTTACATGCAAATTCCAACACTGTGTACATACACATTAACTATGTATAGTTTTTTGTTGCACCTACACGCTATATGCATATGAGCATATACCGATATCCATTAACTATCTACAAATCCATTTTAGGTAACTCATTAATTAATTACGAAAAAGATAAGTAACTGAATTTTATTAAATTTTACCAGATTTGATGTATTACAACCTACAAGATGTCATAGGCCCACCATGATCCAAATACGAAAAAAATAAATAGATTCTCATCCAATTTAATCGTTGTAGACTAGTTTGGTCTTAACCATAGTATTTAGGGCACAAATGATCTATGCAATCTAACTATTTACCCATTAGGACCACGTAATAAAACATACTTATCTAAACTGTGTATATGCTTGAGGCTGAATAAATAAACATTCTCTCCTCTATGGATATTGGTCTGATCTAACTGGTGGAGTAAGTTATAAGATTATCCTAAATGTAAGGCCTAGAGTTATTTAGGCCTCCACCTAATTTTCTTATAAAGATTTAAAATATATAACATATTTTAAATTTTAAATGTTAAATCTGAAATATAATTATTTTTTATACAAAGGTTATACAATAGAGTATATTTTTTTGGAATTTTTCTAGAAAATAAAATAATTAATTTTTTATTTCTTGTGATAACCGCCTTATACCTCCTACACCAAATGACAAGATTTGTTGAAAGTCGTGCTAGGACGATATGAGGTAATCATCAAGAAAAGAAAACCTAAACGTAACCTATCATATATCTCACAGTGCATAGATAATATATAATATAAAATTATACAACAGAATAGTAATAAAGCATGATAAAGCAGAAATCACATCTCAGCATAAACCATAAAGTATGATCATAGAACCTAGTATAAGATGTCATAAGTCTCAATGTACATCAAGCCTCACCACAATCCTACCTAGGGTATAAAGCATAAATTAAGACTCTCTTCATATCTCTATTCTTATTACCACTAGGATGAATAGTCAATTCGGAATGATGACATTCTTTTAAAACTTCAACTCTCAATACATCAATATAAAGAATAACTAATTTTCCATCCTTACAAAACCAACCATCTCGATCGACCTCGCATTGCTTAAGCTCCTTAGATTCAACTCCCATCTCTAGCCCCTTCATAATCTCAATAAGCTTGGTATCTTATTTCTGGTTACGCCAATCCTTTCAAAAAAAGCAGGCTTAATAGATAAAATCACCCACATCTCGGGCTCTAACTCACAACGGGTCCTGAAATCAAATCCAGCTATGTACTCCAGTTGTTTTCATTTCTTGAACATAGCTCTCAAACTATCATATCTTCTACTCAACGTATCTGCCACCCATTACCTTTCCCTTGAGCATAGGAGATATCGAAATTATATGATGCTAAAAACTCTAACAATCGTTATTACCGAAGATTCAAGTCCTTTTAGGAGAAAAGATACTTTAATGATGTGTGCTCCATAAATAGCTCAAATCTCACTCTTAGTAGACAATGCCTCCACATCTTTAAAGCAAAAAGTATAGCCACTAACTCAAGATCATGAGCAGGGTTATTTGTTTTTTGTGGCTTCAGCGGTCAACTACCATATTCGAAAACTCTTCCTTTCTACATTAACACTTCTCCTAAATCGGTGCCACATGCATCTATATAGACAATGATATCCTTATTTCCACTTGGAATAACCAGCATAGGGGCACTAGTTAATCTCTTTTTCAAGACCACAAATACATGCTCATGCTTAGCATATTACTCGAAGGTCTAATTCTTCTTTGTTTAGCTAGTCAAGGGCATTGCTATCTTCAATAAATCCTTAATAAAATGTAAATAGTATCCAAAAAAACAAAGTAAACTTCTAACCTATATAGCACTCTTAAGCCAATTTCAATCTCAATCTGCAACTATCTTAGCATGGTCCACTACTATTCCTTATCCTAACACGACATGACCTAAGAATCTCACTTTTTCCTTTCAAAAATGACACTTAGAAAACTTAGCTTTCAACTAATGCTTTTTCAGATTTTCCAACGCAATCCTTAAATGTGTCTTATGTTCCTCCTTGGTCTTGAAGTAAATCAATATATCATCCATGAACACAAGTAGGAACTTATTCAATTGATTCCTGGAAATTCGATTCATAAGATCCACAAAATATGCTAGTGTGTTGGTCAATCCAAATGGCATAACCAACCACTCAAAGAATCCATATGATGTTCTAAAATTAGTCTACCACACACTATCCTTTACCATTTTCAATTGGTTAAATCCCATAGCCAAATCCATTTGGGAAAACATCTTGGCCTCGAAGATGATCAAAATTTCATCAATCCTTGGTAATGGATACTTGTTTTTCTTATCACCTTATTTACTCATAATAATGCACACATAATCTAAAAGACCGTAAACCTTGGTTGCAAACACAACCAATGCATCCTATTTGGATTTGCTCCTCTGAATGAATCCTTTTCTCAAAAGATCATCCACTCATACCTCTAACTCTCATTGTTCTCTAGATGCCATCCACCTGGGAGGCATAACTATAAGTCTAGCTCCATCCACTAGATCAATCCAAAACTCAATTTCCTTTTGCATCGACAATCCTTTGACCTCATCAAAGGCACCAAAAAACTGTAGTGATAGACATAGATGACAATACATCCTATGGAATCTCAAGCGGATATAAAAAGCTAACAAATACCACATCCTTTGATAGGCAGCGTATCATAATTGTTCATTCTTCCACATTTATGATTGTAACTCAAGCTTCTTGCAATGCACTATAGCATCATATCTTTTAATCTAGTTTATACCTAGTATATTCCCAAAACTAGTGATGTTCAAAACAAAATAATCACAAACAAAAGAGCAACCATGAATCGATAAAACTAGATCATGACAAATCATACGAAGACTGAAAGATACCCTATAAGATTAGTCACAACCAATGGTATGTCCATTATCACAGGTTCCGATCCTAAGTTGTACGTTTGTTCATCACTGATAAAACAAAGCAACACCCCTGTATAAAAAACCTTCAGTAAAAATACCTTTGATGGAAAGCATAGCTTGGACAATAACACTTTTTCCTCTCTTGCAGTAGCAAGAGCTCTAAAAGTAATCGACATAACATCCAATGCATAAAACTTAACAATATGCTTATCCTTGGATCCTCGGAGCAGTTCTTCTTCAATTACCCAGTCTTATCATAATTAAAGCACTTCTTCTCAGCGTTGGCTATCTTACAATACATCAAATTATGGCCTTTCACATTACAGTTGCAGCATACCAATTCTGCTTATTCGTTTTCTTGTTTGGTCCGCCCTTTACTTGTTGTCGTTGCTTCCTTTTATTATTCCACTTTTTCTTATTTTCACCACCCTATTGTGGCTTCGATTCTCCTTTCTTTATGGAATCAACAACATCCTAAACCTTCTTTGGAAACATTCTGTCATGCCTAAGAGCCTTTTGAACAAGCTTCTCAAACGGAACCTCAATGTGGTCAATAAGATCCTCTCTAAGGTACTCATCAAGACATGTAATAAATTTATCATTCTTCCTTAAGGGAGGAGTATCAACAAAGATATACCATACTTAGGTAAAGCTTCAAACTCCACAACATATTTAAGAACGCTGAATTATCACCTTTATTTAACTTAGAAAATCTCTTAAAAAGAATAGACTTTTGAATCGTAGAAATGAACTTGTCCTAGACTGCTCCCATGAAATTTGTAGTCTCGATGGTGACATTGTTCCACTGGTCCATCGCTTAACCCTGAAGCTGCCTTGAAGCATGCTTCTTTGCAATTGCATTAACTATTCCAAGATCTCAAAAGATTTGAGTACAAGTATCCAACCAATTCTGAACCTCAACAGGTAGCGATTTCATTTTAACAAATGACTTGCCACCAAAATAAGGGTCGTCATTGCAAAACTTAGCAAAATCATCTTTATGTGCTTGCAAACCCACTATACCACTTCTAGAGTAGGCACTCTCCTCATAATCGATGCCAACATGACATCGAACAAAGTTGGGTAGTTGTGTGTACCGACTTTTGATCCACCATCCTCACCTACCACTCCAAAAGTGGAAATGTTCCTATTAGCTTTTCTTGTTCGTCGACTAATTCTTTATCTAAAATAAGAATGATTTCTCTATTCCAAAGAAATGTTGCAATAGTAATCAAGTGCATGGTAATATTCTACGCTGTATATAATATAGTTACCATAAAAAACAATTATAAATACATCTCTCTTATGCATATACTCTCTAAAACTTTGGGTAAATCTATTAATGAAAGCTCAAAAATCAAATGTGACGACCACTCCATACATTCTACACTAAACAACAAGTAAGATGCAACGAAAATCGTACTAAGCCAATATGGGAAGATCACCAAGAAAAATAAACCTAACTAGAACTTCTCGTATATCTCATAGCGCATGTATAATATATAGTCTAGAAAATATACAAGAGAATAGTAATAAAGCTTGATAAAGTAGAAATCTCATTTCAACATAAACTATATGATCACAAAATTTAGTACAAAATACCATAAATCCCTATGTACAACAAGCCTCACTACAATTACGCTTAGGATAAGTGAATTAAAACAGTGGAAACAAATAGCTATATAGAAGAATAAAATGCCAACCACCAGCTCGTCGTCGATCTGTAACATCGTCACTAAGTGCTATCTAGTTGCTCTTCCGCATCGTCGATGAACACCCAAGATAATAAGAGGAGAAATAAAATCCTTGGATCAGACAATAGTCTAGTGTAGGCGATAAATGACTATCTGTAGTTATACTGCAAAATATGATAAGTTCAACTCTCATACCTGACATGTCTGTGAAAAGAAAGAATCGGCACATAATAACTAAGTAAAATAAGCTACTCGAATAACAACGAAAATAGATATTGCAAAAATTAGGAAAAAAGAATCTAAGCAGTCTCTTTTAGCGCTATATTCCCCCTCCCCACTTCACTTCAATATCCTAAGGTGATAGCCTATTGAGAGAAAGAAACGACAGAACATCCACAGAAATCGCAACATCCATCAAACAATATCATAGATATCACCTCCTAAAGCCTTGAATACATTGATAACCCTTATGATCAACCTCGCTTATGCTAGGAGCTAATGGAGAACCTTGGTTCTAGTCAGACTACCATACTTCACAAATACGTTTTCCTCCCAAGACAACTAGATCCCTCCATTTTGGATATCTAGGGTACATGACTACTACTGCTAATACTAATGAGCACCCCCATAGTACCCTTGCTTCAAGCCCAAATAACCCTAGAACACTCTGAGCTATCAATGAGTCCTTGGCACTCCCAAGCACATGATCCATCTACAACTCCATATTTAGGTTTGAGTCCCACCCAAACTAGTCTATTATCCTGCAACCTCATTCCATCCCGAGCTGCCTATCATGTACTTTTTCGACTACTCCTGTTCGATTTCACAATCGAAGATCTACAACTTCAATAACCATACATTCCACCTCATAGAAGCAATCAACAAACCATAAGTTCCCAGCAAGCTCCTGATGAAGTCCCTTACCCTCATGATGGATCACACCCTCCTTTGATGCTCTTTAATGGATTAGTATCGATCCATACCCTATAGATGGATAGGTACTACAATGTATCACTTTACACTCCTTTCTGGTGCCTCCTGATCAAGTTACTTCCAACTAAATCTAGGTTCAACCATCCAGTTATCTTTTACCCAATCCATCCCAATTCAACTACTTGGCCTATCAAATATTTGCCGACCTTCACAGTAGCTTTACTAGGGTCCCACTATGCCACTAGAGAAGTCGCTCCACCTCTTGACCCATTTGTAATAACCCGGAAATCTGGGCCAATTAAAAAAATTTATTTTGGCAATTTTAGCGAATTTTGAATATTTAAAATGAATTATTTTAAATAATACCGACGAGAAATTTATTTTGAATAGAATTCGAACGTATATATTATATCGATCGTCGTTAGAATATAAATATTTATTTTAAATTATAAAAGGAATTGAAAATGGCGCGGTAGTTCGATAATTCAATTTCAAAATTCAAATTAATGTACCGGATTCAAAATAAACCGGATTTTAGTGAAACCAAAAATATTAAAATCTAATTGAGAATATCTTTCCAACGAATCAGGAAAATTGAAATTTCATAGCGGGAATCAAAAGATATGTCCAGTTGAAATTTCAGAATAGTCGCTATGGAATTCAGGCCCTTAAAAATGGCCATTTTGCAAACACCTCGGATTTCGACGAAACCACTTTTGTTGGATCCACGATGTCAAATTATTGCTAGGCTTCAAATTTCATAATTTTTCGAATCAGTATGTGAGCGTGGCAAAGTAAAACGCGTTTGACCAGTTTTAGTTGATTTTAATCGACTGGAAATTGGCCATTTTTCAAACGGTCTCGGAATTCAATGAAACTAGTGTTGTTAGGACCGTATCGTCAATACGAAGCTAGAAAATATTTTTCTGGAATTTTTTGAGTTAGTTTGTGGCCCCGGTAAATTGAAATGTGCGTTCAAATTCAATATATAGAGTTATATTTTGATTTTGATGAAAACTGATCGAAACGATTGAATCAGCTTACGATACATATCCCATTGTGTTCGGAATGGGGGTAATTAGCTATGGACGACAGGCGGTGGGTCTCGTTTCGTGTTAGAATGAAAAAGTCAACCATTTAGAAAATAAAATAATATAAAAATAAAATATATATATTCTCTCAACCTTCCCTCTCTCTCACTTCAGAGCAAATTAGAAAGAAAAAAAATCGCCAGAATCCGTCGTCCCCCCGAACGTTCTGACCTCGCGCTCCGCCCGTCCAGCCACCATCCCCCCTCCCCCCGATCTACGCGCCCCCCCTCTCTTCTTCACCTCCTTCCTCTTCTCGATCCTCCCTCCTTCAGACGAGAACAGCCGCGCCCGGACCCTGTGCCACCACCGCACCTGCCGGAGCTTCCCCGCCACCTGCAACCTCCTCCTCCTCTGACCTTCTGCGAACCAAAACCCCCAGAACCCCCTCCAGTCCACGTCCAAGCCCGCCGACCGCCCCAAATCCTTCCCAAATCAGACCGTTGCCGCCACCCTGGAGCTGCCACCAGACAATCTCCGCTACAGCACCCTCAGAGTCCGCTAGTCGACGCCGAGTCTCCCCCAAAGACTTCCTGTGAGTTTTATTTTACTTTTATTTTCAGTTTTATATATAGACGCGGTTAAAAATCTGATTTTTTTCCATATAACCGTGTTTAACAATATAATTTTTATATAAATGAAAATATAATTTTTTACTATAGGAAGTTGAGATTTTTATAATATAGAAAGGATAAAAATATAATTTTTATATGAGTAGAAATATAAAAATATGATTTTTACATTATAGAAGTGTTAAAGATTTGATCTTTATTTTGTAGAAGGAGCAAAGATGTGATTTTTATATAAGTGGCGATATAAAAATGTAATCTTTATTATATGAATAGCAAAGTAAAAATTCGATTTTTATATATTGAATAGCAAATTAAAAATTTGATTTTTATATATTGAGTAGCGTTGTAAAAATATATTCTTTATTGGAAGAAGAGCGATATAAAAATTTTTATATAGAGAATAGCGTGATAAAAATATGATCTTTATTATATATATGTTGAAATAAAAATGCGATTTTTATAGCGATGACATAAAAATTCGATCTTTATATATATTTTTATCTATATAGTACCGTTGTAAAAATATAATTTTTATCTATATAACAACAATATAAAAATGTGATTTTTTATATATGTAGTGGCTACGGGCAACGAAAGTGGCAAGAGGCGAGAACAGTGATGATTTCTACATAAGAAGAGTCGCGGCGTTGGGTTTAGCTTTCGGTGAGAACTCCTCACCTTTTATTTAATTTTCTAGTTGAAATATATACTAGGATGCAGACGGTGTTTAGTAGCACCCGACACCCGTCGTCCACAGACCATGGACGGCTTGTATGCTTGTTTGGTTGATTTTGATGTGTAGTTGATTGTGTGATGTGAAGTGGAATGAAATACAATATGTATATAGTTGAAATAAAATATTTTATAGTGGAAAATATTTTATAGTTAAAAATAGAATTTTTAACGTATATATGAAATGAAATAAAAATAAACAAATCGAACGGTTTGTTTATATACACACATTTGACTGATATTGATTGAGACGATAAATTTTACACATCGCCCAACTGCACAAATAAAATCTGTGTTTGATTGTTTGAAAACCCCACACGGGTATTGGGGTGATATATGACATACACTAATCCTCATAGTTAGTTGTATGTCGATCGATTGATTGACAGACTGTTATAAGCGTTAAATATTTATATTTGATGCTTATACAGTGTAGAACGCACTTTGGATGATGGTTGATGATTTAGCGTTGCTGTTATATACGTGTGGTAGAAAATCCATATAATTAACATTATATGGTAATTGATTGGGACTCATTCCAGTTTTGAAATAGAATATTTGAAAAAGAAATATTTGAAATAGAACATTTGAAAATAGAAATATATGAAGCCGTGTTGATTAGATTGACGCTATTTTGACGTGAACGATATTTATATCGATTTTATTCATTTTACAATGAATATCGAAAGTGATTTCAAAATCTGATATTTTGAAAGGAATTGAAATTCGAATTAAATTGAATTGAAATGAAATTCGAATTAAACTGAATAGAATTGAAATTCGAATTAGATGAAATAGAATTGAAATCGTTTTGAACTGAATTTAAAACGTATTGAAATTGAACTGAAATTGATTTGAAACCGATTTGAATTGAAATAGAATTGAAATGAATTTAAAACGAATTCACAAGGAAAAATTCAATTTTGATTTGAATTTGAAAAGAAGTTGAAATCGTTTTGAAAACAAATTTAAAACGATTTATAAAATACGTTTTAAAAGGAAATAGACGAAGTATATATATTATATATATATATATAATATAATGGCCTGAATAGAACGCGCCGTGCCGCGGTAGTTCGTGAATTTCGACCATTGACTTCGAATGGATATTACGGGAGATCCGACCGTCGGATCCTCCTAAAACCGGAACCGTTGGGTTCGTATCGAAAAGAGCTTTCTAACGAATATTAGAAATTAGAAATCTAACGGTTGGATTTGGAATTATGTCCAAATCAAATTTGGAAAAGGTCGCTGTAAGTGCAGTTCGATGGCCGTTGATGGAAATCGACTGTACGGGCCTTGATAAAACTATTAAAAATATCAATAATTTATGTAAAATCATAAGAAATGATTTGTGAAGAATTGGGATGAAAAACTCCATATTTGAAAAGATAAAAATAGATTTTTATCGAAATGAACTAGTTTTGAACTAGAATAATAATTTATTTATTTTTTTAAAATAAATAAATTGGATTTGAAATGGTTTTGAAAATAACCAGAATTTCCAATATTTGAATTGGAATGGATTTGAATCGAAATTGTCTTCGGAATATTTCGAAGTTGGATTTCGTGATTATACAGATGTTGTTATGGAAATTTGAAAGATATAGATATATATATATTGTTATTTCCAATACGATATTTGTTGGTCATAGAATTTGATATTGAATATAAGCCGATATATTTTCTATTCAGAGCCTTGTATTTAATATCAAATGTGATTTGGGTTTGTTGTGAATGGTGTCTTCATTAACACTGTTCTTAAGCCCAACTGAGGAAAAGATTAAATCTTTTTATTTGGATTTAATGAAGTGTACCAATTAAATAATATTTAATTGGAATTGAATTGGTATTGATTTTTGGGTTTATCGTGAACAGTGTTTTAAATAACACTTGTTCTTTAACCCGATAATTAATGGAATGTGATTTTGGGTTGTCGTGAACGGTATCTTCAATAATACTGTTCTTAGACCCAAAGGAGTTAAGAAAATCAGAAATTAACTGGAGATTAGTTTAGTGGAATGGTTTCTGAGGTATTGATCTGATGTTGGTTTCGGCCTTCGGGGTTAATACTTAGGGAATTGCTCACTTGCTAATTTACAGTTAGGGACTGATTGAAACATGATGTGATTTTGGGTTTATCGTGAACCGTGTTTTAAACGACTTTGATTCTTTAACCCAGTTACAGATTAAAACTAAGTGGAGTTTAAATGAATCTTTAATTAGATTGAAATGATCGAGAATGGAGTATCGCCAGTTTTACTCCAGATGGTAGTAAAATCTTTAATTAGATTTGAACGTGAAATGGTAATTGAATTTACCGATAACATCGTGGTGTTAAATGTGAAGTACGACCAGTTTTACTTCATGGGATGAATAGGTTGGGATTGGGAAATTAAAACAAATGATTACTTCGGTAAGGTTCGTTAATCCCGACTAGTTTGAATTGATATTCAAAAGTAGATTAAAGAATAAATTTAAAGGATTTATCTTTGATAAAATTAATGGGAACCTTTCCCTAAGAATGTGAAATTTAGAAACTAACTGTCGGTTAGCTAAGCAGAATGGTTTTCTGGATATTGATCTGATGTTGGTTTCGACCTTCGGGGTTAATATTTGGGGAATTATTCTCTTGTTAATTTACGGTTAGTGACTGATGAATTGGAATGAGGCGTATGTTGTGTTTGCGTAACAGTTGTTTACAATATACGCGAGTTATTCGGAAAGACCGGGTTTATCCCATTCTGAATAACTGATACGACATAGGGTCGAAGATGAAGACGATGGTTGAAGACCGGAGGTCTTCACGTCGTTTGGATAATTACTGATGATCTTGATTGGCCCGTACACCCAAGAGGAGGGAATCAGTTAGTGGTCGTCCAGACGTACTTGGAGATCGATGGATATGCGGGGTACTAGGTGTCTCCGGTTTCGTTCAGACCCAGAACAGACTTGTAAATGGACTGTGTGTCTGACATCGGATTTCATTCTGTGTGACTGATATCGGTTGCATAGAATGGTTTGCCTATGTGGCATGCTAAGATGCAAATGATCAAGGCTTTTGTTGAAAAGCAAAGTCATGTGGTTGATGATCAAAGCACGGCCTGTGTGGCATAGCTTTGTGTAACGTGAATTCGCGAGCCTCACACCCCGGTTGTGAACCAGAAACGGGAGAGGACATCAGGGAGGGCATGCGTTTCTTTCTAGCTAGAAGTGGTGTCAGTGGTTTTACACGCCCTGACGAGTTTGACTTATGTGGTTGTTGCTGTTGCGAGGCGCCTCGGTTTGATCGGACGATCCGGGTCCGATGGAGTCATTTGTTGGCTCATTTACGCCCCATAGGGCGGAGGGACGTATGGTTCAGGCATAATAATCCACTCCGTGTGGACCGGCCCTGACGATCCAAGGGGCAGTTGCGGCTATTCCGGAGACATGGGCTAGATTGTCTCGAATCGGTTGAGGACTATCTTTTGCCTCGGTTCATAGATTGAAATCCAATTTCCAAATATGTGACTTTGCGATTTTATTTGTAAACCTATATATGGCGACATAGTGGCATGGGACGCTCATGTCGCCTATGATTGATACTTATGATTTGAAGTTGTTTTATACACTATGCACTTATAGTAGTATCAAATCATTTGTTTTAAACGTACTAAGCATGTTTGGCTATTATAAGGGAAAACCCTATCCCCCGGCTTGCGTTGCATTGTGTGATAGGACCTGGGTCTTATAATAGCTTCATTTTTCCAAAAAGCATCGCGTTGTTTTGTTATATGCACTGGTATTCTTGGGAGGAAACCCGTTCCGTGTTATACGGCGTGGTCCCTTGAATTACTCTCTTTTAAAGTAAAGTTTTAAATAACTGTTTTAGTTCTCACGCCAGTCATATGACTGACCTGGAGTTTATTGTTTTAACCTAAACTCTGGGTGCCCTTATTTTGACACGGGCAGCTAGTAGTTTTGGTTTTGCAGATTTAAATTCACAGGATCCTGGTTTACAGCTGGAATGATATCCGGAAAGCTTTGTATTCGTATATCTCCTTCTAGTTGTGTTTTGTATTATTTCCGCTACGATGTATTTAAATGTAATTTATTGTAATCTCTGATATTTCTGTGTAATATTTATTCATTTATACTTTGTATATTCTTGTATCTGATGGAATTGTTGTAATATACAATGAAATGTTCTTCCGTCTGCGTTCTATTTTGTCGTGTTCTCGAAGTATCCGCTCTTTCCTTCGCGGGGAAGTTATGGGTTCTTACACCATTTGTGTGGATCAGTGATGATACATGACCTATGGATTGGTACCAATCCCCATACTCGGTGTAATGGCCCGCAAATCTGTACTATCTGAGTTGACTACATACAGCACACGTCCAACCCAAATATCATAGAAATAAAAATCATTTTTTTTATAGAAGAAAAAGGTAGAAGAATAGAAATAACACATAATATCACATCGCAACGGAAAAAACTATAATATATTGAAATACAAAATTTAACTGTATAACATAGAATTATTAGAGTATACACTTACAACACAGTGAAAATAAAAATACTACATATCTAACACTGAAGCCTCTGGCTCCAAGCTCCTTTAGATAGATCTGTAAAATCCTAAACTACTTGACTGCCCAAACAAATTTGGGCACCCAAGAGTTTAGGTAAAACAAAACAAAATAAACTCTGGGTCAGTCATGGGATTGGTATGAGTAAACAATTTAAAACAGTTTGAGAAAATAAACAACATCTCATAAGACCATGCCGTATAACACTGAACGGGTTTTTCCCTTATGAGAATACAAAACACTTGATTTAACTTTCAAATCCCTTTGAAAGAAACAGTAATCTTTATATCAAAACTCTTTTGATATTATAATAGCGTCTAAATCAAATAAATAGAAATCTAGTGGAACGCTTTCATCTCACGTTCCATGTACATAATATACAATCAAATCCGCGAGCACTTATTGGGTAATGAATTTCCAACTATAACAAGGTATGGAACCACCTTCCGATCGTGTATCTCTAGAGGAGAATACACTGGGTAGAACATCTTGTAACCCGGCCACACATGACCGACCACTCATTTCGCTTGAGTGTATCGAATGTATATCACCAACGGTTGGGATCAACAACCATTTTCCTAAATGGGACAGCATCGAATAGAATAAAGAATGAAATGAATTTCTCTAGATAGATGATAATACACCCTAATTAGGAGCTTCCCACTTAGCCATGCTGCCTGCCCGATTTTTGTCATTTCCCGGTTGTTAAAGCCTGAGGGTACGCTTAAGTACTTCTCATTTATAGCACAATCACTTTGAATGCCATATTGTCAGTTCCATTAACTGTTAATTGATTTGCATAAATATAATCAGGATATTATGCTAAGAGAATAAATTCTCCACCACCATATATATTTATACAGACCAACATATGCGATCATTGGAAATACTCTGTCAGACATTCGTCCATATAACTTCGTTCTTGGACTGAACGAAACTGAAGGCAAATTTTCCATTAACAGAAAAAGTCCTTGCACTTTACTCCATCTTCGATTATCTTCATATAATATGATTCGCAACGCTACTGCCAATACAGAGTGGTTCATGTGTAATAATCCAACTGGTTTCTCCATATTGACAACGATATTGGCAAATACTTCGATAGTCGGTTATTTAATTATTGAGAAAAACAAACACTCATTCAAAGCATCAAACAATCACTGGACCCCTTAATTAATATTTCATTAATTGAATCACTTCTCTATTTCTTTATCAATATTTGTTAACCAAATATTTTCAATAATCATCTTGGCCTCTTACACTATTTGGAAAACATTTCCATATATCGGCTTCTTTTATTTTCTATACTTAGAAAATACCTTCTATTTATAATTAGAAAATGTTCCAATTACTTATCTCTTTCCCGAACTCGGTTATTTTTATATTTAGGAAATATTTATGATATATTTCCAAAATTCCACTTACTTGGGTTAAAACGAATTGTGTAAAACATCGTTACAACAACACAAAATACTGCATTCAACTATTCTTATTCAAACATTTATCCTTGAGACTGAATCTAGATATTTATCAGTTAAAAATGAAATCAATCAAGTTGGGGAATAACTCCCTGTCAGATCTTGACTGAAAACATCCTTAACTTCAAAACAGGCAAGACCACTTACCTCGAATAATCAACATCATAAAAACCAGTTATTCATTTTTAAAACGTGTATAAGTTTCTCTTTCTATTTTTACCAGATTTAATCTATAGATTTCCTTGTTGTTATAATATTCTATTTTAAATTTCATTTCCTTAATGAATCCTATATATCGATATATTGATTTCTAATTATCAAATATATTCTATCTCCTTAAATTTCCAGAAAAATTCGCTAGCACCTCCTTTGTATCGGTCGATAGTACAAACTTCAGCTCGTCGCTCTATGACCTTTCTATTCAAAAAGAAAATCGTAAAGCCAAGCAACTTGCCGATTCGGTGCATAAAATCTCATATGGAATTTTAAACGTGTACCGTTTTGAGCACGTAAATTATAATCTTAATACACTTCGTTCCAATCCTGCTTAACATATATGCGTCCACTTCCAATTTATTCCAAATCAATCTGGTCATTTTAACTCAATTCGCTAATTTATTCTTTAATCAGCCCTTTTTCCCATTTCATTTTCTATTTGAACATATCATGTTCAAATATATTCTAATTTGTTTATAAACCAATTGAATTCTATTTTCCATTCACGTGTCATATTCAGTTTCGAATATAAAATCCATAAATCTAAATCACTTATCCAAAGCTCAATTTTCAATTCAAAATTCCATTTAACTAGTTATTTTTCAAATTATTTAATTCTATCCAATATTTAACAATCTGATTTTTGTAAAAATCAATCCATTTACATTACTTGAGTTCATATTTTTTTATAACTCAATTCTGGATTTTTGTAATGAAAATCCATATTCTATTTGCATAGAGTTCTTAATTTAATTTAAATAAACCGTTATGGTTTTATAGTGGTTATGACACTGTTTCTAAATTTGATTTTGACATAACTCAAAATCTATAAGACGAAATCCAGATTTTCTCTTCCATTAGAAAATTATTATTCAACCGGTCTTAACGAATCTTGTTTCAAAGAATTCCCACTTAAATTGAGTCCTATATACTCCATTGAAGTTCAAAATGCCAATTTACAAATTACCGCGCTACGGCGAGTTCATTTTAATTATGTTTATATACATAAATGTTTAAACTTCAATTATAATAATATTTCAACTCCATTCATATATATTTTAATATAAATTCATCTACTTTACCAGATCCAAGTTAATATTCTTGATTATTTCTAATCGTTGATTATTTCATAATTCAGTTATAAATTTATTTATAACTCTTCGATATTGAATTCCAATCCTCTTTGAAATAATTATTTTATAAAATTTGATAGAAATTGAATTTCATTTATAAATCCGTTGGATTTTTCTCAATTCAGTTATATTTTGGATTTTGAAATATAATCAATCGTCCCATTTCAAAACACTTTCCAATTCATTTTTAAATTCATATTTGAATTTAAACTGCTACATTATCACATGATAATTTATTTTCACCAAATTTATAAACATCGTTTATAAATTCAACTTCCTTGTTTTATATATTAAAACAAATTTCCATTTCAAAACCATTTGAAACCCAATTCATTTTATATTCCAAAATAAAAGCCTCCATTCTCTTTTCTAAATGATTTCAAATTTTATTTTTAAATTCATACTTGAATTTAAAGTTACCAATTGTCCATTGATAATTAATTCACCATATTTATAACATTGTTTATAAATTCACTTATTTTACATTTAAACAAGTCCATTTCGAAATCTATTTAAAACCAAAATCTTATTTTGGAATATTCTATTTATTATAACCTATACATGTAACTAATTTACATATTTTATTTTAGTTTCTATCTAATATAATTGTAATATCCTTTTTGAATATAATTTATTTTATAAATTCGGCACAATCCATTTTAATTATCCAATTAATTTTACATTCCGATTATCGGAATAAATTTGATCGTTTTCTATTTAAAACGATTTCCAATTCTAATTTAAATTCACATTTGAGTTTAAATTCCCACATATCCAATGATAATTATCCATTTCATTTATAAATACCGTTTATAAATTCATACCAATCCCCATGCATTAACCACGGAAAATTATTCCATGTTATTTATAAACATCATTTATTCATTTACTTCAATTCCCTGCACTATTTAATTTATAAACATCATTTATAAATTTTCAATACTTGTTTCTCATGTATTATTTAATTTATAAACATCGTATATAAATTCAATACTTGTTTTATTTATTCAAAACAAGTTAATATTTCATATCCCATTCGAAATTCAAATTCTATTTTAAAAAAAAAAGAGAATTTTCCTTTTGAATCTCAAAATCCATTTCCCTATATTTTTTTATAAATCAACATTCAGACCCCAGTGATATTTAAACATCGCAAAACACTCAATTATAAAATCACAGGTTTTCTAACACATCATATAGGATAATATATATGAAATAAACAAATAATAATATTTTTAGGAACCCTGTTGGATCCCTCCAACCTGTTCCCTACATCCACAGACGTTAGCCAACATAAATAATACACATCTTGCTTCGAGGTAGGATATCGCGGTATAGAAGGTCATCCACTATCATAGCGTGAGGCGTATAGGGTCATCCGCTAATGATGCTGCAGGCATCCGCTAATGATACTGTTGGAATCCAACCACCAATATATATATATATATATAATAACCACAACAACCAAGCCTAAATAACTAACATATATATATATATATATATATATATATATATATATATAGAATAACCACAAAAATATTTAAATGCATCTAAGCTGTCAACGATTTATTTTAATGATATAAATAAATTTCTTAGTGAGAATTACTCACCGTGATTTTTATTCGCCTAATATCGAATACCACTTGATTTAAATTAAACCCTGATTAATTCTGATCGACTCTAAATGTGTTACTTCCCTCTTTTCCACCCTTGTATAAATTAGATATATCGTATTATACATTTTTAGATTATATAAAATTAAACGAATTAATTAAATTAATTGGCAAATTTATACCTTAACTCCAGCGTTAAACCCTTATGCCCAAATTCCCATTGCTACAACCTGTCATAATATGTTACCATCACCACTTCATTCTGATCACCAAATCATCCTCATCCACACATACACGTGTTGTCTTCATGTTGTTCTCCCTTTTGTTCATCTTCTTTTTTGAATAATCCCTCTTTGACTTGCTCAAATATCGCGAGCTACAGGGAACAAGATCGACGTATTTACTTCAAAAATTCCCAATTCCAAATCTGCATCCTCGCTGCCATTTTCCAACTTCGCCCTACGTAATGCTGTTCAAAATCATCCTCCCCAAATTTCGTAAACTGGATGGCCTACTTCCAATCGACACTGCTATAGGAAACAAGATCGACCTTCCTTCCCCAACCAGCTATCGAACCATACAACAACCCTCTTTGACTGCCAATCAAACCTACTCCGACCACCATACTTTGTTGTCGACCCCACTAATACATTTGACATCGGTCGCTCCACCTTTCAATCCTCATTAGAAACCACTCGATGCCTTATACTTTCATCGCGATCTTGACCTCATTGGCTTCTATAGTATAACATACGAACAAATTTTTCACCAAACCTTGCTGAAATTTGCTCACGAGTTCGCCGCCTCATTCCGACCAAGACCGCGCCCTCCTCATCATTGCTAACGCCAGTTGTTGCGTACCCTAAAATCGAACTTCAGATTCGATTGTGTTCTTTTTCTCTTTTTCTTTCTGTCGAATTGATTTTCGATTTGGTTGAATGGAAAAAAAACATCGCGACCATTTTGTTTTGAAACTTGGATCGATTAAATGAATGGATTAAAGAAGGGCGTGATTTGTTTTCACGAAGCAAGGACTTTGATTTTTAGGAGAATAGAATAGAAGAAAGGGAGAGGGTTATGAGCATTTTCAAAGTAAAGAACAACCATCTGTTATTTTTAATTGTTGAAGCTTGCCATTGATTTGTCTGAACAACCAAGTGGTAAAAAAGAAGGAAGTGTGTCACAACTTATAGAAGAGGAAGTACTTGGCCCTTAAGGAACTTGGTTTAGGATCGTACACTACTAGGTTAGCTTAGGAAGTAAGGAATTTATTTTATAATAAATTTTATTTTATTTTAGTTTAATTATAACTGGTACGATTATATTCAATTTAAATCACGACGAAATTTTGAACCCCTTTTTGAGCGCAACAACCAGCATTTCTAGGGTTACACCACTATTCTGAACACACCGGAACAGGTTTTGAAACCTAATTCAATCATATGGAGAAGATATTAATTTAAATCAATATAAATTAAATTCAAAACAATTAATTCCTCGGTAATAAATTAATATTATCGTCGATTCTATTCAAATAGAAATTTTGAGTTAATTATCTGAATTAACTTGACTCCGTTTAAATTTCGAATTGAAATATTTCAGATTCTCATATTACGATGATTATATATATATATATATTCGAAATAAATTGTATATCGATTATTAATCGATAACTCCATATAAAAATCGATTTATATTATCCACTAAATATTTAAATCCATATTAAATATTTAAAATTAACAGACCAAAAATACAGGTCGTTACATTCTTCCCTTCTTAAAAGAATTTCGTCCCCGAAATTTACTAAGGTAGGAAAAATAGTACGAACCCATTACTTTTCAAAAACCACTTTAAACTTAACATTTCATATTTCGACAAAATTTAGTTCCCACCAAAACCTTTAGTTTTCATTCATATTGAATATCAATTATGCTTATATTCATTTTATCTGAATGATTTATAATCAATTTATATTCCATTCAAATTGATCCTGATCAATTTATTCACTTCGATCCATTTAACTTGCTTAAGTTAAATTTAAATTCCAGAATTCAAATTCCTGGTTTTCATTTCAAATCCTTCTAAAATCACATAAATATATACATATATATTTATTCCCATTTCAAATTCAAAACATTTGAATTTTCAAACCAACTTGTTTTCTATCAAACAAATTCATATCAAAACTTTTCTAAGGTAGCAATCCATCACTTAGAACTCGAAAATGAACACTGATGATGCTGCAGTCGTCATTGAATTACTTCGCAGTGACTGAAGTGAGTTCAGTGTTTTATCACTTTGAAAATCCATCTAAATTGATTTTTAATCAAAAATCCTTTCAAAACGAAGCTATATTATTTTAATATACTCCAGCAAATATTTTTCCAAACACCCAGGATTTAAATTTCAAATTCTAATTTAAATTCAATTCCAGTTCATCACATTTGTATATTTCCTTCACATACAAATCTTATTTGGTTATATAGGACCAATCCAATTTTATAATCTCATTTAACTATAATGTTAACATCCAACACATCCATATATTATAATAATTTCGGAAAATTATTCTTTTTCTATCAAAAATAGAATTTTTGGGTAAAGTTATTTCATTTACCCACTTAAAATAATATTGTGTCAAATTTCTCTATTCAAGTGTTTAAAAATTCCTATCGACTTCGTGGCGTCCCACGATTCGATAAGAATTTATAAACCACTCAACAGACAAGCCAACATAATATAAAACAATTTTTATATCAATTAACAAATACGCTCTCTCATATATATACACTTAATGTAGTCTAGGGTACTACTGACCCTATCTCTAATGAGCACAATCCCACCAAAGCCTAGGTATTCGCTCAGCCTAAGCTCTGATACCACTGCAATGGCCCCCAAATCCGTACTATATGATTTGACTACATACATCACATGTCCAACCCAAATATCATAGAAATACAAATCATTTTTTATAGAAGAAAAAGGTAAAAGAACAGAAATAACACATAATCTCACATCGCAACGGAAAAAAATAATAATATATCATAACCTTTGAAATACAAAATTTTAACTGTATAACATATAATTATCAGAGTACACACTTACAGCACAATGGAAATAAAAATACTATATATCTAACACTGAAGCCTCCTGCTCCAAGCTCCTTCAGATAGATCTAAAAAATCCTGAACTACTTGACCGCCCATACAAATTTGGGCACCTAAAAGTTTAAGTAAAACAAAAACAAAATAAACTTTGGGTCAATCATGGGACTGGTATGAGTAAACAATTTAAAACAGTTAGAGAAAATAAACGATATCTCATAAGACCACGCCGTATAATACGGAACGGGTTTTTCCCTTATGAGAATACAAAACACTTGATTTAACTTTCAAATCCCTTTGAAAGAAACAATAATCATTATATCAAAACACTTTTGATATTATAATAGTGTCTAAATCAAATAAATAGAAATCTAGTGGAACGCTTTCATCTCACGCTCCACATGCATAATATACAATCAAAACTGCGAGCACTTATTGGGTAATGAATTTCCAACTATGATAAGGTATGGAACCACCTTCTGATCGTGTATCTCTAGAGGAGAATACACTGGTTCAACATGAACATCTTAACCTGGCCACACTTGACCGACCGCTCATTTCGCTTGAGTGTATTGAATGTATATCACCAACGGTTGGGAACAACAATCCTTTTCCTGAACGGGACAACATCAAATAGAATAAAGAATGAAATGAATTTCTCAAGATAGGTGATAATACACCCTAATTGGGAGCTACCCACTTAGCCATGTTGCCAACCCGATTTTTGTCATGTCCCGGTTGTTGAGGCCTGAGGGTACGCTTAATTACTTCTCATTTATAGCACAATCACTTTGAATGCCACATTTTCAGTTCTGTTAACCGTTAATTGATTTGCATAAATATAATCTGGATATTATGCTAAGAGAATAAATTCTCCGCCACCATATATATTTATACAGGTCAACATATGCGATCATTGGAAATACTCTGTCAGACATTCATCCATATAACTTCGTTCTCAGACTAAACGAAACTGAAGGCACAATTTCCATTAATAGAAAAAGTCCTTGCACTTTACTCCGTCTTCGATTATCTTCATATAATCTAATTCGCAATGCTACTGCCAAAACAGAGTGGTTCACGGATAATAATCCAACCGGTCTCTCCATATTGACAACGATATTGGCAAATACTTCGATAGTCGGTTATTTAACTATCGAAAAAAAACACTTATTCAAAGCATCAAACAATCACTGGACCCCTTAATTAATATTTCATTAATTGAATCACTTCTCTATTTCTTTATCAATATTTGTTAACCAAATATTTTCAATAATCATCTTGGCCTCTTACACTATGTGGAAAACATTTCCATATATCGCCTTCTTTTATTTACTATACTTAGAAAATACCTTCTATTTATAATTGGAAAATATTCCAATTACTTATCTCTTTCCCGAACTCGGTTATTTTTATACATAGGAAATATTTATGATATATTTCCAAAATTCCACTTACTTGGGTTAAAACGAATGTTGTGTAAAACATCGCTACAACAACCCAAAATACAGCATTCAACTAATCATATTCGAACATTTGTCCAATTCATTTTCCAATTCATATTTGAATTTAAAGTTACCAATTATTCGAACATTCATCCCATTTCAAAACACTTTCCAATTCATTTTTAAATTCATATTTGAATTTAAACTGCTACATTATATCATGGTAATTTATTTTCACCATATTTATAAACATCGTTTATAAATTCAACTTCCTTGTTTTATATATTAAAACAAATTTTCATTTCAAAACCATTTGAAACCCAATTCATTTTATATTCCGAATTCCGAAATAAAAGCCGTCGTTCTCTTTTCTAAGTGATTTCAAATTTTATTTTTAAATTCATACCTGAATTTAAAGTTACCAATTATCTCTTGATAATTAATTCACCATATTTATAACATTGTTTATAAATTCACTTGTTTCACATTTAAACAAGTCCATTTCGAAATCTATTTAAAACCAAAATCTTATTTTGGAATATTCTATTTATTATAACTTATACATGTAACTAATTTACATATTTTATTTTAGTTTCTATCTAACATAATTCCAATATCCTTTTTGAATATAATTTATTTTATAAATTCGGCACAATCTATTTTAATTACCCAATTAAATTTACATTCCGATTATCGGAATAGATTTCATCGTTTTCTATTTAAAACGATTTCCAATTCTAATTTAAATTCACATTGAATTTAAATTCCCAATTATCCAATGATAATTATCCATTTCATTTATAAACATCGTTTATAAATTCATCCCAATCCCCATTCATTAACCACGGAAAATTATTCCATGTTATTTATAAACATCATTTATAAATTTACTTCAATTCCCTGCACTGTTTAATTTATAAACATCATTTATAAATTTTTCAATACTTGTTTTTCCTGTATTATTTAATTTATAAACATCGTATATAAATTCAATACTTGTTTTATTTATTCAAAACAATTTAATATTTCATATTCCATTTGAAATTCAAATTCTATTTTTAGAAAAAATAAAATTTTCCTTTTGAATCTCAAAATCCATTTCCCTGTATTTTTATAAATCAACATTCAGACCTTAGTGGTATTTAAACATCCCAAAACATTCAATTATAAAATCACATATTTTCTAACACATCCTATAGGATAATATATAAGAAATAAACAAATAATAATATTTTTGAGGAATCCAGTTGGATCCCTCCAACCTGTTCCCTACATCCACAGACGTTAGCCAACATAAATAATACCCATCCTGCTTCGAGGCAGGATATCGCGGTATAGAAGGTCATCCACTATCATAGCATAGGGGCATATAGGCTCATCCGCTAACGAAACTGCGGGCATCCGCTAATGATAGTTCGGGAAGCCAACCACCAATATATATATAATAACCAAAACAAACAAGACTAAATAACTAACATATATATATATATAGAATAACCAAAAAAATAATTAAACGTATCCAAGCAGTCAATGATTTATTTTAACGATAAAGATAAATTTATATAAATTTTTGAGTGAGAATTACTCAACGTGATTTTTATTCACCGAATATCGAATACAACTTGAATTAAATTAAATCCTAGTTAATTCTAATTGACTCTAAATGTGTTACTTCCCGCTTTTCCACCCTTGTATAAATTAGATATATCATATTATACATTTTTAGATTATATAAAATCAAACGAATTAATTAAATTAATTGGCAAATTTATACCTTAACTCCAGCGTTAAACCCCTATGCCCAAATTCCCATTGCTAAAACTTGTCGTAATATGTTACCATCACCACTTCATTCTGATCACCAAACCATCCTCATCCACACATACACGTGTTGTCTTCATGTTGTTCTCCCTTTTGTTCTTCTCCTTATTTGAATAATCCCTCTTTGACTTGCTCAAATATCGCGAGCTACAGGGAACAAGTTCGACATATTTACTTCAAAAATTCCCAGTTCCAAATCTGCATCCTTGCTGCCATTTTCCAACTTCGCCCTGCTTAATGCTGTTCAAAATCACCCTCCCCAAATTTTGTAAACTGGTTGGCCTACTTCCCATCGACGCTGCTACAGGAAACAAGATCGACCTTCCTTCCCTAACCTACTATCGAACCATACAATAGCCCCCCTTTGACTGCCAATCAACCCTACTCCGACCATCATACTTCGTTGTCGACCCCACTAATACATTTGACATCGGACGCTCCACCTTTCAATCCTCATTAGAAACAACTCGATGCCTTATACTTGCATCGCGATCTCAACCTAACCGGCTTCTTTAGTATAACATACGAACAAATTTTTCACCAAACCTTGCTGAAATTTGCTCACGAGTTCGCCGCATCATTCCGACCAAGACCGCGTCCTCCTCATCGTTGCTAACTCCAGTTGTTACGTACCCTAAAATTGAACTTCAGATTCGATTGCGTTCTTCTTCTCTTTTTTTATCTGTCGAATTGATTTTCGATTTGGTTGAATGGAAAAAAAAAACATCGCGACCATTTTGTTTTGAAACTTGGATCGATTAAATGAATGGATTAAAGAAGGGCATGATTTGTCTTCACGAAGCAAGGACTTTGATTTTTAAATGAATGGAATAGAAGAAAGGGAGAGGGTTTGTAATAACCCGGAAAATCCGAGCCAATTAAAAAATTTTATTTTGGCAATTTTAGCGAATTTTGAATATTTAAAGTGATTATTTTAAATAAAAACGACGAGAAATTTATTTTGAATAGAAGTAGAACGCATATATTTATTTGAATCGTCGTTAGAAAATAAATATTTTATTTTAAATATAAAAGGGATTGAAAATGGCGCGGTAGTTCGAAAATTCGATTTCAAATTTTAAATGAATGTACAAGATTCAAAATAAATCGGATTTTAGCGAAACCAAAAATATTAGAATCTATTCGAGAATATCTTTCCAGGAATCCGAAAAATTGAAATTTCATAGCGGGAATCAAAAGTTACGTCCAGTTGAAAATTCAGAATAGTCGCTATGGAATTCTAGCCCTTAAAAATGGAAATTTTGCAAACGACCTCGGTTTTCGATGAAACCACTTTTGTTGGATCCGTGATGTCAAGTTATTGCTAGGTTTCAAAATTCGTAATTTTCTGAATCAATATGTTAGCGTGGCAAAGGAAAATGCGTTTTGACTAGTTTTAGTTGATTTTAATCGACTGGAAAATGACCATTTTTCAAACGGTCTCAGAATTCGATGAATTAATGTTGATAGAACCGTATCGTCAATACGAAGCTAGAAAATATTTTTCAGGAATTTTTCGAGTTAGTATGTGGCCCTGGTAAATTGAAATGCGCGTTCAAATTCAATATATAGAGTTATATTTTGATTTTGACGAAAACTGATCGAAATAATCGAATCAGCTTACAATACATATCCCATTGTGTTTGAAATGAGGGTAATTAGCTAGGGACGACAGGCGGTGGGTTTGATTTCGAGTTGAAAATAAAAAGTTACTTTTGGAAACTTAAAATATAATTAAATATATATTATATTATATAATCTCCCTTAAGCCCTCCCCTTCCTTTCAAAATCAGTCAATGCAGAGAATTAAAAAAAAAACCGTTGTCTTTCTTCTCCATCGCCCCCTCCTTTTTCTGTACACCGCGCCACCCACTGTGGTCCCCACCTCCGATCGAGACCGCCCTCCTCAGCTCTCCTGCTTCTCCAATTCCACCTAACCCCAGCCCCCCATAAACCGGCAAACCCTACCCCTAAAACCCACGCTTAGGTCCGCCGTGACCACCTGGTCCCCCCCCCCTCCGACATTCCACCAACCTCTGACCACCGGAATCCGCATGAAACCCCCTCACCTCCTCCTTTGAACGCAGCGCCCTTCCCCCCTTTTCTTCTTCCTACATCCACGAAGAACACCCCCCCTCGAGCGCAGCAGCCGCCAATCGCCTTCGAACGATAAAAAAGTAAGCTTATCCTTTTTATAATATTTTAAATTCAGTTTTAATTTAGATGCGTTCTTTAAATTCGGTTTTTAATTTTACAAATAACGTAGTATAAAAATCAGATTTTTTTTTATATATATCATAACATAGAGAAAAGGTATGATTTTTATTGTATGTGAGGCGTTGAAAAAATATGATTTTTATTTAAGTAGAGTAATAAAAATATGATCTTTTATATAAGGAAAGATGAGATTTTTATATAAGGAAAGCCGAGATTTTTAAATATAAAAAGATTAGATTTTTAACAGTGTAAAAATCAGATTTTTATATTTTATAAAAAGAATAAAAAATTCGATTTTTAATTTATATAAGAGATAAAGAAATGATTTTTAGAATGAAATAGCGAAAAGATTATATCTTTGAAGTAGGAAAGATATGATTTTTATATTATGAAAATAATAAAGATATGATTTTTATATTATAAAAATATGATTTTTATCATATGTGAAATATAAAAATATAATTTTTATAAAGTAGAAGTATTAAAAATATGATTTTTGTATAATAGAGAATATAAAAATATTATCTTTATATATGTAGCGAAATAAAAATATGATTTTAGTGAAGTAAAAACATATAAAAATATAATTTTTATATGGAAAGAAGCGTCGTAAAAATATATGAAGTAGAAATAAAAATATGATTTTTATTTATTGAAATGAAGCAATAAAAATATAATTTTTATTGTAAACAGCGGAGCAAGGACTGCATTGGAATTTCAAACAGATTCAGACGGTTCAGTAGTTCAAAAGTAAAGCACGGCGGAGTGAAACCCTTAGTGAGAACTTCTCACTTTAAATCTTGTTTTCTAGTTAAAATTATATAGTAGGATGCAGACGGTGCTTATCAGCACCCGACACCCGTCGTCCACATACCATGGACGACTTGTATGCTTGTTTGATGTGTTGTGAAGTTAGTTTGTGATGTTGATGTGAAATGAAAAATAAAACATTCATGTGTTGAATAGAATAAAAATAGTCATGTGTTGACGATGCTCATGTGCTGAGAATATTCATGTGTTGAAACTTATCATGTGTTGAGTAAAATATTTTAACAATAAAATTTTCATCTTTATCATATTTAAGATTAGAAACTAACTGGAAACTAGATAAGATGAGTGGTTTCCTGGGTATTGATCTGATGTTGGTTTCGGTCATCGGGGTTAATACTTAGGGAATCATTCTCTTACTACTTTGCAGTTGGAGTCTGATTAAAAATCAAATGATAGATACCATAATTTTGTAAAATATATTAAATAATAGAAATAGTCATGTTTTGACAGTGCTCATGTGTTGAGAATATTCATGTGTTAAAAGAAATATAGATTCATGTGTTGAATAGAATAAATATTCATTTGTTGAATAGAATAACAAAGTTATTGAAATATATAAAGCCGTGTTGATTAGAGATGCGCCATTTTGACGAGAACGATATTTATATCGATTATATTCGTTTTTATAATGATTATAGAAAAGGAAGTGATTTCAAAATATAACGTTTTGAAAATATTATCATTTGTATATCGATGATGTGGAATATTCAATTTCGTTTCGAAATTGAATATGAAGTTGAAATCGTTTCGAAAATGAATTTAAAACGATTTATAAAATACATTTTGAATTGAAATTGACGAAATATATGTAATATATATATTATATATATAATGACCTGAATAGAATGCGCCACGCCGCGGCAGTTCGCGAATTTTGACCATTGACTTCGAATTGACGTTGCGGGAGATTCGACAGTTGGATTCTCCTGAAACCGGAACCGTTGGGTTCGTACCGAAAAATTCCAATGAATATTAGAAATTCGAAATCTAACGGTTGGATTTGGAATTATGTCCAAATCAAATTTTGAAAAGGTCGCCGTAAGTGCAGTTCGATGGCCGTTGATGGAAATCGACTGTACAGGCCTTGATAAAATTATTAAAAATATCAATAATTTGTGTAAAATCATAAGAAATGATTTGTGAAGAACTGGGATAAAAATTCCAAATTTGAAAAGATAAAAATAGATTTTTACTGAAATGAACTAGTTTATTACTAGAATTAAAATCAATTTATTTTTGAAATAAATAAATTGAATTTGAAGTGGTTTTAAAAATAATCAGATTTTCCAATATGGGAATTGGAATGGATTTGAATCGAAATTATCTTCGGAATATTTCGATGTTGGATTTCGTGAGTATACAGATATGATTTTGGAAATTTGAAAGATATATTTATATCGTTATTTCCAATATGATATTTGTTGGTCGTAGAATTTGATATTGAATATAAGCCGATATATTTTCTATTCAGAGCCTTGTATTTAATATCAAATGTGATCTGGGTTTGTCGTGAATGGTGTCTTCATTAACACTGTTCTTAAGACCAATTGAGAAAAAGATTGAATCTTTCTATTTAGATTTAATGAAGTGTACCAATTAAATAATATTAATTGGAATTGAATTGAAATTGGTTTTTGGGTTTATCTTGAGCGGTGTTTTGAATAACACCTGTTCTTTAACCCGATTAACAATAGAAAGTGATTTTGGGTTTATCGTGAACCGTGTTTTAGATGACGTTGGTTCTTTAACCCAGTTAAAGACATGATATTGATTTTTGAGAAGAATAAAACTAAGTGGAGTTTTAATGAATCTTTAATTAGATTGAAATGTGAATTGATAATTTAAATTATCAAATCTGAAAAGTGATCGAGGATGGAGTATCACCAGTTTTGCTCCAAAGCGATAGTCAAATCTTTAATTAGATTTGAACGTGAAATGGTAATTAAATATTTACCGATAACACCGTGGTGTTAGATATGGAGTATTACCAGTTTTCACCATGGGATGAATAGGTTGGGATTGGGAAATAAAATAAATAATTACTTTGGTGTGGTTCGCTAATCCCGACTAGTTTGGAATACCATAACATGGTTTGAAATGATATCCAAAGGAAGATTAAAGAATAAATTTAGAAGAATTTATCTTTGATAAAATTAATGGGAACCTTTCCCTAAGAATGTGAAATTTTGAGTAAAAGAGTATTCTGAATTGGAATGAGGCGTATGTTGTGTTTGTGTAACACGTGTTAATTATATTCGCCGGTCATTCGGAAAGGCCGGGTTTATACCCATTCTGAATAACCGATTCGACGACAAGTCGAAGATGAAGATGGTGTTCGAAGACCGGAAGTCTTCACATCGTTTGGGAGATTGCTGATGATCTCGATTGGGCTGTACACCCAAGAGGAGAGAAACAGTTGGTGATCGTCCAGACGTACTTGGAGATCGATGGATATGCGAGGAAAGTGCCTCCGGTTTCGTTCAGACCCAGAACGAACTTGTAAATGGACTGTGTGTCTGACATTGGATTTTATTCTGTGTTGATTGATCTCTATTAAATATACATCTGTTTGGCGGCGGAGAATTTATTCTCTTGCTCAACGCCCTTCTCTGAGACGTACGAGCTCAGATGTTGTATATCGATGGACATCAGTCGCATGGCATGAATTGCTTGTGTGGCACGCCTAAGTGGCAATTGACCAAGGCTTCTGTTGAAAAGCAAAGTCTTGTGGTTGATGATCAAAGCACGGCCTGTGTGGTGCAGCTTTGTGTATGAAGTTAATTCACGAGCCTCACACCTCGGTATGAGTCAAAAACGGGATAGTGACTGCAGGGAGAGCACGAGGTTTCTTTCTAGCTAGTGGTGGTGTCAGTGCTTAAACTGGCTGACATTTATATACTTTTCACCTGTGTGTTTTTTGCAATGTGAGGCGCCTCGAATATATGGTCGATAACTGGCACTATGTGAGCCGACGTACAGACCATTATATATAGGTCCTATAGGACCGGGAAACGTGTGTTCAGGAATTGCCAATCCTCAAAAGTAAGAGAGGACCGACCCTGAAGATCCTAGGATTACTGTGTGTGGTCCTGAGACATTTGCTAGAGTGTCTCGAACGGAGAGGAGCTTGCCCCTTGCCTCGACTCATGATGGAATCCAATTTCCAATACGTGATAATTCGGTTTTATTTGTAGAACCTAGTATGGCGACATAGTAGATGGTAGCTACGCCGCCTATGATTGATACTTATGATTGAAATTGTTTTGAAACTATACACTTATAGTAATATCAAAATAATGTGTTTTTAAACGTATCAAGCATTCTTTGGCTATTATAAGGTAAAACCCTATCCTCCGGCTTATGTTGCATTGTGTGATGGGACCTGGGTCTTATAATAGCTTCATTTTTATTTATTTAGCATTGCACTGTTTCTTTTATGCACTAATATTCTTAGGAGGAAACCCGTTCCGTGTTATATGGCGTGGTCCCTTGATTTACCTAACTTTAAAAATAAAGATTAATAACTGTTTTAGTCCTCACACCAGTCACATGATGGACCTGGAGTTTATTGTTTCAACCTAAACTCTGGGTGCCCCTATTTTCCGCACGGGCAGCTAGTAGTTTTGGTTTTGCAGATTTATATTCATAGGATCCTGATTTACAACTGGAACGATGCCCGGAAAGCTCTGTATCCGTGTGTTACTTTTAGTTGTGTGTTGTATTATTTTTCCACTGCTATGTAATTTATTTAATCTCTGATATTTGTGAAATGTGTAATATTTATTCATACTCTGTATATTCTTGTATCTGATGGAATTGTTGTAATATACAATGAAATGTTCTTCTGTTTGCGTTTTGATTGGTCTTGTCCTCAAAGAAATCCGTGCTTTCCTTCACGGGGAAGTTCGGGTCGTGTCAGTTTGGTATCAGAGGTTTGGTTTACAGGGCTTGAGAACAAAACACATTAGAACCAAACGAAAAAAATCCATCAGATACTGGATTAGTAATATCCAATTAGAATGAGTCATTAGAGATAGGATCAGTAGTATCCTAGAACGAGTGTGAAGTGTATATTTTTCAAATGAAAAAAATATTGTTTTGAAAATTTAAACCATTTTATTCGTATTTAAATAATTTATTTGTATTGAATTTGGATAATCGAGTATATAAAGATTTTGCATATACGCGTCATGAACGTATATTCGAAGTTTTAATATACTGGATGGATATAGAATCACATTCTAGACACCCGGGGATAATTATGATGATGTGGCCACATCACCAGTATTTATGTTCGTGTTTCGAAGGTGTGATATCTATATATTTCCATTAGACTAGTGTGAGAACTAAAACTAGATAGGTTTAATGTTGTGATTTGGCATCAAAAACATGATTTTCTATATATATGTATTAAAATTATGAATTTGAAACTCTAATTCACTAATTGATTGATGGTTATGTTGTTTGATTATTAGTTTGATATTTTTAACCATTTAGGCCAAATTGAACCGAATATTGAACTGTATTGAAAAATGATTACAATTGCATGCATATACATGTACTTACATTGAATAGGTCATAGCAAGGAAGCTAGAGCAGAAGAAAAAAATTGTTTGCCCGACAAATAGGTACATTTTTATTGGGTTTCTTTGGGTTTGGATGATTTTATGAGCCGATTGGCTAGCCGCTTGGCTTTTTCTTTTTCTTTCGGATTGAAGAAGGCCATGGGAGGCTATATGAAATATCCCGAAGTCCCCGGTGTAGGGGAGGTTATGGCGAAATTTTTCGAAAATTTAGGGTGTTAGCCAAATTTTTGAAAAATTTGAAAAGTTGTTAGAAACTGAAAAGTTGAAGAACTTAAGCCGTAATGAAAATAATGGAAGTTGAGTTGATTAGTTAAACAACTTTCAGCTTCGTTCCTTTTCGGGGACGAAAAGTTTTAAGTGGGGGAGAATGTAATAACTCGGAAAATCCGAGCCAATTTAAAACTTTTATTTTGGCAATTTTAGCGAATTTTGAATATTTAAAGTGATTATTTTAAATAAAAACGACGAGAAATTTATTTTGAATAGAAGTAGAACGCATATATTTATTTGAATCGCCATTAGAAAATAAATATTTTATTTTAAATATAAAAGGGATTGAAAATGGCACGGTAGTTCGAAAATTCAATTTCAAATGAATGTACAGGATTCAAAATAAATCGGATTTTAGCGAAACCAAAAATATTAGAATCTATTCGAGAATATCTTTCCAACGAATCCGAAAAATTGAAATTTCAAAGCGGGAATCAAAAGTTACGTCCAGTTGAAAATTCAGAATAGTCGCTATGAAATTCTGGCCCTTAAAAATGGAAATTTTGCAAACGACCTCGGTTTTCGATGAAACCACTTTTGTTGGATCCGTGATGTAAAGATATTTCTAGATTTAAAATTCGTAATTTTCTGAATCAATATGTGAGCGTGGCAAAGGAAAACGCGTTTTGACCAGTTTCAGTTGATTTTAATCGACTTGAAAATGGCCATTTTTCAAACTGTCTCAGAATTCGATGAAATTAGTTTTGTTAGGACCGTATCGTCAATACGAAGCTAGAAAATATTTTTTGGGAATTTTTCGAGTTAGTATGTGGCCCCGGTAAATTGAAATGCCCATTCAAATTCAATATATATAGTTATATTTTGATTTTGACGAAAACTTATCGAAACGATCGAAACAGCTTACAATACATATCCCATTGTGTTCGGAATGGGGGTAATTAGCTAGGGACGACAAGCGGTGGGTTTGATTTCTAGTTGAAAATAAAAAGTCAATTTTGGAAATTTAAAATATAATTAAATATATATTATATTATATAATCTCCCTTAAGCCCTCCCCTCCCTTTCAAAATCAGTCAACGCGGAGAATTAAAAATAAAAAAAACCTGCTGTCTTTCTACCCCATCGCCCCCCTTTTTCTGTCCACCGCGCCACCCACCGTGGTCCCCACCTCCGATCGAGACCCCCCCCCTCAGCTCTCATCCTTCTCCAATTCCACCTAACCCCCAGCCCACCCTTAAACCCGCAAACCCTACCCAAAAACCCACGCCCAAGTTCGCCGTGACCACCTAGCCCCCCCTCCGACACTCCACCAACCTCCGACCACCGGAATCTGCACGAAACCCCCTCACCTCCTCCTTTGAAAGTAACGCCCTTCCCTCCCTTTTCTTCTTCCTTCATCCGCGAAGAACACCCCCCTTCGAGCGCAGCAACCGCCAATCGCCTTCGAACGATAAAAACAGTAAGCTTCTCCTTTTTATATTATTTTAAATTCAGTTTTAATTTAGATGCATTCTTTAAATTCGGTTTTTAATTTTATAAATAACGTAGTATAAAAATCAGTTTTTTTTAATATATATGATAACATAGAGAAAAGGTATGATTTTTATTGTATGTGAGGCGTTGAAAAAATATGATTTTTATTTAAGTAGAGTAATAAAAATATGATCTTTTATATAAGGAAAGATGAGATTTTCATATAAGGAAAGCCGAGATTTTTAAATATAAAAAGATTAGATTTTTAACGGTGTAAAAATCGGATTTTTATATTTTATAGAAAGAATAAAAAATTCGATTTTTAATTTATAAAAGAGATAAAGAAATGATTTTTAGAATGAAATAGCGAAAAGATTATATCTTTGAAGTAGGAAAGATATGATTTTTATATTATAAAAATAATAAAGATATGATTTTTACATTATAAAAATAATAAAAATACGATTTTTATCATATGTGAAATATAAAAATATAATTTTTATAAAGTAGAAGTATTAAAAATATGATTTTTATATAATAGAGAATATAAAAAATATTATCTTTATATATGTAGCGAAATAAAAATATGATTTTTAGTGAAGTAAAAATACGATTTTACATATAAAAATATAATTTTTATATGGAAAGAAGCGTCGTAAAAATATATGAAGTAGAAATAAAAATATGATTTTTATTTATTGAAATGAAGCAATAAAAATATAATTTTTATTGTGAACAGCGGGCAAGGACTGCATTAGAATTTCAAACAGATCCAGACGGTTCAGTAGTTCAAAAGTAAAGCACGGCGGAGTGAAACCCTTAGTGAGAACTTCTCACTTTAAATTTTGTTTTCTAGTTAAAATTATATACTAGGATGCAGACGGTGCTTAGCAGCACCCGACACCCGTCGTCCACAGACCATGGAAGACTTGTATGCTTGTTTGATGTGTTGTGAAGTTTGTTTGTGATGTTGATGTGAAATGAAAAATAAAACATTCATGTGTTGAATAGAATAAAAATAGTCATGTGTTGACGATGCTCATGTGCTGAGAATATTCATGTGTTGAAACTTATCATGTGTTGAGTAAAAATATTTGAACAATAAAATTTACATCTTTATCATATTTAAGATTAGAAACTAACTGGAAACTAAATAAGATGGGTGGTTTCCTGGGTATTGATCGTATGTTGGTTTCGGCCATCGAGGTTAATACTTAGGGAATCATTCTCTTACTACTTTGCAGTTGGAGTCTGATTAAAAATCAAAGGACAGATACCATAATTTTATAAAATATATTAAATAATAAAAATAGTCATGTGCTGACAGTGCTTATGTGTTAAGAATATTCATGTATTGAAAGAAATATAGATTCATGTGTTGAATAGAATAAATATTCATTTGTTGAATAGAATAACGAAATTATTGAAATATATAAAGCCGTGTTGATTAGAGATGGCCATTTTGACGCGAACGATATTTATATCGATTATATTCGTTTTTATAATGATTATAGAAAAGGAAGTGATTTCAAAATATAACGTTTTGAAAATATTATCATTTGTATATCGATGATGTGGAATATTCAATTTCGATTCGAAATTGAATATGAAGTTGAAATCGTTTCGAAAATGAATTTAAAACGATTTATAAAATACATTTTGAATTGAAATCGACGAAATATATATTATATGTATATATTATATATATAATGGCCTGAATAGAACGCGCCGCGCCGCGGCAGTTCGCGAATTTCGACCATTGACTTCGAATTGACGTTGCGGGAGATCCGACCGTCGGATTCTCCTGAAACCAGAACCATTGGGTTCGTATCGAAAAGAGCTTTCCAATGAATATTAGAAATTTGAAATCTAACGGTTGGATTTGGAATTATGTCCAAATCAAATTTGGAAAAGGTCGCTGTAAGTGCAGTTCGATGGCCATTGATGGAAATCGACTGTACAGGCCTTGATAAAATTATTAAAAATATCAATAATTTGTGTAAAATCATAAGAAATGATTTGTGAAGAACTGGGATGAAAAATTCAAATTTGAAAAGATAAAAATAGATTTTTATTGAAATGAACTAGTTTGTAACTAGTTAAAATCAATTTATTTTAGAAATAAATAAATTGAATTTGAAGTGGTTTTAAAAATAATCAGAATTTCCAATACGTGAATTGGAATGGATTTGAATCGAAATTATCTTCGGAATATTTCGATGTTGGATTTTGTGAGTATACAGTTATGATTGTGGAAAGTTGAAAGATATATTTATATCGTCATTTCCAATACGATATTTGTTGGTCGTAGAATTTGATATTGAATATAAGCCGATATATTTTCTATTTAGAGCCTCGTTTGTCGTGAATGGTGTCTTCATTAACACTGTTCTTAAGCCCAGTTGAGAAAAAGATTGAATCTTTCTATTTAGATTTAATGAAGTGTACCAATTAAATAATATTAATTGGAATTGAATTTAAATTGGTTTTTGGGTTTATCGTGAGAGGTGTTTTGAATAACACATGTTCTTTAACTCGATTAACAATAGAAAGTGATTTTGGGTTTATCGTGAACTGTGTTTTAGATGACGTTGGTTCTTTAACCCAGTTAAAGACAGGATATTGATTTTTGACAAGATTAAAACTAAGTGGAGTTTTAATGAATCTTTAATTAGATTGAAATGTGAATTGATAATTTAAATTATCAAATCTGAAAAGTGATCGAGGATGGATTATCACCAGTTTTGCTCCAAAGCGATAGTTAAATCTTTAATTAGATTTGAACGTTAAATGGTAATTAAATATTTACCGATAACACCATGGTGTTAGATATGGAGTATTACCAGTTTTCTCCATGGGTTGAATAGGTTGGGATTGGGAAATAAAATAAATAATTACTTCGGTGTGGTTCGCTAATCCCGACTAGTTTGGAAAACCATAACATGTTTTGAAATGATATCCAAAGGAAGATTAAAGAATAAATTTAGAATAATTTATCTTTGATAAAATTAATGGGAACCTTTCCCTAAGAATGTGAAATTTTGAATAAAAGAATATTCTGAACTGGAATGAGGCGTATGTTGTGTTTGTGTAACACGTGTTTATTATATACGCGGGTTATTCGGAAAGGCCGGGTTTATACCCATTCTGAATAACCGATTCGACGACAAGTCGAAGATGAAGACGGTGGTTGAAGACCGGAAGTCTTCACATCGTTTGGGTGATTGCTGATGATCTCGATTGGGCTGTACACCCAAGAGGAGAGAAACAGTTAGTGATCGTCCAGAAGTACTTGGAGATCGATGGATATGCGAGGAAAGTGCCTCCAGTTTCGTTCAGACCCAGAACGAACTTGTAAATGGACTGTGTGTCTGACATTGGATTTTATTCTGTGTTGATTGATATCTATTAAATATACATCTGTTTGGCGGCAGAGAATTTATTCTCTTGCTTAACGCCCTTCTTTGAGATGTATGAGCTCAGAGGTTGTATATCGATGGACATCAGTCACATGGCATGAATTGCCTGTGTGGCACACTTAAGTGGCAATTGATCAAGGCTTCTGTTGAAAAGCAAAGTCTTGTGGTTGATGATCAAAGCACGGACTGTGTGGCGCAGCTTTGTGTATGACGTTAATTCGCGAGCCTCACACCTCGGTATGAGTCAAAAACGGGATAGTGACTACAGGGAGAGCATGACGTTTCTTTCTAGCTAGTGGTGGTGTCAATGCTTAAACTGGCTGACATTTATATACTTTTCACATGTGTGGTTGTTGCAATGTGAGGCGCCTCGAATATATGGTCGATAACTGGCACTATGTGATCCGACATACAGACCATTATATATAGGTCCTATAGGACCGGGAAACGTGTGTTCAGGAATTGTCGATCCTCAAAAGAATGAGAGGACCGACCCTGAAGAACCAAGGATTGCTGTGTGTGGTCCTGAGACATTTGCTAGAGTGTCTCGAACTGAGAGGAGCTTGCCCCTTGCCTTGACTCATGATGGAATCCAATTTCCAATACGTGATAATTCGATTTTATTTGTAGAACCTAGTATGGCGACATAGTAGATGGTAGCTACGCTGCCTATGATTGATACTTATGATTGAAATTGTTTTGAAACTATACACTTATAGTAATATCAAAATAATGTGTTTTTAAACGTATCAAGCATTCTTTGGCTATTATAAGGTAAAACCCTATCCTCCGGCTTGCGTTGCATTATGTGATGGGACCTAGGTCTTATAATAACTTCATTTTTCTTTATTTAGCATTGCGCTGTTTCTTTTATGCACTGGTATTCTTAGGAGGAAACCCGTTCCGTGTTATACGGCGTGGTCCCTTGATTTATCTAACTTTAAAAATAAAGATTAATAACTGTTTTAGTTCTCACACTAGTCACATGACTGACCTGGAGTTTATTATTTCAACCTAAACTCTGGGTTCCCCTATTTTCCGCACGGGCAGCTAGTAGTTTTGGTTTTGCAGATTTATATTCACAGGATTCTGATTTACAACTGGAACGATGCCCAGAAAGCTCTGTATCCATGTGTTACTTTCAGTTGTGTGTTGTATTATTTTTCCGCTGCTATGTAATTTATTGTAATCTCTGATATTTGTGAAATGTGTAATATTTATTCATACTCTGTATATTCTTGTATCTGATGGAATTGTTGTAATATACAATGAAATGTTCTTCTGTTTGCGTTCTGATTGGTCTTGTCCTCAAAGCAATCCGTGCTTTCCTTCACGGGGAAGTTCGGGTCGTGTCAGGGTTTGAGCGGTTTCAAAGTAAAGAACAACCATTTGTTATATCTAATTTGTTGAAGCTTGCCATCGATTTGCATGAAGAACCAAGTGGAGAAAAAAAGGAAGTGTGTCACAATTTATAGAAGAGGAATTAATTGGACCTTAAGGAACTTGGTTTAGGATCGTACACTACTAGGTTAGCTTAGGAAGTAAGGAATTTATTTTATAATAAATTTTATTTTATTTTAGTTTAATTAGAACCAGTATGATTTTATTTAATTTAAATCATCATGAAATTTTGAACCCCTTTTTGAGCGCAACAACCGACATTTCTAGGGTTACACCACTATTCTGAACACACTGGAACATGTTTCGAAACCCAATTCGATCATATGGAGAAGATATTAATTTAAATCAATATAAATTAAATTCAAAATAATTAATTCTTCAATAATAAATTAATATTATAATTGATTCTATTCAAATAGAAATTTTGAATTAATTATCTGAATTAATTTAACTCCGTTTAAATTTCGAATTGAGATATTTCAGATTCTCATATTACGATGATTATATATACATATATATATTCGAAATAAATTGTATATCGATTATTAATCGGTAACTCCAGATAAAAATCAATTTATATTATCAACAAAATATTTAAATCCATATTAAATATTTAAAATTAACAGACCAAAAATATGGGTCATTACACTCATTATATTTTTGCTCTAAAATTTTTTAGCATCTCCTTGACGTCCTCTGAAACCTATCCTCTAAGATTTATGCAATTCCAATGAACTTTGATCTCGATATGTTCCAATCTTCATCCTAACTCCTAATTCAAAAATTCAGTAATAACCAAATCAGGAATTCCAATCATTTAAACAACAATTATAGGCAATTTCAATTATATGATTTTTTTTATTCACACACAACATGAATCAATTGAAGACAATCATTGGTCTAACTCAAATTAAAGATACTTACTCACTAATTACAATGGGTCCAACAAATTACTTAATATATGTCATAATTAGGTTATTCGAGGGGTTTCTAAATATGAAATTAACATTTATACCAGGTTTTAGGGTTAAATTAACATAAATGATGATTAAAATACATAATTACAACATACAATCCAATATAGACATGTGGAAGATCACTACCGCTTACCAAAACCTTCAACCCAATGAATTTGAATGTAGATCTAACTTGGAAAGCCATGAAAATATAGAATTCAATGATGAGATCTAATCTTCACCGATGAAGACCTAGCCTTTAGATGTTGATTAGAGATGATTTGATGCAAAAATGAGATTGATTTGACGGAATTATGATGAACTAGAGTAGAATATATCCCAACCTAATTTGAGAATCAGAGAGAAAGCTTCTAATTCTGCCTTCAGCCCCTATTAATTGAAGGTGATTAGACTAATGTGCTTGCTAATCACATCTCATTATCATTACTCTAATTTTGTCCTGTAGTACTAAAAACTTAAAATTTCTCTTGAATCGTTAAACCGTTTTCTTAATGTGACCACTTTACGGATGACCAACTACCACCTTGGAGCAATGAGATTAGTTAGAGCATCTAATTCATCCACTATCAAAAGTTATGACAAAAAACTTTTGAGGGGTAGAACAATCCTAAAATGGGTCGGTAAAAATTGTGGACATGTAACAAATCCCCTTGAACCACATATCCAAGTATTAGATTGATACGACTACTTATGAATTAAATAGAATTATTTTACAATCCCTCGATATGTGAAACACGATTCGCTGCATCTATAATATATGCTTAATTAATTCAATTAATTTTATTAATTAAATTTACTTATAATTAATTAAAATGTAAATTGGCTATAGGTATACGCACATATATATATATTTATTGATATGTATATGTGACCATAATTGTTATAAATGTTTATTTATCTTAAATTTGTTTAAGTTGAATTATATTGATATATTCAGTAAAATAAATATTTATTTAAATTATCTAGTTACATGAGAAGTTCATTATATAAAATTAAGTTGAATTATATTGATATATTCGACAAAATAAACATTTATTTAAATTATTTAGTTACATGAGAGGTTTGTTATATAAAATTAACTAGAAGTTCATTAGTTTAAAATAGTATAAAACGCATGTACGTGATATGATATCTAGAGATATTTACCTTTTATTTATTATAATTGTCTGTTGTAATGAAAATTTTTGGTAGTAACAACATTTTTATTTCAAATTGTTTTATTGGGTGTGCCGGTAATAATCTGGTAGTAAATTTTTATTGATGTGTAGTCGGAAAGGTGATGGTGGCGAAGCCTGTACTGATGGTGTGACTACATTGATAGATAAAGATATTTTTGAAATTTCAAAAGGGCAGAGCATAAACTTATTCATGATTTTTTATTAATAGTAGAGATGTATACATATGTCGACATGTATACATAATGAAATTATAAATTTTATAATTAGTTATTTATCCTAAATAGCTTAAAATTATTGATATAAAATTGGTAAATTTATATGTACATTACATTAATTTAATGTGAATTAAATAAAATTAATAAAATATACTTTAACTAATATGAACTAAAATTAAACAAATATGGTTTAATAGTTAAGATACATATATATTTATATAATTTGATTACGTTTATAATACTTAATAAAATGAATCGAACTTGTATAACATTTTATGTATGAAATAAAGTAAGCGGATTTGAAATAAACTCAGAACAAAATTTTGAAGTACATACATAAGGTACATAAGTTACTATTTCACACGTGTTTGACACTTGAATCAAGGGAGCTCTTAATATCTTCAAATGTGCGTATGTGTATATATATATATATTTTAAAAACTATGAATCTCTAATATATAAAATTGTCCTCTACCATTTATATATTAATAAATACTTGCCCAATGTTTAGTGCTTATCAAATTCTAGCTAGGGACATTATGTATAGTGCTATAAATATGTTGACTAGATGAGTTAAGATACATGCATGTATTTATTGAGCAAACCCAAGGCACATGCATTATATTTAGGCTATCTCGAAATGGTAAGTACAAACGAATAATCTCCTTCAATTTATTGAGCAAACTCTGGAGTGAGATATGATTAGGGGGAAAAACGAACGTTCAAGTGTAGATGTAGCGCATGCACAATTAGAATGACAAGACATCTAAAATAAAAATATCATAAAGTATATAATACATGCCAAATATTAAATTAAAATATGGTATGTATCTCAAATGTAGTTTCAACTAAGAAATTATTTTTCATGAGAGTTATTTACCCAATTCAAGATATTTGATCCAAAACTCTCAAATATAAAGTAGTAACAACAAATAAAATAAAATACCATAATAAATAGCTATATAGAGCTTCCAATTTCATGTGCTAGATTAGTTATAGCGGAAATAATAGGAGCATACCGTATGACAATTATCAATATATGCAACAAGTTACAAAGACTTACTACAACAGATTTACCTTTTAATAGCATGTGGAAAACGCTATAATAACTTATCATAGCATTAGTGACGACGTTGTATATCAACATGGTATAATACCTAGTCATATCTCATAGCTCTAACTTAACCGCTATTTTATTCAACATTTTATAGCGCACGTTCACCAACATTTTATAACGCATCTTTTCGCTTCTGCGTTCTTAATAAGCAGTGTTCATATAGCAGAACATACTTATATATAACACATTTTATCTCTTATTCTACTTACTTTGTTTATATAGAACAATTTATGTATTTTTTTTATTTTCCTTAATTAAGTTATTATAGCACTTGAATACAATGTTATGATATAATGCTATGTATATCATGTTTTCTTGTAGTGACTATCTTCAAAAATATACCTAGCTTGTATAAGTCATAAAATAATTGTTGTTTTAGTACTAAATGGAAATAAATATAATTTTATTTTAAAATGAATATTTTAAATATATTTTATTAAATAAATATATAATGATGGAATACTCTTTTATAATAAAAGTGATGTGTTGGCAAACTCTAAAAAAAATTGACTGTTTATTTATGAATCACGGACTAAACCAATCTTTATAAAATAATTCTTTAATCGTATGATTATGGATTGCATGGTATTAGTGGATTGTATATCAAATAATCACGGGCTAAAAAAACATTTACTGGAAGAGAAAAAAAGAGCTAAGGAACACTATGGTATGAAAAATATTATAAATGAACTGAACCATTCAAAAGAGGGTTAAATGATTTAGTTTCAGTTTTTCATCCATTTTGGATCTATCTACAACCTATGAGGCTAATATTTTTTTAATAAAATCTTTTTTTTTAAATGAGTATTGATTTAATTCAAATGCAATCTGTGGAGATAAAGCCTCATATATTTATCACTATTTTTGACTTCCTCAACCTACGCTATCACTTAGTCAATAGTGAAGCCATGTAGATTTGAGCACTAGCGGCATCAAAGCCCTACCTTGAAACTTCATTCTTAACTCTCAATGATAGAACAAGTCTACTTTATCAGTTTTATTGTTAAATATATTGCTAAATACTTTTCACGAATGAGTAAATACACAATGCATGATTAAGTTACATAAGCGAATTCCAATCTCCTTATTATTTAATCAACACTTTTATTAATTAGAAGCTCTATGATCAATTAATAACTTCCTTGATAAGTAGTGAATGGTCTGTTGGACCCATCCCTAGGGATCTTGAATACGTATGTCCTAAAAGCAAGATACATTTTATGTGAATGAGCCCTCCCTTATAGATTTCGAGCCGTGCTAATCTGCGATGCTTTTATTCACTTTCTTTTTCTACCTTTGTGTGTGTGTATGTGTGTGCGTGTGTGTGTATTTAAATAACTTTGTAAAATAAATATACATGTATTATACTATTTCACTTTTCATTTCTACTCTTTACATTTTTAAAATGTATACATATTCTCTTCTTAACAAGATTAGCTGGTTTTATAGCAGGCTACATCACTATTACTAATTATGAGAAACATGTGTTCTGTACGTGCGCGGAATAACTAAAATGTTTTTTTAGTTAATATCCCACTTAAAAAAATTAAAAGCATAGAAAATAAAAAAAAAAGCGCCTAAACTATTAAAACTTATGGTTATCCTCCCTCAGAAGAGGTAGAACAACCACTAACACTACCTCAATAGGACTATTGACATATACAAACCTTAAAGAAAAAAGAGCAAGACATGGGATATAACCGACATATGAAGTTTCTTATACAAATTTCCTATCCCACGAGTTGTTCTGAATAATTAACTTGTTCTTGATGCTTAAGGCACCGATCATAAATAAAGACAAACCCTTACCTTCAATGTGATAGCAGATATAATCCCCTTCTTCCTTCATAAAAAAGCCTAATAAGCATCACACAAAGGAAAATAATACATTTCAGAAGGAATATAAATTCATGCCTTCTCCTCAACATTCCAAATAATGGCAGTAGCCACAAAGGTCGAATGTGCAGCCATGGTAACAACATGAGTATCAAACAAAGGGATTAGAATCACGGGGATAATAGGATTAGGATAAGACACAATAACTATGAAACTAAAGGAGATACAATAGTCGTTGATGCCAGGAAGAAAAACCTGGGTTTAAGCAGAGCCAGAGCGAATAATTGGAACACATCCTTATCAAAGGCTGGAGAAGAGGTATCCTGTAGCCATAAAAAATAGGGATAACATCTGTACTCTAAGAGAAAGTATAATCCAAAAGGCCGAAAGACTGACATAAAAAATGCAGATATTGAATTTCCAGTTGTTTTAACATTAACCTTAACAAAGTTCCTATAAAAATCTGACCTTCAGAACAAAGAACAACGAGTTTTGGGGGGTAATTTCAATCAAAGCTTTAGCATAAACTAGTATATAAAGACTTGTAATTTAGATAATTTAAAATTAATAGATTTGCAGAATTTTTGAATAAAAACTTGTTAAGATAGAAATTTACGATTTCTGAACATATTTGGTAAGCTAGTATTCTTAATAAAATTGAAATTAAACTAACAATAACGTTTTAGTTAAAAGAACCGAAAGTAAATTGTAACTTACGTTTTGCGTTAAATTGAATTGACGTGTTAATGGAATGAAGATGATATTTTGAATAAAATAAATTATACGTTTTCATTCTGAAGTTGAATAATTTTATAAGAAGATTAAGTCTGAATTTTCAACAATATATTATGGTCGTTAAATAACTGTCGTAAATGATGTTTAATGATTTTGACGTTAAACTTACAAAATAAAAATTTGAATTCGAATTTGGGTTGCATGTACTTAGTTTAATATTAAAGAAATTAGAACGATAGTTAAACGTGGAAATTTATTAGTCGGATTATTTTTGTTAAATCAACTGTTAATAAGCGATATAATATTGGTTTTCAAAATATAAATATTTCGCATAAAATGATTCTAGAAAATTTTATAATTAAAGCGTCCACATTCGTTTCATCGATTTTTGCTGCCTCTGTTTAAATTGATTTACGATCGCGGTAACGGTATAACATAAGTAATAAAATTTCACATAAATATTAGAATATCAGTTTTCAACGTATTATTTTGTTTGTATCGAAAAACTAAATATAACGATATTTATTTCACATGTTTGAACACTCGGTGTGGGTTGTAGAGCGGGTTGAATTTTTGGTTACTGTATACTCGTTAATTTGGGTTTGCGCGTAACGTATTGCAAACGAAATTATTATCTGCATTCAAAACAAACATGGTGAACTGGCATTACCTTACACGTTTATGCGTGGAGCAAAACTTGGGGAGCTACAATCATGCTAACTTTTACATTATTTTATTATTTTAAACTAGTGTGTAACCCGTGTATTGCACACGACAATATCATTAAAAATAGTATTTATTATTTTAATGTTAAAAAGAGGACTTTGTTATGCAATATATTATAAATTTTGATGTGGAATATATAACTATTAATTAAAATTATTATTCTTGTTTATGTATAATTTATGTTGTATGACTTACACAAACAATATGTATGTATTTATATTTGTGAATTTATTTAATTATTTTTGTTAATATAGATATACCTGTTGAAACTGATGTATATTAGTAATTTATTTAATGAATCAGCAAATATTATTTTAGAGTTTGTTTAAATAAGTTAAATGTAAAATTACAAAGTTAGTTTAAATGTATAGTTATCATAGCAGGAAGAATTGAAAAGAAATTTGCAAAATAGCGTATAAATGTGTTGTGAAGTTATTGATGTTCAAAAAGAATTTTATGATAATATATTGTAATTTTTTGATATGAAAGAATCAAAACTAATTTACTAATTAACTTTGTTATTATTGTTGATATATGTAGTTCATGTTACGTGATTTATACATCTTTATAGTTGCATAGAAAACTACATTTTTTTTAATATGAATATGCATAGTTTTTTTTTGAGGAAATATACATAGTAAAATTGGCGCATAATTTTAAGAGCTATTTGAAAAATGGACTAAATACTCTCTAATATTATTTAAATAGTTAGAATTTAAGATTTTATGAGTAGTTTATACATATGGACTGAAATATAAAATATCATGAAAGAATTAATGAGGTTCAAAAAAATAATTATAAAAATGTTAAAATGCAAGTATTTAAAGCGGAAAATATTTTATTTAATTTATGATAAATTTATTGAGATAATTGTACAATATATTAATTTTTTTATTATTTTTTGCATAAATTATTTAAACTGTTTGACTTATTTAACTTTATATTTGAAAGAAAGATCAATCACACTTTCTCATTTTTTTTCTTCAATGGCGATTGGCGTCCTCTTCACAACCCTTTCTGACTTTTCAACCCAACCTCTCCTCACGTCTCTCTCCTCCCAAAATTAATCCCCACCCAGGTCTCCCTTCTACTGAAGGTTTATTAGGATCGATTTAGCAGCGGATTAACAAATTAACAACCTTAATAATGTATTCGAATTCAAAAATTGAATTAAAACAACATATATATACCTTTCGATGGTTTCCAGAATCCACGAATTTGATTCGGCTGGTTGATGGATCGAATTGAGGAGCTCACCAAGGCGCTGAGCCTCTATGGTATCCACACGAACATGCTATTCAATCGTCATACGAATTGAATTGGAGGAAGGTTTTTGAGTTGCTAGCCGCCATTTTGTTTTCTAGGGTTTTCAAAAGAATCGGGATAAAAAGATAATGATCTCACCGTGTAATAGTATAAAAGAAGTATATATTCTTTTACCATATACACGTGTAGCATTAAATTAGGAACTATTCCTTATACCCGTTCAAACAAATATACCAACGGTTGATATTTATTTTACTCTAAAACAAAATTAGTCCTCCTCCTTACGCTGTCCTAAGTGTGCGACCCTATAGGTTATTACAACGTTGGCAATGATTTTAAATTGTATTTAAAACCATAAACAGTGATTGGCATCTAGCAATGCGTCGCTGCTACCCAAGTTATAATAAGATCAACAATTCGATACAACCTTTTTGTGACCAGTGTACCAATGTAATATAATCCTTTTAACCAATATATCCAAGATTAAACTAGAGGCATGGATCGTATCATCCTCGTTATAATTTAATCTGTTTTCTTGATCAATGAGTAGACTGTTTAAACAAATCAATATTTGAGCACGGCCATGCATTTCACAGTCTCACTCAATCAAGAGGCCCATGGATATCACTACGAATATATCGTAGGGTTAAATTCCATCTAGATCATTCATAATTTTTCATTCGATTCGAGATGTATCCAATAATCACCGTTATCGTTACTCTGTTACGAAATAATTTTAGATGATATCAAAACACAAATATCCTCGAATAAAATTATAATGATTTCAGGTCTGATGACCATTACATCACTGTCACTGTAAGAATAACTTATGATACTGTTAATTATATTCCATGGAGTTATCTCACGGTGGGTCAGCCCAATACGCTATTCTCCAATACGTATTTATATCTTGACTTTAATATCACGTATATTAATGATCAATGAGATGTGATCATCAGTCAATCAATATAATAGTCTCAACGCTTTATTGTTGTCCTGTATAAACAATAAAACTAGACTAGGGACATTTAAGAATTATAATACTTATCACATTATATAATATCAAGTTCAGTCTTACTCGAACTATATAATTCCATATTATTATTCTAAGGACTTCTATAATATTAATATTTATATTACGCAGTAAAATATAATAGAATAGAATATTATTTTATTCCAAATAAAATAATAACAACAAAATTGTTATCAATCTCATCAAAAGGATTGCCTCTAGGGCATAAACTCTAACAATCTCCCACTTGCACTAGAGTCAATCATTTACGTATCGTATACTCATGAAACTAGTGTGACTATTAAACTTCTGCTACGACAGAGTTTAATTCAGTAGATCTGCAACATTACAATGTTTGTAACTTTGCAGATATGTTCATTTCCTTTGTGAACAACTTCACATAGGAAATATATTTCTTAAATATATGTTTGGATTGACGATGAGTTTAATGTTTTAGGCCTGAGCAACAGCCATATTGTTATCGCAATGTATATCATTCGATCAACAATGAATTAAGTTTAATCATGAACTTCTTAATCCAAACATTTTTTTTTCTTAGAATCAGAATATATATTTCTTGTTTTTAAACTAACATTATTTGCAATAATTAATGTGTTATCAAATAACATTTGAATTATTGTATCACTCCCACTTAATTTCTTGTCTATACAAGATTCAGTGGCATTTTGTGGTTGCGAAACATTTCGAATTCCATTTCATTCTCATTGGTATCTTAGAGACTGGCTCTCTTTTATTAAGGATACCAATTCGAGTAATAAACCTTTTATTCTATGAGGATATATAGAAATAATATCCAATTATTTCTTTTGGATATTCCACAAAATAGTTATATGATTTGGGTCTGATCTTATCAGAGGAAGGACGTTTAACAAACGCCTTACGTCCCAAATCTTCGTAATAGACAAATTAGGACATTTCCCAGTCCATATCTTATATGGCTTCTATAAACTCTCTTTAGTGGGATTAAATGCAGTTGTTCTAAATTTAATCTATTAGAAGATCTATATATGACTTATCAATGATCGTACTATATCTTATAAGGTGCGATTTCTCTAGTCAGACACACCATTTCAATATGGTGTTCTAGGTGAAGTGAGTTATGAAACAATTTCAAACTCATCTTGATAGTCATTAAGTAGTCGGCTTAATTCCTTTTCAATATATTCGAAAAGAGTTTTCATTAAAATTGGTTTCTATCTCCACTTTTGAATTCTTTGAACTTTTCAAAGGATTCTGATATGTGTTTCATAAGATACACATATCTGTATCTACTGATATCATCAGTAAATATAATGAAGTAATAAAACCTACCTCTAGTTTATGTATTCATTGCTCCATATACATCATTATGTACGAGACCCAATACTTATCACTCATTCACTGTGTCAAGTGAAAGAGGATTCAGTTATTTTACCTAATAAACAAGATCTGTATACAAAATCAGATCATCTCAAAATTCCATCACTATGGAGTTTTGATATGCTTTCTTGTTTATACTGCTAACTGCTAATACTAAAGGTATATTGGATTTAAATCATTAAATTTAATCCAGTCATTATTAATGTCAAGTAAATTATAGTTAAGGATTTACAAATATCATTAACTATTTGCGAAATTCCATACGATATTCATTTAAATAAAATGAATAACAATTATTCTTTTATTACAAATGAAATTCAAACTTGTCTGAACAAGATATTACATTTATCTTAAATGGAATTTCATTATAACAATTATTTTATTTATTTAATTAAGCCAGTATAATTAACAAGAATCAACTTTCTATGGATAATCCATCAACATTTGCTTCATTTCCAATTGTAAGTCCACTTGTCTTTTCAGATTTCTACTTATTTTGCAATTTCTTTAAATTCACATACATTTACGTGATTCATATCTAGTATCTAATACTAGAGATGTATAAGTAGATTTTATAATATTTATTTCTTATTCAGTTGAAGTCATACTTCAACTTTTATTTTAGATCTTCGATAATGGTAAAACAATTACGTTTGATTTGTTTGAGGACAATCCTCAAATTTCAATGTTAGTCAAGAAATTTGATTTAATTCAATTTATATCCTTCTTAAGGATTAATTTAAATTATCGAGATATTTATTATTTAATATCTACATTAGATAATAAAATAATAACTGATTCTGTAATATTTATTTAATACAAAATTTTGACAATCAAAATTTATATTAACATAAATGTATAATTTTAAACTAAAATACGCTCCCACTCAAATTAACATCCCTCTATTTATATATACATATCGGTATATATATATATATATATATATAATGGTGTTCCAAGATCCATATCTAGTAATGCCTTGACCCTGCTTTGGCTGAACTCAAAACACAACCTTTTAGGTAGATATCTTATGTCAATTATATCATTTATAATTCTTGGATCGCATGTTGAACATTTAGTTCAGCATTATTCATTTGCTCAAACTATAGAATAATTCATGCTGTTGTCTCTAAGGCCATAATCGTATTATGCAGCCTAGTTAAATCAGACCCAATAATAGATTGGAGCACCACATTTTACTCCATCGCATATAACCAAAATAAAAGGTGCACAACGCTTTGGCGTTAGTTACAACCAGTGATTCTGGACAGTGATGAGTATATTATTGGAAGACGTCACCATGACTTAATATAACAAAAATTGCTTTAGAGGGAATTTATAATTCGTAGTGGCGAATAATATCAGAGTTATTTACATATATCAAAATATATGTATTTTATATTCGTAATATTAACTGGATTTAAATTATATATATATATATATTCCCTATCTCAAAACAATTGGTTACTATAACTTTAGAATTAGTGATTATATTCAAAGTTATATGAATTTAATTTAACCAATTCTATTTCGAAATTAATAAGACATTCAGTCCATTATAAAATCATTATAGGGTCACAGGTATCATAACTTCTAATTCCTGGATGTCTTGTTCAAGACAGTATATACATATATCCCTACCTTCTACAGGAATTGACATAAATACTTATCTTATTTACAGAATTTTGTAAATAATGACACATGTAATTATCTATATCTAATAATTCAATTTGTAATCAAAACAAAATCACATTATTCAGATAATACGCAGGCAATATATATCCAAAGATTAAGATAGAACACTTCATATTTATGCATATTCAAACAGTATACACAAAAACATTTTTCATGAACGCTTAGGGTCAGACCCTATTACATAAAACATATACAGTCCCTGTTTCAAGAATTCAGCCACTCAATCCTAATTATACACTTTACATTGAGATTTAATGCTTATATCAAATCATATATATATCTTTACATTCAGTACAAGTATGATATAATACTATGTATCTGAATACATAGTGCCATGGATCGATCTTTAGCAAACCTGCCAAATCTAATTTGTCTTTTTGGAATTGCCATGGATTCTGCATCATTATGTCTATCCATATCTGCACATAATTTCAGTCATACTGATTTATGTAGCAAGATTAGATCTGCATATAAACATATATAGTTTAAATCAATTTCAGTATCATTTGATAACCCAGAAAACAACCCAAGGTTTTGAAATTTACAATACAAACTATACATCTATAGTCTATCCTAAATCTCATATATCTTCCAAAAAAATGGTGCCTAGATACAAACACTACTAAGTTTATTCTTTACAGAAACTCAGTATTTAATGATCAAATCAAATTGATTTCCAGACAAGTCATTGGCATCATGTTAAACTGCTGTGTTAATGTGTATATATCTATTGATATATATGTATATGTATATATATATATATATATATATATATCAAAATAACCCCAACATAGCAAAACAAGCATATACAGTCAGTAATATTTTAAACTGATCATTTTATTTGTACAATAGTTCAATTTTCTGTCTAACAGAAAACACATTCATTCATATGTATTATAAATACATAGACTGAATCTGTAAAACTATGGTGTATTAAAATTTGCAAATCAAATTACAGCATTTATATTTCAATATAAATGATCATTTTACAGTAAGGTGATATATCTATGTTTATATCAAAATTATTCATATATAACCATTCAATATATATATCATATATATATACATATATATATATATATGTATATGTAACAAAATATGGTTATAAACAGAGAATAGCTCAGAAACTCGTATAACAGATTTAACTTTGCATAACTGACAACCTTCAGTAGTATTTCTGAATCAAAACAAAACTGAAATCAAATGCAAAAGATCTTAAACTCGTATAGCATAAACATTTCAGACAACAATTTATGTATAGAGTTATAAGTCATTCTGTTTTATATCATCGTCATCAAAATGAACACAAATTGATCAGTATCAATATGATATAAAAGAAGATATTTATGTTTATTCAACAAGATTTCTGAAATCTGTTGTAATTCCCATATAAATCTGAGCTATTACAGACTAATATAAAACTTTTACAGATTGTAAGTAGTTTTAAGACATATAGTTCATCAATATAAACTACCGTAAACGGGAATTGATTCATATGTTGACACAGTTCACAAAACGAGATCCAAAACAATTTAGATATGTATAAAATTAACAAATTTAACCAATATGAATATTTAATCCCAAATGTATATATATGATAGGAAAAAAAACTTATTTTATCCAGAATTCATATAGAACGAGGGATACAGTTTTGATTGCATTTTCAACAACAATTGTTGCAAAACAAAATCATAATTTCTTATATAATACATCAATACAATGTTTTATGAAATAAGCAACTACACACAAGAAAAATGACTTTCATTCTAATCAATCAAAACAAGCTTTTGACGTATCTTCTTTATTCCATGAATACCAAACATGGTTATCACAATATGAAATTTAGTTAAATTCAGATGTAACTAACACTAAATCCAGGTTTTAAATAATTGCAATATAGATCCTTAAAATTGCAATTTCAAAGATTTTAATATTTAGAATCGAAAGGTATCATAGATTTTACTAAATCAGTACAGACCTAGAAACATTATAGATTTTATATGATGAAACAATTTCATCTATATCAGCATATCTAGTACTAATCAGGTTTATGTTTCCTAAACGATTAACACTATCATAATACTGAACCAACATTAAAACCATGAGTACAAATAAAACATGTTAAATATGCTTAACATTTGCATCTATGTCAATTGTCAACAAAGAATTCTGTAATCACTCAAAGGTCACTCTATCTGATCAGCATCAGTGTAGCAGGAATTTTTAAGTTCAATACATCACGAATTTTAAATTTGTGACTCTAGATATCACTAATATAAAACATAGATGCATCAGCAGTTTAAATAAAAATGAGGAATTACTTGTATTGAACCTGAATGGTTGCAAGCTAACAAGTAAATACTTTACATATTGTAAAAGGATTTAAAACAGCTATCTTATCAATATAAGATTTTGCAATGTATCAAATTGAATCAAATTTCAAATAATAAAGCCTGATCCCATGTTAGTTTTAAACACCTTTATATGACATCATAATCAGTATGCTTATGTGTCAAAAGAAATCAAAACAGGGAAAAATAAACCCAAGGTTAATCCATGAGTAAGGATAGCATTGCCAAGACACTGTCTAACAGCGAATAACTATAATTCAAAACACGTTGAATTATATTTATAGTTAAAGTATTATACACATACATAAGTTTTAAAACATAGGATGTAGCAATACAGGAAACAGATTTAGTATCAAATATTAATTCATAATTTCACCTTTTTATACTTTGTATCAGTATACAATCTAAAAGGTATCATTTACATAATATATATTTATATCCAGTCTAACTGGAATAAAAAGGAGCTGCAAAGTTACTTGTAAAACATATCATTTATATGTTTGTACAACCTTCACATTAGTTTGCAAAACCAGATATATTATCTTAAATATTATCGTAACGAAACAAAACAATTTGTTTATAAGAACAGAAACAACAAATTAAAAGTCAGATAATATTAGGAAATTAGGTTTATTAGAGATAAAATAATCCGTAATACAACTATTCCAAAGTTCACAACTCTGTACAATGTCAATATACTCACAGCTTGCAAATAAAATTATATCCAAGTATATAACAGAGCATTATAGTTGTAAATATTAGATTTTAAACACGAAATTAACCATTAATACAATTCAGGATTTTATATCAATTACAAAATCCTATTACACAGAAACAGTTTCTGTTTTATTTGTGTATTCTCTTTTAACAATTCAAATCAAAATTAAAACAGTGTTCTCAACACTGTAAAAGATCGCAAGCTAATACATGATTATTCAAGGTAAATTAAACATTTTAACCCAAATTAATTGAATTCGTATAAACCGGGCTCTGATACCATTGAAGGTTTATTAGGATCGATTTAGCAGCGGATTAACAAATTAACAACCTTAATAATGTATTCGAATTCAAAAATTGAATTAAAACAACATATATATATACCTTTCGATGGTTTCCAGAATCCACGAATTTGATTCGGCTGGTTGATGGATCGAATTGAGGAGCTCACCAAGGCGCTGAGCCTCTATGGTATCCACACGAACATGCTATTCAATCGTCATACGAATTGAATTGGAGGAAGGTTTTTGAGTTGCTAGCCGCCATTTTGTTTTCTAGGGTTTTCAAAAGAATCGGGATAAAAAGATAATGATCTCACCGTGTAATAGTATAAAAGAAGTATATATTCTTTTACCATATACACGTGTAGCATTAAATTAGGAACTATTCCTTATACCCGTTCAAACAAATATACCAACGGTTGATATTTATTTTACTCTAAAACAAAATTAGTCCTCCTCCTTACGCTGTCCTAAGTGTGCGACCCTATAGGTTATTACAACGTTGGCAATGATTTTAAATTGTATTTAAAACCATAAACAGTGATTGGCATCTAGCAATGCGTCGCTGCTACCCAAGTTATAATAAGATCAACGATTCGATACAACCTTTTTGTGACCAGTGTACCAATGTAATATAATCCTTTTAACCAATATATCCAAGATTAAACTAGAGGCATGGATCGTATCATCCTCGTTATAATTTAATCTGTTTTCTTGATCAATGAGTAGACTGTTTAAACAAATCAATATTTGAGCACGGCCATGCATTTCACAGTCTCACTCAATCAAGAGGCCCATGGATATCACTACGAATATATCGTAGGGTTAAATTCCATCTAGATCATTCATAATTTTTCATTCGATTCGAGATGTATCCAATAATCACCGTTATCGTTACTCTGTTACGAAATAATTTTAGATGATATCAAAACACAAATATCCTCGAATAAAATTATAATGATTTCAGGTCTGAGGACCATTACATCACTGTCACTGTAAGAATAACTTATGATACTGTTAATTATATTCCATGGAGTTATCTCACGGTGGGTCAGCCCAATACGCTATTCTTCAATACGTATTTATATCTTGACTTTAATATCACGTATATTAATGATCAATGAGATGTGATCATCAGTCAATCAATATAATAGTCTCAACGCTTTATTGTTGTCCTGTATAAACAATAAAACTAGACTAGGGACATTTAAGAATTATAATACTTATCACATTATATAATCTCAAGTTCAGTCTTACTCGAACTATATAATTCCATATTATTATTCTAAGGACTTCTATAATATTAATATTTATATTACGCAGTAAAATATAATAGAATAGAATATTATTTTATTCCAAATAAAATAATAACAACAAAATTGTTATCAATCTCATCAAATGGATTGCCTCTAGGGCATAAACTCTAACATCTACCTCACTACCCACGTCGCCGATCCCTCCAGCTCCGGAGCCTTCTCCAGCTGGCCGGCCTTCCCTTCCGGTTCTAGATCCTTACGCTACTATTCCCAAAAAGAAATGGTCCAATCTTTTCGAAGCAAAGCCTCGAAATGCAGGGTCTTTCACCCCTCCGCCTTTTAAGCTTGAATTTTCTGACAAAGCTCTCTGTCTGAATGATACTATTATTAATGTAGCCAAAGAACAATGGGATGGCTACTTCGTTGGCTATTTTCTTGACGAGCCGCTTTCCTATACTGTAGTAACAAATCATCTGAAAAATCTATGGAAACCTAATGGTAACACAAGGGTAAGATCTTCTTTTTCCGTTTTGCGAGTAATGAAGATCGGGATAGGATTTTACCTGCCGATCCTGTAATTATTCGAAGTAAAATATTTATTTTAAGACCATGGGATGCTGGTTTAGGCGATCTGACAAGAAATATCAAATATGTCTCAGTTTGGATTAAAATGACAAACTTGCCATTAGTTACTTGGTCCAAAGTTGGCATTAGTTAGTTAGCTAAGAGAGTCGGGAAGTGTCTTTGTATGGATATTTCTACGGAGATACTCGAAAGGCTTGAATATGCGAAGTGTATGGTTGAAGTAACCCCCGATGCTGTGTTACCCTCTGAATTTCCAGTTGAACTCCTTGATGGAATATAACAGATTGTCTTTGTTACTTATCTTTGGAAACCAGATATATGCGTTAAGTGCAATACTTTTGACCACATTACAGATAAGTGTGTGGTTGCTGGAAAAGGTAATATGGTCGCCACAAACGATAGAGTTACAGTGGAGCTTGCTAAAGTTGGTTCTGATAAAACTATTAATCCTGTGTCTGGTAATGTGAATATTATTAAGAATGGAGGATATGCGAATGTTGATAAGAATGGTGGTAAACAAATTAGTGGAACAACTGGGTGGAGTAAAGTAATAAACAAGAAAAATCATTCAGTGGATTTATCTGGTAAGCTTGGGCTTGAAAAAGGTAAAGCCTTGATGCAAAATGTTATGACCAGTGACAATCACTTTGGTGTATTGGCAGATTGGAATGAAGAAGTTGGGATTATTAGAGATAATGTTGTTAATGACATTGGTAAAGAAAACAGTATGGAGGAGGGTGAAATTACAAGGATCACTGAACTGTTAACAAGGCATTTTCGAATTATGAAGTTAACGGAGACAATAGCAATATCAGTATACTAGTGGAAGTGGTAAGGATGTGCAAAACATTATTACAGTTGAAACTCAGCAAGAAAAAACCTTAGTAGTTCAAGAAGGAAGAGCAGGCATGGGAAAGTCTCCCTCGGTTGGAAAAGTGAATAAGAATAATGTGAATGGTACCCATATCCCGAAAACTGATATGGAACTAATTGGGTTTGCAATGCCATGTTTTGATCTAAAAATGAGTAGCGAGCAAGTGCAAGATTGCATAACCAAAGAGGATGTTAATAAAGAAACTGTTAATAAGGAAGTGGTGATGAATACTTTGAAACAAGGAAATGGCCTAACGGATATCCTAGCTAATGAAGCTGCTGAAATTAGTAAAAAATACAAAGACAAAATCTTTAAACCTGGGTTCCTTAACTCATCTGTAGTGACCCCAAGCAAGATGGCTTCTGTTGCACCATCTTCCATATCTATTCCTTTGGTAAAATCCAACAGTGACAAAGCTACCTCTTCTTCTACGGGAAAAGCCAGTAGTATGAAGTTACATAACCTCTACGCTTACATATTACACCCTGCTGCTTATAAGGCTTCACTAGCTATATGCCAAGTTGTGCTCCTCCTTTGAGTGCTTCTGAATTTGGAAAGTGACAAGGAAGTGCTCCTATCACCAGGAGCAAAAAGCGTGAACTTATGCGAAGTCTTAACTGTGATAATGGATGACTGGTTGGTCTGTGCATTAGTGAGCTTTCTATGTGCTCAAAGTAAGCTTTTATGTTAGGGGCTATGGTATGTATTTTGTTAAGTAAGTGACTGATGTAATTAATCATGTAATGTTTTCACTTCCCGGCGTGGAAGCTGAACTTGTTGCTTGTGGGATATGCTCTTACGCATCTTCTCAACATCTGTTTTTATTTTTTAATAAAAGTGTTACAAATCACTTTAAAAACCGGTCAGCCTTGCCAAAAAAAAAGATCAAGTTTACCATTTTTATTGATATGTACATGACTTACATTTTAAAACATCACACTTAGCATTAATTAGGTGACTTAACAACGATTTATTAACTGAATGCAAAATCACATAATTAATATAAACATATCAATTTAAATGTACAATGTTAAGTGATATTGTGCAGCATTTTGTAAATGACTAAATAAATTTTAAAATGTAGACGTTTGACGTCAATATTACAATGCAATATGATAAATATATTAACATAAATGAGTTCAAATTTAAATTTGTGATAACTAATTATGTGTATAATTTATGTTATGTGATTGACGTGTTTATACATTTGATTTTGTCCATTTGTTTCAATATGAATATGGCTAGTCTTGATGTGATTTATTAGACGAATCAATGAATAATAGTTTGCTTAAATTATTTATATAGTTTTATTATTATGTTATTAATTATAAAATATGGTACTAAATGTAAAATGTTAAGAAAGAATTGAAAGAGACTTAAATGATTATAGAAAATTTAAATTACAGGTATTTAGGGCCAAAATGCATAATTTTGTCATTTTTAGTATGAAAAATATATAAGTTAATTAGGTTTGTTTAAATTACTTAAATTTTGGGTTTTGTAATTATTTAAATATCCAAACTTGAATGTAAAATGTTAGGAGCTAATTGTCAATAAATAATTGTGTAAACTTTGAAATGTCCATGTCAAAATGTAAAATGACAAAAAAAGTAAAAATAACGTGAGAGAAATTGTAAATAAGCATAAACTGATAATGTAATTTAAAAATAAAATATCTAGAGAGATTTAAGGAGAGAGCTTTAAAAGTTTATGCTTTACTATTATTTAACAAAAAAGATTAAATCTGAATTTTCAACAATATATTATGGTTGTTAAATAACTGTCGTAAACGATATGTAATGATTTTGACATTAAACTTATAAATCAAAATTCGAATTTGGGTTGCATGTGCTTAGTTTAACATTAAAGAAATTAGAATGATAGTTAAACGTGGAAATTTATTAGTCATATTATTTTTGTTAAATCAGCTGTCAATAAGCGATATAATATTGGTTTTCAAAATATAAATATTTCACATAAAATGATTCTAGAAAATTTTATAATTAAAGCGTCCACATTCGTTTTGTCGAATTTTGCTGCCTCTGTTTAAATTGATTTACGATCGTGGTAATAGTATAACATAAGTAATAAAATTTCACATAAATATTAGAATATCAGTTTTCAACGTATTATTTTGTTCGTATCGAAAAACTGAATATAATGATAATTATTTCACATGTTTGAACACTCGGTGCGGGTTGTAGAGCGGGTTGAATTTTTGGTTACTATATAATTGCTAATTAGGGTTTGCGCGTAACGTATTGCATACGAATTTATAATCTGAATTCAAAACAAACATGGAGAAGTGGCATTACCTTATGCGTTTGTGCGTGGAGCGAAATTGGGGCAACTACAATAATGTTAACTTTTACATTATTTTATTATTATATTATTTTAAAGGAAAATTAACAGGTTTAGGCCTTTTTATAAAAAGTATAACATGTTTAGCCATTTTTTGGAAATATTTACAAATATAGACTTGTTTTGTTCGGGGAGATAACTGGGTGAATTTTCAAAACTCGCCTTCATGCGAATTTTCAAAGTTCACCTGTGTATTTTTTATGGCACATTTCCAAACTCTATATATACCCACCTACTCTCTCATAATTCTGATTCATACTCAACTATGTCTTCTCAACTCTATTTCTCTTCAAAATGCCTTCATGACCATCATCTGCGGACTCTGATTTCCCATTTGGGTCTCTTCCATCCTCTGGTGATCACATTGATATTGATTAGAATATAAACTATCAGGAACAACATTACGTGGAGCTTGATCGTAAATACCCGGATCTTGACCTACTAACACTTCAACCAGGACCGAATGAACCTGTATATGTCCCACGTGTGGATGAACATCATGTTTATCAACCCGTTGTAGAACAAGAGGTTGAGCACGTAGCGTTAAAGAAACCCTCATCTGAACAAGAGGTTAACTTGTACCCAGTTTGCTACCACTATGGATATATGGCTGAAGCTGTTGTAACAGCTGATGGCGAAAACAATGGTCGTCGGATTCTTCTTTGTTCCAATTATCCCCACGGATGCAATTTTTCAGAATGGATTGACGAACATCTGTGTCCAAGGGGAATATCATATGCGAACAAGCGGGAATAAGAAATTAGACATCTCAAATAACTCCTAGAAGACTTGCAATTTAACCGTAACAACTAGTGTTCCTATTATCTGTTTTTGCAGTAGTATTTCAAATATTAGTTTGAATTATTGTTTGTATGTTTGTAAAACTTCGAAGATTAATATGAAGTGCTATATGTTTGTTTTTCTCTAAGAAAATGTGTATGTTTATTACTATGTTTTATTACGCGTTATAATCAATGTCTACAGCCAAAAAAACTTTGTTTGATGAAATGACAACTCACTGACTAAAGTGTTTTCAAATAGTATCAGTCATAATGCACTGAACAAAGATTGTCCCGAACAGTATATTAGACCAAATTGACTAAAGCTGGTGCATATAGTACACCTTGACATAAAGATGAAGTGACAACTCATTACCATAAAGTATAGTTGCACCAAAGATTTTCCTTACAGTATGATCTGCCACAAATCAGGTGATTTGATTAGATATTGATAAAGATGGTCCAGAATTGCCCTATTTGATCAGGCTGGCCAATTGTATCATTATTTCGAAACAGTTGAGTTGATAAGACTCTGCCAAAATCTTACCCATAGCTTGTCCATTGTGATAAAGTTAGACAAATGATTGTGCTTTATTTCGGAATAGGTGAGATGGTTAAAGCACTGCCAAATCTGACCCAAATCTTGTTGTTTGTGATAAAGCTGGACAAAGGACAAGTGAGTCTTCTTTATTTTGAAATAGATGGGATGATTAAAGCTCTACAAAATCGACTTGAGAATGACATTGCTGAGATGATTAAAGTTTATTTGACAACGACGTTATTGAGATCTTGTGCCTATTTCATATCTCTTTAATACATTATTTCTCATTCCAGAAACACTTCAATTCTTACTTCAAATAACTTTAAAGCTAATATACTCACTCAACAATGGCGCCCAATTTTATTCCTGCACTTTTCTACTATGGCGGTGAATTGGTCATGGATGAGCACCAAAATGGAAATTATGTGGGAGAATTCTGCAAACCAGGGAGAGTTCAAAAGGGTTGCACACTTGATGCTTTGAAAGAATTAGTCTTTAAAGGAATCAAAATTAACCCTCTCGAATATGATATTGAGTTGCCGGTTAACTGGCCTACTGATTCAGGATCGACAGTAGTATCACTTTTAGACGATGAAGATGTACAAGTAATGTTTTCTACCGTTAAGAAATCAATTGAGTTGTTTGTTGGAAAAATGGCAAAAGCAATCGTGGAAGAAATCATCAGATCTCCTATCGTGAGTACCAGTTTAGGGTATTTCATAGAAATGTTACAAAAACATGATCCTTCACTCATCTTTAGTTCTCTGTGTACACCAATGCGTATTTTCATCTGAATGTGGACGAGCAACATCAGCAACAACAACAAACTATTCAACCAAATGTTCATGATCAATAACAACAAACTTTTCAGTTAGAAGACTATGGACAACAATTGCAACATGATATATTTCCTTCTCATTCAGAACTGTATGATATAAGCCAAAGGTATGTGTTGCATATTACTTTAGTTTCTAACTACTCATTGAGATGTAAGATGTGACTAAAATGCATTTATTAACAGACTGACTGAAGAATATGAATTAGACTGGGGTGCAGGACCTTCAAAACAAACAAATGCTTTAAATTAAGACATAGGTATCGAAGTAAATGACCTATTGATAGCATGTTGGTTGCCACGACAACTATTGATGATACATGCTGGATGGAAGTCAACAATGAACTACTGGACTATGACTTTCCAAACACGGAAGTTCCTGAAGATGATGGTGTTGGGATTCAAATGGAAGTACCATTGGACGATGATCTCTGCACGACTCAAATGATGGCCAGATCTGTAGTGGCTAATCTGGAGTTTTCTGGTAACCACAAGCAAGCAAGCCACATATATATTTCTTATGTCCAAAATCAGTTACATGAAAGCTTGGCGAACGTTGAATAAGTCCTTGGAGAAAATTCACGGTGATTGGGTCGAATCGTATACGTGTTTGCCTCAATATTTTGAGGAAATAAGAAGAAGCAAACCAGGTTCAGTAGGACATATGTCACACGATGATGTTGGGGTATTTGAGCGTGCTTTTTGAGCATTTGGTCCTTCCGTAGCCCGTTTTGTACACATTTTTATGCATTGACGGGACACATTTGTACGGTAAGTACAATGGAACACCACTTGTTGCTACTGCTGCAAATGCCGATGACTGCCTTTTCCCATTAGTTTATGGAGTTGTTGAATCTGAATCATATGATAGTTGGGCCTGGTTCTTTTCGTGCATGCGTGAGGTCATTTATAGTGTACGAGATCGACGCATTACTTTTATATCTGATAGAATGAAAGTGATCCCAAACTCTTTGCAGGATAGATGGCAAGAATCGCACAAACATAGGTTCTGTGCAAAACATCTTAAAGCCAATTTTCAAGCTGCAAGCATCGAGAGAAGTGAGTAATAGAATTGTTTTACGCTTCTGCATGTGCTTCTGAAGTAGCTGAGTACACTAAAATCAGAAAAGAAATTAAGGCAACTAATTCACAATTGCATAATTGGATTGAATCAAGCCTAGGGAATTCAGAAGAAAACTGGGCACTTTGCAGAGATGATGGTGGTCGCTTCCATGTTATGACAACTAATGCATCTAAAAGTTTTAATGGTGTCTTAAAAGGCGCCAGATCGTTTCCTATAAAGGCGTTGGTTGCAAGGATGTTCTTTCGGTCAGTTGAATATTTCCATAAGAGGCGGGAAAAATGTGAGGCTCTGAAGACAAAACTTACTCCAAAATAGGAAGCTAAAATTGATGCGTGTGCTATTGAAGCACGACGTTTTAATATTGTGCGGTTTGGTCGATCTAAATGGCAAGTGATTCATTATTACGGAGGTGAATATGATGTTGAGATCAAAGGTTCTCATTGCACCTGTACATGCAACATCCCACTTCTGTAGAAGACACAATGTGCTCATGTGATGGTGGCTTGTTCAGCACAGGATTTTGGTATAAATAGAGCACATCATGATTTTTCTTCTGGGTGGTACTCGGTTATGCACTTTTCAAATAGGAATCCATTTCCTGAAAAATCCTGGCTTTCGTGCTTTGGTGAGTCGTCCGAGATCCTTTCGATGACCTTTATTAAAAGAATCCACCAGCTCAATAAGGAAGCCCGTGGAGAACCCCTGATCTGTGCGTCTTCGAGTCAAGAACAAGCAAGCCTAGAGTGTATTCTTTCCAACAACCTACCTGCTAGCACTAACGGAAGAGATCAGAGACCCTTTAGAGCAAAGGGCTACCAATGGGAGAGTGCGTAGCGAACCTCTGGCTTATTATGAATCATTGAGCATCAGGTCCACAAAAGCAGAGGGCATAGGAGCACGTAGAGGCTAGACACGGAGTAAGGCTTGGTTATCTGCCACTTAGGCATGCCACACAGGCAATTTACTCCATGCGACTGATTTCTATCGATATATAACCTCTGAGCTCGTACGTCTCAGAGAAGGGCGTCAAGCAAGAGAATAAATTATCCGCCGCCAAACAGATATATATTTAATAGAGATCAATCAGCACAGAACAAAATCCAATGTCAGACACACAGTCCATTTACGAGTTCGTTCTGGGTCTGAACGAAACCAAAGGCACTCAATACCTCGCATATCCGCACAATCAACAAGTACGTCCGGACGGCTACTACTTCAGCCCTTTCAAGGTAGCTACTCCTATCATGAGCATCAGTAGCACCCCTCCATTCGACGTGAAGATCATCGATCTTGTACCGTCTTCATATCTTCGACTTTCAATCGTTGATCAATTATTTGAAATGAGAATCAACTCGGCCTTTTCAAATAATTCACATATATTTAGAATTTCAAATCAATTCATTTCAATGGTTAAATTATTCGATATCACTACTTCTGTTCTTTAATGTAATTTTCACACCAAACACATTCAACCATCAAATATCACATAAACCGGGCAAATTCAGTTTATTTTCATTGCACATCATTTATAATATTTTATCGCTATTTTTATTTATTTTAAAAGTAGCCAATTCATTCAAACGACACTTCAGGCCATAACGCGGCTGTGGCGCTGTTTTTCTTCAGATTTGATTTACACATATCTGAAAATCTAACCGTTAGATTCTCACAAATTTTATATCATAGAAAGATCTTTTCAAAACGAATCCAATGGTTTCAGTTTCGGAAAAATCCGACGGTCGGATCTCCCGCACAAATCGTTTGAATTTATGATTTCAAAATACGAACTGCAGCATCGTTATTCGATTTAATTTAATTATATTTATATTTATATTTATATATAAATATAATCGATTCTGGCGCTGTTTTTCTTCAGATTTGAATTAAACATTCCAGATAATCCAACCGTTGGATCTTCACAAAGTTGGTGTCGTTGGAAAGATATTTCCAAAGCGAACCCAACGGTTTCGGGAAAATCCGATGGTCGGATCTCCCGCGCTAATCGTTTGAAATCACGGTTTCAAAACACGAATTGCAGCTACATTATTCGATTTATTTTAATTATATTTATATAAATATGTATAAATATAATTCTTTCTTTGATTTCAAAACCATCTTCACTTTATATATTTGATAAAAACGATATTTTTATCATCAAAATATTTATTCAACATATGAATATTTTTAGCACTTCATTTTCACAATAAAAATGTAGATTTTATTGTTCAATTTATATATATTCAACACATGAACGTTTTCGACTTCACCCATACGATAAAAATATGATTTTTACCGTTCTAGTCCTTTATTCATCGCATGAATATTTTCTATAGTTTATATATATAATAAAAATGTGATTTTTATCTTTCAAATAATTTATTCAACACATGAACTTCATTCAACACATGAATTTCTACTCAACACATGAATTTCTATTCAACACACGAATATAGTTTTCAACTCATGAAAATAATTCTAACACATGAATATTATTGAAAATTTCGGCAGCATAACGGCAGGGTAGTTAAAACCGGGACCGTCCCTAGTACGGCTCCTCGCTCTACCTTAAAACCTTGCGGTTTTTGACAATGTGGATTTCATGCATCTAATTCGTACGCAGACGAGCATGTTTATTTTTCTTTTCCACAAACTAATCCTATGTGGTTTCATCCAAAATAATTCTCAACCACAAACAGGTATTTTTCAACCACAATCAATCATTCATGATTTTCACCAAATTTCACATCAACCAATAATCCAAACAATATCACAACCAATAAATATCGTCCATGGTCTATGGACGAGGGGAATATATATATATATATATATATTCGTATATAAATATATTTCAATTTCATTTCACTTCATTTCAATCATTTCAACATATATATAATTTTTACAACGTATATATAACTTATACATCGAACATACAACTTATACAACGCTTATACATGAGGTGTACAATGCTTATATAACTCATACATCGACTATATAATTTATACATCGTTGTTTTCATATCGTTTATAATTTAGAAATCTCACATTGGGTTCCACTCCACTAAAAATTGTAGAAGGCTCAGAAAAATATCCGGTCTCTTCTAGAATGTAGAAGATGTCCACACGGTCCCGGCGTCTCTTGTTTCACTGGATTTCGACCACATAGCAAAAAGATATGATTTTTATAAGTTTGCAACGCTTTTATTTGTCGAAATCAGTTAAAATAAATATAGGCCGTACCTCTCAATAGTTTGTTCAAAACCCAGGCCCCGATTTTCTGCAAATCCGTAGCACGTTGACACGATCAGAGTATACCGCCTCGGAGAGGGGCGAGAGGCGCTTTGGCGCAAGGGGGTGCGATCTGGTTCGGTGGTCAGGCACGCGTGGCGGCGGTTTCAAGGTGGCGACTTCGAGGAGGTCGTTCGCACGCAATACGAGACGAGGAGGGGTGCCACTGGTATGGATTTGAAGAGGAGGAAGAGATCTTTAAAAAGTTGAACTGCGGCTGATTCGGCTTGGATTCGCCGGAATTTGGACGGGAAGGATGGAGCTCATTTCCGCCTTCGGTTTCGCTGATCGGGGAGAGAGAAGCGGTTTTAATATTTATTAATTTTATATAAAATTTGATTGGCCGAAAACGAATCAATTCCTTTTATAATTAAAATAAAATATTTATATTCTAACGACGATTCAAATAAATATATACGCTCTAATTCTATTCAAAATAAATTTCTCGTCGTTATTATTTAAAATATTTCATTTTAAATAATCAAAATTCGCTAAAATTGCCAAAATAAAATTTTTAAATTGGCTCGGTAGTTCGAAAATTCGATTTCAAAGTTCAAAGGAATGTGCATGATTCAAAATAAACCGGATTTTGGCGAAACCAAAAATATTTGAATCTACTTGAGAATATCTTTCCAAGGAATCCGAAAAATTGAAATTTCATAGCGGGAATAAAAAGATATGCGAGGTACAAGGTGCCTCCGGTTTTGTTCAGACCCAGAACGAACTTGTAAATGGACTGTGTGTCTGGCATTGGATTTTATTTTGTGTGATTGATTTCTATTAAATATATATCTGTTTGGCGGCAGAGAATTTATTCTCTTGCTTAATGCCCTTCTCTGAGACCTACGAGCTCAGGGGTTATATATCGATGGATATCAATCGCATGGAATGAACTGCCTGTGTGGCATGCCTAAGTGGCTAATGATCAAGGCTTCTATTGAAAAGAAAAGTCTTGTGGTTGATGATCAAAGCACGACTTGTGTGGCATAGCTTTGTGTAGCGTTGATTCACGAACCTCACACCCGGGTTGTGAACCAGAAACGGGAGAGTACCTCAGGGAGGGCATGCGTTTCCTTCTAGCTAGGGTGGTGTCAGTGACCTACAAGCCCTGACATTTATATTATTTTTACCTGTGTGGTTGTTGCTGTTGTGAGGCGCCTCGGATATATCGGTGACTGTGTGGAGCCGATGGAGTCATTTGGCTTATTTACGCCCCAAAGGGCGGGGAAATGCAGTGTTCAGGCATTTTAATCCACATCGGTGGACAGGCCCTGACGATCCAAGGGTCACTCGAGCTCTGATCCTGAGACATGGGCTCGATTGTCTTGAATCAGTGAGGACTATCTTTTGCCTCAGTTCACAGATGGAAATCCAACTTCCAATATGTGACATTGCGGTTTTGATTGTAGAGCCTAGTATTGGCGACATGATATATGGTACCCATGCCGTCTATGATTGATACTTATGATTGAAATTGTTTTGACACTATACACCTATAGTAATAAAAGATGAAATTTAGTGTATCAAGCATTCTTTGGCTATTATAAGGTAAAACCCTATCCTCCGGCTTGTGTTGCATTGTGTGATGGGACTTGGGTCTTATAATAGCTTCATTTTTCTTTATTTAGCATTGCGTTGTTATTTTATGCACGGGTATCCTTGGGAGGAAACCCATTCCGTGTTATACGGCGTGGTCCCTTGATTTACCTAACTTTAAAATAAATATTAATAACTGTTTTAGTTCTCACACCAGTCCCATGACTGACCTGGAGTTTATTGTTTTAACCTAAACTTTGGGTGCCCTTATTTTGACACGGGTAGCTAATAGTTTTGGTTTTGCAGATTTATATTCACAAGATCCTGATTTACAGCTGGAACGATACTCGGAAAGCTCTGTATCCGTGTATTACTTCTAGTTGTGTATTGTATTATTTTCCGCTGCGATGTATTTAAATGTAATTTAAATCTCTAATATTTTCTGTGTAATATTCATTCATACTCTATATATTCTTGTATTCTGATGGAATTGTTGTAATAAACAATGAAATGTTCTTCTGTTTGCGTTCTGATTCGTTTTGTCCTCAAAGTAATTCGTTCTTTCTCTTCTCTTCGGAGATCAGGGAAGTTCGGGTCGCTTCATTTGGTTTGCGACGACCCAAACCCCATAAGATGGTGGCAAGGATAATCTTTGGAATACAACACATAAACAGATAACAGCAGAACAGAAATAAATAAATACACCAGATAATGTACAATAGAATACACTTGATAAACATAATCATCAGAGTTACACAGTATATAGATCATACTTAGTACAAATACAGTTCAGCTATACATAAATGTCTACAGCGGAAAACAAAACATAATATGTACAACAGGAGCTGAACAGCATAAAAAGAGATAAATGATAGAATCCTTCTTCAGCTCCAGCTATCCAGAAAGAGCCTGCTAAACCCTGAATACAAGGCTGCCCGTGCAGAAATAGGGGCACCCGAGTTTGCAAGTGAAACAAACTACGAGTCAGTCATGGGACTGGTATGAGAATTCTACTTAACACATTTTTCAATATGGCTAATCACATAACCACGCCACTTTCGCGGAACGGGTTTACTCCATTGGATTGCCAGTGCTTTAAAACAAGTAAATCTTTAAACATCGCAATGCTTTTTATAAAATTGAAGCCATTATAAGACTCAGTTCCCATCACATAATGCAACACAAACCGAAGGATAGAGTTTTACCTTATAATGGCCAAAATATGCTTGATACGAGCAAAACAAATCATTTGATATTATTGCTAGTGTATATATATTTCAAAAATAATTTCAATCATAACTATCAATCATAGAAGGCATGGGTACCATATATCATGTCGCCATATATATATACAATCAAAATCCGCACGGGGTCGTATTTGGAAATTGGATTTCCATCATGAACCAAGGCAAAAGATAGTCCTTACCGAATTCGAGACGCTCTAGCCTTTGTCTTAGGCAAGTACTCAGTCAAGCCTTGGATCGTCAGGGTCGGTCCACCGATGTGGATTAAAATGCATGAACACTGCGTTTCCCCGCCCTATGGGGCGTCACTGGTCATAACCGACCACACCATCGGCTCCGAAGAGACCGAAGCAAACCGAGGCCTCGCTTTCCATCATCCACATAAGTAAAATACCCGGGTGTGCAAAACCCAAAGCACCACTCCTAGCTAGAAGGAAACGCACGTCCTCCCTGAAGTCCTTCGCCCGTTTCTGGCTCATACCGGGGTGTGAGGCTCGCGAAACAACGCAATACACAAAGCTATGCCACACAGGTCGTGCTTTGATCATCAACCACAAGACTTTGCTTTTCAACAGAAGCCTTGATCACCTGCCACTTAGGCATGCCACACAGGAAATTCACTCCATGCGACTGATTTCTATCGATATATAACCTCTGAGCTTGTACGTCTCAGAGAAGGGCGTTAAGAAAGAGAATAAATTATTTGCCGCTAAACAGATATATATTTAATAGAGATCAACCAGCATAGAACAAAATCCAATGTCTGACACATAGTCCATTTACAAGTTCGTTCTGGGTCTGAACGAAACCGGAGGCACTCAATACCTCGCATATCCATACAATCAACAAGTACGTCCAGACGGCTACTACTTCAACCCCTTCAAGGTAGCTACTCCTATCATGAGCATCAGTAGCACCCCTCCATTCGACGTGAAGATCATCGGTCTTGCACCGTCTTCATATCTTCGACTTTCACTCGTCGAACAATTATTTGAAATGAGAATCAACTCGGCCTTTTCAAATAATTCACGTATATTTAGAATTTCAAATCAATTCATTTCAATGGTTAAATTATTCGATATCACTAATTCTGTTCTTTAATGTAATTTTCACGCCAAACACATTCAACCATCACATATCACATAAACCGAGCAAATTCATTTTATTTCCATTCCATATCGTTTATAATATATTATCACGATTTATCGCTATTTTTATTTATTTAAAAATAGCCAATTCATTCAAACGACGGTTCAGGCCATAACGCGGCCGTGGCGCTGTTTTTCTTTAGATTTGATTTACACATATCTAAAAATCTAACCGTTGGATCTTCACAAATTTTTTATCATTAGAAAGATCTTTTCAAAACGAATCCAATGGTTTCAGTTTGGGAAAATCCAACGGTCGGATCTCTCGCACTAATCGTTTGAATTTATGATTTTAAAATACGAACTACAGCGTCGTTATTCGATTTAATTTAATTATATATATATAATTGATTCTGGCGCTGTTTTTCTTCAGATTTGAATTAAACATACCAGTCGTTGTAGCTGGTCCTGTGTGAGCTGGGTACGCATGATAGGGGGTTCTCGCTTCGCGGTTTGGTGGCGAACGGGAGACTCTTACCCCTACATGTCCCTTGAGAGGGTTGGTTGCTGTGTACTGACAGACGAGAGGCTAGCCGTAAAACAAGTGGTACAGGGGGACCATTATGAGCCACGGTGGGTTTTACCTGCTGCAATGGAGGATGAAGGGATGGTTGCAAAGCCTACCAGATTTCGCGTTGACGTCACAAACGTGGTATCAGAGCTTTGGTTAAGCTTAGTTCTGGAATAAACATATTAACAAACTCGTCAGAAATAGAACCAGTAGAGTTATAGGACGAATAACTCATTACAGATAGGATCAGTAACATCCTAGTATGAGTATAGCGGAATCAGAATAACTCATTAGAGATGGGGTCAGAAATGCCCCAGAACGAGTTGAGAGTTATATGTTTATAAATAACGTATTTGTGATTATATATATAGTCTGGTTTTAGAAATATGATTTTTAATATATAAAAGATATATATTTGAAAAGTTAAAAACAAATTGATTTTTGTTTGTGTTGTGTGATTGTGGATTTATTTAATCAAATTATTAGAATAATAGCTAATTTAATCAATGAATGAATGGTAAATTTATGCAATTAAATCACACAAAATAGATACAAATATATACACGTGCATTTACCTGCTAGCACTTTTCAAAGTTCAAATGAATGTACAACATTCAAAATAAACCGGATTTTAGTGAAACCAAAAATATTGGAATCTATTTGAGAATATCTTTCCAACGAATCCGAAAAATCAAAATTTCATAGCGGAAATCAAAAGTTACGTCCAGTTGAAAATTCAGAATAGTCGTTATGGAATTCTGCCCCTTAAAAATGGAAATTTTGCAAACGACCTCGGTTTTCGACGAAATTGGATCCGTTATGTCAAGTTATTGCTAGGTTTCAAAATTCGTAATTTTCTGAATCAATATGTGAGTGTGACAAAGGAAAACGCGTTTGACCAGTTTCAGTTGATTTTAATCGACTGGAAAATGGCCATTTTTCAAACGGTCTCAGAATTCGACGAAATTAGTTTCGTTAGGACCGTATCGTCAATACGAAGCTAGAAATAATTTTTCTAGAATTTTTAGAGACTGTATGTGACCCCGGTAAATTGAAATGTGCGTTTAAACTGAATATATAAAGAATTATATTTTCGTTTTAGCGAAAACGGATCTTAATGATCGAATTGGCTTGCGAAACATATCCCATTGTGTTTGGAATCGGGGTAATTAGCTAGGGGCGACAGTCGTTGGGTTTGATTTCGAGTTTGAATCGTTAAGCAGGTATTTTGAAACCAAAAGGATTAAATAAAATATTAATATAATATAAATAATAATCCCTTTGTTCCTTAACCCCCCTCCTTTTTTCCTTCGTTGACCTCAAAATCGACAGATGAAAATATATTAAAAAAAGGAAGAAAGCGACGGATGATGGAGCCTCCCCCCCCCCCCCCCCCCGTCGCAGCCTCAACGCCGCTCCTTCAGGTGGAGCACCGCCGCCACACACCCTCGACCCCCTTCCCCTCCGACCCTGCTTCTCCCCCTCCTCGGTTTGACAGCCGCGAGCTCCAAAGCTCGAAAGAGGAAAACCGTGGAGAGCAGGGAACGCCTTCTCCCCTGGAGGCGAAGCCCCAATGCCACCACCGCGGATGCCGACGCCACCCCGACCTCCCTAGCTCCAACCACCTGCGCAAGGCCTCCCCCTTTCATCGATTCAAACTGCAACACCCCAAATCAAATAAAAAAATGTAAGTGTTTCTGATTTTTCTTTTCTTTAATTCCTAATTTCATTGAGATTTTTAATAGGTATAAAAACTGATTTTTGTTAAGATAAAGACTAGTTTTTATTTAGAAAAAATTATATTTTTATATAAGAAAGATTCGATCTTTAGAGTTAGAAAGATTCGATCTTTGGAGTTAAAAAGATTCGACCTTTAGGGTTAAAAAGATTCAATCTTTAGAGATAAAAAGATGACATTTTTTTTATAGTAAAAATATTTGATTTTTTTATGTAAAAAGATTTCATTTTTAAATGTGAAATGAAAATAAAATATACTTTGTTTTGAAGATAAAATATGCATTGTTTTTAAAATAGAAATAAAAAGAGGAGATTTTTTTTATATATGTAGTAGAGATATAAAAATACGACCTTTATATATAAAAATGTGATTTTTATATAGAGAATGGCGAGAGGAAAATATGATTTTTATTATATGAACATGGATATAAAAATACGATTTTTTTATATAAATGAAGTGGAAAATAAAAATATGATTTTTGTGTACATGTAGTGATAATAAAAATGTGACTTTTAATGTGAACAGCGTAAAAAAGATTGTATTGGTAGCACGGCGAAGGTTTTCTACATATGAAGAGTCGTGGCGTTTGGTTTAGCTCTTGGTGAGAACTCCTCACCTTTAATTTATTTCTAGTTTGAAATATATACTAGGATGCAGACAGTGCTTAGTAGCACCCGACACCCGTCGTCCACAGACTATGGACGACTTATTTGTTTGGTTGCTGTGTTGTGAAATTTGATTGTGTGATGTGAAATGAAATAAACTATTTATAGTGGAAAAAATTTTATAGTTAAAAAAAATGATTTTTAATGTGTATATAAAATAAATAGTAATAAACAAATCGAACGATTTGTTTATATACACTGATTTGACTGATATTGATTAGGACGATAAATTTTACACATCGCCCAACTGCACCAATAAAATCTGTGTTTGTTGATTTGAAACCCCATACGGGTATTGGGATGATATTTGGCGTACACTAATCCCGATTGTTTAGTTGTATGTCAATCGATGGGTTGACAGACTGTGTAAGCGTTAACTATTTATATTTAATGCTTATGCAGTTGAGTGGTGCACTCTGGATGATGGTTGATGATTTATCGTTGCTGTTATATACATGTGTTGTAGGGAATCCATATAATAAACGTTATATGGTAATTGATTGGGCCTCATTCCAATTTGGAAAATAAGAAAATATAAATTCATATGTTGAATAAAAAAATATATATTCGTGTGTTGAATAAAATATATATTCATGTGTTGGAGAAAATATTCATTTGTTGAATAGAATAACGAAGTTATTGAAATATATAAAGCCATGTTGGTTAGATATGCGCCATTTTGACGCGAACGATATTTATATCGATTATATTCGTTTTTATAATGATTATAGAAAACGAAGTGATTTCAAAATATAATGTTTTGAAAATATTATCATTTGCATATCGATGATGTGGAATATTCAATTTTGATTCGAAATTGAATATGAAGTTGAAATCGTTTCGAAAACGAATTTAAAACGATTTATAAAATATGTTTTAAAAGGAAATCGACGAAATATATATCATATATATTAAATGGCCTGAATAGAACGCGTCGCGCTGTGGCAGTTCGCGAATTTAGACCATTGACTTCGAATGGATATTACGGGAGATCCGACCGTCGGATTCTCCTAAAACCAGAACCGTTGGGTTCGTATCGAAAAGATCTTTCTAATGAATATTAGAGATTTGAAATCTAACGGTTGGATTTGGAATTATGTCCAAATCAAATTTGGAAAAGGTCGCTGTAAGTGCAGTTCGATGGTCGTTGGTGGAATTCGACTGTATGGGCCTTGATAAAATTATTAAAAATAGTAATAATTTGTGTAAAATCATAAGAAATGATTTGTGAAGAATTGAGATGAAAAATTCCAAATTTGAAAGGATAAAAATAGATTTTTATCGAAATGAACTAGTTTGGAACTATAATAATAATTTATTTATTTTTGAAATAAATAAATTGAATTTGAAAAGGTTTTAAAAGTAACCCGAAGTTTCAATAATTGGATTGGAATGTGATTTTGGGTTTATAGTGAACGGTGTTTTAAATGACATTGGTTCTTTAACTCAGTTAAAGGCAGGATATGATTTCCCAAGTTAAGCGATCATTGATATTGATTTTTGGGAAGATTAAAACCAAGTGGAGTTTTAATGAATCTTTAATTAGATTGAAATGATCGAGAATGGAGTATCACTAGTTTTGCTCTAGGCGATAGTTAACTCTTTAATTAGATTTGAATGTGAAATTGTAATTGGATTTACCGATAACACTATGGTGTTAGAAATGAAGAATGACCAGTTTACTTCATGGGATGAATAGGTTGGGATTGGGAAATAAAATAAATGATTACTCCGGTATGGTTCGCTAATCCCGACTAGTTTGAATTGATATTCAAAGGAAGATTAAAGAATAAGTTTAGGGAATTTATCTTTGATAAAATTAATGGGAACCTTTCCCAAAGTATAAGAATATTTGAATAAAGGAATATTCTAAATTGGAATGAGGCGTATGTTGTGTTTGTGTAACACTTGTTTATTATATACGCGAGTTATTCAGAAAGACCGGGTTTATCCCATTCTAAATAACTGATTCGACGTGGTGTCGAGGATGAAGACGGTGGTTAAAGACCGGAGGTCTTCACATCGTTTGGGTGATTACTGATGATCTTGATTGGGCTGTACACCCAAGAGGAGGGAATCAGTTGGTGATCGTCCAGACGTACTTGGAGATCGATGGATATGCGAGGTACAAGGTGCCTTCGGTTTCGTTCAGACCCAGAACGAAGTTGTAAATTGACTGTGTGTCCGACATTGGATTTTATTCTGTGTGATTGATTTCTATTAAATATATATCTGTTTGGCGGCTGAGAAATTATTTTCTTGCTTAACACATTTCTCTGAGACGTATGAGCTCAGGGGTTATATATTGATTGATATCAATCGCATGGAGTGAATTGCCTGTGTGGCATGCCTAAGTGGCAAATGATCAAGGCTTTTGTTGAAAAGTAGAGTCTTATGGTTGATCAAAGCACGACCTGTGTGGCATAGCTTTGTGTAGCATTGATTCGCGAGCCTCACACCCCGGTTGTGAACCAGAAACGGGAGAAGGATCCAGGGAGGGCATGCGTTTCTTTCTAGCTAGGGTGGTGTCAGTGACCTACCAACCCTGACATTTATATTATTTTCACCTGTGTGGTTGTTGCTGTTGTGAGGCACCTCGGATATATCGGTGACTGTGCGGAGCCGATGGAGTCATTTGGCTCATTTATGCCCCAAAGGGCGGGGAAACGCAGTGTTCAGGCATTTTAATCCACATCGGTGGACCGGCTCTGTGGCTCCTAAGGGTCACTCGAGCTCTGATCCTGAGACATAGGCTAGATTGTCTCGAATCGGTAGAGGACTATCTTTTGCCTCGGTTCATAGATGGAAATCCAACTTCCAATACGTGACATTTGCGGTTTTGATTGTATAGCCTAGTATTGGCGACATGATATATGGTACCCATGCCGTCTATGATTAATACTTATGGTTGAAATTGTTTTGACACTATACACTTATAGTAATAATAAAAGATGAAATTTAGCGTATCAAGCATTCTTTGGCTATTAGAAGGTAAAACCCTATCCTCCGGCTTGTGTTGCATTGTGTGATGGGACTTGGGTCTTATAATAGCTTCATTGTTCTTTATTTAGCATTGCGCAGTTGTTTTATGCACTGGTGTTCTTGGGAGGAAACCCCTTTCGTGTTATACGGCGTGGTCCCTTGATTTACCGAACTTTAAAATAAAGATTAATAACTGTTTTAGTTTTCGCACCACTCACATGACTGACCTGGAGTTTATTGTTTTAACCTAAACTCTGGGTTCCCTTATTTTGACACGGGCAGCTAGTAGTTTTGGTTTTGCAGATTTATATTCACAGGATCCTGATTTACAACTGGAATGATATCTGAAAAGCTCTATATCCGTATATCTCCCTCAGTTGTGCTTTGTATTATTTTCCGCTGCGATGTATTTAAATGCAATTTAAATCTCTGATATTTTCTGTGTAATGTTTATTCATACTCTGTAATATTATTGTATTCTGATGGAATTGTTGTAATAAGCAAAGAATTGTTCTTCTGTTTACGTTCCAATTTTTCATGTTCTCAAAACGATCAGGAGTTTCGAAGGGTCTTGGTCGGTTTAGCGACTGATTCGGATCGAGCGAAATCCCTTGTCGTTACAGCTTGGTATCAGAGCTTTGGTTTATAAAGCTCGAGAACAAGACACATTAGAACCAAACGAAAGAATTCATCAGAGATTGGATTAGTAATATCCAATGAGAATGACTCATTAGAGATAGGATCAGTAGTATCTTAGAACGAGTGTGAAGAGTATATTTTTAAAATGAAAACAATTTTTGTTTTGAAAATTTAAATCAATTATTCGTATTTGAATATTATTTTTATATTGAATTTGGACAATCCAGTATATAAAGGTTTTGCGTATACGTCTGATCTGCGTGTATTTGAAGTTTTAATATACTGGATAGATATAGTCACACTCTAGTCATCTGGAGATGGTACTGATGATTGTCATGACATCATCCGTATTTATGTTCGAGTTTTCGAAGGTGTGATATTTATATATTTCCGTTAGACTGGTGTGAGAACCAAAACTAGATAGGGCTTATTGTTGTGATTTGGCACCAAAAATGTGATTTTGGACTATATATCAAAATTATGAATTTGAAAAGTGAATTAACTAATTGATTGCTGATTGTATTGTTTGATTATTGGTTGATTAATTAGATGTTGAACCTTTAACCAAATTGAACCAAATATTGAGTTGTATTGAAAATTAGTCGCATTTGCATGCACATACATGTACTTACATTGAACAGGTCATAGCAAGGAGGCTAGAGAAGAGGAATAAAATTACCTGCCCGACAAATAGGTACATGTTTATTGTATTTCTTTGGGTTTGGATGATTTTATGAGCCGATTGGCTAGCTGCTTAGCTGTTTCTTTTTCTTTTTGGATTGATGAGGGCCATGGGAGGCTATCTGAAACATCCCGAAGCTCCCGATGCAGGGGAGGTTATGGCGAATTTTTTTGAAAATTTAGGGTGTTAGCCAAATTTTTGAAGAATTTGAAAAGTTCTTAGAAACTGAAAAGTTGAAGAACTTAAGCCGTAATGAAAATAATGGAAGTTGAGTTGATTAGTTAAACAACTTTCGGCTTCGTTCCTTTACGGGGACGAAAAGTTTTAAGTGGGGGAGATTGTAATAACCCGGAAATCTGAGCCAATTTAAAAAAAAATTATTTTGGCAATTTTGGTGAATTTTGAATATTTAAAATGAATTATTTTAAATAATAACAACGAGAAATTTATTTTGAATAGAATTAAAACGGAAATATTTATTTGAATTGTCGCCAGAATATAAATATTTTATTTTATTTATAAAAGGAATTGAAAATGGCGTGGTAGTTTGAAAATTCGATTTCAAAATTCACCAAAATTGCCAAAATAATTTTTTTTAAATTGGCTCAGATTTCCGGGTTATTACACCATCCAAAGTTATAAAGCTTCCTACAAGGTCAAATTTCATCCTATACGTGATAAGAAATACTAGGCACCATACAATGGTCCACGTATATTGACTCCGCTTGTACGAAGACAACACGGATGACCTAAATCTATGAGATTCCAAAATGTTATGGACGAGCATCAAACGTCTAAAACAAACAAGTGCAGCAAATGTGGATCGCAGGGGCCGTAACAGAAAGCGATGTACTTCGGTAGCTTAAAATGGAGATGTATGATGAGATGTCGTTGTGTTGAATTTTGTGTATCTGTATTTTTTATGTTTCGAACTTATCTATCATGTATCGGACTTTGCATCTGTCTGATTTTCAGATATTTGAATTTGTTATTTAGTTTATGTTGTTTGGTTGGGTTATGGATGCTATGTGGATGTATAATTTAAATATAATCAAAAACAAGCTCGTAACGTCGCATTAGTTCGTAATTTTACATTTTCAACTTCACTTGAATATATAGGATTCGTTATAAGTCGGATTTTGTTGGAACAAGAAACTTTCAAATTTACTGAACTGTATTTTTATAATGGAACAGAAAAATGGAGATTTCATACTATAGATTTAGAGTTATGCCCAAATCAAATTCTCATAAAGTCGCTATGGAACCTAGTAAGATAATGCATAGGCGGATTTCATAAACTCGCCTGTTGGCGAATTCCGAATCTTCTCCTTCGTATTTCCAAAACAGGTTTATACTTGTAATTATTTCCAAAATCAGTCTAAATTTGTTATCAAACTTAGAAACCAGCCCAACCATGAAATTTTTCCTATTTTAAATCATTAAGTTTCGGTTATTTTATTTTTCATCTTCATCCCCATTTCATATCTTCCCTACCCCATCTGTCCTCTCCTTTTCAATTATAATGAAATGCATCCTTCACATAAAAAATGACATAACCCATGGGTTTGAAACCCTGTAACCACCTGAAGCTTCATCTTCATCCGCTCGCTATCTTCATGCTTTCGACCACTGCCTTTGTTCACACACACCCACCACCTCATACAGCCTTCGACCTACCCATGCAAGCAGCACTTCCTTAGCCGTTACTGACCACTGTACAACTCTAAGAACCAATCCAACTTCACCCCAAACTCCATCAGTACCTCAGCTTAACACCCCTCCTCCATCCGCCTTTATCTCCCTCTAGAGTGCCTGCACCTCTGTCTTTTCACTCTAGTATTTCTTCCTACCACTACATTATAACAGTTTCGACTACAATAGTCTCCTTATTAGAGTTATTAACCACAAAAATTCTATCATACTACATCACGGCAATGCATGTATTCTTGCAAATTGTGTTGGTGAAACAGGTGTACTTTTGTTGTACAGTACATGGTTTAGAAAGTTTCCTCCTCTATATAACTGCATCTTTACAGAGTATCTCCACTTAAGGATACACTTCCCTAATGCATGTCCATGCCAGGATGCTTATGGTTATCTCATCTCCACCACTTCATCGCACTGTCGGTTACAACTGGAAACCTATTGTCAAAGCCACCTATTGGAACTTCAAATATCAATTGATTTGCAAAGAAAATCATTCAGCGATTGCTTTACCGTGTATGTAGGTCGATTGGTGTTCTATCCCATGTGCTTGTGTTAATGTATGCGGTCGTGCTACATTTGTATCCCTTGCTAAGTCTCACGTTATCTGCAAGTTCTCTACTCATGCTCAAAAGTGAGTATTATAACTCATGATTTATATTTTTTTATGTTAATTTAATTTATTGTATTCACGATTTTTTTTTTTTGAAAATGGGTTGACGATATATATATATATATATATATATTGTTATATTGGGTACGTAGTTGGATTAAATTAATTGGTGATTTAAATTAACATTGACATGTTGACATCGTTGGTAGGTAACACCAGAGATTGAAAATTAATTGTACTAGATGCTTGTTGATTACGTATTGGCATATTTGAAAATTAATCTGAACCCAAATAGAAATTTATATTATTGAATTTGAATTGAATTAATTGGAATATTCTCAACGATTTAATTTGAACTTTAAAACTTGAATTGAATATTTCAACATCCAAAATTGAATTAGAAAAAAGGTTAGGTTAAACGGATTTAAGACTTATTAATTTAAATTTAAATTTTATATTAAAATTTAATATTATCGATAGTCGAGCACGTTGATATATGATTTTTTTGTTGCATGTTGATTTTTATCTCATTATATGTGTAAAACTATTGACCATTATGGTGGATGATATTGTATTGTTTGTTGTGACATATTCCCGTTATCGTTTTATCGACTATCGAATTGATGTTGTTATCGAATGGTTATATACCATGATTGGAATTAGAAACTTGAAATATTTTTAAATGATATGCACTATGATATTTAAGTATGAGTTAAATTGATATACACTGATGTATATAAAAATTACTTGAATTATTTTGAAGGGATTTGAAGTTAAGATTTGATTTTTTTTATGAAACTTATTAAAATTTAATTTGAAAATTTAAATTCGATTTAGTAAAAATTTGGCATGAAAACTTGTTTTAAATTGAATTGGATTTTAAATTTGTTTCAAAATAATTTTGAACTAGAACTGAATTACTTAAATTGGGTTCAAATTAATTTTAAAATGTATTGTGTTACTTTAAGTAAGACTTGAATTATTTATATTGTAATGAATTTTGAATTGTTTTAATATAAACTTTGACTTGAATTATTTAAAATAATTTTAAATTATTTTGAAATTTGATTTAATTTGCTTTTAAATTAAATTTAAACTATGAATTTACTTTAATCTAGAAATTAATTGTAAGTTTCCTTTCAATAAAAGTGGAATCTAAATTTGTTTAACTTAAAATTTACATTACTTTAATGTCAATTTACCATGAAGTTTAATTTTTTCAATTGCTTGAAATTTAAAGTATTTTGAAGCAGTTTTATTAACTCGAACTTGCTAGTACCATGGATAGTAATTTTTGTTGATAACAACATCAAGTAATGAATATTTTATATTTAATATATTTCTAATATAAATATGCTAGTTGCATTGCCTCGCTTGCTTCGGTTGTGCTCACAACCGAAGTGATTAGTATCATTTGCTTCTGTTGTGTTAACAATCAAAGCAAATGCGGTGAAACAAATAGCATTAATTGCTTTGGTTGTGCTTACAACCGAAGCAAATAGTATCGTTTGTGTCGGTTGTGTTAACCACCGTAGCAAATAGTGTCATCTGCTTCGGTTATCCTTACAACCGAAGCAAATGGTGTTATTTGCAGTGCTGCCTTAGGAACCTTATAAAAACATAGATGCAAATTGTGTTATTTACTTCACTCGTACTTACAACTAAACCATATAACATTATTTGTAGAAACTCTTTATAAACCAGTGGAACAAATACACATATCAATTATCATAAACAACAATTTAAATATGTCACTAATCGTAATTCATTGTAGTGATCATCCAATTATTATTATTTTTGGCAAGGCTGACTGGTTTTTATACCGGTCCATCCACTTTTCATCACATCAAGTAAGAAATATTTTATAGTACAAGAACCAGGCAGGTCACCATACTACTAAAAAATAAAAGAAACTACATATCCTCTAGATCGAAACCCTTAACAGGACAATAAACATGGCTATATCCCTTAAAAATGTGAATTAGGGAATGAGTATACCCAACTTAGGCAGTGTCATAGATGAATTTCCTACCTTAGGCATCATCATATATGACCCTTTTGTTCACCTCTCCCTCTGAACCCTTAGTAACCAAAGCTAGATCATTTCCTAAAACATGATAGAGAAAGTACCTGGACTCACCATCATCATCTGACACAAAAGCGAAATAGTGCCTTCTCTCTAGGGAAAATCTTATAAACGAGATCTCATGATGTCGAGCTCGCATGTGATCAGACCACCACACGATCAGTTTTGCAAGGGACACAAGTTCATTAATAAGCAGCAGCTCATCAATTGGAATATTATGTGTTTCTTAATGAGGAGGAACTGACTGTTCAGCTGCTTCAACGGAAGAATCCATGGGAATAACAATATTTATAGGCAAAGCACAAGGCGCATCAGGCACCTTAGCTACCCATTTCCTAAGTGGTGGACGTAGCAGAGGAAGTTTAACCTGAGGGGACATTACTAGCATGCTTATAAGTTACATATTTATGACAAAATGATTGACATATAAGATATATATCATGCTTCAATCTATATGTGATATCAACATAACAAGTGTGCCCCTCTAGATAAATCTTGATCTAGTTAGATAGCAATTTATCCGGTGTGATTTCGATCAAAACATGTGCGTAAACGTAATATTCTCTATTCTCAGTGCTAGCATCAAAGTACCTGATGTTACAAATGCAAATAACTAACCAATCAATCCCAACCAAGGTTTTAAATCTCAGATATCGGTCATGTTCCGTCTCGGGGAATTTATAGACTCGGTCTCGTATCGGGGGAGATCTCGGATGAGATGAGTCTAACTCGGGAGTTCGTCTCGGATTTTCATCTTGGGTCTGAAAGTTCATATCGGAACAATCTCGGGGTACATGATATGTTAAAAATGATATTTTTAACAACATAATTTTTATGAATGCTATCAAAAACATAGTAACTTAAACTTAAAATACAAAATAACTTTATTATTCTTTATTTTGCGAATTATCATTCATACTCTAAATCGTAATATGCTTAAAACAGGAATATTTAGACAGGAAACATTAAAAGGATCCAAAACATTAAAAAATTCAGCATAAATAGACCATAATGTCATAAGTAACATGTATGTAAAAAGACGAATATGGAAATCATAAGCATTGTAAAACATATAAAAACATAAAATATAGTCATTTGACATGCAAAATGTAAAATAACAAAAGATTGATATGGATAGATTTGAGTTTTTTTAATTATAGTTCTAGTTCAGGCACAAATTTAAATTTTAACCAAAAAACTAAGATCTCGGACGATATTCCAGTATTTTGTCTTGGTCGATATATCATTCGATATTGCAATATTTCAGGCGATATATTCAAAAGGAGATTTAGAGTGATATTTGATGTTTTGTTTCGGAAGGAGCCCAAAACGAGATCTCGGGCGAGGTTTGAAACAATGATCCCAACTAAGGTTTGAAGTACCATGGGTATGTGAGTGAAATTAGCCCAAATTGGGATAGATAGTACCAGTTCTCTAGCCTAAGCAATTAATGGTTTCCAGGAGGTAACAATAAACGGTTTTCCATTAATGATTGAGGGATCCAAGTCTAACACATGTCTTCTATCCTCCTTCGACATGAATTTAAAATAGAACAATCCATCAATGTAAAACATATACGCAAGCACCTTTCTAGTTCCTGTAACGACCAGACTTGTAGAACCTCGAAAGTAGACACTAAATACATCCACGGTATTCGTGTGTCGAACATCTAAGTGCTAGAAAGTTGAATTGTTAGGTAAAATAAAAATTAAAAAGGAAAAGAAAGAACAAAACATTAGAATCTCACAGCATAACAAAAGTGTATATAATATCAACTTAGTACAAAGGGTTACTCCGAATACAGAAATTGCAAAGTTATAAAAACTTAAGTACCATCATCATCCTAGAAAGTTATAACTACATGTGCTCACAATGCTGATATGTACATAACTAATGCAATACAATAGAAATAGTAGATAGATAGTGGAAGCCTTCAGCTCGTCTTCTGATCTCTAAAGCATCCAAAGTGAAACCTACCTTACTCAGCCTACTCGATGGAGAACATGAGAATTTTAAGGAAAATAAAAGGAAAGCATCAGACATAAGTCTGGTATGAGAAACTCAAGACACATATTGCATGTAACAATACTGATGGGACCGTGCGGATTACCACTCCGATTTTTCCCTCTAAAGAAACCAACTATTTGTTAAGTTTACTATAGTTGTATAATAGTAATGTCTAGGATGTGGAATATAAATAAATCAAATAGTTGAAATGGTTACATTGGTTACATTCGACAACTATTAAGTGTACAAACAAGACTGCTAAGGCACGTTAGCATATTAGATTTTCTATTGGAGACATCCCCAAATAAACTGGAGCCAGCCTCCTGACAAGGGTCAGAAAGTACCTCCAAACATCATGTATCTCAAAATAAAATATACCAATAAGGTAAGCACAACTATCCCATGCACGAAAACAACAATGTGCACCACATGGCACCAAGCGCATCCAACTCCCGCGCGAAGAATTTATAAGCATACTCTAGATATGGAGTCAACATACCCTGTTGTGGGTTAGTTAACCAGGTTGTGGTCCTACTCTGTTTTCTAACATTTCCGATGTCGAGGTTACATTCAACACCTTTTACACTGATATTAAACACTCAAACAAAACACGAATCCCAAATTGGATTCGCACTTCTCAAACAGACCACGAATCACTACTTAGATTCGAGCATCTCCCAAATCTTCATAAATATTCTTCTTCCCGGCTGTAATAACCCGGAAAATCAGAACCAATTTAAAAAAATTTATTTTGGCAATTTTAGTGAATTTTAGATATTTAAAATGAATTATTTTAAATAATAACGACGAGAAATTTATTTTGAATAGAATTAGAATATATATATTTATATAGATCATCGTTAGAATATAAATATTTATTTTTAATTATAAAAGGAATTGAAAATGGCGCGGTAGTTTGAAAATTCGATTTCAAATTTCAAATGAATGTACAGGATTCAAAATTAACCGGATTTTAGTGAAACCAAAAATATTAGAATCTATTTGAGAATATATTCCAACGAATCCGAAAAATTGAAATTTCATAGCGGGGATAAAAAGTTATGCCCAGATGAAAATTCAGAATAGTCGCTATGGAAAATATAGCCCTTAAAAATGGAAATTTTGCAAATGATCTTTTTTTTTTGACGAAACCACTTTTGTTGGATCCAGGATGTCAAATTATTGCTAGATTCCAAAATGCATGATTTTTCGAATCAATATGTGAGCGTGGCAAAGTAAAACGTGTTTTGGCAATCTTAGTCAATTTGGATCGACCAAAAAATGGTCATTTTTCAAACGGTCTTTAAATTAGATGAAATTATTTTTGTTAGGACCGTGTCATCAATATGAAGCTAGATATAATTTTTCTGCAATTTTTAGAGCCCGTATGTGGCCCCGGTAAATTGAAATGTACGTTTAAAATTCAATATATATATATATATATATTTTAATTTCAACGAAAACAGATCGTAACAGTAGAACTGGCTCATGATACATATCCCAATGTGTTTGGAATGGGGTATTTAGCTAGGGACAACAGTTGGCGGATTCGATTTGGACTTGGAAATAAAAAGTTACTTTTTGGAAATTTAAAATAAAATAAATATATATAACTTCCTCCCCCCCTCTCTCTTCATATTATCAGTCAAATGGCGAAATAAAAAAACCCCGATCTTTTCTCCCCATCGCTCCTCCCCCTACCCCGCTTGATGCCGACGCGCCTCTCCCCCCTCATAACTGCGCCGCTTCACTCCCCAGGCCGTGCCGCCGACGTTGACCACCCAGGCCATTTCCCCTTTCCCACCATTCGATTAAAGCCTGTCGCTCCAGCCCTATGCCCAACCACCAGCCCTCCGACACCGGCGCCAGCCTCCCAACGCTCCTTCGACGATCCTCCACCCCCTCACCTCCGCCGTAAGTTTTTTTTATTTATTATTTTTCTTTATTCATTTACTGTAAATAGGTTTTAAATGATGAAAAAATCAGTTTTTATATGTAATAGCATTTACAAATTCAGTTTTTACATATATATAATATGATAGAATTAAAAATATGATTTTTAGTTTAAAATATGATTTTGATATACTTAGCGATTTAAAAATATGATTTAGGTTTTAAAAATATGATTTTTATATGCTTAGCGATTTAAAAATATGTTTTAGTTAAAAAAATATGATTTTTAGTTTATGGAATAATTTTTGATAAGTTAAAAATATAATTTTTAACTTATGAAGGAAATGAATAAAATTGTCATACAATGAAAATATTTTTAGAAAGAAAAACATGTGACTTCCACACATATGACTTTGGAATAAAGATTTGATTTTTATATATATGAAGTAGCGATAAAGATTTGATTTTTATATTGTTAGACCAAAAAGTGATTCTAATACCCAAATTGACTAAAGTTACAATAAAATGAGATCAGAAACAGAAAAGAGACACAGGATTTATAGTGGTTCGGCGTTAAAGAGCCTATGTCCACTTTATATCACTTTGCTTGATGATGTAGATGAAAATACAATAAGATATTCACTCAGTCTCACTCACTTTTCATGTACATTCACTCAATTATCTCAAAATACACTTTGAATGATGATTTGGATTGTTTGGGAGTGCTGGAATTTGGTTCTCGAAGATACTCAAACTCGTAGAGTGCCAAAAGATCCCTGCAAGTAAGCCTTAGAGGTCTATTTATAGGTGCAAATTCTCCCAAAAACGAGTTCGGATCGGAGGTACGTGGCATCCATCCCTGGAGATGCGGGTTCGGAGCTCTCCAGATGGTGACAGCGCATCAAGCGAGTAGGAGAACGTGGGAAATCATACGTGTAACCACTCCGCATCTTTAGGAGAACATGGGAATGAAGCAGCTTTCATTCTGTGCTCGGGTCGGATAGACCAGGTAATGGGGTTCGGATCGGAGCATCATATCCGATCCGGACCGGTTCAAGTTCTGTCTTTCCTCACTTTGTCTAGCCTTGTTTTTCTCTGACTACATCCGATCCGATCCAGTTTCTAGGAAGATTGTTTCTAATATTTGATCCTTTAGCTTTGTGTAGCCTATTTCACAAAGTAGGCTAACATTTTGCCCCCTCAAAGAGTGCTTCTGTTGAAGACGAAGCGTGCTTTGATGTTATCTGCTCATTAGCCTTTGAATTTTTGTCGCTGAGAAGTTGTTTCCATTGATGTATAGGGATATATTGCTTCAGACAGTCGCATCTCTTGACGTTTGTATGTATATATCACGTAGCGTGTAGATTATTTTCTTCATCTTTTAACAATTTTGAAGATTCTTCTTGATTTCCAACGGTCCCTCCAGGTAATTCCTTTCCTTATTTCTCTTTTTGCTCTTTAATTTGTCAGCCAAGTCATTGTTTTTAATCTAATTTGGTTCGGATCGATTCAGTCAAATTCCCTTTTGTTTTGTCTTGGTATTAGGCCAACAGGCCAAAATATGCTTGTGGGCTTTCACCCCGGTCCGAACGAGAAAAGCGGGTAGGAATACGAGTAGTCGCCATCGATTTATATAAGCTTATCATCCTTTTCTTTCTTCCTCTCTTTCTTTTTATTTGCTTTTTTCTCAGCCGATTGAACACAGAAACCCAAACCTTCTGAAACTCCAAAATCCTCTTTATTAATCATCAAATCGCTCTCGTAAGTGGGTTTAAAACTTGATTTTCTTGGTTATGATCGGTTTCGATTATGATCTACAGTTGGTTTAATCGATTTGGGCATGGATTTGGTTCGGTTTGCTAGCACAACCTCCTCTTCCCTCACCATCGTCGTTGGTGGCTCAGTTGCCACTTCGAGGCGTTGGGAAGATGGAATTAAGACTCGCCATAAGGGATAAAACCAATGAAAACTTGATCTTGATTGGGGACATGAATACGAAATTATGTTCTAGGTTTGAAAAAGAGGAAGAAGAAGGAGGTTGCAGGGGATCGGTTCGGGTGATGGAGTGTGGATCATGAAGAAGAAGAAAGGGAAGAGAAGTTCACAAAATCGGATCGGGTCGGAGTAAAGAATCATGAAGAGAAGCTGGGCTTACTCAATCGGATCGGGTCGGACTTGTAAACAAAGAGGAGGACAGGAATCGCCTTATCGGATCGGATCGGGAATTGAAACAAAGGAAGTTAAAGGGGATGGCTGCATAATCCGATCCGGACATTTTCAGAAGTCCTCCTCCGAACCGATCCGATTTTGATCCCTAGACACCAACACTAATTCTCGGCTAAGATGAGGCCTTACCCTCCGATCTGATCCCAAAGCACACATCCGAACCGAACCGAAGAAAACAATCCAATTTAACACTTAAGAACTTGCTTGACTAGCCCATTCAATTCTTGACATGATCTTCCAACTTAATGGACAGTTAGGATAGTGCCTTACAAATCATAAACAAATGTCGAGAACTGTTCTGAACATCATCGCTTCGTCAAAACTTTACATTACGCTTTCAAGTGTTCACTTTACATTTCCTGCATACACCGTACACACTTTAGTTCGCACATGTGCACAGGGGGACACGGGCTAATTTACTCTAACTTCTGTTATTACTTCTTCAATAGTTTAGTGATCATGGCCGAAATACATTCTTCTAGACTGGCAGAAAAGAAAGAGATCCCAGAGACATCCAATAAAGTCACTCTTGACGACATACCTTCTTCCTCAGACCCTGAATGGGAAGACGAGGGATTATATTATGAAGTAGAGGCGCATAACAGCGAAACGCCTTCTGATAGTGAAATTTCCCTAGGCTATGAAGAGGAAGGAGGGGTTGGAGATAATCGGGCTCTTGACGAATTTGAATCTGCCATCATATTGGAATCACCTCAAGATTCTGTTGAATCGACGATTGACGACGACAGACTTACTCGAAAACGCTTAAAGCACGGGATACTGAAAAAAGGATACCCTGGTGCCATCGAAGACTGACCGTCCTCATATTCCTCCGGAGGGATTTATGGCAATCACCCGATTGATGTGCATGGTTGGAGCTATTCCACCGTTTTCTCCTTTTGTCGTCGACTTTCTAAGACAGATGCGGATTGCCCCCATGCAGTTGCTTCCCAACTCCTACGCTTACCTATATACCTTATATGTAGCATATCGCAAGATCTTAGGCACAGAGCTCACTTTTGATGATGTTCGTTTCTTTTATAACTTCAAGCATCGGACTCGAGAAACTCCTTCTTTCTCTTACTTCGAGTCTGTCCCTAAAAGGAAAATAATTTCAGCACCGTTCAGCAGCAAGGCCGGCGATTCCAAGCTAGAATGGTTTTATATAAGGCAACAGCCGGGGTGTGCTAGGAGATGGACAAAATCGAGTAAGGCACTGGTTTTCTAAACCTCAACTCTGAATGTCCACGCCACTGATTTAATCCGTTTTCTTTTTGTTTGCAGTTGATAATCCAAAACAAATATCGGATCAAGTGTATTTTGATCGGATGCATCAGCTCCTCAATGGTGACCAAAAATTTCTAACTATCGACGAGGTCCTCAAGGACGAATATCTTCATCACCACGGGCTGTTGTCCATTACTCGTAGCATAGGTCACGAGTCAGGTCCATATGTATATATCCCTCCGGTGGATGTAATTCCAGAAATGGGCGAGAGCTCGAAAGGCCCCACCATGCCACTTCGAACTTCACCTTCTCCAAGTTCGACTCAAGACGATGAGTTGGCTAACATACCTGAAAAGCACCGAGAAGGATACATCACCCCTGGGGATACTATTTCGCCTGAAAAATCAGTGTCTCCTAAAGGACCGCCAATAGACGCTTCCCAAGGAGATGCCCCTACTACTGATAACCATATATTCCAGGGTTTGGGAGATCTCCCCTTACCTGAAACTATCTACACTTCCGAGGATTTTGGCACAAATCCTTTAGTTTTTACATCTTCAGAGGAGACTACTCCTGTTAAGGCCAAAGAGCCCACTCGCACTGGCTCGGCTTCAGACTCTGGTTTGTCGGAGGAGGGACACCACTTAGGATGCACTTAACACAATGGCACCCCACTTCACAACACTTACTTCTTATGGGAGTACTGGTTCTGATTTCCACTTACATTGTTGTGCAGGTACAATGTCTCGTGCTCACTATGACATCAGGAAACTATGCCGCAGCATGACCATACCCCCTCATTATGTTGAGCATGACCGTCGTGAAAGCCGCGGTAGGGAGGATAGAAGGCCTTATGATTCTTATCAGTCGCGGACCTCGCGCTCTCGCTCTCCCATTCGGTCAGATCTAGAGCGATATAAGGGCTACCAAAGTCATCGAGGAGATGACGCGTCGCAGTCAAAGGACCAAATCTCTTCTCAAGAAAAACGTAGTAGGGAAAGGAGCCCGCAGAGAGATACCGACTCGCGAAGCAAACGCAAGGTTCCTGCTAAGCGGCCTAGAAAGGGTGAGGAGGCCATTGAGCCCTCCACACATAAGGATACCAAGATGACATTCCCTGCACCTCCACCATTGGATGCTGAAACTGCAGTTAAGCGGGCGTATCTGGAGGAGCAGTTTCCCGAACACTACTTTGAAACTTGACTTTCTTACCTGCTCTTGAGCCTATTTCCTCGAGGTGGGCAGATGAGGCCAAAGCAAAAATTGACGCAGTTGAGAAACAATATTCAGAGATGTTCAAGTATTCGCGTAACCTTTCCAGAATCATCCGAAATCTAATCACGAATACTGACTCGATGCAGAAGACTGCAGAAGATGACGCAAAGGCCTTGAAAAATTTAGGGAAAGACCTTGAGGATACACAGGCCCAACTTGCTATCGCTCAATGGGATGCTGCTAGCTTCAATCAACAATTTGAAGATCTACAAAATCATTATCATGACTTGCTCGAATCCCATACTCAAGAGCGTTCGGAGATGAAAAGCAAGTAGAAGACGCCAAGTCAGATACTGCCAAAATGCAACTTGCTTACGCTGACCTTGAGCGAGAGAAGGCCGAGTTAGCGAAGAAGAACACCGAATTGGAGAAGAAAAATGCTGACTTGGCTTCCAATTTGATGGAGGCCGAGAACAGGGCTGCCCTGGCGGAGGGTAATGTTGAAAGTGTCATCAAGTCGGCCGAAGAGTCCCGCAAGAAGCTGGCAGAGGCCCAGAAGGATGTGCAGGGCTTTGGTGAATTACTGATCGAATTTTTTGCGCATATAATCCGTCACTGAAACATTTCTTGGATCGATGATTATCCGACTACCTTGGTCCATGTGTGGAGCCAAATTGTTGAATGGGAAAAAGAAGAACTCAAGGTAGATTCCATCGACGAGGACAAACTTATGGAAAAATATCTAGGAGATGACGAGCCGGCAAGCCTAGCTGAGGGGCGTCGCCTGATTGCTGCTGCCATGGAGGAGGAAAAGCGGAAGGCTAAAAAAAAGGACATCTTGGAGGCTGGTTCTTCTTCCACTGCCGCTGAAACTTCTGAAGTAGAGGGGTATGACCCCGAAAACCCGGCGATCCTTCAGGCATCTCTTTTATCTCCTACCCCTGAGTCGGTTTCAGAGACGGCAGCTACTCCAGCTGAGAAATCATCGGAAGGTATTTCTACCATTTCACCCCAATTCGTCAAAGCTGTCTCAACTTTCCATCGCATAGTCGGGCAATCGATGAAGGACCCTTTATTTTCTCCCGAGTTGATAACTGTTGCTTCTCATTCCGCAGGTGCTGAACCGTCCGAGAAGACAGACGTGCCTCAGGGGACCACCGCCGGAACAGAATCCACGGAGAAGGCTGAGGGAGAAAAAGATAAGGCTGATGCTCCCCATGATGACGAGATGATAGCCGCCTTGAAAGATGACGGCGGTGGCGAGGAGCATGAGGAAGACCCTGAGGTGGCTATAGTTGGGGAATCAAGGAGCGCTGATGACATCACTTTAGCTGCATTGAAAGCCGAACAAGACAAACGCATGCAGCTTAAAGTTGAAGACCTAAACCCCGAAAGCCTTAAGCCTCTCGCAGTAGTGGATGCTGGATCAAGGTTAGTTGTTAAGCTTTCGACTAGATCTATTACAGAAGAACTTGCGAAAAAGTCTTCTCTTGATTCCAGGATTCCGATCCCCGGGAAAAAATCAACCGATTCCAGCACTTCAGTCTCAGGGAGGAAAAAACCAAGGCGCGTTTTAACTGATGCTGAAAGAGAGGCGAAGGATGCTCAGAAGGTTGTTAAAAAATCCAAGTCCACTTCAACCTCTAAGTGATGAAGTGTTTTGCTTTATTTTAGCATTTAATCGGCCCACAATTGTTGCAGCGAGTGTGGCCCTCACATCTTCTTTTTGCCTGTTTTCCTATACAAACTCATACGTTTGTAAATGAATAACAATAATTCATTTCCTGCAATGCCTGTTAGTCGTTAGTTCAGTACTTATGTAAAAATACAAATGCATGTTCTACTAAAGTTATGCAATGGAGTCATAGTAGGGGGAATACGTGTGTACATATATGCCCCCAGTCAATCTTGAAAAACTATTCAAGATTAAATTAAAAAGTCCGATTGTCCCCGATTCTCTGACGGGGGTCACATTCCTTTCGTCATTGATGCATGTTCTTTTCTGGCATCTTTTATACTCTCCTGTCTTATATTCAGGTTAGAGTTCTTGCTGAGGCGGTCTCTCATCTGGGTGCACCTTCACGCCTCAGAGGACGTCGTCTTCCCGTCCTTTATACTCTCTCTCAATTCTTGAGAGTTAGAGTTAAGAATGTCGTCTTCCCATTCTTTGTTCAGCTAAGTAATAGTTAAAGATATAAATAATGCAGGAAAGTAAATGGCACACGATATTTTTATAGTGGTTCGGCTAAGTCGTAGCCTACATCCACTTTATAGTCCTTTGTTCGTATCAACAGACTTTTCTAAGGCAAGTTGTGCCTTTTTACAGGGTTCATAAAAAAAACAAAAGAAAATGCAACATCCCTAATTCAAATATCGCATCAAGTGTTGGGCACTCCAAGCCCTAGGCACTTCTTCGCCATCTACGGTCGTTAACTTGAAGGCTCCTATTTCAAGTTTCCATTGGACGACGAATGGTCCTTCCCACTTTGGACCGAGATGAGGAAGGGACGGAAAAACTCGCTTTAGCACCAAATCTCTTGGTTCAAAGGTTCTAAAACGAACTTTCTTGTCATAATAGCGTGCCATATGACGTCGATGTCTTGACGCACGCAAGTCGGCCTCGTCCCTTTTTTCTTCGACCTCATCAAGGGACTCGAGGAGGAGTGCCCGATTCGTCATCGGGTCATAATATGTCACCCTGTGAGAGGGAACTTCAAGCTCTACCGGGATTACCGCTTCTGAACCAAATGAGAGAGAGAAAGGAGTGTGGCCGGTAGCTGTCTTAAACGTTGTTCGATATGCCCACAGAGCCAAGGGCAATTCATCCACCCATTTTGCTTTTGCACATTCCAACCGCTTCTTGAGGATGGACTTTATGACTTTATTTATTGCTTCTACTTGCCCATTCGACTGTGGATGGGCGACTGCAGTGTACCACTTGTCGATCTAGTATTTCTGGCAGAAATTTCTGAATTCGGCACCATCGAACTGGGTTCCATTATCGGTTATAATGGTCCTTGGAATCCCAAATCGGCATATGATATTTCTAACCACGAAACTTATCACCTTTCTCGCTGTGATTTTGGTTAAGGGCTCAGCTTCCACCCACTTCGTAAAATAGTCCACGGCGACTATTGCATACTTCGCTCCTCCTTTGGCAATTGGTAGAACTCCGATGATGTCAATTCCCCACATGGCAAACGGCCACGGACTCACCATTGACTTGAGTTGGGTCGGTGGTGCTCTGGGGATCTTGGCGAACCTCTGGCATTTGTCGCAGCATCGTGAGAAATCAGCTGCATCTTTATTAATAGTGGGCTAGAAATACCCATTCCGCAATACCTTTTTTGCTAAAGTCTAACCCCCCGTATGATCTCCACACTCACCTTCGTGTACTTCTCTTAGTACACGCTTGATGTCATCGTGCGCTATACATCGTAACAGGGGCACAGAGAATCCTTGCCGATAAAGGGTATCATCTTGGAGGATGTATCTGGTAGCTTTGCAAACTATGGCTCGCCTCTCACTCTTCTTTGGCGGGAGTACTCCATTTCTAAGGAAATTTTTGATTGGGGTCATCCACGACTCCCTCTCCGGTTCTGCTTCGAAAGCTAATTCAATTTCCATTAACTCAAAGCTTGGCGATCCCAACGTCTCAATTGGAACCATTTCGGTTTCCTTCGGATTGTCGGAACTTGCCAGCTTCGCTAGACGGTCTACCTTCTGGTTTTCAGCTCTTGGGATATGCGTTATGTTATACCGTTCCAGGTTGCTCAACAGCTCCTTCACTTTTCCAAGATAGGTAATAAGTCGAGGTCCCCGGGCCACAAACTCCTTTCTCACTTGGCAGACGACTATTTTGGAATCGCAGAATATATCCAATGCCTTTATTCTGAATTCCTTAGCAAGTTTCAGCCTGGCAATCAGGACTGCATATTCAGAGTCATTATTGGTCGCTGAAAATTCTAGTCGCAAAGCATAATATAACGATCGTCCTTCAGGAGTAACTAAGACGACTCCAGCTCCGGACCTTCGGTCGTTCTTGGCTCCGCCTGTGTACAACTTCCATGGATCTAATTTTAATTCCTTCTCTGATTTGACCACCTTATCATTGATCGTCTCTTCCTCCGAAATTGTGAACTCTACTATAAAGTCAGCCAGAGCTTGCCCCTTGATCGACCTCCGCGGCTGAAAATTTAAATCAAACTGACTTTATTCAATATTCCACTTGATCAACCGTCCCGATGCTTCGGGTCTTTGCAACACCTGTCTCAGAGGCTGATCGGCGTATATGGTTATTGGGTGAGCTTGAAAATAATGGCGAAGTTTTCGGGAGGCGATCAAAAGGTTGTAAGCAAGCTTCTCAATCCTTGGGTAGTTACGTTCTGCAGCTGCCAATTTCTTACTTAGGTAATATACCGGCCTTTGCACCTTGTCTTCTTCCCGGATCAAGGCGGTGCTAATGGCGTGAGCCGATACTGCCAGATAAACAAACAGCTCTTCATGATCCACTGGCTTCGACAAAATCGATGGTCTCTCTAGTAATTCCAATAGATTTCAAAAGGCCTCAACACAGTCCGAAGTCCATTCGAAATTTTTCTTTCCCCTTTTTATCAAGTCAAAAAACGGGACGCATTTGTCTGTTGCTTTGGAGATAAATCTACTCAACGCAGCTACTTTCCCCGCAAGACTTTGGACATCTTTGATTCTTCGTGGTTTCTCAATGTTCCTTATCGCTGCTATTTGATTGGGATTGATTTCAATCCCTCGAGAGCTCACGATGAAACCTAGAAACTTTCCAGATGCCACCTCAAACGAGCATTTCAAAGGATTTAACTTCATCCGATACTTTGGCAAGATACCGAACATCTCTGCCAAGTCTTGCGTATGGCTAGAGGACTGTCTTGATTTGACGAGCATATCGTCCACATAAACCTCCATAATCTTCCCTATTTGGTTATAAAACATCCTGTTCACCAAGCGTTGGTAGGTAGCCCCAGCATTTTTCAATCTAAACGGCAAGACCATATAGCAATACAACCCCAAATTTGTAATGAAGCTCGTGTGCTCTTGATCGGGCACATGCTTGGGGATCTGGTTGTACCCGGAATATGCGTCCATAAAAGAAAGAAGTTCGTGTCCCGCCGTTGAATCCATAATCTGGTCTATTCTGGGGAGTGGGAAGCTATCTTTCGGGCAGGCTTTGTTCAAGTCTGAAAAATCAATACATGTCCGCCACTTTCCGTTTGACTTCTTTACCAAAACAGGATTCGATATCCAGTCGGGATATGTCGAATCTCTAATAAATCCGTTCTCTTTCAGCTTCTCCACTTCTTCTTTCAGAGCTGCCGACCTCTCTGGGCCCAGCACACGTCTCGTTTACTTTACAGGCGGGTGTTTTGGGTTTATACTCAGCGAATGACTCATGATGGATGGTGATATCCCACACATGTCAGCGTGGGCCCAGGCAAACACATCCAGGTTTGCCTTCAGAAATTTAGCCAGTTCTTTGGCTCGGTACGGATCCAACTGGGATCCAATCTTTAAAACTTTTGCTGGATCAGCTTCATCAATGGGTATATCCACTGTCGTTTCATTAGGAGTTGCCTTTCTATCCTCGGGTTCCTCATCTTTTCTGGGATCCAGGTCTTCAGGCATTCCCTTGGGCAACTCCTTCGGGGCTGATCCCTCTAATTTCTACGTCGAACCCTCCTTTGGAGGAGGTGGCGTACTTTTAGTTTCGATGTTGAGTCCCTTCATCAGCATCTTTAATTCAACAATATAGCAAGCTCGTCCGGAGATTTGATCTCCCCTCATTACTCCTGTTCCGGCGTCAGTTGGGAACTTTAGCAATAAGCATCATGGTGCAATACAAGCCCTGAACTCTGCAAGGGTAGGCCTTCCTAAAAATGCGTTGTAAGGTGAATCTATATCTAGCACTACGAACTGAAGCATTCGTACTCTTCGACGATCCCCTTGTCCCAATGTTACGGGTAATTCTATATACCCCATTGGAGCTGTCGATGCCCCATTGAAGCCTCGGATCCAACCTTCACAGGGCTTCAAATCTTCAGACTCGAGTCTCATCTAGTCAAACGACTTCTTAAACAAAATGTTGACAGAACTTCCATTGTCCACTAGTACCTTATGAACCAGTGTCGGCCCAATGGTGGTGGTAATAACCAACGGATCTTCAGTAGGTGATTGGATTCCGGTGTCGTCTCTGCTACGAAACACTACATCATCGAACATTGTCTTCTGCTATTTCACAGGGGTGATATCTTCCAAATCATCGCACTCGTCCACATCTATGTGCTTAACTGCATTAACGTATTGTTCCATTGCTCTGAAACTGTGGATAGCCGGATGGAGTCCACCTACTATGGTGTTAATGACAATCTCTTTGCCTTTTTGTTGTGCTGTAGGCTTGGGAGCAGACTGATTCTGGTTTGGGGCTCGTCCTCCTTGCCCCCTATCCCTTGGGGCAGCCTTATACTCATCCAACTAACCTTCACGCAACAACTTCTCAACTATATCTCTCAAGTGTCGACATTCGTTCGTTGAATATCCGTGAGTTCCGTGAAATAAACAAAATTTTCCGGTAGCGATTTCTTTCTCTGTCGAATCTCGTGGCGGTGGTTTTTTGTATTGCAAAACATTATACGTGTCCAAATAAATGTTCTCTAACTTATCATTTAACGGTGAATAGTTTTCAAAGGTCTAGAACCGAGGTCTTTTGTCAGAATTACTTCCTCGATTCCTGTTTCTCCTATTACCATTCCCATTACGGTTGTTGTTGCCCCCGTTTCCATTTTTGTTTCCAACATTCACTTCGACTTTCCCAGAGCTTTCTCCAGACTACTTTTTGGCAACATTACTCTGAACAACTTCTTTTGAGGCCGCTCCGGACTTCCTCTTTCTGTTTTCCCTTGCTTCCTCCCGTCTTAACTGAATATTGGCCTTCTCATAAAACAACTCTCTTGTGGGAGGCGGCTTTCCAGAAAGATAATCTCCAAAATCTGAATCAGGATCAACTCCTTCCATTAAGGCCATCAAGATGGTAGGCTCATGCGGGTCGCTGACTTCTGTTACAGCTAAATTGAAACGGTCTAGATACGACTTCAAGGACTCACCCGGCGCTTGCTTAATTCTCGATAATTCGATAACATTCTTAGACTTTCGGGCGTGAAGTCGGAATTGATTCATAAAACGTTCACTTAGTTCTTTGAAATTCGATATCAATCGAGGAGGAAGTCGGGTAATCCATAGTAATGCTACGTCTTCTAAGTAAATCGGGAAAGCCTTACACTTCACAGCATCAGGGGCAGCTGCAGCATTCATAAGCCATGCGTATCGCATCAGATGTTGTCTCGAGTCAGTTCTCCCGTTATATCTGTCCATCTGCGGCAAATTATAACGTCGGGGGAACTGAAAGTCAAGAATGTCATCAGTAAAAGGAGTATGGCTTCGCTCAATACCATAATCTTCATTAGTGTAGTTTCGACTTTCAGACATGATCTGGCGTACCCTAGCCCATACATCAGCATTGGTCAAGGGCCGTTCAGGCTCCCTGGCTCTGATGTTCGGGTTTCCTCTGGGCTCCTGATCAGGGGACACCCTCCTTCTTCTACCGGCTTCTGCTCTGCTTTGCTCCCTACGTTCCCGGTCGATCTCGGGAGGAAGGGGTTGAAGCATTTGTCCTTGAGTGGGGTTGGTGAAGTTAGGGTCTCTAGGCAAAACATGGGATCCTCGCATTGGTAATAGCATAGGCTCTCTCAAGCTCGGGTCACCGAGTCCTAGCACACGAGCAGCGTCTTCGCGGGATCCCAGAGATCTGAAAGTCATTTGTTCCAAATTCTGAGGTCATTCGAGCGGCCTTCTTTCACGGGGCCGTTCTTCCTCAGAAGAAGAAGACTGATCCATTGCAGCATGATGAACTGGGGAAGGGGTTCTCTGCCTGCGAAGCTCGCAAATCTCCCTACTCATGATTCTCTTGCATCATAAGGTTGGTGCGCTCGTGGATTCTCATAGCCTCCTTAGTACTCTCAAGCATGTCGAGAAGGTGCGAAAAATCTCCTTGGGTGTCAGGCGCAGATGGATTGATCTGGTCATTGGTCCTGGTGGCTAGAGTCAGAGCATTTGGAGGGGCTCGAGTAGAGGTTCCAGCATCACCTAGAGTCGGATCGGATCGGAGCAAAGTGACCTGGCCGGATCGGTTCTGGTTGGGGGAGCACACCTCTTCAACATCTTCTACTCGGTTCGGATCGGAGCTCTCCCTATGCGATCAGTTCGGATTTCCTGAGCCAGCTCGATCCGTTCCCGAGCTTTGCCCACGAGACCTCGTCACGACCGGGTTTTGCTGATCTTCACCAACTTCGTTCCCTCGACTGGTTTGAACTTCCTTGCCTTTTCCTTTGGCTATAATTCTTCAATAATCAACCAATAAGTATTTAAAAGCATCGGAAATTGGGGATTAACTTCTTTGAACTCAACGGTCCAAAAAGTAGAACGATAATCCAGAAAAACAGAGAATTCAAATTGCTCTCAGTGAAAGCACCAAAATGTTAGACCAAAAAGTGGTTCTAACACCCAAATTGACTAAAATTACAATAAAATGAGATCAGAAACAGAAAAAGACACAGGATTTATAGTTGTTCGGCGTTAAAGAGCCTACGTCCACTTTATATCACTTTGCTTGATGATGTAGATGAAAATACAATAAGATATTCACTCAATCTCACTCACTTTTCATGTACATTCACTCAATTATCTCAAAATACACTTTGAGTGATGATTTGGATTGTTTGAGAGTGCTGGAATTCGGTTCTCGAAGATACTCAAACTCGTAGAGTGCCAAAAGATCCCTTCAAGTAAGCCTTAGAGGTCTATTTATAGGTGCAAATTCTCCCAGAAACGGGTTCGGATCGGAGGTACGTGGCATCTATCCCTGGAGATGCGGGTTCGGAGCTCTCCAGATGGTGACAGCGCATCAAGCGAGTGGGAGAACATGGACAATCATGCGTGTAACCGCTCCGCATCTTTAGGAGAACATGGAATGAAGCAGCTTTCATTCTGTGCTCAGGTCGGATAGGCCAGGTAATGGGGTTCGGATCGGAGCATCATATCCGATCCAGACCGGTTCAAGTTCTGTCTTTCCTCACTTTGTCTAGCTTTGTTTTTCTCCGACTACATCCAATCCGATCCAGTTTCTAGGCAGATTGTTTTCTAATATTTGATCCTTTAGCTTTGTGTAGCCTATTTCACAAAGTAGGCTAACATATATATATATATATATATATATATATATGAGGTAGCGATAAAAAATTCGATTTTTATGTATATGAAGTGGAAATAAAAATATGATTTTTATGTACATGTAGTAATAATAAAAATGTGATTTTTACTATGAACAGCGGGAAAAAAATCGCATTGAAATTTTGGGCAAATTCGAACCGTTCAGAATTAAAGAATGATGGAGTGGAACCCCAAGATGAGAACTCTCTCACTGAATATATTTATATAGTTATTTATTTATAACTGCATATATGAACTGTTCCCCATCGTCCACGGACCATGGACGACTTGTGTGATTGTTTTGTTTGGTTGATTGGATTGTTTGGTTAAATTTGGTTTGGGAAATGAAATGGAATTGATTAAAATTGGTATGTGTATGGCATGGGACATTATTAGACTGGGGATAAGGCTAGGCCTTATCCCGTTTCTAGTATCGTGTCGTTATGCCGTCGAAATTTTCTAAAATATGTTAGAACAATAAAAATATCATTTTTATTGTGTAAATGAACCGAATAAATATTTTATCGTTAAAAATATAATTTTTAGCGTGTATATAAATAAAATGAATATTCATTTACAAATCAGACGATTTGTTTATGTACACCCATTTGACTGATATGGATTGGGACGATAAATTTTATACATCACCCAACTACACAAATAAAATCCATTATTTGTTGATTGAAAACCCCACACGGGTGTTGGGATGAAATTGGTCATACACTGATCCCAATAATTAGTCGTATGTCGATCGATTGATTAACAGGCTGTTATAAGCATTAAATATTTATATTTAATGCTTATACAGTGTAGAATGCACTCTGGATGATGGATTGCTGTTTTCATTGTTGTTATACACATTTGTTGTGTGAAATCCATATAATCAAATTATATGGTAATTGACTGTGTCTGATTCTAGTTCAGAAATAATGAATATTTTAAAATAACGATTATTTTAAAATAACGAATATTTTCAAATAATATTCAGAAAAGAATCAAAATCTGATTTTGTTGTTCGATTTGGGATGGACATGATTATATTTAAATATATTCGTATTGATTAGATTGACGCCATTTTGACGTGAACGATATTTATATCGATTTTATTCATTTTTGTAATGAAGATCAAAATGGAATTGATTTCAAAATATAATGTTTTGAAAATATTATCATCTATATGTCAATGATATGGAATATTCAATTTAGATTTGAAATTGGATATGAAGTTGAAATCATTCTGAAAACGAATTTAAAACGATTTATAAAATACGTTTTTAAAAGGAAATCGACAAAATATATATAATATATATATATATATAATGGTCTGAATAGAACGCGCCGCGCTGCGGTAGTTCGCGAATTTCGACTGTTGACTTCGAATGGACATTACGGGAGATCCGACCGTCGGATTCTCCTAAAACCGGAACCGTTGGGTTCGTATCGAAAAGAGTTTTCTAACGAATATTTGATATTTGAAATCTAATGGTTGGATTTGGAATTATGTCCAAATCATAATTGGAAAAGGTCGCTGTAAGTGCAATTCGATGGCCGTTTATGGAAATCGACTGTACGGGCCTTGATAAAATCATTAAAAATATCAATAATTAGTGTAAAATCATGAGAAATGATTTGAAAAGAATTGGGATGAAAAATTCCAAATTTGAAAAGATAAAAATACATTTTTATCGAAATGAACTAGTTTTGAACTAGAATTATAAATCCAATATTTTTAAAATAAATAGTTTGGATTTGAAATGGTTTTGAAGATAACAGGAATTTCCAATATATGAATTGGAAATGGATTTGAATCGAAATTGTCTTCGGAATATTTCGATGTTGGATTTTGTGATTATACATATATTGTTATGGAAATTTGATAGATATATTTATATCGTTATTTCTAATACGATATTTGTTGGTCGTAGAATTGATATTGAATATAAGCCGATATATTTTCTATTCAGAGCCTTGTATTTAATATCAAATGGGATTTGGGTATGTCGTGAATGGTGTCTTCATTAACACCGTTCTTAAACCCAATTGAGAAAAAGATTAAATCTTTTTATTTGGATTTAATGAGGAATACCAATTAAATAATATTTAATTGGAATCGAATTGGAATTGATTTGTGGGTTTATCGTGAACGGGGTTTTAAATAACATTTGTTCTTTAACCCGTAATTTATGGAATGTGAATTGGGTTTGTTGTGAACTGTGTTTTAACGACATTCGCTCTTTAACCCGATTCACAATGAAATGTGATTTGGAATTTATAAATCTTTTGTTAAGATTTAAAGGAGATTTTCCAAAGTAAAGTTTTCCAATTTAAATAAAATAAATTGGAATGGAATAAAATTCGATTTGGTAATAATCGAAGTGAATTTCTGTGGATGAGGACTGCTAATATATATGGAATTTAAAAGGCTTTGCCGTTATTCCATTTATATTGTTAGTCGGATATGGATGTTTATATCGATTATATATATCGATTTGTTTTCCATGAAGATTCCATGGTTAATGGAATGTGATTTTGGGTTGTCGTGAATAGTATCTTTAATGATACTGTTCTTATACCCAACGGAGTTAAGAAAACCAGAAACTAACTAGAGATTAGTTAAGTTGGATAGCTCTTGGGTATTGATCTGATGTTAGTTTCGGCCTTCAGGGTTAACACTTAAGGAATTATTCACTTGCTAATTTACGGTTAAAGGCTGATGGAATAGAATGTGATTTTGGGTTTATCGTGAACCATGTTTTAAATGACATTGGTTCTTTAACCCAGTTAAAGACAGGATATGATTTCCCAATTTAAACAATCATTAATACTGATTTTTGGGAAGATTAAAACCAAGTGGAGTTTTAATGAAGCTTTAATTAGATTGAAATAACCGAGAATGGAGTATCACTAGTTTTGCTCCCGGCGATAGTTAAATCTTTAATTAGATTTGAACGTGAAAGGGTAATTGAATTTACCGATAACACCGTGGTGTTAGATATGAAGTATTACCAGTTTTACTTCTTAGGATGAATAGGTTGGGGTTGGGAAATTAAAACAAATGATTACTTCGGTAAGGTTCGTTAATCCCGACTAGTTTGGATAAACCATAATTTGTTTGAATTGATATTCAAAGGAAGATTAAAGAATAAATTTAAAGAATTTATCTTTGATAAAATTAATGGGAACCTTTCCCAAAGTAAAAGAATATTTGAATAAAGGAATATTCTGGATTGGAATAAGGCGTATGTTGTGTTTTTATAACACTTGTTTATTATATATGCGAGTTATTCGGAGAGACCGGGTGTATCCCCTTCTGAATAACTGAATCGACGAAAAGTCGATGATGAAGACGGTGGTTGAAGACCAGAGGTATTCACATCATTTGGATAATTACTAATGATCTTGATTGGGATGTACACACAAGAGGAGGGAATCAGTTGGTGATCATCCAGACGTACTTGGGGATCGATGGATATGCGAGGAATAAGGTTCCACCGGTATCGTTTAGACCCAGAACGGACTTGTAAATGGATGTGTGTGTATGACATTGGATTTTATTCTATGTTTATTGATTTCTATTAAATATATATCTGTTTGGCGGCAGAGAATTTATTCTCTTGCTTAACACCCTTCTCTGAGACTTATGAGCTCAGAGGTTATATATCGATAGATATCAGTCGCATGGCATGAATTGCCTGTGTGGCATACTGAGATGCAAATGATCAAGGCTTCTGTTGAAAAGCTGAGTCTTATGGTTGATGATCAAAGCACGGCTTTAATACAGCGTAGCTTTGTGAAGCGTTAATTCACTAGCCTCACACCTCGGTTTGAACAAGAAACGGGAGAGGACCTCAGGGAGGGCATGCATTTCCTTCTAGCTAGGAGTGGTGTCAGTGTTTTACACGCCTTGGCATTTTACTTATGTGGATGATGGATAGTGTGGCGCCTCGGTTATATCGGTCGATCCGGGACCGATGGAGTCATTTGGCTCATTTACGCCCTATAGGGCGGGGAAACGTAGTGTTAAGGCATTTTAATCCACATCGAGTGGACCGTCCCTGACGATCCAAGGGCTCACCTATGTCTGTGTCCTCAGACATAGGCTAGATTGTCCCGAAGTGGTGAGGACGATCCCTCGCCTCGGTTCACAGATGGAAATCCAACTTCCAATACGACATTTTGCTGTTTTGATTGTAAACCGATATATGGCGGCATAGTGGTATGGGGCACTTATGCCGTCCATGATTGATACTTTTGATTGAGGTTGTTTTATACACTATGCATTTATAATAGTATCAAATGATTTGTTTTAACGTACCAAGCATGTTTGGCTATTATTAGGAAAAACCCTATCCCCCGGCTTGCGTTGCATTGTGTGATAGGACCTGGGTCTTATAATAGCCTCATTTTACCAAAAAGCATTGCGTTGTTTTGTTATATGCACCGGTATTCTTGGGAGGAAACCCGTTCCGTGTTATATGGCGTGGTCCATCGATATATCTGATTTAAAGTAAAGTTTTAATTAACTGTTTTAGTTCTCACACCAGTCACATGACTGACCTGGAGTTTATTGTTTTAACCTAAACTCTGGGTGCCCCTATTTCCACATCGGCAACTAGTAGTTTTGGTTTTGCAGATTTATATTCACAGGATCCTGGTTTACAGCTGGAACGATATTCGGAAAGCTTTGTATCCTTTTATCTCTTTCAGTTGTGTATTGTATTAATTTTCCGCTGCTATGTAATGTAATTTAAATCTCTGATATTTATCGAATGTATTTTATTTGTTCATACTCAGTATATTCTTGTATTCTGATGGAATTGTTGTAATAAGCAATGAAATGTTCTTTCGTTTGTGTTCTGATGTGGCTTATTCTCAACTCAGTCCGGGCTTTCCTTCATGGGGAAGTTCGGGTTGTTATACTGGCTGCTTCCAAAACATAGAACTCATATAATTTTGAAGTGATTTTCTGTAAGTAGAAAACTCACCGATCCCGGTCTCTCCAAAACTAATTTATGAATTTTCGATCAACTCAATTTCAGTTCTTTCAAAAGTAAGTGAAAGCTAGAGACGTTTCATACCAACACTCCTCCCAGGAGGTTCTAATTGGTATGGAATCGTGAAGTTTTCTGATACTTCTTAAGTTATTTTGGTATAGTTCTATAGTCGACTAATAGACTATCTATTCAAAACAATAGCTTATAGAAACCATGGTTCGTACACTTAACTTGTTTCCGACATTATCAACTTAACTAAACCTCGGTCAAGAGTGAGGCCAGACAAGTTAGAGCACTGGTTGCATATCACCCCTTGCTTAGATGCCCCATTCTTGGCAGTCACAGGTAGATAAGTCTACTCGTCGGATTATTGGAACTAAGCACAATATCCATGATATTCAATAAATAGGTAAGTAATTAACATGATTAAATGTTTCCAACATTCCCAATCTATTTATTCCTTAGAGAAGAGGGAAGCCGGTAGGTTAGAGCTCTACTACTTCATCCCTAGTCGATATCAGTTTTAACTCTCACAATAGATAAGCCTACTTCATTGGCTTATTAGTGTTAAGCATTATCGATTACATTTTTAATCTAGTGATTTAATCATGACAAGGTTTAGCAATTCATATCCCTTTCTAATCTTGGATTTATTTGGACATATATTTTAAAAGAGAAGATATTTTAGAAATAAGATATTGTAGAAAGAAGACATTTAAAAAAAAGATATTTTAGAAAAAAGATATTTAGAACGAAGATTTCTTAGAAAGAAGATATTTTGTACTTTAAAATACTCTAATAAGAGTTAAAAAATAATATTAAAGGGATTAGAAAATTTACTTGAACTTAAATGAACATTTACAAAACCTTGAAATCCAAAAATCAAGGTTAAATGAGTAGTTTTTCACTAGTAAAGTTTAACTCATTTTCGATGGGTTACTTAGCATTTTACTGTTCAATAACATAAAATTAACATACAAGTAATACAAGATTTAATATGAAAAGAAATCACTAAGGATGTCATTACAAAGTTCCATACAAAGTGTTGCAAACACAATAATTCAAAACTGCATCTATAACACTATCGCTATAAGTGCACTTTCAAGTTCAATTCCATAATATGTCAATTCCCTACTAATCCTTATGTGCTTTGTTTCAAGTCCATTCTAGGTTTTATACAAGTCAATTCAAGTCCAATTCCAAGTACATTCCAATCTACTAACATGGATCACATATGTCACTTACTGTTAATTGACGAATCAAGTTAATATTTCTAACATAAGTTACCTACATTCAGGAATTTTTTAGCATAGTTAAAGATATGCAATTGGTTTCTGTTAGTTGTCCAAAATATTGAGTTAACTCACCTTAATCCTAATCAAATCCAAGATCCAAGAACACGAGCTAAGATCCTAGATAGCAACCTCCTTTCTTTCCATTCTTTCCTTGGTTTTCCTTCCTTTTCCTTGCTTCCTCCTTGAATATAACTCACACCTTTAACGGAATTTGAGACGGGTTTGGGTTTTTTAACTTCTAACTTTCTAGAAGGTCCTGTAATGGTGTAGGAAAGTTTCACCCGAAGTTTGAGTTAACTTGAAGTTGGTTTGGGTATAGTTTGTGAAAGTTTGTAAGGAAGAGGAAGAAGATGAAGAGAAACCATTAAAAGCTTCGATTTTGCTTAGGAATTTTGTGTAAGAAAGGAGGGGGCATTCCCCTCATTATATAGGAACAGGAAGGTGATGAAAAAAGACTAAAATACCCTTAAAACCCTAATAGTAATTATGATAGATGGTATGGTGTGTAAGGTGACGTGAGAGATGTGTAAGGTGATGGTAAGTTTGCTTTTCAAAGTTTGAGGATTAAGCTTCCATTTGTATACATATAAGGAGCTCATATGAATAAACTTATGATATTTTCTAAACCTTTGATGTGACTAATTATGCATATATATATATATATATATGCATACACGTATGTATGTGCATATATACAAATGTATCAAATATCGTTACAACGATATGAAACTACTTTTGTTCAACGATTGGTGGTAAATTTGAAAGTTGAACCTCGATTATATTTTTAGTTATTTATCAAATTATTTATTTAAGTAATAAAAAAATTGGAAATAAATCTTTATCTTCTTTAAATAATTTAAACAAGCATATTTAAATTATAAAGAACTTATTTGAATATTTAAATACCCAAAATACAGAACATTCCTTAAGTGATCCTTTTTTAAAATGCTGACATCATCAATATAGCTAGCCATAAATATGAAAAATATTTTACTCTCCTAATGATTAACTGGATATTCATTCAAATTTTCAACAACTTTTATTGATAAAACAGCTATATATTGATAAAATGGTTTTTGGTCATATTTCGACATTTTCCAAAAAGTTTATTCTTGAAAACATTTTTCCGAAATAATCCTAGGATCATTAATTATTAATTAAAATATGTTTAACAAGGTTATAAATCATATTTATAACATTTGACAATATTCCAAACAGTTATGATATTCGAAGATTAAGCGTTCAATTTTTCCAAGTCTTTATATTCTCCACCACTTAAAACATTTCGTCCTTGAAATTCAAACAAGAATGAATCCAAAGAAGATAGAATAAAAAATTGTATATATAGATTACTTCCCAGAACTATATACAAAATAAAATGCAAAAGACATACGACACTATGATAATAAATCCCTAGTCTAAGATCAAGTCTGGATAAGACTTCCTCAGATTATCCTCTGTTTCCCATGTATAATCTCAAGCATCCTTGCTCCATTGTACCTTGAATAACTTCACAACCTTAGTCCTCGATTGCTTTATATCTCTATCAAAAACCTGAATTGACTGTCTAAATATAGTCAAATTTGGACCCACTTCCAAGCCTTCTTGTTGTGATGCTTCTACTATCATCGAGGGATTATGCACATACTTACGCCAATGCGATACATGAAATACATTATGCACACCTGATGCCCAAAATGGTAACTCAACTCTATACATGAGTGTACCAATCCTCTCCAGAATCAGGAATGGTCCAACATTACGTGGAGCCAACTTCCCATCCCTTCCAAACTAAACTACACTTCTCATCGGCAAAACTTTCACAAGTACAAATTCTCCAACTGAGAACTCTAAGTCTCTTCGCCTCTCGTCAGCGTAGCTCTTCTGTCAGTTATTTTCTTCCTTGATTTGCTTCCGAATCTCTAAGACCTTATCTGATGCCTCTTGAGTCATATCTGGTCCAAGTACAAGGGGATCTCCAGGTTCCACCTAACATGATGTAAATTTGTAAGGCCTTCCATATAATGCTTCAAAAGGCGGCATTCCAATGCTTGCTTGATAACTATTGTCATACGAAAACTCAATAAATCGTAAGTGCTCTTCCACGAACCTCCAAAAATCTAAGATGCATTCCCGAAGTAAGTCTTCCATTACTTGGTTCACCCTTTCCATTTTCCCATCAGTTTGTGGATGATAAGCAATAATCAAACTCATCTCGGTTCCAAAAATGACTTGTGGAGATCGAATCTCTATCACTCACGATACTACTTGACATGCCATGAAGCCTAACTATATCTTTGATATACAACAGTGCCATACTAGAAGCAGTCCTTGTTACCTTTGCTAGTAGGAAGTGCGTGCTCTTGGTTAATCGATTTACAATAACCCACACACCTTTGTTGCCTCTCTTCGTCCTAGGCAACCCGCTGATTAAATCCATAGAAATATACTCCTATTTCCACTTAGGAATCTCGAGTGGCTGAAGCAGCCTGACCATGTTCTGATAACTACCCCTTATTTGTTAGCAGTTAGCACACCTACTTACGAATATAGAAACATCCCTTTTCATGCCCTCTCGCCAGAATGTTCGCTTTATGCCTTGATACATTTTAGTTACCCTTAGATGTATCGTCAATCGTGAATGTTGGCTTTCCATTAGAACCCCCTCCCTGATTCCATCAACATATGGAACACATAACCTATCATTCATCCTCAAAATGCCATGGTTATCTACTTCGAATCCAGGCCATTTATCCGGAGCAATATTCTCACTTACCAACTTAGCAGTCCTAACAAGATGGAGATCTCTAAGATGACTCCCTTCGATACCACTAATCAAGGTTGGGCCAACTTGTACGTTTGATATAACAGCGTATCTCTTGCTTAGCGCATCAGCTACAACATTAGCCTTCCTTGGAGTATACATGATGTCTAGATCATAGGCGACAATAAACTCCAACCACCTCTATTGCCTTATATTCAAGTCTTTTTGCATAAAAAATACTTCAAGGATTTTTGGTCCATATATAACTCAAACCTTTCACCTAACAAATAATGCCTTCACATTTTTAATGCAAACACTAATGTTGTTAGCCTACTTTGTGAACTAGGCTACACAAAGAGCAAACAGTGAGAAAGCAACCACTATAAATCGTGTGTTCTTTTTTGCTTTTTGATTCTATTTCATTGAAATCATAGCTAATTTGGGTGTTAGAACCAATTTTTGGTCTAACATTTTGGTGCTTTCACTGAGAAACCTTCGAATTCTCAGTCTTTTCGGGGTTATCATTCTACTATTTGGACCTTCAAGTTCAAAGAAGTTAATCCCTTCTCTCTGACATCTTTCAGTGCTTGTTGACTAACCGTTGAAGAATCAAGTGTTATGGCTAAGACCAAAGGAAAAGAAGTGCAAGGCGGTAGGGGAAATGATTCCAAAGAAGATCAGCAAGCTATTGTGTAAACAAGGTCACGCGCTCAAAGCTCTGGAGCAGACCGCTCCGATCAGGAGGATCCGAACCGGATCGGAGGTGCCGATCCGAACCGAGTGGAAGGCGCCGATCCTATCCTATCTGATGAAGTCAGGGGCACTCACTCTCTCCATCCGAACCGCCCCGACCAGGCTGCTGCGAACAGATCCGATCCGAACCAGAATGAAGCTGGAACTTCTACTCGATCTCCCTCCAACGCTCCGATTCCAGCCACGATGACTAATGTTCAGCCAGATCCATCTGTACCCATTACTCAGGGAGACTTTTCACGTTTTCTTGACATGCTTCAGAGCACTAAAGAAGCATTGGAAGCCCAAAGGCGTGACAACCTTCGCATGCAGGAAAACATGATTACTATGGGTAGAGAACTACAGGAGCTCCGGAGGCAGAAGTCTCCTTCCCCAACACGCCGTCTTACTACAGATGATTCGTCTTCTTCGGAGGAAGAATGCCCTCGCGTGAGGAGGCCGCTTGAATGACCTCAGAACCTTGATCAATTTGACTTTTGGATCTTTGGGATCCCGAGAGGACGTTGCTCGTGCATTGGGCTCTGATGACCCAAGCCTACAACAGCCTATGTTGCTACCCATGCGCGGATCCCACGTCTTATCCAGAGATCCTAATATTACCAACCCCACGCAACAACAACTTCTCCAACCTCTACCTCCTGAGATCGACCGGGAACACAGAGAGCAACGTAGAGCAGCTGCTGCCAGAAACAGGAGGTTATCCCCTGATCAGGAACCCAGGGGTAATCTGAACATCAGATCAAGAGAACCTGTGCAGACATTAACAAATGTCGATGTATGGGCAATGGTGCGCAAGATCATGTCCGAAAGCCGATACTATACTAATGAATATTGGGGTATTGAACGAAGTCATGCCCCCTTCACAGATGACATACTGAATTTCCAGTTCCCCCGGTGATTCAACTTGCCTCAAATGGGTCGATATTCAGGAAGAACAGACCCAGGGCAGCATTTGATGAGATATGCATGGTTCATGAATGCGACAGCAGCTCCGGATGCCGTAAAATGCAAAGCTTTTCCAATCTATCTTGAGGACGTGGCCTTAATGTGGTTCACCCGACTCCCTCCTCGGTCGGTATCAAATTTCACAGAGTTGAGTGAACGTTTCATGAATCAGTTTCGAGTCCATGTCCAACAGTCCAAGACTGTCATAGAATTGTCACGAATTAAACAGGCCCTAGGAGAATCTTTGAAGTCATACCTAGATCGCTTCAACCTGGCCGTCACCGAAGTTAGTGATCCCCATTAGCCCACTATCCTGATGGCCTTGATAGAAGCGTTAGATCCTGACACAGAGTTCGGGGATTACTTGGCGGGAAAACCACCTCCTACTAGAGAATTGTTCTATGAAAAGGCTAATGTCCACTTAAGGCGAGAAGAAGCTAAGGCAACTCGAAAGAGAAAGTCCGAAGGGGCCTCGAAGGAGGGTGTCCAGAGTAACATTGCTGTGAAACAATCCGGTGACAGTTCAGGGAAGGTGGAAGTAAATGTTGGCAACCAGAGTGGTGGTAACAGCAATAGAAATGGGAACGGCAATAGAAGGAACAGAAACCGAGGGAATAGCTCTAATAAAAGATCCAGATTCCAGACTTTTGAAAATTACACGCCGTTAAATGATACGTTGGAGAACATTTATTTAGATACATATAGCATATTGCAGTACAAAAAACCACCACCCAGAGATTCTTCTGAGAAAGAGATTGAAACAGGAAAGTTTTGCTTGTTTCATGGTACACACGGTCATTCCACCAATGAGTGCCGTCATTTGAGGGATATCGTCGAAAAATTGCTGCGAGAAGGGAAGTTGGATGAGTACAAAGCCGCCCCAAGGGACAGAGGGAAAGGGGGACAAGCCCCGAACCAAGACTAGCCTGCTTCAAAACCCACAGCTCAGCAAAAAGGTAAGAGGATCGTCATTAACTCTATTATAGGCGGACCTCACTTAGTTGGTCGTAGTTTTAAAGCAATGGACCTGTATGTCAACGCCGCCAAGCATTTTGAAGTAGGAGAATGCAGTAGCCTTGAAGACATCACTCCAATAAAACAACAAAAAACGATGTCAGATGATGTCGTGTTCTGCAATAGAGATGATTCTGGAGTTCAATCTCCAACCGACGATCCACTAGTGATTACCACGACAATTGGCCCCGCTCTAGTCCATAAGGTGTTAGTGGACAACGGAAGCTCGGTCAATATCCTCTTCAAGAAAACTTTCAAACAAATGAGGCTCGAAGCAAAAGACTTAAAGCCATGTCAAGGATGGATACGTGGCTTTAACGGAGCATCTACAGCTCCGATGGGTTTTGCGGAATCACCAGTCACACTAGGGCAGGGAGATCGCTAGAGAGTAAGGATCCTGCCGTTTGTAGTTTTGGATTTGGAGTCACCTTACAATGCCTTCCTAGGACGACCGGACCTTGCCGAATTTAGGGCATGTATTGCGCCTTGGTGCTTGCTACTTAAGTTCCCGACTGACTCAGGAGTTGGGATGATGAGGGGCGACCAAGCTACAGGACGAGCTTGTTACGTGGCAGAGTTAAAGATGTTAATGAAAGGATTGAATATAGATGCTAAGGATGATTCCACCCCTCCAAAGGAGGCCTCAGCATAGCAATTAAGGGGTCCTGCCCCAAGAGAGTCACCCTCAGACGTGCTCGAGGATATAGATCCCAGAGAGGATAGAGAACCCGGGGACATGAAGGCAACTCCCAATGAAATAACAATCGATATACCTATTGATGAAACAGATCCAACAAAAGTACTGAAAATCGGCTCGCAAATGGATCCAGTTAGAGCGAGGGAATTAGTTAATTTCTTAAAGGCAAATCTGGATGTGTTTGCATGGACTCACGCTGACATGTGTGGGATTTCGCCTACCATTATAAGCCACTCTTTGTGTATTAATCCAAAGCACCCACCAGTCAAGCAGAAGAGACGGATGTTGGGCCCAGAGCTGTCAGCAGCTTTGAAAGAAGAAGCAGAGAAATTAAAAGGTAACAGATTCATTAAGGATTCAAAATATCCCGAATGGATATCGGATCCTGTCCTGGTCAAAAAGTCAAACGGGAAGTGGAGAACGTGTATTGACTTTTCTGATTTGAACAAGGCTTGCCTGAAGGATAGCTTTCCTCTCCCTAGAATTGATCAACTAGTAGATTCAACTGTCGGGCATGAACTTTTATCCTTTATGGATGCTTATTCCGGGTACAATCAAATTCCCATGCACATACCAAATCAAGAGCATACAAGCTTTATCACAGACTTGGGATTATATTGTAACGTGGTAATGCCATTCGGGTTAAAAAATGTGGGAGCCGCGTATCAGCGCCTAGTCAACCACATGTTTTACAATCAAATCGGGAAAACCATGGAAGTTTACATAGATGACATGCTCGTGAAATCCAAGCAATCTCCCGATCATACGGAGGACTTAGCAGAAATGTTCGGCATACTACGAAGGTATATGATGAAGTTGGACCCCTTGAAGTGTTCTTTTGGAGTGGCATCAGGCAAGTTCCTTGGCTTTATCGTGAGTTCCAGAGGAATTGAAATCAACCCGGACCAAATAGCAGCAATCCGGAATATAGAGGAGCCGCGAAAGATTAGGGATGTTCAAAGCATAGCTGGGAAGGTTGCAGCACTGGGCAGATTCATCTCCAAAGCAACAGACAAGTGTGTACCTTTCTTCAATCTCATAAAACAGGGAAAGCGAAATTTTGAGTGGACTCCCGACTGTGTGGAGGCGTTCCAGAATCTATTAGACTTCTTAGAGAAGCCTCCAATATTATCAAAGCCTGTGCAACATGAGGATTTATCCGTCTACTTGGCGGTATCATCTCACACCGTCAGTGCAGCACTAGTACGTGAAGAGGATAAAGTCCAGAAACCTGTGTATTACATAAGCAATAAACTAGCTGCTGCAGAACGTAACTATCCGAAGATATAGAAGCTTGCTTATAGCCTCCTGATCGCTTCCCGCAAACTTTGCCATTATTTTCAGGCACACCCGATAGTTGTATATACCGATCGACCTTTGAGACAAGTGCTGCAGAAACCCGAGGCATCAAGGCGGTTACTTAAATGGAATATCGAGATGAGTCAATTTGATTTGAACTTTCAGCCGCGAAGATCAATAAGGGGGCAGGCCTTGGCTGACTTTATAGAAGAATTTACAATTTCTGAAGAGGAAACGGTGGGGGACAAGGTAGTTGCTTTGGATCGAGAGTTAGAGCTTAGTCCGTGGAAATTATATATGGACGGGGCCAAGAATGATAGAAAGTCTGGCGCCGGAGTTATTTTGATAACTCCTGAATGACCATCTATCTACTATGCATTACGGTTAGTGTTCGCTGCTACTAACAATGACTCCGAGTATGAAGCCCTGATTGCCGGGCTAAAACTCGTCAAAGATTTGGGAGTGAAGACACTAGATATATATTGCGATTCCAAGATAGTTGTATGTTAAGTTCGGGAAGAATTTGCTGCTAAAGGGCCTCGACTCGTCACCTATCTCAAAAAGGTAAAGGAGTTATTGGAAGGATTGGAGCATTATAGCATAACACACATTCCAAGAGCGGAAAATCAGAAAGTAGATCGATTGGCGAAGCAAGCAAGTTCTGATAATCTTAAAGAAACCGAAATGGTTCCGACAGAGGTGTTGGGTTCACCAAGTTTCGACCTAATGGAAATAGAGCTAGCCTTGGAAGTTGAACCAGAAAGAGAATCCTGGATGACATCAATTAAGAATTTTCTCAAGAATGGAACCCTCCCGTTAAAAAAGAGCGAAAGACGAGCTGTAAGACGCAAGGCTGTAAGATACATTTTACAGGATGACATCCTTTATCGTCAAGGGTTTTCAATGCCCCTATTACGGTGTATCGCACATGACGACATCAAACGTGTACTGCAAGAGTTGCATGAAGGTGAGTGTGGAGATCACACTGGGGCCAAACCCTAGCAAAGAAAGTGTTATGGTACGAATATTTCTGGCCTACCGTGAATAGAGACGCGACTGATTATTCACGACACTGCGATAGATGTCAAGGGTATGCCAAAGTTCCCAGAGCGCCACCGACTCAGCTCAAATCAATGGTAAGTCCGTAGCCATTTTCCATGTGGGGAATTGACATTATTGGAGTGCTACCTATTGCCGGAGGAGGAGCTAAGTACGCGATCATTGTCGTGGACTACTTCACAAAATGGGTGGAAGCTGAACCTCTAACAACCATCACGGCGAGGAAGGTGATCAGTTTTGTGGTCAAAAACATTATTTGTCGATTTGGGATTTCGAAGGCCATCATAACCGATAATGGGACACAATTTGACAGCTTCAAGTTCAAAAACTTCTGCCAGAAATATAAGATTGATAAACGATACACTGTAGTGGCTCACCCGCAGTCAAATGGCCAGGTCGAAGCCGTAAATGAAGTCATTAAATCAATTCTAAAGAAGTGGTTGGAGCAGGCCCAAGCTAGATGGGTAGATGAGTTGCCATTAGCTTTATGGGCCTACAGGACGACCTTTAAGACGACCACCGGCCATACTCCCTATTCACTTTCCTTTGGGTCAGAAGCAGTGATCCCGGTAGAATTGGAAGTCCCTTCTCATCGAGTTGCGTACTATGATCCGATGACAAATAAAGCACTCCTTCTAGAATCTCTTGATATGATTGAAGAAAAAAGAGATGAAGCCAACTTGCGTGCCTCAAGACATCGACATCAAGTAGCACGTTATTATGACCGGAAGGTTCGCCTCAAAACCTTTGAACCAGGAGACCTAGTACTGAAACGAGTCTTCCCGCCTCCAACCCAATTGGGTCCAAAATGGGAATGGCCATACACCATCCAACGGAAGCTTGATACAGGAGCATTCAAGCTAACGACCGTGGACGGTGAGGAGATTCCCAGAGCCTGGAACGCTCAGCACCTACGACGATATCTGAGCTAAATATGAAATATCATTTCTTTTGTTTTCATAAGCTATGTAAAAAGGCATGACTTGCCTCAAAAAGTATGTTTATGTGAACAAAGGATTATAAAGTGGATGTAGGCTACGACTTAGCTGAACCACTATAAAAATATCATGTGTCATTTACCTTCCTGCATTATTTATATCTTCGACAATTATTCTATCGTGACTGTGAAACATGAAATGTTAAATTAAATTTGGAAAGTTGGAGATGACCTATGTGCAGGAACAAATAAAATGACTATTTGTGCGATAAAACACAGAAGAATGGGAAGACGACATTCTTAACTCTAACTCTCAAGAGTTGAGAGAGAGTAGAAAGGAGGGGAAAACGACGTCCCCTGAGGCGTGAAGGTGCACCCAGATGAGAGACCGCCTCAGCGAAACTCTAACCTGGTTATAAGACAGGAGAGTATAAAGATTCTAGAAAGAATAGGCATCAATGACAAAAGGAATATGGCCCCGTCAGAGAATCGGGAGCATTTGGATTTTTTAATTTAATCAATCTTGAAAGATTCTGGCTCGGTTATCCAAGATTAACTGGGGGCATATATGTGCATACATATTCCCCTCAACAATGACTTTATTATATAACTTTAATATGACATACTTTTGTATTTTCACTTTAGTGCTGAACTAACGATTATTAGACATTGCAGGAAATAAACTATTTTTATTTGCAAACATGTGAGTTTGTACAAGGAAAACGAGCAAAAATGAAGATGCGAGGGTCGCACTCGCTGCAACAGTTGCGGACCAATTGAATGCCAAAACACAACAAAGTACTCTGTCATTTGGGCTTTGGATCGGACTTGGATTTTTTGGCAGCTTTCTGAGCAGCCTTAGCTTCCTTTTCAGCATCGATCATAATGCGTTTCGACTTTTTCTTCCCTGTAATTGAAGTGCTAGAATCGGTTGTTTTTTCCCAGGAGTCGGAACACTGGAATCAAGAGAAGATTTTTTAGCAAGCTCTTCTGTAATAGATCTAGTTGAAAGCTTAACAACTAACCTTGATCCCGGATCCACCACTGCAAGAGGCTTAAGACTTTCAAGGTTCAGGTCTTCAACTTTTAGCTACATACGTTTATCTTGTTCGGCTTTCATTTCAGCTAAAGTGATGTCATTAGTGCTTTTTGAATCCCCAACTATAGCCACCTCAGGGTCTTCCTCTTGTCCCTCGCTACCGCCATTGTCTTTCAAGGCATCTATCATCTCGTCATCCTGAGGAGCATCTGCCTTAGACAATTCAGCTCCCCCTCCTGGCTCTACTGTGGCAACCTTATCTTGTTCTCCTGGAGCCTTTTCCACGGATTTCACCCCGGTGGTGGTTCCCTGGGGCATGTCAGTCTTCTCGGTCGGTTCAACACCTACAGAATGAGAAGCAATAGTTATCAACTCAGGAGAAAATAAAGGATCCTCCATCGATTGCCCGATTATGTGATGAAAAGTGGAGACAGTCTTGACGAATTGGGGTGAAAAAGTAGAAATACCTTCCGATGATTTCTCAGCTGGAGTGACTGCCGTCTTTGACGCCGTCTCAGGTATGGGGGATAAAAAAGATGCCTGAGGGATCCCCGGGTTTTCGGGGTCATATCCCTCGACTTTAGAAGTTTTAGCGGTAGTAGAAGAAGAACCAGCCTCGGGGATATTCTTTTGTTTGGCTATCCGCTACTCTTCCTCCATAGCAGCGGCAATGAGGCGACGCCCCTCGGCCAGACGTGACGGCTCATCATCTCGTAGATATTTTTCCATAAGCTTATCTTCATCGATGGAATCTACCTTAAGCTCCTCTTTCTCCCATTGGATAATTTGACTCCATACTTGAACCAAGGTAGTTGGATAATCTTCAATCCAAGAGATGTATCGACGAAGAATGATGTGCGGGAAGAATTCGATCAGTAATTCGCCGAAACCGTGCACTTCTTCCTGGGCCTCTAACAGCTGCTTGCGGGTCTCTTCGGTGGACTTAATAAAATTTTCCACATTACCCTCCGCTAGGGCAGCCCTATTCTCAGCCTCCGTCAACTTGGAAGCCAAGTCAGCGTTTCGCTTCTCCAATTCAGCACTCTTTCTCGCCAACTCGGCTTTTTCTTGCTCAAGAGAATTGTAAGCAAGTTGCATTTTGGCGTTATCTGACTTAGCATCTTCTGCCTGCTTTTTCAACTCCAAGCGCTTTTGACTATGAGACTCGAGCAAGTCATGATAACGCTTTTGTAGCTCTTCAAATTGCTGTTTAAAGTTGGTAGCATCTCGTTAGGCGATGACAAGTTGGGCCTGTGTGTCCTCAAGGTCCTTCTCCAAATTTTTCAAGGCCTTTGCGTCGGAATCTGCAGTCTTTTTCATTGAATCAATATCCGTAATTAAAGTTTGAATGATTCTGGAGAGGTTACGTGAATACTTGAACATCTCCGAATATTGTTTTTCGACTGCGTCAATCTTTGCTTTGGCCTCGTCTGCCCACCTTGAGGAAATAGGCTCGCGAGCAGGTAAGAAAGTCATATTTTCAAAATAGTGGTCGGGGAAATGCTTCTCCAGATATGCCGCTTAACTTTAGACTCAGCATCCAGCGGTGGAGGTTGGCAGTATGTTAGTTCAGTATCCTTATGTTTAGTGGGCACGATGGCTGCATCACCCTTCCTAGGACGCTTATCAGAAACCTTATGTTTGCCTCGTGACTCGGTATCTTTCGGCGGGCTCCTTTCCCGACTGCGTTTGTCTTGTGGAGAAGTTTGGTCTTTGGGCTGCGGTGTGTCTTCTCCTCGACGACCCTGGTAGCTTTTGTATCATTCTGGATCTGACCGGACGGGGGAGCGAGAGCGCGAGGTGCGCGAGGTGCGCGACTGATAAGAATCATGAGGACTTCTGTCCTCTCTACTCCGGCTTTCATGGCGATCATGCTCGACATCGAAAGGGGGTCTAGTCATGCTGCGACGTATTTTCCTGATGTCATAGTAAGGGCGAGACATTGTACCTACGCAACAATGTAAGTGGAATTCAGAATCAGTATTCTCATGAGAAGCAAGTGATGTGAAATGTGGTGCTATTGTGTTAAGTGCCTCCTAAGTGGTGTTCCCCCCGACAAACCCGAGTCCAAAGCCAGGCCAGCGCGAGTGGGCTCTTTGGCCTTAACAGGAGTAGTCTTCTCTGAAGAAGTAAAAACTAAGGGATTTGTGCCAAAATCCTCTGAAGTATATATAGTTTCAGGTAGGGGGAACCTGAAATGTCGGATCATCGGTAGTAGGGACATCTCCTTGGGAAGCGTCTATTGGCAGTTCTTTAGGAGACAGTGAATTCTCAGGAGAAATAGCATCCCCAGGGACGTTGTACCCTTCTCGGTGCTTTTCGGCTATGTTGGCCAGCTCATCGTCTTGAGCTGAAGATGGAGAAGGTGAAGTCCGAAGAGGTATTGTTGGACTTTTCGAGCCCTCGCCCGTTTCAGGAATTATGTCCACTTGGGAGATATATACATATGGACCCGACCCATGACCTATGCTACGGGTAATGGACAACAACCCGTGATGATGAAGGTATTCATCCTTAAGGACTTCATCGATGATTAGAAATTTTTGATCGCCATTAAGGAGCCGATGCATCCGATCAAAGTACACTTGACCCGATATTTGTTTTGGGTTATCAACTGCAAGCAAAAGAGAAAGCAGGTTAATGTGCTGACATGAACATTCAAAATTGAGGTCTAGAAAATCGATGCCATACTTGATTTTGTCCATCTCCTGGCGCACCTCGGTTGTTGCTTGATATAAAACCATTCTAGCTTAGAATTGCCGGCCTTGATGCTAAATGGAGCTGAAATAATTTTTCTTTTTGGGACTGATTCGAAATAGGAAAAGGAAGGAGTCTCTTGAGTCCGATGCTTGAAATTGTAAAAAAGTGGACGTCGTCGAAAGTGAGCTCTGTACCTAAAATTTCTCTGTATGCTATATATAAGGTATATAGGTAAGCATATGAGTTGGGATGTAACTGCATGGGGGCAATCCGCATCTGTCTCAGAAAGTCGACAACCAAAGGCGAAAACGGTGGAATAACCCCAACCATACACATCAATCGGGTAATTGCCATAAATCCTTCATGGGGATTATGAGGACGGTCAGTTTTTGATGGCACTAGGGTATCCCTTTTTAGTATCCCGTACTTTAAACATATGCGAACAAGTCTGTCATTGTCGATCGTTGATTAAACAGAGTCTTTGGGTGACCCCAATATAATGGCAGACTCAAACTCGTCAGGAGCTCGATTGTCTCCAATCCCACCTTCTTCCTCATAGCCTAGAGAAACTTCGCTATCGGAAGGCGTTTCGTTGTTATGCGCTCCTACTTCATAATCTGGGCCCTCGTCGTCCCATTCAGGGTCTGAAGAAGAAGATATGTCATCAATGGTAACTTTCTCAGGAATTTCCGCAACTTCCATTTTCTTTGCTAACCTAGATGAACGTCTCTCGGCCATGATCACTAGACTATTGAAGAAACAATAGCAATAATTAGAGTAAAGCTGCCCGTGTCCCCCGTATGTGTATGTGAACTAAAGTGTGTGCTACGTGTAACAAAAATGCAGAGCAAACACATGAAAGCGTGATATGAAGATTCAAAGAAGTAATAATGTGTCAGAGTAGTTCTTGATGTTTGTTATGTTGAAAGGCGCTATCCTAACTGTTCGTCAAGTTGAAGGTTATGCCAAGCATTGATTAAGATAGTTAGAAAAATTCTTGCACATTAAGTTAGGCTGTTTCGGTTCGGTTCGGATATCTGTATTGGGATCGAATTGGAGGGCAAAGTGATGTTTCGATCTGAAGCAGATATTCACACCCAGTAATTAGAACCGGATCGGTTCGGATGAAGGCCACTGGATCGGTTCGGATTGATTTGAATAATAATGCCTCTTCTCCTCCTAGTCTTTTACTCCGATCTGACCCGGTCATGTAGGCTTTTTTTTCCTTTTTTGTTCTTTCTTTTGCTCTGACCCGATCCGACCTTGTAAATATCTTTCCTGTTCTTTCTTTTGCTCCGACCCGATCCGACCTCGTAAACATCTCTCCCTTTCCTTCATTCCAACGCTTCTTCACCCGAACCGATCCCAGTTCCTCTCCTCTTCTTCATCTTCCCCATTTTCCACCTCACATAACCAATATCAAGCCCAACTCCATTTCACAGAACCCAATTAAGTCCAGGCACTTACGTGCTCAAATATATTGTAGAACCCTAATTCTTCTTCTCAACGCCTCGAGGTGGTGACAGAGCCACCAACGACGACGGCGAGGAGAGAGGAGGCCAAGGCGTTAGAACCAGACAAACGCCATGATCGAATCGCCCAATTTGACCACAAATTTCGATTGAAATCAGTTATTACAAGGATAATCGAAGCTTTTGACCTACCGAGTTGTTGAATTTAAGGAAGAACTAGATAATTTCAGAGTTTTTGAAGTTCTTGGGTTTCAATACTAAGTCTGCTTGGACGAAAGCAATAAAGAAAAGAGAGGAGGAAGAAGGTGAGAGGCGGATTTATATAAAACTAAGGTGACCACTCGTATTCCTAGCTTGCTTCACTCTGTTCGGACTGGGATTCAGGCCTACTAGAGCATTGTGGCCTATTAGTCCACTGATAAGCAATGCAGGAGGGAAATCCATTCGGATCGGGACCCGAACCGAAGGGGATCATATACACTGTTTTACCACACAGGGTGAATTTGAGGAAAAGTAAAGAAAAAGCTCACCTGAAAGAATCACTGGGCATTAAAAGGATCTCTCAACGTTGTTTGGAAATGAAGAAAGTAATTCATGTGGATTGTGGATACATATAAGCAGCAAAAGGCACGACTATATGAAGCGGCGCAACCCTATAAGTAAATGGAAGCGATCATTCAATTGTTCTAATTCAAAGGATGTTTCGTAAACTGCTCCAAAGCACACTTTATCTTAAATAAGAGTGTACTTTGAGGGGGCAAAATGTTAGCCTACTTTGTGAACTACGCTACACAAAGAACAAAAAGTGAGAAAGCAACCAATTGGTCCGGATCGGAGGAAGATAGCGCCGGAAGTAAGTAGAGATCAAGAATGCAGATATCACATCGGATCGGATCGGAGGTATACGTCAGCAATATCAGAGGATAGCGAGTGGCCTCATCGGATCGGATCGGAGGAATACATCAGCAATATCAGAGGACAGCGAGTGGCCTCATCGGATCGGATCGGAGGCAACCGATCTGAACCCCTTTCTCTGAGCCTGTGACCGTTGATACACATGTTTCCTGAAGACTCGGACCACGCCTGACCATTTCTCCCACGATCTCTCATTAAATCGATGCGTTGTCACCATCTGGAAGCCTCCGAACCCGACTCTCATGGGATGGGTGCCACGCAATTCCGAACCGGAGCCACTTCGGAGAGATTTTTCACCTATAAATACACCATCTAGAGGCATTTGAAAGGATCTTTTAGCAAATTCTCAGTTCTAACTTCCTTCATAGCCGAATTTCATAACTACATTCAGATCAAAATCATCTCTTAAAGTCTAATTTTGAGAGATTTGAGTGAGTTTATGCATTGTAATTGTGAAGTTGAGTGAGAATCATTGCTGTATTTGTATCCAAATCATCAATTAAAAGAAAACAAAGTGGACGTAGGCTCTTTAACACCGAACCACTATAAATCGTGTGTTCTTTGTTGCTTTTTGATTCTATTTCATTGAAATCATAGCTAATTTGGGTGTTAGAACCAATTTTTGGTCTAACAAATGCTAATAGCTCCAAGCCATGAGTTGCATACCTGGTTTCATGTGGTTTGAGCTGCTGACTCGCATAAGCAATAACTCTTCCATGTTGCATCAATACAGACCTAACCCTATTTCACATGCATCGGTGTAAATAGTTAAACCTTCACCTCCATCTGGCATAGTAAGAACATGAGCACTAACCAAGTTTTCCTTAATGTTTATAAAGTCTTGCTCGCACTTCTCTGTCCATACAAATTTTATACCTTTCTTCGTCAACTTCGTCAAACAAGAAGCGATCTTTGTGAAATCCTAGATGAACTTTCTATATTAACCTGGTAGACCCAAAAAGCTTCTGATATCCGTAGTGCATTCCAGCCTCTTCTAGTCCTAAGCCGGCACAACCTTCTCAGGATCAACTGAAATACCTTCCATAGAAACAACGTGACCCAAGAATCTAACTTCCGAACGCCAAAAATGACACTTCGAGAGTTTTTCCTTTAACACACTTTCCCTTAGTGTTTCTAATACTATCCTCAAATGAGATGCATGTTCTTCCTCGGTCTCGAGGTAGACCAGAATATCATCAAAGAATGCAACAACAAACTTATTCAGTACATCTCGAAAAATCGATTCATTAGGTCCGCGAAATATGCAGGAGATAAGTTAAACTAAACAACATAACCAACCACTCATAGAACCAAACGAACCTACAAGAGGTTAAGGGTACACTCATCTCTGCTACCCTTAACCGGTGGAATCCCGTAGCAAGTCCCAGTTGGGAAAACACTTGAGCTCCAGGAAGCTGGTCAAACAAATCATCTATCCTAGGCAAAGGTAACTTGTTCCTAATAGTTCTTTTGTTGAGCTTGCATTAATCGATACATAATCTTAAATAACCATCCACCTTCGTAGCAAAGACAACAGGCACTTCCCAACTTGAATGACTTGGTCGGATCAATCCCTTCTACAACAAATCATCCACCTAAATAGATAGCTCCAACTTCTCCTTCAGTGCTAACCTTCGAACAGGCAGTATGACAGGTTTTGCATCTTTAACTAGATCAATGTTGAACTCTATCTCCCGATGAGGTGGTAAACCTACCACCTCCTCAAAGACATCTACAAAATCTCGAACAATGGGAATAGAATCAATTCTTCCTCCACGACGCCTAAGGAATAAAGAAAACTAGTCATAAGAAAGTTTGGCCCTCCACAATTTACTACGAGCATTTCTGTTTTCCGACTTTAAAAGAGACGGTTCTCTTTATACAATCCAGAACTGTCGAATAGCGAGATAGCCAATCCATTCTGAGTAGAACATCGAAACCCATAAAACCCAAAACATACAAATCACAAGGAAAGAGTTTGCCAAAACAAGAAATTGGGACTCCTAAGCATACCATACTAAGATTTGTTGTGGCCCCCAATAGGGTTCAACACAAAAATAGATTTTAAAGCCAATACTGGGTCAAGTTTCATTCTATTGACAAGCGTACGAGAAATGAAACTAAGGGAAGCACTAGTATCAAATAAGATGTGAATAGGAAAGATAAAAATAGATAGAATACCTTCTAGAACTTGCTTCCTATTTTCTTCTACAGAAGTGAAAGGTACTGAAGCTAAAGCAAAAGCTCGAGGTTATTTCCATTTATAGAGTAATGGGAACTCTCTAGCAAATGACCTGGCTTATGATAGTTGTAGCAGCCTTGCCTCGGGAAAAAAATGAGTCTTGATCGTTGGTGACTCCACTTTTGGAACCCTAGCAATTGGTGCCCTTGCCATATGTTTCCCTCCAACCTCAGTACAACTCCGAATTTAATGCCCCCTCTACCCGCACTTACGACAAATAATTATGGATATATCTATATTTGGTTGAATCTTCCTCTAATTCTCTCTAGTTGGTGCCGAATTAGCAGATTTCGAAATTAAACCCTCAAACCTCAACCCCTTGTTTACCACATCTAAAAAGGATGCCATGATATTGTTTGTCATGTCTCGATAAAACTCTAGACGCAATCCTGTAATGAACTTATCATTCTACTTCAGTCGCGTATCAATCAAACCTGCTCTGAAGACAATGTGGTGAATTGCTTGTCATAATCCGCTACAGTCATAGGCCCTTGCTTTAAATACATGAAACTCTTGTATAATAAAATCTTTCCAGCTTCCAGAGCAGACTTCTTTTCGAATTCCTCCTTAAAGTGGGTCCAAGTAAAGTCTTTCTCTTGGACATCAATGGTAACCAAACTCCACTGATCCATAGCTGAATCAATTAAATGTCGTGATGCCACTTTTTAACATCCTGGATTTTTAATAGTTGAATAATTTATTTATTTAATTATTCAAATATTGATTTGGCTATTTCAATAACTTAAATTTAGATACTTTCAATATTTAATTAATATAAATAGTGGAATAATAAATTTAATTCCGACATGGTCGGAAGTAATGGAATTTGCAATATTGTGTGAATTAGATAATTTAACAGATTTAATTGGGCTTAGATTCATGTTATGATAACGAATTTATTATTTGAACCAAGTTTTTAATTTTAATATAATAAAAAACGAGCTCGTAATATCGTGGTAGTTCGTAGTTTTATGTTTGTACTTTCAATGAATATACAAGATTCATTATAAGTCGGATTTCTTCGAAATAGGAAACATTTGAATCTATTAAACTATATTTTTCTAATGAAACAGAAAATTCGAGATTTCGTATTATAGGTTGTAAGTTATCTCCAAATCAAATTTTTTAAAAGTCGTCATGGATTCGTTTATAAACCATAATAATTTATTTAATAAAATAAAAGGATTTTAATATAAATTAAATATCGATTTAACTTAGATTTTGAAATATCGAATTATAGATCCAAGTATATTCATTTTGAAGCTATATGATATTCTATTTGGATATATACGATAACATTAATTTATTATCATTAAACTGAATTTTTTTAACATATTAATATTTTACTTATTTTATTTAAGCCTAGAAAATAGCTATTTTGCAAACGACCTCCGTTTTCGACAAAACGAATTTTATTGAATCCGTAATGATTAATTATAATGTTAGAAGCTATATGTAAATGGTTAGTAGATGTTTTGTGACGATGCGAAGTTAAAATGTAAATGGATCAATAAATTGACTTAAAAATAACGTTATGTAAGCAAAAAGACTCGGATTTCATCGGGTCTGTAATGTGAAACTGTAGCTATATGTCCATTTCCATTGAAATTGGATATTGTATGTGGTCATGCAAATTTTTAAATGACAAATGTAAACAGCGATTGAATATAAAATCAAATAAAAGAAATATTTTCCCCTATAAATATACCGCATACCTCTCTAACCCTAACTTTCATTTCTCTTCTGGTCAAGGGGATGCGCTGCCACCATGTTTCCTAAACATGAGAAAATGGAATCTTAGAAAATCCGAAACAATTCAAATAAAATGTTATAGAACTCCAAACAAATATATTTGGATTCCCAGCGTGTTTCTCTTCACATCCATGTGCATTTCAAAGGAGTTCGACACAATATGGTTCGCTGGTTTTAGGCACAGCGAGAAGAACGTGGGTAGGGTTTTGGGAATTTTTTATGTTGGAGCATCAATTCATGAATTGATTATTGTAGTGGTGATTATGGTATCGATTAGCATTTTCTCACAAATTTTTGAGGAAATCAATGCAACTTTAGTTCGATGTTTTCACTAGCACTAGGGTTTCGAGCTAGAGAACGCGTTTCAGAAATGGGAGTCAAGTTGCATAAGTTTGTGACGGGAAGGTAGATATTTTGAAGGAGAAAATGGTGGTGATTTTAATTTGTGAATCAATGGAGCAAGGATGGAGAAATCGGCAATGAAAAGCATGGCCATGGTAGGAGAAATACTGGAGCAGCCTTTTTGCGTAAGATGGGAAGATGATGAGCAGAGTCTTGAGGAGTTTAATAAAGGTTTATTATAATTTATTAATTAAACAAATGGTTAATGACCTTTAAATGTTTATAATATTGTAAAACCAATAACTTCTTTCGTTATCAGAATACGGCGAAACAAGATCCGTTGAGATCTTATGGACGTAGGCTACGCAATTAATATAGTCTGGAGAGATCCGGAGCTCATTACAATTTATGGCAAAATAAAACACCTAATTGGATTGATCAACGTTTATCGTTATTCAATGATAAATGACCAAAGTGAGCTGTCCAGTTTTATAACTTTATAAACATGTTTTAGAATTGATAAATTGATGACTGAATGATGTGTGATGGTTGTTTGGATGAATTATTAATAAATTGATTGAAATTATAGATATAGTTATATATAAAAATCATAGGTTAAATATTGATTCTACTTATCATGATATCTCATATTGATATGAAATTGATGTTATTTATGTTGATTAACATCTGTGAATACAAGGAAACAGTTTGGAGGGATCCAACTGGATTCCTCCAAATTTATTGTTGTTTGTTTTCATATATTGTGATATATGATTTGTTAGATATTTGTTGATAGATTTGTTGTGTTTGGATACATGAAAAGCACTGGCCTTAAAATAATTGTTATTTAAATATCGTATAAATATATTCAAATGAAATGGAAAAAAAATTGAGTTTTAAAAGGATTTTTTTTCAAAATAGAAATTGAAATTCGAATGGGATAGAATATAGTAACTTATTTTTAATGATAAAACAAGTAGTAAAATTTATAAATGATGTTTATAAATGATGTGGAATAATTATCATTTGGATAATTTGAGAATGCAAATTCAAAAGTGAATTTAAAAGGAAAACTGGAAGTCGTTTCTAATAGAAACGATGAAATTTATTTTGATGTTTAGAATGTGAATAGAATTAAAATAAATCCATAAGGATTTACAGTTGGAATTTGACTATGTCGAATGTTATAAAAATAATTTATTTTCATAAATTATATAATGTATAATTTGGAATTCGGCAAGATAATTAATATTTGGTTTGAAATCAATATTTTATTATCGAATGTAAAGTCAATATAGAATTATAAACTTATTTGATAAAATCAACTAGAAAGTTGACGCGTAAACAAGATTTGATAATAAAGTGCAATGTGAATGAGAAGTTATAAAATGACTCGATAGATGGAATTTTATACTGTAATGGTATTTATAATTTAAATCAAGATTGATTTGATAAACGAGTCCAGATTTCTATAGAAGGAAGAATATTCATATTTTAAAGTGGATAATTGTTTAAAAGAAAACGTTTTTGCAAAGTAGAATGGTTATAAGGGAAATTGGTAAGGATATGGAAGTGATAAATTCAAAAGTGAATTTAGAATGAAAATGGAAATTGAGTCGACCTGAAACAGTAATTATTCTGAAGTTCGAAATGTTAAGCGAAGATAGATCATTCAAAAGAGAGTTATCAAATAGAGATTATTCGAAAGAGAGCTATCGAATGGAGATTATTCGGAAGAGAGTTATAAATTGAAATTACATTATACGAATCTAGGAAAGTATTATTTACTTTTCGTTTTAATCAAGATTTAACTATTTATTTAAACTAATTAATTATTGTTTATCCAAATTAATGAATAAAAGTTATAATTTAAAGTTGAATATTTCGAAGAATGGATTATAACGCTATTGTTATAATCGATGATCTTCGTAAAAGAAATGGATTTTTAAACTGAATATGAGAGTTCCATAAACAAATGTTCATTAAGATTTAAGTCGTGAACTTTGTCTATTTCGAAGTTAAGAATGATGTTCAGTTAAGGTCTGAGAGGTAACCATACCCCAACTTGATTGATTTCATTTTTTACTAAGGAATGGTTAAGGTTTGGTAGCAAAGATTGGCTAGAAATATGGTTAGTTAACGAGTGATTATTTAACGAACCGCCAAATTCCCGATCCTGATTATTGGCAAAAATACCATGTCAACTAACCCAGAACTAGAAATTTACCGGATCATTAGTAGAAAGAAGTTAGAGGATGAGAAATAGAAAGAAAAGTTAGAAAAGAAGAAAGAAGATTACAATATCACAATAAAATCAGAGCAGACACAATCTCACTGCGGAACGATTAAAATATATTATAGAACATAACTTTTGAAATACAGATATGTACTGTAAATACATACCATCATCAGAGTACAACATTTACAACACATCGGAAATAACTGTAGCTATCTAGTGCTGAAGCCTCGTACTCCAAGGTCCTACAAGTATATATGTAAAAACTAGACTACTTAACTGCCCGTACAAATTTGGGCACCCGACTTTACGGTAAAACAAAATAAACTCTAAGTCAGTCATGGAACTGGTGTGAGTAATCTCTCAACCACTTGATTTAACCTTTATAAATCCTTTTAAAAGAATATGTTGACTAAAGGTAGATACATATAGAATTTGAGGTTGGAGACTTGAATTTTATCGAGGTATTGCCATTAAGAAACATCACGAGATTTGGATCAGTAGGGAAGCTCGCTCCCAGATGTAGAGGAACTTTTCCTATAGTTGAGGGTGTAGGGAAAATAGTTGATAGGGTAAAGCTACCGGAGAGACTAACTGTAACACCCCACACTTTTCTATGCCTAAATTTCGACAAAAATTGAAACTCAAACACATCCAAGCATGGAGCGTGTAAATATGGTACCTGCAATAAATGAGCTTGAGCGCAATCAGAGTATGATAAAATAATTCATAGCGGAAACAAAATAGGATAAACTAGTATTAACTCAAGCAACAACTTTTTTCAAAGTAAGTCACTTTGCCAATACCGAGCATGAGAGAGAATGAGAACCGAAAGCCAAACTTAAATACCAGTGAGATCCCGACCTTCTCTAGAAAACCTGGGTGGTTGTAATGAAGAGGGGTGCCAGAACAATAAGATTCTGGTGAACAGGAAATGTAAAACATGGATTATAATACATAGATGTATCCCGTTTGGTTCAACAAAAGATGTATGCCTACCAAGGTTAATGATTCTAGCCAAACCCTGTAAATGTTTATACACGACTGTACTACTCTTCCAGAGTAGTATTCCCAAAGTATAATGTCGAGACAGGACGTTTACGCATATATTTGTGAAGCCTTTATACTAGAACATGGCTGGTTATTTAATCGAGTTAGACTCCTAGTTACGGAGTTTCTATATAGGTACCTTTATTCGCTTATTATTCCACGAAGATTTATTTAACATAAATTAGAGGGCACAAGCTATGGGTCCTACTAGTTCAGGCTTCCTGTAACGGCCCGCAAATCTATACCCTTTGAGTTGACTAATGACACCACACGTCCAACCCAAATTGCACAGAAATCCTAATCATTATTAGAAAGAAGTTAGAGGATGAGAAATAGAAAGAAAGAAATATTAGAATAGAAGAAAAAAGAAGAACACAAATCTCACAGTGGAACGAATAAAATATATTTAATAACATAACTTTTGAAATACAAATCAGTAATTGTATATACATACCATTATCAGAGCACAACAGTTATTCCTGGAACAGTTATAAATACCTGTTTCCAGATACAACATAGTACACAGCGGAAATATATGATAGTCTAGCTAACTGGAGAAGCCTCCTGCTTCCAGCTCTTCCAAGTGAATCTGAAAAATCCCAACTACTTGACTGCCCGTACAAATTTGGGCACCCAAGAGTTTAGGGAAAACAAACAAAATAAACTCTGGGTCAGTCATGGGACTGGTGTGAGTAAACTCCAACCATTTGTTTAACTTTCAAAATCCTTTCGAAAGAAAGGATAATAGTAAGACCAGCCCACACATAAACATGGACGGTTTTTACCTTACTATAACCCAAAACACTTTGATATGAAAATCCAGTGATATTATAATAGTGTCTAAATCAAATAAATAACAATCTAGTGGAACGCTTGCATCTAACGCTCCATATATAATATAAAATCAAAAACCGCAGGGGGCTCTTATAGGAGATTGGATTCCAACTATGACAAGGTATGGGACCACCTGCCGATAGTATATCTCTAGAGAGGAATACACTGAGTTCAACAAGAACATCTTGCAACCCGGCCCACACAAGACCGACCACTCATTTCGCTTGAGTGTATCGAATGTATATCACCAACGGTTGGGATCAGGAACCATTTCCCGAATGGGACAGCATCAAATAGAATAAGAAATTAAATGAATCTCTAGATAGGTGATAATACACCCTAATAGAAGCGACCCACATAGCCATGCTGCCTGCCCGATTTTTGTCATTTCCTGGTTGTTGAGGCCTGAGGCTACGATTATTTATCATTCCTTGATAGCACAATCACTTTGAATGCCACATTGTCATATCCGTTAATCACTCATTGATTTGCACAAATACATTCTGGATATTATGCTAAGGGAATAAATCTGTTGCCACCATATATATTTATACATACCAACTAATTCGATCATTGGAAATACTTTGTCAGACATTCGTCCATATACGTTCGTTCTAGGAGTGAACGAAACCGAAGGCACAATTTCTATTAATAGAAAATGCCCTTGCACTTCACTCCATCTTCGATTATCTTTATATAATCTGATTTGCAACGTTACTGCCAACACAGAGTGGTTCACGGATAATAATCCAACCGGTCTCTCCGTATTGACAACGATATTGGAAAACACTTCGATAGTCGGTTATTTAACTATCGAAGAAAAACAAACATCCATTCAAAACATCAAACAATCACTGGGCCCTTAATTAATATTTCATTCATTAATTAAATCACTACTCCATTTCCTTATCAATATTTGTTAGCCAAATATTTTCAATTATCATCTCGGTCTCTTACGTTCTTTGGAAAACATTTCCATATATCGCCTCCTTTTATTTTCAATACGTATAAAATATATTCTATTTATAATTGGAAAATATTCCAATTATTTATCTCTTTCACGACCATTCATTTTTAGACTTAGGAAATATTTATAATCATATTTCCAAAAATTCACTTCCTTGGGTTAAAACGAATGTTGTGCAAACATCGTTACGACAACCTAAAACACTGCATTCAACTAAACTCTTTTAAACATTTATCTTCGAGATTGAATCATCCTATTTATCGGTTAAAAATGAAATCAATCAAGTTGGGGTATAATTACCTCTCAGATCTTGACCGAAAACATCCTTAACATCAAAACAGACAAAACCATTATTCCCGAAAAATCAACACCATACAAATCAATTATTAATTTTAAAACGTATATATATATTTCTCTTTCTATTACCAGATTATCGATTTCCTTTTTGTTCATAATATTCTATTTTAATTCGTTTCCTTATCGAATTATATATATATATATTGATATATTAATTTTCTAGTTCTCCAATTTTCTTTAAAATATTATAACTCCTTAAATTTCCGGAAAATTTCGCCATAACCTCCTTTGTACCGGGAGCATCGGGAAAATCCCCAAACCGCCACACATGCCTCTCCAATCAAAAAGAAAAAGAAAAAGCCAAGCGGCTTGCCGATATGGCGCATAAAACCTCATATGGAATTTAAACATGTACCGTTTTGTCATGCATTTCTATATATCGCTTTATATACTTCATATACTTCATTTCATACCTGTCTAACACATATCTATCCATTCCCAATTTATTACAACTCAATCCAATCATTTTAATCTCGATTAGCTAATTTATTCTTTAATTAACTCTTTGGCCTATTTCACTTCTTATTTGAACATATCATGTTCAAATATAAATTAATTTGTTTATAAAACAATCAAATGTCATTTTCAACTCCAATTCCAATATTCGATTCCAGATATGAATTTACAAATCTAGTTCACTTATTCAAAGTCAATTTTGATTCAAAATTTCATTAACTAATTTTTATTCAAATTAGATAATTTCATTTAATAATTAAAAATCTGATTTTTGTTTTCAAAAATCAATCCACTACTCCACTGGAGTTCATATTTATTTTATATCTCTAGTCTGGATTTTTCTAATGGAAATTCGGATTTTATTTCTTTAAAATTCTTTTATTTATTTAAATAAATCGTTATGGTTTTTAAACGATTTTTGCGCTGCTTTTCTAAAGATTTAATTTCGACATAACTCATAATCTGTCAGACGAAATCCAGATTTTTCTCTTCCATTAGAAAACTATTATTCCAACGGTCCTGACGATTCTTGTTTCAAAGAATTCCGACTTAAATTGAATTCTATATACTCAATTGAAGTTCGGAACGCCAATTTACGAACTACAGCGCTGCGGCGAGTTCATTTTAATTATATTTAATATATAAAAGTTTTAAACTTCGTTTATATATATAAATTTCAACTCCATTCTAATATATTTTAATATATATTAAACTAATTTTCCCAATTCAACTTAATATTTCTGATTATCTATATTTGTTGATTTTTCCTTACTCGGTAATAAATTTATTTATACTTCGATCTTCTATATTTAATTCCAATTCCTTTTATAAATAAATTATTTTACTAGATTTATATCATCGTTTGCATATCCATCTTTCTTGTTTTATATATTAAAACAAGTTTTTCATTTCAAATTCCCTTCGAAATCCAATTCCTTTTATATTCTGAATACCAGAATAAAAACCGCTATTTCCATTTTAAAAGGATTTCAACTCTCTATTTTAAATTCAAACTTGAATTTAAAACTTTAACCATCTAATGACAATTATCTCCCCTTGTTTATAAATATCATTAATAATTTCCTTTCCCTATTTTATATACTAAGACAAGTTCTCATTTCAAAACCCTTTTGAAATTTTATTCCTTTCGGAATATTTTATTTTTACAACTTATAAATAAAGCTGTCGAATCTACTTTCATATTTAATTATAGTTTCTATTTAACACATTAAACACCGTTTTCTAGAAATAATTTATTTTCAATAAATGCAACAGTCGAATTCATATCATAAATCCGTGTGGATTTATTTTAAATTCAATTTATATTCCAAACATCAGAATAGCTTTCATCGTTTTCTATTTAAAAAGATTTCCAAATCATTTTTTTTTTAAATTCACATTTGAAATTAACTTTTCCAATTATCCAATGATAATTACCCATTTGATTTATATACACTATTTATAATTTTACTTCAATTCCCCACATTGTTCAATTTATAAACATCGTTTATAAATTCACTTCAATTCCCTGATTATCCAATGAAAATCATTCCCGTTTATTTATAAACACCATTTATAAATTTACTTCAATTTCCTGTATTATTTAATTTATAGACACTGTTTATAAATTCAACACTTGTTTATATTTTCCAAAACAAGTAAATATTTCTTAGCCCATTCGAAATTCAAATTCTATTTATGAAAAATAGAATTTTCCTTTTAAATCTCAAAAATCCCTTTTTCACAATATTTTTATCAATTACCATTTAGGCCTAGTGATAATACAACCAATCAAAATCACCCAATTATTTATCACCGGTTTTCAAACACACCATATATGACAATATATATGGAAACAAACAAATAATAATATTTTTGAGGAATCCAGTTGGATTCCTCCAACCTGTTTTCTTGCATCCACAGACGTTAGCCAACATAAATAATACCCATCCTGCGTCGAGGCAGGATATCTGTAACACCCCGAATTTTCTATTAACACTAAAGTTGCTAAAATATTAATAAGTGTGTAAGAGAGGGGATGTATCTAATATGAATATAAAAATATTAATAAGTGTGTAAGAGAGGGGATGTATCTAATATGAATATAAAAATATTAATAAGTGTGTAAGAGAGGGGATATATCTAATATGAATATAAAAATATTAATAAGTGTGTGAGAGAGGGGATGTATCTAATATGTATATAAAAACAAAGGGGGATGTATCTAATATGTACATTGTAGAAAATATATATATATTTATGACATGAATAGAAGTTTATTAATATGCTGAGTGTTTGCTGAGTCACTTCTGACTCATTGCTGAGTCAACAAGATAAACCCCATCTTGTCTGAACGGCTGCGGTTATTTCTAGGTTAAATCTAATGGCCTAAATGAATTCTAAAATCTATAAATAAGTGGGTAGACCCTAGACCTAAATCACTTGTAAAATTAGAGAAGCTACCGTCATGCTGCTGCCATGGAGTTCAGCATAGCCGTCACAAACTAAGAAGAGGAAGCCTAATCATCTACAACTAAATCTACACAAATCAAATCAAAAGATCTCTCTTTCTCTAATTCTTTTCTTTTGTTGGTGAGTATGATGATTCTCACAAGACTATTACAAACTAATTTGACTCAGTTATGAATGGATCACAAGAAAGTGATGTGATTTGTAATTGTAAATTCTATATATTGTGGATCTCTTATTATGTTATTATGTTGTCGTATGATGTAAATTATATATGCTATGTCATGCTATGTTGTAAATTCTCTTATGCTATGTCGTGCTATGTTGAGAATCATGTCAAGCTATGTTATACTATCATACTATGCCATGTTATAAATCATGCTATATTATGTTGAAAAATCATGATGTTGTTGGATCATGCTTAAAATTATGTTTTTTTTTCTTAATTTAAATGGATCTTGTTTATGGGAATTTGCCTATTAGGTTAGGTGTACCCATAAACTTGAAACTATAATTAAATAAAACTTGATTATGGGAATTTGCCTATTGAGTTAGGTGTACCCATATAAAACCATGTTGTTAAAAAATTAGATGATGTTGATTCACACATGTTCATATGTAAGTTTATGAAAATTGATTGAGATCATATTAGGTGAATTTTGAACAAGTTGACACCTTTAGGTCCATGACATGTATAATCTATGCAAGTTGGACATATGCAAGTTTCACCCCTTATTATGATTCATTTGGTCACATATACATGTTGTTATTATGATAATCTCTTTTATGCTATGAGTTAGGCTATTCGAGTCTAACATATATTTTGCGAATAAACGTTCAAACGTGGGGTAGGGGTAATATTAGGAATTAATAAATTGGGTGCAATTTTGTAAGATTTTGCATACCATGAATGGATGTCCATAATTGAGTCAATTATGGACATTGTTAAAAATTGGAAGTAATTGATAATTCAAGTAGGGAATTATTAAAATTGGGGGAAAGTGGATTATTATTAATAATCAATGCTTAGGACACGAGGTTGGACCCGTTTGTGATGTAAACCTGCCCGGACCCGCCCGGCAAATCCAGTAGTCACAAATGTCGGCCCAATGTGAGAGGTCCTAGGCCCAAACTAAAGCATAATAGTTGTAAAGACACGAGGTTAGACTCTTTTATGGTGTAAGACTGCCCGGACCCGCCCGACAAATCCAGCTGCCATAAATGCCAGTCTAATGTGAGAGGTCTTTATGAGGTTATTGCCTTAATGAACTAAGAAATACTTAACCAGATAATCATGTAAGGTGGGACATGGGGGTTAAGTAGGTGCCTTGGGTGGCATGAGGAATCTGGTGGTTGCCTTTAGAGGCATTTGAAATACGATTAGACTTAACCAAACACACATGTAAATGAACATGACTAAGTGGGTTAAGTGGGATGGACTAATGGGGACAAGCTTAGGTGGAATGCTTGTGGTAAATAGTGGGGGCCCATTTCAACCAGTATCCCAAAACGTATCTTTGTGGGCTCGACCCAAGTCGAGGACGGGACACGCATACTGGGTTTGACTATAAGAGGCCAAAACAGGGAGCGGTGGCAACGCAAGTCCAACGGGTTTCATATGCGTGTGTGGACCCGGGCTGGTAGGTAAGACGTTGTTGCATCGTGTAGGTATAAGCCGTGCATGTCCGTTGTATCAGGTTGCCACTTTAGGGGAGTGATACACCCCACTGTGGGGCCAGCACGGGTATCTACGAGTTAGGGAGCCGATCGAATAATGGGAAGTAGGGTACACCTAGTGGAGATAGGGGCAGGCGGCACCTATGTAGTCAGCTAGGGGTACGTAAAGCCATTGGGAAAGTTTCTAAGTGAAGCTAAGTGGGATGAATCTTTAGGGTGACTGGTGTGGTGCAGTATAGTGTTTATCCTTTAGTATTTAGGAGCGCCTATAACGTTGCCTTTAGCGATTGTCTATGTCCTTAATCTGCTCTTCATAGACATTTTCTTGTTTTCCAGCTTATGCCTTAGTCCAGTTATTTTGGTAATAGTATTGTAGAATTATCATATTCACCAGACTTTATGTCTGACCCCCTCTTTTCCATCCTTTTTCTCCCTTCAGGTCCGCAGGTTGGGCCAAGTTCTAGTGGAGTCTAGTTGGATCGCTTATCTTCTGGAAAGCTTGGACTGCTGAAGTAAAGTCCAGCTTGTTATCTTTCTTTTTAATGGCTATTCATGTAATGGGATTATGTACTTGTTTTATCAAGATAGATATTGTACTCGACATTGAATATGGTGTTATGATGTAATCAAACATGTTTTGACTTCTGCTACAATGAAATAAAGTTTTTGAATTTCCAAGTACTATTTTATATCTGTCTTGTTGTAATTTTACTGTTCTATATTCACTTAAAACCTCCATGGAAGTTAATGCATTCCCTTTGTGAGTGACATTAATGGACGTGGGGTGTTACACGTGGTATCAGAGCATAAGGTTACCAGAACAGATAAAAAAAAATTTAGAAAAATATTTTTTTTCTAAAGTATTTTTGGAAGAAGTGCTTTCAAAAAAAAAACATGTTATTTAAAGAGAGTTTTTTTGAAAAACATAATCCCAAATAGCCACATCCTTATCTTTATCTTTCGAATTCTCCATTTTGAATCTTTCCTTTTTCGTTTCAGCATGGCTGAAGATCTTAATCTCCCAGAAGGTGTGACGATTCCAGGGTGGTTTAGGAGATACTTGGAGGCTAGGGCCACCACTGCAGGCCCAGCGGATACTCCTCCACCCCTAGTTGCACCCATTCCTCCTCCTCCTCCTCCTCCTCGTGTTGACACTTTTTCAAAGACGTGCAAGGAATTCAAGGCTATGGGAGGAAAAACTTTTCAAGGGATTGAGACGTTTGTGGAGGCCAGAGATTGGCTTAAGGAGACTGAGGAATTGTTGGATATCTTTGAAGTGGAAGATGGGAGGAAAGTCCGTTTAGCTGCTTGGTTAATGAAGGGAGAGGCCTCGTTTTGGTGGGAGGTCACTAACGGGGAACGTCCAGTTGATTCATGGGCGGATTTCAGACGAAGGTTTGAGGCAAAGTTTCTTTCAAGGGCAGAGGAGAACTTAAATATGGAAAAATTCCTGGCACTAAAGCAAGGGAGCTCATCAGTAAAGGAATATGTCAATAAATTTAATCAGTTAGCAAGGTTTGGCTTGGAGTTGGTGAACACGCCAGAGAAGAAAGCTTTGAGGTTCGTTAGAGGCTTGAATGAACCGTTGCAAGGGTTGGCTATGACCCACATCCCTATGGGAGCCACCTTTGAAAAGCTAGTAGAAATGGCACTTATGCATGAGGATAAGGCAGTTGAAAAGAAAGGGGATCAGAAGAAACCCCAACAGCAAAATAAGAAGGGTGGTAAAAACAATAATGGCAAAGGGAAGAAGAAATGCTTCAATTGTGGGACGCCTGGCCATCTCAGCAAAGATTGTAGAAAGAAAAAGAAGACTGGTTGTTTTCATTGTGGAGATGCGGGACATTTAGTGAAGGACTGTCCAAAGAAGGGGCAGAGGGCAGGGTCTACCTCGGGAGGACAGGTGCAGGCTCTTATGGCACCAGGGCAGGCAAGGGGGCAAGTTCAGGCTATTGCGGCCCCACCGCTGCAAGAAAGAGGTAGAACAATTTCTGTTGAAAGCTTAGTTTTTCTGTTTGATCATCCTGTCCGTACCTTATTCGATTCTGGCGCATCTCATTCGTTTATCTCTGCATCATTAGTTGAATCACTGCACTTGAACACCAGTTTAGTAGAGGATCCCTTGGTCGTTTCAAATCCAATTGGGGGTTCGACTCATTTGACCATGATATGTTTGGATTTGAAAATCTCTATACTTAGCGTTGAATTTAGATGTGATGCTTATGTATTGGGCTTCACGGGCTATGGGCTAATTTTAGGAATGGATTGGTTGTCTAGAAATAGGGCCATTCTTGATTGTGAAAGGAGAGTAGTTAGGCTTGTGACTCGCCTTGGTAATGCTCTCGACATCTTTTGTAATCCCATAAATTCCGTTATGCTAAGTTATCTTGAATCGCTTGACGCGTCTGTAGAGAACCTGCGATCGGTAGAAGTGGTCCGGGAATATCCGGATGTGTTTGAGGAGGTGAAGGGCTTACCTCCAAAGCGGGAGATAGACTTTCGAATTTATCTTGTGGATAATGCTAAACCCGTATCTTTGCCAGTGCGCCACATGGCTCCTCGTGAAAGGAGGGAACTCAATAAGCAAGTAAAGGAGTTGCTTGAGAAGGGGTTCATAAGACGTAGTATATCGGAGTGGGGTGCTCCAGTAGTTTTTGCCACAAAGGCGGATAGGTCTCTTAGACTTTGTATGGACTATAGAGAACTAAACAAGCTTACTAAAAAGAACCGACACCCACTGCCGAGGATTGACGATCTCTTTGATCAGTTAGTTGGCGCCTCAGTGTTTTCGCAGTTGGACTTAGCCACTGGCTTTCATCAACTGAGAATGGCTGAGGATAGTATAGATAAGACTGCTTTTAGGACTCCTGACGGATTCTATGAATGGCTAGTGATGCCCTTTGGTTTGACAAACGCCCCTGCATATTTTGTTGATTTGATGAGTAGGGTGTTTAGGGAATACCTTAACAAATTCGTGGTAGTCTTTGTGGATGACATCTTAGTCTTTTCTAAGAATAAAGAAGAGCACTCCCTACATCTTAGGGAAGTGTTGGAAACCCTTCGAGCGCATAACCTTAAGGCAAAATTTTCTAAGTGTCACTTCTGGAGGAAGGAAGTACGGTTCTTAGGGCACGTGGTTTCCAAAGAAGGGATAGCAGTGGATCCCGCAAAGGTGGTGGCCATCCAAGATTGGAAGGTCCCTAAAAATGCAACCGAAGTAAGAAGTTTCTTGGGGTTGGCTGGCTATTATAGGAAGTTTATCAAAGACTTCGCAAAAATATCCGCTCCATTAACACGGTTAACGAAGAAGAACCTGGTTTTTACGTGGGACAAAGATTGCGATGATGCGTTCCAACGTTTAAAGAGAGCCTTAACTTCAGCCCCAGTCTTAGTGCTGCCAGACGGGAATAAACCGTTTACCGTCTATACTGATGCTTGTGGGACGGGACTTGGCGCGGTCCTCATGCAAGAGGGAAGAGTAATAGCCTATGGTGGAAGGCAGTTGAGGGTTCATGAAAAGAATTACCCCACGCATGACTTAGAGCTAGCCGCAATTGTTTTCGCGCTTAAGTCTTGGCGTCACTATCTTCTTGGTGAGAAATTCGAACTGTTCACTGACCACAAATCATTAAAATACTTATTCTCTCAGAAGGATTTGAATTTAAGGCAGCAACGGTGGATGGAATTCTTAGCCTCCTACGATTTTGAAATAGCATATACCCCGGGCAAGGGTAACGTGGTGGCAGACGCCTTAAGTAGGAAAAGGTTGTCCTTGAGTCCGTTGTTTGTTGAACGACAAAGCTTAGAATTCATCTCTATGTTTGACTTTAGACCCTCCGTTGACTTAGTACCCGGTCTGTTAGCATCCTTGGAGGTTAGACCTACACTTCTAGGATGGGTTGGTGAGGCACAGCGAGACGACCCACAGTTGGTTGAGATAGTAGAAAATCTCAAAGGGGGGGAGTCGTCAAGCCATCTTCGTAGGTATACCCTAGACGATAAGGGTTGGTTACGAAGGGATAATAGACTTTGTGTACCACAAGACGAAGACTTAAGGAAGGCCATTCTTGATGATGCTCATCGCTCAAAAATGACCATTCATCCCGGCGGGGATAAGATGTACAAAGATATGAAGCGGGTTTTCTTTTGGGCCGGTATGAAAAAGGATGTGGCCGAGTACGTCGCTAGATGCTTGGTGTGCCAACGAGTTAAAGCAGAACAAAAGAAACCCGGTGGGTTGCTTCACCCATTAGAAGTTCCACTATGGAAATGGGAAAGCATCTCAATGGATTTTGTGGATGGATTACCAAGATCAAGGAAGGGTAACACGGGGATTTGGGTTATAGTAGATAGACTTACTAAAAGCGCCCATTTTATTCCCGTGAAAAGTAAGAGGACTGCTCCGTGGTTGGCTTCTGTATACATTAAGGAGATAGTTCGTTTGCACGGTATTCCTTCTAGTATAGTAAGCGACCGTGACCCCATCTTTACTAGCGAATTTTGGAAGAGTTTACAAGAGGTGGTAGGGACTCAGCTATGTTTGAGCACCGCATATCATCCTCAGACAGACGGCCAGACCGAGAGGGTGAATCACATTCTAGAGGATCTTTTAAGGCTTTGTATCCTAGACTTTGGGGGTACATGGGAAGAGCACCTTCCGTTAGTAGAATTCGCATATAATAATAGCTTTCAGTCTAGTATTGGCATGGCACCTTTCGAAGCTCTTTATGGAAGGCCTTGCCGTTCGCCTACATGTTGGTGGGAATCTACCGATAAAATCCTACTTGGGCCCGATATGGTTAGGGAAACCTCGGAGAAGATTGAGTTGATTCGAAGGAGGATGAAAGCAGCACAAGATAGGCAAAAATCGTATGCTGATAAGAGGAGGACAGATCTTGAGTTTGACATTGGGGACATGGTTTTTATCAAAGTATCTCCGTTACAGAATGTTGTTCGCTTTGGGTCCATGGGGAAATTAGCACCAAGGTTTGTAGGGCCGTTTCCTGTAAAAAAAACAGGATTGGGAAGATGGCATATAGGGTGGAGTTGCCTGAGAAACTTAGTGGAGTACACGACGTATTCCATGTATCACATTTGAGGAAGTGTTTGCACAAGACCGCGGAGGTGGTAGAGCCGAGCTTGCTTAAAGAGGTGGAAATAGAGCGTGATGCAACAATTAGACGAGCTCCTACATGCATTCTTGGGTCGGAGATCAAAAAGTTGAGGAATCGAGAGGTCAGACTGGTTAAAGTGCAATGGGGAGATGATGAGAGCAACGCAACTTGGGAGACAGAAGAGAAGATGCGTTCGTTGTACCCTTTTCTTTTTGAGGGTATGTCTTTTAATTTCTCCTTTATCGCTTAGCTTATCTTATCTTATCTTTAGTATGTCCTCTCATTAGTATCTTTGACCTTTAGTTAGGATAATCCTATGGTTGAAACATGTGTTTGAGACATGTTATGTATGATGGATGCAAAATGGATGCAAGTGTTTGCTAGTGGTTGCTCGTGGATGCATATATACACACACTTTAGGCACTAGATCGGCTCAGTCACTTCATATTGCATATTGCATATATATGGATGTATTTAGTATAATGGATGTATAATGGTTGTACCATCATATGGATGCTGCATTCGGTTGAATGGGTGTGCACGCATATAGAAGTAGTATGTAAGCAATTAGGATCTTTTGCATACATAATGGATTCATGACACTTACATAATTTGCATTAAGGAGGTCAACTGAATCAGTAGACCGCCTGATTTCGCATTAGGTAAGGACATGTACACACACTTGCATATGATCATAAAGCATTAGAAGTTTTTTAAGGACAATGGATGCCTGTGTATGATGGATGAGTAGATGGACGTTTGGATGGTAGGATATACATTCTTCCAGACTTGAAGATTTCGGGGACGAAATCCTAAAAGGAGGGGAGAATGTAACACCCCGAATTTTCTATTAACACTAAAGTTGCTAAAATATTAATAAGTGTGTAAGAGAGGGGATGTATCTAATATGAATATAAAAATATTAATAAGTGTGTAAGAGAGGGGATGTATCTAATACGAATATAAAAATATTAATAAGTGTGTAAGAGAGGGGATGTATCTAATATGAATATAAAAATATTAATAAGTGTGTGAGAGAGGGGATGTATCTAATATGTATATAAAAACAAAGGGGGATGTATCTAATATATACATTGTAGAAAATATATATATATTTATGATATGAATAGAAGTTTATTAATATGCTGAGTGTTTTCTGAGTCACTTCTGACTCATTGCTGAGTCAACAAGATAAACCCCATCTTGTCTGAATGGCTGCGGTTATTTCTAGGTTAAATCTAATGGCCTAAATGAATTCTAAAATCTATAAATAAGTGGGTAGACCCTAGACCTAAATCACTTGTAAAATTAGAGAAGCTACCGTCATGCTGCTGCCATGGAGTTCAGCATAGCCGTCACAAACTAAGAAGAGGAAGCCTAATCATCTACAACTAAATCTACACAAATCAAATCAAAAGATCTCTCTTTCTCTAATTCTTTTCTTTTGTTGGTGAGTATGATGATTCTCACAAGACTATTACAAACTAATTTGACTCAGTTATGAATGGATCACAAGAAAGTGATGTGATTTGTAATTGTAAATTCTATATTTTGTGGATCTCTTATTATGTTGTCGTATGATGTAAATTATATATGCTATGTCATGCTATGTTGTAAATTCTCTTATGCTATGTCGTGCTATGTTGAGAATCATGTCAAGCTATGTTATACTATCATACTATGCCATGTTATAAATCATGCTATATTATGTTGAAAAATCATGATGTTGTTGGATCATGCTTAAAGTTATGTTTTTTTTCTTAATTTAAATGGATCTTGTTTATGGGAATTTGCCTATTAGGTTAGGTGTACCCATAAACTTGAAACTATAATTAAATAAAACTTGATTATGGGAATTTGCCTATTGAGTTAGGTGTACCCATATAAAACCATGTTGTTAAAAAATTAGATGATGTTGATTCACACATGTTCATATGTAAGTTTATGAAAATTGATTGAGATCATATTAGGTGAATTTTGAACAAGTTGACACCTTTAGGTCCATGACATGTATAATCTATGCAAGTTGGACATATGCAAGTTTCACCCCTTATTATGATTCATTTGGTCACATATACATGTTGTTATTATGATAATCTCTTTTATGCTATGAGTTAGGCTATTCGAGTCTAACATATATTTTGCGAATAAACGTTCAAACGTGGGGTAGGGGTAATATTAGGAATTAATAAATTGGGTGCAATTTTGTAAGATTTTGCATACCATGAATGGATGTCCATAATTGAGTCAATTATGGACATTGTTAAAAATTGGAAGTAATTAATAATTCAAGTAGGGAATTATTAAAATTGGGGGAAAGTGGATTATTATTAATAATCAATGCTTAGGACACGAGGTTGGACCCGTTTGTGATGTAAACCTGCCCGGACCCGCCCGGCAAATCCAGTAGTCACAAATGTCGGCCCAATGTGAGAGGTCCTAGGCCCAAACTAAAGCATAACAGTTGTAAAGACACGAGGTTAGACTCTTTTATGGTGTAAGACTGCCCGGACCCGCCCGGCAAATCCAGCTGCCATAAATGCCAGTCTAATGTGAGAGGTCTTTATGAGGTTATGGCCTTAATGAACTAAGAAATACTTAACCAGATAATCATGTAAGGTGGGACATGGGGGTTAAGTAGGTGCCTTGGGTGGCATGAGGAATCTGGTGGTTGCCTTTAGAGGCATTTGAAATACGATTAGACTTAACCAAACACACATGTAAATGAAAATGACTAAGTGGGTTAAGTGGGATGGACTAATGGGGACAAGCTTAGGTGGAATGCTTGTGGTAAATAGTGGGGGCCCATTTCAACCAGTATCCCAAAACGTATCTTTGTGGGCTCGACCCAAGTCGAGGACGGGACACGCATACTGGGTTTGACTATAAGAGGCCAAAACAGGGAGCGGTGGCAACGCAAGTCCAACGGGTTTCATATGCGTGTGTGGACCCGGGCTGGTAGGTAAGACGTTGTTGCATCGTGTAGGTATAAGTCGTGCATGTCCGTTGTATCAGGTTGCCACTTTAGGGGAGTGATACACCCCACTGTGGGGCCAGCACGGGTATCTACGAGTTAGGGAGCCGATCGAATAATGGGAAGTAGGGTACACCTAGTGGAGATAGGGGCAGGCGGCACCTATGTAGTCAGCTAGGGGTACGTAAAGCCATTGGGAAAGTTTCTAAGTGAAGCTAAGTGGGATGAATCTTTAGGGTGACTGGTGTGGTGCAGTATAGTGTTTATCCTTTAGTATTTAGGAGCGCCTATAACGTTGCCTTTAGCGATTGTCTATGTCCTTAATCTGCTCTTCATAGACATTTTCTTGTTTTCCAGCTTATGCCTTAGTCCAGTTATTTTGGTAATAGTATTGTAGAATTATCATATTCACCAGACTTTATGTCTGACCCCCTCTTTTCCATCCTTTTTCTCCCTTCAGGTCCGCAGGTTGGGCCAAGTTCTAGTGGAGTCTAGTTGGATCGCTTATCTTCTGGAAAGCTTGGACTGCTGAAGTAAAGTCCAGCTTGTTATCTTTCTTTTTAATGGCTATTCATGTAATGGGATTATGTACTTGTTTTATCAAGATAGATATTCTACTTGACATTGAATATGGTGTTATGATGTAATCAAACATGTTTTGACTTCTGCTACAATGAAATAAAGTTTTTGAATTTCCAAGTACTATTTTATATCTGTCTTGTTGTAATTTTACTGTTCTATATTCACTTAAAACCTCCATGGAAGTTAATGCATTCCCTTTGTGAGTGACATTAATGGACGTGGGGTGTTACAATATCACAGTATAGAAGGTCATCCACTATCATAGCGTGGGGCGTATAGGGTCATCCGCTAATGATACTGCGGGCATCCGCTAATGGTACTGCGAGAACTATCCAATCACCAATATATATATATATATATATATATATATATATATAATAACCACAAACACCAATCCTATATAACTAATATATTTGAATAATAGCCACAATAATATTTAAATGCAACCAAACAGCCAACAAATTTTTAACGACTAAAAATAATTCAAAATAAAATAAATTGAGTGAGATTTTACTCATTGTGATTTTGTTTTTCTGAATATCCAATTTAAAATTCCATATCGTCAGCTACAAATTTATCAAGCACCTCTCTATCTTGCTGCTAACTCAATCAACGCTACTAATCCATTTCGTAGTCTTTGTCAATATGATTTTGGAGCACTATTATCGCTAAATCTGATTATATGACATAGTTATATGTTTTTTATAAGTTTTGATACAAATTAAAATAGATCAACTTCATTAATATAGTTAATAATTAAATAAATAATATTAAATTTTTTTATTTAAACTTTACCTTCCTCGACACAGATAAATAAAGCTGAAGCCTGCTAATACATGGCCATGACTCCTCTCATCCCCCTCCATCTCACTACGCACCATTTCGCTCAAAGATATTCAGACCCAAAACTCCTCATAATACCATTGCCACTTTTCAAATTCAACCCACTGATTTCTTGTATTCATCACCGAGCTTTCCCAATATGTTGACAACCTCACCATCCTTATTCTCCCATCGCGGTTTCAGGAAGACTCACGCACCCCGAACTCCATGTTTGAACACAGTGAAAACATCCCTCCTCCATCCTTCCCAAATCGCAAGCGCTTTCAGCGCTGAATCAAGCTTCGGAAATCACCTCATCAATCGATAGCCATTACAACTCGACCTGTTCGCATTCGAAATACGAGATACCCTTAAACGCGAGCGTACCCAAACAAACGACGCACTCCAGAAAACATCGCAATCTTCGAATAGCTTCATCGTCTGTTGCCCCTCCCTTAGTCAATCGATAATCCCACTGAACCCCTTACACCCAACTCATGCCTCGTAAATCAATCGCAACTCCCTTTAGTTGTCGACAGTTGAACATCGAGCCTCTTTCGATGATCCCCCAAATCTTGAACGCGAGTGAACTCTAGTTGTGCGATTTACACACCCGAACCCTAAATCGAATTCGCGGTTCTCTTTTTCTTTATTTTATAAAAGGATCTAGTCTTTGTTTAGATTAAGAGATGGGAGTGATTTTTCCTTTGATTTAAATAATGAGATGTGTTTTTACTTTGAAGAATACTGGATTTTTCTCAGAAGAATAATTGAAAAGAGAAAGAGGGTGTCTCTAATTTATAGAAGAGTGAGGGAACCAGACGTACTAAAGCCATTTAAGGGATGTTGGCAAAAGTACAAGCAAATCCCTTTTTATTTTATTTAAAAAGATTTTCCCATTAATTTGATTTAATTTCATATTTAATGCGATTTGATATAAAGGGATTTTTATTCTTTTAAATAGACTTCGATTTGATTTCGAGCTTATCCACAATCAGATATCTCGGGGTCCATTGATATAAATCACAAACCGCTATTCTAGCGTACCGACCGACATTAAAATGTAATAACACTATTCTAAACTGAACCGTAAATATTTTGAAATTTAATTTCAACGTATATACCATATTAAATTAATATAATATAATTTAAATTCGAAAACCACAAATTCTTTGATAATAAATTATTATTTATCATCGTATATATCAAATAAAATTCCTACTTATCATCTGAATCATTTTGATTCAGTTTTTAACTTCGATTTCAATTATATTTCGAATTAAAATAATTCGATATATTCTAAATTAAATTATATTTGATCATTAAATCGATATTCAATATAAAAATTTATTTATATTATCAACTATATATTTAAAGAAAATATTAAATATTTAAAATTGACAGACCAAAAATCCGGGTCGTTACATTCTTCCCCCCTTAAAAGAATTTTGTCCTCGAAATTACTAAGGTAGGAAAAATGGTACTAACCTATTTACTTTTCAAAATCAATTTATGTTGAACTCAACATTTTATATTTCTGCAACTTTAATTCACCAAAACATTTGGTTTTTCCTTCATATGGCGCCCCGTATATGTTTACATTCATTCAGTCCGAATGATCTATAATTAATATATTCACATCAAATTCGTATTCATTCCAGTTGATTCTAGATCAATTTATTCACTTCGATCCATTTAACTTGCTTAAGTTAAATTTTAAATTCCAGAATTCATGTTCCCGGGTTTCTATTTCAAATCTTTTAGAAATCACATAAATATATACATATATTTATTTCAATCTCAAATTCAGTACATTTGAATTTTCAAACTAACTTGTTTTATTTTAAACAAAAATCAAAATTTTCCTAAGGTAGCAATCCATCACTTAGAAACTCGAAAATAATCACTGATGAAGCTGCAGTCCTCATCAGAATTATTTTCAAGCCACTGAAGTGAGTTTAGTGCTTTGCCCTTTCAAAATCCATTCAAAAATGATTTTTTTTTTCTTTTCAAAAATCCCATTCAAAACAAAGCTATATAATTTTAATATACTTCAAAAATATTTTCCAACTTCCCAGGATTTAAAAATCCAAATTCTGGTTTGAATTAAATTTTAATACATCTTCTTTGTATATACTATTCATACACAAATTTTATTTGGCTATATATAACCATTGCAATTTTATAATCTTATTGGATTATAATCTTAACAACCAACACATCCATATAGTATAATAACTTCAAAAAATTATTCCTTTTCTATCAAAAATAGAATTTTGAGTAAATTTATTTCATTTACCCACATAAAACAATATTGTGTCAAATTGCTCTGTTTAAGTGTTTATAAATTCTTATCGACTTCGTGGCGTCCCACGATTAGATCAAAATTCATAAACCACTCAACAGACTAACCAACACAATATAAAACAATTTTTATATCAATTAACAAATACGGTCTCTCGTATATATACATTCAACTCATTCTAGGGTACTACTGACCCTATCTCTAATGAGCACAACCCCACCAAAGCCTAGGTGTTCGCTCAACCTAAGCTCTGATACCAACTATAATGGCCCGCAAATCCGTACCCATTGAGTTGACTAATAACACCACACGTCCAACCCAAATTGCACAGAAATACGAATCATTATTAGAAAGAAATTAGAGGGCGAGAAATAGAAAGAAAGAAATATTAGAATAGAAGAAAAACGAAGAACAAAAATCTCACAGCGGAATGAATAAAATATATTTAATAACATAACTTTTGAAATACAAATTAGTAACTATATATACATACCATTATCAGAGCACAACAGCTATTCCTGGAACAGTTATAAACAGCTGTTTCCAGATACAACATAGTACACAGCAGAAATATATGATAGTCTATAGCTAACTGGTGAAGCCTCCTGCTTCCAGCTCTTCCAAGTGAATATAAAAAATTCCGACTACTTGACTTCCCATACAAATTTGGGCACCCAAGAGTTTAGGGAAAACAAACAAAATAAACTCTGGGTCAGTCATGGGACCGGTGTGAGTAAACTCCAACCATTTGTTTAACTTTCAAAATCCTTTCGAAAGAAAAGATAATAGTAAGACCAGCCCACACATAAACACGGACGGTTTTTACCTTACTATAACCCAAAACACTTTGATATGAAAACCAGTGATATTATAATAGTGTCTAAATCAAATAAATAACAATCTAGTGGAACGCTTGCATCTCATGCTCCATATATAATATAAAATCAAAAACTGCAGCGGCGCTTATTGGAGATTGGATTCCAACTATAACAAGGTATGAGACCACCTGCCGATAGTATATCTCTAGGGAGGAATACACTGGGTTCAACAAGAACATCTTGCAAACCGGCCCACACAAGACCGACCAATCATTTCGCTTGAGTGTATCGAATGTATATCACCAAAGGTTGGGATCAGCAACCGTTTCCTGAATGGGACAGCATCGAATAAAATAAGAAATTAAATGAATCTCTAGATAGGTGATAATACACCCTAATGGGAGCAACCCACATAGCCATGTTGCCTGCCCGATTTTTGTCATTTCCCAGTTGTTGAGGCCTGAGGCTACGATTACTTATCATTCCTTGATAGCACAATCACTTTGAATGCCACATTGTCAGATCTGTTAATCACTCATTGATTTGCACAAATACATTCTGGATATTATGCTAAGGGAATAAATCCGTTGCCACCATATATATTTATACATACCAACCAATTCGATCATTGGAAATACTTTGTCAGACATTCGTCCATATACGTTCGTTCTGCGATTGAACGAAACAGAAGGCACAACTTCTGTTAATAGAAAAAGCCCTTGCACTTCACTCCATCTTCGATTATCTTCATATAATCTGATTTGCAACGTTACTACCAATATAGAGTGGTTCACGGATAATAATCCAACCGGTCTCTCCGTATAGACAACGATATTGGCAAACACTTCGATAGTCGGTTATTTAACCATCGAAGAAAAACAAACATCCATTCAAAACATCAAACAATCACCGGGCCCTTAATTAATATTTCATTCATTAACTAAATCACTACTCCATTTCCTTATCAATATTTGTTAGCAAAATATTTTCAGTTATCATCTCGGTCTCTTACGTTCTTTGGAAAACATTTCCATATATCGCCTCCTTTTATTTTCAATACGTAGAAAATATATTCTATTTATAATTGGAAAATATACCAATTACTTATCTCTTTCACGACCATTCATTTTTATACTTAGGAAATATTTATAATCATATTTCCAAAAATTCACTTCCTTGGGTTAAAATGAATGTTGTGTAAACATCGTTACGACCACCCAAAACACTGCATTCAACTAAACTCTTTTAAAAATTTATCTTCGAGATTGAATCATCCTATTTATCGGTTAAAATTGAAATCAATCAAGTTGGGGCATAATTACCTCTCAGACCTTGACCGAAAACATCCTTCACATCAAAACAAACAAAACCATTATTCCTGAAAAATCAACACCATACAAACCAATTATTCATTTTAAAACCTATATATATATTTCTCTTTCTATTACCAGATTATCGATTTCCTTTTTTTTATAATATTCTATTTTAATTTGTTTCCTTATCGAATTCTATATATATTGATATATTGATTTTCTAGTTATCCTATTTTCTTTAAAATATTCTAACTCCATAAATTTCCAAAAAAAATCGCCATAACCTCCTTTGTATCGGGAGCATCGGGAAAATCCCCAAACCACCACACAGGCCTCTCCAATCAAAAAGAAAAAGTAAAAGCCAAGCAGCTTGCCAATACGGCGCATAATACCTCATATAATATTTAAACGTGTACCTTTTTGTTGGGCATTTCAATATATCTCTTCATATACTTCATTCCATACCTGTCTAGCACATATGTATCCATTCCCAATTTATTACAACTCAATCCAGTCATTTTAAACTCGATTCGCTAATTTATTCTTTAATAAACTCTTTGGCCTATTTCACTTCTTATTTGAACATATCACGTTCAAATATAAATTAATTTGTTTATAAAACAATCAAATGTCATTTTCAACTCAAATCCCAATATTCGATTCCAGATATGAATTTACAAATCCAGTTCACTTATTCAAAGTCCAGTTTTGATTCAAACTTTCATTAACTAATTTTTATTCAAATTAGATAATTTTATTTAATAATTAAAAATCTGATTTTTGTTTTCAAAAATCAATCCACTACTCCATTGGAATACATATTTATTTTATATCTCTAGTCTGGATTTTTCTAATGGAAATTCGGATTTTATTTCTTTAAAATTCTTTTATTTATTTAAATAAACCGTTATGGTTTTTAAACGATTTTAGCGCTGCTTTTCTGAAGATTTGATTTTGATATAACTCGAAATCTGTCAGACGAAATCCAGATTTTTCTCTTCCATTAGAAAACTATTATTCCAACGGTCCTGACGGTTCTTGTTTCAAAGAATTCCGACTTAAATTGAGTTCTATATACTATATTGAAGTTCGGAATGCCAATTTACGAACTACCGCGCTGTGGCGAGTTCGTTTTAATTATATTTAATATATAAACATTTTAAACTTCGTTTATATATATAAATTTCAACTCTATTCTAATATATTTTAATATATATTAAACTAATTTTGCCAGTTTAACTTAATATTTCTGATTATAATTGTTGATTTTTCCTTACTCGGTAATAAATTTATTTATGCTTCGATCTTCTATATTTAATTCCAATTCCTTTTATAAACAAATTATTTTACTAGATTTATAACATCGTTAATTTGCAAATCCATCTTTCTTGTTTTATATATTAAAACAAGTTTTTCATTTCAAAATTCCCTTCGAAATCCAATTCCTTTTATATTCTGAATTCCATAATAAAAACCGCTATTTCCAATTCAAAATGATTTCAACTCTCTATTTTAAATTCAAACTTGAATTTAAAACTTTAACTATCTAATGACAATTATCTCCCCTTATTTATAAATATCATTTATAATTTCCTTTCCCTATTTTATATACTAAGAATTCAAAACCCTTTTGAAATTTTATTCCTATCGGAATATTTTATTTTTACAACTTATATATAAAGCTGTCGAATCTACTTTCATATTTAATTATAGTTTCTATTTAACACATTAAACACCGTTTTCTGGAAATAATTTATTTTCAATGAATCCAACAGTCGAATTCACATCATAAATCCGTGTGGATTTATTTTAAATTCAATTTACATTCCGAACATCAGAATAGCTTTCATCGTTTTCTATTTAAAACAATTTCCAAATCCTATTTTTTTTAAATTCACATTTGAAATTAACTTTTCCAATTATCCAATGATAATTACCCATTTTATTATATACACTATTTATAATTTTACTTCAATTCCCCACATTATTCAATTTATAAACATCGTTTATAAATTCACTTCAATTCCCTGATTATCCAATGAAAATCATTCCCATTTATTTATAAACACCATTTATAAATTTACTTCAATTTCCTGTATTATTTAATTTATAAACACAGTTTATAAATTCAACACTTGTTTATATTTTTCAAAACAAGTAAATATTTCTTAGCCCATTCGAAATTCAAATTCTAATTTTGAAAAATAGAATTTTCCTTTTAAATCTCAAAATCCCTTTTTCACAATATTTTTACCAATTACCATTTAGGCCCAGTGATATTTCAACCAATCAAAATCACCCAATTATTTATCACCGATTGTCAAACACATCATATATGACAATTTATATGGAAATAAACAAATAATAATATTTTTGAGGAATCCAGTTGGATTCCTCCAACCTGTTTTCCTACATCCACAGACGTTAGCCAACATAAATAATACCCATCCTGCGTCGAGGCAGGATATCACAGTATAGAAGGTCATCCACTATCATAGCGTGGGGCGTATAGGGTCATCCACTAATGATAATGTGGGCATCCGCTAATGGTACTGCGGGAACTATCCAATCACCAATATATATATATATAATAACGACAAATACTAATCCTATATAACTAATATATTTTAATAATAGCCACAATAATATTTAAATGCAACCAAACAGCCAACAAATTTTTAACGACTAAAAATAATTCAAAATAAAATAAATTGAGTGAGATTTTACTCACCGTGATTTTGTTTTGCTGAATATCCAATTTAAAATTCCATATCGTCGGCTACGAATTTATCAAGCACCTAGCTATCTTGCAGCTAACTCAATCAATGCTACTATTCCATTTCGTAGTCTTTGTTAATATGATTTTGGAGCACTATCATCGCTAAATCTGATTATATGACATAGTTATATGTTTTTTTATAAGTTTTGATACAAATTAAAATAGATCAACTTCATTAACATAGTTAATAATTAAATAAATAACCTTAAATTTTTTTATTTAAACTTTACCTTCCTCGACACAGATAAATAAAGCTGAAGCCTGCTAATACATGGCCATGACTCCTCTCATCCCCCTCCATCTCACTACGCACCATTTCCCCCAAAGATATTCAGACCCAAAACTCCTCATAATACCACTGCCACTTTTCAAATTCAACCCACTGATTTCTTGTATTCATCACCGAGCTTGCCCAATATGTTAACAGCCTCACCATCCTTATTCTCCCATCGCGGTTTCAGGAAGACTCACGCACCCCTAACTCCATGTTTGAACATAGTGACAACATCCCTCCTCCATCCTTCCCAAATCGCAAGCGCTTTCAGCGCTAAATCAAGCTTCGGAAATCACCTCATCGATCGATAGCCATTACAACTACCTGTTCGCATTCAAAATACGAGATCCCCTTAAACGCGAGCGTACCCAAACAAACGACGCACTCCAAAAAACATCGCAATCTTCGAATAGCTTCATCGTCTGTCGCCCCTCCCTTAATCAATCGATAATCCCACCGAACCCCTTACACCTAACTCAGGCCTCGTAAATCAATCGCAACTCCCTTTAGCTGTCGACAGTTGAACATCAAGCCTCTTTCGATGATCCCCCAAATCTTGAACGCGAGTGAACCCTAGTTGTGCGATTTACATAGCCGAACCCGAAATCGAATTCACGGTTCTTTTCTTCTTCTTTTTTTATAAAAGGATTTGGTCTTTGTTTAGATTAAGAGATGGGAGCGATTTTTCCTTTGATTTAAATAATGAGAAGTGTTTTTACTTTGAAGAATACATGATTTTTCTCAGAAGAATAATTGAAAAGAGAAAGAGGGTGTCTCTAATTTATAGAAGAGTGAGGGAACCAGACGTACTAAAGCCATTTAAGGGATGTTGGCAAAAGTACAAGCAAATCCCTTTTTATTTTATTTAAAAAGATTTTCCCATTAATTTGATTTGATTTCGTATTTAATGCGATTTGATATAAAGGGATTTTTATTCTTTTTAAATAGATTTCGATTTGATTTCGAGCTTATCCACAATCAGATATCTCGAGGTCCATTAATATAAATCACGAACTGCTATTATAGCGTACCAACCGACATTAAAATGTAATAACACTATTCTAAACTGAACCGTAAATATTTTGAAATTTAATTTCAACGTATATACCATATTAAATTAATATAATTTAAATTCGAAAACCACAAATTCTTTGATAATAAATTATTATTTATCATCGTATATATCAAATAAAATTCCTACTTATCATCTGAATCATTTTGATTTAGTTTTTAACTTTGATTTCAATTATATTTCGAATTAAAATAATTCGATATATTCTAAATTAAATTATATCCGATTATTAAATTGATACTCAATATAAAAATTTATTTCTATTATCAACTATATATTTAAAACAAATATTAAATATTTAAAATTAATAGACCAAAAATCTGGGTCGTTTCACTTCCGTCATTTACGCATATACCCTTGACCCGCATAAGGTGAAAAATAGTATTTTATCGCTCGCTATACCTTCTAGCTGACCGTATTAGGTAACCCCCTTAGCTGCTTATTACTTCCCGTAGGATAAGTAGCCATATGTGACATTTTAGTTTCCAGCTTTGGGTGGATCCACACACACCTGTCATTTAAGACCCCTAAACTGAAAGTCCTATTCCTAGATGGACTCTTTAACCCCAGTCGCTTAAGAACCAAAAGGAGGACTATATGCAAAGGTTATTAGGTTCGTACCCATTAGCCTTTAATACTTTTCCCTATTTGGGATAAAGTGGGCTACGATATTAAGTCATTCCCGTTTAGTCCCTCTACACGGAAATGCTATATGCATACGATTCGTTATCATCACAGGTTCATATGGTTAATAAAATTTTACATTATTAACCTACTAAGTCCAAGTCTAAAATTTAAATTATAAATTCTATGTTAATTAGTATAAATAGGAAAGTTATGTCTTCTTGCCCTAGGATATATTTAATTATCTTCCCTATTGGACTTAGTATTTAAACACTATCGATACACATTAACCCCTTTTCTCATCCATAAGTTTATTGCCATTTATAACCATAACGGTCATATTTTCCTAAGACAGCCCTTAACTCTGGATATCCTTATTTTATCAGTCCCGAAGTATCTATTTGTTGTATCTCAATAGACAATTACTGTTCATATTTATTTATATATTTGCTTGTTTATTATATATATATACACACACATATATATGCACTAGACCACTCACATTAAGTTGACCACTTGTGTATGCTGGATTTTCCGGTCGGTTCTAGGCAGACTTCTGCCAAAAGTTGAACTTAACCTCTTGCCTTAGTACATTTATATTTACGCATTAGACCCCTCACATTAAGCTAACTACCTGTGGATGTCATATTTGTCGGTCGGTTCCTGGAAGACTTCTACCACAAGTTAAGCTTAACTTCGTGTCTTAATGCAGTTATAATTCAAATTTCCTAATTGGGGTGTACAACATTTATACTAATTAATTTAGGAATTGTAATGATAATCCTATTATATTTAATTTTCCCCTATCAATATTGGTTACGATTGTTATTTATTAATTTGTGTTCCTATTTATAACAATTAATTATATAGATTGTTACAAATGGTTACCACAAATAAATTAATTCAATATGGATTACATTTACATATATAATTCCATACTTGAATTTTATTCAAACATTCAATACAATGTATATTTTTTTGTTATTTTACACTGCTTTGGACAGATAATATTTATATGTTATATTTTATGTTTTCATGCGGTCAATGTAGGTTTTATTTTTATTTTTATTCTTATTCTTTAAATTTAATGATTCGGTTAAGTCAATATCCAAACATTCCTTTTCGCATTCAATCTTGCCAAAAAGGTTTCAATCTTCCAAAAAGACCGTTAGCCAAATTCAATCTAAATTATGTTTAATTAGTGGAATTGACATATTTCAAAAACACTAGAAATATATGTATATATATAATTTGGAATAGTTGATGCAAATTACGCACAAATACGTATATTTATATTTATACATACATTTGCCACACTTTTCCTCTTTCAACAATTTTATTATATCCCTTGTGATTTCAAAATAATGCCTTTTTATTAAAAAGAAGGGAAAACGACTTATTACAACAATTAAGCGAAAATTGAATACAAACAGGAAAATTACAATCACATAATTTACCAATTGAATCTTTTTGCCCAAATTCACATAATTTATTGTTCAACACTGAACTAAAGACCGGGAATATAACTACATCTACATGGTGTTTAATGGGACCGATTCCTAGATCTAAAGTGCTCTTCAACAACTGCAACATATTTTACAACATAACTGTAGGAACATGTGTAAACAAGCTTAAGAATCCTACAATTATTAGTTATGCTAAACCACAATTAATAATATTCAAGTTTCAACATTGTTTATAATCAGATCTGATGGGTGTCAATCCAATTACAATGATTAAATGAATAGATCTGATAGAAAATATGCATAAAAATTTAGATCTAATTCAGACGAAATAGATAAGTTATTATAATTGTATTCGTAAATTTCCCACTCACCTTATTGCATCCAAATCCAAAGTTTGAACCCTTTAGGCCTACAATCCCCAAATTATTATAAATCTATAATTTATCTTAAAAGGAGAAAATTCCATTTCTATAGAGATGTAAGAAAATAGGAAGAGGGAGAAGAATCTGATTTGGAGTGTTAATTTGCATTGTTTTCCATTAGATCTGATAATCCTCTCAATTTTATATGATTTGGATTTGATTTGTTATATAAGAATATATTTTAGATTAAGAAATTAGGCTTCGAGAAGTAGGAAAATGGAAGAGCTTCGTTGTTGCCCACAGATTTGTGTGGAAAAGAATGAGGCCTTACACCTTTATTTATAGGAGTGGAATTGGCCTTGGACCGTTAGATTCTTTTTAATTAACATTCGTCCATCTTTATATAATTTTATATACTTAAAACCCTAGCCGTCACTACCTGGCTCGACCAAGCGGTCTCAACTAGCGACCGACCGCCCCGGTCCACCACTTGGTCGACCTGGCAGTGAGGTGGCTAGGTGATTATTTATTTCTATATATATTATTCTATTTGATTTATCATCCGTCCGTTTTCGTATTTAGTCCGTCCGCAACTTTTTCATACGGACTCCGTTCGTGAAACTCCAAACATGAAAGTTGACCAGAATTCTTAGATGAACACATTGGTTAAAGTTTCGTGGTCAAATTCCATTGTTTGCAAAAAAAATTTTTTTGAGATTCTAATTAAATAACTATTTATTGTCTAAATTCCGGGTTGTTAAATTCTTCCCCCCTTAAATGGAATTTTGTCTCGAAATTCTGACACCTAGTTATCCTATCCTACACAACCAATTTGTATACATCCACTTTGCAACCATGTGTATATGTGCATGGTGTATATAATGCATTTCAACCATAAAATATGCTTGTAAGATGATTGTAAATTGGGCCCTCTATATGTACGCATTGAGATTTTTTAAACACTTTTAAAAACATGATGCAAAACATCTTGAATATATTGGTAGTTCTATATAAATACAAATTTTGAAATTCCTTTTTCATCCATAACCCTCACACAATTATGAATAGAAGTGAAGCAACCAATTTTACATCCAAACCATACCATGCAAAACGTTACACAATCTAGTTGTTTCCTATTTAATTACTCCTAAACCGGAAAAAGGAGATCGAAGCGAAGTATTTTAACGTTTTTCCCGCTTACAACTTTTCTATTTCCCGCCCTTTAGTGGAAATTTCACCTCAGCTACCCAAATACTCCGAAAATTTCCATCTGTAGACTATAAAGGAGGCTTAAAACAAGCTCTAAAATGTAAAAAAAGTTAACTAATAGCTTGTGCACATCGTTGTTAAGGTATGGAAACTACGTCTCCAAGGCTAAAACAACCTTTTCCTTGTTATCATTAACGTTTTTATCGTATCATCGGTCTTACTGCACTGCTAGACACGCATATAAATCATCCAAACATCTTCCTTACGCTATTCATGTGACCAAAAATCGAAAATTTTTCATTAAAAAAATTTCGCTTAAAAACTTCTTCTGTTTATTTTGAAATTTCGTTTTTCAATGTCGCTTTACTTTCCATATGAGATTCGTATGAAAAATAAAAATTTCGGTAACGTGCACATTGCGCCATTCAAATCGTCCATTTTAATGTAAAACAGACATTTAAGTACGCAATAATTGTCGTATCCAAATTTTGCGTTTTTGCATAAACTGAAATAATGGAAAGTAAATCAGTTAAAAATTAAAAAGGGTATAAGTTTATTTTTTCAAACAACGTTTTCCAAAAGCTTTAAAAACGTATTTTGCGGAAACTTAAATGGTTCATGTCACATGTCGGCGAAGAAAGAAGTCAGTCACGCAAAAATGTGAAAAACTGAAATCACACACAAAAGACCAAAATAAATTTTAGCTTTAGCAAAGAACGGTGATTTATTTATTTATATACACATGACGTACAACCGGTCCTTTGCTAAAATTTATCCAACACAGAATTGTATTCTTCCCAACCCTAGGACAACTGTAAGTTTAGATAAGTAAATATGATATTTCATTTAAACAGGCATGCGTGAATGGCATAAATATCTCCAAACATAAAAATCTCATTAACCTAAGTCATGTGATTTAACAACACTAAAAGTTATAAGCACGAATCACCACAAAACCAAGAACCCGATGCTGGAAAGGGAAAACAACTAGACGACGACGAAAATACAACACCGAAAATCCAAGAACAATGGCTATAATCAACGAGATGTATTGCTCCGCAGCTGGAGCTCAAACCAATTTTTATGATCTTTAATTAACCATATCATGGTAGCAAAATGCTCAATCTTGTGTTACAAACACTGCTGGTGTTGTTGGAGGTTCCCACATCACCATCTCTTTAAGAAAGATTTTATGATGAGAAAAGAAACCGACCACAAAATTGCTACTCATGGAAATTGTAACGACCCGCATTCTACGCATCATAGAATCGTAGAATATTTATTTCTGTCACATACGAAGTCGTATGGTCATGTAACTTTGGAGGACGACTATTGGGGTCATTTCCCATGTTCATGATTTTTCCCGATTTTTAAATGACCATTTTACCCCTAATTGGCACTGTTTTGGCCATAACTTTTGACTGGAAAGGAATTTTGACCTGAAACCACTTCCATTGGCTCCAGATGATGGTTTCTCTTTCCGTAGAGTGGTCACATTAGCCAAACGGACTCACCGTTTGGGAGATATGGCTGAAACAAGTTTCAGATGGTGAAAAACAGCTTAATTGGGCTTAAACGGGTGATTAGCAGCTAGGCCCAAGGGGAATTTCGGGTTTAGGGGTATATAGGTGCTGATTAGGGTTAGAAAACATTTCTTTAGACATTTTCCAGCCGCCACTTTCATTCCTCTTAACCTAGCCATGGCCTCCACTCTCTAAATCTCTCTAAAACACCCAAAATCACTTCCTAATCAAGGACTAAGGCTTAGAGGCATCAAATCAAGGAGGGTTAGCACAAGGACCGAGGTAGAGCTGCTGTTATATATTGGAATTCGTGCAAATCAGAGGTTCACTTCAGATTTGGAAGTTTTATTGTGGCAAAGGTGAGTGATTTGCATAGTTTTTGCACTAATTACGGTAATTAAGGGTAATTAGAGAAGATTAGCGAATTTATACACTAATAAAATTCTGGAAAAATGTTTAGAAATTCGAAAATAATATTTTATGCCTCTGGTTGAAATTCGGTTCGGTTTGATTAAGTTTTGTTAACCCTATGATCAGTTTTACTTAAACATGCTTATGGGAAAATAAGGAGCTTTGGCCACTTTTGATCCATTTTGATTCATTTGAGTGATTGTTTGCTGTTGTGGTTGCTACTACATGTTGCTATGACTCTATGGTGTGTTTTGTGATTGCTTAGAAGTGTTAGTTTGGTCAAAAACGCCGTCGAATGGCGAGAAACTGTCGCTGGAACGAAGTGCAGGAATTTATCCGGATCGGATCGCCCCCATGCCCACGAACCGACCCGCCTACTCGAACCGCGCCACGTGCCAGAGCTCGGAGCCACGAGGTGAAGACCACGATCCAACTTGGAGAGGAAGCACCACGAGCTGATGAGGCGCCACGATCCAGATGGGTAGCTCGACCCGAACCAGTGGATTGCCACGAACTGATAAGCCCGAACCGACCCGACAAGGCGCCACGAGCTGACGAGGTGCGATCCATATGGTGCGACACGATCCGACGCTGGCGAACCGAACCAGGAAGGCTTCCACGATCCGACCCAAGCGTGAAGGATGATCCGAACCGATCCGACGGTGATGGCTACGAACTGAATGAAGACCGATCTGGAAGTGAAGACTATAACCCGAGATGCAAAGGAAGTCCAAATGAGAAGTTAGAGCTCAAGATTCAGATGGGAATCAACGAGTTCGCTTCATGGTTGGGCTTTGCTGCGGGACGCGTGCCAAGGAGTTATCGACGCCTATAGCTTTGGACCACTATGGTAGGAGGTACGAAGGCGGATTCAGGGCCATTATGGCATCGGTAGAACCAAGGGCTACGACCAATGAAGTGGGTCATTGAAATGTTTGGTCATGACTCCAAGTGTTTGGCTTGGTCACAGCAGGGTTTCTACAAGTCGGGATTCGTCGTTACCTCAGTTTGTCTAGTGTTCCAAAGTGGTAGATATCGTATACTTTACGCACTGAGTGAGAGACATAAGGATGGTTGCTATGCTCGATTGTTGACATACACACCCCACCCCCGTATTCTTACACTATTTATTATGGCACCTTAGAGCATTGTACGGTATGTGATACTAACTCTTTGGTTGCAGGTCCAGGTTCAGGTATGGTTTAGTATACCTGTTATTGTTCTGTTTAGATGCTTATCGCTCATACCAGGCTTTATGTCTGACCCAGAGTTTTATGTCTCCTCTTATTACTCTGGGTGCTCACACGAGCAGACTAGAGACAGGTTAGCTGGTGATGCACGGGTAGATGATCCGGAGACGAGCAGGAGGCTTCCACGTAAAATATATACATAATATTCTCCCTGTATTGTTGAAGATCACTGCTTGGGCATTGGGGGTGTATCTTCTACTTTAGCTTTCTTTTGTTTGGAGACAGTAAATTTGGAAAGTTGTAATAAGCTGTATTTGAATTTCCGCTGCTCTGATGTTGATGTTGATTTTAGTTATCAGCTTATGCACTGTCTCACCTGTTTTATGTCAAGTATGTTATTATTATATTTTATTCCATGCGTTGTGAGACATTCTACAGGTCCCTTGATTAGTTCATTTCCTTCCTTCCTTTCTTTGGCGACCGTCCCGTGCTAGTCGGGCATGTGTACAGCGCACTTTCGGAGGAAATACAGGCTGGTGCAGGGCGGGCCGTCACACTTGGTATCAGAGCTCTAGGTTGCATAGTTAACCTAGGGAAGTTATCAGGGAGAGATAATATACGTATACGAGAGAGCGTATTTGTGATTACTTTGGTTTTTAAAAGCTATATATATATATATATATATATACTATTACTAGTATAAGGATGAAGTCGTACTGCACTAGCACCACTATGGAGTCGTTAATCGTTTCCTTTTTCAGATTGACGATGAGCCGATATACTAGAGGTGCTCGTAGGGGAGCCAATAATGGGAATGCTGCTGACATGAGGACGATGTTTAATGACCTCATGAGAGAGATGCTTAGAGATGTACAGAGGGCAGCTCCCAATGGTGGAAATGGTGGTGGTCCAATAGTGCAGGCGCCAAGAGTCGACTTCGCCAAGCTGAATAAGGACTATACTAGCCTTAGTGGGAAGCCGTTCCACGGAACGGAGTCGGCCACGGATGTTCAGGATTGGTTGGATAGTTGCGAACGTATCTTCGAGGATTTGGGTATCGAGGATGCGATGAAGAGAAAGCTAGCGTCCCGTCAGCTGCAAGGGCGGGCAATGAATTGGTGGAATGCTATAAAGGCAGCCACTCCCGAAGATCAGATTACTTGGGAGCAGTTTAAAGCTCGCTTTAGCGAGAAGTTCATTCCAGCTGCTCAGAAGTCAGTGCTATTTAAGAAATTCTTGGAGCTCAAGCAGAATGGCAGAGCTGTCTCCGAGTATATTGCCGAATTTGACACTTTGTCAAAATATGGGTTATCTCTTATTGATACCGCCGAGAAAAAGAATGAGAAATTCATAACCGGTTTGGACCAGTACTTGGGGGAAAGACTTATTAACCACATCGATGAGTCGTTTGAGTCAATTGTAGGGAAAGCATTGAGGTCAGAAAGTCTCTACCCTAAGCCGAAGACTGAGGTTGCATCCGCAGATGAGCCAAAGCCACAAGCAAGTGGTGGAGGCAAGGGTGGTTCCCAGAATAAGAGAAAGCAGAACCAAGCTAAGGATGGCCAGAAGAAAAAGAATAAGCAAGATGTGGAGTGCTTCAGCTGTGGTAAGAAGGGCCATTATGCTAGTAATTGTCGGGCCAAGCCAGCGGATAGGAAGTGCTTCAACTGTGGCAAATGGGACATCACAAAGACAAGTGTCCACAGCCCCCTAAGGAAAAGCAAATGGTGAAAGCCTACGCTCTTAATGCTATTCCTTCTTCTTCGAATGCCCCAACAGCGGCGGAGAAGGGAAAGAATGTCGTCATTCAAGGTATGCTTTCTGTTTATGACGTTCCTGTTAGAGTTTTGTTTGATACCGGAGCTTCCAGTTCTTTCATATCTAGTGACCTGGTAGATAGGTTGGGATTGGAGCCCGAGATTGTCGATAGACCTTTAGTGGTGACGAACCCGATTGGTGGTTCGACTAGCCTTAGCATGATTTGTCGTAGTGTGGTCTTATCGAGTTATGGATGCATGTTTGTTTGTGATTGCTTTGTTTTGGGCTTTACTGGGTTTGGCATTATTTTGGGAGTAGATTGGCTCCAAAGATACGGGGTGGTGGTAGACTGTGAGGGCTTGTTGGTGACAGCTAGAGCGGATGATGGGCGGAGGATAGTGTTTGGTGGTCTACCCAGTAAGGGGGTATTGGCTAGTTTTCTAAACTCCCTCGACATTCCGCATAGTGAGTTGTCAGATTTGCCCGTGGTTGGCCAGTATCCGGAGGTTTTCGAAGAAGTGACCGGACTTCCACCACACCGAGAGATTGAGTTCCGTATTGATTTGGTAAAAGATGCCAGGCCTATAGTGATGCCACTTCGTCGTATGGCACCAAGAGAGCAGCGAGAGCTCGAGGTGCAAGTCAGCGATCTTTTGAAGAAGGGATTTATCAGAAGGAGTGTTTCTGAATGGGGAGCACCAGTTGTGTTTGCTACCAAGGCGGATGGTTCCCTTCGTTTGTGTGTAGACTACCGCGAACTGAATAAAGTGACGAGGAAGAATAAGTATCCTCTACCGCGGATAGATGATTTGTTCGATCAGTTGAGTGGCGCGAGAATATTTTCTCAGTTGGATCTCGCGACAGGTTTTCATCAGCTTAGAGTGGAAGCTGAGAGTATAGCTAAAACGGCATTTCGAACGCCGTCTGGATTTTATGAATGGTTGGTTATGCCTTTTGGGCTGACTAATGCCCCGGCATATTTTGTGGATCTTATGAATAGGGTATTCAGAGATCAGTTGAATAAGTTTGTCCTTGTGTTCGTTGATGATATTTTGGTCTATTCGAAGACAGAGGAAGAACACAAGGAACATTTAAGAGTAGCGATGGAGGTGTTGAGAAAACACCAATTGAAAGCAAAGTTTTCTAAGTGTCACTTCTGGAAGAGGGAAGTGAGGTTCTTGGGCCATGTTGTATCAGAGAATGGTATTGCCGTGGGCCCGGCAAAGGTGGCTACGGTACAGGATTGGCCTACGCCCAAGAATGCAACAGATGTAAGGAGTTTCTTGGGGTTAGCTGGATATTATCGTAAGTTTATCTAAGGTTTCTCCAAGATAGCAGCACCATTGACCCAGTTGACCAAGAAAAATCAAGCTTTTGTCTGGGATGAAAGGTGCGAGAATGCATTCAAAAGTCTAAAGGACAAGTTGACAAGCGCACCAGTATTAGTCATTCCTAAGGGAGAGGAAGAGATGACGGTATACACGGATGCCTGTGGTACCGGACTGGGTGCTGTATTGATGCAAGGCGGTAGGGTTGTAGCTTACGCAAGTCGGCAATTGAAACCGCACGAGAGAAGATACCCTACCCATGATTTAGAATTGGCAGCGATCGTGTTCGTGTTAAAGATGTGGAGACACTATCTCTTGGGAGAAAGATTTGAGCTGTTTACAGATCATAAGTCGTTAAAGTATCTCTTCTCTCAGAAAGATCTGAATCTCCGTCAGCAGAGATGGTTAGAGTTCTTAGCTTCCTATGATTTTGACATCGCATACACACCAGGAAAGGGCAATGCGGTGGCTGATGCATTGAATAGAAGACATGCCAGCTTAGGGGCTATGTTCCTTGAATGGAAGCAACTGGAGTTTATCGCGGGGTTTGATTTCAGACCAAAGTGCGAATTGGATCCAGAAATGTTAGCAAGTTTGACGATCAGACCCACTTTGATTGAGCGGATCGGCTCTAGTCAGAGGGACGATCCTAACCTACCAGAAATCATCTCCAAGTTAGAGATGGGTATCGATGAGGAGGTGAACAAGTATGGGCTTGATCGAGATAGATGGCTTAGAAAGAATGGGAAGCTTGTTGTACCCAATGTCAATGGATTGAGGGATGAAGTGCTTAGAGAATGTCATCACTCAAAGCTGACTATACACCCCGGTGGTAATAAGATGTATAGAGACATGAAACAGACTTACTACTGGGAAGGAATGAAAAGAGACGTTGGGAAGTTTATATCCAAATGCATGAATTGCCAGCTAGTTAAAGCCGAGCAAAAGAAGCCTAGTGGATTGTTACAGCCATTGGAAATTCCCGAATGGAAATGGGAGCAAGTCTCGATGGATTTCATCGATGGTTTACCAAGGACTAGATCGGGACATGATAGCATTTGGGTGATTGTGGATCGATTGACTAAAAGCGCAAGGTTTATACCAGTCAAATCGACCAGAACGGCAGCTAAGTTAGCAGAGTTGTATATGAAGTGGGTAGTGAGATTTCATGGAGTACCTAAAGGCATTGTGAGCGACCGAGACCCGTTGTTCACTAGTGGGTTTTGGAAGAGCTTACAAGAGGCTCTAGGGTCAGAGTTACATCTCAGTACCGCATATCATCCTCAGACCGACGGCCAGACGGAGAGGGTGAACCGTATTTTGGAAGATCTCTTGAGAGCATGTATATTAGATTTTGGTGGATCATGGGATGACCATTTGCATCTAGTAGAGTTTGCATATAATAATAGCTACCAATCCAGTATCGGTATGGCTCCATATGAAGCTTTGTACGGAAGACCATGCAACTCACCATCATGTTGGATAGAGACTGGCGAGAAGTTTATGCTTGGACCAGATGTGGTGAGGGAAACTTCAGATAAGATTAAGATCATTCAACAACGAATGAAGGCTGCCCAAGATAGGCAGAAGAGTTATGCTGATAAGAGGAGAAGAGACTTAAAATTCTCCGTTGGTGACTTGGTGTTTGTCAAGATCTCTCCGTTGAAGAGCGTAATACGATTTGGCAGGAGAGGCAAGTTGGCACCAAGATTCGTTGGCCCATTCCCTGTTCTTGAACTAGTCGGGAATTTGGCATATAGAATTGACTTACCGGAGAAGATGGCGGGAGTTCATAACGTATTTCATGTTTCCCAACTAAGGAAGTTCGTTCACGACTCAGATATGACTATTTCACCTGATCAGTTGGAGGACTTCGAAGTAGAACCCGAGGCGGTTGGGAACCGCAAGCCGGTCCGTATTGTCGAGCACGACATGAAGCAACTTCGAAGGAAGGCGGTGAAGCTAGTCAAGGTACAGTGGAGCGAGAACGAGAATGATTGTACTTGGGAGACAGAGGATAACATTAGGAAGTCACACCCAAAACTCTTTGCCTGGTAAGATTTTGACTTCGATTTAGTTTTCCGCATGCTAGGATAGGCTTGTTTGCTTGTTTTGCATGTTTGATTGTTGTACGTGGCTGTTAGGCATGCGGGATCCTTTGTATGTTTTGGGTTAAGGAATTTCGGGGACGAAATTTCTTAAGGGGGGGAGAGTGTAACGACCCGCATTCTACGCATCATAGAATCGTAGAATATTTATTTCTGTCACATACGAAGTCGTATGGTCATGTAACTTTGGGGGACGACTATTGGGGTCATTTCCCATGTTCATGATTTTTCCCGATTTTTAAATGACCATTTTACCCCTAGTTGGCACTGTTTTGGCCATAACTTTTGACTGGAAAGGAATTTTGACCTGAAACCACTTCCATTGGCTCCGGGTGATGGTTTCTCTTTCCGTAGAGTGGTCACATTAGCCAAACGGACTCACCGTTTGGGAGATATGGCTGAAACAAGTTTCAGATGCTGAAAAACAGCTTAATTGGGCTTAAACGGGTGATTAGCAGCTAGGCCCAAGGGGAATTTCGGGTTTAGGGGTATATAGGTGCTGATTAGGGTTAGAAAACATTTCTTTAGACATTTTCCAGCCGCCACTTTCATTCCTCTTAACCTAGCCATGGCCTCCACTCTCTAAATCTCTCTAAAACACCCAAAATCACTTCCTAATCAAGGACTAAGGCTTAGAGGCATCAAATCAAGGAGGGTTAGCACAAGGACCGAGGTAGAGCTGCTGTTATATATTGGAATTCGTGCAAATCAGAGGTTCACTTCAGATTTGGAAGTTTTATTGTGGCAAAGGTGAGTGATTTGCATAGTTTTTGCACTAATTACGGTAATTAAGGGTAATTAGAGAAGATTAGCGAATTTATACACTAATAAAATTCTGGAAAAATGTTTAGAAATTCGAAAATAATATTTTATGCCTCTGGTTGAAATTCGGTTCGGTTTGATTAAGTTTTGTTAACCCTATGATCAGTTTTACATAAACATGCTTAAGGGAAAATAAGGAGCTTTGGCCACTTTTGATCCATTTTGATTCATTTGAGTGATTGTTTGCTGTTGTGGTTGCTACTACATGTTGCTATGACTCTATGGTGTGTTTTGTGATTGCTTAGAAGTGTTAGTTTGGTCAAAAACGCCGTCGAATGGCGAGAAACTGTCGCTGGAACGAAGTGCAGGAATTTATCCGGATCGGATCGCCCCCATGCCCACGAACCGACCCGCCTACTCGAACCGCGCCACGTGCCAGAGCTCGGAGCCACGAGGTGAAGACCACGATCCAACTTGGAGAGGAAGCACCACGAGCTGATGAGGCGCCACGATCCAGATGGGTAGCTCGACCCGAACCAGTGGATTGCCACGAACTGATAAGCCCGAACCGACCCGACAAGGCGCCACGAGCTGACGAGGTGCGATCCATATGGTGCGACACGATCCGACGCTGGCGAACCGAACCAGGAAGGCTTCCACGATCCGACCCGAGCGTGAAGGATGATCCGAACCGATCCGACGGTGATGGCTACGAACTGAATGAAGACCGATCCGGAAGTGAAGACTATAACCCGAGATGCAAAGGAAGTCCAAATGAGAAGTTAGAGCTCAAGATTCAGATGGGAATCAACGAGTTCGCTTCATGGTTGGGCTTTGCTGCGGGACGCGTGCCAAGGAGTTATCGATGCCTATAGCTTTGGACCACTATGGTAGGAGGTACGAAGGCGGATTCAGGGCCATTATGGCATCGGTAGAACCAAGGGCTACGACCAATGAAGTGGGTCATTGAAATGTTTGGTCATGACTCCAAGTGTTTGGCTTGGTCACAGCAGGGTTTCTACAAGTTGGGATTCGTCGTTACCTCAGTTTGTCTAGTGTTCCAAAGTGGTAGATATCGTATACTTTACGCACTGAGTGAGAGACATAAGGATGGTTGCTATGCTCGATTGTTGACATACACACCCCACCCCCGTATTCTTACACTATTTATTATGGCACCTTAGAGCATTGTACGGTATGTGGTTCTAACTCTTTGGTTGCAGGTCCAGGTTCAGGTATGGTTTAGTATACCTGTTATTGTTCTGTTTAGATGCTTATCGCTCATACCAGGCTTTATGTCTGACCCAGAGTTTTATGTCTCCTCGTATTACTCTGGGTGCTCACACGAGCAGACTAGAGACAGGTTAGCTGGTGATGCACGGGTAGATGATCCGGAGACGAGCAGGAGGCTTCCACGTAAAATATATACATAATATTCTCCCTGTATTGTTGAAGATCACTGCTTGGGCATTGGGGGTGTATCTTCTACTTTAGCTTTCTTTTGTTTGGAGACAGTAAATTTGGAAAGTTGTAATAAGTTGTATTTGAATTTCCGCTGCTCTGATGTTGATGTTGATTTTAGTTATCAGCTTATGCACTGTCTCACCTGTTTTATGTCAAGTATGTTATTATTATATTTTATTCCATGCACTGTGAGACATTCTACAGGTCCCTTGATTAGTTCATTTCCTTCCTTCCTTTCTTTGGCGACCGTCCCATGCTAGTCGGGCATGTGTACAGCGCACTTTCGGAGGAAATACAGGCTGGTGCGGGGCGGGCCGTCACAGAAATTCACCTAATATTGTCAAAGGACAAAAATGGATAGGTGAAATTATATAAAGTAACTCAATGGGACAACAAATAAAAACAACAAGCTGAATCAAATATGATGTGGCACAAAATGATGGTTACGCCATTGATTAAAGAATAGATTAATTTCCGCATCATGAGACAAATCTAGTCATAACCTCCCATTTATAGAATGATGTGCTAAATGAGTCACACATCATCATAGGCAGTTTTTTTTACATAGATCCCCAAACTCAAAACCCGACATTAAGAAAAAGAGATTGGTTGCAAAATCTCTAAAGCCAGCCAACAAAAAGACCATACAAGTCCATGTAAAAAATGGATGCCCTTAAAATCTCATCGAGATCCTCCTTAGAAAAACCATCGAAAGATTGTTTAATCTTCATCTCCGAAGCGACGATCGCCTTCGAAAGAACCTATTCTAATAAGGTATAGCAAAGGCAGATGCAACACAAACAATAAATCCTATTCTAAGATCTCGAAGCAATGGATCGGTGCAAATCCAATTGCCTCGACCAATTTTCTTAGCCCTAATAAGGTGAGACCTTTTTCTCATTCCGATCCAACCAAATAATCTCTCCTTAAAGATGAGACTTAAATGGTACCATAAATATCAGGAAGTGCAAGTAAGCATTAGGGACTAGGAAATGTCAGAGAGAAGAAATTATATCATGGAGTATTAGTGAGGCAAGATCTAATGCGCAAACAAGCACAGAAAAAGCGGAGACGAAGCGACAACAAGGAAAGAGAAGAAGGATAAAGATATGGTTCGGCTATATGAGGAAGAAAGGACGAAAGAAGGAAGTTAAGGGGTAACTTGGATGCAACTTTTATGGTTGAGTCTTAGGTCCTAGTTGTACCAAAACTCATCGACTAGTTGACCATTCTTGCATAACACTAAACGGTCAACCATTAAATGGCTTTGGACGAAGATTGAACCTTGACCTGATTAGACCAGATTAAAATATTAGTCATCCTGCGTCATCTTTTAAGATTTAATGCGATCCCAAAAAAACAATTATCCTCATCACGACTGTACCAAAGACCGTAGTCAAACTCTGAACCGTCTCCAAAGATTTATAGTCTTAACAATGATGTCGCGACTACACAACGAACAAACGAAATCCAAAAATAATTTAGCTAGAAATCCGTAATACAAATTAAAATGAATTTTCCCCTTACCTAGCTAAAAACAAACAGACGATTCACAAAATCAAATAACCCGAAAATCAAGATGAAGGATTTTCCTTAGCCTTTCCAAAGAAAATTTAAAACTTTTCCAACAATGGAATTTATTATAAACTAATGGTTTCGTATTTATAAATCAAATTTATAATTACTATTTATATTCTAGTTTATATTACCAGCTAGAAATACCTTTTCGTGTTCAATATGTTGGAGCTTAAAAATCTTAATGGTTATTTGTGACAATTTCAATAAATTACCCAATATATATAGGGAGAGATACTGAAAATCACTAGGAATGGATATTTATTATTCTTAAGTTCAGTGGTATATTTTTTATCATTTCTAATTCCTTTCTTCCTACCAATCAGATTATATTTATTAAAATTACGCATAAACCCAAAAATTTGGAAACACAAAAAGATTAAAATCTAAAAACCATATCTTTACAAAACTATTTTCCGAAACCATGTTTTAAAGCCATTAAAATCCATTTTTATTTTCAAATAGTTTTAAAAATAAAATTTCCTTTAATACAAGGCCAAGAACTCAATTGAATATTTCAATAAAGGTAGACTCGGAAATTCAACAAAGTAACGAATGGATATACCTCATAATTATATTTCTGAAGTAGATACAACATACTAACGTGAACCTTTCCCATTTTAGATTGAGCAATGGTCTTTAACCAGAACTACCAACGAAACCAAAAACTAGAAATCGCGATTATTCGGTTGTAGCTAGATTTTCGTCCAGTTTCCAAACTTGAATCAGCGGAATCCTCCATATGTCGTCCTCATGCTCTTCACGGCGAGATCGTCAACGTTCAACTGGGTAAGACAGAATTGTCTAGAAACCCGAACTCAACATATCCCAACTCTTAGTCACTTAAAGCCCATTTTCATTATTAGACATGCGACCAGTTCATCGTCGAACTTAATTAAAGTTGAGTAAGAAAGACGAATAAAAACAGAAAAGAAAATCGAATTACGTTCTCTCATGAGTTTTAATTTAACTAATTCCTCTGATCGTTTAACCTACGCTCTGATACCAAATGTAACACCACATACTTTTCTATGCCCAAATTTGGACAAAAATCGAAACTCAAACACATCCAAGCATGGAGCATGTTAATCTGGTACCTGCTATAAATGATCATGAGCATAATCAGAGTACGATAAGATAACTCATAGAGGAAACAAAATAGGATAACTAGTATTAACTCAAGCAACTATCTTTTTCAAAGTAAGTCACTTTGCCAATACCGAGCATAAGAGAGAACGAGAACCGAAAGCCAAACTTGAACACCTATGAGATCTCGACCTTCTCTAGAAAACCTGGGTGGTTGTAATGAGGAGGGGGATCAGAACAAATTTTGGTGAATAGGAAATGTACAATACAGAGTATAATACACAGATATATCCCATTTGGTTCAACCCAAGATGTATGCCTACCATGGTTAGTGATTCTAGCCTAACCTTGTAAATGTTTACGCACGACTGTAGTACTCTTCCCAAGTTAGTATTACCAAAGTATAATACCAAGATTGGACATTTACACATATATTTGTGAAGCCTTTATACCAGAACATGGCTGGTTATTTAATCGAGGTTAGACTCATAGTTACGGAGTTTCTATATAGGTACCTTTATTCACTTATAATTCCTCGAAGATTTATTTAACATTAAGATAAACTAGAGGGAACTAGCTACGAGCCCTACTAGTTAAGGCTTTCGTCATTCACGCATATACCCTTGCCCCGCATAAGGTGAGAGATAGTATTTTATCGCTCGCTATACCTTTTAGCTGGCCTTATTAGATAACCCCCTTAGGCGCTTATTACTTCCCATAGGATAGGTAGCCATATGTGACATTTTAGTTTCCAGGTTTGGGTAGGCCCACACACACACCTGCCATTTAAGACCCCTAAACTGAAAGACCTACTCCCAGGTGGACTCTTCAACCCCAACCGCTTAAGACCCAAGAAGCGGACTAGACGCAAAGTTTATAAGGTTCATACCCATTAGCCTTTTAATACTTTTCCCTATTTGGGATAAAGTCGGCTACGCTATTAAATCCTTCCCGTTTAGTCCCTCTACACTGAAATGTTATACACACACGATTCATTATCATCACGGGTCCATATGCTTAATAATATTTTAAATTATTAACCTACTAAGTCCAACTCTAAATTTTAAATTTTAAATTATATGTTAACTAGTATAAAAAGGAAAGTTATATCTCCTTACCCTAGGATATATTTAATTACCTTCCCTAATTGGAGTATTTAAACACAATTGATACCCATTAACCCGCTTTTCTTATCCATAAGTTTATAGCCATTTATGACCATAACAGTCATATTTTCCTAAGGCAACCCTTAATTCTGGATATCCTTATTTTATTAGTCCCAAAGTATCTATTTGTTGTATCCCAACAGACAGTTACTATTCATATTTATTTAGTTATTTGCTTGTTTATTATATATATATGTGTGTGTGTGTGTGTGTGTGTGCACTAGACCACTCACATTAAGTTGACCACTTGCGGATGCTGGATTTGCCGGTCGGTTCTGGGCAGACTTCTACCGCAAGTTGAACTCAACCTCATGCCTTAGTACCTTTATATTTTTTCATTAGACCCCTCACATTAAGCTTACTACCTATGGATGATGGATTTGTCGGTCGGTTTTGGGTAGACTTCTACCACAAGTTGAGCTTAACCTCGTGTCTAAATGCAGTTATAATTCAAATTTCCTAATTGGGATGTACAACATTTATCCTAATTAATTTAAGAATTGTAACCATTATCGTATTATATTTATTTTCCCCCATCAATATTGGTTACAATTGTTATTTATTGATTAGAGGTCCTATTTGTAGCAATTAATTATATTGATTGCTACAAATGGTCACCACAAATATATCAATTCAATATGGATTACATTTACATATATAATTCCATAATTAAATTTCATTCAAACATCCAATACAATGTATAATATATATTTTTATCGTTTTACGTCGCTTTGGTCGGATAATATTTATATGTTTTCGTGCGGTCAACGTAGTTATTATTTTTGTTTTATTTTTATTCTTTAAATTTAATGATTCGATTAAGTCAATATCCAAACATTACTTTTTGCATTCAATTTTGCCAAAAAGGTTTCAGTTTTCAAAAAGATCATTAGCCAAAATCATTGTAAATTATGCCTAATTAGTGGAATTGACATATTTCAAAATCACAAGAAATATATGTAAATATATTGTTAACGATATTTTTCATCAACACCCAAACTAGGATAGATGATGCATATAATTCGTATTTGATGCGAAGGTGATCAAAAGATCACTGGAATATAACCTTGAATAATTGCTTTTTAACTAGTTCCACTGTTCTCTTGGCACCATGACCCTAAGTCCGAAGATTGGTTACTCTTCCCTCGGGGATGAGTATCACGCTTCCGAGACTATGAAGTCGAGGACAACCTTGGAGAAAGGTTTCTACTAGTTAGATAAGACTGAAGCCTTATACAATAGTCATATTTAGATCTAGGATAAAATAGTATACATTGTGCATAGAGGAAACAGGCAATTGCCTCACAACACTCGGGTTGTTTTCATGCCATAGCACTTATCATCCGCATCGAGCCAGACTGGAAATGCCTTGGTCGCGTCAGTTATCAAGTATAAGCTTACAGCAAGCTCCCTCCCAAGGTTGGGTGGCACTAGTTTTACTATGAAAGAGCTAAGTAACTTAATGATCGTTCGAAAGGGGAAAAGCCTTGGTTTATCTAGGACTTTCCCACCCGCGAAAAAGATTTGATTAACTCTTTCATAAGAGAGTTTAGTATTAACTCCCTTTCTAATCATTATAAACACAACATGATTATCAAATTGAGACATGCTTAAGTCTTGTACTTCTGCTTTTTATTAATTATGGATATATTACATGAGTTGAAGAAATCCCCAATTCAATTTAGAAATTAAGATCTGCTCCCGAGAGAAAGTGAACAAGATTGAGAAATGATCCGCCCTGAAAATGAGCCCCTAAGGTCTTATTTAAAAACAAATTGGGGTTCCTTTTGCTATTGGGCCAACAGAAGCCCCTATCAGCCGCTTCTCCCTTTGGTCTCGGTTGCTTTTGCTCTCAATCGCCTTTTAGGCTTTGCTCACGGCTTTTAAGGTGTCGGTTCTGGCTCTTAGAAGGATGGTCTCGGTCTTTGTAACTTCTTTTTGATGTCATGTTTATCTTTTTTGTATTGATACTGAGCATGGCGGTGTAGATAGCTTTCGGAAGGTTTAGGCATTCAGATATGGGTTTCTGGTTACGAGCTTTCGGTCTTGCTATTAATTCCTCATGGAACTCGCCTTCATGATTCAAGTGGGTGGTTGCATGACCCGTCACCCCTACTGGTATCGACACTAAGAAAATTAATGGGATAGCTTGTACCTCTTCGAGGTTCCGACCTGCCTTTCTGTAGATTCTTGAAGTATATCTCGGCTTTTCGAAGGATTGCTTCCAGTGCTTTATTAGTGGCGTACTGAAGTAGCCTCTCGGTGACTATCTGATGGGGGTCTCGGTAGCTGGCTCCTGGATGATTGCCTTATGTTTTAAACTCTGTACTTTTGGTGCTCTCGTTCCTTGATGTATCAGTATTAAGCAAGTTAATACTGATAGCCCTTTCGTCCTTTTAGGTCTCTGTCTGTAGGATTCCTGGTCTTGGAAGATCTTTTGTTAATTACCTTTCATGCCGAAACTACCCTGCCGGTATTCTTTCTATGATGACGGTGCTGGTTGCCTTCCCTTCCGGGCATTTCCTTTAGCCTTTCGGTTTTATCCTGTGTTAGATCATTGCGTACAGATTATTCTTTTATGCTTGTGATGGTCCGATACCCCTTCACTGTCAGCCTGTCTCGGTGCTAATTTTGGTAGTAACATTTGGCCCCCCAATGAAGAGGTGTTTTCGACTTTTCAAGTCAAACTTCTTTTCTGAATCTCCTCACGTTTTTCTGTATGGACTTCAACAACTGATATTTCGTATTAGTCTTTATAGTTACTTGCATATGTCCCAGATAAGGTGTTGTTCGGGATTGGGCCCTAACAATGCATTTGACTTGCGTCTTCTGCTCAACGTTTATCTATGCTTTTATTTCCTATTGGAAATAAAGAAGACAGCTTAGGAAACTTCCTGCTTATCGACTGTGAATGGAAATTATCATCGATATCGAATTCCATAATGAAATTCTCATAACACTATGTTTGTAGCGGGTTACTGGATATAAAATGGCAATCTAAAGGATCCCTTCTCGGGTGTCCATAACGTAGATTCATGACTTTGCTTTTCGGAAAGGAAGGCATTAAAGATTGAAGATTAGAAACCTTTTCTTGGTGTTGATCACTAACTCTTATTAAGGCATTAAAGATTGATGATTAGAATTCTTTTTCTAGTATTAATAGAAGTCTCGAACAAACCCTTACTCGGGTATTAAAGATTGAAAACCAGAAATCCACTTCTGATATTAATAGAATCCACAAACCAAGCCTTACTCGGGTATTAAAGATTAAAGACCAGAAATCCACTTCTGATATTAATAGAATCCCCGAACAAAGGGTATTAAAGTTTGAAGACCAGAAATCCACCTTTGATATTAATAGAAGCCCTAAACCAAACCTTATTCGGGTATTAAAGATTGAAGACCAGAAATCCACCTTTGGTATTACTAGAAGCCCCGAACCAACCCTTATTCGGGTATTAAAGATTGAAGACCAGAAATCCACTTCATGTATTAATAGAAGCTACACCCCTTTAGGTTTGATTTGTAGAGATGCATAGGATGTGCATGCATCTTGAGCCACTCCCTGGGCTTCTTATCGTCAAAGTAGAGGATGTACATGCTTTGTTAGCCACTCTCTAGGCATGTGCGTCTAGTGCGCTTGGCTAGCTTATCCACAAGAAGGGCCCAAGGACTTAGCTGACCTCCCTTTAGGGGGTGCCTTATCCTGACTATCGTAGGTGAGGGTAAGGTCTTAGATGCTTAAACCAGGCCATCGTAGATGCAGAATTAAAGCTATTGATGCTCTAACCAGGCCCTCGTAGGCGATGATAGAGACTTACACTCCACCCTCCCCTCCAAGGGATGCCTTATCCTAGCCATCATAGGCGATGATAAGGATTGGCATTCCCTTCTACGGTTAACATAGAACATAAGCAGAGGTAAGGATGTGCTCTCCTGCGAGCAGAGGTAGGACGTGCATAGTTCATAGTAGAGGCAGGGCGTACTCTTCTGCGAGCAGAGGTAGGGCATGCTAATTGGATGCTCCATCACGACCATTTCTGGTGTGGATCGTAGGAATACGATTTTGATGCTTCAACCTAGCCCTTTTTGATTCGTGTGCGGAGAAAGGCTTACACACCATCCCCCTCCGAGGGGTGCTTTGTTCTGGCCAACTCGGCAGTGGCAAGGGATTTTATCCATTTGTGATTTGACCTATCTTGGGTAATTTTGAACTTTGAAAGGGCATCCATACCCTTAGCATTAGAAGTATTCTTTTGAGAAGACATTCTTTTACTCATTTATCATTGAGAAATATGGCCTTAGACATTCTGAGTTCCATGTTCTTGGAACGAGATCACCATTTCTTTTTGCATAGTCGATATGTCCCAAGTATGACTTCTTGATGGATGACCAAGGGTCCTTCCCAATTTGGGACAAGCGGCCCATCTGAGGGGTTCTTTGTGTTGGCCATTACATTTCGTAAAACTAGATCTCCTTTTGTGAATGCTCTGGTTTTAACCCTTGAGTTGTAGTTGTGATTCTCCTTTGGTATTCGGACGTTCTGATCGAAGCTTCGCCTCTTAACTCTTGTATTAGGTCTAAGGATTCCTTTTAACTCTTAGTTTGGATCAGATGTGTAGGGTATCCTTCGATGTGAAGGGATTTCAACCTCAACCGGAAGCATGGCTTCGCATCAATATGTTAATGAAAATAGGGTATGTCCTATTGCCATTTTGGCGGAAGTACTATATGCCCAAAGTACTAAGTGTAATTCTTCTACCCAATTCCCTTTAGCTTAGTTTAGTCGTTTCTTGAGAATTGTCTTTATGGTTTTATTTGCTGCCTCGACGGCTCCATTTTCCCTCGGATGTGCTACGGAGGAAAAGCTTTTAATGATCTGATTCTTATCACAAAATCGAGTGAATTCCTCGCTTTTGATTTGTGTTTTGTTATCTGATATGATTTTGTAAGGAATCCCAAAGCGAGTGACAATATTCTTTATCACAAATCTCAACACCTTCTTAGATATGATTGTAGAAAGGGGTTCTGCTTCTACCCATTTGGTAAAGTAGTCAATAGCCATTACGGCATACTTAACCCCTCCCTTGGAGATTGGCGAAGGTCCAATCAAATCTATCCCCTACACATCGAAAGGCCATGGGTAGTCGAGGTACCTTAGAATAACTTTGACATTTCTCGCATTTCTTAACATACTCAATTGCTTGGATAACCATTTGTGGCCAGTAAAAACCTTGTCGCATGACCTTCTTGGCTAACTTAATTCCATTGGAATGGTCCCTGTGCAAACCTTTATGTACTTCTTTCAACAATTTAAGCCCATTCTCAAAGCTTACACATATTAAGTAGGTAAGTGAGTTCCCTTTCATATAGAGTGTCCCATTTGTAATCACAAATGTAGGGCTTGAAGTTTTATCTTCCTCGCGTCTTGCTTACTAAGGGGTAAGATTCCGTTCAGAAGGTAATTTATGATAGGATCCATTCAGGTATTTTCATAATGGTAATTCATTTATGTTGAAGAAGATTCCTCATCAGAAGCAACCTCCTTATCCATTTCCTTTTCCTTTTTTGAAGCTTGGGATCTAGTTAGGATCAACAACTATTTTACTATTTCGGGCTCTTTATGCTCAATGATAGAACTTTCCTGATATCCTACAAGAATTATCCGATTTTTGGGAGCTCCTCAGGAGCTGGCCATTTTGGCTGGTGAATCGGCTTGGGTGTTCTCTCCCCTCGGGATTTGATGTATTGAGAAATCCTCAAATTGGGAAAGCAACTTTAGTGTTCTTTTTACATATAGAGCCAACCGCATATCTTTGGTTTGATAGTTTTGCTTTATCTGATTTACCATTAGTTGTGAATCACTAAAGATTTCCATTCGAGGTATTTTCAACTGTAGTGCTAAGTTCAGTCCTGCCATCATTGACTCGTATTCGGTCGCATTGTTAGCTGTTGAAAACACTAACTTCATTCCATAGTGCAAGCAGTGCCCATCAGGGGTAATTATGATGCGTCCTGTCTTTGCTCCTTGTTTGTTTGAATCTCCGTCTACAAACAATTACCACTTAGCCTTTAGGTCATTTTTCTTGGTTGATTGTTCCATAATAAAGGTTGTGCAATCGTTCACAAAATCTGCGAGAGCTTATCCTTTGACTGCTGCTCGGGGTTGAAACTCAATCTCGTATTGGCAAAGCTCAATCCCCCATGTCACCAACCTTCCTAAGGTTTTCGGCTTGCTGAAGACTTGCTTAAGTGGAAAATTAGTTAAAAATTTAATGGGATGTGCTTGGAAATAACCCCTGAGCTTTCTGCCATAAGTATTAGGCAATATGCTAATTTTTCCATTACGGGGTATCGAGTTTCTGCATCCTTTAACCTTCTACTAACGTAGTAAATTGGGTGTTGAACTCCATCACTTTCTCTTATAAGGATTGAGCTTACTGTGTATTCTGAAACATCATATACGGATATAAATCTTCTCATTCCTCGGGACGGGACAAAACCAGGGGTTTTCCCATGTAGTCTTTCAATTCTTGAAAGGCCCTTCTACATTCCTCATTCCATTCTAAGTTTTTCTTTTTCTTTATAACATCAACGAAATGGACGCATTTATCAGTATCTTTGGGTATAAACCTACTGAGGGTTGCTACCTTTCCATTTAAGCCCATAACTTCCTTGCTCGTTTTGGGTTCTTTCATATCCTTTATGGCTTGGATTTGGTCAGGACTAGCCTCAGTACCATGCTCGCATACCACATATCCTAGAAATTTTCCGGGTTGGATCCCAAAAGAACACTTTTGAGGGTTTAGCTTCATTTGGTAGTCTCTTAAGATGTTGAACATCTCCTCTAGGTCCTTCAGGTGGTTCTCTGCTTTGACGGGCTTTACCAGCATATCATCTACGTATACTTCCATGTTATGCCCTATCTGCTCTTGGAACATTTTGTTAACCAGCCTTTGGTATATTGCTCCAGCATTCTTTAACCCAATGGGCACTACTTTATAACAAAATGTTCCCCGGTCGGTGAAGAAACTTGTATGTTCTTCATCAGGTTTGTCCATGGGAATTTGATTATACCCCGAGTAAGCATCCACAAGGGATAATATATCTTATGGCCACTTGTCGCATCAACCTACTGATCTATCCATGGAAGGGTATAGCAATCCTTTGGGCAAGATTTTTTTAAGTTTGTATAATCAAAGCAAATTCTCCATTTTCCATTGGACTTCATTACCAGCACAGAGGTGGCAAGCCATTCGGGATTAAAAAAACTCTCGGATGAACCCGTTTGTTTCCAACCTTCTAACTTCCCCCTTTAAAGCCTCCGACCGATTTCTATTGTATTGCCTTTTCTTTTGTCAAACTGGGATTACAGTGGGGTTAATGTTTAGGTAATGGCTCATGATAGAAGGGTTGATCCCAACCATGTCTGAGTGAGTTCAAGTTAACACGTCCTTGTTGAGCTGCAAGAAATGAACTAGGCCACTCTTCAAGGGTTCTATCAACTTTTTCCCTATCTTGATAAATTTGGTCTCATCCTTTGGATTGACACTTACTTCCTCCAAATCCTCTATGGGTTTTATCTTTTTAGTGTCCCCTCGAGAATCGTTAATGTCTAACATATAAGTTTTTTATGCCAAAATCAGAACGAAAACAATATAAGTCAACAGGAGTCACCTTTCTCTCTAGGCTCGGTCTACCATGGCAATCAACAACCAATGGGGGTCGACCTACATGAGTAACCATGCCTAAAAAGTGGCCAGACGCGAAGTGAAGAGTGAGATCTGGATTTTTATAAGCCTGAGATATTAGATTTTAAGATGAAGGGTAAGATATAATCAAGCTGATCTCTCTGTCAGTGATCATTTTGCACACCTAGGAATTGAACCCTAGTTTAGCCATTTTATTTCACACACTTCTCCTTCCTTTCCTCTTGGGTTCCATTTTAGTTTTTAGATGTTGAACCTTAAATTAAAATATTAGAAGGCTTAAGGAAGGGGATCAACAAGGACCGCAGGCATCAACATAGGACTATAAATGAGTGAGAGGTTACTATTTATAATGATATTAATGAAGAATCTAGTGTTATAAATAGTTTTAGTTACAATTTTAGTTTAATTTATAGTTCTAGTTTAAAAAAATAGTTTAGTACAAGTGCATTTTCAGTTCATTTTTACAATTTAATATAGTCTACTCTTAAATTTACAGTATTTTTATTTCTTTTAACAAATAATATAGTAGAAAAGAGAGAAGTTTTCACGTAGCATGGACTAAATAGAAAAGCACAAGACTTACAGTAAAGACCAAAAGCACATGTAAAATATGTAAATCTATAACTAAAAAATGAACTGCTCTAAAAAAGAAGTGTAGAGGCATGCTTTTAAACTTGTAGAGAAATTATAAACTTTGTTGTAATTGAAAGAAAGAGAAAAAAAGAGAAAGAGTAAGATTATTATAATATTAACTCATAATGGAGGGACGCAGCTTTTAAAATAGAGGTTATCATGAAGAAGTAAAAAAGACCCAAACAAGAACATCATAATGATATAGCAGGATAGTTAAGACCCAATCATACGGGACTGAGGTGGAATCACAACTAGGATATTGTTTGAAGCCAGGCTCATACCATCGACAAACTAAACACACATACCAGAAGGAGGTAAATAAGTAACCCGACAGAGAAAGGACTTAGTCAGTGCATACTAGCGATGACCGAGCATGTGATGTTGATTAGGGTAGATAAGTCATTGTCGTGTCCTAGTGCTAGATATATGTCCATTTGAACGAATCCCTAGATAAGGATCCAAAGATCTTAAATAAGTGACCACAATGGTTTTAGTTTCAATTTTAGGGTAGCCCATACAACGATTCATGTCTGAGAGGATTGCGATTTGGTGTAGGGGGAGTTGACTACCATGCTATTTTCATGGTGGTGAGTAAAGGCCAATCAGGGTAGAAGTAGGAATTATTCCTAATAGTTCTTCTATAATAGAAATTTAAGACCAAACAATCAACCAAAGTAATCATCCTAAGTAAATCATAGACATTTAACCTTTGTAACACTAGAATTGTTCTTAAGTCTATTATATCTTAATTATTCTCATTCTAGTATTAATTTTCTATTCACTAAACTTTTATGTCTGACCTATTCTCCATTCTCTTTCCCTCATTAGGCTCATAGGGCAGTGAGTGACATGGACGATTGAAATAGTTCTTGGAGTCTTATATTCACTTTTATCAATATATCAACTCATTTTTGTCATTTATTTGTTTTGGTTATGTTAGATCTTAAGGGGAGATGTCTTGTTTTATGATGCACTCTGATATGATTTAAGAGATTGAGGTTGTAAGACATTTTGAGTTGTGTTCGTTTCTAAATGAAATTTTATCTTGAATGGTAAAATGTTTGTTTATGTAATATTTCTATTGTAGTTTATTTTATGTCTTGTGAATCTTAATCTCGGTGAAAGTTTTATTGTACTTAGACTCTTCACATTTCTTAGTATGACCAATAAGGGGTATGCTAAGGGGTGCATTGTGTTGCACCCATTTTTGAATCATCGCTCTATTTTGAATGTATTTTTTGAATTTATATTCTAATTTTATAAAAGTATTTTAGAAATCTAAATTTTAAAATCTTATTTAAACTAATAATTTGATTTGTTTTTTGGCAAGGCCGATCGGTTTTTATAGTAGCTCATAACACTTTTTATTACAACAAATAAAAATACATTATTACAGGAGTAGACAATTTGTCTAGCTACTAAAGTCGGTTTTTAAGGTGGACCGTCCACCTTAAACGAATTTTAAAGTGGACCGACCACTGCGACTAACCTGGCTTATAGCTTAGGAGCTAGTTTATGAGACTAGACTACTCTTGATTGCCTAAACATCTAACTCGAATATGCACCGCTCAGGGTACAACATTAAAAGACAGATAAAATTTCTTAATTGCTGCCAAGAGGAAACAGTGACAAGTGACAAACACCAAAACAGGTATGCAATATTACAAAATAAAATCAACAACCCTAAAATCCAAAGCTACAACAACAAACCCACAAACACTGAAGCAAATAAAAAGATGCATCCACAGAGCTTGAACTAATTACAGGATAGTGGGGAGAAGAGTCTAGAACTTGACATTGTGAAAATGACCAGACTAAAACTCACTACAATGCATAGGAACAACACAGAGTACAAGTTCACTGTATGAATCCATGACATTGGAGCACTTCAATGAGGAATGTTGTCACCACTTTAACTCACAAAACCATCTGACAAACGTGTTGACCCATAAACAAAGAGAAGGGAAGCAAACCCAAATCGAGAAACCCAATAACACAACCGAAGCAAAGAACTTTTGCCATGGAGAAAGGTTATGGCAGAGGATAACTACCGGAGAAATTACGTCAAAGTTCACAATGCAAAAACCACTGAAATAAACCCCATGACATAACCCATATCAAACACAAAAGGAAAAAGAGAAAAAACTATATCATACACAAGTCGATACACTTATAAACAAACATCACTCAACAACCAGTCCTACTAACTTAAGCAATAAAAAAAAAGCTGCCTACCTCAACCAAAAGCTCTACAAACGCACCAAGAAACCACCAGTTGTTGAGCTAAGCTCATACTAAGCGGTAGCAAGAGGCCTAAAGCTAGATGCAGTCAACAGAATAGGGAAAGGGCACCAGTGAAGTCGCAATAGTACTGCTAAAGAGGTCGAATCAAACATCGAGCTGACATCATAAGGGAACACAATATGCAACCTGATTCGATCTTGATTTTGTAAAGCGAATCTGGTTGGATATAAGAATCTGAAGAGAAGAGGGTTTATAGGTGGTACAAGAAACCTAATCGTCGAAATGGGGAAAGCTTGTTCAAGAGAGTAGAAGCGAAAGATAAATGAAGAGGGAAAGAATAGGGGCGTGCAGGAAAAGGGATGACAGCGGGTAAAAGGGAAGAAAAATTGGTGGCGGCAAAAGAAGAAGACGTAGTACCCATTAAACACAAAAAGAGCTTCTTGATTTGTCAATAAAGCTTTGAATTTAGATTTTTTTTAAATAAAATTTTGATGTATAAGTTAATATACATTTTAAAATATAAATTTAAGATTTAAATTATAATATTAATTAGTTTTAAAATTAAATAATTTAAATTATTTTACAAGTAAATAAATAAATCTATTAATATATTTTCATAATTAGTTAAAATTTAAAATTATATATAAATATAGGCCTTTATAAAATATAAGTATATAAAGGTTTAAAGAGAAGCTAGAAATTAATGAGAACATATTAGTTTAATTGACTTGATTAAAATGGAATTTATCAAGATAAGCTAACTGATTTTAAGATATGAATTTAAAATGATAAATGTGTTTTATATAAATTTGTTATGATTATAAAACTTAACAAATTGTATAATAAAAATGATTATAGATCACTTTATACCGGTCGGCTTTCCAAAAAACTTAATAAATTGATTTGATAACGAATTACTAATTAAATATTTTGAATCTAAATATATTTGAAGTTAAAATATTTATAATCAATTAAATTGAAAATTTATATTTAACTAATATAAAAAATTCAAAATGTTTTTAACAAAAATGTGAAATTTAAAGATTTTGATTTAAACAATGAAACCGAACTCAACTTAAGTATTGTTTTGAAATAGTTGAAATCAACAATATATTGTAAAAGTTTAAACTTGATTAGAATTGAAATTTTGAGTCTTATTAATGATAAGCCGAACTTGGAAATATGGATAAGTGGTTTGGATTGGACAATTTTAAAATTATTTGAAATTTGTATTATCTTAAATTAAACTAATTTAAATTATGCTATCTAAACTTAACTATTATTGTATAACAATTTTAATGTAACTATTTTAAATTTAACTTAATTATAGTATTCTCTATAACTATTTTAACTATACCATTTTATTTTAAATTTAACTATTATTTATTTTACAATTATTTAAGACCAAATAATTTTATATAAATATAATTATTTTTAAAAAGTAATTATTTTATATTATATTTAAAAAAATCTAAATAAAAGTTGTTTCCACTCTAAGCTATTGAATCTGCAATGTTAATATAAAGATTTTTTTTTTTGAAATAATGAAATTTGATATAGAGAAATTTGAAATCAAAAGGAAATTTTGTTAATAAGCGGTTTTGAAAATTAAAATATAAATCTTGAACTTAAATCAAATAATGAATTGATTTGAAATATGATTTATGACATTGAAATAGTTAGATTTAAGTGTTTAAATATAAAAATCTATATTGCTATTATTTGACTTATGATATTTTAAATATGATTTCAAACATAAATGACCACGTTGTGAAATATGCATTGGTTGTTAAAAAGACCGGTGTTGGTATTAACATACCCACAGTCAATAACGACACCACTTTAACAATTGTACACATGGTAGAGAATCCAAAATGAAGTTGGTTGGTTTGGCGAACGGTGCTGGAATGAAGTAAGAAAATGATGGTGTATAACCTTGACCTTCGGGTCATAATTAAAATGAATAAAACAAGAGCCATACCCAGACCAATTGAGTTATCTTCTCTTAGCAGACGTGCTTCTATGATACCATCTATTACTTATGATTTGATTTGGGCCCTTTTATTTTGGGAGTATTGTTTGAGGCGGGTGTTAGCTGCGGCTATGTGTTACCATCATCTTTTATGCGCAATCCAGTAAATATAGTAACACCTCATAATTTAATACACTATAATTATATGATGAAGATAATAAAATGGATATTACTTCATTAAATATTCAGAATTAGGTAAAACCGACTTTATCGTTGTGTCTGTTACGAAATTTTGGTTCAGATAGACTCATAAATTTCGTAAATCGAATTTAATATGAAGTAGCTATGGACTTAAGAAGATTTCATGAAAAAATAATTTATAGATTATATATATTAATAAAATAAATAGCGTTCAGGAGTAACGGTCATGGGGCGACCCAGTCTGACCGAGTCGACCCATGGGTCGACCCACGTCTAGGCAGGTCGAAACGGGTTATTTTGGGCTGACCCAACCGTGTACAAGAACAGATTCCTGAGTTCGTATTTGGACAGAATTCTTAACTACGTTCATTCGCTGGCTTAGCATTGCGTGTACGGTTGGATTTGAAGACCTAAAATCAAACGGTAAGGGATTATCCTAGGTAATCCATATAAAGGCTAGCAGCCTCAATGTTTTCTACACACAAATCGATTATTCCTTCTTCTTCCTCCAAACCTTTTCTGAATAAAAATATGGAGATATTGAGGAGTTGCCCAAACATAAATTAGCAAGGATAATTCTGATTACTCTACAACAGCAAATCCAAAGTGGACTTTCTTCTACAACAACAAAGAATAGAGATATTTTTCTGTACTTCAGTCCAGCCACTACGAGTTCAAGTCTTTTTTAGATCTGTTATTTTAAAAGGGTTTAGACAGTAAATTGTTGGATCTGAAATGAGCAGTACTTATAAGTTATTTTTTATATGTTGTTCTTTTACTATGATTTAAATCACCTATTTCAGATTACTGTTATTATGTTCATGAATACTTCTATCCTCCTTATCCCTGTTCTGTCTTTTATTTATTTACAGTTTTTTATATATCTCTTTATTCAACTTAAGATCTATTTTCTCCCTTTTTCCTTGTAATTTACGCTGAACCTCGGCCATCAAGAGCCTATGCCATTTACGTTGAATTGCATATAAATGATATAAATCGGAATAACTAACTAATGACATTAGAATGGAGAAAATTAGGCATATTGTAAATTGGGAACCTTTGATTGTAAATTTGAGTTAATTATATTAAAGGAAGAATATGCAACATGTTAATATGATAGGATTGGACTTAATCTAATATTAAGTATAACATGTAAGAAAGTATGAATATCAGATGTAAAATTAAGTAAAATGGGTTACAGTAATATATACACACACACATCTGGGCAGGTGCTTGTTTTGAGGGTAAAGGTTGTACATAATTTTTTTTTAGGGTAAATGTCATTTACAACCATGCTTATTAACGAACTTAAACTTGCTAAGTTAAAACTATTAATTGATAAGCTAAGAGGTCCCATGTCTAGTTGTTTGTATGAGGTTTTGGGACTCTTAAATCCTAGTTACTTGAGGGCACAAGCGTGGGGGGTGGCTTGTGTCAAGTTGTGTAGAACTTGTAACAGTCAGTGTCCATGTTGGTCTCTTAGGAGGGACCTCACACTAGTTAGGGGCTAGGGCACGCTTTACTGATTTGGATTGTAAGAGGTTCAAAGGTGGAAGGTGGGTACGGGAGCATTCCGGCAGAGTCATGAGCATACATGGGTCCAATTAGGGGAAAGTATGACGCTGTAACACCAACGAATAGGTTTGTGTTTTATAAGTTGTCGGGCTAGGGACTGATACATCCTACTGCCGGGGTTGGCACAAGATATTCGGGCAATAGGGAGCCGATCGTATGGGTAGTAATTAGGGTAACACCTTATCCCATTAATACTATTAATTGGTGCAATAACTTAATTCTTGGGTTATGAATGAAAAGTTTAATTTATCTTTATCCTGCTTTGATATCTCATTTACTTTGTACTTATATATTTTACTATACTTACTCATCCAATATTATTTATCTGTCTGGACACCTCCTATCATATGCTTATGCTAAAAATCACTGAAACTCACTAGACTTTATGTCTGACCTATTTTTTTCCTTCTCTCTCTTCCTTTCCCTCCAAGGTTCTCAGGGTGGTGGTATTCAGCAGTGACCGTGATTTCTTTCATCTTGGGTTTTGACATCTTATAGCTAGATGTATTGCTTTGACTTTTACTCTACTTTGTCATGGCTTTTAAGGAGGGATATGACTTTGTGGTTTTTCACTTTTATAGTTTCTGTTATAAGACAAATAATTTTGAAGTTTTTTTTGGTGTTTGGGAAATGTAATGATGTGAAGTTGTAATTGGTTTGGAACAATGTTTTCTTTTAATAATAAAAGTTAAATTTTTCGTTGGATATTTACATTTGTCTTGTGAAATTTATTTACTGTTTACCTATTGCGCTTCACGAAACTTAATGCATTCTCTTATGAGTGACATTAATGAACACGGGGTGTCATATTTGGTACCAGAGCCTAAGGTTAAAAGATCAGAGGAAGAGTTTTTGAAAAGTGTTTTCAAAGCAAAGGATTTTCAAATAAAACCAATTGTTGAAAAACATATCCCCTCAATTCATTCACAATATTCCTTCGATTCTCATTCTGAATTCTTGTTTTATCCTTTTACAGCATGTTTGGGGCTTTTAATTTTCCTGAGGGCATTCTCATTCCTACACGGTTTTATAGATACATAGAAGATACGACACCTGTTGGAGTGCAAGAAAATGTCCCGCACCCAGCTGCAGCCGCAGTAGCTTCACATTCTCCTCTTGTATCCAACTTTTCTAAGCATTGTAAGGACCTCTGCGCGGTGGGTGGCAAGCTGTTTCATGACATTGAGAGTTTTGTAGAGGCATGCAATTGGCTCAGAGAAATGGATAATGTATTTAACTTATTCAAGCTCGATGATATAAGGAAAATTCAGTAGGCCACTTGGCAATTGAAGGATGAAGCATTGTAATATAGGAAATAGTTCGGGTCGGACAAGTGGTGGCAACTTAGGATGAATTTAAGGCCAGATTAGAGATGAAATTCTTGTCACAAGCAGAGGAAGGAACGCAAATGGAGAAATTTCTGAATTTGAAGCAAGAAGCATGACTATAAAGGAATATGTCAATAGTTTAATCAACTAGCAAGATTTGGATTAGAGCTAGTAAATACTCCTCACAAAAGGGCCTTGAGTTTTGCAAAGGGATTGAACTAACCTCTTTAATACTTAGCACTGACGCATATACTGATGAGGGCAACCTTTGAGAGGCTCATTGACATGGTTTTGATGCATGAGGATGGCAAAGAAGGGAAGAAAGAGGTTAAGACTGAGGAAGAGAAACCCGAGACTGAGAAGAAAAAAAAGTGGTGGCCCAAGAAGGGCATAGTTAAGAATTAAGGGAGGAAAGCCTGATAAAGCTCAGATCAATACACAAGTGAAATACCATGGGTGTGGAGCTTTAGGACACTTTGTGAAATATTGTAGAAAGACAAAGAATGCTTGCTTTACTTGTGGTCAAGTTAGAAATTTTAATGGGCAATTCCCTAACAAGCAAGGGAATAAGGCTGGATCATCTGGAGGACAAGTTAATGCTATAGAGACTGGTGGACCGGATCGTGGTAGGAAAGTCGCCATAGAAGGTTTGGTTTCTCGTTTATACTATCCTATTAGAACTCTCTTTTATTTCGGTGCCTCTCATTTAATCATATCCAACTCTGTAGTAGAAAATCTGCACCTAGATACTTGTATTGTTACTAATCCTGTTATAGTCTCATTTCCCATAGGAGAAAAGACTCATTTATCTATGGTATGTAGGGGTTTGAGAATTTCTGTTTTGGGCATCGAATTTGAATGCAACGCATATGTTCTTGCCTTTATGGGTTAGAGATTAATTCTAGGAATGGATTGGCTAGTCATGTATGGTTAGGGGTGTAAATCGGTCGGACCGGACCGGACGGAGGTATGTTCAGTTTCTGTCCTAAAAAAAATCGGACCGAACATGGACCAAATTTTTTCTCGAACAAATTTCGTTGTCCTAATTCGTGTCCTAAATAAAATCGGTCGGACACGGACACGATCGGACTAGTCGGACTCGGTCGGACATGGCTATTTATATCACATTTTGTACATTTTACTAGATTTTCTCTCTACTATACGACGAATTTCAAATAATACGGACGAATTCGGACGAGCCCGGACTGGACATGATTTTTTCTCGTACAAATCTTGTTGTCCTAACTCGTGTCCTAAACGAAAATCGGATGGACTCGGACGGACGTATTTCGGTCACGGACACGAACGGACGTTGGACATTCGAACAAAATTTACAGCCCTATGTATGATGTCATTCTTGATTGTGAGAGGAGAGTTGTTAGACTTCTAACTTGCCAAGGTTGAACTCTCGAAATTTCTTGTGACCCACAGGGGTCAGTTAAGCTCAGTTTCCTAGATTCTCTTGATGCTTCCATTGACGATCTTCGATCAATACCTATAGTTAGTGGATTCCCGAACGTGTTCGATGAGGTTAGAGGACTATCGCCCAAACGAGAGATAGATTTCCAGATTTACTTGGTGGAGAATGTGAAACTTGTCGCTTTGCCAGTGCGTTACATGGCTCCTAAGAAGAGGAGGGAGCTCAGCAAACAAGTATGTGAGTTATTAGAGGAAGGATTCATTAGACAGAGCATTTCTAAGTAGGGAGCTCCAGCCATCTTTGCAACCAAGGCAGACGACTATCTTCGCCTATGCATGGATTATAGAGAATTGATAAACTCACCAAGAAGAATAGACACCAACTTCCGAGGATTGAAGACTTGTTTGACCAACTAGTAGGCGCTTCGGTCTTCTCACAATTGGATCTAGCCATGGGATTTCATCAGCTTAGGGTGGCGGACGATAGTATTGACAAGACGGCTTTTAGAACTTTGAACGGTTTCTTTGAGTGGTTGGTCATGCCTTTTGGGCTGACCAATGGCTTAATGAGTTAGGTGTTTAGGGAGTATCTGAACAAGTGCGTGGTGGTGTTCGTGGATGACATTATGATCTTCTCAAGGAGCAAAGAAGAAGATGCCCAACATTTAGAGGAGGTTCTCAGTACACTTAGAGCACATCAACTTAAAGCTAAAAAATTTAAGCGTCATTTCTGGTGAAAGGAAGTAAGGCTCCTAGGGAATGTAGTCTACAAGGATGGGATAGCAGTGGACCCCGTTAAAGTTGTCACGGTACAAGATTGTAAAGCCCCTAAAAATGCGATGGAGGTAAGGAGTTTCCTTGGATTGTCCGGCTATTATAGGAAGTTTATTAAATACTTTGCAAAGATCTCAGCCCCGCTCACCCTTCTTATGAAGAAGAACTTGGGTTTTGCTTAGAGCATTGATTGCAAGAATGCATTTCAAAGATTGAAGAGGGTTCTAACAACAGCCTCTGTTCCGACTCTTCCCGATGGTAGCAAGGTTTTTACAGTTTACACAGATGCTTGTGACATGGGATTAGGCATTGTATTGATGCAAGAGGGTACGGTGGTCTGCTATGGAAGTAGGCAACTAAGAGTTCATGAGAAGAACTACCTCACCCATGACTTGGAGTTGGCTGCTATAGTGTTCGCACTTAAGACTTGGCAAAACTTTCTACTTGGAGAGAGATTTGAGCTATATACAGATCATAAATCACTCAAATATTTGTTTTCACAGAAAGATCCTCAACTTAAGGCAGCAATGATGGATGGGGTTCCTAGCATCCTATGATTTTGAGATTGCTTATACCCCAGGCAAGGGTAATGTAGTGGCGGATGCACTGAGTAGGCAAAGGATGACCTGAGTCCTCTATTCGTGGAGAGGCAGAGCTTGGATTTATCTTAACCTTTGATTTTAAGCAATCTATGGATTTTTTTCTTGGATTATTGGCATCATTGGAGGTGCGACTTACTCTCATGGAGCATATTGGATATATGCAGCAAGAGGATCAACAGTTGGTGGACATCTTGGATAGACTCGATAGAGGAGAAACCTCTAGTCGCTTAGCTAAATATACCATGGACGAGAAAGGGTGGTTAAGGCGAGATGAAAGGCTGTGTGTCTCTGAAGTTGGGAATTGCTAAAAGAAGTGCTTGAGGAAGCTCATCACTCTTGGATGACTATCCATCCAGGAGGTAACAAGATGCACCAAGACATAAAGCGTGTTTTCCATTAGATTGGCATAAAGAAAGATGTGGCAGAGTTTGTGGCCAGTTGTTTGACTTGCCAACAAATCAAGGCTGGACAAAGGAAACCTGGTGGATTACTTCATCCCTTGGATATCCCACAACGAAAATGGGATAGCGTATCTATGGACTTCATTGGTGGACCACCCCAATCAACGAAGGCCAACACGAGCATTTGGGTGATAGTGGTCAGGCTTACTAATAGAGCTCATTTCATTCCAATCAAGAGTAAGAAGACGACGTCTTAGCTAGCTTCGATATTCCTTAGAGAGATAGTCCGACTTCATGAAGGTACCTTCCATTATAGTAACTGACCTGCACCCCATATTTAGCGAGTTTTGGACGAGCTTGCAAGAATCCCTAGGTACACAGTTAACACTTAGCACAACTTATCAACCTTAGACCGATGGACAAACTGAGAGGGATAATAGAGTTCTTGAGGATCTACTAAGACTATGTATACTAGATTTTATAGGGACATGGGATGAGCGTATCCCATTGGTTGAGTTTTCCTACAATAATAGTTATCAGTCGAGCATAGGGATGGCACCTTTCGAGGCACTATATGAACGACCTTGCAGATCGCCAACGTGTTGGTGGGAGTCTATGGACAGACTTTTACTTGAGCTAGATATGGTGAGAGAGACTTCAAAAAAGATAAACACTATTCGGAGAAAAATGAAAGCTACACAAGATAGAAAAAAGTTATATGCCGATAATAGAAGGACTAACTTGGAATTCGAGGTAGGAGATATGGTCTTCATCGAAGTATCGCCTTCAAGGAACGTAGTTCAATTTGGATCAGTAGGGAAATTGGCACCAAGATTCGCATGACCATTCCCCATAGTTGAGAGGATAGGTCAAATGGCCTACAGAGTTAGACTACCGAAGATACTGGCGGGATTTCTCGACGTATTCCATGTTTCCTATTTGAGGATATGTCTGCATGATTCATTAGAGGTAGTTGAGCCAAGTACACTTGAAGATGTTGAAGTCGAGAAAGAGACATCAGTTCGGAGAATTCCTACTTGTATTCTTAAGAAGGAAGGTAAAAGGCTAAACAACAAAGAAATCAAATTAGTAAAGGTGCAATAGGGAGAAGATTGAGATGATGTGACATGGAAACCCAAAGAAAAGAATCGCGCTTACCTATTTCTCTTTGAGAGTACGTTTTTAATTTCCTTTTTCTATCTTTTGAATTTGTGTTCGTTCATCTCTATCATTTGAATCATCGGTCCTTTGGGTAGAAACCTATGTCTGAAAACATGTGTTTGAGATATGTTATGTTTGATGATTTCAAGTGGATGCAATTGTTAGCTAGTAGATGTCTGTGGATGCATATACACACGCATTAGGTATTAGATCGGCTAAAACACTTACATATTGCATATGGATGTATGTGCTTTTTTTTATTATTTTTCGATGGATGAAAAAAATAGTTGAATCATCATATGGATGTTGCATTTTGGTAAATGGTTGTGCATACATACAGAACTCATATGTATTATTAGGATTATTTGCATACATGTTGGATACATGGCACATACATAGATTGCATTAAGGAGGTCAACTGAATCAGTCGACCGCCTGATTTTTACACTAGTTTAAGTAGATATACACAACAGTTTTGCATATGTTCATACCCAGCATTAGTAACTTGTAACGACAATGGATGAATGTCGATGATGATTGAGTAGATGGATGTAGGTTTAAAAAGTAACATTTTTCTTAACTTACAGATTTCAGGGACGAAATCCTTTAAGGAGGGGAGAATGTAACACCCCATAATTATATAATGAAGATAATAAAATGGATATTACTTTATTAAATATTCAGAATTAGGTAAAACCGACTTTACCGTTATGTCCATTATGAAATTTTGGTTCAGATAGACTATTAAACTTCATAAGTCGGATTTAATATGAAGAAGTTGTGGACATAAGAAGATTCCACGGAAAAAGAATATATATATATATATATATCTATTATATATTAATAAAAAATAGCGTTCAGGAGTAACGTTCATGGGGCGACCCAGTCTGACCGAGTTGACCTAGGGGTCAACACAGGTTATTGTGGGTCGACCCACCCGTATACAGGAGTAGATTCCTAAGTTCGTATTTAGACTAAATTATTAACCATGTTCGTTCGTTGACTCGGCATTGCGTGTACGGTTGGATTGGAAGACCTAAAATCTAACGGTAAGGGATTATCCTAGATAATTTATATAAAGGCTGGCAGCCTCATTGTTTCTACACACAAATCTATGCTTGCATCTTCATCCTCCAAACCTTTTATGAATAAAAATATGGAGATACTGAGGTGCTGCCCAAACATAAATTAGCAAGGACAATTCTGATTACTCTACAACAACAAATCTAAAGTGGACTTTCTTCTACAACTGCATATAATAGAGATATTTTTCTATGCTTCAATCCAACCATTGCGAGTTCAAGTCATTTTCGATTTGTTATTTTAAAAGGGTTTTGACAGTAAATTGTTGGATCTGAAATAAGCAGTACTTATAAGCTATTTTTTATATGTTGTTCTTTTACTGTTAAACCACTTATTTCAGATTAATATTATTATATGTTTATGTATACTTTTATCCTTCTCATCCCTTTACTGTCTTTTATTTATTTACAATCTTTTATATTCCTTTTTATTTGGCTTAAGATTTGTTTTCTCCCTTTTTCCTTTTTATTTACACTGAACTTAGGCCATCAAGAGCCTAGGCCATTACGTTGAATTGTGTATAAATGACATAAATTGGAATAACTAAATAATGACATTAGAATGGAGAAAATTGGGCATATTGTAAATTGGGGTTAATTACATTAATGGAAGAATATGCAACATGTTAATATAATATTAAGTATAACATGTAAGAAACTATGAATATCAAATGTAAAATTAAGTAAAATGGGTCACAATAATATATATATATACACACACACACACACACATCTAGGCAGGTGCTTGTTTTGGGGGCAAGGGTTCTACATAAAAAAACATTTAGGGTAAAAGATTTACAACTATGCTTATTAACGAACTTAAACTTGCTAAGTTAAACCTGTTAATTAATAAGCTAAGAGGTCCCACGTCTAGTTGTTTGTATCGGGTTTTGGGACTCTAAAATCCTAGTTACTTAGGGTACGAGCCTTTGGGGTGGCTTGTGTCAAGTTGTGTGGAACTCGTATCAGTCAGTATCCCTGTTGTTATCTTAAGAGGGGCCTTGCACTAGGTAAGGGCTAGGGCACGCTTTATTGATCTGGATTGTAAGAGGTTCAAAGGTGGAAGGTGTGTATGGGTGCGGTCCGGCGGAGTCATGAGCGTGCATGGGTCCGATTAAGGAAAACTAAGATGTTATTACACCAACGAATGGGTCTGTGTCTTATAAGTTGTAGGTTTAGCCTATTGTGCCTCATGAAAATTAATACATTCTCTTATGAGTGGCATTAATGGACGTGGGGTGTCACGGATATTACCGTTGGATATGACCTCAGTGTCTTATCATATTATCCTGATCTAGTACCCTATGATTTTGATTTGACGTTGTTATATAGCAGCGCATCCTTAACTATTAACTGTTTAACTAGTGTTTTATATGCAATGTTTACAACAATGTTTATAAATGGCGTAAGGATAAAAATGTAATGCTAATCAATATTATATCTAAACATAAACACTATTATAATAGTGCATTGTATCGTGTGATATCTAGTTTAACAGATTCTTAAAGAATGGAACCCAAATATTCTTTAAGTTACTTGTACATTTCATTTTGGTATTTCACTTGATTTGATTAACTATTGAGAATTTAATCCTGACTTGAGTATTTTGTTTTTGACTTTATGCTTGGGTTAAATCGAGGAGTTCAGCTTTAGCAATTCATCTTTTGAGAGGTGGAGATCTATTAGAAATTAAGGTTATTATCCATCTACTATTGCTATCTTAATGATCCAATTATTCCATTTATATCGTTTATTTATTTACTAGGCATAAAGTTTCTCGTGTATTAATTTATTTCCTTAATATCATGTTTTTTTAATTTTGAGATTTTGTGTTTAGTAGCTCTACAAACTACTAATTTATTTATTCCACTGCGAGTTATTCTGCTATTTTGTATCAATGATATGTTTGTGTTATGTGATTTGATTTTATTAAACCTTATAGATAAAAAAATCGGTTGTTTCGAATGATTTTAGTTGATTTTATTATTGACTTGAATGGTAACAAAAGGCGGGTTGTTACATCGAGTGCCCCAGCTATCGCCATAGCTATATCCTAAACAATCTTGAAGGTACCCAATAATCAATATTCTAACAGCGCTTGCCTATCTTCAATCCTTTACTTAAGTTATATTTATTCACCTAGTCCTTGATCTAGGTTTTATTTATTGACTTAACCTCTGCTCTAAGTTTTATTTATTGACCCAATCCAACATCTAAATCGATAACCTATCGTCCCAGTCCTTGACCAGAGACTTTATGATACCTTACTTTTTTCAACGCAAGTCTGTAATATCATAATAAGTGTGACTCTTTTCTTTCTATTCATTCAAGCTTAATGTTCTAACTTTCCAAGAGAGTTTTTAATATCGTAGTAAGCCTTTTCATCTTTCCTTCTTTTTAATTACTACGCATATCATAATTTTATTTGTAAATGTCCAAGATTTTCTCATTTTAGTCTAATTCATTTTTGTAACATATCTACCTGTTCTATAAATGTTTTCTGTAAATTTAATGTTCATTATTTAATTTGTGTAGACGAATTTCGTGCTTCTTTTATTAGTTTTCACATTAAAAAAGGATTAAATTTACATTCTAAACCTAACATTTATAGATCTATTAATAATTAAAAGCAGATGCAAAAGAACTGCAGAAAAACTAAATAATTATAAAAATATAAGAACTATAAAAAAAGAATGAAAAGAAACTTATAGAAAAATAACTTAAAACTAAAATAAAAATTGTAAAACTATGACTATTAAAAATCCTATTATTTTAAATTACTTAAAAATATAAATAATTGCCAATACTCACCTGTTGTCCTTAGTTGTAGTCCATGGCTTTCCTAGATCCTGCTCCTAAGCTATCTAATTTTATTTTAAAATCCTCTTCCAGAAAATATCTAGACTTAGGGTTCTGCCTTAGGATAAAAGAACCTAAAAGGGAGAAAATTTGCATGAGAGAGAATGTCTAGGTCTATGGTTTTATCTACAGTGGAGTAAGGGATCTATGATTGTTGGATTAGTTGATTAAATATGGTCCAACCCGTCATGGACCAATATTTAATGTATGGTTTTAAAATGGACATACTTATCTTCACGAAATAGAATTTTAAACTCTTCGACTCATACCTGGACGAAATATTATCCAAGCATTTTTGTGAGTCGACTTAGACCCTTTGAGGCGACGAGCTATGGGTCAACCTGGGTAAGCGTTGGGTCGACCATGCTCTTTTTTCTTTCTTTAGTTCTATACATAGATTTCATAATCCTTAATATTTTAATACTTCTATATATGAACATGAATTTCGATAAGTTATGTATAGAAAATGCCCCGAAAAATTGTCATGGACTCAATGGTGACATTCGCGTATCCAAATTCAGACAATTTCACAAACTAATTTTATTATTTAATTAATTCTTAAATTAATTATCATGAGTTAAATTCTCAGGTGCTTATATTGTAATAACCCGGAAAATCTGGGCCAGTTTAAAAATTTTATTTTGGCAATTTTAGCGAATTTTGAATATTTAAAATGAATTATTTTAAATAATATCGACGAGAAATTTATTTTGAATATAATTAGAACGTATATATTAATACGTCGTCGTTAGAATATATAATAATTATATATAATTATAAAAGGAATTGAAAATGGCGCGGTAGTTCGAAAATTCGATTTCTAATTTCAAATGAATATACAGAATTCAATATAAGTCAGAATTGAACGAAACAAGAAATATTTGAATCTGTATAACTATATCTTTGTAACGAAGTTAACAAACTGAGATTTCATCTTAGAAATGATAAGATATGTCCAGTTTAAAATTAGAAATAGTCGCTGTGGAATTTATATATATTTTTATATATATAAGGCCCTTAAAAATAACAATTTTGCAAACGACCTTGGATTTCGACGAAACCAGTTTTGTTGGGTCCGTGATGTTAAGTTATTGCTAAATTCCAAATTTCATAATTTTTCGAATCAATATGTGAGCGTGGCGAAGGAAAACGCGCTTGACCAGTTTCAGTAGATTTTAATCGACTGGAAAATGGCCATTTTTCAAACGATCTCAGAATTCGACGAAACTAGTTTTGTTAGGACCGTATCATCAATACGAAGCTAAAAAATATTTTTCTGGAATTTTTCTAGTTAGTATGTGACCCCAGTAATTTAAAATGTATGTTCAAAATAGAAATTGAATGTTTTATATTTTAATTTGAAGAAAAACTGACTCTAACAGTCGAATTGGCCAACGAAACATATCCCATTATGTCCGGGATGGGGGTAAAACGCTAAGGACGACAGTCGTAGGGTTGGAATTGGAGTTCGTATCAATGAGAGGGTATTTTTGGGATTAAAAATAAAATAAATAATTATTATAAATGTCGGGCCAATCATAATTCGAGAAAACCCTAATCTTAGCGCCGCCAGCTTTCAACGAAGGGCGGATGTTGCTCGATTTTAAATCCTCTCCGATCTCTCTCGTTTTACAATGAAATTTGAAAATTCAAAATGGAAATCAAAGAGCTTTTTCTGATCTTCAAATCCATGTCAGGGTGATCGTTTATCGTGGGGTATTGAGCTCGCTATTCACGCTCAAGGGCGCCAACTTCGCCGACGATTTTCCTCGCCAGGGCCCCACCGAGTTCACCCTCCTCTTGGCCGATGGTGACGCACTCCAAGGCGCTCCAGGTGAGCTACTTGGATCCGGGTCTGGTCCCTCCTAGCGGCGGCGATAGGCAACCCTAGGTTGCGTGAATCAAAGAGGAGCGGCGGCCTGTGTTTTGGGAAGGAGCTGATTAAAGGGTAATTAAAACTTTGTTTTATTTATTTATTAACATTATTTTTAAATCTGAAAACATTATTTTTAAATCTGAAAATGTGGTCTTTAAAATTGAAATTTGAAAATAAAAATAAGCATTGTTTTTGAAAATAAAAATAAGCATTGTTTTTGAAAATAAAAATAAGCATTGTTTTTGAAAATAAAAATAAGCATTGTTTTTGAAAATAAAAATAAGCATTGTTTTTGAAAATAAAAATAAGCATTGTTTTTGAAAATAAAAATAAGCATTGTATTTGAAAATAAAAATAAGCATTGTATTTGAAAATAAAAATAAGCATTGTATTTGAAAATAAAAATAAGCATTGTTTTTGAAAATAAAAATAAGCATTGTTTTTGAAAATAAAAGAAAAAGAAATAGAAAAGATTAGATTTTTAGAAACTGAAAATATACATTGTTTTTAAAATAGATATAACGAAATAAAAATATGATTTTTATATATTGAACTACGAAATAAAAATATGATTTTTATATATTGAACTTCGAAATAAAAATATGATTTTTATATGTAGTGGCTATGGGCAACGAAGATGACGAAGATGCGATAGCGATGAAGATTTCTATCGATGAAGTGCCGTGGAGCTAGGATAGCTAAATGTGAGAATTTCTCACCTTTCAATTTCTTTTTTTTCTAGTTATATATATATATATGCTAGGATGCAGACGGTGCTTAGTAGCACCCGACACAATCGTCCACAGACCATGGACTTGTTTGTTTGATTGCAAAAATTAGTTAGATTATTGGATTGAAATTGAATTGTGTGGTGAAATGAATTGATATGATTGATGTGTGAATGGCGTGGGCCTTCACTAGACCGGGGATGAGGCTAGGCCTTGTCCCGTTTCTAGTATCGTGTCGTTATGCCGCCGAAATTTTCTAAAATAAGTTAGAAAAATAAAAATATCATTTTATTTAAAGAATGAACTGAATAGAAATTCATATGTTGGAATAAAATGTTTTGTCGTTAAAAATATAATTTTTAACGTGAATGTGAATAAATAAATATTCATTTACAAACCGAACGGTTTGTTTATGTACACCTATTTGAAGGACATTGATTGGGTCGATAAATTTTACACATCGCCCAACTGCACAACTAAAATCTGTGTTTGATTGTTTGAAAACCCCACACGGGTGTTAGGATGAAATATGAATTTCACTCATCCTGATTGATTAAATATGTCGATCGATTGATTGACAGGCTGTTACAAGCGTTAGATACCAATATTTGATGCTTATACAGTGTAGTGCACTTTGGTTGATGGTTGATTATTTTTTAATGCTATTATACATGTGTTGTATGAAAATCCATATAATTAACCTTATATGGTGATTGATTGGGCCTCATTCCAATTTAGAAAATAAAGAATAATATAAAATAAAAGTTCATGTGTTGACTATACTCATCCGTTGAGATTAGTCATGTGTTGAACGAAATATTTTAATAATAAAGTTTACATCTTTATCAATATAAAATAAAAGTTCATGTGTTGACTGTACTCATCCGTTGAGATTAGTCATGTGTTGAACGAAATATTTTAATAATAAAGTTTACATCTTTATCAATATAAAATAAAGGTTCATGTGTTGACAGTTTCATCCATTGAGATTGGTCATGTGTTGGACGAAATATTTTAGTAATAAAATTTACATCTTTATCAATATAAAATAAAGGTTCATGTGTTGACAGTACTCATCCATTGAGATTGGTCATGTGTTGAACGAAATATTTTGATAATAACAACTATTTTGAAAAAGAAATATTTGAAATAGAATATTTGAAAATAGAAATTTATGAAGCCGTGTTGATTAGATTGACGCCATTTTGACGTGAACGATATTTATATCGATTGAAAACGATTTCGAAATAAATTGAATTGAAAACGATTTCGAAATGAATTGAGTTGAAAACGATTTCGAAATGAATTGAATTGAAAACGATTTCGAAATGAATTGAATTGAAAACGATTTCGAAATGAATTGAATTGAAAACGATTTCGAAATGAATTGAATTGAAAACGATTTCGAAATGAATTGAATTGAAAACGATTTCGAAATGAATTGAAAACGAATTCAAATTGAATTGAAAGCGAATTGAAATGAATTCAAATTGAATTGAAATTTGAATTGAATAGAAATGAATTTTAAAACGAATTTATAAAGATGAATTCAATTTTGATTTGAATTGAAATGGAAGTTGAAATTGCTTTTGAAACGAATTTAAAACTATTTATATTATTCGTTTTAAATAGAAATCGACGAAGTATATATTATATATATTATATATATAATATAATGGCCTGAATAGAACGCGCCGCGCCGCGGCAGTTCGTGAATTTCGACCATTTATTTCAAACGGACATTACGGGAGATCCGACCGTCGGATTCTCCTAAAACCGGAACCGTTGGGTTCGTATCGAAAAGAGCTTTCTAACGAATATTAGAAATTCAAAATCTAACGGTTGGATTTGGAATTATGTCCAAATCAAATTCGAAAAAGGTCGTTGTAAGTGCAGTTCGATGGCCGTTGATGGAAATCGACTGTACGGGCCTTGATAAAATTATTAAAAATAGTAATAATTTGTGTAAAATCATAAGAAATGATTTGTGAAGAATTGGGATGAAAAACTCCATATTTGAAAAGATAAAAATAGATTTTTATCGAAATGAACTAGTTTTGAACTAGAATTATAATTCTATTTATTTTTAAATAAATAAATTGAATTCGAAAAGGGTTTTAAAAATAACCAAAATTTCCAATGATTGCATTGGAATGGATTTGAATCGAAATTGTCTTCGGAATATTTCGATGTTGGAATTCGTGATTATACGGATGTTGTTATGGAAATTTGAAAGATATATATTTATATCGTTATTTCCAATACGACATTTGTTAATCGTAGAATTTGATATTGAATATAAGCCGATATATTTTCTATTCAGGGCCTTGTATTGAATATCAAATATGATTTGGGTTTGTCGTGAATAGTGTCTTCATTAACACTGTTCTTGAACCCAGTTGAGAAAAGATTAAATCTTTTTATTTAGATTTAATGAAGTGTACCAATTAAATAATATTTAATTGGAATTGAATTGATATTGATTTTTGGGTTTATCGTGAACAGTGTTTTAAATAACACTCGTTCTTTAACCCGATAATTAATGGAATGTGATTTTGGGTTTATCGTGAACTGTGTTTTAAATGACACTGATTCTTTAACCCAGTCGAAGATTAAAACTAAGTGGAGTTTTAATGAATCTTTAATTAGATTGAAATAATCGAAATGGAGTATCACCAGTTTTGCTCCAGGTGATAGTTAAATCTTTAATTAGATTTGAACGTGAAATGGTAATTGAATTTACCGATAACACCGTGGTGTTAGATATGAAGTACCACCAGTTTTACTTCATGGGATGAATAAGTTGGGATTGGAAAATTAAAACCAATGATTACTTCGGTAAGGTTCGTTAATCCCGACTAGTTGAATCGAAATTCAAAAGAAGATTAAAGAATAAATTCAGGAATTTATCTTGGATAAAATTAATGGGAACCTTTCCCTATGAATGTGAAATCGGAAACTAACTGTCGGTTAGCTAAGCAGAATGGTTTTTTGGATATTGATCTGATGTTGGTTTCGGCCTTCGGGGTTAATATTTGGGGAATTATTCTCTTGATTAATTTACGGTTAGTGACTGATGAATTGGAATGAGGCGTATGTTGTGTTTGTGTAACACTTTTATAATATATACGCGAGTTATTCGGAAAGACCGGGTTTATCCCATTCTGAATAACTGATACGACGATAAGTCGAAGATGAAGACGATGGTCGAAGACCGGAAGTCTTCACGTCGTTTGGGTGATAACTGATGATCTTGATTGGGCTGTACACCCAAGAAGATGGAAACAGTTGGTGATCGTCCAGACGTACTTGGAGATCGATGGATATGCGGGGTACTAGGTGCCTCCGGTTTCGTTCAGACCCAGAACGGACTTGTAAATGGACTGTGTGTCTGACATTGGATTTTAGTCTGTGTGATTGATTTCTATTAAATATATATCTGTTTGGCGGCGGAGAATTTATTCTCTTGCTTAACGCCCTTCTCTGAGACGTACGAGCTCAGGGGTTATATATTGATGGATATCAAACGCATGGAGTGAATTGCCTGTGTGGCATGCCTAAGTGGCAATTGATCAAGGCTTCTGTTGAAAAGCAAAGTCTTGTGGTGATGATCAAAGCACAGCCTGTGTGGCACAGCTTTGTGTAACGTGAATTCGCGAGTTTCACACCCGGTATGAACCAAAAACGGGAGACGGACCTCAGGGAGGACTTGCGTTTCTTTCTAGCTAGAAGTGGCGTCAGTGGTTTTACACGCCCTGACGAGTTTGACTTATGTGGTTGTTGCTGTTGCGAGGCGCCTCGGTTATATCGGTTTCGGCCGATGCATTCTGGTCGGCAGACGGACCAGACTTACACCCCATAGGGTGGGGAAACGTAGTGTTCAGGCATAATAATCCACATCGGTGGACCGGCCCTGACGATCTAAAGGCTTGCCTGCGCGCTTGCCTGTGGCTCGGGCTAGAGAGTCACGAATCGGTTGAGGACTATCTTTTGCCTCGGTTCATAGATGGAAATCCAATTTCCAAATACGTAACTTTGCGGTTTTATTTGTAAACCTATGTGATGACATAGTGGCATGGGACGCTCATGTCGCCTATGATTGATACTTATGATTTGAAGTTGTTTTATACACTATGCACTTATAGTAGTATCAAATGATTTGTTTTAAACGTACTAAGCATGTTTGGCTATTATAAGGGAAAACCCTATCCTCGGCTGCGTTGCATTGTGTGATGGGACCTGGGTCTTATAATAGCTTCATTTTTAGAAAAGCATTGCGCTGTTATTTTATGCACTGGTATTCTTGGGAGGAAACCCGTTCCGTGTTATACGGCGTGGTCCCTTGATTTACCTAATGATTTAAAATAAAGATTAATAACTGTTTTAGTTCTCACACCAGTCACATGACTGACCTGGAGTTTATTGTTTTAACCTAAACTCTGGGTGCCCTTATTTTCGACACGGGCAGCTAGTAGTTTTGGTTTTGCAGATTTATATTCACAGGATCCTGGTTTACAGCTGGAACGATATCCGGAAAGCTTTGTATCCGTATATCTCATTCTAGTTGTGTATTATATTATTTTCCGCTGCGATGTTTTTAAATGTAATTTAAATCTCTGATATTTCTGTGTTATATTCATTTATACTCTGTATATTCTTGTAATCTGATGCATTATTGTAATATACAATGAAATGTTCTTCTGTATGCATTCTGATTTGTCGTGTTCTCAAATGATAGGGCGTTTCGAACGGTCTGGGTCGATTTAGCGACTGGTTCGGACTGAGCGAAATTCCTTGCCGTCACATTTGGTATCAGAGCTTTGGTTTACAAAGCTCGAGAATAAGACACATTAGAACCATACGAAAGAATTCATCAGATATTGGATTAGCAATATCCAATGGAATGACTCGTTAGAGATGGGATCAGTAGTATCCTAGAACGAGTGTGAAGAGTAAATTTTTAAAATAAAAACAAAATTTGTTTTGAAAATTTAAATCAATTATTCGTATCTGATTATCTATTTATATTGAGTTGGACAGTCCAGTATATAAAGATTTTGCGTATACGTCTGATCCGCGTGTATTCGAAGTTTTAATATATTGGATAGATATAGATTCACACTCTAGTCGCCCGAAGGTGATTCTGATGATTGTAGCTACATCATCAGAATTAATATTCGAGAGTCGAAGGTGTGATATTTATATACTTCCTATTGACTGGTGTGAGAACCAAAATTAGATAGGGCCTATTGTTGTGATTTGGCATCAAAAATCTGATTTTTGTATATGTATCAAAATTACGAATTTGAAACTCTAATTCACTAATTGATTGATGTTTGTGTTGTTTGTTTATTTGTTTGCTAATTTTTAGCCATTTAGCCTAATTGAACCGAATATTGGATTATATTGAAAATTGGTTGCATTTGCTTGCATATACATATATATATCATTGAACAGGTCATAGCAAGGAGGCTAGAGCAGAGAATAAAATTTGTTTGCCCGACAAATAGGTACATGTTTACTACATAATTTACTGTTTGTTTGGGTGATGATGATTTTATGAGCCTATTGGCTAGCCGCTTGGCTTTTTCTTTTTCTTTTTGAGATCTGAAGGACCGGGGAAGCTATTTGAAATTCCCCGATGCTCCCGGTGCAGGGGAGGTTATGGCGAAATTTTTAAAAAATTTAGGGTGTTAGCCAAATTTTTGAAATTTTGAAAATTCTCAGAAACTAAAGAGTTGGAGAATGAAAGCCAGATCGAACGTAGAGCTGAATAATCAAACCACTTTCGACTTTGTTCCTTTTCGGGGACGAAAAGTTTTAAGTGGGGGAGATTGTAATAACCCGGAAAATCTGGGCCAGTTTAAAATTTTTATTTTGGCAATTTTAGCGAATTTTGAATATTTAAAATGAATTATTTTAAATAATATCGACGAGAAATTTATTTTGAATATAATTAGAATGTATATATTAATACGTCGTCGTTAGAATATATAATAATTATATATAATTATAAAAGGAATTGAAAATGGCGCGGTAGTTCGAAAATTCGATTTCTAATTTCAAATGAATATACAGAATTCAATATAAGTCAGAATTGAACGAAACAAGAAATATTTGAATCTGTATAACTATATCTTTGTAACGAAGTTAACAAACTGAGATTTCATCTTAGAAATGATAAGATATGTCCAGTTTAAAATTAGAAATAGTCGCTGTGGAATTTATATATATTTTTATATATATAAGGCCCTTAAAAATAACAATTTTGCAAACGACCTCGGATTTCGACGAAACCAGTTTTGTTGGGTCCGTGATGTTAAGTTATTGCTAAATTCCAAATTTCATAATTTTTCGAATCAATATGTGAGCGTGGCGAAGGAAAACGCGCTTGACCAGTTTCAGTTGATTTTAATCGACTGGAAAATGGCCATTTTTCAAACAATCTCAGAATTCGACGAAACTAGTTTTGTTAGGACCGTATCGTCAATACGAAGCTAGAAAATATTTTTCTGGAATTTTTCTAGTTAGTATGTGACCCCGGTAATTTAAAATGTATGTTCAAAATAGAAATTGAATGTTTTATATTTTAATTTGAAGAAAAACTGACTTTAACAGTCGAATTGGCCAACAAAACATATCCCATTGTGTCCGGGATGGGGGTAAAACGCTAAGGACGACAGTCGTAGGGTTGGAATTGGAGTTCGTATCAATGAGAGGGTATTTTTGGGATTAAAAATAAAATAAATAATTATTATAAATGTCGGGCCAATCATAATTCGAGAAAACCCTAATCTTAGCGCCGCCAGCTTTCAATGAAGGGCGGATGTTGCTCGATTTTAAATCCTCTCCGATCTCTCTCGTTTTACAATGAAATTTGAAAATTCAAAATGGAAATCAAAGAGCTTTTTCTGATCTTCAAATCCATGTCAGGGTGATCGTTTATCGTGGGGTATTGAGCTCGCTATTCACGCTCAAGGGCGCCAACTTCGCCGGCGATTTTCCTAGCCAGGGCCCCACCGAGTTCACCCTCCTCTTGGCCGATGGTGACGCACTCCAAGGCGCTCCACGTGAGCTACTTGGATCCGGGTCTGGTCCCTCCTAGCGGCGGCGATAGGCAACCCTAGGTTGCGTGAATCAAAGAGGAGCGGCGGCCTGTGTTTTGGGAAGGAGCTGATTAAAGGGTAATTAAAACTTTGTTTTATTTATTTATTAACATTATTTTTAAATCTGAAAACATTATTTTTAAATCTGAAAATGTGGTCTTTAAAATTGAAATTTGAAAATAAAAATAAGCATTGTTTTTGAAAATAAAAATAAGCATTGTTTTTGAAAATAAAAATAAGCATTGTTTTTGAAAATAAAAATAAGCATTGTTTTTGAAAATAAAAATAAGCATTGTTTTTGAAAATAAAAATAAGCATTGTATTTGAAAATAAAAATAAGCATTGTTTTTGAAAATAAAAATAAGCATTATTTTTGAAAATAAAAGAAAAAGAAATAGAAAAGATTAGATTTTTAGAAACTGAAAATATACATTGTTTTTAAAATAGATATAACGAAATAAAAATATGATTTTTATATATTGAACTACGAAATAAAAATATGATTTTTATATATTGAACTTCGAAATAAAAATATGATTTTTATATGTAGTGGCTATGGGCAACGAAGATGACGAAGATGCGACAGCGATGAAGATTTCTATCGATGAAGTGCCGTGGAGCTAGGATAGCTAAATGTGAGAATTTCTCACCTTTCAATTTCTTTTTTTTCTAGTTATATATATATATATATATGCTAGGATGCAGACGGTGCTTAGTAGCACCCGACACAATCGTCCATAGACCATGGACTTGTTTGTTTGATTGCAAAAATTAGTTAGATTATTGGATTGAAATTGAATTGTGTGGTGAAATGAATTGATATGATTGATGTGTGAATGGCGTGGGCCTTCACTAGACCGGGGATGAGGCTAGGCCTTGTCCCGTTTCTAGTATCGTGCCGTTATGCCGCCGAAATTTTCTAAAATAAGTTAGAAAAATAAAAATATCATTTTATTTAAAGAATGAACTGAATAGAAATTCATATGTTGGAATAAAATGTTTTGTCGTTAAAAATATAATTTTTAACGTGAATGTGAATAAATAAATATTCATTTACAAACCGAACGGTTTGTTTATGTACACCTATTTGAAGGACATTGATTGGGTCGATAAATTTTACACATCGCCCAACTGCACAACTAAAATCTGTATTTGATTGTTTGAAAACCCCACACAGGTGTTAGGATGAAATATGAATTTCACTCATCCTGATTGATTAAATATGTCGATCGATTGATTGACAGGCTGTTACAAGCGTTAGATACCAATATTTGATGCTTATACAGTGTAGTGCACTTTGGTTGATGGTTGATTATTTTTCAATGCTATTATACATGTGTTGTATGAAAATCCATATAATTAACCTTATATGGTGATTGATTGGGCCTCATTCCAATTTAGAAAATAAAGAATAATATAAAATAAAAGTTCATGTGTTGACTGTACTCATCCGTTGAGATTAGTCATGTGTTGAACGAAATATTTTAATAATAAAGTTTACATCTTTATCAATATAAAATAAAAGTTCATGTGTTGACTGTACTCATCCGTTGAGATTAGTCATGTGTTGAACGAAATATTTTAATAATAAAGTTTACATCTTTATCAATATAAAATAAAGGTTCATGTGTTGACAGTTTCATCCATTGAGATTGGTCATGTGTTGGATGAAATATTTTAGTAATAAAATTTACATCTTTATCAATATAAAATAAAGGTTCATGTGTTGACAGTACTCATCCATTGAGATTGGTCATGTGTTGAACGAAATATTTTGATAATAACAACTATTTTGAAAAAGAAATATTTGAAATAGAATATTTGAAAATAGAAATTTATGAAGCCGTGTTGATTAGATTGACGCCATTTTGACGTGAACGATATTTATATCGATTGAAAACGATTTCGAAATGAATTGAATTGAAAACGATTTCGAAATGAATTGAATTGAAAACGATTTCGAAATGAATTGAATTGAAAACGATTTCGAAATGAATTGAATTGAAAACGATTTCGAAATGAATTGAATTGAAAACGATTTCGAAATGAATTGAAAACGAATTCAAATTGAATTGAAAGCGAATTGAAATGAATTCAAATTGAATTGAAATTTGAATTGAATAGAAATGAATTTTAAAACGAATTTATAAAGATGAATTCAATTTTGATTTGAATTGAAATGGAAGTTGAAATTGCTTTTGAAACGAATTTAAAACTATTTATATTATTCGTTTTAAATAGAAATCGACGAAGTATATATTATATATATTATATATATAATATAATGGCCTGAATAGAACGCGCCGCGCCGCGGCAGTTCGTGAATTTCGACCATTTATTTCAAACGGACATTACGGGAGATCCGACCGTCGGATTCTCCTAAAACCGGAACCGTTGGGTTCGTATCGAAAAGAGCTTTCTAACGAATATTAGAAATTCAAAATCTAACGGTTGGATTTGGAATTATGTCCAAATCAAATTCGAAAAAGGTCGCTGTAAGTGCAGTTCGATGGCCGTTGATGGAAATCGACTGTACGGGCCTTGATAAAATTATTAAAAATAGTAATAATTTGTGTAAAATCATAAGAAATGATTTGTGAAGAATTGGGATGAAAAACTCCATATTTGAAAAGATAAAAATAGATTTTTATCGAAATGAACTAGTTTTGAACTAGAATTATAATTCAATTTATTTTTAAATAAATAAATTGAATTCGAAAAGGGTTTTAAAAATAACCAAAATTTCCAATGATTGCATTGGAATGGATTTGAATCGAAATTGTCTTCGGAATATTTCGATGTTGGAATTCGTGATTATACGGATGTTGTTATGGAAATTTGAAAGATATATATTTATATCGTTATTTCCAATACGACATTTGTTAATCGTAGAATTTGATATTGAATATAAGCCGATATATTTTCTATTCAGGGCCTTGTATTGAATATCAAATATGATTTGGGTTTGTCGTGAATAGTGTCTTCATTAACACTGTTCTTGAACCCAGTTGAGAAAAGATTAAATCTTTTTATTTAGATTTAATGAAGTGTACCAATTAAATAATATTTAATTGGAATTGAATTGATATTGATTTTTGGGTTTATCGTGAACAGTGTTTTAAATAACACTCGTTCTTTAATCCGATAATTAATGGAATGTGATTTTGGGTTTATCGTGAACTGTGTTTTAAATGACACTGATTCTTTAACCCAGTCGAAGATTAAAACTAAGTGGAGTTTTAATGAATCTTTAATTAGATTGAAATAATCGAAATGGAGTATCACCAGTTTTGCTCCAGGCGATAGTTAAATCTTTAATTAGATTTGAACGTGAAATGGTAATTGAATTTACCGATAACACCGTGGTGTTAGATATGAAGTACCACCAGTTTTACTTCATGGGATGAATAAGTTGGGATTGGAAAATTAAAACCAATGATTACTTCGGTAAGGTTCGTTAATCCCGACTAGTTGAATCGAAATTCAAAAGAAGATTAAAGAATAAATTCAGGAATTTATCTTGGATAAAATTAATGGGAACCTTTCCCTATGAATGTGAAATCGGAAACTAACTGTCGGTTAGCTAAGCAGAATGGTTTTCTGGATATTGATCTGATGTTGGTTTCGGCCTTCGGGGTTAATATTTGGGGAATTATTCTCTTGATTAATTTACGGTTAGTGACTGATGAATTGGAATGAGGCGTATGTTGTGTTTGTGTAACACTTTTATAATATATACGCGAGTTATTCGGAAAGACCGGGTTTATCCCATTCTGAATAACTGATACGACGATAAGTCGAAGATGAAGACGATGGTCGAAGACCGGAAGTCTTCACGTCGTTTGGGTGATAACTGATGATCTTGATTGGGCTGTACACCCAAGAAGATGGAAACAGTTGGTGATCGTCCAGACGTACTTGGAGATCGATGGATATGCGGGGTACTAGGTGCCTCCGGTTTCGTTCAGACCCAGAACGGACTTGTAAATGGACTGTGTGTCTGACATTGGATTTTAGTCTGTGTGATTGATTTTGTAACAACCCGTAAAATGCGAGCCAGTTTAAAATTTTTATTTTTTTATTTTGGCAATTTTAGCGAGTTTTGATTATTTAAAATGAATTATTTTAAATAATATCGACGAGAAATTTATTTTGAATATAATTAGAACGTATATATTATACGCGTCGTCGTTAGAATATAAATATTTATATATAATTATAAATAGAATTGAAAATGGCGCGGTAGTTCGATAATTCGATTTCAAACTTCAATTGAATGTACCGGGTGCAAAATAAACCGGATTTCAGTGAAACCAAAAACATTAGGATCTAATTGATAATATCTTTGTAACGAAGTTAACAAACTGGGATTTCATCTTAGAAATGATAAGATATGTCCAGTTGAAAATTCTGAATAGTCGCTATGGAATTCAGGCCCTTAAAAATGGACATTTTGCAAATGACCTCGGATTTCGACGAAACCAGTTTTGTTGGGTCCGTGATGTTAAGTTATTGCTGGATTCCAAATTTCATAATTTTTCGAACCAGTATGTGAGCGTGGCAAAGGAAAACGTGTTTTGACCATTTCAGTTGATTTTAATCGACTGGAAATTGGCCATTTTTCTAACGGTCTCAGAATTCGACGAAACTAGTTTTGTTAGGACCGTATCGTCAATACGAAGCTAGAAAATATTTTTCTGGAATTTTTCTAGTTAGTATGTGGCCCCGGTAAATTGAAATGCACGTTTAAAATTCAATATAGTGATTTAAATGTAAATGTAATGGAAACTGATTGAAACAGTCGAATCAGCTTGCGATGCATATCCCATTGTGTTCGGAATGAGGGTAATTAGCTAGGGGCGACAGTCGGTGGGCTTGATTTCGAGTTAAAACATAAAGTCAACTTTAAATTGAATTAAATAATTAAATTAAAAAAAAAAAAACCCTTCCTTCTTATCAGCCGACCCCCCCCCCCCATTTCTCATTTCAGAAATTAGTAAAAAAATAAAAAAAAAGAAAAAGAAAAAGAGATCGATCGACGGAGGTCACACCCACGCCGCCGTGCCGTCGGCCTGCCTCCGCCTTCCCCATCTCCGGCAACCTCTCCCCTCCTTCCCCGTCCAACCCCTTCTCTCTCCGCCCCCTTCGAGCGAAACCGCCCTAGTCCGCACCTCCCACTCACCTGAAGACCGCCGCTCCTTTCCCCATTTCCCCACCGTCAGCCACCTCCAGATCTACCCCATCAACGCCCTCCCTACCTCGAGCCCCCCAGTAAGTTTTTTTTTTTTTCTTATTTATTTTATCTTAATTTTATATATTAGTAAGCTGATTTTTTATATATTAGTAAGCTGATTTTTTATATATTAGTAAACTGATTTTTTATATATTAGTAAACTGATTTTTTATATATTAGTAAACTGATTTTTTATATTGTTAAACTGATTTTTTATATTGTTAAACTGATTTTTTATATTGTTAAACTGATTTTTTTTATATTGTTAAACTGATTTTTTTTATAATGTTAAAACTGAATTTTATTTAGTTAAGAAATTGTTTTGAAAATATGTGTTGTTTTTAAGAATAAAAACAACTTTGTTTTTATAAAGATAACAACTTTGTTTTTATAAAGATAACAACTTTGTTTTTATAAAGATAACAACTTTGTTTTTATAAAGATATCAACTTTGTTTTTTTTTTAAAAAAAAGGCGAGTTCTTTAAAAATAAAAAGGCGAGTTCTTTAAAAATAAAAAGGCGAGTTCTTTAAAAATAAAAAGGCGAAATCTTTATTTGAGAAAAGGCGAAATCTTTATATGGAAAATAGCGTGATAAAAATATAATTTTTATCTAAATAATAGCAAAGCAAAAATTCGATTTTTATATATTGAACTTAGAAATAAAAATTCGATTTTTATATATTGAACTTTGAACTAAAATTCGTTTTTTATATATTGAACTTTGAAATAAAAATTCGATTTTTATATATTGAACTTTGAAATAAAAATTTGATTTTTATATATTGAACATCGGAATAAAAATGTGATTTTTACGTATGTAGTGAAAGCAGCAACGAAGGTGACAAAAAGGCGAAACGACGAAGACTTCTGCAAAGGAAGTGCCGTGAAGCTAGGATAGCTATATGTGAGAATTTCTCACCTTTCGATTTATTTTTCTAGTTATATATATACTAGGATGCAGACGGTGCTTAGTAGCACCCGACACCCGTCATCCACAGACCATGGATGGCTTGTTTGTTAAATTGTTTGGTTGTGTAGTTAGTTATATGATTTGATTTGAATGTGGTTTGTGGTGTGAAAAATCGAATCGATAAATTGGTTAGGATTAGACGTGCGCCGTTATAAGGCGAAGGAGTAAGGCTAGGTTAGACTCTTACTCCAAATTTTGTGGTTTGCAAAATGAGATTGATTTGATTGATGTGTGAATGGCGTGGGCCTTCACTAGACCGGGGATAAGGCTAGGCCTCGTCCCGTTTCTAGTATCGTGCCGTTATGCCGCCGAAATTTTCAAAAATATGTTAGAAAAATAAAAATATCATTTTATTGTGTAAATGAATTGAATAGAAATTCATAGGTTGGAATAAAATGTTTTATCGTTAAAAATATAATTTTTAACGTGAATGTGAATAAATAAATATTCATTTACAAACCAGACGGTTTGTTTATGTGCACCTATTTGAAGGACATTGATTGGGACGATAAATTTTACACATCGCCCAACTGCACGAATAAAATATTTGTTTGATTTTTTGAAACCCCACACGGGTGTTGGGATGAAATTTGAAGTTCACTCATCCTGATTGATTAAATATGTCGATCGATTGATTGACAGGCTGTTATAAGCGTTGAATATCCCTATTTGATGCTTATACAGTGTAGTGCACTTTGGTTGATGGTTGATTATTTTCAATGCTATTATATACATGTGTTGTATGGAAATCCATATAATTAACTTTATATGGTAATTGATTGGGCCTCATTCCAATTTGAAAAATAAAGAATATTATAAAATAAAGGTTCATGTGTTGACAGTACTCATTCATTGAGATTGGTCATGTGTTGAACGAAATATTTTAGTAATAAAATTTACATCTTTATCAATATAAAATAAAGGTTCATGTGTTGACAGTACTCATCTATTGAGATTGGTCATGTGTTGAACGAATTATTTTGATAATAACAACTATTTTGAAAATAGAAATTTATGAAGCCGTGTTGATTAGATTAACGCCATTTTTGACGTGAACGATATTTATATCGATTTTATTCGATTTCGAAATGAATTGAATTGAAAACGATTTCGAAATGAATTGAATTGAAAACGATTTCGAAATGAATTGAATTGAAAACGATTTCGAAATAAATTGAATTGAAAACGATTTCGAAATGAATTGAATTGAAAACGAATTCAAATTGAATTGAAAACGATTTCGAAATGAATTGAAAACGATTTCAAATTGAATTGAAAGCAAATTGAAATGAATTCAAATTGAATTGAAATTTGAATTGAATAGAAATGAATTTTGAAACGAATTTATAAAGAAGAATTCAATTTTGATTTGAATTGAAAAGGAAGTTGAAATTGCTTTTGAAACGAATTCAAAACTATTTATATAATTCGTTTTAAATAGAAATCGACGAAATATATTATATATATATATTATATATATAATATAATGGCCTGAATAGAACGCGCCGCGCCGCGGCAGTTCGTGAATTTCGACCATTTATTTCAAACGGACATTACGGGAGATCCGACCGTCGGATTCTCCTAAAACCGGAACCGTTGGGTTCGTATCGAAAAGAGCTTTCTAACGAATATTAGAAATTTGAAATCTAACGGTTGGATTTGGAGATACGACCAAATCAAATTCGAAAAAGGTCGCTGTAAGTGCAGTTCGATGGCCATTGATGGAAATCGACTGTACGGGCCTTGATAAAATTATTAAAAATAGTAATAATTTGTGTAAAATCATAAGAAATGATTTGTGAAGATTTGGGATGAAAAACTCCATATTTGAAAAGATAAAAATAGATTTTTATCGAAATGAACTAGTTTTGAACTAGAATTATAATTCTATTTATTTTTAAATAAATAAATTGAATTTGAAATGGTTTTGAAAATAACCAAAATTTCCAATGATTGCATTGGAGTGGATTTGAATCGAAATTGTCTTCGGAATATTTCGATGTTGGAATTCGTGATATTACAGGTGTTGTTATGGAAATTTGAAAGATATATATTTGTATCGTTATTTCCAATACGACATTTGTTAGTCGTAGAATTCGATATTGAATATAAGCCGATATATTTTCTATTCAGGGCCTTGTATTGAATATCGAATGTGATTTGGGTTTGTCGTGAATGGTGTCTTCACTAACACTGTTCTTGAACCCAGTTGAGAAAAGGTTAAATCTTTTTATTTAGATTTAATGAAGTGTACCAATTAAATGATATTTAATTGGAATTGAATTGATATTGATTTTTGGGTTTATCGTGAACAGTGTTTTAAATAACACTCGTTCTTTAACCCGATAATTAATGAATGGGATTTTTGGGTTTATCGTGAACAGTGTTTTTAAATAGCACTCGTTCTTTAACCCGATAATTAATGAATGGGATTTTGGGTTTATCGTGAACCGTGTTTTAAATGACACTGATTCTTTAACCCAGTCGAAGATTAAAACTAAGTGGAGTTTTAATGAATCTTTAATTAGATTGAAATGATCGAAAATGGAGTATCACCAGTTTTGCTCCAGGCGATAGTTAAATCTTTAATTAGATTTGAACGTGAAATGGTAATTGAATTTACCGATAACACTGTGGTGTTAGATATGAAGTATTACCAGTTTTACTTCATGGGATGAATAGGTTGGGATTGAGAAATTAAAACAAATGATTACTTCGGTAAGGTTCGCTAATCCCGACTAGTTTGAATTGATATTCAAAAGTAGATTAAAGAATAAATTCAAGAATTTATCTTTGATAAAATTAATGGGAACCTTTCCCTATGAATGTGAAATTTAGAAACTAACTGTCGGTTAGCTAAGCAGAAGGGTTTCCTGGATATTGATCTGATGTTGGTTTCGGCCTTCGGGGTTAATGTTTGGGAAATTATTCTCTTGATTAATTTACGGTTAGTGACTGATGGATTTGAATGAGGCGTATGTTGTGTTTGTGTAACACTTATTTAAAATATATGCGAGTTATTCGGAAAGACCGGGCTTGTCCCATTCTGAATAACTGATACGACGATAAGTCGAAGATGAAGACGATGGTCGAAGACCGGAGGTCTTCACGTCGTTTGGGTGATAACTGATGATCTTGATTGGGCTGTACACCCAAGAAGATGGAAACAGTTAGTGATCGTCCAGACGTACTTGGAGATCGATGGATATGCGGGGTACTAGGTGCCTCCGGTTTCGTTCAGACCCAGAACGGACTTGTAAATGGACTGTGTGTCTGACATCGGATTTCATTCTGTGTGACTGATATCGGTTGCATAGGATGGTTTGCCTGTGTGGCATGCTAAGATGCAAATGATCAAGGCTTCTGTTGAAAAGCAAAGTCTTGTGGTGATGATCAAAGCACGGCCTTTGTGGCGTAGCTTTGTGTAACGTTTACCTCGCGTGTTTCACACCCGGTATGAACCAAAAACGGGAGACGGACCTCAGGGAGGACTTGCGTTTCTTTCTAGCTAGAAGTGGCGTCAGTGGTTTTACACGCCCTGACGAGTTTGACTTATGTGGTTGTTGCGGTTGCGAGGCGCCTCGGTTATATCGGTTTCGGCCGAATGCATTCTGGTCGGCTGACGGACCAGACTTACACCCCATAGGGTGGGGAGACGTAGTGTTCAGGCATAATAATCCACATCGGTGGACCGACCCTGAGGATCCAAGGCTTGCCTGCGCGCTTGCCTGAGGGGCGGGCTAGAGCGTCTCGAATCGGTTGAGGACTATCTTTTGCCTCGGTTCATAGACGGAAATCCAATTTCCAAATACGTGACATTTGCGGTTTTACTTGTAAAACTAGTATGGCGACATGATATATGGTACCCATGCCGCCTATGATTGATACTTATGATTTGAAGTTGTTTTATACACTATGCACTTATAATAGTATCAAATGATTTGTTTTAAGCGTATCAAGCATTCTTTGGCTGTTATAAGGGAAAACCCTATCCCCCGGCTTGCGTTGCATTGTGTGATGGGACTTGGGTCTTATAACAGCTTCATTTTTCTTTATTTAGCATTGCGCTGTTTGTTTTATGCACTGGTATTCTTGGGAGGAAACCCGTTCCGTGTTATACGGCGTGGTCCCTTGATTTACCTGATTTAAAATACAGATTAATAACTGTTTTAGTTCTCACACCAGTCCCATGACTGACCTGGAGTTTATTGTTTTAACCTAAACTCTGGGTGCCCCTATTTTGACACGGGCAGCTAGTAGTTTTGGTTTTGCAGATTTATATTCACAGGATCCTGGTTTACAGCTGGAACGATATCCGGAAAGCTTTGTATCCGTATATCTCATTCTAGTTGTGTATTGTATTATTTTCCGCTGCGATGTATTTAAATGTAATTTAAATCTCTGATATTTCTGTGTAATATTCATTTGTTTATACTCATTATATTCTTGTAATCTGATGCACTGTTGCAATAAGAAATGAAATGTTCTTCTGTATGTGTTATGTTGTGGCTTGTTCTCGAACTATCCGACGCTTTCCTTTACGGGGAAGTTACGGGTTTTCACAGTTGGTATCAGAGCTTTGGTTTACAAAGCTCAGAGAACAAGGCACATTAGAACCATACGAAAGAATTCATCAGATATTGGATTAGCAATATCCAATGGAATGACTCGTTAGAGATAGGATCAGTAGTATCCTAGAACGAGTGTAAAGAGTATATTTTATAAAATGAAAACAAAATTTGTTTTGAAAATTTAAATCAATTATTCGTATTTGAAAATCTATTTATATTGAGTTGGACAATCCAGTATATATAGGTTTTGCGTATACGTCTGATCCGCGTGTATTCAAAGTTTTAATATATTGGGTAGATATAGAATCACATTCTAGTTGCCCGGGGGTGATTCTGATAATGCTGCAGCGTTACCAGTATTTATTTTCGAGTGACGAAGGTGTGATATCTATATATTTCCATTAGACTGGTGTGAGAACCAAAACTTATATAGTTAGAACACCTTGTTGTGAATTGGCATCAAAAACAAGATTTTCAGTATATATATCAAAATTATGAATTTGAAACGTTAAATTCACTAATTGATTGATAATTGTGTTGTTTGTTTAATTGTTTGATAATCTTGAACCATTATGCCTAACTGCATCACATTTTGAACTGTATTGAAAATTGGTCGCATTTGCTTGCATACATATACTCACATTGAACAGGTAATAGCAAGGAGGCTAGAGCCAGAGAATAAAATTTGTTTGCCCGACAAATAGGTACATGTTTACTACATAATTTCCTGTTTTGTTTGGGTGATGATGATTTTGTGAGCCTATTGGCTAGCCGCTTGGCTTTTTCTTTTTCTTTTTGAGATCTGAAGGACCGGGGAAGCTATTTGAAATTCCCCGATGCTCCCGGTGCAGGGGAGGTTATGGCGAAATTTTTCGAAAATTTAGGGTGTTAGCCAAATTTTTGAAATTTTGAAAATTCTCAGAAACTAAAAAGTTAGAGAATGGAAGCCAGATCGAACGTAGAGTTGAATAAATCAAACCACTTTCGACTTTGTTCCTTTTCGGGGACGAAAAGTTTTAAGTGGGGGAGATTGTAACAACCCGTAAAATGCGAGCCAGTTTAAAATTTTTATTTTTTTATTTTGGCAATTTTAGCGAGTTTTGATTATTTAAAATGAATTATTTTAAATAATATCGACAAGAAATTTATTTTGAATATAATTAGAACGTATATATTATACGCGTCGTCGTTAGAATATAAATATTTATATATAATTATAAATAGAATTGAAAATGGCGCGGTAGTTCGATAATTCGATTTCAAACTTCAATTGAATGTACCGGGTGCAAAATAAACCGGATTTCAGTGAAACCAAAAACATTAGGATCTAATTGATAATATCTTTGTAACGAAGTTAACAAACTGGGATTTCATCTTAGAAATGATAAGATATGTCCAGTTGAAAATTCTGAATAGTCGCTATGGAATTCAGGCCCTTAAAAATGGACATTTTGCAAATGACCTCGGATTTCGACGAAACCAGTTTTGTTGGGTCCGTGATGTTAAGTTATTGCTGGATTCCAAATTTCATAATTTTTCGAACCAGTATGTGAGCGTGGCAAAGGAAAACGTGTTTTGACCATTTCAGTTGATTTTAATCGACTGGAAATTGGCCATTTTTCTAACGGTCTCAGAATTCGACGAAACTAGTTTTGTTAGGACCGTATCGTCAATACGAAGCTAGAAAATATTTTTCTGGAATTTTTCTAGTTAGTATGTGGCCCCGGTAAATTGAAATGCACGTTTAAAATTCAATATAGTGATTTAAATGTAAATGTAATGGAAACTGATTGAAACAGTCGAATCAGCTTGCGATGCATATCCCATTGTGTTCGGAATGAGGGTAATTAGCTAGGGGCGACAGTCGGTGGGCTTGATTTCGAGTTAAAACATAAAGTCAACTTTAAATTGAATTAAATAATTAAATTAAAAAAAAAAAACCTTCCTTCTTATCAGCCGACCCCCCCCCCCATTTCTCATTTCAGAAATTAGTAAAAAAATAAAAAAAAGAAAAAGAAAAAGAGATCGATCGACGGAGGTCACACCCACGCCGCCGTGCCGTCGGCCTGCCTCCGCCTTCCCCATCTCCGGCAACCTCTCCCCTCCTTCCCCGTCCAACCCCTTCTCTCTCCGCCCCCTTCGAGCGAAACCGCCCTAGTCCGCACCTCCCACTCACCTGAATACCGCCGCTCCTTTCCCCATTTCCCCACCGTCGGCCACCTCCAGATCTACCCCATCAACGCCCTCCCTACCTCGAGCCCCCCAGTAAGTTTTTTTTTTTTTTCTTATTTATTTTATCTTTATTTTATATATTACTAAGCTGATTTTTTATATATTAGTAAGCTGATTTTTTATATATTAGTAAACTGATTTTTTATATATTAGTAAACTGATTTTTTATATATTAGTAAACTGATTTTTTATATTGTTAAACTGATTTTTTATATTGTTAAACTGATTTTTTATATTGTTAAACTGATTTTTTTTATATTGTTAAACTGATTTTTTTTATAATGTTAAAACTGAATTTTATTTAGTTAAGAAATTGTTTTGAAAATATGTGTTGTTTTTAAGAATAAAAACAACTTTGTTTTTATAAAGATAACAACTTTGTTTTTATAAAGATAACAACTTTGTTTTTATAAAGATAACAACTTTGTTTTTATAAAGATATCAACTTTGTTTTTTTTTTTTAAAAAAGGCGAGTTCTTTAAAAATAAAAAGGCGAGTTCTTTAAAAATAAAAAGGCGAGTTCTTTAAAAATAAAAAGGCGAAATCTTTATTTGAGAAAAGGCGAAATCTTTATATGGAAAATAGCGTGATAAAAATATAATTTTTATCTAAATAATAGCAAAGCAAAAATTCGATTTTTATATATTGAACTTAGAAATAAAAATTCGATTTTTATATATTGAACTTTGAACTAAAATTCGTTTTTTATATATTGAACTTTGAAATAAAAATTCGATTTTTATATATTGAACTTTGAAATAAAAATTTGATTTTTATATATTGAACATCGGAATAAAAATGTGATTTTTACGTATGTAGTGAAAGCAGCAACGAAGGTGACAAAAAGGCGAAACGACGAAGACTTCTGCAAAGGAAGTGCCGTGAAGCTAGGATAGCTATATGTGAGAATTTCTCACCTTTCGATTTATTTTTCTAGTTATATATATACTAGGATGCAGACGGTGCTTAGTAGCACCCGACACCCGTCATCCACAGACCATGGATGACTTGTTTGTTAAATTGTTTGGTTGTGTAGTTAGTTATATGATTTGATTTGAATGTGGTTTGTGGTGTGAAAAATCGAATCGATAAATTGGTTAGGATTAGACGTGCGCCGTTATAAGGTGAAGGAGTAAGGCTAGGTTAGACTCTTACTCCAAATTTTGTGGTTTGCAAAATGAGATTGATTTGATTGATGTGTGAATGGCGTGGGCCTTCACTAGACCGGGGATAAGGCTAGGCCTCGTCCCGTTTCTAGTATCGTGCCGTTATGCCGCCGAAATTTTCAAAAATATGTTAGAAAAATAAAAATATCATTTTATTGTGTAAATGAATTGAATAGAAATTCATAGGTTGGAATAAAATGTTTTATCGTTAAAAATATAATTTTTAACGTGAATGTGAATAAATAAATATTCATTTACAAACCAGACGGTTTGTTTATGTGCACCTATTTGAAGGACATTGATTGGGACGATAAATTTTACACATCGCCCAACTGCACGAATAAAATATTTGTTTGATTGTTTGAAACCCCACACGGGTGTTGGGATGAAATTTGAAGTTCACTCATCCTGATTGATTAAATATGTCGATCGATTGATTGACAGGCTGTTATAAGCGTTGAATATCCCTATTTGATGCTTATACAGTGTAGTGCACTTTGGTTGATGGTTGATTATTTTCAATGCTATTATATACATGTGTTATATGGAAATCCATATAATTAACTTTATATGGTAATTGATTGGGCCTCATTCCAATTTGAAAAATAAAGAATATTATAAAATAAAGGTTCATGTGTTGACAGTACTCATTCATTGAGATTGGTCATGTGTTGAACGAAATATTTTAGTAATAAAATTTACATCTTTATCAATATAAAATAAAGGTTCATGTGTTGACAGTACTCATCTATTGAGATTGGTCATGTGTTGAACGAATTATTTTGATAATAACAACTATTTTGAAAATAGAAATTTATGAAGCCGTGTTGATTAGATTAACGCCATTTTTGACGTGAACGATATTTATATCGATTTTATTCGATTTCGAAATGAATTGAATTGAAAACGATTTCGAAATGAATTGAATTGAAAACGATTTCGAAATGAATTGAATTGAAAATGATTTCGAAATAAATTGAATTGAAAACGATTTCGAAATGAATTGAATTGAAAACGAATTCAAATTGAATTGAAAACGATTTCGAAATGAATTGAATTGAAAACGATTTCGAAATGAATTGAAAACGAATTCAAATTGAATTGAAAGCAAATTGAAATGAATTCAAATTGAATTGAAATTTGAATTGAATAGAAATGAATTTTGAAACGAATTTATAAAGAAGAATTCAATTTTGATTTGAATTGAAAAGGAAGTTGAAATTGCTTTTGAAACGAATTCAAAACTATTTATATAATTCGTTTTAAATAGAAATCGACGAAATATATTATATATATATATTATATATATAATATAATGGCCTGAATAGAACGCGCCGCGCCGCGGCAGTTCGTGAATTTCGACCATTTATTTCAAACGGACATTACGGGAGATCCGACCGTCGGATTCTCCTAAAACCGGAACCGTTGGGTTCGTATCGAAAAGAGCTTTCTAACGAATATTAGAAATTTGAAATCTAACGGTTGGATTTGGAGATACGACCAAATCAAATTCGAAAAAGGTCGCTGTAAGTGCAGTTCGATGGCCATTGATGGAAATCGACTGTACGGGCCTTGATAAAATTATTAAAAATAGTAATAATTTGTGTAAAATCATAAGAAATGATTTGTGAAGATTTGGGATGAAAAACTCCATATTTGAAAAGATAAAAATAGATTTTTATCGAAATGAACTAGTTTTGAACTAGAATTATAATTCTATTTATTTTTAAATAAATAAATTGAATTTGAAATGGTTTTGAAAATAACCAAAATTTCCAATGATTGCATTGGAGTGGATTTGAATCGAAATTGTCTTCGGAATATTTCGATGTTGGAATTCGTGATATTACAGGTGTTGTTATGGAAATTTGAAAGATATATATTTGTATCGTTATTTCCAATACGACATTTGTTAGTCGTAGAATTCGATATTGAATATAAGCCGATATATTTTCTATTCAGGGCCTTGTATTGAATATCGAATGTGATTTGGGTTTGTCGTGAATGGTGTCTTCACTAACACTGTTCTTGAACCCAGTTGAGAAAAGGTTAAATCTTTTTATTTAGATTTAATGAAGTGTACCAATTAAATGATATTTAATTGGAATTGAATTGATATTGATTTTTGGGTTTATCGTGAACAGTGTTTTAAATAACACTCGTTCTTTAACCCGATAATTAATGAATGGGATTTTTGGGTTTATCGTGAACAGTGTTTTTAAATAGCACTCGTTCTTTAACCCGATAATTAATGAATGGGATTTTGGGTTTATCGTGAACCGTGTTTTAAATGACACTGATTCTTTAACCCAGTCGAAGATTAAAACTAAGTGGAGTTTTAATGAATCTTTAATTAGATTGAAATGATCGAAAATGGAGTATCACCAGTTTTGCTCCAGGCGATAGTTAAATCTTTAATTAGATTTGAACGTGAAATGGTAATTGAATTTACCGATAACACTGTGGTGTTAGATATGAAGTATTACCAGTTTTACTTCATGGGATGAATAGGTTGGGATTGAGAAATTAAAACAAATGATTACTTCGGTAAGGTTCGCTAATCCCGACTAGTTTGAATTGATATTCAAAAGTAGATTAAAGAATAAATTCAAGAATTTATCTTTGATAAAATTAATGGGAACCTTTCCCTATGAATGTGAAATTTAGAAACTAACTGTCGGTTAGCTAAGCAGAAGGGTTTCCTGGATATTGATCTGATGTTGGTTTCGGCCTTCGGGGTTAATGTTTGGGAAATTATTCTCTTGATTAATTTACGGTTAGTGACTGATGGATTTGAATGAGGCGTATGTTGTGTTTGTGTAACACTTATTTAAAATATACGCGAGTTATTCGGAAAGACCGGGCTTGTCCCATTCTGAATAACTGATACGACGATAAGTCGAAGATGAAGACGATGGTCGAAGACCGGAGGTCTTCACGTCGTTTGGGTGATAACTGATGATCTTGATTGGGCTGTACACCCAAGAAGATGGAAACAGTTAGTGATCGTCCAGACGTACTTGGAGATCGATGGATATGCGGGGTACTAGGTGCCTCCGGTTTCGTTCAGACCCAGAACGGACTTGTAAATGGACTGTGTGTCTGACATCGGATTTCATTCTGTGTGACTGATATCGGTTGCATAGGATGGTTTGCCTGTGTGGCATGCTAAGATGCAAATGATCAAGGCTTCTGTTGAAAAGCAAAGTCTTGTGGTGATGATCAAAGCACGGCCTTTGTGGCGTAGCTTTGTGTAACGTTTACCTCGCGTGTTTCACACCCGGTATGAACCAAAAACGGGAGACGGACCTCAGGGAGGACTTGCGTTTCTTTCTAGCTAGAAGTGGCGTCAGTGGTTTTACACGCCCTGACGAGTTTGACTTATGTGGTTGTTGCGGTTGTGAGGCGCCTCGGTTATATCGGTTTCGGCTGAATGCATTCTGGTCGGCTGACGGACCAGACTTACACCCCATAGGGTGGGGAGACGTAGTGTTCAGGCATAATAATCCACATCGGTGGACCGGCCCTGAGGATCCAAGGCTTGCCTGCGCGCTTGCCTGAGGGGCGGGCTAGAGCGTCTCGAATCGGTTGAGGACTATCTTTTGCCTCGGTTCATAGACGGAAATCCAATTTCCAAATACGTGACATTTGCGGTTTTACTTGTAAAACTAGTATGGCGACATGATATATGGTACCCATGCCGCCTATGATTGATACTTATGATTTGAAGTTGTTTTATACACTATGCACTTATAATAGTATCAAATGATTTGTTTTAAGCGTATCAAGCATTCTTTGGCTGTTATAAGGGAAAACCCTATCCCCCGGCTTGCGTTGCATTGTGTGATGGGACTTGGGTCTTATAACAGCTTCATTTTTCTTTATTTAGCATTGCGCTGTTTGTTTTATGCACTGGTATTCTTGGGAGGAAACCCGTTCCGTGTTATACGGCGTGGTCCCTTGATTTACCTGATTTAAAATAAAGATTAATAACTGTTTTAGTTCTCACACCAGTCCCATGACTGACCTGGAGTTTATTGTTTTAACCTAAACTCTGGGTGCCCCTATTTTGACACGGGCAGCTAGTAGTTTTGGTTTTGCAGATTTATATTCACAGGATCCTGGTTTACAGCTGGAACGATATCCGGAAAGCTTTGTATCCGTATATCTCATTCTAGTTGTGTATTGTATTATTTTCCGCTGCGATGTATTTAAATGTAATTTAAATCTCTGATATTTCTGTGTAATATTCATTTGTTTATACTCTGTATATTCTTGTAATCTGATGCACTGTTGCAATAAGAAATGAAATATTCTTCTGTATGTGTTATGTTGTGGCTTGTTCTCGAACTATCCGACGCTTTCCTTTACGGGGAAGTTACGGGTTTTCACAGATTTCTATTAAATATATATCTGTTTGGCGGCGGAGAATTTATTCTCTTGCTTAACGCCCTTCTCTGAGACGTACGAGCTCAGGGGTTATATATTGATGGATATCAAACGCATGGAGTGAATTGCCTGTGTGGCATGCCTAAGTGGCAATTGATCAAGGCTTCTGTTGAAAAGCAAAGTCTTGTGGTGATGATCAAAGCACAGCCTGTGTGGCACAGCTTTGTGTAACGTGAATTCGCGAGTTTCACACCCGGTATGAACCAAAAACGGGAGACGGACCTCAGGGAGGACTTGCGTTTCTTTCTAGCTAGAAGTGGCGTCAGTGGTTTTACACGCCCTGACGAGTTTGACTTATGTGGTTGTTGCTGTTGCGAGGCGCCTCGGTTATATCGGTTTCGGCCGATGCATTCTGGTCGGCAGACGGACCAGACTTACACCCCATAGGGTGGGGAAACGTAGTGTTCAGGCATAATAATCCACATCGGTGGACCGGCCCTGACGATCTAAAGGCTTGCCTGCGCGCTTGCCTGTGGCTCGGGCTAGAGAGTCACGAATCGGTTGAGGACTATCTTTTGCCTCGGTTCATAGATGGAAATCCAATTTCCAAATACGTAACTTTGCGGTTTTATTTGTAAACCTATGTGGCGACATAGTGGCATGGGACGCTCATGTCGCCTATGATTAATACTTATGATTTGAAGTTGTTTTATACACTATGCACTTATAGTAGTATCAAATGATTTGTTTTAAACGTACTAAGCATGTTTGGCTATTATAAGGGAAAACCCTATCCTCGGCTGCGTTGCATTGTGTGATGGGACCTGGGTCTTATAATAGCTTCATTTTTAGAAAAGCATTGCGCTGTTGTTTTATGCACTGGTATTCTTGGGAGGAAACCCGTTCCGTGTTATACGGCGTGGTCCCTTGATTTACCTAATGATTTAAAATAAAGATTAATAACTGTTTTAGTTCTCACACCAGTCACATGACTGACCTGGAGTTTATTGTTTTAACCTAAACTCTGGGTGCCCTTATTTTCGACACGGGCAGCTAGTAGTTTTGGTTTTGCAGATTTATATTCACAGGATCCTGGTTTACAGCTGGAACGATATCCGGAAAGCTTTGTATCCGTATATCTCATTCTAGTTGTGTATTATATTATTTTCCGCTGCGATGTTTTTAAATGTAATTTAAATCTCTGATATTTCTGTGTAATATTCATTTATACTCTGTATATTCTTGTAATCTGATGCATTGTTGTAATATACAATGAAATGTTCTTCTGTATGCATTCTGATTTGTCGTGTTCTCAAACGATAGGGCGTTTCGAACGGTCTGGGTCGGTTTAGCGACTGGTTCGGACTGAGCGAAATTCCTTGCCGTCACATATATTCTCCCCTCCTTAACGGATTTTTTCAAAATCTCCTACGATAGAAAAGTATAAAAACCATCACAACCAAAGTATACACCCAGCTACTCCAACATCATCCACTACATCCATTTCTCTTAAGATTTCTAATGCAATTCATGTGAATATGCAATAGTTTAGTGTAAATGTTCCTAATTAATACAAGTATTAGGCAGTCAACTAATTCAGTCGGCCTCCTTTATTTGCAAACATGCATGTGCCATGAATCCAAATCTATTCAAAGATCCTTGTGACACTGACAGTTTTATATGCATATTATAATCATCATCCATATGCAACAACCATATGATAATTGTCCATATATAGCAACCATGGAACAATAAAAATGCAGCACATATTCATATGCATATGCTTATGACATAATTTGTCGATCTTTCTATACTGCCTAATGTGTATATGCATCCATTTGTATCCACCAGCAAATGCTTGCAACCACTAGCGTCCATTTGCATCCACTAATACGCACTTACGACCATTTTCATCCATCGTACATAACATGTTTACAATCGATCTTATCGTCCATGAGCTTAATCCTATGATCTACTCTTCCCACGGATAGTAAAGATAAGAATCTAATCTACGAAAAAGTGAAAAATGAAAAAAATTCAATGCGTACCATAAAAAAGAAATGATAGGCGGTACGCATTTTCTTCTCAGCCTGTCTCCACGCTAAACTTTCAAGTTAGACTTCCTTATTCCTTAGCTGCTTAATCTCATGTCCTAAGATCCGAGTAGTAATGCGATGAACTGATGCCTCCCTCTCGATCTTGACTTCCTTAAGTTGATTAGGCTCTATTACCTCTATCGAATCATGTAAGCACTTCCTCGAATGTGAAACGTGGAAAACATTGTACACTCCTGCAAGCCTCTCCGGCAGTCTTACCCTTTAAGCTATCTTACTTACTCAACCAATAATGGGGAACAATCCTATGAATCGAGGGAAAGCTTCGCAAATGACCAAAATATTATTACATTAAAGGGAATAAAGACCAAATCTCATATCTCAAACTCAGTGTTTTTCCTCCTGCTATTGGCATATGACTTTTTCCTATCTTGGCCCATCTTCATTCTTTTTTCTGATCAAATCAATCATCATAGAGGGCTCTCTAACAATATCGGGCCCAAGTAGGAGTTGAGTAGTGGCCTCCCACCAATAAGAAAGTGATCTGCACCTCAAAAGGAGTTATCCCAATGCTAGATTGAAAGTTATTATATGCAAACTCCACTAAAGGTAGGTTATCCTCCTAAGTCCCTCCAAAATCGAGGATGAACAACCTAATAAATCCTCTAACTCTCGATTTACCCTCTCTGTTTGACTACCCATCTGAGGGTGATAGGTTGTACTCATCTCAAATGCGACCCAAATGCCTTTTGCAAACTTTTCCAAAACTCACTAGTAAAGATCGGGTCTTTGTCGCTAATAATACAAGAAAGTTTCCTATGTAGTCAGACGATCTCTCGAATGTACAATGATGCCAAAAAACCTATAATTTTGTTGCTCTTAATAGGTGTGAAGTGGGCACTTTTTTGTTGGTCTATGTATAATCACCCAAATATTGATACCCTTTTTAGATTGGGACAAACCATTTGATGAAATCCATGGATATGCTTTCTCACTTACATTGTGGCATTTCTCAGGGTTGAATCAATCTTCCAAGTCTACATTGCTTTGCCTTGACCTTCAAGTAAGTCAAGCACTTAACTACATACTTAGCTATGTCCTTCTTCATTCCAATCCAATAAAATAATCTCCTCATGTCCCTATATATCTTTCCACCACCAGGATGGATGATCATCCGCGATTGGTGTATTTCCAATAACACCACATTCACCAAATTACTAGTGTGGAGAACATAAAGCTCTCATCTTTCCTCAACTTGTAACAACCCACATATTTAATGATAATACGTTTAAATATTTCATTTAAATATAACATCATTAATCGTTAATCGAGTGTGTGTCTGAAAAGTCACATTTGCATATGGATGAGTTTGGACTCGAAACCACTTCCATTAAGTCCTGATCATCGTTTACAACCTTTTTGACTATAAATTTCGAGCATGTCAAAATTTGGACTTGGGACTTGGGTTTCTGGCTAGGCTAGCCAATTAGCCTGCATGATAAAATAGCCCAAGTCCATTCCTTTTCCTCTCATTCATTCCATTCCTCTTCCAAACACATTTCTTTCTTCATAAATGGGGAAAGAAATTGGAAATTAAAATTCCAAGCTAGGGCTACATGCTAGAAGCTTCAATTCATGTGCAAATTAGAAGAGAAGAATGGTAATTTCTCTTTCTACCCTCTCTAGCTTATCTCCTCTTCCATTTTGAGAATTCCTAGGCCTAACATTTAGGGGTTTTGTTTGCATGTGCATTTTCATTGAAGATTCTAGTGTTTTGATCGAAGAGAGTTTGTTCTAGCTTCCTATAAGAGTGATTCTTCCATCCAACAAACAAAGGTGAGTTCTTTGAGAACTCACATTTATGCCTCAAGCTTCATGCTTGTCTAGTGTGCCCTTGGCATGTATATGTTGCTTATGAATTATGTATTCGGTCATGTTAATTGGTTAATGTTTTAACCTTTCCAATTTATGAAGTTTGATTTCATTTTTTTAATGATTTCCATTATGATTCTTCTTGTGCATGCAAGTTTGGGTTTTCTTGTTGTATCGGCAAACCATTGAGGCCTTATTTTCATTTATATTAAGTTAGTAGCCTCTGATGATCATCCGGATGCGATATAAATCGACTTGGCCATAAGGCCAAGCCTTTATTTCACAACAGGTAGGTGACCAGTCGACTGGCCATAAATTACCAGTTGACTCAGTCCGCTGGTAAAATGACCAGTCGGCTGGTTAAAAAGGGACCAGTCGACTGGTTATGTTGATATTTTGTAGTCGACCGGTGGAGACCATGGTCGACTGTCTATGTTGTTTCAGGCTCTTTCCCGGCTGAGTTTCGGCTCATTTGGCCTTTTTCTATGTTTTTTCAGTTACACTCATTCACAAATTTCAGTAATTTAAATTCATCAATTTTTGGTTATTATTTGATTCATTAAATACCAATTTTGATGGTTTAGTTCATATTTTTAAATGTGAAATTTTGTGATTGGTATTTGTGAGATTTAATTTACGTCATAAAAATGTGAACTCTTAGTTCGACCATTATTTCGATCGTTATTATACGAGATTTACCACTTCGAAACTATGTATAAAGGGTTTTATATTATTAGTAGATACCAAATTCTTTTACCAAAATGGTTTCCAATCTCACTTCATTGTACGAAGTTATTTTACGAAATCGTTTTACAATCTACTAGTATATATTTTATAAACGTTTTTCTCGTTCGTATGAGAAATCTAATTAAACGCCTTAGCAAAAACAAGATCTATGACTCCTTGCGTGTACTTCGATGGTTAATTCTTGGATTCGTTCGATTGAAACTGTGGCAATGATTGTTTTGCATTTTTAGTGGAATATACACCTTGTTCGTTAATATTCGAGTAAAGCAAGTGGTTATGGGACATGTAGCTTAACTTACACTTTCCTTGATCAATTATGATCATTTTGAGATTTAGACTAGCTTTATGCGATGTCTCCAAGTTATAGAATTTATTCCATAGTTTAATGATCTTTGGATCATTTCGAGGAACTTCGGTTCATTTTGAGTATTTTAATGATCAGCAAATCATTTCAAACAACTTGGGTTCATTTTTAGTATTATTATGATCTCAAGATCACTTTGAGGAACTTCGGTTCATTTTATGGAATTGTATTACTTTGATCAATTGCAATCTTTTCATTTATTTTATGCATTTTGACGACCTTTAGGTCATCTCGAGGAACATCGGTTCAATTTGTAGTGGGGTCTCGACCTGCGGTCTTCGGACCAATCGAGGAGCTTCGGCTCAACATTATAGGCTAGCTACCTAGAGATCGCGTCTCGTTCGAGATGCACGTGTTGGTGAGTCTTTGGGCTCCCATTTAGAGATAGGCCTTACCCCCTGCCTTTTTGATTCTCTGGATTTCTGCTCTATTGATTTTTGGAATTTAGAGTTTTATTGATATTATGTTATCAATTTGAGATTTATTGATATTGAGTTATTAACTTTTGAGTTGATTTGATATGAGTTATCGTTTCCTATGAGTAGTTATATAATTTTTAATGAAGTATTCTTTTATAGCTCTGATATAGATTTGAAATATACTGTAGACATTTCTGGGTCTCACACTTATGCATGACATTGTTATTATCGTATTTATGTCTACATTTATGTATACCTCTTATTATATCTCAGTTTATGAGATAAGTACATCTAGACTGATCCGTTTATTGTTTATCTTTGTGTAAATAATACTCGGGTCATACCGAGGTATTTCAGGTGATTCTTCACGACTCCAGCATGGTCTATCCTCCTGTTTTGGGAAATTTTCCTTAGTGTTGTACTTTTTGGGTTATATGTATATGAAACTCCTTTGTATACATATTATTTTGAGTAGCCTTGTACATATTCTTTTGTTGTATAGTGGATCGACTATGACCACTATCTTGTATTTACACTCATGTGTTATATTCATATCTATTTCCGCCTTAGTGATATGAATATCTGTGTCTGACTCTGATTAGTTGTTATGTATATTATATTGCTTTCCAAATTATATACAACCGCTGTGTAGTAGTTTTGAACTTGAATTAGATGTGTCGGATTTCCTCATGAGATTTGAAAAGTAAGACCACATTATCCGATACATTTAACACTCGTTTAATGCTATTATACAGATGGTCGCTCCTCAATAGCCTTATTCTTCGGGTTAGTTGACATCATTGCATGCAATGACCTTGGCTAACGCGAGTATGGAGGTAGGGCGTTACAACTTGGTATCAGAGCTAAGTTCAGATTAATATAAGATATTATGGCGAGGGTTATTCTCCTAAGTCTCTCTTTGGAAATTGTGTTTTAGGATTTAGTTCGAGTCTTAGGACCCGTCATATCCTATCTTATATCATGATCCTTGTTTGACTAATCAAATTTATTTTGAGTTCATTTTTGTGAAATCTTGGCCTAGACAAACCGAGAGTTCCGTCCCTTTTCTTGAGTAGAAATTTAGAAATTATTTTCTATTTTTGGGTTGAAATAACTTTTGTGACTTAGTTTTGATGATTTCTAAATTATTGTATAAAATGATTTAATAAAATAATTTTGTCCAAGTAAAATGCTAATCTGCTCGATATTAGCTTTGTGAGGAGAAAATGAATAAATTATTTCTGCTAGGCACTATGAAAAATTTTCATTTATTTATTTATGACAAAAAATTTAGTTCATGCAAAAATGGTTGCACCTTTGGTCATTTATTTACAAATTTGCACCCTTATTTGGACGTAATTTGTTTTATCGTGCTGAGTTGCACATTGAGTATGTTAGGAGTTCTAATTGAGAAGTGGGATGCCACGATATCAATAGGAGTTTCTGAACACTTCAATGAGATGATTCTGACACAACCCTCATATTAAATATTAATGATGTGCATCGCCATCGAACCATGGCATTAGCAAATTCATATAAATAAATGGCGAGGCAAATCATTAGTATTGATTGTTAGTTTGCAACTGTAGGGATTTTAATAAAATAATAATTTGAGAATGGGATATGTATGACCATCGTATATATCCTTTACACCTTTTATTGTTTGAATTTTTAACTATGAATTTGAGACATCCTATCTTGATAAGGAAAATAATGCCTATAAGGGTACCATCCTTTTTATCCTTTATGATGGTGATTACTGTGATCATCTCATGTGAGTTCTTTCGAAATTGTGATTATCTGTCTTCTTTTGCATCAAAGTAACTTAAAGAGATCATGTCCTTAGGAATTAGTGGCCGCTCGATTTATATCTAATCATGTAAAATTTTGCAAACCTATGCTTTGTGAAAATTCTTACATGTTACCTTGAGTTTTTGTTACCCATTTATTTTTCTATAGCTATGGCTTTAGTTTCCTTTGTGTAATGATTGTGTATTCTCTTTTGCTTTCGACTGTTAATTGTTTCAAACAAGTAATTTTGCCATTTAGATTGAATAAGGAACTTAATTAAACGTCTTGGTAAAAACGAGTGGGTCGACACACTTGCGTTTACTTTGCCGGTTAATTTTTGGACTTAGTCAGTTGAAATTTAGTTTCGTTATTGGATGTCAATCTTGATATATTTATAGAAAATAATGTTGATGATGGTTGTAGCATCATCGAGATTTACTTTCATATTTCTAAGAAAGAATTGTTTGAATTTGTTTCCATTCATCTTATGCTCGGGTATGATGGCCGTTTATATGTTTTCTTGAGTAACCTTTGGTTTATGCCATTTTGCAATTATGCTATGACCATTTTTGCATTTTTATAGTGGAGTTTGCAATTTTTTCGTGAATATTTGAGTTAAGATAATGGTTATGGGACATTTGTTGTAACGACCCGGGGAATTCGACGCTCGAATTCCAACAATAATGTATAAACCCGCATTACTTTCCAGAACTCAAGTATCGGAAACACCAGATAGTTAATGAAAGAGGTTAAAGGGTGAGAAATAGATAAGACAGAAAATTAGAATAGAAGAAGAAGAAGAAGATCACATTAGAATAGAATCAGACTAAACACGATTATCACGGTAGAACGAATAAAATATATTATATAACATAACTTTTGAAATACAACCTTACAACTGTATATACATACCATTTCAGAGTACAACACATAACATCACAACGGAAATAAACAACAGCTATATAATCCGGAAGCCTCCTGCTCCAAGCTCTCCCAGTATATCTATAAAATCCCGACTACTTGACTGCCCGTATAAAATTGGGCACCCAAGAGTTCAGGGAAAACAAAACAAAATAAACTCTGTGTTAGTCATGTGACTGGTGTGAGTAAACTCCAACCATTTGTTTAACTTTTAAAATCCTTTTAAAAGAAAGAATAATCATAAGCCCAATCCACACATAAAAACAGGTGGTTTTTACCTTACGAGAACCCATAATACTCATTTAAAATCCATACTCTTTTGATATTATAATAATGTCTTAATCAAATAAATAGCAATCTAGTGGAACGCTTTCATCTCACGTTCCACATATATATTACATAATTAAAAATCGCAGGTGCTTATCGGGTAATGGATTCCAACTTGCAAGGTATGGGACCACCTTCTGACTGTGTATCTCTAGAGAGGAATACACCGGGTTCAACAAGAACATCTTGTAACCCAGGCTAAACATGACCGTCACTCATTTCGCTTGAGTGTACCGAATGTATTATCACCAAAGGTTGGGATCAACAACTATTTCCCGAAAGGGACAACATCGAAATAGTTTAAAGAAGTAAGTGGAATTTCTCTAGATCAGGTGACAATACACCTTAATTGGAAGCTACCACTTAGCCATGCGACCTACCCATTTTTTACCATTTCCTAGTTGTGAGGCTTGAGGTAATAACGTACCGATCACACCTTTATTTACTTTGAATGTCACATCATCATACCCGCCAAATCACAAATTGATTTCTCCACAAATACCACGGGTATACAGCTAAGAGAAACGAATACCTCCGCCACCAAACGTAAATACGTTTGAAGAGATCAACTTACGCGATCTATTAAATATACTCTGTCAGACATTCTTCCATACTGGTTGTTCTAGGACTGGACAAAGCGAAGGTACTATTCTGTAAACCCATCTTAGGCAATTTCTACCTAAGATTTCCATAACAGCCCTTGAATAACTCCGTTTTTAATTATCTTCATCATATTCGATTCGCAACACTAATGCCCATACAGAGTGGTTTTCAGATAATAAATCTGATCCCGATCTCTCCGTATTGACAACGGAAAAATGGCCAAAAATTTGATAGTCAGTTGTTTAACTATCAAAGGAAACATACACAAAACGATCTTATTTCCAAATGCAAATTTCATCGATTAATCATCAATCAACACTTTCCCCTTAAACTAATTTATCATTAATTTATTCATTTTCCCATTTCCAGTTTTCATATATTCATAAATCCTTATTTTCTAAATTAAGAAAATATATGTTATTAACTATGGAAAATGTTTCCATTTTAGATTCATGCATAACTATCTTTCCACATCTATCAGTCTCTAACTCTAAACTAGTAAGAGAACAACTTCCCAAGTATAAACCCCGAAGGCCGAAACCAACATCAGATCGATAGCGAGAAAGCCATTCAACTCAACTAATCTGCAGTCAGTTTCTAATTTCAGTAATTCCATTTAAATTCCTATTTTGAACCCCAAATTCCTTTATAAATATTCTTATCTGCAAAATATTTATTTAAATCCATTTTTCACATCGTGAATAACATTCCTTCTAGACAATCAAAACAGTTTGATTTCGCATTTAAAAAACAATATCCCAAATCCAATTTCTTTTTATACTTCTATTTATAGAATTTTCATATAAAAACTTATTTTATACTTCTAACACTAAAATCTCATTTAATTCCCTTTAAAAATGCTAAGTTCAAATTCCACTTCAAATATCGGTGTTGAAACCGATTTTACTTCTCTATATAAATCTTGATTTATATATTCCATTTATCAAATGATAACTATTTTACTTAATTTATAAAACCTTATTTATAAATTTGTCTTCTCAATTTATCTTTTAAAACAGATTCTATTTAAAATCTACTTTAAACTCATATCTCATAATTCTTTTATATCTTGCCATTTCCTTTTTATAATTCTATTTATTTTCTAAATATTTCCTTTTATAATTCTATTTGTTTTCCAAATATTTCCTTTTATAATTCTATTTGTTTTCCAAATAATTCCTTTTTATAATTCTATTTATTTTCAATATGCACATTGAAAATTCCCTTTTTACATTCCAGTATTTCTTATGGTATTTAAAATACCAAATAACAAGACATCATCATAATCAATCACAGAATATATATCACATCATATATCACAATATATAAAAAAATAGTATTATAAATATTGAGGAATCCAGTTGGATCCCTCCAACATGTTTCCTTGCATCTACAGATGTTAAACAATATAAATAACATTAATTTCATTTCAATATGAAATATTCTGATAAGCAGAATCAATATTTAATTAACGCTATATATATAACTAGATCTACAATTTCAACCAATTAATTAGCAGTTCGTCCAAACAATCAACACACAGCAATCAACCATCATTTATCAATTCTAAAAATAAGCTATCAAAATATAAACTGAGCAGAGTTAGTGAGATTTACTCACTTTGGTGGTTTATCGTTAAATAACAATAAACTATATTCGATTCAGACGGATGTTTAATTCTGCTAATTTGTAACGAGCTCCAATTCACTTTGAATCAGTTCCATTGTGTAGCCCTCCTCCATACGATCCCAACGTGACTGACCGTTCGAAATTCTGATACAGTATGTGGAAGTTATTACATTTACAAGTTATATGATTATTCGAATTAAATTAAAACTTAAATTTTAAATATTAGTTGGGCTCATCTTTTACCTAAGGCCCAAACCCATTCTCCTTTTTACCTAGACCCACTCATTACCATCTTCCACAAACTGAAATATGTCATCGGCTTCAGGATTCCTCCTCCGTCGCGGATGCAAACTCCTCCATCACTCCTTCTAGACACCACCGAATCACACCTAACCCCCAGCACAAGTTTCTCTTTTCAAACTCTACTCCTCTATCCTAATATCTTTAAACTAGCACACCAGAAAATAAATCACGACGCTCAGCTTTCTGGAGCTCGCTACTGGAAAACTCGCAACAGGCATTAGTTGGCACGTTGGTGCTAAACATTGCAATGATTTCAAGTACACCCATGAAAACACGAATTGATGCTTTAATACTTCTCGATTCCTAACCCTAGCGCTACTGTCAATTTTCGAGAAATTAAGGAGTGCATCGCACACTGTGAAACAAACACCAGATTAAAGCTCTCGATTTAGGGATCTCAACGGATCTGGAATTGCATTTTTTCGTTTGGTATTTGATTTTAAGGATTATTTGAAGATAAAGATCACTCACGTTTTAGCTTAGAAAGTGAAAACTTGGTGGCACCATTTCGTTGACTATCAACATAAGTAAATTAGGTTTATGGAGTGAGAGTGGTTATTTATAGGATAACTTAATTTTTTTTTATTCATTATTTTATTAATTTCTATTGAACCATTAACTCCGTTAAGTAATTTAAAATTCGTAAGATTTCATACGACATCCAATTTCAACAAAAATGGACATGCAGCTACAATTTGACGTTACAGACCCAACTAAACTTGTTTCCTTGAATTCCGAGTCTGTTTGCTCACACAGTGTATTTTTAAAGTCAAATTATTGACTATTTTTCACATCTAAATCCCGTATGGCCACATACTGACTCCAAAAATCACGAAAATTGAAATCTAGAAATAATTTAATATTTCAGATCCAACAAAATTAGTTTCGTCAAAAACGGAGGTTGTTTGTAAAAATAGTTATTTTTAAAGCTCTAAATAAACCAATAAATATTAATAAATTAATATTATCGTATATATTCACATAGAATATCATTTAGCTCCAAAATAAATACATCTAGATCTATAACTCGATATTTCAAAATTCCAGATTATATTGATATTCAATATATATATATATATATATATAAATCCACTTATTATATAAATAAATCGTTATAAATTATAACAAATTCCATAGCGACTATTTTAAAATTTGATTTGGACATAACTCAAAATCTATACAACGAAATCTCGATTTTTATCTTTCACTAGAAAAATATAGTTCACCAGATCCGAACGTTTCTTGTTTCACAGAAATTCGACTTAAAACGGATTCTGTATATTCAATTAAAGTTCGAATCGCCAAATTACGAACTACCACGCCATTTCAAGCTCGATTATAATTATAATATAATTATATGTTCAATCTTCGTTTATTGAATATATTCGTTATTATAGTTAAATCCTAAACTGAACTAAATCTTATAAATAATCCAATTCACACAATATTGCAAATTCAGCTATTTCCGACTATTTTGGAAATTAAATATATTATTTAATAATTTATATTAATTCAATATTCAATATTGTTTAATTAAACAACCATTTAAATCTCTAAATCGCTATTAAAAAATTTAAAAAAATTAATTATTATATCGCTAAAAATACGGGATGTTACATTCTTCCCCTTAAAATAATTTCGTCCTCGAAATTGCTAAGGTAGAAAATAAACTCTATTATCTGGGTTAAAAATTATTTGTTTACTTCTTTAAATTTAGTTTTTGTAATAACCCGCAAAATCTGGGCAAATTTAAAATTTTTATTTTTAATAATTTAATGAATTTTAAGGTTTGGAATAATTTATTTTAAATAATAACGACGAAAATTTTATTTAAAAACGAAGTTTAAATTAATAAATTTATATTAATTATATTCGAGCTTGAAACGGCGCGGTAATTTCAAATTTCGATTTCCAACTTTGAAAAATTATATAAAATTAATTATAAGTCGAAATTGAACAAAACAAGAAACGTTAGGACCGTATAGAAAATATTTTTCTAATGAATTTTAGAAATTTAGATTTCAGTTTATAATTTGTAAGTTATGGCAAAATCAAAATTTAGAAAGGTCGCTATGAAATTTATATATATAATATATATGGCCCAAACCGTTACTTTTTGCAGACGAAGGAATTTAGACTCGAAACTACTTCCATTGAGTCCGGAATGTCGTTTCTGCATTGAAAAATAGTAAACACTCATATATTTCGAGTTTCGGAAATTTTCGGTATAAAAAATTATTTTTAATATTAAATATATACGCCTTGAAAAATGAGATTTTGCAAATGGACTACAAATTGAACGAAATTAATTTTATTGGATTTGTATCGTCAAACAAAGCTAAAAATTATTTTTCTGTAATTTTTAGAATTAATATGTAACTATTATTGATTTTACAGTGAAAAATGACTTTAAAAATTCATTAAAAATACATACGGACTCGAAAAATTACGAAACCAGTTTCTATAGATTCGTATTGATTAGAATTAGTTGTGTTCCGAATTTCATCGAATTTGGAATCAGTATGTGATCGTACGGTCTTAAAAATTGTGAAATGTACGTTAATAATAGCATGAAGGTTATAATTAAAAATGGGTTTAAACACATAAAGGCCCAATTAAAATTGAACACATCTATATATTATCTCATAGCAGCCATAACCTAGACCTAATTCATTTTTCTAAACCTAATCTAGCCTCCACCTTCATCTTTCTAATGGCGACTCCTCTCTTCACAAAATACAAGCTGAAAATCAAATCTCTCCAAACCCTAACAAATTATATATTAAAACGAAGGCCTCGATGATACGAAGCTATGGATGCCATCAGTTTTGTCATACAACGCTCGGATTCGCCAGAATTTCGGATCAAACTTTCTGATTTTCGAAATTAAAAAGCAGCAGATGTAAATGATTTTTTTCCCGCTAATCTAGGAAGAACTGGAAAAAGTGGTCAACGTGAAAGTTCTTCGTCTTCGCGAGATACAGGTACTGGAATTTTTTCAGAATTTTTGGTGCATCGAGGCGGCCTGTGGGGCCCGCAAAGCGAATTTCGCTTTCTGGCCAGATTCCGGCGGCCGGAGCATCATCGGCGGCGGCGCTTTCTGGTGGTGGTGCGTCTTGCCAAGACGAAGAGATGGGCGGTGGTTTCAGGTCAATCGGAGGTCGGAGGAGAAAGTTACGGGCAGTCAAAGTTAGCAAGAGGAGGGTTGACCAGATTTTGGGTATTCCTATTTTTAATTATTTAATCAATGTATTCAAACTTCAAACTTGTATAACTCTCTCATACCAAGTCGAAATTTAATGATTTCAGATGTGTTATGATCGTGGCATCGAGACCTTCGCGGGGACATTAATTTTGTCTAATTTGGAGACTGTAATTTTTTTTAGGTATTTTCACAAATTTTAAATAGGGTGCGTTTTTTACAGGTCCCTATTAAGTTTCAAAATAAAAAAAAAAACGGTGATAAAAATAATATAGAAAACGTCCCTATTTTTGAACTTCCGCTAAAAAAATTCCAGATCTACCCTTACACACCTAAAAAACTATCCAACAACTATTTGTCCTCATTTCAGTCTATCGCTCCTATTGTCTTGCTAATAAACCTAATCCAACAATTCTGGAAAACAGTCGATCACTCCAACAGTGATTTTTTTTATTACTTTTTTTGATTTTTACGAAAAACTAGACAAATATATACATATATTACGTAAAATGATTTTTTTTATTAGTTTTTTTTTATTTTTACGAAAAACTAGACAATTATATACATATATTACGTAAAATTGCATACATTTATGCAACTAAGTGTAATAATTGCATACATATATTTATATTATGCAGAAAATAAATTATTAGTTTTGTGCAACTAAGTGAAATAATTGCATACATATACAGAACTGTACTGCATAATTGCTGAAACAAAAGAAATGACAAAAAAGTAAATACAGATAATTATAACAAGATGCATATATATATATATGTGCAAATAACAGAAATATGTGCATACTTACTTGAAAATTTTCATAACATTTACATGTACTACATCAAAAATAAGTACATACCACATTTACATGTACTACATTAAAAATTTCAGAACATTTACAAAGCAGAGATGATGGTCTTTTGAAGAACAAATAATTTTGTTAAGACCCAGATTATTGCGCAAACCACATCTAGTAGTCTCTGTAGAAATACATGTAGATTTCAATCATTTGGAAAAGGATGGACGACCAATCTTCAACAACACGATAACACCAATATCCGTCGGAACACTGTTATTAAAAAAAGAAAATCAACATTAATAAGATTAATGTGCAGTAACCTAAATTACAAAAACTGTTTCAGAATTATATAAATACATGCGCACAATTCAGCAAAATAACAATAATTTCTGAATATTTATATGCAAGTATTCTACATATATGCATAGAAATATGAATATATTTGTAAAATAATATGTTTTTCTGTTTGTGTGATAAAAAATTGCATACAGATATGCATATATTTAGAATAGATGCATATTTGTCCGCAACTTTTAATCAGAATTTCAGCAAAAACCCACAAGTTCTAACAATGGTTTCATGGATATTTTTTTTTTCAGGTCCTTATCATATGAAAAATCGTATTTTTATGCTAATAAAAAAATTATATTTATCGTACAAATAAAATAAAAAAGAAAAGGAAAAAAACAGCTTCAGATTAATATAAATACATGCGTACAATTCAGCCAAATAACAATAATTTCTGAATATTTATATGCAAGTATTCTACATATATGCATAGAAATATGAATATATTTGTAAAATAATATGTTTTTCAGATTGATAAAAAATTGCATACAGATATGCATATATTTAGAATAGATGCATACTTGTCCGCAACTTTTTATCCGAAGTTCAGCAAAAATCCACGAGTTCTAACAACATTTTCATGAATTAATTGCAGGAATATTTTAAGCTAACAATGCAACTAAGTGAAATAAAAATAACACAATTATAATGAAATAAAACCTGCTGCGATCTTTGCAAATCATCAAGCTCCGATCTTTGCAGGTCCGATCATCAAGCTCCGATCTTTGCAACATCCATCACCCTCAAACCCTTCGAAAGCCCCTAATCCGAACTGTCACCACTGGCCGTGAAACCCACACCCAAATCACAAGTCAAAACCATTCAAACAATCCACGTCAGTCACCAAACTTCCACCACCGTTCGTCTCAACACCCAAATCGGATGCCTCCCTCACAAATACGATCATCAAGGGGGGCTGATCGCGATTTCCTTTGGCGGCGGATCCTGGTGCTGGAGTGGCGTCGACTGAAGGGGGGATGATCGATGGTGCTGGAGCGGCGGTCGCTGGTTGCTGCAAATAGGGGCTCACGATTTAGGTTTTGATTCTGGAGCCGCCGCCACCATGGATTATAAAATTTTGTTTCTACAAAAAATAAAGCCCTAATCGGTAGCCGAAATATTGAAAAGGGGCAAATTAGTCACAAATAGGAGGTTAGTTTAAAAAGAAGGATGTAATTTAAACTTTTTTTATAGGGAGGATGTGAGCTTAATTAGGATTAATTCTAAGGATGTGAGCCTAATTTTCACTTTTAAATAATTATTTAAATTGTCCAAATTTCAGTAAAGCATAACTTTTTGTAACGAACTCGAAATGACTCGAAACAGGGTTTGCCATGATCAGTGTATTTTTAGCGACGCATAAACACCAATTTCGCTCAATTTTGAGGATGTTGAATTTTGGGCCAAAATTGGGCCCGAAATCGCCCATTTGGACCCGATAAAGTCAAATCTCGGTGAGAACTCTTTTCTCACTCAATCTTTGTTTTCAATAATTATTTATTTTCATAAATAAATATATTTAAATGCCTATGATGATTTGTTTGTAAGTTAATTCTATGTTACGCATGATTTGTGGTGTATTAATGTTTGGTTGAAATGCAATGTTTGAAGTCTGAAAATTTGTAACATGTTAATTAATGTGAATTTATGATTATGCATGATAATTCAAAATTGTTACACTGCCATATGCAAGTTGACTGACTTGCAGATGTTGATTGGGCAGATATTTTCACACATCGCCCAAGTGCACATATAATCTATTGTTATTTGGATTTTGTTGTAAAAACTATTGTATGTTGTTTGAATGTCAATTTGATGTATTTTGTTTGAATGTCTATTACATGAATGAATGAATGTCATTTGATGTTGTGATTGGAAGGTAATTTGGGTAATGAAAAGATGTTAGTCATCATTTTGCAAATGAGTTGTTTTGAAATCCATTAATTAATGGTTTTGATGTGGGTCTCATTCCAATGAAGGATTTTCACAAGATTTCAAAATAATTTTCCGTTAGAGAATTAATTGTGAATTTAATGTTATTAAATATTATTTAATGTGCATGAAGCCGATTAAGTAGTCTTGCGCTATTTACACGGGAATAAATATTTCCATGAATTCTATTTATTATACAATAATTGATAAAGGTTTGAAATTTGAAAATTAACATTTCGAATTCATTTTTAATGGTATTAAAATAAAATAAACATGCTTAACCCGAGGTTAGATTGAGTTGTGGTATAAGACTGCCCGGACCCGCCCGACATATCCAGCAACCGCAACAATAAATCTAATGTGAGAGGTTAATGCTGTAATTAATAATTAGTTAATTCAAAATTTTACATTTTTGAAAATATAATATTGTAAGAATAAGCGTAGTATTAAATGATTAATTAATACTGAGAGTTTGAATTTCAAAAGTTGACTTTTTGAAACATTATTATTATTATAATATTAATGTAATATGAAAGGAATATGGAAAGACAAAGTTTTATTTAATATTCAAATTTATGATTAAGGTATGAATTTACACCGCATATAAATTACATTTATTTTTAATGTAATTAAGATATGACTTTGTACGGTAATATAAATTACATTTTTAAGTGTAATTAAAGATGAGATTTTGTATGTGAAATAAAAATTACATTTTTTATTAAGTTAAGATTCTACTATGTTATGAAATTACATTTTTAAATGTAATTATAATATAAGATTTTACACCGTAATGTAAATTACATTTTAATGAAATTAAAGAAAAAAGATTTTGTCATTATGATAAAATTACCTTTTTAATGTAATTAAGAATATAAGATTTGATTTAATAATTTACATTTTTTTTATGTAATTATGTAAGACATGAAAATAATTTACATTTTCGATGTAATTAAGAAGGAATTGAAATAATTTACATTTTTCAAGTGTAAAAAGAATGATTGAAATATTTACATTTATTTTTATGTAATATGAAATGAATTATATACATTTTACCATGTGTAAGATATGAAATGAATTATATACATTTTACCATGTATAAGATATGAAATGAATTATATACATTTTACCATGTATAAGATATGAAATGTATTATATACATTTTAAAATGTATATGATATGGAATGAATTATATATGTTTTACCACGTATAAGATATGAAATGAATTATATACATTTTACCATGTATAAGATATGAAATGAATTATATACATTTTTCAATGTATAAGATATGAAATGAATTATATACATTTTACCATGTATAAGATATGAAATGAATTATACACATTTTACCATGTATAAGATATGAAATGAATTATATACATTTTACAATGTATAAGATATGAAATGAATTATATACATTTTACCATGTATAAGATATGAAATGAATTATTACAATTACAATGTATAAGATATGAAATAAATTATATACATTTTACAATGTATAAGATATGGAATGAAATATACACATTTTACCATGTAAAAGAAATGAAATGAAATTTTACATTATTTTTAATATAGTTAATTAATGTTATGAAATTTTACATTATTATTAATGTAATTGAAATGTTTTAATGTAATTATGAGGGAAAGGAATTATTCACATTTTTAAATGTAATAAGTTATGAATTTACATTTTCAATGTAATAAATTAAGAAAGAATGAAATTATTACACATTTCTTTGTAAAAAAAATTGAATGAAATTAAGAATGCGGATATTTATAAAAAGGATATTATGAATTGGAATAAGGTATTGATGTGGTTTATGTATAGCACCTAATTTTAAATCACGCGAGTTATTCGGAAAGACCGGGTTTAACCCATTCCAAATAATGATACGACGTTCGAAGAATTGAAGACGACGATTGAAGGCCGACGATCTTCGCATCGAATGGGTAACTAGTGTTGAGGCCCTTGATTGATTTGCTCCCAAGACGGGGCTAAGATGTTAGTTATCCGGACGTAGTGTTGATTTGTACGGATTTGGCTTTCGCTCAGACCCAGAGCATAGGCTTATAAATGGAATGTGTGTCTGACATTGTACTCCTTTATATTGTATTTATTGATTTTCTATCGAATGTACGAATGCTTGGTGGCGGAGAATTTATTCTCTTGCATAACACCCTTTTGTATATATTGGCAAAAGATTAATAGTATGATATGGATTGACAGTGTGGCATACCAAGATGCAATGATCAAGGCTTTTTGTTGAAAAGCAGGCCTTGTGGTATGACGTGACTTCGCGAACCTCACAACCCGGTATGAACCTAAAACTAGAGAAAGGAAACCAGGGAAATGGACATATGTTAGTTTATAGCTAAAAGTTGTGTCAGATTTTTACATGGTCTGGCATTTTACTTATGTGGATGATGGATGACGAGGCCTCGGATATGACATGAAGTCCTTAGTGGCTCATATTTATGCCCCAAAGGGCAGGCTAACATATAGTTTACGGTATTGCCAATCATCGACGGATGACCGGCCCTGCTGATCCAAGGTCCAGTTGCGACTGTATCCTGAGGCTGGGGCTAGACAGTCTCGAACTCGGTAAGGACTATCTTTTGCCTTGGTTCATGATGGAAACCCAACTTCCAACACGAAACTTTACGGTTTTAGTTGTAGAACCTAGTATGGCGACATGATATTATGGTATCCATGCCGTCTAGGATTGATACATTTATATTCGAAATTTATTTCTACACTATGCACTTATATAGTATGAAAGAGATCTTTCGCGTATCAAGCATGTTTAATCATCATAAGGTAAAACTCTATCCTCTGGTTTGTGTTGCATTGTGTGATGGGACCTGAGTCTTATGATGATTTCATTTTTCTAAAAAGCATTGCGTTGTTTTATGCACTGAAATATCCAACTTTAAAATAAAAGTTTATAACTGTTTTTGAGTTCTCATACCAGTCCCATGACTGACCTGGAGTTTATTGTTTTAACCTAAACTCTGGGTGCCCATATTTTTTCGCATAGGCAGCTAGTAGTTTTGGTTTTGCAGATTTTAATTCACGGGATCCTGGTTATCAGCTGAAGCAATATTCGGAAAGCTTTGTATTCGAGTATTCATTTCAGTTGTATTTTGTATGATTTTTTCCGCTGCTATTGTAAAATGTAAATATGTAATCTCTGATATTGTATTTCCAATGTATATTTTTTATCTGTACTCTGATATTTTCTTGTACTCTGATGTAATTGTTGTAAAAAGCAATAAAATGTTCTTTAGTTTGTGTTCTGATGCGTCGTGTTCTCAAAACAATCCGGGCTTTCCTTCATTGGGAATTTCGGGTCGTCACATTTGGTATCAGAGCTTTGGTTTACAAAGTTTGAGAACAAGACACATTAGAACCAAGCGTAAGAATTCATCAGAGATTGGATTAGTAATATCCAATGAGAATAACTCGTTAGAGATGGGATCAGCAGTATCCTAGAACGAGTGTGAAGAGTATTATTTTCTTTAAAATTAAATAAAAACAAAGTTAGTTTTGAAAATCTTATCTTAAAACACGTAATTGAGATATTATTATATTTTGATTTGGGCAATCAAGTATTTGAAATTTTGAATATACGTCTGATCCACGTGTATATGAAGTCTCATATACTAGATAGATATTTGCTGGTGTGAGAACCAAAACTTAGGAATTGTTGTGACTTGGCATCAAAAATATGATTTTTGTAGTATATATATGTAAAAGTTATTCATTTATAATTTAATCAACGAATTGATTGATGGATGTGTTGCTTGATTATTAGTTTAACTAATATATATATTGGATAAATTAAATTGAAAACTTGGTTAGAATTGCATACTTGTGCTTGCATATATAAGTAATGAACAGGTCAAGCAAGGAGGCTAGAGCAGAGGAATAAAATTGTATGCCCGACAAATAGGTACACGTTTACTATATTTCTTGGGTTTTGATTTTATGAGCCGATTGGCTTTCTCTTTCTTCTTCCCTCTTTCTTCTTTTTTTCTTTTTTGGTTGATGAGAGCCCATGTGGCCAGTTGAGTTTTTCGATGTTCTCCGTACAAAGGAGGTTATGGCGAAATTTTTCGAAAATTTAAAGGGTTAACCAAATTTTTAGAAAAATATTATTAATTGAGAAGTTGAAAACTTAAGCCATAATTTAAAATAATAAAAATTGGATGGATTATTAAAACAACTTTTAGCTTCGTTCCTTTTCGAGGACGAAAAGTTCTAAGTGGGGGAGACTGTAATAACCCGCAAAATCTGGGCAAATTTAAAATTTTTATTTTTAATAATTTAATGAATTTTAAGGTTTGGAATAATTTATTTTAAATAATAACGACGAAAATTTTATTTAAAGACGAAGTTTAAATTAATAAATTTATATTAATTATATTCGAGCCTAAAACGGCGCGGTAATTTCAAATTTCGATTTCCAACTTTGAAAAATTATATAAAATTAATTATAAGTCGAAATTGAACAGAACAAGAAACGTTAGGACTGTATAGAAAATATCTTTCTAATGAATTTTAGAAATTTAGATTTCAGTTTATAATTTGTAAGTTATGGCAAAATCAAAATTTAGAAAGGTCGCTATGAAATTTTTATATATAATATATATGGCCCAAACCGCTACTTTTTGCAGACGAAGGAATTTGGACTCGAAACCAATTCCATTGAGTTCGGAATGTCATTTCTGCATTGAAAAACAGTAAACACTCATATATTTTGAGTTTCGAAAATTTTCGGTATAAAAAATTATTTTTAATATTAAATATATACGCCTTGAAAAATGAGATTTTGCAAACGGACTCCAAATTGAACGAAATTAATTTTGTTGGATTTGTATCGTCAAAACAAAGCTAAAAATTATTTTTTTGTAATTTTTAGAATTAATATGTAACTATTATTGATTTTACAGTGAAAAATGACTTTAAAAATTCATTAAAAATACATACGGACTCAAAAAATTACGAAACCAGTTTCTATATGTTCGTATTGATTAGAATTAGTTGTGTTCCGAATTTCATCGAATTTGGAATCAGTATGTGATCGTACGGTCTTAAAAACTGTGAAATGTACGTTAATAATAGCATGAAGGTTATAATTAAAAATGGGTTTAAACACATAAAGGCCCAATTAAAATTGAACACATCTATATATTATCTCATAGCAGTCATAACCTAGACCTAATTCACTTTTCTAAACCTAATGTTAGCCTCCACCTTCAACTCTCTAATGGCGGCTCCTCTCTTCACAAAATACAAGCTGAAAATCAGATCTCTCCAAACCCTAACAAATTATATATCAAAACGAAGGCCTCGACGATACGAAGCTATGGATGCCATCAGTTTTGTCATACAGCGCTCGGATTCGCCAGAATTTCGGATCAAACTTTCTGATTTTCGAAATTAAAAAGCAGCAGATGTAAACGATTGTTTTCCTGCTAATCTAGGAAGAACTGAAAAAAGTGGTCAACGTTAAAGTTCTTCGTCTTCACGAGATATAGGTACAGGAATTTTTTCAGAATTTTTGGAGCATCGAGGCGGCCTGTGGGGCCCGCAAAGCGAATTTCGCTTTCTGGCCAGATTCCGGCGGCCGGAGCATCATCGGCGGCGACGCTTTCTAGTGGTGGTGCGTCTTGCCAAGACGAAAAGATGGGCGGTGGTTTCAGGTCAATCGGGGGTCGGAGGAGAAAGTTATGGGCAGTCAAAGTTGGCAAGAGGAGTGTTGACCAGATTTTGGGTATTCCTATTTTTAATTATTTAATCAATGTATTCAAACTTCAAACTTGTATAACTCTCTCATACGAAGTCGAAATTTAATGATTTCAGATGCGTTGTGATCGTGGCATCGAGACTTTCGCGGAGACACTAATTTTGTCCAATTTGGAGATGGTCAAAAAATTTAGGTATTTTCACGAATGTTAAATAATTATTTAAATTGTCCAAACTTCAGTGAAGCATAACTTTTTGTAACGAACTCGAAATGACTCGAAACAGGGTTTGCCATGATCAGTATATTTTTTAGCGATGCATAGACACCAATTTCGTTCAATTCTGAGGATGTTGAATTTTGGGCCAAAATTGGGCCCGAAACCACCCATTTGGACCCGATAAAGTCAAATCTCGGTGAGAACTCTTTTCTCACTCAATCTTTGTTTTCAATAATTATTTATTTTCATAAATAAATATATTTAAATGCCTATGATGATTTGTTTGTAAGTTAATTCTATGTTATGCTTGATTTGTGGTGTATTAATGTTTGGTTGAAATGCAATGTTTGAAGTCTGAAAATTTGTAACATGTTAATTAATGTGAATTTGTGATTATGCATGATAATTCAAAATTGTTACACTGCCATATACAAGTTGACTGACTTGCATATGTTGATTGGGCAGATATTTTCACACATCGCCCAAGTGCACATATAATCTATTGTTATTTGGATTTTGTTATAAAAACTATTGTATGTTGTTTGAATGTCAATTTGATGTATTTTGTTTGAATGTCTATTACATGAATGAATGAATGTCATTTGATGTTGTGATTGGAAGGTAATTTGGGTAATGAAAAGATGTTAGTCATCATTTTGCAAATGAGTTGTTTTGAAATCCATTAATTAATGGTTTTGATGTGGGTCTCATTCCAATGAAGGATTTTCACAAGATTTCAAAATAATTTTCCGTTAGAGAATTAATTGTGAATTTAATGTTATTAAATATTATTTAATGTGCATGAAGCCGATTAAGTAGTCTTGCGCTATTTACACGGGAATAAATATTTCCATGAACTCTATTTATTATACAATAATTGATAAAGGTTTGAAATTTAAAAATTAACATTTCGAATTCATTTTTAATGGTATTAAAATAAAATAAAATAAACATGCTTAACCCGAGGTTAGATTGAGTTGTGGTATAAGACTGCCCGGACCCGCCCGGCATATCCAGCAACCGCAACAATAAATCTAATGTGAGAGGTTAATGCTGTAATTAATAATTAGTTAATTCAAAATTTTACATTTTTAAAAATATAATATAGTAAGAATAAGCATAGTATTAAATGATTAATTAATACTGAGGTTTGAATTTCAAAAGTTGACTTTTTGAAACATTATTATTATTATTATATTAATGTAATATTAAAGTAATATGGAAAGACAAAGTTTTATTTAATATTCAAATTTATGATTAAGGTATGAATTTACACTGCATATAAATTACATTTATTTTTAATGTAATTAAGATATGATTTTGTACGGTAATATAAATTACATTTTTAAGTGTAATTAAAGATGAGATTTTGTACGTGAAGTAAAAATTACATTTTTTATTAAGTTAAGATTTTACCATGTTTTGAAATTACATTTTTAAATGTAATTATAATATAAGATTTTACACCGTAATGTAAATTACATTTTAATGTAATTAAAAAAAAGATTTTGTCATTATGATAAAATTACCTTTTTAATGTAATTAAGAATATAAGATTTGATTTAATAATTTACATTATTTTATGTAATTATGTAAGACATGAAAATAATTTACATTTTCGATGTAATTAAGAAGGAATTGAAATAATTTACATTTTTCAAGTGAAAAAAGAATGGATTGGAATATTTACATTTGTTTATGTAATATGAAATGAATTATATACATTTTACCATGTATAAGATATGAAATGAATTATATACATTTTACCATGTATAAGATATGAAATGAATTATATACATTTTACCATGTATAAGATATGAAATGAATTATATACATTTTACAATGTATAAGATATGAAATGAATTGTATACATTTTACCATGTATAAGATATGAAATGAATTATATACATTTTACCATGTATAAGATATGAAATGAATTATATACATTTTACAATGTATAAGATATGAAATGAATTATATACATTTTACCATGTACAAGATATGAAATGAATTATATACATTTTACCATGTATAAGATATGAAATGAATTATTATAATTACAATGTACAAGATATGAAATAAATTATATACATTTTACAATGTATAAGATATGGAATGAAATATACACATTTTACCATGTAAAAGAAATGAAATGAAATTTTACATTATTTTTAATATAATTAATGAATGTTATGAAATTTTACATTATTATTAATGTAATTGAAATGTTTTAATGTAATTATGCGGGAAAGGAATTATTCACATTTTTAAATGTAATAAGTTATGAAATGAATTTACATTTTAAATGTAATAAATTAAGAAAGAATGAAATTATTACACATCTCTTTGTAAAAAAAATGAATGAAATTAAGATTGCGGATATTTTATAAAAAAGATATTCTGAATTGGAATAAGGCATTGATGTGGTTTATGCATAGCACCTAATTTTAAATCACGCGAGTTATTCGGAAAGACCGGGTTTAACCCATTCCAAATAATGATACGACGTTCGAAGAACTGAAGACGACGATTGAAGACCGACGATCTTCGCATCGAATGGGTAACTAGTTGAAACACCCCACCTCCGTTAGGGTCACTCTCAAAGGGAATGCCCAAATTTTGGTGGAGGTTTATAAGTATAAGTCACAGATACACAAGACAGATATAAATACACATATTTTTGAACAGCGGAAAACAACAGAAATTTTTATTTCAACAAAATACGTGTTACACAAACCATGTCATAATTTGTCTTACAATACTTCCAATAACATAACATCTTCACAACTGTCTTGATTATATTATTTAAAGAAGCATAAAAACATAAGTAAACTGCATAAGTCCCATAATTGCTGTCCAAAGCCATAGTCCAAAACGGAAAAGATCCAAGCAATACATTCTTTTCTTCAAGCTGGATGTGAAAACTGGTCAAGCCGCGGTATTCCCTCCCTGTTGACCTGGGGGGGGGGAACGAAAGAAAAGAAGACGAAAGAAAAGTAGAGTCAGACATAAAGCCTGAGTAAGTCTAGGGTTATTCAGTCTATGAATAAAGAACTGGGCATGATAAGTATAAACTGGAAATGGGAAAGCACTATAAACTAGGTTAAGTTGTCTAGAGTCGAATGTACTTATCGTACCCCATATTAATCTCTGCATCCATATAAACTAGTTCCCAACTGGCACCCCATAATCAGGGTGAAGTGATTCGTTTCTAATGATCGGCTCCTACTCACATAGTTACATGTGTCTTACGGGCCCCCGTTGTTGTAGTTACCTATGCTGGTCCCACCATGGGGTGTATCAAGTCCCATGGTGGCGGCCCGACACAATCCTAGAATGCACAGGTATGCTACTGGTGCCCAGTGCCTTATTTTTCTGCGCCGGAGTGTGTGCACACCCGCACCCCGTTAGAACCTACACTGCTGCTCCACCGCCGTCGATTTGACCTCTTACAGTCAGCCCAGTAATCGTGCCCCACTCTGCCTAGTTCAGGGTATCCTGATACACCTTGTAGGGTTACTGCTGAAAAAGGTCCCCCGCTACTAGGTTTTCTATTTCTAGCCAACATGCTAAGTTGGTTAAGTGTTTTGTAAACCTAACCCCCAAATCAGTCTGTATAATTTAGCATGTTCCATTTGATTAAGTATTAATTCAATTTACTTAATCCTATCAATCCTGACTCAGCCTTAATTGTCTTATTAAAGCCTCGACCTCTCACATTAGACAGATATTGTTGTGGCTGCCTGTTGCCGGTTAGGTCCGGGCAGTCTTACGCCACAACTCAGTCTAACCTCGGGTCTTTATTGGGCTCCGTGTTTAACCACCCACATTGGATAGGTATTGTTGTGACTACTGGACAGCCGGGCGGTTCCGGGCAGGTTTACATCACAACTCAATCCAACCTCGGGTTAAACACCTCGTATTTTCTAAATTTACATATTTTGTCTCTTTTCTTTTTATATGTAAATATTTGCGGCCCATTATTCAAATTCATCTTTATTGGGTAAAATTAATTTATACCACTTAATTGTTTTTTTTCAAGATCGTTGGCATGCGTCAAACATGCCAACACATATGTTTTATATTTTAACCCAAACATCATTACCCCCGTTTTATACGTTCGCTACAATATAACATATGTTGGGTTTAACATCTAAACCCAACTTAGCCACATGAAAAAGGGGAGGCTTAGAACATGGTGTTTATATATTCTAAGTAACATAAAAAGGGGAGTGTGAACGCATGAACTTGCAACATAGCGAACTAATTAACATGAATTAGGCACATGTGAACTTGCGTTGTAATAGCATATAATCATGGCATAAACATACTTAATATGAATCATTCTATTCATACAATCATGTCATAAACATACCTAAACATGAACCATTCTATTCATATAATCATGGCATAAACATACCTAAACATGAACCATTCTATTCATATAATCATGGCATAAACACACCTAAACATGAATCATGGTTTTTAATCTATTTCATGTAAGCTTGCAATTGGAATGTAAATCTAACTTAATTATGTGTCACATAAATCATCATATGATTTTGATAACAACATAGGCTTAAAACATGTTTTCAACTAGGCATAACACCAAACATAGTTTAGTCATGTTCATAAAGATGCTTACTTTTGTCTCTAATTCAAAAGTATGGTTTTACACTTGAATCATGATGCCAATTCTAACATAAATTCACATAAGTCATAACACCCAAATGGATCCAACTACACTAAAAGTGATTATAATATATATTATGTTGGCATAATAGTGAATCATATACTTGCATGAATCTCAAATAAACTACCGCAACATATAGTCGTTAACATGAATCATATACTTGCAAATATCCAATAGGCCTAACATCGTTACACCACAATGTCCCAAATCGATTCAGAATTAGAATCATAGCAACATACAATCATGAATTAAATTAAGTACAATTCCATTTCTCAATTTACATAAGTCAAAACTCAATTGTTCATTCACATCGGAATAGCACTCTACTTACAACGTATGACGAATCTTCAATTCAGGAATCTGAATTCTGAATTTGGAGATGCTATCCTTTGTCGTAGGCGTTGTTTTGATTTAGTTGTCGTTGCTTTAAGATTTTGAATTGTCTCCTAATCGTCTCTCAATTTTGACGGCTATTCCTAGTCTTTCCTCAGCAGCATGATGGTCTCATCTTCATTTTTGTTTGTGTGAATTAGGTGGAGTCTTAGGTCCTTTTTATAGAGTTTGTGAGTTGATTAGGACCGTCGATGGAGCTTGGTTTAATAATAGCCGTTTGTTTGAAGGAGAGACCAATCAGGAGCTGACACCTAGCCCTAGTGACAAGGCAACGCTCAGAAATTCGGCCAAACAAAGACTAGGCCAGCCAGGGGGGTTGGGTTCGACCTGGCTCAGGGGCCAGGTCGACCCCCAGGTCAACTATGTAGTCGACCTGGGTGTCTTGGGCAGGAAAATTCCCGCCCTGGCCAATCCGGCCCGATTTTTGAAATTTGATTTTGTTTTCTATCTGTTTGAATTTTAAACTGAATTCTGAAACTTCCGGAGGCCATATCTCCCTCGTACGGAGTCCGTTTTACGCAAACTCGGACTCTATTTCAAGAAGAATTCCGAGACGAATGCAATGGCGTATCCCGTTTCCCTTAATTCTTTGATTTGAAATTAGTTATACTTTAATTTGTGAATTTCACTGTTATTGAATACACGGGGGTGTTACATTCTCCCCCGCTTAAAAGGATTTCGTCCCCGAAATCTTCAAGTTCAGGAAGAATGTACGTCCTAACATCCTAACATCCATCTATTCATCCATCAAACACGAGCATCCATTGTTCTTAAAAGACTTCTAATGCTTCATGACCATATGCGAAGTGTGTGTACATGTACTTATCTAATGCAAAATCAGGCGGTCTACTGATTTAGTTGACCTCCTTAATGCGAATTATGTAAGTGCCATGAATCCATTATGTATGCAAATTCTCCTATTTATGATTCTACATGAGTGCACAATCATTCATATAAATGCAACATCCATATGACAACACATTAAACTTCAACCATATACAAATATAAATACATATATGCATATGCAATATGAAGTGACTGAGCCAATCTAAAACCTAAATTGTGTGTGTATATGCAACCACGAGCAACCACTAGCAATCACTTGCAACCACTTGCAACCATCATCCATAACATGTTTCAATTACATGTTTCCATCCAAAGGGTTTCTTCCTAAAAGATAAGGTCGAGGAGATATACCTAAAAAGATAGATAAAAGCGCGACTTAAGGAAAAAGAAAGATCAAAAATGTACCCTCGAAAAGAAAAGGGTAGGCTGCACGTATTCTAGCTTCAGTTTCCCAAGTTGCGTCCCCCTCGGCGTCGCTCCACTGAACTTTGACGAGCTTGACTTCGCGGTTGCGTAGCTTCTTCACTTCCGTTCCTAATATGCGGGTTGGAACTTTCCTTACGGTTGCTTCGCGTTCCACTTCAGCTTCTTCTAGGATATTTGGCTCTACCACTTCAGCAGATTCATGTAGACATTTTCAGAGGTGCGAAACATGAAAGACATTGTGAACTCTGGCCAGCTTTTCGGGTAGCTCTAATCTATAGGCCATTTTCCCAATTTTCTCAATAATAGGAAACGGCCCTACGAACCTTGGTGCTAGCTTTCCTGTGGTTCCAAAACGAACAACGTTCCTTAGCGGAGATACCTTAAGAAAAACTCTGTCCCCAACCTCAAATTCAAGTTCGGTCCTCCTCTTGTCGGCGTAGGATTTTTGTCTGTCTTGGGCTGTCTTCATCCTTCTTCGTATTAAGTCTACTTTTTCTGAAGTCTCTCGGATCATATCTGGTCCAAGTATGAGCTTGTCAGTAGACTCCCACCAACAAGTGGGCGATCGGTACGGTCTTCCATATAAAGCTTCGAAGGGCGCCATTCCGACGGTGGCTTGGTAGCTGTTGTTGTAGGCAAATTCCACCAAAGGAAGATGGTCTTCCCACGTCCCTCCGAAGTCAAGGACGCACAGTCTTAAAAGGTCCTCCAAAACTCTGTTCACTCTTTCTGTCTGGCCGTCGATTTGGGGATGATAGGCTGTGCTCAAGCATAACTGTGTGCCTACCGCTTCTTGCAGACTCCACCAAAACTCACTTGTGAAGATAGGGTCTCGGTCACTAACAATGCTGGATGGTATTCCATCGAGTCGAACAATTTCCTTGAGGTAAAGAGATGCTAGGGATGAGGCAGTTCTTTTACTTTTGACAGGTAAAAAGTGGGCGCTTTTAGTAAGCCTATCCACTATTACCCAAATGCTAGTGTTGCCTCTTCTAGACCTAGGCAGCCCATCAATGAAGTCCATTGAGATGCTATCCCACTTCCACTGCGGGACCTCTAGAGGATGGAGCAGACCGCCAGGCTTTTTCTGTTCCGCTTTGACCTGTTGGCACACCATAAACTTAGAAACGAAATCTGCCACGTCCTTCTTCATGCCGTTCCAAAAGAAAGTTCTCTTTATGTCCTTGTACATTTTATCTCCGCCTGGATGTATTGTCATCTTGGAGTGATGTGCTTCCTCGAGAACCTTCTTTACTAAATCCCTTGTCTGTGGGACGCATAGTCTTCCATCTCGCCTTAGCCAACCCTTGTCGTCGATGGAGTATCTGCTGAGGTGACTTGAAGTCTCACCCCTAATTAGCCTATCAATCGTCTCCACAAGCTGAGGGTCTTCGCGTTGTGTTGTCCCTATTGCGTCCACTAAAGTCGGGCGTACTTCGAGAGATGCTAGCAAGCCCGGTACAAAATCGGAGGAGGGCCTAAAGTCAAAGCTGGCTATAAACTCTAGGCTTTGTCTTTCAACAAACAGCGGGCTTAGGGTTAGTTTCTTTCGGCTCAACGCGTCTGCCACTACGTTGCCTTTGCCCGGAGTGTAGGAGATCTCGAAATCGTACGAGGCAAGAAACTCCATCCATCTCTGTTGCCTCAAGTTAAGATCTTTCTGCGAGAAAAGATATTTCAACGATTTATGGTCAGCGTAAAGTTCGAACTTCTCACCTAAGAGATAGTGTCACCAAGACTTGAGTGCAAAGACGATGGCGGCTAACTCAAGATCGTGGGTCGGGTAGTTCTTTTCATGAACTTTCAATTGCCTCCCACCATAAGCTACTACCCTCCCTTCTTGCATCAAGACAGCGCCTAGCCCTGTCCTACATGCATCTGTATAAACTGTGAACATCTTGCTTCCATCTGGCAACATCAAAACTGGGGCTGTTGTAAGAGCCTTTTTCAGTCGTTGGAAAGCAAATTCGCAATCCAAGTCCCAATTGAACACCAGATTCTTCTTGGTCAGCCTTGTGAGCGGAGCTGAGATTTTCGCAAAATCCCTTATGAATTTTCGGTAGAAACCTGCTATGCCTAGAAAACTTCGGACCTCAGTTGCATTCCTTGGTGTCTTCCAATCCTGTACCGCTACCACCTTAGCAGGGTCCACAGCTAACCCATTTTTGGATACTATATGCCCAAGGAACCTCACTTCTTCTCTCCAAAAGTGGCATTTGGAGAATTTGGCTTTTAGCTGATGGACTCGCAGAGTTCCATGATTGCCCTTAGGTGTTGAGCATGTTCTTCTTCACTCTTTGAGAAGATCAAGATATCGTCTACGAAAACCACTACAAACTTATTGAGGAAATCTCTGAACACCCTACTCATCAGGTCCACGAAGTAAGCGGGTGCGTTTGTCAGGCCAAAAGGCATGACAAGCCATTCAAAGAAGCCGTCTGGGGTTCTGAATGCTGTCTTATCGATACTATCTTCAGCCACCCTTAGTTGATGAAATCCGGTCGCTAAATCGAGTTGGGAGAAAACAGACGCTCTTGCAAGCTGATCAAACAGATCGTCAATTCTGGGGAGAGGGTGCCTATTCTTTTTCGTTAGCTTGTTGAGCTCCCTATAGTAAACACATAGACGGAGTGAACCATCCGCCTTTGTCGCGAACACCACTGGAGCGCCCCATTCTGAAATACTCCTCCTAATGAACCCCTTGTCTAGAAGCTCTTTAATCTGTTTACTGAGCTCTTTCCTTTCCCGCGGAGCCATGTGTCTAACAGGAAACGCAACGGGCTTTGCATTATCTACAAGATATATGCGGAAGTCTATCTCCCGCTTCGGAGATAATCCCTTCACCTCTTCGAAGACATCCGGATATTCCCGGACCACTCTAACCGATTGCAAACTTTCAACAGAAGCATCTAGCGATTCAAGATAACTAAGCATAACCGCGTACGAGGGATTACAAGTAATTTCCAGAGTGTTACTGAGTTGGGTCAGAAGCCTAACCACCCTTTTCTCACAATCCAAGATGGCACCATTATTGGATAGCCAATCCATGCCCATAATCAAACCATATCCCGAAAAGCCCAAAACAAAGGCACTACATTTAAATTCTACGCTTAGAATAGAAATTTTCAATCCCACACAGATCATAGATAAATAAGCTGGGCCCCCAATTGGATTTGAAACAATTAAGGGGTCCTCTACCATTCTAGTTTATAGGTGCAGAGATTCTACTAAAGCAGATGAGATAAAGGAGTGTGATGCGCCAGAATCAAATAAAGTACGAACTGGATGATCATAAAGATAAACTACACTTTCTAAAGAAGTATTTATACCTCGCTGCTGCAGAGGTGGCGCTTCTAGCGCATGAACTTGTGCCCCTGAGGTAGATCAGGCCCTCTGCCCCTGCCCTCGTTTCTTTGGGCAATCTTTAGCCATGTGGCATGTCTCACCGCAAGAAAAGCACCCACCATTCATCTTGGCCTTCTTTTTCCGGCAATCTTTCACCAGGTGCCCCACTTTGCCACAGAAATTACACTTCCTCTTCTCTTTGTTGTCTTTCCCGCCCTTCTTGAAGTCTGTCTTCTTAGGCTGTAAACCCTCTTTCTTCCATTGAGAGCTTTCTGCCTTTGTCTCCTTCTTGCCCTTATCCTCTTCGTTCAGCAATGCCATCCGCACCAACCCTTCATACGTAGCTCCCATGGGTATATGGGTCATGGCCAAACTGTGTAATGGCTCATTTAGCCCTTTGACAAAGCGGAGAGCCTTCTTTTGTGGAGTGTTGACTAGGTCCAGTCCGAACCTAGCCAGCTGATCGAACTGATTAACATATTCTTTGACTGTCATATTCCCTTGCTTAAGAAATAATAATTTTTCCAACTAAAGACTCCTTTCAGCTTCTGAGAGAAATTTAGCCTCAAACCTTGCCCTAAAGTCCTCCCATGTTTCCACTGGTCTTTCTGCATTGGTGACTTCCCACCAGTAGGAAGCCTCGCCTTTAAGTAGCCATACTGCCAGTTGTACCTTCTATCTATCTTCTACCTCAAAGATGACGAATAAGTCCTCGGTTTCCTTCAGCCAATTTCTGGCTACCACGAAGGACTCGGTTCCATGAAAGTCCTTTCCTCCCATAGCTTTAAAATTTCTACATATCTTAGCAAAAGTATTTCCCCGCAGAGGAGGTGGAGGAAGAGGTGCTGCTGCAGCTGGATGATTTCCTGCAGCTGGGGGAGGAGGAACGGTAGGACCTGGCTGAGTGGCCCTTGCTTCTAAGAATCGTCTAAACCAACCAGGTATTGGTACACCCTCTGGCAAGTTAAGTTCTTCGGACATGCTGAAACAAAAAGGATAGATTCAAAATGAAGGATAAAAGATAGTACCTATGGCTTTGGGGGACTATGCCTTTTTAAATAATTATTTTTTTTAAATGCTTCTTTAAATTTTCCTTTTGAAAATAAATTTTCAAAACTTTTTATCTTATCTGGTAAACCTATGCTCTGATACCAAGTGAAACACCCCACCTCTGTTAGGGTCACTCTCAAAGGGAATGCCCTAATTTTGGTGGAGGTTTATAAGTATAAGTCACAGATACACAAGACAGATATAAATACACATATTTTTGAATAGCGGAAAACAACAGAAATTTTTATTTCAACAAAATACGTGTTACACAAACCATGTCATAATTTGTCTTACAATACTTCCAAAAACATAACATCTTCACAACTGTCTTGATTACATTATTTAAAGAAGAATAAAAACATAAGTAAACTGCATAAGTCCCATAACTGTTGTCCAAAGCCATAGTCCAAAACGAAAAAGATCCAAGCAATACATTCTTTTCTTCAAGCTGGATGTGAAAACTGGTCAAGCTGCGGTATTCCCTCCCTATGGACCTGGGGGGAGAAATGAAAGAAAAGAAGACGAAAGAAAAGTAGAGTCAGACATAAAGCCTGAGTAAGTTAGGGCTATTCAGTCTATGAATAAAGAACTGGGCATGATAAGTATAAACTGGAAATGGGAAAGCACTGTAAACTAGGTTAAGTTGTCTAGAGTCGAATGTACTTATCGTACCCCATATTAATCTCTGCATCCATATAAACTAGTTCCCAACTGGCACCCCATAATCAAGGTGAAGTGATTCGTTTCTAATGATCGGCTCCTACTCGCATGTTACATGTGTCTTACGGCCCCCGTTGTTGTAGTTACCTATGCTGGTCCCACCATGGGGTGTATCAAGTCCCATGGTGGCGGCCCGACACAATCCTAGAATGCACAGGTATGCTACTGGTGCCCAGTGCCTTATTTTTCTGCGCCGGAGTGTGTGCACGGTGCACCCTGTTAGAACCTACACTGCTGCACCACCGCCGTCGATTTGACCTCTTACAGTCAGCCCAATAATCGTGCCCCACTCTGCCTAGTTCAGGGTATCCAGATACACCTTGTAGGGTTACTGCTGAAAAGGGTCCCCGCTACTAGGTTTTCTATTTCTAGCCAACATGCTAAGTTGGTTAAGTGTTTTGTAAACCTAACCCCCAAATCAGTCTGTATAGTTTAGCATGTTCCATTTGATTAAGTATTAATTCAATTTACTTAATCCTATCAATCCTGACTCAGCCTTAATTGTCTTATTAAAGCCTCGACCTCTCACATCAGACAGATATTGTTGTGGCTGCCTGTTGCCGGTTGGGTCCGGGCAATCTTACGCCACAACTCAGTCTAACCTCGGGTCTTTATTGGGCTCCGTGTTTAACCACCCACATTGGATAGTTATTGTTGTGACTACTGGACAGCCGGGCGGTTCCGGGCAGGTTTACATCACAACTCAATCCAACCTCGGGTTAAACACCTCGTATTTTCTAAATTTACATATTTTGTCTCTTTCCTTTTTATATGTAAATATTTGCGGCCCATTATTCAAATTCATCTTTATTGGGTAAAATTAATTTATACCACTTAATTGTTTTTTTTAAGATCGTTGGCATGCATCAAACATGCCAACACATATGTTTTATATTTTAACCCAAACGTCATTACCCCCGTTTTATACGTTCGCTACAATATAACATATGTTGGGTTTAACATCTAAACCCAACTTAGCCACATGAAAAAGGGGAGGCTTAGAACATGGTGTTTATATATTCTAAGTAACATAAAAAGGGGAGTGTAAACGCATGAACTTGCAACATAGCGAACTAATTAACATGAATTAGGCACATGTGAACTTGCGTTGTAATAGCATATAATCATGGCATAAACATACTTAACGTGAATCATTCTATTCATACAATCATGTCATAAACATACCTAAACATGAACCATTCTATTCATATAATCATGGCATAAACATACCTAAACATGAACCATTCTATTCATATAATCATGGCATAAACATACCTAGACATGAATCATGGTTTTTATTCTATTTCATGTAAACTTGCAATTGGAATGTAAATCTAACTAAATTATGTGTCACATATATCATGATATGATTTTGATATCAACATAGGCTTAAAACATGTTTTCAACTAGGCATAACACCAAACATAGTTTAGTCATGTTCATAAAGATGCTTACTTTTATCTCTAATTCAAAAGTATAGTTTTACACTTGAATCATGATGCCAATTCTAACATAAATTCACATAAGTCATAACACCCAAATGGATCCAACTACACTAAAAGCGATTATAATATATATTATGTTGGCATAATAGTGAATCATATACTTGCATGAATCTCAAATAAACTACCGCAACATATAGTCGTTAACATGAATCATATACTTGCAAATATCCAATAGGCCTAACATCGTTACACCACAATGTCCCAAATCGATTCAGAATTAGAATCATAGCGACATACAATCATGAATTAAATTAAGTACAATTCCATTTCTCAATTTACATAAATTAAAACTCAATTGTTCATTCACATCGGAATAGCACTCTACTTACAACGTATGATGAATCTTCAATTCAGGAATCTGAATTCTGAATTTGGAGATGCTATCCTTTGTCGTAGGCGTTGTTTTGATTTAGTTGTCGTTGCTTTAAGCTTTTGAATTGTCTCCTAATCGTCTCTCAATTTTGACGGCTATTCCTAGTCATTCCTCAGCAGCATGACGGTCTCATCTTCATTTTTGTTTGTGTGAATTAGGTGGAGTCTTAGGTCCTTTTTATAGAGTTTGTGAGTTGATTAGGACCGTCGGTGGAGCTTGGTTTAATAATAGACGTTCGTTTGAAGGAGAGACCAATCAGGAGTTGACACCTAGCCCTAGTGACAAGGCAAGGCTCAGAAATTCGGCCAAACACAGACTACACCAGCCAGGGGGGCTAGGTTGGCTCAGGGGCCAGGTCGACCCGCCCAGTCGACCCCCAGGTCGATTATGTAGTCGACCTGGGTGCCCCAGGTCGACTACCCAGTCGACCTGGGTTGCCCAGGTCGACTACCCAGTCGACCTGGGTGTCTTGGGCGGGAAAATTCCCGCCCTAGCCAATCCGGCCTGATTTTTGAAATTTGAATTTGTTTTCTGTCTGTTTGAATTTTAAACCGAATTCTGAAATTTCCGGAGGCCATATCTCCCTCATACGGAGTCCGTTTTACGCAAACTCGTACTCTATTTCAAGCAGAATTCCGAGACGAACGCAATGGCGTATCCCGTTTCCCTTAATTCTTTGATTTGAAATTAGTTATACTTTAATTTGTGAATTTCACTGTTATTGAATACACGGGGTGTTACATTAGTGTTGAGGCGCTTGATTGATTTGCTCCCAAGACGGGGCTAAGATGATAGTTATTCGGACGTAGTGTTGATTTGTACGGATTTGGCTTTCACTTAGACCCAGAGCATAGGCTTATAAATGGAATGTGTGTCTGACATTGTACTCCTTTATATTGTATTTATTGATTTTCTATCGAATGTACGAATGCTTGGTGGCGGAGAATTTATTCTCTTGCTTAACACCCTTTTGTATATATTGGTAAAAGATTAATAGTATGATATGGATTGACAGTGTGGCATACCAAGATGCAATGATCAAGGCTTTTTGTTGAAAAGCAGGCCTTGTGGTATGACGTGACTTCGCGAACCTCACAACCCGGTATGAACCTAAAACTGGAGAAAGGAAACTAGGGAAATGGACATATGCTAGTTTCTAGCTAAAAGTTGTGTCAGGTTTTTACACGGTCTGGCATTTTACTTATGTGGATGATAGATGATGAGGCCTCGGATATGACATGGAGTCCTTAGTGGCTCATATTTATGCCCCAAAGGGCAGGCTAACATATAGTTTACGGTATTGCCAATCATCGACGGATGGCCGACCCTGCTGATCCAAGGTGCAGTTGCGACTGTATCCTGAGGCTGGGGCTAGACAGTCTCGAACTCGGTAAGGACTATCTTTTGCCTTGGTTCATGATGGAAATCCAACTTCCAATACAAAACTTTACGGTTTTAGTTATAGAACCTAGTATGGCGACATGATATTATGGTACCCATGCCATCTAGGATTGATACATTTATATTCGAAATTTATTTCTACGCTATGCACTTATATAGTATGAAAGAGATCTTTCACGTATCAAGCATGTTTAATCATCATAAGGTAAAACTCTATCCTCTGGTTTGTGTTGCATTGTGTGATAGGACCTGGGCCTTATGATGATTTCATTTTTCTAAAAAGCATTGCATTGTTTTATGCACTGAAATATCCAACTTTAAAATAAAAGTTTATAACTATTTTTGAGTTCTCATACCAGTCCCATGACTGACCTGGAGTTTATTATTTTAACCTAAACTGTGGGTGCCCATATTTTTACGCACGGGCAGCTAGTAGTTTTGGTTTTATAGATATATATATTCATAGGATCCTGGTTTACAGCTGAAGCAATATTCGGAAAGCTTTGTATTCGAGTACTCATTTCAGTTGTATTTTGTAATATTTTTTCCGCTGCTATTGTAAAATGTAAATATGTAATCTCTGATATTGTATTTCCAATGTATATTTTTATCTGTACTCTGATATTTTCTTGTACTCTGATGTAATTGTTGTAAAAAGCAAAAAAATGTTCTTCAGTTTGTGTTCTGATGCGTCGTGTTCTCAAAACAATCCGGGCTTTCCTTTATTGGGAATTTCGGGTCGTCACAATTTTCAACTGAATCAATCTTTTCTAATTAAAATATTAATTCATTCTTACCAACACAATTTTCAAAAATTCTGAAAATATTTCTAACACCTTAAATTTCTGAAAAATTCTGCCAGCGTCTCCTTTGTACGACTCAATCGGTACAACTACAGCTCACCTCTCCAGGCCTTATCCAATCCAAAAGAAAATTACACAGCCAAGCGGCTTGCCCAAATCGGCTCATAAATCTCACACCCAATGCAAAATATAAACTTGTACCTTTTTGTCGGGCATATCAACTCTATTACTTCTATATGCTGTTAATTCAGCATAAATAAATGTCATCCCAATCAATCTTAAATCAATTTATCCTCCACACAGATATTCGCTTATACCCAAGTCAAATTTCAGTCTCAACTCAAATTCCATTCTCGATTCTGAACTCTTAACTCACCAATCCAATACAATTTCAGATTCTTATTTCAACAATCCAAATTTAATCGATATTATTCTATTTCATTTCCATTTCCACTTAACTGGCTTTAAATAAATTTCAATTTGCTTTCGCAATTTCCTTTTTAATTCAAATAGTCTCCTCCTGGGAATTTTAAACAGCTTTTCTATTCTAAAACCATATATCCCTTTTTGGATTTCAAACAACTTGTTTCTCACAACAATTTAAAAACAAAATCTTTGGTAGTAATCTGTTACTTAGAAACTCAAAAATGAACACCGATGATATCCGGATCATCATCAAAATTATTTTCCAGCGACCGAAGTAAGTTCAATACTATATCGCTTTCTAAACCATTTCTAAACACTTCCATTTTGAAATATATTTTAAAATGCCATTCACAGTGCTTGTAAAACAATTTAAAATCTCTTAAAATTTTAAAATTTCCATATATTTAATCCAAATCCATTAATAAACACTTTTCCAAATTTTAGGAATTTTAATTCCAATCCTGATTTAAATTCATATTTAATTCCATATATCATACTTATATGAATCTGGATTGGTTATTCACATAACCATTTCAATTATAATCTTATTCAATTATAATTATAGCCAACACATCCGATATACTATGATAATTCAAATATAAATCATTCTTTTATATCAAATATAATTTTGGGTAAAATTATTTCATTTACCCCTTTTTCAAAACATACCGTGTCGGTTCATCGTACTTGAGTGTTTAGAAACCCTTACCAATACAGTGGATCAAACTGATCGACCAGAATTCATAAACAACTCAACCAATAAATCTCCACATAAAACCATTTTTATAAAATCTACAAATACGTTCTCTCATTTATACACACTCAAACTCAATCTAGGGTATTACTAACCCCATCACTACTGAGTCACGCCACAGAGCCAAGGTAATTACTTAACCTTCTGCTTTGATACCACTGTAACGACCTAGGGAATTCTGCGCCCAAATTCCAACAATAATACATAAACCCGTATTACTTGCCAGAACTCAAGTATCGGAAACACCAGATAGTTAATGAAAGAAGTTAGAGGGTGAGAAATAGATAAGATAGAAAATTAAAATTGAAGAAGAAGATCACATCAGAACAGAATCAGACTAAACACGAATCTCATAGTGGAACGAATAAAATATATTATATAACATTACTTTTAAAATACAACCTTGTAGCTGTATATACATACCATTTTAGAGTACAACACATAACATCACAACGGAAATAAACAACAACTATATAATCTTGAAGCCTCCTGCTTCAAGCTCTCCCAATATATCTGTAAAATCCTGATTACTTGATTGCCCGTACAAAATTGGGCACCCAAAAGTTTAAGGAAAACAAAACAAAATAAACTCTGGGTCATTCATGTGACCGGTGTGAGTAAACTCCAACCATTTGTTTAACTTTTAAAATCCTTTTAAAAGAAAGAATAATCATAAGACCAATCCACACATAAAAACAGATGGTTTTTACCTTACGATAACCCAAAATATTCTTTTAAAAATCCATACTCTTCCGATATTATAACAATGTCTTAATCAAATAAATAGCAATCTAGTGGAATGCTTCATCCCAGGTTCCACATATATAATACATAATCAAAAACCGCAGGCGCTTATTAGGTAATGGATTCCAACTAGCAAGGTATGGGACCACCTTCCGACAGTGTATCTCTAGAGAGGAATACACCGGGTTCAACAAGAACATCTTGTAACCCAGGCAAAACATGACCATTCACTCATTTCGCTTGAGCGTACCGAATGTATTATCACCAACGGTTGGTATCAGCAACCATTTCCCGAAAGGAACAACATCGAAATAGTTTAAAGAAGTAAGTGGAATTTCTCTAGATTAGGTGACAATACACTCTAATTGGGAGTTACCCACTTAGCCATGCGACCTACCCGATTTTTACCATTTCCTGGTTGTGAGGCTTGAGGTCATAACGTACTAATCACACCTTTATTTACTTTGAATGTCACATAATCATACCCGCCAAATCACAAATTGATTTCTCCAAAAATACCACGGGTATCAGTTAAGAGAAACGAATTCCTCCGCCACCAAACGTAAATAGGTTTGAAGAGATCAACTTATGCGATCTACTAAATATACTCTGTCAGACATTCTTCCATATAGGTTGTCCTGGGACTGGAAAAACATAAGGCACTATTCTGTAAACCCATCTTAGGCAATTTCTACCTAGGATTTCCAGAACAGCCCTTACATAACACCATCTTCAATTATCTTCATCATATTCGATTCGCAACGCTAATGCCCATACACAGTGGTTTTCAGATAATAAATATGATCCCGGTCTCTCCGTATTGACGATGGAAAAATGGTCAAAACTTTGATAGTCGGTTATTTAACTATCAAAGGAAACATCCATACACACAACGATCTTATTTCCAAATGGAAATTTTATCGATCAATCGTCAATCAACATTTTCCCCTATAAATTAATTTATTCATTTTCCCATTTCCAGTTTCCATATATTCATAAATCCTTATTTTCTAAATTTAGAAATATATGTTATTAACTTTGGAAAACGTTTCCATTTTAGATTCACGCACCACTATCTTCCCACATCTATCAGTCTCTAACTGTAAACTAGTAAGAGAGCAGCTTCCCAAGTATATAAACGTCGAAGGCCAAGCCAACATCAGATCGATACCCAGAAAGCCATTCAACTCAACTAATTTGTAGTCAGTTTCTAATTTCAGTAACTCCATTTAAATTCCTATTTCAAACCATAAATTCGTTTATAAATATTCTTATCAGCAAAATATTTATTTTAATCCATTTTTCACATTGAATGTGAATAACATTCCTTCTGTGCAATCAAAATAGTTTGATTTCACATTAAAAAAAACAGTATCCCAAATCCAATTTCTTTTTGTACTTCTATTTATGGAATTTTCTTATAAAAACTTATTTTATACTTCTAACACTAAAATCTCATTTAATTCCCTTCAAAATGCTAAGTTCAAATTCCATTTCAAATATCGGTGTTGAAACTAATTTTACTTCTCTATATAAATTTTGATTTATATATTCCATTTATCAAATGATAAATATTTTACTTAATATATAAAACCTTATTTATAAATTTATCTTCTCAATTTAACTGTTAAAAAAGATTCTATTAATAATCTACTTTAAACTCATATCTCATAATTCTTTTATATCTTGCCATTTCCTTTTTATAATTCTATTTATTTTCCAAATATTTCCTATTATAATTCTATTTGTTTTCCAAATATTTCCTTTTATAATCTATATGTTTTCCAAATAGATCCTTCTTATAATTCTATTTATTTTCCAAATAATTATTTTCAATATACACTTTGAAAATTCCCTTTTTACATTCCAGTATTTCTTACGGTATTTAAAATACCAAATAACAAGACCAGTGTCATCAATATCAATTACAGATTATATATCACATCATATATCACAATATATGAAAAAAAAAGTATTATAAATATTGAGGAATCCAGTTGGATCCCTCAAACCTGTTTTCCTGCATCCACAGATGTTAAATAATATAAATAACATCAATTTCATTTCAATATGAAATATTCTGATAAACAGAATTAATATTTAATTAACGCTCTATATATATAACTAGATCTATAATTTCAACCAATTAATTAGTAGTTCGTCCAAACAATCAACACACAACAATCAACCATCATTTATCAATTCGAAAAATACGTTATAAAAATACAAATTGAGCAGAGATAGTGAGATTTACTCACTTTGGTGGTTTATCGTTAAATAATGATAAACTATCTTTGACTCAGACGGATGTTTAATTCTGCTATAATTTGTAACGAGCTCCAATTCACTCCGAATCAATTCCATTTTATAGCCCTCCTCCATATGATCCCAATGTGACTGACCGTTCGAGACAGTATGTAGAAGTTATTACATTTACAAGTTATACGATTATTTGAATTAAATTAAAACTTGAATTTTAAATATTAATTGGGCTCATTATTTACCTAAGGCCCAAACCCATTCTCTTTTTTTAACCCAGGCTCGCTCATTACCATCTTCCCCAAACTGAAATACGTCGTCGGCTTCAGGATTCCTCCTCCATCGCGGATGCAAACTCCTCCACCACTCCTTCTAGACACCACCGAATCACACGTAAACCCCATCACAAGTTTCTCTTTTCAAACTCTACTCCTCCATCCTAATTTCTTTAAACTAGCACATCAGAAAATAAATTGCGATGCTCAGCTTATTGGAGCTCGCTACAGGAAAACTCGCGACAGACATTGGTATGGAATCCTCCAAATTTTGGCACGCTGGTGCTAAACATTGCAACAATTTCAAGTATACCTATGAAAACTCAAATTGATGTTTAAATACTTCTCGATTCCTTAACCTAGCACTACTGCCAATTTTCGAAAAATTAAGGAGTGCATTGCACACTTTGAAACAAACACCAGATTAAAGCTTCCGATTTGGGGATCTCAACGGATCTAAAATTGCATTTTTTTTCGTTTGGCATTTGATTTTTAAGGATTATTTGAAGATAAAGATCACTCACGTTTTAGCTTAGAAAGTGAAAACTTAACGGCACCATTTCGTTAACTATCAACAAAAGTAAATTAGGGTTATGCAGTGAGAGTGGTTATTTATAGGATAACTTAAATATATTTTTATTCATTATTTTATTAATTTCTATTGAACCGTTAACTCCGTTAAGCAATTTAAAATTCGTAAGATTTCATACGATATCCAATTTTAATGAAAATGGACATGCAGCTACAGTTCGACGTTACGGACCCAACGTAACTTGTTTCGTCGAATTCTGAGTCTGTTTGCTCACACAGTGTATTTTCAAAGTTAAATTATTGACTGTTTTTCACATTAAAATCTCGTACGGCCACATACTGACTCCAAAAATCACGAAACTTGAAATCTAGCAATAATTTAATATTCCAGATCCAACAAAATTAGTTTCGTTGAAAACAGAGGTTGTTTGTAAAAATGGTTATTTTTAAAACTCTAAATAAACCAATAAATATTAATATATTTAAAACAATTAAATTTAATATTAATAAATTAATATTATTGTATATATTCACACAGAATATCATTTAGCTCCAAAATAAATATATTTGGATCTATAACTCGATATTTCAAAATTCCAGATTATACCGATATTCAATATATATATATATAAATCCATTTATTAGATAAATAAATCGTTATAAATTATAACGAATTCCATAGAGACTATTTTAAAATTTGATTTGGACATAAATCAAAACAACATAACGAAATCTCAATTTTTCTCTTTTATTAGAAAAATATAGTTCACTAGATCCGAACGTTTCTTGTTTCACAGAAACCCGACTTGAAACGGATTCTGTATATTCAATTAAAGTTCGAATCACCAAATTACGAACTACCGCGCCATTTCGAGCTCGATTATAACTATAATATAATTATATGTTCAATCTTCATTTATTAAATATATTTGTTATTATAATTAAATTCTAAACTGAATTAAATCTTATAAATAATCCAATTCACACAATATTGCAAATTCAGCTATTTCCGACTATTTCGGAAAGTAAATATATTATTTAATTAAACAACCGTTTAAATCTCTAAATTTCTATTAAAAAATTAAAAAAATTAATTATTATATCGTTAAAAATACGGGACGTTACATTTGGCTAAACTCGCTTATTTACTAGCTTAATATAAATTAAGCTTTCTTTGTTGACCATTGATGATCACTTTGTGGTTTTGAATCTTTTGATCATTTGTGGAGAATTTAAGTTTTTCCAATCTTGTGGCTGACGAAACTACTTTTGAGAGATGTCCGCAACCTTATCTTAATGGTGAAACTACTTTTGTAAGGTGTTAGCGACTTGTCGAGGCCATTATAGTCTATGCGGATCCACTTCATGTTGTTTGTGTTGTTCATGGCTTCACCATTTTCCAGATGACTACTATTATATATATTAACATTGCTTCGAAGACATCGAAGTATTTGTGATTATATGGTGATTTCAATAACTCATGGGTTCTCTTTATTTTATTAGAACATGAATTATTTACATGTTCATTTATAAAGCTATGCCCTCATTTGTGTTTTTTTGGACTTTTATGCGAATCCATTCTTGTGTTATGAGAACCATTTTTGAACAACATTTTGATTTATGGATTTTTATGCTCGCACTTGTTATGGTTTGAGTGTGTACCCATTTATATTTTTCTAGATATCTTTGAGTGAAATCTAGAGCTTGGGTGATTCGAATTTTTTCATTGGAAGTTATCTCGAAACTTCTTTTGAAAGTAATAAGTTATATTTTTCTTATTGTTCTTAGTCTCTTGTTTCCAGATTTCAATTTTTAATCTCCGGCATTTTTGTAATTGGGGATCTTGCATGAATTCCCACATTTGGTCTTTCGTATACTAAAATGGGTTTAGTATTTGGATAGATCAACTTTGCAATAAGTTGTTATTCCTTTGAGAAATTATTCTTAAGACTAACTTTGGTTGATTTTTTAAAAAAAATCATATTTTTATGGATGATTAACTCTCCTTTATGCGGTTATTCTTTCCATGCTTGTTTGCATGTCTTGTTTGCTTTAGTATCATGGCGATTCTCGGGATGGATTGACCTATCCATTCTGAGGTTCGCTTATTAATTTTTTTTGAAAATATCATTCATCTTCGACATCCCCCGTCTATGAGACAAATTTTATTGTTCTTAATGATTCTAATTTAGATTCATTAGCTTCCTTTTGTTTTATAAATTCTCATAATAATGAGAATGACCTTAAAGAAGACGTATTTCTTTATTTCACATTACTCATGAATTTTTGAGGTTGTAACTCGATTGGTTTAACCTCATCCTTGTGGTTATATCTTTGTGAATTTGAAAATCAAAAGTTTTCAAATTTTATGGAATTCTTCCAACCTCCACCATTTACCATGTTTACAAGATTTAAAAGTTGTTCTTGAAATATTAGAGGATGTGCTAATTTTTCAAATTTGAGATTTTAGGGTTTATTGGAAACTTAAAGTTCCAAATTATTTGTTTTTGGGAATGTTAGAGGACATGCAAATATTTCCAATTTATAATGTATAATCTGGATTTTATTTCTTGATCTTGTTTCCCTGACGAGATCGCTTTCCTTGTGAATGGGATATATATTACCAACATATATATATATATACATATATACATATATATATATATATATATGTATCCCTTTTCAGTGTAAGAAAATATAATAAGCTTGAATATTTTTGAGGAAATTCTAATGGATAAAATCCTCTAGCTAAAACATAGTAGGTAATATTCAACGATTTTGGATAGTCGATATTTCCAACTTTTAATTTGAAATGTTTAATTAGTTCATATTGAAAACATAAGAGTATGGGTTTATAGTTTATAAATTCTTTGAATGTTAAACGAATTAATTAAATTTTATTAGAATGAACCTACCGCATGATGGTAGTTTGTAATTTTCAAATTGAACTTCAAATGAGTGTATAGAATATGATACAAGTCGGAATTCTTCGAAATAAGAATTATCCGAATCTATTGGATTAAAATCTTCTAATGAAAGAAAAAGATTTGAACTTCATCTTGAAAATTCTGAGATATAGTTAAATAGAATTTTCAAAAAAATCACAGAAGGATAATTCACTATTAAAATTTAAATAATTATTGGAATTGAGGTTTAGAATGTTTAGAATTTGAGTAAGGAAAATTCTTTTTTCCTGAAATCACTCACGAGAAAAATTAGTTTGTAGCTCATGTATGTTCGTGACTTTTATTTGAATATTGTACGTGTATAGACTTACGTTATATAGTGATTTACAACTTCAAAGTTATAAATCTTATTAGAATATTCAAGAATTATTCTATTTTCATATAGATCTTGTTGATGCGTGGTTGTTATTTCTATTGAGTTTTTCATTAAGTAATTGCGAGGGCGCAATTTCTTTAAAGGGGGAAGTCTGTAACAACCCGCATATTTAATGATAATATATTTAAATATTTCATTTAAATATAACGTAGTTAATCGTTAATCGATTTTGTGTCCGAAAATTCACATTTTTCATTTGAATGAATTTGGACTCGAACCCACTTCCATTGAGTCCTGATCATCGTTTACAATCTTTTTGACTATAAACTTCGGTATATTTCGAGCATGTCAAAATTTGGACTTTAGACTTGGGTTTTTGGCTAGGCTAAACAATTAGCCTACATGATAAAATAGCCCAAGCCCCTTCCCCTTTCCTTTCATTCACTCCATTCCTCTTCCTAACACATTTCCTTCTTCATAAATGGGGAAAGAAATTGGAAAATAAAATTCCAAGCTAGGGCTACATGCTAGAAGCTTCAATTCATGTGCAAATTAGAAGAGAAGAATGGTAATTTCTCTTTCTACCCTCTCTATCTTATCTCCTCTTCCATTTTTGAGAATTCCTAAGCCTAACATTTAGGGTTTTGTTTGCATGTGCATTTTCATTGAAGATTCTAGTGTTTTTATCGAAGAGAGTTTGTTCTAGCTACCTATTAGAGTGATTCCTTCCATCCAACAAACAAGGTGAGTTCTTTGAGAACTCACATCTATGTCTCAAGCTTCATGCTTGTCTAGTTTTCCCTTGGCATGTATATGTTGCTTATGAATTATGTATTTGGTCTTGTTAATTGGTTAATGTTTTAACATTTCCAATTTATGAAGTTTGATTTCATTTTTTTTTAATGATTTCCATTATGATTCTTCTTATGCCTTATTTTCAATTATATAAAGTTAGTAGCCTTCGAAGATCATCCGGATACGATATAAATCGACTTGGCCATAAGGCCAAGCCTTTATTTCACAACAAGTAGGTGACCAGTCGACTGGCCATCATTTACCAGTCGACTGGTCCTATTAAATTTGTAGTCCGCTGGCAAAATGACCAGTCGACTGGTCAAAAAGGTACCAGTCGACTGGTGTTGTTGATTTTTTGCAGTCGACCAGTGGAAACCACGGTCGACTGTCTATGTTGTTTCAGGCTCTTTCCCGACCGAGTTTCGACCCGTTTAGCCTTTTTTGTGGTTTTTCAGTTTCACTCGTTCACATATTTCAGCAATTTAAATTCATCGATTTTTCGTAATCATTTGATTCATTAAATACCAATTTTGATGGTTTAGTTCATATTTTTAAATGTGAAATTTTGTGGTTGGTATTTGTGAGATTTAATTTACGTCATAAAAACATGAATTCTTAGTCCAATCATTATTTCGATCATTATTATACGAGATTTGCCACTTCGAAACTAAGTATAAAGGGTTTTATATTATTAGTAGATACCAAATTCTTTTACAAAAATGGTTTCCAATCTCACTTCATTATACGAAGTTATTTTATGAATACGTTTTATAAATCGTTTTCAAATCTAATAGTGTATATTTTATAAACCTTTTTCTCGTCCGTATGAGAAATCTAATTAAACGCCTTAGCAAAAACAAGAAATATGACCCCTTGCATGTACTTCGATGGTTAATTCTTGGACTCGTTCGATTGAAACTGTGGCAATGACCGTTTTGCGTTTTTAGTGGACTATACACCTTGTTCGTGAATATTCGCGTAAAGCAAGTGGTTATGGGACATGTAGCTTAACTCTTATATTTACTAGCTTGGAGTAACTTACACTTTCCTTGATCAATTATGATCTTTTTGAGATTTAGACTAGCTTTATTCGATGTCTCCGAGTTATGGAATTTATTCCATATTTTAATGATCTTCGGATCATTTCGAACAACTTCGGTTCATTTTTAGTATTTTAATGATCTCAAGATCACTTTGAGGAACTTCAATTCATTTTATGGAATTGTATTATTTTGATCAATTGTGATCTTTTCATTTATTTTATGCATTTTGATGACCTTCGGGTTATCTCGAGGAACTTCGGTTCAATTTGGAGTGGGGTCGCGACTCGCGGTCTTCAGACCATTCGAGGAGCTTCGGCTCAAAATTATAGGCTAGCTACCTAGAGATCGCGTCTCGTTCGTGATACACGTGTTGGTCAGTCTTCAGGCTCCCGTTTAGAGATAGGCCTTACCCCCTCCCTTTGTGATTCTCTGGATTTCTAGAATTTATAGTTTTATTGATACTATGTTATCAATTTGAGATTTATTGATATTGAGTTATCAATTTTTGAGTTTATGAGTTATTATTTCCTATGAGTAGCTATATAATTTTGAATGAGATATTATTTTATAGCTCTAATATAGATTTGAGATATACCGTAGACATTTCTGGGCTTCGCACTTATACATGACATTGTTGTTATCGTATTTATGTCTACATTTATTTATATCTCAGTTTATGAGATAAGTACAGCTAGCCTGATCCGTTTATTGTTTATCTTTGTGTAAATAATACTCGGGTCAGACCGAGGTATTTCAGGTGATTCTCCAGCATGTTTTATCCTCCTGTTTTGGAAATTTTCCTTAGTGTTGAACTATTTGGGTTATATGTATATGAGACTCCTTTGTATACATATTATTTTGAGTAGCCTTGTACCTATTCTTTTGTTGTATAGTGGATCGACTATGACCACTATCTTGTATTTACACTCATGTGTTATATTCATATCTATTTCCACTTTAGTGATGTGAATATTTGTGTCTAACTCTGATTATTTGTTATGTATTTTGTATTGTTTCCGGAACTATATACAACCGATGTGAAGTAGTTTTGAACTTGAATTAGATGTGTCGGATTTCCACATTATAGTTTTGTAACACTTAAGAGGTATTGCAAATTTCAGGTTTTAAACTTTAAAATAGTTTATGGTAGCATTTAGAAAATGCTATCTAAAGTATCTGTAATAGCTAAAATCGTTGCTAGACCGAACCTTTGCAAATCTAGCCTTAAATTGCACTTTAGGGTTATTAAAAGCTAGAAAGTGTTGCAATTTTCAGAATTATTACTAGTTTCAGAAACTCTTGTTTTGGACCAGTTTTTCGATGAAATGTTTGATTCTGTTTCTTTACGATAAAAATAGTTTTTGACTCCAAATTTTGTAAAATAATTTACTTAGTCTATTTAATATCAAGAAAAGAACCCCTTAAAATAATTTATCAAATTAACGATAAAAATTCGACAAAGTACGGTATTTATTAAAAAACATGACATGTTCATTTCCGCTGAGTTTCACCCAACTTTGCACCTCGAATTTAGATACTCAGACATTTGAATTTGGAAAAGTGTTAAACATAAAAGTTGTAGGTCTTTAAGTTAACTTTCTAGATAATTAAAGAAATCAAATTTTCATTAAGAACTGAGGAAGTTATGGTCAGATTATCGAATGTCATTTTTATAGACCCGAGCCACTATAATTTATTCCTAATATATACGTCTTCTCTTCATGGAGTGACATAAATAAATAGATTCAAATAATTTTTCTCACCATAAAATTGTAGTTTTGACTTGTATTTTATTTCCTTGATTTCCTTCAAGCTTTTCTTATTAATCACACTTTGTTTCGTTTTTATGAATGCATGGAAAAATAAGGAAGGCGACTACTCTATTTATAACATTTCTCAAGGCTAATCTTGTAATTTTGCCTTAGACACTTGTCTGTCTTATCTTTATCCAAGCCTTACGATGTTGAAACATGCTACTTTTGGTATCTTAAAATGTTTCAACACATAGACACCTAATAGGTTTAAATGTCTTAAAATGTTTCTACATATGGACACCTAATAGCTTTCTGTTTCGTTTTTTTTCCTTAAATCTTAGGACACATGCATTGGTCCATTTCATACCACTTGTCTACGTCATCTCATGCCATCTAACCTATACAAACTTTTGAGTATAAATGTATATATACATATACCATTTTCTTTGTTTATAAGGTTTGCATATATATATATATATATATATATATATATTCATACAAATATACTTAAAATGTTTGAATTGATCCAAGATGGTGTCAACATTAAATATTTTATACTAGTAAAAAAAATTATGTACCTGATATTAAGTTAGGTTGTTACATTAGATGGAGCATCATCCAACACCTGAACGTGAGCCATCTACATACCTGTTCTTTGTGCTCTCTCAACCATTTAGGGACAGGTCCTACTGAGATGTCCAGGTTGCCCACAAATGTAACACTTCCCACACATGTAATCATCTTGCAGTCCTTTACATAATGACTAGGTAATCCACAGTTATGGCACCTGATATCTTTCTTAACCGTACCCTTTTGGGATCCTTCCACTTTCTTCTGCTTATTGCCTTTCTTATTTTTCTACCATGGCTTCTATGAGTCTACAACTTTCAGAGTCTTCTTGAATTCTTCTTTAGCGAGCTCATACATAAGAGCCATTTCCACAAGAGATACGAATGCTGCTTCGTAGATATGTGTGTCAATGCTAACCCTCGGAGAGGTAGGTTCAATCCCTTTGTGAACTTCAGAGCTATCTTATGTTGTGAATTAGCCAAATCCAGTCATAACCTCGACAGCTCATTAAATTGGTTCATGTTCTCCTTTACTGAAAGATCTCCTTTCTATAAATTAATGAAAATTTCCAATTGAACACCCTCTTTAGTCTGTGATAAAAATCTCCTATCAAATCTCTCTTGGAATCCAATCCAGCATATCTCTCCCGCCTCAACCTCTACTATTTCCCACTAATATAAAGCCTCATTCTTCGACTGCCAAGAGGCACTATGAACTCTCTCATAGTCCCCTAATCTCATACGCCGTAGTATCCACTTTGTACTCCTCAACGAAGTACATGCCTCAGCAAAAATCTCCATGCTTGAGAAAGATCACCACCAAGATCAGAGAAGTCTTTGAAAATTCTTAAGAATTCAGCTACTACTGGTGGATTAGCGACGTAGGTGTTGTATCTTGCGTAGATTCTTCTTCCTTTGTCAGTGTCATAGATCAAAGGTGCCTGCAGAACCACGTAGAGATTTGGAAACACTTTAGAAGATTCGGGGCATCGCCATTCTACGCAAGGGGAAAAGAGATTTTTAGGTCTAGAGTAATCGAAAGAAGGTTTAACTAGACTACAGGGGATTTTTGTAAAACTTTTGTTTATTTTTCAAAATTGTTTTTCTTTTAAATATTTATTTCTTTAAAAAAAATACTTTTTAAAACAAATTTTTAGGAATCCTGTAACCTTAGGCTCTAATACCAGATGTGAAACCCTACACCCCTTAGCATTCTCCAAATAGGTCATGCCAAGGAATATGGAGCATCTAGGTATAAAGAAGCAGTCATGAAGACTGAGACTTACAAGCCATGAAAATAAATACATCGGAAACATTTTTAAAAAATGCATCTTATTATTTCAAAATCCAAACTTCACTTAAATAAGTCATAACATAAAACAAACCACATACCACACACACACAAAGCCTCGGTCTTATATAAATCCGAGTACAAAAACAATCCTCTTCACAAGTACCATTACAATGATGACAACTGAAAAATCAATAAAGTAGAGATATATATCTGATATGAAACAAGAACTCTGGAACCGAACCTCCAAGCTTCTTGAAACAATCAACCTTAACCCTATGAGCTTAATGGTGAAGAAAAAGAAGAAAGAGAAGTGGGTCAGACATAAATTCTAGTGAGTGAAAGCAAATACTAGAATGTTTAATCAAATTAAAGATAATAGACTAAGTAATAGTTCTTGTGTTATAAGGAGATTCGTTCGTGCGCAACCCAAAGATAGTTTTTAGATAATAAGATTTTTATTCAAGTTGATTGGTGGATTGTTTGCACTGATTCTACTATAATAGAAATATTATTATTAGGATAAATTTCCTAATTCCACCCAATGATCGATTTTCCTACCTACAACCTCTTAGCATGGTAGTCTACCACCTCTTAGCATGGTAGAGTATCATTGTAAACCTACCCATCGTAAAACCGCATCAATACGAATCACCATCCATCAAATCACCAGCAAAGACACCATTTAGTTCATAGATGGAGTATATCTGCATGCACAGTGATCATCAAATGCCCTAATTGTCACTCCAGTTTTACCCTAAACAACATAACATGTTCCGATCTCAATCCTACATCTGTGATCATCAGTCCTTGACCTAAAAGGAAAATGCTGTCGGTATCTAATAACCAATATTCTAATTGTGCTCCTCCTAAACTCAGTCCTTGACCTGAGTTCTATTTATTAACTCAATTTGTGGTCTGATTTTTATTTATTAACTTAATACATGATTTAAGTTTTATTTATTGACCCAATCCAAGATCTGAGTCTGTAATCTATTGCCTCAGTCCTTGACCTGCGCCTTTATGACATCCTTCCTTTATCAACGCAAGTCTATAATATCATAATAGGCTTAATTCTTTTCTTCTCGTTCATTTTACTATGATGTTCTAGCTTCCCTAGACAATTTAATATCATAATAAGCCTTTTCATCTTTCTTTCTTTTTAATTACAATGCATGTCATAACTTTATTTGCAAATGTCCAAGATTTTCCTATTTCAATCTAATTCCTTTTTGTTATAGATCTACCAGTTTTACAAATGTTTTATGTAAATTTAGTGTTTATTATTTAACCTATGTCCATGAATTTCATTATTTTTATTAATTTTCATGTCGGAAAAAAGATTAAATTTACATTTTAAAACTAATATTTACATATATATTAATAATTAAAAACAGATGCAAAAGAACTTTAAGAAAATTGTAAATAGTTATAGAAAATAGAAGAACTGTAGAGCAAAAGACTGAAAATAAACTTATAGAAATATAACTTAAAACAGAAAGAAAAAACTGTAAAACTACAAATATTAAAAACCCTACTATTTAAATTATTAAAAATCTAAATAATTACCAACACTCACCTACCGTCCTTAGCTATAGTCTACGGTCATCCCAAATCCTGCACTTAGGTTGTCTAACTTTTATTTTAAAGTTCTTTCCTAAAAAGTATCTAGGTTTAAGGTTTTGCTTTAGGCCAAATGAAACCAAAAGGGGGAAGATTTGAGTGTAAAAGAATGACTAGGTCTAGGGTCGTATTTATAGTTGAGTTAGGAGATCCTAGACCGTAGGACTAACTGATTAAATATGATATAGCCACGTTACAAACCAATATTTAGCTATCCTATCCCAAAACCGACGCACGGATTTTCATGAAAATTTTAAGCTCTACACCTCGTACTTGGACAAAATATCATTCAGGCATTTTTGTGGGTTGACGGAGGCCCTTTAGTGGTCGACCTAAGTGTCGACTTGGGTGAGGGCCGGGTCGGCCTTACCTGTTAATTATTTTATTTTTATTTTTCTTCTTTAATTCTGCATTTATAATTCTTAATCCATTATCTTATAATAACTTCTTCATATATGCTCGTATTTCGATAAGTTATATACAGAATATGGCCTAAAAATTGTTATGGACTCAATGTAACTCCTATAGCCCAATTTGGATAATTCCATAGACTTATTTTGTTGTTTAATTAGTTCTTAAATTAATTATCATGAATTAAATTTTCAAGTTATTACAATGTCATAGCATACGTTTTGTGATATGCATCTTCTATATTATTGTTAACATTGGTTTATGTTTTGAAATACAATAGGCTGAAGTAGAGGATTTAAATTTGAGCGCTAACATTACTGCAACTTTTCAAATACCCTGACTAAGCAAAAATAAGGAATTAGAAACATAACTTTTAATTATATTTTACTCAATAAAGTTGATTTTTATTAATCACAAACTGAGAGATTTGGCTTGAAGTGTCGAAGGTGCTCTAAACTTTTGTCATTCTTGCCACCTCGCCATTCGTAAGAGACATTTTTTCCTTAGAAACTCTGTAATAATACTAAAACACTTGAACTGGATATAAATTAAGGAAATACGTATTTCTTTAGTCAATGAGATTTTACTGATTAAAATATTAAGATACACTTAGATCTTTCTGTTACTCTTTTGCCAACAAATAGAAAATGAATTCATAATCATTATCTATAATCCTAAATTACGCTTCAAGACCACAACAACAATTAACATAAACTAATCATTATATTAATTAGTTGTAACAACCCGTATTTTCAATAACCTGTTATAACGTAAATCGAGACAGAATTTAATTCTAAAAACTGAATCAAGGGAAACGGGCTATGCCATTGCGTTCGTCTTGGAAAAATACGCGAAATAGAGTCTGAGTTTTCGAAAATCGGAGTCCGTATGACCCGATTAAGGCCCAATGAAGTTTTCAGAAAATTTCAAGTTCAAAACAGATTTGAATTTCAAGTTCAAATTTCAGATTTCGGGCCTGGAAGGCTAGGCGGGAAATTTCCCGCCAAGCCAACCAAGTCGACAGGCCTGTCGACTTGGCAGTCGACTTGGTTGGACCCAAGTCGACAGCCCTGTCGACTTGGCTGTCGACTTGGTTCAGCCGGGCAGTTTTGCCTGGTGCACCATTTTGGGGTTTTGGTTAGATTTTGGGGCCAGATTCGGTTTTAAGGGCTGAGATTGGAATTAGGGTTTAATCCTAAGGTTGAAACTAATCCTAATCTCTATAAATAAGCCCCTAACCTAACCCTAAATCATCATTATTCATTCAAGTAACTAAACTATGGCAAAATCATTCCTCTCATGGCCTCCACTCTCTTCATAAAATTCCTAAGTTATTTCTATGAGAGATTTTCCATGCATACAAGTGTTTTCAAGCTTGTATGAGTGTCATTAGCTTGCATTCAAGTCAAGTTTCCATATTTATATCATAAAGCAAGGGTTTTGATCATTTTGGCTCAAGGGTTTTTCTATTGGAGCTTGCATTTTGGGTTTATTTGATTGCATAAGGGCTTTGTCTCAATCTATATATATTTTTGTGTCTTCATAAGCATTGTAAGCCCCTTTCTACTTTCATATTTAAACTCTAAAGTTAAATGAATGATGCAAGTTTGGTTGATCATTATGATATGCAAGTTTGTCATGATATGCAAGTTTACTATGTCATGTTATGCAAGTTTGATATGTTATGATATGCAAGTTTGCCATATTATGTTATGCAAGTATGCCATGTTATGATATGCAAGTTTATCATGTTATGTTATGCAAATTTGCCATGTTATGATATGCAAGTTTACCATGTTATGCTATGCAAGTTTATCATGTTATGTTATGCAAGTTTGCCATGTTATGATATGCAAGTTTATCATGTTATGTTATGCAAGTTTGCTATGTTATGATATGCAAATTTGCCATATGATATGCAAGTTATGTTATGCAAGTTTGGGTTAATCATTTTGCTCATGTTATCATGTTATGCAAGCTTATCTTGGGTTTATGAGCTTAAAGCTTCGAGCTTTATGCTAAAGGTTGCATTTTGGCAACATGTAAGTTATCATATCCCTTATGATAACTTGCATGTGAGGCTAAATGCGAACTTATGGCAACTTCTACATGTCATTTATCACCATGTATCACTTATATGCTAAGTTTGGTTTTATGCATACTTTTGAGGCATAATGATGCAATATGCAAGTATATGAACATATGTACATTTCATATGTCACCATGTTAAACTTGTGGCTTCAACACCATTTGTCATCTTTATGCCAAGTTCCCTCTTTCTATCCTTTATGCGCTATTGCGATTATGTAAGCGATGGGATTGCGTTTGGGGTTGGGTAAACTTAAAAGACATGAAAACATAAGATTGGGAATTTACCTATTAAGTTAGGTCTACCCATTGGGAATTTACCCATTAAGTTAGGTCTACCCAAATTCTTGAAAACTTGTAATATGTTTTGGAAACATGATGGACATGACACTTAGAAAATATAAGTGTGACCAACTCGAGGTTGGGTTGAGTTTGTAGCGTAAAACTACCCGGAACCGACCGGCTTAACTAGTTGCTACAAACAATAGGACCCAATATGAGAAGTTGGTCATGTTGTACCTTGAACCCGAGGTTAGACCAAGTGTGGTGTAAAGCTACCCGGACTCGCCCGGCTTAACTAGTAACCACAACAAGGTCTAACGTGAGAGGTTAAGGCACATTAAATTAGTTAATGCCTCATGATTAGGGTTAAGTCATGGTCCACTTAATACTTAACCAATTTGGGCTTGGTAGATTAATCAGGGTTAAGTAATGAACCCATCGTTACACTTAACCAAGTTAATCCATGATTAGTAAAAGGGTTAAACCGTACTTAACCCACTAGAAAATCCTAGCAATGGGGGTCCACTCCAGCAGTAATCCCAAGTTTGTATCATTAAGACCCTAGGGACTAGGCTAGGGAGGGGCACGATTACTGGACTTGAGGTAAGTGACCAAAAACGACGGCAGAGTGGTACGCCGGTGTAGTTCCGGACGGACTATGGTCGTGCACATAGTCCGTAGCCGGAGAAAACATGCACGGGTACCAGTAGATCGAGACTGTGCACTTATGTTTATGGTGTCCAGGGGTTTACACCTTAGGGCTTGATACACCCGAAGGTGGACCCGGCACAGTCCGACTACAATTATGTTTGGGCCGTATTGACACCAACACGTGACGAGTTAGGCTTAGGGAGCCGATCGATTAGACCGTTTGGTTGGACCTCGTATCAGGGTCACTTCATGTTATTGGACCTCGTATTAGGGTCACTTCATGTTATTGGACCTCGTATTAGGGTCACTTCATGTTATTGGACCTCGTATTAGGGTCATTTCATGTTATTGGGTCAAAGCTTGGGCCAAGGGATCAATACTTGTTTATTCAAGTCATGTTAGTTTGCTAGTACACCTGTGGTGCAAAACCTTAATCCTGATTATGCGATGACACCTTTATCTACCTTGTTAGTTAATCATCATGATAGTATGTTGTTATCCTTATGTTCATCCCTGCTTCTCATGTCAGTTAACTTTATCAGTTTACATTGATTGTAGTAGGGCTTACTCAGTCTTTTTGACTGGCCTGTTTTTCTTTCGCCTCTTTTCTTCCGTTTCCCCCCCCCCCCCCACCCCCCAGGTTCTCAGGGTGGGAATATTGGAGCTTAGCTTGGATTTCTGATCACTTGCTTGTGGGATTTTAGCTCATGTAGGGTCTTGACATGAAGCTAGCTATGGTCATCACTTATTTTGGGGATAGTACTTATGTATTTCAGTTTTTCAGTGATGTTGTTTTTATCTAGACTTGTGTATTTGGAAAGTTGACATTATGTTGTACCAGACTTGTTTTGAAATAGTTTGAAATCTTCCGCTGTTTTACTTATCTTATTTACTCTGTTTACATATATATATATATGTTCTTGTTCTGCCTTGATATATCATTATGCATGTTTACCTGATTCAAATGCCCCTCCAAAGTCAGAGTGCTTGCAAGAGCCACCCTGGCGGAGGTGGGGTGTTACATTTGGTATCAGAGCATATGGTTTACGAGAAGGAACAAAAAGGTTTTTAAAACTTTTGGAAAACTATTTTCAAAACCAAGTATAAAGTATTTTCCAAAGAAATGTCTAGTTTATTTTAAAGGCTATTCCCCAAAAAGCCATTAGCAGAATTCCTTCGTTTTTCTCCATTCTGAATCTATCTTTTTCTTCGTTTTCAGTATGGCCGATAACTTTGCCATTCCGAAAGGCGCTCAAGTCCCTATTTGGTTTAGGAGATACATGGGGGAAAGGGCAAGTGAAGCTGACCCCGCGGACATTCCTCCTCCCCCTCAGCCTCCACAAGCGGATTTTGCGGAAACTTGTAAGAACTTTAAGACGATGGGTGGCAAGAATTTCATTGGAACCGAGACTTATGTCGAGGCAAGGAATTGGTTGAAAGAAACCGAAGATCTTTTTGCCTCCTTTGATATAGATGACCGTAGGAAGGTTTTATTGGCAGTGTGGTTGCTAAAGGAAGAAGTCGCACGTTGGTGGGTGATCACCACCGCTACTAGGCCAATTGAGACTTGGGATGACTTTCGGGGAAAGTTTGGACTAAGGTTCCTATCACTGAAACAAGGGGAACAATATCAAGGGCAATAACGACAAGAGGAAGTGCCATTATTGCGGTTCAGTTGGGCATCTTGTTAAGGATTGTAGGAAGAGAAAAAGGAAGAGTGGTGAATGCTTTCATTGTGGTGAGTTTGGACATTTCAGCAAAGATTGCCCGAAGAAGCAAGGGCAAGGTCAGACTCAGTGTGCAAGACCATCGGGAGGGCGAGTTTATCCCCTCAACATCGTTCTTTCAGCTCATGATCGAGGTAGTGTTTCTGTTGAAAGTCTTGTTTACATTTCTGATTTTCCTGATCGTACTTTGTTTGATTCTGGCGCATCGCATAGTTTATTTCATCTGGTTTAGTTGGAAGTTTGCACCTAAGTACTAGTCTAGTTAATGATCCCGTGTGTGTTTCAAATCCAATTGGGGGTTCCGCCCATTTGTCTATTATCTACGTGGATTTGAAAATCTCTATCTTGAGTATAGAATTCTCGCGTGATGCTTATATTCTCGGTTTCATAGGGTAGGGGTTGATTTTGGGCATGGATTGGTTGTCCAGTTTTGGAGCCATTCTTGATTTTTGAGCATAGGGTTGAGAGGCTCATGACTCGCCTCGGTAATGCCCTAAAAATTTCTAGTAACCCTATGAGTCCCGTCACGTTGTGTTATCTTGAATCCCTCAACTCGTCTATCGATAGTTTGCAATCGGTGAGGGTGGTCCGAGAATATCCTGATATCTTGGGTGAAGTGAAGGGGGGTTACCCCTAAGCGGGAGATTGATTTCCGCATTTATCTGGTTGATAATGCCAAGCCAGTTACGTGGCCGGTTAGGCACATGGTCCCGCAAGATGAGAGTTAAGAAAGCAAGTCAAGGAGTTGCTTGAGAAGAACTTCATACGATGAAGCATTTCCGAGGAGGGTGCTCTAGTAGTATTTGCTAGTAATGTGGACAGTTCGCTTCGCCCGTATGTTAATTATCGTGAGTAGAACAAGGAGAATAGACAACCATTACCAAGGATCGATGGTTTGTTTGATCAGCTTGTAGGAACATCTGCTTTCTCTTGATCTTGCTACTGGATTCCATCAGCTCAGAGTAGCTGAGGATAGTATAGACAAAACTGCGTTCAGAACTCCATATGGATTCTTAGAATGGCTGGTCATGCCATTCGGTTTGACTAATGCACCCGCCTACTTCGTGGACTTGATGAGTAGGGTGTCTAGAGAGTTCCTGAACGAGTTTGTGGTAGTCTTTGTAGACGATATCCTGACTTTCTTAAAGAACAAGGGAGAACATGCTAGACATCTCAAGGAGGTGATGGATACGCTTAGAGCGCATCAGTTGAAAGCTAAGTCCTCCAAATATCATTTTGGAGAAAAAGGAGTTAGATTTCTTGGGCACATAGTTTCTAAGCAAGGCTTAGTGGTGGATCCTGCTAAAGTGGTCGCGGTTCGAAACCCAAAAGCTCCGACGAGGACAATTGAAGTAAGAAGTTTTCTTAGTTTAATTAGTTAGTTAGCGTCCCTTGAGCTTAGACCTACCCTTTTGGATCAAGTAGGGACTTCGCAGAAAGAAGACCCGCAGTTAGTCGAGATCATGGACAAGTTGATTCGAGGCGAGATGTTAAGACACCTCGCTATAGATGACAAGGGATGGCTAAGACGCGATGGGAGAAAGAAGGTTCTTGAAGATGCACATCACCCGAGGAGGTGGCCGAGTTTGTCCCAAGGTGCATGTTGTGCCAACAGGTTAAAGGCCGAGTCATAGAAGCCCGGTGGGCTATTATGTCCATTGGAGGTCCTCGCAATGGAAGAGGGAAAAGCGTCACGAAGGATTTCGTGGATGGACTGCCTAGATCAAGAAAGGGAATAAGAGCATGTGGGTCATAGTAGGTAGACTCACGAAGAGTGCTCATTTCACCCCGGTAAAGAGCGAAAGGACTGCATCATAGCTAGCGACAGTTTACTTTCAAGAAATAAAGCGGTTGCACGAGGTTCTCTAAAGTATAGTTAGTAACCATGACTCAATCTTCACTAGCCAGTTTTGGGATAGTCTACGGGAAGTCATGGGCAAGCAACTGAATCTAAGGACGTCCTATCATTCACAGGCAGATGGTTCATTTCGTTCAAGCATGAGTTATAGAAAATTACGTTAGTAAGAGCAATTGGTAAACGTGGATTGGTATTTTCAAGAAAAGTTCTGCTGCGTGGAATACTTTATAGTAAGTAAACGAGATCCAGGATTCACTGGTGAATTTTGGAGAGCTTGCATGAAACCATGAGGTCATAGTTATGTTTAAGCCAAGAATGATAGAAGAGTAAGTGAAAGAGGAAGACGAGAGGCGACGATGAAATGGGTTCCAACTCATATTTGGAAATAAGAGTTAAGAAGCTAAGAAATCATGAGGTAAAAGACGGTCAAAGCACAGTGGAGTTAAGCTCAAGGAAACGTGACTTAGAAGACTGAAGGCTAGATACGCGCATCATATCTCTTTTTAAGAGCATATCCTTGATCCTTGTTTTCCTGTGGAACTTACTTGCATGTTATCTTTTTACGTATATCCTCTCGGTCCTATTTCTGTCGGGAGGTATGACTTATTGGCTAGTAATACATGTCAGGGTTTGAAGGGGTCCGTTAGGTTGACTAAACCTTTTGGGCTTTTATAGAATATGGGTTGGGTTAGGAAGGGATTTCTTGTAATCCGAAAGGAGTATATCCTGCTTATCTTCCCGATCTCTTTGTAGCAAATCTTTTGCTATCCATGTTTGTCTTGATTATCTAGTTTATCATGTTAATCTTGTCATGAGAACCTTAGGTAGAAACCCTTTGGATGAAACATGTGTTTGAAACATGTTATGCTTGATGGTTGCAAGTGGTTGCAAGTGTTTGCAAGTGGTTACTCGTGGATGCATTACACACGTTAGGCACTAGATCGGCTCACACACTCCTCATATTGCATATGCATGAGTGTTTATGCTTATTCATGGATGAAATTTTTTGTGTTATCATATGGATGTTGCATATGGATGTATGTTATGTGCACACATATAGATGTTATACATTATGTTAGGAATTGCATACATATGGATTCATTTCACTAACATAATTTGCATTGATAATATTTGCATTAGATAAGTACATATACACACACCTTTGCATATGTTCATACAACATTTAGAATCTTGTAAGGACAATGATTGCTCGTGGATGATGTTTTGAGTAGATGGATGTTGGATGGTAGGATACGTTCTTCCTAACTTGAAGATTTCGGGGACGAAATCCTTTAAGGAGGGGAGAATGTAACAACCCGTATTTTCAATAACCTGTTATAACGTAAATCGAGGCAGAATTTAATTCTAAAAACTGAATCAAGGGAAACGGGCTATGCCATTGCGTTCGTCTCGGAAAAATACGCGAAATAGAGTCCGTGTTTTCGAAAATCGGAGTCCGTATGACCCGATTAAGGCCCAATGAAGTTTCCAGAAAATTTCAAGTTCAAAACAGATTTGAATTTCAAGTTCAAATTTCGGATTTCGGGCCTGGAAGGCTAGGCGGGAAATTTCCCGCCAAGCCAACCAAGTCGACAGGCCTGTCGACTTGGCAGTCGACTTGGTTGGACCCAAGTCGGCAGCCCTGTCGACTTGGCTGTCGACTTGGTTCAGCCGGGCAGTTTTGCCTGGTGCACCATTTTGGGGTTTTGGTTAGGTTTTGGGGCCAGATTCGGTTTTAAGGGCTGAGATTGGAATTAGGGTTTAATCCTAAGGTTGAAACTAATCCTAATCTCTATAAATAAGCCCCTAACCTAACCCTAAATCATCATTATTCATTCAAGTAACTAAACTATGGCAAAATCATTCCTCTCATGGCCTCCACTCTCTTCATAAAATTCCTAAGTTATTTCTATGAGAGATTTTCCATGCATACAAGTGTTTTCAAGCTTGTATGAGTGTCATTAGCTTGCATTCAAGTCAAGTTTCCATATTTATATCATAAAGCAAGGGTTTTGATCATTTTGGCTCAAGGGTTTTTCTATTGGAGCTTGCATTTTGGGTTTATTTGATTGCATAAGGGCTTTGTCTCAATCTATATATATATTTTTGTGCCTTCATAAGCATTGTAAGCCCTTTTCTACTTTCATATTTAAACTCTAAAGTTAAATGAATGATGCAAGTTTGGTTGATCATTATGATATGCAAGTTTGTCATGATATGCAAGTTTACTATGTCATGTTATGCAAGTTTGATATGTTATGATATGCAAGTTTGCCATATTATGTTATGCAAGTATGCCATGTTATGATATGCAAGTTTATCATGTTATGTTATGCAAATTTGCCATGTTATGATATGCAAGTTTACCATGTTATGCTATGCAAGTTTATCATGTTATGTTATGCAAGTTTGCCATGTTATGATATGCAAGTCTATCATGTTATGTTATGCAAGTTTGCTATGTTATGATATGCAAGTTTGCCATATGATATGCAAGTTATGTTATGCAAGTTTGGGTTGATCATTTTGCTCATGTTATCATGTTATGCAAGCTTATCTTGGGTTTATGAGCTTAAAGCTTCGAGCTTTATGCTAAAGGTTGCATTTTGGCAACATGTAAGTTATCATATCCCTTATGATAACTTGCATGTGAGGCTAAATGCGAACTTATGGCAACTTCTACATGTCATTTATCACCATGTATCACTTATATGCTAAGTTTGGTTTTATGCATACTTTTGAGGCCTAATGATGCAATATGCAAGTATATGAACATATGTACATTTCATATGCCACCATGTTAAACTTGTGGCTTCAACACCATTTGTCATCTTTATGCCAAGTTCCCTCTTTCTATCCTTTATGCGCTATTGCGATTATGTAAGCGATGGGATTGCGTTTGGGGTTGGGTAAACTTATAAGACATGAAAACATAAGATTGGGAATTTACCTATTAAGTTAGGTCTACCCATTGGGAATTTACCTATTAAGTTAGGTCTACCCAAATTCTTGAAAACTTGTAATATGTTTTGGAAACATGATGGACATGACACTTAGAAAATATAAGTGTGACCAACTCGAGGTTGGGTTGAGTTTGTAGCGTAAAACTACCCGGAACCGACCGACTTAACTAGTTGCTACAAACAATAGGACCCAATGTGAGAAGTTGGTCATGTTGTACCTTGAACCCGAGGTTAGACCAAGTGTGGTGTAAAGCTACCTGGACCCGCCCGGCTTAACTAGTAACCACAACAAGGTCTAACGTGAGAGGTTAAGGCACATTAAATTAGTTAATGCCTCATGATTAGGGTTAAGTCATGGTCCACTTAATACTTAACCAATTTGGGCTTGGTAGATTAATCAGGGTTAAGTCGTGAACCCATCGTTACACTTAACCAAGTTAATCCATGATTAGTAAAAGGGTTAAACCGTACTTAACCCACTAGAAAATCCTAGCAATGGGGGTCCACTCCAGCAGTAATCCCAAGTTTGTATCATTAAGACCCTAGGGACTAGGCTAGGGAGAGACACGATTACTGGACTTGAGGTAAGTGACCAAAAACGACGGCAGAGTGGTACGCCGGTGTAGTTCCGGACGGACTATGGTCGTGCACATAGTCCGTAGCCGGAGAAAACATGCACGGCTACTAGTAGATCGAGACTATGCACTTATGTTTATGGTGTCCAGGGGTTTACACCCTAGGGCTTGATACACCCGAAGGTGGACTCGGCACAGTCCGACTACAATTATGTTTGGGCCGTATTGACACCAACACGTGATGAGTTAGGCTTAAGGAGCCGATCGATTAGACCATTTGGTTGGACCTCGTATTAGGGTCACTTCATGTTATTGGACCTCGTATTAGGGTCACTTCATGTTATTGGACCTCGTATTAGGGTCACTTCATGTTATTAGGCCTCGTATTAGGGTCATTTCATGTTATTGGGTCAAAGCTTGGGCCAAGGGATCAATACTTGTTTATTCAAGTCATGTTAGTTTGCTAGTACACCTGTGGTGCAAAACCTTAATCCTGATTATGCGATGACACCTTTATCTACCTTGTTAGTTAATCATCATGATAGTATGTTGTTATCCTTATGTTCATTCCTGCTTCTCATGTCAGTTAACTTTATCAGTTTACATTGATTGTAGTAGGGCTTACTCAGTCTTTTTGACTGACCTGTTTTTCTTTCGCCTCTTTTCTTCCGTTCCCCCCCCCCCCCAGGTTCTCAGGGTGGGAATATTGGAGCTTAGCTTGGATTTCTGATCACTTGCTTGTGGGATTTTAGCTCATGTAGGGTCTTGACATGAAGCTAGCTATGGTCATCACTTATTTTGGGGATAGTACTTATGTATTTCAGTTTTTCAGTGATGTTGTTTTTATCTAGACTTGTGTATTTGGAAAGTTGACATTATGTTGTACCAGACTTGTTTTGAAATAGTTTGAAATCTTCCGCTGTTTTACTTATCTTATTTACTCTGTTTACATATATACATATGTTCTTGTTCTGCCTTGATATATCATTATGCATGTTTACCTGATTCAAACGCCCCTCCAAAGTCAGAGTGCTTGCAAGAGCCACCCTGGCGGAGGTGGGGTGTTACATTAGTATTCTTATGTAGTCATAAAAAGTTCCATAATAATTTGTACCGTAGCTCAAAGAAATCGGCTATCCAAAACAAAACAGATGATAACCCTTTTGTTTGGATAGTGCGCAAAATATGATTGTTCTCAATACATTATGACGCCAATTTTCACTTAGTGCAAACTATGCTAATGCATGCCAATTTCAACTTGATGCAAACTAAGCCTGTTTTCATATATTACAAACTGCGTCAGCTTGCACTTGGTACAAACACCATGTTTCTTTACAATGTTTCTTCTCGAATACATGGTTATTCCAAATTTGGTAATCTAGTAATGGAAAAATTGATAACAAAGCATGTGATATTATGATATTGACCATAAGTATTTGTATATTCATGACAAAAACAATATTCCATTGAAAAAAAATTAATAGTGTAAAGCTTTAGCGTTTTCAAAACATGAAATAAATACTGGCAGCACAACCCCCAGACCCCAAACTGGATTCCTTTGTGGCTTTTTTCTCCTGGAGCATTTGGTTAGAACGAAATGCTCATGCCTTCAGCAGACCCAAAAAACTCTTGATGGTAACATGTTATCACATCCAGCATCTTTTCGAACTATGGACAGGCACAGCAAGGCACGCTCGCTTCAGGCTCGCTCTTCCTATGCCATAATCCCTTGGAACGCAAGGCAATTCCTCTCTCTTCCATTACTGATGTCAGATATGGGTTATGTCTCATCACTTGGGTCATTTTTGTTGTGTATCTATATGCTATGATCGCCACTATTTTAGGTACATATTATGTGCTATGCTTGTACTCTTTTTATTGACCTTCAGGGTCTTGACTTTTATATGCCACTAGTTGGGCCTGTCAACCACATTATATTACTAGTTATCTATATCTATGTGTAACCGGCTGTGTAGCATCACGATACACACCCGTCTTCCTAAAAAAACATGAATTAAATAGCCATCCCAACTGCATGAGTAAAATAAATTTTGAAGTATATAAGCATACAAAATATTTGTAGAATGTTAAACTGTAGTGACATGAGTTCACATACAAGGTAATATACAAATCAAATTTTACTCCAATTACCTAACTTAAATGTAAATGAGAATTTAAATTAATAAACAATAGAGACTAAAAAATTGAAATTACATTTCAAAATTGGGGCAATATAACTAGGGCAGCAGCAGATGAAAAGGACCAAGTTGTATGGTGGAGAAAACAGGTTAGGTAGCTAGAGATGATATGTTATGTTTTCCTATGTTTACATGTTGTGGAGATGATGGCGATGTGTGGTATTTGCTTGTGCCAAAAGAAGATAATGCTCCTTTTTTTATTTTGTTGCCTTCGCTATTTGTCTCAATGGACTATGCCATTGACCGAGCCTGGTCCTGATATAGAGGCTGACAGCTATGGCGGCTGCGGATACAACTGGCTTCCGACAGCAAAATTACTCCACCCGATATTCTAAAACTTCCACAACCATAATCCAAAATTCCAATGTGATGCAGCAAGATAAATTTAAAGGCTTTATTTTATGGATTTGAGAAGATGAGAAGAGCTGGATAAATTTTAGGGTTATATTATGTTTCGGTGCTAGCAAGGAAAGAGAAGGAAAATTAGATGGCATGGTAAGCGAGATCCGAAAAATAATCCTAGCTTGTAATACCTAAAACTAAAACGCAACAATATTAACTGGGATCAATGAAATGGTTGCACTTACTGTTCAAACGCTACACTATAATGCTACTAAAAACACAATTTCCTGTAGTGTGTGAGAACTCGTACCGAGACTGAATTTCTTCATTTGAACTAAATGGATATTTAAAATTAAATTAGATGAAAATGGAAATTTAATTCATAATAAATCAAGACTAGTTCCACAAGGATAAAATCAAGAAGAAGGGATTGATTATGAAGGGATATTTTCCCTAGTAGCACGTATTAAAGCTATGTAGACAATACTAGTATTTGCAAGTTACATAATTTCGAGTTGTTTCAAATGGATGCCATAAAACATATTCTAAAATAAATTTACAAAATAAAATGTATATGTCAAACCTCTTTTATCTATACATGAAAAAAAAAACAGATCATGTTTTTAAATTAAAGAAGTTTTATATGAATCTTAATAAGATTCTCGTACTTGGCAAAAAGAATGAAAAACATTTAATTAATTCATGATTTCAATTTGTTAAATAGGTGCAACACTATTTATTAAAAGAAGTTTTTTTTATATACTAATGGTCTAAATTTATGAAGATGATATTATTTTTAGTTTAACTAGCAAAAAATTATGCAACTTTTTTGAATATCATAAAAAATAAATCTGAAATGTCACACATGGGAGAACTACATTTTTTATATCTACAAATTAAGCTTCTAAATAACAAAAATTTTGTTGTTCAAGTGAAATATTGCAAATAATTATTTAAACATTTTGGAATAGACGAAAACTGCAATAAACCAGCTCAAATGAGCACTATTGACATTTAAAAAAAGTAATTGGAAAATGTTTTAATCAAAAATCATATTAAAGTATGATTGGTTCAATTTTATATTTAAAAGCAGGTAAACCTGATATAATGATGAGTATTTATTTGTGTGCAAGATTTCAAGCTTAAACAAAATGATCGTATTGTGAAGGGGTAAAAAGAATTTTGCGATCCTCAACTAACACTAAGGATTAAGATCTTTTATATCTAAAAGGCGGCTTCATTGATCTAGTATCCTATAGTGACGTAGACATTGGTAGATGCAAAATGGACAAAAAAGCACCAATCTCGCATATCACTTTATTGGTAAATCCTTAGTTAATTTGTTTGGTAGAAACAAAATTTTGTATTTCTCTTCGACTTATAAAGCCGAGTATATATCTGCAACACTAGCTTATGCATGAGTAATTTTTATGCAACTAACAATTAAAATTTTTGAAAAAAAATAAAAATAAGTCTCTTATGCATTGTGGTCAGACAAGTGTTTTAAGCTTATTTGAAAATATGATTAATAAGTCGAACCGACCAGCCATAGTAGTTCATGTGTTTAGAGTGTTTGGGATAAGGAATCAAAGGTGCTAGGGCTCGATAGGTTCAAATCCCGCTCCAAGCCATGAACGAGCTACATGTTAAGCATCCATATGCGACGACTGTACAAAGCGGGGTAGACACGCGACATGGTGTTTACTTTAGTGAGTATCAATGAATACATTGATCTTAAGGTTCCCCATGTTACTCAAAAAAAGTCTCGAATCAAACATATTAATATTGTATAACATTTTCTTAGAGATAATGTAGAAAAAGGCATTATAACAATTGAATTTGCAAAAGTTGAAAATCAAGTTTCTGATATATTCACTAAACCATTATACGGGTCAACCTCTACAAAACTCAAATAAGAATTAGGTATATATAACCTTAATAAGCAAACCTTTTACCTAATGTCAATAAAAAAAACTGAGCCCAACAATGGTTGCTATTACATTTTCCTCTTCCCCAAAATTATCCTCTCTCATCGCTGTTTATCTATCGTTTACTGCTTCTAATCGACCACTTATCCCCACCTATTCCTCTTCCTCCAAACCCCCTCCTCCCTCTTCCCTCTTCCTATCCTCCCTTTCTCCCAACCGCTTGTTGACATCAATCAAGTGGTCCTTCCTTTTTCCTGCCAAGCCGAGGAATTTAGAGGTCTTTCCCTTCCAACAAACTGTTCATTGTTAAACTGGGATGTTAACTTAGGAAACTCTGGCAATAGCATTAGAAGCATACCTATTTGAATTTAAGATTAAGAGTATTCCTTAATATGCTTAGTCGCTATTAGGAACTAGTTGGTTATCATCATATATTAGTAAGTTTTTGTGTATGGATGCCTTGATAGAAAGTTTAGAGAGACTAGAATATACAAAGTGTATGCTAGAAATCAACCTCGATAATGACTTATCTAGTGTTTTCCCTGTCCAACTTGTTCATGGATCGGAGCATTTGTTAAAGTTTTTTATCTTTGAAAACCAGAAGTGTGTACCCACTGCAAAGTCTTTCGACACAATATTGAGGGATGCACAAGTAAAAGTCCAATCGTGGTAGGTTTAACTAACATTGTAGAGGTAAATTATGCAAAAATGCCTATTAGCAAAGTAGCAGATCAAGTTAATGAAAGTGTAGTTAAAGCTGTTGTAGCAACTCCCTCAGGCAAGAAACATTCCGAGAAGAAAGTTGTTAAGAAACATAAGTAGATTAAGCACTCTCCAGTGGGTAGCATTGTTAAAGTGAATGTTGTGGAGAAGGTAGCACATTTAGTCATGCTGAATGAAGGACTTAAGCATGCTGATGCTTCTTCAAATAAATTCAAGATAAGCATGACTTATAGTAGTGTACGAGTAGAAGTAGGTAATATTTCTAATTAAATAATTTTGAAACATCTAATAGGTATGAAAACCTTGATCAAATACTTGAAGAGTGTAATGACAATAGTGAGATAAATGAGGTTGGGAAAGGAGAAATCAAAACCCATGTCGAGTCTGATGGCTTAATGAAAGTCAATAGCAATATAAGAGAAAAAGATGTAGAAAAAGTTGTTGTAAATTTTCAAATAGATTTTGGTTTTGGGGTTCGATTTTGAAGTGGGAAGAGAGAAAGGAAGAAGAGAGTGAAAGGTATTTATCCCACATTATGGAGTATATGTATATATGCTAAATATTTAAGTAGCCTTCTCACAAATGTGTTGGGGCCTTGGGGCACCCAAATTTTTACTTTATTGTAAGGAGTGAGACCATGCACCCATTGACCACACACGCGCATGTCGCCACCGCCGTTCGTCCGACCAGGCCGGGTATGAGCGTGGGTTGCGGGTCTCGGGTCCGTTAAGCAATATTTTTAGATAGTTTTTATGAAACTTTAAATGGCCGAATTTCAACCTATGGACCCAAACGAAATTCAAATGGAGGCGGGACTTTACTAAAACGTTAGAAAAGACGGGACGATTTGAATTGCGATGCTTATGTATGTTGCAAATGAAGAGACATCCCATTTTGAATTTGAACGAAGGGATGCGACCATCCAAACGGTCGTGACGCCTACCAACCATCGCTTCCTTTCACTACCTATAAATAGAGACTCCTAGAAACGTTTCATTCTGAATCTTCTTCTTCCTCGACTCTACAATGCTCTGTCATTACTTACGCTACAGAAGTGTTGCGAATTTCTGAAATTGCAACGCTAGAAAGGTGTTGCAGAATTGTCTATCTTCTTCCTCTTCTTTCACTTTGATTCTTGCATCATTAGAAATATGTATATAGAGTGTTATTGATTGGATCAAAGCCATACAAACTTTGAATCTGATTTTGCTGTTCCAAGGCTTTATTGAATCCTGAAAGTCAATAGTTCGATAATCTGCTTGTACCTGGTGGATTGAACTATTATCTGAAAGAATTTGCTCCAGAAATCCTTAAATTCTGAAGTACGACAATATTCATCATCAAATAGCCTCAAACCACAAAATTCCGCTACAAATTTTAAGACAATATCTTCAATCATGAAAGGTTTGAGCGCATTGCAAGTTATGAATCAGCATTTGATGAAATTGGAGCGTTATGATGGTGAAAACTTCACTAGTTGGAAAGAGACAATGAAATTCTTTTTGATCACTGTCAAATTGTTTTATATCTTGGAAGATGATTTGGAAGATATACCATGGGAAACCGCTGATGAGGATGTCGCTCTGGAAGCAAAACGTGCAAAGCGCAAAGTGGATCATTTTCTATGCAAAGGGCATATTCTGAATGCATTGTCTACTCCAGTCTACAACGCTCATAGGACTTTGGAAACGACAAAGGAACTTTGGACTTCTTTGGAGAGCAAGTATCGCATATTCGAGGCAACTAATAAAAAAATTCTTATTTGTAATCTTAAAATGGTCACCAACAAGTCCATAGTTGGACAAGTAAGTGAAAAACTATTGTTGGTGAATCAACTTAAAGATGCCGGTATTGATCTCCTTGAATCTTTTGTTGTTGGAATTATTATTTTGAGACTCCCAAATTCTTGGAAAGATTATAAGAAAAAATTGAAACATGCGGAAATAGATTATGATTTAGACGGTTTACAGCGTCATCTTCGTATTGAAGAGGATTCTTGTAAACGCGAACTAGATGATAATTCGCAAACTGAGTCTCAGGCTAAGGCAAATAATATTGAAATTACTGATAAATTGAAGCCTAAGAATGAGACATAATTTAAAAAGAATAATAATTCCAAGAACAAAAAGAAAGGTGAACGTTACTATTGTAATAAACCCGACCACTATGCCCGAGACTGTCGTCTTCGGAAGAAACAACAAAAAGTGAATGCGGTCGAAGAAAAGCTTGTGGTTGTCATACAAGAAGCGAACTCCGTTAGCGGCATTGATAATGATTGGTGGCTTGATACTGGAGCAACCTTCATGTTTGCAAATACCGTATCTGTTTAAGACTTATGAAGAAAATAATGGAGAAACCAGCGAAGTTACTGGCGCAAACAAAGTTGCAAGCAAAGTTATGGGAAAAGGCACAATTGAACTTACATTCACCTCTGGGAAAGTTCTTACATTAGTCAATATAACTTATGTACCCGATATGTGTAATAATTTGGTTTCTAGATACCTTCTTAATAAAGGAGCATTCAAGATGGTGTATGAGTCTGATAAGTTAGTGTTGTCCAAGTACAACAAATTTATTGGATAGGGATATTCTTGTAACGACATGATTAAGTTGAATCTAGTAAAGAAATCTTCTACTTATATTGTTGATTCTGTTATTTTATGCCATGGTAGATTAGGTCATGTTAATTATAAATCTCTTAGAAATATGCATAAATTAGGATTAATTTCTGATTGTGATTTCGATTCCATCTCTAAATGTGAAATTTGTGTTTAAGCAAAGATACACCGGAAATCCTTTAAATCTATTGAAAGGAAAACTAGTTTGCTTGATTTGGTATATAGTGATATGGGTGACTTAAAAAGTCATATCACCTATGGTGGTAACCAATACTATATAACATTTATTGATGATTATACTAGATATGCATATGTATATCTAATGAAATCGAAAATGAGGCTTTTGATAAATTCAAAATTTACAAAGCAGAAGTCGAAACACAATTAGGAGTTAAAATTAAAGTGTTACATTTAGATCGTGGTGGTGAATATTTTTCAAATGAATTTACTTTGTTTTGAAAACAAAATGGTATGATTCACCAATGTACCACCCTATATACACCACAACAAAATGGTGTTGCTTAGAGGAAAAATAGAACTTTAGTAGAAATGGTTAACGCCATGCTCAAAAGTTTTAGTTTATCTTATAACCTATAGGGTGATGCTATGTTATCTGCATGTTACATTTTAAATAGAGTACCACTTAAAAAGAATAATATTTCCCCTTATGAATTATGGTTTAATAGAAAACCTAACCTTACTAGACTTAAAGTTTTGGGGTTGCTTAGCATATGTTAGAAAACCTAACCCCAAACGACCTAAGTTAGGAAGTAGGGCATTTAAGTGTGTTTTCATAGGATATTCGCTTAATAGTATAACTTATAGGTTCCTTATTATTGACACCTTAGAAGTTATAGAATCTATAGATGCAGGATTCTTTGAAAATCAAACTATTGAGAATCTATTGAGAGCATCTAGTCTAGAATCAACTGAGACTAATGATATCAATGATGATGAATATGCTCCTGCTCAAAAAAGCAAGGAAGTGTCAGTACCAGTTAACAGTACTAAACATAGAAGAAATAAAAGAGCGAGAACAGAGAAGGACTCTGGTCTTGACTTCATAACATATCTCGTAGAAGGAAATAAGGACGAAGTTCTTAATGTGACAAGATATGTAATGAACGTCGATGATGATCCCAAAACTTATTCTGAGGCTATGAGTTCTAGAGATTCTAATTTCTGGAAAGAAGCTATCAATGATGAAATGAATTCCATAATGTTAAACCAGACTTGAGTTTTAATTGATTTACCTCCTCATGCTAAACCTATAGGATGTAAATGGATATTCAAGAAAAAGTTGAATACAAATGGATCCATTGATAAATTCAAAGCCAGATTGGTTGCTAAGGGATATAAGCAAAGACAAGGAGTAGATTATTTTGGTACATATGCTCTAGTTGGTCGCATATCTTCCATACGTTGTTTAATAGCACTTGCATCAATTCATAATTTGGTCATACATCAAGTGGATGTAATGACAGCTTTTCTAAATGGAGATTTATAAGAAGAGATATACATGGAACAACCTGAAGGTTTCATAACCCCAAGCCAAGAAAAGAAAGTTTGTAAATTAATCAAATCTCTTTACGGTCTGAAGCAAGCTCTAATGCAATGGCATTAGAAGTTTGATAAAGTTGCACTGTCATGTGGATTCATTGTTAATGATGCAGACAAATGAATTTATAACAAATCGGGTGACAACGGTTATGTTATAATATGTTTATACATTGATGACATGTTAATATTTGGTTCCAGTATATCATGTGTAAATGATACTAAGAAGTTTCTATCTTCTAAATTTGATATAATAGAACTAGTAGAGGCTGATGTAATTTTAGGAATTGAAATAATTAGGAAAGCGAGAGAGTTATTACTAACCCAATCACATTACATTGAGAAATTCCTAAAGAAGTATGGTCATTATGATGACAAACCAGCAACAACTCCTTTAGATTCAAGTATCAAGTTAGAAAAGAACACTGGACGTACCATTTCTCAACTTGAGTATTCTAGTGTTATTGGGAGTCTTATGTATGCTATGCATTGCACTAGACCCAACATCGCACATGCTATAAGTGTATTGTGTCGAATTACAAGTAACCCAGGTTTCGAACACTGGAAAGCCATTTCTAGAGTTTTAGATTATTTGAAAGGAACCATTAACTATGATCTATCATATAAAGAATATCCTGCTGTTATAGAAGGATATAGTGATGCAACCTGGAACAATGTAGAATCCAAATCCAAATCTACGACTGGTTGGATATTTACATTAGGAGATACTATTATATCATGGGCTTCCAAGAAGCAGACCTGTATATCTTATTCAACTATGTTATCAGAATTAATTGCATTAGCAGATGCATGTAAGGAAGCAGAATGGCTTTGAAATTTATTACTGAAATCCTATTATGGAAGAAGCCTTCTCCAGCAGTCTTGATTAACTGTGATAATCAAGCAACAATATATAATGTCTCTAATAAGACATATAATGGAAAGTCTAGACATGTGAGTCTAAGACATCAAACGGTAAGACAATTACTCAAAAGTGGAGTTATAATTGTTGACTACATAGAAATAAAGAAAAACCTGGCTGACCCACTTACAAAAGGTCTTCCAAAGGCTATGGTTTCTGTAAAGTCAAAAGAAATGGGACTAAGCTCTGTGAATGAAGATTGATCATCTTTAACAGAAACCCAAATTGTTTCTTGAAAAGGATAGACAAAGTTCAATGGGTACCGGCAAGTTAAGAGTATGATTATGGAACACTAAGTCAATTATCTCATAATATTTAGTGTTGGATTCTACAAGAATAAAGGATGGATGAATGTCCTTAAAAAGTCTAGAAACCTTAAAAGGTGTATCGCAGAAACACAGTAAGAGACTTAACTATATGAGGATAGAAATCAGGCCGTATCCTAGGAAAGTAAGACCGCTTTGTAAAGTAGACTCATAAACCAAGATTAAAGCACATGGCTATTAACGTGTTGAGCAATATAGAACACTCTAACTAAGGAAACCAACATGTGTGATTGTTCCGGTTTTATCATTAAGGGATACTTGGTTCAAGAGTCGTTCACCATAGAATCTCGATAGAGCTTTGAATGATTTACAGTAAGTAAAGGTTCAAATCCAAAAGATACCTTTTATTTATGTGTTGTTTCCACGATGATGCAAAACTTGATCTTAAAACTACATAGGCTTGATCCCACTTGGGTATGTAGGAATTCACACTACTGATTCAGCCGTCCACTTTATTTATTTTTCTTTATTTTGAAAATTAGGGGAGATTGTCGTAAAATTCAAATAGATTTGGGTTTTGGGGTTTGATTTTGAAGAGGGAAGAGAGAAAGGAAGACAAGAGTGAAAGGTACTTGTCCCACATTGTGGAACATATGTGTATATGCTAAATATTTAAGTAGGTTTATCACAAGTGTGTTGGGGCCTTGGGGCACCCAAATGTTTACTTTGTTGTGAGGATGGAGACCATGCATCTATTGACCACACGCGCGCACGCTGCCGCTGTGACGGCCCGCCCCGCACCAACCGACATTTACTCCAAAGGTGCGCTGTACACATGTCCAGTTAGCACGGAACGGGTTGTCAGAAGGAAAAGGAAGAAGGAAATGAACATACAAAGAACCTGTAGAATGTCTCACAGCGCATAGAACAAAATATAATAATAACATACTTGACATAAAACAGGAGAGACAGTGCATAAGCTGAAAATCAGAATTAAACATTATAGCAGCGGAAATCCAAAATACAGCTTATTACAATTTTCAAATTGTCTCAAAGCAAAAGTAAGATAAAGGAGGTACACTACTAATGCCCAAGTAGCGACCACCAACGACACAGGGAGAATGTGTATATATATATCATACGTGGAAGCCTCATGCCCGCCTCCGAATCAGCAACTCGCGCATCACCAGCTAACCTGTCTCTAGTCTGCTCGTGTGAGCACCCAGAGTAATAAGAGGAGACATAAAACTCTGGGTCAGACATAAAGCCTGGTATGAGCGATAAGCATCTAAAGTGAACAATAACAGGTAGACTAAAACATACCTGAACCTGGACCTGCAACCAAAGAGTTAGCACTACATACTGTACAACACTCTAAGGTACCATATCAAACAGTGTAAAGATACGGAGGTGGGGGAGGTATGCATGTCATAGGGATGGCAAACAATCAAACATAGCATCCATCCTCACATCTCTCACTCAGTGCGTAAAGCATACGATATTCACCACTTCGATCACCCAACATACCTTGCTACGATCACTCTGCCCCATGAAGTCATAAATGGCTTCACTGCACTGATAACGTAGCCACTAATCCTTTGCTATGTCCACTTTGCCCCATGGAGCCACAAGAACCCCACTGCACTGGCTCATAGCCTTACCAATCCTTACTATGTCCACTTGCCCCATGGAGTTATTCACCCCATCTGCGCTGGCTCATAGTCTTACTACGCATCACCTTGCCCCTCAGGTCATAATGACCCTACTGCACTGATAACATAGTCTTGCTACCATCACCTTGCCCCTCAGGTCATAATGACCCTACTGCACTGATAAGTAGCCCATCATTCATTCTTAGTGGTGAGTCGAAGTTATGAACGTCGACAACTCCTTAGCACACGTCCCGCAGCAAAGTCCAACCATGAAGTGAACTCATCGGTTCCCAACTGGATCCTGAGCTCTAACTTCCCATATTGGACTACCTTTGCATCTCGGGTTATTGGTCAATACTGGGTCGGGTCGGGTTCCTTCTCAAGCCATCGGTTCGGGTCGGGTGTCACTCCCCCTCCAGTTCATGCTTCCGCTTCGATCCGCCTCCTCATCCTTTACGTGCTTCGATCTGATCCATCCTCCTCTATCCGCTCCGATCCCTACTCCCTAATCCGATCCGATCCCAGTTCAGCTAGCGTGGCCTTCCTTTTTGCCATTTTCCCCAAGTGTTGGGTTCCGATCCGATCGAATTCCTTGCTCAGTTCAACATATCCGATCCGAGCCCCATATCCGACCCAATCCGAATCCTGCACTGTTTTCTGAAACTGTTCCAGCAAGTGTTTACGCCATTCGACGACGTTTTCGACCATTCTAACTATTGAAATCAATCACAAAGCATTTCATACAGTCATAGCAACATGCATAATCAACCACAAACATCAAAACATCAACATGATAGGTTAAAATGGATCAAACATACCCAAAACCCCATATTTCCCCTTAAGCATGTTTAGGTGAAACTAATGATAGGATTAGCAAAACTTAACCAAATTAACCCAAATTCATATCAGAGGTCTAAAACATCATTCCGAATTTTATAAACATTTATTCCGAATTTTATCATGTTTAAATTCGCTAATTAACACTAATCCCCCCTAATTAGCCATAATTAGTGCAAAACTATGCAAATCACTCACCTTAGCCACAAATAAACTAAGATCTGAAATAAATCTCTGATTTGATGTGAATCTCAATGCCAAACAGCAGCTCCTATGTTGCTTTGGTGAAGATCTTCCTTGATTAGGGGTTGCTAAGCCAAATCCTTGACCAAGAGATGATTTGGAGGTGATTTAGAGGTTATATGCCATTTTTAGGGTTCCTTGGTGATAAGTGGAGGCTAGAAAACTGAAATGGAATGATTATCTATCTCATTTCAGCCTCCCCATAACCCTAATCCCGAAATGGGTTATGGGCCTATCCACTAATCACCCGATTTGGCCCGATTAAGCAGTTTTTCACCTTCCAAACCTTATTTCAGCCATATCTCCGAAACGGTAAGTCCGTTTGGCTATTATGACCACTCTACGGAAAGGTAAACCATCAAACGAATCTAATGGAAGTGGTTTCAGGTCAAAATTCCTTTCCAATCAAAAGTTATGGCCAAAACAGTACCAACTAGGGGCAAAATGGTCATTTTAAAATCGACAAAAATCATGAACATGGGAAATGACTCTAATGGATGTTTCCCAAAGTTACATGACCATACGACTTCACATGGGAAAGAAATAAATATTCTACAATCCTATGATGTGTAGAATACGGGTCGTTACAGCCGCTGTCGTCCGTCCTACCGAACCGGGCCGGGTATGGGTGCGGGTCTCGGGTCCGATAAGCAATATTTTTAGACAGTTTTTATAAAACTGTAACAGGCCGAATTTCAGCCCATGGACCCAAACGAAATTCAAATAGAGGCGGGACTTTACTGAAACGTTGGAAAAGGTGGGATGATTTGAATTTCAACGCTTATGCATGTTGCAAATGAAGAGGCATCCCATTTCAAATTCAAACGAAGGGATGCGACCATCTAAACAGTCGCGACGCCTGCTAACCGTCGCTTCCTTTCACTGCCTATAAATACAGACGCCAAGAAATGTTTCAAATCACTTCTGAAAATAATTCTTCTTCTTCCTTGATTCTGCAATGCTCTGCCATTACTTACACTACAAAAGTGTTGCGAACTTCTGATTTTGCAATGCTTGAAAGGTGTTGCAGAATTATCTATCTTCTTCCTCTTCTTTCTCTTTGATTCTTGCATCATCAGAAATATATATATATATATATATATATACACACACACACACACACACACATATATATATATATATATATATATATATATATATATATATATATATATATATATATAGTGTTATTGATCGGATCAAAGTCGTACAAACTTTGAATCTGATTTCGCTGTTCCATGGCTTTATTGAATCCTAAAAGTCAATAGTTCGATAATCCGTTTGTACCTAGTGGATTGAACTATTGTTTGAAAGAATTTGCTCCGCAAATCCCTAAAGTCTGAAGTATGGCAATATTCGTCATCAAATAGTCTCAAACCACAAATTCCCCAACAAAAGTGAGCAGTGATGTTGAACATGATGTAGCCAATGTGGTTAGTGGTAACAACAAAGTTGATTGTCAAGAGATGAATGTGTGTGAGCAGTAGCTCTTCTTAACCAGCAGTGAACAAAGCTACTTTGAGTGTGCATAAGAATGACCCCCTGGAACAGTTATTATCCAATGTGATTAACTTTGGCAATAATATTTCAAGTACTTAAGAAAAAGCAAAGCCTAACATTCTTGTGTACAAAGCCTCACCGAATACTAATCCTACAGCTAGATCCTTCTTGTTTTTTGAATAAGCCTAACCCTTATTCTAAGTCAGCTAATCCAGCTAAGCTGCCACTTTCTTCAAGAAAAAGTTCTCCCCCAGCAACTGTTAGAAGTAATGACCATAAAGCCTCATTATCCACCCCTGTGAAGAAAAAGAACAAATTCAAGCAAGATTATCCTTATGCCCATCACATTCCATCTGCTTCCTAAAAGACACCACCACCTCTCCCCTCTGATGATCATGTAGTTTTCTCTAACTCGTCTTTGTCAGCTTCATCGCCAAGTTACAAAGATCTCAATGCTTCAGTCAAAAGGAGTAAGAAAAATGAGATGGTGAAAGGCCTTCAATTCAGCAATGACTGGCTACTTGGTCTAGTGCAATACTTAGTTTCTTTTTGGATCAAGGGATATGCTTTAGTTATGTTAACTAGTCAGTCTTCCCAGTGGCATGTTTGTCATTGCTTTTGGGTATGTAATGCTTTGTATATGCAATTCTGAGCTGTTTTGTTTTAGTTCTTTTCTTCCCTACGTGGAAGTTTCTTTATGTTTGTAGTAGATGTGAATGTTGTATATCTCCTATCTTCCCTGTATTTATTATTTTAAATACAATAAAAAATGTTACGACTAACTTTAATAACCAGTCGGCCTTGCCAAACATTAATAAACTATTATACAATGGTGTAACATAATAACATATATAAACTATATTCATTAAAATTTATAATAAAATAAGAATCAATGGTGTATTAAAATGAATCATGAACATAGCTAATGGCAGCTACGCTACCTTCCACTTCTTATTCCATCTCCCATGCCTATGATTCCTCTTTTCCCCCTCCTTCATCTCGCCCTCCTACCCTAATCCCTCAAATCTTCCACTTCCCGGTGTAAATTCCACTTCTTCTAATATATCTAATGCTAACGTTGGATCGATTCAGGATTTGAATCTCATATCTACTAATCATTCGACATCGATTCCTCAATATAATTCGAAGCAAATACCTCCTTCTTCTAATTCAATTCCTCTAATGCTTCGTTTCCATCGTTTATTAAAAGGGATTATGCTACTATGTTCAAATCTCTCTCCAGAAATGTTGGCGTATGCACTCCACAACATTTTGAAATTCCTAGGGATGGGAAGCCGAATTCAGTGCCAGATCTGGTTAAGGAGGCAGGTATGAATTACTGGAATAATTATTTGATTGGTTTATTCTTAGATGGATCCTTGAATTATCTAGTTGCGATTAATTTTTTGAATCGATACGGGAAACTACAAGGAGAAGTAGAAACTAAGTTTGATGGTAAACATTTCTACTTTAAGTTCTCTAATGATATAGATAGAGAGAGGATTCTCCAACCCGATCCAATATTTATAAGAGGCAAGATGTTCATCATTTCAAAATGGGATCCTTCGATTGGGAATGCACAATCACAGATCAGGAAAGTACCAATATGGATCCACTTCTATCGTATACCCATTATTCTTTGGACACTAATTGGCATCAATTGGTTGCCATATAGGTAGACTAATTTGCTTTGATAGTAGCACTAAACTTATGAATCGCTTTAGGTGTGCCAAAGCCTTGGTTGAGGTATCATTTGATTTTGAATTGCCTTCGACAACAGATATAACTGACTTAGGTGATAATTGCCCTCCAGTACAAGTTTCTTATGACTGGAAACCCATGATTTGCACACACTATAAAATTTTTGGACATGATACGACTTATTGTGATAAGAATAAAGCAATGCATGAGGAACGGTGTAAGGAGGATCATCAAGTTCATACTGGTTTTAAAAAGCAGCATAATCATGTGAATGCTAATCAGCATAATGGTGATACATGGAATACTGCTTATTCAAAGAAAAAACAATATTGGAAGCGGAAAGCAAACAACAATAATCAGGTGAATGAAGTCAATCTTGTTGATTTTGAGAATCCATTTAAATCCTTAGCAAATAATGCTACTCAAGAAGAAGCTCAGCAAAAGGATGTCATAAGTGCTGATAACAATAATTTGGATTCGACAAAACAAGATGTTCATACAAAAGAAGAAATTTTTAGAAATCTTTTTGAAGTGAATAATGACCATAATGACATACTACAGAAGGACACAGATAATTTTGGATCAGCAAGGAATGGTTCAGATTCTACTAGCACATCAACTCCAAATGTCAATAATACTTCAGCGACTTTTGCCACCATGTCTTGCTCCTCTACATTCAGTGATTCTGCACCTGCCACAACAAGTTCTCCTATGCTTTCTATATCACTTTCAATTGGTTCAGGTACCTCTACAATTGCCAACTTGAAAGCATGTTCTTCTTTGAATACATCATCTGCTGTGCCTGGAGCGGCTAGTTATCAATTTAAATCTCCTTATTCTAACTTGAAGCCGCTTGATCATATCATCTTACCTCCTCCTGCTTTAAGTTCTGCTTCACTGTCTTCAGCTATTCCTATGAGTGCTCTTCCTTCATCGAAATCCAAGAGTAAAAAGCTAAAAGGAAAATTTTGGGCTAATGATGATTTAGATGAGGGCTATGACTTCGATATTGATGAAATCTTACCTGCTGGTAGTAAGGCAAAGTCTACGAAAAGACACACTAAAAGCAACCCTGCCCCATTGGTTGATCCTTTTATCACATAAGTATAGGGCTTGGTGTCATACATATGCTGGTATTTGCGCAATAGTGAAGGTTATGTTGATAAGGGTAGTTTATGCATGAGTGATGGTGGTGTTCTAGAATTGATTATTTTCAATTCTGGCACTTCATCTATTGGCATGTAAGGATATCAGCAGCAGTGAGACTTTTTATTTTGTTGTTATTTTTTTTATTTCAGTTTGTGAATTTGTGTTTAGGAATTTGGGGTGTTGGGGCGAGAGTTGTTTTGTTTGTTATAGCATTTCAATATGCTCAACATAATTTATATTGTAAATATCAAGCTGATGAATAAAATTTTACGCTTTACTTTCAAAAAAAATAAATTTTATAATAAATTTTTTTTGGCTACTAATATCTTTGCTAATTTGTGAACCTAATTATTCTCCTTTCCACTGGTAAATGTTTGGTTAAAGTTATAAACTTAACTGTAGCCATAAAAATAAAACTAATATTATATATATATATATATATATATATATATATATATATAAATAGGCTCAATTACTTTAACAACTTACATAGAAAACAAAATCAATAGCTCCTCCTTTAAGAAACCAAACAATGAAAAACACCCATCATAGGTTTCTTATATCAAGAAATATTTTTCAGTCTGTCTATACACCAAACGGAAAGCATAATTGAACCTAACCTTAGTTTGAAGGTACTGTCGCAGGATTGGGCAATTATCAAATAGACAATATATGTCATTATCAAAAAAGCATTAGGACTTCAATGTGAATTAAACTTGGATCAAAATGACAAAGAGAACAACTCAACTTTATTGAAAGGAAAATCATGAAATTTTGCGGTTCATCTTCTATTAAAGAGACATCACGTGTCAAGGAAGAGTCAACTATTTATAATCCTAAAATGAACATATATGAGCCACTCTTAGGACAGAAATAACACAAATAAAATAATCCATAACATTCTTGCTTAATAAGTATAATTAGTATTATTGTTTTCTGTTAATATTTTCTAATAAAATAAAAAAACATCGATTTTTCATGTTAAATTAGTTATAAAAACCGAAAAAAATAAAGTTAGACTTATGACTTCATCGATCAAACATCTGAATGTAATCAACAAATTAACCATATAAATTAAAAAAATTAGACATCTGAAGAGATTTTCATGAAACTTTTTAGTACATAATCCAACATTTGATATCAAGTTCAGACATCTGACAAAACACTCTGCTTAAAAAGTCTTGCAGTAACTAGATATCTAGCCATATTGGTAGATGTCTGAATTATTTTTTGGGATAATATACCTGTAGGAAGTAGTCATCTGAACTTTTAACCAAACATTTGGAAAAAAATATGGGGAAACCCATATGTTTAAAACTAGACAAATGAACCATCTGATTAAACATCTGGCCACTGTCTGTTCTCTATTAATGACACCTTTTCACCCATCCTCTTACTATTTCATATCTTTTTTACTCGGTTCATTCTTAAACTCCAAATCATTCCAGCCACATTTGAAACTCTAAGAGTAAGTCCAACAAAGAGTTAGATTTACAAATATTGTAAATCTCACCCAAAACCCTCCCCAACAATGTGTAGAAACACTGGGTTGTTCGGATTTTGAGGGGAATATTTCTGGAATATGCAAACTATTTAGGCGCTTATTGAACAAACGCCTCAAATAAGGCGTTTGCTCAACAAACGACTAAGATAAAACGTTTGTTGAACAAACGCTTAATTCCAAGCGTTTGTTCAACAAATGCCTAGATTCCAACGGCTTTATTATACTCGGCGTCTATTGAACAAATGCTTGGAGACCAACAGAATTATTTCCAGCGGCTCCTTTTACCAACGGTTATTTTTCCTTTCCACCTATAAATATACCACTCCTCTGCTATCTTCAACAATAAATCTTCTTCTACAAATCTAAACTTCAAAACTAAATGAAACTGATTTTGATGTCGATGCAATAAGAAATAACTTCGAAGGTTTTGATTTACAAGATGGTAGTCCTGTGCAGTTTATGCCTCGCTATTACCTCGCCATATCCCCGATATATCATGTAGCTGGTTTCTAACGCTACGCTATCTCCAAATAGCCCTTGAAATAGCCTTTTCGCTCTAAGCTCCGCTATATTCTGATATTCCCGATATATCCTGTTATTTCAGTTATATTCCACTATTTCCGCTAGATCTTTTATAAGAAAAATGAATTAAAAATGACATTTCTGCATTATAAGATTATTTTTTAAATGTAATTTTTTAACACAAAGCTTCCAGAATATAAAATGCTATAATATTCTATTAACTTTAGTCAAGTAAAATAAAAGTTTACACTTATTTACGTATATTTGCTTAGCTTTTATATAAAATTAAGAAAGTACTAATAATAATTAAGTTGAATGATAATTTTCCATATATTTATCATTTATATTTTTTTAAAAGCATCAAACATGAGTTTTATATGCTATTTTTGACTCATCCGTTATATCCTGCATTTCTTCACTTTATCCTCGCTACAACTTTTCACGTCTCCGCCGCATTGGATCTGCTGAGTGCTTTAACTGCACAGGATGGTACACATCCGATAGGTGGAATGGTTACGATCGTTGGTTGGAGTGCTGCAGAAGACTATGATCTTTGCTACCTCTACTATTCACTTGCCCTCGTTCCTGTTCGTGGGGCTGATCAGAGTAGTGAAACTTTTTGAGGTAGAATCGCTAATGTGTACAATAGGAAGAACATGGATCAAAATAGAAGTTTAGTTTCGATCAAAGGGCATCATTGTAAAATAAATTGTCAGATCTAATGTTATGATTCTTTGATGTTCAAGCTGAAGTGGAGTAACCCAAACGAATTCAAAAGTGATACCCATGTGGTAAGACTTAATTATTTTGATTGTTATACTGTTTGTCAGATAACTATACTTGAAGTACCATATTATTGTTGCAGCGACTTGCTGCAAATAAGTTATTCAAATAGATATATAAACGAGGAAGTAAACTCATTTCTATTAGTTCATGCATGTGTATGACCACAGGGTTAATCATGTGAAATGGAAATCATCACTTCAGAAAACTGTCCAAGACGTCCAAACTAGCAGTAATTGTGGGAAAGCTATAAGAGTTGAAGAAAGTTCAAGTTCTAGAGAATCACACGAAAGTTTTGGTTTAGAATCATAAGAAGACTTAACCCCTAATGATGACTGATATGTTAGGCCGGAAGGGGCCAAGCGGAAAAAAAAGCAAGTTGTTGTAGGAAATTGAGCCGAAATCAAAAAACTTCTGAAGGAGTCTAATGAAAGGTATGATCGTGCAATGGAGTGTAGAGTCAATCACCACAAAGATAGGATTTCTAGACTTGATCGACTTTTAGATGTAAAGTGACGAAAAGAAGAAGATGCAATAATGTTAATAGATACTTCTCACATGGATGAATTACAACGCGAATATAGAAGCTGAGAAGAAGAGACATAATGAGGCAAAGAAGAGAAGGTCTTTGATTTTAGTTGACTATGTAGTGCCTGTATGGTCAAAATTTTATTTTGTGTCTCTTATTACTAATGTAAGCAGTTAATAAATCGTTTTTAATTAAGTTACAAGCTCGTTTTTAATTCGTTTATATTATTACAAACTAACTTTGATTAATTAATATATTCCTTTAATGATTAGTTAATAAATCGGGTCGTCCTTGGTTTAATGAATTGATAAATTATTAATGTAAGCAGTTATTTTAATGGCTTCAATATCGTTCAGAAGCATGTTGTTGTACTTTGCTATGGTTTGATAATTAAAATTATGTTACGTTTATGTATTAGGATGTCAAGGTTTGAAAACGATGCTACAGTAACTTTCGTTGTATCATGTACACTCAATCGAAGTTCAAATCGTAAAACGACGAACTACCGCGATGTTACGAGCTCATTTTTAATTCGTTTATGTTATTACGAACTAACTTCATTTTTAATTCGTTATGGTTTATAAAATAAGTCGTTAGGAGTTAAACGATCGGGTCATCCTATGTAAATTGAACGTAACGCAAGACCAAGAACAACAGGAATTGACTTTAGAAGTTTAGTTCAATGACATACAAAACCAAGAACAACAAATGAATGTAATTCAAGGTGACATATAAAACAACACATGCCATAAACAATACTAACATATAGAACAATGCAGAAACAATACTAATATGACTACACATACCATAATATGCAATGTACAACATGCCAACCATAACCATAATAAACACAGCATGATGTACCAAATACAAAAAGACATATAACATAAACATTAGTCAATATGCATAGAATCACTACCAGACGCAGCGGAACTGTCATCATCGACACCATCAAAATCATCGGGTAGAGGTGAATCGGGACCATGACCCTACTGCTGGATCTGGGCCTGTAACACAGCTATATGAGCCTCGTAACGATCCTGATGCTCAGCCAAAGCTGCGTGACAACTCTGGTGCATTAGATGCGTGTAGTCAAGTGTCATATGCTCAAATGCAGCCAGCGGTCATCTATCGTGGTCCATATATAACGAGTATTGTTACTGTGACAAGTATTATACTAATGCAAATATTATAAGAACAACTTATATAAATGAAATTTAAATTTCTTACATACCTGATGTGAATGGTTCATACCGGTTGATGGTACACCGCGAGGGTCAATTGATGGATACTACAATGGCAACTCTACTATATGACCTTGTACATCGTACACCCTAAAAGTGTGAGGCGAAGGGTAGAACTCACCAATCTGCGTGTACTATGACGATATAGGCTCAAATGTGGTAGGATGCACTAGAACTCTCCCAGATACTGTAGATAGCCCAATATGATCGGAGTTCAAACCCTGAATATAATCTAGTAAAGCAAAGCTTGTAGGGAAACTCGAATCCAATAGGAATCAAAATCTCCGGCAACTGTAAAGGGCTCACCATCCATCCATCTGCGTCCCTCATACTCTAAATATTCGTGCCCTACCCGTATATCGCCAAACATCTCATCCACTAGGAGCGAATCAGAAGGAATACCGTATAGTTGTAACCAACAGCCCCACCAAATACCATATGAATGGGCACATAGATACCTGAAAGCAAACCTAATGCCTCGAAATACTAAACTGAAAGATGAGGGGATTGTCCTGCTGAGGCGCTAAAAACCCTATGTACTGCTCCCATAGACGTGCAACAATGCTACTCCGCCGCCTCAAATCCATTTGGTGGCGCACCCCGATGACGCAGTCTAGTAAAGTATATATAAGGTGTACTGATCGCCTCAGGGATAAGTCTAGGGTGCATGTAATCCATGTACTCATAATACCAGAAGAGAAGAATGTACTAGAAACCATACAACTATTTCGAGCGTTGTACAACGTATGTATCCAATGCTACATACAAATAAACCAATATAGTTGTAACCCAATCATACATATGCAACTGGTCAACGTTTACCAGGCCAGCCAGAAAACCAAGTCTAACAGTCCCCTTGTTGTTGATAAAAATTGTGGAGCCAAAAAGGTATAATAAAAAGGCCATGATGACTAGAGTATGCATATCCTGAGTGGCCTGATAAGCTGCTATATAGTCCTGTAGAGTAGGGAGGGTAACGACACCTCCATGAACCATATCCGGGTCTAAACCCAGTAAATGACCGGGAAAACTCTCAATCTCCACAAATGATGTATCAAACGGAATAAGGACATGGTTGGGACGACCTACCTCTATTCTGGTGAACATGTAAAAATCTAAAGGAGTCGTCCCTAACTCAAAATCAGGAAAGTGGAAGGTGTGCGTACTAGGCCACCATCGCTTAGTAAGAGCCTTTATAAGGCATCACTCTGCATGCACAAAACTAGGTAAATCTAAGAAGTCTCCGAATGGTATCGCACGAAGCCTAACGAATATCAGCTCTAGTAAATAATCATAATACCGTGTCATACAACATAACGAACTACCTCGCATGACAACATGTTGAACCATATGATTATTTATTGTAACATAAACTAATAATTAACATTCATGTATAGTAAAATGTTTACCTACCTACGTAATTATAAATAAAAACTTATAATTAAGGCATTGCAATAGCAATAGTCAATCGATGCGTAATAGTCAGAGGCAAGTCGTGCAATAATCGAAAGCTGGCTGCAGTCACCGTGGGATCAGGCGGGACATGAGCTGGTTCGATATTGACGTCTGTCGAATGTCGGACGACGCGTCTACCGGTCTTTACTGGACGTAGCAGCATATCAATGTAATAGTAAATAAAAAAAATAAAAAAGGAAAATTTTCGTGGTTTGTAAATGAATTCAACGGCCGAATGCGCCTCATATAGGCGTAAAGCCCAGGCGTCAATTGTACAAGCGCCCGCTTTTTTATAAGTGGGCGTTTATTCAACAAACACCCGGTATATTTAAATATTCTGGTTGTTCGTTCAACAAATGCCTGGTTTCCAAGCTTTTGTTGAACAAACGCCTATTCCCAAAATAGTTGGGAATTATCTTGTTCCAACAATGATATGCTCTAATGGCCCCTATACCTAAAACTCACAACAAATCAAAGAAAGATCAACCATCACCATCTCAACCTTTGATGATGACTAATTCGCGCATCTAAGATTGTCTTCAGAATATAACTCTTGCCACATAATGATTCAAAGATATGAAAGAAAAGATACTCTACACTGTGCCATTCCATAGACTTTGCAAATTTAATTACTATGATACTCAAGATCTATTCATCCAAGCTGGAACTTAGTATCCAGCATAATATTATCACAACGAATTAGAAACTGACTAACTTGCAACCCATCCTCTTTACAATAAATTATATAGTGCAAAAATTTGGCAAATTCAAAATGAAGGAGGTTCAATTTGTTCAAGTGTGTTGGAAGAGCAGTAAAAATAAATACTCAAATAATAGGAAGATTTCTTGATTGTTCATCGGGTGGTCGACAACTTTGAAATCTATCAAACCACTGAGTTTTATAGAAATGAGGTCTTTCATTGAATTCTAGAAGATATGATGTAGTACTTTAAAAAAGAATCTTTAACCTCGTACCTTATTTGTTGACCGTGTGCTTGTCAACAGAGTACTTCCTCAATTGGAAAGCCATGAACGAATTTATGACTGTAACTTCAAAGCACTATATGGCATCTTTGAAGGCATTCGAATTAACTGATTCATACTCAAGGAGATTAAATCTTTTTTAAATTGCAAAAAGACCATCAATCATTTATTTGGCATACATCATGTGCATTTTACAATAACTCGATGTCCTTTCAAACTAACCTTCATGTTGCATGGTTCTGATCAAAGAGAGTAGTACCGAATTCTTAAAAATCATGCATCTTCTCTAGAAAGACCACTTGATATTATTTCTAATGAATAATGAAAGCTTCATATAGAATAACGAACGTAATTTAGTCCCACAAACTTGTACCTAGCCAATGCACATCTTCTCCTAAACAAATCTATTCAATACATGGCTTTTCATAACTAGTAGCTCATCACCAAAAATTAAAAAGCATTTGATAAGGAAAGTTGTTAAACTAGAAAGGTCATTTTTTACTGGATGACGAAGCTGGAGAAGATGATGTAAAAGGTTACGTCATAACTGGGTAAAGTGTTGAAAAAGTGCAAGGCCAATCATCTTTACGATCCACTTCATCTCCTTTCCCTACTTCACACCAACACAAGCTCAAATGCTTCTATAGAATTTTTTCTCATAGGGAGGAAAAAACATGACACGATAGAGGAAAACACTTATAATTAAAGAGGAAGAATAACAATAGTCGACTCATAAAGGTTCTTGGGTTGATCTCCCTGCTGACCAAAACTTATCATACACAGCATTTGAGGGTTTGTCTATTAATGAAAATGCGGATTACAAAATTCATATTCCTTGGGATGCGAAATAACGCATCCCTAGAGGGATACGGCAGTTTCGTATCCCTTGAGGATTTGACTTTTTTTTGTATCCACTGAGGTATACGAACTCGTATCCCTAGGGATATGTTGTTTCGTATACATAGGGATACGAGTTTTTCATATCCTTGAGAGATACGAACCTCGTATCCCTAGGGGTACATTGAAGGTGTTCTATGCGAAGGGGATGCGAAGTGGAAGGCACGCATCAGAGGGATTCGTAGTTTTCTATGTTGGACCAGAGAGAGTCGAAATGCGAAGAGTTAAAGGGATTCAAAATATTTGGTATGACAATGTATCAGAAGCAGTTAAGAATGATAGATCGAGCAGAGTGCTCCAGCGCTCACGATATACCAATACTAAAAAAATGGGCATATTCGACACTAATCTGTGTGCGTTGCATGAAAAGCGTTGCATAAGCTTTTCTTTTTTGATCTTCTGTAACAATACTCAAACATTGTTGCATTAGACGTGAATGCACTGTTGTGGTGAGAATTCTAGTGTTATGACATGCAACACCAGTTAAAAGCGTCACGTTACATATACACAATCCATCTCATCAATCTGAGTTATTAGCATAAACAAAGCCACAACCGTACATGCTCGATTAATCCTACGGTTCAAACCAGTTCATGCTTTCTATCTAAACATTATCCCATCATCCAATAGATAACAGCCACCTCATTGGGTTCTCATCTATGTGAAATTTTGGTGCGATGATTTCCCTCTTTAGGAAATACTAATCGGGTCACACTAATCGTTCATCTTCTAAAACATTTCTTTTCTCCACTTTCCCTTTTTTTACTATTTTGACCAAAATTTAAACCTAAATTCTATGTCAGCTAAGTCTCAACAGCCTTCTAAATTTTGTTGTTCCAATCGATCACCAACAACCCAGTTCAACGGCAAGGGTTCTTCTGATTTCAGATGATTTTTGTCTATTCGCTATTTCAATTTCATGATTTTCTCAAATTTCATTAGCTGAAATTTCTGTTTGATGTATTTCTGTTCTTCTGTTTAAACGTAGTAATTTCTGTTCTTCTTTTTAAGCATCAGTTCGATGTTTTTTATTCTGAAGCAATTTATTGAATTTTTTGAATAAAGTTAAGTTTTATCACAACATTCTATCACATCTGCTCCTGTCATTTATTCAGAGTCTTAATGTGCATAACTAACATAATGAATGACTTTGATACACCCAGTTCTGTGGCACCAACAGGTCTATTTCTGGGGGCGCGAAATACATGGTTATCCTGGGTGAAGCTGGCGCTGTTATCCGTGGCAAGAAGGATTCTGCTGGCATGACTGCCAAGAAGACAAACCTTGCTTTGATAGTGGGCATTTACGATGAACCAATGACTCCAGGACAGTGCAACATGATTGTTAAGAGGCTTGGGGACTATCTACTTGAACAAGGTTTTTAATAGTTTTAATGATTGGATTTACCCCCCCTCCTCCCCGAGTTTGGGTTTGGTGTGTGATTTTGCACTTCCTTTGTAGTATCAGATTAAGAAATAATTGACTCTTTATTGTTCATCGTGTCGTGTCTTCGTGAGGGCTTGATCCCTTTACTACCTCAAAGTGCTATGTATCTTCTCCTTTTTTTCCTTCATGGGATCAGGATTGTGAAAGTATAAAGTTTGGTTGATATATGTGCACACAGACCTTCTATCTTCATTGTTTACTATGCTCTAAGTAGACTAATGAGATTAAATTCATTAATATCAATACAAATATTATACGTTTTTTCAAATAGAAATACACGACAGTGGCAAACCATCATTTCAAGTTATATTTATGAGAATGTACAGTAATATCATATAATGTTCCAAAACTAATTTCTAGTCTTATATTTTTGGCTTTCATACTCATATTGGTGTGAATACAACTCAAGCAAAACTGATCTCCAGTCTTATGTTTCATTTAATATTTTCTATATCATAAGTACTACAATAATATTTTGGGGATGAAAGTGCATTATGAAAGTATTTTCCACGGTTACAAAGAGATATTTTACTGTAATTTCAATGCAGCTCTACTGCACTACTTTATAGGATCTGAATACCATGCTCTAGTCCATGTTTTCAATTGAAAGACTCTTATGTGTTTGTGAATACAATTTTCTTTCATGTAGACAGTGATTTAACGTTCACAAAGTACAACACCCACGAACTTTAAGTTACCATTTTTAATGAAGTTGATCTACCTGCTATATAGCTTAATTATGTTATTGCTGACTTAGGATAATGGAGAGATATACAACCATGAGCAGTTGAGGTCAAAGCTTCAATCATCAACACGTAAAGTCTCACAAATTCAATACCAGATGTGACTGTGAAGTTCTTGCACATCTTGTAAGTAATCTGATGTTTGTATGAATCTTTTGTGTGTACCATTTGGTATTTGTCTTATTAACGTATTTCATTTGGTATAATAATATGAGGAGTATGACAAATATTTTGTTGGCATGTTAGATGGCATTGTTTTGAGTGATGATTGTGAGCGGTTTACATCATTTCCTCCTGGCCATATATACCCAGCAAAAGTGGTATGCTTTAAATTGATGTAATTATTTAGGTCTCCAGTGATGGATAAATTCTTTAATATTTTCACTGCTTCACTATGTTAATGTTTCTATTTCTAAATTTGAAGGAACCTTGCTAAAAACAACTTCACTGGGCCTGTTCCATCTTCAATTGCAGATAACGACAATTTTACAGGTTTCTAACATCTAATTATTTGTTTTTCAATTATAAATTCTGTAGTATGCATTAGTACGTACCTATCAGGTGGAATCGTTTATTTCTAGAATAATAACAGTTTGTGAGCGTTAAATCTGTAAAACTTTTAATGATTCACATTTGACATTGGCGCCGTTAGAATTTCAAAGAAATACTATTAAACCGGTCTTAGAATTGGTACAAAGCAATCGTCGCTTCATCAAATTTGTAGACAACTCTATATCCTAGATCCCACTTTGCTTCGCATCCTTACAGTTATTAGGGACTGAGAAAGGCACGTTTACTACACATTTCTGTACTAATATATGCTAGAAACTGAAATATACAGTATTTCATCCTCCCCTGAAACTGGAAATTCTGTCATGCCTTAACATCAAAGAAAAGTAAGAATGAATGTATTCTGCATTGTAACTGCCTTATACGAACTTGTAAACTTGTGTGCACAAAATCAATAATGTAAATTTCAACGAGTCTATAGAAATTTGTTTGGTATTACGATCTTGCCGGGTAACTTCTTCAGTGAAGTGTCTGTTTAAATTATCACTTGTGGTGAAGTTATTTATACTTTATACATTATAGTTTAATAAACTTGCAGCATGTACATTGTGTGTATATTAAGGTTTCAAGGTTTCAAGCTTATTAATAAACTTGCTTATGACTCGGCTTCCAAATTTTTTTTAAATGCTATCAGGTATAGATTTCACGTTATACTAATTTTCCTTTGACATTCAACTTTGTCCATTTTCGTTGTTTCCTTTCAGCTATGAGATAAAACTAAGGGAAAAATAAGAATCATTGAGGAACCAAAGAAAAATACAGGTTAGAACGAAAATTAAAAATTTGGTTTTCTTTTATCTCCAAATGCGAATTTCTTTATGTGTTATGTAATATTATATTTCATCCATACCATATTATTTGCATTTTTCTCACATTCTACTTACATTTGCAAAACATCACAGTAATATAGCCCCGTGGCAACTTATTTCTCAAAGAACTGGTGCAATTTTAAAGTTTGTTGGACTAAAGAAAGAAGAATCGATACTTGGAGCAGGACATCTGCAGTTTGCATTTTAATAAACACGTTTTTTTTCTTTTTTGCTGAAATGTAATATTTGATATTTTTTCATGTTATTGGTGTGATGATGAATGTTTTGGAAGAGTTTCATCTATGTACAAAACTGGTATTGGAAATTTTCTAATTAAAGCATTGTATTTGCTTTCTTCTAATGTACCATATGCCTTGTTCTACTGTTGCATTTACTTTTTTTCTTCTGATGTTGCATTTCAAGATAATGGTATTGCATTAAATAAAATATTATTAATTTCACATGGCACGTGGGCCCCACAGCTGACGTGGCATGTTACAAGTGTACACTTGACGTGGAGAGCTGATGTGTCATGTGACACGCAGGCAACTTACGTGGAAATCTGACATGGCCTCACCATAGTGACGTGGCAGCCAGACTTTAGCTTATGCTTAAGGCAACACTGTGTTTTGTTGCATTACCTGCAAATAGTGTTGCATTACGGTTATAATGCATCACTTTCTTTCCGTGGCTGTAGATGGGAAAAAGCGTTGCCTTATATGGCTAATGCAACGGCCGCGGATGCCATGCTCCCCTGGTGTTGCCTATTTGAACAAATGGCCTATGGCAACGCTATTTTGATCTACGACCACAGAAAAATAGTGTCGACTATGCCCACTTTTGTAGTATGCAGCAACAAACAAACACAACCACTGGACCGAAGTTGTTAAGAAGAAGAAACCGGTTAGATTCGTTGTAAGTGGTAAAGATAAAGGTAAGCAAGTCTTGGTCGATGCGTCACCACCTGTTGCAGATACTATTGGTACCTCTAACTGCTTCTCGCTGCTGCCAGATTGCTAAGTGGTAAGCAACAGATATAATATTAACTATGAAATCAAAGACATGAGATTGAAAATGTTGGAATGAATGATACTAGTGAAAACGGTAACACTGAAGGAAATGTGAACAATGTAAACGCGACTAGGCAATATTCTGTAGAGTCAAGCTGAAAACTTACAAGCAAAGAATAAGGAGGATGCTAACTTAGTGAAGGAAACCCGAGTTGGTCAGATAGCTCTAGTTGATGAAATTTTGTTGACAACTTTTGGAAGTCCAAAGGAAAATGGAAAGGTAGGTGCAAATGTGATAATCAATGTTGTTTGTGAACCTAAAGTGCCTGATGTTATACCTGATAATATGCAAAAAGGGGTAAATACTGATGGAGGGTTTCTTACTACAAAAACTATAGATCTGAAATACAATGTCACACTTTGCAAAAGACATGCGATCTAGAGTTTGCTACAATCAAGAAGAAGCAGTTATAGGAAGACAGGCCAGAGCTGAGTGCAGTAGAATCTGCCAGATCGGCACACATTTGAACTATCAACGTTGACATTTTGGCTATCTCTAACTCCCTCCAATCTGAGCTAGCTAATTGGGAAGTTAGCTCTCCTGAGTATCTTGTAACAGAGAAGAAGCTAAAAAACTTTAATGTTTTCCGTTCTGGAATAGTATTTGTTCGGTTGCATACAACGCTACTTGATTCTGTGTCGGCAGTGCTTCAGAGAACCATTGCAAGTGGAAAGAAGAAGATGCGAAAGTCACCAACAGTCAAAGACAAGTCGATGAATCCTAAGGCTCATAATGCCCCCTACTGCTTACAGGAAGAGACCTCCAGACGTCATCACTGATCAAGTGACTTCTAGCTCCAATGAAAAAGCAGGACCTAAAACTCCTGTTACTTGGAGCTTGAAGAAGAAAATGCTAAGAAATCTATAGGATTATGACTAGCTGTCTGACATTAGGCGGTGTAGGTTTAGGAGATAAAAGAAGCGGCAATCTAAAATGTAATGTGATCTTGAAATTCTGATATTGTGAAAGTGGTACCTATCTTCCATGTGTTGAAGCATCTAGCTGATATGTACTATGTATATCACCTGTCCTCTCATGTATTATCCTATTTTCTAAATAAAACAGTGTTACAGATCACTATAAAAATTGATCGGCCTTGCCAAAATAATAATAATATTTGGTATGAGGACTGAGGGATTCGAAACCTATGGGATTCGAATGGTTTGTGAAATACATTTTGGGGGATTGGAATTATGTGGGATAAGGGATTCGAAATCACCGAAACAAGGGATTCGAAATATACTTTTTAGAGGTATTGTGAGGCCTACACTCGCACGACTTCTCTTGGGCTTGTATCCTCAGTGCTCTGGCGACACTTCGGGCTTTGGTGCCACGCGATGTGTTGAGTCGAGCGGACTTAGTGTACTTTTGGGAACTAGACCAAAAGGCCGGTTAATAGAGACCATGGATCCATTTTATGTTGAAATATATGATCACGAAAGAGGATTTCCCCTAAATTTCCTTATAGTCTTATAGCTCAATTCCAAAATCTTTTTTTAACTTTTAACGAATTTTGGTTTACAAAATTTTCAAACTGCTTGGTTTAACTTGATTGAGTAATATTAAAATTACCACTTTTCCCGTGAATCGAGGCGTACTCGCATACATACTACAATCTTACAACCTGCGACTGCGTTTTTTTTTATTACAATGTAATTCCATGGTTTTCTAGTCGATGGAAATCCATTTCTAAATAAATTTTTGACATCATTGATGGGGGCTGCAATTTAATTTTAGTATCAATCTTTGGATAAATTTTGGTAATTCTGGTCCAGGTGATCCCACCCCATACTTTAGTCCATGGTTTTACATTTTGACTGCTCTCGTTCGGCCCTTCAACGTGTATCAGCTAGGGATGAGCAAGAAAACCGATTACGAACCGAAACCGAACTGAAACCGCATAAAACCGATAAAAACCGCATCTTAAAAAACAGAACCGAAGTAAAACCGCAAAACCGATGAAACCACACCATTAGTATGGTCCGGGTTCGGTTTTCATCCTTTTTCAAACCGCAAAACCGAAACCGCACCGAATGTTACTTATACGTAAATTTTAACGCTGCCTTCTCAAATTTAGCTTTAGACAAATCTGCACGTTCACTACTTGGCAATCATGGAAGCAAAAGAGCAGCAATACATGCTGCAGCACTCTAACTGCACGGCTATATTGACTCAAGTTGTCAAGATTAATCATGACGTGTTGATGAAAATGTCTGAACATAGAAAGGATCTACAAAAGTAAACAAAACTAATATTGAACACCTTGAGAAGCTATCAAGACCTGCCACCAGACAAAGCTCTTACTGTATTAGCTATAGAGGTTAAAAAGTGGTGGTATGCTACTGCTGAGAAGTATCTAGAACAAGTTCTACATACTGCTTTCGGTCCATCAGAATTATGATTTGGATTACATCCTCCGCCTTGATGTCATTTATAATAAGATGGTATTAGGATTGGACCGATTGGTCATTACAGTAAAAAAAGTTTTCATTATCAATATCACACACTGGACAAATAAAAAAGCCTCTGCCTCAGCTTTAAACATTTCATGTGCATCACCATCTAAAGGAACGATGTTTTTTTTTTGTTAATTGGTTTTGAAACCGAAACCGCACTTTTAAAAATCGAAACCACACTTTTAAAACCGAACCACATCAACGGTTTTTGGTTCGGTTCTGGTTCATACTTTTGAAAACCGCACGCTAGCAGTTCCGGATGCGGTTTTAAGTCAAACGGCACCAAACCGCGCACGGTGCTCATCCCTAGTATCAAGCTATGCTATCACCGGAGAAAGCTAGAACTTTCTGCACTTCTCCCAAAATGACCCAATTTTAGAATCGATTGAACGGCGAAATATTAAAGAAACCCTAACCGTAAAGTGAAATCTGAGATTCAGGATAGTATACCGAAGAAGAGAAACAATGAATCACTATTCTACAAGCTCAGGGGACGCCATGGATACTGATGATTCTTTGTCGTCTGCGAACAGGAACGATGAAGCCCAACACTTTTTAGCCAATACCAATATTGGCGACAATAATAATAGTAACGCGTGGTCTCTTCTAGCAATGGCGCGGCAACTCATTTCTCAAGGCAAACCGTCTCTTGCTTTACAAATGGTATTGTTTAGTTTACCCCTAATAATTATGTTTTATTTCGGTTATTGCTGAGATTTTTTTAATATTTGGTAACCGTGACATGTTTTTTCACATAACCGAGGTTATAATGATAGAGAAGAGTGATTTACTCTCAGGAAGACGGGGTTAGATTTTTATTTTATTTTTTTCTGCGGCAATTTTGGTGAAAATCACTTGTGAGCATTTTGTTGCAAAACCAGAAGGCAGCTTTAGGACATTGTTGGTTTATAACCTTCACAATTTTGTTGCCTTTGAAAGGCAGTTATAAGTTAAGTGTATTGCTATGGGTACAGGGCTGGTTGCTAGGGGCTACCAGCCCAGTGCCCGATCGACGGTTAACTGCCGACCAATAAAGGGTTTGGTCAGCGGTTAATCGCCGACCGAAAGCACCGCGGAAGCCCTTAGTGGAAACCGCGGTGCCCTTAGGGCATTACACTAAGTTTAACTCCACAGAAGCTTCGATGTTGGCTATAATATGACTATCTTTATTATTAGTTTTATTATATGTTATTAAGTAGGTTTGATTTTTGTGTTCCTTTTGTCATCAAATGGTGGTAAGTTGTTAGACTGAGTTGATTTTAGAATAACATATTGAGCTTCGTGAAATACTGAGGACTATGCCAACTGAACTTTTGTGATATATGCATAATTCTGCATATGAACGGTAATTTTGCCTTATGGAAATTTACGTTGGAACATTGCCTGTGTTCGATTATGTGCAGTGAAGTATTTGCCACTCAACTGGACCAATGCATATCTCACATGAACTGAGTCATAGCGTTTGATTTATATAAATTTTGGTTAAATTTCCATAATCTTCGTGAATTGAGTGAAAGATGGTAGCTTTTACTTGTACTATATGTTGAGATTTACGACTCGCATATACATTGAAGTGGGCTATGAATGTTAATTATGGAGGTAGCTTCGTGACGAAGAAGACGGTTCACAAATCGAAGCTTGAAGGAGAAAGATATGGAGAAAAAGGCAGAATTGTTGAGTTACTTCAGCTTAGACGTTTGGGGGATGAAATCAGACGTCTGAGCAGTGGGTCTGAAATTCCCAAAGGCTCAACTTAGATGTTTGATTTCTCACACCAGATGTCTGAGCCGGTAATATCCGTTCTTGATCGGGCCTTTTCAAAGATGATTTGTGATATTTCAAAGAGACAATTTGGGTATTTACCTACGTTTTCTTCTATTCTATATAAGCTACTTTTTTGTTTGAAACAAGAGCACCAAATTGAGGGCATCAAAATTAGAGGATTTTAATCTTAAGATACTGTAGGTCAAGGGTTGGCTGTCATTCTTCATGGTTTTTTTCCAACAATTTTAGTCATTTAGGTATTGTTTTCCTTTTTCAAATTGGTTGTTGATTCAATTTATATTTTATATATTTTAGCTTTGTTCTATTAATTGTAAACAAAATTTTGGTGAATCAATAAAGAGAGTGGTTGGGTGGAATATCTTGTGTTATTGCGTTTTAATTTCAAATTTGTCTTGTTTTCAATCCAAGTTATATCTTTGTGATTTGGGTGATAAAGATCCATTGGTATGAGCTTTCGCAAAGCGCTATCCATTTCCATAACAGTTGATATCAGAGCAAATCATCGCAAAGCTTTGAATAATTTTAGTTTGAAAAATTATTAATGTCGGATATAATTTCGTTTTCAAAGATGGCTATTTTTTATGGTAGAAATTGCGGTGTTTGAAAGTCTAAGATGAAGAATGTTATGTACCTTAATGATCTTCATGATCCGATAGATGAAGATGAAAAAAAAAACCTCTGATGTCAATAAGAGAGAATAAAAGAAGATGGATAAGAAGACAATTGACTTTATTCATTGGTATTTTGTTGATTCTGTTTTCCATCATGTGGCTAGTTGTGAATCCACGAAGGTTTGGTGTAACAAGTTGGTATTTTTGTATGAGTCAAAAAGTGATACTAATAAAGCTTTTCTGGTTCGAAAGTTGATACAATTGAGATTAGATGAAAAGAAGTTTGCTGCGGACCATTTGAATGAATTTCAAGATGTAGTAAATAAATTGGCAAATATAAAGGTCAATTTTGATGATGAATTAAGGGCTCTTTTATTGATGAATTTGCTTTCAGAAAGTTAGGAAACTCTGGTTGTTTCATTGAGTAATTTCAATGCAAATGGAACTATCTCCCTGGAAGTTGTTCGAACTAGTCAATTTGAAAAGGATCAGGTACGAAATTAGTTTGAAGTGAGGTTATGGTGGCAAAGGACTCGAAAAAAGATACAGTTTGGAAGGAGGAAGCTAATGGTAAAGGTTCTATCATTTGTAATTGTTGTAATAAGAAAGGTCATATACGCAGCAAGTGTTATGCTTATAAAAAAAAGATTAGAAAAAGGCTGCACACGGTGATAGTAGTGATGATGAACATGTAGGTTTTGCTGAAGGTATCAGTAGTGATGCTCCTCCTCTGTAGTAAAAATAAGCCATGAAAGGGGTCAATTTTCACATTTGTAGAGAAATGAATTATTTCTCTTTTTATAAGAAGAATGTCGGCATGATTAGGATAACCATTGGAGAAGAGCTGCCGATTTGTGGTATGAATCTAGCTGGTTTCGAATGCATGACGGTGTGGTTAGAGAAGTCTCTAGAGTCGGACATATATCCATTTGTTTGCATAATATTATTTTTCTTTGTCAGTTGGATCGTCATGGTTGCACTTATGAGACTTAAGGTTGAATTTGAGATGAAGAAAGGTGGTCGTGAAAGGATGAGAGGAGTATTAGAAGAAGGAAACCTTTATAGATGTTTGGTTCCGTAGCCATCTGTGGAAAGCGAGTGACGGTTTAAGGATCTATTAGATGTTAATGTGGGCGCTGCTTATGATTCTTTGCATTAATGATCATATTTTAGACATGAGACTTTATGTTGATGATGCTCGAGGGATCAATAGTAATCATTTAATAAGCTCTAATCTAGTGATAGGCGGATGTCGAGTTGCAAAATTCACAAAGACAAGATGAAGTTTTTTGTGGTACTATAAATGTTTTTTAAGACTGGTTTTGTGTGGTGCACCTCAAAGATGCATCACTTGCAGGCGGTGGCTGGGGTTTGTAATTTAATACGATTGAGATATGAGGTTTAATGAAAAATCTAATGATAACATATTTGTTTTTGTTGGAACTTTTGACGTGATTTTATATTAAGGTGGAGTGTTAAGATTTATGGTATTAAATCACATATACTCTGAAATGGACTTATGTGTGTTAATTATGGAAGCAGCTTCGTGACGGAGAAGACGGTTCGTAAATTGGAACTCGAAGTAGCTTCGTGACGGAGAAGACGGTTCGTAAATTGCCGAGTTATTTCAACTTAAACGTGTGGGGATGGAACCAGATGTCCGAGCTATGGGTCTGGAGTTTTCAGAGACAACTCAAACGCCTGGTTCCTAATACCAGACGTCTAAATCGGAAACATATGTTCTTGATCGGGCCTTTTCATGATGATTTGCGATATTTCAAAGAGACAATTAGGGTATTGACCTACGTTTTCTACTATATAAGCTGCTTTCAGGTTTGAAACAAGTGCACCGAATTGAGGGCACCAAAATTAGAGGATCTTAATCTTAAAACAACCTCTAGGTTAAGGGTTAGTTGTCGTTTTTCATGGTTCTTCCTTTCCAACAATTTTAGTCATGTAGATATTCTTTTCTTTTCTCAATTTGTATTTATTTATTTTAGCTTTGTTTTATTAATTGTAAACTAAAATTTTGGTGAATCAATAAAATAAGTGGTTGAGTGAAGTCTTTTGTGTTATTGTGTTTTAATTTCAATTTCATCTTGTTTTCAATCCAAGTCATCTCTTTGTGATTTGGATGACAAAGATGCGTTGGTATAAGCTTCCACAAAGCAATACCCATTTCCATAACACTATCGTAGATTAGCTTGTTACGGAAAATGTCGATGATGGTTATCAGTAAGGTCAGTTTTACTGTTGTGCTGCAACTTCTTTAGGATATTCTTGTGAGCTATATGCAGGGTGCATGGCGTGCGCTTAATGCCTTTCTGCACCATGTGATTTTGGCTTTCCTTTTGCATCATTTTTCTTATGGGCACTCAAGTCATGTAGTTAGGAACTGATGTTATGGTCCATTTTGAGTTTTAACAACTGCAATTTTGAAACTATGTCATCATGAATTCAAGATTGTGAGGTCACAAATCAAAACAAGAAATTATAATGACGTTCAGCTTAAGTGTACAACAGAAATCTGGAAATTACGTTTTCAGCTTGAGTTTAGTGTTCGGGTATACTGCAGAGAAGGTTGAAACTCAAATCAGTTTGGATTAAAACCGTTTCCCCCTTGATCTCAATGTTAGATTGGAGTACCTTTCAGCACCTTGAGCGACTTTGGCGCCTTCTATGCCTTTGTAGCGCCTTATGCAGCAGCTGCGCAGTTGACTACAGAAAGGCGATAAGCCTGCGCCTTGCTTTGTTCTGCACCTAGGCGCGTCTTGGCACATGCCTTGACAACAAATGCTCGATGGTTAAGTTCGTAAAATATTCTTGTGTTGTGATTGGTTTGGTAATAAGGTTATAACCTTTGATAATTAATGACTTGTTTCAAATATTATTCATCTCGCCTGGGGTGTCGCTCCATATCTCATTTTCAAAACTTAAACGAGACGAGATTTAGTGAAATGAGACTTCGAAATTTGTTTATATATTTGTGGACACTCATCTCATCCCAGATAGTGAAATTTGAGGGAGATCTGTGTAGGAGATCTTATTCAAAGTTATTATTATTATTATTATATTTTTTTTCGCTTACAGATTCCTTTTGCTTTTTGTGTAAAAAAATAAACAACTCCCTAATCGCTTTTTACTGACCCTCTGCTTTTTTATGCATTTCAGTGAGTAAAAATAAAAGACTTCTAATTTGTTTTTAACTTCTACTATTCAGATGAGTAGAATTCATTCAATTAATGCCAGATCAATAGTTTCACTCCAGTCTAAAATAAATTCGTTCTTCAATCTAAAATAAATCCAGTGTCACTCCAATCTAAATACAAATTTAGTATTATTGATTTTTATAAATTACGTACGTTAAAAAGTTTATATCTAGATAATTGTTATTACAAAAATATTTGAAATATCAAATTTAGATGCTTATCCCGAGATAGACTTCAAAATCTGAGATGTCAAATTCGATATGGACCTCCGAGATGTACTCATCTCATTTGAGATCCCATCCGATACTAGATCATGTGTAAAATTCCTGAGACGAGATGCGATCGAAATCCAAGATTTATAACTTTGGCAGGATCCCGAAAATATGTATATTCTAGACAAAAAGAAAGAAAAAGGTAAACTAATTCCTAATGATGATGTCTATCTTTCCTGATGATGATATCTATCTGACCCTCCAAGAGTAGGTTATCTGGGCACTAGGTTGTTAGATAGAGCATTAGTGATTCTGTGTGTGGGCTCAGTTTTATCGTTCTCTAAAATTGGTTTATCATGAACATTTTGAGTGGTAGACAATAAGGTATGTTTTAGTGCACGTCCCTATTTTGATAAAAATTATGATCTGATTGCTTTTATTTATGCTCCACCAGCCACATGAGTGTTTTCTATTAATAAGATTGTTTTAAAAAAATGATGTTAGTGCTAATTTTGTGCAGACTATTTAGTCGTCATCAAATCTAACATTTAACAAAATTTAGAAGGAAATTCTGTCGATGAAATGCAAATTTCTCTTTGGCTCAGGTATCTGGGGTATCTGTTTTACGACAGCGTAAAAAAGTGCAATAATGTATTCAAACTTGTTTTAACAGCACAAATGTGCAAATTGATATATCCATTCTTGGAAATGCCAGCGCTGTTAGCCATAGTGATGAAACTATCCGTTCTTTTAAGTATTTGGATAGGATTTCTGTTGGCTTCATCGGGAGGCTTGCATGGTTTGCTACCTCAACTAAAAAAATTTGCATTGTAATCAAGTATGCCATGGAGTTCATAGTCCGAGGTGTTAATTTGCCTATATGAACACAAAAATTTGAAACAAATTAGGAGACTCAAAATCTTAACCATTGGATCAATTTGTCTTTATATGAGATGTGGAAATCAGTAAGCGATCCAATGGTTGAGATTTTTGTCCATTTTATGTCAAAATTTTGTGTCTAAATAGACATTCCAAAAAAAATAGCAACTTAGGTGAGAATGCAAATTAAGAGTGACCTGGAATTTTATTTATGTAAAAATAAAATAAGGAGTGTACCAAGTTTCCAGAAAATAATCGCCTATTTTAATATGCAAATGTACTTGGTAACATTTCTATTTGGAAATTAAGTTGGAATATTACTGTTGGGAAACAAATTTAAGGCTTGTACAGCCTTTTCAAATAAACGATAACTTTTTTATATGGCAATCAAAGTGACCTAATAATAGCTTAAAGATCAAGGTTAGACTTCAAAAAAGATGACTGGGTTCAAAACTTCGTGTTACAGGTGGTTTTATTTTTCTATTTAAAAGGGGGGGGGGGGGGGGGGGGGATTGAAACATAACAGCAACAAAATGTGAGCTGACTAGGTCAACCCAGTTTCTTGGACTGGCCGTGGTACTAGGTTACAGGTTATAATAGTAACATAATATCGCATGTTCTGATCGTTTGTATTATTTATTGGTTAAAGTAAAATAAATTTGTTAATCTTAATCCCTAGAATTTTCATTACAGTTTGTTACAGCAGAATAGTGCTAAACACTTAAAGATGATTTCATTTTGCCATTGCTGTCAAGACTCCCACCTATCAAACAACCCGTGTATGACTCTATTATATAATTCTAACATTTTGTGGTCTACCTGAATGTAGGGTGTAGAGGTACATTTTGATTCTGTTGCAATATCTATATCTGAAGCTTAAGTTCTAATTTCAAAATTTATGCTCGACACTTGAACATATTATTATTGTTGTTTTGAAGTTTGTAAAATAAAAAGGTCCAAAATTTGTGTTTTTTTAAAAGCCCTGTAACTTTGTAGACCTTTCATCATTTTGTTAGATAAAGTAGAACTTTTATAAACTAAGTTTATTGTCGATTTTTACCCATTATGTGTCCTTTTGCCCTTTTTTTATGTACCCAGTGCAAATTTTAACTTCTTGTGATTTGTTGTTTAGCAAGGAATACCTCTATAATATGCTAGATAGTCAACATGGCAAATATTCTTATTATTGACAAGTAACCCTTGGCATGCAAGTTAAACTATTTTCGTTATATATGACCTTGCAAATTTATTTGAGCAATCAGAAAGCAAGTTTTTTTTTTTTTTTTTTTTTTTTTTTTTTTTTTTTTTTTTTTTGCTCATCAGATCACTGGCCTAGTTTTTAGTCTACTTGTGCAATTTGATTCTTTGTTCTTTGAAAGAAGCCAATTTTGTCATGATGCAGTCTAGTGCAATTATTGAGAACATTCCAATAATTACAGACCTTAGACTACGTCATGGCGTCATGCACCTTATCCTTAGCTTACGAAAAATGTTTACTTCAATGTGAAAAAAAATTGTTACCTTTTTTCTACAAGGTCAACGGACGTTTATAGTTTTATAATGATTCATGATTGCGCTTTGTATCTGTTTCAAAGTATAGGAAATAATCAAATCTTAAATTAACAAGGGTTTCAATGCAGATACTGGAGGCAAATAGAGCTCAAGGAGGAGATCATGCAGTAATGCAAACCCTACAGCGAGCACGCACTCTGTATAGAAATAAAATTCAAGAAAATGCAGCCGCAGATGAATTAGCTTCTTTATTTGCAGAGTGTGCTATAGCTGAATCTCATCAAATTCCAGCCGATATCAACCATCCATTGCCTGCTACTCTAGATCTAGCCACTGATAAATCGATACTTGCTATGAGTGGGCGGGGGCAGATCATGTTGGATGCATTTTCCGATGGAAGCAGTTTCATATGTTTGAACTGCGGTGGTCTCGTTAGTAGTCACCGTAAGGACGAGCATTTGGCTTATTGGTGTTCTTGACTGTGAGCTCCGAACTTATATTTTTAACTTGTTGAGCCACATCCATATAGTTTCATGCTTTCATCAGTCTTTTTAAGTCCTGAGTTTAAAAAGTGTGGCGTATACAGTTCATGTTGATGTGTAATTTAATTCACATGATAGTCAAGCGTTCGGTTTGAATGGATCATGATGGTGCAATGCAATATATGGTGTAAAATAAGGTTGGTTGTGGACTTCTTGTAATTTCTGTATTGTTGAACTGTAGTTCAAATTAGGTTAGTCATGGTTAATCATTAAAGTGTTGTAGGTTTTGGTCATGGTATGATCTTTTGCACGTCAGTTCATAGAAGTAATCGATCTTTTATATTATTTATTTTGATGCATCATGCCTATGGGAACAGCCCTTAGTGGAGGAACTTTATGGTTGGCATATCAACAGCCGTAAAGTGTGCTGTTTTACCCAAGCTTGATACATTGGAATTGCCCTAATATACAGTTGGAGAAGAATGGTTGACGCTAATTTCTTAAAATCCAAGTGTTCATTTCTTAATTTTCTAATTTAAATAAACAAAAAACTTGAAAATGAATAATAAGGATTTGTTTGATCAATGGAGATCATGGATAATAGGATGTGATTTGCATACCGTTTCAGTTCTGGTGGTTCGAGAATGAATGTGGTAGAGATCAGGCTATCTTTGATGAGATCATGTAAATTCCCACTTAAACCAGAAGATAAACCGATAAATTTTAAAGATGGATAAGTGTATTTAAACACAAATTAATGACATAAAATTTAATATATAAATTATGGATTATTGAATCTCATCGTGAATTCCAACTCTCATGTAATGTCTTATAATCCACAATTTATGCAATTAATTTTGTGTCATCAATTTATGTTTAAATAGTCGCTTCTTTCAAAATGCATGCGGTTTTGTTGAACTCAAAAAACTAATGACTATCCGTCTTGATGTAACAATGTAACTAGAATAAGATGGTAGTATGAGGAGTTCAGGTATAAGGAGGTTTATGGTGTGCATGTTACAGCTCAAGGATAAGGTTGTTGTTGGTGCGCCATTGGACATCCTACTTATACTTATTGACGAAATACAAAAGTTAATTACAGCCTGCTGGTTAAACGTTCACATCGGATGGATGACTACAAGTCTGCAGACGAAGATAAGGTGTTCCAGAGGTGAGAGAAAAAAGGGTTAAGATTTAAGAAAAATACTGAAAACTTAAAAAAGACTGGTAAAAGGTTAGAAAGCACAAGTCCTAAACATTAAAGTTAAAATCTTGTTTTGATGAAGTTGTTATGGGCTATAGTGTTAGAAAATTGATGGGTAAGGGCAAGAAAGAAAGAGCTTAAAAGTTAGTGTCGTGGATGAGATCACTGCCTTAAAAACGAAATTCGACATGATTGTGGTGCAATCGATAAGTGGCGTTCGCTCTTCAAATTTGACACAACTATCCTTCAAACTTGTGTATTTAAGGTTGAAGACTTAGAGATTTGTAGAAGAACTGCTTAGAATTTTAGGTATGTTGGGAGAAAGTTTTCAATTTTGAAGAAGAGTTCAAGGGAGAAAAATGAAAAAGAAGAAATAAAAATCTGTAGGAATTTGGCTTTCATCTTTAGAGAGAAGGGGGTGAATTAATCAATCTCAATACATAAACCCTTCATAAGTAAAAACGGTTTTTTGTTAATAGAGAATACAGTAGGTTAATTAATGAAAGAATCATTTACTATTAATTTCTTTTCCAAACAGAGGGAAGAAGAGGAAACAAACGTACATCATTTCTCTTTCACATAAGCTCATAAATCAAAATTGATAGTCCTCATAAATACAGTGGTTTTTATTAGTGAGGAATGCAAGATGACAAATAATCAAAATATTTTGTTTTTTAATTTTAATTCCAACAATCTTTACTAATTAGAAAAAAAACAAAGAAGATGGAGGAAAATTATCATCACAAGAAAAAAGCTTCATACGTAAGTGTTAATGTCTTTTCAATTGAATGACACTTAGATGATTTTGAAACTTAATATAAGTAGCGAATTTCTTCTTGTACTACAAAGATTCGGGTTAAAATTTCACCATCCATACTGCACTTTAAAATTCTGAAAATTTCGCGATAAATATGTGCTTTTAATGGTCATGCGTTTACCTTGAAAACTCAAGAGTGTTCTAGAGGGCTTAAGTCTTTCATAAAAGACGGCCCATTAGGTGAGTGAATCAAGTGATTTACTCTAGGACCACTACTAATGGTTATGAACTCTTTAAGAGTAAAAAGCTCAGCTTTTATTAGAGAACTCCAAATTATCACAAAACCAATTGGCAATGTGAATGGTGGACTCTTAATATTTATACAGAATTTATTTTGTAAATTCTTCGATGTGGAACTTGTTTCAACAACCTCACAAAATAAATATGCATAAATCATCAAGTTTGTCTCAAAAGCACCGTCAATACTAGTTACAAATTATATGTGAGTAATAAACATTTGATAAACAAATCAGTGATATCCATCAAGCTCGTCTCGAATGCACCACCAATATTGGTTATGGGTTTAAAAGAGCAAATGTGCTCAAACAAAAATGAACTAATATATACATCAAGTGCGTCACAAAAACACCATCAAAACTGGCTAAGGAGTTTACACAAGTAAATAATATAATTCATCAATTGCGTTTGAAAGTACCGCCAAAATTGGTTATGAAATATACAAAAGGCAAAATGACTCAAGTTAAGATAAATTAGTACATCCATCAAGTGCATCTAAAAAGCAACACCAAAATTGATTATGGAGTATACAAGAGAAAATAATAGAATCCATCAACTGCATAAGCACCAACCAAATCTGGTTATGGAATATATGAAAATAAACAAGTTGAAATTTATAATAAATAGTATAATCCATCAAATACGTATCAAAAGCATCATCAAAACTGATTAGGGATTATATAAAGCAATAAAGTAAGCACACATAAAAATATATTTCATTAAGTGCATCTCAAAAGCACCACCAAATTCGATTATGGAATAAATGAAAATAAAGAAGTTAATACTTGTGATAAATAATATATCCATCAAATGTGTCTCAAGAGCACCACAAAAAAGGGTTATGGATTACATAAAAGTAAAAAAAAAAAAAAAAAAAAAAAAAAAACCTCTAAATAATACCAATTAGAAAATTTTATTGGGTATGTCTTAAAAGTGCTAATGTGATAAAAAGTGCAACAAAACTCGAACTTGTATAAAATAGCAGAATCCATCAAGTGCATTTCAAAGCACCACCAAAAACTGACTATGGATTGTATAAATAAAAGAAGCTTAAAATCGCATCAAATAAGAAAATCTATCAAGTGTATTTCTAAAGCACTATTAAATTAGTCATCGTAATAAAAGCAACAAATCTCAAACTCTTACAAAAGAATACAATCCATAAGCGCATCAAAAAAGCACCACCAAAAATTGGTTATGGATTATATGTAAAATAAAAGAAGATTACAGTCATATAAAACAAAAAATTCATCAAGTGCACTCAGAAGTTCTACCAAAAATTTGGTTATGGATTGGATAAAAGCAAAAAAGATTAGAAATCATATCAAATAGTAAAACTTGTCAAGTGCTTTTTAAAAGCGTTCTCTTTGATATATTTATTTTTTTAAGTTCGCTTCTTTCACCATTTTTTTTTTTATCATTTCAGGTCTAAAATAGATTATTTCCTCTTTCCATCCTACAATCTTACAGATTTTTTTTAATCAATAGAGGTATAAATGTAGTTCCTTACAACATAAAAAATTAAATGTTTAACGATTCAAGAGATATATGGCGCTTTTTTCAATTTTACCACATTCATCATTCAACTAATTGCATTATTTATTCTTACATGTGTAAGCAAAGGAAAGATGACATACTTTCATAATCCAGGAATCACTCTTTTCAGTATCTTATGATAAATTATGTTAGTCTAAAACAACCTAACAAATTTGTTTTCCACACATACAATCTAATTTGCAAAGATCAGTATATTCAATTTCATATCTAAAGTCATATTCATCATCATATATAACATGTTATGTATTTGTAACAACTCGGATTTTTGGGTATCTGGGTTAAGCATATCATTATATATTTTCCATATTTTAATCCTGTAAAGAAGAAAATATGAGTTTGGGTGTACAACTCGTATAGCATTTTAAACAGGAGATAAGGAATTTGTGATTTTCATAATTCATATGTTTGGAATGAATTAAAATTTTAATATAATAGGTAACTTATTCCAATCTGTGTTACAAAATATAATTTGATGATTAAAGTAGACGTTGAAATATATATTATCGATTAGCAATCAATATTTAAGTGTTTAAAAGTATACATTTTCAATAATAAGTGATAAGTTGTTTACGGGAGAAATATATTTGCAATATTAATGACAAATTGTTGGTTGGGATAATTGCAAAATTGCAAAATTGAGTTTTAAAATACAAGATGTAGTTTTGTCAATAGAGGAATTGAGTTTTTAAACTATGTTGGTAAATTTAAAGTAATAATGCAACATTGGGTTTTGTAGATTGTTGTTAAAAAGTGAATATGTGGCTTTTATATGACAATCAACAAATTAATTGGATTATTGTCAGTATAAAAATATAAATATTGATTGTGAATCAATATTTGAAGATTTGAAATATTTTATTTTCGTTGATAAATTTAATTCGTTGAGGCAATAAAGTGTACAAACTTTGTTGTTGTAATATAAATAAGTAATTGTATGTTTATATGCATATAATTGTCTCAATATGTATACTTAGTTATTACATATTGTAAACGTGATTGTATAGTTTTGAAAGTAATTAAATACATGTTTTGTGTATTAGTGATAATGGGTTGTACTAGTTAAGGATGTTTAACCTTGTGATTTATTGTTTTGTTATTATTTGCCACACTAGTAATTTTGCAACACTTGTTAAGATGGGCTGTGAACCCTTTACCTTATGACCAACTTAATGATCTGGAGCCTTCCTTATCTTCGATGTGTTATTTTTCTCCTTTGAGAGTTTCTTCCTCCTTGGGTAAAAAGAAAACACAGAGAGAAATCAAAATCTATATCCCCTCCCTCCTTCTTAAGTTCATCATCCCTCAAATTTTAGCTAAGTAATTGCTAAAGACTTTCCAATCTCCATCTCTAGCGAGAGGATTAAGCATTCCTCCCTTGAAATCATTTGGAAGAAAGTTGCAGCAAACCAATGTTGCTTCATAATTTTTCTTTGATGCTACATGCTCTTATTTGGCTTTCTTAAACTCCAAAATAAAGGAATCTCGCCTAAAATCCATGCAAGGTGAGTTGTTAGAGTTACTCTCTCTAGCTTACTTGTTTTTAGTTGTTATCTATATGAACTGATTCGCTGTCGTAGGAAAACCTGAAGCCTCTTGTGATAACTCATCTCTGTTGCATTATAGCAGGCTGCAACTTTGAGTGTTGATATTTTGGTCATACTATATTGGACTTGTGTCATTCCACTTTCTATTTGTTGTTGGGTATTTGGTTTATGAGCCTGCAAAATTTCAGGCAATTCCAATCATCATAACTTAGTTAAATTGGTTACCAAATTTGCTATCGGGCTCAAATTGGTGCCTAGGAATCTTTCATGAGGTAGACATGTGGGTAGGTCAACACAGGGGTCACCCATATGGAATAAGTTACATTGGCTATATTTTTGCTTCTAAATGATAACAACGCCCAGCTCCAACTTTGGGGAGTTGTATCTCCCTTAGTATTGATCGTTTTCATGATATTTTTGCATTGTAAAGTTTGGAAGTTTGTCTAATTTTCTAAACTGTTTTTTATTGATATTTATTTGTATTTAGACACTGTTATAATATCAGAACAAGATATGATTTCAAAACTGTTTTGGGTTATCATAAGGTAAAAACCGTTCATATTTATGTGTGGATTTGGTCTTACGATTATTCATTTCTTTCGAAAAGAATTTGACTTTAAAATCAAGTTGGATGACCCCTTTAAACTCAGTGTGTTTTACTCACTCTGGTTCACCAGACTGATCTGTCATTTGTAATGCTCGAGTTAGCCCGGGTTGTACAGGTTTAGATTTGGATGATGTGAACTTTCAAGAAGACGTACTGGAAGAGTTCGGACGTATATATATTTATTCCGCTGTGTGTTGTATATGAGGACAAATATTTATAACTGTCCAGATGTATTGATGCACTTTGATGATTTGTAAGTATTTATTTCAAAGCTCTCAATAAAGTTTTGTTTCTTTATTATATTTTGTTCCACTGTGATGTGAGACTCTATGTTGTGTTAGTTAGTTCTTCTTCTTCTATTCTAATATTTCTTTCTTTCTTTATCTCACCCTCTAATTTCTTTCTTTAACTATTTGGTGTTTTCGATACTTGAGTTCTGATAAGTAATACGGGTTTATGTATTATTGTTGGAATTCGGGCATCGAATACCGCCGGGTCGTTACATCACCATTTCTTCTTTCTTATACGTGATGCATAACAACTTTCTCCTTTTCAAAATTAATTCCATTTAGCTTTTTGCATGTGAAAATAGAGTACCATGCTTACCCACTGACTTGAAAGACTGAGGCGCATGTCTCAGCCAATTTAAAGTGTAATGATAGAGTTAAAAAAAAAGACAAACTAAAATTTTTAAAGTATAAAGAATTAAAGTCATCGAACTAAATAATTGAGACAATATGAGTTACAAAGGCCATATCATATTGATAAAATTTAAAGAGTTGTGTTGTCATTATTATGTGAAACTCTTTTAGAGTTAAAAAATGATTTTCAATTGATAAAAATGTATACTAAAGGAAATAATAAATCTAGATTAAAGTTATCTATAAGGATGTGACAACATAGCACTAGTTTAGGCATTTTCCCTTCAACATTTGGGATGGTTTCATCATCTACCTACATGTATTGTCAATTAACCTGATTTAATTGTTACTAATGTAGATGAAATAAAGCACAACATTTCCACATAGTAACATTATCGTATCAGTTAATAAAAAACACAAAGAACCAACTCAAAAGCAAATTAAATTATGGTATGTGCTACAACACATTACGAAATATGAACTTGCTATGGAAGTTAAATCATAAATCCTCCTTAATTTACATTGAGATATAGGTAAAATAAAGGTAATTGAGCAAAAATAAATGTGGAATAATAAATTAATCCTACATGTGTTATGTAATATAATAAAATATTAAATATGTAAACGCATATTATGCTTACATGAATTTTGCTCAAAATTATCATAGGGAATAGGTAAATAGTCAATATTTGGCCCAAAATGTTCATGTTAATCTGAATATTTCTATAGACATTAATAATTCAAACGATCAGGTAAAGAGTCAAAACTCCCTGCTTACAAATCAATTTTACCACATTGCCAATTTTTTATTTGTTATCAAAAACTATAATTAAACCATACATTATAAATGATAAAAACTGAATGAAATTTTGTAATTACCAGCCGAGCTAAAGAGTCATTTCATTAAACTGATTGCAGTGGGTAGACTTTGGAGGCATTTCCATAAACACATTGCTCTCCTTGACCTCTGCTGAAGCATCCACCATCACCATTGAATTTGCAATGCTAATGGAAGCCATCCAAGAATACCAGACTGGTGGGGAAGAAGAAGTGGGGAAGTCTGTGCCAAGCATTGCTTCTAGAAGGGTCTGGAAGTCTTGTGCAAGTGTACAAGAGAATAAGTGTGCATGTATGATTGCCAGTGCATTTGAAGGGTTGGATTATTTGGGCTATTTCGTACAATCCATTAGATGTCTTCTGGTGATGTTTATTGGTTTACCTAGCTACATAAATGTATAAATATCAACAGTAATCGAAGTGTGTGTTCAGTGCTCCGAAATTGATAAATATTTACCTTCTTTGTAGTCTGATGTGCCATATTCTTGCTGCTACCCTCTTCCTCCTCCTGTTCTTTTTAACTCTCTTACACTCTGCAGTTGTTAATCCCTTCATACCTAAAGTTCTCTATATTTTAGTCTCTTACCCCCAAAATCCTCACTTCATACTGAAACATATGTCATAGCTGAACCAGTTGCAATCCAAGGTGATTTCCTGAACTGATACTGAGGCATATGTCACAACTGAAACTATGGCAATTGCCTCAAGTTGAAATTAATCCAATTGCCTTGGAAGAAACACAGACGGTTGAGGCATCTGCATCAATTTTGACTAAGGCAATTTCCATTGGTTTATCGACTAAGGTTCGGGTGTTAGTAATGCAACAGCCTTGGCTCCAAGGGGGAAGTATTTTCCATTGTATGCGAGACATCGCCTAAGTTTTAGTTACGTGAACCTTCTCAATTGTAGAAAACTGTCTCAGGTTCAAAATAAGGCATACGTTTTTTAAATGAACAAATATTAAGTTGATGATAAACAAAATAATGCCTAGCATGCACGAATAAAAGATCCGATAACTGAAATATGTGCTAAAATTGATCTTGATTATCTTAGTGTGATAATACGTAATCAATAGATAGCATTAATAGGCATCCAATAACTATTTTGAGCTAAACTGAATTCTAAACCATGGAAATCAATTATGAACAAATCGGACAGTCGGTTTGAAGAAAATCAAATTCTAAATTATGGAAATAAATTTAATCTAACAAAACATGGTATTCAATCTAACATTCTACCGCACATCAATAACTTCGAAAAGAATGAAAAAAGATAAGAGATAGAAATGGTATGCCATATGCATGGGAAGAGGAAGACTATATGTTAAGACTACAAACGGAGCACTAAATAAAATCTAAATGGTAAAATAGAACTGATAACAACTTCAAACAATGAATCGGTAATCATAAAAGCAGGAACATATGTCATTATACTATTAGTTTTCTTGAGCATATTATTCATGCACATGCCAAGTTTAGGTACTACTAGATATTTGAGAGGTTCGATTTCTAAATGTGGCATTGAAGAACTATTGTCGATCTCCTAGCTAGACATCACCTTGGAAAAGAGATGGCTTCGATTTTCAAAATAATATCGCAAATACTCCTGATTCCGGATAATTTTGATATCCTGTTCATTTTAGTAATTAATCATATATTTCTGATAATTTTGTTAGAGATATTGCAGCAGTATAATATGTGGATATTTGGATGATTACCTAAAAACAGAAAGTAGCGAGAATCAAAACCACAAGTGGTTGAAATCAAAACCGCATGCCAATGTAGACATTGGAGAAGCGATTTAGGTTTTTTTTCCGTAGCAAGCGAGAGGGACATCACGGAGAAACAGAAATTAAACGAAAGGGATAGGGAAGAGAAATTAAACGGAAGTGATGGTTTGGAAATTTCCATGGATACCACATATAGTGAAAGAAGTTGTCATGGAGGCGGAGGGAGATTGAGTTCGAGGATGAATTGAATTAGGGAAGATTAGAATGACTAATTTGGGCAAACTGCGGGATGAACGAAATTTGGTTTTAAACAGGAGAAGGGAAACGAAAGATCGAGCATGGGCATAACAGTAGGATGCAGAAAGGCATTTCTGGTATTTCGAAAAGATGCCCAGAAAAATAGTATAATAAATTTTCTTTATTAATAGTACAGATATATACAGGCATAGTAAAGACGGAGTTTAATATACTAAGTAATAGTAAAATTCCAGAGTACACTAAAGTTGTTGGGATAATAACATTCTTTTCATTAATATATCGTGCTCTGCGTGCGAGACTCGAGTCATCGGATGATGCAACATTCAACAAGAGCCAAGCGAGGCTAAGGAGGAAGCACTGACGGTTTCTAGGCTGATCGATTTCGAGTTCCATGTCCATTTTGAGCCATGATTGATGTCCATGATCTCGTTAGATTGTTTGATGTGTCCAATAGTCGTTCTGAGCTAGCATAGTTGGCTTCGTCGAGACTACGTTGGATTCCACAACCTTACTAGGCTGATCTTTGGTTGTTCTAGGACTTTGTCAAGCATAATCTACTCCTAGCACTTATTGTTGTTATGTGAAGGTGTTGTGATCTGTGACTGCATCATGATTACGTTATGATTTGCATACGAATTAGATGTTGGCATTTGATTTACCATAATCTAGTGTTGATAATTTAGCGCATCAGGTAAGGTGTTTCTACTCGAACTAAAGGTTATCTTTTTGCTAAGGAAATCATGACTATGAAGAAGAAGTCGAATAAACAAGAAGAAGGTGAAACAAGGTAAAGACGAGACCTAGAAGCTTCCTCTGACGTAGAACCTTCTGTATATTTAACGAGAGATGAGACGGAGGAGATGATGCATGAGTTACAAGCTAGGTTAAACAATCAGGAGAAGATGATGATGGTGATACTCTAAAAGCTTAGATGCACTACACCAAAACAGGTGATTCCCAACGAGTATAACCGTCGCAAACAATTTCAGCAACGCTTATTAGTGTCGCTATGGAGGGGTGGCAATTTAGTACCAACGCTTATAAGCGTTGGTAGATTTTCAGTCCCAACGCTTATAAGCGTTGGTAGATTTTCTTTAGCAACGCTTTTAAGCGTTGGTAGATTTTCTTTACCAATGCTTATAAGCGTTGTAAGATTTTTATTTACAACGCTTAAACATGTTGCAATACATTTGTTTGCAACGCCTATACATGTTACAAAATTTTAATTCACAATAAATATAAATTTTAATAATAACAGAAATATGTACTAGCAACTCGCATATTCTAATATTAATAGTCAATTAACAACCAACATGATGATAATATAGACGATATTTAATATGAATCAAAAACTTATATTAAACTCAATGCATACTAATAGATAACATTTATAATCACATAACGACATAGAACATCAGTTAACAATAAACAAGCACAATACATAATTAAGATGTCAAATTCAATATATAATTAGTTTGCTAAATTCAATACATAAATAAGATTCTACAAATACCGAATACGAAACTCTGGCCATATAACGAAGCCTCCATCTGAAAATTCACATAACTTGTACATTCCATTTTGAGGACCATCATAAATTGGTGCATCCGGTTCAAGAACTTCAACAACCCAAATTACTTTCTCTATATTCGGTACCACTTTCCTAAAATGACAAATTGTTTGTGTTCCAATATAACCTTTTGCTACCTCCTTCTCTAGATCATTTGACAATAGCATTACGTATTTCTTTTCCATTGTAGATGAATGAAGATCATTAAGTGACACATCTGGAGTGGAAGGATTCCCTAAGTGATCATTAAGTGCTACATTATTACTTATAGGAGGATCCCCTAAATTAGAAGCACCTTCTGTATGAGGAGTGGAAGGACTTGCAACAAGTTTTTCTTGCAAATTAGGCATAAATTTCATAAAAGTTGAAGTAATTGAATTGATGGCGTTATTAACCTGAGTAGCTACTTGCTTTTCTATCTCCGATTTCCAAACGGACAAATCCACGGCTTGTTTTTTATCAGCTACAGCTTTTACAGCTCGAGCCACCTTTACTTGTTTTATAGAAGAAGTAGAACTAATTGCTCGACAATAATTTTTCTTCAAGTCGGAACCAAAAACTTCTGCAATTGGATCATTATCAAGATCATCTACTGCGCTACTAGAACTACCATCCAATTTTCTCTTTTCTTCCGCTGCCTCTAGAAGTGCCTGCATTCATTGAATATCACATTAAATTGATAATTTCAGTTTCTTGTTAAAAACAGAAAAACATGAGTTTACATCTCGCACAAAATAATATAAACTTGAAACATGAGTTTACATCTCGCATAAAAACAGAAAAACAGGAGTTTACATTTCAGTTTCTTGTTAAAACTGAGCCTTAGGGCTCAGAACTGCTGAGCCACAGGCTCAGAATTGCTGAGCCACAGGCTCATCAAAACTGAGCCGCAGGCTCAGTTTTGCTAAGCCTTGTGGCTCAGAAAAACTGAGCCTGTGGCTCAGTTTTGCTGAGCCACAGGCTCAGCAAAGCTGAGCCTTGTGGCTCAGCAAAACCGAGTCGTGTGGCTCAGAAAAACTGAGCCATAAGGCTCGGTTTTGCTGAGCCATAGGCTCAGTAAAACATGAGCCGTATGGCTCAGCTTTGCTGAGCCACAGGCTCAGCAAAACTGAGCCGTGTGGCTCATAAAAACTGAACCATAAGGCTCGGTTTTGCTGAGCCACAGGCTCAGCAAAACTGAGCCGTATGGCTCAGAAAAACTGAGCCACAGGCTCAGTTTTGCTTAGCCTGTGGCTCAGCAAAACTGAGCCGTGTGGCTCAGAAAAACTGAGCCGTGTGGCTCAGAAAAACTGAGCCGTGTGGCTCGGTTTTGCGGAGTCGTATGGCTCGGTTTTGCGGAGCCGTATGGCTCGGTTTTGCGGACAACATATATGTTTCTACGGCTCAGTTAACGGCGCCAATTCAGTCAACTGTGCATGTTCAGTTCAGGCAAATAATGATCAGTCAAAATAATTTAATGAGCTTAACAACATATATGCAACCTACATATGTTTCTGCGGCACATGGTAGTACTTCTCCCGATTTTCTTTTGTGTCCAACCTTCCAAATCGTCGTTCGTGAAATATTTGCTTCTAGATTGGTTAAGACCTACAGGAAATATCAAAGTTGACAACACATAGTTAATATAACATTCTACAAACAACCATTTACAAAAGATAATTTTATTACCATTTCATGGTGCACTCCATGGTAAGGTTTCCTTCCTAGAGTATGAGTGATTTGGTTTTTCCCTTTGTTTTTTGCATTTTGTTTACATTGCTCAATCTTTTCATTCGTATATTCAATATCAAGGAACTTTTCCCACCACACTCTATCTACATCATTTGGACATCTATCAATGGCAACACGTTTAGGAATCATAGTGTCATCAACTTTAAGAAGACTTTTTCTTAATGTTGACTTCATTGATCTATAGTATCGTGGGAAATGTTTCTCTAATAACGGTCGAGCAATGGTAGGATCTACATCCATGTCAAATTCTTCCTATCACGAGAAAAGAAAAAAAAATAAAAGAAATCATGAACCAATCAAATATATCATAATTTAAACTTGAGGGTGAAATTGATATGAGTGAAAATACCAAAAGCCCTTCCCATAGTTTATCCTTGTAGAAGCTATCTACGGCCCTCCATTCTTTGTAGCCAACGGGTATATGACAACGGATTAACTCACCACAACGTGTACTCCATTTAGATGAATCATCCCCTACTGCACCCTCAACACCAACCGTTATGAAGTACTTTTTACCTTTGGGTGGTTGAGGTTCAATAGTCTCTGTTGTACTTACATTTGCATTTGCGCTAAAATTGTTTGTCATTTTAATGAAAAATCTACATTAAAAAACAAACAAAATATAAAGTTAACATAACACGTGAAAGATACTTGCAAGATATGAATTAACATAACAAACTGGCAATAATTTCAAAAGACATCAATAAAAGAAAATCATACATTTCAAAAAAAGCAAAATACATGCAAAATATTTTCAATCAACATGTTTATTTCGATTGAATACATTTCAATAATGGTTCTAAATTTGGTTGTTCTTTCAAAATAGATTGATATGTTGTTGGTACTTCATAATCATCTATGTTATCCATTATGCGTTTAGGAGAGCGTCGAACAATTGACCATTCAGAATTTTGTGTATTTATGATGTAAAATACTTGACTTGCTTCGGACGGAAGAATAGCTTGCTCATCATATTCTCCATCGGTATTCTTGAGTTTCTTTAAGTTTACCATTAACAAATTTGTATCCGGGCAAACTTTACAACCATTTGTCTTATCTGCAACATTCACCCAATCACAATAGAATACCACATGTTGAAAATCGTAGTAATCAACTTCCATGATCTCTCTAATAACACCATACCAAGTAGTATCATCATCCATAGGATTTAAATCTTTTGAACTTGCAACAAATGTAGTGATCGCATCCATACAGACACCACTATCTTGCGTTGAAATGCTATCGTCATAATGTTGAGGAGAGAATGTATAGCCGTTCACTCTATACTTAAGAAAAGTTTTGACTTCCCACTTTGGACCATTGACATACAACCATAACATTGTGTTCATGCATTTTTCGTCCACTAACTGTTAAGAATTAACAAAATTAATAGAATAACATTAGTTAAAAAGAAATACATTGCTCTCAAGTAAATTTAGCACACCTTATTGTATAGCCAATCATCAAATTCAGATTGGACTACTACTTCTGCTTTTGTGATAGTTTTCCTTTTACCACGAAGACCGTCTTCTAAAGATAAGCGGTATGCACTACAAATTCAATATTGTGATAAATATATATATATTCTTGACTAAATGTGATATACGTATTGAAAAAGGTGAAAATGTATGACTTGTAGTATTCATCTCGTTCCGGTATATCAATTCTAAATAGTAACCATCGTCGAATCTGTGATCGTTGCACTCTAGATAATTTTAACGGTTTACCTTCAACGATGGAACGCTCATATATATCATCACTATTCTCATCTAAAAAGGATGCTTGTTTAGAGCTATGATTTCCATCACGTGGATTTGGCATATATTCCATTGCGTATCGAACAGATTCTGAAATAAGGTATGCTTCAGAAATTGATCCTTCTATATACCTTTTGTTACTAGGTATGTTTTTGCAATCTTTCATAGCCCTAGCACACAAAAATTAATATGCATACTTATAGTTAGTTACTTCATAACCCTTAGGTAAAATAATTTGAATGCAAAAACAATATTTACCTTTCAAATGGATACATCCATATATAATTCGATGGTCCACAAAGCAGAGCTTGATCTGCTAAATGTACCATCAAATGGATGCTTATATCAAAAAAATCCGTTGAAACATAGTGTGCCAACACACATAATGCTTCAGCAATCATATCTTTAGCCGCTTGCACATGTTCTCGAACAAGAACTTTTGAACATATTATGTTGAAGTACAAGCTTACTTGTAAAAGCGCTCGTCTTAACTCACGACACTTTGGATATGCATGTTGAACCATGATAGGAAGCAAGTATTGGATGAGAATATGATAATCATATGTCTTTTTAATTTGCAAAACGGGTGGTTGAAGACATATAAGACCGTTTAACTTAGTTGCAAGACATGATGGAAGTTTTGCATCTTTAAGAACTTGACAACATTGCAACTTGTGATCCTTATCAAATGCAAGTTTAGAAGATTGCTTTCCTTTGTTAAACATAAAATTGATGAGATGTTCAACAACATTTTTTTCAGTATGCATCACATCAATAGTATGACGAACTTTATGATTGCTCCAATAATCCAAGTCAAACAAAATTGACTTCTTATACCATGCCGGCCTTCCTTCCTCATCGACAAGACAATCTACATTATCATAAGATTCAGAAATCAATCTCTTTTTGCTTGGTGGTATTTTGCCACGAATATATTTGATACGCTCAAGCTTTTCTAAAAGAGGCGAGCCTCTTAGCCGAGTTGGAGGCTCTTTATGTTCAACATCCCTATACCATCCGTGTTTTAATGCTCTATATGGATGATCATTCTTCAAAAACCTTCTACATTTTGAATAGATGATCTTGTTGCCGATGTACTCTGATTCTGTCTCGGTAGCACAGACAGGACACGCTTTATAACCATGAGTCACACAGCCAGATAAGTTACCAAAAGCTGGTAAATCATGAATTCCCCATAGTAATATTGCTTTCATATTGAAAAGTTCTTGCTTGTCTGTGTCAAAAACAGACGCTCCTTCGTCCCAAAGATGTTTTAATTCATCGACAAGAGGTTCCAAGTATACATCAATGTCCTGACTTGGTGCTCTTGGTCCAGAAATTAAAATACTCAACATTTGAAATTGTGATTTCATACACAACGAAGGGGGTAAGTTATAAGGTATCATATAAACAGGCCAACAACTATAACTATTGGAGAGAACACCATTTGGATTAAACCCATCCGTAGAAATACCAAGCCAAACATTGCGTCCTTCAATAGCAAATTCTGGCCACCGACTTTTGACTGATCTCCATTCAGCTGAATCTATAGGATGTCGCATGGAATTCCAAGATGGTGTAGCTTTCTTGTGCCATTGCATTTTATGAGCTATCCATGGTATAGTGTACAATCTACTTAATCTTGGACTTATAGGAAAGTATCTTAAAACTTTTCTTGGTTCTTTCGTTAATTTAACCTCCCCTAACACTGTTTTTTTTGTTTTGTACCTTATTTTATGGCACACAGGACATTCTTTCGCATCAACATTTTCTTTCCAAAATAATATACAATCATTGACACAAGCATGTATATGCTTCACCTCCATTCCCAAATCCTTTATTATTTTCTTCATCGTGGGATACTTGTCAGGTAAATTATTTTCTTTTGGAAGCCAACGTTTTAATCGCTTCAACAACTCAGTCACACTATTTCCTGACCAATTAAATTCTTTTTTAAGGTTCTGAAGCTCAACAATTACACCTAACGTTGTAATCCCCTCTTCGCAAGAAGAATAAAGTTTTTCATTTGCTTTGTCTGCGTATTTTTTGTGCTTCTCTCCAAAGTAAGTATGATAATCGTCTGTATTTGTTTGTTGAACTTCCTCTTCACCGCCAGCTTGTGGCATATTATGCACTCCAAAAGCATCGTCTATGAGATTTCTAAGAGCCCCCTCTACAAATTGGTCGGATTGAATTTGATCTTGATATTGAATATGAGGATCTGAAATGATGTTTTTTGTATGATTCATCCCCGAGTTATTGTTTCTCATCTCTCCATGGAAAAACCACCTATTATATGTTTTAATCATACCATGAATGATTAAGTGTTTCTCAACGTTTTCCAGTGAGAGATTTTTAGAGTTCTTGCACTTAATACAAGGACAGGTGCAAATTTCAACATCGCGAGATGAGTGATTCTTCACAAAACTAATGAAGTCTCGAACGCCTTGCTTGTATTCTTCAGTATTTCTATATGGACTTTTAATCCACTCTCTTGAACTTGAGTTAGACATAAATTTCAAATTTTACCTCTTGGACCTATCAAAGAAAAAAAACTGCATATGTTAAAAAAACTGCATTTGTTTTAAAAACTGCACTGTTAAAAAAAAAAAAAAAAATCTGCATTGCACCTTTTAAAAAAAAAAACTGTTGTGCCCCCATTCTTTCTGGCGCAACTTGAGTTGTAGGGATTTACATGAAAAAAAACTAAGCTTTTAAAGACTATGCAAATGTGATTAGGTTTTGTTTAGTTCACACTTACTAATTAGGCTTTGAAATATCCACTTCTAATGGCTTAATTTTTGAAAAAAAAAACTGAGATATGGTTCGTCTTTTGTCGTAATTAATCATTTGTTTTAAAAAACTGATCTATAATTCCTTAAGGTTTCGTTATAGAACTGTATTCTTTTTATGTTTGTTATGTAGCTTGAAACTACTTCAATGATAGTTGGTTTATGCTTGGAATATGGTTTGAACTTTGTGTTCTAGGGTTTAAATTTCACTGAACGAAGATGATAGAAAGAATTTGTGTTAAACATAATAGTGCATGAATATGATTTAATTTATATGGCTAAATCCAACTACCTTATTATTTTTGGATCTTTGAATATTTAGATTTCTACTTCATGTTTTTTAAGCGTGATTATAACAAACAAATTTGATTGCCAATTTAAAAAATGGAGTTCTAAGCAATGACCATTTTCTTTAGCATTATAAACACAACATAATACAATAAATGCATGAGCTATACAAACCTCATGTCAGATTAAATATTTTGTTGTATAAATGAAAATTATTAAGACTATAGCTCATTATGTTTAAGCAATAAATGCATGAGACTCCCATATTAATTTAAAACAACAATATTGACATTGTTTTCTTCTTTGTTGGTATTTTCATGTCAATTGCTCTTCTAAAAATTTCATTGTTCATTCTTTTCCAAAAAGTACGTTAGATAATAGTGATCAACTCTGTAAATTAAAGTGTGTCCGGGTATGTTATGTTGACCTTTTCTTTAGTTACTTTTAATCAAATTTGTTTTTGCAAAATAAATTATAGCGCTAAATTACCAATCGTCTTTTCTTGCTGAATGAAATTGGACGTCTTTTCTTTTGCTTGTTAAACATGTTACTTAAAGTTACAATCAAATCAACAATGCAAACGAACAATCCTATTTTATAATCAGCATCATTCAGACGAATGAGCCCTGTAACATCCTCTTAGCTACAAGCATACTTCATAATCGATTATGTTTATGGAGTATTCCTCCATAAACTTTCCTTCTTGCTTAAGATCCTTAAAAAAACAGCATTTGTTTTAAAAACTGCACTGTTTAAAAAAAAAAAAAAAAATCTGCATTGCACCTTTTTTAAAAAAAACTGCTGTGCAACATCAGCTTCTAGCTGCTGTGCCACAGCAGCTTCTAGCTGCTGTGGCACAGCAGCTTCAAGCTGAGCTGCTGTGCCACAGCAGCTTCAAGCTGCTGTGCCACAGCAGCTAGAAGCTGCTGTTTGCACAACAACTAGAAGCTGCTGTTGTAATCTCCAAGTTTATGATTCGTTGACAATTCGGACATTGCTTTTATGCAGTGAAGTTGCTCGGGGCAGCATTTTCTACTCACCTCTAAGATAGGGTTGGCACCAATTTTTTTTTCTCCCAATGAAGCATGTCAGCCTCTCTAAACAAGTTAATATCCAATAGCCTAACATTGACTTCAAACTCCCAAAACCTACCTTTCCAAAAAATAATCAAAAAGATCAAGCTAATGAACATTCGAGTGACAAAGCCTCATACCCATTTTAACCAAGAGTTAATCAAACTGAAATGATACAAAAATCCATTTTAATAGATTTATGGACTCCTTCATCAATGACTTTGAAATCCCCTTACATCCATGACTCCTAATCACGTTTATTTCTATACTTTTTTTACTTATCTGTTTACTTTAGCTTTGTAGTTTGGGTTACTGCTTTCCACTGTTTATTTGGCAGTGCGTCGGAGATTTCTGATGTCTCCGCGGAGTTTATGGCTGCTCGGTCCTATCGTCTTTGTCATGGCTTTATCCACATCACTTTTGTTTGGTTATATAGCGCCACACTCCTTCATCGTGTTGATGATCTTTCATGGATGGAACCTTTAGCTAAAAAAACATGAATTAAACATTCACATTTTTATTTAGAAACCAGCAATCCAAGGACCAACCATTCTACGTCAGACTGAACTGTTACCATGTGAAAAAATTTGAGAATCCGTTGAGCTTAGGAACCACGATGTCATCATGAATTAAACCAACTACATCTCTACATATAAACTTATCAATAACAATTGATTCAGTGCCTCTCTCAACCCTTTCTTTTAGTGCACTGATATTATCTAATATTGCAATAGCATCAGTAGTATATAAATTCAAGATAGATCAATCATAAACATATCTTTCTCGTCGCCAGAATCTAACAAAGCCTTAAATGTATTAAACAAATGGAAAACTAGATAGGAGTTGTCTTCCTTTCTAGCAATAATTTGGTCATTAACAACAGAATAATTTGTGTTTTCAACTAAATCTGACTTCATACCTTCAGAAGAATCACTGCTTAAATCACCATTAACAACACTGTTATCAGAAGGAGTTTCATACACAACCAAACCAGAAGCCAAATTATTAATCATCTCATTAGTATTAAGAGGAGAACAAGATAAATATCAGTCTGTTCATCACTTGAAGAACCACTGCACATCGCCTCTGAATTGATAACATCAAAATGACCCAACATTTCATCAAATAGCCTCACTTCCTTGCTGTTCTCAATAGAAGAACAATACATTAATCATTTACATATCTTGGCTTTATGATTGACACAACCGCATTTGAAACATCATGAATTTAGATCTTTACAAATACTCTGAGCTCTATTAGGAGTTTCCCAAGAAGAAGAAATTGGCTGCACCCCAAATTTATGGCATCGTCTAAACTAAAAATTGACCCTTATCTAAAAGTTGACCCCTTTTTGTTCATTTTACAATATATTAACTTGTTTAAATGCTTCAATCATTAAAAGAAAATTCATTTCTACCTGTATCTTGACACAAACCGTCCAAAAAAAGTTAGCGACAACTGTTCACGAATAAAGAAATGAAGACCACTATGGTGTTGCACCAACATCAGCTGCCTGCATCCCCACGTGGCGCTACCTTAACGTGACCCGTCGAACTCAAAATTAGATTGCAACACCTAACGGTGTTGTCCTTAGTTGGTTGCTGCGCTTTCCATTCTAGAGCTGGTGTCGCTATGGCTAACCGGAGTCTGCAAATCTAGAGTTGTTGTGGCCCATGTTTGAATTGTCGCTTGCTATCGCATAGATTAGGGTTCCGTTTCAAATTAGGATTCGATTGGGTTGTGACATAAGAGATCAGAGAGAAAGTGATTAGTATCGAGGTGCCCATGCATTAAAGATTCGAATGAAGAACTATTGCTGTTTATTCAGATACTTATAAAAAAAATTACACAATAGACTAGTATTTATTAATGAGTTTTATAACTGAACTTAGAGGTTTATAAAGAAGATTTTTGATTGAATTTGGTATTCAACAAAGAGAGATTTCCATAAAAGAAAGATGTTTATCAAAAAGATTTATAATTGATGTTTACAAAATGATTTGAGATTGGGACTTTCCTTAACTAACCTTCTCGATAATGGTGGTGTGGGACTTATATTTCATGCTTAACACTAAAGGCATAATGTTTAGGGTAATTCTTCTTATCTTTGGTCTAAATAAAGTTGTTTAGTCCTTTGATATGATTTTGAAGTATTCAATCATTTATAACGTTGTGTGAATATACTCAGATCGGTGGGATGTATAAATATTTTCACTAAATGATTGAAAATAGGATTATTTGGTTTCATTCAAACTTAAAACAAACTTCAAACATAAATTTTTGTGCTACTGACACTCATCTCACTCAACATACGGACAAAGACTCAGTTCAAGAATCGCCTTGGAATCCGAATTTTAAAAACTAGCATTATAGCAAATCCACACATCACAAAAATATTTCCATACAAGTGAATATCACACAGATAAGCAATGAAATTTCAATAAGCATGATAGCAAATCCATACATGACACAACTGCCAAAAAAACTAGCTGTCTCATTACAGAAAGTAACGAAGAAAATAAAATATGAACTAATTAGACATCGATGAAACCCAAGCTCCAACAACATCAAATTGCGCAAAGTTAACAAATGTTCCCAAAAACAAACTGTTTTCTAACTAATACAATCAAATAATTTGAGTTTAAACGGAGCGTACCTTGGAAGAACCCAATTTGGTAAAACAAACAAATTAGGGCAGCAGGACAATAATTAAATTTATACCTGAATGCGAGTACAAATCGATCAAAATCCCCAAAATCGAATCCTCCCCTAAAATCAGATTAGCGCCGCACTCGTGTTTTTTTTCTTCTTCTGATATGGGATTACGCGGCCGAAATTGTCAAAAGCGTTGGGAGAAACAACGTGAAAGGGAAAATAGGGTTACGCTGCTGAGTTTACATTTTTACCCCCCAAACCGACCCTTAATGACCCTATTAAGCGTTGGTAATAAAATATTTATTATTATGTCTTTTTCGCAACACTTTTTTAATATAGCAACACATATTATTGTTATTACCTAGCAACCCAAATAAGTGTTGACGATTGAAGAAAAAAAGGGTTACCAAATGGCCATTATGGTGTAGTGATGACCGGGAGTACAAAGTTAGAACAATGGCGCGGGAACCATCGAGGTGCAGATTCAAGCTCAAGGGCCTGAAGCCGCTCTGGATCAACAGATCCAGATCAGTACTGTTCCCGAGGCTCGGATCGGTATCGACCAGGATTGCACGAGGAGCATACCTCCAGGTCTCCAAGTTATTGAAGTTATAGTCGATGCGAATCATCCTGGAGTAGGGAATGCTAACGACCTGTGACTGGAGCAAGTACGGACTATGATGGAAGGAAATGCTGGTTGCAACATGAGTAGTATGTGCCAGAATGTTCCCTTAGACTCGAGGGGGGGGGGGGGGAGGGGAAGCGGTGTAACCTATTGAAAAACTAGATGATATGATTCGACGTGTGGGAAGAGGAGGGCTATGCAGTCACGGACACACAAACGTCAACAGACACTCGTTTACTCGTAATATTAAGAATGTAAGGACCCCACCGACTTCAAGCTTTCGGTGTTAACGGCTTATGATGAAGATCAGATCCAACTGCATACCTGACACGCTACATCAAGCACATGGAGGTACTTGGGGGCATCCGAGGGGTCGATGGCGAAGTGCTTTTCGTTGATCTTGTCTGATTTGGTTCCGCTCTGATATAGGCACATGAATATTGAATTAGTTCGCACCTGAAGCGAGCTTATGGGCAGATACATGCAATTCAGAGTTTACAATAGAGACCAAAGAAAGTGATGACATTAGCGACAATGAAGCAGACGCCAAAAGTGAAGCCGAAGAATTTTCTAGAACGATTCAATACGGCGGTGGTATCGATGGATAAACTGGACATCTATGGTATAAATGACGGGCGCGTTTGGAATGATCGACGATTCTGAATTTCAAACCAAATCTGGAAAGGGATCCCTTGAGAGGTCTTGATTTATTTATTTATTTATTTATTTATTTATTTTTGGAAGCAAACAGATACATACGTCAGATGCACATGCTCAATGGAAGATCAAGGTTAATTTTATTTTAAATAAGGTTTCATATGATACTTTCTCGTTGTAATTGAAATTTCATGCAATATTCTACTATTTTTAATAGCATATTCAACCGATAAACAATTTGTATAATAGAAATTGTAAACGTCAAAGTTTCGAAAATATGATTATTCATGGAACAAAACTTGGATGGATAGAAAGAAAACAGTGAGGCATGTAAAAAATTCCTGATTGTGTAAGAAAATTCGACATGCTAATAAACCTTAGCCCAAAACCAAATATATATTAGTTCGCAATAATTACAATTACGACCTGCTATCTTCCATATTCCATCACAAACATGTTAAAAACATATAAGCAGAAAAAAACACTTATCACAATCCATGCCGATTATGCAGATAACTGTAAGTAACAGGGCCCGATTTTGAACCAAGCTCCTTCTTCTCCATCTCCTTATCCCATCCATGTCGTGGTGGCGCGCAAGGCATGAAAGGCAGAAAAGGACAGTATTTGCACTTGCTATAAAACGACCAACACTCTTTCCACGATCTCTGATTAGGCAATCCCGGTATGCAATTTTGCTTCAAATCGACTACTCTACTCTTAACCAGCTCCCAACACCTATACCCAATCGAATAGAAATAATTTCCAGACAGCGATAGGTTCACCAGATTCCCAAACTTCGCCAAATCGCAGACGACATCCGGCACTCGTCCGTACAACAAATTACCCGCCAGGTTCAGCTGCTCCACATTCCTCAGGCAGCCGAACGACAGCGGGATCGGGCCCGTGACCATGTTAAACCCTACATCGAACACCGTCGCGTTCTTCAGCAGCCCGATCTCGTACGGCAAGCACCCGGACAGTTTATTGTTTAACAGCAAAACCTCAATCAGCGAGCGCGACGAACTGCACATCGTGCTGGGTATCGGACCCGTGAACCCGTTGTTTGCAAGCGTTAGGTAGGCCACGGACCCCAAATCGGACGGGAGCTGCTGCGAGAACCCGTTGTTGTTGAGGAACAGCACGTCGAAGGGTATCTTGAAGATTGTAGGAGGAACGGAACCGGAGAATCGGTTGAAACGAATGTCGAGGAAGGATAATTGGGATAATGGGAGAAGAGCGGAAGGGAAGGCACCGGAGAAGGCATTGTTGCTGAGGTCGAGCTCGTACAGGAAGGTCAGGTTCTGCAGATCGGGGATGGTACCCGAGAAATTGTTTGAGTTGGCGTGGAAGATGGCGAGGTCGGGGAGCTGATCGATGAAGTTGGAGAGAGTGGGAGCGCATAGGCCGAACTGGTTGAAGTCGACGGCGGCGATTTTGGGGGTGTTGGTTAGGCCGGGTGGGGTGTCGCAGCCGAAACCGGTATAGGTGCACGGGCGGGAGCCGGTCCAGGTTGAGGTGATATTTGATGGGTCGCAGGTTATGGTTTTCTTGAAGCGTTGGATTGTGTTGTAGGCGAAGTATTGAGAGAGGTTTGGGAAGTCGGACGGCTGGAGGGTTGCTGGTGGTGGTGGTGGGCATTCAGGTACGGGTTCTGGTTTGGGGCTCGGGGCGGGTGCAGATTCGGGTTCAGGTGGAGCTGGTGGGCTTGAACCAATACTGATGTTTTTGTTGATGTCCATGCAGTTGGCTGGAATGGTTATGGTTATGGAAAGGAGGAGGAGGAGGAGGGGAAGTTTGAGAGAAGAGGGGAGACTTGTGCTTGTGCACATTTTGGAGTTTCTTCTTGCTGATGATATGAGATTGTAGGCTGTATTTAAGTGGGGGGGATTAGTGACACTGTGTAGTGGAAAACATATTTTAAAGTTTTAGTGACCCCATGATCTTCTTGTTGGATGGTGATTGTAGTACGAAAATGGTGTATTTATATATTGTTTCACAGACTTTTGAAATTAAAACGATTCTTGAAATGATGTTTGCAATTTGAGTTGACTTCCAAGTCGTCTCCTATAAAGTTTGGGTTGGAGCAAACAGTGGCTGGTGAAAATTCGTGTATTAGAGGACATGGATAAGCATGTAGTTTTAAAGGCTACGGTGGAATAAATCAATTTATTTTTGGAAAAAACTCTAAATCCATAAATTTATTGCTGTTGTGCTAACCTTAATAAATTGATAACTAGTATCAAAGTATGTATATCAACGTTATTGGCATGATAACGATAAATTTATCATTAATTATTAATTATTAGCGATAAAGGTAAATGTTTAAAAAAATTGTCAAAAAACAATGCTACAGTTGATTTATCAAATATATTATCTATTTTAATAGTTCTAATTTCTAAACCTAGAAACTTATAAAATTTATCAAAGCATATCCTTATTGTATAATTTATGATTATAATTCTTTATGATTTTATTAATGGGGCAATTTATCTTAAGGACAAATTAAGGTAAGATATTTGGTATAAAGACATTTTTTTTTTCTTTTTTCAAGGATAGATCCAAGACTCATCATTTAAACATGTTTCTCGTCATTCCAATGCACATTCGACAGAAGCTCATCTTCTTCACTTGTAAAATCGATCTATTTCGGAAATTGATGTCTCAATCAGTTTTTGATCCGCTTATTCATTTCTCGAACGAAGTTGATGAAGAGATCGAAGAAGAGGAAGAGAAGATGCACAAAAATTACGTTTAATGCTTTTGCTTTGCTTTTGTTCCGCTTTTTCATTACCGAATGGAGTTGTGAAGAGATCGAAGAAGAAGATGAAAATGCGTGTGACAATTAGGATTAACGCTTTTGCTCCATTTTTCCACTTGTAGATCTCCGCTACATTTTTCCACTAGCAGATCTCCACAGCATTTTTCTCTTCTTTTATTCATCCATCGTCCTATCAACTTTATGTTCAACTCCTTTATCCGTACATTGTTTGAATTCACCAACCACTATTTCTCCATTATGCATCGTGCTACATTCATTATAGATTTAGTTTAGATGCAAACTTTTGTTTGTTTACTAAAGATGACGGAGATTTAATGCAATACACATGCATTTAAAAAAGAACTAAAAATAATATAGTTTTTTTTTTTTTTTTGTCAAGCTATAAAATAAATTTTGAATTCAACTTTAATGGAACATATCTGCATTTGAAAGAATTTTTGTTTTACTTGTGCTTGTACTATTTGTATTTAATTACATATTTTAGTATTATATATATATATATATATATATATATATATATATATATATATGAAATGCAATATCACTTTGTATGATATGATGCTATCACAAAAATGATATCTACATACGTGCAGAAATGATACCCAAATACTGCTTCAAATAACATATGATACTCTCACAAAACTGATACCTACATGTATGCAGAAATTATACCAAGTAGTTGTTTTATATAATATGATGTTTTCACAAAACTGATACCTACATAGAAGCAGAAATGATACCCAACAACTGTTTTATATAATATGATGTTTTTATAAAACTGTTGAAATTTTTTCAAAACAAATGATTTGGGTGTGGGTATTATTTGAAGAGAATGAAGAATAAAAGGAAGAAGGAATGGACAAATATGTTTTGTCCCACATCATGGAAAATGCAAAGGGTTTCCTCTATATATGTAAAGACATGATGTATAATAACAAAAGAAAGAAGAGAAGGAGAGACAAGGAAATGGGCCTTGAGCATGAACTTGGCATAGATAATAATATTTAAAATGTCAAAAGATGGGCCTTGGGCCTTGGGGTCGACCGGTGAATTTTGGGCGGTGGACTGGTTTCAATCTAAAAGGGTGTGACGCTTCGGAAGCGTTGCAAAACTTAATGGATACGGCGATCTCGAATCGAATTGAAACAGATACGACCATCGCAAATAGTCGCAGTTATTCACAGATGGACACTTCCTTTCGCTGGCTATAAATACAACGCCAGAAAACTGTTTCAGATTATCTCGAAAATAATCTTCTTCTTCCTCCTTATTCTGCAACGACGTTAAAGCGTTTCAAACGCTGTTCAAATCTGTAACGCTTCCGAGGCGCTACAAATACTGCAACAACGTTGCAGAATCATCTTATTCTTTTTCTCTTTGTTCTCTACCATATTTGCATCATCGGAAAATTGAATCTGGAGTGTTCTTGGTCGGATCAAAGTCGTACAAACTTTGAATCTGATAACGCTGTTTCAAGGCTTCATTGAATTCTGAGGTCAATAGTTCGTTAATCCGTTTGTACCTGGTGGGTTGAACTACTGTCTGAAAGAATTTGCTACGCAAATCCTTGAAGTCAGAAGTACGGCTTTTATTCTCCTCCATTAACGTCTCAAACCACAAAATTCCCCAACAAATTTTCAGACAGTAATTCAACCATGGAAGGTTTGAGCGCGTTGCAAGTGATGAATCAGCATTTGACGAAGTAAGAGCGATTTGATGGAGAGAATTTCACTCGTTAGCAAGAGACTATGAAATTCTTTCTGATCACGATCAAATTATTTCATATTCTCGAAGATGGATTGGAGAAAATACCGGAGGAAACCGATAAGGATAGTGCGGAACTAAAAGCTAAAAGGGCAAAGCGCAAAGAGGAAGATTTTCTATGCAGAGGCCACATTCTGAATGCACTGTCTACTCCGATATACAATGCTCATAGGACCTTGGACACCGCGAAGGCACTCTGGACTGCGCTAGAAAGCAAATATCGCATCTCTGAGGCAAGTAATAAGAAATTTCTTATATGCAATTTTATGGATTTCAAAATGGTCACTAACAAGTCCATAATTGGACAAGTAAGTGAAATACTGCTGTTAGTAAATCAACTTAAGGATGCCGGTATTGATCTCCCTGAATCATTTGTTGTTGGAGTTATTATTTCGAGACTCCCGAATTCTTGGAATGATCATAAGAAAAAATTAAAGCATGCGGAAACAGATTATGATTTAGACGGTTTACACCGTCATCTTCGTATTGAAGAGGATTCTCGTAAACGCGAACTAGATGATAATCCGCAAACTGAGTCTCAATCTAAGGCTAATAATGTTGAAATTAACGATAAGTTGAAGCCTAAGAATGAGACACAGTTCAAAAAGAAAGGTACTAATTCCAAGAATAAGAAAAAGGGTGACTGTTTCTATTGTCACAAACCCGGCCACTATGCCCGAGACTGTCGTCTTCGGAAGAAACAACAAAAAGTGAATATGGTCGAAGAAAAGCTTGTGGCTGTCGTACAAGAGGCGAACTCCATTAGTGGCATTGACAATGATTGGTGGCTCGATACTGGAGCGACTATTCATATTTGCAAAGACTGTAATCTGTTCAAGACTTACGATGAGAATAATGGAGAATCCAACGAAGTAACTGGCGCAAACAAAGTTGCAAGCAAAGTTCTGGGAAAAGGCACTATTGAATTGACATTCACCTCTGGGAAAGTTCTTACTTTAGTCAATGTATTTTATGTACCTGATATGTGTAAGAATTTGATTTCTGGATACCTTCTTAACAAAGGAGGATTCAAGATGGTGTATGAGTCTGATAAATTAGTGTTGTCCAAAAACAACAAATTTATTGGATAGGGATATTCTTGTAACGGCATGATTAAGTTGAATCTAATGAAGAAATCTTCTGCTTATATTGTTGACTCTGTTAATTTATGGCATGGTAGATTAGGACATGTTAATTATAAGTCACTTAGAAATATGCATAAATTAGGATTAATTTCTGATTGTGATTTCGAATCCATTTCTAAATATGAAATATGTGTTCAAGCAAAAATACATCGAAAATCCTTTAAATCTGTTGAAAGGAAAACTGGTTTGCTTGATTTGGTATATAGTGATGTGGGTGACTTGAAAAGTCATATCACCTATGGTGGTAACCAATACTATATAACATTTATTGATGATTATTCTAGATATGCTTATGTATATCTAATGAAATCTAAAGATGAAGCCTTTGATAAATTCAAAATTTACAAAGCAGAAGTCGAAACAAAATTAGGAATCAAAATTAAAGTGTTACATTCAGATCGTGGTGGTGAATATTTTTCAAATGAGTTTACTTTGTTTTGCAAACAAAATGGTATTATTCACCAATGTACTGCCCCTTATACACCACAACAAAATGGTGTTGCTGAAAGGAAAAATAGAACTTTAGTAGAAATGGTTAACGCCATGATCATAAGTTCTAATTTACCTTATAACTTATGGGGAGATGCTATATTATCTACATGTTACATTTTAAACAGAGTACCACTTAAGAAGAATAATATTTCTCCTTATGAATTATGGTTTAATAGAAAACCTAATCTTACTAGACTCAAAGTTTGGGGTTGCTTAGCTTATGTTAGAAAACCAGACCCTAAACGACCCAAGTTAGGTAATAGAGCTTTTAAATGTGTTTTCATTGGGTATTCTCTTAATAGTATAACTTATAGATTTATGATTCTTGATACCTTAGAAGTCATAGAATCTGTAGATGTAGAATTTTTTGAAAATCAAACTGTTGAGAATCCATTAAGATCATCTAGTCCAGAACCAACTGAGACTAATGATACAAATGATGATGAATATGCTCCTGCTCAAAACAGCAAGGAAGTGTCAGTACCAGATAATAGTACTGAACACAGGAGAAGTAAAAGAGCGAGAATAGAGAAGGACTATGGTCCTGACTTCATAACATATCTCGTAGAAGGCAATAAGGACGAAGTCCTTAATGTGACAAGATATGTATTGAACGTCGATGATGATCCCAAAACTTATTCTGAGGCTATGAGTTCTAGAGATTCTAATTTCTGGAAAGAAGCCATCAATGATGAAATGAATTCCATAATGTTAAACCAAACTTGGGTATTAAGCGATTTACCTCCTGGTGCTAAACCTATAGGATGTAAATGGATATTCAAGAAAAAGTTGAATACAAATGGATCCATTGATAAGTTCAAAGCCAGATTAGTTGCTAAGGGATATAAACAAAGACAAGGAGTAGATTATTTTGATACATATGCTCCAGTGGCTCGCATATCTTCGATACACTGTTTAATAGCACTTGCATCAATTCATAACTTGGTCATACATCAAATGGATGTAAAGACAGCTTTTCTAAATGGAGATTTAGAAGAAGAGATATACATGGAACAACCCGAAGGTTTCATAACCCCAGGCCAAGAAAAGAAAGTTTGTAAATTAGTTAAATCTCTTTATGGGCTGAAGCAAGCTCCCATGCAATGGCATGAGAAGTTTGATAAAGTTGCACTGTCATTTGGATTCATTGTTAATGATGCAGATACGTTATAATATGCTTATACGTTGATGACATGCTGATATTTGGTTCCAACATATCCTGTGTAAATGAAACTAAGAAGTTTCTATCTTCTAAATTTGATATGAAAGATCTGGGAGAGGCTGATGTAATTTTAGGAATTAAAATCATTAGAAAAACGGGGGAGTTATTACTAACTCAATCTCATTACATTGAGAAGTTCCTAAAGAAGTATAATCATTATAATGTCAAACCAACACCAACTCCTTTAGATCCAAGTATAAAGTTAGAAAAGAACACTGGACGTACCATTTCTCAATTGGAATATTCCAGTATTATTGGGAGTCTTATGTATGTTATGCATTGCACTAGACCAGATATCGCACATGCTATAAGTGTATTGTGTCGATTTACGAGTAATCCAAGTTTTGAACACCGGAAAGCTATTTCCAGAGTTTTAGCTTATTTAAAGAGAACCATAAACTATGGTTTATCTTATAAAGGATATCCTGCTGTAATTGAGGGATATAGTGATGCAACCTGGAACAATGTAGAATCGAAATCCAAGTCTACGACTGGATGGATATTTACATTAGGAGGCACTGCTGTGTCTTGGGCTTCCAAGAAGCAGACCTGTATATCTGATTCAACTATGTTGTCAGAATTGATTGCATTAGCAGACGCATGTAAAGAAGCGGAATGGCTTAGAAATTTGTTAGTAGAAATCCCATTGTGGACGAAGCCATCTCCAGCAGTCTTGATTAACTGTGATAATCAAGCAACGATATATAATGTTTCTAATAAAACATATAATGGAAAGCCTAGACATGTAAGTCTAAGACATCACATGGTGAGATAGTTACTCAAAAGTGGAGTTATAACTGTTGACTACATAGAAACAAAGAAAAACTTGGCTGACCCACTTACGAAGAGTCTTCCAAAAGGCTATAGTTTCTATAAAGTCAAAAGAAATGGGACTAAGGTCTGTGAATGAAGATTGATCATCCTTAACATAAATCCAACTTGTGTCTTGAAAAGGATAGACAAAGTTCAATGGGTACCAACAAGTTATGGAAATGATTATGGAACACTAAATCAAAAATCCCATAATGTTTAGTGTTGGATTCTGTATGAACAAAGGATGGATAAAAATCCTTAATAAGTCTAAAAATCCTAAAAGGTGTCTCGCAGAAACACCTTAAGTGACTTACCTATATGAGTATGGAAATCAGGCCGTTTCCTAGGAAAGTAAGACCGCTTTCTAAGTAGACTCATGAACCAGGATTTAGGCACATGGCCATTAACATGCTGAGCAATACAGAACACTCTAACTACGGAATACAGCATGTGTGATTATTCCGGTTTTATCATTAAGGGATACTTGGTTCAAGATTCGTTCACCATTGAATCTCGATAGAACTTTGAATGGTTTACACTAAGTAAAAGTTCAAATCCAAAAGATACTTTTATTTATGTGTTGTTTCCACGATGAAGCAAAACTTGACCTTAGAACTACATAGGCTTGATCCTACTTGGGTATGTAGGATGTCACACTAGTGACTCAGTCGTCCACTTTATTTATTTTCTGATTTTGAAAATTGGGGGAGATTGTTGTAAAATTTTCAAAACAAATGATTTGGGTGTGGGTATTATTTGAAGAGAATGAAGAATAAAAGGAAGAAGGAATGGGCAAATATGTTTTGTCCCACATCATGGAAAATGCAAAGGGTTTCCTCTATATATGTAAAGACATGATGTATAATAACAAAAGAAAGAAGAGAAGGAGAGATAAGGAAATGGGCCTTGAGCATGAACTTGGCATAGATAATAATATTTAAAATGTCAAAAGATGGGCCTTGGGCCTTGGGGCTCTTGGGGTCTCGTGATCCATTAGGCTACTGAAACAAATCAGTCGACATGCCAAAACTCAACCAGTCAACCGCTTTGTTCTCTATTTGAAAACGGTCGACCGGTGAATTTTGGGCGGTCGACTGGTTTCAATCTAAAAGGTGTGACGCTTCGGAAGCGTTGCAAAACTGAATGGATATGGCGATCTCGAATCGAATTGAAACAGATACGACCATCGCAAATAGTCACGGTTATTCACAGATGGACACTTCCGTTCGCTGGCTATAAATACAACGCCAGAAAACTATTTCAGATTTTCTCGAAAATAATCTTCTTCTTCCTCCTTATTCTGCAACGACGTTAAAGCGTTTCAAACGCTGTTCAAATCTGTAACGCTTCTGAGGCGTTACAAATACTGCAACAACGTTGCAGAATCATCTTATTCTTCTTCTCTTTGTTCTCTACCATATTTGCATCATCGGAAAATTGAATCTGGAGTGTTCTTGGTCGGATCAAAGTCGTACAAACTTTGAATCCGATAACGCTGTTTCAAGGCTTCATTGAATCCTGAGGTCAATAGTTCGTTAACCCGTTTGTACCTGGTGGGTTGAACTATTGTCTGAAAGAATTGGCTACGCAAATCCTTGAAGTCAGAAGTACGACTTTTATTCTCCTCCATTAACGTCTCAAACCACAAAATTCCCCAACAAATTTTCAGACAATAATTCAACCATGGAAGGTTTGAGCGCGTTGCAAGTGATGAATAAGCATTTGACGAAGTTAGAGCGATTTGATGGAGAGAATTTCACTCGTTAGCAAGAGACTGTGAAATTCTTTCTGATCACGGTCAAATTATTTCATATTCTTGAAGATGGATTGGAGAAAATACCGGAGGAAACCGATAAGGATGGTGCGGAACTAAAAGCTAAAAGGGCAAAGCGCAAAGAGGAAGATTTTCTATGCAGAGGCCACATTCTGAATGCACTGTCTACTCCGATATACAATGCTCATAGGACCATGGACACCGCAAAGGCACTCTGGACTGCGCTAGAAAGCAAATATCGCATCTCTGAGGCAAGTAATAAGAAATTTCTTATATGCAATTTTATGGATTTCAAAATGGTCACTAACAAGTCCATAATTGGACAAGTAAGTGAAATACAGCTGTTAGTAAATCAACTTAAGGATGCCGGTATTGATCTCCCTGAATCATTTGTTGTTGGAGTTATTATTTCGAGACTCCCGAATTCTTGGAATGATTATAAGAAAAAATTAAAGCATGCGGAAACAGATTATGATTTAGACGGTTTACAGCGTCATCTTCGTATTGAAGAGGATTCTCGTAAACGCGAACTAGATGATAATCCGCAAACTGAGTCTCAATCTAAGGCTAATAATGTTGAAATTAACGATAAGTTGAAGCCGAAGAATGAGACACAGTTCAAAAAGAAAGGTACTAATTCCAAGAATAAGAAAAAGGGTGACTGTTTCTATTGTCACAAACCCGGCCACTATGCCCGAGACTGTCGTCTTCGGAAGAAACAACAAAAAGTGAATATGGTCGAAGAAAAGCTTGTGGCTGTCGTACAAGAGGCGAACTCCGTTGGTGGCATTGACAATGATTGGTGGCTCGATACTGGAGCGACTATTCATATTTGCAAAGACCGTAATCTGTTCAAGACTTACGATGAGAATAATGGAGAATCCAACGAAGTAACTGGCGCAAACAAAGTTGCAAGCAAAGTTCTGGGAAAAGGCACTATTGAATTAACATTCACCTCTGGGAAAGTTCTTAATTTGGTCAATGTATTTTATGTGCCTGATATGTGTAAGAATTTGATTTCTGGATACCTTCTTAACAAAGGAGGATTCAAGATGGTGTATGAGTCTGATAAATTAGGGTTGTCCAAAAACAGCAAATTTATTGGACAGGGATATTCTTGTAACGACATGATTATGTTGAATCTAATGAAGAAATCTTCTGCTTATATTGTTGACTCTGTTAATTTATGGCATGGTAGATTAGGACATGTTAATTATAAGTCACTTAGAAATATGCATAAATTAGGATTAATTTCTGATTGTGATTTCGAATCCATTTCTAAATGTGAAATATGCGTTCAAGCAAAAATACATCGAAAATCCTGTAAATCTGTTGAAAGGAAAACTGGTTTGCTTGATTTGGTATATAGTGATGTGGGTGACTTGAAAAGTCATATCACCTATGGTGGTAACCAATACTATATAACATTTATTGATGATTATTCTAGATATGCTCATGTATATCTAATGAAATCGAAAGATGAAGCCTTTGATAAATTCAAAATTTACAAAGCAGAAGTCGAAACAAAATTAGGAATCAAAATTAAAGTGTTACATTCAGATCGTGGTGGTGAATATTTTTCAAATGAGTTTACTTTGTTTTGCAAACAAAATGGTATTATTCACCAATGTACTGCCCCTTATACACCACAACAAAATGGTGTTGCTGAAAGGAAAAATAGAACTTTAGTAGAAATGGTTAACGCTATGATCATAAGTTCTAATTTACCTTATAACTTATGGGGAGATGCTATATTATCTGCATGTTACATTTTAAATAGAGTACCACTTAAGAAGAATAATATTTCTCCTTATGAATCATGGTTTAATAGAAAACCTAATCTTACTAGACTCAAAGTTTGGGGTTGCTTAGCTTAGGTTAGAAAACCAGACCCTAAACGACCCAAGTTAGGTAATAGAGCTTTTAAATGTGTTTTCATTGGGTATTCTCTTAATAGTATAACTTATAGATTTATGATTCTTGATACCTTAGAAGTCATAGAATCTGTAGATGTAGAATTTTTTGAAAATCAAACTGTTGAGAATCCATAAAGATCATCTAGTCCAGAACCAACTAAGACTAATGATACAAATGATGATGAATATGCTCCTGCTCAAAACAGCAAGGAAATGTCAGTACCGGATAATAGTACTGAACACAGGAGAAGTAAAAGAGCGAGAATAGAGAAGGACTATGGTCCTGACTTCATAACAAATCTCGTAGAAGGCAATAAGGGCGAAGTCCTCAATGTGACAAGATATGTAATGAACGTCGATGATGATCCCAAAACTTATTCTGAGGCTATGAGTTCTAGAGATTCTAATTTCTGGAAAGAAGCTATCAATGATGAAATGAATTCCATAATGTTAAACCAAACTTGGGTATTAAGAGATTTACCTCCTGGTGCTAAACCTATAGGATGTAAATGGATATTCAAGAAAAAGTTGAATACAAATGGATCCATTGATAATTTCAAAGCCAGATTAGTTGCTAAGGGATATAAACAAAGACAAGGAGTAGATTATTTTGATACATATGCTCCAGTGGCTCGCATATCTTCGATACACTGTTTAATAGCACTTGCATCAATTCATAACTTGGTCATACATCAAATGGATGTAAAGACAGCTTTTCTAAATGGAGATTTAGAAGAAGAGATATACATGGAACAACCCGAAGGTTTCATAACCCCAGGCCAAGAAAAGAAAGTTTGTAAATTAGTTAAATCTCTTTATGGGCTGAAGCAAGCTCCCATGCAATGGCATGAGAAGTTTGATAAAGTTACACTGTCATTTGGATTCATTGTTAATGATGCAGATAAATGTATCTATAGCAAATCGGATAACAACGGTTATGTTATAATATGTTTATACGTTGATGACATGCTAATATTTGGTTCCAACATATCCTGTGTAAATGAAACTAAGAAGTTTCTATCTTCTAAATTTGATATGAAAGATCTGGGAGAGGCTGATGTAATTTTAGAAATTAAAATCATTAGAAAAACGGGGGAGTTATTACTAACTCAATCTCATTACATTGAGAAGTTCCTAAAGAAGTATAATCATTATAATGTCAAACCAGCATCAACTCCTTTAGATCCAAGTATAAAGTTAGAAAAGAACACTGGACGTACCATTTCTCAATTGGAATATTCCAGTATTATTGGGAGTCTTATGTATGTTATGCATTGCACTAGACCAGATATCACACATACTATAAGTGTATTGTGTCGATTTACGAGTAATCCAGGTTTTGAACACTGGAAAGCTATTTCCAGAGTTTTAGCTTATTTAAAGGGAACCATAAACTATGGTTTATCTTATAAAGGATATCCTGTTGTAATTGAGGGATATAGTGATGCAACATGGAACAATGTAGAATCGAAATCCAAGTCTACGACTGGATGGATATTTACATTAGGAGGCGCTGCTGTGGCTTGGGCTTCCAAGAAGCAGACCTGTATATCTGATTCAACTATGTTGTCAGAATTGATTGCATTAGCAGACGCATGTAAAGAAGCAGAATGGCTTAGAAATTTGTTAGTAGAAATCTCATTGTAGAAGAAGCCATCTCCAGCAGTCTTGATTAACTGTGATAATCAAGCAACGATATATAATGTTTCTAATAAAACATATAATGGAAAGTCTAGACATGTAAGTCTAAGACATTACATGGTGAGACAGTTACTCAAAAGTGGAGTTATAACTGTTGACTACATAGAAACAAAGAAAAACTTGGCTGACCCACTTACGAAGAGTCTTCCAAAGGCTATAGTTTCTATAAAGTCAAAAGAAATGGGACTAAGGTCTGTGAATGAAGATTGATCATCCTTAACAGAAACACAACTTGTGTCTTGTAATAACCCGGAAATCCGAGCTAATTTAAAATTTTTATTTTGGCAATTTTAGCGAATTTTGATTATTTAAAATGAATTATTTTAAATAATAACGACGAGAAATTTATTTTGAATACAATTCGAACGTAAATATTACATAGGTCGTCGTTAGAATATAAATATTTATTTTAAATTATAAAAGGAATTGAAAATGGCGCGGTAGTTCGATAATTCAATTTCAAACTTCAATTGATCGTACTGGGTGCAAAATAAACAGGATTTTAGTGAAACCAAAAATAATGGAATCTAATTGTGGTTATCTTTCCAACGAATCTGAAAAATTGAAATTTCATAGCGGGGATAAAAAGATATGCCCAGTTGAAAATTCAGAATAGTCGCTATGGAATTCTAGCCCTTAAAAATGAAAATTTTGCAAACGACCTCGGTTTTCGACGAAACCACTTTTGTTGGATCCGTGGTGTCTAGTTATTGCTAGGTTTCAAATTTCATAATTTTTCGAATCAATATGTGAGCGTGGCAAAGGAAAACGCGTTTGACCAGTTTTAGTTGATTTTAATCGACCGGAAAATGGCCATTTTTCAAACGGTCTCGGAATTCAACGAAACTAGTTTTGTTAGGACCGTATCGTCAATACGAAGCTAGAAAATATTTTTTGGGAATTTTTCTAGTTAGTATGTGGGCCCAGTAAATTGAGATGTACGTTTAAAATTCAATATAATGATTTAAATGTAAATTTGACGAAAACTAGTTGAAACGATCGAATTGGCCTACGTGGCATATCCCATTGTGTTCGAAATGGGGGTAGTTAGCTTGGGGCGACAGTCGTTGGGTCTTGTTTTGAGGTCAAACAAAAAGTCAACTTTTTGGAAATTATAAAATAATAAATATTTAAACTAATACCCTCTCTTCTCTCTCTCTTCATTTTAATCAGATAAAAAAAGAGAGGCTCGACATCCCTCCAAATCGCATCAGCGATTCCCGATCTCTAGGCCGCCGGAGGCGCCGCCGCTGCTGGCGCACCACCGCTCCACCTCCCTGGCCCTCTCTGATCCTTCTCCTCCCTCCTTCCCTCTCTCTTTTCTCTCTCCGTCTCAATACCCGAACCCCTACCAGAAAATAGCCGCCACCACCCAACCATTGCCGCCGCCACCCTTTGCTGACCACCAGACCGACGCCGATGAGCCGACGCCCCCCTCTGGCCATTGACCCAACGTGAAACCCCTCTCCTTCGATAAAAAGGTGAGTTTTTAATTATTTTATTTACATTTCCTTATTTATTTTCATTTTTAAATATATAAGCGAGTTGAAAAACCTGATTTTCTTTATTATTTATAGTAATGATTCTTATAATGTTTTAATAACATAAAGATTTGATTTTTAACTTTATAAAGACAGGATTTTTAACTTTGAAAATATCGTATTTTTAAAAGTGAAAAGATCGTATTTTTAATATTGGAAAGGGGAGATTTTTAGATAAGAAAAAATTCGATTTTTATATATTGAATAGCGAAGTAAAAATTCGATTTTTTTATATATTGGATAGCGAAGTAAAAATTCGATTTTTATATATTGAACAACGAAGTAAAAATTCTATTTTTATATATGTAGTGAATACGGATGACGAAGGTGACAAAAGAAGAAACGGCGAAGACTTCTACATTTGAAGAGTCGAGATGTTTGGATTAGCTATCGGTGAGAACTCCTCACCTTTTATTTAATTTTCTAGTTAAAATATATAATAGGATGCAGACGGTGTTTAGTAGCACCCGACACCCGTCGTCCACAGACCATGGACGGCTTGTATGCTTGTTTGTTTGTTTGATTGATTTTGATGTGTAGTTGATTGTGTGATGTGATGTGAAATGAAATAAAATATTTATATAGTTGAAATAAAATATTTTATAGTGGAAAATGTTTTATAGTTAAAAATAGAATTTTTAACGTGTATATGAAATGAAATAAAAATAAACAAATCTGATGATTTGTTTATATACACACATTTGACTGATATCGATTGGGACGATAAATTTTACACATCGCCCAACTGCACAAATAAAATCTGTGTTTGATTGTTTGAAACCCCACACAGGTATTGGGATGATATTTGACGTACACTAATCCCTATTGTTTAGTTGTATGTCGATCGATTGATTGACAAACTGTTATAAGCGTTGAATATTTATATTTGATGCTTATACAGTGTAGAATGCACTTTGGATGATGGTTGTTTATTCATCGTTGTTATTGTATACATGTGTTGTAGAAAATCCATATAATTAACATTATATGGTAATTGATTGGGCCTCATTCCATATTTGAAAAAGAAATATTTGAAATAGAATATTTGAAAATAGAAATATATGAAGCCGTGTTAATTAGATTGACGTCATTTTGACGCGAACGAGATTTATATTGATTTTATTCATTTTTCAATGAATATTGAAAAGAATTGAAATTCGAATTATATTGAAAAGAATTGAAATTCGAATTATATTGAAAAGAATTGAAATTCGAATTAGATTGAATTGAATTGAATGTACAACGAATTCGAATTGAAATTGAATATAAAACGAATTCGAATTGAATTGAATGTAAAACGAATTCGAATTGAAATTGAATATAAAACGAATTCGAATTGAAATTGAATATAAAACGAATTCGAATTGAAATTGAATATAAAACGAATTGAAATTGAATATAAATGAATTCGAATTGAAATTGAATATAAATGAATTCGAATTGAAATTGAATATAAATGAAGTCGAATTGAAATTGAATTGAATTGAATTGAAAACGAAATGAAATTGAATTAGAAATCAATTTGAATTGAAATCAATTTGAAATGAATTTAAAACGAATTTATAAGGAAAAAATCAATTTTGATTTGAATTAGAAATGAAGTTGAAATCATTTTGAAAACGAATTATAAAAATATGTTTTTAAAAGGAAATCGACGAAGTATATATTATATATATTATATATATAATATAATGGCCTGAATAGAACGCGCCGCGCCGCGGCAGTTCGCGAATTTCGACCATTGACTTCGGATATTGCGGTAGATCCGACCGTCAGATTCTCCAAAAACCGGAACCGTTGGGTTCGTATCGAAAAGTGCTTTCTAACGAATGTGAGAAATTAGAAATCTAACGGTTGGATTTGGAATTATGTCCAAATCAAAATTGAAAAAGGTCGCTGTAAGTGCAGTTCAATGGACGTTGATGGAAATCGACTGTACGGGCCTTGATAAAATTATTAAAAATAGTAATAATTAGTGTAAAATCATAAGAAATGACTTGTGAAGAATTAGGATGAAAAAATCTATATTTGAAAAGATAAAAATAGATTTTTATCGAAATGAACTAGTTTTGAACTAGAATAATAATTTATTTGTTTTTAGAATAAATAAATTGGATTTGAAAATGGTTTTGAAAATAACCCGAATTTCCAATGATTGCATTGGAATGGATTTGAATCGAAATTGTCTTCGGAATATTTCGATGTTGGATTTCGTGATTATATAGATATTGTTATGGAAATTTGAAAGATATATATATCGTTATTTCTAATACGATATTTGTTGGTCGTAGAATTTGATATTGAATATAAGCCGGTATATTTTCTATTCAGAGCCTTGTATTTAATATCAAATGTGATTTGGGTTTTTCGTGAATGGTGTCTTCATTAACACTGTTCTTAAACCCAATTGAGAAAAAGATTAAATCTTTTTATTTAGATTTAATGAAGTGTGCCAATTAAATGATATTTGATTGGAATTGAATTGGGATTGATTTTTGGGTTTATCGTGAATCGTGTTTTAAATAACGCTGGTTCTTTAACCCGATAATTAATGGAATGTGATTTTGGGTTTATCGTTGTAATAACCCGGAAATCTGAGCCAGTTTAAAATTTTTATTTTGGCAATTTTAGCGAATTTTGATTATTTAAAATGATTTTTTTAAATAATAACGACGAGAAATTTATTTTGAATATAATTCGAACTTATATATTCGTTTGAATCGACGATAGAATATAAATAATTATAAAAGGAATTGAAAATGGCGCGGTAGTTCGATAATTCGATTTCAAACTTCAATTGAATGTACCGGGTGCAAAACAATCCGGATTTTAATGAAACCAAAAATATTAGAAACTATTTGAGAATATCTTTCTAACGAACCCGAAAAATCGAAATTTCATAGTGGGGATCAAAAGATATGTCCAGTTGAAATTTCAGAATAGTCGCTATGGAATATCGGCCCTTAAAAATAGCCATTTTGCAAACAACCTCGGATTTCGACGAAACCACTTTTGTTGGATCCGTGATGTCAGGTTATTGCTAGATTCCAATTTTCATAATTTTTCAAATCAATATGTGAGCGCGGTGAAGGAAAACGCGTTCGACCACTTTCAGTTGATTTTAATCGACTGGAAAATGGCCATTTTTCAAACGGTCTAAGAATTCGACGAAACTAGTTTTGTTAGGACCGTATCGTCAATACGAAGCTAGAAAATATTTTTCTGGAATTTTTCGAGTTAGTATGTGACCCCGGTAAATTGAAATGCACGTTCAAAATTCAATATATAGAGTTATATGTTGATTTTGACGAAACCTGATCGTAACGATCGAATCAGCCTACGGTACATATTCCATTCTGTTCGGAATGGGGGTAATTAGCTATGGACGACAGGCGGTGGGCCTCGTTTCGAGGTCGAAAATAAAAGTACTTTTTTGAAATTAAAATAAATAAATAAATAAATTAAAACAAAACCTCTCCCCTCTATAGTCTCTCTCTGGGCCCCTCCGTTCACTCATTTCTCAAATTGGATAAAAAGAAGAAAAAAAAACCCTCAACACAGCCGCGACCCCCCTTCTTCGTCGCCGCCACCATCGCTTCACCCCCCTCCCTCCGTCCTCCGCTCCTCCATGAAGCACGCCCCAACAGCACCGACCCCCCCCTTCGAATCCCTCAAATCCGCACACCCCCTCCCTTCGAATCTCCCCAAACCGCCTTCCCACGCGCCACCGCCCACTTCGATCAACCCCCTCCAACCGCACCTCCACTCCCTCCTGCTGTTCGACGCACACCCTACCCCCGACGGAACAGTGACCCCCCCAATTTGCTGTAAGTTTTATTTTATTTTGTTTTAGTTTATTTTAAATGTTTAGTTAGGTTAATCAATTTAAAAACTTGATTATTATGAAGTATATTATATAAATGTTGGATTTTTATATAATGTGAAGATTAAAAATATAATTTTTATATTATAAAAGTTAAAGATGTGATTTTTATATATTGAATAGCTAGATAAAAATGCGATTTTTATCTATTGAATAGCTAGGTAAAAATGTGATTTTTATATATTAAATAGCGAAGTAAAAATTCGATTTTTATATATTGAATAGCAAAGTAAAAATTCGATTTTTATATATTGAATAACTAGGTAAAAATGTGATTTTTATATATTGAATAGCGAAGTAAAAATTCGATTTTTATATATTGAATAGCGAAGTAAAAAATCGATTTTTATATATGTAGAGAATACGGGCAAAGAAAGTGACAAGAGGCAAGAACGACGAAGATTTCTACATAAGAAGAGTCGTGGGATTGGATTAGCTAATCTGTGAGAACTTCTCACTTTAACTTTCTTTTTCTAGTTAATAATATATACTAGGATGCAGACGGTGTTTAGTAGCACCCGACACCCATCGTCCACAGACCATGGACGGCTTGTATGCTTGTTTGATTTTGATGTGTAGTTGATTGTGTGATGTGAAATGAAATAAAATATTTATATAGTTGAAAATATTTTATAGTTAAAAATAGAATTTTTTTAACGTGTATATGAAATGAAATAAAAATAAACAAATCGGACGATTTGTTTATATACACACATTTGACTGATATTGATTGGGACGATAAATTTTACACATCGCCCAACTGCACAAATAAAATCTGTGTTTGATTGTTTGAAAACCCCACACGGGTATTGGGATGATATATGACATACACTAGTCCCAATAATTAGCTGTATGTCGATCGATTGATTGACAGACTGTTATAAGCGTTGAATATTTATATTTGATGCTTATACAGTGTAGAATACACTTTGGATGATGGTTGATTATTCATCGTTGTTATTGTATACATGTGTTGTAGAAAATCCATATAATTAACATTATATAGTAATTGATTGGGCCTCATTCCATATTAGAAAAAGAAATATTTGAAAAAGAAATATTTGAAAAATAAGTATTTGAAATAGAAATATTTGAAATAGAAATATTTGAAATAGAATATTGGAAAATAAAAATATATGAAGCCGTGTTGATTAGATTGACGCCATTTTGACGTGAACGATTTTTATATCGATTTTATTCATTTTTCAATGAATATTGAAATAGATTTGAAATTCGGATTATATTGAAATGAATTGAAATGAATTGAAATTCAAATTATATTTAAAGTGAATTGAAATTCGAATTAAACTGAATTGATTTGAAATTCGAAATACACTGAAATGATTTGAAATTCGAATAGAATTGAAATCCGAATTGAATTGAATAGAATTGAATCCGAATTGAAATCGAAAGGAATTGAATTCAAATTAAAATTGAAAAGAAATTCGAATTAAATTGAAATTGAATTGAAATCAATTTGAAATGAATTTAAAACAAATTTAGATTGGAATATTCAATTTTGATTAGAAATTGAATATGAAGTTGAAACCGTTTTGAAAATGAATTTAAAACGATTTATAAAGCACGTTTTGAATTGAAATCAACGAAATATATATCATATATATTATATATATAATATAATGGCCTGAATAGAACGCGCCGCGCCGCAGCAGTTCGCGAATTTCGACCATTGACTTCGAATGGATATTGCGGGAGATCCGACCGTCGGATTCTCCTAAAACCAGAACCGTTGGGTTCGTATCGAAAAGAGCTTTCTAACGAATATTAGAAATTTGAAATCTAACGGTTGGATTTGGAATTATGTCCAAATCAAATTTGGAAAAGGTCGTTGTAAGTGCAGTTCGATAGCCGTTGATGGAAATCGACTGTACGGGCCTTGATAAAATTATTAAAAATAGTAATAATTTGTGTAAAATCATAAGAAATGATTTGAGAAGAATTGGGATGAAAAACTCCATATTTGAAAAGATAAAAATAGATTTTTATCGAAATGAACTAGTTTTGAACTAGAATTATAATTTTATTTTTATTTTAAATAAATAAATTGGATTTGAAATGGTTTTGAAAATAACCAGAATTTCCAATAATTGCATTGGAATGGATTTGAATCGAAATTGTCTTTGGAATATTTCGATGTTGGATTTCGTGATTATACAGGTGTTGTTATGGAAATTTGAAAGATATACATATTTATATCGTTATTTCCAATACGATATTTGTTGGTCGTAGAATTTGATATTGAATATAAGCCGATATATTTTCTATTCAGAGCCTTGTATTTGATATCAAATGTGATTTGGGTTTGTCGTGAATGGTGTCTTCATCAACACTGTTCTTGAACCCAGTTGAGAAAAGATTAAATCTTTTTATTTAGATTTAATGAAGTGTAACAATTAAATGATATTTAATTGAAATTGAACTGGCATTGATTTTTGGGTTTATCGTGAACAGTGTTTTAAATAACACTTGTTCTTTAACCCGATAATTAATGGAATGTGATTTTGGGTTTATCGTGAACCGTGTTTTAAATGACACTGATTCTTTAACCCAGTTAACGATTAAAACTAAGTGGAGTTTTAATGAATCTTTAATTAGATTAAAATGATCGAGAATGGAGTATCACCAGTTTTGCTCCAGGCGATAGTTAAATCTTTAATTAGATTTGAATGAGAAATGGTAATTGAATTTACCGATAACACCGTGGTGTTAGATATGAAGTATTACCAGTTTTACTTCATGGGATGAATAGGTTGGGATTGGGGAATAAAATAAATGATTACTCCGGTGTGGTTCGCTAATCCCGACTAGTTTGAATTGATATTCAAAAGAAGATTAAAGAATAAATTTAAAAGAGTTTATCTTTGATAAATTAATGAGAACCTTTCCCAAAGAATATTCTGAATTGGAATGAGGCGTATGTTGTGTTTGTGTAACACTTGTTTAATATATACGCGAGTTATTCAGAAAGACCGGGTTTATCCCATTCTGAATAACTGTTTCGACGTGATATCGAAGATGAAGACGGTGGTTGAAGACCGGAAGTCTTCACATCGTTTGGGTGATTACTGATGATCTTGATTGGGCTGTACACCCAAGAAGAGGGAATCAGTTGTTGATCGTCCAGACGTACTTGGAGATCGATGGATATGCGGGGTACTAGGTGCCTCCGGTTTCGTTCAGACCCAGAACGGACTTGTAAATGGACTGTGTGTCTGACATTGGATTTTAGTCTATGTGATTGATTTCTATTAAATATATATCTGTTTGGCGGCGAAGAATTTATTCTCTTGCTTAACGCCCTTCTCTGAGACGTACGAGCTCAGGGGTTATATACTGATGGATATCAAACGCATAGAGTGAATTGCCTGTGTGGCATGCCTAAGTGGCAAATGATCAAGGCTTTTGTTGAAAAGCAAAGTCTTGTGGTTGATGATCAAAGCACCGCCTGTGTGGCATAGCTTTGTATAACGTGAATTCGCGAACCTCACACCCTGGTTGTGAACCAAAAACGGGAGAGGACCTTAGGGAGGGCATGCGTTTCCTTCTAGCTAGGGTGGTGTCAGTGACCTACCAGCCCTGACATTTATATACTTTTCACCTGTGTGGTTGTTGCTGTTGCGAGGCGCCTCAGTTAGATCGGACGATCCGGGTCCGATGGAGCCATTCGTTGGCTCATTTACCCCCCAAAGGGCGGGGAAACGCAGTGTTTTCAGGCATTTTAATCCACATCGGTGGACCGACCCTGTCGCTCCAAGGGTCACTCGAGCTCTGATCCTGAGACATGGGCTAGATTGTCTCGAATCGGTAGAGGACAATCCCTGGCCTCGGTTCATAGATGGAAAGCCAATTTCCAAATACGAGACTTTGCGGTTTTATTTGTAAACCTATATATGGCGACATAGTGGCATGGGACGCTCATGTCGCCTATGATTGATACTTATGATTTGAAGTTGTTTTATACACTATGCACTTATAATAGTATCAAATGGTCTGTTTTAAACGTATCAAGCATTGTTGGCTATTATAAGGTAAAAACCCTATCCTCCGGCTTGCGTTGCATTGTGTAATGGGACCTGGGTCTTATAATAGCTTCATTTTCCTTTATTTAGCATTGCGCTGTTGTTTTATGCACTGGTATTCTTGGGAGGAAACCCGTTCCGTGTTATATGGCGTGGTCCCTTGATTTACCTAACTTTAAAAATAAAGATTAATAACTGTTTTAGTTCTTACACCAGTCACATGACTGACCTGGAGTTTATTGTTTTTAACCTAAACTCTGGGTGCCCTTATTTTGACATGGGCAGCTAGTAGTTTTGGTTTTGCAGATTTATATTCACAGGATTCTAGTTTACAGCTGGAACGATATCCGGAAAGCTTTGTATCCGTATATCTCTTCTAGTTGTGTATTGTATTATTTTCTGCTGCGATGTATTTAAATGTAATTTAAATCTCTGATATTTCTGTGTAATATTTATTCATACTCTGTATATTCTTGTATTCTGATGGATTGTTGTAACTAACAATGAAATGTTCTCCCGTCTGCGTTCTATGTTGTCGTGTTCTCAAAACAATCAGGCGTTTTGAACGGTCTAGATCAGTTTAGCGACTGATTCGGATCGAGCGAAATTCTTTGTTGTCTCAATCGTGAACCGTGTTTTAAATGACATTGGTTCTTTAACCCAGTTAAAGACAGGATATTGATTTCTGTAAAGATTAAAACTAAGTGGGGTTTTAATGAATCTTTAATTAGATTGAAAAGATAGAGAATGGAGTATCACCAGTTTTGCTCCGGGCGATAGTTAAATCTTTAATTAGATTTGAACGTGAAATGGTAATTGAATTTACCGATAACACTATGGTGTTAGATATGAAGTATAACCAGTTTTACTTCATGGGATGAATAGGTGGGGATTGGGAAATTAAAAATAAATGATTACTTCGGTGTGGTTCGCTAATCCCAACTAGTTTGAATTGATATTCAAAAGAAGATTAAAGAGTAAATTTAAAAGAATTTATCTTTGATAAAATTAATGGGAACCTTTGCCAAAGTATAAGAATATTTGAATAAAAGAATATTCTGAATTGGAATGAGGCGTATTTTGTGTTTGTGTAACACTTGTTTATTATATACGCGAGTTATTCAGAAAGACCGGGTTTATCCCATTCTGAATAACTAATTCGACGTGGTGTCGAAGATGAAGACGGTGGTTGAAGACCGGAAGTCTTCACGTTGTTTGGATAATTATTGATGATCTTGATTGGGCCGTACACCCAAGAGGGGGGAATCAGTTAGTGATCGTCCAGACGTACTTGGAGATCGATGGATATGCGGGGTATTAGGTGCCTCCGGTTTCGTTCAGACCCAGAACGAACTTGTAAATGGATTGTGTGTCTGACATTGGATTTTAGTCTGTGCGATTGATTTCTATTAAATATATATCTGTTTGGCGGCGGAGAATTTATTCTCTTGCTTAACGCCCTTCTCTGAGACGTACGATCTCAGGGGTTATATATTGATGGATATCAATCGCATGGAGTGAATTGCATGTGTGGCATGCCTAAGTGACTATTGATCGAGGCTTCTGTTGAAAAGCAAAGTCTTGTGGGTGATGATCAAAGCACGGCCTGTGTAGCATAGCTTTGTGTAACGTTGATTCGCGAGCCTCACACCCCGGTTGTGAACCAAAAACGGGAGAAGGATCCAGGGAGGGCATGCGTTTCTTTCTAGCTAGAAGTGGCGTCAGTGGTTTTACACGCCCTGACGAGTTTGACTTATGTGGTTGTTGCTGTTGCGAGGCGCCTCGGATATATCGGTCGATCCGGGACCGATGGGGTCATTGGACTCATTTGCGCCCCAAAGGGCGGGGAAACGCAGTGTTCAGGCATTTTAATCCACATCGGTGGACCGGCCCTGTGGCTCCTAGGTGTAGTTGCGGCTGTAGCCTGAGGCTCGGTCTAGAGAGTCTCGAATTCGGTAGAGGACTATCTTTTGCCTCGGTTCACAGATGGAAATCCAACTTCCAATACGTGACTATGCGGTTTTGATTGTAGATCCGAGTATGGCGACATGATATATGGTACCCATGCCGTCTATGATTGATATTTATGATTGAAATTGTTTTGACACTATACACTTATAATAGTATCAAATGATTTGTTTTTAACGTATCAAGCATGCTTTGGCTATTATAAGGGAAAGCCCTATCCTCCAGCTTGTGTTGCATTGTGTGATGGGACCTGGGTCTTAAAATAGCTTCATTTTTCTTTATTTAGCATTGCGTTGTTGTTTTATGCACTGGTATTCTTGGGAGGAAACCCGTTCCGTGTTATACGGCGTGGTCCCTTGATTTACCTAACTTTAAAAATAAAGATTAATAACTGTTTTAGTTCTCACACCAGTCCCATGACTTACCTGGAGTTTATTGTTTTAACCTAAACTCTGGGTGCCCTTATTTTGACACGGGCAACTAGTAGTTTTGGTTTTGTAGATTTATATTCACAGGAACCTGGTTTACAGCTGGAATGATATCCGGAAAGCTTTGTATCCGTATACCTCTTTCAATTGTGTATTGTATTATTTTTCCACTGCTATGTAATGTATTGTAATATCTAATACTTCTGTGTAATATTTATTTATACTCTGTATATTCTTGTATTCTGATGAATTTTTTGCAATAAGCATTGAAATGTCCTGCCGTCTACGTTCTTTTGTGTGTTGTTCTCGAAGTATCCGCTCTTTCCTTACCGGGGAAGTTACGGGTCCTTACAATGGTATCAGAGCTTTGGTTTACAAAGCTCAGAGAACAAGACACATTAGAACCGTACGAAAGAATTCATCAGATATTGGATTAGTAATATCCAATTAGAATGACTCGTTAGAGATGGGATCAGTAGTATCCTAGAACGAGTGTGAAGAGTATATTTTTGAAAATTAAAACAAAATTTGTTTTGAAATTTAAATCACTTATTCGTATTTGATTATTTATTATATATTGAATTGGGACAATCCAATATATAATTTTTTTGCATATATGTCTTGCAAACGTGTATTCAAAGTTTTAATGTACTGGATAGTTATAGGATCACACTCTAGTTGCCCGGGGATAATTCTGGTGATGGGGCACCATCGCCAGTATTTATTTTCGAGCGACGAAAGTGATATTTCTATTTATTTCCAATTGACTGGTGTGAGAACCGAAACTAGATAAGGCTTATTGTTGTGATTTGGCATCAAAAATCTGATTTTTTGACTACATATCAAAGTTATGAATTTGAAAAGCTAATCAACTAATTGATTGATGGTTGTGTTGTTGATTATTGGTTGATTAATTAAAATTTGTACCATATAGCCAAATTGAATCAAATAGTGAGTTGTATTGAAAATTTGTCGCATTTGCTTGCATATACATGTACTTACATTGAACAGGTCATAGCAAGGAGGCTAGAGAAGAGAATAAAATTTGTTTGCCCGACAAATAGGTACATGTTTACCATAATTTACTGTTTTGTTTGGGTGATGATGATTTTATGAGCCGATTGGCTAGCTCTTGGCTTTTTCTTTTTGAGATCAGAGGGCCTGTATGGCAATTTCGGGATTTTCCCGGTGCAGGGGAGGTTATGGCGAAATTTTTCGAAAATTTAGGGTGTTAGCCAAATTTTTGAAAAATTTGAAAAGTTCTTAGAAACTGAAAAGTTGAAGAACTTAAGCCGTAGTCAAAACAAAGAAAGCTGAGTTGGTTTTTAAAACAACTTTCGGCTTCGTTCCTTTTCGGGGACGAAAAGTTTTAAGTGGGGGAGATTGTAATAACCCGGAAATCCGAGCCAATTTAAAATTTTTATTTTGGCAATTTTAGCGAATTTTAATTATTTAAAATGAATTATTTTAAATAATAACGATGAGAAATTTATTTTGAATAGAATTCGAACGTAAATATTATATAGGTCGTCGTTAGAATATAAATATTTATTTTAAATTATAAAAGGAATTGAAAATGGTGCGGTAGTTCGATAATTCGATTTCAAACTTCAATTGAATGTACTGGATGCAAAATAAATCGGATTTTAGTGAAACCAAAAATAATGGAATCTAATTGTGGCTATCTTTCCAACGAATCCGAAAAATTGAAATTTCATGGCGGGGATAAAAAGATATGCCCAATTGAAAATTCAGAATAGTCGCTATGGAATTCTGGCCCTTAAAAATGGAAATTTTGCAAACGACCTCGGTTTTCGACGAAACCACTTTTGTTGGATCCGTGGTGTCTAGTTATTGCTAGGTTTCAAATTTCATAATTTTTTGAATCAATATGTGAGCGTGGCAAAGAAAAACGCGTTTGACCAGTTTCAGTTGATTTTAATCGACCGGAAAATGGCCATTTTTCAAATGGTCTCGGAATTCGACGAAACTAGTTTTGTTAGGACCGTATCATCAATACGAAGCTAGAAAATATTTTTCGGGAATTTTTCTAGTTAGTATGTGGGCCCAGTAAATTGAGATGTACGTTTAAAATTCAATATAATGATTTAAATGTAAATTTGACGAAAACTGGTCGAAACGATCGAATCGGCCTACGTGGCATATCCCATTGTGTTCGAAATGGGGGTAATTAGCTAGGGGCGACACTCGTTGGGTCTTGTTTCGAGGTCAAACAAAAAGTCAACTTTTTGGAAATTATAAAATAATAAATATTTAAACTAATACCCTCTCTTCTCTCTCTCTCTCTCTCTCTCTTCATTTCAATCAGATAAAAAAAAGGAGGCCCGACATCCCTCCAAATCGCATCAGCGATTCCCGATCTCCAGGCCGCCGGAGGCGCCGCCGCTGTTGGCGCACCACCGCTCCACCTCCCTAGCCCTCTCCGATCCTTCTCCTCCCTCCTTCCCTCTCTCTTTTCTCTCTCCGTCTCAATACCCGAACCCCTACCAGAAAACAGCCGCCACCACCCAACCATTGCCGCTGCCACCCTTTGCTGACCACCAGACCGACGCCGATGCCCCCCCTCTGGCCACTGACCCAATGTGAAACCCCTCTCCTTCGATAAAAAGGTGAGTTTTTAATTATTTTATTTACATTTCCTTATTTATTTTCAGTTTTAAATATATAAGCGAGTTGAAAATCCCGATTTTCTTTATTATTTATAGTAATGATTCTTATAATGTTTTAATAACATAAAGATTTGATTTTTAACTTTATAAAGACGGGATTTTTAACTTTGAAAATATCGTATTTTTAAAAGTGAAAAGATCGTATTTTTAATATAGGAAAGGTGTGAGAATTTAGATAAGAAAAAATTCGATTTTTATATATTGAATAGCGAAGTAAAAATTCGATTTTTATAAATTGAATAGCGAAGTAAAAATTCGATTTTTATATATTGAACAACGAAGTAAAAATTCTATTTTTATATATGTAGTGAATACGGATGACGAAGGTGACGAAAGAAGAAACGGCGAAGACTTCTACATTTGAAGAGTCGAGATGTTTGAATTAGCTATTGGTGAGAACTCCTCACCTTTTATTTAATTTTCTAGTTAAAATATATACTAGGATGCAGACGGTGTTTAGTAGCACCCGACACCCGTCGTCCACAGACCATGGACGGCTTGTATGCTTGTTTGTTTGTTTGATTTTGATGTGTAGTTGATTGTGTGATGTGATGTGAAATGAAATAAAATATTTATATAGTTGAAATAAAATATTTTATAGTGGAAAATGTTTTATAGTTAAAAATAGAATTTTTAACGTGTATATGAAATGAAATAAAAATAAACAAATCCGACGATTTGTTTATATACACACATTTGACTGATATCGATTGGGACGATAAATTTTACACATCGCCCAACTGCACAAATAAAATCTGTGTTTGATTGTTTGAAACCCCACACAGGTATTGGGATGATATTTGACGTACACTAATCCCTATTGTTTAATTGTATGTCGATCGATTGATTGACAAACTGTTATAAGCGTTGAATATTTATATTTGATGCTTATAAAGTGTAGAATGCACTTTGGATGATGGTTGTTTATTCATCGTTGTTATTGTATACATGTGTTGTAGAAAATCCATATAATTAACATTATATGGTAATTGATTGGGCCTCATTCCATATTTGAAAAAGAAATATTTGAAATAGAATATTTGAAATAGAATATTTGAAAATAGAAATATATGAAGCCGGGTTAATTAGATTGACGCCATTTTGACGTGAACGAGATTTATATTGATTTTATTCATTTTTCAATGAATATTGAAAAGAATTGAAATTCGAATTATATTGAAAAGAATTGAAATTCGAATTATATTGAAAAAAATTGAAATTCGAATTAGATTGAATTGAATTGAATGTAAAACGAATTCGAATTGAAATTGAATATAAAACAAATTCAAATTGAATTGAATGTAAAACGAATTCGAATTGAAATTGAATATAAAACGAATTCGAATTGAAATTGCATATAAAACGAAATCGAATTGAAATCGAATATAAAACGAATTCGAATTGAAATTGAATATAAAACGAATTCGAATTGAAATTGAATATAAATGAATTCGAATTGAAATTGAATATAAATGAAGTCGAATTGAAATTGAATTGAATTAAAAATGAACTGAAATTGAATTAGAAATCAATTTGAAATAAAATCAATTTGAAATGAATTTAAAACGAATTTATAAGGAAAAATTCAATTTTGATTTTAATTAGAAATGAAGTTGAAATCGTTTTGAAAACGAATTTAAAACGAATTATAAAAATACGTTTTTAAAAGGAAATCGACGAAGTATATATTATATATATTATATATATAATATAATAGCCTGAATAGAACGCGCCGCGCCGCGGCAGTTCGCGAATTTCGACCATTGACTTCGAACGGATATTGCGGGAGGTCCGACCGTCGGATTCTCCTAAAACCGGAACCGTTGGGTTCGTATCGAAAAGAGCTTTTTAACGAATGTGAGAAATTAGAAATCTAACGGTTGGATTTGGAATTATGTCCAAATCAAATTTGAAAAAGGTCGCTGTAAGTGCAGTTCGATGGCCGTTGATGGAAATCGACTGTACGCGCCTTGATAAAATTATTAAAAATAGTAATAATTAGTGTAAAATCATAAGAAATGATTTGGGAAGAATTGGGATGAAAAAATCTATATTTGAAAAGATAATAATAGATTTTTATCGAAATGAACTAGTTTTGAACTAGAATAATAATTTATTTGTTTTTAGAATAAATAAATTGGATTTGAAAATGGTTTTGAAAATAACCAGAATTTCCAATAATTGCATTGGAATGGATTTGAATCGAAATTGTCTTTGGAATATTTCGATGTTGGATTTCGTGATTATACAGATATTGTTATGGAAATTTGAAAGATATATATATCGTTATTTCCAATACGATATTTGTTGGTCGTAGAATTTGATATTGAATATAAGCCGGTATATTTTCTATTCAGAGCCTTGTATTTAATATCAAATTTGATTTGGTTTTTTCGTGAATGGTGTCTTCATTAACACTGTTCTTAAACCCAGTTGAGAAAAAGATTAAATCTTTTTATTTAGATTTAATGAAGTGTGCCAATTAAATGATATTTGATTGGAATTGAATTGGGATTGATTTTTGGGTTTATCGTGAACGGTGTTTTAAATAACGCTGGTTCTTTAACCCGATAATTAATGGAATGTGATTTTGGGTTTATCGTGAACCGTGTTTTAAATAACATTGGTTCTTTAACCCAGTTAAAGACAGGATATTGATTTCTGTAAAGATTAAAACTTAGTGGGTTTTAATGAATCTTTAATTAGATTGAAAAGATCGAGAATGGAGTATCACCAGTTTTGCTCCAGGCGATAGTTAAATCTTTAATTAGATTTGAACGTGAAATGGTAATTGAATTTACCGATAACACTGTGGTGTTAGATATGAAGTATAACCAGTTTTACTTCATGGGATGAATAGGTGGGGATTGGGAAATTAAAAATAAATGATTACTTCGGTGTGGTTCGCTAATCCCGACTAGTTTGAATTGATATTCAAAAGAAGATTAAAGAGTAAATTTAAAAGAATTTATCTTTGATAAAATTAATGGGAACCTTTGCCAATGTATAAGAATATTTGAATAAAAGAATATTCTGAATAGGAATGAGGCGTATGTTGTGTTTGTGTAACACTTGTTTATTATATATCCGAGTTATTCAGAAAGACTGGGTTTGTCCCATTCTGAATAACTGTGGTGTCGAAGATTAAGACGGTGGTTGAAGACCGGAAGTCTTTATGTCGTTTGGATAATTACTGATGATCTTGATTGGGCCATACACCCAAGAGGAGGGAATCAGTTAGTGATCGTCCAGACAAACTTGGAGATCGATGGATATGCGGGGTATTAGGTACCTCCGGTTTCGTTCAGACCCAGAACGAACTTGTAAATGGACTGGTGTCTGACATTGGATTTTAGTCTGTGCGATTGATTTCTATTAAATATATATCTATTTGGCGGCGGGGAATTTATTCTCTTGCTTAACGCCCTTCTCTGATACGTACAAGCTCAGGGGTTATATATTGATGGATATCAATCGCATGGAGTGAATTACCTGTGTGGCATGCCTAAGTGGCATTTGATCGAGGCTTCTGTTGAAAAGCAAAGTCTTGTGGGTGATGATCAAAGCACGGCCTGTGTGGCATAGCTTTGTGTAACGTTGATTCGCGAGCCTCACACCCCGGTTGTGAACCAAAAGCGGGAGAAGGATCCAGGGAGGGCATGCGTTTCTTTCTAGCTAGAAGTGGCGTCAGTGGTTTTACACGCCCTGACGAGTTTGACTTATGTGGTTGTTGCTGTTGCGAGGCTCCTCGGATATATCGGTCGATCCGGGACTGATGGGGTCATTGGACTCATTTACGCCCCAAAGGGCGGGGAAACGCAGTGTTCAGGCATTTTAATCCACATCGGTGGACCGGCCCTGTGGCTCTTAGGTGCAGTTGCAGCTGTAGCCTGAGGCTCGGGCTAGAGAGTCTCGAATTCGGTAGAGGACTATCTTTTGCCTCGGTTCACAGATGGAAATCCAACTTCCAATACGTGACTGTGCGGTTTTGATTGTAGAGCCTAGTATGGCGACATGATATATGGTACACATGCCGTCTATGATTGATATTTATGATTGAAATTGTTTTGACACTATACACTTATAATAGTATCAAATGATTTGTTTTTAACGTATCAAGCATGCTTTGGCTATTATAAGGGAAAGCCCTATCCTCCGGCTTGTGTTGCATTGTGTGATGGGACCTGGGTCTTATAATAGCTTCATTTTTCTTTATTTAGCATTGCGCTGTTGTTTTATGCACTGGTATTCTTAGAAGGAAATCCGTTCCGTGTTATACGGCGTGGTCCCTTGATTTACCTAACTTTAAAAATAAAGATTAATAACTGTTTTAGTTCTCACACCAGTCCCATGACTCACCTGGAGTTTATTGTTTTAACCTAAACTCTGGGTGCCCTTATTTTGACACGGGCAGCTAGTAGTTTTGGTTTTGCAGATTTATATTCACAGGAACCTGGTTTACAGCTGGAATGACATCCGGAAAGCTTTATATCTGAATACCTCTTTCAGTTGTGTATTGTATTATTTTTCCGCTGCTATGTAATGTATTGTAATCTCTGATATTTCTGTGTAATATTTATTTATACTCAGTATATTCTTGTATTCTGATGAATTGTTTGTAATAAGCATTGAAATGTTCTGCCGTCTGCGTTCTTTTGTGTGTTGTTCTCGAAATATCCGCTCTTTCCTTACCAGGGAAGTTACGGGTCCTTACATGTCTTGAAAAGGATAGACAAAGTTCAGTGGGTACCAACAAGTTATGGAAATGATTATGGAACACTAAATCAAAAATCCCATAATGTTTAGTGTTGGATTCTGCATGAACAAAGGATGGATAAAAAACCTTAATAAGTCTAAAAACCCTAAAAGGTGTCTCGCAGAAACACCTTAAGTGACTTACCTATATGAGTATGGAAATCAGGCTGTTTCCTAGGAAAGTAAGACCACTTTCTAAGTAGACTCATGAACCAGGATTTAAGCACATGGCCATTAACGTGCTGAGCAATACAGAACACTCTAACTACAGAATACATCATGTGTGATTATTCCGGTTTTATCATTAAGGGATACTTGGTTCAAGATTCGTTCACCATTGAATCTCGATAGAACTTTGAATGGTTTGCACTAAGTAAAAGTTCAAATCCAAAAGATACTTTTATTTATGTGTTGTATCCACGATGAAGCAAAACATGACCTTAGAACAACATAGGCTTGATCCCACTTGGGTATGTAGGAAGTCACACTAGTGACTCAGCCGTCCACTTTATTTATTTTCTGATTTTGAAAATTGGGGGAGGTTATTGTAAAATTTTCAAAACAAATGATTTGGGTGTGGGTATTATTTGAAGAGAATGAAGAATAAAAGGAAGAAGGAATGGGCAAATATGTTTTGTCCCACATCATGGAAAATGCAAAGGGTTTCCTCTATATATGTAAAGACATGATGTATAATAACAAAAGAAAGAAGAGAAGGAGAGATAAGGAAATGGGCCTTGAGCATGAAATTGGCATAGATAATAATATTTAAAGTGTCAAAAGATGGGCCTTGGGCCTTGGGGCTCTTGGGGTCTCGTGATCCATTAGGCTACTGAAACAAATCAGTCGACATGCCAAAACTCAACCAGTCGATCGTTTTGTTCTCTGTTTGAAAACGGTCGACCGGTGAATTTTGGGCGGTCGACTGGTTTCAATCTAAAAGGGTGTGACGCTTCGGAAGCGTTGCAAAACTGAATGGATACGGCGATCTCGAATCGAATTGAAACAGATACGACCATCGCAAATAGTCGCGGTTATTCACAGATGGACACTTCCGTTCGCTGGCTATAAATACAACGCCAGAAAACTGTTTCAGATTATCTCGAAAATAATCTTCTTCTTCCTCCTTATTCTGCAACGACGTTAAAGCGTTTCAAACACTGTTCAAATCTGTAACGCTTCCGAGGCGTTACAAATACTGCAACAACGTTGCAGAATCATCTTATTCTTCTTCTCTTTGTTCTCTACCATATTTGCATCATTGGAAAATTGAATCTGGAGTGTTCTTGGTCGGATCAAAGTCGTACAAACTTTGAATCCGATAACGCTGTTTCAAGGCTTCATTGAATCCTGAGGTCAATAGTTCGTTAACCCGTTTGTACCTGGTGGGTTGAACTATTGTCTGAAAGAATTTGCTATGCAAATCCTTGAAGTCAGAAGTACGGCTTTTATTCTCCTCCATAACGTCTCAAACCACAGGATTCCCCAACAAAAACTGATACATGTATGTACAAAAATTATACCCAACAATTGTTTTATATAATATGATGCTTTTAAATTTCAATTGTTTAGTTCACTGTCATATATGATAAAAATGATATCAAAACTATACAAATTCATATGTAGTAGGTGTTTCGTTCGAATTCATGCTTGGTTATTTTATAAATTATGTTAAACGTTGTTTACAACAAAACTAATACTTGCATATATGTGACATGATTTTGATTCACATTAGTTGTTCAATATAATGGTTGAATTAAAGAGATCACATCACTTACATTTTCTCACACTACACCATATAAGCAGTTTTGCAACCCCCAAGAGCCGAAAATTCGCAATGGCTCAGAGTCGTTGCTAAATAGCAACGGTTTAAGTCCGTTGCAAACTTACATAAGACGGTCAACATCCATTGTAAATATTACAATGGCTTAAATCCGTACTAGGATCAAATACACTCATCAGTACACCCTGTTTCCATCGGATGACTCAATTCATTCCCATTTTATTAATCACGCAGTAAAACAAGAACGCCTGCCCTAGATCTGAAAACTCAATCTCTCAGGTCATCTCGCATGTTCAACCGCAATCCTATGTATTCATAGTCAGCCTGCAATCGGCCATTATCTCGTAATAGGTCATCATCTAAACCTTATCGGGATCGAGCCGCCATGGACCTCGCAGTCTTCTGTTGTTTCGTGAAGGAAGAGTAGGATTGATGTGTGGAGCCGCAACGTTTCCTTGATTACGCAAACTTTGCGGTCCTGCCGTCCGGGTCCACTACCGAGGTCAGCACTTGCTGGAACTTTTTGAGGATATTGGTAAAAATGACTTCCCAGATTATTCTCTCGGATATTAGTTGAACCAATGCAATCAAAATATAAACAGTATATTTCGATTTTTGTCATATCACCCAAATTGAGAGATACAGTTTTGATCTGTAAGGTAATACCATATTCATAACGAAATTCCTAGTTTGGAAAACTTTGTATTTGAAAGTTAAATCTTAAAAATAACTAGAAAACACTAAACTTTACATTTTTTTTGGGTATATGTTGATGAATTTTGTCGCATCATTGTTTAGCCTGATTTGACGATAGGATTCGAGAACAAAATAATATTGGTGGCTGAAGCGATTACTAAGTCTGTTAATTTCGTTAATTTCATTTGAGAGGATGCATTAGTTGAAACATAGATGGATCTTTTGAAGCAGTCAGAGGGTATTTGAGCTCTAAATTGGTGGTTCAAAGAATCCTTCATTTTTACAAGTAGTTAAACTCATATTTGATATCTTTTTTCTTTTTCGGGTTAATGGTAGACTTTGTCAATTGTGAAATGCTACTGTGGAAAACAACTCATTTTTCAGTGAGCATGCATCTTAATTTGGAACTGTAATGTCCGATGCTAAGAGAAAATGGGAAGTTTTCAATGCAAGCTCAACATGAGTCCAAATATAGTTATGGTTATTTTGCAGTGAACACTATCAAATGGAAGTGCTTATCCAGCAATGGTTAGTTGTTTATAATCTTTCGACGGTGGTTGTTCTATTAGCATGTTGCTGCCTGCATTTTTTTACCTTTGTGCTCAAATTTTGATTATTGTATGGGCAATTTGAAGGGTAAGTTTGAATATATGGTTTCTGCAATAAAATAGTTTATTAAGGTTGATGGCTCCACATAGGTGAAAGCGGTGGAATGTTGTGGGAAGGTGACTATTAGTTTCAGTGAATTTATTTTTGAAGGTAAGTTCCAGTTTTTGAATGGAAGAGGGTAGAGAGAGAGCTGATGTGAGGTGGAAGGTGTCAGGCGCGAGTCGTGCAGAGGTATTTTATTTTCAACATGTTTTACTAGCATAATCGATACTGATCACAGTTTCTATCAGTTCAAATTGCACAATAAATATGTACTAACATGCTTACATCTAGCAATATATGTTGATATATGAAAATGAGTCAATACTATTTTTTGAAATAGGAAGTTGCTGGGCGTTCTCAACCATAGCTGCAGTGGAAAGGATCAACAAAATTGTGATTGAAGAACTGATTATAAATGGACAGATGAATCAACTTCTATCCAAGGAGTTCCTTGCCCAGCTGCGTAAACTCTTACGTGTTGACACATATCTTTCATGTATTGATGTAGCATCATTCATTCATTATTTACCTTTATGATTGATATATGAAGTTAGCTCAGACGGCAGTATTGATGTCAGTTTCGGGTAATATACGAGACCAATTCTTCTGTACCCATTTCCCCTATCCCCATGTCCCTTCAATCAAATCTCCTCATTTCCGCTTTTTTGTATTTAAGTACAAAAACAATTCAGGGGTTTAAGAGGCACACTGAATTAGAGGACAGAAGAATTGGTGCGTTGTAACATACAACAGGAAGGAAGGAAAAACAAGTTCTTCTTTTGTTTGGGTGATTATATTCAAATTTGGTAAAACAGTGCATGCATGCTGAACAAAAATGGAATGGTAACATGTTGAACAATAATTTGTAGTCATTTTCTTCGTTATTTTCAAACGTGGATTTTGCCTTTCAGGAGATAAGATACGGACAATGGACGTGGTTGTTAGACTTTTCCTTTATCAACGAAATCGATAAATTTATTGTTGTTGTGCTAGCCCTAATAAATTGATAACCAGTATCAAAGTATGTATATCAACGTTATTGGTATGATAACGATAAATTTATCATTAATTATTAATTATTAGCGATAAAGGTAAATGTTTAAAAAAACTGTCAAAAACAATGCTACAGTTGATTTATCAAATATATTATCTATTTAACTAGTTCTAATTTCTAAACCTAGAAACTTATAAAATTTATCAAAGCATATGCCTGTTGTATTACTTATGATTATAATTCTTTATGATTTTATTAATGGGGCAATTTACCTTAAGGACATATTAAGGTAAGATATTTGGTAAAATGACAATTTTTTTTCCTTTTTCAAGGATAGATCCAAGACTCATCATTTAAATATGTTTCCCATCGTTCAAATGCACATCCGACAGAAGCTCATCTTGTTCACTTGTAAAATTGATCTATTTCACAAATTGATGTCTCAATCAGTTTTTGATCCGCTTATTCATTTCTCGAACGAAGTTGATGAAGAGATCGAAGAAGAAGAAGATAAGATGCACAAAAGTTACGTTTAATGCTTTTGCTTTGCTTTTTGTTCCGCTTTTTCGTTACTGAATGGAGTTGTGAAGAGATCGAAGAAGAAAATGAAAATGCATGTGACAATTAGGATCAACGCTTTTGCTCCATTTTTCCACTTGTACATCTCCGCTACATTTTTCCACTAGCAGATCTTCACTACATTTTTCTCTTCTTTTTATTCATCCATCGTCCTATCAACTTTATGTTCAACTCCTTTATCCGTACATTGTTTGAATTCACCAACCACTATTTCTCCATTATCCTTTTCCGCGTCGTGCTACATTCATAATAGATTTAGTTTAGATGCAAACTTCTATTTGTTTACTAAAGATGACGGAGATTTAATGCAATACACATGCATTTAAAAAAGAACTAAAAATAATATAGTTTTTCTTGTCAAGCTATAAAATAAATTTCGAATTCAACTTTAATGGAACATATCTGCATTTGAAAGAATTTTTATTTTACTTGTGCTTGTACTATTTGTATTTAATTACATATTTCAGTATTATGTGTATGTGTGTATGTATATATATATATATGAAATGCAGTATCACGTTGTATGATATGATGCTATCACAAAAATGGTATCTACATACATACAGAAATGATACTCAAATACTGCTTCAAATAACATATGATACTCTCACAAAACCGATACCTACATGTATGCTGAAATTATACCAAAGTAGTTGTTTTATATAATATGATGTTTTCACAAAACTGATACCTACATAGAAGAAGAAATGATACCCAACAACTATTTTATATAATATGATGTTTTTAAAAAACTGATACATGTATGTACAGAAATTATACCCAACAACTATTTTATATAATATGATGCTTTTAAATTTCAATTGTTTAGTTCTCTGTCATATATGATAAAAGTGATATCAAAACTATACAAATTCATATGTAGTAGGTGTTTCGTTCGAATTCATGCTTGGTTATTTTATAAATTATGTTAAACGTTGTTTACAACAAAACTAATACTTGCATATATGTGAAATGATACCCAATAGCTATTCAATATAATATGACATTTTATAAAATAATTATTTTGATTCACTACTGAGTATGACAAAAGTTCTTCCAAAGTGAGGGTTTGGGCCTCTTTTATAATGGTTGAATTAAAGAGATCACATCACTTACATTTTCTCACACTACACCATATAAGCAGTTTTGTAACCGCCAAAAGCCAAAAATTCGCAACGTCTTAGAGCCGTTGCTAAATAGCAACGGTTTAAGTCTGTTGCAAACTTACATAAGACGATCAGCATCCATTGTAAATTTTACAATGGCTTAAATCCGTACTAGGATCAAATACACTCATCAATACACCCCGTTTCCACCGGATGACTCAATTCATTCCCATTTTATTAATCACGCAGTAAAACAGGAACGCCTGCCCTAGATCTGAAAACTCGATCTCTCAGGTCATCTCCCTTGTTCGACCGCAATAGTATGTACTCATAGTCTGCCTGCAATCGGCCATTATCTCGTAATCGGTCATCATCTAAACCTTATTGGCATCGAGTAGCCATGGACCTCGCAGTCTTCCGTTGTTTCGTGAAGGAGGAGTGGGATCGATGTGTGGAGCCACAGCATTTCCTTGATTATACAAACTTTGCGGTCCTGCCGTCCGGGTCCACTACCGAGGTCAGCACTTGCTGGAGCGTTTTGAGGATATTGGTAAGAATGACTTCCCAGATTATTCTCTAGGATATTAGTTGAAACATTGCAATCTAAATATAAACAATATATTTCGTTTTTTGTCATATCACCCAAATTGAGAGATACAGTTTTGATCTGTAAGGTAATACCATATTCATAACAAGCTTCCTGGTTTGAGAAACTTTGTATTTGAAAGTTAAATCTTAAAAATAACTAGAAAACACTAAACTTTACAATTTTTTTTTTTTTTTTTTGTGTGTGTGTGTGTGTGTGTGTGTGTATATATATATAGAGAGAGAGGCGGAAGGGGTCAGGCACGAGTCGTGCGGAGGTATTTATCATACAATACTAACATGCTTACATCTAGCAATATTTATCATACAATATGTTAATATATGAAAATAAGTCAATACTATTCTTTTGTTCTGAAACAGGAAGTTGCTGGGCATTCCCAACCATAGCTACAGCGGAAAGGATCAACAAAAATGTAACTGGAGAACTGATTTCATTATCAGAGCAAGAATTGGTTTGTTACGATACATCATACAACCAAGGATGCAATGGTGGCCTTATGGACTTTGGTTTTCAATTTATCATTAACAATGGTGGAATTGACACTGAAGATTCCATACAAAGCAACAGACAACAGATGTGATGTGAACATGGTACATATTATTCATTTTGTATAGATAAAATTTCTATCACTTTTGAAATATAATTATAGAAGCGTGTTTGCCGTTAAGTATTCATTTCGTAAATCAAGCCTAGTGCTAGGTAAACATACATCCAAACTGTGCACAAGTCCTATGGTTACATGATTCAATGCTAAAAGGAAAAGGAATTAATTAAACTGCCTATGATGGATCTTTTTTTTTGTGTTCATTATATCTAATCTTGCATTAGTGTATCTTTATTAAATCAATTAGTTATACAACATGATCCTATACTCCACATCCCCCATAGCTAGCTAAAATAGGGGATGAAGCCCTTGTAGGCTTGATTTATGTCTAAGTTAACTTATTTTCGTTCAATTTAAGGAACCAACTACAGAGGAATGTGAACAATAGATAAAAATAGTGGAGTACCGAGCATATATTATTTTGCTCCTACTAGTGTTTCTGGTTCTATAAAACAATAGTTTTCATGTTTTAATCAATAATGTGATTATATTGACTCGGAACAAGCAAGAAGACATAGTGAAGCTTCAGTCTGCAATTGTATTACTATATGAATTTGAATACTCTAACAAAAGATGATGCACTACATGGTATATTTTATATATAGTTATATGTGTTTTAGACACTTGCTTTTTATAGCTTACATTCATATAAAGTTAAGAATAAAACTTGCTTCCAAAATAGACATCTTGTTGCACTCATATTCAATTGAGTCAATATAACTTAGCATGTTCCACATGGTACAAAGAGGCAAAAGGTTACGATTTTTTGAAGCGATATAAATAGGCATATTGTTGGGAAATTACACAAATTTCCTTATGATTATATTTATGGAGAAAAGAAATGAAATGTAGAATGGTAAGAGACACACAAATTTGATAACGGAGTTTGGCCAATTATGCCTACGTTTCCAGGCTGCTGCAGATCTTTTATTTCAGAGAATATTACAAAGTGATTACACAAAACACTTTTCACTCAACACTCGTTCTCACTCTAAGCTTGCTCGCTCCTTTACTTCTTGTTGGATATGAGATTGGGATGAGATATGAATTATGAAGAGGAGGGATGTATATATAGGTGAGAAATGGTTGGTGGGGGTTGGAGGCTTGGTTGGTGGCCCGGTTGGTGGTGGTTGGTGCATGAGGTTGATGGCACACCATGTTGAACACATGGGTGGCTTGGTTGTTGCTACACATGCAACATTACTAACAATCTCCCACTTGAAGACTGATTTCAATCCATCTTCACACCTTGATCGACGCAACAGCCATTCTGCTCTTTTTACTCTAGCAGACCAACTGAAGTTGAACACAACTTCAGTTTATCGATAGTTACCGTCTTTGTCAACATATATGATGGATTCTTGCTTCCTTCGATCTTCTCCAGTATTAACACATCATCTTCTAGCAGAGATCTGATGAAGTGATAACGAAGTCCAATATGTTTGGTTCTGGAATGAAATGCTGAATTCTTTGCCAAATGTATTGCACTTTGACTATCACTGTATAAAACATTCATTTCCTGTTTGAATCCCAGCTCAGTTAACAAACCTTGAAGCCATATCATCTCTTTACTAGCTTCGGTGATTGCTACATACTCAGCTTCTGTAGTGGATAAAGTGACAATCTTCTGTACCTGTGACATCCAACTAACAACTGTAGTTCCAACCGTGAATACATAACCTGTAGTACTTCTTCGATGATCGACTTCGCCTCCAAAGTCTGCATCTACATAGCCTTGAGCTTTAACCTGCCCTTTACCAAAGTACAAAGAGTTATGTACGGTACCTCATAGATATCTCAAAATCCACTTGACTGCTTCCCAATGACCTTTCCCTGGATTTGACATGAACCTGCTAACAACTCCCACTACATGGCCAATGTATGGTCTCGTACAGACCATGGCATACATTAAGATTCTAATAGCCGAGGAATAAGGAACACCATTCATGAAATTTCTTTCTTCCTCGGTTTGCGGGGACTGATCCTTGGATAGGCGAAAGTGACTAGCCAATGGTGTACTGACTGATTTAGCATCGTCCATGTTGAATCTCTGCAAAACACGATTGATGTAATCTGCCTGAGATAACTGCAAGAGTCCTTTCTACTTATCTCTAGTGATTTGCAATCCGAGAATCTTCTTTGCTGGGCCTAAGTCTTTCATGTCAAACTCCTTTGACAGTTGCTGCTTCAACCTTCTGATATCATCCATATTTGATCCTGCTACTAACATGTCATCAACATAAAGTAGTAAAATGATATAACTAGACCTATATCGCTTGAAGTAGCAACAATGATCAGCATTGCACTTCTGGAACTCTTCCTTGTGCATGAATCCATCAAACTTTTTGTACCATTGTCTTGGAGCTTGTTTCAGGCCATACAAGCTTTTCTTTAATCTACACACCATGTTCTTCTTTGCTTTCTCAAAGAAACCTTCTGGTTGGTGCATGTATATCTCCTCATCGAAGTCTCCATGAAGAAATGCGGTCTTCACATCTAACTGTTCAAGATGAAGGTCTTCAATAACAACAATACTTAATACTGACCTCATAGTATTGAGCTTCACAACGGGAGAGAAAATGTCAGTGTAGTCCACTCCTTCCTTCTGTTGGAATCCTTTGACAACTAGTCGAGCTTTGTATCTCTTGGTACCATCATGCTCCTCTTTCACGCGATACACTCATTTATTGTGAAGTGCCTTCTTTCCTATGTGCAACTCAACTAGTTCCCATGTCTGGTTGGAGATAAGAGACTTCATCTCATCTTCCATGGCAATCTCCCACTTACTAGCATCTTCAGTCTGAGATGCTTCATCATAGCATTCAGGTTCCCCTGCATCAGTCAGTAACAAATAATTCATGTATCTTTTGTTAGGTACATGAGGTCGAGAAGATCTTCTCAATTCATGAACTGGAGTAGGATGTTGTAGTGTGTCAAACTGGTCCACACTACTCAGATCAACGATTTCATCAGGCTGAGCACTTTCTATAGTCGGTTCTGTGATGAGACTATCTGGAATATCGTTTGCTTCTGCAAAAACTGACTCACTCTGCTTTGAGTCATTGACTTCTGTTTTGTGTCTGTCTTTGTACATTACTCTTTCGTTAAAAATCACATCTCGGCTACGGATCACCTTCTTGTTTTCATCATCCCAAATGAGGTAGCCTAACTCGTTTTCGCCATAGCCGATGAGAGTGCATTTCTTGGATTTGGGATCAAGTTTATTCCTGCCTTGATCACTAATATGCACATATGTTATGCAACCGAAAACTTTTAAATGTGATAATTTTACCTCTTTTCCACTCCATATCTCCTCTGGTATTTTATGCTCTAATGGAATCGAAGGACCTTTGTTGATCAAATAAGCTGCTGTATTGACTGCTTCTGCCCAGAACTGCTTTGGTAGACCTGACTGTATACGAATGCTTCTAGCTCTTTCTGTCAACGTTCGATTCATACGCTTAGCTACACCATTGTGTTGAGGCGTACCGGGCACGGTTCTCTGCATTTTAATCCCGTGCTCATAACAAAACTGCTTGAATCTGGTGTCTTCATATTCACCTCCGTTGTCAGTTCTAAGCTTTTTGATCTTTAGATTTGTCTCATTTTCAACCATAGCTTTCCATATCCTGAAAGCCTCAAACACTTCAGATTTATGCCTTAAAAAATAAACCCATACCTTTCGCGAGTGATCATCGATGAAAGTAACGAAGTATTGCTTTCCAGCAATGGATAAGACGGTCGTTGGCCCCCAAACATCTGAATGAACAAGCTCCAGCTTTTCCTTCTTTGGGGTTTTACCACTTATTTGAAAGCTGACTCTCTTCTGCTTTCCAAATATGCAATTTTCGCACATGCCTATTTCCACTGACTGTAGACCTGAAAGTTTCCCCTTCGAGTGCATAATCTTCATTCCTTTTTCACTCATATGGCCTAGCCTCTGGTGCCATATGTTGGAATTTTCGTTGCTACCTGCAACAATGATCGAACATCGCACTCCTGATGTCATGTAAAGAGTACCACTCTTCTTGCCTTGAGTAATCATCATTGCACCCTTCGAAATTTTCCAGTCATCGCCATGGAAGGTCGTAGTATAGCCTTCACTAGCTAATTGTCCTATGGAGATCAAATTCTTCCTAAAGTCTGGTATGTGTCTGACATCCTTTAGCTCCCAAACTGATGCATTCAGCTTAATCTTCACAGAACCTTTACCAACAATATCACAAGGTTGATCGTCACCAAGATATACCTTTCCAAGATTTCCAGAGGCGTACCTTTCGAAGAATTCTTTCTGCGAAGTGGCATGAAACGATGATCCAGAGTCTAGCACCCAAGACTCTTCCTTGCTCTCTAAAGAGCATATCAACGCTTCATCTCCTCCTGAGGTAGAAGTAACATTTGCCTTTGCCTTCGCCTCATGATCCTTTGGTGCACTTCTGCATTGATTTTTGTAGTGTCCGGTCTTGCCGCAGTTCCAACACTCAATGGTCTTTGAGCCGTTGGGATTTCTGGATTTAGATCTCCAGTCCTTCGACCTACCACGGTAGTTCGATTTGCTACGTCCATTTCCTCGTGTTGAGTTTCTTCCTCTTGATTGTGTATGCAAAATTGAAAATTTTGATGACTCACCAGAATCTCTTCGTCGAATCTCTTCACTGAGAACCATATCACGAATATCATCAAATTTTAACTTATTGCTTCCCGACGAGCTACTCACTGCTGTGACAGTAGCGTTCCAACTTTCTGGCAGGGAAGACAAAAGTATCAACGCGCATACTTCTTCGTCAAACTCAATTTCAACTGAACTTAACTGAGTAGTAACTGTATTTAGTTCATTGAGATGTTGAACTACCGATGCACCTTCTGTCATCCGCAAATTGAACAATCGCCTCATCAAATGAACTTTGTTAGAGGCCGATGGCTTCTCGTACATACTGGAGAGAGCCGCCATAAGACCCGCCGTCGTCTTTTCTTTTTCTATGTTGAAAGCAACATTGCGAGATAACGTCAATCGAATAACTCCAAGGGCTTGTCTATCAAGAAGAGGCCAATCTCCATCCTTCATATTCTCTGGCTTCTTTTCTGAGAGAGGTTGATAAAGCCTTTTCTGGTACAGATAATCTTCAATCTGCATTTTCCAAAAGCCAAAGTCGGCTCTGTCAAACTTCTCGATTTTCACCTTTCCTTCATCTGCCGCCATCGCTCCTACTCGAATTTAATTTCTTTTCTAACAAATTATGGCTCTGATACCAGTTGTTGGGAAATTACGCAAATTTCCTTATGATTATATTTGTGGAGAAAAGAAATGAAATGTAGAATGGTAAGAGACACACAAATTTGATAACGGAGTTCGGCCAATTATGCCTACGTCTCAGGGCTGCTGCAGATCTTTTATTTCAGAGAATATTACAAAGTGATTACACAAAACACTTTTCACTCAACACTCGTTCTCACTCTAAGCTTGCTCGCTCCTTTACTTCTTGTTGGATATGAGATTGGGATGAGATATGAATTATGAAGAGGAGGGATGTATATATAGGTGAGAAATGGTTGGTGGGGGTTGATGGCTTGGTTGGTGGCCCGGTTGGTGGTAGTTGGTGCATGAGGTTGGTGGCACACCATGTTGAACACATGGGTGGCTTGGTTGTTGCTACACATGCAACATTACTAACACATATTTCATCAATATTAATTTAGATCTCAGTCAATTTCTATTCATCTCGAGGAAGCAGTCGTTAAACTATGCACACCCTTGTAAACTATTTATGAAGTCATGTCTAAAGCTCCCCAGCAGTATTTTCGTAGTCAGATTTCTTGGGAACTTACAAGAGAAAATTATTAATTTCTTTAGCAGTCATCACTTCTTTAATATTTCTAACTGCTTTTTTGTCAATTGGTGCAGAGAGAAATGCTAAGCACAGTTGCCTATAAGCAACTGTACAAGACACTCGCTCTCTAATTGGTTGAAATAGGTGGCAACCTTGATTTTAAATGGTTGTGGGGTCCGCATTCAATTGTAAAAATAATTTAAAATCAAGGTTGCCACCTATTTCAACCAATTAGAGAGCGAGTGTCTTGTACAGTTGCTTATAGGCAACTGTGCTTAGCATTTCTCGCGGTGCAGATAAACTCAATTTTCTTTATTTGCTAAACCCTGACTTTGTTTTTAATTCAGCTATCGACTTAAATTACTTTAGAGTATCTTCTATAAATTGCATTGATGTAAGATGTCTTCTTTGGTAGCATCAACCACTTTTTCTTCATCAATTTACTGTACTTATTAAGTGTGCTAGAGAGGGTTGTCTTTTCTTTTTTTGTCTACAGGTCGTGTATTGGGATATGTGGGTTAGTTTGTTCTTGTCAAGGAGAAGGAAGAGTGAGAACGTTGGTTTCTAGGTGCCTGGGAACTATGAAAGGAAGAATGAATGTACTATTCATTGCAAATTATTTTGTCCTAATCAACATCCACAATAGCACGTGCAGCTAGATTTGAAGCTTGGGACATCCTTGGTCCGGGTGAGGTTTATTTCATGATATAGTTTAGTTATGTTTATTTTAAGTTGTAATTTATAAGCTAGTTAGCAAATTATTAACATACACAGCGTCCACTAGATTTAATTAATATGTGCTGAGTGGCCAAGACTGAAACGTTTTATTTTATGTAAGTTCATTATAACTCTTAAATGGTTAGCCAGATTTTGACAATTTTATACATTATGGAAAACATAAATCATAAGCTATGAATTTTATTTAAGATGTTTTGCTAAATTTGGATGTTTGCTTGACTGAGAACGTGGATTTATAGGACTAACCTGCTGTTTGGTGTAGTTATTTTAAAAAAAAAAATGTTGTTTTCATAATAACTTTTGATTCTCTTATCGGATTCAGACGATTTTGGATGCTCCGGAAAGCATAAAACTTATGCCATAAGTTTCAAATTTTCGATGTATCATGATGTTTATATAGTATAAAATATGTATTTTTAATACCGCCTGCTACGCGAATTTGTTTTCAATTGACAATGCTATGTTGTTTCGAGCGTAACATCTGATTCGTTATCTGATTTTAACAATTTTGAACATTTTGAAAATCCTTTGATCTAAACAGCAACTAGATTTTATTTACTGTTGGTAATTTTTATTTAAATCTGTGATCGGAATTACGGTTGTTTCCATTATGATTTGGGTACAACTTCCGTAATTTTGCAGATGAGGTTTTATAAATAAACATGACAATTTGGCTCATTTATTTGTTCAGTATGCAAGGTCCCATGCAAGTGCATTCAACATTGATGTTCATGCTTAAGATTACAAATTTTCAGTATGTATGGTACTCTTGTGATTATGTAAGGCTTTCCAGAACCCACCTAAGCCCGCTCCAACTCCCCCATCGCCTGTGAAACCCCTTAGCATTTGTGATAAGTACTATTCTTGTCCCGAGAATACCACATGCTGTTGCATATACAAGTTCGGAAAGTCCTGCTTTGCTTGGGGATGCCGCCCTCTTGAAGGCGCAACTTGTTGTGTTGATCATTATAGCTGTCGTTCTCATGAATATCCTGTTTGCAATGTTAAGGCTGGAACTTGCCTCGTGGTATGTTTCTTGTTCTCTTCTCCTAAGCCCTAAAATTTTGAATCTAGCTATTTAATTGACTGCTTTTGTCTACAAGTCCGAATATGTTATCCGGCTTTTAAGAAACAAGAATGCCAGCAGTCACCCTCGAGAGTCTCCACCTTATTGGTGAAATATGTACTGATGTAGAAACTATCACTGTTTGCATTCCTCTATGGCATTTTGCTTCTTGCAGAATACGAGTATATATTATCATCATAGTAGGAAATTACCTTTAATACACCATCTTTTAGATTTTGAACATGTATTCTTATGGTCTTTTTCTGAAATGGAACAGATCAAGAACAGCCCTCTTGGAGTCCCAGCGCTAGCTCGAAGTCCGGCAAAACCACATTGGGAATTCCATGGCAATAATCAGTAGAAGGTCGCACAAATTATTTAATTGGGGATGGAGAAGGTGGCACCTATATTAACAGAGTCCGCTTTATCTTTATTACTATTCTTCGCCCTTTATTTTTATTTCAGTTTACCTTAATGATCTTTGAGACTCTTTGTAAATAGTGATTAGTTTTACATTTCCCTAAACAGAAGCACAATATGAATACAAATTGCTCTGTGAACTCTTGTAAAAACTTGGACTTATTGCAGTAAAACTTTCATCGTTTATGTTTCTTGTTTTGTTTGTATTTGCCAACTGTGAAGATCTAAAATCCAATATATATTTTTTGAACTTTTGTTCTACAATTAGCAACGGACTTACTGTTGCGAAAACGAATTTCGCAATGGACTTTAGCCATTGCAAAATAATATTTCGCAACGGCGAAACTTATGTTTCGCAACGGCTCAGTCCGTTGCGAAAATTTTACACCCCAATTTAGCAACGGCTTAAAGCCATTGCTAACTCCATTTGCAACGGTTCAAAGCCGTTGCGAAATGTCGTTTATGGTGTAGTATCGTCCAATCTCAACGATCTTTGCAAACCCTTTTTAACTTATTTTGGCAACTCCTTATACCATATATTTGAGCCAGATTTTTCCTTTGACACCAGGAGTTGATAAGTCAATTAAGGAAAAGTAAATGTATCCAATTAAATTCAATTAAATTCCTTATTGACATCTCATATCAGTCGATACATTTATAACTACCATAAATATATACAAAAATTTACTCCTTGAATCATATTCAGATTATGCAATAATATTCCATAAAAAATAATTAATTTAATTATTGTAATTATAAGCTAATTTAATGACCTTTTCCAAAAAGAATTCTACATTTCAATTTTATTACTCACAAGTGCAAATTCTATCAATGAAATCGAACTAATAAAATGTCATGACATATGGACCAAATTTATCACTTAATTTCAGCAAAATTTCAATTTACATTATCAAGCCTTACCTGGTTACAGTGCCGGCCCGAGTGCTGCTGGTGCCCTAGGCGGAATCATGAGAAGCAATTGGGCAAAAATATAAGTAAAATTGTCCATGGAGAGAGTAAAATCACAAACCTCCGACACATAATCTGCACATCATACCACTTAACCACTTGCTATTTACTTACATGGTGCCCCGATCCTTTTTCAAATACAGTTTCTTTTATAAATGGTGCCCTTCCGGCTGCCCCTCTCCGCCACTTCCGGTGGTGGTGTCCTAGACAAATGTCTCGGCAACCTTGCCTCTGAGCCGGGCCTGCCTGGTTGTTACTTTTATTTTACACTAACTTTCTTCATCAAAACCATATCACTTTAGACATACGAAATTTGGTAATGGTCCAAATTCGAATATTATCCATATTTAATTATATTTTCTAAATACAAAGTCCATGCTTTAATATTAACAATTGTTATTAACCCAAATGCTATGGTCAGAGACTTCAACTTTGAGTTAAATTGAGTCGATCATGATACTAACATTATCCAAGTAAGGAGAATAATTCTCTCTTGAATAGTCACTACCAAAAAACATTAAACTAAAGACTGAAAAATTCAGTCTTTAGTTAAGCAATTTGGTCTTTAAGTAAGTTCTAAAGACAGACTAAAGACTGAAATATCAGTCTTTAATTCTCAAGTCTTAAAAATAATTTGAAACTGACGTGTTAGTCTTAAAATGTAAAGATTGATAATTTGGTTTCAAAAACATTTAAAAATTGAATGGTTAAGACTGAAATGTGGTTTATAATCAGTCTCAAATTTTGTTGCAATTTTTTTTATATTGAACAAAGAACTATCCTGAAGAAACGCATCCAATTGCATTTGTACTACTGTAATCCAAACGTATGCATATGTATGCAAACATAAACATAAAAACAATCATATGAGAAAATAGAAATACGGTATATGAATATTATACAGACAATATAACATGTAGAGCTTATACTAATTATCAAGAGGCATCCATTTAATTCAATTTATATAAAGTAAATGTTACACAATACGTTGTTGACTACACCGTACATCTGTTCTTTTAACACAACAAACTCCCTAATCCCCTCTCTCTCTCTCTCTCTCTCTCTCTCTCTCTCTCTTCTTCTTCTTCTTCTTCTTCTTCTCCCACTATAATCACTGTATCACATATGGAAACAGCAAGCTTACATTACAGCCAAGAGTAATAATCAAAACACAAAACAGTAAAATGGACACCGCAAATTAACATTGAATCCAATAGTTCTAACATCAATTCTTCTGGAACCAACACACTTACTCTCTATGCCTTTCCACAACTTCTTCAACTCTACTTGCTTCCTACCAGCAAAGTAATAATCAAAGAAAATGTTCAAATACTTGTGTACACTGTGCGTCCCTACTCGCTTCAACCCTCATTTTTTATGATAATGGAAAAAAGTTACAGATATAAAGTTGGAGATCTGGACAGTTGGGGACTTCCACCTCCTACTAAATCCAACCTTTAGTCTTCTTGGTCTTCGAATCACCACTTCAAGAATGGCGACTTCTTTGGTAACTTCCTTTATATTTCAGATCTACACTGTATTCTACAGATAGTAAATGATTAATCGCTTGATTTGTTTTGTAGTGTTCCCATACCCATCGAGCCAGGAATTGAATTAGAAGGAGTTGTAAATAACTGTGATGGATGAGGAGAGGAATTATGTAGGTATGGAAAAGATCTGAGGAAATGAGGGAGGGCGTATGTGACATGGAAGCCAAACATGAAGGAGAATGGAGAGATACTGCTATACGGATTTACCCAAGGAGAAATTTATAGTGAGAAATTGTGGGTAGTGGGAAGCGTGGAGCGGAAACGTGCCTTTAGATCCATAACGACGCAGATCTCCATTTATGTCCTTTAGATCCATAATGAAATGAGATCTAAACCATTAGATGGCTGCTGAAAGTATAAGAATTTGAGATAATAAAAGCAAAGATCGGTTCTAGGCAATCTTAATGAACTCAAACCGAATTAAGACAGAATTTCAGTTTTTAATTTTTAGAATTAAAGACGGATCCTTTGGTCATTGATCAGTTATTAATTAAAGACAGAACAATGTCATTCTTTAGATGTTAGTTTCTAATAACTATATTTTTTGTAGTGAAAGCTTTATTTTCAATACTTCCACTTAATCCAACTATAGTACTGCTCGATGGACGTCATGCCATGATTTGACTATAATCAAAGCAGGCATTTCATACTGAAGATCCACATTATTCTAAAGTTAAGACAACTACATATGTCAGTCACATCAGTATTTTTTTTGTTTGATCATGGTTATATTAACCAAACTAACAGAAACTGTTGAGTGAGACGTTCCATGCTTATGTATTTTTTTGTTTGATCATGGTTATATTAACCAAACTAACAGAAACTGCTGAGTGAGACGTTCCATGCTTATGTAATAAATATACATACGTGAGCTCTAGCTTCCCCCAGTAGTCATGAGTAATACATTATCCAACATTTGGAGAGCGTTATGTACTCTAGTCTCAATAGATACATTGATATCTAGTTTCGATGCATATTTACTATGAATATTTAAAATGACATATTTATATTCATTACGATCGACAAACTACTTATGGTTACAACACTTTATAACTATCACAAGAAAATAATACTATTTATGGATTTTCTATTAAATATATTTCCAATTAAGTTGGTTAACTAATATAACACATTATATCAAATCTGCTATAGAAAGAAAATAAGCTATATTTTGAATAAGATTAGTCAACGAGTTAGATATTTGTAACAAATTACGTGATTGTCCCTAAAGCATATCCATAAAGTCTATCAATTATGCTAGTATATATCCTAGTGTCTTGATCATGGGATAATGTTATGAAATAAATTATGAAATAAATTATGAAATAACACAAATTTTAACAATTAGTCTGAAGGACAACAAAATAACATATTCGTATAGCGTTACGAATATATATAGTGTTGTATTCATATAGTATTTCATATATATAATGTTATGAAATAAATTATGCAAATTGACTACATATTTTTTTTATATATATAATATAGTTAAGGATTAATGAATTTAGAATTTTTCTGTGAACCATCTTTCTTGTTAATGTTACTTAATTGGTATAACAAATCAAAGCATAGGAAAACGCATCAATTATTCTTTTATTTATAGCAAAGAAAGAACACTAGTGGTGTTCATAAATTTGTTAATCATGAGTTTGACTAATTAACAACAAACTGAATTTTACATAGATATATAGTTGCTGTATTATATAGTCTTTCTTTGACTAATTAACAACATACTGAATTTTACATAGATATATAGTTGTTGTATTATATGGTCTTTCTTTAAAAGTGTAAGAAATGTACTTATGTTGCACAATTATTTAATTTAATTTTTGTCTTCACTTATTTTTGAATATATAAAAATGTTCTCTTTATGAAACTTTAACACATATTTATTGCATACAACCCACATAAGTATATCTAATGATTTTAAATGCTTGTTATGGTTGTTGTTGCTTCTTTGACAATGTTTTTTATTTATGCTAAGTGAGTGTGTGTGTGTGTGTGTGTGTGTGTGTGTGTGTGTGTGTGTGTGTGTGTGTGTGTGTGTGTGTGTGTGAGTGTGTGTGTGTGTATGTATATATTATTATTATTATATTGTTATCGTGCACATTTATTGATATATAATTTGTTCATGACATCTCATCTATAATGCTATATATGGATATAGCATTATATATGTACAATGCTATATGAATATATTATTTATTATCTTTCATACTAAATTTTAAAACTTGTCCCCTTCAAAACAATTTGTTTTCTAAATTTTTTTTCCTTCAACCTAATTCTATCTAATAGAAATATTGAATACTTGATTTAAAAGTATGAAATTATTTGAAAAGAAATTTTTATACTTTTTAATCTTGAAGGTTTCAAGGAATTCTTTTTATTTCCGAATTCCTAGTTTGTTATTTTGAATTATCAAAAGGAGTTTTAAATCATATGAATCTTGTTCAAACTAAATTTATAGACTTTAAATTTTGACGGGAATTAAGTATTCCTTTGCAATTAAATAAGAATCTTAGGAAGATTGACTTTGGAACGAAATTAAGATTCTTTAGGAAAATAAGGTCTCTATAATTTAACCTTTTTGAAATTGATATTGGGTTTTGAAATTTAGTCGATGACTTTAAAATGTGAATTTTATAACAAAACCCACCTTTGAATTGATATAGATCAAATTGAATGAAATTGTGTGTTTATTCTTTGTAATGAGAACTCCAAACAAACATAGTTTGTAATATCAAATTGGTATGAGAAGTTCGGTAATATTCTTCAAGTTAATCATTTTACTTGTTATGCATTATGCCATGACGAGTATAGCTTACAAACATTATGTAAACGAATGAACAACACTAGTTGGCATGGGGGACCCAAGCTAATTGTCTTAGGTTTTGAAAATTTCTCAATGTTAAGAGCATTTTCAGTGTTTTCATTTTTAAGAATCTTTGTGTAGTCCTTTGAATTTATAATTATTTTAAGAAATTCAACCCTTTTATTCCTCTAGTTTCTTGTTTTATTATAAAGAAAAAAATTATTACTTTCAATTTCTTGGCGTTGCTCAGATTTTTGTAGATAACATGACTTTTGATCATTTCTAAACAATAATGTTGCATATATCTAGTTATGTTCTTTTCTCGAAAAGAAAAATAAACGATAATTAAGTTCACTGATTAACAATAAAAGCACAAAACATCAGGAATTACATCAAATCCACGTGCACTAAAGTTCCAAGAGCAAATTACATTCATCTAACTTTCGTTTTGAGATATATAATACATCAGCGACTATTTACAAGAGATCTTAAGATATCGTCATTGAAGTGACTTGAATTTTAACAAGAGCTAAGATTTCATACACACCGTCCGAGCCTTCTATGGTATAAAAGTAGTTTTTTGCCCCTGCTCATTGCTGATTGTGGTCGTGGAAAGTCCAGTGTGGTTTTGCTGGCTTACGCGCAAGCGCTGGAACACCAAGAGGATGGTTTGTGCTCTGTGTATTCAGAAAGTTATAACATCAGGATTTTGTTTATGATTGATAACACTAGATTACATTATCTGTTTCAACTTCCAAACATCACAAGGTATTGAAGTCCAATAATAAGAAACAAAAGAATAAATTCCAATTCATACTTGTTTTGGCAATAAAAACAAGCAAATTCAACTTTGCATGATTATGTTTTTTCCATCTATGTTTAGCAACAACTTCGATAAAAAGGTTGGAAAAATAAAGAAAGTCGACTGCCATTGATTTCAGCTTCATTTGACATTCAAAGAAAGCGAGGCATGGCCGTCAAATAATTCCACTTCAGCCGGATGGCTATCGACCTTGAACATGAACTTTCGACATTCTAGTTTGCTATTTCGCTCTTAACTGGACGTTATCATTCGCTTAAAAATAACATCTTCTTCCATAACCCACCAAAATAAAACGCTTAAACCTAAAAAAGTTTGTCAGATCGCTAATGATTCTGAATAAGTTAATTATTTAATTTTTTTGATGAGGAAAATATTTAGTTCAGATAGCATGTACATCTAGCCATTTCAATTTCAAATTGAGTAAACATCTACTGCAGAAAATTAAAGAGTTTTTTTTTTTTTTTTTAATTGAAAATGAACTTTTTTGACATGAACAAGCAAAGATACCACAATTTTTTTATTATTGGATTTCAGTTTAATCATTAATGTAACACTATTTTTTCTTTTCCTTTTTGTGCGTGCGCGTGCGCGTGCGGGGTTGGGGATTCTGTGCGAGTGATTGAAGTTTGAAGAGGAAAGAAGAGTAAAGATAAGTTAAGGGCGATTTAGTAAAAAGTCAGTTGTATATTATGTATTTTTTATGTATGCTACTGTGTTCTATACTCTTATTGCATATCAAGTAAATTTTGGTTTGTAAACAATTGCAGAGGGCAACCCATCGAGTCGTTGAGCGGGGAAACTAGTGTCTGGTTTACCATTTTAAGTTTTGAGTTTTCGTCCATACAAAAATACGTACGATGTACATGTATTGTTGAAAACGATCGATTTAGAAAACAAAGTTAATATACAAAATAGAAAACATTTTTTTTTTTAATTTACCATGTTTTGAGAAATAAGATGAACATGAGACATAATCCGTTCTTACATTACTCATCCATCCCATCCGCGGTCCCCTCCGTCTTCCTTTAATCATTTTCATCATTACTCCACTCTTCTCATTTTTGACATATTAATTGAAAACTGAAAAAACACAAAATAATTTTTAAACCAAACACTATCTAAGGATTTTAAAATAGATTAAAATTGTAGACATAAATTTTGAACTTCAAATTAGAAATGGTTAAACCGTTAAAACGTTGAATCGTATTATCAAAAGATGCATGAATTAAGCTCTGTACACAACATTCTTATAAATCTTTTCTTCCATCTTTGCTTTGTTTGAAAACCATCAAAATTGAAATTACGGATCCAAGCAAGTAACATTGAACACATTAATGCGGGGGCGTGCACGAGTGTGCACACAGCTAGCTTGATAGCCAGTATTAAAGAACATACATTACAGTTGAAATGCTCATATAAAGTTAGTGGACGGTTATGGTTAGCTGGTTATCTAGTTTGTGAGCATGGAATGAATCTGATCAGGGCAACTTATACTTTGTTGAAGGTCTCATTCTATGTAAAAGAAAAAAATGGGGAAAAAGGGGTTAGGGATTTATAAAGTTCAGCGGCCAGCCCTGATCCTAGAATACACTTTTGAGTTTTGAAACAACAAGCTTTATAACTACTTCAAAATTAAAATAAATCAAAATAGAGGTTACCGCTAGGCAAGTTCCAGCCATGGTATTACAAACAGGATAATCCTGAGGGCAGCAACTATAATGATCATCACAGCAAGTAGCAGCTTCAAGAGGGCAGCAACCCCAAGCAAAGCAAGAATTACCATACTGGTACATGCAACAACAAGTTGTATCCTCAGGGCAAGAGTAATATTTGTCGCAGACAGTGGGCGGTTTTACAGGTGAAGGAGGTGTTGGACCCGGTTTAGGTGGGTTCTGACCTTTCTTTACAGGGTAGGAAGGCTCTATAGCAATGCCACATTTTCCAGATGGATCTGCAACGTTACGCTCCATTCTGATGTATCCTTCTTCTCCCCATTTTGGACCCCATGAATTTCGTACAATCCAGTAGTCTGTGCCATTCTCTGTTCCATAGCCCACGGCTACCACTCCATGATCTAGGTCTGTGCCACATCGTCCAGTGAATATACCCTATAAATACAACTGTATGAGTTAGCATGCAAGAAAATTGGGAGGTAAGCTGAATGGTATTTCACTTGGTTATTATGCCAATTCACATACGTATGACTCACCGCCAATCCATTGAGATCAAGCCAAAGATAATGAAGATGATTTGTTCAAAACTTTAGGGTAGAACTAAGTGTGTGTGTATGTATGGATATGTGTGTGTGTGAACAGAAGCTAACAGAATCTGTTCTTATATAAAATAATGTACTATGTTAGAGAACCCCAAATTATCACAAAATAAATTGATAACACGAAGGGTGGACTCTTAATAGTTATACAAGATTTATTTTACAAATTCCCCGATGTGGGACTTGTCTCAACACCTACTTATTACAGGTTTGTAAATGTGAGTGAAAAACGAAAACAAATGGTCTCAGTTCCACTGGTATCAAAACTGTTATTGCTATCAGGTTAAGGAGAAAAAAAAAATAACTTCCATGGTAATTGTTAGGTCCAAATTTCGATCCCAAATTGTTATGAATTGTAGAGAATTCTAAATGAGGAACAAGGGAAAAGAAAATAACACTCAGAATTTATAGTGGTTCGGCGTTAACGAGCCTACGTCCACTTTATATCTTATTGATTATGCTTTATAAGCTAGTACAACAGCGATTTCCCTCAATATTTCAAAGATTTGAGAACAATGGCGGACTCAATATCCACTATTGCCAAAAAGCCCCCGAAAAATGCCAAGTTCTGGGCTATTTATAGCTGATTTCGTCGGACGGATCGTGGACACGTGGCACGAATCCCGAGATTTTCGGATCGCATCGCAGCCATCGAAGAAAAAGTCAAACTAGCCGTTGTGAACAGGTGTCGTCAGGTCCATGCGATTCGGATCGCTGAAGACCAGCTTGTGGCTGAACGAGTCAGTGGGCTCGGTTCGCTGCAGGGGATCGGATCGCCTGGAGGTGGCGTTAGTCAACGAGACGAGAGCGATCCGTTCCTTGGGCGAGTCGATAGAGTGCGATCCAAGAGGGGAGAGACGATGGCGTGCGATCCAAGAGGGGCGAGACGATGGCGTGCGATCCACTTTCCTGGAGGACTTGGTTTCCTGATTTCCTTTCACGAATGGTCCTGGATGGCTTGGTCAAAAAGCAAGCCAACATTTTGCCCCCTCGAAGTATGTTTTATTGATGATGAAACATGCTTCGAAGATGCTTATTGATTCTCTCCTGAAAGGATGCAAGCTTACAGTCGCATTGGTTCAAATTGACACATGGACGAATCGGATCGCGCGTCGCGTGCGGAGTTCTTAGGGTCTTGCGCGATGCAGGGCGCGCCTTCCTTCGAGTCGTATCGGGCTCTGAGTTTCGTGGGCCATCATTCCGAAGCGGTCCGTGGGCTTCGTTGCGATTCCGTCTTCAGATCGGGACGCTTCGTGGATCGAATAAGACAAAGGAGGGGAGGCCAACGGTCACCTTCATTGCCTATATAAGTCGACGTTCCCCCCTTCACTTTCCTTCTTTCTCCTCTCTGCCGAATCGTCTCGCGCGAGCTGTTGAACAACGAATCCAACCCCTTAAAACTTTCGAAAATCCAAGAACTCTCTCAGTTTTTAGAAAGGTAACTTTATAGGAAGCACCCTCGTACTACTTTCCTGAATTTCTACGGTTGATTCCAGAGAGAAACAATATAACTCCGCTACTTTTCGAAAAAATCACCCAATCGCCATGGCCACTGAACGCAGAGCTCAGAACTTGAGGATGAGAAGGAGATGAGGAAGAAGAAGGATGGAGAAGGAGGAAGGAGGCTGACTCGGATCGTGGTCAACGATTGAGGACGGAAGCAAGTGGCGAGACGAAAGACTGAGAGGGCAACCAAGGGTCGTACCGCGGTAGTCGCAACGGTTCGCGAGGGAGCCTTCCCTTCGCCCGGCGATTCGGTGAGGGGCAAACTTTCTGAATTGCGATCGAAAAAGGGGTGCGATCCCTCTGCCATGCGAGTCGAAGGGGGGCGATCCCCCTATCGTGCGAGTCGGAGGGGGGCGATCCCTCTGCTACGCGATCCGCCTCACGTCTGGTGATACGAAGAAATTTCAATCTTTAATCAGCGCCTTGTCGCTACAAAACTCTGGACAGTTAGGATAGAGCCCTGACGTTGATCTCTCTGGACTAAATGACTTCATGATTCGACTGCATACGACGACCAATGACTTTTAATAACCTCGACTGCTCTCATGTCTTATTATCGCTTTTAATAATGCGCACACACAAGCACACACAGCAGCACTAGCACACACGGGGGGACGGGTAGTGTTAATCTTATCATTCATATTTTCTCGTCCTAGCAGCAATGTCGAACGACCACTCTTCCTCAAGATCTGTAGCCGAGACGGAATCTGAGACTCCCGAACAGCATAATCCTCAAGTTCCTCCAATCAATCCTGAAGGTGAAAATTCTGGGTCCGAATATGAAGCCACAGAATCGGATCCGACAGAAAGCACGTCATCCAGCAACAACTCCGATTCCGATGAGCGAGCTCCGGACGAAATTCCAGGCGCAGTGGGAATAGATAAATTCTCTGACTCTTTAGCGTCCAAGCTCGACGAGATAAAACTCAAGAGAATCTGCCTAAGACATGGCATACCTTGGGACGATGTCTTAACACCTGGAAGCGAAGACAGACCTCATTTAGCACCGGAAGGGTATATGTCGATCAGTCGGACAATGTGCCTAGTAGGAGCCATCCCTCCATTCCCTCCAATTGTCATTGACACTCTGAGACGATTAGGCATTGCCCCGATGCAGCTTCATCCAAACGCCTATGCTTCTCTATATTCTCTATATGTCGCTTATGCGGAAATCTTGCATGCCGAACTCAAATTCAGAGACCTGGTGTTCTTCTTTCTCTTCAAGCACCGCTCTTCTGCAACTCCCAACTTTTCCTTTTTTGAATCAGTGGCGAACAGGAAAGTTCTGTACGACGGGTACAGCAACATCGGGGATCCTAAGTCCGACTGGTTCTACATAAGAAGACAGGCTGGATGCTCACGGAGATGGCTTAAATCGAGTAAATTTTTGTCGCCTAGTTGAATATCTTGCTTGGGGGAGTCTAAGTAATAACATTCTTCCGCTTTTTCCTTTGTCTTAAACAGATCATGTCTTCCCGAAAACAGAGGGTGCATTATACAACAACCGGTTATCCATTCTTCTGCAAAGTAGATCCGACTTTTTAAGGATTAAAAAATGCATTACGGATGACAACCTTCACAAGCATCGCCTCTTGGATAGGAAGTTTGGACTTGGAACCGGCGGCAAACCTTATAAATATGTGCCCCCGGCGGACGGAGAGGGAACTTCACAAGCGGTGGAGACCACCAAATTTCACAAAAGCCCTTCTCCGATAGTCATCCAGGACGACGAAGACTTGAATGTATACAGGGGAGATGAATCCCGTGGCGATGCGTCGAAAGAAATCTCTACTTCTGCTCCAATGGAAACTGTCGGTGATGACGAATTGACAGAAGAACAATTATTCGATGAGCTGAATAAAATCCCTTTGCCCGACATTGAATACACGGAAAAAGACTTCGGCGAGGAGCCTTTCTTTTCTGCTTCCGAAGAGGCGGCTGACTTAGCAAGGGGACGTGAAACGGGCCAGACGAGCCTGTCTCCAGGCCCGGGTCTGTTAGGGGGAATTATACGGGATGCACACCTCACACACACTGCCTGATCGTGCACTACTATGCCGTGAATATTCAATGTGATAACATGCTCTTCTTCTCTTTTTTGCAGGAGTGATGTCACGCAGGAGATCTTACTCGTTCCGTTCTCTTCGCGAAGGCACCCCCAGCCTTCGTTCGGGTACTGAGCGCCCTCGCGGTCCCTCTCACAAGTCGAGCTCTTCGCAACCTCGATCTCCTCCCAAACCAACCTCTACCAGGCCTTCGAGTCACCCAATATCTTCGACCGGGGGGAAGACACTTCCAAAAGAGTTGACTCCTCCAAAGAGTGCGCCTTCCCACAGTCGGTCGTCCAAAAAGCGCCACGAATCCAAGGACGGGGACAGGGATTCATCCAAAGATACTGAGCAAACAAGAAGCAGCGTAGTCCCCGTCAGCCAACCAGAATTAGCTGCCCCCGGCTCACGGGACTACGTTCACGGTCCTGAAATCCAAGGTAGGCTGGAAAAGCTACGGGAACAATTTCCAGGAATGTTCTTCGATAGGATGGTCTTTGTCCCTGCCTTGGAGCCGGTTCCTAAAAACTGGGATAAAGAAGTTATTGGGCATATCCGTCACGTGGCCAAGCAATACGAGGCGATGAAAAAGCACGCACTTAACCTTTCGGAGGTCGTCCGGACACTCGAGATAGAAGCTCACAGGTCTAAGGCAAAACTCGAAAATAATGAAAGGGCCAGGACAAAGTTAGAGAAGGATCTGGAAGGCGCTCAGGCCCAGCTCGCCCTGGCACAGAGAGACGCCGCAAACTATAAAACTGAATTAGAAAATGCCAAACAGCGCTTTCACGCAGAACTGGATTCCAATAGCCAGGAAAAAATGGCTTTAAAAAAGGAAGCTGAAGACCTCAGAATGGCCAACATCGAACTGGCAACGGCTAAAGACCATTTTCTGACGGAGAAGGCTGCTTGGGAAGCGGAAAGAGCAAGCTTAAAAGAAAAGTTGGCTCTGGCAGAGGCGGAAAAAGTGATTTTGAATGATCAGGTGGCCGATGCGGAGAGACGGGCAGCTCTTGCCGAAAAGAACGTTGATAGCGCCATTGAAATGGCCACTGCCTCCAACCATAAACTCCTTGAAAGAGAGAAAGAAATCGAGGGGTTTGAGGAGATGATCTTTGATTTCCTCGGTCAGGTTCTCAAGACTCGCAATATCTCATGGATCCCGGATTATCATGTTACTCTGGCCAACTTGTGGGATGCCATCGTGGAAGGCGAGAAACAGAGGCTAGGGGTCGAGGAGATCGATGAAGATGAATTGATGAAAAGCATCCTAAGGGACAACGAGCCTGAGGATCTGGCAGAGGGCCGTCGCTTAATCTTGGCGGAGATGGAGAAAGAGAGAACCATGGCTAAAGGCAAAAGCAAAATTGACGAAGGTTCCGGCTCCGCCGCCAAGTCTAAAACTTCCGACGTCGAGGAGTATCATCCTGACGATCCGCTGATCCCCTTAGGCTTAACTCCCGTGGCTGTTGGAGCATCCGGATCTACTCAAGAGGGAGTATCCGCTGAAGGTACCTTTCTCTATTCTCAACAATTTGCTAAAGCGATTGCGAATTGCCGCCGTCTAACAGGACAACCCATTGAATTAATAACGTGTGTATCTTATAATGCAGGTGGCGAGCCCGCCGACAAGGGTGTTGGAAAAGAGAGAGAAGTGGAGGAGGGGACCGCCCTGCCGGGTGCTGAAATCGATGTTTCAGAACGAGTCGAAGCCGCAACAGCTGAAGGAGGCATCTCGCTGCCTGGTGCCGACGTACCCAAAGATGCTGAGACTATCGAGGCTTTAAAAGACTTGGATGGTCGGCATGTGGATGATGAAGAGGATATCACCGGCACCAAGAAGGCCGACGATGATGATGATGATGAACCCCTGGCCAGCCGAAAAGCCAGACAAGAGAAAGAATTGGCTTTGAAGAAGGTGGGGGAGGAGGCCTTGAATGTGGTCCCCCTTGCAGAGTTTGATCCCAAAACTGGGATGATTATGAAAATCCAGTCCAGGTCCATCAGCCGGCAACTTCACTTCGCGAACCCTGATGACTTCCCGGCTTCCCTCTCTGGCAGAAGCAAGGGAAAAGATGGGGGAGAGGAAACCTCAGAGGAGTCAGACGCTCCCCTTGTGGACAAGCGGAAAAGGAAGAAGGGGGATCCATCTGAAGCCGATAAGGAGAGGCTGGAGAGGCAGAAGCGAGAGAAGATATCAAAGCATAAATAGGATGTTTACTGATATTTTGCCTTTTAAGCTTCCCACTGGCCAGGAGGTGTAATTGTGAGACTGGCCCTCACTTTTGTTTCTAACTTGTTTTCACTTTGCTGATTTGCAGTATATAAACAAGAATTTGTTTCTTCTTACGTCCTCGTGTACCTGTATTCATAGAAACTCTCCACATTTAGTCGTTAGCCAGCTATTAATAATTATAAGTTAGTCAGTCAACCAGAAGAAGAATGTTCATGCTATGTTACACTTGTTATATCAAAGTTTAGCGTTCGCATAGGAGTGCGTGATGCCCCCTAATCAATTGTTAGAGTTTTATGCTCGGCGATTCGTTCGCTCCCCGATCCTTCAGCGGGAAAGGAGCTCTTTCTCAGCGCTCAATCGGAGACGCCTTTATACTCTCTCTCTCTCTCTCTGGAGAGTTGGAGTTCGAGCTCAGCGATTCATTCGCTCCCCGATCCTTCAGCGGGAAAGGAGCTCTTTCTCAGCGCTCAATCGGAGACGCCTTTATACTCTCTCTCTCTCTGGAGAGTTAGAGTTCGAGCTCAGCGATTCATTCGCTCCCCGATCCTTCAGCGGGAAAGGAGCTCTTTCTCAGCGCTCAATCGGAGACGCCTTTATACTCTCTCTCTCTCTGGAGAGTTAGAGTTCGAGCTCAGCGATTCATTCGCTCCCCGATCCTTCAGCGGGAAAGGAGCACTTTCTCAACGCTCAATCGGAGACGCCTTTATACTCTCTCTCTCTCTGGAGAGTTAGAGTTCGAGCTCAGCCGTCTGCGATAATGCATGCCCCTCAAACTCGTCTCAGGTTTACATTTTAATCCAAGCTCTGAGGATTAAAACCAGTCGGACAAGCAGCCAGAGCATTTACCAAGACTTTGGGTTCCTCTGATTAGTTTACTATAGGAAATGTCGGCACTGGACTTCGGGTACCTGCAATATTCACACTGATTTTCATAAGCAAATAAACAGAGATGCAGTAAAGGTAAATGACACACAGTGTTTTTATAGTGGTTCGGTCGAATCATGACCTACGTCCACTTTATAATCTCTTGCTTTAAGGAATCAGACTGTTCTAGGCGAGTCATGCCTTGTACATAGTTTTTTTTTTTTTTTTTTTTTAAAAAAAAAGGCAAAAGAGTAAGTTTGAAGCCTCTCATGTCAAATATGGCCGTAGATGTTGGGCATTCCACACTCTGGGGATTTCCTTTCCATCTACGGTTGTCAGCTTGAAGGTTCCATTATCAAGCTTGCTGAGAATAGAGTACGGTCCTTCCCACTTTGCTCCCATGTGAGTTGGGGGTGGAAAGACGCGTTTCAGAACCAAGTCTCCGGGTTCCAAGGTTCGGGCTCGGACCTTTTTGTTGTAATATCGGGCGACCTGTTGCTTGCATTTCAGAGCACGCAGGTCGGCTTCATCCCTCTTTTCCTCGATCATATCCAGGGACTCAAGGAGCAATTCATTATTAGACATTGGATCATAATAGGTCACCCGATGAGAAGGTACCTTTATCTCAATCGGGATGACTGCTTCCGTTCCAAAAGCAAGGGAGAACGGGGTATGTCCTGTCGCTGATTTATATGTCGTCCGGTAGGCCCATAGTGCCAAGGGCAATTCGTCAGCCCACATGGCTCTAGCCCGCTTCATTCTTCTTTTCAAAATGGACTTAATTACTTTGTTTGCAGCCTCGACTTGCCCGTTCGATTGCGGGTATGCCACGGAGGTGTATCGATTCTCGATGTGGTATTTCTGGCAGAAGTTTCTGAATTCAGCACTGTCAAATTGAGTTCCGTTGTCCGTTATCACGATCTTTGGAATTCCGAATCGACAGATGATGTTTCTCACGATGAAGTTGATCACCCGTTTAGTTGTGATTGTAGTTAGTGGTTCTGCCTCGACCCACTTAGTGAAATAATCTACGGCCACAATGGCGAACTTTGCTCCGCCCCTTGCTATGGGGAGACTTCCTATGATATCGATTCCCCACATAGCAAAAGGCCATGGACTCATCATTGTTTTTAACTGGCTTGGAGGCGCCCTAAGTATCTTTGAAAATCTCTGGCACGCGTCACATCGTCGTGCATATCCTACTGCATCCTTGTTCATGGTGGGCCAGAAGTAACCATGCTGCAATATCTTTTTCGCCAAAGTTTGCCCCCCAGCGTGGTCGCCACATTCGCCTTTGTGGACTTCTTGCAGCACGCGTTTGATGTCATCGTGGGCTATACACCGAAGAAGGGGTATTGAATACCCTTGTCTATAAAGGATTCCACCTTGCAGGACGTATCGGGCGGAATTACGAATCACTTTTCGCCTCTCGCTTTTCTTCGTCGGAAGCGCTCCATTCGTTAGGAAATCCCTTATAGGGGTCATCCACGATTCCTTTTCTGGTTCCGTCTCAAGTACTAGGTCGATTTCCATCTGATCAATGCTAGGAGACCGAAGTACTTCAACGGGGGCTAGCCCTATCACTTCAGGATCGTTAGAACTAGCCATCTTTGCCAACCTGTCTGCTTGCTGGTTTTCTGACCGCGGAATATGAGATATGCTGTAGTGATCAAACTCATTCAGCAGCTCTCTTACTTTCTTTAAGTATAGAATCAATCTCGCACTTTTAGCTTGGAATCTCCCAGTAACTTGGTTTACGACTAACTTGGAATCGCAGAAGATGTTCAGTTTCGTGACTTCTAGCACCTTTGCAATCTTTAGTCCAACTATCAGAGCTTCATATTCAGAATCGTTGTTAGTGGCCTGAAACTCCATTCGGATGGCATAAGTTATTAATCGTTTCTCGGGGGTTTCAAGCACTATTCCGGCGCCAGATCTTTTGTCATTTTTAGCACCATCAGTATATAATCTCCAGACATCCGGGTCGAAAAGTAATTTCGAGGGTTCCACTTCTTCGTTTGCTATGTCTTCTTCAGGAACTGTGAATTCTGCTATGAAGTCAGCTATCGCTTGCCCCCGAATTGATCGTCTGGGCTGAAAGTTCAAGTCGAATTGACTTAACTCAATATTCCATTTGAGTAATCTTCCAGACGCCTCTGGTTTCTGTAGAACTTGCTTGAGTGGGTGATCAGTATATATGATAATAGGATGTGCTTGAAAGTAGTGCCGAAGTTTTCTGGAGGCAATCAATAAACTATACGCCAGTTTTTCTATCCGTGGATAATTACGTTCTGCCGCTGTTAATTTTTTACTTACGTAATACACAGGCCTTTGGACCTTCTCCTCTTCCCTTACCAATGCTGAGCTGACTGCATGAGATGATACTGCCAAATATACGAATAAATCCTCGTGGTCTATCGGCTTAGATAGAATTGGAGGTTTCTCCAAGTGTCTAAGCAAGTTCTGAAACGCTTCCACGCAGTCAGGAGTCCATTTAAAGTGGCGTTTTCCCCGCTTTATTAATTCGAAGAATGGGATGCACTTATCCGTAGCCCTGGAGATAAATCTGCTTAGTGCGGCCACTTTTCCAGCAAGGCTCTGCACGTCCTTAATTTGCCTAGGTTCCTGAATGTTCCTGATTGCCGCGATCTGGTCCGGATTAATCTCGATACCGCGCGAACTGACAATGAATCCTAAGAATTTTCCAGAAGCAACACCGAATGAACATTTGGTGGGATTGAGTTTCATCCCATACTTTCGAAGAATGCCGAACATCTCTGCCAAGTTAGTAGTGTGTTGAAAGGATTGCTTGGATTTAACCAACATATCGTCGACGTATACTTCCATCGTTTTCCCGATTTGGTTGTAAAACATTCTGTTGACCAAACGTTGGTACGTAGCGCCTGCATTCTTCAAGCCAAAGGGCATCACTACGTAACAATATAATCCCAGATCAGTGATAAAGCTAGTGTGCTCTTGGTCCGGAACGTGCATCGGAATTTGGTTGTATCCTGAATAAGCATCCATGAATGAGAGAAGCTCATGACCTGCCGTCGAGTCTACCAACTGGTCAATCCGAGGTAATGGGAAACTATCCTTTGGACAAGCTTTGTTTAGATCCGAGAAGTCGATACACGTTCGCCACCTTCCGTTGGCCTTCTTCACCAGGACTGGATTCGAAATCCAGTCTGGGTAAGTGGAATCTCTGATAAACCCATTACTCTTTAGCTTTCCGACCTCTTCTTTCAAGGCAGCGGACCTCTCTGGGCCCAGCATTCGCCTTTTTTGCTTTACTGGAGGATGTTTGGGGTTAATGCTCAAAGAATGGCTCATGATTGATGGGGATATCCCGCACATGTCCGCATGGGTCCAAGCGAATACATCCAAGTTGTTCTTTAAGAAAGTCGTCAATTCTTCGGTAAGAGTCGGACTTAACTGGGATCCAATCTTAAGGACCTTCTCCGGATCACTGTCATCGATTGGTACATCCACAGTTGCCTCGTTGGGAGTCGCCGTTCTGCCCCCGGGTTCTTGATCCTCTCTGGGATCCATATCCTCGGGCAACACTTTAGGCAACTCTCCAACAATTGTCCTCTTTGGTTGCTATAAGGTCCCCACTCCCGAAGGGGGAGAAGTGGCTTTAGTTTCGATATCCCCTCCATTGCGAAGTAACTTTAGTTCGGCGACATAACATGCTCGCGCAGCAACTTGATCCCCTCTGACGATACCAATGCCAGCTTCTGTGGGGAATTTCAATAACAAGCACCAAGGGGCTAGACAGGCTCTGAACTTTGTGAGGGCCGGTCGGCCCAAGAAGGCATTGTATGGTGATTCAACATCCAAAACCACAAAGGGAAGGATTCTCACTCTCTGGCGTTCTCCTTCCCCAAGTGTAACTGGCAACTCTACATAACCCATTGGAGCAGTGGATGCTCCGTTGAATCCACGGATCCACCCCTGGCAGGGCTTCAAGTCTTTTATTTCAAGATTCATTTGGTCAAAGGCCTTTTTGAAGAGGATATTAACGGAACTCCCGCTGTCCACCAGGACCTTATGAACAGTGGCTGGCCCAATGGGTATTGTGATTACAAGCGGATCTTCAGTTGGAGCATGGACTCCAACGCTATCCCGTTCTCGAAAAACAACATCATCAGTCATCATCTTCTGCTGCTTCACCGGGATACTGTCTTCGGGATTGCTACATTCCCCCACTTCGAGGTGTTGTTTGGCCGCATTGACGTATTGATCTAACGCTTTGGAACTATGCCCAGAAAGATAGAGTCCTCCGATCACGGTATTAATAACAATATTCTTTCCTTTTTGCTGAGCAGTCGGCCTAGCAGCGAGTCGATTTTGATTCTGATTCGGGGCCTGCACTGCTTGCCCCCTGTCCCTAGGCGCTACTCTGTATTCATCTAGCTTCCCTTCTCGAAGTAGCCTTTCGATCACGTCTCTAAGGTGACGGCATTCATTCGTCGAATGACCGTGAATTTGATGAAAGAGGCAAAACTTTCCTGTCTCACGCTCTTTTTCTGTCGATTCTCTAGGAGGTGGCCTCTTATTTTGGAGGACTTCATACGCATCCACGAAGATATTCTCCAGAGTATCATTTATGGGTGTATAACTTTCAAAGGCCCTGGGACGAGTCCTTCTCTGGGAGTCGTTCCCTCGGCCCCTCTTCCGGCTGTTGCCATTAGCATTGTTATTGTTGTTACCCGGTCGGTGACCACCCTGGTTCTGATTTCCGACGTTAGCCTCAACTTTCCCGGTGTTGTCTCCAGTCTGTTTGATAGCGACATTGCTCTGAACCTCTTCCTTATCAGTTGTTTTAAGCTTTCGGTTCGCGTACACCTCTTCCCGGCGTAGATGTACATTGGCTTTCTCATAGAATAATTCTCTGGTGTGGGGTGGTTTGCCTGCCAAGTACCTCCCGAATTCAGTGTCCTTATCCACTCCATCAATTAGTGCTGCGACAATGGTCGGCTCATGAGGATCTTTGACTTCTGTGGCGGCCAAATTGAAACGATCCAGGTACGTCTTTAGACTTTCGCCTGGTCGCTGTTTGACAAGAAATAGATCGATCACGCTTTTCGTCTTCTGTGCGTAGATACGGAATTGCTCTACGAACCTCTCGCTTAGTTCCCTGAAGCTGGAGATCGATCTTGCCGGCAGACGAGTAAACCATAGTAAAGCCACGTCTTCCAGAAATATGGGAAACGCTTTACACTTAACCGCGTCAGAAGCGGCGGCAGCAGTCATCGACCAGGAGTATCTCATTAGGTGCTGAACAGGATCAGACCTTCCTGCGTATCGGTTCATCTGTGGCATGTTGAAACGCCTTGGAAAAGTTGCATCCAAAATATCGTCGGTAAAAGGAGTATGACTGCGACCAATCCCCCAATCTTCGTTCCGCTGCCCACGGCTGTCGGCCAAAATCTGGTGAACCATGGCTGCGACGTTTGCACTAGTCAGAGGAGGTTCAGGGTCAGTGCCTCTGGTCCGACGAGGTTCTCTGATCTCTCTTCGGGAAGTAGCCACAAAATCTGGGACTTGGATGGGGCTTCGCTGCCCCCTGTTATCATGAGTATGCGTGCGGCGACGGGGCTGAGGCGGTCTGTCGTACACAGGACTATTCACATCTCGAGTCCCGTGAGTCGCTGCTTGACCACTCGTATTACGGTTCGTGGGTCCTGCTCCTAGTTCTTCGTCTTCCTGTGAGGGCAAGGTCCCGAACCGAAGCTGCTCTATGTTTTCGGCTCTCTCATACGGTCGCCGCAGAGGTCTCGGCGATTCTTCAGATGAAGAGGAATATGCTGGGGTGAGTGGACGGACTGGCGATGCTCTTTGCCTTGTTAGCTCATCAAGTCTTCTATCCATAGCCGTCAGGTTTTGCCGTAGGATGGAACTTTCCTGCCTCTGGGCGGTCAACTCCTCAAATAACCTATCCCACATTTTGACAAGGCGAGAAAGATCCCCCTCAGTGACAGGAGCAGCAGGATCATAGTGGTCATCATCATCCTCTCTCATGGGCAAAGTGCTCGGACCGGGTCGAGCAGAGGTTCCAGGACGATAGGAGTGGGTCATAGGTTCTTTTCCAGGTCGAGTTGCGTTCTGACCATCAGTCTGGGTAGCTGCGGTTCGTGGAGGGCGGTTCGCTGCGCCCCCCTGGGATCGACTCGTGGTCATGGTGCGTGGAGGCTGCGAGGCGTTGCCTCGGGATCGAGTAACAACCCCCTCCGTAGCGCGGATCGTCTCATCTTCATCGGCTCGGAACGAGGTGTTTTCATCGGGTCGGATCGCCCCCTGCGCTCCGCGATCCAGAACCTCTTCGTTGCCCAATTCGTGCACATTCTCCTCGATCGTCTCGTTGGTCTGCGAAACTTTAGATCTTTTTCCAGCCATGATATCCGAACCGTCGGAATCTTCGAGAAAATGAATTAAGGCTGAGAGTTCTCAGTGAAAGCACCAAAAATGTTAGATCGAAATTTGGACCTAACACCCAAATTGTTATGAATTGTAGAGAATTCTAAATGAGGAACAAGGGAAAAGAAAATAACACTCAGAATTTATAGTGGTTCGGCGTTAACGAGCCTACGTCCACTTTATATCTTATTGATTATGCTTTATAAGCTAGTACAACAGCGATTTCCCTCAATATTTCAAAGATTTGAGAACAATGGCGGACTCAATATCCACTATTGCCAAAAAGCCCCCGAAAAATGCCAAGTTCTGGGCTATTTATAGCTGATTTCGTCGGACGGATCGTGGACACGTGGCACGAATCCCGAGATTTTCGGATCGCATCGCAGCCATCGAAGAAAAAGTCAAACTAGCCGTTGTGAACAGGTGTCGTCAGGTCCATGCGATTCGGATCGCTGAAGACCAGCTTGTGGCTGAACGAGTCAGTGGGCTCGGTTCGCTGCAGGGGATCGGATCGCCTGGAGGTGGCGTTAGTCAACGAGACGAGAGCGATCCGTTCCTTGGGCGAGTCGATAGAGTGCGATCCAAGAGGGGAGAGACGATGGCGTGCGATCCAAGAGGGGCGAGACGATGGCGTGCGATCCACTTTCCTGGAGGACTTGGTTTCCTGATTTCCTTTCACGAATGGTCCTGGATGGCTTGGTCAAAAAGCAAGCCAACAGTAATACATTAACAACTTGGCATGGGTGTATGAAACTGTAAATAAACATGTTATTCCTTCCCCCTACTGAGTTGTATATCCAAAAATTTGGCAGACTACTCAACCCATATGTAAAACCTGAAGTAGACATTTTACCTAAGGAAAAACCTAAAAATAATTTTAGTTTGAAGGACACAAATTTTATAATTTAGTATGACAGATTATAAAATGATATATTCAAATAGCATTACGAAAATATCATTCATATAACATTTCACATGTACAATGTTATGAAATAAATTATGCAAATTAACAACATATATACTTTTTTTATAATATAGTTATTAATAGATGTTAGGCTTTAAACAAGGATCAATGAATTTTGCTGTCCATCATATTTCTTGCTAGTGTTTGCACACGCAAGTGTTGTCATTATCAATTAATCTATTGTATGGCCTATCAAGATCCGAGCAAATGAAGTGTCAATAACTAGAATTAATTGCACGTGGTAACAAGAATTATGAACCAGTTTCCTGCTGAGAGACAAATCAAGTCCGTGATACACTATTTGCCAAGTGGGTATATCTAAATTTTTCATTGTCAATTAATCGCTCGTATAATCTACCAAGATCCAAAAATAAATTATTATAAAATAAATTAGCTGCACTTAGTTAATCATGCAGGCATGGTAGTATTACTGCTATACAGAGGAGGAAACTCACCAAACAATTTTTTTAGAAAGAAACCGGAAACTTGATTGAGCTTCACGTAATCAATAAACACAAAGTGCATACCACAAGGGACGGGAATTGTTAAAAGAAGCTTCTTTAATCTCTATTTCAGCAAATTACAAATATTTAAATGGCTGCAAACTTGTAAGGAAGTAAGGAACCATGACCATTTTACCGTCATAGTTTGTTCCAGCAGTGCTGCCATTTTAGTGGCATGATGAATGAAGGCAATGGGAAGAAAGTCTTAAACAAATTTCTCACCATTTTTCTCAGAAACCTCCACTGTTCCTTCCTCTATCTCTGTTCTCTATATTCAACTTCTCTTCTCCCTCTTTATTTCCGTAATAAAATCTAGAACTCAACTATATACATATCATTTTGTGTTTTTCTTTCTTGTTCTCTCCTCCTTACCTCCTTTCTCCATCTACTTTTCTTCAAATAGGATTTTCTCTTTCCTCATATCTTATTCAAGGCATGGTTGAAACAACACAATACAACCATGCCCCCCAACTAGCCATCTCCACCTCTCTACAAGCCATCCAAAGCACCCTCTAAGAACCAGGCTCACATCCCAACATGCTGATATAATTGAAAACTTTAAACAAAATCCACCCTCGCCTCTCAACGACCTGCCACGCCACTCATTTGACACCACACATACAACAAACCGATAACCCCACTCCATTGTTATCCATCATTGAAGTTTCTAATAGATCAATCTCAGTCATCTTGCTCTCTCTCTCTTCGCGAAGCTACTGGTCCTAAAACACCATCTTTGAAACAGGTTAAACGCAAAGCTCCTCTTGAAGAATTTACAGTGGTGAAGAGGAGATCTAATAGAATCGCTAATATGGTTTCTAATTTAGGGGGCTGAAATACAACACTAGCGTTTAATTTTGGGGAAGAGCACCCGGGTTGTAGCCCAGGTACCTATACCCATAGATCCGTCCCTGCCTTCAACGCTGTCTTAGTTTTGGCCTAGGGCCCCATATAGCTTAGGACCAGCCTTGTAATATATACTGCATGACAAATAAGTTCAAATCTAGCAAAGCAAGGTTCAAACTTGTAACATCCCGGACAAGTGCCTTAACCACAATGTTCATCCCAGTTATGGTAGGACTAAGAATCAATATGTTGGCATTATAAAGAAGTTAATAATGTTTGTTATATCCAAGTGAAATCCGATTACAAAACGCAATGAAACTAACAGCATACTCTTTTTGACGGATTTTATTTGACCGGGTGGTAAATTCGATGTGGAGAGCATTTTTAGATTAGATCCATATATGATGGTGCTGCTCATCTTACGAACCTGAGGACAATGTTGATTTCAAGAGGACGTCGATGATAGAGCTTCATGCTAAATGTATGCACAAGGGATAAGTACTGTTAAAAGAAGCTTTTTTTTATCTTTGTTTCAGTAAATTAAAAATGTTTAAATGGCTGCAAATCCATTTTACTGTTATAGTTTGTTCTGGATGTACCTCCAGTTTAGATGCATAAAAATGAACTATGAAAGCAATGGGAAGAAAAGTTCTAAACAATTTTTTCATCTGAAAAACCTCCTCCATCCCTTCCTCTATCTTCTTTACTTTCTACACTCAACTTCTCTCCTCCCTCCTTATCAAAACCTAGCTGTATCCATATCAAAATTTTAATTTTACAATTTCAACACTATGTGTATTATAGAAACAAGATCATGGCTGGTGATTTTTTTTCTATACATATATGCAATGAAATCTATAACATAGCTGTATCCACTATCAAGACTTTAATTTAACAATTTCAACAATATGTGTATATTATAGAAACAAGATAATGGCTGGTGAGTTTTTTTGAAGATCATGACTGTTAAGTTTGTTCATTTGACACGTGCATATTCTCAAACTTCACAAAAATCTGTTATTTAATAATGGAAAATGAATGTTTTAGTTGACTTTTACACAGAAATGCATAATAATTGCAAAATTAAGCTAATTAGGATTCAAGCCAAATTCACATTGTTAGATTACTTAGTTTGTAACTAATAGATCAATTAGGATGCAAGCCATGACAGATCAAACCGTCAGAGCAAAGAAAAATCTTCTTAAAGGGAAAGAAAAAAAAAAAAAGACAATAATATATTTATATTAGAGTCATGTACCGATTCATATAGTTGGAACTCCCTACCACCAGCTTCAATAGCAACACTAACAACCTGGTTGGCAACAGCCTTCTGGAGGGCTTTCTCGTTCTTCTCAGCGACATCTTCATACGAATCTATTGAAACAACCTTTGCATTTTTCTGTAAAACAAATAAATATGTGGAATCAGGTTTAAGTAAAACAGAAGTATACACATATATGATTCTCAACAGTATGCTTTGGAAGCTAACACCAATTACCCACAGAACCTTTGAACATGGCAGTATGACTAAGGTTTCATCAACCGTCACTCTATCCACTACACATGGCAGATTGATTAAAGTTTTTTATTTCAGTAGCTATATAATTTAAGTTTCTTAGTGCTAATAAGTAGAATTAACATCACTATCGTTAGCTGTAAATACTAAATACCAAAAACGGATCACCACTGACTATGTACATTACTACCAACCAATGCAATACATACATACATACATACATACATACATATATATATATATATATATATATATATATATATATATATATATATATATATATATATATATATATTAGTCATCAAATGCCTCTCCATTTCTGATTCTATCTTTAACTAGAGAAAACGTTTCTACATTGTGCTAAATTGCATCTTCTGTCAAAGCGCAATTAACTAACAGTATATGTCAATGATTTACATACTATAGAATGTGTACCCTGTTTATATCACATCTTCCATCTACACCTTTGTATGGATAATCGTCTTCTGTGTCAATTCCACCGTTGTTAACAATAAACTCAAAACCATAGTCCATAAGACCACCATTGCATCCCTGATTGTACGATGTGTCACAATCAACCAATTCTTGCTCCGACAACGAAATTAGCTCGCCAGTCACAATCTTATTGATCCCCTCTACAGCAGCTATGGTTGAGAAAGCCCAGCAACTCCCTATTAAAAAATGAAACAAGAGCGGTTAAATTTCACATAAATTGTAAACTACCAACTGTGTGATATGTGTAGCTAAACCAAATCATGCAATAACAAAATCTTAAATTTTGAATGTGTAACAATATAATTAAACAACATAACTAGATATAAATGTGTCTAATATGAATACTGATATAAGGATAGTGACTGAAATTGCTAAACCTTATGTACAAGTATTACAGTTTGCATATTAATCACAGACAAATGCTGTTTTGCTTGTGCAGGAACTAACAAACTTGTTACAGGAAATGTTAAACAAGTTTAATGTATACTCTGATTATTAGATCATCTTCATGTGGATCTACCAAACAACTATTTATTTTCACAAGTACAACACCATCATTCAATTCAATTTTCAACAAACTGCGCCATAATGTATTCTTATTATCCATATAATCATTGTTTGCATGGCCAATACGAAATCTACAGTTGTTAGTAAGTCTTTTTGATAAATATTTCCAACCGTCCTGACTTAATAGTTATAACCATGATCCACGAGTCAAACTTACGAGTTAAACCACAAAAAAAAACCTTGAAGTTACACCTTTAGGAGGGTTGCTATCTACACACCAAATATACATCTCACTTTTTTTTTCACACTAAATTTTTCCACACACGTCTAAACCCACCAGTTTAATTTTTGCTTATCCCTCCCGCGGTTGCTTTTGCGAAGAAAACAGCGGTAGAAATTTGTTTGCCATTCTAGGAAATACAAAATGACTGATGCTGCAAAAACCAAGTTCATTCAACATAAACTTTAAGAAAACAACCAAAAGAATCAATTTATGAAGGTACAAAATAAAATAAAAATATAAAGAAGAAGAAGATTATGAACCCGCAGCTCCAGAAGGCTGGCAAGGGTCCTCAGCCCCCAGCAAGAGAGGGTTCGAGCCTTGGCAGCTTCCCTTTAGCTGCTCATTATTTGCATAGACATGTAATAATCCCTAAAACAAGTTGAAAATCGTGGAACTGAAAAGTGCATCTGCGCTAACCCAGCTTAAACAGGGATCGATCGAGGCGGGTCGATCAAATTTCTTAGCTCTACTCTTCGGAGTAGGGTTTATATAAGAAAAATGGTTACAAGGCAAAACTACATGACTCTGAAATCCAATTTTTTAATAGAAAATTAAATTATAATATTTTTTTTAGTCAAAATTGAATTTATGTTACATGCTATCTCAAGATAAACACCAATGCGTACTACAATAAATTCAACCTTGAATTTAATGAATACGCAAAAATACCTTATTTAATTTAAATTGTAATAAAGAGAACAATCAAATCATAAGACTATTTGTCCAAAAACAATCAAATATGTCTTATTTAAATTAGTAATGTCAGTATTATGATTTGCTGATAGGGAAGCTCTTGCTGTATTTTATAACTGCAGTTTGGTTTTCTTGTTTCGCATCGTCTGATTATGCAAAACCATGTCTTTTTGTTTCACTCAGTTTTGCACAATTTTGCATAACCCGGTAAAACTGGATTATTGTAGCATTCCATCTCAACTAGTTTAGTATCATTTAAGTAGCCTTAGTGGTAATTTAGGGGTGTGTTGATGGTAACCTCCCTACTAAAATCCTGTGCTTCCCTTCGTTGGAAGCAACGGTCACTTCCAATTTACAGGAACATATTCAGCTTGTAATAACCCAAAACCACTGAACCAATAAAAATCAATATAACAATTACCCACGCAGTTAGAAGAGCAAGCACAGGAATAAAATCATTCAAGAAATGATGTAATCTTTATCTTACCACAACCACCCTGATCCTTGACAGGAGTAACAGCTCCCTTCTCCCTCCAATCAACATTCTCTGGCAAATTATCGCCAGTGGTGACCATATACCTATCGCTCTTATTCGCTCTGCTCTTTACCCGAACCTCACGCCTCTTCAGCCCCAAATACATAGATCGGTATTCCTCGTTCGTCAAATCAGCAAATTTGTTCAAACCCAACCTATACAAATGCCCTTCGCTGTTATGCGCATCGATGAATCTCAAATTATCTTTGAAATTTTCAAATCTCTTTTCCTGTTCACCAAGCGCGTTGTACAGCTTTCCTTGTTCAGCGAGCCAATGGTTGTAGATATGAAGGATTTGCTCATCGGTGCGTTGGAGGCCTTTGAAATTATGTTCTTCGTTGTAGGAGATGATGGACATGTCGCTGGCGAAGACGCCAGATACTGTGGCGGCGATAATGAGAACGAAGAAAGAAGAGATTTTCAATGGCGACATTTATATCTGAGAAAGAACGAGGGGAAAGAATTGATTGTGAAATTTTCGAATGGGGATTGGTCTGCTTAAATAATGCCTTGGGACAGGTGAACATCACGTATGTAGAGAAGGCTGAAAGAGATCGACAACATAGATTCCAAAAGCACCCCACACGTAGACATGGCAAAATATTTTTCCTTCCTCCTACCCCCGTTTCCCTACTCTGCTCCTTAATTTCAAAATTGTATAATTTCAGCTCATTAACCTCGCTCTGCCACAACGAGAAAAAAAAAAAAAAGGGAAAAAGAAAAAAAAAAATCTCAATACCTGCCTTTTTCTTAACTGACTAAGGTAATATTTAAAAAAAAAAAAAAAAAAAACTTCTTAACAGAATATGTTTGAGTCTGTTGAGACAAAAAACAATTATATAATATGTTAGCTTGCTTCGGCAACCTTCACGGTTGCTAAAGAAACCCTGATGAGCGCAACCTATTTACAAATAATTACACTCAACTAGAAATATTAAAAAAGATTTCAGTTAACTTCATCAGTTCCTAAATATATTTTAACTAATTTCATAAAACCATCTAAATGTAACTCTAATCTTTATAGGAAAAAGCAATGAGATCATTAAAAAAAAATTATGACGCGTGGTTAAACCTTTTTAGTTTTTAGTTTCAATCCATATAAAAACGTGAACAATACGTGTATATCGAGATAAACGATCGTTTTCGAAAATGAAGTTAATAGGTAAAAAAAAAAAAAAAAAAAAAGACAATTTTTTGTTTATTTTTCTATCTTGAAAAATAATGGAAGAGCGAGGGCTAATTTATCATTGTGTCGTTTCTCCCTCCCTTCCATGGTCCTCTTGATCTCATTTCAGTTCCTCCTTCATTCTTCGGCTCTTCTTATATTTTGTAATTAATATTGAAAAGTCAAAACATAAAGCATAACTTAAACATAATACCACCTATTCTTGTTACATGATTCATTTTTTACGAATATTGACGAAATTGCAAATTAGTAGGCCGTCATTTTAGATTTCATGAATTTGACAATTTAAAAGGATAAATGTAGAAAGTGACTCCCGAAATAGAGTAAAATTGATATAATATAGTGTGAGGAACAAATATGCCGAGGTGTGATTTTTTTAACAAAAGAGAAGGGGCTTGGAAGGAAAATTAAGAGACGCTAATAAAGTAAGCCCAAAGCAGATTGGCAAGGTTATTAAAATTATGTTTTTACTTTTCATCCTTGTAAACTCGAACAATACATACATACTTTTTTTTTCTTTTGTGAAAATTGATACATTTTATTAAAGACCAATCATATGCTTTCCCCATATGCCTCATCAAAACCTTGCAACCTTACAAAGGAAAAAAGAACATATAAGTTCCACATATTAGCAGTACATAGGACATATATTTCATACACATGAAAATTGAAGTAAAAGAAAATAAACCAAAACATTTAAAAAAAAACGACGCGGCCCACGGCCCAAATCCACACAATTTCAAAGCTTTTCCTTCAAAGAATCCCGCTACCCAGATGGATCTTGATCCCCCAGTGCTGAAGCATCCTGAAATTGGAGTCTGTTCTAGAAGATCTGGTACCATTCCCACGAGCCAGGCGAAGTATTCACCATTCAATCTGAGCCAATTTAGTAAAATAGTATGTTGGTCGATTGTTGAATAGTCAAACATTCCTCTCCTGCGAAATAAAGTAAATAGCTAATGTAAATGCGCCAAAAGCAATATCAAGAATTTGATCCTTCTATCGAAAAGTTGATAGGAGTAAACTAGCCTCATCATCTATGTTAGGAAGAACACTTGGTTGTAAATTTAATCTTAATTTTAAAGAACCCCAGTTGAACGCCGAATAGTCACATGCAAAAAATAGACGTTGGGAAGATTCATCTTGTTGGTTGCACAACAGACACATTGTGTTTGGTAAAAATATCAAAACGATGAAGTCTGGTATTGGTGTTGCGTCTATCCAATGCCACTAAATAAGAAACGAAGGCCATTCGTTTACTGTCTTTAGAGTGCCAAATAACATTATAGATAGGCTTAACAATTCCTTCACTTCTAACCTTTTCCCACGTTGCATGAAACGAAAACTAACCATCGTCACACCACTCATATCCATCTTCATGCCTATTTGGAAAGATAGGAATAGTCAGAAGCTCTGAGGCAACTTCTTTAGTGGCTGGATGAAGTGAAGGGTCTAAGGTGAATTGAAGAACTACCATGCTTACAGCTGTTAGAACTTTTGTAAATACACAACTGTATTACAAGTAGACAACAATAACAATTAGTCTTATTCAATTAAGCCATAATTGTCATGTCAAATTATGTTTACAATAATCACAGAAATCGTAACCGATTGCGCAACAGATTGAAGATATACAGAAAGTATTCTGTTTCAGTAATGTCCGAGTCTAAAAATATTCTATTTCCTTGAAACAATATTGATGTCGTATGCACTGATCGACGTAGTTACATTTTGTTTTTCAGGATAAAACGGACCAACTCTGTAGCGTAGTGCTAGCAAACGGAGTTCTGATGAACTGAAGTTGATTACAGAAACAAGATCATAGGATTACTTTGAAGAAGAAGAAGCAATGTGAGTAGAAAAAGTGATTTCTGTCTTGTTTTGGGCAATGTATTTATAGGTAGGAGGAGGTGCCTATTCGTATGCATTAGTAACTGATAGAATTGGAAAGGTTGCGACCCTTTAACCACCAGGTTATCAATGTGCATACGCTAAGAATTCAAATGGTTATACTCATTTAGCTAACAGACATGCCTTTCGAATTCTGGACTGAACAGACACATCTTTAAAATTTTGAGAAAAAAATCTTGTTTTAGCGCACTAGCTCAATCAGCAACCGTCGGCCACATTCAATCAAGAGGCCCTAAGAGCCCCAAGGCCCAATCTTTGACATTTTAATGTATTATTATGTCATGGCCAAGCCCCCACATCCCCATATAATCTCTCTTCCTTTTATTTTATATAAGCATATTGGCTTCTAATATATTTGGAGAGATTGTGTTAATATTTTGATGATGCGGGACGTATATGTTGCTATCTCTTATTCTTCTCAAATTCCTCTTTCTCTTGCTCATTCATTTCGAACAATCCCCCACATGAATGAGCAGTCGATCTTAGACCATTTAACGCATCGGTTAAAGTACCACATGGGCCTTGAACTTTCCTAGTGATTACCTATTTGAATCACAGGTGAACCAGTAGACATAGACTGTCCTTAAACTATAAGCCTTTTGTGTAATTCCAAAGTAGATAACACACGATAAATGTTTCTTACAACCCTCCATTCTCTGTATGTGTTCGTTTTTGCCTTGAACACCTATCTGGTCTCATAAGTTCTTAGAGAATTTGGCCTCATAATTCTCTTTGAAGCGGCACCTACGCACTTACGTAGGTGATTCTATAAAGGGTATTCACTAATACCACAAATACATACATCATTAAAAGTATAAATACTTATCCTTATTCAACATATAATGCACTGACTTATCACAGGAATGGTTTGTGTATAATAGTGTCATCAAATTTCTCTTAAACTTCATTGTCCCTTTGAACCTAGATCTTGGGATCTCCAATCAACTAGATGGGGTTTCCATTTTAGAAAAATCTTTAGTCTATAGGCCTTAGCCCCATTCCCATCAATAAGATTTGAACTTTCTCTCTTGGCAAGCCTTTTGTAAGTGGATCCACTAAGTTGTCTTTAGATCGAATGTAATCTATCATGATAACCCCGTTAGAGAGAAGTTGTATTATCGTTTTATGTCTACGACAAATATGCCTAGATTTACCATTGTATAGTGCACTTTTAGCTCTTCCAATAGTTGATTGACTATCACAGTGTATACATATTATAGGCATAGGTTTTCTCCAATTAGGAATGTCTTCCAAGAAGCTTCAAATCCATTCTGCTCTTTTGCTATCTTATCTAGTGCAATGAACTATGATTCCATCGTAGATTTAGCGATATAAGTCTGTTTGGATGATTTCCAAGAAATTGTTCCATTTCCTAATGTAAACACGTATAAACTTGTAGACTTTGTATCATTTGATCCAGTGATGCAATTTGCATCACTGTATCCTTCCACTATTGAATGATTGTTTGTATAATATAAACCATAACTCTATGTATACTTTAGATATCCTAGAACTCTGATTATCGCTTTCATATGATGCTTACCAGGATTGATGGTAAATCTACTTAGTTTGCTAATATCATATGCACTATCAGGCCTAGTACAGTTCATAACATACATGATACGTCCTAGTATACGAGAGTATTCCAATTGGTAGATACCATCACCAGTATTCTTTACCCAATTTTGGTTCATATCTACTGGTGATTTTGCAATAGTTACATTATATTACTTGAATTTTTCAAGTATTTTGGTGATGTAATGTGATTGGGATAATGCATATCCCTATGGTGTTCTCAGAATTTTTACATCCAATATCACATCAGCCAGTCTAGGTCTTTCATCGAATCTAGAGGATAACTGTTGGCTAGCTTTTTGACCAAGCCACCAAGGTTGACACATAAGAAGAAAGTATGAAGCTTCACGCCTCTAGTCCATGAAAACCAGATTGTGGTCATTTCACCCTATCGGATCGTCGCGCCCTATCAGGTCGCTTCGCCCCTACTCGATCCGACCCATGCTTGCTAGCTCGATCCGATCCGAGCTCCAGGAGCCAGAAAATGAAGGTTATGACCAACTCTTCCACGATCCGATAATCCAGGATCTCGCGACACCTGTCCACAACTGTCATATTGACCAATTCTCCATTAAGATATGAACCAGTACGAGGTCCTCGGGATGTGTGCCACGTATGACCGCGATCCGTCTGAATAAATCAGCTATAAATAGCCCAGAACTTGACATTTTGAAGGATCTTTGGCAATTGAGAGATCTGACTCCACCATTATCATATCTCCATTGTTTTTATTTAGAGTTATCTTGAAATTATTGAGAGAATCATAATGGTTAGAGCGAGATTGAATGAAACCACTTGATTGTACTTGCATTCAGCATATAATCAACTACATATAAAGTGGACGTAGGCTCATTAACGCCGAACCACTATAAATTTCGCGTGTTTTCCTGCTTTTTCTTCATATTGTAGTTATAATTCTTCGTAAATCAGAATAGCTTGGGTGTTAGACTCAGTTTTGGATCTAACATTTTGGTGCTTTCACTAAGAAAGAATTTTTAGCACATTGGATTGTTGTTCCGTTGTTTGGATACTCAAGTCCGAAGAAGACAGTCCAAAACCCCACTATTTCAGTTTTTGAAGATTTCAGTGAAATTCAGATATCATGGCTGGAAAGAAGTCTAAAGATGCACGAGCATCGCAGGCCGAAGAGGCTACCAACGAGGCGATTGAAGAGGGTGTGCACGAGCAGTTTGAGGAAGAGCCCACGGATCGCGTTGCACAGGGGGCGATTGTGACCGATGGAGGAGTCACGAATCAATCCGCTGAAAGGGTGGCCACTAGATCGCGTGACCTCGCTACGAACCCACCTGCACCTATCACCACGACCCGCTCCCAAGGGGGCGCAACAAGCCATCGACAACAGTGGGCGAACCGATCCGATAAGCGGACCACCACTCGACCCGGGAAGGAACCTATGTCCCGCTCTGCTCACGCTGGTACCTCTGCTCGACCTGGTACGGGTCTTCTGCGCATAAGAGAAGAAGTTGATGATGATCAGTTTGACCCATCTGCACCTGCTACTGAGGGAGACCTGTCTCGTATGCATGACATGTACGATAGACTTTTTGAAGAACTAGTCGCTCAACGGCAAGAGAGTTCAGTATTGCGACAGAATTTGACTGCTATGGACAGGCGAATTGACGACCTCACAAGGCAGAGGATTTCCTCACCAACCCGTCTTCCTTCCCCAGAACACACATCCTCGTCTGAGGAGCCCCGGAGAAACCGACGTTGGCCTCCTCTAGAAAGAGCTGAGAACATAGAGCAACTTCGATCTCGGGAAGAAGAAATGCTTAATCAGGGAACTAGTAATCGTAACTTGAATGAACATGCTTTACCACCGAGGAATGGAAACATGGTTGACCCTGCTCAGAATCGATCCAATCCCCCCGCTCGTCGCGCAGTTGACCTCGGAAACAGGGTCAAGGAAGCTCCGCCCGAATCTCAGACTTTGTAGTTGCACGTCAAAGGAATGCTGAAGAAGCCCATCGGGCAAGAAGTGTCGATCCTGAGTCCACCTTGACCCAAGCAGATGTTGAAGCAATGATCAGGGAAAACATAATAGCTAGCCGAGGGGATAGGGATGAAGATTGGGGCATAGATCGTAGTCATATGCCTTTTACCGATGATATATTGGAGGTCACATTCCCGAGACGTTTTAATATGCCGACAATGAATCGCTATGCAGGCAAATCTGACCCAATCCAGCATCTGATGCGATACTCCTGGTCCATGAACGCGGCCGCAGCTACAGACGAGATAAAGTGTAAGGCATTCCCTATATTTCTGGAAGATATGACATTAGTGTGGTTTACCCGCTTGCCAGCCCGGTCGATATCCAGTTTCAGGGAATTGAGTGAGAAGTTCGTGAACCAATTCCCCCTTCACGCTCAGAGATCTAAGAATGTGATCGAGCTGTCTCTTATTAAGCAGCGACCGGACGAAAGCTTAAGGTCGTACTTGGATCGTTTTAATTTAGCAGTCACAGAAGTTAAAGATCCACATGAGCAAACTGTGTTAATGGCCTTAATTGATGGTGTCGATAAGGATACCGAGTTTGGAAGATATTTAGCCGGCAAACCACCTCCGACCAGAGAAATATTTTATGAAAAAGCTAGTGTCCGTTTACGACAGGAAGAAATATATGCTAATCGAAAGAGGAAGGCCACTGATAAGGAAGATATCCAGAGCAATATGGCCATCAAGCAGATATGAGATAGCTCAGGAAAGGTTGAAGTCAATGTTGGGAATAAAAATCAAGGAAATGGTCGCCAACCGGGAAACAATAATAGCAACAATCGGAAGAGAAACCGAGGAAATGATTCCCAGAGAAGATCTCGACCCAGGCCATTTGAGAGTTTCACACCATTAAATGATACATTGGAAAATATGTTCCTGGACACCTAAAACGTCCTTCCATATAAAAGGCCTCCTCCGAGAGAGTCGACAGACAAAGAGCTTGAAACCGGAAAGTTCTGTCTGTTTCACCAAATCCATGGTCATTCCACAAATGAATGCCGTCATCTGAGAGACCTGGTCGAGAGGCTTCTCCGAGAAGGAAAACTCGATGAGTACAGGGTCACACCCAGAGATAGGGGACAAGCCGCATCTGCCCCCAAACCAAAATCAAAACCAGAACCAGAATCAGAGCCAGCCTACTCCCCGGCTGACTGCTCAGCAAAAGGGGAAGAACATTGTCATTAACACCATAGTAGGAGGGCTTCATTTGGTCGGGCATAGCTTTAGGGCAATGGACCAGTATGTCAACGCAACTAAACAACCCCTCATGGCAGGAGAAGGCAGTAGCCCTGAGGACATTGCTCCAGCCAAACAACAGAAGACAATGACCGATGACATCACATTTCATGACAGGGATAGCGTCGGCGTTCACTCCCCAACCAAAGACCCATTAATAATCACAGCCGCAATTGGTCCAGCCATAGTCCATAAAGTTCTGGTAGATAACGGAAGCTCGGTAAACATTTTGTTCAAGAAAACATTTGACCAAATGAAACTTGAGCCAAAGGACTTAAAATCATGCGAAGGGTGGATACGTGGATTCAACGGAGCATCCACTGCTCCAATGGGATATGTAGAGTTGTCGGTAACCCTTGGGGAAGGGTAACGCCAGAGAGTAAGAATCCTCCATTTTGTGGTTCTGCACGTCGAATCACCATATAACGCATTTCTAGGCCGACCGACCTTAGCAAAGTTCAGAGCTTGTATAGCCCCTTGGTGTTTATTAATGAAGTTCCCAACTGAAGCTGGTATAGGTACAATAGGAGGAGATCAAGTTGTGGCTCGAGCATGCTACATTGCAGAGTTGAAGATGCTCCGTAAAGGAAAAGATGTAGAAACTAAAGGCGCTTCCTCCTCGGCAAGGGAGGAAACGTTATAGCAACTAAAGAAAATAACCATGGGAGAGTCGCCCAGAGAACTGCCCGAGGACATAGATCCCAGAGAGGACGAAGAGCCTGGGGACAGAATGGCGACTCCCAATGAGACAACTGTGGATATTCCAATCGATGATGGAGACCCAGAGAAGGTCCTGAGGATTGGATCCCAGTTAGACCCTATTCGAGCCAGAGAGCTAATGGATTTTTTGAAAGCCAATTTAGATGTATTCGCTTGGACCCACTCGGACATGTGTGGGATATCTCCTTCGATCATGAGTCATTCGCTAAGCATCAACCCGAAGCATCCTCCTGTCAAACAGAAAAGGCGAATGCTTGGCCCGGAGAGGTCGGCTGCTTTGAAAGAGGAAGTTGAGAAATTGAGGAGTAATGGGTTCATCAGAGACTCAACGTATCCAAATTGGATTTCCAACCCAATCTTGGTAAAAAAGGCTAATGGAAAGTGGCGCACCTGTATTGATTTCTCGGACCTGAATAAAGCTTGCCCAAAGGACAGTTTTCCGTTGCCAAGAATTGACCAGCTGGTGGATTCGACAGCTGGCCATGAACTCCTCTCCTTCATGGATGCTTATTCGGTATACAATCAGATCCCTATGCACGTCCCCGATCAAGAACATACAAGCTTCATTACAGATTTAGGATTGTATTACTATGTAGTGATGCCTTTTGGCTTGAAGAACGCCGGTGCTACATATCAGCGATTGGTTAATAGAATGTTTTATAACCAGATTGGGAAGATGATGGAGGTGTATGTCGATGACATGTTAGTGAAATCCAAACAATCATCCGACCATACTACCGATTTAGCAGAAATGTTTGAAATTCTCCGTAAGTATGGAATGAAATTGAACCCTTTGAAATGTTCATTTGGGGTAGCATCGGGAATTTTTTTAGGGTTTATCGTCAATTCGCGTGGGATCGAGATTAACCCAGATCAGATCGCAGCAATCCAGAATATTCAGAAACCTAGACAGATTAAAGATGTGCAAAGCCTCGCAGGGAAAGTAGCGGCATTGAGCAGATTTATCTCCAAAGCCACAGATAAATGTATCCCATTTTTTGAATTAATAAAGCGAGGAAAGCGCAACTTCGAATGGACCTCTGATTGTGTTGAAGCATTCCAGAATCTCTTGAGTCATTTAGAAAAAACCCCGATTTTGTCTAAACCCATAGATCATGAAGAATCATTCGTATATTTGGCGGTGTCATCCAATGCGGTCAGTTCGGCTTTGGTTAGAGAAGAGGATAAGGTGCAAAGACCAGTATATTATGTTAGTAAGAAGTTGGCGGCAGCTGAACGAAATTATCCAAGGATAGAAAAACTTGCGTACAGTTTGTTGATTACATCGAGGAAGCTTCGCCACTATTTTCAAGCTCACCCGATTATTATATGCACTGATCACCCATTAAGATAAGTTCTTCAAAGGCCAGAGACTTCGGGACGATTACTTAAGTGGAACATTGAACTAAGTCAGTTCGATTTGAATTTTCAACCCCGGCGATCAATAAGGGGGCAAGTGCTGGCAGACTTCATAGCAGAGTTTACCATCCCAGAAGATGACACAATAAGCGAAATGTTAGATCCAAAACTGGGTCTAACACCCAAGCTATTCTGATTTACGAAGAATTATAACTACAATATGAAGAAAAAGCAGGAAAACACGCGAAATTTATAGTGGTTCGGCGTTAACGAGCCTACGTCCACTTTATATGTAGTTGATTATATGCTGAATGCAAGTACAATCAAGTGATTTCATTCAATCTCGCTCTAACCATTATGATTCTCTCGATAATTTCGAGATAACCCTAAATAAAAACAATGGAGATATGATAATGGTGGAGTCAGATCTCTCAATTGCCAAAGATCCTTCAAAATGTCAAGTTCTGGGCTATTTATAGCTGATTTCTTCAGACGGATCGCGGTCATACGTGGCACACATCCCGAGGACCTCGTACTGATTCATATCTTGATGGAGAATTGGTCAATATGACAGTTGTGGACAGGTGTCGCGAGATCCTGGATTATCGGATTGTGGAAGAGTTGGTCATAACCTTCATTTTCTAGCTCCTGGAGCTCGGATCGGATCGAGCTAGCAAGCATGGGTCGGATCGAGTAGGGGCGAGGCGACCCGATAGGGCCCGACGATCCGATAGGGTGAAATGACCACGATCTGGTTTTCATGGACTAGAGGCGTGAAGCATCATACTTTCTTCTTGTGTGTGAACCTTGGTGGCTTGGTCAAAAAGCTAGCCAACATTTTACCCCCTCGAAGTATGTTTTATTAGGAATGGAACATGCTTCGAAACTATTAAATCATCTCTTCATGAAACGGTGCGAATCAATAGTTGTGTCTATTTACAGCATTGCACTGCTTTGAATGGTTGCGTCTCTCGAGGAGTATAAATATTATATCAATCCTTTGATCACTTCCTTATTCGTTGGTTGTTTTCCACCTCTTAAATTTCCATAAAATCTCGCCGGGTAAGTTTTTAGATCCTTGTAATTATTTCCATTTCTCTTATTTCACGATCATTATCGAGTCTGGGTCTTTGAAATTCCATACGGTTCCTGACCGTGGTCTATACCACGAACCATTCAGTTGAAGGGGTCGTGTTCTAAGCTTCGATGGGCCTTCACGAAAGTTTGTGGCCCGTGGATCTTTGCGGACCGAGTCGCGACAAAAATGGGGAGACCAAGAGCCATCCCAATGTTTATATAAACCGGGCTCCCCATTTCGTTCCCCTTCTTCTACACTGCAGCCGCCCCTTTTACTTTAAACTGAAAATCCCAATTAAAGCCCTAATTCACAATTTCTAGAAACCCTTCACTGATCTAAATTAGAAAGGTAATTATAATAGCAATCAGTGTCCCTTCGTTCTTGTTTCTCCTTATTTTTCACTGTTTTGAGAGGAGAGGGCGATGGAGTTTCGTGAAAATCGAGGCTTTTGGGAGAACGGCGGTGCTGAGTTCGACCACCTGGGTTCGTGAGTTAGGAGGAAAGATGAGGGAGAAGAAGGGAGAAAGGATGGGGACAGCGAATCGAATCGTGGCAACAATGGTGGATCGGATCGAGGAGAACGGACGGATGCTCGAAAATCTGACTCGTCGGATCGGGTCGAGGTGGTCGATGTGGATCGTGAGGGGTTATTGCGATCCGTTCTGGTTTCCATGATCCGACGCTCTTCTACGAGTTGGTGTTTCAGCTACAAGTCTGTGTTTGCTTCACGATTCGATGGCGCTCCATGATCCAATCCTTAACTCACGATCCGAGAAGATGTGCGATCCAATGAGACATGCGATCCGATTTACTTGTTAAATAAACAATGCAACTTGACCTTGATACACCAATGGACAGTTAGGTTAGAGCCTACTAGATGATCCCTTTGGACTAAATGACAGCGTAACTTGATAGCGCATTACGACCAATACCTTGCTTATGTAGCTAATCTTTATGCTTTTCTCCTATTTATGCACATGCACACACTTGCACTTACACACACGGGGGACGGTTAATTATATTCTTATTTCTCATGTTTACTCGCCTAAACAGTAATGTCGGATAACCGTTCCCCTTCAAGATCTGATACAGAGATGGATCCCGAGACGTCTGAGCACCACAACCCCGAGGTTCTTCCAATTAATCTTGAGGGTGAGGATTTTGGATCCGAATATGAGGCAGAAACGGAATCAGATTCATCTGAGAGTACCTCGCTTGATGAGGAGTCTGAAGTAGATGACCGAGCTCCCGACGAGATTCCCGGTGCACTAAAAATAGAGAAATTCACTGACTCTTTAGCTTCCAAACTAGATGACATAAAGCTTAAGAAAATTTGCTTGAAACACGGGATCCCCTGGGATGATGTGAGAACACCTGGTAGCGAAGATAGACCTCATCTGGCTCCGGAGGGGTATATGACAGTTAGCCGACTCATGTGCTGGGTAGGCGCTATTCCTCTGTTTCCTCCAATCGTCATTGAAACCTTAAAACGATTGGGTATTGCTCCGATGCTGCTTCATTCCAATGCCTACGCAGCCCTATACACTCTATACATCGCATATGCGGAAATCCTGCAAACTGAGCTCACGTTTAAAGATTTGAAATTCTATTACCTTTTCAAGCATCGCTCTACGGCAACCCCAAATTTTTCTTTCTTCGAATCGGTAGCAAATAGGAAGGTTTTATCCGACGGTTACAGCAACATAGGGAATCCCAAGGCCGATTGGTTCTATATAAAGAGACAGGCTGGGTGTGCAAGAAGATGGCTTAAATCAAGTAAATTTTAAACCTTTGAATGAATAACCTGTTTAATAAATCGAAGCGCTAACATGCTTCTTTTCTCTATGCAGATCACACCTTTCCAAAGACGGAAGGCTCGGTGTACAGTAATAGACTATCCCTTCTACTGAAAAGCAAATCCGACTTCCTAAAGATTAAGAAATGTATTACTGACGAGAATCTTCACAAGCACCGCCTTCTGGATATAAGGTTTGGACTTGGCGCGGGTGGCAAACCTTACAAATACGTGCCCCCGGCCGAGGGAGAAGGAACGTCACAGGCAGCAGAGACAACTAAACTTCATAAGAGTCCTTCGCCGATAATTAACCAGGACGACGAAGATTTAAATGTATATAGAGGAGATGAGGCCCGTGCTGACGAGTCTAAGGAAATCCCAGCCTCTCCGAGGGGTTCCCCCTCAAGGGCCTCTCTACCGATTGAACCTGCCGCTCCCGATAATGTAACAGAGGAGCAGTTATTTAAAGAATTGAGCAAGATTCCTATACCCGATGATGTATATACACAGGAAGATTACGAAGGGGAGCCATTTTTTCCTATCTCTGAAGAAACAACCGTTCCAGTTGAAAAACGAGAGACTACCCAGACGAGCCTAACTTCGGGCCCTGGTCTGTTAGGGGGAATTATATAGGATGCACAAATCACATGCACCGTCTGACCCCACACTTTTATACCAACAGTATTCAAGGTTTTAATATGTACTTGTTTCTTTTGCAGGAAAGATGTCTCGCAAACGACTTATTCTTATCGCTCTCTTCGAGAAGGCACACCTAGTCTTCATCCAAATCCTACTCGCAGCGATAGTCGGGGAAGGGACAGTTATCGGCCTCGCGACCCTCCTCAAACTTATCCTACACGATCTCGATCTCCTTTCAGGTATGGTCCCGCGAAACCTCACAGTCGTCCACTGCCACCGTCTGGGGGTAAGCAACTTCCTAGGGACTTAACCCCTCCAAAAAGTATGCCTTCTCACGTCCAATCTTCCAAGAAACAACGCGAGTCAGAGGACAATAATAAAGACGAGGGTAAGATTGCGAAGAAAGGAAAAGAAGCTCTGGTATCTCCTGACAGTCTCATTGCAGGAGATGCTACCCATAGTGCCGAGAATCAGGCTAGATTGGCACGCTTGCGCAAGGACTTCCCAGATATTTTCTTTGAGAGGATGATGTTTGTACCGGATCTTGAGCCGGTTCCTAAGGACTGGGATACTGAAGTGATAGGATATGTGTGTCATGTAGCTAAACAGTATGAGGTAATGAAAAAGCACGCCGTTAACCTTTCGAATGTCATCCGTCATCTAAAAACGAATGCGGCCAGATCCAAAGTGAGAATTGAGAATAATGAAAGAGCCAGGAGCAAAATGGAAAAGGAACTGGAGGACGCACAGGCTTAACTGGCTTTAGTTCAGCGAGACGCAGAGAACTACAAGACAGAATTGGAGGAAGCCAGGAAGCGTTTTCGTAGCGAGCTGGATTCTAACAGCCAAGAACGGTTATCTTTGAAAAAGGAAATAGAGGATCTTAGAATGGCCAATGCTGATTTGAGGGTAGCGCAGAGTCATTTCGATGCTGAAAAGGCTGCTTGGGAGAAGGAGAGAGCGGACTTGAAAAACAGTCTTGCAGCTGCCTAGAAAGAAAAAGAGGTCTTGAGTGACCAACTCGTTCAGGCGGAGGGGCGAGCAGTTCTCGCCGAGACTAATGCTAACAGCATTCTTGAATCGGCTTCCACCACTGCTGACAAGCTTGCCGAAGCCGAAAAAGAAATAGAAGGTTTCAGGGAGCTGATATTCGACTTCTTAGGCCAAGTCATCAAAACTCGAGACATTTCTTGGATCCCAGACTATCACGTTACTCTCGCCAACATATGGGATGCAATTTTCGAGGATGAGAAGCAGCGATTGAAGGTCAGTGAGATTGATGAAGGCCAGCTAATGCAGAGGCTCCTGAAAGGAAAAGAACCCGAGGATTTGGAGGAGGGGAGATGCCTAATCCGAGAAGAGGTGGAAAGGGAGAAGATTGAGGCTAAAGGCAAGAGCAAACTTGATGAGGGTTCAAGCTCAACGGCGGAACTCAAGGCCCCCGAAGTCGAGGAATATAATCCTGACGATCCGTTAATTCCCTTACGCCCAACTCCTCCGGCTGTCGGAGTTTCTGCTGCAAGCTTAGATGAAATATCAGCTGAAGGTATATCCATATTTTCCCCGCAATTTGCCAAAGCAGTTATGATTTTTCGCCATTCTGCAGAGCAACCCATTGAGTTAATAACATGTGCCTTTCGCAATACAGGTGATACATTGACCGAGAAAAGGGGAGAAAAGAAAGCAGAGGCAGAGAAAGTTGATATCCCCTTAGGCACTGATGCTGAAATTTCTGAGATTTCAGAGCGAACTGAGGGTGATGAAAAAGTAACTATGGTATCTGTGGTACCCAGCACTGATGTTCCTGCAGATGCCGAGGTCATTGCTGCTTTGAAGGACACGGAAGGTGGTCACGGGGATGAAGAGGATGATGTTGTTATTACAGACGAAATCAAGGGTGGTGGTGAAACCTTGGCTGATCAACAGGCTGAAGAGGAGAGGCAGTTGCTCCTTATGAAAGGGGAACAGGATCCAGTATATGTGCCCCCTATTTCCGAGATTGATCCCAAAACTGGGTTGGTCATAAGATTTTCCTCCCGATCAATAACTTCACAACTAGCCTCTCAATCCTCTAGTTCTTCGCCGGAGCCTCTTGTTGATAAGAAGAAGAGGAAAAAAGGTGATCATTCGGATGTTGACAAGGAGGAGTCGGGGAAGCAGAAGAAGAGCAAGAAGCCAACATAGCCCCCCCTTCCCCAGCATGAGTAGGATGCAGATATTAGTTCATATTTTGTCCTTAGGATTTTTAGGCTTTCCACTGGCTGAAAAATGTAATTGTAGGAATGGCCCTTACTTTTGTTTAGCTATCTCATCTCGTATCCCTGCATCTTAGTAAATAAAAAATTTATTTTTGTTGCATTTAAATTAATATGCAATGCAGTGATTCCAAGTTCCTTGCATCTCTGTGCAACTTCCTGAGTAGCCAACATAACGGCATGGGGGATGATTCGTCTTGGTCGACCTTGACTTTCATCCTTGTCGTGATACGATCAAGAGTTTCCCTTCAAGACAAATTAGTCACATAAAAAAGTGACCTAAACCTGCACACCTGCAATTTTAATTTATCGCATTAGCCACATATATTTAAACCATAACTAATCGAAAATTAATTCATGAATTGCATTAGGAAAATTTTAAAATTTCTGTGCAGAGATGTAATGTGCGTGTATATGCCCCCAATCAATCATTTAATATGATGCCTGGCCAGGGCTTATTAATGATTGATTAGAGTCATGTGTGTTGCCCCCTATGAAAGGTGGGGGGTAAAGATTCTTTTAGCGCTAAATTTCTGTCGATTTTATACTCTCCCGATCCTTCAGCGGGTTAGAGTTCGAGCTCGTTCTAGGTATGCTCTCCGATCCTTCAGCGGGGCAGAAATTCTGGGGACGCTAAATCTCTGGCACCTTTAGACTCTTCCGATCCTTCAGCGGGTTAGAGTGGTGGCAAGGCGGTTTTATCATGGTGCACCTTCACGCCTTGCGGACGTCATCTTCGCGTCCTTTATACTCTCTCCTGATTATGAGGAGTTAGAGTCTGATCATGGGATGATTTACTTTACCGCACCTTGTGGTCCTCGATTATGGTTCCTCTTTCACCACGTGGCAAAATGCATTGGGTGTTCCAATGTTGCGGTATAATCTGTGACAGACTGAGAAAACAACAATAATTTATATTAATCGAGATAAAGCAGATAGGTAATGATGCAGTAAAGGTAAATGACACACGATATTTTATAGTGGTTCGGTCGAATCATGACCTACGTCCACTTTATAATCTTTTGTTCAAGTAACCAGACTATTCTAGGCAAGTCGTGCCTTTTTACATGGTCCTAAAACAAAAGAATGAAACTGACGATTTTACGTCAGGTAAGGCCGCAAATGCTGGGTATTCCACACTCTGGGGATTTCGTCTCCATCTATGGTTGCTAGCTTGAAGGTTCCATTATCAAGTCTTCGCAGGATGGAATATGGTCCTTCCCATTTCGGACCCATATGCTCTGAGCATGGGAAGATACGTTTTAGAACCAAGTCTCCGGGTTCAAAGGTACGTGCTCGGACTTTCTTGTTGTAATATTGTGCTATCTGCTGCTTATGTCTTAAGGCACGTAAATCGGCTTCGTCCCTCATCTCTTCGATCATATCTAAGGATTCAAGGAGCAACTCATTGTTGGTCATCGGGTCATAATAAGTGACTCGGTGAGAAGGTACTTCTAACTCGACCGGGATGACTGCTTCAGTTCCGAAGGCGAGGGAAAACGGCGTATGGCCTGTTGCCGATTTATAGGTCATTCTATAAGCCCATAGTGACAAAGGCAATTCATCGACCCACATGGCCTTGGCCCGCTTCAATCTCTTCTTCAGGATAGATTTAATCGTTTTATTTGCGGCCTCCACTTGGCCGTTTGCCTGCGGATATGCCACGGAGGTGTATCTTTTCTCAATGTGGTATTTCTGACAAAAATCTCCGAACTCGGTGCTGTCAAACTGAGTTCCATTATCCGTTATGATGATTCTTGGGATTCCAAATCGGCATATAATGTTTCTAACAACGAAGCTGATTACTCGCTTGGTTGTTATTGTGGTTAATGGTTCTGCTTCTACCCATTTGGTAAAATAATCCACGGCTACGATAACGAATTTTGCTCCGCCCTTCGCTATGGGGAGGCTTCCAATGATATCGATTCCCCACATAGCGAAAGGACAAGGACTCGTCACCATCTTCAGCTAGCTTGATGGGGCCCTATGGATCTTAGAAAATCTCTGGCAGGCGTCACAACTCCGCGCGTATTTGGCTGCATCCTTATTTACGGTTGGCCAGAAATAACCATATCGTATTATTTTCTTTGCCAATGTTTGGCCTCCCGTGTGATCTCCAGAATCGCCCTCATGTACTTCTTGCAATACATGTTGAATATCGCCGTGGGCAATACACCGGAGGAGGGGCATCGAAAACCCTTGTCTATACAGGACTCCCTCTTACAACACATACCGAGTGGCCTTCCGAATTATTGCATGCCTCTCACTTTTCTTCGCAGGGAGCGTTCCATACATTAGGAAATTCTTCAAAGGGGTCATCCATGACTCCTTTTCAGGCTCAACATCTAGTACCAGATCAACTTGCATCTGATCTATATTAGGTGACTGTAAGACTTCCATCAGGACCAATTCTGTGTTTTCAGGACTATCAGAACTAGCCATTTTAGCCAATTTATCTGCTTTTTGGTTCTCTGTTCGAGGAATGTGGGATATGGTGTGATGGTCAAAATCACCCATCATCTTTTTCACTTTTTCTAAATATGATATCAGCCTAGGACTTTTGGCCTGGAATTTTCCTATGACCTGGTTCACAACTATTTTGGAGTCACAAAAGATGTCAAACTTCGTAATCTTCAACTCCTTTGCTATTTTCAAACCAGCAATTAGGGCTTCGTATTCTGAGTCATTGTTAGTGGCGCGGAACTCGAATTTGAGAGCATAGTATATCAGCCGTTGTTCTAGAGTTTCGAGCACTACTCCGGCACCAGATTGTTTATCGTAGTATCATCAAACTTCTTATGCCACTGTTTTGGAGCTTGCTTAAGGCCGTAAAGTGATTTTACCAGTTTGCAAACTTTATTCTCATTTTTTGAGCTTAGAAATCCTTCAGGTTGTTTCATATAGATTTCCTCCTCTAGTTCACCATTCAAGAATGCAGTTTTAACATCCATTTGATGTATTTCTAAGTCATGTATGAATGCAATTGCAATGAGCATTCTAATTGACGTTATCCTTGTTACAGGTGAATATGTATCGGAATAGTCCAGGTCTCTTTTTAAAAAAAAATCCTTGAACTACCAGACGAGCTTTGTACTTGTCTATTGAACCATCAGGTTTCAATTTCTTTTTAAATGTCCATTTATTACCTAAGGTCTTACATCCTTGCGGTAAATCAACTAATTCCCATGTATGATTGGACATAATGGATTCAATCTCATTGTTAATTGCCTCTTTCCAATAAGGGGCATCGCTCGAAGACATAGCTTGTTTGTATGCCAATGGATCATCTTCTAACATAAATGTATAGAAATCCGGTCCAAAGTTTTTTAAAGTTCTTGACCTTTTACTTTTTCTTGGTTCCTCCACTTACTGCTCAGCACTACTTTGCAGAGTATTATTTTGTTCAGCATCCTCAAGAGAATAAGGAACTTCATCTTCCCTTGGTCTCTTAGGTGTATCAGTTTCAGTACCATGTTTCAAGGGAAATATATGTTAGCATTTCTCGACTTTATGATGGTACTTTTATGAATATAATAAATTTTAGATTTGTGCACCAAAAATTGATATGCGGCACTGTTTTGTGCATATCCAATGACTACACAATTAATTGTTTTTGGTCCATTTTTGACCTTTTTGATTTTGGTATCTCTACTTTGGCAAGACATCCCCACACTTTTATGTATTTGTAGAATGGTGGTCTGTTTTTCCAAAGTTCATGAGGAAATTTAGATGTTTTTTTGGGGTATTTTATGTAAAGTATGATTTGCCAAAAGAATAACTTCTCCCCAAAAGTTATCTGGCAAGCCAGACCTAATTAGTAAGGCATTCATCATTTCTTTAAGAGTTCTATTTTCCGTTTGGCTATACCATTGGATTGAGGTGAATACGGGGCTGTAGTTTGATGTATAATTCCATGCTCAGCATAGAATTCCTCAAACAAAAACTTGTATTCTCCTCCTCTGTCACTTCTTAAAGATTTTATTTTCTTGTTAAGTTGATTCTCGACTTCTGCCTTATACTGTTTAAACATTTGGAATGTTTCATCCTTACTTCTAAGGAGATATACATGACAGTATCTGGTACAATCATCAATGAATGTATTAAAGTACCCTTTTCCAACTCTAGTTTGACACAATTTCAAATCTCATACATTAGTATATATTAAGTCTAGAGGTTCTGTCTCTCGTTCAACTTGACAAAACGAGGTTTTTGTCAATTTTGCTTCTGCACAAACTTGACATTTATAGTTGGAATCTATATTGCATTTTGGTATAAATTCTAGATTAATCAATTTTCACAATGTATCAAAGTTTACATGCCCTAATCTAGAATGCCATATGTTAGAAGATTCAATAATATAAGTAGAAGATTCACTTTTATTTATATTAGTGTGTGGTACAATAGTGATTACATTTGCTTTAAATAAACCATCACACACATATCCTTTTCCAACATACAATCCATTCTTGGAAAGAACACATTTATCAGCTTCAAAGGTCAATTTGAAGCCATGCTTGCTCAGAAACGATCCTAAAATCAAGTTCTTGCGAATTTCTGGAACATGGAGAACATCATTCAAAGTTAGTTCCTTCCCAGAAGTCAGTTTCAATATAACTTTTCCTTGGCCTTCGACCTTTGAAGTAGAAGAATTGCCCATAAAAAGTTTTTAATCATGAGCTACAGTTTTATCGGTTGTAAACATTCACTTGTTAGCACATATGTGTCGAGTGGCTCCAGTGTCTACAAACCATTCCTTTGAGTTACCAACAAGGTTGCATTCTGATATTACTGCACATAAATCATGATCAGAAATGCCTTTCGAAACATCAGCCATATTTGCTTCTAACTTCTTCTTTTTAGGTGCGCGACATTCGGCTGCTTTGTGCACCTTCTTTCCATAGTTGTGGCAAGAACTAGAAATTTCTTTGACTTCTTAGGATCATCCTCCCTTTTCCTTTCGTTAGTCTTGTCTGACTAAACTACATTTTCTTTGGCAGCAATGTTGTAACAGCCCGCATTTTACGTATCGGAAGATCGTAAAATATTTTTATTTCATTCCCTGAGGGTTGGATCATTCTCATCTTTTGATATGTTGCTTATGGGGATGTGAGACACATCCATTATTTTTACCAATTTGTTTGTGACCATTTTTCTACTGTTAGTCTTGTACAGGGCATAACTTTTAACTCAGGTCGAATCAGAGGGTGAGACCTATGCCATTGGAAAGGAATTGATGTTTGCCTTTCCGTAGAGTGGTTACATTAAACATTTGGTTCAACGGTTTGGGAGAAATCGTTGTTTTAAGGTTTTTCAGTTGGCTGTCCAGGTTTTGGGAGCCTAATGGGCTGATTTGGAGAGGCCCATTAGTGGGCTGGCGGAAACTATAAATAGAGAGTGAGAGATATGGGAAATAGTTTACTTCAACATTCTCTCGTTTGGTTGCCTTGTGCTCCTTCCTCTAACACCTTTCCACCATTAAAAAAATCAAAATCCGAGGAGGGAAATCATAGATCTACCCCATTGGTGGCTAGATCTACATCAATTGAAGCAAGGATTCATCGGATCAAGGGATTTGGTATGAGGTGCTTGTTGTCCGATTCTTATTTCATCAATTTTAGCTTGTTTTGGAGAATCAGTGAGTGGTTTGCATCTCTCACATGGATCCAATGAAGTATATGAGTGTTTGTGCATGTTTTCCATCAAATTCAAGTCGATTTCTTAGGTCTACACCTTGGTAAGTCCATTTTCATATGAATCTTTATAGGATCCAATTTAGTAAGTTTAAATTGGTAATTTCTATGCTACTCATATGATTATGCAAGTTAGATCTATGGCTTTGTTCACATTTGCATTTGTCATGATTTTGGTGAATTTCACATAATTATTGATGAAATCGCCAAATTGGTGATGTTAGTGGTTTTATAACATATTTATGATTGTGATGAATGGATTGGTTGAGTTGCTTTCGTCAATTGTGTTGATTGGCGAAGTTTTGGTCGAAATTTGAGTTGCACTGGAGAAGTGCAGGTTTTGGGTCGCGCGAATAGGGTTGATCGCACATCCTAGTGTTATTTATTAGGAAACAAGACAGGAAGTAGGTTCGTTTGAGCGAGCCTGGAGATTTAATGATTGGGTCGGTCGTGCCCTACCGGGTCGATCGTTCTTACCTGGTCGGACGTCTGTTCCAGAACAGCTAGATCTGGAGTAGATCGGTCGAGCGAGTGGTCTGTCAATCATGGTGGACTCAAGCTAAATGGGTCAGTCGAGCGAGCGAGAAAAGTAGGTCGGGTGAGGTGGTATGGCTCGTGCACCATTGGATCGAGCAGCGATTGGCCAGTTCTTGTTTAGGGTCGGTCGTTCACCAAGGTGGGTCATGCAAGGTTTGGGCCGAGCATGTCCAGGGTCGATCGCACTCAGGTAGTTGGTTCAATCATGGAAGTGTAATGCTAGTCAGTCGTGTAGGGGCATTCGGTCGGTCATCTACCAAGAGTTGTAGCAATGCTTCTAAGTGTTGTGGTTTGTTTTCAATAGCAAGTTGAGGTGATGCTATGGATTGTTTCAGACCGTATGATTGATGTTTTTCTTCAGTTCGAAAGTGGTGATAACTTCAATGTGAATTCCATGGCGAATGACGAAGTGAGGTGATTTGTTCGTCAAATGTGACGAATGTGGTGATGACTCAAGGATGTATTGAAAGTGATTTCTATAAAGTGTTCTGAGCTAATCTCTAGTCGTAATTGATAACTACTACAGATGAGAAAGCCGAGGAATTGTTGTTGTTGTAGGTTCTAACGGACTCGAAGCAGGAGGTACAATTGAAGACCAGTTGTAGGTCGAGTGCCCTAAGTGTTGTGTATGGCCTAGACACTTGTTGTGTATAGTATGTGGGGTTTTGTTAGAATCGGGACGCTGTGAATGGTCCTTGACACTTGATGGCAAGTTGTTAGCCAGTCATACAATAACGAGGGTTTCAAAGCAAGGTTGGCGGTGATAGCCAGAGTCAGTCATGGACGTTTGGATGCTTGTCGCGGTGATGGTTGAGTTGTAGTTGCTATATATGAATGGTCATTCTGGTTGCCATGGATGAATAGTTATTTCTTTGGATGTATGGATCATAAAGGTTATCACTGTTAGGTGTGGGGAAGGCAGTTGAGAGTTCTTCTCTAGAGCTGGGTAGATTAGTTTGTTTATTTACCCATTCTCATATACTTTATTGATGAAGTTTGTTAGTTGTTTTATCGCTCACTAAGACTGTTGTCTGACTCAAGTTTTTATGTTTTCCTCTTATTACCTTAGACTATTCACCCAATTGTTGGATGGGCAGACTAAGTAGCAGGTGACAGGTGATGCCTTAGCTATGTTGTTAAATCCCCGCTAAAGCCCCGCAATGTCCCTGCTATAGCCCATAGCGCTCTTCAACCGCTACGCTATTTCAATTTAGCGCTGATGAATAGTAGATCTGCTTTTAGCCTTGCTATTTTCCGCTGCATCCGCTAAACCAAGGCGTTTTAGCATCCCCATTAGCAATGTCAAAATATAGAGCTTGATTTGACTAGTTCTCCTTTTAAAAATTTCAGTAAAATAAGCGTGAAGGTCTTAATTTAAGGCATAAGTGCCTAAAATATGGTAGTAATCAATTACACTCATCTAATTTAGCATGCATAACTGTGATATTCCATGATTTTGTTCTATAAGATTAATTAATATTAGTTTTTTGTACACAAATAATGTGAAAAATATGATTAATTAATTTTCAAATATTCGGTTTCACATCTAATTAACATTTTTGTGCCTCCGCTGTTTCCCTGCTTTATCCTCGCTACACCTTTTTGCACCTCCACCGCTATAGACCCGCTAAGCGCTTTAACTGCGCAGTGCCTTAGTGGGAATAGTGATGCTGATCGATGGCGAGCTAGAGGCTTATGTATCAGTTTTACTACTATCTAATAATTGGATTTTCGTTGTTTGCTATTTCTCTAAGTGTTGTAGTGAGGCAAATTGTATGAACATTATTGTTGTTATCCACGAGTATGGGAAATACTTTCTAGTTGTCATGAAAGTTTAGTTTTTTCTGCTTCACTATCACTACCTGTTGTATATGTTATATTATATTTTCTCCTTGCAATGTGAGTTTATGGCTGGTTAAGATTCTGTTGTCATACCTTGATGATCATCCACAGCGGCCTTGCGCACCTTTCAGTGCACTATTTTCTCTTATATAGTGCAGTGGTTATGGGCGGTCGTCACATTTGGTATCAGAGCTCTGGTTAACAATTTTAGCCAAAGTTCAAGGATGTAATCACATATGAGAGACGTGCTTGTAAATTTCAGTTGGATGCTTACTCTATATATATATATATATATATATATATATATATATTAGCATATATAGTAGTGATGGTTGTTTTCCTTTAGCTATTTTTCTTGCAAGTGTTTGATTATTCTAAATTGCAGATTTAGATTGAGTAGACAACCATCAAGACACGCTGCTAGGGGAGCTAATAATGGAGGGGGAAATGGTGGCGAACTTGACTACCCAGCCATGTTCGAGGCCATGGCGGCAGCGATCATGGATAGGGTTCCCGCTCCAATGGCGGCTACGGTTGATGTTGGAGTCCCAATGCCTAGAGCTGTAGAATTTGCAAAGCTATGCAAAGGATTTTCATCATTGGGAGGAAAAAAGTTCAAGGGCACTGAATCAGTTGAAGAAGTCTAGAGGTGGATGGATACTTGTGTTCGAATTTTCAAGGACTTGGGCATTGATGATGCAATCAAGAGGAAGCTTGCATCGAGGCAGTTAGTGGGAAGAGCAATGGACTGGTGGAACTCTGTCACACTGGAGACGCCTGAAGAGGATATTTCATGGGAGCTGTTTCAAGCCAACTTTGAAGCGAAGTTTATCTCCACCGTGCTAAAGTCAAGTCTGTTTAAGAGATTTGTGGAGCTTAAGCAGAATGGTCGCCCAGTTCTTGACTTGACTATCTTTCTGACTTCGAGGCTTTGTCGAAGTATGCTCGTTCATATGTGGATACTCCTTATCAAAAGAATGAGAAGTTTGTCTTGGGATTGGATGAATATCTTGGGAATCGACACGTAGAGCACCTCGATGATAGTTTTGAGAGGATCGTCGAAAAGTCTTTGAGGCACGAAAGTTTGTTTCCTAAGAAGGTGTGTGTTATTGCAGCTAAGAAAGAACAGAAGCCACAACAGGGTGGTAATAATAAGAAGAGAAAGCAACAACAACAGCAACAGCAACAGAAGGGAAAGGATGGCTAGAAGAAGTAGAAGAATGAAGTGACTTGCTTCAATTGTTGGTAAAAGGGCCATTTTGCTAGTGAATGCAAGAATCGTAAAGCTGAGAAGAAGTGCTTCAAGTGTGGAAAGCCAGGACATGAGAAGAAAGATTGTCAGGAATTAGCTCAAGGGAAACAAGTGGTTAAGGCTTATGCTCTGGGGGCTGTGCCATCTTCTTCAAAAGCTCCTACTGCTGAGGAGAAGGGAAAGGGTGTCGTGGTGCAAGGGACTCTTTCTATTCAAGGTGTTTCAGTTCGAGTTTTATTTGATACTGGAGCATCGCATTCTTTCATTTGTAATGAGCTTGTGTGTCGCTTGGGTTTGGAATCCGATATTTGTGATAAATCATTGATTGTGACTAACTCTGTTAGGGGTTCATCCAGTTTGTGCATGATGTGTCGTGGCTAGTATTGTCGACTCACGGTTGCTCTTTTTTGTGTGATTGTTTTGTGCTTAACTCCGCTGGGTTTGGGATCATCTTGAGCATGGATTGGCTCAAGAGGTATGCGACAAAGGTGAATTGCGAGAAACTAGAGGTGAGAGTCGGGGATGTGGAAGGGTGAAAGGTGTTGATAAAGTGTAAGCGCGAAGAGGGTGCCTTCGTTACCTATCTATATTCGCTTGTGATTCCACAAGAAGACTTGTCATCTGTACTGATCACTAATGAGTATGGGGATGTCTTTGATGAGGTCAAAGGGTTGCCGCCACATCGTGAGATCGAGTTTAGGATTGATTTGGTCGAGGGTGCTAAACGAATCGTTATGCCTCTTAAGAGGATGACGCCTAAGGAACAACGAGAGTTGGTGGTGCAAGTTCAAGACCTTCTTAGGAAGGGATTCATTCGAAGGAGTGTTTCCGAATGGGGTGCACCAGTCATGTTTGCAACCAAGGCGGATGGCTCGTTAAGATTGTGTGTAGACTATCATGAGCTGAACAAAGTGACAATGGAAAACAAGTATCCGTTGCCAAGAATTGATGACTTGTTCGATCAGCTTCACGAGGCCAAAGTGTTTTCTCAGATGGATTTGGCAATGGGATTTCTCCAGTTAGGGGTGGCAAAGGATAGTGTGCCAAAGACTGCTTTTAGGACACCATTCTGGTATTTTGAATGGTTAGTGATGCCATTCAAGTTGACTAATGTGCCGGCATACTTTGTGGATATTATGAATAGAGTGTTCAAAGATCAGTTAAACAAGTTCGTGCTTGTGTTCGTGGATGATATTATGGTTTATTCTCGGAATGAGGAAGAACACAAGACGCACTTGAGAGTTGTGTTAGAGATCTTACGAAAGCATCAACTAAAGGCTAAGTTCGCGAAGTGTCACTTCTGGAAGAATGAAGTGAGATTCTTAGGCCATGTTGTTTCTGGAAATGGGACAGCGGTGGATCCCGCTAAAGTGGCAGCAATCTAGGACTAGGACATACCTAAGAATGCGACGGATGTACGGACTTTCCTTGAGTTATCAGGATACTATCGACGGTTTATCAAGGATTTCTCCAAGATAGCTGCACCGTTGGCATGATTGATGAAGAAGAACCAAGTGTTCACATGAGATGCGAAGTGTGAACAAGCATTCGAAATCCTAAACGGAAAACTGACGAGTGCACCTGTGTTGACCATTCCAAGTGGGAATGAAGAGATGGTAGTATACACCGATACATGCAGTACTGGACTTGGAGCAATGCTAGTGCAAAAGGATAAGGTTGTGGCCTACGCGAGTCGACAGCTGAAGCTGCATGAAAGGAACTATTCAACTCATGATTTGGAGTTGGCAGCGATTATGTTTGCTCTGAAGATGTGGAGACATTACCTATTGGAGATTCAGTTTGAGTTATTCACGGATCACAAGTCATTGAAGTATCTTTTCTCTCAAAAGGATTTGAATCTTCGGCAGCAATGATGGTTGGAGTTTCTGGCATCATATGATTTTCCGGGCAAAGGTAACGCAGTTGCAGACGCATTGAGTCCAAGACACTCAAATTTGGGAGTGGTGTTTTTGGAATGGAAAAGCCTCGAGTATTTAGCAAGATTTGATTTCAGGCCAAGATGTGAGTCGTAGCCTGAAATGTTGGCAAGCTTATCAATAAGACCTACAATTATCGAAAGGATCGGCGAGAGCCAAAAGCGAGATGTGAAGCTTGTTGAGTATTTCCAGAATCTAGAACCAGAGAATAAAGAGTTCGAAGTCGATCGAGAAGGTTGACTTCGAAAGCAAGGGCGATTAGTTGATCCTGATACTGATGGATTGAGAGATGAGGTTCTGAGAGAATGTCATCGCTCAAAGTAGACGATTCATCCCAGTGGTAATAAGATGTATCAGGACATGAAGCGAGTTTACTACTGGGAGGGGATGAAGCGAGATATTGGAAAGTTCATTTCCAAGTGCATGAACTGTCAATTGGTGAAAGCTGAACAGAAGAAGCCGAGTGGTTTTCTTCAACCATTGGAAGTTCCTACGTGGAACCGGGAGCAAATATCGATGGAGTACCTAGAACCAGGGCAGGAAACGAAGGGATTTGGGTCATTGTGGATCACCTGACCAAAAGTGCAAGATTCATTTCTGTCAAGTCGACTAGGACAGCGTCGAAACTGGATGAACGTTATGTGAAATGGATAGTTTGATTCCATGGTGTCCCAAAGAGTATAGTGAATGTCCGAGATCCATTATTTACGAGTGGATTTTGGAAAAGTTTGCAAGAGGCTTTAGGAACCGAGTTGTGCTTGAGTACGGCATATCATCCCCAAACGGATGGTCAGACCGATAGGGAATTGACTTTTGGAAGATTCCCTGAGGGCTTGTTTATTAGACTTCGGTGGAGCATGGGAGGACCATCTACATCTAGTTGAGTTTGCGTATAATAATAGCTACGAGTCTATCATTGGGATGGCACCATACGAGGCGTTGTATGGGAGGCCGTGCAATTCTCCAACTTGTTGGTTAGAAACTGGAGATAAGTTAGTGCTTGGGCCAGAGATGATTAGAGAGACCTTGAATTATATCGAGATCGCTTGGCAATGAATGAAGGCAGCCCAAGATCGTCAGAAGAGTTACGCCGATAAGTGTCGCAAGGACTTAGAATTCGATGTGCGCGATATGGTTTTCATGAAGATTTCGCCATTAAAACTTGTGGTTCGATTCGAAAATAGAGGAAAATTAGTTCCAAGGTTTGTTGGACCATTTTCGATAGTCGAGCGGATCAAAAAGCTTGCATATAGATTGGAGTTGCCTGAGAAGATGTCGAGTGTGCATGATGTTTTCCAAGTATCGTTTCTACGGAAGTTCGTGCATGATTCGAATGTGGTGGTACCTCTAGAGCAATACAAATACCTAGGGGTGGAAACCATAGTCGAGAAATCTTATAAGCCGCTTCGTGTTGTGGGAAATAACAAGAAAAAACTTAGTGGAAGGCGGTTAAGCTGGTCAAGATACAATGGAGTGAAGACAGGGACGATTGTTCATGGGAGACGAAAGAGAGCATAAGGGTGACTCATCCAGAACTCTTTGTCGGTAGGAACTTTTGATACTGTATCATCGTTATATCATTGTGTTATTGTTGTTGATAGAATTCCGCGTGCTAGGATAAGGCTATGGATGCATGGCTTGATGGTTGCTAGTTTGGGTGGTAGAATTGACTTCTCATCAATAATAGGCATGCAGAATTGTTGTGGTTGCTTTTGTTCGTTAGGAATTTCGAGGGTGAAATTCTTAAAGGGGGAGAATGTAACAGCTCGCATTTTACGTATCAAAAGATCGTAAAATATTTTTATTTTATTCCCTGAGGGTTGGATCATTCTCATCTTTTGATATGTTGCTTATGAGAATGTGAGATATGTTCATAACTTTTAACAATTTTGTTCGTAACCATTTTGCCCCTGTCAGTCTTGTATAGGGCATTACTTTTGACTCAAGTTGAATTAGAGGGTGAGACCTGTGCCATTGGAAAGAAATTGATGTTTGCCTTCCGTAGAGTGGTTACATTAAAGATTTGGTTCAACGGTTTGGGAGAAATCTTTGTTTTAAGGTTTTTCAGTTGGCTGTCCAGGTTTTGGGAGCTTAATGGGCTGATTTGGGAGAGGCCCATTAGTGGTTAGTGGGAACTATAAATAGAGGGTGAGAGGTGTGGGAAATAGTTTACTTCAACATTCTCTCATTTGGTGGCCTTGTGCTCCTCCTTCCTCTAACACCTTTCCACCATTAAAAAAAATCAAAATCCGAGGAGGGAAATCATATATCTACCCTATTGGAGGCTAGATCTACATGAATTGAAGCAAGGATTCATCGGATCAAGGGATTTTGTATGAGGTGCTTGCTGTCCAGATTCTTATTTCATATATTTTAGCTTATTTTGGAGAATCGGTGAGTGATTTGCATCTCTCACATGGATCCAATGAAGTATAAGAGTGTTTTTTGCATGTTTTTCATCAAATTCAAGTCGATTTCTTAGGTCTACACATTGGTAAGTCCATTTTCATAAGAATCATCATAGGATCCAATTTAGTAAGTTTAAAGCGGTAATTTCTATGCTATCTCTTATGATTATGCAAGTTAGATCTATGGTTTTGTTCACATTTGCGTTTGTGGTGATTTTGGTGAATTTCACATAATTATTGATGAAATCACCAAATTGGTGATGTTAGTGGTTTCATAACGTGTTTATGATTGTGTTGAATGGATTAGTTTAGTTGGTTTCGTCAATTGTGTCAATTGGCGAAGTTTTGGTCGAAGTTTAAGTTGCAATGGAGAAGTGCATGTTTTGGGTCGCACGTATAGGGTCGGTTGCGCATCCTAATGTGATTTCTTGGGAAACAAGACATGAAGCAGGTCGGTCGAGCGAGCCTGGAGATTTAATGATTGGGTCGGTCGCGCCCTATCGGGTCGACCGTTCTTACCTGGTCAGATGTGTGTTCCAGAATGGATGGATTTGGAGTGGATTGGTCGTGCAAGTGGACGGTCGGTCGTGGTGGACTCAAGCTAAATGAGTTTGTCGAGTGTGCGAGCAGAGTAAGCCGGGTCAGGTGGTATGGCTCATGCACCATTGGATCGAGCGGCGATTAGTCAGTTCTTGTTTAGGGTCAGTCGCTCACCAAGGTGGGTCATGCAAGGTTTGGGTCGAGCATGACCAGGGTCGGTCGCACTCAGGTAGTTGGGTCGATCATGGAAGTGTAGTGCGGGTCGGTCGTGCAGGGGCGTTCGGTCAGTCACGTACTTAGAGTTGTAACATCGCTTCTAAGTACTGTTGTTTGTTTTCAATAGCAAGTCAAGGTGATGCTATGGATTGTTTTGGATCGTATGATTGTTGTTTTTCTTCGGTTCAAAAGTGGTGATAAATTCAAAGTGAATTCCATGGGGAATGACGAAGTAAGGTGATTTATTTGTCGGATGTGATAAATGTGACGACTACTCAAGGATGTATTGAGTTCGTGTAAAGTGATTTCTCTAAAGTGTTCTGAGCTAATCGATAGTCGTAATTGATAACAACTAGAGATGAGAAGGCTGAGGAATTGTCGTTATCGTAGGTTCTAACGGACTCGAAGCAGGGGTACAATTGAAGACCAGTTGTCGGTCGAGTGCCTTGGGTGTCGTGTATGGCCTAGACACGTGTTGTGTATAGCGTGTGGGGTTTTGTAAGAATCGGGACATCGTGAATGGTCCTTGACACTTGATGGCATGTTGTAAGCTAGTCATGCAATAACGAGGGTTTCAAAGCAAGGTTGGCGGTGATAGCCAGAGTCAGTCATGGACATTTGAATGTTTGTCGTAGTAATGGCCGAGTTGTTATTACTATGTATGAATGGTCAATCTGGTTGCTATGGCTAAATAGTTATTCCTTTGGATGTATGGATCGTAAAGGCTATCACTGTCAGGTGTGGGGAAGGCAGTTGAGAGTTCTTCTCTAGAGCTGGGTAGATTAGTTGGTTTATTGACCCATTCTCATATACTTTATTGATGAAGTTTATTAGTTGTTTAACGCTCACTAAGGCTGTTGTCTGACTCAAGGTTTTATGTTTCCCTCTTATTACCTTGGGCTATTCATCCGATTGTTGGATGGGCAGACTAAGTAGCAGGTGACATGTGATGCCTTATGGGAATAGTGATGTTGATCGATGGCGAGCTGGAGGCTTATGTATCAGTTTTACTGCTATCTAATAATTGGATTCCAGTTGTTTGCTATTTCTCTGAGTGTTGTAGTGAGGCAAATTGTATAAACACTATTGTTGTTACCCACGTATATGGGAAATACTTTCTAGTCGTCATGAAAGTTTAGTGTTTTCTGCTTCACTATAACTACCTGTTGTATATGTTCTATTATATTTTCTCCTTGCGCTGTGAGTTTACGACATGTTAAAATTTTGGTTCATACCTTGATGATCGTCCATAACGGCCTTGCACACCTTTCAGCGCACTATTTTCTCTTGTATAGTGTAGGGGTTATGGGCGGTCGTCACAAATATCCTGAGAAATCTTTTTCTTAGAATTGTTGTTATCTTCCTCAATGCGTAGCCGAACTATGAGCTCTTCCATTATCATTTACTTACGCTTGTGCTTAAGGTAAATTTTGAAGTCCTTCCAAGAAGGAGGAAATTTCTCAATAGTTGCGGCAACATGAAAAGTCTCGCTAAGAGTCATTTTTTCTTCTTCTAGTTGATGGATGATAAGTTGCAGTTCTGGAGCTTGACTTATCGCTATCTTTGAGTCAACCATTTTGAAGTCAAGAAATTTTCCAGAAATGAATTTCTTCATGCCTGCATCTTCAGTTTTGTACTTCTTTTCTAGAGCCAACCAGAGGTGTCTGGACGTTGCAAAAGTGCAATAGACATTGTAGAGCCTGCTATCATCTAGACCATTCAGAATATAGTTTTTACACATGAAATCTGAGTTTTGCCAGATATTAAGAGCCTCTACTTCGGTAGCATTAGGTTTTAGTTTGGCTACCAAAGGAGCATCTTCAGTCAGAAACTTGGCGAGGATCAATGTTGTCAAATAAAACAATATTTTTTGTTGCCAATGCTTGAAATTAATTCCGTTGAACCTCTCTGGTCTTTCGCCATTAGACAAAGCCATTGTTGGAAGCAAAGGCGCTGGCTGAGCGTTTGTAACCGTCTGAATCAGTGCAGAATCACTATTGCTATTTTTTGTCATCTACAACAAATATTGTTTCAAGATTGTTAGAACATTTGTAATACACAACTGTATCACAAACAGGCAGCAATAACAATCAGTGTTATTCAATTAAGCCACAATTGTGACGTCAAACTGTGTTTACAATAATCATAGAAAGCACAACCGATTGTGCAACAGATTGAATATATACAGAAAGTGTTCTTTTTCAGTAATGTCCGAGACTAGAAATATTTTGTTTCCTTGAAACAATATTGCGTCGTATGTACTGATCGACATAGTTGCAATTTATTTCCCAGGATAAAACGGACCAACTCCGGAGCGTAGTTCCAGCAAACGGAGCTCTGACGAACTGAAGTTGATTACAGAAACTAGATCAGGGGATTACTTTGAAGAAGAAGTAATGCGAGCAGAAAAAGTGATTTCTGTCTTGTTTTGGGCAATGTATTTATAGGTAGGAGAAGGTGCATATTCATATGCATCAGTAACTGACAGAACTGGAAAGGCTGCGACCCTTTAACCACCTGGTTATTAATATTCATACACTAAGAATTCAAATGGTTGGACTCATTCAGCTAACAGAAATGCCTGTCAAATTCTGGACTGAACAGACACACCTTTAAAATTCTGAGAAAATATTCTCGTTTTAGTGCACTAGCCCAATCAGCAACTGTCGGCCATATTCAATCAAGGGACCCTAAGAGCACCAAGACCCAAGGCCCAATCTTTTACATTTTAATGTATTATTATGTCATGGCCAAGCCGCCACATCCCCATATAAACCCTCTTCCTTTTATTTTATATAAGCCTATTGGCTTCTAATATATTAGGAGAGATTGTGTTAATATTTTGATGATGTGGGACTTATATGTTGCTATCTCTTCTTCTTACCAAATTCCTCTTTCTCTTGCTCATTCATTTCCAACAACAATATCATGCTGATAGCCTACAATCTAAAATGTTTGAAAGCCAAGAAGATCAACCAAGCACTTGCATTTAAACCAGGGCTCAAACCAAAGAAAGGTATGTCTACCGTCTACAATCACTTTGTTGACCAATTGTTTTGTAGATGTTCGAAGTCGTAGCATTGCATTCCACATCGAGGAAGCATTGTTATCAATATGCATGCTCCAAAACTGTTTATTGTAACAATATCTATATTTCAATCATTTGCTCCATAAAATTTGTTTAGTAAAATAATTCTAGAGTAGCTTGATGCAAGCGGCCTTCTTTAAATCAGACAGAAGTTTCAAACCTACTCCCCCTTCGTTTCTTATCCTACATAACTGTTGCCAAGCCACTTTATGCTTAGTACTCCCTAGAAGAAGTCAATACAAATAGCTTGTAATTTATCCAAAGTAAACTCAGGGATTTGATAAACAAATAACCAATAGAGAATTGTAGGGGTAATAACCGAGTGTAATAGCTTCGCTCTCCCAGCTAGGCTCAACAATTTTGGCCTCAATCTTACTTTGAAATAGATGAATCAAAGCATTGCACTCTGAGTAGTGAAAATAGTTTGTGGAAAGAGGCACACTCAAATATTTAATAGGTAACCGACCAACCTCATAAGATAGAATATCCTTAATTTGGTGTTTGTTTTGGCTTGACAAACTGAAGAAATTTTTAGTCTTATCAACATTTACACTGAGTCCAACATAGTTTCTGGAAAAAATGCACGTAGAGTAGAAGCATTCAAGAGTGTAGATTTTCCAAATACCATCAAATCATCCGCACAAAGTAGATGTGTAATGACTAGCTAAAACAACTTCTTGGAAACTACCTCTTCTATTAAGTAGAAAAAATATATTGAATAGCCACCATGAATAGGTATGGAGAGTGGGGGTCCCCTTGACGTGTGCCACAATTAGAAGGGATAAAACCCTTAGGAATACCCTGAAAGAGGATTAAAAAGCTAGGAGTAATACATTCATAAATTATATTCACAAAATGTAGTGGGAAGCCCATGCGAGACAACATGTAACAAAGAAATACCCTATTAACCATGTCATATACCTTTTGCAAGTCAACCTTTACACAAAATTTAGAAACCCTATTTTTCTTGAAATCACAAAGAAGTTCATGTGCTAATAAAATATTGTCGCCTACATTTTTCCCAGGAATAAAAGAACACTGATTTTCAACAATTACGTGACTTAAAAAAGGCTTTATTCTATTACACATAATCTTGGAAAAAATATTGTAATATACAATAAGAAATTGGTCTATAATTTGTTATGTTTTTGGGTTTATCATTCTTTGGAATCAGAGTGATGAAAGTGTGATCACATCCCTGGGGAGTTTAGTAGACTTAAAAATATCATTCATATCCATTAGAAAATACGATTTCAAAGCTTCCCAATATAATTTATAAAACTTGGAGTTCATACCATTTGGCCCTGGATTTGAGTCATCATGAATTGAGAACACTGCCTTCTGTATCCTGTTATAAAAATATGTCGCAGTAGAAATGCTTGACCATCTGAAGTATTCGTATGTAATGACTAAAAATCTGGAAAATTCATATTCAGTTCATCATTAAATAGAGAAGTGTAATATCCAACAGTTGTTAATCAATTTCAAAGTCGTTATACACCAGCTAGCCATCAACAATAATAAAAGCCCTGATATTATTTCGAAATTGACAAGCAGTCATCTTAGAGTGGAAAAACTTTGAAATAATGTCACCTTGTTGCAGCCAAGAAACTTTGGCTTTTTGTTTCAACCCCCAAAATGGAATATTTGCTGCATTTGCAGTTGATATTTAGCACCTAGCATATCGTCATATAGATTTAAATTAGTCGAATCATTATCTACTTCTAGCTCAAGAGATTTGAAATTTTCCTCCAAGTGTTGTAAGTGTTCTTCCTGGTTATGTCTTAACTTGTTCCACTGTTTCAACTCCTACTTGCAAGCTATCAACTTGCATAAAAAATGGTAGATAAGGAATACCAAGTAGTAGATAAACCCTTAGAAATAAAATGTTCATAGCCATCAATTAAGTGCCAGTCATTACAATATTTAAATGGATATCCCTTCAGCTTAATCGTAGGAATTGGATCAAGCATCAGTGGATTGTGATCGCTTGTCAATTGAGAGAGTTAGGGCTTTCAAATTTAAGTACCTCTAGATAAAAGAATTGTTAGCCATAATCGTATCAATATAAGCAGCAAGACCCTTCCTTCTCCACGAAAAATTAAAGCCAATAGGTTTTATTTCCAAAAGATCGGCCTACATCAACAATTTTAAAATCCTCTGATATGTTGAAATGGAATGGGAAGACCACCATGTTTGTCCTTTGGGGAGAGGGCATTCTTGAAATCTCCCATTAACAACCATGCATCAGTTATGAGTTGAGCCTAGGTGATTATGTTATTCCATAGAAGTTGTCTTTTAGAAAACATTATTGCGATAAATGACTGTGAAAATGAGGGAGAAACCTCCTGTATTGTGAGCTAATGTACTTATATGTTGTGGAGATGATGATAGTAATTGTAATCACCATATTGTAATGTCCCAGAGAAGTAAAATGCGGCATGTACACTCGGTAGAGTCATTAGTAATATAACACCATTGAGATGATACCTTTTTACGAAATAGATTCAAATTACTTGCACTTAACTTAGTTTTTATTAAGCCAACAACCTGGGCTTAAATTCATTACAAGAGAAACCGGGTTTTCCAACGGCTAGGGGCCGTTGGAAACCCCGTTGGAAGTCGTTGGTCAAGTCATTGGTATATGTATCAACAGGTTCCAACGACTTTCAATGCAACCAACGACTTCTAACTGATGTAGTTTGCCACGTGTCTCTTCTTTTTGGCCAAAGGGACGTTGGAAATTGTTGAAAATCATTGGAAAATCGCCACTGGAAACCGTTGAACGCTGTTGAATATAATGGACCTGTAAGCCATTGATTTCCTTGTTCGCCATTGGAAATCTGGGTGTTTTTTTTCTAGATTTCAGAATTGCCACTTCCAGCCACACACAACATATATAATCATCGAATCTTCTCCATTTCGAGCACCCAAACACAGTATAAAAGAAAATTCAAACACAAAACACATAACATTAACCAATATTTACATAATACAACAACCAAACGTCGCCAAAACAACATGAACATGTCCAAACTATCATAACCAACACCATGTCCAAACCATACCATCACCAAACCATCATAACATCGTGTCCAAACCATCATAACAAATATATACAACCATTATCATGTGGCAAGCCTCACCAATTCTAAAAAATAGATGTCATCAAAATAAGCTAACCCGATCAACTCTCTCCACCGGAAGATGAAGGCGTACCGTGCTGGGTAATGTACTCCGCCAGCTGCTGGTGGAGCAGCTCCATCTGCTCTTCGTGGCGACGATTACGCTCATAAAGCTCTGAAATCTGTGCTTTTAGCTGTGCGATTTCTTCCTTGTCCTGAGCCCTTTGATATGTCTGCTGAGATGATCTAATCTGTATATAATTTCAATTTTTCAGTATTTCATAATAGCATTTCGAGTACATTTGAGTTTTGATTATAAACTTTAGTATTACCTCTAGATTTCCAAAACCATATCGTCTGTTTCGGGTAGGTGGATCCATGACAGCATGAAATAAAATGTCCACCCACTAGATTCCAGAAACTGTGCACTTTGTTCCTGAAATTTCTCCTGTTAAACCAAAGACAAATGAATTTAGATAACATTAAATTATAACCTTATCTTATTAACTATTTTATACTTACATATCTCTCACACACCATATGCATATATACATATAACTATGCCCTTTGTTCCTGAGAATTCTCTCACGCGCCGTGCACTTTAGCGCCTTAACTACTATGAATTGTACGTATACGAATTTTATCACATATTTTCAATATTAAATCGAACCATATAACCGTGCGTTATATACAAAATTAAATGTCATTTTTGCTAAATTTTTATAAAACATAAACTTCAATATTTCCATTTCCACTACACGTTTTCGACAAATTAAATATCATTTTCAATGAACTGGGGCTCAACCGAAAACAAATACATAAACTGATTACCGATTATATATACATACAACACTATATATAAACATATACAACTTGAACTAATTAAACCCTAGATTAGCAACATAATCAAATAAGTCTATAAATACAAACTCATTAATAACAACTAATTAAACCCTAGATTAACAACTAATTAATATATAAATAAAACCCTAGATTAGCAACTTAAATAATTAAACCATACATCAGCAACTAATTAACAACACTAGACGCACAAATATACACTCTAATTATGCTTAAATTACTAAACTTAGGGTACTAAAAAAATTTAGAGTTAATTCATACCTTGAATCAGAGAGAACCGAAGATTAGAGAGGAGGAGAGAGTGCGTCGAATGAGTTGGAGAGACCCTAGGCGGTTGATGGCGTGGTGTGGTTGATTTCAGAATTAAGGGGTGAAAGATTTGGGGGATTGGGGAAAATTTCCGTGGGTTTGAAGAATGGGGAAGGTGGAAGCAGCCTCGGTTGTTTTTTGCTCTACCGTGTAACTATTACCATCGGCTTCCAACGGGTTAATAATCAACGGCCTCCAACGATGTATTTATTTACATCGTAAGAAAATACCATCTTTTGGCTTCCGTTGGAAGCCGTTGGTCAACGGCCGTTGGACGCCGTTGAAACCTTCCATTGCTATACTGTACAATTCTAGTAGTGATTATGTCAGAAGAGTGAGTACATCATTTATACGAGTATTCATTCCTCCGAAATTCCATGTAAGAAATTCCATTTATGTGAGGAGGAAGCCCTGAAATTTCTTTTAGGAGGAGTAGTGTTTATAGTCTTCTTGTCTGTGTTCAAATATGCACAATTTTTTGTGACAAAACCCGATACATATGTGTTTTCCTCAGGTTCAACATATTCTTTGATGGCTTCAATAACATGTCACTAAAAATAATAATATATGGTTACATTCATTGGTTGCGTTTAATATGTATATATAATCAATGTCGTTTTTAATTTTACACTTAGAATTTTGGTTACATTTATTTAACAATTGATTAATTAGAGGCTACATTTCATGCTTCCCTCCCATTACGTTTCACTTCCCTCCTCGATTTCCACTTTTCTGCCTAAACCTAAATTACTTCGCTCCTGTCTTCCTCTAAATTATTTTCCTCCTTTCCCATCCTATCGTTCTAAAATGAAACCATAATCTTCAAATCAGGCTTCAAATCTTAGCACAACCCATCATCGAATTTCACCCTCCACCGCAAACCATCGCTGTAGAATCCATCTCCACCACTATCTCCAATTGGCGTAGTTAGTCTCCTCCGTAGCTATAGGTCTTGCTGTCGCTGTTTGATTGGTCTTCTAAATAGGCGGTGGTTAGATTGTTCAATTTAATCAATTGATTTGAGTGCTTTTTAGTTGATCAAATCTATAATTTCTTCAAGCCTTCAATTGTTGTAGAGTTAACATTCGCATTGAAGATGCTTTAATATTTAACTGATCCGATGTTTTAGCTCCTTCACGTTGTTGTAGAGTTGACTACTTGGCTTCAATTTGATTAATTAGAAATGCATTCATTCATTGATTCATTTTGTAATTAAAAATGCATTCATTCACTGATTCATTTTGCTGTAGCATATAGAGTTACAAGTTGTGTAAATGGCTTAAAAGAATAAATTTAGGCATAAGTTTGACTCAGAAAGTGTACGTTGAATCAAGATTTAGAAAAACCAGTTTGTCAGACAACAAATTTGGGCATAAATGTTGGGTGTTAAAACAAATTTTTGTTGTTGTTACCTGCTAGACAATAGTAATTCCCATTTAAGCATAAATGTTGGTTCTAAAAAATCAACTCTGTAAACATAATTTTTCTTATTTTAGATGTGCAGAAATATGTTATGCTGGCAATATATGTTATAAAACTTCAGTTATCTAATAGTAAGCTTCAAATAAAAAACAAGAAAATAAGGTTTCTTTTTAAAATATAAAATATTGACATGACTAAGTAAATTCATGATGGATTTTCTCAAATGTCATCTAGTGATAATTTTCTGAATTGCCAAACCTCTGAGTTGATGCTACTATGCATAAAATGGAAAAACAAGAAGAGGAGAGAGAGCCATGCAGCACGATTATTTATTTTATCTAGTCTATTCTTGGCGGTGCTACTTCCCTATTTTCTTTGTGCGTATTTTGTATCAACATGTGTATACTTACTTTATATGAGAATTTTTAGTGAATTTTTTTGTTTTACCTAATGATAGCCTTTTGTGCTGCCCTTTTTTCCTGCCTTATTTTCCAGATTGAAATAAAGGACTTAGACAACTTTGCTTAAATTGCTTTTGATGGATATAAAACTCTCAATGAAATTCAGACTCACATTTTCCCCACACCATACTACTCAAATGAAAACATCCTAACAGGTATTTTTATTCTACTTATGTATTGTCATTTCAGTATATTTCTATAAATTTTATTTTGTTACTTTGCTGTCAAATAGTAAAGCTATGTGTTTTTTACTTGCAGGTCTGTGCTTCAACTACCAAGTTTATTTGCTTTTTGTTTTGCAGATCAAGCATCACTTCCTTTTATGTTAATCTTGAAATAAAGGTCCATGTTTATCTATTTATTTGCCTTTTGTTTTGCATGGAAGTAAAGCCTATGATGACTTTGCATGATTCACCTTACCTTTTGTTTTATATCTTGTTTATATTATTTTGGAAGTTAGTAATATTCAAGCAACCTCGAAAATATAATTTTGTTGGCTGCATACAAATGCATTTGAAGGTAACATTTTAGGTTGAAAGGAGTTTGTTTAACGAAGGAAATAGAATTTACTCATTAAAAACAATCTTTTGCTTGGCAAAATAGATTATTTAACTTGCAAAATATCTCCATGAACAGCTCTATCGTTCGTTTGACTAACTATACTCATGTAAGCTGATCTATTCTGCCTAATTACATAAAGTAAATAGGGGAATATTAGGCAGGCATTGATAATCTGATCCTGATCTGCATTCTTGTTCATACACTCGATCTCAAAAAATGCATTTTCATAAAATTAGAGGGAAACAAAACAATATAAAATATGAAGTAATCCACATTGAGTTTAGATAAGTTGCAACTTCATGTATTTTTTGAAAAAGCCTTAAATTTATATCATAAGCAATTTTTCCATAGTAATTTTTATATCAAGCACATACACGATAAAATGGCCATCATCTCCCATTAAATTTCTCAGAGTAAGCAGAATCCATTTCACTAGCATGAAGAAAGCAGGCAATGAGCCTCTGACTGGAGAAGCCATTGGTGGATCCGATACCTTACCATTACAGTCATAATGGATTGCTTCCAGAAAGGCTAACGGATCACACTTTTCACCCATCAGTATGTTTCTTCTCCAAAGAACTCCATCCTCTATTTTCGTTTTTCTTGTCTTATCTTTATTTAGAAAACGAATAAAGATGACAACACCTGATACCCGTAAATTCATTCAATCGACCTTTACCTAACTTCATTCAATCGACTAATCATCCAATTGACCAATCATTGTCGGCACCACCTAATACCCATAACTCATCAAAAGCCCACCACTTCCAAAATGGACAATTTTTTTAAAAATAAACAAAGTAATGTTGTAAGCTACACACCACTTGACTACGTACTGAATTAATCTGGACATAGACCCCCTATTCCAGTAGAAATTAAATTAGTTGGCCAACATTCTTGATTTGAACTTATTGTTGGTTTCTTCCTTGATAGCATCTTGTCGTACACTATTGTCACCACCACTTGAATCAGATCTAGAGACTACAAGATTGATTTCAAGTTAAGTCCAACTCTACAAAAAATTTGAATTCACTTGTACTGAACATAGAAAAACATTTTGTCTGCTGATCCTATCTTCATCAGAGGAAAATGTCTATAATCAAGGCAATAGAGCCAACTTTTGGTGATATAATTTTTTTTACAATAAGGAAATTTCATAAAATTCAATTGATGGCATGGACATATATTGGCATTAACTGGACTGTCTGTCATGTCGAAAAAAGGTATGCATGAATGAAGCAACTAAAAGGTCTATCCTGTCTTCATCCACCGACTTCAGATCTCGACTTTTAGTCGTCATATCAGTTAATGGGTTAAACTCGGTCTTTTCGAATAACTCGTGTATCTTATAATCAAGTGCTAAAAATACATCATACACCTCATTCCAATCCATAATATTTTTTTATTCAAATATTCGTTACATTTGGAATCATTCCCATAAATCTTATCAAAGAATTAATTCACTTAAACTACTTGTTTAAATCTTTCTTTGAAAACCATTGCAAAAAAAATTATATTATCTTTTCACAAAACTTAAACCAAATTAAGGTTTATCAAACTAGTCTGGATTATCGAGCCTTAACGAAGTAAGCATTCATTTTATTATCCCAAACCCAACCTATTCATCCCATGGAGCCAAACTGGTGGTACTCCATATCTAACACCCATTCTCTTATCGGTAAATTTAATTATCTTTAACGTTCAAATCTAATTAAAGATTTAACTATCGCATGGAGTAAAACTAGTGATACTCCATCTCTAACATTTCTTGAATTTGGTAAATTTACTTACCTCATTTCCATTTTAATCTCATTAAAGATTCATTAAAACTGTAGTTCAGTTCAAATCTCAAAAACCATTACTTAATGATTATTCAACTTTAGGAAATTAATCTTGTCTTTAACTAGGTTAAAGAACCAATGTCGCTCAAAACATAGTTCACAATGAACCCAAATCATCTTCCATCAAAATGGAACATTCACGGAAATCATAACAGTATATAATTGACATAAATTTCCATATCAGGCGAATACCACAGGTGGAATAACGGCAAGGCCTTTTAAATTCCATATATAGTAACGACCTTCCTTTACAGAAGCTCATTTCGATTATCACTAAATCGGGTTCCACTCAATTCCAATTTAATATATTAAATTGGAAAACCTTACTTTGGAAAATTCTATTAAACTCAATTGAAAGATTTATAAATTCCAAACCATATTTTCACTATTAATTTCTAAAGAAAAACCGGATTCAGACGTCTGTTTCTCTGAAGTCAGACGTCTGTTTCTGGTATGTTGGAATATTTTTGCTTTAGCAATCAGACTTCTGATTTTAAGGCTCAGATGTATGTTTCTAGAAAAGTTTGAAACTGCAAAGATTTAGTTTATTTTCAACCATTTTCAGATGTCTGTTTTTATTGGGGTAGACGTTTGTTTCTGTGTGGAAAATTATTTTTCCATTCATTACAACCCGAAGTCCAATTTGATATCAAATATAAGGCTATGAATAGAAAATATATCGACTTACATTCTATATCAAATTTTGAAACCAACAGATATCATATTGGGAATAAAGATATATATATCTTCCAAATTCCTCAACAATATCTGTATAATCACGAAATCCATAACGAAATATTCCAAAGATTATTTCCATTCAAATACTTTCCAATTCATATGTTGGAAAAATCCTGGTTATAATAAACCCCATTAATTCTTTATTCTAGTTGTTAACCATTTCAATATTTTCGTGTCCATCCAAAATCGGACATCAAAATCACATATTGATTCTTCACTGAATATTATTTTAAAATACTCGTTCATATTATGAATCGGAATTTGACTCAATCAATTACCATATAATTTTGATTATATGGATTTCATACATCACATGTATTCGAAAATAATGATAAACAACTATTAAACATTTAATTCACATGTAGAGTGCGATTTGCAACTACATAGGCATTAAACAATTAAATAACGCTTATAACAGTCTGTCAATCAATCGGTTGACATACAACTAATAACGAGGGAGATGTGTGAAGTTATTATCATCCCCAGACCTGTGTGGGGTTTTCAATCAACATCCATTGCGTATTATTTGCATACTTGGGTGACGTGTAAAATTATCGTTCCAATACCCGTGTGGGGTTTACATCACAACCCATGTGAACTTGTCTAATATTCGGGACACGAGCGGGTAAATTGTCATTCCAATCATTTACATTATAAACATTTTATTTATAAACATTTATAATCACAGTTTAATAATTATAACATTAAAACTTTAAACATCCATCAAACAACAAACAAGTATTGCAATCACAGACAATTTCAGTTATAAAAATAAATAACTGTACAAAGGTTTTGAGTGAGAGAGCTCTCATCGTTGGTTTCCACTTCATCATTCTTTAATTGACGATTTATAAAACGATTTCGTAAGAATCGGGTTGCTGAAATCTGCGAATTAGTGAAACTGACAAGTCACAAACAAAGTCAAAATGGGCCGAAATTCGGCCGGGAAAGAGCCTGGATGGATGTGAACTATCGACCGTGGTCTCCACTGGCCAATAGTTCAAAAACAAGATACAGAAGTCAGAATTAAAAATTCCGACGTCTGAATTAAAAAGTCAAATGTATGAATTAAAAATTCAGATGTTTGAATTTGCAATTTCTTGAACCAGCAAGGATTTAGTTCATTTTTGAGCTATTTCGGATGTCTGAATTTTTTTGGTTGGATGTCTGAATTAAATTTCAGACATCTGAATTGATAATTTTAGACATATGAATTGCTCTGCTTGATTCATAATTATTTGAAGTAGGTCAGACGTCTGACCCTAAATATTCAGACGTCTAAATCTTGAACCAGAGCACAATTTGGCTAGATAACAAGCTCAAAGTGATATCGACTCATGCCCAAAGGCCTATGATGTTATGTTCACACAAATGAGGCTTTTAGAACTCGACGAGGTAGCTCATAACACCAAAATCACATGCACAAACATTCATACAAGAGATTTGCAATGATTTTTGATTATAAATTCCAAAAGGACTAAATTTTCTGACCAATGCAATCAAATGCGATATAAGCGAATTGTGAAGACTTAGAACTTTGCCTGGGCAACAACGGAGCTTCATAATACTGCCAAAAGAACTCATAGCATATGAATTATATTGTGTGGACAATTCTAATCCTAATTTTTCAATTCAATGGAACATAACCTAATGAACCGGAAAGTGTATACTTATCTAACTAATTCATATGCATATGTAAACCCAAATGAACACTAAATTACGCTTTTACAAGCTAAAAACTTATGGCATAGATGTGAGTTCATGTATAACTCACAAGGCTCTCACCTTTGATGGTTAGAAGCAAGAAATCGTTCCAATGACAAGCTAGGACAACCTCTCTTCCAATATTACTCACGAATCTTCAATATAAACATGAATGTACAAATTTCCAAGAAGTTAGGTTTAGGAAATCATAAGAAATTGAAGAGGAATGGAGTTGGAGAAGATGGAGGAGCTTACCCTAGTTTCCATGCTTGATTTCCTCTTGATTTGAGCTTCAAGTTGAAAACCTTAGCTTAGGAATCTTGATTTCCCTTTCCCATACCCTATTTTCTATTTTTGCTAAGTGTTGGATGGAATGAAGAGGAGAGGGCTGATTTGGGGGTTATATGCGTTAGCTAGGTGAGCTAACCCAAACCCAAACAAAAGTGCCAAATTTCCAAAACTTGGAATATATCGAAGTTCATACTTTTCGAACACCTAAACGACATTTTGGACTCAATGGAAGTGGTTTCGAGTCCAAATTCGTCCATATGTAAAAAGTGATATTTTGGTCATACGTCCAATGAAAAGACCAAATTTCTCCTACTCCAAAGATATCGATATTTATAGTTTTCGAACATGCAAACGACATTTTGAATTCAATGGAAGTGGTTTCGAGTTCAAATTCATCTGTATGCAAAATGTGACTTTTCTACGGGCTATATATACCTTTTAAAAATATATTTAATTTCCATAGCGACTATTCTAAATTTTAATTTAGACATAACTTATAATTTATATAATGAAATCCCAATTTCATATACTCCTTAGAAAATTACAATTCAAAACATTCCAACGTTTCTTGTTTTATCGAATTTTGATTTATATTGAATCCTTTACTTTCATTCAAAGTTTGAAATCAAATTTCAAACTACCATGCCATTTCAAGCTCGTTTTAATTAAAATTGAAATTTAAACGTTCTAACCTCGATTAAAATAAAATTTAAATCATTTATTCTTGAAATAATTCATTTAAATATTTAATTTCGATGAAAATCAATCAAAATAAATTTTAAATTGGTTCCAAAAATGCAAGTTGTTACAATCTCCCGCACTTAAAATCTTTTCGTCCCCGAAAAGGAAGAAGGAACTGAAGGTAGTTTACTTAACCAATTCAACCTTCGCTTGACCTAAGTTCTTCAACTTTTTAGTTTCTAAGAACTTTCTAATTTCTCAAAATTTGTAACTTGCTGCCCTCTTGCCTAGCAGGCAAAGATTTACCTCTGTGGAAAGACTAATTCATTCAGATCGACATGAGGGTCCAACTCCATTGCATTGCCAAAATCCATGTTGTATATTTGAAGCAGTTGACCCCTTGCTTCGCTCATGGTACAACCCTCTTCCCACTGATCCACCTTTCTCCTCGGTCCACAGAGACAAAATGTAGAACTAGTGAGCGAAGAATTTTATTATTTATATTAGAATTTCTTCCAATTTTTTTAGTCAATTCATATATTTTAGCCCTACTAGATTTTAATATAGGTTTTACTTTTTCAAGTTCTTTCATTATTAAGTCCAGAAACAGAATTATTTTGATGACCCATCTTGTTTTTTTAACCCTGTTTGCATGGGTTCGCGCACAGATTTACGCTCAATAATCCCTGGGGCTTTCACTTTGACACGTCTTCGTTCGTGGTTGCTTAGAGCTCCTTCTACATCAATAGGTACCCCCAACGTGTTGACCACATGGCCTTTCCCGCAGGAACATCCACAATGGATCCAGTGCGCTTGACAAGATCCCCTTCTTTAATAGCGGTGTCACTACCAAAGACAACAATACATACATTCTCATTCTCAAGATTTAAAGCTACTCCTTTCGCACCGCTGACAAATTCAACCATTTTCCCAGCTTGAATCTCGTTCAATCCATAAACTCGTGCAATCCCATCTCCAACTGAGACTACTCGACCGATTTCATCTACTTGAAACTTCGTGTAAAACCAAGAATTCTGGAATTCCTTGGGGATTCTTAATTGGAGCTAAGCTAACAATAGCCCAAAGCCATATCTATTTGGTTAATAAGATCCAAAAGGTTACCGATCTCAAGGGGTGCAGATTCATAATAAACGTCTAGAAATTATTGCATGACAAGTAACATCAAAAGTTTTAGTTTCTGAAGGCGGAATGTCTAATGTTTTATGCGGGTCGACTTTTGTTTTACTGCTGATAGGAATTCCCTTGTTAAAACCCGATGTATAAATCAATTTAAACCTCAGATTCATACAAGAACCAGATGACTTAATCCCAAGCTAAGTAAAAGGGTTCTTTGAGTAAAAACCATTTGATCATCAATTATTCAACTTCAATGAATGGATATTGCGTCTTAAATTTTTGAAAAAATTCGCCATACCCTCCTTTGTATGGGTTGATCGATACAATTACAAATGGCCTCTACAAGCTCTCATGTATCAAAAGAAAATCCAAAAGCCAAGCGGCTAGCCAATCGGCATATAAAATCATCAAACCAGATAAATACAGTAAATATGTACCTATTTGTCGGGCATACAATTTTATTCCTCTTCTTAGCTTCCATGCTATGACCTGTTCATGATATATACATATATATGTATCCAATTAGACCAATTCCAATCAATTTTCCAATCCAGTTCAATGTTTGATTTGATTTAGCATAATTTACCTTTCATTTTCATATTGGTTTTATTATTCCAATATTTTAATTCGTCAAACTAATTATCATACATTACAACCAACAATCAGTTGATTAGATTTTTCAAATATATAACTTTAATATACCCAAATGTCATATTTTAATGCCAAACCACAACATAAACCATAATTAAGTTTTTAGTTCTCACACTAGTCAATTGGAAATATATAGATATCTCACTTTCGAAACTCAAACACAAACACTGATGATGCTCGAGCTAACATCAGAGTCTTCTCCGGGCGACTAGAGTGTGATTTTATATCTACCCAGTATACCTGAGACTTCGAATATACGTTCATGACACGTATATGCAAAATCTTTTTACACCCAATAGTCCAAAATCAATATCAAATAAAATATTTAAATATTTATAATAAGGTATAATTTTCAAAATAAAACTCATTTTTAGAAATTGCACTCTTCAAATTCATCCTAGGGTATTACTAACCCTATCTTTAACGAGTTACTCTTATAGGATATTACTAATCCTATCTCCAATGAATATTTTTGTTTGGTTCTAACGTGTCTTGTTCTCGAGTTTTGTAAACCAAAGCTCTGATACCAAGCTGTTATGCCCCGAATTCTCCCTACTTCCGAAGAGACGAGAGAACACGGATTGTAATGAGAACACGACGCATCGGAACATAAACATGAGAACATTTCATTGCTATTTCAACAATTTACATCGAAGTACAATAATATATCAGTGTATGAATAAATATTGTACAGTGGAAATACAGTATCAGATTTAAATTACATTTAAATGCATAAACATAATATGCAGTGGAATACACAACTACCACAACTGAAAAAATACACAGATACAAAGCTTTCCGAATAGTGCTCTAGCTGTAATCCAGGATCTTGCTAAGTAGAAATCTGCAACACCAAACTACTAGCTGCCCGTGTGGAAAATATGGGCATCTAGAGTTCAGGTACAAACAATAAACTCTAGGTCAGTCATGGGACTGGTGCGAGGACTCAAAACAGTTGTTAAACTTTTATTTTAAAATAGGTTACCTCACGGGATCACGCCGTATGTCACGGAATGTGTTTACTCCTATGAATACTCTAAAATAAAACAATTTATAAACAACAAAATGCTTTTTGAAAAATAAAGCCATTATAAGACTCAGATGCCATCACACAATGCTAACACAAACCAGAGTATAGAGTTTTAACTTATAATGGCCAAACATGCTTGATACGCTTTAAAACAAATCATTTTGATATTACTATAGGTGCGTAGTGTATAAAACAACTTCGAATGTATCAATTATAGATGGCATAGTACCCCATCCTACTATGTCGCCATATAGATTTACAACTAAAACCGAAAGGTCGCATATTGGAAATTGGATTTCCATCATGAGTCAAGGCGAGGGACGGTCTCATTACGGATTCGAATCACCTCTAGCAAGATGACCCAGGATCACACCTATTGGCAAGGCCGATCCACACCTAACGTTTGTGGATTGGTATTCTTGAACAATACGTTTTCCGGTCCTATCGGACCTATCACTCAAGCCTTTTAGTCAGCTTTATATCTGAGGTGACTCATTCCATCATCCTCATAAGTAAAAATGTCTAGGCTCCATAGCATGACACAACTCAAGCTAGAAAGAAGCGTATGCACTCCTTGCGTCACTTATCCCCTTTTTGACTCATACTGGGGTGTGAGGCTCGCGAATTAATGTTATACACAAAGCTATGTGACTTAAAGCCATGCTTTGATCATCATCCACAAGGCCCTGCTTTTCAACAAAAACCTTGATCATTTGCATCTTAATATGCCACATTGTCAATCCATACCATACCATTGATTTCTGCCAACATATAACCTCTAAGTTTGTATGTCTCAAAGAAGGGTGTTAAGCAAGAGAATAAATTCTCCGCCACCAAACAAATATATGTTTAGCAGGGATCAATGAATATAGCACACAATACAATGTCAGACATAATCCATTTACAAGTTCGTTCTAGGTCAGAACAAAACCGGAGGCACCTTATTCCTCGTCTTATATGTCCAATAGAGGAGAGAGGCCCTCACATATTCGGTCGATCTCCAAGTACGTCTGAACGATCACCACTTATTACCTTGTCTTGGGTGTACAACCCAATCAAGTAATCAATAATCATCCAAACGATGTGAAGACCTCCTGTCTTCATCCACCGACTTCAGATCTCGACTTTTAGTCGTTGTATCAGTTATTCTGAATGGGTTAAACTCGGTCTTTCCGAATAACTCGTGTATCTTATAATCAAGTGTTATAAAAACACATCATACACCTCATTCCAATCCATAATATTTTTTTATTCAAATATTCGTTACATTCGGAATCATTCCCGTAAATCTTATAAAAGAATTAATTCATTTAAACCTGTTGTTTAAATCTTTCTTTAAAAACCATTGCAAAATATTTTATATTATCTTTTTGCAAAACTTAAACCAAATTAAGGTTTATCAAACTAGCCAGGATTATCAAGCCTTAACGAAGTAATCATTCATTTTATTATCCCAATCCCAACCTATTCATCCCATGGAGCCAAACTGGTGGTACTCCATATCTAACACCCATTGTGTTATCAGTAAATTTAATTACCTTTTTAACGTTTAAATCTAATTAAAGATTTAAATATCACATGGAGTAAAACTAGTGATACTTCATCTCGAACATTTTTTGAATTTGGTAAATTTACTTACCTCATTTCCATTTCAGTCTAATTAAAGATTCATTAAAACTCTAGTTCAGTTTAAATCTCAAAAAGCATTACTTAATGATTATTCAACTATAGGAAATCAATCTTGTCTTTAACCAGGTTAAAGAACCAATGTCGCTTAGAACATAGTTCACAATAAACCCAAATCATCTTCCATCAAAATGGAACCTTCACGGAAATCATAACAGTATATAATCGACATAAATTTCCATATCAGGCGAATTCTATAGGTGGAATTACGACAAGGCCTTTTAAATTCTATATATAGTAAAGACCTTCCTTCGCAGAAGCTCATTTCGATTATCACTAAATCGAGTTCCACTCAATTCCAATTTAATATATTAAATTTGAAAACCTTTCTATGGAAAATTCTATTAACCTCAATTGAAAGATTTATAAATTACAAACCATATTTTCACTGTTAATTTCCAAAGAAAAACCGGATTTAGACGTCTGTTTCTCTAAAGTTAGACGTCTAGTTCTGGTATGTTGGAATATTTTTGCTTCAGCTATCAGACGTCTGATTTTAAGGCTCAGATGTCAGTTTCTAGAAAAGTTTGAAACTATAAAGGTTTAGTTTATTTTCAAACTTTTTCAGACGTCTATTTTTATTAGGGCATGCACTTGTTTCTCTGTGGAAAATTATTTTTCCATTCACTACAACCGAAGTCCAATTTGATATCAAATACAAGGCTCTGAATAGAAATTATATCGACTTGCATTCAATATCAAATTCTAAAACCAAGAGTTATCGTATTGGGAATAATGCTATATATCTTCCAAATTCCTCAATAATATCTGTATAATCGAACCCATATCGAAATATTCCGTAGATTATTTCCATTCAAATCCTTTCAAATTCATATGTTGGAAAAATCCTGGTTATGTTAAAACCAAATCAATTCTTTATTCTAGTTGTTAACCTTTTCAATATTTTCGTGTCCATCCAAAATCGGACATCAAAATCATATATTGATTCTTCACTGAATATTATTTTGAAATACTCGTTTATAATCTGAATCAGAATGTGACTCAATCAATTACCATATAATTTTGATTATACGGATTTCATACATTACATGTATTCGAAAATAGTGATAAACAATTGTTAAACATTCAATTCACATGTAGAGTGCGATTTGCAACCGCATAAGCATTAAACAATTAAATAACGCTTATAACATTCTGTCAATCAATCAGTTGACATACAACTAAACTGAATGGAGATGTGTGAAGTTGCTATCGTCTCCAGATCCGTATGGGGTTTTCATCCAACATCCATTGCGTATTATTTTCATACTTGGACGACGTGTAAAATTATCGTTTCAACACCCGTGTGGGGTTTACATCACAATCCATGTGAACTATCTAATATTCGGGAGACGAGTGGGTAAATTGTCATCCCAATCATTTATAATATAAACATTTTATTTATAAACATTTATAATCAAAGTTTAATAATAACATTAAAATTGTAAACATCCATCAAACAACAAACAAGTATTGCAATAACAGACAATTAACAAATATTCAGTTATAAAAATAAATAACTATACAAAGGTTTTGAGTGAGAGAGTTCTCACCATTGGTTTCCACTCCATCATTCTTCAATTGATGATTTACAAAACGATTTCATAAGAATCGGGCTATTGAAATCTGCGAACTAGTGAAACTGACAAGTCATAAACGAAGTCGAAATGGGTCGAAACTCGGCCGGAAAAGAGTTTGGATGGATGTAAACTGTCGACCGTGGTCTCCACTGGTCAATAGTTCAAAAACAAGATAAAGATATCTGAATTAAAAATTCAGACTTCTGAATTTGCAATTTCTTGAACCAACAAGGATTTAGTTCATTTTTGAGCTATTTCAAATGTCTGAATTTTTTTGGTTAGATGTTTGAATTAAAGTTCAGACATTTGAATGAATTGCTCTGCATGTTTCATATTTATTTGAAGCAGGTCAGACGTCTGACCCAAAATATTCAGGCGTCTGAATCTAGAACCAAAGCACAATTTGGCTAGATAACAAGCTCAAAGTGATATCGACTCATGCCCAAAGGCCTATGATGTTATGTACATACAAATGAGGCTTCTAAAACTCACCGGGGTAGCTCATAACACCAAACTCACATGCACAAACATTCGTATAAGTGATTTGCAATGATTTTTGATTATAAATTCCAAAACGATAAAATTCTCTAACCAATGCAATCAAATGTGATATAAGCGAATTGCGAAGACTTAGAACTTTGCCAGGGCAACAACGAAGCTTCGCAATACTACCAAAACAACTCATAGCATATGAATTAGATTGTGTGGACAATTCTAGTCCTAATTTTCAATTCAATGGAACATAAACTAATGAACTGGAACGTGTATATTCATGCATATGTAAACCCAAATGAACACTAAACTACACTTTTACAAGCTAAAAACATACGGCATAAATGTGAGTTCATGTATAACTCACAAAGCTCTCACCTTTGATGGTTAGAAGTAAGAAATTGATCTAATGACAAGCTAGAACAATCTCTCTTCCAATATTACTCACGAATCTTCAATATAAACATGAATGTACAAATTTCCAAGAAGTTAGGTTTAGGAAATCATAAGAAATTGAAGAGGAATGGAGTTGGAGAAGATGGAGGAGCATACCCTAGTTTATATGCTTGATTTCCTCTTAATTTGAGCTCCAAACTAAAAACCCTAGCTTAAGAATTTTGATTTCCCATACCCCATTTTCTATTTTTGCTAAGTGTTGGATGGAATGAAGAGGAGAGGGCTGATTTGGGGGTTATATATGTTAGCTAGGTGAGCTGACCCAAACCCAAGCAAAAGTGCTAAATTTCCAAAACTTGGAATATATCGAAGTTTATACTTTTCGAACACCTAAACAACATTTTTGACTCAATGGAAGTGGTTTCGAGTCCAAATTCGTCCATATGTAAAAAGTGATATTTTGGTCATACATCCAATGAAAAAGACCAAATTTCTCCTCCTCCAAAGATATTGATGTTTATAGTTTTCGAACATGCAAATGGCATTTTGAACTCAATGGAAGTGGTTTCGAGTTCAAATTCATCCGTATGCAAAATGTGACTTTTCTATGCGTTATATATACCTTTTAAAAATATATTTAACTCCCATAGCGACTGTTCTAAATTTTAATTTAGACATAACTTATAATTTATAAAGTGAAATCCCAATTTCATATACTCATTAGAAAATTACAACTTAGAACATTCCAACATTTCTTGTTTTGTCCAGTTTTGATTTATATTGAATCCTACACATTCATTCAAAGTTTAAAATCAAAATTTCAAGGTACCGCACCATTTCAAGCTCATTTTAATTAAAATTTAAATTAAAACGTTCTAATCGCGATTAAAATAAATTTTAAATCGTTTATTCTTAAGATAATTCGTCTAAAATGTTTAATTTCAATGAAAATCAGTTAAAAATAAATTTTAAATTGGTTCCAAAAATACGGTTTGTTATAGCTTTGTAAACTTAAAAATATAACTATGTATAAAATAAAATGAGAGTTAAAAACATAGTGGGATGTGCATTTTTTTCTTCATATGAGGGTATGCATAAGGAAAATTTTTAAGTGCAAATAGAGTTATCCATAGCAAATTAGTTTCATAACCATTTTCAATTTTTTTGAGTGCAGCTGTACATATGATCTTTTTCATAAATAAACATTTTTAATAACAATCAAAATCTTACTATTATCGACTTTAAATTGCAAGGAGACCCAAAGCTGTTACGGCATGGAACATTGGTTTCAGCCACCTATAATAAACATAGATATATCAAAGTGCAATTAATAGAAGTTCACAGTAGAATTGGAAATGTATAGAACATTCTCATTAATTTTGCTACAGTCTTAAAATACCATTTTTTGGATTTTTGGTTGCATTGTCCATGTCCAATATAAAGGAGAAGACTTCATCATTTATTCTATTGCACCAACATCTTGTCCTTCTAAACCTCTCACATAGCTTGTAGTCGGGAGGGGGTAAGAACAACATTTTGATGACTGGAAAATTGTATATTTTATTCATAACATAAACCTATATCGATTGACTTCTTTGGAGTGTTATGTGTATTCTTTATGATTAATCAACTAAATCCTATGTATGCATATGATATGTCTAACCTAACATTTTCCAAGGTATCATTATACATATTATATACATACATACACACACTAACTACGCATACATACATATACATTTACACATCTTTATTAATAGTTGTAATATCTTTGGCATCACTTTTTTGGTGTAAACGTGAACTATCAACAACGTCTTTAATGCATATTATCGAATATTAAGATTGCTTAAAAATAGGATTTAATAAATAATTTTCATTTACTAATTCAAAGTCCCTACAAATATTGTTTGATCCTAATATTGCTTAAAAATATGATCTAACAAATAAAAATTTATATACAAATTCATAATTTTCTATTAATTAATAATAGGAATGAAAATTTGCACAAAAAACAGATGTTGCAACCCGCGTTTTATGTATCGGAGGATCATAAAATATTGTTATTTAATTCATTGAGGGTTGGATCATTCTAATATTTTGATATGTTGGTTATGTGGATGTGAGACATGTCCATAATTTTTACAAATTTTATTTGTGACCATTTTGCCCTTGTCAGTTTTGTACAGGGCATAACTTTTAACTGGGATCGAATCAGGTGCAAAGATCGGTTTCTTTAGAAATGAAATGATGTTTCCAATTCCGTAATGAAGGTTAAAACCAACACGTAAAATACAACTAAAACATCTATGAAAATAATTTTCTCTAAAATTATTAAATGTATGAAGTATTCATGCGTGAAGCTTGTACCGTAACGCTCGTGTGTGTGTATATAAACTTACTTCAAGTCTGCAAAGCAGGCCCTTGCTAACATAGCCATTGGTCGATTCTAGCTACTAAGACCGATGACACTTGTATAAGGGTTTATAATATAATCATCTCAACTCTATAATTTAATATCAATTCTAGGCCAAAAACCATTCTTCATCCAGTGCATCTACCATCGGGTAATGTCCTAACAATGTAAGAGATAGTGCCCAAGCCACCTGTTTCAGTAGGATCTAGTAAGACCTTGACCATTTGGTGCATCATTTTAGTAAGATTCCCTTCATTTATTATACGTCCCAAGACAGGCTTCTCTTCTATAGTATGTGACTACCATAGAGAATCTCATCATGACACTTAATTATTATATTTATGGGAGAGGCGAACCCTATAATAATATTGGCTACATATTATCTCAAACCCTAGGGTGGACAATTCCCTATATATCCACTACCATGCCTAATCACCAACCTCGACCATTTGAAACTTATTAAATAGAAAGAATGCACCATTTTATAATAATATTTATATAATGAGGCACTAACTCAGGCTTATTTCTTTGAGTATGGGTTCCAGTTTTGGTATGAGTAATGAAACACCCCACCTCCGTTAAGGTCACTCACAAAGGGAATGCCTTAACTTTGGTGGAGGTTTATAAGTAAAAGTCACAGATAAACACAAGACAGATATAAATACACTATTTTAAACAGTGGAAACCAAACAGACTTTTATTTCATCAATACGTGTTCAAACAAAACATTTCCATAATTGTCTCAAAATACTTCCAACATTACAACCTCATTACTGTCTTGATTATTAAAGAAGCATAAAACATAAATAAAGTAACAAAAATCCCCATAGTGATATCCAAAGCCATAGTCCAAGCAAAAGAGATCCAAACCATACATCTACGGTCTTAGAGCTTGCAAAGAGTCTGACTGAGCTGGGTTGTTTCCTCCCTGTGGACCGGGGGGGGAACGAAAGAAAAGAAGACGAAAAGAAAATAGAGTCAGACATAAAGCCTGAGTAAATCTAGCAACTCTTCAGTATGTGAATAGGAAAAGGGCATGATAGATATAAACTGAAAACAGTAAAGTATCACAAGCTAAGGAAGTGTAGTTTAGAATCGAATGTACTATCGCACCCACACTATATCTCTGCACCTACTTGAGCTTATTCTAACTGGCACCCCATGCTGAGGGTGAAGTGATCCCCATTTTCTAAATATCGGCTCCTACTCGCGTAAACATGTGTCAATCGGCCCCCAAGAATTGTAGATACCTATGTTGGTCCCACCATGGGGTGTATCAAGACCCATGGTGGCGGCCCCGACACAATTCTAGAATACATAGGTTATACTACTGGTGCCCCAGTGCCCTGTTTGTCTGCTCCGGAGTGTGTGCACGCCCGCACCCCGTTAGAACCTACACTGTGCACCCACCGCCGTCGTTTTGACCGCTTACAATCAGCCCAGTAATCGTGCCCCACCCTGCCTAGTTTCAGGGTACTATGATACCTAACTTGGGTTACTGCTGAAACGGGTCCCTTGTTACTAGGGTTTTTTAGTCAAACATGTTAGGTGGTTAAGTGTCTGTATTTACCTAACCTTACCCATCAATTCTTGTTAACATGTTGAATTTGGTTAAGTGTTTTTAGTTGACTTAACCCTACCACCTGTCCTTAGCCTGTTAGAGCACGACCACTCACATTAGACAGATATTGCTACGGTTACTGGATGTGCCGGTCGGTTCCGGGCAGGTTTACACCATAGCTCAGTCTCACCTCGGGTCCTTATTGGGCTCAATGCTTAACCACCCACATTGGATAGGTATTGTTGTGACTACTGGACAGCCGGGTGGGTCCGGGCAGGTTTACGTCACAACTCAATCCAACCTCGGGTTAAGCATACCGTGTTTTCTAAATTTACATATTTTATCACTTCTCAATTTTATATGTAAAAGTCATGTCCTTTATTCTTGGGTATAACAATTCATACCGCTTAAATGTCATTGTCGTTGGCATGTGCCAAACATGCCAACATATTTTTTTTCATGTTTTACACCCAACGTTATTACCCCTGTTTGTACGTTCGCAACATTATAACAAATGTTGGGCTCAACACAATTCAGCCCAACTTTATAAACGTGAGAAAAAGGGGAAATCAAGGACATGTAATATTTTACAATACATAAAGGTGTGTGGCGCATGAACTTGCAATTTAGCAATTCAACTAACATAAATTATGGGTCGTCTGAACTTGCATTCAAATCAGAGTATAACTAAGTAGGTGACATATGAAATGACATAGTTTAGGCTTATACAAACTTGGGTTTAAACATGTTTAACTTGGCATAATGTCAACCACAAAACTAACATGTTGTATATTCACCAAAATGTCCAATTTTAACATCTAATCATATAGCCTATTTCAACATGAACTTGCATAGTTTATGTAACCCAAACGATACTTAACATAGATCCAATTATACTTGCAAATAAACATAAGAATGTGTTCATAGGTTTTGGGTCATGTAGGCATAAAAGGTCTCAAATCTAGAACATGTTTACATAAGCCTTAATTTAGACTTAGAGAATGTATATAGTCCATGCCATAGACATAAACATAAAGGGATCAAATTCTAGTTTTTGCCACAAACTTGCAAGTGCCATTGTTTTCATATACAATTGTTCAATAGGCTTGCATCAATCAATTTAGGCCACAAATATCAATACACAAGTCATGACAGAATCATTATAATACACAGAATTTATATCATTATCATACAATAACACAATTCTATTTTCATTTACATCGAATCAAGTCACAGTTTTATTCATATTCTGAAAGGTCGCTATACTTACAACGAATGCAGAATCTTGAATTCTGAATTCTGAAATTGAGATGCGTTCCTTTGGGTAGATTTACGTTGAGTTGATTAATTTGATTAAGCTTTAGTCTTCTTCTTAATTTGATTCGTCTCTAAGCTCCTCTCTCTTGACGGCTACGCTCAATTCCTTCCTGGCAGCATGACGACTCCCATCTTATTTTTTTGTGTGAATTTTAGTTGAGACTTAGGGTGTATATATTGATTTTTAAATTGTTTTGAGCCATCAGATGAAGACAGGAGGAATCTAGACCATACAAAGTTCAAAGAGCCAATCAAGAGGTGACATGTCAGCCGTAATGACACATCGAGCCACAGAAATTCGAGCCTGAGCCAGACCAAGCCAGCTAAGTCGACCAGGTAGGTCGACTGACAGGTTGACACCCAGGTCGACACTATGGTCGACCTGGGGTGACCAGGGCGACGCCATGGTCGACCTGGTCCCTGGGCGGGAATTTTCCCGCCCAGCCCAGTTTGAACCTGTTTTTCGAATTTTGAACTTGAAACCGAGCTGTTTGAATTTTAAATTTTATTCTGAAACTTCCGAAGGTCATAATTCCTTCATACGGAGTCCGATTCACGCAAACTCGGACTCTATCTCAAGCAGAATTTCGAGACGAACGCAATGGCATAACAAATTTCCCTTAATTCTTTCATTTAGAATTAATTACACTTTAATTTGTGAAGCTTAATGTTATAGAATTCATCGGGTGTTACAAGTAATGCTTGACGTGCTTGATGTTTGATTGGAAATATGCCTAAATATGTGGTTATTTACTTTTCTGAGTGTTTCATCACAAGATTTTTTCTTGCTATGTTTGTTATGTTGTGGTGTCTTGAGTAGCGAAGGGTTTTGATAGATGTACGTCTTGAGGTGGTTGGGGCTATGGTGAATCTGGTTATGGTTTTTAGTTGCTGGGAGCTTTTTTGTTCACGTCTTAGTGCATTACTGCTCGTTGTACTCAAGAAGACATTCCAGTTGCATAGATGTCATCTCCTGAGCCTTATGAGCTTTGAAATTCCAATTTTGTATTTTTGTTGTTTAGATGGATCTTATGCTAGGTTGTTGCTCAACATTATAATATGTGTTGTTAGCTTGGTATTCACATGTTATACACCCAGGGTGGTGAATTCAGACTGCTTAATGCAACTATAAGTTAGAATGCACCTTACGTGGTGATGGATGTTTCAGATATGTATATTGTTGGGGATTTTGTGGTTTAAGATTATTGGATGATGATGAATGTCGTACTTCAGACTTTAAGGATCTATTTGATAGGTTCTTTCAGATAATGATTCAATCCACCAGGTACAAACGATTTATCGAACTATCGGCTTTCAGGATTCAATAAAGCCTTGGAACAATGAAATCGGATTCAAAGTTTGTACGACTTTGATTCGATCAAGAACACTCTATAATTTATTATCTGATGATGCAATATAGAAGATAGAAACAAAGAGGAGGAGAAGACAATGAATCTGCAACAATTTTTGGATTTTGCAACACCTTTTAGGCATCACAAAAAAACAATGTTTGAAATGCTTTATGGATGTTGTAGATTCGGGAGGAAGAAGTTGATGGAACAGTTAATTCTGATGCTTTCTAGGCATTGCAATTTATAATGCCGATGAGGCAACCTTTCATCCAAACATGATGACCGTTTTGCAACGGTCATATATGTTCCAGTTCAAAGTGTTGCGTCTCTTCTTTTGTAACATTCAGAAACATTACAAATTGGCGCCTCTATTAAAAAAATTGTTCTGGTTCGTGGGCTGAAATTCAACCTATTTCAGTTTTATAAAAAACTATCCAAAAATATTGCTTATCGGACTCGAGACTCACACCTGTACCCAGCCCGACCCTGATCGGTCGGCCGAACGGATGGACGGCGCGCGTGCGTGTGGTATAGAGATGCATGGCCTCCCTCCTCACAACAAAGCAAACATTTGGGTGCCCCAAGGCCCCAACACACTTATGAGAAGGCTATTGATATAGTGGCGCACCTCTCAATATTCTATAATGTGGGACTAATCATATTTCTTCTTCCTTCTTTCTTACTTCTGTTCTAAATTAAACTCGTACCCCAAAACATGAATTTGAACATTTCTAAAAATCTCCCCCAATTTTTAAAAATAAAGAAATAATTAAAATGGACAGCTCAATCACTAACGTGACTTCCTACATACCCCAATTGGGATAAAGCCTATGTAGTTCTAAGATCACAATTTGCATCATCATGGAAGCAACACATAAATAAAAGGTATCTTTTGGATTTGAACATTTACTTAGTGTAAACTATTCAAAGTTCCATCGAGATTCTACGCTGAACGAATCTTGAACCAAGTATCCCTTAATGAAAAAACCAGAATAATCATACATGTTGATTTCCTTAGTTAGAGTGCTCTGAATTGCTAAGCACGTTAATGGCCGTATGTTTTAATCCTGGCTCATGAGTCTACTTTAGAAAGTGGACTTACTTTCCTAGGAAATGACCTGATTTCCATACTAATATAGGTAAGTCTCTTAAGGTGTTTTTGCAATACACCTTTTAAGGTTCTAGACTTATTAAGGATATTTATCCATCCTTTATTCTTGCAGAATCCAACACTAAATATTACGGGATTACTGATTTAGTGTTCCATAATCATACTCTTAACTTGTTGGTACCCATCGAACTTTGTCTATCCTTTTCAAGACAAAGCTGGGTTTCCGTTAAGGATGATCAATCTTCATTCACAGACCTTAGTCCTATTTCTTTTGACTTTATAGATACCATTGCCTTCGGAAGACCTTTCGTAAGTGGGTCACCTAAGTTTTTCTTTGTTTCTATGTAGCCAACAATTATAACTCCACTTTTGAGTAAATGTCTAACCATTTGATGTCTTAGACTCACATGTCTAGAATTTCCATTATATGTCTTATTAGAGACATTATATATCGTTGCTTGATTATCACAGTTAATCAAGATAGCTGGAGATGGCTTCTTCCCCAATGGGATTCCCATTAGTAAATTTCTAAGCCCTTTTGCTTCCTTACATGCATCTTCTGACAACATAGTTGAATTAGATATACACGTCTGCTTCTTGGAATCCCAAGACACAGTAGCGCCTCCTAAGGTAAATATCCATCCAGTCGTAGACTTGGATTTGGATTCAACATTGTTCCAGGTTGCATCGTTATATCCTTCTATTATAGTAGGATATCCTTTATAAGATAAACCATAGTTGATGGTTCATTTCAAATAAGCTAAAACTCTGGAAATAGCTTACCAGTGTTTGAAACATGGATTACACATAAATCGACACAATATACTTATAGCATGTGTGATATCAGGTCTAGTGCAATGCATAACATACGTAAGACTCCCAATAACACTAGAATACTCCAGTTGGGAAATGGTACGTCCAGTGTTCTTTTCTAATTTGATACTTGGATCTAAAGTAGTTGGTGCTGGTTTGTCACTATAATGAACATATTTCTTTAGTAACTTCTCAATGTAATGAGATTGAGTTAGTAATAACTTCCCGGTTTTCCTAATGATTTTAATTCCTAAAATTACATCAGCCTCTCTTAGATCTTTCATATCAAATTTAGAAGATAGAAACTTCTTAGTTTCATTCACACATGATATATTGGAACCAAATATCAGCATGTTATCTACATATAAACATATTATAACATAACCGTTGTTATCCTATTTGCTATACATACATTTATCTACATCATTAACAATGAATCCAAAGGACAATGCAACTTTATCAAACTTCTCATGCCATTACATGGGAGCTTGCTTCAGGCCATAAAGAGATTTTATTAATTTACAAACTTTCTTTTCTTGGTCTGGGGTTATGAAACCTTCAGGTTGATCCATATATATATATATATATATCTTTTTCTAAATCTCCATTTAGAAAAGATGTCTTTACATCCATTTGATGTATGCCCAAATTATGAATTAATGCAATTGCTATTAAATAGCGTATAGAAGATATGTGAGCCACCAGAGCATATGTATAAAAATAATCTACTCCTTGTCTTTTCTTCCTTAGCAACTAATCTGCCTTTAAACTTATCAATGGATCCATTTGTATTCAACTTTTTGTTGAACATACATTTACATCCTATAGGTTTAGCACTAGGAGGTAAATCGGTTAAAACCCAAGTTTGGTTTAACATTATGGAAATAATTTCATCATTGATAGCTTCTTTCTAGAAATTAGAGTCTCTAGAACTCATAGCCTCAGAATAATTTTTGGGATCATCATCGACGTTCATTACGTATCTTGTCACGTTAAGGACTTCGTCCTTATTGCCTTCTACGAGATATGTTGTGAAGTCAGGATCATAGTCCTTCTCTATTCTCGTTTTTATTGTCCTATGCTTAGTACTATTATCTAGTACTGACACTTCCTTCCTGCTTTGAGTAGAAACATATTCATCATCATTGATATCATTAGTCAGAGTTGGTTCTGGACTAGATGATGTCAATGGAATCTCAATAGTTTGTTTTTCAAAGAAATCTACATCTATAGATTCTATAACTACTAAGGTGTCAAGAATAAGGAACCTATAAGTTATACTATTAAGAGAATATCCTATGAAAGCACACTTAAATACCATATTTCCTAACTTTGGTCGTTTAGGATCAGGTTTTCCAACATATGCTAAGCAACCCCAAACTTTAAGTCTAGTAAGGTTAGGTTTTCTATTAAAACATAATTCATAAGAGGAAATATTATTCTTTTTAAGTAGTACTCTATTTAAAATGTAACATGAAGATAACATAACATCACCCCATAAGTTATAAGGCAAATTAGAACTTATGAGCATGGTGTTAACCATTTCTACTAAAGTTCTATTTTTCCTCTCAGCAACACCATTTTGTTGTGGTGTATACGGGGTGGTAAATTGGTGAACTATACCATGTTGTTTACAAAACAAGGTAAATTCATTTGTTCATCACCACGATCTGAATGTAACACTTTACTTTTAACTCCTAAATGTGTTTCGACTTCTGCTTTGTAAATCTTGAATTTATCAAAGGCTTCATCTTTAGATTTCGTTAGATATACATATGCATATCTGTTATAATCATCAATAAATGTTATATAGTATTAGTTACCACCATAGGTGTGACGGCCCAGATTTTCGAATAATTTATTTTAAATATTTAATATGGTTTTAAATATTTAACTGATAATATAAATAAATTTTTATATTGAGTTATCGATTTAATAATCGAATATAATTTAATTTAGAATATATCGAATTATCGTAATTTGAAATATACCTGAATTCGAAGATTTAAACTGTACCAAAAATGATTCAGACAATCAGTATAAATTCTAACTGAATAGAAACGATAATAATAGTAATTTATTAGCAAGAAATTAATTGTTTTGAATTTAATTCATATCGATTTAAATTTATATCTTCTCAATATGAGCGAATGGGGCTTCAAAACATGTTCCGGTGTGTTCAGGATAGTGGTATAACCCTAGGGATGTGGTTGTTGCGCTCAAATAGGGGTTCGAAGTTATGTAATAGTTTAACTGAAACGACCCGAACTTCCCCGTGAAGGAAAGCACGGATAGAATTGAGGACAAGACAAAATAGAACGCAAACGGAAGAACATTTCATTGTTATTACAACAATTCCATCAGATACAAGAATATACAGAGTATAATTGAATAAATTACATTCAACAAATATCCGAGATTACAATAAATTACATAGCAGCGGAAAAATATACAAAACACAACTAGAAGTGATACACGGATACAGAGCTTTCCGAGCATCGTTCCAGCTGTTAATCAGGACCCTGTGAATATAAATCTGCAAAACCAAAACTACTAGCTGCCCGTGTGGAAAATAGGGGCACCCAGAGTTTAGGTTAAAACAATAAACTCCAGGTCAGTCATGTGACTGGTGTGAGAACTAAAGCAGTTATTAATCTTTATTTTTAAAGTTAGGTAAATCAAGGGACCACGCCGTATAACACGGAACGGGTTTCCTCCCAAGAATACCAGTGCATAGAACAAACAGCGCAATGCTAAATAAAGAAAAATGAAGCTGTTATAAGACCCAAGTCCCATCACACAATGCAATGCAAGCCGGAGGATAGGGTTTTTACCTTATAACAGCCAAAGCATGCTTGATACGTTTAAAACACATTATTTGATACTATTATAGGTGTATAGTGTCAAAATAATTTCAATCATAAATATCAATCATAGGCGGCATGAATGACCCATACCACTATGTCGCCATACTAGGTTCTACAAATAAAACCGCACTATCACGTATTGGAAATTGGATTTCCGTCATGAGCCGAGGCAAGGGGCAAGCTCCTCTCCATGTTCGAGACACTCTAGCAAATGTCTTTGGACCCCACTATGATCCTTGGATCTTCAGGGCCGGTCCTCTCTTACTTTTGAGGATTAGTTATTCCTGAACACACGTTTCCCGGTCCTTACAGACCTATATCCGAGGCGCCTCGCATTCCAACAACCACACAGGTGAAAAGTATATAAATGTCAGGGCTGGTAGGTCACTGACACCACCCTAGCTAGAAAGAAACGTCGTGCTCTCCCTGCAGTCACTATCCCGTTTTTGACTCATACCGAGGTGTGAGGCTCGCGAATTCACGTTATACACAAAGCTACGCCACACAGGCCGTGCTTTGATCATCAACCACAAGACTTTGCTCTTCAACAGAAGCCTTGATCAATTGCCACTTACGCATGCCACATTGGCAATTCACTCCATGCGACTGATGTCCATCGATATACAACCTCTGAGCTCATACGTCTCAGAAAAGGGCGTTAAGCAAGAGAATAAATTCTCCGCCGCCAAACAGATGTATATTTAATAGAGATCAATCAACACAGAATAAAATCCAATGTCAGACACACAATCCATTTACAAGTTCGTTCTGGGTCTGAACGAAACCGGAGGCACTTTCCTCGCATATCCATCGATCTCCAAGTACGTCTGGACGATCACCAACTGTTTCCATCTTCTTGGGTGTACAGCCCAATCAAGATCATTAGTAATTACCCAAACGACGTGAAGACTTCCGGTCTTCAACCACCGTCTTCATCTTTGACATCTCGTCGAATCGGTTATTCAGAATGGGTATAAACCCGGCCTTTCTGAATAACCCACGTATATAATAAATGAATGTTACACAAACACAACAAACGCCTCATTCCAATTCAGAATATTCTTTTATTCACAAAATCACATTCTTAGGGAAAGGTTCCCATTAATTTTATCCAAGATAAATTCTTCTAAATTTATTCTTTAATCCTCCTTTGGATATCATTTCAAACCATATTATGGTTTTCCAAACTAGTCGGGATTAGCGAACAACACCGAAGTAATTATTTATTTTATTTCCCAATCCCAACCTATATATCCCATGGAGAAAACTGGTAATACTCCACATCTAACACCACTGTGTTATCGGTAAAATTAATTACCATTTCACGTTCAAATCTAATTAAAGATTTAACTATCGCTTTGGAGCAAAACTGGTGGTACTCCATTCTCGATCACCTTTCAGATTTGATAATTTAAATTATCAATTCACATTTTTAATCTAATTAAAGATTCATTTAAAACTCCACTTAGTTTTAATCTTCTCAAAAATCAATATCTTGCCTTTTACTGGGTTAAAGAACCAATGTCATCTAAAACACGATTCACGATAAACCCAAATCACATTTGATATTAAATACAAGGCTCTGAATAGAAAATATATCGGCTTATATTCAATATCAAATTCTGAAACCAACAAATATCGTATTGGAAATAACGATATAAAATATATCTTTCAAATTCCCATAACAATATCTGTATAGTCACGAAATCCAACATCGAAATATCCCGAAGATAATTTCGATTCAGCTCCAGTCCAATCCACGTATTGGGAATATTGATTATTTTTAAAATCACTTTCAAATTCAATTTATTTATTTCAAAAATAAATTGATTTTAATTCTAGTTCAAAACTAGTTCATTTCGATAAAAATCTATTTTTATCCTTTCAAATGTGGAATTCTTCAGCCCAATTTTTCCCAAATCATTTCTTACGATTTTACACAAATTATAGATATTTTTAATAATTTTATCAAGGCCCGTACAGTCGATTTCCATCAACGGCCATCGAACTGCACTTACAGCGACCTTTTCTGAATTTGATTTGGACATAATTCCAAATCCAACCGTTGGATTTCAAATTTCAAATATTCATTGGAAAGAACTTTTCGATACAAACCCAACGGTTCTGGTTTTAGGAGAATCCGACGGTCGGATCTCCCGCCACGTCCGTTTGAAATAAATGGTCGAAATTCGCGAACTACCGCGGCGCGGCGCGTTCTATTCAGGCCATTATATTATATATATAATATATATTTCGTCGATTTCTATATAAAACGAATTTTATAAATCGTTTTAAATTCGTTTCTAAAACAATTCAACTTCTATATTCAAATTCAAATCGATTTGATTTCAATTCAACTCGAATTCATTTCAATTTTATTTAATTCGAATTAAAATTCGTTTCAATTCAATTCAAATTGAAATTCGTTTCAATTCAAATTGATTTCAATTTAATTTCGATTCGAATTCAATTAAATTTCAGTTCGTTTTCAATTCAACTTGAATTTGTTTTATATTCAATTCCATTCGAAGTCCTTTTATATTCAATTCAAATTCGTTTTCTTTTCAATTCGAATTCGCTATAATATTCATTTCAATTTGAATAAAATCGATATAAATATCGTTCACGTCAAAATGGCGCAAAACTAATCAACACGGCTTTATATTTTTCACAACTTCTTTATTCTATTCAACAAATGAATATTTTTCCCATTCAACACATGAATCTATGTTTCTTTCAACACACGACTAATCTCAACACATGAGTACTGTCAACACATCACTATTTTTGTTATGTAAAATATTTTATAAAACTATGGTATCTATCGTTGATTTTTAATTAGACTTCAACTGGGAAGTAGTTCTAATCTTAAATATGATAAAGATGTAAATTTCATTGTATAAAATGTTTCACTCAACACATGAACATCGTCAACACATGACTATTTTTATATTCAACACATGAATTTTCTTTTATAATATTCGTTATTTTCCCGATTGGAATGAGGCCCAATCAGTCACCATATAATGTTAATTATATGGATTCCATACAACACATGTATATAATAGCTTTGAAAAATAATCAACCATCAACCAAAGTGCACCACACAACTGCATAAGCATCAAATATAGATAATCGACGCTTACATAGTCTGTCGACCAATCGATCGACAATAATTAAATAATTGGGATTAGTGTACGCCAAATATCATCCCAACACCCATGTGGGGTTTCAAATCAACAAACACACATTTTTGTTTGTGCAGTTGGGCGATGTGTAAAATTTATCAACCCAATCAATATCAGTCAAATCAGTGTAAATAAACAAATCGGCCGATTTGTTTATAAATATTTATTTATTCACTTTCACGTTAAAAATTATATTTTTAACGACAAAAATATTTATTTCAACACTTGAATTTCTATTCAGTTCATTTATACAATAAAAATGATATTTTTATTTTTCTAACATATTTTAGAAAATTTCGGCGGCATAACGGCACGATACTAGAAACGGAACAAGGCCTAGCCTTATCCCCGGTCTAGTGAAGGCCCACGCCATTCACACATCAATCAAATCAATTTCATTTCACCAAACAATTCAATTCAAACCAAATGAACTAACTAACTACACACCCAAACAATTAAACAAACAAGCCATCCATGGTCTGTGGATGACGGGTGTCGGGTGCTACTAAGCACCGTCTGCATCCTAGTATATATATATATATAACTAGAGAAAGAAATTGAAGAGTGAGAAGTTCTCACCAAAAGCTATCCAATACCACGACTCTTCATTTATAGCAATCTTCTCGCCTTTTTATCATCTTCGTTGCCCGTAGTCACTACATATATAAAAATCACACATTTTTATATTTCGATGTCTTTAAGATAAAAATCACATTTTTATTTATTCACGTTCAATTTAAAATCATATTTTCATAATCACTTCATATATTTAAAAATCGAATTTTTACTTTCTCTATCTTATAAAAAATCATATTTTTATAATCTATACTATATAAAAATCATGTTTTTATTATCTCTACAATATAAAAATCATATTTTTATATTGCTATTCAAATAAAAATTATATTTTTACTCTCTACATATAATAAAAATTATATTTTTAACCTCTCTATAACATAAAAAATATATTTTTAACCTCTCTATAATATAAAAATTATATTTTTAACCTCTTTATAATATAAAAAATATATTTTTAACCTCTTTTTATTTTTAAAAATCATGTCTTTACTTGATAAAAATCAGTTCTTTAACTTGATAAAAATCAAACCTTTCTTCATTTGAAAAATCAGACCTTAATAACCACGTTTTAATATATAACTATATAAATAAAAAGGAAAAAGGAATAAAGTAAATAAATAAGTAAGCAAATCTTACAGCGTTGAGGTGGCGGCCTCCTTGGGTGACATGCTCGAAAGTGGAGGGGCGAGTTGCAGATCGCCGTCGTTGGGCCCCATGTGAGGGCGCTCGAGCTAGGACTTCCAGGGGGCGTCTCACTGCGTCGGAGGTGTTGTCGTCAGTGGCAGGAGACGGCGCAGGTCACTTGGTGGCGCTGTGGTGAAGGGGCAACGCGGGGATGGTCAATGGGCGGTTTCTGGCAGGTTTAAATTGATTTGGGAGGGGGTTTTATGTCGGAGTGGAGAAAGCGAGGAGGGAGGAGAAGGTCTGAAAGGGGTGCGCCAGCCTTGGACGTCGGCGGCGCGGTGGGCGACGTGCCTGGCCTGGCGGCGTCGCGCTGGAAGCAGGGGGGCGATTTGGGGGGAAACAGGTTGGTCAACGGGTTTTTGACCGAGTGAGAGGGTTAAGGAGGAAGGGACAAAGGGGTTATATATATTTTTAATTATTTAATTTTAATTTTAAAATCCAAAAAGTAACCTTTTATTTTGAACTCGAAATCAAACCCACCGACTATCGTCCCTAGCTAATTACCCCCATTCCGAACACAATGGGATATGTTTCGTAAGCCAGTTCAGCCGTTTCGATCAGTTTTCATCAAAATCAAAATATAACTGTATATATTCATTTTTAAACGTACATTTCAATTTGTCGAGGCCACATACAGTCTCTAAAAATTCCAGAAAAATTATTTCTAGCTTCGTATTGACGATACGATCATAACAAAACTAATTTCGTCAAATTATGAGACCGTTTGAAAAATGGCCATTTTCTGGTCGATCGAAATTGACTGAAACTCTTCAAACACGTTTAACTTCGCCACGCTCACATATTGATTCGAAAAATTATGAAATTTGGAATCTAACTATAAATTGACATCACAGACCCAACAAAAGTGGTTTCGTCGAAATCCGAGGTCGTTTGCAAAATTCCCATTTTTAAGGGCCTGAATTCCATAGCGACTATTCAGAATTTTCAACTGGACATATCTTTTGATTCCCGCTATGAAATCTTGATTTTTCGGATTCGTTGGAAAGATATCATCAATTAGATCCTGATGTTTTTGGTTTCACTAAAATCCGGATTGTTTTGCACCCGGTACATTCAATTGAAGTTTGAAATCGAATTATCGAACTACCGCGCCATTTTCAATTCTATTTATAATTATATAAAATATTTATATTCTAACGACGACGTATATGAATATATATGTTCTAATTCTATTCAAAATAAATTTCTCGTCAATTTTATTTAAAATAATCCATTTTAAATGTTCAAAATTTACTAAAATTGCCAAAATAAAAAATTTAAACTGGCCCAGATTTTCGGGTCGTTACAATCTCCCCCACTTAAAACTTTTCGTCCCCGAAAAGGAACAAAGTCGAAAGTGGTTTGATTAATCAACTCTACGTTCGATCTGACTTCCATTCTCCAACTCTTCAGTTTCTGAGAATTTTCAAATTTTCAAAAATTTGGCTAACACCCTAAATTTTGGAAAAATTTCGCCATAACCTCCCCTGCACTGGGAGCATCGGGGAATTTCAAATAGCTTCCCCGGTCCTTCAGATCTCAAAAAGAAAAAGAAAAAGCCAAGCGGCTAGCCAATAGGCTCATAAAATCATCATCACCCAAACAAAATAGTAAATTATGTAGTAAACATGTACCTATTTGTCGGGCAAACAAATTTTATTCTCTGGCTCTAGCCTCCTTGCTATGACCTGTTCAATGTAAGTATATGTATATGCAAGCAAATGTGACCAATTTTCGATACAATTCAATATTTGGTTCAATTTAGGCATAAATGGTTAAAAATTAGCAAACAAATAAACAGAACAACACAAACATCAATCAATTAGTGTATTAGAGTTTTCAAATTCATAAATTTTGATATATATATTGAAAATCTTGTTTTTGATGCCAATTCACAACAAAGTGTTCTAACTATATTAGTTTTGGTTCTCACACTAGTCTAATGGAAATATATAGAAATCACACCTTTGAAACTCGAATATGAATACTGATGATGATGCACCATCATCAGAATCATCCCCGGATATCTAGAATGTGATTCTATATCTATCCAGTATATTAAAACTTCGAATATACGTTCATGACGCGTATACGCGAAATCTTTATATATTGGATTGCCCATATTCAAAATAAATAAATATTCAAGTACGTTTAAAACGATTTAAATTTTCAAAACAAAATTTGTTTCCATTTGAAAAATATACTCTTCACACTCGTTCTAGGATACTACTGATCCTATCTCTAACAAGTTATTCTAATCGGATATTACTAATCCAATATCTGATGAATTCTTTCGTATGGTTCTAATGTGTCTTGTTCTCGAGCTCTGTAAACCAAAGCTCTGATACCAACTGAAACGACCCGAACTTCCCCGTGAAGGAAAGCACGGATAGAATTGAGGACAAGACAAAATAGAACGCAAACGGAAGAACATTTCATTGTTATTACAACAATTCCATCAGATACAAGAATATATAGAGTATAATTGAATAAATTACATTCAACAAATATCCGAGATTACAATAAATTACATAGCAGCGGAAAAATATACAAAACACAACTAGAAGTGATACACGGATACAGAGCTTTCCGAGCATCGTTCCAGCTGTTAATCAGGACCCTGTGAATATAAATCTGCAAAACCAAAACTACTAGCTGCCCGTGTGGAAAATAGGGGCTCCCAGAGTTTAGGTTAAAACAATAAACTCCAGGTCAGTCATGTGACTGGTGTGAGAACTAAAGCAGTTATTAATCTTTATTTTTAAAGTTAGGTAAATCAAGGGACCACGCCGTATAACACGGAACGGGTTTCCTCCCAAGAATACCAGTGCATAGAACAAACAGCGCAATGCTAAATAAAGAAAAATGAAGCTATTATAAGACCCAAGTCCCATCACACAATGCAATGCAAGCCGGAGGATAGGGTTTTTACCTTATAACAGCCAAAGCATGCTTGATACGTTTAAAACACATTATTTGATACTATTATAGGTGTATAGTGTCAAAACAATTTCAATCATAAATATCAATCATATGCGGCATGAATGACCCATACCACTATGTCGCCATACTAGGTTCTACAAATAAAACCGCACTATCACGTATTGGAAATTGGATTTCCGTCATGAGCCAAGGCAAGGGGCAAGCTCCTCTCCGTGTTCGAGACACTCTAGCAAATGTCTCAGGACCCCACTATGATCCTTGGATCTTCAGGGCCGGTCCTCTCTTACTTTTGAGGATTAGTTATTCCTGAACACACGTTTCCCGGTCCTTACAGACCTATATCCGAGGCGCCTCGCATTCCAACAACCACACAGGTGAAAAGTATATAAATGTCAGGGCTGGTAGGTCACTGACACCACCCTAGCTAGAAAGAAACGTCGTGCTCTCCCTGTAGTCACTATCCCGTTTTTGACTCATACCGAGGTGTGAGGCTCGCGAATTCACGTTATACACAAAGCTACGCCACACAGGCCGTGCTTTGATCATCAACCACAAGACTTTGCTCTTCAACAGAAGCCTTGATCAATTGCCACTTACGCATGCCACATTGGCAATTCACTCCATGCGACTGATGTCCATCGATATACAACCTCTGAGCTCATACGTCTCAGAGAAGGGCGTTAAGCAAGAGAATAAATTCTCTGCCGCCAAACAGATGTATATTTAATAGAGATCAATCAACACAGAATAAAATCCAATGTCAGACACACAATCCATTTACAAGTTCGTTCTGGGTCTGAACGAAACCGGAGGCACTTTCCTCGCATATCCATCGATCTCCAAGTACGTCTGGACGATCACCAACTGTTTCCATCTTCTTGGGTGTACAGCCCAATCAAGATCATCAGTAATTACCCAAACGACGTGAAGACTTCCGGTCTTCAACCACCGTCTTCATCTTCGACATCTCGTCGAATCGGTTATTCAGAATGGGTATAAACCCGGCCTTTCTGAATAACCCACGTATATAATAAACGAATGTTACACAAACACAACAAACGCCTCATTCCAATTCAGAATATTCTTTTATTCACAAAATCACATTCTTAGGGAAAGGTTCCCATTAATTTTATCCAAGATAAATTCTTCTAAATTTATTCTTTAATCCTCCTTTGGATATCATTTCAAAACATATTATGGTTTTCCAAACTAGTCGGGATTAGCGAACCACACCGAAGTAATTATTTATTTTATTTCCCAATCCCAACCTATATATCCCATGGAGAAAACTGGTAATACTCCACATCTAACACCACTGTGTTATCGGTAAAATTAATTACCATTTCACGTTCAAATCTAATTAAAGATTTAACTATCGCTTTGGAGCAAAACTGGTGGTACTCCATTCTCGATCACCTTTCAGATTTGATAATTTAAATTATCAATTCACATTTTTAATCTAATTAAAGATTCATTTAAAACTCCACTTAGTTTTAATCTTCTCAAAAATCAATATCTTGCCTTTTACTGGGTTAAAGAACCAATGTCATCTAAAACACGATTCACGATAAACCCAAATCACATTTGATATTAAATACAAGGCTCTGAATAGAAAATATATCGGCTTATATTCAATATCAAATTCTGAAACCAACAAATATCGTATTGGAAATAACGATATAAAATATATCTTTCAAATTCCCATAACAATATCTGTATAGTCACGAAATCCAACATCGAAATATCCCGAAGATAATTTCGATTCAGCTCCAGTCCAATCCACGTATTGGGAATATTGATTATTTTTAAAATCACTTTCAAATTCAATTTATTTATTTCAAAAATAAATTGATTTTAATTCTAGTTCAAAACTAGTTCATTTCGATAAAAATCTATTTTTATCCTTTCAAATGTGGAATTCTTCAACCCAATTTTTCCCAAATCATTTCTTACGATTTTACACAAATTATAGATATTTTTAATAATTTTATCAAGGCCCGTACAGTCGATTTCCATCAACGGCCATCGAACTGCACTTACAGCGACCTTTTCTGAATTTGATTTGGACATAATTCCAAATCCAACCGTTAGATTTCAAATTTCAAATATTCATTGGAAAGAACTTTTCGATACAAACCCAACGGTTCCGGTTTTAGGAGAATCCGACGGTCGGATCTCCCGCCACGTCCGTTTGAAATAAATGGTCGAAATTCGCGAACTGCCGCGGCGCGGCGCGTTCTATTCAGGCCATTATATTATATATATAATATATATTTCGTCGATTTCTATTTAAAACGAATTTTATTAATCGTTTTAAATTTGTTTCTAAAACAATTCAACTTCTATATTCAATTTCAAATCGATTTGATTTCAATTCAACTCGAATTCATTTCAATTTTATTTAATTCGAATTCAAATTCGTTTCAATTCAATTCAAATTGAAATTCGTTTCAATTCAAATTGATTTCAATTTAATTTCGATTCGAATTCAATTAAATTTCAGTTCGTTTTCAATTCAACTTGAATTTGTTTTATATTCAATTCCATTCGAAGTCCTTTTATATTCAATTCCATTCGAAGTCCTTTTATATTCAATTCAAATTCGTTTTCTTTTCAATTCGAATTCGCTATAATATTCATTTCAATTTGAATAAAATCGATATAAATATCGTTCACGTCAAAATGGCGCAAAACTAATTAACACGGCTTTATATTTTTCACAACTTCTTTATTCTATTCAACAAATGAATATTTTTCCCATTCAACACATGAATCTATGTTTCTTTCAACACACGACTAATCTCAACACATGAGTACTGTCAACACATCACTATTTTTGTTATGTAAAATATTTTATAAAACTATGGTATCTATCGTTGATTTTTAATTAGACTTCTACTGGGAAGTAGTTCTAATCTTAAATATGATAAAGATGTAAATTTCATTGTATATAATGTTTCACTCAACACATGAACATCGTCAACACATGACTATTTTTATATTCAACACATGAATTTTCTTTTATAATATTCGTTATTTTCCCGATTGGAATGAGGCCCAATCAATCACCATATAATGTTAATTATATGGATTCCATACAACACATGTATATAATAGCTTTGAAAAATAATCAACCATCAACCAAAGTGCACCACACAACTGCATAAGCATCAAATATAGATAATCGACGCTTACATAGTCTGTCGACCAATCGATCGACAATAATTAAATAATTGGGATTAGTGTACGCCAAATATCATCCCAACACCCATGTGGGGTTTCAAATCAACAAACACACATTTTTGTTTGTGCAGTTGGGCGATGTGTAAAATTTATCAACCCAATCAATATCAGTCAAATCAGTGTAAATAAACAAATCGGCCGATTTGTTTATAAATATTTATTTATTCACTTTCACGTTAAAAATTATATTTTTAACGACAAAAATATTTATTTCAACACTTGAATTTCTATTCAGTTCATTTATACAATAAAAATGATATTTTTATTTTTCTAACATATTTTAGAAAATTTCGGCGGCATAACGGCACGATACTAGAAACGGAACAAGGCCTAGCCTTATCCCCGGTCTAGTGAAGGCCCACGCCATTCACACATCAATCAAATCAATTTCATTTCACCAAACAATTCAATTCAAACCAAATGAACTAACTAACTACACACCCAAACAATTAAACAAACAAGCCATCCATGGTCTGTGGATGACGGGTGTCGGGTGCTACTAAGCACCGTCTGCATCCTAGTATATATATATATATATAACTAGAGAAAGAAATTGAAGAGTGAGAAGTTCTCACCAAAAGCTATCCAATACCACGACTCTTCATTTATAGCAATCTTCTCGCCTTTTTATCATCTTCGTTGCCCGTAGTCACTACATATATAAAAATCACACATTTTTATATTTCGATGTCTTTAAGATAAAAATCACATTTTTATTTATTCACGTTCAATTTAAAATCATATTTTCATAATCACTTCATATATTTAAAAATCGAATTTTTACTTTCTCTATCTTATAAAAAATCATATTTTTATAATCTATACTATATAAAAATCATGTTTTTATTATCTCTACAATATAAAAATCATATTTTTTATATTGCTATTCAAATAAAAATTATATTTTTACTCTCTACATATAATAAAAATTATATTTTTAACCTCTCTATAACATTAAAAAAAATATTTTTAACCTCTCTATAATATAAAAATTATATTTTTAACCTCTTTATAATATAAAAAATATATTTTTAACCTCTTTTTATTTTTAAAAATCATGTCTTTACTTGATAAAAATCAGTTCTTTAACTTGATAAAAATCAAACCTTTCTTCATTTGAAAAATCAGACCTTAATAACCACGTTTTAATATATAACTATATAAATAAAAAGGAAAAAGGAATAAAGTAAATAAATAAGTAAGCAAATCTTACAGCGTTGAGGTGGCGGCCTCCTTGGGTGACATGCTCGAAAGTGGAGGGGCGAGTTGCAGATCACCGTCGTTGGGCCCCATGTGAGGGCGCTCGAGCTAGGACTTCCAGGGGGCGTCTCACTGCGTCGGAGGTGTTGTCGTCTGTGGCAGGAGACGGCGCAGGTCACTTGGTGGCGCTGTGGTGAAGGGGCAACGCGGGGATGGTCAATGGGCGGTTTCTGGCGGGTTTAAATTGATTTGGGAGGGGGTTTTATGTCGGAGTGGAGAAAGCGAGGAGGGAGGAGAAGGTCTGAAAGGGGTGCGCCAGCCTTGGACGTCGGCGGCGCGGTGGGCGACGTGCCTGGCCTGGCGGCGTCGCGCTGGAAGCAGGGGGGCGATTTGGGGGGAAACAGGTTGGTCAACGGGTTTTTGACCGAGTGAGAGGGTTAAGGAGGAAGGGACAAAGGGGTTATATATATTTTTAATTATTTAATTTTAATTTTAAAATCCAAAAAGTAACCTTTTATTTTGAACTCGAAATCAAACCCACCGACTATCGTCCCTAGCTAATTACCCCCATTCCGAACACAATGGGATATGTTTCGTAAGCCAGTTCAGCCGTTTCGATCAGTTTTCATCAAAATCAAAATATAACTGTATATATTCATTTTTAAACGTACATTTCAATTTGTCGACGCCACATACAGTCTCTAAAAATTCCAGAAAAATTATTTCTAGCTTCGTATTGACGATACGATCCTAACAAAACTAATTTCGTCAAATTATGAGACCGTTTGAAAAATGGCCATTTTCTGGTCGATTGAAATTGACTGAAACTCTTCAAACACGTTTAACTTCGCCACGCTCACATATTGATTCGAAAAATTATGAAATTTGGAATCTAACTATAACTTGACATCACAGACCCAACAAAAGTGGTTTCGTCGAAATCCGAGGTCGTTTGCAAAATTCCCATTTTTAAGGGCTTGAATTCCTTAGCGACTATTCAGAATTTTCAACTGGACATATCTATTGATTCCCGCTATGAAATCTTGATTTTTCGGATTCGTTGGAAAGATATCATCAATTAGATCCTAATGTTTTTGGTTTCACTAAAATCCGGATTGTTTTGCACCCGGTACATTCAATTGAAGTTTGAAATCGAATTATCGAACTACCGCGCCATTTTCAATTCTATTTATAATTATATAAAATATTTATATTCTAACGACGACGTATATGAATATATACGTTCTAATTCTATTCAAAATAAATTTCTCGTCAATTTTATTTAAAATAATCCTTTTTAAATGTTCAAAATTTACTAAAATTGCCAAAATAAAAATTTTAAACTGGCCCAGATTTTTGGGTCGTTACATTAAATAAAGGCATATATATATATATATATAAAAATAATTTCCTTCTACCCTAAGTAATGAAGAGTAGACTACAAAGCTTATCTACGCCTAAGCCTACCAGTACCATATGAAAACAGATGTTATTCTTATCCTTTTATTCCTCTTCTATTTATAACGCGATACTCCCACTGTTATCATTTCCATTTCTGTTCCTTTAAAAATACGAAAGCTTCAAATTTAAAGCATGGTCGTTCCCTTTTATAGATTCAAAGTTATCACCTCTCCACTTAAAAAAAAGTCCATTTCCCTTTATATAACAACGGATCCCCTTTCTAAATAATTCAGAAATCAAAACCACTGCTTCAATAAAAAAAATGAGGAATCAGAATTGCGAACCACAATTAATAACTTGTGAAGGCTACTGAAGCTTGAAATCATCTGGAAACCACGATTTGGGATTGCAAGTCCTCTGAAGCTGGAATCGATGATAGAGATGCTTACATTGGGTTTGAGATTCGATCTGATGGAGGGAAAATGATCATCGATGGTTAAATTAGAACGTGGATCGATTTTTTTGGAGGAGTTAGCATCTATCGTCGGATTCTGGTGAGGGCCGATACTGAAGAGCTTATCGCGCATGCACTGTTGGAGGTCAATATCGCGATCCATAGTGAAGCTATGAGCAGTGCAATGTGATAAATAGGGTGTGACTGGTTAATTTGGCAAGTCCTGCTTCAGCAATAAAATGTCATGAATATGAGTGTGGCAACACTGGTTTGAGAGCAATACCGTTGTTTAGGAGATGGACATGGCTGTTGTTGGCGAACTCATGGTGGCGCAGCCTTTGGTTATTACTGACAGTGGAAATGTGATGGAGGATATAGGAGAGAGGTTGCGTTAGTAGTTTTGAATACGACATGCCATTTATTTTTATTAAAGGAGAAAGGAAGTTAGGTAATTAGCTTGAATAACTAGTTTATTTAATTCGTTAATTTTCATACAATCATAAATCTATAATATAGTATTTAAATTTATGCAAGGTCAAGACGTGGAGTTTGATGATGTGGTGTGGAGATCATGGGGTTCACAGTGGTATTGGGTTTGAAATAAGGAAGGCAGCAGTAAATAGAGTAAGGTATATGTTATTTCGATATTTAAATAATTTAATTATTATATTAGTTCAGTTTAATTAATAGTAGTTTAACCAATAAATAAAATCAAATTGATTTAATCTCGCTCAGATTTGGTTAACTAGTAGCTTTTAAATGTTTAAAAATAATTCTTTGTTGAAATACATCACCCAAATATTTTACCAGTACTATTAATCGAACCATGGAAAAATATCAGCTCAATAAGAATATATTAGATCAGTAAAATATATTTTTTATTAGTTAAATAAACATATAATAATTATATGTTTATTGAATGAATTGAGTAGGGATTGTCACATTGGATTGCGAAATATACGAGCTGTGATTAATTAGAGATTTTTTCGAGTCAGCTAGGTATTTAGATAATTCAACAAGCTGGATATTCAACAAATAATTAAAATCAGGTGAGTAAACTCACTCTCTGGTTCATTTATAATTTTATTATAAATGAATTTTTACTCTTTTATGTTGTTTGTAGGTTGATTGGTTGCGTTGCTATTTATTTATAAATTATTATTATATATATTAGTAATTTAAGCTTGGTGTTTGTGGTTATTATATATAGATATTGGTGATTGGATATTCCCCGCAGTACCACTAGAGGATGCCGACGGTATCATTAGTAGATGACCCTATGCACCCTACAATATGATAGTGGATGACCTTCTATACCGCGATATCCTACCTTGAAGCATGATGGGTATTATTTATGTTGGCTAACATCTGTGGATGAAAGGAAAACAAGTTGGAGGGATCCAACTAGATTCCTTAAAAGAATTATTATTTGTTTTCATTTATATTATCATATATGATGTGTTAGAAAACCTTTGATTTATAATTGAGTGTTTTGAATGTTTAAAATATTACTGGGCCTAAAATATTAATATATAAAAATATCGTGAAAAGGATATTTGAGATTTAAAAGGAAAAATCTAATTTTTTTAAATAGAATTTGAATTTTGAATGGGCTAAGAAATATTAACTTATTTTGAATAATAAAAACAAGTAAAGAAATTTATAAATAACATGGGAATTGAAGTGAATTTAGAAACGATGTTTATAAATTAAATAATGCAGGGAATTCAGGTGAATTTATAAACGATGTTTATAAAAAAGGTGAAAATTTATCATTTGGATAATTTAAATATTTAAATTCAAATATGAATTTAAATGAGAATTGGTAATCATGTTATAAAGGGAAACAATGAAATTTATTCAGATGTTTGGAATATAAATTGTATTAAAAATAAATCCAAATGAATTTATGATATAAATTTGACTATGTCAGATTTATTAGTAATAAATTATTTTCGAAAAGGGTATTTAAATTGTATTAGATTGAAAATGAAATAAAATATGAAAATAGATTATATATTTATATATAAGTTATAAAAATAAAATATTTCAATGGAAGAATCGAGTTTTAAATAGATTTAAATAGAATTTGTTTTAATATATAAAACAAGTAAATTTATAAACTATGTTTATAAATGTAGTGTATTAATTATCAACAGATAATTTGAAGTTTTAAATTCAAATATGAATTTAAAAATATAATTGGAAATCATTTCGAAAAGGGAATGACGGTTTTTATTCTGGAATTCGAAATATAAAAATAAATTGAGTTTAAAATAGATTTGAAATGAAACTTGTTACAAATTAGAAAAAAAGAAATTAAAATTTAAAAAGTATTTATAAATTAATTAAGATAATTATTGTGGGATAAATTGTGAATTTTAAATTCAAGTATGAATTTAAAAGTGAATCGGAAAACGTGTTGAAATAAAGAATGATTGAATATATTCCAGAATTCGGAATATAAATTGAACTGAGAAAAATCCAACGGATTTATAATTGAAATTCAATTATATCTAATCTTATAAATTATAAAGGAAATGGGAATTTAATATAGAAGGTTGAGTTGTAAATAAGTAACAGAGCTATGAAATAATTGACGATTAGATATAATCGAAAATATTAAAGTTAGATTTGGAAAACCATTTTAATTTATATTTAAAATATATCAGAATGGAGTTGGAATTATTAATAAATGACGTTTTAACATTTATATTTAATACATTAAAAAAACGAACTTGCCGCGGCGCTGTAGCTCAAAATTTGCCATTTCGAACTTCAATTGAGTATATAGAACTCATTTTAAGTCGGAATTCTTTGAAACAAGGACCGTCAAGACCGATTTGACAATAGTTTTCTAATAGAAGAGAAAAATCTGGATTTTGTCTTATAGATTTTGAGTTATGTCAAAATCAAATTTCTAGAAAAACAGCGCCATAACTATTATAAAACCATAATGGTTTATTTAAATTAATAAAAGGATTTTAAGCAAATAAGAACTGAGATTTCCATTAGAAAAACACAGACTTGAGTTGTAAAATAAATATGAACTCAAGTGGAGTAAATGGACTGATTATTGAAACAAAAATCAGATTTTTTTTAATTATTGAATAGAATTAACTAATTAGAAGAACAATTAGTTAATGGACTGTTGGGTTAGATTTGACGTTGGATCAGTGAATGGGGTTTGTGGATTCATATTCGGGATCGAATATGAAGCTCGAGTCGAAAAATGGAATTAGATCGAGTTCTAAGTAAATTAAAAATATATCCGAATGTGTGTTATGTTCAAATAAAAAGTGGAATAGGCAAAAGAACTAATTTAAGAATAAATTAGTGAATTGAGTTAAAATGGTTGGATTGAGTTAAAATAAATTAGGAATGGACGTATATGGGTCAAACAGGTATGGAATGAAGTGTATGAAGATTATAATTCGAGTGCCCGACAAAAAGGTACACGTTTAAATTCAATATGAGTTTTTACGCACCGAATCGGCAAGCCGCTTGGCTTTTTGATTTTCTTTTTGAATGGAAAGGGCCTAAAGAGGCGAGTTGAGATTTGAGCTATTGACCGGTACAAAGGAGATGTTGGCGAAATTTTCTGGAAATTTAAGGAGTTAGAATATTTTTAAGAAAATTGATAATTAGAAATCATTATATCGATATATATCGAATTCGATTAGGAAACGAACTAAAAATAGAATATTTTAAACAAAAAGGAATTCTATAATTAAATCTGGTAAAAATAGAAAAAAGTAAACGTATAAACGTTTTAAAAAAATGAATAATTAGTTTTTATGGTGTTGATTATTCAAGGTATGTGGTCTTGTCTGTTTTGAAGTTAAAGATGTTTTCAGTCAAGGTTCGAGAGGTAATTATACCCCAACTTGATTGATTTCATTATTAACCGATAAATAGGAAGATTCAGTCTCAAAGATCAATGTTTAAATAAATTTAGTTGAATGTAGTATTTTGGGTTTTTGTAACAATGTTTTACACAATGTTCGTTTTAACCCAGGTAAGTGAAATTTTGGAAATATAATAATAAATATTTCATTAGTATAGAAATGAATGATCGTGATAGTGAGAAGTAATTGGAATAAATTCCAATCATAAATAGAAAATATTTTCTAAGTATAGAAAATAAAAGAAGGTGATATTTGGAAATGTTTTCCAAATAGCGTAAGAAGCCAAGATGATTGTTGAATTATTGGATTAACCAATATTAATAAGGAAATGGAGAAGTGATTTAATTTATGAAATATTAATTAAGGGCCCAGTGATTGTTTGATGTTATGGATGAATGTTTGTTTGTCTTTGATAGTTAAATAACCGACTATTGAAGTATTGGCCAATATCGTAGTCAATATGGAGAGACCGATTGGATTATTATCCCAGAACCACTCCGTATTGGTAGTAGCGTTGTGAATTAGATTATATGAAGACAAATCGAAGACGGAGTAAAGTGCAAGGCTTTTTCTATTAATCCTAAGTAGAAATTACCTAAGATGGATTAATGGAAATTGTGCCTTTGGTTTCATTCAGTCACAAAATGAACATGTATCAACGAATGTCTGACAAAGTATTTTCAGCAATCGCATATGTTGGTCTGTGCATATATACAACTGGTGGCAGAGAATTTATTCTCTTAGCATAATATCCAAAATATATTTGTGCAAACTAACAAGTGATTAAAGGATCTGACAATGTGGCATTCAAAGTGATTGTGCTACCAATGAAAGATAAGAAATCATAACCTCAAGCCTCGCAACTAGGAAATGGTATAAAACCGGGTAGGTCGCATAGATAAGTGGGTCGCACCCAAGTAGGGTGTATTGTCACCTGATCTAGAGAGAATCCTTTTGCTTCTTTATTCTATCGCTGTTGTTGCTTCGGAACGGTTGCTGATCCCAACCGTCGGTGATAATACATTCGGTACTCTCAAGCGAAGTGAGGGGCCGGTCATGTTAGCCTGAGTTGCAAGATGTTCTTGTTGAACCCGGTATATTCCTCTCTAGAGATACACTGTCGGAAGTGGTCCCATACCTTGCTAGTTGGAATACATTCTCCAATAAGAGCCCGCGGTTTTGATTGCATACTATATACATAGAGCATGAGATGCAAACATTCTGCTAGATTGTTATTTACTTGTTTTAGACACTATTGTAATATCAGAAAAGTAATGATTTTAAAGAATGTTTTGGGTTATTGTATGGTAAAAACATTAGTGTTTATGTATGCATCGGTCTTACGATTATCTTTTCTTTTGAAAAGAAATTTTTGAAAGATAAACTAATGATTGGAGTTCACTCACACCAGTCCCATGACTGACCCAAAGTTTATTTTGTTTTGTTTTACCTTAAACTCTTGGGTGCCCAAATTTGTACGGGCAGTCAAGTAGTTCAGGTATTTTCATATATCCTTGGAGCAACTTAGAGAAGGAGGCTTCAGGGTTAGATATGTATAGAGTTTATTTTCGCTGTGTTGTATATGTAATGAACAAATGTTGTACTGTGAAAATGTTATGTATATACAGTTAGATTTGTATTTCAAAAGTTATGCTATATAATACATTTTATTCGTTTCACTGTGAGGTTCATGTTTACTCTGATATTGTTGTAGTCATGTTCTTCTTCTCCTTCTATTCTAATATTTCTTTCTTTTTATTTCTCACCCTCTAACTTCTTTTATTTATGATCTGGTATGTTCGATGCTTGAATAATTGACATAGGTTTTATGTCGATTTTCGGGGTCGAAAATCTCAGTTCGTTATAATAGGTGATATGACTCTTAAGTCACCCACATCACTACATAAAAAATCAAGTAAACGAATTCTCCTTTCAACGGATTTAAAGGATTTCTGGTGTATTTTTGCTTGAACACATATTTCACATTTAGAGATAGAATCGAAATCACAATCAGAAATTAATCCTAATTTATGCATGTTTTTAAGAGATTTATAATTAACATGTCCTAATCTACCATTCCATCAGTTAATAGAATCAACAATATAAGCAGAAGATTTCTTTACCAGATTCAACGTAATCATGCCGTTACAAGAATATCCATGTCCAGTAAATTTGCTGTTCTTGGACAACACTAACTTATCAGACCCATACACCATCTTGAATCCTACTTCGTTAAGAAGGTATCCAGAAACCAAATTCATACACATATTGGGTACATAAAATACATTGATTATGCAAGAATTTTCCAAAAGGAGAATGTAAGTTCAATTGTGTCTTCCTAGAACTTTGCTTGCAACTTTGTTTACACCAGTAACTTCGTTAGATTCCCCATTATTTTTTTAAGTGTTGAGCAGATTACGGTCTTTGCAAATATGAACGGTTGCTCCAGTATCGAGCCACCAATCATTATCAATGCCACTAATGGAGTTCGCCTCTTGTACAATAGCCACAAGCTTTTCTTCGACCACATTCGCTTTTTGTTGTTTCTTCCGAAGACGACAGTCTCGGGCATAGTGGTCGGGTTTGTTACAATAGTAACAAGCACCCTTTTTTTTGTTCTTGGAATTACTATTCTTCTTAACTGTGTCTGTGTCTCATTCTTAGGCTTCAATTTATCAGTAATTTCAACATTATTTGGCCTAGACTGTGACTCAATTTGTGGATTATCATCCATTTCGCGATTACGAGAATCTTCTTCAATACGAAGATGACCTGTAAACCGTTTAAATTATAACCCGTTTTCGTATGTTTCAATTTTTTCTTATAATAATTTCAAGAATTCGGGAGTCTCGAAATAATAACTCCAATAACAAAAGATTCAAGGAGATCAATACCGACATCTTTAAGTTGATTTACCAACAATAGTATTTCATTTACTTGTCCAACTATGGACTTATTGGCGACCATTTTGAATACATAAAATTGCAAATAAGAAATTTTTTATTACTTGCCTAGGATATGCGATACTTGCTCTCCAATGCAGTCCAGAGGTCCTTTGCAATTTCCAAGGTCATGTGAGCGTTGTAGATTGAAGTAGACAATGCATTCAGTGTATGCTCTCTGCAAAGGAAATCGTCCCCTTTGCGCTTTGCCCGTTTTGCCTTCAGAACGGCATCCTCGTCAGCGGTTTCCTCCAGTATAGCTTCCAATCTGTCATCCAAGATGTAGAACAATTTCACAATGATCAAGAAGAACTTCATGGTCTCTTGCCAACGAGTAAAGTTTTTACCATCAAAACGCTCCAATTTAGTCAAATGCTGATTCGTCACTTGTAGCGCATTCAAACCTTCCATGTTTGAAGATATTGCCTGAAAATTAATTGGGGATTTTGTGGTTTGAGATTATTGGATGATAATGAATGTCGTACTTTAGACTTTAAGAATCTATTTGATAGATTCTTTCAGACAATAGTTGAACCACCAGGTACAAAAGGGTTACCAAACTATTGACTTTTAGGATTCAATTAAGCCTTAGAACAACAAAATCGGATTCAAAGTTTGTATGACTTTGATCCGATCAATAACACTCTATAATTTATTATGTGATGATGCAATATAGAGGATAGGAACAAAGAGGAGAAGAAGACGATGAATCTACAACGTTTTCTGGATTTTGCAACACCTTTGAGGCATCACAAATAAATAGTGCTTGAAACGCATTTTGGATATTGCAAAATTAGGAGGAAGAAGATGATGGATCTGTTAATTCTGATGCTTTCTGGGCGTCACAATTTGTAATGTTGAAGAGGCACCCTTTCGTCCAAACATCATGACCGTTTTGCAATGGTCATATCTGTTCCAGTTCAAAGTGTCGAGTCTCTTCTTTTGTAACGTTTAGAAACGTTACAAATGCATGCCTCTATTTAAGTTTCGCTTGGGTTCTTGTGCTGCAATTCGGCCCGTTTCAGTTTTATAAAAACTATCTAAAAATATTGCTTATCGGACCCGAGACCCGCATCCGTACCTGGACCGGCTTGGTCGGTCGGACGGATGACGGCAACGGCGCGCGCACATGTGTTATAAAGATGCATGGTCTCCCTCCTCGCAACAAAGTAAACATTTGGGTGCTCCAAGGCCCCAACACACTTGTGAGAAGGCTATTGATATAGTGGCACACGTCTCAATATTCTATAATGCGGGACTAATCACATTTCCTCTTCCTTCTTTCTTACTTCTCTTCAAAACAAAACCGCAAACCCCAAAACATGAATTTGAAAATTTCTAACTAGTTGTAGTAGATAAATATTCAGTCTATCTTTTGTTACTCATTGAATTTAATATTTGTTGTAATAAAAGTGGATGAGCCACTTTAAATACTTGATGGCCTTGCCAAAAAAATATCTCTATCTAGAAGCAAGTCTCACATCCCATATATATCCATCCCTATGGGACTTATGGCAGGAGTTGTCCCACGTTAATAATAAGTATACATAACTGTTGATAGCCTCTAGGTGAAAGGAATAATTGTGATGTGACTCTCCCGACCCTACATCCCAACCTTTAAACCAAACCTATCACCCAAAGCTTGTTCAGCGAGACCAGCTAATTCATGTTTATACTAAATGTATAGTTAATGATATATAATCTCCTACTATGAAAAATATATTTCTTACTGCATAGACTTAATACTTGATTGAAAGCTACAAAATAATTCTTAATAAATGTGCTTAGGCTTTGATTTTCTTTTGTTGTCTAATAAATGCCTATTTCCTATATTACTTTCCATCAGTTGGACAATTTCTATCAATCCACACTTAATTCCTTTAACTTATCTACCAATTTAAAAATATACAAATTATCATTATTCTCCTTGCTTATAAATGCAACATAAATATCTTTGAACATACCCCAATTAATTCTTTTCAATTCTTTATTAATTGCAACTTTATTGTCCATTGAATTCGCTAGAAGAAAATATATTGCTAATAAATCCATTTAATAATGCGCTATTCTGAAGCGTTATTGATTAGACCTAAGTATTTGTTTTTTTACACTTTTTGTTCTGAATGTGATATGTGATGCTCTTTTCCTCCAAAATTTTCGTGATCCCTCCAAATTCGTTTATCTCCATTCCAAAAGTAAAACAATTTAGCGTTCTTCTCTAGAAAAATTTGCACTCTTCTCCACCAACTCTCCTTTACCTAAAACAAATTTCCACTCAAGAAAAATTACTTTTCACCGTTCTTCTCACCCAAATTCTCCACACCATTCATCGCAGCCGCTTCATTCCATCGCCTATGTTCTGATATCCTAATCTTTGTGCATTCTAGTAAGCGAACCGATTCTATTGAATTTCAGACTATTTTCTGCTATGTTTTTAGTGCCTCTCTTGATTGATTTGACTATTTTCCTATTTTTTTTCCTATTTATTTAATCAGCTTAACTGCTTATAAATCAATTTAGTATGATGAAATCTCCGAATACTGTTCGATATGTAACTGAAAGGAAAGTCATAATTGTGGGCTATTGTTGACACCAAAAAGTGGCACAACACCTAAAATTGGGAATATATAGTGAATAAAATGAAGAAAAGTAAATTAAAATGAGGAAAAAGCAGTGCACATAAATTTATAGTGGTTTGGCATTAACGAGCCTATGTCCTCTTTATAATCTCTTGATTATATGTGAAATTCGAAATACAATGTTTACAACTATGAAACTTTTGAAATACAACTATGAAATTAAAGAAAAACTTGGACATGATGCTGCTGCAAAACTATACTAGAGTGATTGAAATGGAAAAGTCCTCTTTATGTAGCTCTAGGGGGTCTATTTATAGGATGGTATATAGGTTGGGTCGGCCCTACACGCATGGCATCTGATCCGAGAATATAAGGACTGAGTGGAAGTATTCTTCTGACCATTAGAGCCAGCCTTCCGGAGGATACTGGGAAGGGTCGGCATGGTTGAACCCAATGTTGGATATGTAGCACTTGATCTATGCTTGCAATATGGGGGGATGACCACGTTAAAGTGGTGGAATAGATAATCTTGCTAGTATCTCGGCCTGGAAGCGGTATTCTCGAAGTAAGAATAGTGCTACAGGAAGGAAACTTCTCCGGTTCGATATGTATTGGAACGACATTGTCAATCCGGAAGTTCTTTGACCTAGAAACCAGATCTCCTCTGGATCCAAAATTAGGTACTATGCCTTTACTGACCCAGAGTCTCACCGATTCAAAGATTTTTTGACCTAGAGCTTTCCCATGTCCATCTTTACCGGCCCGGAGGGAATACCGACCCAAGGGGTACCATACTTCTATTTTGTCGAGCCAAGGACAAGCCAAATCGAAAGGGTGTGTTGGGCTTGTATAGCATCTCCACTAAAGGCTTGTACTTCATAATTATGAACATTCAAGTCTTTGCTGGGCTATCTCACTTTGAGATGTCATTTGCTCATGATGAAGAGTTGTTTCAAATAATTGGCTCCCATATGTGATTCCTCACACACAAGTTGTTGCCAAATGATGTCATTTTCTTGCGCAAATCGAGCACATGGTCAAGTCAAACCATAGTAGTACACGAGTCAATGTGTGGTTTACTCGCTCAAACCATGAGATGTCACGAGAGTTCCTTTTTCGATTTGGTACTATTTCGGGTCGTTTATCAAGCTATCACTTGTTCTTAACTGGCTTGTCATTGCCAAAGTGCAGCATCGGATCGGTATATCGATACTTCAGGGGTAAACAAAGGGTATTCCTCTTTCCCTATATGTATAGCCCACCATTACATTAACTTCTTACTTTTTTACGACTAATTACCCCTAATTCATAATCAAACTCAACCGGTAATCTCGAATCGCCTCACCAACCTTCGATTATAAACCGTTCTTTGAAATTAGGTTAATCGAGGAGGGTCTCGATCATCTTTTTCATGCTTTTTGTTTACGATTCCATATGGACCGAGTGTTGAATTACATTTCGTGTTTTCAGGTTCGTCATCGATAATGATGGAATCGCGATGGACGACGATGCTTGTCATCCGATGCTATGAGTTGGTCAGCGAATGTTTTCAAATAGAGGTGGTGGAGAAGCACTGATGACGTGGTATTATTGATAAGAACAACGTCATAATATGCCTATTGAGAGATATGGCGACGAGGAGTTGCCAAATTTTTGGTGTGTGGTAAATGTCCTACGGAATCAGTGGGAGGAAGAGGATGAAAAGGTGCATGGAAGGAGATTCTGCTGCATCGGTTCGATATATGGCCATATCGATCTAGAAAGCATGGGTCAGTAAGGGCAGGAAGTAGTTTTATTAGGTTAGAAAAAACTCCAGTGGATCAGATCAGTGAAAATTTTATTGATCCAGGAGCTTGTCGGATCAAAGGAAGAAGAGTTAGAGCTAGGATTTCCAGTGAGGGGTAAATTCAAAGGAGATGTATGTTGATCCGGAAATGTCGACCTGGGTTTAATCGATCTGAACCTTGCAACCTTCATGTTTTTGATGTCTCCTCCCAATAGATTTGCATGTCATAATAACAACTAACGAACTAATCTCTAATGGTTATCAGGATAGGTAGGACAAAGCATACATAGGCTTATTCCTTTATTGCATAACATATGACTTCAAATTGTCTGGACTTTAGAACATATCTTCCCACAATAGAACTAGTTACTAGTGAGATCTAGCGAGACGGTTGGGAAAAACAGTTATCTGTGTCAAATTGTTGCATATTCTTACCGTTTTACTCATATTGTTATTCCAATGTACTTTCACTACACGTACTACACTAGTAAACATAGGGGGATACAAATTTTTCTCTTTAACTAATCAATGTTTCTTGAATAGCACAGCCAAAAGATGTCTAAGAGATACGACACAAGGACCTCTAAAGCTTTAAGGGGTACTCCCAACAAATCAGGATATAGAGTCCAACTCAGGGACTAAATCAGATAAGGAAAACCAATTCAGTTTTCAATCCCATGAAGCCGAGGCCCATGTTTCCTCTCCCGGAGAAGTGTCATCATCGTGGGATCATGAGGAGCTCCTGATCATCTCCCTAGAACTATTCTTCTGGTCAATCCTAAAGATTCTTGGTTGTCCACCTTGGATAAAGGGAAGCTACGGAAGCTGTGTCTTAGACATGGAATTTCTTAGGAGAACATTTGGGTTCCGGATTTAGGAAAGACAGCCCATAATCCTACATTAGCTTCTTGGCGATTAGCCGCCAAATGTGCACAATCGAAGCCAATCCTCCCTTCAACCCCTTTATCATTAATTTCCTTCAACACATGCAACTAGTGCCTACATAACTCCACCCTACGACGTATTCTTATCTTTATTCGTTGTACAACATTTTTATGGAGCATCTGGGTCAGGAGCTAACATTTGATGACATTGTCTATTTCTACAACCTCAAGCATCGTCAGACTGGGACTCCTTCATTTCTTTATTTTGAGTCTGCTCCAAGCAAGAAAATCATCGTAGAAGGATTTAGTAAGAGAGAAAACATAGTACCTGAATGGTTTTACGTTCCTTTACAAGAAGGTTGTTCTAGGAAATGGATCAAGTGTAGTAACTGTCGAGACTTAACTTGTTTTCCTCATCTTTACAAGAAAACTTCTAACATTTATGATCCTTTGTAGGCAACACTTCGACTAGGCCTGTCAGTCAGGAATTCTGTGATTGTATGGAAATTTTACTAGACACTTCGTCAATTTTTCGTAGTGTCAAGAGATGCATCTCTGACGAGCTCTTACATCGATATCATATCCTTGATGCTAGTCTTTCCATTGGGGTCAAGCTCCAACGGACGTTCCTCCAGCAATTGTGCCTCCAGTCATGGGATAGGCGGTCTTGCCCTCAGTCGGTGGGTCTGCGATTGCCGCAGCTTGACCATAAGTCCAGGTCAAGAAGATTATGAAAGAGAGGAAAGGCATAAAGATATAGATTCCCCCGGGTCTAGTCGAGATCCCATAAAAGGGGAGAAAAAGTTATCTCCCAAGAAGGTAGTCAGGGAAATTTCACAAAGTCCTCAACCGAAGAACACAACTGCAGAGATGGAGAAGTCTCTTATTCAGGGTGTCCGGTCAGACAAAATTGTGTCGCCATGCCGAGGCTTGAAAGGTTTGGATTTGCTGGACCTTATATATTCTTTACAAAATCTGGATTTGGCTTCTTTCATCTCGAATTATGTTGAAGAGATAACTCTCACAAAGGCCGGGGAGACAACGATAACAAGCCTAACTCCGGGCTTTGGTCCGTTAGGCGGACACCACGATAGTGTAGTACCTTTTCTGTTTACGTATGCCAAGTGCTAGCTTGTGCTCTTTCTTTAATTACAGGTCTCATATTGAAAAGAGAAAAATACCATGATCAATTTGGCGTTATTCTGCACAGAGGCGACACTTGTGGTCCAACTTCTTCCCAAGAAAAGCTAGACCAGAATATAATGAGAGATGTGCTCGTGAAAGGGAGCAAAAAGAGCACAAGCAGAAGAGATAAGAGCAAGAGGACCGGGAAAGGAAAGAAAAGGAGAGGGAGTGATCTTAGGAGAAAGAGATAGAACGGAAAAGAAAAATGCCTTTCCGCCTCCCGTTCTCACGAGAGTACTCCTGGGGTGATGATGAAAAAACAACTAGTGAACATTCCCAAACAAAGACCTCTTACTACAGACTTTCTGTCTATCACCCTCAATTATCACAAACGGTTGTTTATTAAGGTAGAAAACCTCTTGTCCCTGCTAAGCACAAAGATAAAAGTCCTCAACTATCAATTAATTTAAGCAGGAGAAGACACCTGAAGTGGGGATCAAAGAATGGGAGAAGACATGTCCTCGGTATTTTTTCTCTTGAATAATTCGTACCTCACCTACAGCTGGATCTAAAGCCTTTAAGCGATCGAGTTAGGACAGATTTTAATTTTATTCTATCAAAGTACAATGAAATGTCCACCTTTTCAAAAAGACCGTCCGAAGTCATTAGAAGCATGGAGGTAGAAATAGAGGGGTGAAGCTGGAAATGGGCATAGGGAAAAATATTCTTGAGCCGACGAAGAAAGAACTGGCCGAACACAAGACTAAATTGGCCAACCTCAAGGAGCAATATAACAAGACAAAAGACAAGCTGGACAATGTCCGTGTGAGGCTTAACACTAAGCTCAACTATTGGTCTCTTCTAACCTAAGCTGCCGATAATGATGCGAAGTTTTTGGGAGGGTAGAGTAAGTCTATAAATATGGAGAACAAATGGCTAAGGAGAGAAAATGGGCTGCTAGATATGGAGAATGTAAATCTTAAAGCCCAATTTGCAGCTTCATAGGAATCCATAAAGAAAGTGGAAGAAAACACTCATGTTGCAGTGGAAAAATGCTTCTAACTCCCTTCTTCAACATGACGTAGAAATCCAAAGGCTCAAGGTAAACCACTCGACCAAGATAGAAAAGTTGCGGGAGGATTTCAACAAACAAGTGCTAATGTTTTATGCCTGATTCCTTTGCAATCGGGACATATTGTGGTTTTTCGATTACCCGCAAACACTAGTCGACATCTGGGAGGTGTTCATAGAGAAGGAGAGAAGGACTTTTGCCAAGGGCTTGGTAAATGAATAGGAATTGTGGGCCCAATCTCTAAAGGGTGATGAGCTGGAGATTTTAGCTGAGGGAAGGCGGTTGTTAAAAGAGGAGGAAGATTTCGAACAATATAGGCAAAAAGGGAAAACAACGTTAGAGGTGGAAACCGACATGGGTAAAGGTGATGCAGCTTCCATGCAATCCACCAGTTAACCTACCCCTACCATGGATCCTCCCATAGAAGAAGCAATCATTTCACCTCCTCTATCCCAACCATCGAAAAAAGTTGAAGCATACAATCCAGATAAGTCAGATATGGCCCCACGAAAACCTCTAACCTCATTCGTGAAGTCAAGACTCTTGCTACTCCTAAAGTTGCTTAAACCAACAATATTTCTCTTCTCTCTCCCCAATTTATAAAGTAATCATGCCATGTCGTCTAGCAGCCGAGCTTCTAGACAGGAGACCCATTATTGCACAGGTACTAATCATTGCTCTTCCTACTTTAGGTACACTTACAGAGAAGACCGCTTCTGAGGATGAGGTGAAAGAGACTGAGGCGCAGCAAGTTCCCCTGTCAAAGACCTAGACATAGATGAAGAAATGACTGATGCACGAAAGGGGTTAGACAGCAAGGACTCTCAACTGGAGGAAGAAGATATAGTCTATATTGGAGAGTCTGGAAAGACGAGTCCTTGACCCTTGCGGAGATGAAGGCGCAGGATGGGTGAAAGCTTCTCCTTCTCAAAGATGAGTCATGCTTTGGACCCCTTATGGTCAACCCGCTTCAAGCCATTTTTATTTCCAGCACTGATTCGCCAATCAAGGAAACTACACTACCTGCCTCAGCTAAGCGTCACAAGAAGAAAAGCGACGTGCCCGCTTCCAGAGCTGAGGATACTCCAACCATTAAGCCCGAGAAGAGGCACATCCTTACTATTGAGGAGCTGGCTGAGGAGAAGAAGAAGAAGACTGACGATAAGCCGTTGAAGGCTTAGTTGATTAATCCTTTGCATTGTCTTTAAGCCCTTTAGTATTGTTGCGAGTGCGACCCTTGCGTTTCTTTCTGTAACCTTGTATAGAACCTACATTTGTAAGTAAGATGATGCTTTTGCTAAACAATGCAATGTTGTTTGTATGTAAGTTATACATCGCTTTCCATTCACTGTACTCGCAATTCAAATATTTCTAAGTCAAGTCATAATTAACACATAAACAATAAGTCATAAAAAGTGTGAAATGCTTAGCAGTTTCTCTTAAGAAAGCGTAAGTGTTAAGCAATCTTGTTTGAGACCTTAGTTCATAAGCTATCTTGCTTATAATTACTAAGAATCGTAGTACAAGGTGTCGTAGTCCAAAGGTATTGTGTATATGCTCCCAATTAACTTTGATTCACACAACACGTCTGAAAACGTGTTCGAAGTTAATTTGTAAGTCCATACCCATGCCCTCAATGTCGGTAGTGACAGTTTAAAATCATTTGGACGTTGGGTCCTTAAGTCTTTATACTCCTGCCACTAGCCAAGGGGTGATGGAGTTAGTGTGGACGTCGTAGAATTGTCCTTTGTACTCTCCCGGGTGTTGAGAGCTAGAGTTGGTCATGCGGACGGTCATATCACATTCTCCTCAGCGTTATTCCAACACTTTGGTTCACAAAGTGGGGATCACAACATCGAACGTCAAAGTCAAGCTTGAACTTAGTCAACCCAGCTAGTCACAAAGTTGAACTAGCTAGTCGAAATGTGAGCCAATGAACGTTGTTGGGGGTAACTCATCTCCTTTGTTTAATTCTTGGCATAGGTTGATCGAATCACAACACATAGCCAAAGTAATAAACACAGCCATGGAGCATGGAAAAGAGATTTTATTCATAAACAATTGGTAATTCGTTCCTTATTACATCTCTAGAAAATGGATTTGAAAGAAAATAAAGGCCTAAGTCAAATAAGGTCGTAAATGCTCAGTGTTTCGTGCTCTTTGAAGATCATCGCCATCGACAGTTGTTAGCTTGAAAGTTCCATCATCAAGCTTCGTCGAATGACGTAAGGTACTTCCTATCTTGGTCCCATGTTAACTAGAGTCGGGAAGTTGTGATTTAATACAAGGTCGCCAGGCTCGAAGGTTCTAGGTCAAACCTTCTTGTTGTAGTATCAGGCAATGTGTTGTCTATGTGCCAAAAGCGAAAATTAGCCTCCTCTCTCTTCTCGTCCATCATGTCAAGTGATTGTAGGAGAAGTGTCTTGTTAGTCAAAGGATCGTAGTGCGTCATTCGATGAGAGGGAACCTCAAGCTCCACAGGTATCACTGCTCAGAGCCATAGGACAAAGCGAATGGAGTGTGGCCACTCTTAGATTTATGGGTATTACAATAATCCCAAAGGGCCAATGGTAGTTCATCAAACCATTTTCCTTTTGCTTCTCCAATCGCTTCTTCAGAATGGACTTGATGATCTTGCCCACTACGACCTATCCATTCGATTGCAGGTGCACTACTGCAGTGCATTTCTTTTCGATGTGATGTCTTTAACAGAAATCTCTAAATTTCGAGCTATCGAATTGGTTACCATTATCAGTGATGATAGTCTTGGGAAGTCCAAACCAACATATAATGTTTATGAAGATGAAGTTGATCACCCGCTTTGTTGAGATTATGGGCTTCAGCCCATTTCGTGAAAGTCAACTTCCATGATTGCATACTTTGCTCCACCTTTTAAGATCGGAAGACTACCGATAATCTCAATCCCTAAACTACAAACGGCCAAGGACTAATCACTTGGGTGAATTGAGTTGGTGCAACTCTTGGAATCTTTGCAAACCTCTATTACTTGTCACAACGTCATGAATACTCAGCGGCATCTTGGTTGGTATTGTAGACAGTAGGTCATTACTCCGTGTCGAGACGTGATTCAACCGAAGAGTTTGGATACAACAATTTGTATGTTTATGTGGCATAACGATGGTAGTTCTATGCGATTACGAGGCCTAATGATATAGATTTCCGGGTGAGATTTGGCGTAGGATGATGTTGTATATGCTTTCGTGGCACGATGGGTGGAGATCGTACAAGGAAGGTACTATGGGAAATACATTGAGATGTGGGTTCTGCTACATATATATTATATTATTTTTAATCTACCGGGGAGTAGATGGGTACGACATGAGTATAAAGCCTTGAGTGCTGCTAACCCAATAACCTAATAATTAAGAAAGTATAACTAAACGGTATACATAGAGTTATTCCAGAAAATATAATTTGTCCATTCACCAGAACTTTGTGTTCAGATCCCGTCCTCATAACATACTCGTAGGTTAGGTTTATGACATAGATGTGGTATCCTTTGGAAACTTGTTAGACTGTAAGGCTATATTTGATTATTATATTTTATTCATTCCACTGTGAGATGTTTTATCGAGCTTTAATATATTTATTATCTCTGTCTTTTCTTCATGATACTAGACAAGTCAGCTCGAGCTTCGATAGACTGGGATTTTAAAAAAATTGTTTGTCAAATATCGGGTTGTTACAAGGATAATACGACAAGGCACACCGGTTGCACTTCTGGGCCGGTTGTAATGCATAGTCACAATTACTGCCCACCTCAAACAACACTCTCATAATCAAATGGCACCCAATCAAATCACAAAGTAATAGATATAGTATCAAATAAGTATGTCCGATAAGAGGTGCTGTAACACCCCACTCCCGCTATGATCACTCACTAAGGGAATGCCATAGCATCGGTGGAGTATTCTAATGAATATAGAACAGAAAAATTACAACAAGACAGATATAAATAGTACTTGAAATTTTAAAACATCATCTCATAACAGCGGAAGTAAAACATGTCTGGTTACATCATAAAACCACAATAAAGGTCAAGTACAATATCCATCAAAATAAAGAAGTACATAATCCCACTCTCATACAATAGCCAAACAAAAGAAAAGATAACTGGATAACTGGAGCTTTACATCTATCCAAGCTCCTAAAGACTGGAACAGCAATCCGATCAAGCTCCACTACTGCTAGGATCCACCGTAGGACCTGAGGGTTGGGAAAAAGATAAAAACAACAGGGTCAGACATAAGTCTGAGCGAGTCCTATAACTTTAACAATACAATCGTTAAAGTAACCAGAGAAGACATAAACTGATATACGGTAACATATAGGGATGAATGGCTACCCTAAGCAGTCAACTAAACGAAGATAAAGGATAAAGACGCATCTACCCTCCCTAAGGTAAATTACTAAACTGCACCACACCAGTCGTTCCTAACTTAAAGGTTGATCCCACCCAAGGACTTATAAAATTTACTAATTAGTACCTGCGTACCCCTAGGTGACCAAGTAGGCGCCACGGGGCCCTACAATCCACTAGGTGTACACACTACTTCCCATTCGATCGGCTCCCTAACGTAGATACCCGTGCTGGCCCCACCGTGGGATGTATCATTCCCCAATGTGGCAACCTGATGAAACTAAAGGTGCACGGCTTATATCTACTCGATGCAACAACGGCTTACCTACCAGCCCGGGCCCACTCACGCATATGAAGCCCGTTGGACTTGCGTTGCCACCGCTAACCCGTTTGCCTCTTACAGTCAAGCCCAGTATGCGTGTCCCGTCCTCGACATGGGTCGAGCCCACAAAGATACGTATGGGTTACTGGTTGAAATGGGCCTCCACAAGCTACCCACCTAAGCTTGTCCCTTTTTCTAGTATATCCCACTTAACCCTTTAATCATGTTTTAATTACATGTTCTATTTTGGTTAAGTATTCTAATCGTATTTTCTATTGCCACCCAAGGCAACCACTAGATTTTCTCATGCCACCCGAGGCACCCACTTAACCCCTCATGTCCCTCTACATGCTAATGTGGTTAAGTGTTTCTTAATTAATTAATTAAGAACGTAACCTTTGTAAAGACCTCTCACATTAGACTGTCTTTTATGACCGCTGGTTAAGCCGGTTGGGTCCGGGCAGCCTTATGTCATAACAGAGTCTAACCTCGTGTCTTTACATTAATTACGTATTTAGTTTGTGCCTAAGACCTCTCACATTGGGCTAACATTTGTAGCAACTGGTTAAGCCGGTTGGGTCCGGGCAGTTTTACGCTACAACTGAGTCCAACCTCGTGTCTTAGTCAATTAATTACACCTAATTAATCACCCTCATAATTTTATATTAATTATCCCTAATTAATCAAGTTTTCTTAACATGGGTAGACCTAACTTAATAGGTAAATTCCCATGGGGTAGACCTAACTCAATAGGTAAATTCCCAACACATAGTATGGGTACACCTAACCAAATAGGCAAATTCCCATACTATGTTTATTTATTTTGTGTTATGCATAATTATATTAATTTCACACAATCTTATTAACTTATGCATTTAATTACCCCATCGTTCCCACGTAATTTCGTTCATGATATAACACATATAAAAGGTGTCAACTTGCATATGAATGAACATGTTTCAAAGGTGCCATCTTGCATATTAACAAACACATAACTTGCATATGAACTTGCATAACATGTCACATAACTTGCATATAATATGTCACATAACTTACATATTCATTTTGCATAACAAACTTGCATATTAGCTTATAGACTTGCATAATGTGTCATCATGAACTTGCATATTAATAAACATGTAACTTGCATATTTACATACATGTAACTCGCATATTAACAAACATGTAACTTGCATATAAAGAAACATGTAACTTGCATATTTACATACATGTAACTTGCATATTAACAAACATGTAACTTGCATATTAACAAACATGTAACTTGCATATTTACATACATGTAACTTGCATATTAACAAACATGTAACTTGCATATTAACAAACATGTAACTTGCATATTTACATACATGTAACTTGCATATTAACAAACATGTAACTTGCATATTAACAAACATGTAACTTGCATAGCATATTACCATGAACTTGCATAACATGCATATGATTACATAGCCCACAACTTGCATATTTAGCATCATGCAAACATAACATACATCATATTAAACTTGCATAAGCTTACATACTCAACATGCATAAACATAAGATTAATGCTAACATCATATCATATGATTCAAAGCTCATTAACCCACATACAAAACCATAAATCTCATCACATCTCATCTAATTAGTTTACCAAAAGATCATCAAAGTGATAGAAACTCACAACTAGCAACTTTGAACACCAAATGAAGAAGATTAAGATGCTAAGAAGGGATTAGAAGTTGATTAGAGAGTGATTAGTATGCAACCCTCTTCATAAAATTAGTGGAGGCCATGAGAGCTAGCATTTTGCCATAGTTTAGTCACTAGGTTTAATTATGAATGAATTAGGGTAGGTTAGGGTCTTATTTATAGATTAGGCAAGTGTTTTAGGCCATAGGATTAACCCTAGATTCAATCCAAGCCATCAAAGCATGTCTTGGGGAAGAAGTCAAGTGTAGGAACCATCTAGGGCCTTTAGATTAAAGATGGACCATGAGAACCATTCAAATGCAAAATCTGCACTTGAGCGAATCGGCCCACGGGTTGACAGCCAAACACCCTGGATTAACCCCTAGTCGACCCAGCGGGCTCGGGTCGACTTCAAAAATCGGCCGGTTCGGTTATTCCCCTCTCCCAATTCGCTGTTTTGAGCATTTTTGCATATTTATTTATTAAATTTTCAATTATATATATATATATATATATCAATATATATATATATATATATATATCTACACAACCCATTTCACTTAATTAAGTATACTTTAATTTGGGAATTTTCGTGAAACTTCGCGAGGCCATATCTTGGTCATACGGACTCCGATTTTCGAAAACTCGGACTCTATTTCGCGTATTTTTCCGAGACGAACACAATGGCATAGCCCGTTTCCCTTGATTCCCATTTTAGAATTAAATTCTGCCTCGATTTATGTTATTACAGGTTATTGAAAATACGGGTTGTTACATTCTCCCCTCCTTAAAGGATTTCGTCCCCGAAATCTTCAAGTTAGGAAGAACGTATCCTACCATCCAATCATCCATCTACTCAAAGCATCATCCACGAGCAATCATTGTCCTTACAAGATTCTAAATGCTGGATGGATATATGCAAAAGTGTGTGTATATGTACTTACCTAATGCGAAAATCAGGCGGTTACTGATACAGTAAACCTCCTTAATGCAAACCATGATAGTGCCATGCATCCAATATGTATGCGAAACCCTATTGACACATACAAATTTCTACATGCGTGCACAACCATACACAAAAATGCATCATCCATATGATAACACAGCCATGATACATCCATCAATCTAACTACCACATCCATTTATGCAATATGCAACATGAAGTGACTGAGCCGATCTAGTGCCTAATGTGTGTGTATATGCATCCACGAGCAACCACTAGCAAACAATTGCATCCATATGCATCCATCAACCATAACATGTTTCAAACACATGTTTCAACCATAGGTTTTACCCTATCTAAAGGTCATAGGTATTAGCGAGAGGATATATTAAAGATAAGATAAGTACTAGACAAGCAATAAAGGAGAAGTTAAAAGACATACTCTCAAAAAGAAATGGATACAAAGAACGCATCTTTGCTTCCGTCTCCCAAGTAGCATTGCTTTCGTCATCTCCCCATTGCACTTTAACTAGCTGAACTTCTCTGTTCCTCAACTTCCTAGTTTCTGACCCAAGGATGCGAGTAGGAGCTCGTCGAATCGTCGCATCACGCTCTACCTCTACATCTCTAAGCAAGCTCGGCTCTACCACCTCCGCGGTCTCATGTAAGCACTTCCTCAAATGTGATACATGGAATACATCATGAACACCACTAAGTCTGTCGGGCAACTCCACCCTATATGCCATCCGTCCAATCCTTTCCTTAATAGGAAACGGCCCAACAAATCTCGGTGCTAACTTCCCTACGGACCCAAAGCGAACAACATTTCTCAATGGAGATACTTTGACAAAAACCATGTCCCCAACCTCAAACTCAAGATCCGTCCTTCTCCGATCCGCATAAGATTTCTGTCTATCTTGCGCTGCTTTCATCCTTTTTCGAATTAAATCAATCTTCTCTGAAGTCTCTCTAACCATATCCGGCCCAAGCAAGATCTTATCCGTAGATTCCCACCAACATGTAGGAGATCGACAAGGCCTTCCATAAAGAGCTTCAAAAGGAGCCATACCAATACTGGACTGAAAGCTGTTATTATATGCGAACTCCACCAAAGGAAGATGTTCTTCCCATGTACCTCCAAAATCCAAGATACAAAGCCTCAAAAGATCTTCTAAGATACGGTTCACCCTCTCGGTCTGACCGTCCGTCTGAGGATGATATGCGGTGCTCAAACACAACTGAGTCCCTACCGCCTCTTGCAAACTTCTCCAAAACTCACTAGTGAAAATAGGATCTCGATCACTCACAATGCTGGATGGTACGCCATGCAATCTAACAATCTCTCTAACATAGACTGAAGCAAGCCATGGAGCGGTCCTCTTACTCTTTACGGGTATAAAATGGGCACTCTTGGTAAGTCTGTCTACCACAACCCAAATTCCCGTATTGCCCTTCCTCGATCTCGGTAACCCGTCGATGAAATCCATCGAGACACTATCCCACTTCCACTGTGGAACTTCCAATGGGTGTAGCAACCCACCGGGTTTCCTTTGCTCCACTTTAACTTGTTGGCACACTAAGCATCTAGCCACATACTCGGCCACATCTTTCTTCATACCGGCCCAGAAGAAAACTCTCTTCATGTCTTGGTACATTTTGTCTCCACCGGGATGAATAGTCATTCTTGAACGATGTGCATCATCCAAAATAGCCTTCTTCAAACCCTCATCTTGCGGTACACAAAGTCTACCGTCTCTATGCAACCATCCCTTATCATCTATGGTGTATCTACCCAAATGGCTGGACGACTCCCCTCTTATAAGCTTCTCTACCAACACAACCAACTGTGGGTCGTCTCGCTGAGCCTCGCCAATCCGTCTCAAAAGAGTAGGTCTAACCTCCAAGGATGCCAACAAACCAGGTACAAAATCAACAGAAGGTCTGAAGTCAAACAAAGAAAGAAACTCCAAGCTTCGTCGTTCCACGAACAATGGACTCAAAGATAGCCTTTTTCTACTTAAGGCATCTGCCACCACGTTACCCTTACCAGGGGTATACGCTATCTCGAAATCATAGGATGCTAAGAACTCCATCCACCTTTGCTGTCTTAAGTTTAAATCCTTCTGAGAGAATAAGTACTTCAATGATTTATGGTCGGTGAACAACTCGAATCTCTCACCAAGAAGATAATGGCGCCAAGACTTAAGTGCGAAAACAATCGCGGCCAACTCTAGATCATGGGTAGGGTAATTCTTCTCATGCACTCTCAATTGTCTCCCTCCATAGGCTATTACCCTTCCCTCCTGCATCAAGACTGCGCCTAATCCTGTTCCACAAGCATCGGTATAAACAACAAACGGCTTACTCCCATCTGGAAGCACTAAAACTGGAGCGGTGGTCAAAGCTCTCTTTAACCGTCGGAAAGCATCATCACAATCTACATCCCATGAGAAAACCAGATTCTTCTTCGTCAAGCGGGTTAATGGGGCTGATATCTTCGCGAAGTCTTTGATGAACTTCCTATAATATCCTGCCAACCCCAAGAAACTTCTTACCTCGGTAGCATTTCTAGGAACTTTCCAATCCTGGATAGATACTATCTTTGCGGGATCCACAGCTATCCCTTCCTTAGAGACCACATGCCCTAAGAATCGCACTTCTCTTCTCCAAAAATGGCATTTAGAGAATTTAGCTTTAAGACTATGCGCTCGAAGAGTCTCCAACACTTCCTTGAGATGTAAGGCATGCTCTTCTTCATTCTTGGAAAAGACCAAGATGTCATCCACAAAAACTACTACAAACTTATTCAGATACTCTCTGAACACTCTACTCATGAGATCAACAAAGTATGCGGGGGCGTTTGTCAACCCAAATGGCATCACTAGCCACTCATAAAAACCATCCGGAGTCCGGAAAGCAGTCTTCTCTATACTGTCCTCCGCCACTCTTAACTGATGAAACCCTGTAGCTAAGTCCATCTGCGAAAATACTGACGCGCCAACCAACTGATCAAAGAGATCATCTATCCTCGGTAATGGGTGTCTATTCTTCTTCGTGAGCTTATTAAGTTCCCTATAATCCACACAAAGTCTGAGGGACCCATCCGCCTTCGTGGCAAACACTACTGGAGCTCCCCACTCCGATATACTTCGCCTTATGAACCCCTTCTCAAGCAACTCCCCTACTTGCTTATGAAGTTCTCTTCTCTCACGAGGAGCCATGTGGCGTACTGGCAAAGACACTGGTTTGGCATTATCCACCAAATAAATTCGGAAATCTATCTCCCGCTTCGGAGGCAAACCCTTTACTTCTTCAAACACATCCGGATATTCCCGGACTACTCTGACAGAACACAAACTTTCGACCGAAGCATCGAGCGATTCAAGATAACTTAGCAAAACAGATTCCATGGGACTGCAAGAGATCTCGAGAGTGTTACCCAAGCGGGTCATGAGCCTGACAACTCTCCTTTCGCAATCAAGAACGGCACCATTACTGGATAACCAGTCCATGCCCAAGATCAACCCATAGCCCGTGAAGCCCAATACAAAAGCATCACATCTAAACTCAACGCTAAGTATAGAAATCTTCAAACCCAAACATATCATAGACAGATATATGGAGCCCCCAATTGGGTTTGAGACAACCAAGGGATCATCAACTAGACTGGTGTCTAAGTGCAGTGACTCAACTAACGATGATGAGATAAAAGAATGCGATGCGCCAGAGTCAAACAAAGTACGAACTGGATGATCAAACAGAAAAACCAGACTTTCAACGGAAATAGTTCTACCTCTCTGCTGAATCGGTGGAACTGAGAGAACCTGAACTTGCCCCCCTGACTGAGGTGGTGCTATAAGAGCTTGCACCTGGCCTCCTGAGGTAGACCCCGTCTTCTGCCCCTTCTTTGGGCAGTTTTTCACAAGATGCCCTGCTTCACCACAATGAAAGCAACCGGTCTTCTTCTTTTTGCGACAATCCTTACTGAGGTGTCCTGGTGTTCCACAATTGAAGCACTTCTTCTTCGTCTTCTTTTTGTCACCATTGCCTTTTCCGCCCTTGCCTTGTTGTTGCTGTTGCGGTTTCTTCTGATCCCCCTTTTTCTCTGGTGCCTTAGAATTCTTATCATCCTCATGCATAAGTGCCATGTAGACAAGCTTCTCAAAAGTGGCCCCCATAGGAATGTGAGTCATAGCTATTCCTTGCAATGGTTCGTTCAAGCCTCTAACGAACCTCAAAGCCTTCTTCTCCGGTGTATTCACCAACTCTATGCCAAACCTTGCTAATTGATTGAATTTGTTGACATATTCTTTCACCGTGAGATTCCCTTGCTTCAAATTCAAGAACTTCTCCATAAACAGATTCTCTTCCGCCCTTGAGAGAAACTTAGCCCCAAACCTTTGCTTAAAATCTGCCCAAGAGTCAACAGGGCGTTCTCCATTAGTGACCTCCCACCAGAATGAGGCCTCTCCCTTCATTAACCAAGCCGCCAACTTGACTTTCTTTCCCTCTTCCACTTCAAAGATATCTAGCAACTCTTCCACTTCCTTAAGCCAATCTCTAGCCTCTACGAAAGTCTCTGAACCAAGAAAAGGTTTTCCTCCTATAGCCTTGAACTCCTTGCAAACCTTAGCAAAATTATCCACTCTAGGCTGAGGAGGAGGAGCGGTTGTCTCTGGTGTAGTAGCATTGGCCGGACCCGCAGCCGCGGCCCTAGCCTCTTGCAACCTCCTATACCATAGTGGTATAACTAAACCCTCCGGGATGTTAAGATCTTCAGCCATGCTGAAACGAAAGAGGAAAGATTCAAAAAGGAGATTCCGAAAGATAAAGATATGGCTATTGGGGATTATGCTTTTCTTTTTCAAAAACTTTTTCTCTTAGAAGACATGCTTTTAAAAATACTTTCTTCGAAAATACTCTTAGAAAGTAGTTTTTCTCAAAAATTTTATCTGTTCTGGTAACCTTAAGCTCTGATACCACGTGTAACACCCCACTCCCGCTATGATCACTCACTAAGGGAATGCCATAGCATCGGTGGAGTATTCTAATGAATATAGAACAGAAAAATTACAACAAGACAGATATAAATAGTACTTGAAATTTTAAAACATCATCTCATAACAGCGGAAGTAAAACATGTCTGGTTACATCATAAAACCACAATAAAGGTCAAGTACAATATCCATCAAAATAAAGAAGTACATAATCCCACTCTCATACAATAGCCAAACAAAAGAAAAGATAACTGGATAACTGGAGCTTTACATCTATCCAAGCTCCTAAAGACTGGAACAGCAATCCGATCAAGCTCCACTACTGCTAGGATCCACCGTAGGACCTGAGGGTTGGGAAAAAGATAAAAACAACAGGGTCAGACATAAGTCTGAGCGAGTCCTATAACTTTAACAATACAATCGTTAAAGTAACCAGAGAAGACATAAACTGATATACGGTAACATATAGGGATGAATGGCTACCCTAAGCAGTCAACTAAACGAAGATAAAGGATAAAGACGCATCTACCCTCCCTAAGGTAAATTACTAAACTGCACCACACCAGTCGTTCCTAACTTAAAGGTTGATCCCACCCAAGGACTTATAAAATTTACTAATTAGTACCTGCGTACCCCTAGGTGACCAAGTAGGCGCCACGGGGCCCTACAATCCACTAGGTGTACACACTACTTCCCATTCGATCGGCTCCCTAACGTAGATACCCGTGCTGGCCCCACCGTGGGATGTATCATTCCCCAATGTGGCAACCTGATGAAACTAAAGGTGCACGGCTTATATCTACTCGATGCAACAACGGCTTACCTACCAGCCCGGGCCCACTCACGCATATGAAGCCCGTTGGACTTGCGTTGCCACCGCTAACCCGTTTGCCTCTTACAGTCAAGCCCAGTATGTGTGTCCCGTCCTCGACATGGGTCGAGCCCACAAAGATACGTATGGGTTACTGGTTGAAATGGGCCTCCACAAGCTACCCACCTAAGCTTGTCCCTTTTTCTAGTATATCCCACTTAACCCTTTAATCATGTTTTAATTACATGTTCTATTTTGGTTAAGTATTCTAATCGTATTTTCTATTGCCACCCAAGGCAACCACTAGATTTTCTCATGCCACCCGAGGCACCCACTTAACCCCTCATGTCCCTCTACATGCTAATGTGGTTAAGTGTTTCTTAATTAATTAATTAAGAACGTAACCTTTGTAAAGACCTCTCACATTAGACTGTCTTTTATGACCGCTGGTTAAGCCGGTTGGGTCCGGGCAGCCTTATGTCATAACAGAGTCTAACCTCGTGTCTTTACATTAATTACGTATTTAGTTTGTGCCTAAGACCTCTCACATTGGGCTAACATTTGTAGCAACTGGTTAAGCCGGTTGGGTCCGGGCAGTTTTACGCTACAACTGAGTCCAACCTCGTGTCTTAGTCAATTAATTACACCTAATTAATCACCCTCATAATTTTATATTAATTATCCCTAATTAATCAAGTTTTCTTAACATGGGTAGACCTAACTTAATAGGTAAATTCCCATGGGGTAGACCTAACTCAATAGGTAAATTCCCAACACATAGTATGGGTACACCTAACCAAATAGGCAAATTCCCATACTATGTTTATTTATTTTGTGTTATGCATAATTATATTAATTTCACACAATCTTATTAACTTATGCATTTAATTACCCCATCGTTCCCACGTAATTTCGTTCATGATATAACACATATAAAAGGTGTCAACTTGCATATGAATGAACATGTTTCAAAGGTGCCATCTTGCATATTAACAAACACATAACTTGCATATGAACTTGCATAACATGTCACATAACTTGCATATAATATGTCACATAACTTACATATTCATTTTGCATAACAAACTTGCATATTAGCTTATAGACTTGCATAATGTGTCATCATGAACTTGCATATTAATAAACATGTAACTTGCATATTTACATACATGTAACTCGCATATTAACAAACATGTAACTTGCATATAAAGAAACATGTAACTTGCATATTTACATACATGTAACTTGCATATTAACAAACATGTAACTTGCATATTAACAAACATGTAACTTGCATATTTACATACATGTAACTTGCATATTAACAAACATGTAACTTGCATATTAACAAACATGTAACTTGCATATTTACATACATGTAACTTGCATATTAACAAACATGTAACTTGCATATTAACAAACATGTAACTTGCATAGCATATTACCATGAACTTGCATAACATGCATATGATTACATAGCCCACAACTTGCATATTTAGCATCATGCAAACATAACATACATCATATTAAACTTGCATAAGCTTACATACTCAACATGCATAAACATAAGATTAATGCTAACATCATATCATATGATTCAAAGCTCATTAACCCACATACAAAACCATAAATCTCATCACATCTCATCTAATTAGTTTACCAAAAGATCATCAAAGTGATAGAAACTCACAACTAGCAACTTTGAACACCAAATGAAGAAGATTAAGATGCTAAGAAGGGATTAGAAGTTGATTAGAGAGTGATTAGTATGCAACCCTCTTCATAAAATTAGTGGAGGCCATGAGAGCTAGCATTTTGCCATAGTTTAGTCACTAGGTTTAATTATGAATGAATTAGGGTAGGTTAGGGTCTTATTTATAGATTAGGCAAGTGTTTTAGGCCATAGGATTAACCCTAGATTCAATCCAAGCCATCAAAGCATGTCTTGGGGAAGAAGTCAAGTGTAGGAACCATCTAGGGCCTTTAGATTAAAGATGGACCATGAGAACCATTCAAATGCAAAATCTGCACTTGAGCGAATCGGCCCACGGGTTGACAGCCAAACACCCTGGATTAACCCCTAGTCGACCCAGCGGGCTCGGGTCGACTTCAAAAATCGGCCGGTTCGGTTATTCCCCTCTCCCAATTCGCTGTTTTGAGCATTTTTGCATATTTATTTATTAAATTTTCAATTATATATATATATATATCAATATATATATATATATATATATATCTACACAACCCATTTCACTTAATTAAGTATACTTTAATTTGGGAATTTTCGTGAAACTTCGCGAGGCCATATCTTGGTCATACGGACTCCGATTTTCGAAAACTCGGACTCTATTTCGCGTATTTTTCCGAGACGAACACAATGGCATAGCCCGTTTCCCTTGATTCCCATTTTAGAATTAAATTCTGCCTCGATTTATGTTATTACAGGTTATTGAAAATACGGGTTGTTACAGGTGCTACCTCCATAAACCACGGTATAACTTCTGTTTTAGTCATTTTAATTATGACCCGAAGGTCAAGGCATCCATCATCACTCTCTTGCTTCATTCCTATAGCATTTGCCAAACCAACCTACTTCATTTTGGATTGTCCACCACGTGCACAGTTATTAAAGTAGTTCCTGGTATTGCGAGAAGGTATGACAATATTCGTCCATGGATCCTTTAATAGCCAAACGCCATTTATATTTAAAATCATATTCGGATTATCATAAATCAAGTTAACAACGATATTGATTTATATTCAAATAATTAAGATCAAACATTTTGATGTCATAAGTCGTATTTCAAATCAAATCATTATTCGATCAAGTTCAAAATTTTAGATTCATATCACAAAGAGTGCCCAATCAAATCACAAAGTACAAGATATGGTATGAAAGAAGTGTGTCCAATAGAAGATGCTATCTCCATTAATCACGGTATGTTTCTTGTTTTAGTCATTCCAATTATCACTCGAAGGTCAAGGCTATCCATCATCGTTCTCTTACTTCATTCCAGTAATGTTTGTCAAACCATCCAACTTTATTTTAGTTTCTCTACCACGTGCACTGTTGTTAAAGTGGTTCCCAGCATTGGCAAAGAGTATGACAATATTTGGCCCTGGTCTCTTTAATATCTAAACGTTTATTTCACACCATGGTCATCTATATTTAAAATCAAATTAAATTATCATAAATCAAGTTAATAACGATATTTATTTATATTCAAATAATTGTGTTTAAATACTTCGATGTTATAAATCATATTTCAAATCAACACATTATCTGACTAAGCTTAAAAATTTAAGATTTTATATTTACAAAATAGTTCATTAACAAAAATTTATTTTGGTTTCAAATTTCAATATCTCAAGTGTCGTTATTCAAAATCTTCATATTAGCATTCAGACTTAACAGCTCGGATTGGAAATAGACTTTCTTTTAAAATAGTATATAAAATATAAATTAGGTAAATTAAAAATAATTATATTAATTTAAAATAATTACAAAATATTTAATAATTTAAATTTAAATAAAGTAGCTAAATTTTAAAATAGTTAGAAAATGTATAAAGTTAAATTAAATGGAAATAGTTATAAAATAATTAATTATATAAAATAGTCTAGAATAGTTTAATATAAAATAATACTAGTTTAAAAATAGTCTAATTTTAAATAATACTCCAACCCAAACCACATTTCCATTTTTTCGAGGATCAAGTTATTGTCAATTCAGATTTTAAAACTTCAATTAAAAGCACTTTCAACCTTAGAACTGTATATTCTTAATTCTAGTTCATTCCAACATGTTAAACGACACCAGTAATAATTGCAACTCAGATTCTAATGTTCCTTAATCAACAACAAGCTTTGTAGACCTGGACGCATGGTAGGTATAAGGTATAATAATGCGATCAATGAGAATATGCTAAATACAAGTGAGACTAATCACACATATGCAATACAGGAGAAGTCCTTTTGTTCATCAATATGCTTTCAGATAATGGGAACACTAAGCAGTGCATTCCACATGAAGAAGAAGCTCGGAAGAAGGGCAATGCCATTCAAGTTCTAACCACATCCGCAAATCAAACTATTAATGACTCAAATCAGGCAGCATTACACTCAATTAGCTTAAGTACTGTCGTTGCAGATTTCATGGCTTTGAGAGATCCTCGGTTTCCCAAATGTCACCATCAAGCAAACCAGTAGAGACTTAGTACCCCCCTCATCTTTATTTAAACCCTTTAAGTTCGCATTCGAACTCTAATGGAAACTCTGTGATTTTGCAGGAACCTTTGGATACTCCTACCGATGTTGAGGCTGCCCATTTGAAGGACATAGTTAATTCAATCAGCAACCATAACCCATGTTATTCTCATTGATTCACCTAATATCCCTATTTGAAAACTTCTTGTCAAAAAATTGAGTTATGGAAAGCCCATCATGATGCAAAGAAAAATAAGAACAAAAATGAGCATTGAAATTTGGGATAATTCTACTCCTCTTAATCATTATTAGGAGTGATAAGCTTGATAAAAATCACAATCAATGGGCATGCATCTTGGAATGTAAGGGGTGCTAATATCCACTATTGATGGTTAAACATTATAAACTTGTTATAGATGATTATTGCCCAATCATAACTTTATTAGTGACTAATATCAGAAAAGATAAGTTACCCTTATTCAGGAGATACTGGGATTAATGACTGGTATGCAGTTGATAACACAGAATTCTATTTTATATGTAGAGTCTTGGGGAATATAGATACACAATTGTGGAAAAGTTCTCTACTAACCAATACATTGTTGTTCTTTTTCATAATAAGGGAAGGGTTGACCTTGTCATCCCTTTTATATATGCGGGGAATCGTGAAGTTCAAAGGCAAATTTCATATGACAGTGTGATGAAGGATTGTTCATCTATTACCCTCCTCTAGCTTATTTTAGGTGATTTTAATTACATGAGACCTCTAAGGAAAAGTTTGATGGAAGATCGAAAGCGGCCTTTTGGAACATGATGTTAGTGTCAAATGCACCTGGTGATTTGATCCTAATAGGGATATTGGGTGTAAATTTGATATAATCTTTGCTAACTATAGTCGGTTAAATAAGTTTCCTCAATGTAATACTAAGGACATCAGTGACTATTGGTTCATCGTCTAGCAATTGTTCTCCTTTAATCTTAGTCTAAGTGTTGATGGTGAACTATTTAGGTCAACATCTTTCAAGTATTGCAATTACTGGTGGTTATGTGAAGATTACATTGTTAAAATTGGTGATGCTAAATCAATGGAACGGAATTTTTCTTACAGAGAGAAAGGATAGATAACTTGGGTGCCAAGTTTACTTAGAGGTCAAGAAAACTTGGGCATGAAGTAATAGATAACTTGGTTGACAAGTTTACTTGTAGATCAAGTAACTTGGGCATAAAGTAATTGGTCTTATAAAAGGGGCCTAAAGGGAGAGGGAAAGGCAATTCAATTGAGTTAAATTCAATTCATTCTATCTCTCCTATCTTTTTCAATTTTTTATCTCACAAATAAAATTCTTGAGTGAGTTAAGTGACCATTGTAATCAATCTCTTTTACTCTCCATTGGTGTTAATAAAAGGCTCTCTCTCTCTCTCAAGTTGACATACACTAACAAATTGTTAGTGGAACCACTATAAATCCCTATGTGATTTATTTTTCGTTATTGCCCAGCTATTTCTCTTATGTGGCGATTTTGATTGGCTTTTGGATTGGGTTGTGATTGTCTTTGATATCGATTGATTGTTTTTGCACGTTTACCACGATCTCGTCTTCCGCTGATTTGGGATTATTTTGATTTGAGTGGTCTTGAATCAAAATTTCTCCACAACATTTGGTATCAGAGCATTGGTGTTGGTAGATAGCTATAAAAATGCGGAATTAGATTCAAATAATGCCTCAACAGTTGGTCTAAGTGGTGTAGCTCCTTATGTACGTGGGTCGTATGCAGCTGCTGGTTTACAATTTGTTATAGACAAGTGGAATGGCGATAATGATTTCGAAAAGTGGCAATGGAAGATGAAAGCGGTTCTTAGGCGGTACATCGGGTTGTGTTTGGCACACATTTATTGCCAAAGGACATCTTAGACGTGGAGAGAGAAGAAATGGAAAAGTGGGCATTCATTACACTTCAACTTGCCATGGGGGAGAATGTTATTTCCGAAATTAATGGTGAGACGACTGCTAAAGGTATTTGGAACAAGTTGGAGGAGTTGTATATGAAGAAATCACTCACAAATCGACTGATCTTGTTGCGGACTTTCTTTACCTACAAGATGAAGGAAGGAACTTCACTAAAGGCGCACTTGAATGTGTTTGATGATTTGCAAATGAAGATGAAGGTGGTAGATTTGAAGATTGAGGAGGAGCAGAAGGCAATGATATTTTTATATTCATTGCCCGAATGCTATATTGGGTTCTCAAATAGTTTGATCTATGGTCGGGATACATTGACTCTAAATGATGTCAAGACGGGTCTTCTTAGTGAGGAATTGCGAGATCAGATGAAGGAGCTGAGTGATGGTAGTGGTGGTGTTGGTAATGGTCAAGGTTTATTTGCGGAGAAAGAAAAATCAGAGAAGAAGGGAAATCGGGCGTGTTCTAAGTTTGGGAAGCCCGGTGGAAGAGGAAAATTGAAGGAAAGAAATGGCAAGTGCTTTAAATATAAGAAACCTGGTCGTTGGAAGAATGATTGTCCAGACAAGGGGAAGAAGGAAGCAAAATCTTCATAAGTTGCAGTGGAGAGAGATGTTGGTAAGGAAGACGTAGATGTTTTATCAGCTGTAGCATAGGATGTTTCGGGCAGCGAATGGGTGCTTGATTCGGGGGCTTCGTATCACATTCCGCCTAATAGGAATTGTTTTTCTTCTTATGTTTATCGGGAAGGAAATTCAATTTTTATGGAAAATGGTGAGTTTGCTAGTCGAAAGGCATTGGATCCATGCAAATTCGGATGTTTGACGGTGTGGTTCGTACTCTCACTAATGCGCGCTATGTTACGGGACTACGGAAGTCACTTATCTCTTTGGGACAGTTGGATTCTTTAGGTTGCAAGATCGCCATTGAGAGTGATAGCTTGAGGGTTTCGAAGGGTGCGCCTGTGTTTATGAAGGGTGCTAGAACTCATGGTACTTATTTGCTTCAAGGAGGGACCGTGGAATGCGAAACTTGTGTCAGTGTTGATAGTTCTCATGGCTTAGATGCGATACGGCTGTGGCATTTGAGATTAGGTCATGTCTCGGAGAAGAGTTTAGATGTTCTTCGTTGAAGGGAGATGATTGATGGTGAGAGTTTTAGCAAGTTGGAGTTTTGCGAGGAATGTGTCATGGGGAAGCAAACTAGAGTGTCATTCGGTCAAGGAAAACATGAATCAAGAGGGATTCTTGAGTATGTGCACACGGATGTTTGGGGACCAGCGCCTGTAGCTTCTTTGGGAGGAGCAAGATATTATATTTCTTTCATTGATGATTTTTCTCGGAAGGTTTGGGTGTATGTAATGAAGGCCAAGTCGGAGGCATTTGCAAGATTCAAAGAATAGAAGGCTCTTGCTGAGAATGAGAGTGGAAAGACTTTTAAGGTTCTTAGGTCCAATAATTGAGGCGAGTATGTTTCGGGAGAGTTTCTGAATTTTTGCAAGCATCATGGTATTCACAGGCATTTTACTACACCGAGAGATCTGCAATCTAATGGAGTGGCGGAGAAAATGAACCGAACTATACTAGAGAAACCTCAATGCTTGAGATTGACATCGGGTTTGTCTAAGGGATTTTGGGCCGAAGCTTTGTCAACCGCGGTACATATTATTAATCAAATTCCGTGCTCGGCTATTGATAACAAAATTCCGAAGGAAGTGTGGAAGGGAAGAGCCTTGACTTGAGTTATCTTTGGGTATTTGGTAGTCCAGTTTATGTGCATGATCCGGGGAATGATAAGCTCTCACCTAGAGCTTTCAAAGGGATTTTTCTCGGTTACATGGATGGCGTCAAAGGCTATCAGATTTGGAATCCAGAAAAGAAGAAGGCTATGGTTTCTCATCATGTTACTTTTGATGAGTCAACTATGTTCAAGGAGAATTAGGGCTCATCTGATGTTCCGAATTTGGTTCGTGGTGAATCAAAGGAGAAGGAAGTTATTCCCACTTTAAAGCCCAGAGAGAGTAGAGTTGTCGGAGGCGCTTTCAAGGTGAATGCGGTTGATGTTACATCACATAGTCCATAGGATTCCTCTAGTAGTGTTGATGATGTGCACGGGCCTAGAGAAGATTCAGTTCAAGGTGGGGCTGAAGGAAGTCTGGGTGATGGTATTGCTACTCGGGTTGGTCACCGCTCTATAAGGCTACCCGAAAGATATGGTGATTGGAACTACCTTACCCTTTGTGAGAATTTGGACTATGCTCTTCATATAGTCCAAAATTAGCCGATGGACCTTGATGACGTCATGGGTTCGAGTGATTGCTCGAAGTGGACTTGCGCCATGGAGGAAGAGATGCAATCGTTGATGAAGAACCAGATTTGGGAGTTGGTTCCATTTCCTCAAGGAAATCATGCTATTGAGTGAAAATGGATATATAAGTTGAAGGATGATGGATGATACAAAGTTAGGCTAGTGGTTTGCACAGAGGAAAGGAAAGGAGTATGATGAAATCTTCACACCTGTTGTGAGGCATACCTCTATCCAGATATTACTTTCCATAGTTGTTATTCACGACTTAGAGTTGAAGCAACTAGATGTGAAAACCGCCTTCTTGCATGGAGACTTGGATGAAGACATCTACATGGAGCAATCATAAGGGTTTGTCGTAGAAGGTAAGTCAAAACTAGTTTGCAAGTTAAAGAAATCACTATATGGTTTGTAGCAATCACCTGGGCAATGGTACAAGAGATTTGATCATTTCATGCTTGAAAGTGGCTTCCATCGAAGCATCAAGGATGCTTGCATTTATTTCAAGAAGTTGGGAATGATTGTTGGGTGTATTTACTCTTGTATGTGGACGATGTGCTCATTGCTTCTAAGCACAAGGAAGAAATCAAAAAGCTGAAATAGAAACTAAAAGCGGAATTCGAAAGAAAGACCTTGGAGAAGCAAAGAAGATTTTGGGCATAGAGATTGAAAGGAATCGAAAGATTTTTAAGTTGAAATTGACTCAAAAGGAATACATTAGAAAAGTGCTTTGCCGGTTTAGCATGGAAGATGCAAAGGCCTCAAATACACATTTACCTTTGCATGTAAAGCTTTCGAGTAAGGGATCACCTATCGAGGATAAAGACAAGGCTTATATGGAAAAAATGCCATATGCTAGTGCGGTTGGAAGTTTGATGTTTGCCATGGTGTGTACAAGACCTGATATTGCAAATGCTATCGGGATGGTTAGTCAGTTCATGGCTAATCCGGGGAAATCACATTGGGAAGCAGTAAAGCTTATCTTGAGATATTTGAAAGGTACAACATCTCATGGTCTTGTTTTTGGGAGTAGTAAAGAGAAGAACCGCATGTTGGTTGGTTACTATGATTCAGACTACGCTGGTGATAGGGATCAAAGAAAATCAACTTCTGGATAGGTCTTCACTCTTGGTGGTACAGCCATAAGTTGGAGATCGAGATTGCAGACTACAGTTGCTTTATCCACTATGGAGGCGGAGTTGATAGCTGCTGTAGAGGCAGCGAAGGAAGCATTCAATTTGAAGCGACTGGTATGTGACTTGGGCTTTGAACATGACAGTGTTGATGTTCAACGCGATAACCAAAGTTCCATTCATTTGGCGGAGAATTTGGCATTTAGCTCACGGACAGAAATATTGATGTGAAGGAGTCATTTCTAGTAGCCATGGACGAAGATAACCAAGTATGCCTTCGAAAAGTGCACACAAAGGATAACGCGGCAGACATGTTCACTAAGTCATTACCGGTTGGGAAGTTCGAGCATTGCTCGAAGTTAATATGCTTGGCGATGTGATATGTGCCACGGGGTGGCACGGTTGAGAGAGAAGCTTGGCCATGGGTGAAGAAGAGTATCAGTGAGAGGTTGAAGTTCTATCTTCGTGGTATGTTTGTCTTTTGGTGAGACTAGTTTTGGAGTTGGGTGTTTTTCAAAACTTTATTAGCGTGTGGGGGCTTTGCCTGAACTCGTTGATGGAGTGCAATGGGGGTGGCTTTGCCGAATCCCATTGGGAAAATATTAAAGCTTGACGAAGGTATATATAATGATAGTTGGAGCTATCAGTTACAAGTAATGGTATGGATACCATTAGGTCTTCGAGTTGGAGATATGTGATTTTGCATCAAGTTGGAGTGTTAAAATTGGTGATGCTAAAATGATGGAATGGAATTTTTTTATGGAAATAAAGGTTAGATAACTTGAGTGCCAAGTTTAATGGGAGGTCAAGGAAACTTGGGCATGAAGTAATAAATAACTTGGGTGCCAAGTTTACTTGGAGATCAAGTAACTTGGGCATGAAGTAATTGGTTTTATAAAAGGGGCCTAAAGGGGAGAGGGGAAGGCAATTCAATTCAATTGAATTCAATTCATTCTATCTCTCCTATCTTCTTCAATTCTTTATCTCCACAAATAAAATTCTTGAGTAAATTGAGTGACTATTGTAATCAATCTTGTGTACTCTTCATTGGTGTTAATAAAAAGCTCTCTCTTTCAGGTGGGCGTACACTAACAAATTGTTAGTGGAACCACTATTAATCCCTGTGTGATTTATTTTACGGTATTGCCCAGTTATTTCTGTTGTTTGGTGATTGTGATTGGCTTTTGGATTGGGTTGAGATTGTCTTTGATATCGATTGGTTGTTTTTGCACGTTTACCACGATCTCGTCTTCCGCTGATTTGGCGTTATTTTGATTTGAGCGGTCTTGAATCAAAATTTCTCCACAATATACATGCCTAATGTAGATGACCATTTGATACTATCTCCTTGGGTAAATGATTTGTATAATTCTTTATAAAACAAAAATGCAAGTCAAAAATATTCTACAAGAATGGAGTCGCAACAAATCTAACTTGCATTGTGAACTTGATAGGTGCAGAGATCTTTGCAATACCTTACAATTGTGCCTTGACTTCAATTTTACTGAAGAGAACTCGAAAGAGTTATATGAGATGAAAATGGAATATCAACAAAAGCTTCATATGCTAGAGGCTACAGTAAAAGTCCAAATGCTATTGGTTGACTCAAGCTGATGATGCTACCAAGTTCTTCTATGTAAAAGTGTCAGTTAAAGGAATAACGTATTCTGCTGTTTTAGTTTTGACACATTTTGTAAGCCGGTATTCTACCCAATTGGGCTAGTGCCCATTTACCATATTCACTGCTAAATATATGTTCAGTGCATCATTTTGCAATGTTAATATTTCCAATAATTTCAATACAACTAATTTATGGTTTACATTACTCTTTTTCTCTCACTGCTTTATCTCTTTAATCAAAATGCTAACATGGTATAAGAGCGTTAATTTCTAATAACACACGACCGCCTCGCCATAGTAGTACCATAGAATTATCATTATCTGCTTTAGGCTGTAGTTGGTGATAAATCCTCAGAATTTCTTCATCGTTTGAACTGCTTGTTAGACTTTGTGTTTGCATCTACATCTTTTGACGTCTTTCATTCTGATCAGCTAGCCTCGCCTACAACCATCAGTTGAACATCATCTAGTTGTGGCTGCTATCTGTGTTAGAACTCTGACCATCTAACCATAATTATTTGCAATTCTTGATCCCTTATTCCAAGTTTCTTCACCAAAATTCTGAATCATGGCTCAAGATGACAACAACATTCTCACTTCTTAAAACTCAAATGCATCAAGCGCTCCAATTCAAAACTTCCGTAAAAACCTGTCAAAAGTAATCATTAGCCCACAAAATCGATTAATCCTAATACAATTAGACTAGACTAACTATCAATTGTGGAAATTTCAAATTGAAACAACTACTGAAGGAAAAGGATTGAAGAGCTACATTGATGGATCTAAAATCATATCCACAATTCATTACTGATGGAGAAGGAAACAGTGTAACTAACATAGAGTACCCAATCTACAAACAACAAGACTGACAGTTAAGTTCATGGACTTATCATCAACCAGTTCGGGCATTGTTCGACAACTAATAAGCTCTATCAAGAAAGTATTTAGTCAACAGTCATCAGCAAAGGGTATGCACTCACTACAAGGAAATAAACTAGTTATAGCATTTATTCATAGCGTTCTTCCTCAAATCCTATAGAATCTGTCTAGAATGTAAAAATTAAGTTAGCGTTTGTTTTTTGAAATGGACAATCCACGTCGGCGTCATCATCCGACGCGTCGAGCGTGGGACCCACAACTTTGTTCGGTTAAAGGTAACAGTTGGAATTGTAGCTTTAGCATCTAACACGTCCGACGCGATGTCAAACGCTAACAGCTACAATTCCAATGGCTGTTTTTTCCCATCTCTATAAAAACCACCCCCTTCAACCACATCTACTTCACCATTCCACACCTCAAACACCACATTTTTTCTCCAATTTTCCCCAACATAGGCTAAAGTAACCCGTCCGAAAGCAGCATTTCGCCAACCTCCGAAAGTGTGGTTTCTATTTACAACTTCAAAGTTTCCCCCTATAGTTGTTGATGCTGACCAAGCAGCTGGAAAGAGGAAAAAAAGGAATTTACAAGAGCATTGCAACTGCTTTGAACAAGGCTTTAGTAGCATCACCGACTGGGATACCAGTCACTGCTAAATAAGTGACAACTAAACACGACGTTTATAAGAAGAAATGGACAGCATGGCGCAAATTGAATGAGAAAACGAGCGCCGGATGTGATCAAATATGTAATGTAGATGAACGAGAATGAATCTATCTCCAATATGTATTGTAGATTTCAAGAGATAGTGCATTCATTAATAGAACTAGGGAAAACTTATTCAGAAGAAGACCAAGTCAAAAAAGTATTGAGTTCATTGACTCTAGAATGAGACCAGAAAACATTGGCGATTGAAGAAGCCAATAATGTCAATGAAATGAAGATTGAGGAGTTAATCGTGAATTTGATGTCATTTGAAGCCCAATTACAAAAAAGAAAGGAAAATAAGCCGATTGAAAAGAAATCTATTGCATTCAAAGCGACAACAAATGGTTCGGACTAAAGCAGTAAAGATGATGAAGAAACAACCATAATGACAAGAAATTTCTGAAAATTTCTAAAATATAGAAGGAGAAATAATTTTAAAAGAAATAATCAAGGAAGTTCGGGAAGAAATGATGATCGATGTTATAACTACAACAAACCAGGCCATATAAAGAGAATGTGTCCATATTAGATAAATCAAATCAACAGACGCACAATAGTAATTCTTCAAAGAAAAGAAAGAGCATAAACTTTAGATGATTTAGATTCATCATCAAGCGATGTAGAGCCAGAAACCGGAAATTCAAATATGTGTTTCACCGCAGTTCAGAATTCAGAAAATATCGAAGAAATGAATCTAAAAACCGGGTATGCTTTAATTAATTTTTAATTTTTTTGGTTGAATGGATGTTTTGATTGCTTTGATTGTTTGCTTTGTTTTGAATTTGAAATTCAAACTTGAATTTTAAAGTTCAAATTTGAAATTTGAATTTCGAAATTCAAAATAATAATGATAAAATAATAAAATAAATTTTAGAATTATGGTTGTTTTGATTACAAAATCGTAATCATTAAAGGCATGACAATGGCGTCATCTTCCCCCTCCCTTGATTCGTTTTTATCGTCTACTTTCTCTTCCCTTGATTCGTCCTCCTTCCCTCCTCTTCCAACTCGTCCTCCCCCTCCTGAGCCTCCTCCAAAAGAACCATCAGCTACTGTTTCTTCTATGGATGCTGTTGTGAATCTAGATCTGGTAAATCAATCGTTGCTTTCTGGTGCTGTTTCGTCTTTGAATGAATCTGATGTTGATAAAGTTGATAGTTTATATAATATTGATAATACAAACATTGTTATTTCTGCTTCAAATGTTGTAGATCCAACTGTTGTTAATTCTTTGACTCATAATACTTCATCTAGATCTGGATCTGGTCCTCAAAGTGAATATCAAAATTCAGTTCTATCCTCTATTAATGTGCATTCTGTCTCTGGCATTTCGTCAAATACAATTAATACATTAGTTCAAGCTAACAATACTTCGAATGTAAATCCTTCTAATCCTAATTGTCCTGTTTCTTTAGCTTTAGCTATCTCAATTAAAGCTGATTATCTTTCTTTGTTCAACTCATTGCCTAGAAATGCTGGCATTTATAAACCTCTTGATTTTGAAATTGATAAAGTTGGTCAGAAGAAATTTCCTCCTGAATCAGTGAAGGCTGAAGGAGTGAAATATTGGGAAAATCATCTAGTGGGTTTTTTTCTTGATGGCACTCTTTCTTATATGTCAGTGATTAGTCACTTGAGAAACTTTTGGAAATTGGAAGGAGAGGTGGACATAAAATCAGATGGAACCAATTTTTATTTCAAATTTTCAAATGACTTTGATAGGGAAAAGGCTCTGACAACGGATCCTATCTTTATTCGTGGTCGTATGTTCATCATAACGAGGTGGGATCCTTCTATTGGAAGTGCACAATCCCAAATAAGGAAGGTACCTATAGGGATTCATTTGTATAGAATTCCATTATTGTTGTGGACTTGGATGGGTATTAATTGGTTGGCCTGTCATGTTGGCAAGCTAATTTGTTTTGACTCGAGCACTGAAAGGTTGCAAAGGATTAGGTATGCAAAAGTTCTAGTAGAAATAGATGCTGAAAATGAATTACCTCAATGTATAGATTTGGGTGGATTAGGAGAGAAATGTCCAAAAGTGTTGATTGCTTATGATTGGGTTCCTAGTATATGTACGCACTGCAAAATCTTTGGACATAAAACCAATCAGTGTGAACTTATAGAGAAGGAGATTTAAGGAGGTGATAGTCAAGGAGTTGCAACATTTGTTAATCAAAAGGTCATGGTTAATGAAAAGCAGAAAAGAGTGGTAAATAAGTCTTTGGTGCAACCTTCGGGTAATGGATGGAACAAGGTTGTAAATAGGAAAAGGTAAGTTTGGCAGAGAAAGGAAGGCAAATTTGGTACTGATGTGGAGAAAGATGTCAATGAAGCAATGGAGAAAGTAGTTGAGATAAGAGGTAGTGAAAATATTAATAAGGTGTTTGAGATAAATAATGAGGAAGAGATGGACATACTTAATAATGCAATTGGAAGAGGTTCTCAGAAGGTCATAATAGTGGATGAATTTGGCAAATGCGTAGTGTCTGACAAGGTTGAAACAGAGGGTAATGAAAGAGTTAATACAGGTGATAAATCAAAAGGGAAAGCAATAATTGATCCTAATCTTCATGATGCAGTTCATGATGATTTTCAAACAAGTAATCCGTTTGATCTTTTAGATGATCAAGCTAATGTTGCATCAACTTCTTCAGGTCCTTCTTTCTCTTTCAGTTTATTGAATTCTTCTCATCTGTCCAAACTTCAGCTTGCAATTCAATTTTCAGTTTCCAAACTTCATCTCTTTCAACTTCATCACCTTATTCTCATTTAGCTCCTCCTTCTAATATCACTCTTCCTCCTCCTGCAAATGATTCTCATTCTTCTTTGAATTTAGGTAATTGTGTTTCAATGCTTAATACTGGTAGTGGTTCCCAGTTGAACACTGGTAATGAAGCTTTAACATCTCATGATAATGATTCACTGTCCAAATCAAAGTCTGTGATATCTAAAAAAGGGAAAAAGAAGAAGAAAGCTGTTTTGAACACTTCTGACTTGGATGATTTGGATAAAGGAGTGGATTATGGGCCTGATGTATTTCCTTCTGGTTGTTCTAAGATTCCATCTTGGAGGCATACAAGAAAGCATCCAGCTCCTTTTGTTGATAATCTTCATCTTAGGTGATGATGCAGAATATATCTTTTTGGAATATTAGAGGGTTAAATTTACCTTCTAAGCAAAGTGAAGTAAAGGTATTCTTGAGAGATAATAAAATTCAATTGCTCTGTCTTTCAGAAACTAAACTGGATATTCAATCAACACCTTCTGTTTCTCATTTTATTTCACCTAATTGGCATTTTGATCATTAATTAAGCAGATGCTAGATTCGGTCGATTGTTAACTCTCTGGAATCCTTTTGTTTTCTGTCTTTCTAAATTAGCTTCCACTTCTCAATATATTCATTTTAAATGTATTCATCTTCCATCTAATTCTGTTTTCTTTCTTACATCTGTGTATGCTCATAATGCAGTTTCATCGAGAAATTCCTTTTTGAATGATTTGCATACTATCCATTCATCTTTGGATCCTTGGATAGTTTGTGGGGATTTCAATTGCATGTTTTCTTCTAATCAAAAAAGTAGGGGTTGTGCTCTCTCTCTCTCTCTCAATGATATAGCTTCATTAAATCAAGCTATTATCAAATCATGCTTATTTCTTTTGATTAGTTTTGGATTTAATTTCACCTGGTCGAATAGAAGTCATACTGGTTTGCCCACTTTATGTAAACTTGATCATACTTTTGTCAATACATCTTTTCTAAATGCTTGGCCTAAATCTTTCATTCAAGTTCCGCCTTCATCAATTTCTAATCATAATCCTTTGCCATTGAATTGGGGGATTCACGACACCATTGTTAAAGGGAAGTCATCTTTTTAATTTTTTTAATTTTTGGCATTCTCATTTTGAGTTTAATACTATTTTGTTGCAGGTATGGTCACAGAAGTTAAACAATAATCCTATGATCAATTTGTTGTATAAGATTAGGCTCTTGAAAATTTATCTGAAAGCTTGGTCTTCTTTTCATTTTAGGAAAAACTCTTTACAATCCACACATATCAGATCAGAGCTTTTTCAAGTTCAAGAAGCTCTCAAAAGAAATCCTAGGGATAAGCAACAAATTCTATTGGAAAGTGAATTGAAGAATAAATTAAAGAATCAGTTGGACTTTGACCTACTATCAGCTAAACAGAGTTCCAGTTTGAAGAGGGAAGTTGAGTTTGACGAGAACACAAAATATTTCCAAAATTCCATGAGAGTAAATAAAGTAGTCAGAATTATTTTTTGATTAAATATTTAGAAGGTAATTGTCATTCAACTAAGGAAGGAATCAATGCAGCTTTTGTAAAGTATTTTTCAAATGTGCTTGCTCCAATCAATTTACCTTTCTCTAATGTTCAAGCATTGTATCAAATTGATCTGCCCACTATTTCAACTCAACAATCAGATTCTTTAATTTCTTTGGTCAGTTGTGAGGAGGTTAAATCAGTAGTTTTTAATTTGGATTCCAGTAGTTATGGAGGGCCAGATGGATTTAATGCTTATTTTATTCAGAAATGCTGGTCAATTATTGGACAGGATGTTACACAGGCTATTCAATCTTTCTTTATGAATAATAAGTTGCCATCTACATTATCAGCTACTGCTATATCTTTAATTCCAAAAATTGAAAATCGAGTGAGTATTTCTGACTTCAGACCTATTTCATGTTGTAGTGTATTCTACAAAATCATTTCTAAGATAATAGCCAACAGAATTCAATTGGTTCTTCCTTCTGTTATCTCAGGTAATCAATCAGCTTTTGTTTATCTTAGGAATATTAGTGATAATGTTCCATTACACAAGAGTTATTACATGGATATGATATGAAGAATATATCACCAAGATGTATGATGAAGTTAGACATCAGGAAGGCTCTTGATATAGTTTCCTGGTCCTCTATATTGGCTGTTATGTCTAGAATGAATTTCCCTAAATAGCCTGGATCTATACTTGCATTTCTTCCCCTTTATTTTCAGAGTCTAGGAGTGGTAGTTTGCATGGATTTTTCAAAGGGAGGAGAGGGGTTGGGCAGGGATCTTATCTTTTTTATTATTGTCATGGAATTATTGAATTCATTGATTGTTGATCAAGTTAAAAAGAAGAATTTGGAGTTGCACCCTCGTTGTAAGGATCCATTGATTATCATTTATTGTTTGCTGATGATTTGATAATCTTCATAAAGCCTACACATAGGAACATTTAATGTATTTTGGATACTTTGCATTTCTTCTATGAAATCACAGGCTTGCAACTGAATGTAGAGAAGTCACAGATTAAAATTGTTGGATTACCAATTCATAAGAGAAATGAATCTCACCGAAATCTGGATTAAGACAATTATCTGCCGATTCAATGTACCTTGGTCTGCCTTTATTCACAGGTAGGATATCAACTGTGAGTTGTTTACCTTTATTTGAAAAGATTATAGATAAGATGAAACAATGACCCTCTAGTAAATTAACACAAGCTGGTAGATTAACAATTGTTCAATCAGTTTTATTAGCTATGTCAACTTACTATTTGAGACACTATATTATACCAGTTAAGTTGATCAACATGGTGACTAGTGCTGTAAATAAGTTTCTTTGGCATGGAGACCCTTTTGTTAAAAAAATGATTCCAATATCTTTTTCCAAGCTGTGTGTTGAAAAGAAATATGGTGGACTTGGTATAATCAGCATTAAACAATGGAATAAGGCTGCCATTTCTCGTTATATTAACAGATTATTCTCTGATTCTGGAAGTTTACAGTCTCATTTTGTTTAGAAGAATTTAATAGGTAAAAAGCATTTTTGGACTATGCAAATTCCCCAAAACTGCTCTTGGAGTTGGAGACAAATTTTGAAATTAAGGAGGGTTTTTCTTCCTTTTGTACAATGTAATCCAGTTAATATCAGAAACCCGTCTTTTTGGCATACTCGATGGGCTAGTAAGGGTATGATTCTTAGTGAAATTGTGGATTATAGTTTAAGGAGAAATAGTGGCATACCTGAAACTGCTTTAGTGGATGATTTTTTGCATGAGGGTGTTAATTCATTGCCACATTCAAGTTCAACCCTATTGAGAAGTTTATGGAGTCAAATTAGTTCAAGTACTAATTTTAATTATGATTTGAAAATAGCATGGAAGGATAAGAAGCATACTATCAACCATGTATATGAGTTATTGAGTGATGATAATCAAGTGTTTCTTTGGCATAAGAGGATCTAGAATATGAAGTGTTCTGCTAAAGTTAACTTTCTGCTTTGGAAGATTATGTCTAATGCTCTCAATACAAAGGAAAAATTGTATAATATTGGGATCAGTCTAGATGATAATGTGTATTATGTAGAAGTGGATCTGAAACTAATACTCACATGTTTTTTTAAGTGCCCTTTTGTTTTTCAGATATGGAGTAAAATTCTCTTTACTGGCAATTATCATAGACCTTTTAACAATTCCAGAATTGAATGGTTCAATGTTTTTAAGGCGACTAGATGGAAAACACCCAGAAGTGTTATGCTGTTGAGGATACTGAAGCTATTCTGTTATGAGGTATGGGCAGAGAGGAATAGAAGGATCTTTAGTGGTGCTTATTTGAATGCAAAAAAGCTGTTTTTGGTTGTGCACAGGAAAATTCAAAGGAATATCAATTAGTTTTTACATAGTCAGTTTTGTATAGTTTATGAGTAGAGTTTTTTCATTTTTCAGCGTATCTTTGTATATTTTTTTTTTCTCTTCTCAGTTTATGAGTTATCATGTCGCATGAAATTGCAATACTAATGTAACTATGATGATGTTAATAAAGTTTTATTTGCCTTTCAAAAATAAAATAAATTTTGGATGCTTGTTAGGATTAATACTATTTCAGGAAATAGTTAAATCTGAAATATAAATTGATAATTTGAAATCAAAAGTCACAAACCATATGTCCTTTGAAATTATGCATGTATGTCGACATACAAAGAAGGGCATGTCGTCATAAAGGCCTGTAAAATGAAATTCAAAATTTGAATTTCAATGGTTTAAACTTTCAAACTTCCCTCCAACTTTTCATTAACTCCCAAGGTCTGAAAAGGTGTCATTGATTTCAGAAAAGTTGTGTCCATTCAATCTTTATTTATATATCTATTCACTCTTATTCTCTCTGCATTTCATTCAAAATTCAAACAACAGTCTTCAGATCTATTCTCTTCAAAAACAAATCTCTAATGGCTTCCTCTAGCACTCCTCAAACAATGAGATTGTTCAAAACCATCAAAGGATATCTCTACAATGATAGAGAAGCAATCGAAACCTATGTTGGTTGTATAGCAAATGCAAAAGTCAATACGGGGTGCTTTCATCATCTTTGGAGATTTTCCATCTTATGATCTTCCTTCTCTTTTCAATCATAATAAAGTGTTAAGCTTGATTGATGCTCAGGATAACGATAAAGTATGTTACCCGAAACTCATCAAAATGTTCTATGCAAACCTTAATCATGGTTTTTACGAAGGAGATGAAAATCAAATTTGGAGTAGCACAAAAGGCACACAAGTCGCCCTAGATTGTGAAATTTTGGGCAATATCCTAAGTTGCAAAAGTACGGGCTCGGATTTATCAGAATTCGAAATCGAAGAAATGGATTTGGAAACTTATCACCATATATTTGAAAGTGATGCTCACACAGAATTCAAAAATCGTTTTTTCCACCCAAAAACCAGAATTATAAACCTCCTCCTTCAATGACCATTACGCTCGCTCCGGAAACTTCAACAATCCAACTATCAAAGTCCAAAAAGCACTCTTTGCTATTATTGGTGGCTATGACATCAATTGGGACGATACGATCTTAAAAGAATTTAAGCTCATAGAAACATCAATAAGAGAAAACTCTCTTTACAATGGGGTTTATCTTATTTGTATCTTTAAATATTTTGGAGTTGACCTCAAGGAAGAAGAGTTTGTACCAAGAAAGGTGTTTAACTCCACAAATATACACCTTATGCAAATTCCACTAACCTTTAAACCGTATGAGACATTTGAAGACAAACAAGCTCGAATGCAATAAGAAAAAGAGCCAATGGATATCGAAGAAGAAACTTCTTTGGAAAGTGTTGAGTGTCCAATTAACACTAGAACCATTTCAAAAGAGACACTTGTTCAAAATCAAGCGAAACTAGCCAAGAACCAAAAGAATCTCAAAAGGACGCTTACTCATATGTCTAAGTTCGTTGGCAAAATAGGGAGAAAACTTGGAATTTCATCTTCCTCGTCATCATCCGCTGAAATCTAAGCCTATCTTGTTTAAGTTATCTTTAGTATTTGCTTGTATTTGCTTTCGAATATCTTATTTAGTGTCTCGTAATTAGTTGGATGTATTTTCTTTTAAATAGTAATGAATGGAGTTTTATTTATGTCAAAATTATCTTTAAGTTACTGTGAAAAAATTAAAATAAAATAAATTAATATAATATAATAACAAATGACTCAAAATTGAAAAAATTCAAAAAAATATATATAGCATTTTGGCATACATATGTCACTATGTCGACATATAACTACCAGTTTTTCAAAATTGTTCAAATTTTAAAATGTAAATAACTAACTCATGTCCATTCAAAACCAACGAATTCCAGACCCTATTTAAGCCTATTTATTCTGGAAAATCTTATTCTATCATTCCTCCTTCCTCTCTAATCAATTCTTATCCAAAACCATTAAATTATGGCAAATCCAATTCATTATTTGAGTAAAAATCTTGAGGAAACCTTGATTTCTTTTAAGAACATCCTTTCTATAGTAGTATGAAACCAACATCATCTTGAATTAAGTCAAATCAAAATGGTTGAACAACAAGTGAAGCACTTTGATGTCATCCATTGGCTAATCTCTTCTCTTTTCAGAGATGAGGACAACAATCTTGCTAAGGCACCACCGACAAAAGAAGATGAAGATTGGAAAGTCATTAAGAAGGATCCGATATTTGGAGAAGATGGATGGGTAGAAGTCCCAAGTAATGCTTGATTGTTTGGTACGATTGGTTTAAATGAATTATGTTTGAATTTGTGTGAATTTGTTTCAAAAAATTGTCTGTAAATAATGCTTGGATTGGTTTTTCTTGGGTGTAAAATCTTGTATGGAATATTTGGATTATACACTTGTAAATATTAAATACTTGGATTGATTTGTTTATATATAGGCATAAATTTAGGGGGAGTAATTTGCTTTAGTATAATCATAGAATATATAGATAGGTATAGGATTTAGGGAGAGTATTTATAGAGTTTCTTTTTTATAATGACAAAGGGGGAGAAATTTTAAAATATAGACTTATTTTGAAAGAGAGTATGTAGAGTTCATAATGACAGAGGGGTATTAGAAGGATTAGGATCAACGGGTATAAGTATTTTATAAACTAAGGTTGTCATCATCAAAAGGGGGAGATTATTGGAGAATGAAGTTTTGGTGACAATAACCTTATTTTAATTATCATTGATTATAAAATATATACTAATATCTCTATCTAAACTACATATATATACACACATATGTAGGATCAGTATATAGGATTTAAATAACGAAGACTGTACATGTGACGGTCCGCCCCGCACTAGCCGACATTTCCCTCAAGACGCGTTGTACCAATGTCCAACTAGCACGGGACAGTCATCAAAAGAAAGGGATTTGAAACTATGAATCATCAAGAACCTGTAGTATATCTCACAACGCATAGAATAAATATAATAATAACATAACTTGACATAAAACAGGCAAACAATGCATAAGCTGAAAACTAAACCATCATAGCAGTGGAACGCAAATTACAGCTTATGATCCAAACCATTATTACAACTTTCAAAATACCGCCTCTAAAGCAAAATAGAAAAGGTACACTACTAATGCCCAAAGTAGTGACCAGCAACAACACAGGGAGAATATATGTAAATAGTACATGGAAGCCTCCTGCTCATCCCCGGACATCTACTCATGCATAACCACCTAACATGTCTCTACTCTGCTTGTTTAGTAGCACCCAGAGTAATAAGAAGAGACATAAAACTCTGGGTAAGACAAAAGTCTGGTATGAACGATAACAGTAATGTAAAACAATAACAGGTATAAATAATCATACCTGAACCTAGACCTGCAACCAAAGAGTTAGCATAATAAGATGTATAGTACTCTAAGGTAACACTAACATAAAATGTAAAAATGGGAGTGTGCGTGTCATGGTGATAACAAACATCAAACATAGCAATCATCCCTCACATCACTCACTTAGTGTGTAAGGCATATGATATCCACCGCTTTGATCACCAAATCCATTAGGGTTGTGACGGCAACCCCGTACAACTATTGCTGTGACCATACTTCCTTGGTCTATAGTCAATAACCCTACCCAGTCCACACACCTCTGGCTCTAGGTTAAGGGCCAACTAGTCCACACCTCCCTGGCTTTGGTTCGTCTACATGCCCCCTATCCTCAATAATGAACCAAAGTTTTAGATATAGATAACCCCTTTGCACATGTCCCGCAGTAAAACCCAACTCTAGAAGTTATCTCGTTGGTTCCCATCTGGATCCTGAGTAATAACTCCTCATTTGGGCTTCCTTTGCATCTCAGGTTTTGGTTTAATTGTAGTTGATCTTCAAAAGAGTTCATGCTCATCGTCATTTGGTTCTCTATCCAGGCTTAAAGACTGGCTCATGGTCCTCCCCTGACAATCGGCTCGTGGTTCCCCTTCGGCTCGCGGCTCGTGATATCGTGGTTCGTGGTCCAATCATCGATTCGTGACTCCACCGGCTCGTGGTGGCAGGCGACTCGCGGTTTAGTCAAGGTGTCCACAACGGTTCGGCTCGTGGGCTCACCCCACGGCTCGGGCATCGTCAGGCGTTTTGGTTCGGGGATGCTCCGGTTTAGGGTCGTGATGCACTAGTCACGAACGGGTTGAGGAGGTGCTTCATGAACGGGGTCCTGTACTATTTCCTGCAACTTTTCTAGCAAGTTATTTATGCCATAAAACGGCATTTTCGACCATTCTGACTTTGCTAAACAATCATGAAGCATTCCAAACAGTAGTAATAACATGTGTAATCAATCATAAACACCAAAATGACAATTTAACAAGTTAATATGGATCAAACACACCCAAAATCCATGATTTTCCCCTTAATCACTTTAACCTTGTTTAACTATAGGATTAACAAACTTAATCCAAATTAACCCAAATTTATATCAGAGGCATAAAATAATATTTCAGAATTTTTACATATTTTTCCAGATTTTTATGATGCATAATTTTGCTAATTATCGCTAATCACCCCTAATTAGCCGTAATTAGTGAATAAAAGTGCAAATCGCTCACTTTAGCCACAAATAAATTATAGATATTAAATCTCCACTGATTTAGATCTAATTCCTATGTGTTCCAGTAGCTCTTTCTCGATTTTGATGCCAACTCGCCTTGATTTGATGTAGATTTACTTAATATGTGATTAGAAAGTGATTAGGGATGAATTTAGAAGGTGGAGGCCATTATTAGGTTTAGAGGAAGGTAAGTGGAGGCTGGAAAAATGATGGATCATCCTTTAACTCTTTTCAGCCCTCCCACAACTCTAATCCCGAAATGGGTTATGGGCCTAACCACTAATCACCTAATTAAGCCCGGTTAAGCTGTTTTTCCATATACAAACCTTATTTCAGCCATATCTCCCAAACGGTAAGCCTGTTTGATTATTGTGACCACTCCGCGGAAAGGTAAACCATCATCTGAATCCAACGAAAGTGGTTCCAGGTCAAAATTTCTTATCAATCAAAAGTTATAAGCAAAGAAAGATTTGCTGCGGGCAAAACGGTCATTTAAAATTCAGCAAAAATCGTGAACATGGGAAATGACCCCAATAGTAGTTTCCCAAAGTTACACAACCATACGACTTCGCATGAAAATAAAATAAATATTCTACGATCCTCTGATACATAGAATGCGTGTCGTTACACTCTTCCCCCTTAAGAAATTTCGCCCCCCAAAATTTCTTAACCAAGAAACATACAACGGTGGCCCGCATGCCTATCAACCTTTTACAAGCAATCAAACATACATAACAACTCAACAAGCCTATCCTAGCATGCAGTTTACTAACAAGGAAATAACTGTATCGCGATTAAAACCTTACCAGGCAAAGAGTTCTGGATATGAATTCCTTATGCTCTCCTCGATTTCCCAAGTATAGTCATCCTCATTATCACCCTATTGGACCTGAACCAGTTTCACCGTCTTCCTTCGAAGTTGCTTCGTATCATGTCTGACAATATGAATCGTTCTGTAGCTCCCAACTGCCTCAGATTTCACTTTGATATCATCCAACTGATCTGGTGAAATAGTCATGTCAGAATTGTGCACGAACTTCCTTAACCGGGAAACATGAAATACGTCGTGAACTCCCGCCATCTTGTATGGTAATTCAACTTTATACGCTAAATTCCCCCACTTGCTCGAGAACTGGAAATGGACAAATAAACCTTGGTGCTAACTTACATATCCTGCCATAACGTATTACACTCATTAATGGAGAGATCTTAACGAATACCAGGTCGCCAACGAAGAATTTTAATTCTCTTCATCTTTTATCAGCATAACTCTTCTGCTTATCTTGGGTAGCCTTCATTCGCTGTTGAATAATCTTGATTTTATCTGAAGTCTCTCTTATTACATCTGGCCCAAGCACAAACTTCTCACTGGTTTCCAACCAACATAATGGTGAGTTTCACGGTCTTCCATACGAAGCCTTCAATGGAGCCATATCAATACTGGACTGAAAATTATTATTATATGCGAATTCAACCAGATGCAAATGGTCATCCCATGATCCTCCAAAATCCAATATACAAGCTCTTAAGAGATCCTCTAATACACGATTCATCCTCTCTATTTGTCCGTCGGTTTGGGGATGGTACGCGGTACTGAGATGTAATTCTGACCCTAAAGTCTCTTGTAAGCTCTTCCAAAACCCACTAGTAAATAATGGATCTCGGTCACTCACAATACATTTAGGTACTCCATGAAATCTCACTACCCACTTCATATACAGTTCCACTAATTTAGTTGTCGTTTTATTTGACTTGATTAGTATAAACCTTGCACTCTTGGTCAATCTAACCACAATCACCCAAATACTATCATGACCTGATCTAGTCCTTGGTAAACCATCTATAAAATCCATTGAGACTTGTTCCCACTTCCGTTTGGGAATTTCTAGCGGTTGTAACAAAACAACTAGGCTTCTTTTGCTTGGCTTTAACTAACTGGCAATTCATGCACTTGATGCAAACTTCCCATTGTCTCTCTTCATCCCCTCCCAGTAGTAGGTCTACTTTATGTATCGATACATTTTGTTACCACTGGGATGTATAGTCGGTTTCGAGTGATGACACTCTCTAAGCACTTCATCTCTCAATCCATTAACATTGGGTACAACTAGTTTTCCATTCTTTCGATGCCATCCTTCTCGATCAAGACCATACTTGTTCATTTTCTCCCCGTCGATACCCATCTCTATCTTGGAGATGATTTCCAATAGGTTAGGGTCGTCCCTCTGACTGGAACCGATCTACTCAATCAAAGTGGGTCTGATCATCAAACTTGCTAACATCTCTGGGCCCAATTCGCACTTAGGTCTGAAATCATATCCTGCGATATATTCCAGTTGCTTCCATTCCAGAAACAAAGCCCCCAAATTGGCATGTCTCCTACCTAATGCATCAGCTACCGCATTTCCCTTCTCGGGTGTGTATGCGAAATTGAAATCATATGAAGCTAAGACTCTAACCATCTCTGCTGACGAACATTTAAATCCTTTTGAGAGAAAAGATACTTTAATGACTTATGATCGGTAAACAACTCGAATCTTTCTCCAAAGAGATAGTGTCTCCCCATCTTTAACGCGAACACGATCACGACCAATTCCAATTCATGGGTAGGATATCTTTTCTCATACGGTTTCAGTTGCCGACTAGCATAAGCTACAACCCTACCTCCTTGCATTAATACAGCACCTAGTCCGATACCACATGCATCCGTGTATACCGCCATCTCTTCGTTCCCCTTAGGAACAACTAACACTGGTGCACATGTTAACTTTTCCTTTAGACTCTTAAATGCAAACTCACACCTTTCATCCCGGATGAAAGCTTGATTCTTCTTGGTCAACTGAGTTAACTGTGTCGGTTTCTTGGAGAAGTCTTGGATAAACTTATGATAATATCCAGCTAACCCCAAGAAACTTCTCACGTCCGTTACATTCTTGGGCATAGACCAATCTTGCACCATAACCACCTTCGCAGGATCCATGGCAATACCATTCTCTGAAACAACATGGCCCAAGAATCTCACTTCCCTCCTCTAGAAGTGACACTTAGAAAATTTTGCTTTTAATCGGTGTTTCCTTAATACCTCCATCGCTGTCCTTAAATGTTCCTTGTGTTCTTCCTCTGTCCTCGAGTAAACCAAGATATCGTCCACAAACACAAGAACAAACTTATTTAATTGATCCCTAAATTCCCTACTTGTGAGATCCACAAAATATGCTGGTGCATTGGTCAACCCGAATGGCATGACCAACCACTCATAGAATCCAGACGACGTCCGAAATGCCATTTTAGAATACTCTCAGCTGCTACCCAGAGCTGATGAAATCCTATCGCGAGATCTAAATAGGAGAACACTCTTGCTCCATTTAATTGATTAAATAGATCATCTATCCGTGGAATAGGATACTTATTCTTCCTCATCACCTTGTTCAGCTCACAATAGTCTACACATAAGCGAAGGGAACCATCGGCCTTGGTAGCAAATACAACTGGTGCTCCCCACTTTGAAACCCTCCTTCGGATAAATCCCTTCTTCAAAAGATCGCCCACTTGCACCTCGAGCTCTCGTTGCTCCCTTGGCCCATGCGAAGAAGTGGTGTCACTATAGTTCTGACATCTTTCACTAAATCAATCCAAAACTCAATCTCTCAGTGTGGTGGAAGTCCGTTCACTTCCTCGAAGATGTCCGGATACTCGTCAGCAATAGGCACATCTGATAACTCATCCTGCTTGATGTCGACGGAATGTAGAAAACTAGCCATCACCTCATCGCTAGGTAGGCAACCCAATACCCCCCTCCGCCCATCGACCACTCTAATGGTCACTGAAGACCCCTCACAGTTTACCACCACCCCTTATCTTTGGATCCAATCGACTCCCAAAATAATGCTAACCCCAGTAAAGCCGAAAACAAAGAAATCACAAGCAAACATACATCCATGAATCGACAAGACCAAATTATGACAAATCATACTAAGGCTAGTCGAACCATCAATCGGGTTCGTCACAACTAAAGGTCTATCGACAATCTCGGGTTCCAATCCCAACCTATCTACCAGGTCACTAGATATGAAAGAACGAGAAGCACCGGTATTAAACAACATTCGAACAGGAACATCATAAATAGAAAGCATACCTTGAATCACGACGCCCTTTCCCTTCTACGCCACAGTTGGGGCATTCGATGAAGAAGGAACAACGTTGATAGCATATGCTTTGACCATTTGCTTCTCCTTAGAGAGTTGTGGACATTCATTCTTAAAAAGTCCCACTTGGTCACAGTTGAAGCACTTCTTCTCCCCTGGCTTTGCTCGACACTCTTTGGCATAGTGACCCTTCTTGCCACAGCTATAGCACTCGATATCTTTCTTATTCTTCTTTTTCTGACCGTCGTTGGTCTAGTTCTGTTTCCTCTTATTCTAGGAATTATTCTTGCCTCCACTGCTTGCCTGTGGCTTTGGCTCTTCTGTAGCTGTAATAGCAACCTCGGTCTTTGACTTAGAGTAAAGGCTCTCTAATCTCAATGCTTTTCCCATAATAGATTCGAAAGTCTCATCGATATGGTTTATGAGTCTTTCCCCCAAGTACTCATCTAGGCCAGTTATGAACTTTTCGTTCTTCTTCACGGCAGTATCGATAAGAGATAGTCCATATTTCGATAAAATATCGAATTCAGCAATATATTCCGAGACTGCCCTACCATTCTGCTTAACCTCTAAAAATTTCCTAAATAATTCTGATTTCTAAGCAGCTGGAATAAACTTATCACTGAATCGGGTCATAAACTGATTCCAAGTAACTTGATCCTCAGAAGTAGCTGCTTTAATAGCATTCCACCAATTCATAGCCCATCCTTGAAGTTGACGCGATGCTAACTTTCTTTTCATTGCATCATCAATTCCCAAATCCTCGAAGATGCACTCATAACTATCAAGCCAATCTTGAACATCGGTAGCCGATTTCGTTCCATGGAACGGCTTCCCACCAAGGCTAGTATAATCCTTGTTAACTTGGCGAAATCGGGTCTAGGCGCCTGCACCACTGCACCACCACCGTTAGCAGCATTAGGAACTGCTCCCTGAACATCCCTAAGCATCTCTTGCATGAAGGTAGTAAACATCGTCCTCATATCAGGGACATTCCTACCGTTGGTCCTTGAACATGTACACCTTGTATATCGGCTCATCATTCAATCTGTAAAGAGAAAATGATTAACCATCTCCATAGTGGTGCCAGTGCAATGCGATTTCATCCTTAGATATACTAATAATAATAATATATATAGCTTTTGAAAGCCAAAATATCATAAATACGCGTTCTCATATACGTATACTATCACTCCCTGATATCTTCCCTTAGGTTAACTGCGCAACCTGGGATCTGATACCAAGTGTGACGGTCCACCTCGCACCAGCAGACATTTCCCTCGAGATGCGCTGTACCAATGTCCAACTAGCACGGGACGGTCGTCAAAAGAAAGGGATTCGAAACTATGAATCATCAAGAACCTGTAGTATATCTCACAGCGTATGGAATAAAATATAATAATAACATAACCTGACATAAAACAGGCGAGACAGTGCATAGGCTGAAAACTAAACCATCATAGCAGCGGAATCCAAAATACATCTTATGATCCAAACCATTATTACAAATTCAAAATACTGCCTCTAAAGCAAAATAGAGAAGGTACACTACTAGTTCCCAAAGTAGTGACCAACAAAAACACAGGGAGAATATATGTAAATAGTACGTGGAAGCCTCCTGCTCGTCTCCGGACAACTACTCGTCCATAACCACCTAACCTTTCTCTAGTCTACTCATTTAGGAGCACCCAGAGTAATAAGAAGAGACATAAAACTCTGGGTCAGACAAAAGTCTGGTATGAGCGATAACAGCAAAGTAAAACAATAACAGGTAAAAATAATCATACCTGAACCTGGACCTGCAACCAAAGAGTTAGCACAACAAAATGTATAGTACTCTAAGGTAACACTAACATAAAGTGTAAAAATAGGAGTGTGCGTGTCATTGTGTTAGCAAACATCAAGCATAGCAATCAACTTCACATCACTCACTCAATGCGTACGGTATCTACCGCTTTGATTACCAAATCCATTGGGGACATGACGGCAACTTCGTACAACTATTTCTATGACCATACTTCCCTGGTCTATAGTCAATAACCCTACCCATTCCACACATCCCTGTCTCCAGGTTAAGGGCCATCCAGTCCACACTTCCCTAGCTCTGGTTCGTCTACATGCCCCCCCTCTCTTCAATAGTGAACCAAAACTATAGATATTGATAACCCCTTTGCATATGTCCCACCGCAAAACCCAACTCTAGAAGTTAACTTGTTGGTTCCCATTTGGATCCTGAGTATTAGCTCCTCATTTGGACTTCCTTTGCATCTCGGGTTTTGGTTGAATTGTAGTTAATCGTCAAAAGAGTCCATGGTCATCGTCGTTCGTTCGTTGTCCAGGCTCGAAGACTGGCTTGTGGTTTTCCCTTGGTCATCGGGTCGTGGTTCCCCCTTTGGCTCACGGCTCGTGAAATTGTGGTTCGTGGTCCAAGCTTTGGTTCATGACTCCATCGGCTCGTGGTGGCAGGCAACTCGCGGTTCGGGTCAAGGTGTCTACAACGGTTCGGCTCGTGGGATCACCCCAAGGCTCAGGGCTCATCACGCGATTTAGTTTTGGGATGCTCCGGTTCGGGGTCGTGATTCACTGGTCACGAACGGGTCGCGGAGGTGCTTCATGAACGGGGTCCTGTACTATTTCCTACAACTTTTCCAGCAAGCTATTTACGCTATACGACGACACTTTCGACCATTCCGACTTTGTTAAATAATCATGAAGCATTCCAAATAGTAGTAATAACATGTGTAATCAATCACAAACACCAAAACAACAATTTAACAAGTTAATATGGATCAAACATACCCAAAATCCATGATTTTCCCCTTAATCCCCTTAACCGTGTTTAACTATAGGTTTAGCAAACTTAATCCAAATTAACCCAAATTTATATCAGAGGCACAAAATAATATTTTAGAATTTTTTACATATTTTTCCAGATTTTTATGATGCATAATTTCATTAATTATCACTTATCACCCCTAATTAGCCATAATTAGTGAATAAAAGTGCAAATCACTCGCCTTAGCCACAAATAAATTATAGATCTGAAAACTCCACTGATTTGGGTTAAATTCCTATGTGTTTCAGTAGCTTTATCTCGATTTTGATGCTAATTCGCCTTGATTTGATGTTGATTTACTTAATATGTGATTAGAATGTGATTAGGGATGAATTTAGAAGGTGGAGGCCATTACTAGGGTTAGAGGAAGGTAAGTGGCGGCTGGAAAAATGGAAACGAAATCATCCTTTAACTCTTTTCATCCCTCTCATAACCCAAAATGGTTTATGGGCCTAACCACTGATCACCTAATTAAGCACAGTTTAGCTGTTTTTCCATCTTCAAACCTTATTTCAGCCATATCTACCAAACGGTAAGTTCGTTTGATTAGTGTGACCACTCTATGGAAAGTTAAACCATCATCCGAGTCCATTAGAAGTGGTTTTTGGTCAAAATTCCTTACCAATCAAAAGTTATAGGCAAAACAAGATTCACCAGGGGCAAAATAATCATTTAAAATTCGGCAAAAATCGTGAACATGGGAAATGACCCCAGTAGTCGTTTCCCAAAGTTACATGACCATACGACTTCGCATGAAAATAAAAAATTATTCTACGATCCTCTAATATGTAGAATGCAGGTCGTTACAGTACAGTTTTAGAGTTTCAAGAGGTTTAGAATCTAGAGGAGATTCAAAAGACTCATGAGTAATCAAATCATCAAGATTTCAAGAGTTCAAGACAAATGTAATAGAGTATAGTTTATACGTAGGACTCTGAATATCACTTCGGGTTCAAATTTAAATTCTGTTTTTCAAATTTTGATTTTTAAATTTCAAATTCTGGTTTTCAAATTTCTAATTCTAATTTCAAAGAGTTTTCTATCTTACTTATGATTTCAAATATAAGTTTTAAAGTTTATATAAGTTCATATATATTTATATAGTTATATACTTTTATACTTTTATATTTGTATAGTTTTAAACCTTGTAATTTTATAAGTATGTTTATATAATATATATTTATGTTTCAATATGATTTTATACTTTAGAATACTCATTTATATCACTAAGTTTTAATTCAAGAATTTCCAGAATTGTATATATATTTAAACACTTGAAAATATTCAAAATTCAATTTTTTTAAGTACATATGTCGACATACATATATGCTTATGTCGACATACAACTGTCATTTTTTCAATTTTCAAAGGAAGTGCCTTTTCACTATTTGCCACGTTCCAGAAGCATTGCAACCGTTCAAATATTATAAATAGGGGTTGATTTCAAATTTTTAAACCATTTTCTTCTCCATCTTCACCCTCTTCATCCCTTCATTAATATTTCTTATTTTATTGATTTCTACACTTCTACTTTGTCGATTTCTACTCTAATTATATAGTATACTTCTTTTTTTCTCACTCTCTACTCATTACTCTCTGAATTGAAGTGCAATTTAAGAGTTATAAGGCTGTCGTAATCTTTTGGGAAAGGACGTGTTCCTTGTATCCCTGAAATCAAGGAAAGGGAGCAGTGTTGAACTTGTAGCCGTGAAATCAAGGGTGTTAATCAGTGTTAACCTTGTAGCCGTGAAATTAAGGGGATTGTACTTGGATAGTGATATTAATAAAACTCTGCATAATCTAGCGCAGCATGGGACTGGATGTAGGAGAAATCTAAACCAACATAAAATCCGGCGTGTTCTTCCTTTTTTCTGCATTTTTTTTGTTTCTGTGTTTGTGTTTGATCTTGTTTCTGTGATCATCTTTGTGGCGTGTAATTCATGTAATTTTTAGATTTTCTTATTGAAAACACTATTCACCCCCTCTAATGTTTGTCTTGCCTTAAGATCCGCATTATGCATTCCCTAACATAACAGTTAGTGGAAGCGAAGTTTGATGGGTTGATCAAGCTATATATCACTCTATTTTCCGTTTGATCTAAGCTTACTGTCTTTCTATGAAAGAATCAGTAGAACCCACTGCCACTATTACTACAAACATATATTCTTTTTTTCAATTTTTACTTTACCTTTACTCTATACTATTAGTTTTTACCTTTACTCTATACTATAAGAGTCGACCAACTATTCTAATTCTATGTCTGGGCACTCGTAGCCTTTCATGAGTTTAAATACAGAGTACGTTCAAGCAAAAAATAGGTTGCGTTTTGAAATCGAGGTTCACAAGAAAGCACTCTGATACAAGCAGTTTATGATGAATCCTCCTCACTATCCACCTCAGCATCCACCTCAGTAGCCTGTTTTTTTTATTTTAAATTTATGCAATTTGTATTATGTAATTTGTATCATGCAATTTGTATTCCATAATTTGAATTCTACAATTTAAATTTTGCAATTTGTATTCTACGTTCAATAAAAACTATAATAAACACAAATAAATAAATGATAAAAAAATAATTTTGTCCCTTTCAGTGTCCTCCTTCTGTAAAAACTAATGTATTCCCCATTTGTACCAATACCCCTTCAAATGTCCCTTTCAAAATAGTCCTTCAAATGCCCCAACGTGTTAAAAATCAAAGGCACCCTAGTAAACACAGAACGCTATACGTTGACAGTACCGGAGTAAACTAGCATTAAAATTCACTAAATGCTGTACGTTTTCACTTGGACCAATGAAGCAGCGGATTATTTTCATTTCACTTTTCTCAAATCCCTCCTGAAATTTCACTTCCCGCAGTCTTCCTCTAACACCTCATTTCATGCCCTAGATTTCATTTACTAAACGTGTAGTGTACCGACATCGATTTAAATCATCACAACGCTAATTTCACGACCTAGCTTCTCCATCTTCGACCAATTGAAACTTTTTCGGATCTCAAATGGCCAAATCCCGGTTTTATGCTCTACAATTTAAGGTAATTTCTCCACTCTGCAGTTTTAGTTTCATGAATCAGTTTCAAAAAGGCATTTTGATTTTTGGCATAACTTGGTTCCCTTTGTACCATTAACAACTAATTATTATGAACAAAAAATTGGATAGTGGTTTATTTTGGATTTGTAAGTAGCTAATATGCTGATATGCCATCTTTAAAAACCACCAAGCATTTATTTTGCTCGCCCTTAACGTAAATCAATTACTTATATATGTTACTGCAGCCTAGCTAGAATAGATATACATTTAGTATGTGTATCTATTGTTCTTGTTTGTCAGTGAAGTTAATGAGTGAAGGAAAGGAACTTGGGAAAAAAATTTCAGTGTTATTGCAGCAGCCTTCTACCGCTGCTTGAGACAGCATGGTAATTGCAATAGCCTTCTGCTACCTTAAAAGCAGCAGTTTTTTTTCCAGAGTCAACAAGTTTGTAGAACTTAAGTATGAAAAAAAGGTATTTATAATTTTACTTGTACATGTAAATTTTGCATATCTATAACAAAAGTTGAAGCGAGACTAACTCATGTACTTAACAGGCATATAAAGCGAATTGTTTCTTAGAACATATGTAAAAAAACAAAGTTCAAAATCATGGCTTGTTAAGATTTTGGTGATTTGGGAAATTGTTGTTGGGAAATAAGGGAAGGATTAAAACTTACCATTCACAAAGATTTTTTTTATTGTGGCCTATGTTGTTCATGTTCAACCCTTATCTTCTTATGCTCAAACCATTTCTATCCATGTTTTAATCATGCTGAATAAAAATCGTACCATACTTGATGAATTAGAACTGTTGAATTATATCTTTTCAAACTAACAAGCTGCTAAAAGATATTTCTGTCTTTTCAGGTTAATACATGCGTCCCACTTTGGCATCCCCTGTGAGAATTAAAAGTAATCGGAAGAATGACATACATCAAAAGCAATAATGTTAAGGGAATGGCCTGCACTGCAACTCCATCTCAAAGTAAGTTCTTCCTAATTGCTAGCGATGCCATGTTTCTATGGACAAAAAATCCAATGTTTGGACATCACGTTGGTTCTTTTACTTGCATTGAATAGATAAGTCTTTCAAGTTTCATGTTTTTACATATAACTTATATGGTTTTTAATAGTTGTGTTGTACTACAATGTTATAATTAAAGCATAGCCAGTAATAATAGCTGTTTGTAGTATATTACACATATGAATTGAGCATTAGTTGCGCGCATGCTAATTGCTTGAGATATGTGTATGTTCGTATGTGTTTACATATGTAAACAATACGTACACACTTCCTGATAATTTTCCATGAAAGAAATGTATAAAAATGCTATTTTCTTCGTGCTCCTTTGATAACTGTGATTTTTCATGCAAGGTTCCTTTGGAGATTTCTTCATCATTTCTTAACCATTTCATGTTTCTTTCTTTTTGCATGCAACCTTTTAGTGATTGAAATTCGTTAAACTAGGTGGTGCATATATAATAGGCAACGCAGACAAAATATAATCATGTATTAAAAGTTGTAAAAAGATCAGCCTATTCTATTTTCCTTCTCTAAAATACAGGCTACTTCAGATGGTTAAAGTATTTGGAAAATGATTTGGCATGCAACTAGAAATCGTCTTAAAAAAAATATCAGTTTATTAATTTGGATATTGATATTGAATTTATTTATGCTAAAGCCGCTTCAAAATGATAAAATGAGTCTTTTCATTTATGATATTGTTTAACTAAGTTAAGGTGATCCCTGATCAGCATATCTATGTAGTTTTATGATTCTATCTTGGCGTATTAGTACGTGTAATAGGAAGAATTAATTAAAGTGATGTAGATAAGTGCGTTTGTTTGTAAATCCAAATTTATATTTGATTTCTCAAATTAGATTAGATCAAGAGGCTATGAACATGTAACTGTCTAAATTATGTTCGTCATTATTTTGTTAACATATAATGTCAACTTATATTAACAACATCCACTAATTTTAGAAAAAGATGCTGTGAAGATGTACCTGTAAAACCTATCGATTGTTTAAGTTTCTTTCAAGATGCAATTTTACAAAATTTCAATAGTAATGTAAACAATTTCGTAAATTGAGCGTTTTGTTAGATTTGTACTCATCTCCTTTCTTATTTCCTCTTATTTTAGACTAAAAACTGCCTTCTTAAAGTTAGTTACATATGTGATATTTACTGGATGATAGTACTATCACTCTATATTCTAGATTGAAAAGATTGTTCGTTTAATATATAGAATGATAAACAACCATGTTGTTGATGGTTGACAACAATGAAATGGGTCGGATCCCCCTCTCATTTTATTATCATTTACAAGGTTATCACGACGCCAAGTCGGGCCACGTGGAGCCACTACCGTCTAGAAGACTAGTCGACAAGTCGCCCGACTAGTCAACAAATCGCCGACAGTCGTGACTAGTCGACAAGTCTTATATATATATATATATATATATATTAGACTTAAATATATAATATAAATAGATATAAAGATAACATAATAATAGGTTCAAGTTCAACAAAGATAACATAATAATGGGTTTAAATTCAACAAATATCCATAATAGATCCTAGTCGCAACATAATAATACCCATAATTATAATATATCATAAAATGAGTATGAACTCAAGCAAAATCATCTATCTCAATATCATCTCCATCTCCTTCTTCAACCTTGGCATTACTTGGATCGGGTAATGGTACACCATAATCATCCTCCACTTCTTCATCATCAAGAAGAATAACTTCTTCATCTGAGTTTTCACCAACTAATCCGAATGTCGAACTAGTGTTACGGCGAGTGTAGACCAACAACTCACTAGTAGAACCAACTTGAGATCTCCTTGGAAGATTGCGTCCCTCAAGCGCATATGATGCACCTTGAGCCTCATCCACAGCACTCCAAAAAGTATCCTTTTCATTGCTAATCCACTCATTATTCCACTCGAAGTCATTAAGTACAAGTGGATCAAAATTCCTTCCAAGTTCACGCCTTTTTTTTGAATCTTAAATCTATTTTTCGGTTGTATTGGACATACACCAAGTCTTTTAAACATTGATGTTCCAATCTATTCCTCTTTTTGTATGAATATAAAAATATAAAATGCAATTAGACCTAGAGTATAAATAGTGTAAATTTGAAAACAAATACCTTAAAAGATACGGGAACTTACAAACTCAAATGTAATCCAATTGCGTTTACAACCGAAAGATGAACAACAAAGACCAACAATACGCTTTCAAATGATTGAAGCTCAAGTGCACGACCTCCATAAGCATCCCACTAATCAATTAACATAAATTAATAATTATAATTGTGTTTTAGTACTACTTGCGAGGATATAATTGCTCCATTAATATTCTGCATCAAACATAAAACTATCTAAAAAGTTGTTGCCTATAAATATATCGTCTAAATCCTTATAACCTAAAACTCCATCTGCCGTAAACTGGGAAAGTGGCCGCCACATTTTTAGTTCCTTCATTCAATTAAATCAAATGAGATAGTCCACGAAATCAATTGGCATTGGGTTTGTTAAGCTCCTAAGCTCGAAAGCTTTGCCTGTGAATCCTCAGAATTGGGTGTGGCAAGATTTTGGGGATCAACATTTTTACTGTTGACGTCTAGGGTTCGGGTTCACGTGATAAACAAGGAGAGTTGGGGAAGTTAAATCTCGTTTTTGCGCTCATTGAGGAGTTTGCGACTTGCTGGAGGTTTTTGGTGGTATTCGACACCAACAAGTGTCGATGGATTTACTGTGTGTGGAGAGGATGGCAGCAGCTCGCGATTTGGTCAGGGACGCCGGATTAGGGGTGGAGGCTGGATTCTGATCGGCTCCAGGTGATCTCGAAATGGGTGCGACATGGAGCTTACACGGTTGAAGATGGGTTTGTTGCGTACGCCTTTGTTGTAGGAAGAAGCATAACAGTGAGTTTCTTATTTTTATTTTACTCAAGTAATTTATTTAATAAATTTTGTAATTAAGCAAAAATTTAATAATTTTTTAATTAACCTTGTGTAAAAAATTAGATTTTTATAGAAATTAAAATTGTTTAAAATCATATTATATATATATATAGTTTTTAAAATTTAAAATGTGTGTTTTTAAAATATAAAATGAGAATTTTTTAATATAAAATGGCTTTGTTTTTAAAATATAAAAATATGATTTTTATACATAAAACTGATTTATAAAAATATGATTTATATATATATATATAATAACGATATAAAAATGTGATTTTTATATATATAATAGCGATATAAAAATGTGATTTTTATATCAGTAGTAGCATTATAAAAATGTGATTTTTAAATATATATAGCGTTGTTAAAAATATGATTTTTAATATAAACTGTGTAAAACAGATTATGTTGGAATCACGGTGAAGAATACAACGCGCTAGAGCAAATCCAAAAAAACCGTCCAATAAGGACCGGCGGAGTGGATTCCAAAGGTAAGAACTCTTTCTCAATCAAAATTATTTACTGTAAAATATATACTAGGATGCAGACGGGGCTTAGAATCCCCGACACTGCTTATTGAACAAACCATATTGTTTGATTTGAATTATATGGAGTTCAACACTCGAATTCACACAATCACATAAATTGAAAGCGATGTATGGATATTACCGACACATGGATTTCATACTCCGCGAATAGCCACTTATGGTGCTGTAAATGGCATTGGGGTAGTTGAGTATTTATTTATTTGGATGTTCTACGTGATTTGATTGTGATTGTAAAAATTGGTTGTGGATTAATTGTGAATTGACTGAAATTGGTTTGTGTATGGCGCGACCCAGTATTAGGCGAATGATATGGCTATACCTTATTCCGGTTTTAATATCGCGCTGTTATGATGCCGAAATTTTCTAAAATGTGCTAGAAAAATTAATAGCTAGTTAAAAATATTAATTTTAACATATATATGAGATATATAAAATGGCTAGTTTAAGGAATAAATGCTGGTTCACTAAAAATATTATTTTTAGTTTATAACTGCGATGAATAAAATTATTTAGGCGTTGTATAGAATTTTATAAACGAAGTTATAAAATTCTATATATTTATTGGATAGTTAAAAATAACTTTACACATCCATCTACAAGTCGGACGACTTGTTTATGCTTGCCTATTTTTGTGATATTGATCGGGACGATAATTTTTACACATCGCCCAAGTGTACAAATAATAATTATTATTTGATATTGAAACCCCACACGGGTATTGGGATGATATTTGACGTATACTAATCCCAATTGTTTAGTTGTATGTCAATCGATTGGTTGATAGACTGTTGTAAGCGTTGATTATTTATATTTAATTCTTAGGTAGTTGTGTAATGCACTCTGGATGATGGTTGACTGTGTTCGATTACTGTTGTGTACATGTGTGTATGAAATCCATATAAATAACATTGTATGGTAATTGACTGTGTCTAATTCCAATTCAGAAAGTACGAATATTTTAAATTAATGAATATTTTAAAATAACAAATAATGAATATTTTGAAATAACGAATATTTTAAAATAATATTCAATAAAGGATTAAAACATGGTTTTGATGTCCGATTTTGGACGGGTATGAAAATATTGAAATATATGAAGTCGTGTTGATTAGTTATGCGCCATTTTGATGCGAACGATATTTATATCAATTTTATTCATTTTTATAATGAAAATCGAAAAGGAAATTATTTCAAATTCTAATAATTTGAAAATAATATCATTTAAATATTATAATGATAAGGAGTATTCAATTTTGATTTAAAATTGTAATGAAAGTGGGAATCGTTTTAAAACGAATTTATAAAAATACGTTTTGAACGAAATATACATTATATATATAATATAATGGCCTGAATAGAATGCGTTGCGCCGTGACTGTCCGCGAATTTCGAACATTGACTTCGAGTTGACATTACGGGAGATCCAACCGTCGGATTCTCCTAAAACTGAAACCGTTGGGTTCGTATCGGAAAGGGATTTCCAACGAATATAAGAGATTTGAAATCTAACGGTTGGATTTGGAAGTATGTCCAAATCAAATTTGGAAAAGGTTGTTGTAAGTGCAGTTCGATGACTGCTTCTGGAAATCGACTGAAAGAGCCTTAATAAAATTATTAAAGATATTAATAATTTGTGTAAAATCATAATAAATGATTTGGGAAGAAATGGAATGAAAAACTCCAGGTTTTTAAAGATAAAAATATATTTTTATCAAAATGAACTAGTTATTAACAAGATTTGAAATCCAATAATTTTTAAATAAAATAAATTGGATTTGTGAACGGTTTTAATATAACCATAAATTCCCCAACGAACAAATTGAAAGGGATTTGGAATGGAAATAAACTTTGAAATATTTCGATATTGGATTCCGTGATTAAACAGATATTATTGTGGAAATTTGGAAAATATATATGTATATATCGTTATTTCCAATACGGTATTTGTTGGTTTCAGAATTTGATACTGAATAGAAGCCGATATAATTTCTATTCAGAGCCTTGTATTTATTATCAAATGGGATTTTGGGTTTGCCGTGAACGGTGTCTTTACTAACACTGTTCTTAAAACCACTTGAGAAAAGAATAAATCTTTTAATTAAGACTTAGAGAAGTTTACCACTTAACTAGTATTTGATTGGAATTGATTAAAAGAATTGGATTTTGGGTTTAGCATGAATGGGTTCTTTAACCCAATTAACAATGTAATGTGATTTGGAATATACGTAAATATTTTATTAAGATTTACTAGAAATTTTCCAAAGTAAAGTTTTCCAATTTAATAAAATAAATTGGAATGGAATGGAATTTGATTTGGTAATAATCGAAGTGAGCTTCTATGGAGGAAGACCGTTACTATATGGAATTTAAAAGGCTTTTCCATTATTCCATTTATATTATTGGTTGTATACAGAAATTTATATCGATTATATATATCGATCTGTCTTCCGTGAAGATTTCATAATTAATGGAATGAGATTTTGGGTTTATCGTGAACTATGTTTTAAATGACATTGGTTCTTTAACCCAATTAAAGGCAGGATTACATGTCTAGCACTATATTTTGAACTGTATTGTTGATCTCTATTAAATATATATCTATTTGGTGGCGGAGAATTTATTCTCTTGGTTAACACCCTTCTCTAAGACGTACAAGCTTAGAGGTTATATATTGGCAGAAATCAATGGTACGGCGTAGATTGTCGATGCGACATGTTTGATTTCTCAAAGTTAAATAATCATTAAATAATGATTGTTGGAAGATTAAAACTAAATGGTGTTTTAATGAATCTTTAATCATATTAAAATGTGAATGTGATAATTTAAATTATCAAATTTGGGAAATAATCGAAAATGGCATACCACCAGTTTTAATCCAAGCGATAGTTAAATCTTTAATTAGATTTGAACGTGAAATGGTAATTAATTTTACCGATAACACCGTGGTGTTAGATATGGAGTATTACCAGTTTTGCTCCATGATGAATAAGTTGGGATTGGGAAATTAAACAAATGATTACTTCGGTAAGGTGCGCTAATCCCAACTAGTTTGGATAAACCTTAATTTGGTTTGAATTGATATCCAAAGGAAGATTAAAGAATTTATCTTTGATAAAATTAATGGGAACCTTTCCCTAATGATGTGAATATTTGAATAAAAGAATATTCTTAATTAAAATGAGGCGTATGTTGTGTTTTTATAGAACTTATTTATAAGATATGCGGGTTATCTGGAAAGATCGGGTTTATGCCTATTCAGAATAATTGATTCGACGATAAGTCGACGATGAAGACAGTGGTTGAAGATCGGAGGTCTTCAAATCGTTTGGATGATTACTGATGTCTTGATTGGGTTGTACACCCAAGACAAGGTAATAAGTGGTGATCGTCCAGACGTACTTGGATATCAACCAGATTTGCAAGGACCTCTCTCCTATATTGGACATATGGGATGAGGAATAAGGTGCCTCTGGTTTCGTTCAGACCCTGAACGAACTAGTAAATGGATGTGTGTCTGACATCGGATTTTATTTTGTGTTGATTGATTTCTATTAAATATGTATCTGTTTGGTGGCGAAGAATTTATTCTCTTCCTTAACACTCTTCTCTGAGACGTATGGGCTTAGAGGTTATATATCGATAGACATCAGTCGCATGGCGTGAATTGTCAGTGTGGCATGCTGAGATGCAAATGATCAAGGTTTCCGTTGAAAAACAGAGTCTTGTGGTTGATAATCAAAGCACGACTTTGAATAGCATAGCTTTGTATATAGCGTTAATTCGCGAGCCTCACACCCCGGTATGAACCAGAAACGGGTGAGGACTACAGGGAGAATGTGTTTCTTTCTAGCTAGGAGTGGTGTCATCTTATGGGGCCTAGACATTTTACTCTTGTGGATGTTGCTTATTATTTGATGGATAGCGAGGTATCTTGGATATATTGTCACTACAGGGCCGATGGATATGATGGTCGACATACTGACCAGATTTATGCCCCATAGGGCATGGAAACGTATTGTTCAGGTATTACTAATCAACGACTAGTGACTAGCCCTGAAGATCCAAGGTGCAGTTGCGGCTGTAGCCTGAGACATGGTAGGCTAGATTGTCTCAAATTCGGTAAGGGCGATCCCTTGCCTTGGTTCATAGATGGAATCCAACTTCCAATACGTCATTATGCGGTTTTAATTGTAGAACTAGTATGGCGACATGATATACCATGACGTCTATGATTGATTCATTTATATTTGAAGTTTTTTTATACACTATGCACTTATAATAGTATCAAATGATTTTTGTTTTAAACGTACCAAGCATGTTTGGCTATTATAAGGGAAAACTCAATCCTCCGGCTTGCGTTGCATTGCGTGATGGGACCTGAGTCTTATAATAGCTTCATTTTTCGAAAAGCACTGCGTTGTTTATAACTGTTTATGCACTGGTATTCTTGGGAGAAAACCCGTTCTGTGTTATATGGCATGGTCCCTTGATTTACTTTATTTTTAAAGTAATGTTTTAAATAACTGTTTTAATTCTTACACTAGTCCCATGACTGACTTGGAGTTTATTGTTTTAACCTAAACTCTAGGTGCCCATATTTTCCACACGGGCAGTTAGTAGTGGGCAGTTAGTAGTTTTGAGTTTGCAGATATTATATTCACAGGTTCCTGGTTTACAGCTGGAGCTATATTCGGAAAACTTTTTATCCGTGTATCTCTTTCAGTTGTGTTATGTATTATTTTTCCTCTGCTATGTAATGTATTTTAAATCTCTGATATTTTTGTGATGTATATTATTTATTCATACTTTGTTATATTCTTGTACTCTGATGTAATTGTTGTAATAAGCAATGAAATTTTTTGTCGTTTGCGTTCGAATTTGTCGTGTTTTCAACTCAATCCGGGCTTTCTCTTATGGGGAGGTTTGGGTTGTTTCAATAAGCTTGCTAAAAATCATAATCAATGGCCATGTTATCTTGGAATGTAAGAGGTTCTAATATCCATTACAGATGGTTAGACATTATAAAGTTGTTAGAGATGATTATTGCTCGGTCATAACTTTATAGGAGACTAAAATTAGAGAAGATAACTTATCCTTGTTCAGGGGATACTGGGGTTAATGACTGGTGTGCAGTTGATAACACAAATTTCTGTATTAGGTGTATAATCCTGGTGAATATAGATAAACAATTATGGGAAAGTTCTCTACTATATCTGCCAGCGAGCAACACATTACTATTTGTTAGACCAAAATCTGGGCCTAACACCCAAATGCAGTGTGAAACCCTCACAATAACAAGTCTCAAATCACAGAATGCAGATAAAGTTGTAAAAAAAGGGAATGCATGAGGTTCTTATAGTGATTCATCTCAAACCAAGCCTATGTCCACTTTATATTTTCTTAAATCCTAAGAAATTATAATTACAACGCTGTCTCACAATCCGTGAGATCCGTTTATACACAATAGCCTTGTGTTATCATGAAGAAGAAGAGAAAAGAGAATTGATTTTATACACGAAATCCTCGTGTTAGACTGATTTAAGGAGTATACAAAGTCCTTGCGTATTTGGAAATGGATGCCGGGAGGTGCTAGTGCCAAAAAGCCACGCCAGTCCTTGAAAATGCCTTCCAGTGGTGTATTTATAGCCATTTCCTGATAGCGGTCCGTGAGACACGTGGCATGCATCCCAAAAATCTCGAAATGTCATGGAAAACATCCATAAATCCTCTCCAAGTCATTGCAGGACATGTGTAATGAGATTCAGGTTGATAGGAGGATGATATGGCATGAGAATAGGTCAAAACCAGGTGATGCTGCTGCAATCTAGGGCATTTCGTGACCCCGTATGCTCCACGAGCTGGTGTGATGAGCTGAAGTGAGGAGGAGATGATCAGGTCGGGTCGTGGTCTAGGGGTGCACCACGAGCGGGTCGTGGTCCGAGGGTGCACCATGAGCCAGTGAGAGGGCGAGCCAGGGGCGGACCCGACCAGGGATGTCACCAATCCCAAATTCCAAGGTCTGTGCACGTTCACGGAAACGGGAACAACTTCTAAACCATAAGTCCGTTTTAGCCGAACAAAAGCTCTACTTGAAGCTCAATCAGAGGGCTACTAGAGTTACGGAGCTAAGCTCTATAATTGATGTTTTCAAGCCCAAAAGAGGTCGTCTGGTGGGGGTTTCGGGCCATTCTTTGTTTTCGATGCGACTTCAACCAAATCGCTTCATGTCTTCTGATGATGTTCCCAATGCTTGAGCGTATTGTTAACTAGAGATTTCATATGTGACGGCTTTGACTAAAAAGCATGTCAACACTATTCTTCTTTATAATAAGGGAAGGGTTGTCCTTGTCGTCCTTTTTATATATGCGGAGAATCATGAAGCTCAAAGTCATCAATTACCCTTCCCTGGCTTTTTTTAGGTGATTCTAATTACATGAGACCTCTAAGGAAAAATTTGGTAGCTGAATTATACCCACTAGTAAAATATATGAGCTTAATTCTTTCATCAAAAGTGGCCTTTTAGAACAAGATGTTAGTGTCAAATTCACCTGGTGATTTGATTTGATCCTTATAGGGATATTGGGTGTAAACTTGATATAATCTCCAGCTAACTATGTAGTTAGTTAAATAAGTATCCTCAATCTAATGCTAAGGCTATTGGTGACCATTGGGTTATAATCTAGCAATCGTTCTCCTTTAATCTACATCGAAGTGTTAATAGCGAACTGCTCAGGTCAAAATCTTTCAAGTATTGCAATTACTGGTGGTTATATGAAGATTACATGCATACTGTAAATGATCATTTGATAGTATCACCTTGGGGAAATGATTTACGTAATCTTCATAAAACACAAATGGAAGTCAAAAATATTCTACAAGAATGGAGTCGCAACAAATCTAACTTGCATAGTGAACTTGATAGGTGTAGAGATCTTTGCAATACCTTTTAATTGTGCCTTGACTTTGATTTTACTGTAGAGAATTCCAAAGGGTTATATGAGATGAAATTGGAATGTCAGTAGAAGCTTCATATGCTAGTGGCTGTAGCAAAAGTCAATGTAATAACCCGGAAAATCTGAACCAGTTTAAAAATTTTATTTTGGCAATTTTAGCGAATTTCGAATATTTAAAATAGATTATTTTAAATAAAAATGACCATAAATTTATTTTGAATATATTTAGAACGTATATATTATATGCGTCGTCGTTTGAATATAAATATTTATATATAATTATAAAAGGAATTGAAAATGGCGCGGTAGTTCGATAATTCGATTTCAAACTTCAATTGAACGTACCGGGTGCAAAACAATCCGGATTTTAGTGAAACCAAAAACATTAGGATCTATTTGAGAATATCTTTCCAACGAATCCGAAAAATCAAAATTTCATAACGGGAATCAAAAGATATGTTCAGTTGAAAATTCTGAATAGTCGCTATGGAATTCAGGCCCTTAAAAATGGGAATTTTGCAAACGACCTCGGATTTCGATGAAACCACTTTTGTTGGGTCCGTGGTGTTAAATTATTACTAAGTTTCAAATTTCATAATTTTTCGAATCAATATGTGAGCGTGGCAAAGGAAAACGCGTTTGACCAGTTTCAGTTGATTTTAATCGACTGGAAATTGGCCATTTTTCATACGGTCTCAGAATTCGACGAAACTAGTTTTGTTAGGACCGTATCGTCAATACGAAGCTAGAAAATATTTTTTCTGGAATTTTTCTAGTTAGTATGTGACCCCAGTAAATTTAAATACGCGTTCAAATTCAATATATAGAGTTATATGTTGATTTTGACGGAAACTGATCGAATCAGCCTACGATACATATCCCATTGTGTTCGGAGTGGGGGTAATACGCTATGGACGACAGGCGGTGGACCTCGTTTAGAGGTCGTATGTAAAAGTCAACTTTTTCATAATAAAATAATTAAATAAAAAAAATATAACTCTCTCCCCCTTTAACTCATCTGGCCCCCCTTTCTCGTTTTCAATTCGATCAGAAGGAAAAAAAAAGAAAGAGAAGAAGACGGCGACGAGGCGGAGAGGAGCCGCCGCCCTCCCCAAGGACCACCGCGCCACATCCAAACCCCCCTTTCCACCTCGACCTCGCGACAGCCCCCCCTCGACGCACCCATCCTCCCTCCAGCCGACGCTCGAAGACCCCGCACCCACCTGAACCGCCCCTCCCCTCCTCGAGTTCGCCATCGCCTGCCCCACCACCCCACGACCACCTGCTCGAGCCCACCGACGCAGCGCACCCCCCTTTTCTCCGACTGCTGCGCACCTAAAACCCCCCCCTCTCGTTAGAAAAAAAAGAAAACAAACACTGTAAGTTTTTTTGTTATTATTTTATTTATTTGTTTGTTCTTGTTTTGTTTTAACTTATTTTAAATATTTGGCTTAGGTAAATCAGATTAAAAACTGATTTTTAGTATGTAGGTTTTTAAAATAACAGAGAACGGATTTTTAAAATGAAAAAGATTAGATTTTTAAAAGTGAAAAGACGATATTTTTAAAAGTGAAAAGACGATATTTTTAAAAGTGAAAAGACGATATTAAAAAAAAGTGAAAAGACAATATTTTTAAAAGTGAAAAGACGATATTTTTAAAAGTGAAAAGACGATATTTTTAAAAGTGAAAAGACGATATCTTTAAAAGTGAAAAGACAATATCTTTAAAAGTGAAAAGACGATATTTTAAAAATAGAAAAGGCGAAACCTTTATATGAAGAATAGCGGGATAAAAATGGAACTTTTATCTATATAGTAGCAAAGTAAAAATTCGATTTTTATATATTGAATGGCGAAGTAAAAATTCGATTTTTATATATTGAATAGCGAAGTAAAAATTCGATTTTTATATATTGAATAACGAAGTAAAAATTCGATTTTTACATATGTAGAGAATACGGGCAACGAAGATGATAAAAGGCGAGAACGACGAAGACTTCTACAAAAGAAGAGTCAAGATGATTGGATAGCTATCGGTGAGAATTTCTCACCTTTCAATTTCTTTTTCTAGTTATATATATACTAGGATGCAGACGGTGTTTAGTAGCACCTGACACAATCGTCCACAGACCATGAACTTGTTTGTTTGGTTGCATAGATTAGTTGAATTGTTTGGTGAAATTAAATGGATTTGATTGATGTGTGAATGGCGTGGGCCTTCACTAGACCGGGGATAAAGCTAGACCTTGTCCCGTTTCTAGTATCGTGCCGTTATGCCGCCGAAATTTTATAAAATAAGTTATAAAAATAAAAATATCATTTTATTTAATAAATGAACTGAATAAAAATTCATGTGTTAAAATAAAATGTTTTATCGTTAAAAATATAATTTTTAACGTGAATGTGAATAAATAAATATTCATTTACAAACCGGACGGTTTGTTTATGTACACCTATTTGGAGGACATTGATTGGGACGATAAATTTTACACATCGCCCAACTGCACAAATAAAATCAGTGTTTGATTGTTTGAAACCCAACACGGGTGTTGGGATGAAATTTGAAGTTCACTCATTCTGATTGATTAAATATGTCGATCGATTGATTGACAGGCTGTTATAAGCGTTAGATATCTATATTTGATGATTATATAGTGTAGTGCACTTTGGATGATGGTAGATTATTTATCGTTGCTATTATATGCATATGTTGTACGGAATCCATATAATTAACTTTATATGGTAATTGATTGGGCCTCATTCCAATTTAGAAGATAAAGAATATTATAAAATAAAGGTTCATGTGTTGACTGTACTCATCCGTTGAGATTAGTCATGTGTTGAACGAAATATTTTAACAATAAAATTTATATCTTTATCTTTATAAAATAAAGGTTCATGTGTTAACTGTACTCATCCGTTGAGATTAGTCATGTGTTGAACGAAATATTTTAACAATAAAATGTATATCTTTATCTTTATAAAATAAAGGTTCATGTGTTGACTGTACTCATCCGTTGAGATTAGTCATGTGTTGAACGAAATATTTTAACAATAAAATTTATATCTTTATCTTTATAAAATAAAGATTCATGTGTTGTCTGTGCTCATCCGTTGAGATTAGTCATGTGTTGGACGAAATATTTTAACAATAAAATTTACATCTTTATCATATATGAAATTAGAAACTAACTGGAAAATAGATGAGATGAGTGGTCTCCTGAATATTGATCTGATGTTGGTTTCGGCCTTCGGGGTTAATATTCAGGGAATCGTTCTCTTACTAATTTACAATTGGAGTCTGATTTAATATCAAACGATAGATACCTTAATTTTCATAAAATATAGTAAATAACAAAAATAGTCACACGTGGACAGTACTCATTCGTTGAGATTAGTCGTGTGTTGACAAAAATATAGATTCACATATTGAATAGAATAAATATTCATTTGTTGAATAGAATAACAAATTTATTGAAATATATATAAAGCCGTGTTGATTAGAGATGCGCCATTTTGACGCGAACGATATTTATATTGATTATATTCGTTTTTAAATTGAAATGAATATATAACGAATTTGAATTGAATAGAAACGAATTTTAAAACGAATTTATAAGGAGAAATTTAATACGAATTTGAATTGAAATGAATATATAACGAATTTGAATTGAAATGAATATATAACGAATTTGAATTGAAATGAATATATAACGAATTTGAATTGAAATGAATATATAACGAATTTGAATTGAAATGAATATATAACGAATTCAAATTGAAATGAATTCAAATTGAATTGAAATTTGAATTGAATTGAAATGAATCTTAAAATGAATTTATAAGGAAAAATTCAATTTTGATTTGAATTGGAAATGGAAATTGAAATGTTTTTGAAACGAATTCAAAACTATTTATAAAATTCGTTTTAAATAGTAATCGACGAAATATATATTATATATATTATATATATATATAATATATTGGCCTGAATAGAACGCGCCGCGCCGCGGCAATTCGTGAATTTCGACCATTTATTTCAAACGGACATTACGGGAGATTCGACCGTCGGATTCTCCTAAAACCGGAACCGTTGGGTTCGTATCGAAAAGAGCTTTCTAACGAATATTAGAAATTTGAAATCTAACGGTTGGATTTGGAGATACGTCCAAATCAAATTTGAAAAAGGTCGCTATAAGTGCAGTTCGTTGGCCGTTGATGGAAATCGACTATACGGGCCTTGATAAAATTATTAAAAATAGTAATAATTTGTGTAAAATCATAAGAAATGATTTGGAAAAAATTGGGATGAAAATCTCCACATTTGAAAAGATAAAAATAGATTTTTATCAAAATGAACTAGTTTTGAATTGAAATTAAAACCCATTTATTTTTAAATAAATAAATTGGATTTGAAATGGGTTTAAATAGAATTGATTCATGGATTTATCGTGAACGGTGTTTTAAATAACACTAGTTCTTTAACCCGATAATAATTAGAATGTGATTTGGGTTTATCGTGAATTGTGTTTTAAATGACATTAGTTCTTTAACCCAGAAAAAGAAGTTTTAATGAATCTACAATTAAATTGAAATGTGAATTGATAATTTAAATTATCAACTTTAGAAAATGAGCGAGAATGGAGTATCACCAGTTTTGCTCCAAAGCGATAGTTAAATCTTTAATTAGATTTGAACGTGAAATGGTAATTAATTTTACTGACAACACTGTGGTGTTAGATATGGAGTATTACCAGTTTTGCTTCATGAGATGAATAGGTTGGGATGGGGAAGTAAAATAAATAATTACTTCGGTGTGGTTTGCTAATCCCGACTAGTTTGAAAAACCATAATTTGGTTTGAAACGACATCCAAAGGAAGATTAAAGGATAAATTTTAAAGAATTTATCTTTGATAAAATTAATGGGAACCTTTCCCTAAGAATGTGATTTCGTGAAAAAAAAGATATTCTGAATTGGAATGAGGCGTTTGCTGTGTTTGTGTAACATTCATTTTTAATATACGCGGGTTGTTCGGAAAGCCCGGGTTTATACCCATTCTGAAGAACCGATTCGACGATATGTCGGAGATGAAGACGGTGGCTGAAGACCGGAAGTCTTCACATCATTTGGGCAATTACTGACGATCCTGATTGGGCTGTACACCCAAGAGGATGGAAATAGTTGGTGGTCGTCCAGACGTACTTGGAGATGGATGGATATGCGAGGAAAGTGCCTCCGTTTCGTTCAGACCCAGAACGAACTTGTAAATGGATTGTGTGTTTGACATTGGATTTTATTCTGTGTTGATTGATTCCTGTTAAATATATATCAGTTTGGCGGTGGAGAATTTATTCTCTTGCTTAACACCCTTCTCTAAGACGTACGAGCTTAGAGGTTATATATCGATCGATATCAATCGCATGGTATGAATTGCTTGTGTGGCACGCTGAGTTGCATGGATCAAGGCTTCTGTTGAAAAGCAAAGTCTTGTGGTTGATGATCAAAGCACGGCCTTTGTGGCGCAGCTTTGTGTATAACGTGAATTCGCGAGCCTCACACCTCGGTATGAGTCAAAAACAGGATACGGACTGCAGGGAGAGCACGACGTTTCTTTCTAGCTTTGGTGGTATCAGTAACTTACCAGCCCTGACATTTATATACTTTTCACCTATGTGGTTGTTTGATGAGGCGCCTCGATTTTAAGTTTGTAAGGACCGGGAAATGTGTGTTCAGGCATAATTAATCCTCAAACGTAAGAGAGGACCGGCCCTGAAGCATCCAGGGGTTACCCAGAGTGTGTAGTCCCGAGGCATTTTCTAGAGTGTCTCGAAGCGGAGAGGAGCTTGCCCCTTGCCTCGACTCATGACGGAAATCCAATTTCCAATACGTGTATCTCGGTTTTATTTGTAGAGCCTAGTATGGCGACATGATAGATGGTACCCATGTCACCTAGGATTGATATTTATGATTAAAATGTTTTAACACTATACACTTATTATAGTATCAAATGATTTGTTTTAAACGTACCAAGCATGTTTGGCTATTATAAGGGAAAACCCTATTCTCCGGCTTGCGTTGCATTGTGTGATGGGACCTGGGTCTTATAATAGCTTCATTTTTCGAAAAAGCATTGCGTTGTTTATTGATATGCACTGGTATTCTTGGGAGGAAACCCGTTCAGTGTTATACGGCGTGGTCCCTTGAATTACTCTCTTTTAAAGTAAAGTTTTAAATAACTGTTTTAGTTCTCACACCAGTCACATGATTGACCTGGAGTTTATTGTTTTAACCTAAACTCTGGTGCCCTATTTTCGACACGGGCAGCTAGTAGTTTTGGTTTTGCAGATTTATATTCACAGGATCCTGGTTTACAGCTGGAATGATATCCGGAAAGTTCTGTATCCGTATATCACCTTCAGTTGTGCTTTGTATTATTTTCCGCTGCTATGTAATTTATTGTAATCTCTGATATTTATCGAATGTAATTTATTCAATTATACTCTTGTATATTCTTGTATCTGATGGAATTGTTGTAATAGCAAAAAAAATGTTCTTCCGTCTGCGTTCAATTGTGTGTTGTTCTCAAAGTATCCGCTCTTTCCTTCACGGGGAAGTTACGGGTTCTTTCATTTGGTATCAGAGCTTTTGTTTACAGAGCTCGAGAACAAGACACATTAGAACCATACGAAAGAATTCATCAAATATTGGATTAGCAATATCCAAATAGAATGACTCGTTAGAGATAGGATCAGTAGTATCCTAGAGCGAGTGTGAAGAGTATATTTTTTTCAAATGAAAACAATTTTGTTGTGAAAATTTAAATCGCTTTGTACGTATTTGAATATTTATTTTGAATTTGGACAATCCGCTATATAAAGGTTTTGCATATACGCGTCATGAACGTATATTCGAAGTTTTAATATACTGGATAGATATAGGATCACATCCTAGACACCCGGAGATGATTCTGATGATTGATATATCATCATCAGAATTTATGTTCGTGTTTCGAAGGTGTGATATCTATATATTTCCATTAGACTGTGTGAGAACCAAAACCAATATAGCTAGGACACATTGTTGTGAATTGGCATCAAAAACAAGATTTTCTGTATAAGTATCAAAGTTATGAATTTGAAACTCTAATTCACTAATTGATTGATGTTTGAGTTGTTTGTTTATTTGTTTGCTAATTTAGAACCACTATGCCTAATTGAACCAAATATTGAACTGTATTGAAAATTAGTCGCATTTGCTTACATGTACATATACTTACATTGTACAGGTCATAGCAAGGAGGCTAGAGCAGAGAATAAAATTTGTTTGCCCGACAAATAGGTACATGTTTACTATAATTTACTATTTTGTTTGGGTGATGATGATTTTATGAGCCTATTGGCTAGCCGCTTGGCTTTTTCTTTTTCTTTTTGAGATCTGAAGGACCGGGGAAGCTATTTGAAATTCCCCGATGCTCCCGGTGCAGGGGAGGTTATGGCGAAATTTTTCGAAAATTTAGGGTGTTAGCCAAAATTTTGAAGAATTTGAAAATTCTCATAAACTGAAAAGTTGGAGAATGGAAGCCAGATCGAACGTAGAGTTGAATAATCAAACCACTTTCGACTTCGTTCCTTTTCGGAGACGAAAAGTTTTAAGTGGGGGAGATTGTAATAACCCGGAAAATCTGAACCAGTTTAAAATTTTTATTTTGGCAATTTTAGCGAATTTCGAATATTTAAAATAGATTATTTTAAATAAAAACGACTAGAAATTTATTTTGAATATATTTAGAACGTATATATTATACGTGTCGTCGTTAGAATATAAATATTTATATATAATTATAAAAGGAATTGAAAATGGCGCGGTAGTTCGATAATTCGATTTCAAACTTCAATTGAACGTACCGGGTGCAAAACAATCCAGATTTTAGTGAAACCAAAAACATTAGGATCTATTTGAGAATATCTTTCCAACGAATCCGAAAAATCAAAATTTCATAACGGGAATCAAAAGATATGTCCAGTTGAAAATTCTGAATAGTCGCTATGGAATTCAGGCCCTTAAAATGGGAATTTTGCAAACGACCTCGGATTTCGATGAAACCACTTTTGTTGGGTCCGTGGTGTTAAATTATTGCTAAGTTTCAAATTTCATAATTTTTCGAATCAATATGTGAGCGTGGCAAAGGAAAACGCGTTTGACCAGTTTCAGTTGATTTTAATCGACTGAAAATTGGCCATTTTTCATACGGTCTCAGAATTCGACGAAACTAATTTTGTTAGGACCGTATCGTCAATACGAAGCTTGAAAATATTTTTTCTGGAATTTTTCTAGTTAGTATGTGACCCCGGTAAATTGAAATACGCGTTCAAATTCAATATATAGAGTTATATGTTGATTTTGACGGAAACTGATCGAAACGATCGAATCAGCCTACGATACATATCCCATTGTGTTCGGAATGGGGGTAATACGCTATGGACGACAGGCGGTGGACCTCGTTTAGAGGTCGTATGTAAAAGTCAACTTTTTCATAATAAAATAATTAAATAAAAAAAATATAACTCTCTCCCCCTTTAACTCATCTGCCCCCCCCCCCCCCCCCTTTCTCGTTTTCAATTCGATCAGAAGGGAAAAAAAGAAAGAGAAGAAGACGGCGACGAGGCGGAGAGGAGCCGCCGCCCTCCCCAAGGACCACCGCGCCACATCCAAACCCCCCTTCCACCTCGACCTCGCGACAGCCCCCCGACGCACCCATCCTCCCTCCAGCCGACGCTCGAAGACCCCGCACCCACCTGAGCCGCCCCTCCCCTCCTCGAGTTCGCCATCGCCTGCCCCACCACCCCACGACCACCTGCTCGAGCCCACCGACGCAGCGCACCCCCCTTTTCTCCGACTGCTGCGCACCTAAAACCCCCTCCCCTCTCGTTAGAAAAAAAAAAGAAAACAAACACTGTAAGTTTTTTTGTTATTATTTTATTTATTTGTTTGTTCTTGTTTTATTTTAACTTATTTTAAATATTTGGCTTAGGTAAATCAGATTAAAAACTGATTTTTAGCATGTAGGTTTTTAAAATGAAAAAGATTAGATTTTTAAAAGTGAAAAGACGATATTTATAAAAGCGAAAAGACGATATTTTTAAAAGTGAAAAGACGATATTAAAAAAAAAGTGAAAAGACGATATTTTTAAAAGTGAAAAGACGATATTTTTAAAAGTGGAAAGACGATATTTTTAAAAGTGAAAAGACGATATCTTTAAAAGTGAAAAGACGATATCTTTAAAAGTGAAAAGACGATATTTTAAAAATAGAAAAGGCGAAACCTTTATATGAAGAATAACGGGATAAAAATGGAATTTTTATCTATATAGTAGCAAAGTAAAAATTCGATTTTTATATATTGAATAGCGAAGTAAAAATTCGATTTTTATATATTGAATAGCGAAGTAAAAATTCGATTTTTATATATTGAATAGCGAAGTAAAAATTCGATTTTTACATATGTAGAGAATACGGGCAACGAAGATGACAAAAGGCGAGAACGACGAAGACTTCTACAAAAGAAGAGTCAAGATGATTAGATAGCTATCGGTGAGAATTTCTCATCTTTCAATTTCTTTTTCTAGTTATATATATATATACTAGGATTCATACGGTGTTTAGTAGCACCCGGCACAATCGTCCACAGACCATGGACTTGTGACAAAAGCTGCTTCCGAGGGAGCACTTCCAGAGGAGCATGTCATGTCGGAGAATTACCAGTGGTATCTTGAGTCGACTCTTTACTCCGAATGGATGAAGAGTTACCTCAAATACCTTCGCTGATATTGCCAGGTCGTCGAGAATTATGGAGGACATCATAAAAATCCGAAGGTTCATTTTGATGGAAATTTTTTGTAGATGGAGTTAACCACTTTGACAATAGATCGGGATCTAGTCCACCAAAATTAATTCCGATTGATCCAATCAATAAAGTAAATAATACCAATGTTTGGTTGCATAGATTAGTTGAATTGTTTGGTGAAATTAAATGGATTTGATTGATGTGTGAATGGCGTGGGCCTTAACTAGACCGGGGATAAGGCTAGACCTTGTCCCGTTTCTAGTATCGTGCCGTTATGCCGCCGAAATTTTCTAAAATAAGTTAGAAAAATAAAAATATCATTTTATTTAATAAATGAACTGAATAAAAATTCATGTGTTAAAATAAAATGTTTTATCGTTAAAAATATAATTTTTAACGTGAATGTGAATAAATAAATATTCATTTACAAACCGGACGGTTTGTTTATGTACACCTATTTGGAGGACATTGATTGGGACGATAAATTTTACACATCGCCCAACTGCACAAATAAAATCAGTGTTTGATTGTTTGAAACCCCACACGGGTGTTGGGATGAAATTTGAAGTTCACTCATCCTGATTGATTAAATATGTCGATCGATTGATTGACAGGCTGTTATAAGCGTTAGATATCTATATTTGATGCTTATACAATGTAGTGCACTTTGGATGATGGTAGATTATTTATCATTGCTATTATATGCATGTGTTGTATGGAATCCATATAATTAACTTTATATGCTAATTGATTGGGCCTCATTCCAATTTAGAAGATAAAGAATATTATAAAGGTTCATGTGTTGACTGTACTCATCCGTTGAGATTAGTCATGTGTTAAACGAAATATTTTAACAATAAAATTTATATCTTTATCTTTATAAAATAAAGGTTCATGTGTTGACTGTAATCATCCGTTGAGATTAGTCATGTGTTGAATGAAATATTTTAACAATAAAATGTATATCTTTATCTTTATAAAATAAAGGTTCATGTGTTGACTGTACTCATCCGTTGAGATTAGTCATATGTTGAATGAAATATTTTAACAATAAAATTTATATGTTTATCTTTATAAAATAAAGGTTCATGTGTTGACTGTACTCATCCGTTGAGATTAGTCATGTGTTGAACGAAATATTTTAACAATAAAATTTACATCTTTATCATATATGAAATTAGAAACTAACTGGAAAATAGATGAGATGAGTGGTCTCCTGAATATTGATCTGATGTTGGTTTCGGCCTTCGGGGTTAATATTCAGGGAATCGTTCTCTTACTAATTTACAGTTGGAGTCTGATTTAATATCAAACGATAGATACCTTAATTTTCATAAAATATAGTAAATAACAAAAATAGTCACACGTGGACAGTACTCATTCGTTGAGATTAGTCGTGTGTTGACAAAAATATAGATTCACATATTGAATAGAATAAATATTCATTTGTTGAATAGAATAACGAATTTATTGAAATATATATAAAGCCGTGTTGATTAGAGATGCGCCATTTTGACGCGAACGATATTTATATCGATTATATTCGTTTTTAAATTGAAATGAATATATAACGAATTTGAATTGAATAGAAACGAATTTTAAAATGAATTTATAAGGAGAAATTTAATACAAATTTGAATTGAAATGAATATATAACGAATGTGAATTGAAATGAATATATAACGAATTTGAATTAAAATGAATATATAACGAATTCGAATTGAAATGAATTCAAATTGAATTGAAATTTGAATTGAATTGAAATGAATTTTAAAACGAATTTATAAGGTAAAATTCAATTTTGATTTGAATTGGAAATGGAAATTGAAATGTTTTTGAAACGAATTCAAAACTATTTATAAAATTCGTTTTAAATAGTAATCGACAAAATATATATTATATATATTTTATATATAATATAATGGCCTGAATAGAACGCGCCGCGCCGCGGCAGTTCGTGAATTTCGACCATTTATTTCAAATGGACATTACGGGAGATCCGACCGTCGGATTCTCCTAAAACCGGAACCGTTGGGTTCGTATCGAAAAGAGCTTTCTAATGAATATTAGAAATTTGAAATCTAACGGTTGAATTTGGAGATACGTCCAAATCAAATTTGAAAAAGGTCGCTATAAGTGCAGTTCGATGGCCGTTGATGGAAATCGACTATACGGACCTTGATAAAATTATTAAAAATTGTAATAATTTGTGTAAAATCATAAGAAATTATTTGGAAAAAATTGGGATGAAAATCTTCACATTTGAAAAGATAAAAATAGATTTTTATCAAAATGAACTAGTTTTGAACTGAAATAAAACCCGTTTATTTTTAAATAAATAAATTTGATTTGAAATGGGTTTAAATAGAATTGATTCATGGGTTTATCATGAACGGTGTTTTAAATAACACTAGTTCTTTAACCCGATAATAATTAGAATGTGATTTGGGTTTATCGTGAATTGTGTTTTAAATGACACTAGTTCTTTAGCCCAGAAAAAGAAGTTTTAATGAATCTACAATTAAATTGAAATGTGAATTGATAATTTAAATTATCAACTTTAGAAAATGAGCGAGAATGGAGTATCACCAGTTTTGCTCCAAAGCGATAGTTAAATCTTTAATTAGATTTGAACGTGAAATGGTAATTAGTTTTACCGACAACACTGTGGTGTTAGATATGGAGTATTACCAGTTTTGCTTCATGGGATGAATAGGTTGGGATGGGGAAATAAAATAAATAATTACTTCGGTGTGGTTCGCTAATCCCGACTAGTTTGAAAAACCATAATTTGGTTTGAAACGACATCCAAAGGAAGATTAAAGGATAAATTTTAAAGAATTTATCTTTGATAAAATTAATGGGAACCTTTCCCTAAGAATGTGATTTCGTGAAAAAAAGGATATTCTGAATTGGAATGAGGCGTTTGCTGTGTTTGTGTTACATTCATTTTTGATATACGCGGGTTGTTCGGAAAGCCCGGGTTTATACCCATTCTGAATAACCGATTCGACGATATGTCGGAGATGAAGACGGTGGCTGAAGACCGGAAGTCTTCACATCGTTTGGGCAATTACTGACGATCCTGATTGGGTTGTACACCCAAGAGGATGGAAATAGTTGGTGGTCGTCCAGACGTACTTGGAGATGGATGGATATGCGAGGAAAGTGCCTCCGGTTTCGTTCAGACCCAGAACGAACTTGTAAATGGATTGTGTGTCTGACATTGGATTTTATTCTGTGTTGATTGATTCCTGTTAAATATATATCTGTTTGGCGGCGGATAATTTATTCTCTTGCTTAACGCCCTTCTCTGAGACGTACGCGCTTAGAGGTTATATATCGATAGATATCAATCGCATGGCATGAATTGCCTGTGTGGCACGCTGAGTTGCATGGATCAAGGCTTCTGTTGAAAAGCAAAGTCTTGTGGTTGATGATCAAAGCACGGCCTTTGTGGCGTAGCTTTGTGTATAACGTGAATTCGCGAGCCTCACACCTCGGTATGAGTCAAAAACGGGATACGGACTGCAGGGAGAGCACGACGTTTCTTTCTAGCTTTGGTGGTGTTAGTGACTTACCAGCCCTGACATTTATATACTTTTCACCTATGTGGTTGTTTGATGAGGCGCCTCGATTTTAAGTCTGTAAGGACCGGAAAACGTGTGTTCAGGCATAATTAATCCTCAAACGTAAGAGAGGACCGGCCCTGAAGCATCCAGGGGTTACCCAGAGTGTGTAGTCCCGAGGCATTTTCTAGAGTGTCTCGAAGCGGAGAGGAGCTTGCCCCTTGCCTCGACTCATGACGGAAATCCAATTTCCAATACGTGTATCTCGGTTTTATTTGTAGAGCCTAGTATGGCGACATGATAGATGGTACCCATGCCGCCTAGGATTGATATTTATGATTAAAATGTTTTGACACTATACACTTATTATAGTATCAAATGATTTGTTTTAAACATACCAAGCAGTTTGGCTATTATAAGGGAAAACGCTATCATCCGGCTTGCGTTGCATTGTGTGATGGGACCTGGGTCTTATAATAGCTTCATTTTTCGAAAAAGCATTGCGTTGTTTATTGATATGCACTGGTATTCTTGGGAGGAAACCCGTTCCGTGTTATACTGCGTGGTCCCTTGAATTACTCTCTTTTAAAGTAAAGTTTTAAATAACTGTTTTAGTTTTCACACCAGTCACATGACTGACATGGAGTTTATTGTTTTAACCTAAACTCTGGGTGCCCTATTTTCGACACGAGCAGCTAGTAGTTTTGGTTTTGCAGATTTATATTCACAGGATCCTGGTTTATAGCTGGAATGATATCCGGAAAGTTCTGTATCCGTATATCACCTTCAGTTGTGCTTTGTATTATTTTCCGCTGCTATGTAATTTATTGTAATCTTTGATATTTATCGAATGTAATTTATTCAATTATACTCTGTATATTCTTGTATCTGATGGAATTGTTGTAATAGCAAAAAAAAATGTTCTTCCGTCTGCGTTCAATTGTGTGTTGTTCTCAAAGTATCCGCTCTTTCCTTCACGGGGAAGTTACGGGTCCTTTCATTTGGTATCAGAGCTTTGGTTTACAGAGCTCGAGAACAAGACACATTAGAACCATACGAAAGAATTCATCAGATATTGGATTAGCAATATCCAAATAGATTGACTCGTTAGAGATAGGATCAGTAGTATCCTAGAACGAGTGTGAAGAGTATATTTTTTTCAAATGAAAACAATTTTGTTTTGAAAATTTAAATCGCTTTGTACGTATTTGAATATTTATTTTGAATTTGGACAATCCGCTATATAAAGGTTTTGCATATACGCGTCATGAACGTATATTCGAAGTTTTAATATACTGGATAGATATAGGATCACATCCTAGACACTCGGAGATGATTCTGATGATTGATATATCATTATCAGAATTTATGTTCGTGTTTCGAAGGTGTGATATCTATATATTTCCATTAGACTGGTGTGAGAACCAAAACCAATATAGCTAGGACACATTGTTGTGAATTGGCATCAAAAACAAGATTTTCTGTATAAGTATCAAAGTTATGAATTTGAAACTCTAATTCACTAATTGATTGATGTTTGAGTTGTTTGTTTATTTGTTTGCTAATTTAGAACCACTATGCCTAATTGAACCAAATATTGAACTGTATTGAAAATTAGTCGCATTTGCTTGCATGTACATATATTTACATTGTACAGGTCATAGCAAGGAGGCTAGAGCAGAGAATAAAATTTGTTTGCCCAACAAATAGGTACATGTTTACTATAATTTACTGTTTTGTTTGGGTGATGATGATTTTATGAGCCGATTGGCTAGCCGCCTGGCTTTTTCTTTTTCTTTTTGAGATCAGAAGGCCTATATGGCAATTTCGGGATTTTCCCGTGGCTCCCGGTGCAGGGGAGGTTATGGCGAAATTTTTCGAAAATTTAGGGTGTTAGCCAAATTTTTGAAGAATTTGAAAATTCTCAGAAACTGAAAAGTTGGAGAATGGAAGCCAGATCGAACATAGAGTTGAATAATCAAACCACTTTCGACTTCGTTCCTTTTCGAGGACGAAAAGTTTTAAGTGGGGGAGATTGTAATAATCCGGAAAATCTGAACCAGTTTAAAATTTTTATTTTGGCAATTTTAGCGAATTTCGAATATTTAAAATAGATTATTTTAAATAAAAACGACCAGAAATTTATTTTGAATATATTTAGAACGTATATATTATACGCGTCGTCGTTAGAATATAAATATTTATATATAATTATAAAAGGAATTGAAAATGGCGCGGTAGTTCGATAATACGATTTCAAACTTCAATTGAACGTACCGGGTGCAAAACAATCCAGATTTTAGTGAAACCAAAAACATTAGGATCTATTTGAGAATATCTTTCCAACGAATCCGAAAAATCAAAATTTCATAACGGGAATCAAAAGATATGTCCAGTTGAAAATTCTGAATAGTTGCTATGGAATTCAGGCCCTTAAAAATGGGAATTTTGCAAACGACCTCGGATTTCGATGAAACCACTTTTGTTGGGTCCGTGGTGTTAAATTATTGCTAAGTTTCAAATTTCATAATTTTTCGAATCAATATGTGAGCGTGGCAAAGGAAAACGTGTTTGACCAGTTTCAGTTGATTTTAATCGACTGAAAATTGGCCATTTTTCATACGGTCTCAGAATTCGACGAAACTAGTTTTGTTAGGACCGTATCGTCAATACGAAGCTAGAAAATATTTTTTCTGGAATTTTTCTAGTTAGTATGTGACCCCGGTAAATTGAAATACGCGTTCAAATTCAATATATAGAGTTATATGTTGATTTTGACGGAAACTGATCGAAACGATCGAATCAGCCTACGATACATATCCCATTGTGTTCGGAATGGGGGTAATACGCTATGGACGACAGGCGGTGGACCTCGTTTAGAGGTCGTATGTAAAAGTCAACTTTTTCATAATAAAATAATTAAATAAAAAAAATATAACTCTCTCCCCCTTTAACTCATCTGCCCCCCTTTCTCGTTTTCAATTCGATCAGAAGGAAAAAAAAGAAAGAGAAGAAGACGGCGACGAGGCGGAGAGGAGCCGCCGCCCTCCCCAAGGACCACCGCGCCACATCCAAACCCCCCCTTCCACCTCGACCTCGCGACAGCCCCCCGACGCACCCATCCTCCCTCCAGCCGACGCTCGAAGACCCCGCACCCACCTGAGCCGCCCCTCCCCTCCTCGAATTCGCCATCGCCTGCCCCACGACCCCACGACCACCTGCTCGAGCCCACCGACGCAGCGCACCCCCTTTTCTCCGACTGCTGCGCACCTAAAACCCCCTCCCCTCTCGTTAGAAAAAGAAAAGAAAACAAACACTGTAAGTTTTTTTGTTATTATTTTATTTATTTGTTTGTTCTTGTTTTGTTTTAACTTATTTTAAATATTTGGCTTAGGTAAATCAGATTAAAAACTGATTTTTAGCATGTAGGTTTTTAAAATGAAAAAGATTAGATTTTTAAAAGTGAAAAGACGATATTTATAAAAGTGAAAAGACGATATTTTTAAAAGTGAAAAGACGATATTAAAAAAAAGTGAAAAGACGATATTTTTAAAAGTGAAAAGACGATATTTTTAAAAGTGAAAAGACGATATCTTTAAAAGTGAAAAGACGATATCTTTAAAAGTGAAAAGACGATATTTTAAAAATAGAAAAGGCGAAACCTTTATATGAAGAATAACGGGATAAAAATGGAATTTTTATCTATATAGTAGCAAAGTAAAAATTCGATTTTTATATATTGAATAGCGAAGTAAAAATTCGATTTTTATATATTGAATAGCGAAGTAAAAATTCGATTTTTATATATTGAATAGCGAAGTAAAAATTCGATTTTTACATATGTAGAGAATACGGGCAACGAAGATGACAAAAGGCGAGAACGACGAAGACTTCTACAAAAGAAGAGTCAAGATGATTGGATAACTATCGGTGAGAATTTCTCATCCTTCAATTTCTTTTTCTAGTTATATATATATATTAGGATGCATACGGTGTTTAGTAGCACCCGGCACAATCGTCCACAGACCATGGACTTGTGACAAAAGTTGTTTCCGAGGGAGCACTTCCGGAGGAGCATGTCATGTCGGAGAATTACCAGTGGTATCTTGAGTCGACTCTTTACTCCGAATGGATGAAGAGTTACCTCAAATACCTTCGCTGATATTGCCAGGTCGTCGAGAATTATGGAGGACATCATAAAAATCCGAAGGTTCATTTTGATGGAAATTTTTTGTAGATGGAGTTAACCACTTTGACAATAGATCGGGATCTAGTCTACCAAAATTAATTCCGATTGATCCAATCAATAAAGTAAATAATACCAATGTTTGGTTGCATAGATTAGTTGAATTGTTTGGCGAAATTAAATGGATTTGATTGATGTGTGAATGGCGTGGGCCTTCACTAGACCGGGGATAAGGCTAGACCTTGTCCCGTTTCTAGTATCGTGCCGTTATGCCGCCGAAATTTTCTAAAATAAGTTAGAAAAATAAAAATATCATTTTATTTAATAAATGAACTGAATAAAAATTCATGTGTTAAAATAAAATGTTTTATCGTTAAAAATATAATTTTTGACATGAATGTGAATAAATAAATATTCATTTACAAACCGGACGGTTTGTTTATGTACACCTATTTGGAGGACATTGATTGGGACGATAAATTTTACACATCGCCCAACTGCACAAATAAAATCAGTGTTTGATTGTTTGAAACCCCACACGGGTGTTGGGATGAAATTTGAAGTTCACTCATCCTGATTGATTAAATATGTCGATCGATTGATTGACAGGCTGTTATAAGCGTTAGATATCTATATTTGATTCTTATACAGTGTAGTGCACTTTGGATGATGGTAGATTATTTATCGTTGCTATTATATGCATGTGTTGTATGGAATCCATATAATTAACTTTATATGGTAATTGATTGGGCCTCATTCCAATTTAGAAGATAAAGAATATTATAAAATAAAGGTTCATGTGTTGACTGTACTCATCCGTTGAGATTAGTCATGTGTTGAACGAAATATTTTAACAATAAAATTTATATCTTTATCTTTATAAAATAAAGGTTCAGGTGTTGACTGTAATCATCCGTTGAGATTAGTCATGTGTTGAATGAAATATTTTAACAATAAAATGTATATCTTTATCTTTATAAAATAAAGGTTCATGTGTTGACTGTACTCATCCGTTGAGATTAGTCATATGTTGAACGAAATATTTTAACAATAAAATTTATATGTTTATCTTTATAAAATAAAGGTTCATGTGTTAACTGTACTCATCCGTTGAGATTAGTCATGTGTTGAACGAAATATTTTAACAATAAAATTTTCATCTTTATCATATATGAAATTAGAAACTAACTGGAAAATAGATGAGATGAGTGGTCTCCTGAATATTGATCTGATGTTGGTTTCGGCCTTCGGGGTTAATATTCAGGGAATCGTTCTCTTACTAATTTACAGTTGGAGTCTGATTTAATATCAAACGATAGATACCTTAATTTTCATAAAATATAGTAAATAACAAAAATAGTCACACGTGGACAGTACTCATTCGTTGAGATTAGTCGTGTGTTGACAAAAATATAGATTCACATATTGAATAGAATAAATATTCATTTGTTGAATAGAATAACGAATTTATTGAAATATATATAAAGCCGTGTTGATTAGAGATGCGCCATTTTGACGCGAACGATATTTATATCGATTATATTCGTTTTTAAATTGAAATGAATATATAACGAATTTGAATTGAATAGAAACGAATTTTAAAACGAATTTATAAGGAGAAATTTAATACGAATTTGAATTGAAATGAATATATAACGAATTTAAATTGAAATGAATATATAACGAATTCGAATTGAAATGAATTCAATTTGAATTGAAATTTGAATTGAATTGAAATGAATTCTAAAACGAATTTATAAGGAAAATTTCAATTTTGATTTGAATTGGAAATGGAAATTGAAATGTTTTTGAAACGAATTCAAAACTATTTATAAAATTCGTTTTAAATAGTAATCGACAAAATATATATTATATATATTTTATATATAATATAATGGCCTGAATAGAACGCGCCGCGCCGCGGCAGTTCGTGAATTTCGACCATTTATTTCAAACGGACATTACGGGAGATCCGACCGTCGGATTCTCCTAAAACCGGAACCGTTGGGTTCGTATCGAAAAGAGATTTCTAACGAATATTAGAAATTTGAAATCTAACGGTTGGATTTGGAGATATGTCCAAATCAAATTTGAAAAAGGTCGCTATAAGTGCAGTTCGATGGCCGTTGATGGAAATCGACTATACGGACCTTGATAAAATTATTCAAAATTATAATAATTTGTGTAAAATCATAAGAAATGATTTGGGAAAAATTGGGATGAAAATCTCCACATTTGAAAAGATAAAAATAGATTTTTATCAAAATGAACTAGTTTTGAACTGAAATTAAAACCCATTTATTTTTTAATAAATAAATTGGATTTGAAATGGGTTTAAATAGAATTGATTCATGGGTTTATCGTGAACGGTGTTTTAAATAACACTAGTTCTTTAACCCGATAATAATTAGAATGTGATTTGGGTTTATCGTGAATTGTGTTTTAAATGACACTAGTTCTTTAGCCCAGAAAAAGAAGTTTTAATGAATCTACAATTAAATTGAAATGTGAATTGATAATTTAAATTATCAACTTTAGAAAATGAGCGAGAATGGAGTATCACCAGTTTTGCTTCAAAGCGATAGTTAAATCTTTAATTAGATTTGAACGTGAAATGGTAATTAGTTTTACCGACAACACTGTGGTGTTAGATATGGAGTATTACCAGTTTTGCTTCATGGGATGAATAGGTTGGGATGGGGAAATAAAATAAATAATTACTTCGGTGTGGTTCGCTAATCCCGACTAGTTTGAAAAACCATAATTTGGTTTGAAACGACATCCAAAGGAAGATTAAAGGATAAATTTTAAAGAATTTATCTTCGATAAAATTAATGGGAACCTTTCCCTAAGAATGTGATTTCGTGAAAAAAAGGATATTCTGAATTGGAATGAGGCGTTTGCTGTGTTTGTGTAACATTCATTTTTAATATACGCGGGTTGTTCGGAAAGCCCGGGTTTATACCCATTCTGAATAACCGATTCGACGATATGTCGGAGATGAAGACGGTGGCTGAAGACCGGAAGTCTTCACATCGTTTGGGCAACTACTGACGATCCTGATTGGGCTGTACACCCAAGAGGATGGAAATAGTTGGTGGTCGTCCAGACGTACTTGGAGATGGATGGATATGCGAGGAAAGTGCCTCCGGTTTCGTTCAGACCCAGAACGAACTTGTAAATGGATTGTGTCTGACATTGGATTTTATTCTGTGTTGATTGATTCCTGTTAAATTTATATCTGTTTGGCGGCGGAGAATTTATTCTCTTGCTTAACGCCCTTCTCTGAGACGTACGAGCTTAGAGGTTATATATCGATAGATATCAATCGCATGGCATGAATTGCCTGTGTGGCACGCTGAGTTGCATGGATCAAGGCTTCTGTTGAAAAGAAAAGTCTTGTGGTTGATGATCAAAGCACGACCTTTGTGGCGCAGCTTTGTGTATAACGTGAATTCGCGAGCCTCACACCTCGGTATGAGTCAAAAACGGGATACAGACTGCAGGGAGAGCACGACGTTTCTTTCTAGCTTTGGTGGTGTCAGTGACTTACCAGCCCTGACATTTATATACTTTTCACCTATGTGGTTGTTGGATGAGGCGCCTCGATTTTAGGTCTGTAAGGACCGGGAAACGTGTGTTCAGGCATAATTAATCCTCAAATGTAAGAGAGGACCGGCCCTGAAGCATCCAGGGGTTACCCAGAGTGTGTAGTCCCGAGGCATTTGCTAGAGTGTCTCGAAGCGGAGAGGAGCTTGCCCCTTGCCTCGACTCATGACGGAAATCCAATTTCCAATACGTGTATCTCGGTTTTATTTGTAGAGACTAGTATGGCGACATGACAGATGGTACCCATGCCGCCTAGGATTGATATTTATGATTAAAATGTTTTGACACTATACACTTATTATAGTATCAAATGATTTGTTTTAAACGTACCAAGCATGTTTGGCTATTATAAGGGAAAACCCTATCCTCCGGCTTGCGTTGCATTGTGTGATGGGACCTGGGTCTTATAATAGCTTCATTTTTCGAAAAAGCATTGCGTTGTTTATTGATATGCACTGGTATTCTTGGGAGGAAACCCATTCCGTGTTATACGGCGTGGTCCCTTGAATTACTCTCTTTTAAAGTAAAGTTTTAAATAACTGTTTTAGTTCTCACACCAGTCACATGACTGACCTGGAGTTTATTGTTTTAACCTAAACTCTGGGTGCCCTATTTTCGACACGGGCATCTAGTAGTTTTGGTTTTGCAGATTTATGTTCATAGGATCCTGGTTTACAGCTGGAATGATATCCGGAAAGCTCTGTATCCGTATATCACCTTCAGTTGTGCTTTGTATTATTTTCCGCTGCTATGTAATTTATTGTAATCTCTGATATTTATCGAATGTAATTTATTCAATTATACTCTGTATATTCTTGTATCTGATGGAATTGTTGTAATAGCAAAAAAAATGTTCTTCCGTCTGCGTTTAATTGTGTGTTGTTCTCAAAGTATCCGCTCTTTCCTTCACGGGGAAGTTACGGGTCCTTTCAGTCCAAATGTGGTTGGTTGACTCAAGCGGATGATGCTACTAAGTTCTTCCATGTAAAAATGTCCAAAAAGGCTCATTCCAACTCTTTTGTTAGCCGGACCAATCATTATGGAAACACATTATCTTCAGAGGCTGAAATGATTAATGAAGCTATAAAATTTTCACTGGCTTAAACAAAAAACTAGAGAATGTGCATGAATTTTCTGATATTATTTACAAGGAAAAAGTTACGAATTTTGGTGCAAACTTTTAATGCTCCATTTATAGTTGGAGAGTTAAATACGCTGTGATTTCTACTCATATTGAGAAAGCTTTTGTCCCTCACAAATTCTCTTACAAATTTTATTAGTTGCAGTAGAATAAATTAAAGGACAACATGATCAATGTTATGCAAGGGTGTTTCGATGAAGGTAAAGTTATAAAAGAAATTAATCACACTTTTCTGGCTCTTATCTCCAAAAATCTTCACCCCACCCTGAATGCATGAAAGAATTCAGATCGATTACTTGTTGCAAATTTTTATATAAGACTCTTTCCAAATTACTCACTTTTAGAATAAATAATTGTTCTACAATTACTTATTTTTGAGAAAGCAACATGCTTATATCCCAGGAAGAAACATTGCCTAAGGCATTGTCTTAAGTCGTGAACACACTGCAGGTTTAATAAAACATATGTAGTGTTACTCTATTCGGTTTTGTATTATTACATAGGCTGGGCTTTCAGCCCAATATCCATCCGCATTGTCTTGTTGGCTATAACATTATAAATAGCCAACGTTATGTACATTTGTATCTATCAGTTCATTTCAATAAAGATACATACAAGCATTTCTATTTGAATTTCCTTTATGGTATCAAAGCCTCTAGCCTAGTGGCACAAATTCAAGATTACAAATACATATTCGAAAGAGAGGGTATTAGAGTTAATTCTCCTCAGATAATCTTCATTATTGGAAATTATACCCCTCTCTGATCTGTATCTGTTCCTAACAGCCTTATCTGATCAGGTATTGCTTTGCCAAGAGGTAGAATCAGAGTGTTTTCATCATTTTCCACGATCTTTGTAACACTCCGAATTTTTAATGAAACTAAAAAAGGGGATAAATTGAATAATAATTAATTATTCAGAATTAAGGAAAACGGACTACGCCAGCGCGTCCGTCTTGAAATTCTGTTCAAGATAGACATTTGGTTTGCGTAAAACGGGCACCGTATGAAGAAGTTATAAGGGTTTTTAGTTTGTAGATGCGTAGAAAGAACACACATATGAGTCACGTATGAGTCAGATATGAGTCAGACCCTATCCAAAACAGTTCGAATATCAAAAATTCGTCAAGGCGGCAAAATTCCCGCTCTAGGGGGTCGACCCCCCTAGAGGGGTGTCGACACCGGGTTCGACCCCCTGAAGGGGTGTTGACCTATGGTTCGACCCACCCACAGGGGGCTCGACACCCCAAGGGCTGAGGTGGCAGCCGATTTCAGAGGGTTCTGCAGCTATAAATATACGCTTAATTCTCCTATTTCTTCATTGGAAAATATGGGAGCCATATGCTGCAGTTGTGCGAACTGAGACGGATTCGTTTTCTTCAACAACATACAACATTCAACTTTGCAAATCAAATCCAGAAATTCAAGATCCATTCTTTCTCTATTCTCTAAACCTAACGCTGCGAGTTTCTAGTTGCTTTTAGGTTTAGACAAATAAAAGTGAATTATGAAAGACTGTGAATTGGATATGTCGTAAACTACGAATCTATGCTATTGCAAAATCTTATACTATGTCATGATGGATCTACATCTTTAGATCCAATGCAGTTGTGGTTATTCTATTATGTTACCTATGTGGATCTTGACTTGTAACAATGTTATGGTGAATGTAAATCTGTTAATTTGGACAGTTGCAACATTGGTTATATCTAACTCTTTAAGTAAATCACCTTTCACCTGTCATATTGCGATCAACTTAGATATATTGTAAGTTGGACATGTGAACCCATATTTAGGTCTAAATATGCTATTATGTCATTCTAATGGTGTTAGATCCATTTTAGCTCATAGATCTGAGTTATGTGATCTAATTTATTACCTTGTGTTATCATGTTAGATCTAAACTAATTGGACATATAAACTGCTAATTTAAATCTTACTATGCTTATTGTGACATCGTAGTTATATTGACTGCCACTAGTTCATCGGTTTTATGTCCACCTTATTATGATGTTAATTACATGTCCGTGCCAATATGTATGTTCACCTTATCATCATGCTAGTTTATGTTTACGCCAAGATGACCACTTTGGTTATATTCCCATTATTTTCCTATTATCGTTCATAACTAGGCTATTTACTAGCCTAGGCATGCTACCAGTTTATGAGTGCACTAGTTAGGAAACGGGGAAAAATGTTTAATATTGGCATAATTTGAATATGAACATTTTGGACATATAATTCAATATTAGGTAAAACAAGCAAAGTGAAAATATTAATTAATTGATTAATTAATTAAAAATGGAATGTCTAGTAACTACAATTAGGAATTGTAGTTGTACTTATGACACGAGGTTAGGCTGCATTAGTGGTGGAAGTCTGCCCAGACCCGACCATCATATCCAGCAGCCACTAATGTTGAACCTAATGTGGGAGGTCTAATTACGAAAATACGAATCGGGCTAAGACACGAGGTTAGGCCTAACTATGGAATAAGTCTATCCGGACCCTACCGGCATATCCAGCATCCACACGTTGTAGGCCTAATGTGGGAGGTCTAGCCCATTATAAACCATAAAGGGACATGGTAATGAATTGGACTACTTAACCAAATCTAATCCATAGGGATTGTATGATTATAAAATAAAGTTAGGGTTAAGTAAATTGATTGGATAGTGGATGGGTTAAGCAAATCTGGAAGGGGTGGGTAATATTTACATATAGGCCCACAAACTTAACCCGATAAGGTTATGTAATTAGGGACACCTATTGGTATACATGGTCAGTGAAAACCCTAGTGGGGGATACAGGACAAAAGGGGTGAGCTTGTATCATATTGTATGGGACCCATTTCAGTCAGTAACCCGAAGTAGGTATCAAATAAAGCACTCCGTACTAGGCGGAGAGGGGACACAAGTACTGATTGATTATAAGAGATCCAAAAGTGGAGGACGGTGTGGGCGGCGCATACCGACCGGACCATGTGCGTGCATGAACCGAGCAGAGGGGGATAAGACAACCGTGACACCAGTAGATATGGGGCTGTGCCTATCAGTGATGGGCTACCATCGTTGGACGTGAAACATCTTACCGTGGGGCCGACACAGAGTATCTACGGAGTAGGGAGCCAATCGATTAGGGTACTGGTTAGGGTTTGGACATATGCCCTAAGTCTACCGCCCTATAGTGGAAGGGATCATCTCATTTCGGTTATACTAGTAATACCGCAGAGTAATCATCAGAGAAGTGTATAAACCTTACCCTCTCTGCCTTATCGCACCTGCCATTTATGTAATGATCTCTCTTATCCACTTTATATGCCTATCATGTTACTTCTATTTATTTACTGGCAAAAAGTAACTAGACTCGCTAGATTTTATGTCTGACCCTTTTGTTTCTCCTTCCTTCTTCTGTTCCCCCCAGGTTCTCAAGGAGGAAACACTGAGGCTTAGTCATGACTCATACATCATCTTGCTAGGAGCTACTTCTGAAGTATGGCTCAAGTTCTTGTCTCTGTTATGGCTTAACTCTTTCAATTGGGGAATTATGTTTTTCATATTCTTATGTACCCTGATGATGCAAGACAAAAGTTATTTTATTGTAATGGTTTTTGTGACTTATGGTGTAACACCCCACGCCCGCTAAGGTCACTCACTAAGGGAATGCCTTAACTTCGGTGGAGTATTTTAAGTGAATATAGAACAGAAAAATTACAACAAGACAGATATAAATAATACTTGAAATCTAAAACATCATTTCATTGCAGCAGAAGATAAATATGTTTGGTTACCTATCAAAACCAACTAAAACAAGAGTCAAGTACTAAATATACATCCTGATAAAACATAAGTACATAATCCCACTACATAACTAATAGCCATAATAGAAAAGATAAGCTGGGATTTACATCACGGTCCAAGCTCCAAAAGATAGATAAAGCAATCTGATCAAAGCCCACTAGTGCTAGGCCCACTCTGAGAACCCGAGGGTTGGGAAAAAGATAAAAACAACGGGGTCAGACATAAGTCTGAGTGAGCCCTATAACTTTAACAATACAATCATTAAAGTAATTAGGGTATGATATAAACTTGGTACGGTGATGACTGGGGATAAATGACTACACTAAGCAGCCAACTAGACATAGGATAAACTAAGATAACGGTAAAGACGCATCTACCCGCCCAAGTGTAATTCCTACACTGCACCACACCAGATCTACCCACCCAAGGGTAATTCCTACACTGCACCACACCAGATCTACCCACCCAAGGGTAATTCCTAACTTAAAGTTTGATCCCACTAAGTGTACTTAGTAATCTTAATAGTAGTCTCGTGTACCCCTAGCTGACTACATAGGTGCCGTCTGCCCCTATCTCCACTAGGTGTACCCACTACTCCCATTCGATCGGTTCCCTAACGTAGATACCCGTGCTGACCCCACAGTGGGGTGTATCACTCCCCAAAGTGGCAACCCGATACAATCAACGGTGCACGGCTTATACCTACACGATGCAACAACGTCTTACCTACCAGCCCGGGTCCACACACGCATATGAAACCCGTTGGACTTGCGTTGCCACCGCTAACCCGTTTTGGCCTCTTATAGTCAAGCCCAGTATGCGTGTCCCGTCCTCGACATGGGTCGAGCCCACAAAGATACGTATGGGTTACTGGTTGAAATGGGCCCCCACAAGCTACCCACCTAAGCTTGTCCTTTCTAGTGTATCTCACTTAACCCTTTTTAATAATCATGTCCACTTACATGTTTAAGGTTTGGTTAAGTCATCTAATCATATTTCAATTGCCACCCAAGGCACCCACTAGATTTCCACATGCCACCCAAGGCACTTACTTGATTTCCACATGCCACCCAAGGCACTTACTTAACCCTTTAATCATGTTTAATTACATGTTCCACTTTAGTTAAGTATTCTAATCGTATTTTCTATTGCCACCCAAGGCAACCATTAGATGCCACCCAAGGCACTTACTTGATTTCCACATGCCACCCAAGGCACTTGATTTCCACATGCCACCCAAGGCACCCACTTAACCCCTCATGCCCCACTACATGCTTATCTGGTTAAGTGTTTCTTAATTGATTAAGACCGTAACCTTTGCAAAGACCTCTCACATTAGACTATCTTTTATGGCAGCTAGATTTTCCGGTCGGGTCCAGGCAGCCTTACGCCATAACCGAGTCTAACCTCGTGTCTTTACACTTGTCACGTATTTAGTTTATGCCTAAGACCTCTCACATTGGGCCAATCATTTGTAGCCGCTGGATTTGCCGGTCGGGTCTGGGCAGTCTTATGCTACAAAAGGGTCCAACCTCGTGTCTTAGTCGATTAATTGCACCTAATTAATCACCCCCATAATTTGTATTAATTATCCCTAATTAATTACAAATTTAATGATGTCCATAATTGACTCAATTATGTCCATCCACTTTATGGTATGCATAATCATACCAACTTCACACAATTTTGTTAACATGAATATTAACCCCATCGTTCCCCACGTAATACGCTAACATGACATATTTAAAAGGGAAGATTCATCACAAATACAATGGGTTCTACTTGGCATAACATTAGCATCAACATGGGTTTTAAAGGTGTCAACTTGCATATATGACCATGGCATCAAACCCAACTAGCATAAATAATCAACCCAAACTTGCATGAATCACATATGTCATAAAGAGGGTAACTTGCATAGATGTTCATGTCATAGACCTATCATAAAGGGGTAAACTTACATACATGTCATAGGTCTAAAAAGGGATGAACTTGCATATGTTACTCATATCATAAAAAGGGGTAAACATGCATATGTATGCATGACATACAAAGGGGTAAACTTGCACATGTATGCATATAATACAAAGGTGTAAACTTGCACATGTTACTTGCATATAATCAAACACCAAACTTGCATAACATGTCATATATGAACTTGCATATAATCAAACACCAAACTTGCATAACATGTCATATATGAACTTGCATATAATCAAACACCAAACTTGCATAACATGTCATATATGAACTTGCATATAATCAAACACCAAACTTGCATAACATGTCATATATGAACTTGCATATAATCAAACACCACACTTGCATAACATGGTGTCATAATGGATCAATGTTTATCACAGTGATTTGCATCACTAGCATCATGAACACATAGCATAAAACTTGCATAACTAGCATCATGAACATATAGCATAAAACTTGCACAACTAGCATCATGAACTCATAGCATATGACTCGCATAACTTGCATAACATCATGAACACATAGTATATAACTTGCATAATTTGCATAACATCATGAACACATAGCATATGACTTGCATAACTTGCATAACATCATGAACACATAGCATATGACTTGCATAACTTGAATAACATCATGAACACATAGCATATGATAACATAACTTGCATTGATCCACATACATAACCTTAACCTCATTATATCCTATCATAATTAGTTTAGAAATTGCTTGCTAAAGGCATAGAAACTCACAACTTGTTGATTAGCACTCCTATGAAGAAGATTAAGTTGCTAGAGTTGATTAGAAGTTGATTTGAGAAGTTATCATCTTCTACAATTTGATGGAGGCTCCTTCAAGTTGCATTTTGACGGCATAATGACGTTGTATCTAATTTTAGTATGAATTAGGGTAGTCTTAGGGTGTATTTATAGAATTAGGATGTAGTTTAGGCCCTTAGATTAACCCTAGATTAGGTTAGAGCCGTCAGATTTCGTCACAAGCCCCAAAACACAGCCCAAACCCCTTCAGGTTTGCACCCAGTCAAAACAGGTCGACAGGGGGGGTCGACCCCTGGGTCGACACATGGGTCGACCCCTTGGGGGTGGGGGGTCGACACCCATGTCGACCCCTGTGTCGACTCCCTCTGTCTGTCGGGAATTTTCCTGCCTCTTCTGGAATTTGAAATTTTTATATTTTAAATCTGTTTTGAATTTTCTGAAACTTCTTCGGGCCTTAACTGGGTCATACGGACTCCGATTTTCGAAAAAACGGACTCTATTTCACGTATTTTTCCGAGACGAACGCAATGACATAGCCCGTTTCCCCTGATTCAGATTTTAAAATTTTATTCTGCCCTGTTTTATATTATAGCAAGTTATTCAACATACGGGGTGTTACATTCTCCCCTACTTAAAGGATTTCGTCCCCGAAATCTCTAAGTCAAGAAGAACGTATCCTACCAACCAAACAACCATCTACTCAAACCATCAAACACTGGCATCCATTATCCTTAAAGTTTCTAATGCTGTATGAACATATGCAAAAAGTGTGTGTATATTTTCCCTATCTAATGCAAAATCAGGCGGTCTACTGATTCAGTTGACCTCCTTAATGCAACCATGATAGTGCCATGCATCCAATATGTATGCGAAAGAACCCTATCGACACATACTATTTCTACATGAGTGCACAATCATTCACCAAAATGCATCATCCATATGATAACACAACCATTATACATCCATTAATATAGCTACCTACACACAATTATATGCAATATGCACTATGAAGTGACTGAGCCGATCTAGTGTCTAGAGTGTGTGTATATGCATCCACGAGCAACCATTAGCAAACACTTGCATCCACACGCATCCATCAAACATAACATGTCTCAAACACATGTTTCAACCATAGGTTTACCCTATCTAAAGGTCAAAGGTACTAATGAGAGGACATACCAAAGATAAGATAAGTACTAGACAAACGATAAAGGAGAAGTTAAAATACATACCCTCAAAAAGGAATGGGTAGAATGAACGCATCTTCGCTTCTGTCTCCCAAGTAGCATTGCTCTCATCCTCTCTCCATTGCACTTTGACTAGTCGAACCTCTCTGTTTCTCAACTTCCTAATCTCTGACCCAAGGATGCGGGTAGGTGCTCGTCGAATAGTCGCATCACGCTCTACCTCCACTTCTCTAAGCAAGCTCGGCTCTACCACCTCTGCGGTCTCATGTAGGCACTTCCTCAAATGTGACACATGGAATACGTCATGTACCCCACTAAGTCTCTCGGGTAAATCCACTCTATATGCCATCCGTCCAATCCTTTCCTTAATAGGAAACGTTCCTACAAATCTTGGTGCTAACTTCCCAACGGATCCAAAGCGAACAACATTCCTTAATGGAGATACTTTAACAAAGACCATGTCCCCAACATCAAACTCCAGATCCGTCCTCCTCTTATCCGCGTAAGATTTCTGTCTGTCTTGCGCCGCTTTCATCCTTCTTCGAATCAAATCAATCTTTTCCGAAGTCTCTCTAACCATATCAGGCCCAAGCAAGATCTTATCCGTAGATTCCCACCAACATGTAGGTGATCGACAAGGCCTTCCATAAAGAGCTTCGTAAGGAGCCATACCAATACTAGACTGAAAGCTGTTATTATACGCGAACTCCACCAGTGGAAGATGCTCTTCCCATGTACCTCCAAAATCTAAGATACATAGCCTCAAAAGGTCTTCTAGAACACGATTCACCCTCTCGGTCTGGCCGTCCATCTGAGGATGATATGCGGTGCTCAAACATAACTGAGTCCCTACCGCCTCTTGTTCCAAAACTTACTAGTGAAGATAGGATCTCGATCACTCACTATGCTAGAAGGTACCCCATGTAATCGAACTATCTCTCGAAGATAAACTGAAGCTAGCCATGGAGCAGTCCTCTTGCTCTTCACGGGTATGAAATGGGCGCTCTTAGTAAGTCTGTCTACCACAACCCAAATTCCCGTATTACCCTTCCTCGATCTTGGTAACTCATCAATAAAATCCATTGAGACGCTATCCCACTTCCATTGCGGAACTTCCAATGGGTGAAGCAACCCACCAGGTTTCTTTTGCTCCGCTTTCACTTGTTGGCACACCAAGCATTTAGCGATATACTCGGCCACATTTTTCTTCATACCGTACCAAAAGAAAACTCGCTTCATGTCTTGTTACATCTTGTCCCCACCGGGATGAATGGTTATCTTCGAACGATGCGCATCATCAAGTATAGCCTTCCTCTAACCCTCATCTTGCGGTACACAAAATCTACCGTCTCTACGCAACCACCCCCTATCGTCTAGGGTGTACCTACCCAAATGGCTGGAAGACTCCCCCCTTATGAGCCTCTCTACCAACTCAACCAACTATGGGTCATCCTGCTGTGCCCCGCCAATCCGTCCCAAAAGAGTAGGTCTGACCTATAAGGATGCTAGCAAACCGGGTATAAAGTCAACGGAAGGTCTGAAATCAAACATCGAGATAAATTCCAAGCTTCATCGTTCCACGAACAATGGACTCAAGGACAACCTTTTTCTGCTCAAGGCGTCCGCCACCACGTTACCCTTGCCAGGGGTATACGCTATCTCGAAATCATAGGATGCCAAGAACTCCATCCACCTTTGTTGTCTTAAGACTATGCGCTCGAAGAGTCTCCAACACTTCCCTAAGATGTAGGGCATGCTTTTCTCCACTTCTAGAGAAAACCAGGATATTCTCCCATGCAAAATCGTCACAACTATCCATCTCTCACGCAGACCATCCTAGTCGAACTCGACATCCCCCAAGTGCAAGCCCCAAAGGCCTAAACCAATATCAGACAAACACCCAAGGGATACCTCCTTCGAATTCAGACGACCTACGTGAGATGATACTAGTAAAAACGGATAAATAATTAAGCACTTGTCCAACTCTGGATGTCCTTGCCAGTCTCGCTCCAAAACCACCGTTGATCAAATAACTGGCTTTGCTTAACCTATTAAGCACATACGAAAACTTATTTCGCTCTTAGAAAAGACCAAGATGTCATCCACAAAGACCACTACGAAGGTTTTTAGGTACTCCCTGAACACCCTACTCATCAAATTAACAAAGTATGCAGGGGCGTTCGTCAACCCAAATGGCGTCACAAGCCACTCATAGAAACCATCCGGAGTCCTAAAGGCAGTCTTCTCTATACTATCCTCAGCCACTCTCAACTGATGAAACCCCGTGGCTAAATCCAACTGCGAAAACACTGAGGCGCCAACCAACTGATCAAAGAGATCATCAATCCTCGGCAATGGGTGTCTATTCTTCTTTGTGAGCTTGTTGAGTTCTCTATAGTCTACACAAAGTCTGAGGGACCCATCCGCCTTCGTGGCAAAAACTACTGGAGCACCCTACTCCGATATACTTCGTCTTATAAACCCCTTCTCAAGCAACTTCCCTACTTGCTTATGGAGTTCCCTCCTCTCACGAGGAGCCATGTGGCGCACTGGCAAAGATACTGGTTTAGCATTGTCCACTTGATATATTCGGAAGTCTATCTCCCGCTTTGGAGGTAAACCCTTCACCTCCTCAAACACATCCAAGTACTCCCGGACCACTCTAACAGATCGCAAACTCTCGACCGAAGCGTCAAGCGATTCAAGATAACTTAGCATAACAGAATCCATGGGATTACAAGAGATCTCGAGAGTGTTACCCAAGCGGGTCATGAGCCTAACAACTCTCCTTTCGCAATCAAGAACAACACCATTACTGGATAACCAGTCCATGCCCAAAATTAACCCATAGCCCGTGAAGCCCAAAACAAAATCATCACATCTAAACTCAACGCTAAGTATGGAAATCTTCAAACTCAAACATATCATGGACAAATAAGTGGAGCCCCCAATTGGGTTTGAAACAACCAAGGGATCATCTACTAAACTGGTGTCTAAGTGCAGTGACTTAACTAATGATGATGAGATAAACGAATGCGATGCGCCAGAGTCGAATAAAGTTTGAACAGGATGATCGAGAGAACCAAATTTTCAACCTAGACGGTCCTACCCCCATCAGGTATACCAGCCGTGAGGGAATACATCTACCCTCCAGAAGATCCTGTACTTTGTCCTTACCTCTTTGGACAATCCTAATAAGGTGTCCTATTTCTCCAAAACAACTAGCCTTCTCCTTCACATTCTCCTTTCGTGACCTTCTCCCCACGATGAGGTTTCGTCCTTTATTTACCTAGCAGCTATTTGAACCTTCCTCCCTCATCCATCTTAAAGGTACCCACAAGCCCTCCACCTCCTTGGACTAACTTCTTAGCCCGACAAACGTCTAAGTCCCTTGAAGTGGTTCTTACGTCCTTCATACGGAAGTCCTTATTTATCTTAAAAAGACATCTATACGCGGAGGGGAAATTCAAAAAGAGAAAGAGGAAGAGATTCAAAACGGAGAATCGAAGGAAGGATATATGGCTCTTGGGGATTATGTTCTTTTCTTTCAAAAACTTTTCTCTTAAAAGACATGTTTTTGAAAATACTTTTTCCAAAAATGTTTTTAGAAAAATAGTTTTTCTAAAAGTTTTATCTGTTCTGGTAACCTTAAGCTCTGATACCACGTGTAACACCCCACGCCCGCTAAGGTCACTCACTAAGGGAATGCCTTAACTTCGGTGGAGTATTTTAAGTGAATATAGAACAGAAAAATTACAACAAGACAGATATAAATAATACTTGAAATCTAAAACATCATTTCATTGCAGCAGAAGATAAACATGTTTGGTTACCTATCAAAACCAACTAAAACAAGAGTCAAGTACTAAATATCCATCCTGATAAAACATAAGTACATAATCCCACTACATAACTAATAGCCATAATAGAAAAGATAAGCTGGGCTTTACATCACGGTCCAAGCTCCAAAAGATAGATAAAGCAATCTGATCAAAGCCCACTAGTGCTAGGCCCACTCTGAGAACCTGAGGGTTGGGAAAAAGATAAAAACAACGGGGTCAGACATAAGTCTGAGTGAGCCCTATAACTTTAACAATACAATCATTAAAGTAATTAGGGTATGATATAAACTTGGTACGGTGATGACTGGGGATAAATGACTACACTAAGCAGCCAACTAGACATAGGATAAACTAAGATAACGGTAAAGACGCATCTACCCACCCAAGGGTAATTCCTACACTGCACCACACCAGATCTACCTACCCAAGGGTAATTCCTACACTGCACCACACCAGATCTACCCACCCAAGGGTAATTCCTAACTTAAAGTTTGATCCCACTAAGTGTACTTAGTAATCTTAATAGTAGTCTCGTGTACCCCTAGCTGACTACATAGGTGCCGTCTGCCCCTATCTTCACTAGGTGTACCCACTACTCCCATTCGATCGGCTCCCTAACGTAGATACCCGTGCTGGCCCCACAGTGGGGTGTATCACTCCCCAAAGTGGCAACCCGATACAATCAACGGTGCACGGCTTATACCTACACGATGCAACAACGTCTTACCTACCAGCCCGGGTCCACACACGCATATGAAACCCGTTGGACTTGCGTTGCCACCGCTAACCCGTTTTGGCCTCTTATAGTCAAGCCCAGTATGCGTGTCCCGTCCTCGACATGGGTCGAGCCCACAAAGATACATATGGGTTACTGGTTGAAATGGGCCCCCACAAGCTACCCACCTAAGCTTGTCCTTTCTAGTGTATCCCACTTAACCCTTTTTAATAATCATGTCCACTTACATGTTTAAGGTTTGGTTAAGTCATCTAATCATATTTCAATTGCCACCCAAGGCACCCACTAGATTTCCACATGCCACCCAAGGCACTTACTTGATTTCCACATGCCACCCAAGGCACTTACTTAACCCTTTAATCATGTTTAATTACATGTTCCACTTTGGTTAAGTATTCTAATCGTATTTTCTATTGCTACTCAAGGCAACCACTAGATGCCACCCAAGGCACTTACTTGATTTCCACATGCCACCCAAGGCACTTGATTTCCACATGCCACCCAAGGCACCCACTTAACCCCTCATGCCCCACTACATGCTTATCTGGTTAAGTGTTTATTAATTGATTAAGATCGTAACCTTTGCAAAGACCTCTCACATTAGACTATCTTTTATGGCAATTGGATTTGTCGGTCGGGTCCGGGCAGCCTTACGCCATAACCGAGTCTAACCTCGTGTCTTTACACTTGTCACGTATTTAGTTTATGCCCAAGACCTCTCACAATGGGCCAATCATTTGTAGCCTCTGGATTTGCCGGTCGGGTCCGGGCAGTCTTATGCTACAAAAGGGTCCAACCTCGTGTCTTAGTCGATTAATTACACCTAATTAATCACCCCCATAATTTGTATTAATTATCCCTAATTAATTACAAATTTAACGATATCCATAATTGACTCAATTATGTCCATCCACTTTACGGTATGCATAATCATACCAACTTCACACAATTTTGTTAACATGAATATTAACCCCATCGTTCCCCACGTAATACGCTAACATGACATATTTAAAAGAGAAGATTCATCACAAATACAATGGGTTCTACTTGGCATAATATTAGCATCAACATGGGTTTTAAAGGTGTCAACTTGCATATATGACCATGGCATCAAACCCAAATAGCATAAATAATCAACCCAAACTTGCATGAATCACATATGTCATAAAGAGGGTAACTTGCATAGATGTTCATGTCATAGACCTATCATAAAGGGGTAAACTTACATACATGTCATAGGTCTAAAAAGGGATGAACTTGCATATGTTACTCATATCATAAAAAGGGGTAAACATGCATATGTATGCATGACATACAAAGGGGTAAACTTGCACATGTATGCATATAATACAAAGGTGTAAACTTGCACATGTTACTTGCATATAATCAAACACCAAACTTGCATAACATGTCATATATGAACTTGCATATAATCAAACACCAAACTTGCATAACATGTCATATATGAACTTGCATATAATCAAACACCAAACTTGCATAACATGTCATATATGAACTTGCATATAATCAAACACCAAACTTGCATAACATGGTGTCATAATGGATCAATGTTTATCATAGTGATTTGCATCACTAGCATCATGAACACATAGCATAAAACTTGCATAACTAGCATCATGAACATATAGCATGAAACTTGCACAACTAGCATCATGAACTCATAGCATATGACTCACATAACTTGCATAACATCATGAACACATAGCATATGACTTGCATAACTTGCATAACATCATGAACACATAGCATATGACTTGCATAACTTGCATAAGATCATGAACACATAGCATATGATAACATAACTTGCATTGATCCACATACATAACCATAACCTCATTATATCCTATCATAATTAGTTTAGAAATTGCTTGCTAAAGGCATAGAAACTCACAACTTGTTGATTAGCACTCCTATGAAGAAGATTAAGTTGCTAGAGTTGATTAGAAGTTGATTTGAGAAGCTATCTTCTTCTACAATTTGATGGAGGCTCCTTCAAGTTGCATTTTGACGGCATAACGACGTTGTATCTAATTTTAGTATGAATTAGGGTAGTCTTAGGGTGTATTTATAGAATTAGGATGTAGTTTAGGCCCTTAGATTAACCCTAGATTAGGTTAGAGCCGTCAGATTTCGTCACAAGCCCCAAAACACAGCCCAAACCCCTTCAGGTTTGCACCCAGTCAAAACTGGTCGACAGGGGAGGTCGACCCCTGGGTCGACCCCTTGGGGAGGGGGTCGACACCCATGTCGACCCCTATGTCGACTCCCTCTGTCTGGCAGGAATTTTCCTGCCTCTTCTGAAATTTGAAATTTTATATTTTAAATCTGTTTTGAATTTTCTGAAACTTCTTCGGGCCTTAACTGGGTCATACGGACTCCGATTTTCGAAAACTCGGACTCTATTTCACGTATTTTTCCGAGACGAACGCAATGGCATAGCCCGTTTCCCCTGATTCAGATTTTAAAATTTAATTCTGCCCTGTTTTATATTATAGCAAGTTATTCAACATACGTGGTGTTACATATGGTATTGTGGACCACGACATTATGATTTATGTTTGAAATAAAAATTTAAATTTCCACTGCCATCTTCTTTATATCTGTCTTGTAATTATTCTGTGTCTATTTACCTATAACGCTTCACAAAACTTAATGCATTCCCTTAGTGAGTGACATTAACGGACGTGGGGTGTCACACTTGGTATCAGAGCTGAAGGTTACCAGATTAGATAAAAGTTTTTGAAAATTATTTCAAAAAGGTTTTAAAAGAAAGCATTTTCATAAAAAAAGTTTGTTTTCAAAAACATTCCCCAAAAAGCCATATGTATTATCCTTCGGTCCTTTATCTAAATTTCTTCCTTTTTCAGAATGTCTGGGGAACAAAACATTCCTAATATCCCAGAGGACGTCACAATACCTAGATGGTTCCATAGATATTTGGAGGCCACGGCGCCTGCCAAAGGCCAAAGTAATGTTCCTCCCCCAGTTGCACCAGTCATTCCTCCTCCTCCCCCTCCAAGAGCAGATAACTTCGCCAAGATCTGCAAGGACTTCCGTGCTATGGGAGGGAAGCCATTCCATGGAAATGAGACATTCGTAGAAGCCCGGAATTGGCTCAAGGAGACTGAGGACTTATTCGTAATCTTTGAAGTAGAGGATAGAAGGAAGGTCTAGTTAGCTGCCTGGCTACTGAAGTACGAATCCTCATTTTGGTGGGAAGTCACTCAAGCTGGACGTCCGGTAGACAGACGTTCAAAATGAAATTTCTTTCCTAAGCCGAAAGCAGCATGTAGATGGAGAGATTTTTAGCACTCAAATAAGGAAACTTGACGGTAAAAGAGTATGTGAATAAATTCAACTAGCTATCAAGGTTAGATTTAAAGTTGGTGGATACGCCGCACAAAAGGGCTTTGCGGTTTGCTAATGGCATGATTGAGCCTCTTCATGGTTGATCCATGTCCCGTATTCCAATGGGGGCCACTTTTGAAAAGCTTATCGATATGGACCTAATGCATGAGGAAGACAAGGGAGTAAAGAAGGTTAAGGAGACATCGCAAAATAGGAAGGTATGGCCTAAGAAGAGGCAGCAGCAACAACAAAAGAAACGAGGGAAAAATGATAAAGGCAAGGATAAGAGAAAATGTCACCACCGTGGGAAGGAAAGTCATATGGTTAAAGATTGTAAGCGAAGGAAGATCTCTTGCTACCACTATGGAGAGGCTGGACATTTTTTTAAAGAGTGTCCGAAGAAACAGGGATCACAGGTTCAGGGTCAAAGGACAGGGACTTCTGGAGGGCAGATGCATGCTCTCGTGATCAGTGCTCTTGATTGAGGTAGAAAATATCTATGGAAGATTTAATTTCTCTTTCAAACCATCCTATTAAAATGTTTTTTGGTTCTGGTGCCTCACATTCATTTATATCCAGTTCTGCAATTGAATCTCTGCACTTAATTACCAATATGGTAGTGGATCCCATAGTTGTTTCAAACTCCACTGGTGGTTCGACTCATTTATCTATGATTTGTCAGGGTTTGAAAATATCTATGTTAGGTGTCGAGTTTGAATGCGACGCATATGTGCTCGGGTTTATGGGCTATGGGTTGATTATAGGAATGGATTAGCTTACTACGTATGTTTCCATTTTGGATTGTGAGAAGAGGGTTGTTAGGCTTCTGACTTGTCATAGGAGAACCCTCGAGATTTCGTGTGACCCACAAGGGTCGGTTATGCTTAGTTTCCTAGAGTCTCTTGATGCATCTATCGATGATCTGAACCTGTTCCAGTAGTCCGAGTTTTTTCGATGTTTTTGATGAGGTTCGGGGTTTACCTCTGAGGCGCGAGATCGACTTTCATATATATTTGGCGGACAATGCAAAGCCTGTTGCATTGCCAGTGCGTCACATGGCTCCGAGGGAAAGGAGGGAGCTGAGTAGCTGAGTAAGCAAGTAGGGGAGCTACTCAAGAAGGGGTTTATCAGACGAAGCTTATCTGAATGGGGTGCTCCAGTAGTATTTACGACTAAAGCGGATGGTTCACTTCGTTTGTGTGTTGATTATAGAGAGCTAAATAAACTCACTAAGAAGAATAGGCACCCGCTTCCGAGGATTGATGATTTATTTGATCAGCTTGTTGGGCCCTTGGTATTTTCCCAGTTAGACTTGGCCATGGGGGTTCCATCAGTTGAGGGTGGCTGCGGATAGCATAGATAAGTCTGTCTTTAAGACTCCGGATGGTTTCTTTGAATGGCTAGTTTTTCCTTTTGGGTTGACGAATGCACCCGCCAATTTTGTCGATCTGATGAGTAGGGTGTTTCGGGAGTTCCTAAATAAATTTGTTGTAGTCTTTGTCGATGATATTTTGATCTTATCCAAAAGCGAAGAAGAGCATGCCCAACATTTAAGAGATGTTTTGAAAACTCTCCGTGACCATTAACTTAAAAGCAAAATTCTCCAAATGCCATTTTTGGTGGAAAGAGATGAGATTCTTAGGGCCTGTGGTCTCCAAAGAAGGGATAGCTGTAGATCCCGCGAAGGTGATTGTAGTGCAAGATTGGCAGATTTCTAAAAATGCGACCGAGGTGAGAAGCTTTCTTGGGTTAGCAGGATATTATAGGAAGTACATTAAGGACTTCGCAAAGATATCAGCCCCACTCACCAAGCTGACAAAGAAGAACTTGGTATTTTCATGAGATATAGACTGTGACGTTGCTTTCCAATGACTAAAGAGGGCTCTGACAACAACCCCAGTCTTAACGTTGCCTGACAGGAATAAGGTGTTCACTGTTTACACTGATGCATGTGGTACAAGGCTTGGTGCGGTTCTAATGCAAGAAAGGAAAGTAGTGTGTTATTGGGGTAGACAATTGAGAGTTCATGAAAAGAACTACCCCACTCATGATCTAGAGCTAGCTGCCATAGTGTTTGGGTTAAAGACGTGGCGTCATTATTTACTTGGAGAGAAGTTCGAGTTATACACCGATCATAAATATCTCATGTATCTTTTCTCGCAGAGGGATCTCAATTTAAGGCAAAAACGGTGGACGGAGTTTCTAGCTTCTTATGATTTTGAGATTTTTTATACCCCTGGCAAGGGTAATGTGGTGGCAAACGCACTATGTAGGCTAAGGGTAGCCCTGAGTCCTCTGTTTGTGGAAAGAAAGAACTTGGAGTTCATATCAGCTTTTGATTTTAGACTCTCCATCGAGATTTTTCCTGATTTGTTTGCATCCTTGGAGATACGATGAACTCTTATGGACTAGATTGGAGCTTCGCAACAGGGTGACCCACAGAATCTAAACATCATGGATAAGCTCAGAAGAGGGGAGACTTCTAGTCACCTTAGTAGATATGCCGTAGATGAAAAGGGGTCGTTGCAACAAGACGGAAGGCTTTGTGTTCCTCAAACTGGAATCTTGATAAAGGCAGTCCTAGAAGAAGCCCACCATTCTAAGATGACCATTCATCTAGGCGGTGATAAGATGTACAGTGATATGAAGAGGGTTTTCTTTTGGGCTAGGATGAAGAAAGATGTGGCCGAATTTGTTTCTCAATGATTAGTTTGCCAGCAAGTCAAAACTGAGCATAAGAAGCCCGGTGGATTACTTCATCCGTTGGAGGTTCTGCAGTGGAAATGGGAGAGCGACTCTATGAATTTCATAAATGGTTTGCCTAGATCAAAGAAAGGCAACACCAGTACCTGGGTTGTGGTGGATAGATTCACTAAGAGCACTCACTTTATTCTAGTTAAGAGTAAGAGGACGACATCGTGGTTGGTAGCAATTTATGTTCGTGAGATAGTTCATCTTTATGGAGTACATTCCAGCATCGTGAGCGATCGTGACCCCATCTTTAAAAGCGAATTTTGGAGGAGTTTGCAAGAAGCATTAGGTACACAGTTGTGTTTAAGCACCGCTTATCATCCTCAGACAGATGGATAGACAAAGAGGGTGAATAGGATTCTTGAAGATCTTTTGAGGCTGTGTATCCTAGACTTCGGAGGGACTTGGGAAGGGCATCTTCCTTTATTAGAGTTTGCCTATAATAATAGTTATCAAGCTAGCATCAGCATGACACCCTTCAAAGCATTGTACGGACGACCCTGTAGATCACCAACTTGTTGGTGGGAATCTACAGAAAGATTATTACTTGGGACAGATATGGGAGAAACATCCAAAAAGATTGACCTTATTCGATGGCGGATGAAGACAGCTCAAGATAAGCAGAAATCCTATGCAGACAATAGAAGGACTGACATCAAATTTGAAGTGGGAGACTTAGTTTTTATCAAAGTGTCACCTCTGTGGAATGTGGTTCGCTTCGGATCAGTAGGGAAGTTGACACCCAGGTTTGTGGGACCATTTCCCATAACCGAGAGGATTGGCCAAATGGCCTACAGAATAAAGCTCCCAGAAAATTTATCCGGCGTTTATGATGTTTTCCACGTTTCTCATCTGCGGAAGTGCCTGCATGACACCGTAATAATCGTTGAGCCGTGTGTGCTGGAAGAAGTCGAAGAGGAACGGGAGGCGATGGTCAGGCGAGTCCCTACCCGTATTCTGGGATCAGAAGTTAAGAAGCTACGCAGTAAAGAGATAAAGTTGCTAAAGGTTCAATGGGGAGATAATGCAACACCCCGAATTTGTACCGACATTAAAAGAGGATAAATTAAATAATAATTAATTTAGTATTCAGAATTAGAGGAAACGGACAACATATTGCTTCTGTCTCGAAATTCTGGTCAAGATAGACATTTGTTTTGCAAAAAACGTACATCGTATAAGGATTTTAAGTTTGTATACACGTAGAAAAATTATATACATACGTATGAGTCCTAGATGAGCCAGAGCTGAGTCAGAATTTTATCTTGAAAGATTCAAATTCGAAAAATTCCTCAAAGTGCCAAAATTCCCGCCCTAGGGGGTTGACCCCCTAGAGGGGTGTTGACCTAGGGGTCGACCCACCCACAGGGGTGTCGACACCCCTAGGGCTTAGGTGGAAGTCGGTTTTAGGGGGCTCTACAGCTATAAATATGTGGCTATTTCTCATATTTTCTTTAATAGAAGTCATGGAGGCCATATGCTGCTGGAGTGCGAACTGAACCATTTTTCTACAACAATATACTTTGCAAATCAAATTCAGAATTCTAGATCCTTTCTTTCTCAATTCTCTAAACCTAACGCTACGAGTTTCTAGATTACTTTTAGGTTTGGATAAATTAAAGAAAATTGTGAAAAACTATGACTTGGATATGTTGTAAAGTATGATTCTATGCAAGTTTTAAATCATATGCTATGTTATGATAGATCTATTTCTCTAGATCCAATTCAATTGTGATTGTTCTATTGTGGACCTTGGTTTGCAACTATATTATGGTTAATATAGATCTAATAAATTTAGAAAGTTATACCATTGGATGGATCTAATCACTTATGTAAATCATGAACATATGTCACCATGAATTGGTTATAATTGGATCTAAATCTTTATCTTAATTGTAACTTTTATGACATAATATGATGTGTAGGTGTGTAGATCTATTTCTAAATTAGTAGATCTAGTTTATGTGGACATTGAAACAGTTAGGTAGATCTAGATTATCACCTTATGTTATCATGTTAGATCTATTTTATGTGATCTAAATTGTCACCTTATGTTATCATGTTAGATCTATTTTATGTGATCTAAATTATCACCTTGTTATGATGACAATTTCATGTCCATGCCAGTATGTATGTTCACCTTATTATTATACAAGTTTATGTTGATGCCAAGATGATCATTTTAGTTATTTCCCTATTATCGTTTATAACTAGGCTATTGTCTAGCCTAGGCATATTTCCAATTTTGTGAGGGCGCTAGTGAGGGAACGGGGAAAAAGGGTTAAAAATGGCATAATTTGAATATGAACATTTATGGACATGTAATTCAAATTATTGGGTAAAATAGGTACTAGTACCTATAAAAGGAAAGGATTAATTAATTGATTAATTAATTAAAAATGGAATGTTTAGTAATTACAATTGGGAATTGTAATTGTACTTATGACACGAGGTTAGGTTGTATTTGTGGTGGAAGTCTGCCCGGACCCAACCGGCATATCCAGTAGCCACTAATGTTGAACCTAATGTGGGAGGTCTATGTACGTAAATACGAATTGGGCTAAGACACGAGGTTATGCCCAAATGTGGAATAAGACTGCCTGGACCCGACCGACATATCCAGCATCCACACGTTGTAGGCCTAATGTGGAAGATCTAGCCCATTATAACCATAATTGGACATGTTATTGAATTGGACTACTTAACCTAATTTAAAGATTGTATGATTAGGAACTTAAGTTAGGGTTAAGTAAAATTGATGGGTAGTGGGTGGGTTAAGTAAACTAGAGGGGGTGGGTAATATTTATATATAGGCCCACGAACTTAACCAAATAAGGTTATGTAATTAAAGACACCTAGTGATATACATAACTGATAGATAATGTAATGTAGTTATGTAATTAAAGACACCCTTTAGGTTAAGCATAAATGGTATAGGGCTATGTAATTAAAGACACCTAAGGGTATACATAGTCAGTGGAAAACCTAGTGGGGATACAAGGAAAGGGGGAGAGCTTGTATCATATTGTTTGGGAACCATTTCAGTTAGTAACCGAGCTGGTATCAAGTGAAGACATTCTTACTAGACGGAGAAGGGGCACACTTACTGATTGATTGTAAGAGATCCAAACGAGACGGACGGTGTGGGCGGCGCAAACCGACCGGGGACATGTGCGTGCATGGGCCGGGAAGACGGGGCTAAGACGACCATGACAGCAGTAGGTATGGTTATGCACATCTTGGGTTGCCACTTTAGGAAGTGATACCTCCTACTGTAGGGACAGCACAGGATACCTACGGAGTAGGGAGCCAATTGATTAGGGTAGGGGTTAGGGTATACTTGGATGTATGACCTAAGCCTCCCAACTTATAGTGGAAGGGATCATGTCATTTCAGTTATACTAGTAGTAGTGTAGAGTAATCATTAGTGAGGCACATACACCTTATCTTGCTTACCTTGTCACACCTGCCATTTATGTAGTAATCTCTCTCTTATTCACTTTATATGCCTATCATGTTGCTTTTATTTATCTACTAGCTAAAAGTAACTAGTCTCGCCAGACTTTACGTCTTACCCTGTTGTTTCTCCTTCTTTCTTCCGTCCCCCCGGTTCTCAGGGAGGGAACACTCAGACTTAATCCGGACTCAGATATCTTCTTGTTAGGAGCTACGTCTGAAGTATGGCTCAATTTCTTGTCTATATTATGGCTTAACTCTTTTAATTTGGGGAAAATTATGTTTTTCATATTCTTATGTACTCTGATGATGCAAGACAGAAGTTATTTTATTATAATGGTTTTTGTGACTTATGAAATTGTGGACCACGGTGTTATGATTTATGGTTGAAATAAAAATTTAAATTTTCCACTGCTGCCTTATTTATATATGTCTTGTAATTATTCTGTGTCTTTTTACCAATAGCGCTTCACGAAACTTAATGCATTCCCTTAGTGAGTGACATTAACGGACGTGGGGTGTCACACTTGGTATCAGAGCTAAAGGTTACCAGATTAGATAAAAGTTTTTATAAATTATTTTCAAAAAGGTTTTAAAAGAAAAGCATTTTCAAAAGAAAAGTCTGTTTTGAAAAACATTTCCCAAAAAGCCATATGTAATATCCTTCGGTCCCTTATCTAAATTTCTTCCTTTTCCCTTTTTTTCAACATGTCTGGGGAACAAAACATCCCTAATATCACAGAGGGTGTCACAATACCCGGATGGTTCCATAGGTATTTGGAGGCCACGACGCCTGCCGAAGGCCAAAGAGATGTTCCTACCCCAACTGCACTAGCCATTCCTCCTCCTCCCCCCCTCCAAAAGCTGACAACTTTGCCAAGATCTGCAAAGACTTCCAGGCTATGGGAGGAAGGCCATTCCATGGGAACGAGACATTCGTAGAAGCTCGAAATTGGCTTAAGGAGACCAAGGACTTATTCATAATCTTTGAAGTGGAGGATCGAAGAAAGATCCAGTTAGCTACTTGGCTATTAAAGGACGAAGCCTCATTTTGGTAAGAAATCACCCGGACGTCCGGTGGAAACTTGGGAAGATTTTAGAAAAAGTTCGATAAGAAATTTCATTCCCAAGCTGAGAGAAGCATGCAGATGGAGAGGTTCTTAACACGCAAACAAGGAAATTTGATGGTAAAAGAGTATGTGAACAAGTTCAACCAGCTGGCAAGGTTCGGGCTAGAGTTGGTGGATACTCCACACAAAAAGGCTTTGCGGTTTGCTAAAGGACTAAACGAGCCCCTGCACGGTTTATCTATGTACCATATTCCAATGGGGGCCACATTTGAAAAGCTTGTTGATATGGCCCTAATGCATGAGGAGGACAAGGGAGAAAAGAAGGAAACAAAAGTTGAGGGGACATCGCAGAATAAGAAGGTGCGGCCCAATAAAGGGCAGCAACAACAGTAGAAAAAAGGAGGGAAAGATGATAAAGGAAAGGATAAGAGAAAATGTCACAATTGTGGAAAGGAGGGTCACCTGATCAAAGATTGTAAGAGGAGGAAGGCCAGTTGCTTTAATTGCGGAGATGTCGGACACTTCTCTAAAGAGTGCCCAAAGAAACAGAGATCGCAGGGACAAGGTCAAAGAGCAGGGACTTTTGGAGGGCATGTGCATGCTCTTGCGATCAGTGCTCCTGAAAGAGGCAGAAATTTTTTTGTAGAAAGTTTAGTTTCTCTTTCAAATCATCCAGTTAGAACATTTTTTGATCCTGGTGCTTCACACTCGTTTATATCAAGTTCTGTAGTTGAATCTCTGCACTTAGCTGCTAGTATGGTAGTAGATCCCGTAGTTGTTTCAAACCCCATTAGTGATTTGGCTCATTTATCGATGATTTGTCGGGGTTTGAAAATATCTGTGTTAGGCGCCGAATTTGAATGCAAAGCGTATGTGCTCGGGTTTATGGGCTATGGGTTGATTCTAGGAATGGATTGGCTTACCACGTATGGGGCCATTCTGGATTGTGAGAGGAGGGTTGTTAGACTCCTGACTTGTCATGGGAAGACCCTCGAATTTTCTTGTGACCCCTATGGGTCTGTTATGCTTAGCTTCCTAGATTCTCTAGATGCATCCATAGATGATTTGCAATCCGTTCCAATGGTTCGAGATTATTCCGACGTTTTTGATGAAGTACAGGGTTTACCTCCAAGGCGCGAGATTGACTTCCGCATATATCTGGTGGACAATGCAAAGCCAGTTGCATTACCAGTGCGCTACATGGCTCCAAAGGAGAGAAGGGAGCTGAGTAAGCAAGTACGGGAGCTACTTGAGAAAGGGTTTATCAGACAAAGCATACCGGAATGGGGTGTTCCGGTAGTATTCGCAACTAAAGTGGATGGTTCACTTTGTCAGTGTGTAGACTATAGAGAATTGAATAAGCTCACCAAGAAGAATAGGCACCCACTTCCGAGGATTGATGATTTGTTTGATCAGCTTATTGGTGCCTCGATATTTTCTCAGTTGGACCTGGCTACGGGGTTCCATCAATTGAGGGTGGCTGAGGACAACATAGATAAAACAGCTTTCAGAACTCTGGACAGTTTCTTTGAATGGCTTGTTAAGCCTTTTGAGATGACAAATGCACCCACCTATTTTGTTGATTTGATGAGTAGGGTGTTTCGGGAGTTCCTAAACAAATTCGTCGTAGTCTTCGTTGATGATATTTCGATCTTCTCCAAGAGTAAGGAAGAGCATGCCCAACATTTGAGAGAAGTTTTGAAAACTCTCCGTGACCATCAGCTTAAGGCAAAGTTCTCCAAATGCCATTTTTGGAGAAAAAAGGTGAGATTTTTAGGGCATGTAGTATGCAAAGAAGGGATAGCTGTAGATCTCGCCAAGATGGCTGCAGTGCAAGATTGGTAGATTCCTAAAAATGCAACCGAGGTGAGAAGCTTTCTTGGGTTGGTCGGTTATTATAGGAAGTTCATTAAGGACTTCGTGAATGTATCAACCACTCTCACTAGGCTGACAAGAAGAATTTGACATTTTCATGGGACATAGACTGTGACGTTGCTTTCCAACAAATGAAGAGGGCTCTGAAAACAGTCACAGTCGTGACCTTGCCTGATGGAAGTAAAGTATTTACTATTTACACTGATGCATGCGGTTCAGGGCTTGGTGCGGTTCTGATGCAAGAAGGGAAAGTAATACGTTATGGGGGTAGACAATTAAGAGTTCATGAGAAGAATTACCCCACCCATGATCTAGAGCTAGCTGCCATAATATTCGTATTAAAGACGTGGTGTCATTATTTACTTGGAGAAAAGTTCGAGTAATACACCGATCATAAATCTCTCAAGTATTTATTCTCATAGAAGGATCTAAACTTAAGGCAACAACGGTGAATGGAGTTCTTAGATTCATATGATTTTGAGATTGCTTATACCTCTGTCAAGGGTAATGTGATGGCAGGCACACTAAGTAGGAAGAGGGTAGCCCTGAGTCCTCTGTTTGTGGAGAGAAAGAACTTGGAGTTTATATCAGCTTTTGATTTTAGATCCTCCATCGAGGTTTTGCCTGATTTGTTTGCATCCTTGGTGTTACGACCGACCCTTATTAATACGATAGGAGCTTCGCAACAAGGTGACCCACAGATTCTAGACATCATGGATAATCTTAGAAGAGGGGAGACTTCTAGTCACATCAGTAGATATGCCATAGATGAAAAGAGGTGGTGGCGACGAGATGGAAGGCTTTGTGTTCCTCAAACTGGAAGCTTGTTAAAGGCAGTCCTAGAAGAAGCCCACCATTCTAAGATGACTAATCATCCAGGTGGTGACAAGATGTATAGAGACATGAAGAGGTTTTTTTTTGGACTGGGATGAAGAAAGATGTGGCCGAATTTGTTTCTCAATGTTTAGTTTGCCAGCAAGTCAAATGTAATGACCCAGGGGATTCGCGGCATTGGTTATCGACATAAACTCAATGTCGATTATCCAAGCATCAGAAATACCAGATAGTTAATAGAAAGAAGTTAGAGGGTGAGAATAGATAAGATAGAAAATTAGAATAGAAGAAGAAGAAGACAACTACAACATCAGAGTAACATGAACCTCACGGCGGAACGAATAGAATATACTATATAACATTACTTTGAAATACAAATCTGTACTTGAATATACATATCATTATCAAAGTACAACACTTAAAACATAGCAGAAATAAACAATTGCTATAAAATCCTGAAGCCTCCTGCTCCAAGCTCTCAGTATATCTGTAAAATCCTGACTACTTGACTGTCCATACAAATTTGGGCACCAAAGAGTTTAGGGAAAACAAAACAAAATAAACTCCAAGTCAGTCATGGGACTGGTGTGAGTAAGCAATTTAAAACAATTTGAGAAAATAAATGATATCTCATAAGATCACGCCATAAATCATGAAACGGGGTTTTCCCTTATGAGATCCAAAACACTTGATTCAACATTCAAAATCCTTTTGAAAGAAACGATAATCTTTATATCAAAACTCTTTGGATATTATAATAGTGTCTATCAACCACAATATAACAATCATCTAGCAGAATGCTTTCATCTCACGTTCCACCTACATGATACATAATCAAAAACCGCAGGCGCTTATTGGTTAATGAATTCCAACTGGTAAGGTATGGGACCATCTTCCGGCAGTGTATCTCTAGAAAGGAATACACTGGGTGCAACAAGAACATCTTGCAACCCAGGCTAAACATGACCGGTCACTCATTTCGCTTGAGTGTACCGAATGTATTATCACCAACGGTTGGGATCAACAACTGTTTCCTGAAAGGAACAACATCGAAATAGATTATAGAAGTGAAATGGAATTTCTCTAGATCAGGTGACAATACACACTAATTGGCGGCTAAACACTTCGCCATGCGACCTACCCGATTTTATACCATTTCCAGTTGTGAGGCTAGAGGCCATAACGTATAGATCGCACCGTTATTTACTTTGAATGTCACATCGTCATACCTGCCAAATCACAAATTGATTTCTCCAAAAATACCACGGGTATACAACTAAGAGAAACGAATTTCTCCGCCACCAAACGTAAATACATTTGAAGAGACCAACTTACGCGATCTATTAAATATAATCTGTCAGACATTCTTGCATACAGGTGATCCTGGGACTGGACATACCGATGGTACTATTCTGTAAATCCATCTTAGGCAATTTCTACCTAGCATTTACTTAACAGCCCTTGCATAACTCCGTCTTCAATTATCTTCATCATATTTGATTCACAACGCTAATGCCATACGGAATGGTTTTTAGATAATATATTTGTTACAGGATTCTCCATATTGACAATGGAAATGTTTAAAATCTTTGATAGTCGGTGATTTAACTACCAAAGGAAAACATGTGTACAAACAATGGTCGTATTTCCAAATGGAAATCTTACTGATCAATCATCATTTCATTTCCCAGTTTCCCATTTATCGTTTCCATATATTCATAAATTCCTTATTTTCTAAAATCAGAAAATATACGTTATTAAATTTGGATAACGTTTCCACTTCTGATTCACGTATCAATATCTTCCCACCTCTATTAATCTCTAACTGTAAACTAGTAAGGGAACAACTTCCCAAGTATAAACCTCGAAGGCCGAAACCAACATCAGATCATTACCTAGAAAGCCATTCAACTCAACTAATTTCCAGTCAGTTTCTAATTTCAATAATTCCATTTAAATTCCTAATTCAAACCCCAAATTCCTTTATAATATTTTATTTGCAAAATATATACTTTAATCAATATCATGTTACACCCGTGTGCGAAGCACAGGTCTAAACCTTCCTAACGTAAAATTCTCTTTTTTTATAAAATTCTATTCATTTTCCAAATATTTCCTTTTATAATTCTATTTACTTTCCAAATAAGTATTCCTTTTATAATTATATTTATTTTCCAAATAAATATTCCTTGTATAATTATATTTATTTTCCGTAAATATTTCATTTATAATCCTATTTACTTTCCAAATAAATATTCCTTTTATAATTATATTTATTTTCCAAATATTTCGTTTTCAAAATACACTTTGAAAATCCCGTTTTTACATTCCAGTATCTCTTATGGTATTTAAAATACCAATTAAACAGACTATTGTCATCATAATCAATCACAGGTTTTATATCACATCATATATCACAATATATGTGAACAAATAGTATTATAAATATTGAGGAATCCAGTTGGATCCCTCCAACCTATTTCCCTGCATCCACAGATGTTAAACAATCTAATTAACATTACTTTCATTTCAATATGTAATATTCTGATCAACATAATCGATATCTGATTAACGATATACATATATATTTGTATATATATCACTAGATCTATAATTTCAACCAATCAATTAACAAATCATCCAAAAAATCAACACACAGCAATCAACCATCATTTATTAGTTCTAAAAGCACGTTATAAAAATATAACTGTGCAGAGTTAGTGAGTTTTACTCACATTGGTTCGCAGTCGACAAATCTGCTTTTGTTCCATTTAAAATCAAATGAGCATTTGGTTTTATTACAAAATTCCAATAGCTCGGTCCTCCGCCACACTAGTTCCATCACATAGATCTTATTGTTATGATTCCAACATGACTGTACTCATCGAATTATGTATACGAATGAACTCGGTACATCTATTAAAACTTTTGATTATATATTTTAAAATCCTAAAAGTCATTAACCAAGAATTTGCTTAATTAATCACCGTATTAATATAAACGCCCATCCTCATCATATCGCAATGGCCTATCTCAAAATCTCATAACATGAATACCCTTTCCCACATGCATGTGTTCAGCAAACTTCCCCCAAAAGAAACAGTACTCCTCTTTCTAAATTCGAACGCCCAAGTTGAATACACCCGCAGATCTTCTTTGTTTCATTCCTTCCAAAGCTTTGCTCCCATTTTCCACTAATATATATAATGTATGAAAGACATTTAACTTTTATTACAAGTTCTTCCTTGCTTTAACCACTTGAAAGGCGAGCTTCTCCAAGGCACCTTGCTCCAGCAGTTTCGCAAATACCTCGTGACACCACCGAACTAAAATATGCTCACGCAAGACCCTGATATAATTCCAATTGCCATTTTCTTTACTTATTTAATTTGATATTTCCCCTACGCCAGCATACCCGAATTCCTCTTCCATGTATCCATTCGACGTCCTCATTATCCCAGTAAAAATTGACTCCAGGGCTTTACTTCACACGCAACGGTTAACATTCCTATTCCTTGTACTTCATCTTCCTTCATGATTATTCAAACACGCCACTACCCTTTAATTTCATTTTACTGCTAATACTCCTGCTAATTACTCGTAAGCCTTCATTACCATTGCCAGAAAATCCGTGCTCCTTTCCTTCCCTCTTCTCTTCGACTGCTTTCTCCGACCAACACCCTAACTCTCAGCTCGTTGCCATCATGGAGTTGCGTCTCTACAGCCCTGACATGGCCTCCCCTAAAATAGTCACGACATTTGTTTCTCACGGAATCATCAAAAAAACACAAGGTCGGTGCGGATTCTCACCATGAGTACCAATATAATGCTAATACTTTGCATCGCATCCTCCATTTCATTAATCAACGAAACCTAGTTTCATTGTGGCATAAACCAGCGTAAAAAGGATATTTTGAACCCCAACAAAACTATGAGTGTGAAGAGTAAAGCTCCGAGATTTTCAAGTATAATTTTTTTAGATTTTAGTTGGAAGGTTTTTGTTTGTTTTCAGTTGTACAAGGCATGAAAGCTTCGGCCTTTCCTTGCAATTTTACTGAACCCAAAATACGATGCTCTCTTTATGTATATATACACATTGATTTCTTAATTGCGAAGGAAAAAGGAAACCGTACATTGATATTTTAATATATATGTATTCTATACTTAATAGCTAAGGCATGCTCTGACTTAAATGCTAAGGCACGTGACAGCTAGGTTAGCCGATAGGCTCTGCACAAATTCCTTAACTCTTAAGGAATATACAAATAATATATTTTATATGTTTGATTTTGTTTTACTTATGTGCGAAGTAATGAGTTGGTAAAATGCCATATTGTAACATATATATAATATTATAACATATATATAAGATCGACTTGGGGACTCACAGTAATGTTAACATGGTTTTGTTATGTTGTTCAAGTTTGAATGAATTCAACATCCTCTATCTAAAAAACTTCTAGTGTACGGACCGCTATTGACAAAACTAAAAATGTCATTGTGATGGGCAGTGTGCCCCGATTACAAAAATATATTAATATAGGCTAGTTAACTTATTCTGTGAAACCACAAAATGCTGGTTTAGGGTGTAAAATACTCCAAAATAAAAGTTGTTTATTTTATGAAATAAAAATTATAGAAAAATTCTAAATTATACCCTATTTAAATTCGAAGCCAATATTTAATAAAAATTAAATATATCGTTATGGTTTATAAACAATTTCATAGCGACTATTTGGAATTTTGATTTGATCATAAATCAAAATCCACACGATGAAATCCTGATTTTCCTCTTCTATTAGAAAAATATACTTCACTAGCTCCGAACGTTTCTTGTTTCACAAAAATTCGACTTAAAACGGATTCTGTATATTCGTTTAAAGTTCGAATCGCCAAATTACGAACTGTCGCGCCATTTCGAGCTCGATTATAATTATATTATAATTAATACGTTTAACCATCGTTTATTATATATACTCGTTATTATAATTCAATTATAAACTGATTAAATTTTATAAATAATCCAATTTACACAATATTGTGAATCTACTATTTCTGACTATTTCGGAATTAAATATATTATTCTATTATTTATATTAATAAAATATTCAATATTATTTAATTCAAACCATTTTAAATCTCTAAATCACTATTTAAATAATTAAATAAAAAAATTATTATATTGTAAAAATACGGGACATTACATCGAAGTTGAAAAAAAGAAGCCCAATGGATTACTTCATCCGTTGGAGGTTCCGCAGTGGAAATGGGAGAGCGTCTCTATGGATTTCATACATGGGTTGCCTAGATCGAAGAAAGGTGTAACGACCCGCATTCTACGTATCGAAAGATCGTAGAATATTTATTTCTTTTTCATAAGAGGTATTATAGTGTGTAACATTGGGGAACAACTATTGGGGTTATTTCCCATGTTCATGATTTTTTCCGATTTTTAAATGGTCATTTTGCCCTTGGCGAATCTTGTTTCGCCTATAACATTTGATTGGTAAGGAGTTTTGACCTGAAACCACTTCCATTAAATTCGGATGATGGTTTAGCTTTCCGTAGAGTGGTCACACTTGTCAAACAGACTTACCATTTGGGAGATATGGCTGAATTAAGATTTAGAAGGTGAAATACAGCTTAATTGGGCTTAACCGGGTGATTAGCAGCTAGGCCCATTGGAGGATTTCGGGATTAGAGCTATATGAGGGCTGATTAAGGTTAGAGAAACCTTTTCTTTGTCATTTTTCAGCCGCCAGTTACCTTCCTTCAACCCTAGCAATGGCCTTCAACACACAAATCACTTTCTAATCACCGTTTAATCAAGTCTTAGCCTAATCTACATCAAACCAAGGCAAATTAGCATAGAATTTGGGATAGAGCTGCTGGAACACATAGAGATTCAAGCCAAATCAGAGATACTTTCAGATCTAAGTTTTATTTGTGGCTAAGGTGAGTGATTTGCATTGTTTTTCATTAATTATGAGTAATTAGGGGTGATTAGTGATAATTAACGAAATCATGGCTCATAAAAGTCTGGAAAAATTTATAAAATTCTAAAATACTATTCTAGGGCTCTGATAGAAATTTAGGCTAATTTGGGTATGTTTTGCTAATCCTATCATTAGTTATGGTCAAACATGATTAAGGGAAAAACCATTTGTTTTGGGTGTGTTTGATCTATACTAACTTATTAGATTGTCGCATTGATGTTTATGATTGATTATACATGTTTCTATTACTGTTTGGAATGCTTTATGATTGATTGGTGAAGTTAGATTGGTCGAAAACGCCGCCGTATGGCGTAAACACTTACTGAAAAAGTCGCAGGGAACAGTGTAGGAAACCGGATCGGATCACCGTACCCCGACCCCTTCGTGACATGCACCACCCCTCCCCACGAACCACTCCTCCGAACTACTGGATCACGAGCTAGTGCATCGACCCCGAACCGCTTGGAGATCCCGATCCGACCAGGAACTCACGAACAATTCACATCTGAAGCCCCCCGACCCGAACCGGAGCACACCACGTGCCCGAGCCGAGGATGAAGGCCCAACCCGAACCGAAGCTTCATCATGAACCGATCCGAACAGGGAGCCTTTCACGTGCCGACATGATGACCATGAGTTGGAGGAGAATCACTAACCGGGCTATGAGGAGGTGCTACGAACCGAACCACTAGAAAATGATAGTTACGACCGAACTGACCCAAAGATGAGAAGGAGGACCGAACCGATCTGGAGATGATAAGCAAAACCTGGGATGCAAAGGTAGTCCAAAGGAGAAGTTTGTACTCAGGATCCAGTTGGGAACCAACGAGTTAACTTCATGATTGGGCTTTGCTGCAGGACATGTGCTAAGGAGTTGTCGACGTCCATAGCTTTGATTCACCACGGAGAGACGAATGTTAGGTTATGGATCATTGCACTGGGGTAGTTATTACTCCATGAGGCAGAGTGATCGTAGCATGGCTATGAGCCAGTGCAGTGAAGTCGTCATGACTTCATGGGGGCAGAGTGGACATAGCAATGACTAGTGGCTATGGATCAGTGCAGTGGAGTCGCCATGACTCCATGGGGCAAAGTGATCATAGCAAGGATTTAGGTGATCAAAGCGGTGGATATCGTATGCTTTACGCACTGTGTGAGAGATGTGAGGATGGTTACTATGCTTGATTGTTTGCCATTGCTATGACATGCACACCCCTCCCCTGTATCTTTACACCATGTGTTAGTGTCACCTTAGAGTATTGTACATCTTGTTGTGCTAACTTTTTGGTTGCAGGTCCAGGTTCAGGTATGGTTTAGTGTACCTGTTATTGTTCTGTTTTGCTGCTTATCGCTCATACCAGACATTTGTCTGACCCAGAGTTTTATGTCTCTTCTTATTACTCTGAGTGCTCTTAAACGGGCAGACTAGAGATATGTCAGGTGATTATGCACGAGTAGCTGTACCGGAGACGAGCGGGAGGCTTCCACGTATGATATATATATATATATATATATATATATATATATATATAATGATATATATATATATATCTCCCTGTGTTGTTGCTACTCACTACTTTTGGCATTAGTAGTGTACCTCTTTCTTTTGCTTTAGAGACAGTATTTCAAAGTTGTAATAATGCTGGTTTGGATGATAAGCTGTATTTTGGATTTCCGCTGCTATGATGGTTTAGTTTTCAGCTTATGCACGGTCTCGCCTGTTTTATGTCCAAGTTATGTTATTATTATATTTTATCCCATGCGCTGTGAGACATTCTATAGGTTTCTTGTTAGTTCAAATTCCTTTCTTTCCCCTTCTTTGGTGACCGTGCCATGCTCGTCGGGCATTGGCACAGCGCACTTTCATTGGAAATGTCGCCTGGTGTGGGGCGGGCCGTCACACTTGGTATCAGAGCTCTAGGTTGCGTAGTTAACCTAGGGGAAGACATCAGGGAGAGATAGTATACGTATATGAGAGCGCGTACTTGTGATATTTTGGTTTTCAAATGCTATATATATACTATTAGTATATTTAAGTATGGAGTCGCACTGCACTGGCACTATTAGAGAGATGGTTAATCATTTTCTCCTTACAGATGGAACGATGAGCCGACATACGAGGGGCGCCGGTAGAGGAGCTATTGATGGGGATGCTCCTGATATGAGGACGATGTTTAATGACTTCATGAGAGAGATGCTTAGGGGTGTTCAGAGGACAACTCCTAATGCTGCAAATGGTGGTGGTGCAGTGGTGCAGGCGCCTAGGGCCAATTTCGCCAAGCTCTGTAAGGACTACACTAGTCTTGGTGGGAAGCCATTCCACGGAATGGAATCGGCTACAGAAGTTCAGGACTAGCTTGACAGTTGTGAGTGTATATTCGAGGATCTGGGAATTGAAGATGCGATGAAGAGGAATCTAGCATCCCGTCAGTTGCAAGGACGGGCTATAAATTGGTGGAATGCTACTAAGGCACCTACTCCCAAGGATCAAGTTACATGGATTCAATTTAAAGCTTTCTTTAGTAACAAGTTTATCCCAGCTGCTCAAAAGTCCGAGTTGTTTAGGAAGTTCTTGGAGCTTAAACAGAATGGTAGGGTAGTCTTGGAATATATTGTTGAGTTCAATACTTTATCGAAGTATGGATTATCCCTTACTGATACTCCCGAGAAGAAGAATGAGAAGTTCATAACGGGCTTAGATTAGTACTTAGGGGAAAGGCTTATAAACCATATTGATGAGACTTTTGAATCGATTGTTGGGAAAGCACTGAGATCAGAGAGCCTTTATCCTAAGCCCAAGACCGAAGTTGTTGTTGTATCTGCAGAGGGGCTAAAGTCGCAAGAAAGCGGTGGAGGAAAGAATAATTCTCAGAATAAGAGGAAGCAGAACCAAGCTAAGGATGGTCAGAAAAAGAGTAAGAAAGATGTTAAGTTCTTTAGTTGTGGCAAGAAGGGCCATTATGCTGAAGGATGTCGAGCAAAGCCAGCGGACAGGAAGTGCTTCAACTGCGGCCAAGTGGGACATCACAAGGTTAAATGTCCGCAACCTCCTAAAGAGAAGTATATTGTGAAAGCATATGCTATTAATGTTGTTCCTTCTTCGTTGAATGCCCCAACTGCGGCGGAGAAAGGAAAGAATGTCATCATTCAAGGTATGCTTTCTGTTTACGATGTTCCTGTTCGAGTACTGTTTGATTTTGGGGCTTCCCGTTCCTTCATATCTAGTGACCTGGTAGATAGGATGGGATTGGAACCCGAGATAGTCGATAGACCTTTAGTTGTGACGAACCTGATTGGTGGTTCGACTAGCCTTAGTATGATTTGTCGAAATTTGGTCTTATCGAGTCATGGATGTATGTTTGCTTGTGATTGCTTTGTTTTGGGCTTTACTGGGTTTGGCATTATTTTGAGAGTCGATTGGCTCCAAAGGGGTGGTGGAAGACTATGAGGGATTTTCGGTGACTATTAGGGCGGATGATGGGAGGAGGGTAGTGTTTGGTGGCCTACCTAGTGAGGAGGTGATGGCTAGTTTTCTTAATTCCCTCGACATCTCGCATGACGAGTTAGCAAGAATTCCCATTGTCGGTCGATATCCGGATATCTTCGAGGAATTGACCGGACTTCCACCACACCGAGTGTAACGACACGGATTTTGCCCGACTTTAATCGATCACAAAATCGTCCAAGACCGTTCAAAACTCGCATACGTTAACTTTAGGAATACAAAATATTAGAACAATAACAGCAGACTTTTATTACATTACAATAATATAACATCAGAGTACAGAATATCAGAGTACAAATAAAGTAAACTATAGCGGAAGATAAATTACAACAGATTTAATACATTAAACAGCGGAAGACTTCTAAGCTCTGGACACAGCTTTAGGCTTCGATCCAGGATCCTGCTAAAGAGAGAGATGTCTGCAAAAAGCTACTCGACTGCCCGTGTGGAAAAGAGGGCACCCGAGTTTGCAAAGTGAAACAAACTACGAGTCAGTCATGGGACTGGTGTGAGAATTCTTAACTAGTTTAACTAATAGTAATAAGGCAAATCCAAGGACCACGCCGCTAATGCGGAACGGGTTTACTCCAATGGATTGCCGGTGCATAAACTAAAGTAAATCGAGAAATAACGCAATGTCTTTTTGGAAAAATGAAACCATTATAAGACCCAGGTCCCATCACACAATGCAACGCACACCAGAGGATAGGGTTTTACCTTATAATGGTCAAAAGATGCTTGATACGTATAAAACGGATTTGATATTATTATTAGTGTATATATGTTTTTAATAAAAAAGATTTGAATCATAAGTAGCAATCCTAGACGGCATGGTTACCATATAGCATGTCGCCAATACTAGTTCTACAATCAAAACCGCAAGGGCGTATTGGAAATTTGGATTCTATCATGAGTCGAGGCTAGGGGCAAGATCCTCTCCGATTCGAGACACTCTAGCAAATGCCTCAGGATTCCCCGCAGTGAACCCTTGGATCTTCAGGGCCGGTCCCCGCCTATGGGCAGTGGATTAGTTATGCCTGAACACACGTTTCCCGGTCCCTTTGGACCTATAGTATGACCACCAACGGCCTATAAAAAAACGAGGCGCCTCAAAATCCATCATCCACATAAGTAAAATGTCAGGGCTGGCAGGTCGCTGACACCACTCTAGCTAGAAAGAAACGTGTGCACTCCCTACGGTCCATATCCCGTTTTTGACTCATACCGGGGTGTGAGGCTCGCGAAGTCACGATATACACAAAGCTATGCCTAAATAGACTATGCTTTGATCATCAACCACAAGGCCCTGCTTTTCAACAAAAGCCTTGATCAATGCATCTTAGTATGCCACATTGTCAGTCCATACTATACCATTGATTTCTACCAATATATAACCTCTAAGCTCGTATGTCTCAGAGAAGGGTGTTAACCACCAAACAGATATATATTAAGAGAGATCAACGAATGTAGTATAAGGGACTACAACGTCAGACATACATTCCATTTATAAACTTATGCCCTGGGTCTGGGCGAAAGTCAAATCCGTGCAATCAACACTACGTCCGGACGGCTACTACTGTCGCCCCTTCAAGGTAGCTACTCCCATCATGGGTCTCAATAGCAACACACCCATTCGATGTGAAGATCGTCGGTCTTCAATCACCGTCTTCAACTCTTCGAACGTCGTATCATTATTTGGAATGAGAGTAAACTCGGACTTTCCAAATAATTCTCGCATATATAAATTTGCAAACCATTCTATATCGTTATTTATTCTTTTATAAATATAAATATCATCCATTCATTTCATGTATATATATATCGTCCATTCATTTCATAAATATCGTCCATTCATTTCATGCATTTCATATGCGACTTCATGCTTTTTAAAACATGTTAAATTTTCATATGCGGTTCATGCTTCTAAATCATGTTTCATTTCATATTTTTATATTTTTATTCACATGTGAAATGTAAATAAAAATTCCCTTCTTATTTTCATCTTTTTATTTACATGTGAAAAGTAAATAAAAGTTTCATTCTTATTTTTATCTTTTATTTACATGCAAAATGTAAATAAAAGTTTCATTCTTATTTTCATTCTTTTATTTACATATGAAATGTAAATAAAAGTTTCATTACTTTTATTTATATAAAATATATAAATAATATAACCATTTCATGTTTCCATTCATTTATTCATTTATAACATGAAAATATTCATTGCTTTATGGTTCATTTTCCATTTTCGATCACTTTCTTAATTCAGTGATCTTAACTACTTAATTCCTTTTCAATCAAATTAAAGATTTAATTAAAATTTTATTTAGTTTTAATCTTCCAAAGTCATTATTAAATGATTATTCAAATTTCTAGGGAATTAATTCTATCATAAATTCGGGTTAAAGAATAAATGTTATTTAAAACATAATTCACGATAAACCCAAATTTAGATTTCATAAATTTCCCATTTAATATATATAATTAGACATCATTTATTTCAGAGTATTTCATTTAATCTTAAATAAAATATTCATCATCTTCGATTTCCTTTATAGAATATATAACATAATTTATATGGGTTAAAATGGAGTTACTATTTTAAAATGGACTGAATAGCCCAATTCATTTTCCTTATCCATTTATTATGTTTATCTTTACATTTTATTATTTAATAGCGGGCCAGACCTCTCACATTAGGCCTACAACTTGTGAATGCTGGATATGCCGGTTGGTTCCGGGCAGACTTCTACCACAGGTTGGGCTTAACCTCGTGTCTTGACCCAATTCGTATTTGCGCACTTGGACCTCTCACATTAGGCCCAACATTTATGGCTGCTGGATATGCCGGTTGGTTCCGGGCAGACTTCCGCCATAAATGTGACCTAACCTCGTGTCCAGGTACAATTAATAATTATCATTATAATTATCTCTTAAAAGTATTATTTTAAAACATTTCATATTTTAGAATATCTAATTTCTAAAATATCTTCCATTCTTTTACTTATCCTTTCATTTCAGTAAACATTAATCTTTCCATATTAATATCATAAAACTATTCCCAAAATGTTTCAATTGTTATATCAAAACTTACCGTTTTGATATTAAATGAAATCTTCCTCAATTAATCCATTTATGTTAAATTTTAAAATCAAATCTTCTAAATTTACAAGTTAACATAAAAACGAGATTTTTCAATTCAAATCTTCATTATTATAATTGGAATGAAATCTTACCAATTTAAACTTTTTATTTCATCCTTTTTAAATGTGCAATCTTCTTAATTAAATCGTCCATTAATTCCATTAATTGAGTAAATAATGAAAATATTTCAAGTTCCTTAATAACGCTAATTATATATTCACTTTCATGTACAACTTTCATGTGCAATATCCATATATAAATTTTTTATATTTTTAATCAGAAACACTACGAATATATTTATTTACATATTTTACTTAAAAATGCTTAAAATAAACTTGCATTCATGTTTTTGACATAACAATAAAAATAAAGTTGCATTCATATTTTTATGTAAATAAAAATAAAGTTTCATTCATATTTTTATCAAAACAATAAAAATAAAGTTTCATTCATACTTTAACAAAACGATGCAAATAAAGTTTGCATTTATATTTTATCAAAAATGTAAATAATGTTTGCATTCATATTTTTATCAAAACAATGAGAATAATGTTGCATTTATATTTTATAATAAACAATGCAATTAAGTTTGCATTCTTATTTTATTAACAACAATGAAGTTATAATTATTTTCTAAATTTACCTAACTCGCTAAAAATAAGTTATCAATCTTATTTTAACTTAAACAATGAAAATATATTTATTTTCTACTTTCACTTAACGCGCTAAAAATATACCAACACTCATATTTTTACATAAACGCTGGAAATAAGGTTGCATTCCTATTGTGACATTAACTATGAAAATAAGTTTATTTTCTTATATCATATAAAAGAGTATTTTATATGTTAACATTTTTCTACGTTTCAAATATCATATAAATGAATATTTATTTACATACACCATACTATGTATTCTAATGGCCCTTTTTATCTAATGACATTCTAACTTAATAACATTCTAATCTAGTGACATTCCAGTGTTAATGTCATTCTAATTTAATGACATTTTTAATAAATGACATTATAGTAATTTAACTTGAAGGACAAACTCCTCTCAACATGAATAGACAAATTTATGTTGACATAAATGACAAGTTAAATTTTCACATAAATGACGAATTCAGTCATAAATGACAAATTTATCTTACATAATATATCCCTAATAAAAATGGCATGTTTATTCTAATTAAACATTTACGACATATATGATTTTTCAACTATAATTAAACACATATGACGATTATGATTTGTCAATTCAAATCACACATATATGACATATATAATCTATCCATTCTAATTAAACATATATGACATACATGATTTTTCAACTATTAAAATCCATTCTTTTTATTTTACGTATCCTAATGTCAAAAAAAAAAAAAAAAAAAAAAAATGATTTCATATGTTAACATTTTCTAACTTAAATGAGAAAATGTTCTCTTTTATATGCAACATAACTTTTCTAACTTAAATGAGAAAATGTTCTTAAATCTAACATTACATTTTTGTAACAAACGATATTTTATTCTAACTTTACATTTTATGACACAAAATTTTATTCTATTCTAACTTTACATTTTATTTTGTTTTGACCAAAGCGATGTTTATATTTTAACATAACGTTAATTGACCAAAATGATAGTTTGATTTTAACCATGCTAATTTAATAAAAATGAACATTTTTATTTAGTCCATACTAATTCAATAAAAATGACAAGTTCTATTTCAACATGACGTTGTCTAATAAAATTGAGATTTTTATTTTCCTAAAACATTTTATAACAAAATGACATATTTTTTTCCTAATAAAAAAAAAATTATAAAACACTTCTAACAAGATAACAAAATTTTCTAATATAACATAAATGACAAATTTGTTTATTTTTCTAACATGAAGATTTCAAACAAAGACGTTTACTTTATCTACCATGAAGATTCTAATAAAACCATCCTAATAAAAAGGTTATTTTAATGCCAACATAACATGAACCAATGACAATGATACTTTATTGTTAACGCAGCATGATTTAAACAACATCAGCATCGCAATCAATACAAACAACAAACAATAATTTCAGTCACATATCTGATTTCATCACATGAACAATTTTATCGCATAACCCATTTTCTACATCGAATAAATATAATTTTATAAATCCTTTTTGATGTGAGTTAGAATTCTCACCGATTGTTTTTGAATTTTCAAAAATTGTAGATCAGTCCGTTTCAGATCTGGCCTGTGTTGTAGAGTTCGCCATGACGAGTCCATTGCAACTTTATTTCTCTAATCCTTTCTTCCATCTTCGTTCAATTCACAGAACCCATCATCGATCGTCTCTCTCCCTGCGCCCCGCTTCTGGAGTCACCGTTCGTTGAAATCGAAGAACTGACATCGCTTAACAATTTGGCTATTATAAATTTGTGAAGATACTGCGTAGATTTGAGGATTAATTGGAGATAAAATCGAAGAGGAACGGTAAATATGAAGAGGAAGAAAAAGAATGGGAGTGGTCCTAAGAATGAATGGAAATTAGGATAAATACATAGGAATAAGAAATATAAATGAAGCGGTAAAAGAATGGATATGAATAGAGAACCAAAAGGAAATAAATTAAAGGTATGAATGGTTTAAATTTTTCCCTTTTATTTATTCAAATTTCAAAGGTTAATTAAATGAATACAGTATTCAATTTCATTTATCCTTAATTTAATTACCCATCTAATCCTAGTTTAACATAGGAATAAATTACCTGTGTCATACATCTCAAATTCTATTTTCTAACATTTTTAATCGAGCAATTAATCTTTGTAAAACAATCAATTCATTAATCATTCCTTCCAAACATGACAAAGTTAACATAATGTCTCATTTCACATTTCTTTTTATACTTGAAATAAACTATTAGGAAAATTTCATTATACTAAATTCCGACATTATATTCCAATTTCAAAATTAACTGGTTTGTTTTATTGTATTAATTCAACATTTATTATAGTTTCGTTATTTCCAATCTTCCTATTTTCACATTTTTCTATTTTAATGTAAAATCTTATTTTTACATCTTCCTATTTAATATAAAATCTATTTAATCATTTATGTTTACATCGTAAAACGTAAACAAAAGATAAACTTTTATATAATTAACAAATGTAAATTTTGATTTAGACATTTTTGTTTACATAAAAATTGTAAACAAAAGATTAACTTTTTATTAAATTGACAAATGTTAATTTAGATTTTGACATTTTTTTATTTATTTATACTTTGTTCAAACAAAAAGGGTATTTTGAATATGAACAAACATAAAAGTTGACATTTTGAATCCTAGCATAAGTGATATTTTTAACTCAACATAAATGTCATTTTGAATACTAACATAAATGTTGATTATAACTCAACATAAATGACCCTTTTAGCTTTATCATAAGTGGTGATTCTAATAGGTCAATTGTCATAAATGACATTTCAAATATGCATTTTATTATGTTCGCAAAAATAAAGGTAAAGCTCGTATTTTATTTTGTAAACAGAATTAAAGATTAAAATTAGCATTTTATTTTGTAAACAAAATAAAAGATTAAAACTTGCTTTTTATTTTATAAACAAAATAAAGGTAAAAATTGGTGTTTTATTTTGTAAACAAAGTAAAGTTAAAAACTTGTCTTTTATTTTCAAATGACAAAATATATTCTTTCATTTCATTCTCTTAATATGAAAAAATGATAATCTTGTATGTTGACTTTCAATACACAAACAAAAATGAAAATTTGTTTGTTAACTTTTGATTCAAACAAAAATAGTGATTTTGTTTATCAATTTTTTTAAATAAATCAAAATGTTCATTTTCCAATTAATCCCTTTCAATGAATAAAAAGGTTCATTTCTAACTCACTAACATATTAACTCAAAATGAGTATTTAAATTCACTAATAAAGTCTTGACAAGAATGTTGTTCTTTTTCACTAATGTGATGTTTATATTAAAATGTTGTTTGTTTGTCTAACCAATTTCTTAACCAAAATTGTCAATTTGATTTAATCATCATTTCTAATCAAGGTGATATTTTTATTAGTCTAATAAATCATTTTTATGTTCTTACATTTAAATAAAGACTAACATTTATTTTAAAACATATTTCATTTTTTTTTTAAATTAGTTCCAAAATTCCGGGTTGTTACAATCTCCCCCACTTAAAATCTTTTCATCCTCGAAAAGGAACTAAGCTAAAAGTTGTTTAATTAACTAACTAAATTTTAATTTTACTTTAATTAATTTCATTTGTTGGCTAACTTATCAAATATACATACTCTTTTATATATTTAAAAATCATATTTTCAAAAATAGATTATATAATCAAAAATACGCTAATCATAAGCTTATCACTCTGAACTCATTCTAGGGCATTACTAACCCCATCTCTAATGAGTTTTCTCATTCTAGGATACTGCTGATCCTATCTCTAATGAGTATTCTTATTGGACATTACTAATCCAATTCTCTGATGAGTCTTTTGTTCAGTTCTAACGAGTTGTACCCCAAAGATTTGAGCTAACCAGAGCTCTGATACCACCTGTAACGACACGGATTTTGCCCGACCTTAATCGATCACAAAATCGACCAAGACCGTTCAAAACTCGCATACGTTAACTTTGGGAATACAATACATCAGAACAAATAACAGCAGACTTTTATTACATTATAATAATATAACATCAGAGTACAGAATATCAGAGTACAAATAAAGTAAACTACAGCGGAAGATAAATTACAACAGATTTAATACATTAAACAGCGGAAGACTTCTAAGCTCTGGACACAGCTTTAGGCTTCGATCCAGGATCCTGCTAAAGAGAGAGATATCCGCAAAAAGCTACTCGACTGCCCGTGTGGAAAAGAGGGCACCCGAGTTTGCAAAGTGAAACAAACAACGAGTCAGTCATGGGACTGGTGTGAGAATTCTAAACTAATTTAACTAATAAGACAAATCCAAGGACCACGCCGCTAATGCGGAACGGGTTTTATTCCAATGGATTGTCGGTGCATAAACTAAAGTAAATCGAGAGATAACGCAATGTCTTTTTGGAAAAATGAAACCATTATAGGACCCAAGTCCCATCACACAATGCAACGCACACCAGAGGATAGGGTCTTACTTTATAATGGTCAAAAGATGCTTGATACGTATAAAACGGATTTGATATTATTATTAGTGTATATATGTTTTAATAAAAAGATTTGAATCATAAGTATTAATCCTAGACGGCATGGTTACCATATAGCATGTCGCCAATACTAGTTCTACAATCAAAACCGCAAGGGCGTATTGGAAATTGGATTTCCATCATGAGTCGAGGCTAGGGGCAAGCTCCTCTCCGATTCGAGACACTCTAGCAAATGCCTCAGGATCCCCCGCAGTGAACCCTTGGATCTTCAGGGCCGGTCCCCGCCTATGGGCAGTGGATTAGTTATGCCTGAACACACGCTTCCCGGTCCCTTTGGACCTATAGTATGACCACCAACGGCCTATAAAAATAACGAGGCGCCTCAAAATCCATCATCCACATAAGTAAAATGTCAGGGATGGTAGGTCGCTGACACCACTCTAGCTAGAAAGAAACGTGTGCACTCCCTGCAGTCCATATCCCGTTTTTGACTCATACCGGGGTGTGAGGCTCGCGAAGTCACGCTATACACAAAGCTACGCCTAAACAGGTCGTGCTTTGATCATCAACCACAAGGCCTGCTTTTCAACAAAAGCCTTGATCAATGCATCTTAGCATGCCACATTGTCAGTCCATACTATACCATTGATTTCTACCAATATATAACCCCTAAGCTCGTACGTCTCAGAGAAGGGTGTTAACCACCAAACAAATATATATTAAGAGAGATCAACGAATGTAGTATAAGGGACTACAACGTCAGACATACATTCCATTTATAAACTTATGCCCTGGGTCTGAGCGAAAGTCAAATCCGTGCAATCAACACTACGTCCGGACGGCTACTACTGTCGCCCCTTCAAGGTAGCTACTCCCATCATGGGTCTCAATAGCAACACACCCATTCGATGTGAAGATCATCGGTCTTCAATCACCGTCTTCAACTCTTCGAACGTCGTATCATTATTTGGAATGAGAGTAAACTCGGACTTTCCAAATAATTCTCGCATATATAAATTTGCAAACCATTCTATATCGTTATTTATTCTTTTATAAATATAAATATCATCCATTCATTTCATGTATATATATATATCGTCCATTCATTTCATAAATATCATCCATTCATTTCATGCATTTCATATGCGACTTCATGCTTTTTAAAACATGTTAAATTTTCATATGCGGTTCATGCTTCTAAATCATGTTTCATTTCATATTTATATCTTCTTATTCGCATGTGAAAAGTAAATAAAAATTTCATTCTTATTTTCATTCTTTTTATTTACATATGAAATGTAAATAAAAGTTTCATTACTTTTATTTATATAAAATATATAAATAATATAACCATTTCATGTTTTCATTCATTTATTCATTTATAACATGAAAATATTCATTGCTTTATGGTTCATTTTCCATTTTCGATCACTTTCTTAATTCAGTGATCTTAACTACTTAATTCCTTTTCAATCAAATTAAAGATTTAATTAAAATTTTATTTAGTTTTAATCTTCCAAAGTCATTATTAAATGATTATTCAATTTCTAGGGAATTAATTCTATCATAAATTCGGGTTAAAGAATAAATGTTATTTAAAACATAATTCACGATAAACCCAAATTTAGATTTCATAAATTTCCCATTTAATATATATAATTAGACATCATTTATTTCAGAGTATTTCATTTAATCTTAAATAAAATATTAATCATCTTCGATTTCCTTTATAAAATGTATAACATAATTTATACGGGTTAAAATGGAGTTACTATTTTTTAAATGGACCGAATGGCCCAATTCATTTTCCTTATCCATTTATTATGTTTATCTTTACATTTTATTATTTAATAGCGGGCCAGACCTCTCACATTAGGCCTACAACTTGTGGATGCTGGATATGCCGGTTGGTTCCGGGCAGACTTCTACCACAGGTTGGGCTTAACCTCGTGTCTTGACCCAATTCGTATTTCCGCACTTGGACCTCTCATATTAGGCCCAACATTTATGGCTGCTGGATATGCCGGTTGGTTCCGGGCAGACTTCCGCCATAAATGTGACCTAACCTCGTGTCCAGGTACAATTAATAATTATAATTATAATTATCTCCTAAAAGTATTATTTTAAAACATTTCATATTTTAGAATATTTAATTTCTAAAATATCATTCATTCTTTTACTTATCCTTTCATTTCAGTAAACATTAATCTTTCCATATTAATATCATAAAACTATTCCCAAAATGTTTCAATTGTAATATCAAAACTTACTATTTTGATATTAAATGAAATCTTCCTCAATCAATCCATTTATGTTAAATTTTAAAATCAAATCTTCTAAATTTACAAGTTAACATAAAAACAAGATTTTTCAATTCAAATCTTCATTATTATAATTGGAATGAAATCTTATCAATTTAAACTTTTTATTTCATCCTTTTTAAATGTGCAGTCTTCTTAATTAAATCGTCCATTAATTCCATTAATTGAGTAAATAATGAAAATATTTCAAGTTCCTCAATAACGCTAATTATATATTCACATTCATGTACAACTTTCATGTGCAATATCCATAAATTTTTTTTTTATATTTTTAATCAGAAACACTACGAATATATTTATTTACATATTTTACTTAAAACGCTTAAAATAAACTTGCATTCATGTTTTTGACATAACAATAAAAATAAAGTTGCATTCATATTTTTATGTAAATAAAAATAAAGTTTCATTCATATTTTTATGTAAACAACAAAAATAAAGTTTCTTTTCTATTTTTCTTTTTCTTTTTTTTTTTTTTTTAACATAAAACACATTTTTGTTTTTACATGAAACACAATTTTGCTCGCAAACTCTAATGCGACAAAAATGACGATTAAACTATATTTTACATAAAACATATTTTGTGCGCAAACTCTAGTGCGACAAAAATAACTACTGGACTATATATGTTATTGCATAAGTCATTTTTTTTTTGTTCGCCAACTCTAGTGCGACCAAAAATAGCAATTCAACTATGTTTGTTATTGCATAAAGTATATTTTGATGCATTGCAATTATACAACATGACGATGACTCTCATGTCGTCTCAACTAAATTAACACAACGGTGATTTTAGCGTCAAAACATTCACAATGACACACTGATGGTTTTGGTGTCATGACATACAAATTAACATGCTTATAGTTTTGGGGTGTCATAGCATACAAATTCACATTGATATTATGTTAACAAACGTGACATAAAAATGGGTATTTTTGATTTTTAACAAAGAAACATAAAGCTTGTGTCTTTTTATTCTTAACAAAATAACATAAAAAGTTTGGCTTTTTATTCTTAACAAAATAACATAAAAAGTTTGGCTTTTTATTCTTAACAAAATAACATAAAAAGTTTTCTTTTATTTTTAACAAAAGACATAAAAGTTATTCTTTTATTTTTAACAAAAGACATAAAAGTTATTCTTTTATTTTAACAACAAAATTAGGTAAAATGTCTTTTTGTTTCAACAACAAAAATGGTGACAAAAATGGTTCTTTTTGTTTAATCAACAAAATAGTGACAAAATGATTCTTTTAACTTTAACAACAAAAGTAGCGTCAAATTTGTTCTTTTAACTTTGTTAACAAACAACATAAAAATTTGTTCTTTTTATTTTTTTAACAAACAAATTATGTTAAAATTGGTCTTTTATTCAAACAAATTGTGTTAAAAAAATTTTTTTTGTCAAAAATATAACATTAAAAATTGTCCTTTATTTTATTAACAAGTTTTTATGTTGAAAACTTTGTTATTTAATTCTATGGTGAATCCAAGATTCAAATTTACATAAAAAATAATAATATATATATAAAGGTCTAAATCCCCTTTTTTGCTTTTGAAAGAAATGAAAATAAAAAGAAGATAATAAAGATGAGAGTCTCATCATGATTACACCCAAAATAACATATTTGAACAACACACATATTTCATGGCATCATCACATACAATAATCACATACTCATCGCATACAAATATCATCATGACGCAGATCAAGAACCATAGCATACAAATCAGAATTTCGCGATTTACATTAATATATAATTATTTAAATTAGATCAGAGTTCTCACTTGCGTTTGTAGATTTTGTCCAAATCTCAAGTAGTCCAGAATCAGTTCCAAATTGTCCTAAAGCGTAGTACTCCGAATCACGATTCCACAGCTTCTGAAATCACCGAATTCCGAGCTAGGACGAAAGAGATATGATTGATTTAAGTTAGAGAGTGATTTATTTTAATTAATTAAATAAATTTAAATAAAATACCCTCTTCTCTTTGTTCTGAATTTCGGCCGTGAGTATTTGCAATTGTTCAGAACTTTGGCGCGACTTTGTGGTCGGGGCGAGGCCTACGGGCGATTATATGGGTGGTGATTGGTATCAATGGAAAGAGGAGAGAAGGCTCTTCAAAAAGTTCCAAAGGACCATTGGATAGCTAGAGCTTGAGATGCTCTTCGATATTCATGTAGATAACATCATGAATTAATTTATGGATTAGAAAATTTCATTGATTGTGTTTCGAATGCTCGTGGCCATTGGGATGAAAGTGGCGGCTATCGTGAAATAAAGGATTAGGGTTAGGAATTTTAAGATTATTTATAGGCAAAGAGAGTGAATGAATGAAGGGTTGATTTAGGTTAGAGTTTAGGAAAGGATTTCAAAGGTTGATTAAATAAATACACCATTCAATTTTATTAAATATACCAAGATTGAATTCTAACTTTTAACGTTTACCCATATAAACAAAACTACATTTTATGATTTGATTTTTTTTTATTAAGAAAGAAACAAAAGCTTCCCTCTGTATTTGTTAAGAGAAATAGAACGGTACAGATATGATATGAAATGAATTATGGTTAGTGATTAGGATTATTAATAGGCATCTTTTCAATGCTCAATTAATTAGATACCATATTCAATATTTTGTTTATTCATCTAATTCAATTTCCAATTGACATAAATCTCATCCTAATACAAAATAAGGTTTATATTTATCAATTACATAACAAAACCTCAATTTATGTTATTCAACAAATTTTAGTTGAACATTTTTTTTTCTTATATCACGAAATAAATTAATAACAGTAATAACTCTTGTTTCCTTGTCCTTTTTTTTTATATTTTTTTTATATGCGAAGAATTCAAAATAAGGGAGCATTTACATACGTTGAAAATAATAATAAAGGAATATAGATAACATGACCACATGTTTTAAGAAACGCATGCGTGTCTCCAACATGACAATTTAATGTAAAAAAAAAGAAAGAAAAATTAATGTGCATAGAATTAAATTGCATGCATACGAAGATATAACATATTGTGGCAAGTTTTAAATGTGCACAATGTATGAATTTTATTGTAGTGTGTCATTCTTCATTTAATGCGCCTAATTGGTGCGTTGATTAAATAATTATTTATTTCCTTTCAAAATTCAAGGGAACAATTCACATTTGGGAATGGATGATACAATTAGAATAGATAGGGGAAGGTATTAAAGAGAATGGCCAAAGATATATATATATACACACACACACACATTCATATTTATATATATATCTGTATATGTTTGTCAGAAATTTTTTCATTTAGGACCCACAATTATTTTCAATCAATATTTTAATAAATGTCATTAAAGTTCCTACATAACGTTAAAAAGAATAAATTTTTAATGTGAAACATTTCATGTTTCTACATGACATTAAAAGATTAATTTTTAATGTTAACCAAATTCATGTTCTTACATGACATTAAAAAGTTAGACTTTTAGCACTAATCAAAATATGTTCATTTACATTAAAAAGAATAAATTTTTAATGCAAATCATTTTTTATGTTCTTACATTTAAATAAAGACTAACATTTATTTTAAAACATATTTCATTTTTTTTTAAATGGTAATAAAAATGTAAATTTTTTTTTGTTTTGAATTCTAACGCATTTTCTAACAAAGTTTCCTTAAAATAAAATTTTAAATTGGCCCTGATTTTCCGGGTTGTTACACCGAGAGATTGAGTTCCGTATTGATTTAGTGAAAGATGCCAGACCTATAGTGATGGCACAAAGAGAGCAGAGAGAGCTCGGGGTGCAAGTAAGCGATCTTTTGAAGAAGGGATTTATCAGAAGAAGTGTGTCCGAGTGGGGAGCATCAGTTGTATTTGCTACCAAGGCAGATAGTTCCCTTCTTTTATGTGTGGACTATCGCGAGTTGAATAAAGTGACTAGGAAGAACAAGTATCCTCTTCCGCGGATAGATGATTTGTTTGATCAACTTGAGGGAGCAAGAGTGTTCTCCCAATTGACCTCCCAATTGGAGGTGCTAAGAAAACACCAATTGAAAGCGAAGTTTTCTAAGTGTCACTTCTGGAGGAGGGAAGTGAGATTCTTGGGACATGTTGTTTCAGAGAATAGTATTGTCGTGGATCCTGCGAAGGTGGCTATGGCACAAGATTGGCCTACGCCCAAGAATGCAATAGACATAAGAAGTTTGTTGGGATTAGCTGGATATTATCGGAAGTTTATCCAAGACTTCTCCAAGATAGCGGCACCGTTAACTCAGTTGACCAAGAAAAATCAAGCTTTCATTTGGAACAAAAGGTGTGAAAATGCATTCAAGAGTCTGAAGGAAAAGTTGACATGTGCGCCAGTGTTAGTCATTCCTAAAGGGAATGTAGAGATGACAGTATACACAGTTGCCTGTGGTACCGGACTAGGTGTTGTATTGAAGTAAGGAGGTAGGGTTGTAGCTTACGAAAGTCGGCAACTGAAAACGCATGAGAAATGATACCCCACCCACGATTTGGAATTAGTAGTGATCGAGTTCGCGTTGAAGATGTGGAGACATTATCTCTTGGGAGAAAGATTCGAGTTGTTTACCTATCATAAATCGTTAAAGTATCTCTTCTCTCAGAAAGATCTAAATCCCCGATAGCAAAGATGGTTAAAATTCTTGGCCTCCTATGATTTCGATATGGCATATACACCTGGAAAGGGCAATGCAGTAGCTGATGCATTGAGTAGAAGACATGCTAGTTTACGGGCTATGTTTCTTGAATGGAAGCAACTGGAGTATATCGCAGGGTACGATTTCAAACCAAAGTGCGAATTAGATCCAGAAATGCTAGCAAGTTTGATGATCAGACCCACTTTAATTGATCGGATTGGTTACAGTCAGAGGAACGATCCTAGTCTATTAGAAATCATCTCCAAGTTAGAAATGGGAATCAACGAGGAGATGAACAAGTATGGGCTTGATCGAGATGGATGGCTTAGGAAGAATGGAAGATTGGTTGTACTGAATGTTAATAGATTGAGAGATGAAGTGCTTAGAGAGTGTCATCACTCAAAACTGACTATACATCCCGGTGGTAACAAAATGTATCGAGACATGAAGCAGGCCTACTACTGGGAAAGAATGAAAAAGGACGTTGGAAAGTTTATATCCAAGTGCATGAATTGTCAGCTAGTTAAAGCTGAGCAAAAAAGCTGAGTGGTTGACCATTGGAAGTTCCTGAATGGAAATGGGAGCAAGTCTCAATGGATTTCACTGATGGTTTACCAAGGACTAGATCAGGCCATGATAGTATTTGGGTGGTTGTGGATCGACTGACTAAGAGTGCAAGATTTATACCAGTCAAGTCGAATAGAACGACAGCCAAGTTAGCAGAACAACATATGAAATGGATAGTGAGATTTCATGGAGTGCCAAAAGGCATTGTGAGTGACCGAGATCCATTATTTACTAGTGGGTTTTGAAAGAGCTTACAGAAGGCTTTAGGATCAGAGTTACATCTCAGTACTGCATACTATGCTCAAAACGACGGTCAAACAGAGAGAGTGAATTGTGTATTAGAGGATCTTTTGAGAACTTCATAATGGACTTTGGAGGATCACGGGATGACCATTTGCATTTGGTTGAGTTCGCATATAATAATAGCTACCAATTTAGTATTGGTATGGCTCCGTTTGAAGCTTTGTATGGAAGACCGTGCGACTCACCATCATGTTGGTTGGAGACCGGTGAGAAGTTCGTGCTTGGGCCTGATGTAATAGGGGAAACGCCAGACAAGATCAAGGTTATACAACAACGAATGAAGGCTTCCCAAGAAAAGCAGAAGATTTATGCTGATAAGAGACGAAGAGACTTGAAATTCTCCGTTGGCGACTTAGTATTCATCAAGATTTCTCCGTTAAAGAGTGTGATTCGATTTGGTAGGAGAGGAAAGCTGACACCAAGACTTGTTGGTCCATTCCCAGTTCTCGAGCAAGTTGGGAATTTGGCATATAAAGTTGAGTTGCCAAACAAGATGGCGGGAGTTCATAACGTGTTTCATGTTTCCCAGTTAAGGAAATTTGTGCACGACCCCGATGTGGTTATTTCACCTGATCAGTTGGATGATATTGAAGTAGAACCCAAGGCGGTTGGAAAACGTAAGCCGATTCGTATTATCGAGCACGATACAAAGAAACTTCGAAGGAAAGCGGTGAATCTAGTCAAGGTTCAGTGGGGCGGGGATGAGAATGACTATACTTGGGAGACAGAGGAGAGCATTAAGGAGACGTATCCAGAACTCTTTGCCTGGTAAGGTTTCCATTTCGATTTGGTCTTTCCGCATGCTAGGATAGGTTTTTTTTTGTATGTTTGATTGCGAGATATGGCTGGTAGGCATGCGGGACCCATTGGTTGTTTCTTAGTCGAGGAATTTCGGGCGCGAAGTTTCTTAAGGGGGGAGAGTGTAACGACCCGCATTCTACGTATCGAAGGATCGTAGAATATTTAGTTCTTTTTTATATGAGGTCGCATAGTCGTGTAACTTTGGAAAACGACTATTGGGGTCATTTTACCATGTTCACGATTTTTAAATGGCCATTTTGCTCTTGGCGAATCTTTTTTTGCCTATAAATTTTGATTGGTAAGGAGTTTTGACCTGAAACCACTTACATTAGATTCGGATGATGGTTTACCTTTCCGTAGAGTGGTCACACTTGTCAAACGGACTTACCGTTTGGGAGATATGGCTGAATTAATAATTAGAAGGTGAAAAACAGCTTAATTGGGCTTAACCGGTGATTAACAGCCATGCCCATTGGGCAATTTCGGGGTTAGAGCTATATGAGGGCTGATTTGGGTTAGAGAAACCTTTTCTTTGTCATTTTCCAGCCGCCACTTACCTCCCTTCAACCCTAGTAATGACCTCCAACACCCAAATCACCTTCTAATCACCATTTAATCAAGTTTTAGCCTAATTTACATCAAACTAAGGCAAATTAGCATAGAATTTGTGATAGAGCTACTGTAACACATAGACATTAAACCCAAATCATATATAGTTTCATATCTAAGTTTTATTTGTGGCTAGGGTGAGTGATATGCATTGTTTTTCACTAATTACGGCTAATTAGGGGTGATTAGTGATAATTAACGAAATCATGGCTCAGAAAAATCTGGAAAAATTTGAAAAATTCTAAAATACTATTCTAGGGCTCTGATAGAAATTTGGGCTAATTTGGATATGTTTTGCTAATCCTATCATTAGTTATGGTTAAACATGATTAAGGGAAAAACCATGGGTTTTGGGTATGTTTGATCTATATTAACTTATTAGATTGTTGCTTTGATGTTTATGGTTGATTATACATGTTGCTGTTACTATTTGGAATGCTTTATGATTGATTGGTGAAGTTATATTGATCGAAAACGCCGTCGTATGGCTTAAACACTTGCTGGAAAAGTCGCAGGAAACAGTGTAGGAAATCAGATCGGATCACCATACCCCGACCCATTCGTGACATGCACACCCCCTCCCCACGAACCTCTCCTTCAAACTGCTTTACCACGAGCTAGTGCATTGACTCTGAACCGCTTGGAGATCCCGATCCGACCAGGAGCTCACGAACAACTCATATCTGAAGCCCCTCGACCTGAACCGGAGCACACCACGTGGCCGAACCGGTGATGAAGGCCCAACCCGAACCGAAGCTTCATCACGAACCAATCCGACCAGGGAGCCTTCCACGAGCCGACATGATGACCACAAGTTGGAGGAGAATCACTAACCGGACTATGAGGAGGTGCAACGAACCAAACCACTAGGAAAGGATAGTTACGACCGAACTGAACCAAAGATGAAAAGGAGGACCAAACCGATCTGGAGAGGATAACCAATACCCGAGATGCAAAGGTAGTCCAAAGGATAAGTTTGTACTCATGATCCAGATGGGAACCAATGAGTTAACTTCATGATTGGGCTTTGCTGCGGGACGTGGGCTAAGGAGTTGTCGATGTTCATAGCTTTGATTTACCACTGAGAGATGAATGTTAGGCTACGGATCAGTGCAGTGGGGTAGTTATTACTCCATGGGGCAGAGTGATCATAGCATGGTTATGAGCTAGTGCAGTGAAGTCGTCATGACTTCATGGGGCAGAGTGGACATAGCAAGGACTAGTGGCAATGGATTAGTGCAGTGGAGTCGCCATGACTCCATAAGGCAGAATGATCATAGCAAGGATTTGGGTGATCAAAGAAGTGAATATCGTATGCTTTACGCACTGAGTGAAAGATATGAGGATGGTTACTATGCTTAATTGTTTTTCATCGCTATGACATGCACACCCCTCCCCCGTATCTTTACACCATGTGTTAGTGTCACCTTAGAGTATTGTACATCTTGTTGTGCTAACTTTTTGGTTGCAGGTCCAGATTCAGGTATGGTTTAGTATACCTGTTAATGTTCTGTTTTGCTGCTTATCGCTCATACCAGACTTTTTTATGACCTAGAGTTTTATTTCTCTTCTTATTACTCTGAGTGCTCTTAAACGGGAAGACTAGAGACATGTCAGGTGACTATGCCCGAGTAGCTATACCGGAGACGAGCATGAGGCTTCCACGTATGATATATATATATATATATATATATATATATATATATATATATATATATAATCTCCCTGTGTTGTCGCTGATCACTACTTTGGGCATTAGTAGTGTACCTCTTTCTTTTTCTTTAGAGACAGTATTTCAAAGTTGTAATAATGTTGGTTTGGATGATAAGCTGTATTTTGGATTTCCGCTGCTATGATGGTTTAGTTTTCAGCTTATGCACTGTCTCGCCTATTTTATGTCAAAGTTATATTATTATTATATTTTATCCCATGCGCTGTGAGACATTCTACAGGTTCCTTGTTGGTTCAAATTCCTTTCTTTCCCCTTCTTTGGCGACCGTCCCGTGCTAGTTGGGCATTGGCACAACACACTTTCATTGGAAATGTCGGCTGGTGCGAGGCGGACCGTCACAAAAGGTAACACCAGTATTTGGGTGGTAGTGGATAGACTCACTAAGGGCGCTCACTTTATTCCAGTTAAGAGTAAGAGGACGGCATCATGGTTGACAACAATTTATGTTCGCAAGATAGTTCGTCTTCATGGAGTACCTTCCAGCATCATGAGCGATCGTGACCCCATCTTTACAAGCGAATTTTGGAGAAGCTTGCAAGAAGCATTATGTACACAGTTGTGTTTGAGCACCGCTTATCATCCGCAGACCGATGGACAGATAGAGAGGGTGAACATGATTGTTGGAGATCTTTGAAGGTTGTGTATCCTAGACTTCAAAGGGACTTGGGAAGAGCATCTTCCTTTAGTAGAGTTTGCCTATAATAATAGCTATCAGACAAGCATCAGTATGGCACCCTTCGAAGCATTGTACGGGCGACCCTGTAGATCGCCAACTTGTTGGTGGGAATCTACAGAAAGATTATTACTTGGACCAAATATGTTTAGGGAAACATTTGAAAAGATTGACCTTATTCGACGGCGGTTGAAGACAGCTCAAGATAGGCAGAAGTCCTATGCAGACAAGAGAAGGGTTGACATCGAATTCGAAGTGGGAGACCTGGTTTTTGTCAAAGTATCGCCTTTAAGGAATGTGGTTCACTTCGGATCAGTGGGGAAGTTGGCACCTAGTTTTGTGGGACCGTTTCCCATAATCGAGAGGATTGGCCAAATGGCCTACCAAGTAAAACTCCCAGAAAAACTATCCGGCGTTCATGACGTTTTCCACGTCTCTCATCTGTGAAAGTGCCTACATGACACCATGGAAGTCGTTGAGCCGAGTATGTTGGAAGAAGTCGAAGTGGAACGGGAGGCGACAGTCAGACGAGTCCTTACCCGTATTCTTGGGTCAGAAGTTAAGAAGCTGCGCAATAAGGAGATCAAGTTGCTAAAGGTCTAATGGGGAGATAATCTAGAAGATGCGACTTGGGAGTTCGAAGACAAGATTCGTGCTTCGTACCCTTTTCTTTTCGAGGGTTTGTTCTTAACTTCTTTTCCTAAGTTTTATCAGTGCTTGTTTCTGTCAATAGAATATATCTTATCCATCGTATTTTCGACCTTTATATAGGAATCCTATGGATCTAAACATGTGTTTGAAACATGTTATGTCTGATGGATGCAAGTGGATGCAAGTGTTTGCTAGTGGTTTTCTGTGGATGCATATACACACACACATTAGACACTAAAATCGGCTCAATCACTCTCATACTGCATATGGATGTGCGTGCATTTTCTTTTATAAATGGAAATTGATGAGTTAGCATACATTTGGATGAATGAATGTGCACAAATATAGAATTTATATGATATGATAGGTTTATTTGCATACATATTGGATTCATGGCACTAACATACGTTGCATTAAGGAGGTCAACTGAATCAGTAGATCGCATGATCTTTGCATTAGTGTTGGGACGTATACACACATCTTCGCATATATTCATATAAGCATTAGAAATCTTTAAGAACAATGGATGCCAGTGATTGGTGGATGACTAGATGGATGATGGATGGTAGGATATGCATTCTTCTCAACTTAGAGATTTAGGGACGAAATCCTTTGAGTAGGGGAGAATGTAACACCCCGAATTTGTACCCACACTAAAAGAGAATAAATTATATAATAATTAATTTTATATTCAGAATTAGAGGAAACAGACTGTACCATTGCGTCCGTCTCGAAATTCTGGTCAAGATAGACATTTGGTTTACGTAAAACGGACACCGTATGAGGAAGTTATGAGGGTTTTAAGTTTATATACGCGTAGAAAAGTTATATACATACGTATAAGTCAAAGATGAGTTAGAATTTTATTCAGAAAGATTCAAATTCAAAAAATTCCTCAGAGCACCAAAATTCCCGCTCTAAGTGTCGACCCCCCTAGAGGGGTGTCGACCTAGGGGTCGACCCCCCCTCCTCGAAGGGGTGTCGACCTAGGGGTCGACCTACCCACAAGGGTGTCGATACCCCTAGGGCTTATGTAATTAACCTTCAACTTTGCAAATCAAATCCAGAAATTCAAGATCCATTCTTTCTCTATTCTCTAAACCTAACGCTGTGAGTTTCTAGTTGCTTTTAGGTTTAGATATATAAAAGTGAATTATGAAAGACTGTGAATTGGATTTGTTGTAAACTATGAATCTATGCTATTGTAAAATCTTATACTATGTCATGATGGATCTGCATCTTTAGATTCAATGCAATTGTGGTTATTCTATTATGTTACCTATGTGGATCTTGAATTTTAACTATGTTATGGTGGATGTAAATCTGTTAATTTGGACAGTTGCAACATTGGTTAGATCTAACTCGTTATGTAAATCACCTTTCACCTATCATATTGCGATCAACTTAGATATGTTGTAAGTTGGACATGTGAACCCATATTTAGATCTATACATGCTATTATGTCATTCTAATAGTGTTAGATCTATTTTAACCCCTAAATCTGAATTATGTGATGTAATTTATCACCTCGTGTTATCATGTTAGATCTAAACCAATTGGACATCTAAACTGCTAATTTAGATCTTACTATGGTTATTGTGACATCATAGTTATATTGACTACCACTAGTTCGTCAGTTTTGTGTCCACCTTAATATGATGTTAATTACATGTCCATGCCGGTATGTATGTTCACCTTATCACCATGCTAGTTTATGTTTACGCCAAGATGATCACTTTGGTTACCCATTATTTTCCTATTATCGTTCATAACTAGGCTATTGACTAGCCTAGGCATGCCACCAGTTTATGAGTGCACTAGTTAGGAAACAGGGGAAAAAGAGTTAGTATTGGCATAATTTGAATATGAACATTTTTTGACATATAATTAAAATTATTAGGTAAAATGGGCATTAACACCAATAAAGGGAAAGCATTAATTAATTGATTGATTAATTAATTATAAATGGAATGTCTAGTAATTACAATTAGGAATTGTAATTGTACTTATGACACGAGGTTAGGTTGCATTAGTGGTGGAAGTCTGCCCGGACCCGACTAGCATATCCAACAGCCACTAATGTTGAACCTAATGTGGGAGGTCTAAGTACGCAAATATGAATCGGGCTAAGACATGAGGTTAATCCCAACTGTGGAATAAGTCTGCCCGAACCCGACCGGCATATCCAGCATCCACACGTTGTAGGCCTAATGTGGGAGGTCTATCCCATTATAAACCATAAGGGGACATGTTAATGAATTGGACTACTTAACAAAATCTAATCCATAGGGATAGTATGATTATAAAATAAAGTTAGGGTTAAGTAACTTGATTGGATAGTGGATGGGTTAAGCAAATCTGGAAGGGGTGGGTAATATTTACATATAGGCCCATAAACTTAACCTGATAAGGTTATGTAATTAAAGACACCTAGTGGTATACATAACCAGAGGAAAGTATAAAAGTTATGTAATTAAAGACACCTTTTAGGGTAAGCATAACTGATATAGGGCTATGTAATTAAAGACACCTAGTGGTATACATAGTCAATGAAAAACCTAGTGGGGGATATAAGACAAAAGGGGGGGAGCTTGTATCATATTGTGTGGGACCCATTTTGGTCAGTAACCCAGATTGTTATCAAATAAAACACTCAGTACTAGGCAGAGAAGGGACATGCTTACTGACTGATTGTAAGAGATCCAAACATGGAGGACGGTATGGGCCATGCAAACCGTTCGGGCCATGTGCATGCATGAGCCGGGCAGAGGGGAATAAGACGACCATGACACCAGTAGATATGGGGATGTGCGTATCAGTGATGGGTTGCCACTGTTGGACGTGATCATCCTACTGTGGGGCCGGCATAGAGTATCTATGGAGTAGGGAGCCGATTGACTGGGGGTAGTGTTAGGGTATATTTGGATATATGCCCTGAGTCTACCGCCTTATAGTGGAAGAGATCATTTCATTTCGGTTATACTAGTAATAGTGCAGAGTAATCATTAGAAAAGTGTATACACCTTACCCTTTCTACCTTGTCACACCTACCATTTTTGTAGTGATCTCTCTTATCCAGTTTATACGCCTATCATGTTACTTCTATTTATTTACTGGCTAAAAGTAACTAAACTCGTCAGACTTTATGTCTGACCCTTTCCGTTCCCCCCCAGGTTTTCAGGGAGGAAACACTCAGGCTTAGTCAGGACTCAGATATCATCTTGCTTGGAGCTACTTCTGAAGTATGGCTCAAGTTCTTGTCTCTGCTATGGCTTAACTCTTCCAATTATGGAATTATGTTTTTCATATTCTTATGTACTCTAATGATGCAAGGCAGAAGTTATTTTATTGTAATGGTTTTTTTCACTTATGGTATTATGGACCACGACATTATGATTTATGTTTGAAATAAAAATTTAAATTTCCGCTGCTATCTTAGTTATATCTGTCTTGTAATTATTCTGTGTTTGTTTACCTAGAACGCTTCACGAAACTTAATGCATTTGTAATGACCCGCATTGGCGGAGGTATTATAATTAATTTTATTTAATTATATAAATAGTGATATAGTGAATTAAATGGTCGTGGAATTAAACAATAGTGAATATTTAATTAAAATAATAAATTAAATAATATATTTAATTCTGAAATAATCAGAATTGGCTGAAATGACGATACAGTGTGAACCGGATCATCTGTGATATTTAATTCAGCTTGGAATTGAATTAGAATAACGAATATATTATATAAACCACAGTTTGAACGTAGAGTTATAATATAATTAAAATCGAGCTTGAAATAGCGTTGTAGTTCGTAAATTGGCGATTATTTATATTTTATAAAGGAATTATTTATATTTTAAAAAGGAATTTCAATATAAATCGAATATCGGGTTGACCCAGATTTGAAATATCAAGTTATAGATCTCAGTAGAGCTGTATGGTATTTCACTGCGAATATATACGATAATATTTATTTATAAATATTTAATTTAATTTCTTTTAAATATATTTATATATTTAAAGGGTAATCTAGAGCTTTAAAAATAGCCAGTTTTGCAAACGACCTCAGAATTCGACGAAACTAGTTTTGTTGGATCCGCAATGTCAAATTATTGTTAGATATCAAGTTTCGTGATTTTTAGAGTCAGTATGTGGCCGTACCGATTTTTAATGTGAGAAATAGTCGATATTTTGACCTTTAAAAACACGCTGTGTGAGCATACGAAGTCGGAATTCGACGAAACCAGTTTCGTTGGGACCGTAATGTCGAACTCTAGCTACATGTCCAATTTCGTGATTTTTGAATACTATGTGCGATCACATGGATTTTTAGAAAGGCAAAAACGGATATAATGTAAAAAAATAAAAATATCCTAACTAAATATATAAAGAAAAATATCTCATTTGCCTATAAATAGGCGTTCATTTTCCTATGACCTAAAAGAAAATTCAACAGACAAAAAAATGAGCCGTCAGTTTCCTCCCTCACAAACAAAAACACAAACTCAGAAAATCATAACAATTCGAATAAATTCCTAGAATTCTCAAAACAACTATCTTTGAATTCATCTTGTATTCCTCTTCAACGCCGTATGCGATTTGCTAGGATTGAACCTGTCTGGTTCGCTGTTTATTTTTACAGCGTATGGTTTCTAGTTCCTAGGGTTGACGATTTTGGGTAGTATGAGCATCTAGGTGGAATTTCGATATCGGATTTGAGTTCCTGGTTGTGAGAAGCATTTGTCATGAAATTCTGGTCAGATTCGGAGCAGAAAAGTGACGCAACTGTCACTTGCTCGTGCGATACAATGGTGCGTTGGATCTGGGGTGAGGGGCTCGAGTTGGGTGATAATGACACCAGTAGATGGAGGAGCTCAAGAGAAGGATTTTGGTGATGTTGGATCTGACTTTGGTTGAATGATGAGGGGGTTAAGGATTGAAGAAATGGCCGGTTTTGTGTTCCTGGAGCTTTCGATTTTTAGATTTGGGATCGGGGAAGAAACATACGGTGGGGGATCGGGTTTTAAAGTGGGAGATGGGCCAAGAAAGTGGGGTAAGGCTAAAGGGTTTAAATTAAAGTTTTATTTTATTTTAAAAATGTACGTCAAATTATAAATTAAATATCTTTGTCATACATGATCGGTTTTCAGCGAAACAAGATCCATGGGAATTGTATGGACGGACACTATCCAATGGGACTGACCGGGAGTGGACTCGAGCTCATTTGAATTTACGACGAAATAAATTGTTTGATTCAAATCAAACAACAGTTTATCGTTCTTTAACGATGAACTGCCAATGTGAGTAAATCTCACTAACTCTGAACAGTTTATAATTTCATTTTGTATTTTTAGAACTGTTAAATATTGGCTGATTGACTGTGTGTTGATTGTTTGATTGAACTACTAGTCAGTTAGTGAATTTATATATTGATTCTGTTTAAAAGAATATATCATATGGAACTGAAAGTGATGTTGATTATATTGTTTAACATCTGTGGATGGAGGGAGATAGGTTGGAGGAATCCGACTGGATTCCTTAACAGTTATTTTATTGTTTTTCATATATTGTGATATATGATGTGATATATAATCTGTTGTCAATTATATGTGTTTGGACGATATTGATCATCGTGATTTGATATGTTGAATACCATAACATACCGGAATGTTGATAAGGGAATTTTCAAAGTGATATTGAAAATAAAATATTTATAAACTGGAATATTTATAAATAGGAGATATTTAGGAAGGGAATAAGTATAACATCAAAGAATTTTATAAAACGATTATTTACTTAGCAAGTAAATAGAAGTGTAAAACGATATTTATTTAAGAAGTAAATAGAAGTATAAAGAAAGATATTTACGTAGAAAGTAAATAAATAGAATAAAGGAATATTTATTAAGTAAATAAATAGGATAAAGGAATATTTGTTTAGGAAATAAATAGAATTAATCGATTAGAGTTAATCAAATAGAGTTAATCGATTAGAGTAAAACATACATAGTTATTCGGGATGAGATTCCATTTAGCACGACTGCTAGAGTAATTCGCAGGGCTGCAGATAGCCTACGGCGGTCGGATGTTTCCTGAGGGAATCAGGCGTAACCATTGTGATCGCTGCGATCTAGAGTTAAGCGAATGGAGTTAAATCGAATATTAGTTATTCGAATTAGAGTTAATAGAAATAGAGTTAAACAAGATAAGAAACTGATTAGAGATTTGTTAAGTTGAATAGTTTTCTGAGTATCGATCTGATGTTGGTTTCGGCCTTGGGGGTTTATACTTAGGGAATTGTTCTTCTACTAGTTTACAGTCAGGGATTGATTGTTGTGAAATGATAGTGATATGTAAATAACAATGGAAATGTTTTCCAGTGTTAATAACGTATATTTTCTAAACATAGAAAATATGAAGATATATATATATATAGATGATTGATGATTGATTGATAGAATTTCCATTTGGAAATGATATTGTTGTTTGCACACGTATTTTCCTTCGATAGTTAAATCACAGACTATCGAAGTTTTGACCAATTTACGTTGTTAATATGGAGAGACCGATTGGATTATTATCCGAAGAACAACTCTGTATTGGCATAAGCGCTGCGAATCATATATGCCAAAGATAATTGATGATGGAGTAAAGAAAGGGCTATTGTATAAGTCTTAGATAACAGTGCCTAAGATGGATATACTAAATAGTACCTTCGGTTCATCCTGTTCCTGGGTGACTTGTATGGATGAATGTCTGACAGAGTATTTCCAAACGATCACGTATATTGATTTCTCCAACCGTACCAAGAGTGGAAGCGGAGAAGGAAACTTCTTTTAGCTAACACATAACGTATTGTTGAGGACGTCAATCGGTGATTTGATGGATTTGACGATGTGACATTCGAAGTGAATCTGGTGTGATGATAAAGCGTAGCTTCAAGCCTCATCATCCGGTAAATGACAGAAATCGGGCAGGCAGCATGGCTAAGTCGGTCGCTCCGAAGTAGGGTGTATAATCACCTGATCTAGAGTTTCATTTATTTCTAAAAATCTATTGTCGATACTGTCCCATTTGGGAAACGGTTGCTGATCCCAATCGTTGGTGATATACATTCGAAACACTCAAGCGAAATGAGTGGTCCGTCATGTGTGGCCGGGTTGCAAGATGTTCTTGTTGAACCCAGTGTATTCCTTTCTAGAGGTACACTAGCGAAAGGTGGTTCCATACCTTGTCATAGTTGGAAATCCATTACCCAATACGTTCTTGCGGTTTTGATTATATACTATATATGTAGAACGTGAGATGAAAGCGTTCTGCTAGGTGATAGTTATACTGTGGTTGACAGACATACATTATAATATCAAAAGGTTTTTGATATAAAGATAATTTGGATTCTAATAAGGGAAAAACCCGTTCCGTTATACGGCGTGGTCTTATGAGATATCGTTTACTCGTTCAAACTGTTTTAAACTGTTTTACTCATACCAGTCCCATGACTGACCCGGAGTTTATTTTGTTGTTTTCCCTAAACTCTTGGGTGCCCAATTTGGTTCAGGCAGTCAAGTAGTCAGGATTTATAGATATACTGGAAGAGCTTGGAGCAGGAGGCTTCAGGATTATATAGCTTTAGTTATTTCCGCTGTGTTGTAAGTGTTGTACTTTGATAATGATGTTGTATATTCAAGTACAAATTTGTATTTCAAAGTTATGTTATGAAATATATTTATTCGTTCCGTTGTGAGATTCGTGTTACTCTGATATTGTGTTCCTCTCCTTCTTCTATTCTAAGTTTCTATCTTATCTATCCTCACCCTCTGTTTTCTTTCTATTACTTTCCTGATTTTCAGTTTTATTTGGGGTTGGACTTGTGTTTTTGGTCAGCTCAAATTGGACCGGAGTTTCGGGTCATTACAGCATTCCCTTAGGGAGTGACATTAATGGACGTAGGGTGTCACAATCTTGGCTGCAATTCCAGCCATATGAGATCAGAGTCATCATTTGGCGTGAGATCTGGTTGCACAAATCACCATTTCTGGTGATCTTGCCGTCCTAAAATCTGTTTTCCATCGTTGCACAGCCTTTCTGATTGAGATCCGGTTGCAGAAAATACTTTGCAATGTTTTTGCCATCCAAGAATCTCCTTATCATTCAAGAAATCCTTTCCTGCGACATTTCTTGTCCACAAAATGGCTGGAACTAATGAAGAAGCACTCAGCTCTCCTAATTCAAGCACCAATTCACCAACTATACCTCCATCAACCATACCTCCATCTCCAAGCTTCCAATTAATAAAACCCAAAAGCCACATAATTACCATCCCATTAAATGAGGGTAATTACATGCTTAGGAAATTTCAAGTAGAAGCAGCATTAAGAGGATATGGGCTTCTTGAATTCATCAAAGAGACAGTGTTGATCCCATCTATAATGATTCACGACAAGGATGGAAACTTAGTCAGTAATGAAGATTTCCTGAGATTTCAAAACCAAGATAGTCTTCTTATATCATGGTTAATATCAATAAGTGTTAATTTACCTATTAAAATATCGTCGGTTTCTATCCAAGATCCTAGCATTACAATTCCATTTCTATCTAAATTTCGGAGTAAATGAGCCTCTAAATGGGGTATTTCCCTAGTAATTCTTTCGGGACCTTGACTTGTTCATTGAGTCTGAATTTCATATTTCCGTATGTGAAAAGAAGTATAAATATCTTCAAACACTAGCCGTTATCTAATTAGTACTGCGGTGAAAAGGATCTTTCTAGATTCTCGAAAAATGGGGGGAATCTATGTAGTTTTATTTGATCAAAAAAAAAATTCCCTTTTCCTTTAAGAAGTTCTGGACGAATCTACAATTTAAATTTAAATAATTCAATCTATTCCCCACTAATAGGTGTTCATTTATGTTTCTGCTTCACGAATATGATATTTTCTGGGCATTTCAAATAATATCGGGTGCTATTCCTATTTTTCCATTTGTAATTTCCAGAGTTTTATCCCCAATCAGTGAAGGACCAGAGAAGTTCTCTAGTTATAAATCAGGTATATAACCCATCGGTGATGCTTGGTTACAATTCCGAATCCGCTATTACATGTTTGCTCTCGTTTTTGTTGTTTTTGACGTTGAAACGGTCAGTTTGATTCAATGCATGATAGACTTTTTATTTATTGGGCGAACCCAAGTACTCTATTGCGGATCCATGAAACAACTTTCAGAAATCTTTTTCTCTTTTGGAAGATCCAGGAGCGAAACAATCAATCTATTGATATTGGAAGACCAAAAAGATTCTTCCAATGTCTCATTTCTGGGTCCAATAGAATACATAGGTATAGGAAGAAGCTCCATCAAATAGAGATTTTTTTCTTCCGACCATCTTTCGATTGGTAACACGAGATATAAGGACCACTACTACAAGCACTACTACACCTTTGATTGTGAAATAACGATTGCTTGTTGAACCCTGTGAATCATGTGAAAGTAGGCCACTCCAAATTCGGGGATCAGAGAGTTTCATAAAACGTTCTTGTTGGAAAAAAATGTGAGTAAAAGATCCCACTGAATCGAATTTGATCCATGAATCTAAGAAATAGTGAGAATTCTTGATCTCACTCAATATCTCTCTCAATTCAAAGATCCAGGATTTGAATTGATATCGCTTCATTGGTTCCTCCTAAAGATTTTCATTGATTCCTCCTAAATATTTCATTTCAATTGGAATTTGGTTATTCACGATGTACAATGAGCCCTGTTAAGCATCCATGGCTGAATGGTTAAAGCGCCCAACTCATAATTGGAAAATTCGTAGGTTCAATTCCTGTTAGATGCACGCTAATGGGAACGTTCAATAAGCCTGCCCATATCAACGGAACGGGTGACTCATTATTTCGATGAATCATTTCTTCGGACAGAAGAAGATTCTGTAAACACTTATTTAAAATCTCACTTGTCAGAGTCCGGGAGGATTCCTCCTTTTTCTTCTCAGCCTATGGGTATTAGCAACGAAGTTTCCAGTTGTTGTTCCCCTTCTAGTTTCATAACTTGCTTAGATGTCTCGTATTTCTCGAAAAAGTGATTCAATTGATGGAACTTGGTAGAGAGCCAATCTTAAACCTATCTTTCGACTTTCTTTCCTCTAAACCGGGTAGATAAAGCGTTTATCCTAGCTCATCACTGCTCCAGTTAGCTCATCCTATAAGGCCATCTTTGTTGACAAAGAATAACCAACAAGTCAACTGCCTTAGTCTCATTGGTGCTTGGCTTGCAGTTATGTCTCCTTTGGCCATAATCTACTTCCACATACATAACGTAGTCCCTATGCATTTCCTCCACCAGATTGGCCACCTTCTCCATAGTGGAGTTTTGGCATGCCTCCTTTTCCTTTGCTTGTTCATCCATCCATCCAAGCATTGAGTGAGCCAAGAATCTATCATTTAAGCTTCTCGAATTCTGACAAAATCCACTTCTGTTTATACTAAATCTGAGAATTACAGTGTGTAAAACGCGTAAACAGTCATTTTGTGTGTTCGTACTTACATGTCCTCCTTTTCTCTTTATTGAGATATTTGTTTAACTTCTTTGGAAAGTTTGCTACCTTACACCTCAATAATAATTTTACGTTTGAATTTAAAAAAATCTTCGAAAGAAATAAAGGTACATATTCTCTTTCTTAACTTCCCATTTTCATTTTCCCAACCTTGACCGCTATTCTACTTCTTCCTCCCTCATTCCTCTTTCTCTATAAAATTTCTCCTTTATAAATTTTTGATCTTAACTCCTTCCTCTCCTTAAATCAAAAACACATTTCTAATCCAAGCTCCCCTCTCTTCCTTCTTTCATATCCTAAAATCTATATCCCATTTCTCTTGTAAACCCCTTCTCCCCCCTTTTCTAGCAAGCAAAACCTACCCCAATTCAGCCTTCCTCCAATCTCAGCCCTACCTGGAAACCGCCTCGAAGCCGACTTGCTGCTGCCCAACTAACCTCCGACGTTAGTCCTTACCGCGACCTACAGACCAACGCCCGATCTACCTCCGACCCTTCCTTTCCTTTGTGCTTGAGTTTTGTATATAGACATATTTTTTTTTGAGAAAGGTGTTGTGTCTTCTTTTGTTTAGGTGTTTGTTGTGTGTATTTGAGAAAAAGCGCGTTTAATTTTATTTGTCTGTGTATGTAATGCCGAGTTATGTGAGTTTGTGTGTACATGAGTAGTGTGTTTTCTTGTGTTCACGTGTGTGTTATAATTATGCGGGTATATTTGTGTTTAGTATTATGTATATTATATGTCTGTTATATATTTATGTATGTATTGAGTGTGACTGTATGGGTGCGTGTGTATGTTTTTGGTTGTGGGTGAGAGTTTAAGTTTGTGTTGTTTTATGATGATGTAGGATGTGTTGTGTATTATATATCAATATAATTTATAATATATATATATATATATATATGGATTTGGTGTATTTATAATATATATATACATTCTTGATGTGTTGTGTGGTGTGTGTTTTAATATATAAATATACACACACGTATATATGGTTTTTATGTGCGTTTGTTTAGCGTTGTTTTGATTTTAATATATCTATATATATGTTGTAGTTATTGTGTGTATATATTAAAAAACATTTTTGTAAAATCTGTTGTGTTTATTTTTGAGTAAAGTTTGGTGTTGAGTTCGAAAACAGTCCAAAACCCAATAGCCATACCGATCCGTTGATAAATTCCCTAACCTCCTCTTATGAAAATAAAATATATATTGAGCAGTTATTGTGATTGAATCCATTCTGAGTCGTGCCTGGATGTCGTCGTCTCATTTTATGTCCATTCAATTGCCGTTTCCATTTAGTTCCACAAAAGGTGGGTTTATCTCACACTTGACTTACATTTTTATAGAAGTGAAATTCAACACATCTGAAATGCTATAAAATGTACAGGAATATTTTAGAAAATTTTATTATATGTTGTGCACTAATGACACACATCCATGACATGGCTGATATATATGATATGAATGTGCACATGTGACATTTATTACCTCATGTACATGTTTGATTTATTGAGTTTACTTCATGTTTCATATGTTAAGTTTAAGTATGTTGTTTATTTATTTGTTCTCATACTGCAAGTTCCCTATGGGTTGAAATGATACATACCCAAATCATTGTATAGACTTAGGAAATGATTGAATCAATTGGGATGCGGATTGAAATAATGTATACCCGAGATTCAAAATTTTAAATCTCGAATTGAAATGATATATATCCGTATTACTTGGCCTAGGTAGAAAATCATATACAGACACCGTTGGTCTATTTTGAAACAGTTTCTAAATGTAAATATATTTTAATTATAATATTATTTTTAAATTAAAATAATTTAAATTATTTTATAAGAAATTTAATAAATATTTTATTATACTTTAATATTAGTTAAATCTTAAATCTAATATGCAAATATAGATTTTTTATAAAAATATAAGTATAGAGTTTTCTCAATACTTTACATTAAGAAAGGTTTAAAGAGTGACTTTGAGTTTATTGATAACTTAATTTGTTTAATGACTTAATCCAAACGAAATTGCAGAATTAAGCTAAATTGATATAAAATGAGATTTAGAAATGATGAAATGAGTTTATATGAAAACTTGTCGGGATGATGAAACTTAATAAATCGATTTGATAACAACTTATTAAGTAAATGTTTTGAATCTAAATGTACGTGAAGATAAATATTTAAAATTGATTTAATTTGAAATTTGAGATTTAATAGCTATGAAATGAAAGAATTATGATTTAAAATAAATTTAAAATTTTAAGAATTTGATTTAGTAATAAATTTTGAACTTGACTTGAATAATATTTGTTACCTATTGGAATTTGAATATACTGATAAGTTAAAAGGAAGTTGAAGTGAAGTTTTGACAATTGAATTGATTATAAGTTGAAATTTGACACAGGGATATATGGGTCAGATTTGATTATTATTTAAACTAGATTTTTGAACTGAAATTTGTGCTAGGGTCAGATGTAATAAGAGAAACTCCAGAAAATAAAGAAATGGTTGATATATTCAAGATAATTACGTATTTACAAAATACCATCTCAATTCATCCTATTTCATCAGATCCGGGATGTGACATGGTTCCGATCTCCTGGAAGGGATAAAAGAAACATCTTGTTTTTTCTTCAAAAATTTCTGATCTCTAGTGAACCTCTCAGTAGGATTCGAACCCAGATGAAGTTCTAACCATCTGTCAGAGAAAAAAGAATGAATTGATCTTGTAGGATTCTCAAGAAATTCTTCGATTTCTTTCAGAAGCAGATGATTATTCATCTGCTTCTCACGTTTCGTGAATAGCCGGGACATTGAGGAAGATCCAAAAAGGCATTTCAGGAATCGATCTGATTCTATCTCTGTTCATTCCGTTTGAAGAAAAGAAGGATCCCAAAGAATCGATCTTTCTTTTAGTTGTTGAATCTCTGTTTGATCGATCAATGTGTGATATTCTGAATCCTCATTTCTAATGGAATCGAAATGATCTCTGGATTGATCATAGGATCCTTTCGATTGGCTAGAATCCGTTACTTGAACGAAAATAGATCTTGTGGAATCGTATTGAATATGGTGATGGACATAGGCAACTAGGATAGACAGGACGAGCGATAATAGACTAATTAGCAAGGACAAGTGCAAATCTATAGTGGACGAGCATGTCCACTAGGTAAAATGATGATAGGATACGACCGGCACACCTCGTGGCTAACTAAATCAATGCCGTTTCTTCAAGTGGGTATTATTCCTGGTGCTTGGCATCCCGGTGGAAGTAAAGAAAAAGATACGAAAAAAACATTTATAGGTGGAGTGATAGTAACAGGTATAGTTTCAATGATATTGATATAAGGAATATTTTGAGTTTGATCTCTGATAACACTTTTTTGGTTAGGGACAACAATGGTGATAGTTATTCTGTACATTTTAACGTTGAAAATCATATTTTTCAGATACCACTCTGGAAGAGCTAGAATTCTAACCATGTGTCAGGACCTACGGGCCAAGGGATAGTCTCACGTAGACAGTTTCTATAGGGCGTAGGCCTCCCAAATGGTAACGAAGGCGTGCAAAGGTTTCCTTGGTCCAGACGGAGATTGGCCCTCGAGTGCAAAGCCATAAGGGAGCTTGACTGCAAGACCCACCCGTCGAGCAGGGACGAAAGTCGGCCTTAGTGATCCGACGGTGCCGAGTGGAAGGGTCGTCGCTCAACGGATAAAAGTTACTCTAGGGGTAACAGGTTGATCTTCCCCAAGAGTTCACATCCAAGGGATGGTTTGGCACCTCTATGTCGGCTCTTCGCCACCTGGGGCTATAGTATATTCCAAGTGTTGGGATGTTCGCCCATTAAAGCGGTACGTAAGCTGGGTTCAGAACGTCGTGAGACAGTTCGGTCCATATCCGGTGCGGGCTTTAGAGCATTGAGAGGACCTCCCCCTAGTACGAGAGGACCGGGAAGGACACACCTCTGGTGTACAGTCTTCATTCTTGTTTATGCGACTTTCAAGGGTTCATCTAAATGACATGCTCGGTACAAAGTTTACAGTGCAGAACTTTTTTAGATTTATCTATTATATTGTTTCTGCTCAAATGAAATTCATAATATCTTCAAAATTGGCTAAAACCAATGAAGTCTTTTTTAGCTTAGTCTTAATATGAATTAGAATCCAATTATTCTCTAGAACAAAATGAGAAATATTCCTTGACTTAAATGAAAACATTTGGAGTCATGTTATATAAGTGAACATTCATTTCTTATCATTCAATGAGCATCTTGTATTTCATAAAAATTAGGGGTAATATAGTCCTTACGTAAGGGCCAGCCTATCCAACTTTTAGGCATCAAGATACGTTTAAGATGTGGATCTAATCCTCCATGAAAACTCAAAAAATTTGCGTATTTTGACCAATTCAAGGTGAAAAAGGGGATTGCTTCCTTAGCAAAACTGGGAAAATGTTGAGACATAAGATCCCGATTCAAGATAAATTCATGAGGAAGTGGGATCTCTTTAGGATCAACTCCAGCGTCGAGAAATTGGTTAATTGGTAAAGATACATGAATTTGGTGTCCCGCTCAAGAAAGAGACCCAAGTCCTAGTAACCCTGCTAAGTGATGATTCAACATCGATTCTACATCTTGGAAACAAGCTAATTTTGGGGCAGCTATGTGATAATGGAACCAACCAGCAAAAAGCATTAACAATGCAAAGACCAGTGCACCAATTGCAGTACAATAGAGTTGTAATTTACTAGTTATTCCAGATGCTTGGCAAATCTGAAAAAAACCCGGAGGTTACTTGTATTCCTCGGAAACCACCGCCCACATTGCCATTTAATATTTCTGACCATATAATGCAATTGCATTCTCTGGTCCAATTGTTGTTTTTGTTTCTGTATTATTTATTTATCCATTGGGTCAATCTGGTTGGTTCTTCGCACCCAGTTTTGGTGTGACAGCTATATTTCGATTCATCCTCCTCTTCCAAGGGTTTCATAATTTGACATTAAACCCATTTCATATAATGGGAGTTGTCGGAGTATTAGGCGCTGGTTTGCTATGCGCTATTCATGGTGCTACCGTAGAAAATACTTTATTCGAAGATGGTGATGGCCCAAATACATTCCGTGCTTTTAACCCAACTCAAGCCGAAGAGACTTATTCAATGGTCATTGTTAACCACTTTTGGTCCCAAATCATTGGGGTTGCTTATTCTAATAAAGATTGGTTACATATCTTTATATTATTTGTGCCAGTAATCGGTTTATGGATGAGTGCTCTTGGGGTAGTTGGTCTGGCTTTGAACCTAGGTGCCTATGACATTGTTTCCCAAGAAATCCGCGCAGCGGAGGATCCGGAATTTGAGACTTTCTACACCAAAAATATTTTATTAAACGAATGTATTCGTGCTTGGATGGCGGCTCAGGATCAGCCTTAGGAAAACCTTATATTCCCCGAGGAGGTTCTACCCCGTGGAAACACTCTTTTATGGAACTTTAGCTTTAGCTAGTCGTGACCAAGAAACCACCGGCTTTTCCTGGTGGGCCGGGAATGCCAGACTTATCAATTTATCTGGTAAACTACTTGGGGCTACAAGGTCATTTCTTCAATTTGCTCTCCCCTTCTAAGTTCATAGCTTTCGCGGTTGCTTCATCGATGTTACCTACCAAATAAATGGCCTACTTGGGAAGAAGACTGTCTAATTCCCCAGAAAGGATCAATCGAAACCAAGTGTAAAAATGTTATCACAGGTGATAGGATGCAATACATCTTTTGCAGTATGGATACAATTGAACAAAATTTCAGCGTACAATTAGCAGCAAGAGTTATGTTATATAGAAGATAGTTGCAATGCATAAGAAAAGATGAGATGTCCATGAATGACTACCTTACCAAGGTAAATACTCTATGTGATAAGCTTAAGTCTACTGGACATGCGATCAGTGAAAGTGAAAAAGTCCTCTATATTACTGGAGGATTAGATGAATATTATGAATCAATAGTCACATTTATTGCTTCACAAAAGACTGTACCTGATTTGCAATATGTGCATTCATCTCTTCTTACACATGAAGGAAGAGTTGAATAGAAAAGATCATCTCAGCCATAATTTTCTGTCAACTATGCCTCCATAGCAAGAAATAAAGGTCAGCAAAAAGGAAATACTGGTCAAAATAGCGAACAAGAAAATCAGTTTTTCGGAGGTAATGTAGGACAAAGAGGTAGAGGCAAAGGGGTTGATTCAATAACAATAACAGGGTGAAATGTTAGATTTGTGAAAAATTTGGACATTTTGCAAGCAAGTGTTATTTCAGATTTAACACTGAATATAATATGAATCAGCAGAACCTGGGAAATCAGAGAGCACCAAATGTTAATGTAACTCAAATGGGGCAACAAAGAACAAATGCTGAAGGGTCAAGAATGTAGACACAAGGTTCAATTTATGATGACTCCAACTAATCAGATGATATAAATCTTGATGATTGGTACCCAGATTCTGGAGCAACAAATCATGTCACTAACAATCTACAAAATCTAAATCTGGGAAACAAAAGCTATTCAGGTACATGTTCTGTCTCAATGAGTAATGGTGAAACTGTTAGTATATCACATATAGGATGTGGTTACATTAATGGAAAAAGGGAACTCTATTTAAACAATTTACTTAGAGTACCTAAGAATAAGAAAAACTTAATCAGTGTATCACAATTTGCTAATGATAACTATGTATACTTTTAGTTTCACCCAAACTACTGCCTTGTTAGAGATTTACTGAATAAAAACATACTACTACAAGGTGGTTTGGATAAGGGGCTGTACAAATTCAAGAACATGAAGTCAAGACATGCCACTGATAATGGAAACCATTTCTATAATGTTGAATCTATTACTGAAAATAATGACATGTATAAAACTTTTGATGAATGGCATTATAAATTGGGACACCCAAATATTAAAACTCTTAAACAAGTCTTGAATGAAAATTATATATGCAGACATTGCCAAATTGGCAAAAGCCACAAACTGCCCTTCACTGGGTCAGATACAAAATACAGTAGACTACTTGAACTCATTGCTGCAGACCTATGGGGTTCCTCTCCAGTAAAAACAGATCACGGATACATGTATTATCTTTCCTTTGTTGATGCATTTACTAGGTATACTTGGATATATCTACTTGAAAATAAATCATATGCATACCATATAACAGTATAGTTTATGACTCTTGTTGAAAAGCAAACAAACTGCAATGTTAAGATTAAGCAAACTGACGGTGGAGGAGAATTCATGCCACTGAAGAAATTCTTTGAGAATAAAGGCATATTACATAGAATAATCTGCCCACATACATCAGAACAGAATGGGCTTGTTGAGAGAAAACATAGGCATATTGTTGAAAATGGGCTCACATTGATATCACAATCCTCAATACCATTAAAATTTTGGTCAGAGGCTTTTATGATATCAGTGTATTTAATTAATAGAATGCCCACTAAAATTTTGAAATATAAAAGCCCATATGAAATGATGCATGGTGTAAAGCTGGATTATTCTAAATTAAAAACTTTTGGTTGCCAATGTTTTCCATGTCTCAGATCTTACAACAAGCATAAATTAAGTTTAAGGTCAAGCCCCTATACATTTCTGGGTTACGCAGAAAACCAGAAAGGGTATAAGTGTTTAAATGATGATGGGAGGTTATATATTTCAAGGCAAGTTGTGTTTGATGAACATAAATTTTCTTTTATAGAGAAAGATATTAAAACAATCAGAAGGGTTGTTAACACTGAAAGGTACATTATAGCATCACCAGAATTAGTAGAAGACACGGTGTGCAACAGCAAACAACAAATATATAATAAAGAAAAAGATGGAGAAAGTTTTCCTAGTAGCAGGTCCAGCTACAGTCCAGACAATTCTATAATTGAAGAAGGTGACACTAACTACAATACTGATGGCAATGAAAGCACTGGTGTGGAAACTGCTAATGGTAATAGCAATACTACAGCAAACTCAAGTAGTGAAGATGAACATCATAATAAAAATAGGCATCACATGATGACAAGAGCCAAGCATGGTATATTCAAGCCTAAATTATATGCTACAACTATGGATAAAAAAGAACCCATCAACTTCAATGAAGTAGTAAAGTGTCAAAAATGGAAAAATGCTATGGATGAGGAATATGCAGCTTCAATAAAAAAACAAAACATGGAACCTGGTCATTGCACCAAGTCATAAAAACATTATAGGGTGTAAATGGACCTACGGATTGAAAAAGGCAGCATATGGTAGCATACAAAAACACAAAGCCTGATTGGTGGCCAAGGGGTACACACAGGAATATGGTTTTGATTTCAAAGTGACCTTTTCCCCTGTGGTCAAGCACACTACAATAAGAATAATTATCTGTATTGCCCAACATAAACATTGGTGCATAAGACAACTTGATGTTTGCAATGCATTTTTAAATGGAGAACTACAAGAGGATGTGTATATGGAGCAGCCAGATGGTTATAAAACTGCTCAAAATATGAATCTTGTTTGCAAGTTAAACAAGGCTATTTATGGGTTGAAGCAAGCATCAAGGAGTCTGGTATGACAAACTTAAAGACACATTTATGAAATTGGGCTTCATTACGGCTAAGTCAGACAACTCACTACATATCAAAAGGAATGGGACTGATGTCACATTTATACTCGTATATGTTGATGACATTTTAATTACTGGAAGCAATCAAACAAAGATCAACAAAATAGTGCAATACTTGAATCAAACTTTCTCCATCAAGGACTTGGGAAACCTAAATTACTTCTTAGCAATACAAGTTATTCAGAATTGTAAAAATGAGGTTATGCTATCTCAAAGCAAGTACATTTCTGAATTACTTGTTCGAGAGAAAATGGATAAAGCTAAACCAATGCCAACTCCTATAACCAACAATTTAAAGCTATCTAAGCACAAAGGGGAAACAATACAGAACATCAAGGAATACAGAAGCATAGTGGGTGCATTGCAATACTTAACTGTTACCAGACCTGACATTTGTTACAGCGTGAATAAGGTGTGTCAATTCATGCAATCACCTCTTAATGAACATTGGACTGCTGTTAAAAGGATTCTACGCTACCTAAGTGGAACTATCAACTACGGAATCAAATTAACAGCTAGTAAAGAGTTAAATATTCAAGCTTATAGTGATTCAGACTGGGCATCGAATCCAGATGATCGCAGATAGACATCTGTATATTGTGTGTTTATTGGGTCTAATCGAATCTCTTGGTGCTTGAAGAAGCAGCCAACTATTTCTCGTTCAAGAACTGAAGCGGTGTATTGATCACTGGCAAGCACCACGGCAGAAGTTATGTTGATAGGTTCACTACTAGGAGAGCTAGTGTTTCTTCCCAACAAGAGACCGGTGGTCTGTGCGACAACTTGAGCATAGTATCACTTTCAGCAAACCCAATCCAACATGCTCGCACGAAAGACATTGAAATTGATCTGTATTTCGTGCGATAGCAAACCACCTCTGGAAAATTGGACGTAAATCATGTTTTTGCTTAATTCCAGAAAGCTAGTGCTCTTACAAAGCCACTATCAATGAAGAATTTTGTGAAATTTAGAGATGAAATGAAGATTAATGACAGAGGCGGCGCGAAAGAGAGAAAGCGAACACTAGATAAAATTAAGGGTGGCTAATAAAACATATGCAGCGTTACTCTATTCGGTTTTTTATTATTACATAGGTTGGGCTTTCAACCCAATATCCATCCGCATTGTCTTGTTTTCTATAACATTATAAATAGCCAATGTTATGTACATTTGTATCTATTAGTTCATTACAATAAAGATATACACAAGTATTTCTATTCAATCCTTTAAGGTTTCAACAATTCTTATGCTAATTTTGTGTATTAAAGCTGACGTTAATAAAGCCTACTACTTTGTCGAAAGAGATTTCATTTTACAATTTGATGTAACAAATGGATTTCCCATGCAAGTGGATTACGATTGTTGATGAATTAATATCTACCACTTCTTTCTTGTTGTTGTACAGAGGCATTTCTATTGGTTACTTTAACAGCTCAAATGGTATTATGCAAGGGGTATCTCTATCCTATTATATGTTTACCATCATCATGGAGTATTTTTCTACTTTTGTGGATCAAAAAGTGAGTAGTAGCAAAATTAGATCCACATAAAATTGATCCTCACATCAGTCGTTTAGTTTATGTAGATGGTCTTCTTATTTTTTATCAGGCTGACTGGAATCCAGCTCATGCTATTAAGAAAACTTTGGGAAAATGGAAGTCTTTGTAGGATGTTAAATTTTGTAGAAATCAAAATTTTACTTCAATAAGAACTGCGCACATAAAGATGACATATGTGATATTTTGGGTTTACATGGAGTACTGCCCGTAAAATATCTTGGTCTAACCATATCAAGTCAGTATCTAAAGATTGACACTTACAATAGATTATTAGACAATATTAAAAAGGAATTGAAGGTCAGGAATGTAATTATCTGAGCATTACTAGTTGTGTCTAGCTCATTTATTCAACAGTTCAACCATTAATCATGTTTTGGAATCGAAGTTTCAACGTAATTACCTCTGTTCTTAATGAAGTCATCAAGTTATGTTGACTTCATTTGGAAAAATAAATACAGAAAAAAATTCCCATTGAACTAGGTTGTATAATTTTTAAGACATTAATGGTGCTTCTGAGTCAAAAATGCTTTAGAATTTTTTTAAATGATAGTTTGACTAAGGTCTCTATTAAGATTTAAAGTACAAAAAGGTCACTGTCTTAAAATTTTGTCAACTAGATTATCTTTTTCAAAAATCATAAAAAGTTAATGTAAAGTACAACAAAACTACACAACTTAATTCAATGTATGGTCATCTTCATATTCGTTAAGAAAATTACAAAAAATGCTTCAAAAATCATGCTTCGGTAAAAATACAAGAAAAACTGCAATTTTTCAAAAAATTGCAAATGTCACTGCAATTATTTAAAAAATTGCATGCTTTTATGCAATTTTCCCGATTGCTTTGAACTTTTATATTGAATGCCTAAACCTTTTTAAACATTACATTATTGTAGAAAAATCAAGAAGATATTGTATATTGCATACAAATAGAAAATATATCACTTTCAGTAAAATTACATAAATATGATCAACTATGTAGAAAATTACATATATGTCTGTAATTTTTTAATACATTGACACATGTCTGCAATACACTAGGGAATCATAGCGGATATGTATGCATTTATTCACAAGAAGTACATAATGGTTGCTGATATGCTCAATTTTTCACAATAAGTGTAGACATTTTACTAACTCATTTTTCTTGTTCAATATCAGCAATACACTATGAAATAGTTGTTGATATGTCTACACTATTTCACAATAAGCGCATGCATTTCAACAACTATTTTTTTTCTTTTCCAATGATCTTCTGTTGATATTTTAAAAGAATGATTTTTTAGACAGTACCGCAGAAATTCATGGAAAATAGGGATCCGCTTTACATTGAAACTTAGAAGAGAATTCACTTTAAATTAAGTTTTGCTTTAAGGATACGTATTTATTATTCACTTTTTAAATAAGGTGTAACGTCCTGCCATTTTGACCGCTTCAAATTGGTAATTAAACCAACTCCAAACGTTCAATCCGTTGGTTCGTAATTTAGCTTTTAATACAAAAAAAAACACAGAATAAAATAATAACATAGTATTAAATAGCGAAATAAACTTTTATATATAAATCGGAATTTTTGATACAAGAATTTTCTCTATACAGCGAAATGAAATATACAGTTTAAATACAAAAGAAATATTTACTATTTAAAATCTTTAGATTGCGCATCCCCGGAATCAACAACGTTGCCAATCTTTGAATCCTGAGCTGTAATCTTTAAATCTGAAATGCTCGGGTCTGACTTGAGCGTTCCATGCAAAAACATAAAACACTCGAGTCAGGATTTATCATAGTTCAAGTAAATTAACATCAGTAGAAACTGAAATAAATAGTTAATCCTAGTATTTATTAAATTTCGAATACACCGGACCCGTGAGAAACTGCCAAAATATAGAATAGCTAATTGGGATGAAACAAATCAGGACAGCATATGGATTTATATATATATATACGTATGCCGATGACATAAATATACACGTATAGTGATACATATATACCTATGTGTACATTGGCCCCCACATATACTGAAAACATATTTATACGTATGCCAATGTCATATATATACATACACATACAATGGTATATACACATGCATCGGCCACAACATACACACACACAGAGACACAAACACTAAGCCCATGCTAATAGTAGATAAGGGAAAGTGCCAGGGAGTATACGACAGTGCACGCAAATAAAATAAAGATTGAATACTGATTATAGTTCAATGTATGCAAGAACATAATCTTAGTTCATAGGATAAGGCATGCTAAAAATTGACACAGGTATTACATGTTAAGGTAGCAGCATGGCTACACCTAATACGCAAGACATGAAAAGCAGTAGGGGCAAAAGCCTTGTTAACATATTTGGGACAAAACAAACGAAATGTTGCCACCTGCATTTCAGGTGACATACAACAAGTATGAGGCAAAGTACACATGAGTTCAAGTTTTGAAATCAAGGCATGGCATCAGGGACAAAGGCAACACAGGCCATACATATGGTCAAAATAAAAGGTTTCAGCGTGGCTTTTAAAAACTGGTAAGTATGTACCAAGCAAGAGCATAAACAAATACAGTGACGAAGAGTACAAGGCACAAATAGAAATACTTATTAAACAAGGCACAAATAGCAGTAATTATCATTTTTGAAATGGGAAGGTTCAACTTAAAGAATAAATGCATTTCGATTTATGCTGAATAACATTCTTCATAACCAACTCTCATGATGTAAGAACCCGTAACTTCCCCGCGAAGGAAAGAGTGGATACTTTGAGGACAAGACGAATCGGAACGCAAACAGAAGAACATTTCATTGTATATTACAACAATTTCATCAGATTACAAGAATATACAGAGTATGAATGAATAAAATACATTCGATAAATATCAGAGATTACAATAAATTACATAGCAGCGGAAAATAATACAAAACACAACTGAAAGGAATATACGGATACAGAGCTTTCCGAATATCATTCCAGCTGTAAACCAGGTTCCTGTGAATATAAATCTGCAAAACCAAAACTACTAGCTGCACGGCTCAAAATAAGGGCTTCCAGAGTTTAGGTTAAAACAATAAACTGCAGGTCAGTCATGTGATTGGTGTGAGAACTAAAATAGTTATTAATCTTTATTTTAAAGTTAGGTAAATCAAGGGACCACACCGTATAACACGGAATGGGTTTCCACCCAAGAGTACCAGTGCATAAAACAATAGCGCAATGCTAAATAAAGAACAATGAAGCTATTATAAGATCCAGGTCCCATCACACAATGCAACACAAGCCCGAGGATAGGGTTTTTTCCTTATAATAGCCAAGAATGTTTAGTACGTGAAATTTCATGTTTTATTATTACTATAAGTGTATAGTGTAAAAACAATTTCAATCATAAGTGTCAATCATAGACGACATGGGTACCATATATCATGTCGCCAATACTAGGCTCTACAATTAAAACCGCAAAGTCATGTATTGGAAGTTGGATTTCCATCTGTGAACCGAGGCAAGGGATCGTCCTCTACCGAATTCGAGACTGTCTAGCCCGAGTCTCTGGCAAGCGCGCAGGCAAGCCTTGGATCGTCAGGGTCGGCCCACCGATGTGGATTATTATGCCTGAACACTGTGTTTCCCCGCCCTTTGGGGCGTAAATGAGCCAAATGACTCCACTGGCTCCACATAGTCACTGATATATCCGAGGCGCCTCGCAATAGCAATAACCACACAGGTGAAAATAATATAAATGTCAGGGCTGGTAGGTCACTGACACCACCCTAGCTAGAAGGAAACACATGCCCTCCCTGAGGTCCTCTCCCGTTTCTGGTTCACAATCGGGGTGTGAGGCTCGCAAATCAACGCTACACAAAGCTATGCCACACAGGTCGTGCTTTGATCATCAACCACAAGACTCTGCTTTTCAATAAAAGCCTTGATCATTTGCCACTTAGGCATTCCACACAGGCAATTCACTCCATGCGAATGATATCCATCGATCTCCAAGTACGTCTGGACGATCACCAACTGACTCCCTCCTCTTGGGTGTACAAACCAATCAAGATCATCAGTAATCAGCCCAAACGATGTGAAGACCTCCAGTCTTCGACCACCGTCTTCATCCTCGACACATCGTCGAATTAGTTATTCAGAATGGGATAAACCTGGTCTTTCTGAATAACTTGCGTATATAATAATCAAGTGTTACACAAACACAACATATGCCTCATTCCAATTCAGAATATTCTTTTATTCAAATATTCTTATAATTTGGGAAAGGTTCCCATTAATTTTATCAAAGATAAATTTCTTACATTTATTCTTTAATCTTCCTTTGAATATCAATTCAAACCAAATTATGGTTTATCCAAACTAGTCGGGATTAACGAACCTTACCGAAGTAATCATTTGTTTTGATTTCCAAATCCCAACCTATTCATCCCATGAAGTAAAACTGGTAATACTTCATACCTAACACCACGGTGTTATCGGTAAATTCAATTACCATTTCACATTCAAATCTAATTAAAGATTTAATTTTCGCCTGGAGCAAAACTGGTGATACTCCATTCTCGATCATTTCAATCTAATTAAAGATTCATTAAAACTCCACCTGGTTTTAATCTTCCGAAAAATCACTATCAGTGATTATTTAACTTGGAAAATCATATCCTGTCTTTAACTGGGTTAAAGAACCAATTTCATTAAAACACGGTTCACGATAAATCCAAAAATCAATTCAAATTCAAATTCAAATTCAAATCCAATTAAATACCATTTAATTGGTATACTTCATTAAATCTAAATAAAAATATTTAATCTTTTTCTCAGTTGGGTTTAAGAACAGTGTTAATGAAGACACCATTCACGACAAACCCAAATCCCATTTGATATTAAATACAAGACTCTGAATAGAAAATATATCGGTTTGTATTCAATATCAAATTCTACGACCAACAAATATCGTATTGGAAATAACGATATAAATATATCTTTCAAATTTCCATAACAATATCTGTATAATCACGAAATCCAACATTGAAATATTCCAAAGACAATTTCGATTCAAATCCATTTCCACTTTATATATTGGAAATACTGGTTATTTTTAAAACCATTTCAATCCACTTTATTTATTTTAAAAATAAATGGGATTATAACTCTAGTTCGAAACTAGTTCATTTCGATAAAAATCTATTTTTATCTTTTAAAATATGGAGTTTTTCATCCCTATTCTTCACAAATCATTTCATATGATTTTACACAAGTTATTACTATTTTTAATAATTTTATCAAGGCCCGTACAGTCGATTTCCATCAGCAGCCATCAAACTGCACTTATAGCGACCTTTTCCAAATTTGATTTGGACATAATTCCAAATTTAACCATTAGATTTCAAATCTCTATTATTCATTAGAAAGCTCTTTTCGATACGAACCCAACAGTTCCGGTTTTAGGAGAATCCGACGGTCGAATCTCCTTTAACGTCCATTCAAAGTCAATGGTCGAAATTCCCGAACTGCCGCAGCGCGGCGCGTTCTATTCAGGCCATTAGATATATAATATATATTATATATATTTCATCGATTTCCCTTCAAAACGTATTTTATAAATCATTTTAAATTCGTTTTCAAAACGATTTCAACTTCATATTCAATTTCTAATCGAAATTGAATATTCCATATCATTAATCTCTAAATGATAATATTTTCAAAACGTTATATTTTGAAATCACTTCCTTTTCTATATTCATTATAAAAACGAATATAATCGACAAAAATATCTTTCACGTCTAAATGGCGCATATCTAACCAACACGGCTTTATATATTTCAATAACTTCGTAATTCTATTCAATAAATGAATATTTTCTTCAACACATGAATATATATTTTTAATCAACACATGAATTTATATTTTATTCAACACACGAATTTTCTTTCTATTCAACACATGAATTTTCTTTTATATTCAACACACGAATTTTCTTTTATTTTTAACACATGAATTTTCTTTCTATTCAACACATGAATTTTCTTTTATATTCAACACATGAATTTTCTTTCTATTCAACAATTGAATTTTCTTTTATAATATTCCTTATTTTCAAAATTGGAATGAGGCCCAATCAATTACCATATAATGTTAATTATATGGATTCCATACAACACATGTATATAATCGCAAGGGTAAATAATCAACCATCATCCAGAGTGCACCACACAACTGCATAATCATTAAATATCAATAATTAACGCTTACACAGTCTGTCAACCCATCGATTGACATACAACTAAACAATCGGGATTAGTGTACGTCAAATATCATCCCAATACCCGTGTGGGGTTTCAAATCAACAAACACAATTTTTTATTTGTGCAGTTGGGCAATGTGTTAAATTTATCGCCCCAATCAATATCAGTCAAATCGGTGTACATAAACAAATCGTTCGATTTGTAAATGAATATTTATTTTACTTCAACACATGAATATATATTTTATTTCAACACATGAATATATATTTTATTTCAACACATGAATATATATTTTATTTCAACAAATGAATATATATTTTATTTCATTCCACATCACACTATCAAATTTCACTGCACAGAAATCAAACAAACAAGTCATCCATGGTCTGTGGACAACGGGTGTCAGGTACTGCTAAGCACCGTCTACATCCTAGTATATATTTCAAACTAGAAATAGAAATAAAAGTGAGGAGTTCTCACCTTGGGCTTCAACTCCGCCATTTCATTTTTGAATTTCTGAACGATTGGATTTGCCTAAAATTCCTACATCATTTTCTCGCTGTTCACATATAAAAATCACATTTTTATCTCACTATATATAATAAAAATCAGATTTTTATTTCGCTACATATATAAAATATATATATTTATATTCTCTATTATATAAAAATTCTATTTTCAGTCCGCTACTCATATAAAAATCAAATTTTTATTTCGCTACAAGATATATAAAAATCGTATTTTTATATTCTCTGTTTTATAAAAATAATATTTTTATTCTTTCTATAATATAAAAAATCATATTTTTGTTCTTTCTATAATATAAAAATCATATTTTTATTCTTTCTATAATGTAAACATCATATTTTTATACTTTTTATAATATAAAAATCATATTTTTATCGCTACTTCATATATATAAAAACCTCATCTTTCATACGATAAATATTTCGCCTTTAACTAATTAAAAATCTAATCTTTAGCAAATTAAGAATCTAATCTTTAAAAAATTAAAAATCTTAACTTTATAAACAATAAAAATCTTATCTTCTATATTAAATAAAAATCTCATGTAAAAATCAAAACTTTATTCTAGTTATTCATATGTAAAAATCAACACTTTATGATATTAAAAATCTCTCTTTTTCCATGCTTTTCATATAATAATTCAGTTTTAATTTAAATAAATTTCAGTTTTAATAAATAAATAAATAAAGAAAAGGGAAGGGGGAGAACTCATAGTAAATTGGTTGGAGGAGGGATGCTAGGCCGGAGGATCGGCGTTGGAGCTGTTAAAGGTGGAAGGGGTGTCTTTAGGTCGGCGCGGTGGTCAGGGGGCTAGGCGGCGGCGGTTCAGGAGGTTTTGCAGAGGGGGTACGGCCTAAATCGAAGAGGGAAGGGGGAAGAAGAGAGAAGGGGAAGGGCGGAGGAGAGGGTGGCGGAGCTCGGGGAGGTGGCGCGCGGAGATGAGGGGCGACGTTAATCGCCTGGGCGATTTGGGAGGAGGGAGGGTCAACGGGGTGTTTTAAAAGTGAGGGAGAGAGAAACAATGAAGGGTTTAAATAATTATATATATAATTTTAATATTATATTTTCTTCTAAAAGTTGGATTTTAGTTTGAACTCGAAATCAACCCACCGACTGTCATCCCTAGCTAAATACCCCCATCCCGAACACAATGGGAAATGTATCATAAGCTAATTCGATCGTTTCGATCAGTTTCCATCAAAATTAAAATATAAATTTATATATATTCAATTCAAACATAAATTTTAAATTATCGGGGCCACATACTAATTCAGAAAATTCCAGAAAAAATACTTCTAACTTCGTATTGACGATACGGTCCTAACAAAACTAATTTCGTCGAATTCTGGGACCTTTTGAAAAATGGCCATTTTCCCGTGGATTAAAATTGACTGAAACTGTCCAAACTCGTTTTACTTTGCCACACTCACATATTGACTTCAAAAATTATGAATTTTGAAACCTAGCAATAAGTTGACATCCCGGATCCAACAAAAGTGGTTTCGTCGCAAAACCGAGGTCGTTTGCAAAATTTTCGTTTTTAAGGGCCAGAATTCCATAGCGACTATTATGAATTTTCAACTGGACGTAACTTTTGACTCCCGCTATGAAATTTCAATTTTTCGGATTCGTTGGAAAGATATTCTTAATTAGATTCAAATATTTTTGGTTTTGCTAAAATCCGGTTTATTTTGAATCCTGTACATTCATTTGAACTTTGAAATCGAATTTTTGAACTACCGCGCCATTTTAGGCTCGTTATATAATTAAAAATAAATATTTATATTCTAACGACGATCAATATAAATATATACGTTCTAATTCTATTCAAATTAAATTTCTCGACGTTATTATTTAAAATAATTCATTTTAAATATTCAAAATTCACTAAAATTGCCAAAATAAATTTTTTAAATTAGCTCAGATTTCCGGGTTATTACAATCTCCCCTACTTAAAACTTTTCGTCCCCAAAAAGGAACGAAGCCGAAAGTTGTTTAACTAATCAACTCAACTTTCATTATTTTCTTTATTGCTTAAGTTCTTCAACCTTTCAGTTTCTAAGAACTTTTCAAAATTTTCAAAAATTTGACTAACAACCTAAATTTTCGAAAAATTTCGCCATAACCTCCCCTGCACCGGGAGCTTCGGGATATTTCAAATAGCCTTCCATGGCCCTCACCAATCCAAAAAGAAAAAGAAACAGCCAAGTGGCTAGCCAATCGGCTCATAAAATTATCAAAACTCAATAAATTTGTAAACATGTACCTATTTGTCGGGCAAACAATTTTATTCTTCTGCTCTAGCCTCCTTTCTATGACCTGTTCAATGTAAGTACATGTATATGCATGCAAATGCGACAAATTTTCAATACAACTCACTATTTGATACAATTTGGCTAAATGGTTCAAATCTTAATTAATCCAACAATAATCAAACAACACAACCATCAATCAATTAGTTGATTAACATTTCAAGTTCATATCTTGATACATAGTCTAAAAATCAGATTTTTGATGTAAAATCACAACAATGGACCCTATCTAGTTTTGGTTCTCACACCAGTCTAATGGAAATATATAGATATCACACCTTTCGAAACTCGAACATAAATTCTGATGATGATCGATCAATCATCAGAACCATCTCCGGGCGACAAGAGTGTAATTCCATATCTATCCAGTATATTAAAACTTCAAATACACGCAGATCAGATGTATACGCAAAATCTTTATATAGTTGATTGTCCAAATCAATACAAATAAATATTCAAATACGAATAATTGAATTTTATTTTTTCAAAACAAAATTTGTTTTCAATTTTATTTTTCAAAAGAACACTCTTTACACTCATTCTAGGATAATACTGATCCTATCTCTAACGAGTCATTCTCATTGGATATTACTAATCCAATTTTTGATGAATTCTTTCGTTCGGTTCTAATGTGTCTTGTTCTCCGAGCTCTGTAAACCAAAGCTCTGATACCAACTGTAAGAACCCGTAACTTCCCCGCGAAGGAAAGAGCAGATACTTTGAGGACAAGACGAATCAGAACGCAAACAGAAAAACATTTCATTGTATATTATAACAATTTCATCAGAATACAAGAATATACAGAGTATGAATGAATAAAATACATTCGATAAATATCAGAGATTACAATAAATTACATAGCAGTGGAAAATAATACAAAACGCAACTGAAAGGAATATACGGATACAGAGCTTTCCGAATATCATTCCAGCTGTAAACCAGGTTCTTGTGAATATAAATCTGCAAAACCAAAACTACTAGCTGCCCATGTCAAAATAAGGGCACCCAGAGTTTAGGTTAAAATAATAAACTACAGGTCAGTCATGTGACTGGTGTGAGAACTAAAACAGTTATTAATCTTTATTTTAAAGTTAGGTAAATCAAGGGACCACGCCGTATAACACGGAATGGGTTTCCTCCCAAGAGTACCAGTGCATAAAACAATAGCGCAATGCTAAATAAAGAACAATGAAGCTATTATAAGACCCAGGTCCCATCACACAATGCAACACAAGCCGGAGGATAGGGTTTTTCCCTTATAATAGCCAAGAATGCTTGGTACGTGAAATTTCATATTTTATTAGTACTATAAGTGTATAGTGTCAAAACAATTTCAATCATAAGTATCAATCATAGACGACATGGGTACCATATATCATGCCGCCAATACTAGGCTCTACAATCAAAACCGCAAAGTCATGTATTGGAAGTTGGATTTCCATCTGTGAACCGAGGCAAGGGATCGTCCTCTACCGAATTCGAGATTGTCTAGCCCGAGTCTCTGGCAAACGCGCAGGCAAGCCATGGATTATCAGGGCCGGTCCACCGATGTGGATTATTATGCCTGAACACTTTGTTTCCCTGCCCTTTGGGGGCGTAAATGAGCCAAATGACTCCACCGGCTCCACATAGTCACCAGTATATCTGAGGCGCCTCGCAACAACAACCACATAGGTGAAAATAATATAAATGTCAAGTCTGGTAGGTCACTGACACCACCCTAGCTAGAAGGAAACATATGCCCTCCCTGAGGTCTTCTCCCGTTTCTGGTACACAACCGGGGTGTGAGACTCGCGAATCAACGCTACACAAAGCTATGCTACACAGGCCGTGCTTTGATCATCAACCACAAGACTCTGCTTTTCAACAAAAGCCTTGATCATTTGCCACTTAAGCATGCCACACAGGCAATTCACTACATGCGATTGATATCCATCAATATATAACCCCTGAGCTCGTACGTCTCAGAGAAGGGCGTTAAGTAAGAGAATAAATTCTCCGCCGCCAAACAGATATATATTTAATAGAAATCAATCACACAGAATAAAATCCAATGTCATACACATAGTCCATTTACAAGTTCGTTCTGGGTCTGAATGAAATCGGAGGCACCTTGTACGTCACATATCCATCGATCCCCAAGTACGTCTGGACGATCACCAACGGACTCCCTCCTCTTGGGTGTACAGCCCAATCAAGATCATCAGTAATCACCCAAACGATGTGAAGACCTCCGGTCTTTGACCACCGTCTTCATCCTCGACACATTGTCGAATTAGTTATTCAGAATGGGATAAACCCGGTCTTTCTGAATAACTCGCGTATATAATAAACAAGTGTTACACAAACACAACATACGCCTCATTCCAATTTAGAATATTCTTATACTTTGAGAAAGGTTCCCATTAATTTTATCAAAGATAAATTCCTTAAATTTATTCTTTAATCTTCCTTTGAATATCAATTCAAACCAAATTATGGTTTATCCAAACTAGTCGGGATTAACGAACCTTACCGAAGTAATCATTTGTTTTGATTTCCCAATCCCAACCTATTCATCCCATGAAGTAAAACTGGTAATACTTCATATCTAACAACACGGTGTTATCGGTAAATTCAATTACCGTTTCACGTTCAAATCTAATTAAAGATTTAACTATCGCCTAGAGCAAAACTGGTGATACTCCATTCTCGATCATTCCAATCTAATTAAAGATTCATTAAAACTCCACTTGGTTTTAATCTTCCCAAAAATCACTATCAATGATTATTTTACTTAGGAAATCATATCCTGTCTTTAACTGGGTTAAATAACTAATGTCATTTAAAACACGGTTCACGATAAACCCAAAAATCAATTCAAATTCAATTCCAATTAAATACAATTTAATTGGTATACTTCATTAAATCTAAATAAAAAGATTTAATCTTTTCCTTAGCTGGGTTTAAGAACAGTATTAATGAAGACACCATTCACGACAAACCCAAATCCCATTTGATATTAAATATAAGGCTTCGAATAGAAAATATATCGGCTTATATTCGATATCAAATTCTACGACAAACAAATATCGTATTGGAAATAATGATATAAATATATCTTTCAAATTTCCATAACAATATCTGTATAATCACGAAATCCAACATCGAAATATTCCAAAGACAATTTCGATTCAAATCCATTTCCAGTTTATATATTGGAAATTCTGGTTCTTTTCAAAACCATTTCAAATCCACTTTATTTATTTTAAAAATAAATGGGATTATAATTCTAGTTCAAAACTAGTTCATTTTGATAAAAATCTATTTTTATCTTTTCAAATATGGAGTTTTTCATCCCAATTCTTCACAAATCATTTCTTACGATTTTACACAAATTATTACTATTTTTAATAATTTTATCAAGGCCCGTACAGTCGATTTCCATCAACGGCCATCGAACTGCACTTACAACGACCTTTTCCAAATTTGATTTGGACATAATTCAAAATCCAATCGTTAGATTTCAAATCTCTATTATTCGTTAGAAAGCTCTTTTTGATACGAACCCAACGGTTCTGGTTTTAGGAGAATCCGACGATCGGATCTCCCGTAACGTCCATTCGAAGTCAATGGTCGAAATTCGCGAACTGCCGCAGCGCGGCGCGTTCTATTCAGGCCATTATATATATATATATTTCGTCGATTTCCTCTCAAAACGTATTTTATAAATCATTTTAAATTCGTTTTCAAAACGATTTCAACTTCATATTCAATTTCTAATCGAAATTGAATATTCCATATCATTAATCTCTAAATGATAATATTTTCAAAACAACATATTTTGAAATCACTTCCTTTTCTATATTCATTATAAAAACGAATATATCGATATAAATATCATTCACGTCTAAATGGCGCATATCTAACCAACACGACTTTATATATTTCAATAACTTCGTTATTACATTCAACAAATGAATATTTTCTTCAAGACATGAATATATATTTTTATTCAACACACGAATATATATTTTATTCAACGCGTAAATTTTCTTTCTATTCAACACATGAATTTTCTTTTATATTCAACACATGAATTTTCTTTTATATTCAACACATGAATTTTCTTTTATATTCAACACATGAATTTTCTTTCTATTCAACACATGAATTTTCTTTTATAATATTCCTTATTTTCCAAATTGGAATGAGGCCCAATCAATTACCATATAATGTTAATTATATGGATTCCATACAACACATGTATATAATAGCAACGATAAATAATCAATCATCATCCAGAGTGCACCACAGAACTGCATAAGCATTAAATATCAATAATTAACGCTTACACAATTTGTCAACCCATCGATTGACATACAACTAAACAATCGAGATTAGTGTACGTCAAATATCATCCCAATACCCGTGTGGGGTTTCAAATCAACAAACACAGATTTTTATTTGTGCAGTTAGGCAATGTGTAAAATTTATCGTCCCAATCAATATCAGTCGAATCGGTGTACATTAACAAATCGTTCGATTTGTAAATGAATATTTATTTTATTTCAACATATGAATATATATTTTATTTCAACACATGAATATATATTTTATTTCAACACATGAATATATATTTTATTTCATTCCACATCACACTATCAAATTTCACTACACATAAATCAAACAAACAAGTCATCCATGGTCTGTGTGGACGACGAGTGTTAGGTGCTGCTAAGCACCATCTGCATCCTAGTATATATTTCAAACTAGAAACAGAAATAAAAGTGTGGAGTTCTCAACTTGGGTTTCCACTCCACCATTTCATTTCTGAATTTCTAAACGATTGGATTTGCCCGAAATTCCTACTTCATTTTCTCGCTGTTCACATATAAAAATCACATTTTTATCTCACTATATATAATAAAAATAAGAATTTTATTTTGCTACATATATAAAAATTATATATTTATATTCTCTATTATATAAAAATTCTATTTTCAATCCGCTACTCGTATAAAAATCGAATTTTTATTTCGCTACAACATATATAAAAATCCTATTTTTATATTCTCTGTCTTATAAAATCATATTTTTATTCTTTCTATAATATAAAATCATATTTTTATTCTTTCTATAATATAAAAATCATATTTTTATTCTTTCTATAATATAAAAATCATATTTTATTCTTTCTTTAATATAAAAATCATATTTTTATTCTTTCTATAATATAAAAATCATATTTTTATCGCTATTTCATATATATAAAAACCTCATCTTTCATACGTTAAAAATTTCGCCTTTAACTAATTAAAAATCTAATCTTTAGCAAATTAAGAATCTAATCTTTAGCAAATTAAAAATCTTAACTTTATAAACAATAAAAATCTTATCTTCTATATTAAATAAAAATCTCATGTAAAAATCAAAACTTTATCTTAGTTATTCATATGTAAAAATCAACACTTTATGATATTAAAAATCTCTCCTTTCCATGCTTTTCATGTAATAATTCAGTTTTAATTTAAATAAATTTCAGTTTTAATAAATAAATAAAGAAAGAAAAGGGAAGGGGGAGAACTCACAGTAAATCGGTTGGAGGAGGGATGCTAGGCCGGAGGATCGGTGTCAGAGGTGTTAACGTCAAAAGGGGGTGTCTTCAGGTTGGCGCGGTGGTCTCGGGGGGCTTGGTGGCGGCGGTTCAGGCAGAGGGGGGCTACGACCTAAATCGAAGAGGGAAGGGGAAAGAAGAGAGAAGGGGAAGGGCGGAGGAGAGGGTGGCGGAGCTCGGGGAGGTGGCGCGCGGAGATGAGGGGCGGCATTAATCGCCTGGGCGATTTGGGAGGAGGGAGGGTCAACGGGGTGTTTTAAAAGTAAGGGAGAGAGAAACGATGAAGGGTTTAAATAATTATATATATATAATTTTAATATTATATTTTCTTCTAAAAGTTGGATTTTAGTTTGAACTCGAAATCAAACCCACCGACTGTCATCCCTAGCTAAATACCCCTATCCCGAACACAATGGGATATGTATCGTAAGCTAATTCGACCGTTTCGATCAGTTTCCATCAAAATTAAAATATAAATTTATATATATTCAATTCGAACGTACATTTTAAATTACCGGGGCCACATACTGATTCAGAAAATTCTAGAAAAATTATTTCTAGCTTCGTATTGACGATACGGTCCTAATAAAACTAATTTCGTCGAATTCTGAGACCTTTTGAAAAATGGCCATTTTCTAGTAGATTAAAATTGACTGAAACTGTCCAAACACGTTTAACTTCGCCACACTCACATATTGACTTCAAAAATTATGAATTTTGAAACCTAGCAATAATTTGACATCCCAGATCCAACAAAAATGGTTTCGTTAAAAACCGAGATCGTTTGCAAAATTTCCATTTTTAAGGGCCAGAATTCCATAGCGACTATTCTGAATTTTCAACTGGACGTAACTTTTGATTCCCGCAATGAAATTTCAATTTTTCGGATTCGTTGGAAAGATATTCTTAGTTAGATTCAAATATTTTTGGTTTCGCTAAAATCCGGTTTATTTTGAATCCTGTACATTCATTTGAACTTTGAAATCGAATTTTTGAACTACCGCGCCATTTCAGGCTCGTTATATAATTAAAAATAAATATTTATATTCTAACGACGATCTATATAAATATATACGTTCTAATTCTGTTCAAATTAAATTTCTCGACGTTATTATTTAAAATAATTCATTTTAAATATTCAAATTCACTAAAATTGCCAAAATAAACATTTTAAATTGGCTCAGATTTCCGGGTTATTACACACGACAAGTCAATTTTGATAATAGTCTGCATCTAAACCTCGCCTCCGGTATACTTACCATCCAATACCAACTACCAAATAACAAGTCCGTAAATGGAAACCAGACGAGTTGGATGCAAAATCCGTAACCATTTCTCTAAACTAAGTGGCAACCACGTGAGGTTATATATAAGCAACATTAGAGGCTACCATCACTTATCCAATGATTAGTCAGTTATTAAATCATTTCAAATATCTTAAAGCTTGCATGTAGAGAACCCCTAAAACAAAATACATGTGGTAATTTCCAAAACAAAATACGATAGTGACAATCCTAGAGTTTGTAAGCCACTGCAGCGAATAATACAGGCATACATAAGGAGAGCAAGGCCCAGCATAAAGGTTCCCAGCATATTTATTTCAAAGTATTGGTAGAATGGCATGTGTGTGCTTTTATTTATATTAGGTGTTACTATCCTCTTATGGAATCAAGGTGTTTAACATGGATTTTACAGGGCAGAAAGTGAGGCACCAATTTCCCGAGCTGCCATTAGCTCCAAATATTATCATTACAGCCGGTTCCACCAACCAATACTTAAATAACCAAAAAATATATATCTTCTTTTCAAATAACATTAGCTTATATTATTAACAAGCTAAAATTGGTAGTTCTAAAACAAATTAAAAGATTTTCCAAACTGTAACCCACTGTATTCCTATTGTAAGGCATTTCTTAATAAAAAATCTTGCATTATTTAATTGGTCATTAGTTGTAAATATTTACCAAGGATTTATCAGCAAAAGGTTTAACATTTTACTTTCATGACGTAATGACTTACAGGGTAGGATAATCCACCAAAACTTAGTACACTGAGAATGAAATAATGTTGTCCAGTGCATCCCTAAATCTCCATAGTAGTAAGTATACATGTTAAATTTAATGCAAAACAGGTGGATGTTCCAGTTTCCCTTAACCAGGTAACCATATATAAAAATACAGAGTAATAGGTTAGTCTTTCTATTACAAGCTTTTAAGGTAAACAAGCAAAACAAAAATAGCCCAGACAACAAGATGATGGTTGATGGGTTAAATACATGCAACTGAAATACATAAACAAGCCATATTAGTTCTGTAGTTTCAAGTATCCAACCTTAAATTTCCAAATAACAATAAAACGACCAAGGGTGGCATGACATGCGAAGGGATTTACCGGCCAGTGAATCATATTAACTATACACTCAGGTCCAATGGGTATCAATCAAGCCAAGACGCATGTCAAACATCAAATTCACAGAGACAAGTTCAAGATAACAACTAGAGTCACGACCCAACCATTATTCTCAGTTTAAAATTGATGTAAAGCTACTTGACTTAAGATAAATCATGAGTGACAACTCACCTTAAAACTAGCGTAGCAATGTCAGTAGGCGGTTTAACGTTGGTGCGAGCTTCGATTCGAGATGAGCGGCTTCACCGACAACGAGTAACTTCAATTTGATGAAAGTGAAAGAGATTTAGGGTTACGACAGTGAGACGACCCGAACTTCCCCATGAAGGAAAGCCCGGATTGCTTTGAGGGCAAGACGAATCGGAATGCAAACAGAAGAACATTTCATTGTTAATTACAACAATTTCATCAGAATACAAGAATATACAGAGTATGAATTACATATTACACATTTACTACATATCAGAGATTTAAATACATTACTGCAGCGGAAAAATAATACAATACACAAGTGAAAGAGATATATGGATACAGAGCTTTCCGGATATCATTCCACCTGTAAACCAGGTTCCTGTAAATATAAATCTGCAAAACCAAAACTACTAGCTGCCCGTGTAGAAAATAGGAGCACCCAGAGTTTAGGTTAAAACAATAAACTCTAGGTTAGTCATGTGACTGGTGTGAGAACTAATACAGTTATTTAACTTTACTTTAAATCAGACATATCAAGGGACCGCGCCGTATAACACGGAACGGGTTTCCTCCCAAGAATACCAGTGCATATAACGAAACAGCACAATGCTTTTTGGAAAAATGAAGCTATTATAAGACCCAAGTCCCATTACACAATGCAACACAAGCCGGAGGATAGGGTTTTCCCTTATAATAGCCAAACATGCTTGGTACGTGAAAAATAAACCATTTGATACTATTATAAGTGTATAGTGTCAAAACAATCTCAATCATAAATATCAATCATAGACGGCATGGGTACCATACATCATGTCGCCATACTAGGCTCTACAATCAAAACCGCAAATGTCACGTATTGGAAGTTGGGTTTCCATCTGTGAACCAAGGCAAAAGATAGTCCTCTATCTATTCGAGAAGCTCTAGCCCGTGTCTTAGGTCAGAGCTTGAGTGACCCTTGGATCGTTAGGGTCGGTCCACCGATGTGGATTAAAATGCCTGAACACTGCGTTTCCCCGCCCTTTGGGGCGTCAATGAGCCAAATGACTCCATCGGCTCCACATAGTCACCGATATATCCGAGGCGCCTCGCAATCCAACAACCACATAGGTGAAAATAATATAAATGTCAGGGCAGGTAGGTGACTGACACCACCCAAGCTAGAACGAAACGCATGCCCTCCCTGATGTCCTCTCCCGTTTCTGGTTCACAACCGGGGTGTGAGGCTCACGAATCAACGTTACACAAAGCTATGCCACACAGGCGGTGCTTTGATCATCAACCACAAGACTTTGCTTTTCAACAAAAGCCTTGATCAATTGCCACTTAGGCATGCCACACAGGCAATTCACTCCATGCGATTGATATTCATCAATATATAACCTCTGAGCTCGTACGTCTTAGAGAAGGGCGTTAAGCAAAAGAATAAATTCTCCGCCGCCAAACAGATATATATTTAATAGAAATCAATTGCACAGAATAAAATCCAATGTCAGACACACAGTCCATTTACAAGTTTGTTCTGGGTCTGAACGAAACCGGAGGCACCTTGTACCTTGCATATCCATCGATCTCCAAGTATGTCTGGACGATCACCAACTGACTCCCTCCTCTTGGGTGTACAGCCCAATCCAAATCATCAGTAATTATCCAAACGATGTGAAGACCTCCGGTCTTCGACCACCGTCTTCATCCTCGACACATCGTCGAATCAGTTATTCAAAATGGGATAAACCCGGTCTTTCTGAATAACTTGCGTATATAATAAATAAGTATTGCACAAACACAACATACGCCTCATTCCAATTCAGAATATTCTTTTATTCCAATATTCTTATAATTTGGGAAAGGTTCCCATTAATTTTATCAAAGATAAATTCTTTAAATTTATTCTTTAATCTTCTTCTGAATATCAATTCAAATTAGCCACGATTAGCGAACCATACCGAAGTAATCATTTATTTCATTTTCCCAATCCCAACCTATTCATCCCATGAAGTAAAACTGGTAATACTTCATATCTAACACCACGGTGTTATCAGTAAATTCAATTACCATTTCACGTTTAAATCTAACCAAAAATTTAACTATCGCCTGGAGCAAAACTGTGATACTCCATTCTCGATCATTTCAATCTAATTAAAGATTCATTAAAACTCCAGTTGGTTTTAATCTTCCTAAAAATCAATATTAATGATTGCTTAACTTGGGAAATCATATCCTGTCTTTAACTGGGTTAAAGAACCAATGTCATTTAAAACACGGTTCACGATAAACCCAAAATCACATTATATTCCATCAGTCTTCAACCATAAATTAGCAAGTGAATAATTCCCTAAGTGTTAACCCCGAAGGCCGAAACCAACATCAGATCAATACCCAGGAAACCATTAAACTTAACTAATCTCTAGTTAGTTTCTGATTTTCTTAACTCAATTGAGTCTAAGAACAGTATTATTAAAGATACCGTTCATGACAACCCAAATCCCATTTGATATTAAATACAAGGCTCTGAATAGATAATATATCGGCTTATATTCAATATCAAATTCTACGACCAACAAATATCGTATAGGAAATAATGATATAAATATATCTTTCAAATTCCCATAACAATATCTGTATCATCACAAAATCCAACATCGAAATATTCCAAAGACAATTTTGATTCAAATCCATTCCAATTCAATTATTGGCAATTCTGGTTACTTTTAAAAACCTTTCAAATCCAATTTACTTATTTCAAATATAAATGAATTATAATTCTAGTTCAAAACTAGTTCATTTCAATAAAAATCTATTTTTATCTTTTCAAATATGGAATTTTTCATCCCAATCCTTTCCAAATCATTTCTTATGATTTTACACAAATTATTACTATTTTTAATAATTTTATCAAGGCTCGTACAGTCGATTTCCATCAACAGCCATCGAATTGCACTTACAGCAACCTTTCCCAAATTTGATTTGGACATAATTCCAAATCCAACCATTAGATTTCAAATCTATAATATTCGTTAGAAAGCTCTTTTCGATACGATCCCAACGGTTCCGTTTTTAGGAGAATCCGATGGTTGGATCTCCCGAAATGTCCATTCGAAGTCAATGGTCGAAATTCGCGAACTGCCGCAGCGCGGCGCGTTCTATTCAGGCCATTCTATATATATTATATATACTTCGTCGATTTCCTTTTTAAAACGTATTTTATAAATCGTTTTAAATTCGTTTTCGAAACGATTTCAACTTCATATTCAATTTCGAATCAAAATTGAATATTCCACATCATCGATATACAAATGATAATATTTTCAAAACGTTATATTTTGAAATCACTTCCTTTTCTATATTCATTATAAAAATGAATATAATCGATATAAAAATAGTTCGCGTCAAAATGGCGCATATCTAACCAACACGACTTTATATATTTCAATAACTTCGTTATTCTATTCAACAAATGAATATTTTCTTCAACACATGAATATATATTTTTATTCAACAAATGAATATATATATTTTATTCAACACATGAATTTATATTTTTATTCAACACATGAATATTTATTTTATTCAGCACATGAATATATATTTTTATTCAACACATGAATATATATTTTATTCAACACATGAATTTATTTTATTCAACACATGAATATATATTTTATTCAACACATGAATATATATTTTATTCAACACATGAATTTATTTATTTTATTCAACACATGAATATTTATTTTATTCAACGCATGAATTTTCTTTCTATTCAAGACATGAATTTATATTCTATTCAACACATGAATTTATATTGTTATTCAACATATGAATATTTAATTTATTCAACACATGAATTTTCTTTCTACTCAACACATGAATTTATATTCTATTCGACACATGAATTTATATTCTATTCAACACATGAATATTTATTTTATTCAACACATGAATTTTCTTTTATAATATTCCTTATTTTCCCAATTGGAATGAGGCCCAATCAATTACCATATAATGTTAATTATATGGATTCCCTACAACACATGTATATAATAGCAACGATAAATCATCAACCATCATCCAGAGTGCACCACACAACTGCATAAGCATTAAATATAAATAATTAACGCTTACACAGTCTGTCAACCCATCGATTGACATACAACTAAACAATCGGGATTAGTGTACGTCAAATATCATCCCAATACCCGTGTGGGGTTTCAAATCAACAAATGCAGATTTTTATTTGTGCAGTTAGGCGATGTGTAAAATTTATCGTCCCAATCAATATCAGTCAAATGGGTGTACATAAACAAATCGTCTGATTTGTTTATAAATATTTATTTTATATATATTTTTAACTATAAAATATTTATAACGATAAAATATTTTATTTCATTCCACATCACACAATCAAATTTCACAACACAACAATCAAACAAACAAGTCGTCCATGGTTTGTGGACGACGGATGTCGGATGTTGCTAAGCGCCGCCTGCATCCTAGTATATATTTCAACTAGAAAACAAGTTAAAAGTGAGAAGTTCTCACCGAGGGTTCCACTCCTCCATTCTTTATTTCTGAATGGTCTGGATTCTGTTTTGCTTCCAGCCAGTTCCATCGCAATCTGTTTCACACGGTTTACATTAAAATCCTATTTTTAAACAACGATCTTTATAAATAAAAGTCACATTTTCTTTCGGTGATTATATATATAAAAATCACATTTTTATTTCGTTTTCTAGAGAATAGAAATCGTATTTTTATTTTGCCACATATATAAAAATCATATTTTTATATTCTATACTATATAAAAATTCTATTTTTTATTCTCTACATCATATAAAAATTATATTTTATTACTCTATGTTTTTATATATATAAATCTAATCTTTATTCTCTATTCAAATATATAAAAATCATATATTTTTATCGCTTCATTTTAATAAATAAAAATCATATTTTTATTCTTTCTATAATATAAAATCATATTTTTATTATCTCTACATATATAATTAAAAATCTAATCCTTTTAAAATTAAAGATCTATTGTTTTCAAAGTTAAAAATTGAATCTTTTCAAAGTTAAAAAATCTAACTTTGATTATATAAAAATCCTCTCTTTTCACTAGTAAAAATCATCTCTTTTTCACTAATAAAAATAATCTCTTTTACTTCAAATTCATACATATAAAAATTGCATTTTTATTTCCAACCTATGCATATAAAAATCAGATTTTAATTACTTCGCTATATATGTAAAAATCAAATTTTTATAGCATTAAAAATCAAATTTTTATGTAACTAAAAATCAAATCTTTTTATATTTTAAAAACCAATCTTTTCATTTTTTAAAAACCAATCAGATTTTAATTCAAAACAATCACTGCTTAAATATACGAAATTAAATTAACAAGGAGATTAATAATAAAAGAAAAATTAAACCTTCTTCTAATCCTTTCTTCACTACTTATTTGTTTTCAGGTTGGTTCATGCACCCTAATCCAAAACACGCCCTAACCTTGACCTCACGCATCGGAATTCGCGCCTCCAGAAGCTGATCAACCACTGCCAAGATGTCCGCCATTGTCCCTTCTCCTAGCGCTCAGAATTGGGTTCTACTAGAGCGGGTTCGAGAGGAATGGGGAAGAGGATCTCGCGAGGGCGGAGCGTGGTTGTGGGGTTCGACGTTGGTTGTTTCGATTGGTCGAGGGGCTCGATTGAGTGGGTCAGATCATCGGAGGAGGGAGCGGTCCATGTAAGAGGCGAGGAGCGGAGAGGAGGGGGAAGGAGCGGGTTCGAGAGGAATGGGAACAGGATCTCATGAGGGCGGAGCGTGGTTGTGGGGTTCGACGTTGGTTGTTTCGATTGGCCGAGGGGCTCGATTGAGCGGGTGAGATCATCGGAGGAGGGAGCAGTCCATGTAGGAGGGGAGGAGCGAAGAGGAGGGAGAAGGAGCAGAGACGGATTCCGATGCGAGGAAGGGCGGCGGCTCGTGATTTGAGTTAGGTTTTTTTTTTCGTTTCTGTGATATATCGGGGAGAGAGAAAGTGTGGGAGGGGGCAGAGTTATATATTTTATTTTAAATTATTTTATATTCCCAAAAATGTTGACTTTACATTCGGACTCTAAACGAGACTCAACGACTGTCGTCCCTAGCGTAATACCCCCATTTCGAACACAATGGGATACGTTTCGTAAGCTGATTCGATCGTTTCAATTGGTTTTCGTCAAAATTAAAATATAAATATATTCAATTTAAACGTACATTTTTAAATTATCGGGGCTACAAACTGATTCGGAAAATTCCAGAAAAATTATTTCTATCTTCGTATTAACGATACGGTCCTAGCAAAACTAATTTCGTCGAATTCTGAGACCGTTTGGAAAATGGCCATTTTCCAGTCGATTAAAACTGACTGAAACTGTCCAAACACGTTTAAATTCGTCACTCACATATTAATCCCAAAAATTATGAATTTTGAAACCTAGCAATAATTTTACATACCGGATCCAACAAAATTGGTTTCGTCGAAAACCGAGGTCATTTGCAAAATTCCCATTTTTAAGGGCTCAAAATTCCATAGCGACTATTCTAAATTTTCAACTGGGCATAACTATTTATTCCCGCTATGAAATTTCAATTTTTCGGATTCGTTGGAAAGATATTCTCAAATAGATTCTAATATTTTTGGTTTTGCTAAAATCTGGTTTATTTTGAATCCTGAACATTCATTTGAAATTTGAAATCGAATCTTCGAACTACCGCGCTAATTTCAATTCCTTTTATAATTAAAATAAAATATTTATATTCTATCGTCGATTCAAATAAATATATATGTTCTATTTCTATTCAAAATAAATTTCTCATCAATATTATTTAAAATAATCCATTTTAAATATTCAAAATTCATCAAAATTGCCAAAATAAAAATTTTAAATTGGCTCAGATTTTCGGGTTATTACAGACAGTGCGATGGAAGGAAGGAGGAGGCTGATGTTCAAGCGCGAGTTGGTTGCCTCAATGTCATGGCAATGGCTTTGATTGGTGAAAGGAGGCGATTTCGGTGAAAGACTGAACGTTGGACGCCATTAAATTAGAAAAGGGGAAAAAAAATTGTTTTTTGAGGAAAAGGGGAGAATACGTTCTTGTTTTTATAGAAGAGGGATGTTGGGGATAAGAACAATGTTGCGTCAATAACTTATATGGTAGCCGAAATTTTCAGAAGTAGGTTGGCGTGATTTCAACGGAGGAAGGTTGTATCTGGTTAAATAAAATATTAATTCCTACCACGAACTAACGTTGAATGCTCAATATTTGAACCGTTACGCACTACCGAACGTAACGAAAATTTCATTACCACTTTGTCTTCACTTCTAAATCCAATAAAATTATCTGGTTGTAATCTGACTTTGTTTTATACATCATTATTTTTACTTGCGAATTATTTATCGGCTCATTGTTTGTTCACGAAACACCTCGTTTAATTCTAAATTTAAAACATAAAATTATCGTTTCTTTACATATACAAATGTACCATACCCAAGCCTATTTTTCATTTATTTGGACAAATAAATTTCTAATTTATTTTATGTTAATAACTTTTATGTTCCTTAGTCTATTATGAAGTCAATCAAGTTGGGGTATAGTTACCTCTTAGACCTTAAATGAACAACATTCTTAATTTTGAAATAGACAAAGCTCACAACTTCAATCTTTTATGATCATTTATTACATCATTCTTGAATTCAGTTTAAGATTCCATTTTGTACAGAAATCATCAATTATAACAATAGCGTTAAAAATATGCTCCAAAATATAAACTTTAAAATATATATTTTATTCATTTATTTAAATAAATAAAATAATAATTGACTAATTAATTAAATAATTAAATCTTGATTAAAACGAAAAGTAAATAGTACTTTCCTGAATTCGATTTAATCGAATTTGAATGTATAACTATCTTTCGAATAACCTCTATTCAATTACTTTCTTTCGAATAATCTCTATTCAATAACTCTCTTTCGAATAATCTAAACTCGACTAACGTTCCGAACTTCAGAATAAATTTACCGTTCCAGTTCAACTCAATTTCCACTTTCATTCTAAATTCACTTTTGAATTTATCACTTCCATTTTCTTATGAGTTTCCTTTTATAGCCATTTAAATCTGCAAAACGTTTGCTTTTAAACCATTCTTCACTTTAAAATGTGAATAATATTCTTTTATAGAAATCTGGACTTGTTTTATCAAATCAAATTTGATTTCAATTGTAAATATTGTTACAGGTTCAAATTCCATTTATCGAGTCATTTTATAACATCTCATTCCCACTAAAGTCATTATCAAATCTCGATTACACATCAACTTTCTTGTGTATTTTATTTACTAAATTTATAATTCTATATTTATTTTACATTCCATTACAAAATATCGATTTCAAACCGAATATTAATTATCTTGTCACCTTCTAAATTATATAATATAAAGTTTTTGAAAATAAATTATTTTTATAACATTCGACATAGCCAATTCTAATTATAAATCCTGATGGATTTATTTTATTTCTATTCACATTGCGAACGTTGGAATACATTTGATCGTTTCCTTTTTAAACGATTTCTAATTTCTCTTTTAATTTACTCTTGAATTTATATTCCCAAATTGTCCAATGCTAATTATTCCACTTCATTTATAACATCGTTTATAAATTTAACTGCTAGTTTTATTATTAAAAATAAGCTATTATTTCATCGCCCATTCAAAATTCAATTTCTATTTTAAAATAGATTTTCCCTTTTTTTAACTTAAATTCATTTTCTTTTCATTTAAACATATTTTTACGATATTTAAATACCAAAATTTAGAGCCAACGCTATTCAAATATCCAACGCAACAAAATTTATCATAGAATACTTAACACATCATAAATCACAATACATGAAAACAAATAATAATAATTTTAGGGTATCCAGTTGTATCCCTCCAACATGTTTCCCTGCATTCACAGATGTTAAATAACGTAAATAACATCAATTTCATTTCAATATGAGATATCATGATAAATAGAACCAATATTTAATCAATGATATATATATATATATATATATATATGCTGACGTCGTAAATGGTCGCACGCCAACACCTAATGGGTATGTGTGGTGAGCACAGAAAATCCAAAATAAGCAAAGTAAAGTAAATGCAGGGAGACACAACTTTTATAGTGGTTCGTCACTAACGCCTACGTCCACTTTATAATGATTATTCATCATATGATATCCGATAACAATGTCGCATAAGTCTAGACTATTATTCGAGTACAAAGTATAGATAACAATTTCCTTGTTCTTCCTCCTTGAGATGAGTTGACTTGGTCAACTATATCCAAATTTATCCTTAATGTTTAAGAAGTCCAAAGGAACCCAAATGTAGCATAATTATCCTCGTGAATGTCCAAGTGTTGATGGAAAACATGTATGCCACATTTTAAATACCCATGCTATGTCCAATGGCCAAGGGAAAAGAGTTAGCAGCCATTAATGAGTGTTTTGGAGCTCTGGAAGTCCAAAAATTCCAAGGGAGAGGGATCCAAATGAAGGCCAAGGCTTGGGGTATTTATAGGAAGGAGGTTAGGTAGGAGTAGGTAGAAGATCCACAAGCCTTAATTTCAGACCCCAGAATATCCTTGTAACAAGGAATTCATACCCCCTGGAGGGGTATGAATCTCGTACCCCTCCAGAGGTTACGAAACTCGTACCCCCTGTAGGAGTACAAATTTCGTACCCTTCTGGGGGTACAAAATTCGTATCCCGTGGAGGGGGTGCGAATTTCGTACCCCTCCAGGGGATATGAGATAGCCGAGAGGTCCGAGGTGCTGGAGGATCCGAATTTTTGCTGTTTTTAGGGAGTCAAGGTTCCTGAGCATGAAGTGGTGGATTCGAGTTTTCGATGGTCCGAAGTGAAGGGATCCGAGGTGTCGGCCCCGGACCCCCATCGGCACTATGCCTGAACTTGCTGACGGCTCGCCTTCGGCTCGCCTGATGGTTCACCCAAGAATTATAGTTTAAGGCCTTGGAACAGACGTTCTCAAGCCCAAAAGTGATTATCTGATAGGAATTTTAGGCCTTCTAATGCTTGCGACGAGACTTCGACCAAATCGCTTTGTGTTTCCCAACGAGTTCTTCATGCTTGAGTGGGTTGCTAACCAAATACTTGATGTGCGACAGCTTTGACTAAAAAGCGTGTCAACAATATATATATATATATAAGTATATTTATAATTTCAACCAATTTATTAGCAATTCATCTAAACAATCATCACTCAACATTCAATCATCACATATCAGTTTTAAAATACGTTTATAAAATTATAAAACTAGAAAAAACTAGTGAGTTTACTCACTTTGGTCATTTATCATTAATAACGATAAACAGTCAACAGATCCGATCAGGCTTTTTATTTTGCTATAAATTGCAACGAGCTCCAAATCGCTCCAAAGCAGTTCATTGTGTAGCCTTTGTCCATACGATCCCAATGGATCTTGTTTGCTGAATTCTTATAACATGCGAGTTAGATATTAATTTTACAAGTTTCAATATATTTCAGTATACATAACATCATTAATTATTTATAATATAATATAACTAATACCCTAATTACAATTTTAAACCAATCCCACATTTAAGCTTTCTTCCTCCAACTCTAGGCACAAACCTACACCCAACCAGTGGTCATTGCCGAAATTCTACTCCCATGTCTCCCTCCTTCTTCCACTTAATATTCAATAAAAAATCATTATATCTCCCTCTCTTCAGTCACAACCTCCTCATATCCATTCGATCGAGCTCGCGCATTGGGAATAAAACGCATCATCTGCATACTTCCCCCCTCGATAGTAAAGGTATTGTACATAATTTGAACTAAACCTATATATACTGGTCATTTTCCAACGAACTAAAGGGATGTCGAACCTAATGATTCTTATACCAGAATGAAAAGGAACACTCCATGATCTCGTATATATATTTCAGGATTTATAGGTTTTATTTGAATTAATACGATTTTTCGAAGATGAAAAATCTAATGTTTTGGAAGAATTGATAGCGTCGTGATTTTGTTGGCTGTCAAATGAAGTAAGTTAGGGTTAGAATATGTAGTGTATATTTATAGAAGTAGGATATTAAATTTTTAATTAATTAATTATTTATTTTTATTGTGTCGCTACTTGAATTCTTCGTTAATAAATTCATATAATCACATACGATATCCAATTTCGATGAAAATGGACGTACAACTATAATTTGACATTAGGGACCCAATGAAACTTGTTTCGTCGAAATTCGAGTCTATTTGCTCAAGCAGCATAAAATATTTAATTTTACAAAATGAAATCCTAATTTTTCATTTCTATTAGAAAATATAGTTCAACAGATTCGAATGTTTCTTGTTTCAAAGAATTCCGACTTATATTGGATCACGTATATAAGATCAAAGTTCACAACGTAAAACTATGAACTGCCGCGATGTTGCGAGCTCTCTTACAATATAATTATAAACTATACGTTTAATAAATTCTTTTTTATAACTCGAATCTAAACTCAATTAAATTTCTTACATTATTCAATTCACATAATATTGCCAATTAAACTGTTTCCGACTATTTCGAAAATTAAATTTGTTATTCCATTATTTATATTTATTAAATATTTCAAATATTTAATTAAGTCATTAAAATTACCAAACCACTATTTAAAATAAATAATTAAATTAATTATTCAATCGCTAAAAATCCGGGACGTTGCATTCCTTCCCCCTTAAAAGAACTATGTCCCAGAAATTACTAAGCAGAAAAGATGCTATAACTCTTCCAACTTCTCTCAACCCATTTGGTTGAAATCTTACATTTCACATCTTCTCATCTCAGTTCTATACGGATCCTTTAATCCTCATATCAATACCTGGCAGAACCTTTAATCCTCATACCAATACCCGACCTTTCATTATTGATTCCAAATGATCTGTCCACCATTTTTGGACAATTCCATCACCACATTCTTATCTTCAATCCATATGTTCTCCTGTATATTTCCAAACCAGATTGAAATCACACACATATATATAACAAAAATAATTCAAAACATTTGAATTCTTAAAGCAACATGTTTTGTCAAACAAATTTCCATTAGCAATATTACTATAGTAGCAATCTATCACATAGAAATTCGAAAATGAATACTGATAATATTGCGATCCATTATCAGAATTATTTTCTAGTGACTGATGTGATTTTAGTGCTTAATTATTTCCAAAATCCATTCAGAATAATTTTTATTCAAATCCAATTTAAAATACTTCAATAACATTTTCAAAACACTTTAGAAAAATAATTTTCAATATTCCAGGTTTTAAATTCCATATTGTGGTTTGAACTCAATTGTAGTTCATCTCATTTGTATATTTAATCCATATACAAATTATATTGGGTTATATTTAACCATCTCAAATTTATTTTAATAATTTTGTTGAAAATTTCAAAAGCAAATTCCAGGTTTTAAAACCATAAATTTTGGATTCAAAACAAAATTTTGTTTTAATCCACCAATTTATTTAAAATTCAAGCCTTACTTAGAAACTCGAAAATTGACGTTCATGACCATCCCCGGTGTTATTTTCCAATGACCCAAGTAAGAATTATGCTTACAAAATCCTTTAAATCCATTTATTTTCATAAGCTCCTTAAAAATAATCAAAACATCCCTTTTCCAAAACTTTTGGAAAACCATTTCAAAATTCACCAGAAATTCAAATTCTTGATTCTCAACTTGATTCCATTTCCATTTACAAACCATGTTTATAAATTTCACTTATAGAATTTTAATTCCATATAAGTTTAATTCCCATGGGTTCTTCTTAGTTTAAATTCATATTAAACAATTTTACTTAGGTTAAATTATCTTAACCAACCCATATAAAAAGATAAGGTTATCTTAATCCAATAGGAAGTTAATACCTATAACGATTGAGGTACAAACACCAATCAATCAACAATCCACCAAACTATAATTAGTTTGAAAAATCCTTCATATATAAAATCTTGATAAAATTATTTCATTTACCAACTCTGTAGACCAGTATTGCCTTGTCCAAGTGTTTATAAATCCCTATTGACCACGTCAGCTAATGCACCCGTGTGGAATTCATATACCACTCAACCGATAAACAAACACAGTATAAAACATTTTTATAACAATTACACATACGCTCTCTCATATATATACACTCAAACTCAATCTAGGGCATTACTAACTCCATCTATTTTGATTTACACCATAGAGCCAAGGTTATCACTCAACCTCTATCTCTGATACCACTATAATGGCCTGGGAGATTTTATGTTAGAGATTATGCCCTAGAGTCAATCCATTTGATGTGATTAATAACACTATTGATATTATTATTTTATTTGGAATAAAATATTCTGTTATGTTATATTTATTGCATAATATAAACATTAACATAATAGAAGTCCTTAGAATAATACTGCGGAGTTATATAGTTCAAGTAAATGACTTGTACATGAGATTATATAATATATTAAGTATTATAATTCTTAAATGTCCCTAGTCAAGTTTTATTGATTGTATAGGACAATAATAAAACATCGAGACTAGTATGTTGATTGACTTATGATCACATCGTATTGATCATTAATATATGTGATATTAATGTCAAGACATAAATACGCATTGGAAAATAACGTATTGGACTGACCTAACATGAGAAAACTACATGGAATATAATTAACAGTATCATAAGTTATTCTCACAGTGACAGTGATGTAATGGTCCTCAGAACTGAAATCATTCTAATTTTATTCGAGAATATTTGTGTTTTGATATGATCAAAAGTAACTTTTAAATGAGTAGACGATAAAGGTGATTATTGGATACATCTCGAATCGAATGAAAATTATGAATGATCTAGATGAAATTTAGCCTAACAATATATTTGTAGTGATATCCATGGGCCTCTTGATTGAGTGAGACTATGAAATGCATGGCTATGCTCAAATATTGATTTGTTTTATATAGTCTACTCATCGATCAAGATAAAAGGATTAAATTATAAAGAGGATGATAAGTTCCATGCCTCGAGTTTAATCTCGGATATACCGGTTAAGGGGATTATATCACATTGATACACTGGTTATGGAAAGTTTGTATCAAATAGTTGATCGTATTATAACTTGGGTAGTAGTGACGTATTATGTAACGACCCGCATTCTACGCATCGAAGGATCGTAGTGTATTAATTCTTTCACATACAAAGTCGTATGGTCATGTAACTTTGGGAGACGACTATTGGGGTCATTTTCCATGTTCATGATTTTTTCCGATTTTTAAATGACCGATTTGCCCCTAGCTGATCTTGTTTCGGCCATAACTTTTGATTGGAAAGGAGTTTTACCTGAAACCCCTTCCATTAGATCCGGATGATGGTTTACCTTTCCGTAGAGTGGTCATATGCGAAAAACGGATTTACCGTTTGGTAGATATGGCTGAAACAAGGTTTAGGCGGTGAAAAAAGCTTAACCGGGCTTAATTGGGTAGTTAACAGCTAGGCACATTGGGGGATTTCGAGACTAGGGGTATATAGAGGCTGATTAGGGTTAGAAAACATTTCTTTAGACACATTTTCAGCCGCCACTTTCATTCTTGGAACCCTAGTAATGGCCTCTACTTGCTAAAACACCCCAAATAACCTTCTAATCGCTAATTAAGCCAAATCTACATCAAATCAAAGCAGATTAGCACAAAAATCGAGGTAGAACAGCTGTATGGCCTTGGGAACAGTGCCAAATAGAGATTCATTTCAGATTTTGTATTTTATTTTGGCTAAGCTAAGTGATTTGCATAGTTCCTTACTAATTATGGTTAACTAAGGGTGATTAGTGCTAATTAGCGAATTTAAACATGATTAAATTCTGGAATTTTTTTTAGAAATTTCAAAATATTATTTTAGACCCTTGATAGAAGTTTGTGTTGATTTGGTTAAGTTTACTAATTCTATCATTAGTTTCGCTTAAACATGATTAAGGGAAAATATGGGTTTTTGGCTATGTTTGATCCATTTTAACCTATCAAATTGTTGTTTTAGTGTTTGTGGTCAAATCTATATGTTACTATGACTGTATGGTAAGCTTTGTGATTGATTAGAACAATTAGAATGGTTGAAAACGCCGTCGTGTGGCGTAAAACAGTCGTTGGAAAAGTTGTAGAAAACTGTGCAGGAACTGGATCGGATCGGAGGGAGGAAGAACGACCCGATCCGCTCATGAAGCAACCCCTCCCCATGAACCGCTCCTCCGAACTGTTGGACCATGAGCTAGTGCCTCGACCCGAACAGCTTGGAGATCCTGATCCGACCCGAACATTGCACGCCGAACCGATCCGCTTGAGAGGAGGAGCCACGAGCTGGTCCATATGCCACGGCCCGATCCGATGGAGGAAGCACGAACCGATCCGATGTGGTGACCATGAGTCGACTTGGAGTTCACGAACAGAATGAAGGTAACCATGACCGATCCGAACCGCCCCAGGAGAACTGAACCAAGATGAAGATCCAAACCCGAGATGCAAAGGTAGTCCAAATGGGAAGTAGAACTCAGGATCTAGTTGGGAACCAACGAGTCAACTTAATGTGGTGGGCTTTGCTGCGGGACGTGTGTTGAGGGGTTATCGACGTCTACAGCTTTGATTCACCACCAAGACGGATATTAGGCTACATATCAGTGCAGTGGGGTAATTATTACTCCATGGGGCAGAGTGATTGTAGCATGGCTATAAGCCAGTGCAGTGGAGTTGTCATGACTTCATAGGGGCAGAGTGGACATAGCAAGGACTGATGGCTATGGATCAGTGCAGTGGTGTCATTATGACTCCATGGGGCAGAGTGATCATAGCAAGGAATGGGTAGTCAGAGCGGTGGATATCGTATGCTTTATGCACTGAGTGAGAGACGTGAGGATGGTTGCTATGGTTGATTGTTTTCCATCACTATGACATGCACACCCCCACCCCCGTATTCCTTACACCATATGTTAGTGGCACCTTAGAGTATTGTACGATATGTTGTGCTAACTCTTTGGTTGCAGGTCCGGGTTCAGATATGGTTTAGCATACTTGTTTTTATTCTGTTTTGCTGCTTATCGCTCATACCAGACTTTTGTCTGACCCAGAGTTTTATGTCTCTTCTTATTACTCTGGGTGCTCTTAAACGGGCAGACTAGAGACATGTTAGGTGGTATGCACGAGTAGCTGTACCGGAGATGAGCAGGAGGCTCCCATGTATGATATATATAGATGTTCTCCCTTTGTTGCTGTTGGTCACTACTTTGGGCATTAGTAGTGTACCTTTCCTTTACTTTTCTTTAGAGACAGTTTTCAAAAGTTATAATAATGATGATGTGGAACATAAGCTGTATTTGGATTTTTCGCTGCTATGAGGTTTAGTTTTCAGCTTATACATTGTCTCGCCTGTTTATGTCAAAGTATGTTATTATCATATTTTATCCCATGCACTATGAGACATTCTACAGGTTCCTTGCTAGTTCAAATTCCTTACCTTTCCTTTCTTTGACGATCGTCCCATGGTTGTTGGACATCGGCACAACGCACTTTCATTGGAAATGTCGGTTGGTGCGGGGCAGGCCGTCACACTTGGTATCAGAGCTCTAGGTTGCGTAGTTAACCTAGGGAAAGACATCAAGGAGAGATAGTATGTATATAAGAGTGTGTGTTTGTGATTATTTTGGTTTTCAAAAGCTATATATATATATTATTAGTATAGCTAAGGATGAAGTCGCACTCCACTGACACCACAAAGAGGATGGTTAATCGTTTCTTTTTACAGATTGAATGATGAGCCGATATACGAGGGGTGTTGGTAGAGGAGCCAATAATGGGAATGCTCCTGACATGAGGACTATGTTCACTGATTTGTTGAGATAAATGCTTAGGGATGTTCATAGGGCAGTTCCTAATGCTGCTAATGTTGGTGGTGCGACGATGCAGGCGCCTAGAGCCGATTTAGCCAAGCAATGCAAGGATTACACTAGTCTTGGTGGAAAGCTGTTCCACGGAATGGAATCGGCCACAGATGTTCAAGATTGTTTGGATAGCTGTGAGCGTATCTTCGAAGACTTGGTATCGAGGATGCGATGAAGAGGAAGTTAGCATCCCATCAGCTGCACAGACGGGCAATGAATTGGTGGAATGCTATTATGGCAGCTACTCCAGAGGATCAAGTTACATGGGATCAGTTTAAGGCCCGATTCAGTGATAAGTTCATCCGATCTGCCCAGAAGTCAGAGTTGTTTAGGAAATTTCTGGAGCTTAAGCAGAATGGTAAGGTAGTCTCAGAGTACATTGCAGAGTTCGATACTTTATCGAAGTATGGGTTATCTCTTATCGACACTCCCGAGAAGAAGAACGAGAAGTTCATAACTGGTTTGGATGGATACTTGGGGGAAAGGCTTATTAACCACATCGATGAGAGTTTGAATCGATTGTGGGGAAAGCATTGAGGTCAGAGAGTTTTTACCATAAGACGAAAACTGAGGTTGCATCTGCAGAGGAGCCAAAGCCGCAAGCAAGCGATGGAGGCAAGAATGGTTCTCATAATAAGAGAAAACAGAACCAATCTAAGGATGGCCAGAAAAAGAGTAAGAAAGATGTTGAGTGCTTCGGCTGTGGTAAAAAGGGCCACTATGCCAAAGAGTGTCGGGCCAAGCCAGCGGATAGAAAGTGCTTTAACTGTGGCCAAGTGGGACATCACAAGGATAAGTGTCCGCAACCCCCTAAAGAGAAGCAGATTGTGAAAGCATATGCTATCAATTTTGTTCCTTCTTCGTCGAATGCCCCAACTGCGGCGGAGAAAGGAAAGAATGTTGTTATTCAAAGTATGCTTTCTATTTATGATGTTCTAGTTAGAGTGTTGTTTGATATCGGAGCTTCCAGTTCCTTCATATCTAGTGACCTGGTAGATAGGTTCAGATTGGAACCCGAGATTGTCGATAGACCGTTAGTAGTGATGAACCCGATTAGTGGTTCGACTAGCCTTAGCATGATTTGTCGTAATGTGATCTTATCGAGTCATGGATGCATGTTTGTTTGTGATTGTTTTGTCTTGGGCTTTACTGGGTTTGGCATTATTTTGGGAGTCGATTGGCTCCAAAGATACGGGGTGGTGGTAGACTGTGAGGGCTTTTTGGTGACAGTTAGAGCGGATGATGGGCGAAGGGTAATGTTTGGTGGTCTACCTAGTGATGGGGTAATGGCCAGTTTTCTAAATTCTCTCGACATCCCGCACGATGAGTTGTCAGATGTGCCCGTTGCTGGCCAGTATCCGGACGTCTTCGAGGAAGTGACCGGACTTCCACCACACCGAGAGATTGAGTTCCATATTGATTTAGTGAAAGATGCCAGACCTATAGTGATGCCACTTCGTCGTATGGCACCAAGGCAGCAGTAGGAGCTCGGGGTGCAAGTAAGCGATCTTTTGAAGAAGGGATTTATCAGAAGAAGTGTTTCAGAATGGGGAGCAATAGTTGTGTTTGCTACCAACCCCGATGGTTCCCTTCGTTTGTGTGTGGACTACCGCGAATTGAATAAGGTGACGAGGAAGAATAAGTATCCTCTACCGCGGATAGATGATTTGTTTATCAGTTGAGTGGCGCGAGAGTGTTCTCCCAGTTGGATCTCGCCACAAGTTTTCATCAGCTTAGAGTGGAAGTTGAGAGTATAGCTAAAACATCCTTTCGGACGCCATTTGGATTCTTTGAATGGTTGGTCATGCCATTCGGGTTGACCAATGCACCAGCATATTTTGTGGATCTTATGAATAGGGTATTCAGAGATCAGTTGAATAAGTTTGTTCTTGTGTTCGTGGACGATATACTTGTTTATTCAAGGACAGAGGAAGAACACAAGGAACACTTGAGGGTAGTGATGGAGGTGTTGAGAAAACACCAATTGAAAGCAAAGTTTTCTTAGTGTCACTTCAGGAGGAGGGAAGTGAGATTCTTGGGCCTTGTTGTTTCAGAGAATGGTATCGCCGTGGACCCTACGAAGGTGGCTACGGTACAAGATTGGTCTATGCCCAAGAATGCAACGGACATAAGAAGTTTTTTGTGATTAGCTAGATATTACCGTAAGTTTATCCAAGACTTCTCCAAGATAACGGCACCGTTGACTCAGTTGACCAAGAAGAATCAAGCTTTCGTCTGGAACGAAAAGTGTGAGAATGCATTCAAGAGTCTAAAGTACAAGTTGACATGTGCACTAGTGTTAGTCATTCCTAAGGGGAATGAAGAGATGACGGTATACACGGACGCCTATGGTACCGGACTAGGTGTTGTATTGATGCAAGGAGGTAGGGTTGTAGCTTATGCTAGTCGGCAACTGAAACCGCATGAGAAAAGATACCCTACCCATGATTTGGAATTAGCAGCAATCGTAATCACGTTGAAGATGTGGAGACATTATCTCTTGGGAGAAAGATTCGAGTTGTTTACCAATCATAAATCGTTACAGTAACTTTTCTCTCAGAAGGATCTAAATCTCCGACAACAAAGGTGGTTAGAATTCTTGGCTTCCTATGATATCGATATCGCATACACACCAGAAAAGGGCAATGCGGTAGCTGATGCATTGAGTAGAAGACATGCCAGTTTAGGGGCTATGTTTCTTGAGTGGAAGCAACTGGAGTACATCGCTGGGTATGATTTCAGACCAAAGTGTGAATTAGATCCAGAAGTATTAGCAAGTTTGACGGTCAGACCCACTTTGATTGAGCGGATTGGTTCCAGTCATAGGAACGATCCTAACTTATTGAAAATCATCTCCAAGTTAGAGATGGGCATCGATAAGGAGATGAATGGGTATGGGCTTGATCGAGATGGATGGCTTAGAAAGAATGGAAGACTGGTTGTACCCAATGTCAATGGATTGAGAGATGAAGTGCTTAGAGAATGTCATCACTCAAAACTGACTATACACCCCGGTGGTAACAAGATGTATCGAGACATGAAGCAGACCTACTACTAGGAAGGGATGAAAAGAGACATTGGGAAGTTTATATCCAAATGCATGAATTGCCAGCTAGTTGAAGCTGAGCAAAGAACCCTAGTGGTTTATTACAATCATTAGAAATACCCGAATGGAAATGGGAACAAGTCTCAATGGATTTCATCGATGGGTTACCAAGAACTAGATCGGGCAATGATAGCATTTGGGTGATTGTGGACCGATTGACCAAGAGTGCAAGATTTATACCCGTCAAGTCGAATAGAACGACAGCTAAGTTAGCTGAGCTATATATGAAATGGGTAGTGAGATTTCATGGAGTACCTAAAAGCATTGTGAGTGACCGAGATCCGTTGTTTACTAGTGGGTTTTGGAAGTGCTTACAAGAGGCGTTAGGATTAGAATTACATCTCAGTACCGCGTATCATCCTCAAACCGACGGTCAGACAGAGAGGGTGAATCGAGTGTTAGAAGATCTCTTGAGAGCTTGCATATTGGACTTTGGTGGATCATGGGATGACCATTTGCATCTCGTAGAGTTTGCATATAATAATAGTTATCAATCCAGTACTGGTACGGCTCCATTTGAAGCTTTGTATGGAAGACCATGCAACTCACCGTCATGTTGGTTAGAAACTGGTGAGAAGTTTGTGCTTAGACCAGATGTGATAAGAGAAACTTCAGACAATATCAAAATTATTCAACAGCGAATGAAGGCTGCCCAAGACAGGCAGAAGAGTTATGTTGATAAGAGAAGAGATTTAAAGTTCTCCATTGGCGACTTGGTGTTTGTCAAGATTTCTCCGTTAAAAAGCGTGATACGATTTGGCAGGAGAGGCAAGTTAACACAAAGATTTGTTGGACCATTCCCAGTTCTCGAGCAAATTGGGAATTTGGCATATAAAGTTGAATTACCAGACAAGATGGCGGGAGTTCATAATGTGTTTCATGTTTCCTAGTTAAGGAAGTTTGTGCACGACCCTAGTGCGGCTATTTCTCCGGATCAGTTGGATGATATCGAGGTAGAACCCGAGGCGGTTGGGAACCGCAGGCCCATGCGTATTGTTGGGAATGATACGAAGCAACTTCGAAGGAAGGCGGTGAGACTAGTCAAAGTTCAGTGGGGTGACGATGAGGAAGACTGTACTTGGGAAACAGAAGAGAACATAAGGAGAAAGTATCCAGAACTCTTTGCGTAGTAAGATTTTTATATTGGTATAGTACTCCCTTGGTAGTAAACCGCATGCTAGGATAGGCTTGTTGTGCTGTTTTGTATGCTTTATTGTTTTGTTAATGATTGGTAGGCATGCGGGATCCATTGTACGTTTTGGGCTAAGGAATTTCGGAGACGAAATTTCTTAAGGGGGGAGAATGTAACGACCCGCATTCTACGCATCGAAGGATCGTAGAGTATTAATTCTTTCACATACGAAGTCGTATGGTCATGTAACTTTGGGAAACGACTATTGGGGTCATTTCCCATGTTCATGATTTTTGCTGATTTTTAAATGATTGATTTGACCCTAGCTGATATTGTTTCGGCCATAACTTTTGATTGGAAAGGAGTTTTGACCTGAAACCCCTTCCATTAGATCCGGATGATGGTTTACCTTTTCGTAGAGTAGTCATGTGTGAAAAACGGACTTACCGTTTGGGGGATATGGCTGAAAGAAGGTTTAGGAGGTGAAAAACAGCTTAACCGGGCTTAATTGGGTAGTTAACAACTAGGCCCATTGGGGGATTTCGGGATTAGGGGTATAAAGGGGCTGATTAGGGTTAGAAAAAATTTCATTAGATACATTTTCAGCTGTCACTTTCATTCTTGAAACCCTAGTAATGGCCTCCACTTGCTAAAACACCCCCAAATCACCTTCTAATCGCTAATTAAGCCAAATCTACATCAAATCAAAGCGGATTAGCACAAAAATCGAGGTAGAACTACTGTATATCCTTGGGAACAGCGCCAAATAGAAAATCATTTTAGATTTTGTATTTTATTTTGGCTAAGGTGAGTGATTTGCATAGTTCCTCACTAATTATGATTAATTAAGGGTGATTAGTGCTAATTAGCGAATGTAAACATGATTAAATTCTGGAAAAATATTTAGAAATTTCGAAATATTATTTTAGACCCCTGTTAGAAGTTTGAGTTGATTTGGTTAAGTGTTATTAATCCTATCATTAGTTTCGCTTAAACATGATTAAGGAAAAATATGGGTTTTTGGCTATGTTTGATCCATTTTAACCTATCAAATTGTTGTTTTAGTGTTTACGGTCAATTCTATATGTTGTTATGACTGTATGGTATGCTTTTTGGTTGATTAAAATAGTTAGAATGGTCTAAAACGACGTCGTGTGGCGTAAAACAGTCGCTGGAAAAGTTGCAGAAAACTGTGCAGGAACCAGATCGGATCGAAGGGAGGAAGAACGACCCGATCCACTCGTGAAGCACCCCCTCCCCACGAACCAGTCCTCCGAACTACTGCACCATGAGCTAGTGCCTCGATCCGAACCGCTTGGAAATCCTGATCCGACCCGAATAGAGCACGCCGAACCGATCCGCTTGAGAGGAGGAGCCACGAGCTGGTCCATGTGCCACGGCCCGATCTGACGGAGGAAGCACAAACCGATCCGATGTGATGACCACGAGTCGACTTAGAGTTCACGAACAGAAGGAAGGTAACCGATCCGAACCGCCCCAGGAGAACCGAACCAAGATGAAGACCCAAACCCGGGATGCAAAGGTAGTCCAAATGGGAAGTAGAACTCAGGATCCAGTTGGGAACCAACGAGTCAACTTCATGAGTTGGGCTTTGCTGCGGGACGTGTGCTAAGGGGTTATCGACGTCTACAGCTTTGATTCACCACCAAGACGGATATTAGGCTACGTATCAGTGAAGTGGGGTAGTTATTACTCCATGGGGTAGAGTGATCGTAGCATGGCTATGAGCCAGTGCAGTGGAATCGTCATGACTTCATGGAGCAAAGTGGACATAGTAAGGACTAGTGGCTATGGATCAGTGCAGTGGTGTCATTATGAATCCATGGAGCAGAGTGATCATGGCAAGGAATGGGTGGCCAAAGCGGTGGATATCGTATGCTTTATGCACTGAGTGAGAGACGTGAGGATGGTTGCTATGATTGATTGTTTGCCATCACTATGACATGCACACCCCCACCACCATATGTTAGTGGCACCTTAGAGTATTGTACGGTATGTTGTTCTAACTCTTTGGTTGCAGGTCCAGGTTCAGATACGATTTAGTATACTTGTTTTTATTCTGTTTTGCTGCTTATCGCTCATACCAGACTTTTGTCTGACCCAGAGTTTTATGTCTCTTCTTATTACTCTGGGTGCTCTTAAACGGGCAGACTAGAGACATGTTAGGTGGTATGCACGAGTAGCTGTACCGGAGACGAGCAGGAGGCTCCCATGTATGATATATATAGATATTCTCCCTTTGTCGTTACTGGTCACTACTTTGGGCATTAGTAGTGTACCTTTCCTTTACTTTTCTTTAGAGACAGTTTTCAAAAGTTGTAATAATGATGATGTGGAACATAAGTTGTATTTGGATTTTCCGCTGCTATGAGGTTTAGTTTTCAGCTTATACACTGTCTCGCCTGTTTATGTCAAAGTATGTTATTATCATATTTTATCCCATGCACTGTGAGACATTCTACAGGTTCCTTTTCTAGTTCAAATTCCTTACATTTCCTTTCTTTGACGACCGTCCCGTGCTGGTTGGACATCGACACAGTGCACTTTCATTGGAAATGTCGGCTGGTGCAGGGCGGGCCGTCACATATTACTAGATACGAATTGCTATTTATGACTTTAAAAACGATTTAATATCATTGCCAACATTGTAATAACCAATATGTAACAACCCGGAATTTCTGAACTAATTTAAATAATGATTTTAGCAATTTTAATGGATTTTGAACATTTAAAATGATTTGTTTTAAATAATAACAACTAAAATTTTATTTAAATCGAAGTTAGAACATACAAATTTATTTTAATTATAAAACGAGCTTGAAATGGCACGTAGTTTGAAAATTTGATTTTAAACTTCAATTGAATGTACAGAATGAAATATAAATCAGATTTCAATAAAACCAGAAAATTTAGAATCTATTTAATTATATCTTTCCAACGAATGTGAAAAATTCAGATTTCATAATATAAATTGTATGTTATGTCCGGTTTAAAATTTAAAATAGTCGCTATGGAATTTTTATATCTTTTAATAAATATACAGCCTTAAAAATAGCCATTTTGCAAACAACCTCCGTTTTCGACGAAACCACTCTTGTAAGATCCAGAATATCAAATTAATGTTAGGTTTCAAATTTCATAATTTTTGGAATTAATATGTGAGCGTGGTAAATTTAAATGTATTTTGTAAATTCGATGAAATTAGTTTTGTTAGGACCATTTTTCAAACAGTCTCCGAATTCGATGAAATTAGTTTTGTTAGGACCATATCGTTAAACCAAAGCTAGATTTATTTTTCTGTAATTTTTGGAGTCAGTATGTGGCCCCAATAAATTAAAATGTACGTTCGAAATTCAATATTAAATGTTATATTTTAATTTTGAGAGAAACTGACTAAAACAGTCGAATTGTCTTACGAAACATATTCCATTGTGTTCGGAATGAGGGTATTTGGCTGGGGGCGATAGTCGTTGGTTTTGATTTGGAGTTCGGATGAAGATTTCACAATAAAGGAATTAATTAAATTAAATATTAATATAAGAATACTATAAATACCCTCCCGTCAAGTCAAAACCCTAATTCTCCCGTTCAAACCTAACGCAGCCGCCATGCACAGAAACAACGGCCAGAACTGCTTCGAATTAATCCTCCCTTTTCCTCTCAAATTACAGCAAATCAAAACATGGAATCAAAGCGAAAAATTAACGAGCACACTGAGATCCTCAACTTCAACGGACATGATCATCGTTGGCTTCGAAAATCAAGAGAAATTCAGCCTTAAAGTTGCTGCATTCGTGTGCATTTCTGGAGGCCAGGGGAGCATCAACTTCAGCGGTGTAGCTGCTGGAGGTAGATGACGTCAATCTCTTCCAGATGGCGCATGTTGATCGGTGATTAGTCGAGTGTAATGATGGCGGTTTTCGGCTAACTGGAGTTGCAACTGAATAGATTCCCTTAGGCAACCCTAATGGGTGATGTTGGGTTCGGTTATACAGACGAGGAAGAAAAGGGATTTAAATGGAAATAAGTTGGATTTGAAATAAATAAATTGGATTTGAAATGGTTTCAATATAACCAGAATTTTCCAACATATAAATTGGAATGGATTTAAATGGAAATCTTCGGAATATTTCGATATTAGATTCCATGATTATCTGGATATTGTTGAGAATTTTGGAATATATAGATATCGTTATTCCCAATACGATATTTGTTGGTTGTAGAATTTGATATTGAACATAAGCTGATATTATTTTTTATTCAGAGCCTTATATTTAATATCAAATTGGATTATGGGTTCCTCATGAATTGTGTCTTTAATAACATTGTTCTTTAACCCTGCTGAGAAAAGAATAAATCTATTAGTTAAGATCAATGAAGTTTACCAATTAATTAATATTTAACTGAAATGGAAATGGATTTTGGGTTTATTGTGAAAAATGTTTTAAATAACATTTGTTCTTTAACCCAATTAACAGTGAAGATATGATTTGGATTTTTAATTTTTTTTATTAAGATTTAATGTAATTTTTCAAGTTAAAGTTTTTCAATTTAATGGAATTGAATGGAATTCGATATGGTAATAATCGAGATGAACTTCAATGAATGAAGACCATTACTATATAAGGAGTTTAAAAGGCTTTACCGCTATTCCATTTATATTATTAGTTTGATATGGGAATTTATATCGATTATACATTGTTATGATTTTCATGTAGATTCCATTTTGATGGAAAATGATTTTGGGTTTATCGTGAACGACGTCTTAAAGGACATTCGTTCTTTAACTCAGTTAAAGATGGGATTTATTTCCTAAATTTGAATAACCATTAAATAATGATTTTTTTGGAGATTAAAACTAAGAGGAGTTTTATTGATACTTTAATTAGATTGAAGAGTTAATGTGTTAATTAAATTTGTCAAATATGAGAAGTGATCGAGAATGGAGTACCACAAGTTTTACTCCAGGAGATAGTTAAATCTTTAATTAGATTTGAATGTGAAATGGTAATTAATTTTACCGATAACACAGTGGGTGTTAGATATGGAATATTACCAGTTTTGCTCCATGGGATTAATAGGTTGGGATTGGGATTAATAAATAAATGATTACTTCGGTAAAATTCGCTAATCCAGACTAGTTGATAAACCTTAATTTGGTTTAGAATTTTGAAAAGATAAAATAAAATCTTTTGAAATTGACATCAAAAGGAAGATTAAAGAATAAATTTGAAGGAATTTATCTTTGATAAAATTAATGGGAACCTTTCCCTAAGGATGTGAATATTTGAATAAAAGAATATTCTGGATTGGAATGAGGCGTATGATGTGTTTTGATAGCACTTGATTATAAGATACGCGAATTATTCAGAAAGACCGGGTTTAACCCATTCTGAATTATTAATACGATGACTAAAAATTGACGATGAAGACGATGGTTGAAGACTGGAGATCTTCACATCGTTTGGATGATTACTGATGTCTTGATTGGGCTGTACACCCAAGGCAAGGTAATAATTGGTGATCGTCCATATGTACTTGGAGATCGACCGGATATGCGAGGAGCTCTCTCCTGTATTGAACATATGAGATAAGGAATAAGGTGCCTCCAGATTCGTTCAGACCCAGAACGTACTTGTAAATGGATGTGTGTCTGACATTGGATTTCAGTCTATGTTGATTGATTTCTATTTAATAAATATCTGTTTGGAGGCAGAGAATTTGTTCTCTTGCTCAACAACCTTCTCTGAGATGTACGAGCTTAGAGGTTACATATTGATAGATATCAGTTGCATGGCGTGAATTGTCAAAGTGGCATGCTGGGATGCAAAAGATCAAGGCTTTTGTTGAAAAGCAGAGTCTCTTGGTTGATGATCAAGCACGGCTTTAATTACCATAGCTTTGTGTACAACGTTAATTAGCGAGCCTCACACCCTTGTAAGAGTCAGAAACGGGATAAGTGACCCAAGGAGCGTATTTGTTTCTTTCTAGCTAGAAGTGGTGTCATGGTATGGAGCCCGGACATTTTTACTTGCGTGGATGATGGATTACGAGGCGCCTCAGATATGATTGGTCAACGTACTAAATATTTTAGAGGTCCTATAGGACCGGGAAACGTGTGTTCAGAAATAACTAATCCACTAAAGTAAGTGTGGACCGACCTTGGAGGATCCAGGGGCTCGTCAGTGTCCGAGCCTTGGGTCATTTTGCTATAGGTGATTCGAATCGGTAAGGAGTACATCCCTTGCCTTGACTCATGATGGAAATCCAATTTCCAATATGATATTCTTCGGTTTATAATGAATATCAAAGAGAATTGATTTCAAAATCTGATATTTTGATAATATTATCATTTTAATATTATAATGATATGGAATATTCAATTTTGATTTAAAATTGGAAATGAAGTTTAAATCGTTTTAAATTGAATTTATAAACGTACGAAATACGTTTTAAATAGAAATCGATGATATATATTGTATATATTTAGTGGCCTTTAGAACGCACCGCGCAGTGACCGTTCACGAATTTCGACCATTGACTTCAAATTGACGTAACAACAGGTATGACCGTTGGATTCTTCTAAAAACAGAACCATTGGGGTCGTATCGAAAAGAGCTTTCCAACTAATTTAAGAGAATTGAAATCTAACGGTTGGATTTTAAAATATGTACAAATCATTTTCAGAAAAGGTCGCTATGGATGCAGTTTTGTGGTCGTTATTGGAAATCGACAGTAAGGGCCTTAATAAAATAATTAAAAATATGGAAAAAATTGTGTAAAATCATAATAAATGATTTGGAAAGACTTTGGATGAAAAATTCCAGTTTTGAAAAGATAAAAATATTTTTTTTTCTAAATGTACTAGTTATTAACTAGAGGAATAATCCAATGTTTTTAAATAAATAAATTGGATTTGAAAGTTTTGATATAACCAGAATTTTCCAACGTAGGAATTGGAATGGATTTAAATGGAAATAATCTTCGGAATATTGGATTCCGTGATTATACAGATATTTTTGAGAAATTTGGAAGATACAGATATCATTATTCCCAGAACGATATTTGTTGGTTGTAGAATTTGATATTGAATATAAGCCGATATTATTTTTTATTCAGGGCCTTGTATTTAATATCAAATTGGATTATGGGTGTGACGTGAATGGTGTCTTTAATAACACTATTCTTAAACCCAGTTGAGAAAAGAATAAATCTTTTAATTATGATCAATGTAGTTTACCAATTAATTAATATTTAAATTGAATTGAAATGGAAATGGATTTTGGGTCTATCGTGAATAATGTTTTAAATAACATTTGTTCTTTAACCTAGTTAACAATGAATATATGATTTGGAATTTATAATTTTTTTTATTAAGATTTAACGGAAATTTTCCAAAGTAAAGTTTTCCAATTTAATGGAATTGAATGGAATTTGATTTGGTAATAATCGAGATGAATTTCTGTGAATGAAGATCGTTACTATATATGGAATTTAAAAAGCTTTGCCGCTATTCCATTTATATTATTGGTTCGATATGGGAATTTATATTGATTATACACTGTTATGATTTCTGTGTAAATTCCATTTTAATGGAAGATGATTTTGGGTTTATCATGAACAATGCTTTAAAGGACATTCATTCTTTAACCCAATTAAAGATGAGATTTATTTCCAAATTCCATTTATATTATTTGTTCGATATGGGAATTTATATTGATTATACACTGTTATGATTTCTGTGTAAATTCCATTTATGATTTTGGGTTTATCGTGAATAATGCTTTAAAGGACATTCATTCTTTAACCCAATTAAAGATGAGATTTATTTCCTAAATTTGAATAACCATTAAATAATGATTTTTTTGGAGATTAAAACTAAGTGGAGTTTTAATGAATCTTTAATTAGATTGAAGAGTTAATGTGGTAATTAAATTTGGCAAATTTGAGAAGTGATCGAGAATGGAGTACCACCAGTTTTACTCTAGGAGATAGTTAAATCTTTAATTAGATTTGAACGAGAAATGGTAATTAATTTTACCGATAACACAGTGGGTGTTAGATATAGAGTACTACCAGTTTTGCTCCATGGGATTAATAGGTTAGGATTGGGATTAATAAATGATTACTTTGGTTAAGTTTGCTAATCCCGACTAGTTGATAAACCTTAATTTGGTTTAGAATTGTGAAAGGATAAAATAAAATCTTTTGAAATTGACATCAAAAGGAAGATTAAAGAAAAAAATTAAAGGAATTTATCTTTAATAAAATTAATGGGAACCTTACCCTAAGGATGTGAATATTTGAATAAAAGAATATTCTAGATTGGAATGAGGTGTATGATGTGTTTTTATAGCACTTGATTATAAGATACTCGAATTATTCGGAAAGAACAGGTTTAACCCATTCTGAATAATTAATATGACGACTAAAAGTCGACGATGAAGACGGTGGTTGAAGACTAGAGATCTTCACATCGTTTGGATGATTACTGATGCCTTAATTGGGTTGTATACCCAAGACAACGTTATAAGTCTTGATCGCCGATACGTACTTGGAGATCGACCGAAGCGAGGACCTCTCTCCTATATTGGACATATGGGATAAGGAATAAGGTGCCTCCGGTTTCGTTCAGACCCAGAACGGACTTGTAAATGGATGTGTTTCTGACATTGGATTTCATTCTCTGTTGATTGATTTCTATTAAATATATATGTTTGGCAGCGGAGAATTTATTCTCTTGCTTAACACCCTTCTCTGAGATGTACGAGTTTAGAGGTTATATATTAATAAACACCAGTTGCATGGCATGAATTGTCAGTGTGGAACGCTAAGATGCAAAATGATCAAGGCTTTTGTTGAAAAGAAGAATCTGGTGGTTGCACGGGTTTAATTAGCATAGCTTTGTGTAAAGGGTTAATTCGCAAGCCTCACACTCCGGTATGAGTCAGAAACGGGATAAGGGACCTAAGGAGTTCATGCGTTTCTTTCTAGCTAGAAGTGGTGTCATGGTATGGAGCCCAGACATTTTTACTTATGTGGATGATGGATTGCGTGGCGCCTCAGATATGATTGGTCGACGTACTGACCATTTTGGAGGTCCTATAGGACCGGGAAACGTGTGTTTAGGAATAACCAATCCACTAAAGTAAGTGTGGACCGGCCTTGGAGGATCCAGAGGCTCGTCAGCATCCGAGCCCTGGGTCATTTTGCTAGAGGTGATCTGAATCGATAAGGAGTGCATCCCTTGCCTTGACTCATGATGGAAATCCAATTTCCAATATGATATTCTTCGGTTTTAGTTGTAGAACTAGTATGGCGACATGATATATGGTAACCATGTCGTCTATGATTGATACATTTATATTGAAGTTTATTTTGACACTATGCACTTATAGTAATATCAAAATGATTTGTTTTAAACGTACCAAGCATGTTTGGCTATTATAAGGGAAAACTCTATCCTCCGGCTTGCGTTGCATTGTGTGATGGGACCTGAGTCTTATAATAGCTTCATTTTCCAATGAAGCATTGCGTTGTTTTATTTTAAATTGAGATTCATGTGGAGTAAACCCGTTCCGTGTTATACGGCGTGGTCCCATGATTTCCTAACTTTTAAAGTAAAGATTTAATAACTGTTTTATTTCTCACGCCAGTCTCATGACTGACTCGGAGTTTATTGTTTTAACCTAAATTCTAGGTGCCCATATTTTCCATATGGGCAGCTAGTAGTTTTGGTATTTGCAGATATTTCTTTTCACAGGGTCCTGAGTTACAGATGGAGCTATATTCGGAAAGCTTTATACTAGTATATCTCTTTCAGTTATCTCAGTTGTTATTTTCCGCTGCACATTATATATACATTTTCCACTGTTTTTTAATTTTAAACTCTGATATTTTTCTACTGTATATTATTTGAACTCTGTTATATTCTTGTACCCTGATGTAATTATTGTAATAACAACGAAATATTTTGTTTTTTGTGTTCTTATGCGTCGTGTTCTCAAAGCAATTCGGGCTTTCCCGTACGGGGAAGTTTGGGTCGTTTCACGATAGGTCGCACAATAGAACGTTATGAAGGAGAAAATATTTTTTAGACGAATAAAATATCAATTTATTGATATTTTATTTGAAGTTGGATCAATTATTTGGTAACTTTCTATTTTTTGGTTAACGTTTGTTATTAATGGGATACTCGTTTCCTTTTATAAAAGACCCGCCTAACCCAAAAAAAATAGATTCGATCAGATCAAAAATAAAACAAACCGAATTCATTTTCCAAAAACCCTAAAAAATATCGTGGCGGCTAGTACCGCTCTCCTTTGATTTCTTCTTCAATTTGATCGAGGAAGAAGTTGTTCTTATGGATACCAATAGAGGCTCAGTGCCTAGTTGAGCTTTTTGATTTGATGCATCACTAGTCTTCTCACTTCGAGGTTGGTATGGATATTCATGGATTCGCTGTAACAGGTATAAACCCTAGACAATAATTTAATTTTGATTTACTATTCTTGCAATAGATCTCCGTTTAAACTGTTAAACCGAAATATCTGAATACCGATTAGGTCGAATAAAATCCAGCGGTAGTATCAGAGCTTAGGACTTGCAAGATATTGTATATTGAACTATAATTTTGGCTTATGAATGATTGATTCATTTTATATTAATAGGAATTGAATTTTAAACAAAAGTACTTGACTCTGATTTAATTGGTTGGGACTATTGAATCAACTTATTACTGGAATAAAATTGTTTCATGTGAATACGAATTAATATCAGATATTAATTCTATTTACTGGATCTTAGATGATTAAACCATCAATAAATACAGATTTGGTATGTAGCAGTAAATGGATCTGTTTATTTTAGATAACATGAACTGATCTGTTCCATATTTATAGATGAAGTGATGTAATTTAAATATGATGCAGATTTATTTAAGAAACAGAACCGCTTCATTTTAAACATGAATTGATATGAGATATTGATTCATGTTTTGATATTAGTTCATCCTAGAATGTTAAATAGTAAACATGAATATTGGTCTATTAACCATATGATTTTAATTATTGTCTGGATCTATATGCATGCATAGACATTGGTAAATACATAATTAAAATGTTTGATGACTTGAGGATAAAAGTTATGACTCAGTTATGCATGTATTTTGTTTTGTTAAAAAAGGTCAGTTTTAATTGTTTGACCTTTTAGTTTTAGTTTTGATGATACTTTATTCAATGAAATCAATTATTATTAAGAAAAATTTTCCGTTTTACTTATAAAATCAGAAAAACTGATTTTATTTTGATTTTAGAAAATGGCACTATCCTATTTGTTTAAGAATTTGTGCTAGAAATTCATACATCAGTCCTATGGTTTTACATTTACATTATATAGAAAATGTACAGAATAGCTTCATATCATAATAAATGTACTATGATTTGTTAATTATATAAAAACATATAGACGTGTTTTGTATGAGTATATAATGTATATAGAATGACATATAAGTAATTGACCTGTCATGTAAATCAACTTTTGGACTTAAATATACCGATTTATGGTGATAAATGAATAATATATTCATATTTCAAAACTACAGGAGACATGATTCCTGTTTAATTTCAGTTTTATGCTAGCTAATTTGATATCAAAATCATTTTAAAATGATGCTAACACCCTTGTGCATTAATGAATGACATGTTACAAATATGTCTTGTAAATGCGCTTCCAGACTATTTTAAATATGTTAATATATTGCTTATATTGTACATGCATGAAATAGTTTACTTTTAACATGGCTTTGATTATAAGAATACATGCATATTGAATTTATATACAATTCCATTGAGTACTGATGCAAGTATGTTGCACTGTTATATATATATATATATATGTATATGTATATATTGTCGACATGTTTTTCAGTCAAAGCTGTCACACGTCAAGTATCTAGTTAGCAACGCGTTCAACATCGTTAGAAAACACAAAGCTATTTGGTCAAAGTCGCGGCATAAACATAAAATGGGCCAGAAACCCCTTTAAATGACTTCTTATAGCCCTCAATTTAGCTTCAGGTACAATTTTCGTTTGACCAAAACAGACTTACAATTTGAATGTAACGCCCATTTCCATGAACGTGTGCAGAAATTATGTGTCCCTTACTTCCAAGATTTCAACTCCCTCCATTTTGCACCTCCCAAAACACACTTCACCAGAATTTTGACTCCATCATTGTGCTGCAGGAATTTTGACTTCCGCCACCTCATGCAGTTCGAATCCCTCCAAATTCCTCCCTTCGTACCCCTCAGGATACGAAATTCTTATGTATCCCCTAGAGGTATATGAAATTTTGTATCCTCCAGTGGGATACAAAATTTCGTACCCCTTATGGGGTACAATTTCAGCTACATAAAGGGATTCAAAATTACTCTTTAGGGATCCAGATTTCTGGTATATGGTCCTCAAAACTTACCTAGTCCCACCTAGCCTCCCTCCTATAAATACCCCAGGGCTTGGCCTTCATTTGGATCCTTTTTTCCACCGAAGTTTTGGACTTCTGAAGCTCAAAATCCCTCATTATGTTACTTTTGGGTTGTTTTGGACTTCTTTGACATTAAAGATAAATTTGTACATAGTTGACCAAGTTAACTCACTCAAAGAAGAAGAACAAGTAGGATATTTTAGTCAAAGTTTAGAATTAACAATCATTTTGTTATTCTATTGTAATGCGTGGTACCCAAACATTGTCCGAACTTATTTAACAATTGTAATCAACACATATATGATGAATGACCATTATAAAGTGGACGTAGGCGTAAGTGTCAAACCACTAAAACGCCATGTCTCCCGCATTTACTTTATTTCATCTTTGGATTACTGTGTTCACACCACACATACACTTTAGGTGTTTGCATGCGACAAATTTCCACATCAACATTTTGGCGTGCCAGGTAGGGGGACGCACAACGTAAGAAGCTCCAAGCTATCACTAAAACTCAAGATATGGCAGGAGATGAAGGAAGTAAAGATCTTTCTTCAATTGTGGTTCCATAAACTTTGTCACCCAAGTAGACAACGATGAAATGATTAAGAACTTAGCTATGGATTTGAATGCTTGACTTGAGCAACAAGAAGATGCTTTCAGTACTTTTCTCGCTCGAATAGAGGACATGATAAGAAGAACTTCAAGGCCGACTGGCCAGGTAGACATTTTTGGAACTAGCACTAATGTTCCTCTATCCGCGACTCAAGACTTGGGGGTAACCCCGCAAGCTAATCAGCAGGACGATGCCGCTCCTCAAAAGGTGATGGTCCTATTACACTCGGGGGCATCCCTAATCCCGACATCGCTCCAGCCCTTGACGCTTTGGTAGGTTAGGTTGCGGACTCCGCAGTTGGCAATGTTGCTCAAGCATCAGTGCGTGCAGCTTCGAATGGTAGTGCTCCCACAGTTTCGGAAGTCAGGGCAGTGCCAAATGTGGCCCTTAAATATGGAATTCAACCGGAAATTTTTCCCGCTCATTAGTCGATTCCTAGTTAAACTTAAACACCGGGGCACCAGTGTCGCTTTGGATAATTTGGATCTCAGATTGCGAATGTTATCCGTTGATTCACATGTGGCAGTGCCTCTTCTTCTAGGATTTAGATTCTATAATTCACAGTTCACTCTCTATGGATATCAGGAACTTTCGTAACCCACTTAATTTCAAGCTACCGACTCTGGAACCTTATGACGGTCACAAAGATTCAACCGCTCACTTTATGAGATATATTCGACACATAGAAGTCCTCTCTGCTTCAAAAAACGTCATGGCGAAGTGCTTTTCACTTTACTTAATAGATATAGTTGCAATGTGGTTCATGTAGCTAGAGGCAGGCTCCATTACTTCTTGGAATACTTTGATTACCAGACTTGTGGAACAGTTTAGAGTCAACATAGCTCGTCCAAAAAGCACCGTGACTCTCAATGGCATAAGGCAGAAGTCTGAAAACACTCTGCACAAATTCTTAAAACGAGTCAATGCTGTGGTCGCTTCAGCTGACACGCCCGACCCTTCTACGGTTTTAATAGCCGCAGTATCTAGTGTTTTGGATAAATCTGACTTCAAGACTTCTCTACACTGGGACTCAAAAAGGGATCTCGGAGATTTTTTATTTTAAGTCTGAAAGATTCCTCTGGAAAGAGGACGCGAAGATTTACAACAAAAAGATCGTTGATGTTAATGCTGTTAATGACGGGAAACCATCCGACTCTGAAAAGGCTAAAGGTTCTACTGCTGCTGAACAACCCTCCTCGGGAAATGATCGCAATAGGATTTGGAGACGACCTTGTTTCTCGTTCCCGAATTATTCGGGACTTACTCACACCCTAAAGGAGATTTATCTAGAGTTTCGTCATATCGCTCCTTTCAAAAAGCCTCGCGTTCAAGAGCCCACTCAGAGAAAAAGAGATTCTGGATGACACTGCATATAACATGACATCGATGTCGCAACATGAGTTAGTGTCAACATCTCAGGAATGCTATTGAAGAATGTATCAGAAATGGGGAGTTAGCACGGTTCGTTCGAGCTTGTTTTTTATTACTAGAATAGGAACGACCTCCTCAAAGGAATCAAGATAGGCCTAGGACTAGCAACCATCCCGGCAGCATCGTCGTCAACTGTATCTCTCACTGGCTCTGATGTCTTGGATGCAAGTCCCCAGGGAATCGTTATCTTATGACTTGCAGAATCCGGTCTTCTTGGCTTACGGATTAATGGCTCTCAAATAACGAGCTCATCGCTTATAGCTTTCTTACTTATGATTTTCCGGCTTTCGGATCCCTTGACCCCATGGCATTGTCTCTCTTGACTCTCTCTAATTATAGATATTTGGGCTTTGACCCCATGGTGTTACCTCTTTTGTCTTTCTAGAATGTAAATGGTTGGGTTGACCTACCCATGCACGGTAGCATTTATTATTCGTAGGTATGCTCTTTGGTTGACAACAAATTATCTAATTATCAATAAAATGGATTTTCTGGCATTTCTTGGTTGTTTTATTAGAGTAAGGCCGCCTTGAACCAAAACCACATGCTTAGGTCGTCTTATGAATGTATGATCTCCCTGAATGCATCATATCCCTTGGTTGCATCGCCAAAGCGTGGTCGCCGAGGACGAAACCATATCCCTTGGCTTTCTCGCAAATGCGAGCAGACCAAGGATGAAATATATCCCATGCTGTCTCGCGAATGCGAGCAGACCAAGGATGAAATGTATCCATTGGTTGCACCACCAAAGCATGGTCACTAAGGACGAAACCATATCCCTTTGTTGTCTCGTGAATGTGAGCAGACCAAGGATGAAATGTATCCTGTCTTGTGGATGCAGCAGACCAAGGATGAAATGTATCCCTTGGCTGTCTCACGAATGCGAGTAGACCAAGGACGAAATGTATCCATTGTCTGCCTCGCGAATGCGAGAAGACCAAAGATGAAATGTATCCCTTGGCAATCTCGCGAATGCAAGCAAACCAAGGATGAAATATATCCCTTGGCTCTCTCACGAATGCAAGCAGACCAAGGACATGTCTGTCTCACAAACACGAGTTGGCCAAGGATGTGATGTATCCTTTGGCTGTCTCGCGAATGCGAGCAGACCAAGGATGAAATATATCCCTTGGTTGTCTTACGTATGCGAGATGACCAAGGACGAAATAACATCCCTTGGTCGTTTTGCAAATGGAAGATCACCAAGGACAATATTACATCCCGCGGTTGTCTTGCCCCGACGAGATCGCCTTAGAAGAATACGATGACCTGTGACGGCCTCATCGATAAGGCATCAAGATCACCCACAAATAATTATGCTTATATCTTTTCTTTTGTTGGTAATTGGACTCCTCTAGTCCCTCTTATACTCCGACTATTCTGGTTATTTCTTAACGATCCTAATCGATCGTTAGTTTCCAAAGGACTTTTGATTAATACGATTCAAAGCAATCGTGGCCTCTTATTAATACGATCCAAAGCGATCGTGGCTTTCTACTAATATGATCTGAAGCAGTCATGGTCCTCTATTAATACGATCCCAAGTGATCATGGGTTTCTGGACTTCTGGATTTCTCTTCTCGCAAATCACACCTTGCTTGGATCAAGCAAGAAATGTTTTGGGGAGAAAATATTGACACGCTTTTTAGTCTAAGCTGTCACATGCCAAGTATCTGGTTAGCAATGCGCTCAAGTGCTAGTAACATCGTCAGAAAGCACAAAGCGATTTGGTCAAAGTCGCGGCGCAAACATAAAAAGGGTCGGAAACCCCTTTAAACTACCACTTTTGGGCCCGAAAACATCAATTATGGTGTTTGCACCATAACTCTCATAGCCCTTTGAGTTAGCTTCAGGTACAGCTTTCATTTGACCAAAATGGACTTATGGTTTAAAAGTTACGCCCGTTTCCGTGAACGTTTGTAAAATTTTCTTATCCCTTGCTTCCAAGATTTTGACTCCCTCCATTTCGCACCTCCCATAACACACTTCACCAAAATTTCGACTCCCACATCGTGTTACAGGAATTTCGACTCCCTCTAACTCATGCATTTCGAATCACTCCAAATTCCTCCCTCTATACCCTTTGGGGTACGAAATTCGTATCCCCTAGAGGGATACGAATTTTTGTATCCCGCTAGAGGGATACGAAATACGTATCCCCATTGGGATACAAAATTGTGATAACCTGTGACTTCCCCGTGAAGGAAAGCACGAATTGCTTTGAGGACAAGACCAATCGAAACACAAACAGAAGAACATGTCATTGCTTATTACAACAATTCCATCAGATACAAGAATATACAGAGTATGAATAAACAAAATACATTCGATGAATATTAGAGATTACAATAAATTACATAGCAGCGGAAAAATAATACAAAACACAACTGAAAGTAATACACGGATACAGAGCTTTCCGAGCATCGTTCCAGCTGTAAATCAGGATCCTGTGAATATAAATCTGCAAAACCAAAACTACTAGCTGCCTGTGCGGAAAATAAGGGCACCCAGAGTTTAGGTTAAAACAATAAACTCCAGTTCAGTCATGTGACTGGTGTGAGAACTAAAACAGTTAATTAAAACTTTACTTTAAAAGAGAGTAATTCAAGGGACCACGCCGTATAACACGGAACGGGTTTCCTCCCAAGAACACTAGTGCATATAACAAAATAGCGCAATGCTTTTTGGAAAAATGAAGCTATTACAAGACCCAGGTCCCATCACACAATGCAACGCAAGCCGGAGGATAGGGTTTTCCCTTATAATAGCCAGACATGCTTGGTATGTTTAAAACAAATCATTTGATACTATTATAAGTGTATAGTGTCAAAACAATTTCAATCATAAATATCAATCATAGGCGGCATAAATGACCCATACCACTATGCCGCCATACTAGGTTCTACAAATAAAACCGAAAGTCACGTATTGGAAATTGGATTTCCGTCATGAGTCGAGGCAAGGGGCAAGCTCCTCTCCGTTCGAGACACTCTAGCAAATGTCTCAGGACCACACACAACAATCCTTGGATCTTCAGGGCCGGTCCTCACCTAACTTTGGAGGATTAGTTATTCCATAGCACACGTTTCCTGGTCCTATAGGACCTATATAATGGTCTGTACGTCGGCTCACATAGTGCCAGTTATCGACCATATATTCGAGGCACCTCGCATTCCAACAACTACACAGGTGAAAAGTATATAAATGTCAGCCAGTTTAAGCACTGAAACCACCACTAGCTAGAAAGAAACGTCGTGCTCTCCCTGCAGTCACTATCCCGTTTTTGACTCATACCGAAGTGTGAGGCTCGCGAATTCACGCCATACACAAAGCTGCACCACACAGGCCGTGCTTTGATCATCAACCACAAGATTTTGCTTTTCAACAGAAGCCTTGATCATCTGCCACTTAGGCATGCCACACAGGGAATTCACTCCATGCGACTGATGTCCATCGATATACAACCTCTGAGCTCGTGCGTCTCAGAGAAGGGTGTTAAGCAAGAGAATAAATTTTCCGCCACCAAACAGATGTATATTTAACAGAGATCAATCAACACAGAATAAAATCCAGTGTCAGACACACAGTCCATTTACAAGTTCGTTCTGGGTCTGAATGAAACCAGCGGCACTTTCCTCGCATATCCATCGATATCCAAGTATGTCTGGATGATCACCAACTGATTCCCTCATCTTGGGTGTACAGCCCAATCAAGATCATCAGTAATCACCCAAACGATGTGAAGACTTCCGGTCTTCAACCACAGTCTTCATCTTCGACTTGTCGTCGAATCAGTTATTCAGAATGGGTATAAACCCGGCCTTTCCGAACAACCCGCGTATATAATAAACAAATGTTACCCAAACACAACATATGCCTCATTCCAATTCAGAATATTCTTTTATTCAAATATTCACATCATTAGGGAATAGGTTCCCATTAATTTTATCAAAGATAAATTCTTTTATATTTATTCTTTAATCTTCCTTTGGATATCATTTCAAACCATATTATGGTTTTCCAAACTAGTCGGGATTAGCGAACCACATCGAAGTAATTATTTATTTTATTTCCCAATCCCAACCTATTTATCCCATGGAGCAAAACTGGTAGTACTCCATATCTAACACAACAGTGTTATCGGTAAATATTAATAACCATTTAACGTTCAAATCTAATTAAAGATCTAACTATCGCTTTGGAGCAAAACTGGTGATACTCCATTCTCGATCATTTTAATCTAATTAAAGATTCATTAAAACTCCACTTAGTTTTAATCTTCCTACAAATCAATATCTTGTCTTTAACTGGGTTAAAGAACCAATGTCATCTACCACACAGTTCACGATAAACCCAAAATCACATTCCATTGTTAATCGGGTTAAAGAACAGGTGTTATTCAAAACACCGCTCACGATAAACCCAAAAACCAATTTAAATCCAATTCCAATTAAATACTAAATTAACTGGACAATTTCACTAAATCTTAATTAAAAGATTTATTCTTTTCTAAACTGGGTTCAAGAACAGTGTTATTTAAGACACCATTCATGACGAACCCAAAATCCCATTTGATATTAAATACAAGGCTCTAAATAGAAAATATATTGGCTTATATTCAATATCAAATCTGAAACCAACAAATATCGTATTGGAAATAATGATATAAATATATCTTTCAAATTTCCACAACCATATTTGTATGATCACGAAATCCAACATCGAAATATTCCGAAGATAATTTCAATTCAAATCTATTCCAATTCGTCTATTGGAATTCTGATTATTTTAAAACCACTTCAAATCTAGTTCAAAACTAGTTCATTTTGTTAAAAATATATTTTTATCTTTTCAAATATGGAATTTTTCATCCCTGTTCTTTCCAATTCATATATTATGATTTTACACAAATTATTGATATTTTTAATAATTTTATCAAGGCCTGTACAGTCGGTTTTCAATAAAGGCCATCGAACTGCACTTACAGCGACCTTTTCCAAGTTTGATTTGGACATAATTCCAAATCCAACCGTTAGATTTCAAATTTATAATATTCATTGGAAAGCTCTTTTCGATACGAACCCAACGGTTCCGGTTCCGGTTCCGGTTTCAGGAGAATCCGACGGTCGATCTCCGGTAACGCCAAGTCGAAACCAATGGTCGAAATTCGCGAACTACTGCGGCGCGGCTCGTTCTATTCAGGCCATTTAATATATATAATATATATACTTTATATATTTCGTCGATTTCAATTAAAAATGTATTTTATAATTCGTTTTCAAAATAATTCCAACTTCATATTCAATTTTAAATCAAAATTGAATATTCCATATCATTAATATATAAATGATAATATTTTCAGAATATTATATTTTGAAATCACTTCCTTTTCTATATTCATTATAAACACGAATATAATCGATATAAATATCGTTCGCGTCAAAATGGCGCAAATCTAATCAACACAGCTTTATATATTCCAATAACTTCGTTATTCTATTCAACAAATGAATATTTATTCTATTCAACATATGAATATATATTTTATTCAACACATGAATATTTATTCTATTCTTACTTACAATAAAAATGTGAATTCTATTGTATAAAATATTTCGTTCAACACATGAATATTTTTAACACATGAATATTCTCAAAACATGAGCATCGTCAACACATGACTATTTTTGTTATTTAATATATTTCAAAAAATTATGATAAAGATGTAAATTTTATTGTTAAAAATATTTTACTCAACACATGAATATATATTTTATTCAACACATAAATATATCTTTCTTCTATTCAACACATGAATATATATTTATTCTATTCTTTATTTTCCCAATTGAAATGAGGCCCAATCAATTACCATATAATGTTAATTATATGGATTTCCATACAACACATGTATATAATAGCAACGATAAATAACAATCATCATCCAGAGTGCATCACACAACTACATAAGCATTAAATATAAATATTTAACGCTTACACAGCCTGTCAATCAAATGATCGACATATCACTGAACAATTGGGATTACTGTACGCCAAATATCATCCCAACACCTGTGTGGTGTTTCAAATCAACAAACGCATATTTTTATTCGCACACACGTTAAAAATAATATTTTTAACGATCAAATATTTTCAACTATATAAATATCTTATTTCATTTCACATCATACAATCAATTTTCACCACAACAAACAATCAAACATACAAGCCATCCATGGTCTGTGGACGACGGGTGTCGGGTGCTGCTAAGCACCGTCTGTATCCTAGTATATAATTTTAACTAGAAAACAAGATTTAAAGTGAGAAGTTCTCACCGAGGGTTCCACTCCGCCATGCTTTACTTTTGAACTGCTGAACCGTTGGATCTATTTGAAATTCTAGTGCAGTTCTTTTCACGCTGTTCATATATAAAAATTATATTTTTATCACTTCATTTCAATAAATAAAAATCATATTTTTATTTCTACTTCATATTTAAAGATCGAATTTTTATATCATCGCTATAAAAATCACATTTTTATTTCAACATATATATAATAAAAATCAGATTTTTATTATGCTACCTCTATTAAAAATTATATTTTTATACTCTACATCATATAAAAATTATATTTTTATAACTACGCTATATGGATAAAAATTCTACTTTTATACTGATACTATATAGATAAAAATTCTATTTTTAATACTCTACTTATATAAAAATAATACTTTTATATCTCCTATTATATAAAGATCATAATTTTAATTTGCAACAAGTGTAAAAATCATATTTTTATACCTTTGAAAATATTTTCAACTTGCCAACAATATTTTCTTTCAACGATAAAAATCATAGCTCTAAACAAATAAAGATCTTGTCTTTAAACCAACAAAAATCGTATATTTTCAGCTTTAAAAATCATGCCATTAACAAAAAATTAAAATACTAAATGATAAATAAATATAAAATAAAATAAAAAGAAACTTATAGTTAAAAAGGGAGAGAGGGGCCAGAAACGGCGGTCAGAAGAGGCCGCAGCAGCAGGGGGTACGACGATCAGTCGAGGGTGGGCCAGGCGGTGCTAGAGGAGGCGGCTTCGGGCGGTTAGGGTTTCGCTGAGGGCTTAAAGGGGTTCGATTTGGTTAAAGAAGGGGAAGAGGAGGTCGAGGTGGCGCGAGGGGGAGGGTTTGGTGATCTTGGCAGAGGGGCTGCGGGCCTAGGGGGATGAACAGAGGTGGCGATCGACGAACGGGTAAGGCGATTTGGAGGTCAACGGGTTTTTTTTATTTTCTTTTTTCTTTTCTGAAATGAGGAGAGAGAAGAGGAAAAAGGGGGGTAAGGGTTATTATATATTTTTATTTAATTAATTATTTAATTTCAAAAAGAAACTTTTTATTTCGAACTCGAAATCGAACCCACCATCTGTCGTCCATAGCTAATTACCCTCATTTCGAACACAATTGGATATGTATCGTAAGCTGATTCAATCGTTTCGATTAGTTTTCGTCAAAATCAAAATATAAATCTATATATTGAATTTGAACGTGCATTTCAATTTACCGGGGCCACATACGGACTCTAAAAATTCCATAAAAATTATTTTTAGCTCTATATTGACGATACGGTCCTAACAAAACTAATTTCATCAAATTCTGAGACCGTTTGAAAAATGGCCATTTTCCAGTCGAATAAAATCAACTGAAACTGGTCAAACGCGTTTTACTTCGCCACGCTCACATATTGATTCAAAAAATTACGAATTTTGAAACCTAGCAATAACATGACATCCCGGATCCAACAAAAGTGGTTTTGTCGAAAACTGAGGTCGTTTGCAAAATTTCCATTATTAAGGGCCAGAATTCCATAGCGACTATTCTGAATTTTCAACTGGGCATAACTTTTTGGGTGCGTTTTTTACAGGTCCCTGTTAAGGTTTTAAATTAGGCTCACATCCGGTCATAAACTTATTGTAAATTTAGTCCCTATTTTTAGAAAATTCAGAAAAAAAATAATTTTTTTTTTTAAAAAATCACATAAATTCGTATTAAAATAAGACAATTAATCAGAAAAATTTCAGGTGGAAAAAACATCAAAAATCACGTCAAAATCAAGAATTACCAAAAAAACAACGAAATGCAGTAAAATGCATAAACAAATGCATATATTTCATATAGTTGCATACATATATGCATTTATTTCATCTTCACGACAAAACTGCAGCATAAATGCATACTTGTATGCATATACTGTGAATACATGCATCTTTTGATGCATTTACTTAAAAAGTTCATACAGACGTCCATATTTTTCACATTTGCATTGGTTTTTACATATTTGCATATATGTATGCATATATATAGGAAAACATCATACATGTACGCAGTTTTTCAGAAGACGCGCAAAAATATGTTCATGTGTATACAAATAGTTGCATACATGTATGCAACTATTGGTAAAAGTTGCACAGATATATGCAAATTATTATTTTTTCGATTTGCGTGGACTCCTGGGATTATTTAGTGATTTTAGAAGAAAAAAAATTATGTACGAACGCATTTTTTTTCCAAAACTGGAAAAGGCGAAGGGGAAAACATGGAAGGCAGAAGGGACCAAAAGTATTGGGCGGCACGTGCATTCTAGGGACCGGAAATGCATTTCAAACTATGGCTGGACGTGGAGCCTATTTTAAACATTTTTAGGGACCCTAGCCTAATATTCACTAACTTTTTATCCCCGCTATGAAAATTCAATTTTTCGGATTCGTTGGAAAGATATTCTCAAATAGATTCTAATATTTTTGCTTTTGCTAAAATCCGGTTAATTTTGAATCCTGTACATTCATTTGATCTTTGAAATCGAATTTTCGAACTACTGCGCCATTTTCAATTCCTTATATAATTAAAAATAAATATTTATATTCTAAGGACGATCTATATAACTGTATAACGACGATCTATATAACTATATACGTTTTAACTCTATTCAAAATAAATTTCTCGGCGTTATTATTTAAAACAATTTATTTTAAATAGTTAAAATTCATCAAAATTGCCAAAATAAAAATTTTAAATTGGCTCAGAATTTCCAGGTTATTACAATCTCCCCCACTTAAAACTTTTCGTCCTCGAAAAGGAACGAAGCTGAAAGTTGTTTTATAAACCAATTCAATTTTAATTATTTTCTTTACGGCTTAAGTTCTTCAATTTTTCAGTTTCTAAGAACTTTTCAAAATTTGGATAACACCCTAAATTTCCGAAAAATTTCGCCATAACCTCCCCTGCACCGGGGACTTCCAGATATTTCATATGGCCTCCCATGTCCTTCTTCAATCCAAAAGAAAAAGAAAAAGCCAAGCGGCTAGCCAATCGGCTCATAAAATCATCCAAAACCCAAGAAATACAATAAACATGTACCTATTTGTCGGGCAACAATTTTATTCCTCTTCTCTTGCCTCCTTGCTATGACCTGTTCAATAGATATACATGCATACAAATGCGATAAATTTTCAATACAGTTCAATATTTGGTTCAATTTGGCATAAATTCACCGTTCATTCACATAATGGTTTAAAGGAATAATCATACAACACAATCATCAATCAATTAGTGAATTAACGTTTCAAACTCATAGTCAAAAATCACATTTTTGGTGCCAAATCACAACAATGTATTCTAGCTAGTTTTGGTTCTCACACTAGTCAATTGGAAATATATAGGAATCTTACCTTCGTTACTCAAAAATAAATACTGATAACGCTGCAGCATTATCAGAATCATCCCCGGGCGACTAGAGTGTGATTCTATATCTATCCAGTATATTAAAACTTCGAATATACGTTTGCAAGGCGTATAAGCAAAATATTTATATTTTGGATTGTCCAAATAAATTTAAAATAAATATTCAAATACATATAAAACGATTTAAATTTCAAAACAAAATTTGTTTTCATTTTAAAAATATACTCTTCACACTCGTTCTAGGATACTACTGATCCCATCTCTAACTAGTCATTCCTTATTGGATATTACTAATCCAATATCTGATGAATTCTTTTATATGGTTCTAATGTGCCTTGTTCTCGAGCTTTGTAAACCGGAGCTCTGATACCACTGTGATAACACCTGACTTCCCCGTGAATGAAAGCACGAATTGCTTTGAGGACAAGACCAATCGGAACACAAGCAGAAGAACATTTCATTGCTTATTACAACAATTCCATTAGATACAAGAATATACAGAGTATGAATAAACAAAAGACATTCGATGAATACCAGAGATTACAATAAATTACATAGCAGCGGAAAAACAATACAAAACACAACTGAAAGTAATACACGGATACAAAGCTTTCCGAGCATCGTTCCAGCTGTAAATCAGGATCCTGTGAATATAAATCTGCAAAACCAAAACTACTAGCTGCTCATGCGGAAAATAAGGGCACCTAGAGTTTAGGTTAAAACAATAAACTCCAGGTCAGTCATGTGACTGGTGTGAGAACTAAAACAGTTATTTAAAACTTTACTTTAAAAGAGAGTAATTCAAGGGACCACGCCGTATAACACAGAACGGGTTTCCTCCCAAGAACACTAGTGCATATAACAAAATAGCGCAATACTTTTTGAAAAAATGAAGCTATTACAAGACCCAGTGTAACACCCCACCTCCGCTAGGGTCACTCACAAAAGGGAATGCACTAGTATTGGTGGAGTATTATCTAGGTAAACATGCACAGAGATATCACAAGGCAGAACATAAATAAAGTACCGGTAGAAATAAAAACCAACCTTTTATTATTTCCAAGAAAAGAGTCAAAAGCTCATATATCCAAGATACAATTTATTCCATTACATCAAGTTAATAATAAAGAAGCATAAACTTTAAAACAAAAGTAAATTATTCCCCATAAATAGCAGTAGCAGCCATAGCATAGCCCAAGACCAAACCGTACATGAGCTGTCAGAAAGCAAGTTGAATCCAAGCTAAGAGCTAGTGTTTCCTCCCTGGGAACCGGGGGAGCGGGGGGGAACGAAAGAAAAAGGGGCGAAAGAAAAAGGGGCAGTCATAAAGACTGGTAAGCCCTAGTGACTTTCAGTATGAAAACTAGTAAAGGTAACATGATATGGGAAAACTGGAATTAAACATAAGGATGATAACAGAACTAGTTGGATAATTAAGAAAACAAGATAAGTCAAGTCTGGCATCGCATGTTCAAGGTTCGCTGTAACAACTTTACTAGTATTCTAACCCATATCAAGTATTAACCATGAAATGATCCCTTAGCCCAGTGTCATGAAGTGACCCATTACGGGGTCCTACGGTATGATCTATTAATCGATCGGCTCCCTACAAGTCCTAGCTCGTCATGTGTCTGTGTCATACGACCCTATCCAGAAATGTAGTTACCTGTGCTAGGTCCACCATAGGGTGTATCAAGTCTTATGGTGCCAACCACCAACACGAATCAAGCACGCACAGTGTAAATCTACGGGTGCCCAGTGCCTGCTTTTTCAACTCCGGACTACGTGCACGACCATAGCCCGCCTGAACCTACAATGGCGCACCTACTCAGCCGCCGTTCTGGTTGCTTACAATCAGCCCAGTAATCGTGCCCCACCCTGCCTAGTCCCAGGGTATCGTGATACATTTAAGTGGGTTACTGCTGAAAAGGACCGCGTAACTAGGGTTTCTAATGGGTTAAGTGTTGTCATTCAAATTCGTGACTTAACCCTATCCAAATCATGTATCAAGTTGGTTAAGTGTGTTTAAGCAGTTCATGACTTAACCCTATCAAGTCATCGTGTCAAGATGGTCAAGTATATTCAAGTGGTTCATGACTTAACCCTATTATGTGACATTAATTCATTAGTGCACGTCAACCTCTCACATTAGACTAATTGTTGTGGTTACTGGATTTGCCGGGTAGTTCCGGGCAGATTTACACCACAACATAGTCTAACCTCGGGTTTTTACGTGCGATATGACCAACTACCCACATTGGATCCTATTGTTTGCAGCCACTGGATTTGCCGGGTGGTTCCGGGCAGATTTACACTACAAACTCAACCCAACCTCGAGTTGGCCATTTTCAAGCTTATCTAACTGTCATGCCCACATTCAAGTTTTCATGTCTAGATTCATGTCGAGTTTTCAAGTCATGTTTTATGTCAAATCGTGTCAAGTTCATGTCCATATTCAGGTTCAAGTCATAATAATGTTCATGTTCAAGTTTAAAGCTAATTTATATTTTACCTAATCTACCCAAATCGTATTCCCATCGCACGAAGGTTCGAATCGATACAAATAAATCTAATTAGGGAGTGACATAAAAAGAAATGGGTATAAGGTGGCAAGAGTGATTACTAGCATAGCATGATATGACTTGAAATAAAACATTACTGGCATATGAAATATTGGCCTCAAACATAAAGATTCTAAATCTAGCAAGATAAGACACTAGTCAAAATAACAGTTGTCACAAGGTGATAGTATAGTCATAGTAACGACTGTCATAAGATGATAGTATAGTCATAGTAACGACTGTCATAAGGTGATAATCATAAACATGTGGCTAATGACAGGTTCAACATGATAATAAGAGGGGTTTCTCTTTTTGATTTACAACATGAATAGGCCCCAAATCGATGTCATAGTAATATTCAAGAGTCAAGATCCAAGATGAACAAGAACGAATGTAAACAGTCATCATATATAGGTCCAATTTCAATTTTACATCATATTCATAGTACATTTACAGTTTAAATCTGGAAATAACTAGGGCTTACAGATCGTGGTTCGAGAATTAGAAAAGGAGAGTCGTTTGTTGCTTAGTCAAGTCCTAATAGTAGTCCCCTAATCAGCAATTCCTTTAACACAGCCTCAACGTAGTAGAAGCAGTCTATCCCTCAAACTTTTCAACCAGAATCAGAGCAGCATAAAGTCAGAAAGAATTTTATGTAGAGAGACTGGTGTTAGGGGCTTTACTTATAGGGTCAGGTCAATGAATGTGGACAGAAATGAGGCCAAATACATCAGAGTGAATCTAGCTTCAGAAATGGGCTCGGGCACCAGGTCGACACTATGGTCGACCTGGCCCTATGTAGGTCAACAACATAGTCGACCTGGTCCTGGGCGGGATTTTTCCCGCCCAGTCCATTTGGAGGTTTGAAATTCGAATTTTGAATTCGAATTGAGTCTGTTTTGAATTTGAAAATTTCTGAAAACTTCGAATGGTCATAACTTGGTCATACGGACTCCGATTTTCGAAAACTCGGACTCGTTTCCAAGCAGAATTTCGAGACGAACGCAATGGCGTAACCTGTTTCCCTTGATTCTTATTTTAAAAATTAATTCTGCCTTGATTTGTGGTTATTACATGTTATAAAAACGCGGGTTGTTACATTCTCCCCTCCTTAAAGGATTTCGTCCCCGAAATCTCTAAGTTAAGGAGGATGTGTCCTACCATACAATCAACCATCTACTCAAAGCATCATCCATAGGCAACCATTGTCCTTAAAAGACTTCTAGTGTTGTATGAACATATGCAGAAAGTGTGTGTATATGAACTTTATCTAATGCAAAAGATTAGGCGGTTACTGATTCAGTAAACCTCCTTAATGCAAAATATGTTAGTGTCATGAATCCAACATGTATGCAAATTCCTAGCATAGCTTATAATCTCTACATGAGTGCACAGTCATTCATCCATATGCAACATCCAAGTGATAGCATAACAAGTTCCATCCATGTACAAGTATAAGCACCCATGCATATGCAACATGAAAATGTGACTGAGCCGATCTAGTGCCTAATGTGTGTCATGCATCCACTAGCAACCACTTGCAACCATTTGCAACCATCAACCATAACATGTTTCAATCACATGTTTACATCCATACGGTTCTACCTAAGGTTCTCAAGATAAGATCGAGAAGATAACAAGACAAACATAGATATTAGAAGCACGATACGAAAAGGGTTTCAAGGAAAAAGAGACCAAGAATGTACCCTCAAAAAGAAATGGGTAAAGCGCGCGTATCTTTTCTTCGGTTTCCCAAGTTGCGTCCTCTTGGGCTTTACTCCACTGCACTTTCACTAGCTTGACTTCTCGATTCCTTAGCTTCTTAATCTCCGTTCCTAAGATACGAATTGGAACTCGCCTCAATGTTGCTTCTTTCTCCACTTCCACGTCTTCAAGGATGCTTGGCTCAACCACTTCGGCTGACTCATGCAAACACTTCCGGAGATGCGAGACGTGAAAGACATTGTGTACCCCAGACAACTTCTCGGGTAAGTCTACCTTGTAGGCCATCCGTCCAATCCTCTCAATGATGGGGAACGGTCCTACAAATCTTGGTGCTAGCTTTCCAACTGCTCCAAAACGAACTACATTGCGTAACGGAGAAACCTTTATAAAGACCATATCTCCGACTTCGAACTCTAAGTCTGTCCTTCTCTGGTCCGCATAAGATTTCTGTCTATCTTGGGCCGTTTTCATCCGTCTTCGTATCAACTCAATCTTCTCAGAAGTGTCCCTTATCATATCAGGGCCAAGTATAAGCCTGTCTGTCGTCTCCCACCAACAAGTTGGTGACTTGCACGGTCAGGGCTTCGAATGATGCCATTCCGATGCTAGCTTGGTAACTGTTATTATACGCAAACTCCACGAGAGGAAGATGGTCTTCCCAAGTACCACCAAAGTCAAGAATACATAGCCTCAGGAGATCTTCTAGTACCCTATTTACCCTTTCGGTTTGTCCATCCGTCTGTGGGTGATAGGCCGTGCTCAAGTTCAGTCGTGTTCCCATTGCTTCTTGCAGACTGTTCCAAAACTAGCTAGTGAAAATCGGGTCACAATCACTAACTATACTAGAAGGAACTCCATGCAACCGTACTATCTCTCGAAGGTAAATAGACGCTAGCCCTGATGTGGTCCTCTTGCTCTTCACCGGGATGAAGTGAGCACTTTTCGTGAGTTTATCAACTATGACCCATATGCTAGTATTTCGCTTCCTAGACCTAGGCAATCCATCGAGATACTCTCCCATTTCCATTGCGGAACCTCCAAAGGATGTAATAGCCCACCGGGCTTCTTCGACTCGGCCTTTACTTGTTGGCACACCATGCACTTCGAAACGAACTCTGCCATGTCCTTTTTCATTCCATCCCAAAAGAAAATGCGTTTCATATCCCTGTACATCTTATCCCCTCCGGGATGTATAGTCATCTTCGAGTGGTGCGCTTATTTGAGAACTCTCCTTACTAAGTCCCCCACTTATGGGACACATAACCTTCCATTGCGCCTTAGCCATCCCTTGTCATCTATGGCATACCTACTGAGGTGACTTGACGTCTCTCCTCTAATCAGCTTGTCCATGATTTCAACCATCTGTGGGTCTTCCTTATGTGAAGTCCCTACTTGGTCTAGAAGTGTAGGTCTTAGCTCAAGAGATGCTAACGTAGCGGTCAGTGACTCAACAGCAGGTGTAAAATCAAAGGTTGCTATAAACTCAAGGCTTTTCGTTTCAACAAACAAGGGGCTCAAAGTCAGCCTTTTTCTACTTAGCGCGTCTGCCACCACATTACCCTTGCCAGGGGTATAAGCTATATCGAAGTCATATGATGCCAAGAACTCCATCCACCGCTGTTGCCTCAGATTCAAGTCTTTCTGTGAGAAGAGGTACTTAAGCGATTTGTGGTCGGTATACAGCTCGAACCTCTCCCCTAGAAGATAATGGCGCTAAGCTTTAAGTGCAAAACCAATCGTGACCAACTCCAAGTCATGCGTGGGATAGTTTTTCTCATGGACTTTAAGTTGTCTACCCCCGTAGCATATTACTCTTCCTTCCTGCATTAGGACAGCACCTAGTCCTGTGCCACACGCATCTGTGTACACGGTAAATATCTTGCCTCCATCGGGTAATGCTAAGACTGGAGCTGTGGTGAGGGCTCTCTTAAGTCTCTGAAAAGCAGCATCACATTCTATGTCCCATGCAAAAGGTAGGTTTTTCTTTGTTAATTTATAAGAGGGGCTGAAATCTTTGCGAAGTCCTTAATGAACTTCCTGTAGTAGCCCGCCAAACTGAGAAAGCTCCTCACCTCCGTTGCATTCTTAGGAATTTTCCAATCCTGTACCGCAACTACTTTTGCGGGGTCCACGGCTATGCCTTGCTTAGAAACTACATGTCCAAGAAACTGAACTTCCGTCCTCCAAAAATGGCATTTGGAGAACTTAGCCTTTAACTGGTGTGCTCTAAGCGTTTCCATGACTTCCTTGAGATGCCTAGCATGCTCTTCTTCATCTTTTGAGAAGATCAAAATATCATCCACGAAAACTACCACAAACTTGTTAAGGAACTCCCGAAACACCCTGCTCATCAAATCTACAAAGTATGCGGGTGCATTCGTTAACCCAAACGGCATAACGAACTATTCGAAGAACCCATCCGGAGTCCTAAATGCAGTTTTGTCAATGCTATCCTCAGCCACTCTGAGCTGATTAAATCCTGTGGCTAGATCGAGTTGAGAGAAAACAGATTCTCCCACAAGCTGGTCAAACAGATCGTCGATTCTTGGTAGTGGGTTCCTATTCTTCTTTGTCAGCTTGTTTAACTCACGATAATCTACGCATAGACGAAGCGATCCATCCGCCTTAGTAGCGAATACCACCGGAGCACCCCATTCAGAAATGCTTCATCTTATGAAATTTTTCTCAAGCAACTCGTTAATTTGTTTACTGAGCTCTCTTCTTTCTCGTGGGGCCATGTGCCTAACGGGCAATGAAACGAGCTTGGCATTATCAACAAGATAAATTCGGAACTCTATCTCGTGTTTAGGAGGTAATCCCCTCACTTCATCAAAGACATCTGGATATTCTCGGACCACTCTTACAGATTGCAAATTATCATCGGACGAGTCAAGGGATTCAAGATAACATAACATGACCGGACCCTTAGGGTTACAAGAAATTTCAAGGGTATTACCAAGGCGAGTCATGAGCCTCACTACCCTTCGTTCACAATCAAGAATGGCTCCATAATCGGACAGCCAATCCATACCTAGGATCAAACCGTATCCCATAAATCCGAGAACATAAGCATTACACGTGAATTCTACGCTTAAGATAGAGATCCTCAAATCCACACACATCATAGATATATGGACGGAGCCCCCAATTGGATTTGAAACTATAACGGGATCCTCAACCAGACTAGTACTTAGGTGCAGATTTTCCACATTATCAGAAGAAATAAAAGTATGCGATGCGCCAGAGTCAAATAAAGTTCGAACAGGAAAGTCAGAAATGTAAGCAAGGCTTTCTACGGAAATATTACTACCTCGGTCAGGAGCTGGAGCGGTGTTGAGAGCATGCAACTGCCCTCCAGAAGTCCTGCTCGCTGAGTCTGCCCTTGCCCTTGCTTCTTAGGGCAATCCTTGCTGATGTGTCCAGTATCTCCACAATGAAAGCATTCACCCAACTTCCTCTTCTTCCTTCTACAGTCTTTAGCTAGATTTCCAGTAATACCACAGAAGTTGCACTTCCTCGTCTCACGTGATTTGTTGTTGCTCTTGTTATTCTTATTATTCTTGTTGTTCCCCTTCTTGAAGTCAGCCTTCTTATTCTGAGTCTCATTAGGCTTAACCTCCTTCTTGCTATTCTTGTCTTCCTCATGGAGTAGAGCCATATCCACCAAGCTTTCAAAGGTCGCCCCCATGGGTATATAGTTAAGGCTAAGCTGTGTATTGGCTCGTTCAATCCTCGAGCAAAGCATACAGCCTTTTTCTAGGCTGTGTTGACCAAATCCAAACTGAACCGAGCAAGCTGATTAAACTTATTCACGTACTCCCTCACAGACATATCCCCTTGCTTGAGTGCTAGGAACCTCTCCATATGAAGGTTTCCTCTGTCGATGATAGGAATTTGAGCCCAAACCTTTCTCTAAAGTCTGCCCAAGTCTCAACTGGCCTGGTAGCGTTGGTGACTTCCCACAAAAATGCAGCTTCCTCTTTCAACAACCATGCTGCCAACTGAACTTTCCTATGGTCCACCATATCAAAGATAATGAACAAGTCTTCTGTTTCCTTTAGCCAGTTTCGTGCCTCAACGAAGGTTTCAGTTCCAACGAAGTTCTTGCCGCCCATCGCTTTAAAGTCTTTGCATATTTTGGCAAAGGCGGTACCAGGAAGAGGAGGAACTGCGGCCACTGGAGGAGGAGGAGGGATGTCTGCCGTGCCCACGTCGTTGGACCTGGCTTCTAAGTACCTTCGGAACCATCCAGGCACGGGTATTCCCTCAGGAAGGTTAAGATCGGCCATGCTGAAAAATGAAAAGAAAAGATTCAAACGAGAAAACAAAGGAAAGTGCTAATGGCTTCTTGAGGAATAACCTTTTTAAACATAAAACTTTTCTTGAAAAATGCTTCTTTATAAATGGTTTTGAAAACAGTTTCAAAAGGTTTTTTAAAACTTTTGCCAAGCCTGGTAACCTTTGGCTCTGAAACCAAATTGTAACACCCCACCTCCGCTAGGGTCACTCACAAAAGGGAATGCACTAGTTTTGGTGGAGTATTATCTAGGTAAACATGCACAGAGATATCACAAGGCAGAACATAAATAAAGCAGCGGTAGAAATTAAAAACCAAACTTTTATTATTTCCAAGAAAAGAGTCAAAAGCTCATATATCCAAGATACAAATTATTCCAATACATCAAGTTCATAGTAAAGAAGCATAAACTTTAAAACAAAAGTAAATTATTCCCCATAAATAGCAGAAGCAGCCATAGCATAACCCAAGACCAAACCGTACATGAGCTGTCAGAAAGCAAGTTGAATCCAAGCTAAGAGCTAGTGTTTCCTCCCTGGGAACCTGGGGGGAGAAAGAAAAAGGGGCAAAAGAAAAAGGGTCAGTCATAAAGACTGGTAAGCCCCAGTGACTTTCAGTATGAAAACTAGTAAATGTAACATGATATGTGAAAACTGGAATTAAACATAAGGATGATAACAGAACTAGTTGGATAATTAAGATAACAAGATAAGTCAAGTCTGGCATCGCATGTTCAAGGTTCGCTGCACCAACTGTACTAGTATTCTAACCCATATCAAGTATTAACCATGAAATGATCCCTTAGCCCAGTGTCATGAAGTGACCCATTACGGGGTCCTATGGTACGATCTAATAATCGATCGTCTCCCTACAAGTCCTAGCTTGTCATGTGTCTGTGTCATACGGCCCTATCCAGAAATGTAGTTACCTGTGCTAGGTCCACCATAGGGTGTATCAAGTCCTATGGTGCCAACCACCGACACGAATCAAGCACGCATAGTGTAAATCTACGGGTGCCCAATGCCTGCTTTTTCAACTCCGGACTACGTGCACGACCATAGTTCGCCTGAACCTACAATGGCGCACCTACTCAGCCGTCGTTCTGGTCGCTTACAATCAGCCCAGTAATCGTGCCCCACCTTGCCTAGTCCCCGGGTATCGTGATACATCTAAGTGGGTTACTGCTGAAAAGGACCGCGTAACTAGGGTTTCTAATGGGTTAAGTGTTGTCATTCAAATTCGTGACTTAACCCTATCCAAATCATGTATCAAGTTGGTTAAGTGTGTTCAAGCAGTTCATGACATAACCCTATCAATTCATCATGTCAAGATGGTTAAGTATATTCAAGTGGTTCATGACTTAACCCTATCATGTGACATTAATTCATTAGTGCACGCCAACCTATCACATTAGACTAACTGTTGTGGTTACTGGATTTGCCGGGCGGTTCCGGGCAGATTTACACCACAACATAGTCTAACCTCGGGTTTTTACGTGCGATATTACCAACTACCCACATTGGATCCTATTGTTTGCAGCCACTGGATTTGACGGGCAGTTCCGGGCAGATTTACACTACAAACTCAACCCAACCTCGAGTTGGCCATTTTCAAGTTTATCTAACTGTCATGCCCACGTTCAAGTTTTCATATCTAGATCCATGTCGAGTTTTCAAGTCATGTTTTATGTCAAATCGTGCCAAGTTCATGTCCATATTCAGGTTCAAGTCATAATAATGTTCATGTTCAAGTTTAAAGCTAATTTATATTTTACCTAATCTACCTAAATCGTATTCCCATCGCACGAAGGTTCGAATCGATACAAATAAATCTAATTAGGGAGTGACATAAAAAGAAATGGGTATAAGGTGGCAAGAGTGATTACTAGCATAGCATGATATGACTTGAAATAAAACATTACTGGCATATGAAATATTGGCCTCAAACATAAAGATTCTAAATCTAGCAAGATAAGGCACTAGTCAAAATAATAGTTGTCACAAGGTGATAGTATAGTCATAGTAACGACTGTCATAAGATGATAGTATAGTCATAGTAACGACTGTCATAAGGTGATAATCATAAACATGTGGCTAATGACAGGTTCAACATGATAATAAGAGGGGTTTCTCTTTTTGATTTACAACATGAATAGGCCCCAAATCGATGTCATAGTAATATTCAAGAGTCAAGATCCAAGATGAACAAGAACGAATGTAAACAGTCATCATACATAGGTCCAATTTCAATTTTACATCATATTCATAATACATTTATAGTTTAAATCTGGAAATAACTGGGGCTTATAGATCGTGGTTCGAGAATTAGAAAAAGAGAGTCGTTTGTTGCTTAGTCAAGTCCTAATAAAAGTCCCCTAATCAGCAATTCCTATAACGCAGCCTCAACGTAGTAGAAGCAGTCTCTCCCTCAAACTTTTCAGCCAGAATCAGAGCAGCATAAAGTCAGAAAGAATTTTGTGTAGAGAGACTGGTGTTAGGGGCTGTATTTATAGGGTCAGGTCAATGAATTGGACAAAAATGAGGCCAAATACATCAGAGTGAATCTAGCTTCAGAAATGGGCTCGGGCACCAGGTCGACCCCCAGGTCGACACTAGGTCGACCCCCAGGTCGACCTGGCCCTGGGTAGGTCGACTACATAGTCGACCCCCAGGTCGAACAGGTCCTGGGCGGGATTTTTCCCGCCCAGTCCATTTGGAGGTTTGAAATTCGAATTTTGAATTCGAATTGAGTCTGTTTTGAATTTGAAAATTTCTGAAAACTTCGAATGGTCATAACTAGGTCATACGGACTCCGATTTTCGAAAACTCGGACTCGTTTCCAAGCAGAATTTCGAGACGAACGCAATGGCATAACCCGTTTCCCATGATTCTTATTTTAAAAATTAATTCTGCCTTGATTTGTGGTTATTACATGTTATAAAAACGCGGGTTGTTACACCCAGGTCCCATCACACAATGCAACGCAAGCCGGAGGATAAGGTTTTCCCTTATAATAGCCAAACATGCTTGGTACGTTTAAAACAAATCATTTGATACTATTATAATTGTATAGTGTCAAAACAATTTCAATCATAAATATCAATCATAGGCGGCATAAATGACCCATACCACTATGCTGCCATACTAGGTTCTACAAATAAAACCGAAAGTCACGTATTGGAAATTGGATTTCCGTCATGAGTCGAGGCAAAGGGCAAGCTCCTCTCCGTTCGAGACACTCTAGCAAATGTCTCAGGACCACACACAGCGATCCTTGGATCTTCAGGGCCGGTCCTCCCCTAAGTTTGGAGGATTAGTTATTCCTGAACACACGTTTCCCTGTCCTATAGGACCTATATAATGGTCTGTACGTCGGCTCACATAGTGCCAGTTATCGACCATATATTCGAGGCGCCTCGCATTCCAACAACCACACAGGTGAAAAGTATATAAATGTCAGCCAGTTTAAGCACTGATACCACCACTAGCTAGAAAGAAACGTCGTGCTCTCCCTGCAGTCACTATCCCGTTTTTGACTCATACCGAGGTGTGAGGCTCGCGAATTCACGCCATACACAAATCTGTGCCACACAGGCCGTGCTTTGATCATCAACCACAAGACTTTTCTTTTCAACAGAAGCCTTGATCATCTGCCACTTAGGCATGCCACACAAGCAATTCACTCCATGCGACTGATGTCCATCGATATACAACCTCTGAGCTCGTGCGTCTCAGAGAAGGGTGTTAAGCAAGAGAATAAATTCTCCTCCATCAAACAGATGTATATTTAATAGAGATCAATCAACATAGAATAGAATCCAGTGTCAGATACTCAATCCATTTACAAGTTTGTTCTGGGTCTGAACGAAACCGGAGGCACTTTCCTCGCATATCCATCGATCTCCAAGTACGTCTGGACGATCACCAACTGATTCCCTCATCTTGGGTGTACAGCCCAATCAAGATCACCAGTAATCACCCAAACGATGTGAAGACTTCCGGTCTTCAACCACCGTCTTCATCTTCGACTTATCGTCGAATCGGTTATTCAGAATGGGTATAAACCCGGCCTTTCCGAACAACCCACGTATATAATAAACAAATGTTACACAAACACAACATACGCCTCATTCCAATTCAGTATATTCTTTTATTCAAATATTCACATCATTAGGGAATAGGTTCCCGTTAATTTTATCAAAGATAAATTCTTTTAAATTTATTCTTTAATCTTCCTTTGGATATCATTTCAAACCATATTATGGTTTTCCAAACTAGTCGGGATTAGCGAACCACATCGAAATAATTATTTATTTTATTTCCCAATCCCAACCTATTTATCCCATAGAGAAAAACTAGTAGTACTCCATATCTAACACCACGGTGTTATCGGTAAATATTAATTACCATTTCACGTTCAAATCTAATTAAAGATTTAACTATCACTTTGGAGCAAAACTGGTGATACTCCATTCTCGATCATTTCAATCTAATTAAAGATTCATTAAAACTCCACTTAGTTTTAATCTTCCCACAAATCAATATCCTGTCTTTAACTAGGTTAAAGAACCAATGTCATCTAACACATGGTTCACGATAAACCCAAAATCACATTCCATTGTTAATCGGGTTAAAGAACAGGTGTTATTCAAAACACCGCTCACGATAAACCCAAAAACCAATTTAAATCCAATTCCAATTAAATACCAAATTAACTAGACAATTTCACTAAATCTTAATTAAAAGATTTATTCTTTTCTAAACTGGGTTCAAGAACAGTGTTATTTAAGACACCATTCACGACAAACCCAAAATCCCATTTGATATTAAATACAAGGCTCTGAATAGGAAATATATCGGCTTATATTCAATATCAAATTTTGAAACCAACAAATATCGTATTGGAAATAACGATATAAATATATCTTTCAAATTTCCACAACCATATCTGTATGATCACGAAATCCAATATCGAAATATTCCGAAGATAATTTCGATTCAAATCTATTCCAATTCGTCTATTGGAAATTCTGATTATTTTAAAACCACTTCAAATCTAGTTCAAAACTAGTTCATTTCGATAAAAATATATTTTTATCTTTTCAAATATGTAATTTTTCATCCCAGTTTTTTCCGATTCATATATTATGATTTTACACAAATTATAGATATTTTAAATAATTTTATCAAGGTCTGTACAGTCGGTTTTCAATAAAGGCCACCGAACTGCACATATATAAAGCGACCTTTTCCAAATTTGATTTGGACATAATTCCAAATCCAACCATTAGATTTCAATTTTCTAATATTCATTGGAAAATCTTTTCGATACGAACCCAACGGTTCCGGTTTCAGGAGAATCCGACGGTCGGATTTCCCGTAACGCCAAGTCGAAATCAATGGTCGAAATTCGCGAACTACCGCGGCGCGGCGCGTTCTATTCAGGCCATTAATATATATAATATATATATTTCATCAATTTCAATTCAAAACGTATTTTATAATTTGTTTTCAAGACAATTCCAACTTCATATTCAATTTCAAATCAAAATTGAATATTCCATATCATTAATATATAAATGATAATATTTTCAGAATATTATATTTTGAAATCACTTCCTTTTCTATATTCATTATAAACACGAATATAATCGATATAAATATCGTTCGCGTCAAAATGGCGCAAATCTAATCAACACGGCTTTATATATTTCAATAACTTCATTATTCTATTCAACAAATGAATATTTATTCTATTCAACACATGAATATATATATTTTATTCAACACATGAATATTTATTCTATTCTTACTTACAATAAAAATGTGAATTCTATTGTACAAAATATTTCACTCAACACATGAATATTTTCAACACACAAATATTCTCAAAACATGAGCATCGTCAACACATGACTATTTTTGTTATTTAATATATTTTATAAAATTATGATAAAGATGTAAATTTTATTGTTTAAAATATTTTACTCAACACATGAATATCTTCAACACATGAATATAAATTTTATTCAACACATAAATATATCTTTCTTCTATTCAACACATGAATATATATTTATTCTATTCTTTATTTTCCCAATTGGAATGAGGCCCAATCAATTACCATATAATGTTAATTATATGGATTTCCATACAACACATGTATATAATAGCAACGATAAATAACAATCGTCATCTAGAGTGCATCACACAACCACGTAAGCATTAAATATAAATATTTAACGCTTACACAACCTGTCAATCAAACGACCAAGCATTAAATATAAATATTTAACGCTTACACAACCTGTCAATCAAACGACCAACATATCACTAAACAATTGGGATTAGTGTACGCCAAATATCATCCCAACACCCATGTGGGGTTTCAAATCAACAAACACATATTTTTATTCACATACACGTTAAAAATAATATTTGTAACGATCAAATATTTTTAACTATATAAATATCTTATTTCATTTCACATCACACAATCAATTTTCACCACAACAAACAATCAAACATACAAGCCATCCATGTTCTGTGGACGACGGGTGTCAGGTGCTGCTAAGCACCGTCTGCATCCTAGTATATAATTTTAACTAGAAAACAAGATTTAAAGTGAGAAGTTCTCACTGAGGGTTCCACTCCGCCGTGCTTTACTTTTGAACTGCTGAACCATTGGATCTGTTTGAAATTCTAATGTAGTTCTTTTCACGCTATTCATATATAAAAATTATATTTTTATCACTTCATTTCAATAAATAAAAATCATATTTTTATTTCTACTTCATATATAAAGATCGAATTTCTATATCATCGCTATAAAAATCACATTTTTATTTCAACATATATATAATAAAAATCAGATTTTTATTAGGCTACCTCTATAAAAAATTATATTTTTATACTCTACATTACATAAAAATTATATTTTTATAACTACGCTATATGGATAAAAATTCTATTTTTATACTGATACTATATGGATAAAAATTCTATTTTTAATACTCTACTTATATAAAAATAATATTTTTATATCTCCTATTATATAAAGATCATATTTTTAATTTGCTACAAGTATAAAAATCATATTTTTATACCTTTAAAAATATTTTCAACTTGCCAATAATATTTTCTTTCAACGATAAAAATCATAGCTCTAAACAAATAAAGATCTCGTCTTTAAACCAACAAAAATCATTTATTTTTAGCTTTAAAAATCATGTTGTTCACAAACAAATTAAAATACTAAATGTTAAATAAAAATAAAAATAAAAATTAAATAAATAAATAAAAAAGAAACTTACAGTTAGAAAGGGAGAGAGGGGCCAGAAACGGCGGTCAGAAGAGGCCACAACAGCAGGGGGTGCGGCGGTCAGTCGAGGGTGGGCCAGGCGGCACTGGAGGAGGCGACTTCGGGCAGTTAGGGTTTCGCTGAGGGCTTAAAGGGGTTTGATTTGGTTAAAGATGGGGAAGAAGAGGTCGAGGTGGTGTGAGGGGGAGGGTCTGATGATCTTGGTAGAGGGGCGGCGGGCCTGGGGGGGATGAACGGAGGTGGCGATCGACGAACGGGTGAGGCGATTTGGAGGTCAACGGTTTTTTTTTTCTTTTCTGAAATGAGGAGAGAGAAGAGGAAAAAGGGGGGTAAGGGTTATTATATATTTTTATTTAATTAATAATTTAATTTCAAAAAGCAACTTTTTATTTCGAACTCGAAATCGAACCCACCATCTGTCGTCCACTGCTAATTACCCCCATTCCGAATGCAATGGGATATGTATCGTAAGCTGATTCGATCGTTTCAATTAGTTCTCGTCAAAATCAAAATATAAATCTATATATCGAATTTGAACGTGCATTTCAATTTACCGGGGCCACATACGGACTCTAAAAATTCCATAAAATTTATTTCTAGCTTTGTATTGACGATACGGTCCTAACAAAACTAATTTCATCAAATTCTGAGACCGTTTGAAAAATGGCCATTTTCCAGTTGATTAAAATCAACTAAAACTGGTCAAACTCATTTTAGTTCGCCACGCTCACATATTGATTTGAAAAATTACGAATTTTGAAACTTAGCAATAACTTGACATCCCAGATCCAACAAAAGTGGTTTCGTCGAAAAACGAGGTCGTTTGCAAAATTTCCCTTTTTAAGGGCCAGAATTCCATAGCGACTATTCTGAATTTTCAACTGGGCATAACTTTTTATCCCCGCTATGAAAATTCAATTTTTCGGATTCGTTGGAAAGATATTCTCAAATAGATTCTATTATTTTTGCTTTCGCTAAAATCCGGTTTATTTTGAATCATGTACATTCATTTGAACTTTGAAATCGAATTTTCGAACTACCGCGCCATTTTCAATTCCTTATATAATTAAAAATAAATATTTATATTCTAATGAAAATCTATATAACTATATACGTTCTAACTCTATTCAAAATAAATTTCTCGGCGTTATTATTTAGAATAATTTATTTTAAATTGTCAAAATTCATCAAAATTACCAAAATACAAATTTTAAATTAGCTCAGAATTTCCGGGTTATTACAAAAATTTTGTATCCCTTGGGGGGGGGGTACTAATTTTGGCTACATAAAGGGATTCGAAATTGCTCTTCAGGGATACGAATTTCTTGTGTGTGGTTCCCAAAACTCACCTACTCCCACCTTACCTCCCTCCTATAAATACACCAAGGCTTGACCTTCATGTGGATCCTTTTTTCCACCAACTTTTGGACTTTCAAAGCTCCAAAACCCTCATTAATGACTGCCATTTCCTCCTTCATGGCCATTGGACATGTCATGGACATTTAAAACATGACGTACACGTTTTCCATTGGACATTCACAAGGATAACTATCCTACATTTGGGCTGTTTTGGGCTTCTTGGATATTAAAGATAAATTTGGACATAGTTAATCAAGTCAACTCACTCAAAGAATAAGAATAAGTACATTTAGCCAAAGTTTAGAACTAAGTATCATTTTGTTATTCTATTGTAACGCGTTATACCCAAAACATTGCGTGAACTTGTATAACAATTGTAATCAACAAATACATAATGAATGACCATTGTAAAGTGGATGTAGGCATTAGTGTCGAACTACTATAAAAAGCTGTGTCTCCCGCATTTACTTTATTTCATCTTTGGATTACAATGTTCACACACCGCATACACTTTGGGTGTTGGCGTGCGACAAATTTCCAAATCAACATATGTATATATATATAAGTGTGTGTTTATATATATATATATATATATATATATATATATATCCATAGCAATTTAAAAGTAGTTGCCTATGATTTTTCTTAATAATAGAAATAAGTGTGACATGTTAATTTCAAAAAATAGTTCTTGACACTGAATAAGATTTTATGAAAACTAGTGATAATTTCTCTAACTTTATGAATTATTACAAGATATAATAGATATCAGATTCAAAGTGCATCTGCAGTTTTGTAAATCACGAGTAATGAATCATTGTTATAACAACTATGATGATAATGTTAACTTTTTTGGTAAGGTATACAATGAAATAGAAGTTTTTTTCATAAGAATGTTGTATGATCAACATAAAAACCAATAGATAGTATCCTTTTAAGTATTAGCATGATCATCATATACTTTTAACTGGGTTTTATATTTGATTATATATATGTGTGTGTGTGTGTGTGTGTGTGTATATATATATATGTCACCTATACACTTATTGAGAAACTAAAGAATATGATGTATATATATTATATTCAGATTATTATTTTTAGTCTATGCTGATGTACTTGTATAAGTATGTGCATAATTGTGTAAATATGTCATAGTCTATAATATGTTATTATCATGTCTTATACACATTCCAGATATATGTATACATATGGACTAATAATTTTAAAAGTCTTTTATTTATTCCTATAACCATTTGATATGATAATGGACTTAAAGAACCTAATTGTATATATATATATATATATATATATATATATATATTTCTGTTTGTATATATTAACTACATGAAATGCATTATAGAATGCCTTATATAATTAAGTAGTCCTGCCATATATGATTTACATAAGTATGTCAACATTTTGATTTACTGTTAATTTTAAGATTGAAAAAGGGATAGAAGTGTTTGATCATGTTAAATTGTTTCTTCATATCAAACTATTACATAAGTAACAAAAATTTGAACCTTCTCCAGACCTTTGGCAATATAAATTCTGAATAATGCGCTTGCATTGTAATAACCTAGAATTTTGGCAATATAAATTAATTATTAGAATTTCAAAAATAAGAATTTTTGTAAATGATGGAATTTGGCCATGGAACTTTAACGATGCATTCGTCTCGAAATTTTGGTCAACTTTCATGTTTGGAGTTTCGCGAACGGAGTCCGTATGAAAAAGTTACGGACGAAATACGAAAATGGACGGAAAGTGAATAAATCAGAATTTAAATATATATTATACCTTAAATAACTAGCCGACCTGGGCATCTGATGGCCCAGACAATCGACCGCCCAGGCCGACCTACTGGGCGTCAGTTTACCCAGTGACTTCTAGATTTATAGGGTTTGGTTTATAATATATATGAAACAAATGGACGAATATAAATTAAAACTAACCAACAGTTCAAGGCCAATGCCGCCCCTATAAATAGAGGGGTAAGGCCTTATTCTTTTCCACAAAAATCTGTAGCAGCAGCGGAGCTCTGCCATTTTCTTCCTTCTCCAGACCTAATTTCTTAATCTAAAATACATTCTTATACAATAAATAAAATCCAATTCATATGAAATTAAAAGGATTAATAGATCTAATGGAAAATAATGCACATTGACGCTCCAAATCAGATTCACCCCTATCTTCCTATTTTCTTACATCTCTACAGATCTAGAATTTTCCCCTTTCTAGATAAATTGTAGATTTATAAAATTTTGCAGATTGTAGGCCTAAAGTGTTCAAACTTTAGATTTGGATGCTATAAGGTGAGTGAGAACTTTATATACACATTTGTAGTAAGGTATTTATCTCATTTATATTAGTTCTCAAGTTTATATACCTATTTCGTCAGGTCTTCTTATAATATGATTGTAATTGAATTAGCACGTGTCAGATCTGATTATAAAAATTGTTAAAATTTGTGAATTGTAGATTTTGGTTATCCATAATGTTAATTATAGGATTACTAAATTTGTAAACGCATATTCCTACAATTATGTTGTAAACATGTATAATGGACAATGCATAGCACTGTAGATCTGGAAATTAGTACCATCAAACACCTATTAGATGTAGTTATATTCGAGATATCTAGTTCAGTGTTGAAAAATAAATTATGTGAATTTGGTTAAAAAGATACGATTGGTAAATTATGTGCTTGTTATGATAAAAAGAAGTATGCCTGTTTGTATTCAATATTGTTAGGTTTTGGCTTAATTGCTGTAAACATGTCATTTTCCTCTTTTTGAACGAAAAGACATTATTTTGAAATCACAAGAGACATGATAAAATGCTGAAAAGGGGAAAAGTGGTGCAAATGTACGTATAAATATAAATATACATATTTGTGCATAATTTGCATCAACTATTCCAAATTATACATTAACATATATTCCTTGTGATTTGAAAATATGTCAATTCCACTAACTAGGCATAATTTACAATGATTACGGCTAAAGGTCTTATTGTAAGATTTGAAACCATTTGGATAGATTGAATGCAAAAAAGGAATGTTTGATTATTGATTAAACCAAATCATTAAATATAAATATAATAATAATAATAACTACATTGACCGCACGAAAACATAAAATATAAATATACATATTATCCGTCCAAATTAGCGTAAAACGGTGAGTTATACATTGTATTGAATGTTTGAACCGTATTCATTTATGGAATCATAAATGTAAATTATTTTCCATGCTTAATGAATATATTTGTGGTGACCATTTGTAGTAATCAAAATAATTAATTGTTATAAATAGGACCACAAATCAATAAATAACAATTGTAACCAATGTTGATTGGGAAAAGTAAATATAATAGAATAATGGTTACGATTCCTAATTTAATTAGGATAGTTGTACACCCAATTAGGATATTTGAATTATAACTGCATTTAGACACGATGTTAATCTTAACTTGTGGTAGAAGTCTGCCCGGAACCGACTGGCAAATCCTGCATCCAAAGATGGTCATCTTAATGTGAGGGGTCTAATGTTATTTATGTACTATGGCATGAGATTAAGTTCAACTTGTGGAAGAATTATGCCTGGAATCGACCAACAAATCCAGCATCCATAAGTAGTCAACTTAATGTGAGAGGCCTGGCGCTTGAATATATACATATATGATAGCCAATAAATAAATAAATAAATAAGAATAGTAAATGTATGTTGGGGTACAACAAATAGACACATCAGGATTGATAAAATAAGGATATCCAGAGTTAAGCGTTGCCTTAAGAAAAATATGACTGTTACGGCCATAAAGGGCAATAATCCTATGGATAAGAAAGAAAGGGGATTAACGGGTATTGATTTTTATTTAAATACTAAGTCCAATTAGGGAAATACTTAAATAAATACCCTAGGGTAAAGAGGATATAGCTTTCCTTATTTACAATTAGTTAATAAAGAACTTATAATTAAAATGTTAGAAGTGGACTTGGTAGGTTATTAATGCGAAACATTATTAACCATAGGAACCCGTGACGGTAAATAATCGTGTGTGTATAGTATTTTCGTGTAGAGGGACTAAACGGGAATAATTTAATAAAGTAGTCCACTTTATCCCAAATAGGGGAAGGTATTAAAGGCTAATGGGGTACGAACCAATAATCTTTGCATATAGTCCGCTTCCTAGGTCTTAAGCGGCTGGGGTTGAAGAGTCCAACTGGGAATAGGTCATTCAGTTTAGATGTCTTAAATGGCAGGTGTGTGGGGTCTACCCAAACCTGGAAACTAAAACGTCAAATATGTCTACCTATCCTACGGGAAGTAAAAAGTGACTAAGGGAGTTATCTAGTAAGGTCAGCTAGAAGGTATAGCGAATGATAAAATACCATCTCTCACCTTATGCGGGGCAAGGGTATGTGCATGAACGACGAAAGTCTTAACTAGTAGGGCCCGTAGCTAGTGCCCTCTAGTTTATGTTAATGTTAAACAAACCTTCGAGTATTAAAAAGAGTAAATGAAAGTATATATATATAAACCCCGTAACTAGGGGTCTAACCTTGATTAAATAACCAGTCATGCTCTGGTATAAAGGCTTCACAAATATATGCGTAAAATGTCCTACCTCAGCATTATACTTTTGGAAGAGTAGTAAAGTCGTTCGTAAACATTTACAAGGTTAGGCTAGAATCACTAACATTGGTAGGAATACATCTTAGGCTGAACCAAACGGGATACATCTGTGTATTATAATTTATGTTGTACATTTCCTATTTACCAAAATCTTATTGTTCTGACCCCCTCCTCATTACAACCACCCAATTTTTCTAGAGAAGGTCATGTTCTCACAGGTATTTAAGTTTGGTTTTCGGTTCTCGTTCTCTCTCATGCTCGGTATTGGCAAAGTGACTTACTTTGAAAAAGGTAGTTACTTGAGCTAATACTAGTATATCCTATTTCCGTTGTGAGTTACCTTTTATCGTACTCTGATTATGCTCATTCTCATTTATTGCAGGTACCCGATTTACGCGCTACATGCTTGGATGTGTTTGAGTTTCGATTTTTGTCAAAATTTGGGTACATAAAAGTTAAGGGTGTTACATTTGGTATTAGAGCATAGGTTAAACGATCAGAGGAATTAATTAAATTAGGACCCATGAGAGAACATAATTCGATTTTCTTTTCTGTTTTTCTTTGTCTTTCTTTTTTGATTTAAAATTATTTCGACGATGAATTAGTTGTGGGCCTAAAATGGGCTTTTAGCGACTAAGAGTTGAAATATGTTGAGTTTGGGTTTCTAACCAGTTCTGTCTTACCCCACAGTACGATGGCGATCACATCATGAGAGCATGAGGACGACATATGGTGAATTTTTGTCGACTCAAGATTGGAGACTGGACAAAAATCTAGCTACCACCGAGATAATCGTGATTTCTGGTGTTTGGTTTTGTTGGTAGTTCTGATTAAGACCATTTCTCGATCGGAAACGGGAAAAGTTCACATTAGTATGTCATACCTATTTCATAAATATAATTACAAGGTAAATCCATTCGTTACTTCATTAAATTTCCGAATCTACCTTTGTTGAAATATTCATTTAAGTTCTTGGCCTTGTATTCGAAGAAATTTATTTTTAAAACTATTTAGAAAATAAAATGGGTTTCGATGGTTTTGAATGATAGTTTTGGAAAAAGGTTTTATAATAACTTAGTTTTATAAAGATGTGATTTTTAGATTCTAATCTTTTAAAATTATTAAGGCTATTGAGTAATTTTTATAAATATAGTCTTATTGTTAGGAAGGAAGGAATTAGAATGACAAGGAATATACCACTAACTTAAGAATAATAAATATTCATTCCTTGTGATTTTTAATATCCATCTCCCTATATATATATATATATATATATATATAGGATAATTTATTGAAATTATCACAATTAATCCTTAAGATTTAAAGCTTTAGTATTTTTGGACACGAAAAGGTTTTTCAGTTTGGAATATAAAGTGGAATATAAATAGTAATAATAAATTGGGTTTATAAATATGAAACCATTAGTTTATAATAAAGGGTGCGTTAAGCACAAAACCCTATTTACTTTTAAAATATATAAAAAGTCCGGCTGTAAAAATAAAACACATTACATCCCTATTTTTGAAACGCGGCTGGTAGAATTCCATTTTTAGCCTTTAAACCGTTCAAAACCCTTATTCCACAAATCGTTCTCATTTCATCCATCATATCTTTTAATTCCTTCACTCATTTGCTGAAGAAAATAAAAAAATCACAGTCGATTATCATGAATTTACTCTCGATCGGACGACAATCAGCAAAATCGTTGTCGATTTCATCAAAAAAGTTGATCGAAATGGCTAGTACTAAGGTAAAAGTTTGATTTATTTATTTTACCTACACAAATGTTAATCTATGCATATTACTTATTAAGTTAAGACTAAACGGGTAAGGTTTAGCAAATATTGTATAAAATTGTTGAAAAAGTTACGTCGGTTGTCTAAAACTTCCGTAGTATGTTTTTATTTAGAGTTGAAGTAGTCTTGAAAGCTTGTTTTAATAATTATTGGATGTTATTATGAACGTACTCAGAATAGTAACATGATTGTATGCTTTTATTCATATGTGTTGCATGATTGTAGGATTTTAAGCAGAATTGCTGCATGATTGTATGATTTTAATCGAAAATGTTGCATATATCACCTGAATAGTAACATGATTGTATGATTTTATGATTTTAAACAGAATTATCACCTGAATAAATGCATTTATCACCTAAATAAATGAATGAAATTTGAAATGTTGCATGGAAGTATGCATGTACTCAGAATAATTTCATACATATTTGCAAATATTTAGTACATTTACAAATATGCATGCATATATTTTAAACATTTGCATACATGAATGCATGTATTCAATTTAGTTGCATATATCCAAGAATTTTTACAGAATACTTGCATACATTAAACAAGTTAATTATAATTTTTGAATTAAGGCTTTTGTTCATAATTGTTGCATGATTGTATGCATTTATCACCTGATTGATGCATGATTGTATGAACTTAATCATATCTATTGCATTCAAGTGTGCAACTATCACCAAATTGTTGCATTATTGTATCCATTTAATCAGAACTATTACATACAAGTGTGCAACTATCACCTGATTGTTGCATTATTCTATGCTGTTAATCAGAACTGTTAATTGTTGGTGTGCGTATATCAACTGATTGTTAAATAAGAACTGTTGCATGCAAGTGTGCAAACATCAAAATATTATTACATAATTACATGAATTTAATAAGAACTGTTGGATGCAAATGTGCATTTATTACCTAATTCTTGCATGATTATATGCAGTTAATCAGAATTGTTGCATGCAATTGTTCATATATTATTTGATTGTTGCATGAGTTTATGCATTTAATTGGAATTGTTGGATGCAGGTGTGCATTTATTCGTTAATTGTTGCATGAATCTATGAACTTAAATAGAACTGTTGAATGCTAGTGTGCAACTATTAACGGATAGTTGCATGCAAATATGCATCTATCAGCTGATTGTTGCATAATTGTATGCACTGAGTAAGAATTGTTGCATGCAAGTGTGCATATTTCGACTGATTCTTTCATAATTATATGCATTTAATCAATGTTATTTGAAAATCATTCACCTTTTATTACAAATACCTAACGTGGAAGAAGATGATGAAGTAGATAGTGAGCAGGAAAAAGCATTAGTTACAACAGAATTACCGACAACTACTGGACATGTAACGAAAAAAGGAAAATTGAAGAGCAACCAAAGTTTGCAAAAAAGAAGAAGAAGTTTACAGAAATATCTTGAAATCATTCATAGATTTGGTAGAAAAGCTGAAGGTTGATGAATTATTTAATGAAGAGCATGCTTTATATCTTGATAAATTGCCTCTTGGTAAATTTATCGACATGATATTTGATGCCATCATTTCCCCATCTGAAACCACAACAATTCTACAACTTTAGATATCATAATCAAAAGTTACAAGAAAAACCTGAAGTACTTTCAATTTGGGGATTTGGTGCTAACATTTGCAGAAGAAGATGTAGAAAAGTTGTTGGCCGCTCCGATAGAAGGAGAGATGATAAAAACCATTGGCCATTTAAAAAAGGAAGATAAGAATGACGATGAATTTAAAGCATTCACAGAGAGACATTTTAATAATGAAGCTACAGTAAAAAAAAAGAATATAGAGAGGCAAATTTTCTCTATAATCAAAGAAGAGTCACCGAAAGCTTGTTTTAATACAGTAAAAATTGTACTTCTCTACTTAGCAGCTACATTCCTAGTATCTGTCCAAACTACACCTTACCATGGACGCTGGTACCATACCGTGTGTGTAGCCAAAAATTATCGACAATACTTCGCCGAAAATCATTCACCACCATCTCTTTAGTCAAGTGAACAAAAATCCTGAGACACAACGCAAGATTAATACATGCGTGACACTATTCTTGGTAATATTTTCAAACTTATTTGTAAAATTCTTATTAAATGATTGTTCATTTATTGATAAATGTTTTTTTTTTATTTGTGGTGGTGGATATGTGAAAAACCTATGTTTTAAGACATAAAAGCCGGTACCCATTGGCTGGAAAATGGGGATATAACAATGCTGAAGCCTTCAATATAAATTTTATCTTTTTTCATTGACATATTCTGTTTTCAAAATAAATGCATGAACATGTGCAAATATATAAAATATTTACATACATAGCTGCAGATACTGGGAATAGGTCCATTATATTAAAAAATATTGCATTCTTGAGTGCAAATATTTAGAATACTTGTTTATTTTTGTGCAAGTAATATGAAATGTTGAACATATGGGAAAAAATTCTGAATAATTGCATATGTGTATACAAGTATTTTTGATAGTTGTAAACACGTATGCAAATATTCTGAATATTTGCACACTTCCAGTATACTTACATACATTTATGAAGTTTTTACAGATAGTTGCATACATAAGTGCAACTATTTGCAGTATTAATTAAAAATGGGTTTTTGCTTTTGTTTTTAGGATATACAAGGAAAGGAAATGAAATATCTCAAACTAGCTGTCGAAAAGAATGAGGAATATGAAGTTTTGTATAAGAAAAGGGAAAAAATTCAAAGAGTTGATAGCACAATTAAAATTGTAGAATAGGTAGTTAAAAGAGGAGAATTTAAGGATAAAAAAGAATTGATGAACTTAATGCTGAAACATCATCAGAAGATAGTGTAGAAGAACAACTTAGATTAAAAGATGATGAAGGTGAGATTGATAAAGACGGTGAAGATAATGATGATAGCGCAGTGGATGAAGACCAAGGGCATGAAGAAATGGATGTTGACGAAGATAGTGAGAAAACTGACAGTGAAGAGGAAGAAGAAGACGAGGAGGAGAAGGATGAACAAATAGAGAAGCAGAAGGAACAGATGAATGAGAAGAAGGTGGGGAAGAAAGATGAGCAGGATAAGAGGAAAAAAAAAAAAAAAGAGCAGGAGAAATACGTTTTAAGACTGATGTTAGATCCTACAAAAAAAGATGATGAAAAAATTGATGAAGATCATATAGGTAATGAGCATGGAAAGGAGGTGCTGGACAAAGAACAACTGAAGGACAAGGAGCATGCCATGGAACAGAAAGAGCAGGGGAAGAACGGACAGGAGCAGGAACAATATAGTAACAAGGAGCAAGAGATGGAACAGATGGATAAGGAAAAGGTGCAGGATCATCAAAATATAGAGAAGAAAAGAGGTAAAAATAATAATTGTTTCTGATGGTAACGATGTTAAAAATATCTAATTTCTGATAGTACATTATAACAAAATAGTTGCACACTAGCATGCATGTATTCAGAATTATCGGATTCTTATATGAAATATTCAAAAATGTTTCAAGCTTGTGTGAATCCACTACAAGAAAAACCACTTTCAACATCAATTAAAGATAGCATTTTGGGTGTAAAAGCTGTAAAAGTTTGGTCCTCCTAAATTCACTACTCAATGAAACGCTTCCAATGATTTCAATTCTTGGTGAAACGCTGATACAACACGTGCGATGAAATATTTACCCTAATCAACCCCGCCTCCCGTTTCATTTCCCTCTGCTAAAAAAAATAAACTTTCCCTCTTCATCCAGTTTCATTTCCCTCTTTCGATTTCATTTCCCGCATTCTATTTCATCTTGCGGTAAAACCCAATTTTATCATTTCATCGTTCCTTAGTTCCCTAATTCCAATTTCATAGTGCCCTAGTTCCTCTTTTTCAGGTACTTCGATCGATTTAGTTATAATTTTTCTTCTGTACATTTAGTTTGATTGGTCTAGTTTTCGATTGATTTAATTACTTGTCTTTCAATTCGATTGATTTAATTAATTAGTTCTTATACATTTAGTTTGACCGATTTACACTTATTAGTGAAATGGTGCAGCATTGTTATGCTAATACCATCGTTACTGAACATTTGCTTTGAGCTAGCTTGACTATGATTTATGGATACATTTATGGTTTACATAATTTTTTTCCTTGATTTATTAATTAGAAAGTGAATCAAGTGGGATGATGTTGCTTGTAGATATAATTTTTTTTAGTATTATCGTTATAACTGCAGTTTGGCTTAAGTTAGGACGAATACAATATCATCCATTTATATATATTTTCTCTAGTAGCAGCAGCGTCTTCTAAATACCATATTTGATTTGTGTCCTGATGTTTTTCAAATTTATCATGGCTATATGCCAAAACATAAAAAGTTTGAACAGTAATTGTAGTTTGAACAGTAAATGCAGTTTAAACAGTAATTGCAGTTTGAATAGTAATTGCAGTCGCAAAATCAAAAGATTAAATAAAGAAACTGTAACTGCAGTTTGAACAGTCTACAAACCCGGCTGGACACTGCTGCATGTACAGGCTTGACACTGCTGCATGTACACATGGTTTCTATGTTGTAGTATGCTCAAAAGGTGAATCAATGAATCATGGCTATATGCCAAAACATAAAAAATTGGACCCTGTTCATAAAAGATGTCTCAATATGTTTATATATACACGTATCTTCCTTATCTAGAACTTATCAGAAATGAATTGGCTCTTTCATCTCTATCCAAAAGTTATCAGTACATTTACTTCTTTCATCCATATATATATATATATATATATATATATATACATACATACATACATACATACATATCTTCATGTGCTTATCTTCGCCACACTCAAAGTAACTTAAAGACACAGTCCTACTGTCTTTAAGTTACTTCTTTCCTCTTACCCAAGCCTTATTACCATATCAGTCTTGAAGTAGTGATGTCATGCTTGCATCTGTTGGGAGCAAGCCATGCCGCCTTAGTTAATTGAAGCCATGCTACCTTGGTTAACATTAGTGCTGTCGTGCGGTTATTTTCAGATCCACGTCGATGAGTTTTCAGTATTTTAAAGATACTGAAAACCTCATCGACGCGGTTCTGAAAATAAACTTTGTGGCAGCACTACTTAACATATTAAGTTGTCCAATATATTGTTTGCTTTGATATTAATCGATCAAGTTGTCCAATATATTGTTGTATTCTAATTTGTCCAATATATCGTTGTGTTCTACATGTATATCTCATTGTCCAATTTAACGCTGTGTTCTACATGTATGTCAATTTGTCCAATATATTATTCGTTACGATATTGAATGCATCTACAGACAATTTTTGTACCATTTATTCTTACATAAATAACCATTTTGTTGTTAAAAGATGATCACATTGTACGGTTCATGGAAACATACTTATTACTATTGTGATGAACTTCTCTATGAAGTGTAAATATGAAACTTCAAAGAGATCAATAATCGTCTGAGCTAACATAGAATTATAGTTATGTTTGGCTTGTCTCTGCAAGCAATTCATTCTCAACAGGTTATAAGGGGAGAAACTATCATTGTACACACATGCATGTGTTGAAAGCAGTCTCAAGCATTTTTACTATCATTGTAGCAGGCGCTATATATTTATTATAGCTGTGGAAAATAGCTAGAAAAAAGCAGACAACAAGGAAAATGAAGCTTACTCGCAATCAAAAAAAAACCTAAAGAATCCAAACAAGCATCCGGCGAATCTAATGCAATGGAAGAGCATATCGAGCCAACGACAAAAGACATGGATGTCGAAAATGCAAACGTGTTTGTCACATGCACTAATAGGGATGAAAATTCTGGAGATGCAATGGAGATAGGTAGAACTGCAGAGGACGTAAACGCAAATCAAGTTTCAAAAAAGAAGAAGACTAGAGTCCCAACTAAAGTGAAAAGGCTTCCTTTAGAGGTTGCACGTCGAATTGGTGTCCAGTTTAATTCATTAGGTGTACCGATAGGAAAAGGGTAAGTGAAATTATCGTCTTATTTAGGGCCATTTGTCCGCGAGCACGTTCCATATACACTTGACGACTGGAGGAAACTCGGTAATGACTTGAAAGTAGTTCTGTGGGAATTCGTTCGGGTAATTGTACCTGTTTTTATTTAATATTATAGCAATTTATTTTCTATTTGCAATACTTTATCTTTTGTACATATGAACAACATTATACTGTTAATTTTGTGCTAGCCTATTATAATTCGATAAATGTTCTATTAAATGTTATAGGTTAGATTTAGATTTGATGAGGAATGGCAAAAGACTCCCATTTTTCAGCAAATGGGATGTATATGGAGGTGTTTGAAAAGCAAGTTGATTAAAAAAATATTACAAGCAAAAACCAAGGAGGAACAACTTCAACTGAAACCAGAAAACGTTAAAAGTATGAGGGAATGGAAGCAGTTTATTGAGTCGAAAACGAGCAAAGAATTTCAGGTAATTGTAATGTAATTTTTATCTTTTCATATACTTAACATAAGTGTACATAACATGCAATGTAACTAACCAATGCGATAAAACCATTAATCTAGGCACAAAGCGAAAGATTTAAATGCATGAAGGAAAAGAAAATTCCACATACATGTAGCCGTTGAGGAATGGTGTAAGGACCCAGAACTTCCTCGGTCTCCGATGAGAAGAGGAAGAGCGGATTGTCTTGAGGACAAGACGAATCAGAACACAAACAGGAGAACATTTCGTTGCTTATTACAACAACAGAATACAAGAATATACAGAGTATGAATAAATCATATACATTTGATCGCTATCAGAGATTTAAATTACATTTAAATACATAGCAGCGGAAAACAATACAAAACACAACTGAAAGTAATACACGTATACAGAGCTTTCCGAATATCGCTTCAGCTGTAAATCAGGATCCTGTGAATATAAATCTGCAAAACCAAAATTACAAGCTGCCCATGTGGAAATAGGGGCACCCAGAGTTTAGGTTAAAACAATAAACTCCAGGTCAGTCATGTGACTGGTGTGAGAACTAAAACAGTTATTTAAAACTTTACTTTAAATCAGATATATCAAGGGACCATGTCATATAACACATAACGGGTTTCCTCCCGAGAACACCGGTGCATAAAACAAAACAGCGCAATGCTTTTTGGAAAAATGAGGCTACTATAAGACCTAGGTCCCATCACACAATGCAACGCAAGCCATAGGATAGGGTTTTCCCTTATAATAGCCAAACATGCTTGGTACGTTAAAACAAATCATTTGATACTATTATAAGTGCATAGTGTATAAAACAACTTCAAATATAAATGTATCAATGCTAGACGGCATGGGTACCATATATCATGTTGCTAATACTAGGCTCTACAATCCAAACTGCAAATGTCACGTATTGGAAGTTGGATTTCCATCTGTGAACCAAGGCAAGGGATCGTCCTTACCACTTCGAGACAATCTAGCCCATGTATCAGGAACAGAATGCATCATCCCTTGGATCGTCAGGGAAGGCACATCAAAGTGCAGTGTGGATTAACAAACCTTGAACAATACGTTTCCCCGCCATATGGGGCGTAAATGAGCCAAATGACTCCATCGGCCCCGAATCGACCGATATAACCGAGGCCCCTCGCAATCCATCATCCACATAAGTAAAATGTCAGGGCTAGTAAAATGCTGACACCACTCCTAGCTAGAAGGAAACGCATGCCCTCCCTGATGTCCTCCCCTGTTTCTGGTTCACACCGGGGTGTGAGGCTCGCGAATCAACGCTACACAAAGCTACGCTATATTAAAGCCGTGCTTTGATCATCAACAACAAGACTCTGCTTTTCAACAAAAGCCTTGATCATTTGCATCTCAACATGCCACACAAGCAATTCGCGCTATGCAACCGATGTCTATCAATCACACAAAGTGAAATTCGATGTCAAGCACACATCCATTTAAAAGTTCGTTATGGGTCTGAATGAAACCGGAGGCACCTTATTCCTTCCTCATATGTCCAATACAGGGACGAGGCCCTCGCATATCCGGTCGACTTTCAAGTACGTCTGGACGATCACCACTTATTACCTTATCTTGGGTGTAAAGCCCAATCAAGACATCAGTAATCATCCAAACGATGTGAAGACCTCCGGTCTTCAACCGCCGTCTACATCCTTGACACATCGTCGAATCAGTTATTCAGAATAGGATAAACCCAGTCTTTCTGAAAAACTCACGTATATAATAAACAAGTGTTATAAAAACACAACATACGCATCATTCCAATCCAAAGTATTCTTTATTCAAATATTCACATTCTTTGGGAAAGGTTCCCATTAATTTTATCAAAGATAATTTCTTTAAATTTATTCTTTAATCTTCTTTTGTATTTCAATTCAAACCAAATTGTGGTTTATCCAAACAAGTCGGGATTAGCGAATCTTACCGAAGTGATCATTTGTTTGATTTTCTAATCCCAACCTATTCATCCCATGAAGCAAAACTGGTAATACTTCATATCTAACACCATGGTGTTATCAGTAAATTCAATTACCATTCCACGTTCAAATCTAATTTAAGATTCGACTATCGCCTGGAGCAAAACTGGTGATACTCCATTCTCGATCATTTCAATCTAATTAAAGATTCATTAAAACTCCACTTAGTTTTAATCTTCCCAAAAATCAATATTAATGATTGTTTAACTTGGGAAATCATATCCTGTCTTTAACTGGGTTAAAGAACCAATGTCATTTAAAACACGGTTCACTATAACCCAAAATCACATTCCATTCCATCAGCCTTTAACCGTAAATTAGCAAGTGAACAATTCCCTAAGTATTAACCCCGAAGGCCAAAACCAACATCAGATCAATAACCAGGAAACATTAAACTTGACTAATCTCTAGTTAGTTTCTGATTTTCTTAAACCCATTGGGTCTAAGAACAGTATTATTAAAGATACCATTCACGACAACCCAAAATTCCATTCTATTGTTAATCAGGTTAAAGAACAAGTGTTATTTTAAAACACCATTCATGATAAACCCAAATCACATTCCATTAATTATGGAATCTTCACGGAAAAACAAATCAATATATAATTGATATCAATTTCTGTATCCGACCAATAATATAAATGGAATAATGGCAAAGACTTTTAAATTCCATATGTATTAACAGTCTTCCTTCATAGAAGTTCACTTCGATTATTATCAATCGAATCCCATTCAATTCCAATTTAATATATTAAAGTGGAAAACTTTACTTTGGAAAATTCCCGTTAAATCTTAATAAAAAGATTTATAAATTCCAAATCACATTTCACCATAAATCGAGTTAAAGAACGAATGTCGTTAAAAAACCAATTCACAACAAACCCAATTCACATTCCATTTTCAGTTCCAATTAAATGTTAATTAAATGGTAATTCTTCCTGAAATCTTAATTAAAAGATTTATTCTTTTCACACTGTGTTTAAGAACAGTGCCATTTAAAACACAGTTCACGACAAACCCAAAATCCCATCAGTCTCTAACCGTAAATTAGTAAGAGAACAAATCCCTAAATATTAACCCTGTAGGCCAAAACCAACATCAGATCAATACCCAGGAAACCATCCAACTTAGCTAATTTCCTGTCAGATTCTAAGTTTCTTAACTCCATTGGGTTTAAGAACTGTATTATTAAAGATACCATTCACAACAAACCCAAAATCCAATTTGATATTAAATACAAGGCTCTAAATAGAATATATATCGGCTTATATTCAATATCAAATTATGAAACCAACAAATATCGTATTGGAATAACGATATATATCTTCCAAATTCCTCCACAATATCCATATAATCACGAAACCCAAAATCGAAATATTCCGAAGGTAATTTCGATTTCGATCCATTCCATTCCATATATTGGAAAGTTTGGTTATTTTAAAACCATTTCAAATCCAATTAAATTATTTAAAAATATTGGATCATAATTCTAGTTCATAACTAGTTCATTTTGATGAAAATATATTTTCATCCTTTCAAATATGGAATTTTTCATCCCAATTTTTCCAAATCATTTATTATGATTTTACACAAATTATCGATATTTTTAATAATTTTATCAAGGCCCGTACAGTCGATTTCCATAAACGGCCATCGAACTGCACTTACATCGACCTTTTCCAAATTTGATTTGGGCATAATTCCAAATCCAACCGTTAGATTTCAAATCCCTTATATTCGTTAGAAAGATCTTTTCGATACAAACCCAATTGCTCTGGATTTAGGAGAATCCGACGGCCAGATCTCCCGTAATGTCCGTTTGAAGTCAATGGTTGAAATTCGCGAACTGCCGCGGCGCGGCGCGTTCTTTTCAGGCCATTATATATATAATACATATATATATATATATATATTATATTTCATCGATTTCTATTCAAAACGTATTTTATAAATCGTTTTAAATTCGTTTTCAAAACGATTTCAACTTCATATTCAATTTTTAATCAAAATTGAATATTCCATATCATCGATATATAAATGATAGTATTTTTTTCAAAACATTAGATTTTGAAATCATTTCCTTTTCGATATTCATTATAAAAATGAATGAAATCGATACAAATATCGTTCACGTCAAAATGGCGTTAATCTAATCAACACGTCTTTATATATTTAAATATATTCGTGTCCATCCCAAATCGGACATCAAAATCAGATATTGATCCTTTACTAAATATTATTTTAAAATATTCATTATTTTAAAATAGTCGTTATTTTAAAATATTCGTTCTTTCTGAACTGGAATCAGACACAGTCAATTACCATATAATTCGATTTATATGGATTTCATACACACATGCATACAACAATAATCAAACATAGTCAACCATCATCCAGAGTGCATTCTTACACTGCATAAGCATTAAATATAAATATTCAACGCTTACACAGCTTGTCAACTAATTGATTGACACACAACTAACTATTGGGATTAGTGTATGTCCAATATCATCCCAATACCCATGTGAGGTTTTAACCAACAAATAACGAATTTTATTTGTGCAGTTGGGCGATGTGTAAAATTTATCGTCCCAATCAATATCAGTCAAATCAGTGTACATAAACAAATCGTCCGATTTGTTTATGAATATTTATTTTATTTTATGTACCCGTTAATAATTATATTTTTAACTATAAAATATTTATTCCATTCCACATCACACAATCAATTTTCACAACGTAATCAAACAAACAAACAAGTCGTCCATGGTCTGTGGACGACGGGTGTCGGGTGCTGCTAAGCACCGTCTGCATCCTAGTATATATTTCTAAATAGAAAATAAATTAAAGTGAGAAGTTCTCACCTAGAAGCTAAACCAAACGCCGCGACTCTTCATATGTAGAAAATCAACGCCGCGTTTCCTACGAGATGTGTTTCACGCGGTATATGTCAAAAGTCATACTTTCAACAATGCTTCTTCATTATAAAGATCAAACCTTTATATTCGCTACGCATACGATAAAAATTATATTTTTGTTTCAAATCTATTTATATAAAAATCGTATTTTTATTTCGCTACATATATAATAAAAATACTATTTTTATTCTAAAATCTTTTATATAAAAATTATATTTTTGTATCGCTCTCTTTATAATAAAGATCTTATTTTTAAGTTGCTACTTCATACATAAAGTTCATATTTTTACTCGCTATTCAAACAAATGAAAAATATATTTTTACTCTCTATTCAAACAAAGAAAAATCATATTTTTTTACTCTAAATCTCTATACATAAAAATCGTATTTTTATTTCAATACGTACATAAAAATCATACCTTTTTTATGTATAAAAATCAAATCTTCTACATGTTAAAAAAAAAATCAAATTTTTCTATATTAAAAATTCTATCTTTTCTATAATAAAAATTCAGTTTTACTATAATAATAAAAAAAATATCACACCTTTTCTATAGTTAAAAAACCATATCTTTAATTAAAATTATAACTTTTCTATAAAAATCATGACTTTAAAATCAACAAAAATCCTAAATTAACTAAAGAAACTCACCGGTTTCGAAGAGGGAGGCTCAGAGGAGGGGGGTGCATGCTGCGATGGCGTAAGGACCAGGCGGAGGCGGCGACCTCTTGGTGCGGTGTTTTGGGGGCTATGGCGCGCCTTTGGGGCTCGTGGTGCTGGATGGTTCGATTTGGCCAGAGGAGCGGGGTGTGGGGCCATCCGTGGCGTCCGAGGGGCGGGGGGGGGGGGGGGGGAGGGGTCATCGGAATGGGCGGAGGTCGGGAAGGGGTGCGACTGATGGAGGCGACGGGGGTTTGGAGAGAGAGGGCGACGGGTTTTAGAAGAGGGGGCACTGGTTTCTGAAAGATGAGGGTCAACGCTTTTTGGGGAAGGGAAATAAAGGGGAGGGGCTTTTATAAAACTTTATTTTATTTTTATTTTCACAAAAAGTACACTTTTCTTTTGAACCCCAAATCAAACCCACCGACTGTCGTCCCTAAGTAATTACCCCCATGTCGGACACAATGGGATATGTCCCGTAAGCCGATTCTATCGTTTCAATCAGTTTTCGTTAAAATTAAAATATAAATTAATATAATAGTCAAACTTGACTTTAACATACATTTTAATTTAACGGGCACACATACGGACTCCAAAAATTCTAGAAAAATTATTTCTAGCTTCGTATTAACGATACAGTCCTAACAAAATAGATTTTGTCGAATTTGGAGACCGTTTGAAAAATGGTCATTTTCTAGTCGATTCAAATTGACTGAAATTGACAAAACACGTTTTCTTTTGCCACGCTCCCATATTGATTCCAAAAATTATGAATTTTGGAATCTAGCCATAACTTGACATTTCAGATCCAACAAAAGTAGTTTCATCGAGAACGGAGGTCGTTTGCAAAATGGCTATTTTTAAGGGCTATATTTTCCATAGCGACTATTCTGAATTTTCAACTGGACATAACTTTTTATTCTTGCTATGAAACTTTGATTTTTCGGATTCGTTGGAAAGATATTTCCAAATAGATTCAAATATTTTTGGTTTTGTTGAAATATGGTTTCTTTTGAATCCTGTACATTCATTTGAAATTTGAAATCGAATTTTCAAACTACCGCACCATTTTCACTTCCTTTTATAATTAAAAATAATTATTTATATTCTAACATCGATTCAAATAAATTTATACATTCCAGTTCTATTCAAAATAAATTTCTCATTGTTATTATTTAAAATAAATCATTTTAAATATTCAAATTCTTTAAAATTGCCAAAATAAAACTTTTAAATTGGTTCAGATTTTCCGGGTTGTTACAAATGGCCCGAGTAACTGAAGATTTGGTGGGAAAAATATTTGATATATTAGGTGGTAAACCTATCTCATTTGTAGTAATTGTAATTTGTTAGTTTTGTTCTATGTTATGTTTCTTTAATGCAGAAAGAGGAAAGTTCCAAGCCCTCTTTCGTTTCTAGAGTTGAGGTTTGGATTAAATCTCATACTCGAAAAAACAGTAAACCAATAAACACACAGGTTGCAGATGCTATTGTAAGTGTAATTTGTTAAAAATGATATAATTTAGTAATCTTCTATGAAATATAATTTGGGTTCACTTTTGTAGGAGAAATTGAAAAATGTAGAAAAGGACCCACTGTCCAGCTCCTCATGTAAGATCAAAGAAGACGCTCTTGCAGTAGTGTTGGGAGAAGAAAGGTCGGGACGACTTCGAGGAATGGGAAGAGGTATGACCATGACCAAGGTAGTTTCGTCACAAATCAAAGATAAGGAAATTACTCATTGTCATCAGAGAATTTCTGAGCTAGAGCAGCTGGTTCACCTTTTTGTGAAACGTTGGGTATGATTTAGTTTATGTCTAATATTTGTGGAGATTGCTTGCTTTTCTGATACTTCTTGTAAAGACCCGGAAATTCCCGCTCTTTGAATCGACCATAAACCACACAGGTCTGACCCAAAGGTTGGGAATCTTCGAATACTTTAACTTTGGGAATACAATACATCAGAACAAAAACAGCAGACTTTTATTACATTATAATAATGTTACATCAGAGTACAGAATATATCAGAGTACATTGAAATAAAATTACAGCGGAAGATAAAATTACAATACTTTTAATACATTAAACAGCGGAAGACTACAAAGCTCTGGACACAGCTTTAGGCTTCAATCCAGGGTCCTGCTAAAGAGAAAGATATCTGCAAAAAGCTACTCGACTGCCCGTGTGGAAAAGAGGGCACCCGAGTTTGCCAGTGAACAAACTACAAGTCAGTCATGGGACTGGTGTGAGAATTCTAAACTAATATAACTAATAAGACAAATCCAAGGACCACGCCACTTTCGCGGAACGGGTTTACTCCTATGGATTGTCAGTGCATAAACCAAAGTAAATCGAGGAATAACGCAATGTCTTTTTGGAAAAATGAAACCATTATAAGACCCAAGTCCCATCACACAATGCAACGCACACCAGAGGATAGGGTTTTACCTTATAATGGTCAAAAGATGCTTGATACGTATAAAACGGATTTGATATTATTATTAGTGTATATATGTTTTAATAAAAAGATTTGAATCATAAGTATCAATCCTAGACGGCATGGTTACCATATAGCATGTCGCCAATACTAGTTCTACAATCAAAACCGCAAGGTCGTATTGGAAATTGGATTCCATCATGAGTCGAGGCTAGGGGCAAGCTCCTCTCCGATTCGAGACACTCTAGCAAATGCCTCAGGATCCCCCGCAGTGAACCCTTGGATCTTCAGGGCCGGTCCCCGCCTATGGGCAGTGGATTAGTTATGCCTGAACACACGCTTCCCGGTCCCTTTGGACCTATAGTATGACCACCAACGGCCTATAAAAATAACGAGGCGCCTCAAAATCCATCATCCACATAAGTAAAATGTCAGGGCTGGTAGGTCACTGACACCACTCTAGCTAGAAAGAAACGTGTGCACTCCCTGCAGTCCGTATCCCGTTTTTGACTCATACCGGGGTGTGAGGCTCGCGAAGTCACGCTATACACAAAGCTACGCCTAAACAGGCCGTGCTTTGATCATCAACCACAAGGCCTGCTTTTCAACAAAAGCCTTGATCAATGCATCTTAGCATGCCACATTGTCAGTCCATACTATACCATTAATTTCTACCAATATATAACCTCTAAGCTCGTATGTCTCAGAGAAGGGTGTTAACCACCAAACAGATATATATTAAGAGAGATCAATGAATGTAGTATAAAGGACTACAACGTCAGACATACATTCCATTTATAAACTTATGCCCTGGGTCTGGACGAAAGTCAAATCCGTACAAATCAACACTACGTCCGGATAACTACCATCTTAGCCCCGTCTTGGGAGCAAATCAATCAAGGACCTCAACACTAGTTACCCATTCGATGTGAAGATCGTCGGTCTTCAATCGCCGTCTTCAACTCTTAGATTTAGAACGTCGTGTAATCATTTGAAATGAGATTGAACTCGGTCTTTTCAAATGATTCTCGCATATATATATATATATATAATTTGAAAACATTTCATATCGTTATTAATATTTGATAACGACCTATCGCTATTTTTATTTATATAAAAATAGCCTAAATTAATTTAACGACGCTTCGGGTAAATGGGCGACCCTGGCGTTGTCTTCAACCAAATTTGATTTACACATATCTTGAAATCTAACCGTTGGATTTTGGCGAAATTTATGTCATTGGAAAGATCTTCCCAAAGCGGTCCAAATGGCTCCAGTTTTGGGAAAATCCGACGGTCGGATCTCTCTGTATAGCCGTTTAAAGTTACGATCGCCGATACACGAACTGTCACGCGCGTTCCGTTTAATTTATAATTTATATTTATATATAAATATAAATCGTTTGACTATTCCAATTTCAAAAGTCTATTCATTTTATCGCATCTAAAATGACGATAAAAATATCACTTTTAATAACTCTGTTTTGTTTACACTAAATGTAAATAAATTATACTTTTTCCTATATTTTGTTTTATTTACCTAAATGTAAATAAATTATGTTCTTTCTATGTTTTAATTTATTTACCCTAAATGTAAATAAATTACATTCTTTTTCTTACCCTATTTATTACCTAAATGTAAATAAATGTATTCTTATCTTTTTCTTACTTATTTACCTAAATGTAAATAAATGTTTTACTTTTACTTTTGTTATATTTACTTACATTAATTGTAAATAAATATACCTAATTTCTTATTCATATTTATTTACACTATTTGTAAATAAATGGTTTCAATTTCCTTTGCATATCCTATTTACATAGCAAATGTAAATAATTGTATTTCTTTAATTCCTTTCTAATATTCCCTTTTAACATAAAAAGAATATCTTATGTAAGTTCTTTTCTAACCTTTCTTTTTATTATTTACATAAGAAAATGTAAATAATTACCATTTACAAATTGATTCTTTTTGTTTACATAAGAAAAATGTAAATAAATACTTATTCACATAATTATTATTTTTAATCTTTTTATTTACATAGGAAAATGTAAATAAATTTTAATTCACATATTTGTTCTATAATTTCTATTTATTCTTAATTACATAAAATGTAATTTTATTTCTTATAATCATAATTACATAAAATGTAATTTTCTTTACAGTGTAAAATATATTCTTTTAATTACATATAAAAAATGTAATTTATTCAATCTCTTATTTACCTAATGTAAATATATATGTTTTCCTTTGTCTACATTTTATTTATTTATCATAAATATTTTGAAGTAATTTACATATATAAAATGTAAATTTAGAAAATTAATATATATGCTTTAACCTCTCACATTGGATAGGTATTGTTGTGACTACTGGACAGCCGGGCGGGTCCGGGCAGATTTACATCACAACTCAATCCAACCTCGGGTTTAAGCATTCTTTTTCTTTATATTGAATAATGTAATTCTTTTTATTCCTTTCTAATTACATTGAAAAATATAATTCTTAAATCCTTATCTTACTATTTCATTAATTCTATTTAAACAAAATGGATATTTTGTTTCTCACATTTCCTATTTACCTAAATGTTTATTTTTACATAAAGCATATTTTTGTCCGCAAACTCTAATGCGACAAAAGTAATAATTTAACTAATGTATGTTATTGCATAAAGCATATTTTTGTCCGCAAGTTCTAATGCGACAAAATTTATGGTTTAACTATGTATGCATTTTAAAAAGTATATTTTTAAACCATGTATATTCTTATATAAGAAATTATACATTCAATTTTAATTTTCCTTTACATAAGGAAATATACATTTAACTTTATTTTCTTTACATTAGAAAATAATATTCATTTTCTTTATTTTCTTCACATTAGAAAAATAATATAACTTTTACCTCTTTTACTTTACATTGGAAAAATGTAACTTTTATTCTCTTTTACCTTACATTAGAAAATGTACATGTTTTCCTTTTCTTTATAATAAAGAAAAAAAAATGTTTTCTTTCTTTTCTTTTGACAAAGAAAATGTTTTACCTTCTTATTTTCTTTCTTTTTCTTTTAACAAAGAAAATGTTTACTTTCTTATTTTCTTTTAACAAAGAAAATGTTTACATTTGATTCTTTTTCTTTAACAAAGAAAATTGTATATATTTGATTTTTTCTTTAACAAAGAAAAATGTATATATAACTTTACTTACATTTAAATAACAAAAATGTACCTTTAACTTTTATTACATTTTTAATACATAAAAATGTATTTTAACTTTTATTACATTTTTAATACATAAAAATGTATTTTATCCTTTATTATATTTTTAATACATAAAAACGTATTTTAACTTCTATTTTCCTTTACATTATAAAATGTACTTATTCGCTTTCATTTTCTTTTAAATAAGAAAATATTCACGTTTGCTTTTATTCTCTTTCACATAAGAAAATATTCACGTTTGTATCATAATTCTTAACGGTGAACAATTTGGGTGTCACCACAACAATATTAACACAACCACATAAATTTTGTGTCGTTAACATAATAGTGAAATTTTGGGTGTCACTACAAGTACATCAACATGACGATGGTATTTGGCGTCGTTAATCATGACAATAATATTTGGTGTATACTTTGGGTGTCATTACAGTAATATCAACATGATGATAGCATTTGGCTTATACTTTTGATGAATCACAAATAAAGGCCTCATCTTTATTTTATTTGTAAATCAAATAAAATATTTTATCTTTGTTTTATTTTGTAAATGAAAATAAAGGTGTAAACTAACGTTTGATTTTGTCCATAAAATGAGGGTAAAATTTGTCTTTCACTTCGTTTACAAAATAGATGTAAAAACTTTGCCTCTTTATTTTGTTTACAGAGTGTGTTAAAAATTATGTCTTTTGTTTTAACAACAAAATTTGAGTAAAAATGCCTTTTTTTTAACAACAAAATTGAGTAAAAATGCCTTTTTGTTTTAATAAACAAATTAAGTAAAAATGTCTTTTTGTTTACCAAACAAATTAAAAAAAATGTCCTTTTGTTTTGTAAACAAAATCATATGTTAAAATAGTCTTTTTATTATGTCAACAAAGATTTGTCTTTTATTATGTAAAAAAACAATTCTTTTTATTATGTAGAAATAATTCTTTTTGTTTACAAAAATTCGTCTTTTCTTATGTACACAAAATAACATGAAAATAATTCTTTTTTTTTCTATGTTTACAAAATACCCATCAAATAATCCTTTTTACTATGTTTACAAAATAAACATAAAATATGAAATAAATTGGTACTTTATTTTGTTTACCAACATAAAAATAAAATTTGTCATTTTATTTTGTTTACAAAAAGAAAAGTAAAATTATTCATTTTATCTAGTTTACAAAATGAAGGTAAAAATTTGTGTTTCTTTTGTAGACAAAATTATGGTAGAAACTGCTTTTGATTTGTAACAAGAATAACCAAAATACAAATTTAATGTTTTTATTTTTATGTAAGAAATAAAAAAAATAAAAATAATAATAATAATAATAACGATGAGAATTTTATTGGGGATACATCAAGAAGTACAGATCTAAACAGACAAGCTATATCATGTCATCATAGCATTACAAATCACAATCAATCATACATTACAGTCACAGCACAATCAACATCCAAATGAATATATACAACATAAATTTCATGCTGAGTGGGTACAATAAAATAAATAAATAAATAATTTTAATTTTAAAAATAGGAATCTCACTGCGATTTGGAATTCCTCAGAAATTATCGATCGATCTAAATTACCCTGCTCGCTTCTAGAATGCCGTGTATGATTCCATGAGTCCAATGTTTCCTCTTCTTCCTCCCGACACTTTTCGGCTCCGAATCGCTTCAAACTCATACCAATCGAAGCTCATACTCATATGAGTTCAAAGAACTCAGCTTTGCAATTTATAGATTTTTCCTTGAATTGTTTTTTTTTTTTTTTTTTTTTAGAAGTTTTACATAATGGAGGCGGAGAATAGGGAATGGAGTTGTGAGATTTGGTGTTGGATAGAAGGTGTATTCATAAGGGAGGCAGAGTAATTTATGCCCTTAAATTTTAGTGATTTTTTTTTTTTAAAATATATTGATTGGCTGATGTGTCAATCAATGCCTAACTAATTTCTAAACGTGTGTAATTAATGGTATATTAACCTAAAGACTTCTCTTTATATGCACATAGTTAGGGAAATTCAAAATCATATTAATTAATTACTAGAATGTGCTTACTATATATATAAAAAAAATATAGAAACCTTTAAATGTCTAATAAATCAAAACTTTAAATATAGAATTTGAACATTAATTGTATTTTGTCAAAAAGACATGTCGTCAATGCATAATTAATACACACACGCGCGCACACACACATATATACCTATCATACATATATATATGCATATATATCTAGAATTTGAAAACCATGTTAATTAGTGGGCAATTAACCCGCGTAATTATATTCCTTGTTTGCTCACACGGTTAAGGGGACAAAAGTTAAATTTCTTCTTATTTGTTTATTTATTTATTTCTTTTGTTTATTATTATACGGTCTAAATTGGTGTTCACACTGTAAATTTTCTACTGTTACTTCATGGTTCAAATTTGCGTTAATTATTTATTTTCTTCCTTATTTGGCTAACACGGTTAAAGGAATAAAAATTAATTCTTTCTCATTTATTATTTTTGATTATTTATTCGTATGAACAGACAACGCAGCGAACGTGCGAACGCTAATTCGTTTTACGCACATTTTAACTACGCGTGCTATGTTTATGCAACGCTAAATAGACTAATGCAAAATATTGGACGATAAATTCAGAAATTTAATTAAAGAAAAGTTTTATTTAAAAATTTTAAATTTTACTAAATTTGTGAAATTGTCACTGGTGAACGACACATGATGATATTGGACACATTGTTTACTCGTCTTGAACATGTCATGAATTCCAAAATTTATTAACAATGAAATAATTTAATCTCTTTGTTTTGTCAACCGATATATATTGAAATCTTAAATTTATATTTACCAAATTAATATCAAATCCATATTAAAATAAATTAGCTTCTTTAATTGTAAACAACTTGAAATAGTATTCAAAATAAATTACATTGCGAAACAAATCTCTTAACACTTTGCTTTCAAACAAACTTTAAAATAAGTTAGCTTCTTTAAATTTGTAAATATATATCAATATATACTTTTCGAAGAAATTCAATAAATTAACAGCAGTAGTAACGCTGGTTTCTATAACATTCATATCAACACAACAAAAGGATTACAACATTCCATCTTAGTTAATAATGTAAATCGCGCTTGCTTGATCAACATCAATAGTCAAAAGTTAATTATTACAAATATACAATAATTTCCATTGTTATAAATCAACGTTTATCTAATTACAAGTTTCCTCCACAAATAACATCATAAAATTTATTTTAAGAAAACCCCGTTAAATTTAATAATTTAATTTAAAAAAAAAAAGAAAACTTTAAATTCTGACGCATTTCCCTAAAAAAATAATACATATATATTAAAATTGGTTCCAAAATTTCGGGTTGTTACAATCTCCCCCACTTAAAATCTTTTCGTCCTCGAAAAGGCACTAAGGTAAAAGTTGTTTAATTTACTAACTAAATTTTAATTTTCTTTTATTAATTTTATTTGTTAGCTAACTTATCAAATATATATACTCTTATATATATAAAAATCATATTTCCAAAAATAGATTATATAATCAAAAATACGCTAATTATAAACTTGTTACTCTTAACTCATTCTAGGGTATTGCTAACCCCATCTCTAACGAGTTTTCTCATTCTAGGACACTGCTGGTCCTATCTCTAATGAGTATTCTTATTGGACATTACTAATCCAATCTCTGATGAGTCTTTTGTTCAGTTCTAACGAGTTGTATCCCAAAGATTTGAGCTAACCAGAGCTCTGATACCACCTGTAAAGACCCGGAAATTCCCGCTCTTTGAATCGACCATAAACCACACAGGTCTGACCCAAAGGTTGGGAATCTTCGAATACTTTAACTTTGGGAATACAATACATCAGAACAATAACAGCAGACTTTTATTACATTATAATAATGTTACATCAGAGTACAGAATATATCAGAGTACATTGAAATAAAATTACAGCGGAAGATAAAATTACAATACTTTTAATACATTAAACAGCGGAAGACTACAAAGCTCTGGACACAGCTTTAGGCTTCAATCCAGGGTCCTGCTAAAGAGAAAGATATCTGCAAAAAGCTACTCGACTGCCCGTGTGGAAAAGAGGGCACCCGAGTTTGCCAGTGAACAAACTACAGGTCAGTCATGGGACTGGTGTGAGAATTCTAAACTAATATAACTAATAAGACAAATCCAAGGACCACGCCACTTTCGCGGAACGGGTTTACTCCTATGGATTGTCAGTGCATAAACCAAAGTAAATCGAGGAATAACGCAATGTCTTTTTGGAAAAATGAAACCATTATAAGACCCAAGTCCCATCACACAATGCAACGCACACCAGAGGATAGGGTTTTACCTTATAATGGTCAAAAGATGCTTGATACGTATAAAACGGATTTGATATTATTATTAGTGTATATATGTTTTAATAAAAAGATTTGAATCATAAGTATCAATCCTAGACGGCATGGTTACCATATAGCATGTCGCCAATACTAGTTCTACAATCAAAACCGCAAGGTCGTATTGGAAATTGGATTCCATCATGAGTCGAGGCTAGGGGCAAGCTCCTCTCCGATTCGAGACACTCTAGCAAATGCCTCAGGATCCCCCGCAGTGAACCCTTGGATCTTCAGGGCCGGTCCCCGCCTATGGGAAGTGGATTAGTTATGCCTGAACACACACTTCCCGGTCCCTTTGGACCTATAGTATGACCACCAACGGCCTATAAAAATAACGAGGCGCCTCAAAATCCATCATCCACATAAGTAAAATGTCAGGGCTGGTAGGTCACTGACACCACTCTAGCTAGAAAGAAACGTGTGCACTCCCTGCAGTCCGTATCCCGTTTTTGACTCATACCGGGGTGTGAGGCTCGCGAAGTCACGCTATACACAAAGCTACGCCTAAACAGGCCGTGCTTTGATCATCAACCACAAGGCCTGCTTTTCAACAAAAGCCTTGATCAATGCATCTTAGCATGCCACATTGTCAGTCCATACTATACCATTAATTTCTACCAATATATAACCTCTAAGCTCGTATGTCTCAGAGAAGGGTGTTAACCACCAAACAGATATATATTAAGAGAGATCAATGAATGTAGTATAAAGGACTACAACGTCAGACATACATTCCATTTATAAACTTATGCCCTGGGTCTGGACGAAAGTCAAATCCGTACAAATCAACACTACGTCCGGATAACTACCATCTTAGCCCCGTCTTGGGAGCAAATCAATCAAGGACCTCAACACTAGTTACCCATTCGATGTGAAGATCGTCGGTCTTCAATCGCCGTCTTCAACTCTTAGATTTAGAACGTCGTGTAATCATTTGAAATGAGATTGAACTCGGTCTTTTCAAATGATTCTCGCATATATATATATATATAATTTGAAAACATTTCATATCGTTATTAATATTTGATAACGACCTATCGCTATTTTTATTTATATAAAAATAGCCTAAATTAATTTAACGACGCTTCGGGTAAATGGGCGACCCTGGCGTTGTCTTCAACCAAATTTGATTTACACATATCTTGAAATCTAACCGTTGGATTTTGGCGAAATTTATGTCATTGGAAAGATCTTCCCAAAGCGGTCCAAACGGCTCCAGTTTTGGGAAAATCCGACGGTCGGATCTCTCTGTATAGCCGTTTAAAGTTACGATCGCCGATACACGAACTGTCACGCGCGTTCCGTTTAATTTATAATTTATATTTATATATAAATATAAATCGTTTGACTATTCCAATTTCAAAAGTCTATTCATTTTATCGCATCTAAAATGACGATAAAAATATCACTTTTAATAACTCTGTTTTGTTTACACTAAATGTAAATAAATTATACTTTTTCCTATATTTTGTTTTATTTACCTAAATGTAAATAAATTATGTTCTTTCTATGTTTTAATTTATTTACCCTAAATGTAAATAAATTACATTCTTTTTCTTACCCTATTTATTACCTAAATGTAAATAAATGTATTCTTATCTTTTTCTTACTTATTTACCTAAATGTAAATAAATGTTTTACTTTTACTTTTGTTATATTTACTTACATTAATTGTAAATAAATGTACCTAATTTCTTATTCATATTTATTTACACTATTTGTAAATAAATGGTTTCAATTTCCTTTGCATATCCTATTTACATAGCAAATGTAAATAATTGTATTTCTTTAATTCCTTTCTAATATTCCCTTTTAACATAAAAAGAATATCTTATGTAAGTTCTTTTCTAACCTTTCTTTTTATTATTTACATAAGAAAATGTAAATAATTACCATTTACAAATTGATTCTTTTTGTTTACATAAGAAAAATGTAAATAAATACTTATTCACATAATTATTATTTTTAATCTTTTTATTTACATAGGAAAATGTAAATAAATTTTAATTCACATATTTGTTCTATAATTTCTATTTATTCTTAATTACATAAAATGTAATTTTATTTCTTATAATCATAATTACATAAAATGTAATTTTCTTTACAGTGTAAAATATATTCTTTTAATTACATATAAAAAATGTAATTTATTCAATCTCTTATTTACCTAATGTAAATATATATGTTTTCCTTTGTCTACATTTTATTTATTTATCATAAATATTTTGAAGTAATTTACATATATAAAATGTAAATTTAGAAAATTAATATATATGCTTTAACCTCTCACATTGGATAGGTATTGTTGTGACTACTGGACAGCCGGGCGGGTCCGGGCAGATTTACATCACAACTCAATCCAACCTCGGGTTTAAGCATTCTTTTTCTTTATATTGAATAATGTAATTCTTTTTATTCCTTTCTAATTACATTGAAAAATATAATTCTTAAATCCTTATCTTACTATTTCATTAATTCTATTTAAACAAAATGGATATTTTGTTTCTCACATTTCCTATTTACCTAAATGTTTATTTTTACATAAAGCATATTTTTGTCCGCAAACTCTAATGCGACAAAAGTAATAATTTAACTAATGTATGTTATTGCATAAAGCATATTTTTGTCCGCAAGTTCTAATGCGACAAAATTTATGGTTTAACTATGTATGCATTTTAAAAAGTATATTTTTAAACCATGTATATTCTTATATAAGAAATTATACATTCAATTTTAATTTTCCTTTACATAAGGAAATATACATTTAACTTTATTTTCTTTACATTAGAAAATAATATTCATTTTCTTTATTTTCTTCACATTAGAAAAATAATATAACTTTTACCTCTTTTACTTTACATTGGAAAAATGTAACTTTTATTCTCTTTTACCTTACATTAGAAAATGTACATGTTTTCCTTTTCTTTATAATAAAGAAAAAAAAAATGTTTTCTTTCTTTTCTTTTGACAAAGAAAATGTTTTACCTTCTTATTTTCTTTCTTTTTCTTTTAACAAAGAAAATGTTTACTTTCTTATTTTCTTTTAACAAAGAAAATGTTTACATTTGATTCTTTTTCTTTAACAAAGAAAATTGTATATATTTGATTTTTTCTTTAACAAAGAAAAATGTATATATAACTTTACTTACATTTAAATAACAAAAATGTACCTTTAACTTTTATTACATTTTTAATACATAAAAATGTATTTTAACTTTTATTACATTTTTAATACATAAAAATGTATTTTATCCTTTATTATATTTTTAATACATAAAAACGTATTTTAACTTCTATTTTCCTTTACATTATAAAATGTACTTATTCGCTTTCATTTTCTTTTAAATAAGAAAATATTCACGTTTGCTTTTATTCTCTTTCACATAAGAAAATATTCACGTTTGTATCATAATTCTTAACAGTGAACAATTTGGGTGTCACCACAACAATATTAACACAACCACATAAATTTTGTGTTGTTAACATAATAGTGAAATTTTGGGTGTCACTACAAGTACATCAACATGATGATGGTATTTGGCGTCGTTAATCATGACAATAATATTTGGTGTATACTTTGGGTGTCATTACAGTAATATCAACATGATGATAGCATTTGGCTTATACTTTTGATGAATCACAAATAAAGGCCTCATCTTTATTTTATTTGTAAATCAAATAAAATATTTTATCTTTGTTTTATTTTGTAAATGAAAATAAAGGTGTAAACTAACGTTTGATTTTGTCCATAAAATGAGGGTAAAATTTGTCTTTCACTTCGTTTACAAAATAGATGTAAAAACTTTGCCTCTTTATTTTGTTTACAGAGTGTGTTAAAAATTATGTCTTTTGTTTTAACAACAAAATTTGAGTAAAAATGCCTTTTTGTTTTAACAACAAAATTGAGTAAAAATGCCTTTTTGTTTTAATAAACAAATTAAGTAAAAATGTCTTTTTGTTTACCAAACAAATTAAAAAAAATGTCCTTTTGTTTTGTAAACAAAATCATATGTTAAAATAGTCTTTTTATTATGTCAACAAAGATTTGTCTTTTATTATGTAAAAAAACAATTCTTTTTATTATGTAGAAATAATTCTTTTTGTTTACAAAAATTCGTCTTTTCTTATGTACACAAAATAACATGAAAATAATTCTTTTTTTTCTATGTTTACAAAATACCCATCAAATAATCCTTTTTACTATGTTTACAAAATAAACATAAAATATGAAATAAATTGTTACTTTATTTTGTTTACCAACATAAAAATAAAATTTGTCATTTTATTTTGTTTACAAAAAGAAAAGTAAAATTATTCATTTTATCTAGTTTACAAAATGAAGGTAAAAATTTGTGTTTCTTTTGTAGACAAAATTATGGTAGAAACTGCTTTTGATTTGTAACAAGAATAACCAAAATACAAATTTAATGTTTTTATTTTTATGTAAGAAATAAAAAAAATAAAAAAAAATAATAATAATAACGATGAGAATTTTATTGGGGATACATCAAGAAGTACAGATCTAAACAGACAAGCTATATCATGTCATCATAGCATTACAAATCACAATCAATCATACATTACAGTCACAGCACAATCAACATCCAAATGAATATATACAACATAAATTTCATGCTGAGTGGGTACAATAAAATAAATAAATAAATAATTTTAATTTTAAAAATAGGAATCTCACTGTGATTTGGAATTCCTCAGAAATTATCGATCGATCTAAATTACCCTGCTCGCTTCTAGAATGCCGTGTATGATTCCATGAGTCCAATGTTTCCTCTTCTTCCTCCCGACACTTTTCGGCTCCGAATCGCTTCAAACTCATACCAATCGAAGCTCATACTCATATGAGTTCAAAGAACTCAGCTTTGCAATTTATAGATTTTTCCTTGAATTGTTTTTTTTTTTTTTTTTTTTTTTTTTTAGAAGTTTTACATAATGGAGGCGGAGAATAGGGAATGGAGTTGTGAGATTTGGTGTTGGATAGAAGGTGTATTCATAAGGGAGGCAGAGTAATTTATGCCCTTAAATTTTAGAGATTTTTTTTTTTTTTTTTAAAATATATTGATTGGCTGATGTGTCAATCAATGCCTAACTAATTTCTAAACGTGCGTAATTAATGGTATATTAACCTAAAGACTTCTCTTTATATGCACATAGTTAGGGAAATTCAAAATCATATTAATTAATTACTAGAATGTGCTTACTATATATATAAAAAAAAAATAGAAACCTTTAAATGTCTAATAAATCAAAACTTTAAATATAGAATTTGAACATTAATTGTATTTTGTCAAAAAGACATGTCGTCAATGCATAATTAATACACACACGCGCGCACACACACATATATACCTATCATACATATATATATGCATATATATCTAGAATTTGAAAACCATGTTAATTAGTGGGCAATTAACCCGCGTAATTATATTCCTTGTTTGCTCACACGGTTAAGGGGACAAAAGTTAAATTTCTTCTTATTTGTTTATTTATTTATTTCTTTTGTTTATTATTATACGGTCTAAATTGGTGTTCACACTGTAAATTTTCTACTGTTACTTCATGGTTCAAATTTGCGTTAATTATTTATTTTCTTCCTTATTTGGCTAACACGGTTAAAGGAATAAAAATTAATTCTTTCTCATTTATTATTTTTGATTATTTATTCGTATGAACAGACAACGCAGCGAACGTGCGAACGCTAATTCGTTTTACGCACATTTTAACTACGCGTGCTACGTTTATGCAACGCTAAATAGACTAATGCAAAATATTGGACGATAAATTCAGAAATTTAATTAAAGAAAAGTTTTATTTAAAAATTTTAAATTTTACTAAATTTGTGAAATTGTCACTGGTGAACGACACATGATGATATTGGACACATTGTTTACTCGTCTTGAACATGTCATGAATTCCAAAATTTATTAACAATGAAATAATTTAATCTCTTTGTTTTGTCAACCGATATATATTGAAATCTTAAATTTATATTTACCAAATTAATATCAAATCCATATTAAAATAAATTAGCTTCTTTAATTGTAAACAACTTGAAATAGTATTCAAAATAAATTACATTGCGAAACAAATCTCTTAACACTTTGCTTTCAAACAAACTTTAAAATAAGTTAGCTTCTTTAAATTTGTAAATATATATCAATATATACTTTTCGAAGAAATTCAATAAATTAACAGCAGTAGTAACGCTGGTTTCTATAACATTCATATCAACACAACAAAAGGATTACAACATTCCATCTTAGTTAATAATGTAAATCGCGCTTGCTTGATCAACATCAATAGTCAAAAGTTAATTATTACAAATATACAATAATTTCCATTGTTATAAATCAACGTTTATCTAATTACAAGTTTCCTCCACAAATAACATCATAAAATTTATTTTAAGAAAACCCCGTTAAATTTAATAATTTAATTTAAAAAAAAAGAAAACTTTAAATTCTGACGCATTTCCCTAAAAAAATAATACATATATATTAAAATTGGTTCCAAAATTTCGGGTTGTTACACTTCTAGACAATGTTGTCTCTATAACTAAGTATCTATAGTCCAAGTCTTTAATGTTTTTCCACTGTTATTGATTTACCAGAGTAAAGAAAGTTGTGGAGAAGACGACACATTTCAGATGGTAAAAATATACCACATTAAGTTTGCAACATTCAAAAAAAAAAAACTGATATACATATGTATGTATATATATATATATATTATAATTGCAGAGTACGCATAATCAGGTAGGTAACGGTTGTACTTTACTAAATTGGCATGGTAATACAGATGAGGTTATCGCCGAAGGAAAAATTGTATCGAGTGATCCGAAAGAGTTTTTCAATCTAGTACCTTTTGGTCCAATGCCTTGAAAGTTTTGATAGTCCGTCCTAGAAAATTCGATGCTTTTTTATGTTGTCATTCACCCGGTTTGGTGTATGTAGGAGATGCCAAAGGCAAGACGGTGGCATGGAAAGTGGATAGAGTTGTTATTGGCATAAGCGAGAAGTCCAAAAAAGAAAATGAGGTAAAATATGCACTTTCCATAGGTCAATCTATTGTATATGTTAAGCTTCAATTTTATGTACTTTCTAGTCAGTTGTATATGGAAAGTACATTTTTTTGAAACTGGGTAAAATGTATTATTAGGCATTCAACCCAAAGTTTTGATTACATGAGAAGCCCAAAAGGCCCACGTAACTAGCATAGAGACAAAACAAACCCAGTTATAATTACAACTATCAGCTTGTATCACTTCAAACTAGAACTTTCTGTTTTTGGCTCCTTCGTCTTCTACTCTCGACGGCTACTTCATGGAGGATCAAAATTAAATTGCCTGCTAGTTTCAGGGATTTGAGCCAACACATCCATCAGATCCTTGTTTGACAATGCAGCGTCTTCTAATTCCAAGCTATCGGTGATTTTCTTCCTTTTGATTCTCCGTCTACTGAGATTAATTTCAATAATTGCTAATTTGCTGACCAATTTCGGTGTGTTTGCTTTCCTTTTGAAAATACATGAATTTCTCTCTCCAAATTGCTGCGATAGCATTTGCCAAGGAAATCATATCCAATTTGGATTTCAAGTATTCATTATCTGTATTCCTGGCCAGGTAAGACGTTATCTCTGTTAAATCATAATTTTGGGTGTTAGCGCCAGTCACTACATTACAGTTTTGGGCAATGGATTTTGAGAATTCACATGCAAAAGATAAATGTTCATGCGTTTCAAAAGATGAACCACATAGAACACATAACCGATCATTAGTTATCCCCCAATTTGCTAGTTTGTCACGTGTAGGAAGTCTTTGCATGATCGCTTTATAAGTAGTAAAAGAATGTTTAGAGCTGATAGCTTTGTCCCAAATTACTTTACTCCAACTTTTCTGATCATGATGAATTCTAATGTCATTCCAAGCTGTTTTAATTGAGAAATCACCTTTATAATTATTCCATGCCCAAATATCATTCTCTCTTCCTATGTATATTGGCATTGCAGTGATATTTTGTGTGATTATTCTGTTGCATGGAAGTTGATCACATTTCCACTATTGTTGATCAATGATTGAATCAACAGAAATGTCAGGGGATCCAAATGCAGAAAAAGTATCTCATCCAGCAACGTCTATCAACGATTTCCCAAAAATCCAGGGGTCTTTCCATAAGTTTGTATCTTTGCCATTAGCAAATTCACGAGTGCAATTCGCAGCTAGCTTATCCCTTATTCTTATAATTGCCTTCCAGTTTGGGGATGCATTTGTGTCCAATGCCATTTGCCAAAAATTACCTTTCACATATCTTTGTCTCATCCACCTTCCCCATAATCCGTTTTTTGTTATAATTTTCCAGCCTTGTTTAAGGGTAAACACATCTCACATGTCTCTTAAATTTCTCAAACTGACTCCTCCTTCCTCTTTCGGTCTGCATAAGTCTGCAAATTTAATTTTATGATATCCACCCCTCCATATAAAGTCTGCACATACATTTTCTATCTTTTCTATAGATGCAATTAGGACTTGAAAAGTTTGGAGCCAAAAATTCACCTTTGGTTGAATGATAGTGTGTACAAGTTCAATTTTTCCCGCTAATGACAAGGTCTTTGAACTCCATCCTTGTAGCATATCTTTGATTTTGCTAATCAGTTCCACACGTTCTCTATCCGCAATTTTATTTGTTGATAGTGGAACCCCCAAATATTTAACTGGAAGACTTCCTTCAGTCACCCCAAGAATTTCAAGAACATTTAGTATTTGTTCACAAAATTTGCTGAAATAACATTTAGTTTTGTTCTCACTCACATTCAAGCCAACATATCTCTCCAATAGTTGAAAATTCTCTTTGATAGCTCTCGCTGCAATTTCATTTGATTTGATGCATATTATCAGATCATCAGCGTATAAAAGATGGCTTATCTTAGGGTGGAAGTTGTAGACTGTATGAATTAGTCTATTATGCACTAACAATTCCATCTGGAGAGAAAAAATTCCATAGCAATAGCAAACAGGAAAGGAGATAGAGGATCTCCTTGTCTAATCCCCCGATTAGAGCTAATGAAACCCCTAGGAATACCATTAATAAGGATTGAGAAAGTAGGAATAGAAATACATTCATTTATCATTTTGATAAACAAATTGGGAAATCCCATGTAATATAGCATATGAATAATAAAATGACGATTTATCTTATAGCATGCTTTGTGAAGATCTACTTTCAAGCAGAATTTGTCGGCTCCAGGTCTGTTGAAATTTCTAACAAGTTCATGAGCCAACAACGAGTTCTCTGAAATAAACCAACCCTTTATGAATGCACTTTGACACTCCGAGATTATGTCCGGTAATATTTGTTTCATTCTGTTACATATTACCTTGCTTAGAATCTTGTATAGAACATTGCAGCAGGCAATATGTCTGAATTCTTCTGGTCTGGTGGGATTTTCAACTTTGGGAATGAGACAAATGAAAGTGTGATTCATTTCTTTGATTATTTTTCCAGAGGTGAAAGCTTCCTGAATTGCTTATGTTACATGATCTTTCAGGTATTGCCAGTGCTTTACGAAGAACCCATCCCCCATCCCATCGGAGCCTGGACCGGAGTAAACACTAATGGACTTGAGAGTCAACCATACCTCATCATGGGAAACTTGACTGGTCAGCATCTGTTTACCTCTGGAGTTCTCAATTCTCTTACAGTGAATAACAGGTAAGTTAGTTTCATATTCACCGTTATATAGAGAGGAAAAGTAAGCAATTGTTTCCCTCTCTAATTTAGTGTAATCAGTACAATGATTTCGCTACTCATCAATTATGTGAAATTTATTGTTAATATGCTTTCTAATTGACATTTTAGTGAAAAAAAACTTTGTGCATTCATTTTCTTCTGTCAACCACTGAACTTTAGTTTTTCTGCTTGAGCTTTCTTTAGTTGTCTTTGTGTGTCATGATATTTGCTCCATATCTCATGACAATCACCCCCACCATCTATCAATTGAAGACACTTTTCACATTCATTTTGCATTTGATTGATGTTATCAGTATCTTTTGGTCTATATTTGTTCCATTCTTTTAAGCAGTTCTTGGCATATTTAATCAGCTGTAAAATCTTGTACCCTGCACACCCCTCTTGTGTAGCACAGTAGTTGAAATCAATGATTTTATCATATCCATCAATTTTTTGCTAAGCATTCACATATCTAAAAGGTTTGCCTTTTACGTTGCGTTGATTCTCTAGTAGATGAATGAGAATAGGATTGTGGTCACTTGTGAATGTAGAAAGGATTTCCACTTTGATGTCAGGAAATTTGATTATGCATTCAGAGTTAACAAGTACTCTATCCAGTTTGCATGATATCTTCTTACTTTCTCTGCTTCGCCATGTAAATTTCAGGCCGTTGTGTACTGGTTCTAGCAGCCCTGCTCCAGAGATGCAGTTATTGAACTCTGTAAGTTGAGCAACGCGAAGTGGGACTCCTCCTCTTTTATCTTCTTTGCGTAGAATAGCGTTGAAATCCTCAGTAACTATCCAGGGAGTATTTATGTTCTTTGATATGTCTTTTATTTTACTCCACAAAGCACTTCTATCTTGCACAAAGTTGCTAGTATATACAACAGTGATAGTAATTCGTATCCCCCCACTGTTAATAGAATTAACTGTAATTTGTTGATTATCTTTATCTGGCTCATTCATCTGCCAAGTGGATTTACACCAGAGCAAGAGAATTCTCCCCTTACTACTAGTGTCGTTATTATTATAGGCATCCCATTCATTACCAAGAGAGTTGAGAAAATAATTCATGTTTTCATCTAAGAATTTGTTTTCAAGAATACAGAGAATAGAAGGAGAATACATCCTTCTAATGTTATAGAGGTCTAGTTGACGAGTGTCGTTATTTAGACCTCTAACATTCCAAGAGATGATGGTCATTTATTTTGTGGTAATTGTCTCCTTAAAACCATGTGTGAGGAGCCTACCACATCCTTCTTTTTGTTTTCCAGTTGTAACCCAGAGAACTGCAAATCATATCTTTTATTTCCTTTAGTAAATTTTGCAGGAGATATGTCGTCCTCTTCTTCATCATTTTGTGAAATATTAACATCCTCTAATTCATTTTGATTATCTTTTGTAGAGTCTTCATGTTGATCAGAGCCAGAACCCACAAGGTGAGCAGGTGGGGACTTCCCAGCATTCGGAGGAATAGCAGCCTCCCCTTGACTTTCCATTTGGTTCACAGTAGTAGTTCCATCTGATGTAGGTTGCATTGTAAATATAGTAGCTGGTGTAGTAGCCAAGTCTTTTGCAGATATACGTAGTGTATCTATGGGTGGGTTATTTTGTCGTGCTTCAGAATTGTCCAGTTGTTGATGTAGTTTATCTGGTGATGTAATTATAACTGGGTTTTCTACTTTGTTGTTCAGATGTGTAGTGCTAGTTTTTGCTTTCCACACCTGATTGACTGGTTTAACCGTTGTGGCGCATTGATCAGTCGAGTGTCCAAAGCATTTGCAAGAATTGCATACTGGTGGTACATATTCATATTCATATTCAACATTTTGAATATAAATATTACCAAACTTGTCTTCAGCGCGCACTTGTTTGACTAGGGGGTTAAAAGCTTTAATTTCAACAAGAACTCTTGCATATTTCAACCGTTTAACATTTCTCATGTAATCGTCCATGTCTAGAGGAGTGCCAATTAGACTAGCAATTTTACTTATGCCTCTTGCATTCGAAAGAGAGAGATCCAAATTATGCAATTTCAACCAAACTGGATGAGAGTCTAGCATGTCACGTTCCAGTCTTAAATTTGGTTCCCACTTTTTAATAAAGATTAGTTTGCTATCCATGAACCATGGACCTTCTTCTAAAACCCTTTTGCAGTCAAATTCAGATGCAAATTTAATTAAGTAGAATCCATTTTCTTGAGCAAAAACATCCCATCTACCGGTGGGTCTCCATTCTCGTTTGATGTATGCATTTAGATGAACGTAATAAGGTCTACGTCCCGCCAGATAAATGTATATCGAGTTATGCCACATGGAATTTGCTTTAGCAAAAACTTCATCATCTAGATCTGCGAAACAGCCATCAGCAACTGTTGTTGAATCAAAGAATTCCACGTCTCCCTCAATCATAGTGTTTCCTGCAACCACTTGTGACCAGGATCTGGTTCCTAGAACAAATTTCGGTGCAGCTTGTCTCTTACGAAAATTGCCAAGTTCCGCTTCTTTGTCTGTATTTGATTCTGTTACAGCATCTTTATGTGATATTAATTTCCTGTTACGAGCCTCCTGCTAAGCGTAATTAGGATTTGAATTTGAGCTAGGGTTACGCCCACCAGATGAGGATGCCATTTCTATCGTTGATGAAAAATACTCTAAGTCCATTCATTAATATATATCATTTTGATAGAGCATAACGAATAACACAGAAAGCAAACGTAAATTGTACGATTGGGGTGGAAGCAAAGAATTGGTTGCCAAAGGACGAGTACATTCGAGTGATTTAAATGCAATTATCAATGATATTCCTCTTGGACCAGAAGCCCCCATAATTTGGGTGGATAAAGCGATAAAAGAAGATGCCTTTTTGTGGAGGCCCATAACAGGCATGATATGTACTGGAGAAGTCGTTGGTAGAGAAATAGCTTGGCCAGAGGAAAAATTGGTATTTAAAAACAGTTCAGCATCTACCCCTAAGAGCAATGTTCGCAAATCTGTTACAGGTATTGAAAACATTTCAACATTTATCCCCATGAGAAATGTTTGCAAATCTGTTATGGATTTTGAAAATAGCCCAACATCTACCCCTGTAGGCAATTTTCCTAAATCTGCTACGGTAATACGTTTATATTACTAGTATCTTTTTTAAGAATTTTTGATTATGTATCAACAAATATTGGTTATATGATAGAGTGCAAACTTCCCGATGAATGCCAAATGCAAGCTGCTTGATGTGGAGAACAATGGAAAAATAGTAGCCGAAGGCACTATGTCTTTAGTTTGTCCTATTACTTTGGTTCATTCTGCCCCGCTGGGACCAAATGCGATAGGAGTTTGGGTGGATAATGTAAAGGAACCGAATGCACCTATACGGAGGCTAACTCATTCATGGTATGCTTATCAGATGCTTTTGGTTCAATGGTAGCATGGCCTGTTGCGAATGTTAGACTGGATTCAACTTTTACATAAGTTTTACAACCTCTTGTGTGTATATGAACCAGTCACTAACATCTAATATTCCATTTTTTTACATCTATTTGTGTATTTCATATATTTTGTTCTGTTTGTGCGTTCAATAACTATTTGAAGTAATATAACCTTCAACACTTACTATTTGGATTTTGGGTGCATAAAAACTGGAATTTGAAGTAATGACAATTGCGAGTTTTATTAAATAAAAGATGTATGTATGTGGTATGGACATGATGTAATTCAACACTATGTGACTATCTTATGCATGTATGTACGTGGTATGGACATGATGCACATTATATAAGTACCGAAAGATAATATTACATATCTGATAGGTTACACGACTAGTAGGGTACATAAGATAATATTACAGCTAATACAATCAATAAGGAGGAACATGATAATAAGTAAACACTAATACGCTACATATGGTTAAGCCGAATATCTTCGAAGCCACTCGTGAGCCTACATATCTCCATTTCCAACTCATTGGTATATGTGATGCCACGAGGACACAACGGATCGTCCATCCATTCAGAATAACTGCAACCATTCGGCGAAGTGCGACAGATCACTAATCTACAGCCGATGTTTTCGCCCTCCGCCACATCTACAAGTTGTACTTTGTACCCGCAGTGACACTTGATTGGATAAGAATCAACCTCTTGTTCATACGGAGGTTGTACAACTGGTGGTTCGTGTGTCTCTGGTTGAATTGGCAGAGGAGCAACCAAAGCACGATTGAATGAGGGGATGTAATTTGGATCTTCGGGACACTGCAGACGTAGTTGGTCCAGATTGGTAAGTAATGCCTCAGATCTTTGTAGTGTTGCTCGTGGTACACAAATATGTTATCAAAGATAGATTTAAATGTTGCATTGGACCAAACTATACATGAAAATTGTTGCTTGTCTTTCTTTCAGAATTTTGTTGGAGGTAGCAAAGGATATATTTTTCCGTTAATGTAAGACAAACTAATGGCAACACGCATGCCATGGGGTGTGTATATTATCACACAAAATATCGTTAACTGTGTGCAGCTTTGATGAATTTAGGTATATGATATTTTCAAAGATTTTAAGCTCATTTTATCTTTCGTCATTTAAGTACTTGTAGATTAAAACTGCAACCCTAGAAATGATTACCTACAACTTCTCTCCAACTTGTGTCAACAGACATTCTTGTAGTATTGTTTTTATGGAGGTGCTTTCGCAAACTTGTTAGCATAGTCGTGTAGGTGGGTTTAGTGCTTTTTTTTGTTATGGTTGCTATTTTCTGTTTGAAGGGGTGTTTTGTGCTATGTAAATGCATGTGGTGATGCCCAGTTGTTGACATGTGAGTCTTGTTCTTGTCTATGTAAGTGCAGTTGCAAATTGTATTGCCATTGAAGTTTCTAGCCTTTTCAATGACTAGTGACTGCAAAGGAAGCTTGGGGACTCTGTGCTGGTTAGTGATACCATACTGTTGCCATACACTATTGGTGACAAGCGACTTCTTCGGCTTGCTGAATTGCTGAGCCAAGAGTGGATGTACTCGCGACATGCTGCTCCGAAACAGCAAGCACAAGCTTGCTGTTCCGAAACAGCAAGCCATGGCTTACTATTTAGAAGCAGCAAGCTCAGGCTTGGTATTCCAACAAGTATGGCTTCCTGTTTCGGAACAGCAACCCACGAATACATCCACTCTTGGCTCATATTATTTTTCTGTAATTTGTTGATTGCAGATATAGTAAAAATAGATTTGAGTTCAAATTATTTTGTAGTAGGTATTATAAGTTAAATATGTTAATTTTCATTTGATCACTAATCATTAAATTTCATCCTTGTAGATAGGTGAAGAATAATGTTGATGCAAGGAATGCAAGGATGTTTTCTTGAAGTTTATTTTGGTATCCATGTAGTAAGTTTATTTTGTAGTAGGAAAGGCTTTTATTTTGGTGGTGGCTTTGTAGTAGGAATGCACAGGATATCTTTGTTTACAACTTTGTAAACTTTGTTTATGGATTGTGTTCAATTTCACTAATGGAAGCGACTACTAGTCGTGTTTTTATATAATTCTTTCTCATTTGATTTTTTAGTGAAGCAGCTGTACTATGATAATAGTATATTTTAAGGTAATGATATGTGTGGAAATGTAACATCATGATATGGATGTTGTAAATTTAGCACCAGCAGACGACATCATAAACAAATTGCTGTGCAAATATTAGACACAGCGTTTCATAAATGCTGATAAAACCTTATTAATCTTTTACAGCTCGTAAAAAACACTGTTCAAAAATTAATAACAGCATTTAATATATGTTGTCCATATTTCTACAGCATAAATGATATGTTGTGTAAATATTACTAATAGCGTTTCATGATTGCTGGTACAACGGGAGGGAACTTTTTTGCAGCGTGTTTAAAACGCTGATAAATATTAGTAGCATCGTTTAAAATTAGTTGTTGAAAGTCTAAGTATAAAGTTGTACTTTTTTGACAATATGTTTCAAACATTGTCTATTTTTTAAAACAGCAACTAAAATACGCTGTGTATGTTGTATCAACAGCTAGTTCAAAATGTTGTAAAAGATGAAACGTAACAACATTTATTCTACCTCTTTTGAAAAAAGGGGCCTACAACAACATGTCATTATACAACGTTCATGAAAACGCTGTAATATCATACAACATCGTTTTTGATACGCCTGAAAAAGCGTTTTTTGGTGTAGTGATCTATCAAGAATTACGGCATGATTGTCTCCATCTAGTAGTAATTATTGCATGGTTGTGTGTATCTAATAAGAACTCTTGATTGGTGTAATAATATGTAAATATATAATGAGGAGAATAATGACATTGATATAACTAATGAGGTTATTAAAGACAGTATAGAGCAAGTCAAAAACCTGGAGTTGGAGAATGAGCAAGTCATGGACAAGATTCATGAGAAGGACCAGAAGAATGATGTTGAGGATGAAGTTAACAAAGACAATACACAAGTATTTGAAAAATAAGATAAAGATGAAAAGGAAGATGAAGAAAAAACATTAAAAAGGACAAGGTACAGGTGACAGAGAAGCCCCTACAAAAGAAACATGATCATGAAATGGAGAGTGATAAGGACCAGGAAAAGGACCAGGAAAACAAAAGTGTAGAAAAGAAACAAGGTAAAAATAATAATAAATATTTTATGATGGTATTAAAAGTTTATACAATTTACCATAATTTGAAGTTTTATATCTTATATTAGTCTATATGGTAGGAAAAAATAAATAAATGAAATAACCTATGACACACCACGTCCGTTAATGTCACTCATTAAGAGAATGCATTAAGTTTCGTGAAGCGTTATAGGTAAACAGAAACAGAAACATTACAGACATATATAAAAATAGCAGTAGAATAAAATCAAACTTTATTAATCATAAGGCATCGTGGTTCAAAACATCATATGTCTGAATTACATAAAAACAAGTACATCATAAAAACTTCTGTCTTGCACTTAAACACCAAAGTACAAAATAAAAGAAGCATAATCCCCAAATAAAAACATAGCCATAGTTGAATAAGAGCTTAAGCAATACATCTAAGCAGCTCCAGTAGAATGATAGTAGAATCCTAGTCAAGCTTGAGTATTCCCACCCTGAGAACCTGAGGGGAGGAGAGACGGAAGAAAGAAGAGGAAACAAAAAGGGTCAGACATAAAGTCTGGCGAGTCCAGTTACTTTTAGCAAGTAAATAAGTAAAAGTAGCATGACAGCCATATAAAGTGGATAAGAAAGATAACATCACAAAAGGCAGGTATGACGAGATAAACATGATAGAGTGTATACGCTTCTCTAATGATTACTCAGTACCGATACTAGTATAACTTAGAATGAGATGATCCCAACCACTAATAGGTGGTAGACTTAGGCGTACTTCTGGTGATATGTCTTATCCCCATACAATCCATAGGTAACCCAACCTAACAGGCTCATAATTTTTTTTACCAAAGTCTAGATGTACCCTAACTACTACCCTAATCGATCAGCTCCCTACTCCGTAGATACCCTGTGTTGGCCCCACAGTAGGAGGTATCACTTCCTCCAGTGACAACCCTTCGTTGATGTACACAACCATATCTACCGGTGTCACGGTCTCTTATCCCCTTTTGCCCGGCGTGCATGCACATGTCCTGGTCGGTTTGCGCTGCCCACATCATTCTCCACATTTGGATCTCTTATAATTAGCCCAGTAAGCGTGTCCCGACTCCGACCTAGGGCAAAGTACTCATTCGATACCGTTATATGGGTTACTGGCTGAAACGGGTCCCATACACAAGATGATACAAGCTCTCCCCTTGTCTTGTATCCCCACCAGGATTTCCTCAGGTTATGTATACCTATTGGTGTCTTTAATAACATAACCCTCTGAGTTAAGTTCGTGGGCCTATATAAATATTACCCACCCACCCCCACCCCTCAAATTTACTTAACCCACCCACTATTCAAACAAGGTCACTTAACCCTATTCAAGTTCACGTTCATACAGTCCCTATGGATTCAATTAGGTAAAGTATTTCGATTCATTACCATGTCCATTTATGGTTATAATATGCTATACCTCCCACATTAAGCCTGCTACTTGTGGATGCTGGATATGCTGGTCAGTTCTGGGCAGATTTCTTCCACAAGTTGGGCTTAACCCCATGTCTTAGCATAACTCATATTTGTGCACCTAGACCCCTCACATTAGATTCACCACTTGTGGTCGCTGGATATGCTGGGTGGTTTTGGGCAGACTTCCACCACTAGTGTAATCTAACCTCGTGTCTAGGCGCAGTTACAATTTCAAGTTACTATAATCCTAGGCATTTCATTATTAACCAATTTTTTCCTATGTCATTATAGGTTTCATGCCCGTTTTTCCCCAATTATGTTCGTAATGAATTATATGCTCTAAATTCATATACATAAACATTATTCAAATTATGTCAAATTCCCCATTTACAAGTTATGCCCAATTTCAATGTTTTCCCGCATTCCCCGTTTAATGCGTTTGCATATTTCAGCGGCATGCTTAGGCTCGAAAGTAGCCTTGCTATATCAAATAATAAAGGAAAGATGAAGGGAAGATGACAGAAATGATTATACTAACAAAATTGACATAAACATATAGTGGAATATAAGGACAGATCTGGTGAACATAAGATAATAGAACTGTTTCTAACATAGTAGGGATGTCATAATAGGCATGAAGATCTAAATAATAATTTAGATGTCCAACTAGTAACCTATCCAATTTAACCACAAACATGATAGGTACAAGGTGATCTAAATAGTGAATTTAGATCTATAATCAAGGTAGATTTGACATGATAAAGGTTAAGATCCAAGTCATAGTTATGTCAGAATATCATAGATTCACAAGTTATTACAGTTCTAATATGATTCAAGCAGTTACAGGCATAGATCCAAATTACAATCATATAATGTTTTACTTTTTAGTTATTTTGAATCTAAAAGTAACTTAAACTCACAGTGTTACGATCTAGAAATACGGAAGAAGAATAGCAGAGGTTGAATCACAGATCTATACTTGAATTACTTGATTGCAGAACAAGGAAAAAGGTTTGATTCAGTCTGAGAACTGACAGCATCTAGTACTCCATTAATTTTCAGTGTAGAAAACAAGAGAAACGGTGCCCAATTTATAGCCGCCAACCCCCAAACCCTAAATGCCACATCTTCCCTAGGGGGGTCGACCCCCCTTAGGGGGTGGACTCCCTAGGCGGAATTTTTGACGCTCTCTGAAATTTTGATTTTTGAACTGTTTTCTGATTTTCTGATTTAATTATATATATATATATATATATATATATATATAATTCTCTTGCGTGTATACAAACTTCAAACCTTAATAACTTCTTCATACAGTGTCCATTTCACGCAAACCAAATATTTATCTTGACAAAAATTTCGAGACAGACGCAATGGCGAAGTCCTTTTCCCTTAATTTTGAATATTAAATTAATTAATCTTTATTTTTTCCTCTTTGATGTTGTTAAAATTATGGGGTGTTACACAACCAGAAACAGTGGATCTAGACGAGTACGACAACGAACCAAGATCCAAAGAAACTCGTATTGGAAGAAAATCAAAAATTAGAAAGTATAGAAATGTGAGGAACCTAGGCAAGGATCAGATCAATCAAATGGAAGAGTTTGTTACAAAAACTGACCTAAGGTAAAAGTAATGACTTTTTTTTGCAAAATTTCGTTAAATTTTTATTGAATTCAAATATTGCTTGATGTAAAGCAATAATTTGAAAATATCTGCATAAATGTATGCACTTTATAAGAACATAAGCATTGTTGTTTTGCATGTATTCAGAACTCTGTATAAATGTATGCAGATATTCATAATACATGTGTACTTTTATGCAGATATTCGTTAGAGTAACATTAATGAATACAGATATTCAGAATATTTGCATAAATTTATGTAAACATTTATAATAGTTGCTTACATGTATAAAAATATTTTGTTGAGTTAAACTATTATGCAGTTAATATCTCCAGCTGCATACATATGGACAAATATTCTCAAAAATTGCATGTATATGTCCAATTATTCACGTTAGTTGCATAGATTACTAGCCCTATAAATCTTTATATTATTTAAGTAGATTTCATACATTTACAGCAAAAGTACGTATTTAAATGGGGATGATGGCATATACGTACTTGGAATCGCATGGGCTGATTTAGTAGTAGGAAGATTCATAGATTCACAGGTGTCACCACAATTAAATAGTAATATAGTTACAATAATTCTGTAAATATTTTCAATTATCTGCAAATATTCAGATATTTGTAACAAATACAATCTACTATTTTTATTAGATAATTGACTGATTCGCACATGAGCTGGAAAAAGATCATCCTAAAATTATGTACATCAAATCTTGTGCTTCTGTAAGTTTTTATTTAATCTGCACATGAATTTGCATATAACATTATAAATTCTGGTCACTAAAATGTACAATTACAGGGACTTCTAGCGAATAAAATAATGAATCAAGTTAAAAAATTGGTGGATAAACGAGTGGAACAGGGCTATGATTTTTGCAACAAAATATTCATTCCTATCCACAATGCTAAGTATTTTTCTTTGTTAAGGTTTATAAAAGAAGAAAGGAGATGGATTCGTTACGACTCTAATATACCACGCCGCGAAGGAAAACATCAAAGAGCAGCTAGAAAAATGGTATGTAAATTGGTATCATAAATGTTAGTAGCAGTTTTATATTCATATATATATATATATGTGTGTGTGTGTGTGTGTGCGCGCGCGCGTGTGTGGGTGTTTGTTTTTTTATTTTATTTTTTTATCAGAGAGCGCACATCCACGCTTTGGTGAAAAGGTTGAAAAAGAAAAATCATCAGAATCACAATCCAATTGAATTTGCTGATTGCCCTCAACAGGGACATACGTAAGTAAATAAATTCAAAATATATGAATAATACTAAGCATTTTCTAAAAAATTTTGCATGCTTTTATGCTGATAGTACAAAAAGTTTCATACCAAAACCAATTATTCAACCTAAAATTGTTGATGTTTTATAAAAAAATTCAGTGTAGACCGTGCAATGTTTGTCACGAACATAATAAAACAATGAAGTGACTACAAAGAACTCGACAAAAATGATGAAATTTACACTACTACGGCTGTTGATCAACAAAGAGCTGTGCTTGTATATGAAATTCTCAACTGCAAACCACATAGCTGGACTCCAACATAAGGCCTGACACAGAACTACCTGCTATCTGATTCAAGCAGGAGTGATTAAAATTGAAAAATCTGTTGTTTAGAATGTTTGTAAATATGTGTACTGATATTCTGTTTTCTAACTGTTGGCGCATGATTATTAGTTTCTAAACTGAATTACGGTGGAAAATTATGTACTGAATTAAGTTCTTTCCATTTTACATGATATTTTGAAATGTTGCTTACTAGTACATTTATTCAATATACTAGCATACTTATATGCAAATATTACGAAAATTTGCAAATTTGAATTGCCAAACTATTTAAAATACTATTACACTTATATGAAAATATTATAATAGATGCACATGTATATGCAAATACTCCAAATAGTTCTTGTGTGAATAAATTTTGAATACTTGCATATGTTTATGCATTTATTCCGGATAATTGCCTACATAACTACATATATTTGCAGTATTAATCAAGAAGAATAAGTTGCCTTTGTTTTTTTAAAATACTTACTACACGAACAGAACTGCAAAAAATTTATCTAGTAGATTACATAATTTAAAACTGATGAATAGGAAGATTTAATAAAAGAATTCAAGATTTAAAACGGAAAAATTTATTCAAGATTAAAGAAAGTATGCATATATGCAGAACATTTGCATATTTGCATGCAAATAATATGAATAGTTGCACACTTCTATGCAACAATGAATAATAGTTGTATGTTAATATCTAGATTTATATATTACTTGCATACCTGTATGCAGGTAATATGAATTGTTTGTACCTGTATACACCTATGCAAGACAGTTGTGCACGTGAGGTAAACAAATGTTCAGAATAGTCGCATACATGTATGCAACTATACCGAATATTTACATACATATAAGATGGAAAAAATAACTGTAAACCTAATAGAAATTTATAATAAAGTACTGAAATAAATTGAAAGCATCACAAAAATGTTCACAACAAATACTAAAAGTAAACACTAAAACCAGGTGTCATAAAAATATATAATAAAATACAAAAGCCACTACTACAAAAGTGGGCATATTCGACACTAATTTGTGTGCGTTGCATGAAAAGTGTGGCGAAAGCTATGCTTTCTTTGATCTTCTTCCACAATATTCATATGCTGTTACATTAGACGTGAATGCACTGTTGCGGTTGGAATTCTAGAACTGTGACAAGCAACACCACTTCAATGCGTTGCTTTATAAAAATACAATCCAGATCAGCGATCCACGTTGTCAGAATAAACAAATAAATAACCGTAGATGATGATTTAATCCAACGGTTGAAACCAATTCCTCTTTGTTATCTAAAACTTTACTCCATCATCCAATCAGTGACAACCACCTCACTCTATCCTTCCGCCAAATTTTAGCGCGATATTTTCCAATTCACAAAATTCTAATCGTTCTTTTCTTTTTCTGACATTTTCTAAACAAAATTTAAACCTAATTTCACCGAAATTTAAACCTAGATTCTGCTCCTCTTTCACTTTCCCAATTCGATTTCCCCTTCTGTTCGACGCCTCCACAATCATCTCATATTCTATGTTAAAACTAGGGCAAGTTTGATTCGTGCTTGAAATCGAATGGGGAAACTATAATCAGATGAGAGCGATCATAGAAAAGCATTCTGGGTTCAATCTCATCCTCGGTGTTGATATCTGCTTTCAGTTGTCGAACAAGCTTATTGCTAAGATCATAAACATGCACGGTAACTTTATAATCATCTTCTGCCATTTCACCTGAATTCTAAAAATACTCAAACTCGAAAATTACAAGTAGATAGTGGAAACGAATAGATGGAGAGATTTAAATATAGGGAAGAGTTTGTCGTGTTCCTGGATAGGTCTCAAATCATACTGTTAATTAGTTATTTTGCCATAATACATAACTGTTAATTTTGCCGTGTTCCTGGGTAGGCCTCAAATCATACTGTTAATTTGTTAGTTTGTCGTGTTCTTGTATGGGTAGAAAAGTCTAGTGCTGCATGAAAAAGGTGGTTTAGACCATGCTGCTTATAGATATATCCTTGTCAAATATAAGACTTATGTATGTTGTAAATAATTAAACAGAGCAATGCTTGTATGTGTGAACCTGTTTTATGAATTTCGATCATTATATTGAATTGGTCAAGTTTTGTATGGAAAACTTGGGTTGCTAGGAGGTGAAAGAGATGACACTTAAATGATAAGTGCATATATCTTTTATAATCCTCAGCAAGGGTGTTTATATTTATTTACCTGCATAAACGATAATAAGTTGGTCTGTTAGCAGCAGAAGAGGTGGCATGTAAGTGATGCATGTTTATGCCCTTTTGCCATGTACAGCAAAAATAGGATTTAAATGTATTTTAAATAATATTCGTATCCAGTTTTATGTATGGCAAGATTATCGGTTTGTTTGAGTGGATGCTCTAAATTTTAAAGTGTAAATGGGAGATATATTAAAGGATAAACGAGTATGGTTGTTCTTTAGAAATTTATCAGGTCTAGACTTGTACTATTTAAAAATATAAATGTTATTATTTGAGTAAGTAGAACATATATGTTAATATTTTCACCCTAACCATTTTCTTGAAAATTAACATGAAATACATTTTTAGACTAATTCTTTTCTTCTTCTTGTAATTGCAGATTTCCCACCATTCAAAGAAAGGTGTATATTTTATTATGTTTGTCGATGAAATTACAACAGAAGTATTAGTTAAAAGAAGGCCAAAAAATGGTTCAATGAGGTTGAATCGTTTTACTCCTCGAGATCAGCTAAGTTTTGACTACACTTATATGAAACTTAGAATGAATCCTGACAAACCTTTTCACCTTCATATGTTCAAGGTACAGGGTCTAACATGTTGTTTTCTTCGGTGAATCATTTGATTACATTTTGCAATTCAGTTATATTATCCTTCTTCTTTTTTGGTTAATTGCAGGATTGTGAAAGGCGGAAGATTGCAAAACTCTTTCGGCACAAATCAGAAGACAAACGGGTTCTTCCTTTTAAGTCAGAAAGATGATCAGTGACACAAAGACTACTTCAGTCTTTAAGGTGAGATTTTGTTTCTTGACTTTTCATTATGTTATATATATTCTTTTTATCTGTTCCATTATTTTTTGTTTATAAGTTTTGCTCGCATCTTTATTATAATTATTAATGCAGTTTTCATAGCCTGCGATGTTCCTGCTAAATTTGTGTATTCTTTTGGGGTTATTGAATCAGTTTTATACTGTCTAGTTAGACTGAAGTATTATAACAGTTAAATAAGCTAAAGGTATTCAACATCCTGAATTGACACTTGAATTTTTGCTATGCTTTTTTTGCCTGCTGCGTCTTTTTCAAACAACTAGAGAAAAAGAATCAATTTGATTATTAGCAAACAAATGCTTCTGTGCTCTTACAAATATATTGAACTTGAGTTGGACTTCTAAATGAAATTGTGCTTGTGCTCAAGACATGGATATAATCATCTTTGCATGTGCTCAAGACATGATTCCTTTGAGATTGTGCTTGTAACAAAAACTAAAGCAATGCTGTTTTAGCATATTAACTGCAATTAAAAGAACTTGTTTTGCAACCAATTAAGCATGTTATTCTAAACTAACGAGTCAATACCATGTAATGCGTCAGACAAATAATTGTGTCCAACTAATTTGGTTACAGATTATGTTCCCATTTGTATAAAATAGGATTCTTTTATAATAAATGTTGCATGTGTCCAAAAAGATGTCTTTATACATGTTTATAGGACTATCGGAAAATGGTTTTTCTGAGAAATTGGAGCATTCTGGAGCTGCGAGGAAGGAAGGGGAGAAGCTTTGGTATTGTGATTACATGCTTTTAGTATGGCAGGTATTGTTGTTATTATGTCCTTGAATTACTGCTCATAAGAAATTGGAGAATTCCAGTGCCAAAATTGTTATTTTTTTGCAATCACCAGTGACGCACAAAATACAACTGGGAGTTTCAGGTTATATAATTGTTGGCTCGCTTTTTGACCAAGCCACCCAGGATCATTCGTAAGAGGAAAGCAGGAAACCACGATATCTAAGGACATGAAGGAATGGATCGCGCACCATCGTCTCGCCCAATATCGATTCACGTACCATCGTCTCGACCACCGTCGGATCGCGCACCATCGTCTCGCCCAATATCGGATCGCCCCATCTCATCAGCGAACGACGCAGCCGGGCGATCCGATCCAAACTTACATTGTTACCCCGAGCGAACCGATCCGATCCCCTGGTGCATGGCGAACCCTCTGACCTCTTGACCTATTCAAGCACGAGCTAGTCTTCAGCGATCCGAATCGCACGGATCTAGCGACGCGTGTCCCTAACCGTCACTTGGACCGATTCTCCCCATCTGCACGATCCGATTTTCAAGCAGATCACGACACCTGTCCACAACGGCTAATTTGACTGTTTATCCAACGGTGGCGATGCGATCCGATGCTCTCGGGATTCGTGCCACGTGTCCACGATCCGCCTGACAAAATCAGCTATAAATAGCCCAGAGCTTGGCATTTTTCGGGATCTTTTTGGCAATATTGAGTACTGAATCTGCCATTGTTGTCAAACTACTGAAATATTGAGAGAAATCATTGTTGTATTAGCTTTTAAAGCATAATCAATAATATATAAAGTGGACGTAGGCTCGTTACCGCCGAACCACTATAAATTCTGAGTGTTATTTTCTTTTTCCTTGTTCTTCATTTGAAATTCTCTACTGTTCATAACAATTTGGGTGTTAGGTCCAAATTTCGATCTAACATTTTTGGTGCTTTCACTGAGAGACTCAGTCCTAAAGTTTCACTATTCGCTTCTTTGAGGATTCCAACGATTCGGATATCATGGCTGGAAAAAGATCTAAAGCTTCGCAGACCAACGAAACGATTGAGGAGAGTGTGCACGAACTGGGCAATGAAGAAACTCTGGATCACGGAGCGCAGGGGGCGAACCGATCCGGCGAAGACACCACGTTCCGAGTCGATGAGAACGAGACGATCCGTGCCACTGAAGGGGTTGTTACTCGATCCCGAGGTAACACCTCGCAGCCTCCGCGTACCACAACCACGAGTCGATCTCAGGGGGGCGCAGCGAATCACCCTCCACGAACCGAAGCTATCTGAACTGATGGTCAGACTACAACTCGACCTGGAAAAGAACCTATGACCCACTCCTATCGTCCCGGAACCTCTGCTCGATCCGGTTCGAGCTCTTTGCGCATAAGAGAGAGTGATGATGACCACTATGATCCTGCTGCTCCTGTCACTGAGGGGGATCTCTCTCGCTTCGCCGAAATGTGGGATAGGTTGTTTGATGAGTTGGCTGCCCAAAGGCAGGAAAGTTCCATCCTGCGGCAAAATTTGACGGCTATGGATAGAAGACTTGATGAGCTAGCAAGGCAAAGAGCATCACCGGTTCATCCACTCACCCCAATATATTCTTCTTCGTCTAAAGAATCGCCGAGACCTCCGCGGCGACCGTATGAGAGAGCCGAAAACATAGAACAGCTTCGGTTCGGAACCCTGCCCTCACAGGAAGAAGAAGAACTAGGGGCGGGGCCCCCAAACCGTAATGTGAATGGTCAAGCAACGGCTCTCAGGACTCGAGATGTGAACAGTCCTGTGCATAACAGACCACCTCAGCCCCGTCGCCACACGCATACTCATGATAATAGGGGGCAGCGAAGCCCTGTCTGAGCCCCGGATTTTGTGGCTGCTTCCCGAAGAGAGATCAGAGAACCTCGTCGGGCCAGAGGCACTGACCCTGAACCTCCTTTGACCAGTGCAAATGTTGCAGCCATGGTCCACCAGATTCTGGCCGACAGCCGCGGACAGCGGAACGAAGATTGGGGGATCGACCGCAGTCATACTCCTTTTACTGATGATATTTTGGATGCGACTTTTCCAAGGCGTTTCAACATACCACAAATGAACCGATATGCGGGAAGATCTGATCCTGTCCAACACCTAATGAGATACTCTTGGTCGATGACCGCTGCCGCCGCTTCTGACGCGGTTAAGTGTAAAGCGTTTCCCATATTCCTGGAGGACGTGGCTTTGTTATGGTTTACTCGCCTGCTGGCGAGATTGATTTCTAGCTTCAGGGAGCTGAGCGAGAAGTTCGTAGAACAATTCCGTATCTACGCACAGAAGACAAAAAGCGTGATCGATTTATTCCTTGTCAAACAGCGACCAGGCGAGAGTCTAAAGATGTACCTGGATCGTTTCAATTTGGCCGCCACTGAGGTTAAAGATCCTCATGAACCAACCATTGTCGCAGCACTGATTGACGGAGTAGATAAGGACACTGAATTCGGGAGGTACTTGGCAGGCAAACCGCCCCACACTAGAGAGTTATTCTACGAGAAAGCCAATGTACATCTACGCCGGGAAGGGGTATACGCAAACCGAAAGGTTAAAACAACTGATAAGGAGGAAATTCAGAGCAATGTCGCCATCAAACAGACTGGAGACAGCTCGGGGAAAGTTGAAGTTAACATCGGAAATCTAAATCAAGGTGGTCGCCAGCCAGGTAACAACAATAACAATGGTAACGGCAACAACCGGAAGAGGGGCCGAGGGAACGACTCCCAGAGAAGGACTCGTCCCAGGGCCTTTGAAAGTTATACACCCATAAGTGATACTCTGGAAAATATCTTCATGGATGCGTACGAAGTCCTCCAAAATAAGAGGCCACCTCCTAGAGAGTCGACAGAGAAAGAGCGTGAGACAGGGAAGTTTTGTCTCTTTCATCAAATCCACGGCCATTCGACGAATGAATGTCGTCACCTGAGGGATGTAGTCGAAAGGCTGCTTCGAGAAGGAAAGATAGATGAATACAGAGTAACACCCAGGGACAGGGGGCAAGCAGTGCAGGCCTCGAATCAGAATCAAAATCAACTTGCTGCTAGGCCGACTGCTCAGCAAAAAGGAAAGAATATTGTTATCAATACCGTGATCGGAGTACTTTATCTTGCTGGGCACATTTCCAAAGCATTGGATCAATACGTCAACGCGGCCAAACAACACCTCGAGGTAGGGGAATATAGCAAGCCCGAGGACAATATCCCGGTGAAGCAGCAGAAGATGACGACCGATGATGTTGTTTTCCGAGAACGAGAAAGCATCGGAGTCCATGCTCCAACTGAAGATCCACTTGTAATTAGGATACCCATCGGGCCAGCCACTGTTCATAAGGTTCTGGTGGACAACGGGAGTTTCGTTAATATTCTTTTCAAAAAGGCCTTTGACCAGATGAATCTTGAAATAAAAGACTTGAAGCCCTGCCAAGGATGGATCCGTGGATTCAACGGAGCATCCACCGCTCCGATGGGTTATGTAGAGTTGCCAGTTACACTTGGGGAAGGAGAACGCCAGAGAGTGAGAATCCTTCCCTTTGTGGTTTTGGATGTTGAATCGCCCTACAATGCCTTCTTGGGCCGACTGGCCCTCGCAAAGTTCAGAGCCTGTATAGCCCCCTGGTGCTTGTTATTGAAATTCCCCACAGAAGCTGGCATTGGTATCGTCAGAGGGGATCAAGTTGCTGTGCGAGCGTGTTATGTTGCCGAACTAAAGTTACTTCGCAATGGAGGGGATATCGAAACTAAAGGCACTTCTCCCCCTTCGGGGGCGGAGACCTTATAGCAACCAAAGAGGATAATCGTTGGAGAGTTGCCCAGAGATATGCCCGAGGATATAGATCCCAGAGAGGATCAAGAACCCGGGGGCAGAATGGCGACTCCCAATGAGGCAACTGTGGATGTACCAATCGATGACAGTGACCCGGAGAAGGTCCTTAAGATTGGATCCCAGTTAAGTCTGAATCTTGCTGAAGAATTGACGGATTTCTTAAAGAACAATTTGGATGTATTTGCTTGGACCCACGCGGACATGTGCGGGATATCCCCATCAATCATGAGCCATTCTTTGAGCATTGACCCCAAACATCCTCCAGTAAAGCAAAAAAGGCGAATGCTGGGCCCAGAGAGGTCCGCTGCCTTGAAAGAAGAGGTTGGAAAGCTAAAGAGTAATGGATTTATCAGAGATTCGACCTACCCAGACTGGATTTCGAACCCAGTCCTAGTAAAGAAGGCCAACGGGAAGTGGCGAACGTGTATCGACTTCTCGGATTTGAACAAAGCCTGTCCAAAAGATAGTTTCCCATTACCTCGGATTGACCAGTTGGTAGACTCAACTGCAGGTCACGAGCTTCTCTCATTTATGGATGCTTATTCAGGATACAACCAAATTCCGATGCATGTTCCAGATCAAGAGCACACTAGTTTTATCACCGATCTGGGATTATATTGTTATGTGGTAATGCCCTTTGGTTTGAAGAACGCAGGCGCTACATATCAACGTTTGGTCAACAGAATGTTTTATAACCAAATCGGGAAAACAATGGAAGTATATGTCGACGATATGTTGGTTAAGTCCAAGCAATCTTCTCAACATACTACTGACTTGGCAGAGATGTTCGGCATTCTTCGAAAGTATGGAATGAAACTCAATCCAACCAAATGTTCATTTGGGGTTGCTTCTGGAAAATTCTTGGGATTCATTGTCAGTTCCCGCGGAATCGAGATTAATCCAGACCAGATCGCGGCAATCAGAAACATTCAGGAACCTAGGCAAATTAGGGATGTGCAAAGCCTTGCCGGAAAAGTGGCCGCACTAAGCAGATTTATCTCCAGGGCTACGGATAAGTGCATCCCATTCTTCGAATTAATAAAGCGAGGAAAACGCCACTTTAAATGGACATCTGACTGCGTAGAAGCGTTTCAGAATTTGCTCAGGCACTTGGAGAAACCTCCGATTCTATCTAAACCAATAGATCACGAGGATTTATTCGTGTATTTGGCAGTGTCATCCCATGCGATCAGCTCAGCGTTGGTAAGGGAAGAGAATAAGGTCCAAAGACCTGTGTATTATGTGAGCAAAAAATTGACAGCAGCAGAGCGTAATTATCCACGGATAGAGAAGCTGGCGTATAGTTTACTGATTGCCTCCAGAAAACTTCGGCACTACTTTCAGGCACATCCTATCACCATATACACTGATCATCCACTCAAGCAAGTTTTACAGAGACCGGAGGCATCTGGAAGGTTACTCAAATGGAATATTGAGTTGAGTCAATTTGACTTGAACTTTCAGCCCAGACGGTCAATTTGGGGGCAAGTGATAGCCGACTTCATAGCAGAGTTCACTGTTCCTGAAGAAGATATAGCAAACGAAGAAGTGGAACCTTCAAAGTTACTTTTCGATCCTAATGCCTGGAGATTGTATACTGATGGCGCTAGGAACGACGAAAGATCTGGCGCTGGAATAGTGCTTGAAACCCCCGAGAAACGATTGATAACCTATGCAATCCGAATGGAGTTTCAGGCCACTAACAACGATTCCGAATATGAAGCTCTGATAGCCGGATTGAAGATTGCAAAGGAACTAGAAGTCACAAAGCTGAACATCTTCTGCGACTCCAAGTTAGTTGTGAATCAAGTCACTGGAAGATTCCAAGCTAAAAGTGCAAGATTGATTCTATACTTAAAGAAAGTGAAAGAACTGCTGAATGATTTTGATCACTACAGCATATCTCATATTCCGCGGTCAGAAAATCAGCAGGCAGACAAGTTGGCAAAGATGGCTAGTTATAATGATCCTGAAGTGATTGGGCTAGCCCCCGTTGAAGTACTTCGGTCCCCCAGCATAGATCAGATGGAAATCGACCTAGTACTAGAGACGGAACCAGAAAGGGAGTCCTGGATGACCCCTATAAAGAATTTCCTAATGGATGGAACGCTTCCGACCAAGAAAAGCAAGAGGCGTAAAGTGATTCGTAAAGCCGCCCGATACGTTTTGCAAGGCGGAGTTCTTTACAGACAAGGGTTTTCAATGCCCCTCCTTCAGTGTGTAGCCCACGATGACATTAAACGTGTGCTGCAAGAAGTCCACGAAGGCGAATGTGGCGACCACACTGGAGGGCAAACTTTGGCAAAAAAGGTATTACGGCATGGTTATTTCTGGCCTACCATAAACAAGGATGCAGTAAGATATGCGCGACGATGTGATGCGTGCCAGAGGTTTTCAAAGATACCTAGAGCGCCTCCAAGTCAGTTAAAAACAATGATGAGTCCATGGCCTTTCGCTATGTGGGGAATTGATATCATAGGAAGTCTCCCCATAGCAAGGGGCGGAGCGAAGTTCGCTATTGTGGCCGTAGATTATTTCACTAAGTGGGTCGAGGCAGAACCACTAACTACAATCACAACTAAACGAGTGATCAACTTCATCGTGAGAAACATCATCTGTCGATTTGGGATTCCAAAGATTGTGATAACAGACAACGGAACTCAGTTCGATAGTGCTGAATTCAGAAATTTCTGCCAAAGATACCACATCGAGAATCGGTACACCTCCGTGGCACACCCACAATCGAACGGGCAAGTCGGAGCGGCAAATAAAGTAATTAAGTCCATTCTGAAAAGAAGAATGAAGCGGGCTAGAGCCATGTGGGCTGATGAATTGCCCTTGGCACTATGGGCCTACAGGACAACATATAAATCAGCAACAGGACATACCCCGTTCTCCCTTGCTTTTGGAACGGAAGCAGTCATCCCGGTTGAGATAAAGGTACCTTCTCATCGGGTGACCTATTATGATCCAATAACCAATAATGAATTGCTCCTTGAGTCCCTGGATATGATCGAAGAAAAGAGGGATGAAGCAGACCTGCGTGCCCTGAGATGCAAACAACAGGTCGCCCGATATTACAACAAAAAGGTCCGAGCCCGAACCTGGGAACCCGGAGACTTGGTTCTGAAACGTGTCTTTCCACCCCCAACTCATATGGGAGCGAAGTGGGAAGGACCGTTCTCTATTCTGAGCAAGCTTGATAATGGAACCTTCAAGCTGGCAACCGTAGATGGAAAGGAAATCCCCAGAGTGTGGAATGCCCAACATTTACGGCCATATTTAACATGAGAAGTTTCAAATTTATTCTTTTGCTTTGTAAAAAAAAAACTATGTACAGGGCATGACTTGCCTAGAACAGTCTGATTCCTTAAAGCAAGAGATTATAAAGTGGACGTAGGTCATGATTCGACCGAACCACTATAAAAATACTGTGTGTCATTTGCCTTTATTGCATCTTTATTGATTTGCCTGTTTATTTTTATGAAAATCAATGTGAATAATGCAGGTACTCGAAATCCGGTGCCAACCGTTCCCCCCGTAGACTAATCGGAGGAACTTAAAGCCTTGGCAAAGGCTCCAACTGCTTGTCCGACTAGTTTTAATCCACGGAGCATGGGTTAAAGTGTACACCTAGGATGAGTTTGATAAGCATGCATGATTGCAGACTGCTTGAAACATAAACTCTAACTCTCCAGAGAGAGAGAGAGTATAAAGGCGTCTCCGATTGAGCGCTGAGAAAGAGCTCCTTTCCCGCTGAAGGATCGGGGAGCGAGTGAATCGCTGAGCTCGAACTCTAACTCTCCAGAGAGAGAGTGAGTATAAAGGCGTCTGCGATTGAGCGCTGAGAAAGAGCTCCTTTCCCGCTGAAGGATCGGGGAGCGAGTGAATCGCTGAGCTCGAACTCTAACTCTCCAGAGAGAGAGAGAGTATAAAGGCGTCTCCGATTGAGCGTTGAGAAAGAGCTCCTTTCCTGCTGAAGGATCGGGGAGCGAGAGAGAGAGTATAAAGGCGTCTCCGATTGAGCGCTGAGAAAGAGCTCCTTTCCTGCTGAAGGATCGGGGAGCGAGTGAATCGCTGAGCTCGAACTCTAACTCTCCAGAGAGAGAGAGTATAAAGGCGTCTCCGATTGAGCGCTGAGAAATAGCTCCTTCCCCGCTGAAGGATCGGGGAGCGAATGAATCGCCAAGCGCAAAACTCTAACTCTCCAGAGAGAGAGACAGTATAAAAGCGTCTCCGATTGAGCGCTGAGAAAGAACTTATTCCCTGCTAAAGGAACAAGGGCTGACTGAACTACTGTTATCCCATGAAATCTCCTATACCCCCGTATTCAGAAATAGGGGGCAACTTGCCGACAGTACTAATCAATCCCTAGTAAACCCCAGTCAGATGCTACGGTAACAACTGATTGGGGGGCACCAGGCACTCATATGCAAACACTAAACTTTGATACAACAGTGTAACATAGCATGAACATTCTTCTTCCTGTTGACTGACTGATTTATAATTATTAATAGTTGGCTAATGACTAAACATGGAAAGTTTCTCTGAATACAGGTACACAATGATGCAAGGAGAGATAAACCCTTGTTTATATACTGCGAATCAACAAAGTGAAAAACGACCTAGAAACAAAAGTGAGGACCAGTCTCACAATTACACTTCCTGGCCAGTGGAAAACCTAAAGACAAAATATCAACAAACAACAAACATCCTATTTACGCTTTGACCTCTTCTCTTGCTTCTGCCTCTCCAGCCTCTCCTTGTCGGCTTCAGATGGATCCCCTTTCTTCGTCTTCCGCTTGTCTACGAGGGGAACATCCGACTCCTCTGACTCCTCTTCCACCTCTTTTCTCTTGCTTCTACTGGAGAGGGAAGCCGGGAAGTCATCGGGATTTGCGAAGTGAAGCTGCCGGCTGATGGACTTGGGCTGGATTTTCACAATCATCCCAGTTTTGGGATCGAATTCTGCAAGAAGGACCACGAGAGCGCTCAGTATCCGGGCGAAGGCTAGGTGTGCCCTCACGAAGAGAACGATACGAATAAGATTTCCTGCGGGACATCGCTCCTGTAAAAAAGAAAGAAGAATACCAGATCTCTGAATTTAAGTTCGGCATGCAGGATCTCCGCATATGCAACATATAGTGAGTATAGAGATGCGTAGGCGTTTGGATGAAGCTGCATCGGAGCAATGCCTAGTCGTCTTAAAGTTTCGATGGCAATCGGGGGAAACGGAGGGATAGCTCCTACTAGACACATTGTTCGACTAATCGCCATATACCCTTCCGGTGCTAGGTGGGGTCTATCTTCGCTTCCAGGCGTCAAGACATCGTCCCAAGGAATGCAGTGTCTTAAGCAGATTCTTTTAAGTTTTATCTCGTCAAGCTTGGACGCTAAATAATCAGAAAATTTATCTATCCCGAGTGCGCCTGGGATCTCGTCAGGAGCTCGCTCATCAGTCTCAGAGTTGTTGCTGGATGAAGTACTTTCTGTCGGATTTGATTCTGTGGCTTCGTACTCAGATCCAGAATCTTCACCTTCCGGATTGACAGAAGGAATTTCAGGGTTGTACTGTTCAGGAATCTCGGATTCCGCTTCTGTCACGGATCTTGAAGAAGAATGATCATTCGACATTGCTGCTAGGACGAGAAAATATGAACAATAAGATTAACACTACCCGTCCCCCGTGTGTGCAAGTGCCGGTGTGTGTGCTTGTGTGTGCGTATTAACAAAAAATAAAGCATGAAAGCAATCAAGGTTGTCAGAAGTATTAGTCGTCATATGCAGTCAAATTATGAGGTCATTTAGTCCAGAAAGTCCAACGTCACGGCTCTAGCCTAACTGTTCAGAGTTTTATGGTGACAAGGCGTTGATTAAAGTCTGAAATTTCTTCGTATCGTCAGCTATGAGTCGGATCACAAAGCAGAGGGATCGCCCCTTTCGGATCGCATGGCAGAGGGATCGCCCCTTTCGGATCGCCGGGCGAAGGGATCGCTCCTTCACGAACCGTTGCGAACCCCACGATACGTCCCTTGCTGCCACCACGATCTTTCGTCTCGCCACTCGCTTTCGTTTTCTCTTCTTGACCACGAACCGAACCGACCTTCTTTCTTCTTCTTCTTCGTCCTTCGTTTTCCTCCTCTCCTTTCCATCCTCGAACTCCGAGCTCCACACCAGTTAGCCATGGCGTTTTGATGATTTCATTAGAAAAGCACAAATTCCCATCGTTTCTAGTCGAGAAAGTTCATGAAAAAGCGGCGTTCACGAATAAGAATACTTTTTGTGGAGTTACCTTTCTAAAGATTGAGAGAATGCTCGGATTTTTGAAGGTTTGGAAAATTTGGGTTCGTTCTTCGATAACGCGAGACGATTCGGCAGAAAGAAAGAAGAAGGGGAATGAAGAGGAGAGGGTCGGCTTATATAGGCAAAGAGGGCGACCGTTTGTCTCCCTTTCTTTGTCCTATTTGGTCCACGAAACATCATGCAGGCCACGATCCAAAGCTTGTATCGCATAGAAGCCCACGGATCGCCTCAAACGATGGCCCACCAAACTCAAAGCCCGACACGACTCGGAGGAAAGTCCGCCTCGTTTCGCACAAAGGCCTAGATACTCAGCTCTAGACGAGCACGTGACCACTCGGACCGTGGCGCTCTATGGCGATCCGATTCATGCATGCGTTGATTTGAACCAATGCGACTATTGATTTACGTCCCTTCAAGAAAAGGTAGATTAGAATCTTCGAAGCATGTTCCATCATCGATAAAACATACTTCGAGGGGGCAAAATGTTGGCTCGCTTTTTGACCAAGCCACCCAGGATCATTCGTAAGAGGAAAGCAGGAAACCACGATATCTAAGGACATGAAGGAATGGATCGCGCACCATCGTCTCGCCTAATATCGATTCGCGTACCATCGTCTCGACCACCGTCGGATCGCGCACCATCGTCTCGCCCAATATCGGATCGCCCCATCTCATCAGCGAACGACGCAGCCGGGCGATCCGATCCAAACTTACATTGTTACCCCGAGCGAACCGATCTGATCCCCTGGTGCATGGCGAACCCTCTGACCTCTTGACCTGTTCAAGCACGAGCTAGTCTTCAGCGATCTGAATCGCACGGATCTAGCGACGCGTGTCCCTAACCGTCACTTGGACCGATTCTCCCCATCGGCACGATCCGATTTTCAAGAAGATCACGACACCTGTCCACAACGGCTAATTTGACTGTTTCTCCAACGGTGGCGATGCGATCTGATGCTCTCGGTATTCGTGCCACGTGTCCACGATCCGCCTGACAAAATCAGCTATAAATAGCCCAGAGCTTGGCATTTTTTAGGATCTTTTTGGCAATATTGAGTACTGAATCCGCCATTGTTGTCAAACTACTGAAATATTGAGAGAAATCATTGTTGTATTAGCTTTTAAAGCATAATCAATAATATATAAAGTGGACGTAGGCTCGTTAACGCCGAACCACTATAAATTCTGAGTGTTATTTTCTTTTTCCTTGTTCTTCATTTGAAATTCTCTACTGTTCATAACAATTTGGGTGTTAGGTCCAAATTTCGATCTAACAATAATTAACCATGTTTGTCGACTGTGATCATTTTTTTAGAAGTTTTATTGGAAATGTATAGCAACTTGTGCCCTCATAAGCAAGATGTTTATAGATGACATGCTGAGTTTATTGGAAAAGTAGAATGGACCATAACAATCTTCCCATTCTGTCAATACGTCTACTTTAAGCAAACTTTCTTATATCTGGGGATCCGAAGTTCATAGCTCATTCTGTTATTAGAAATACCGTTTAATCTGTGGTTTTTCATGCAGACAAAAACTCAGACGCTTAGAGGCCGCGGTAATGGAATACCGTGAGATGCTTGAACAAGGTAATAGAAATCCGGAAGATATAGAGAAGAAAGTTGCAAGTCACCGAAGACGACTCCAATCAGAATTTGGTTTATTGGATTCAGGGGAGGGTTCAAACAAGCAATCATCACGTAAGATAAAAACATGAATTCATCTAATCTTAATGTTTCTTTACTTTTTTCCATTTGCATATATCCATTATCCAGTTAAACAAATGTCTCTTTTACTTCGGGATGATATAACCACATACGTGGAGAATGAAGGGGTGAAAATCGAAATTAATTTTGGGGAAAATGGAAACCGCGGGAGAGGAAATCACTGCCGCGCAAACAGATGAAAATCTGGAATTGTGGGGGGGAACTGAAAAAACATTTAGTGACAAACCTAATTTTTTTCTCAGCGTTAGAACATAAAACAAGTATCGACAAATTTTATTTTAACAGCTTTCAGCCTGAAAACGCTGAAAGGAAAAGCTGTGGAAACTAAGTTTTGTTGTAGTGATTCTTTTTAATATATGCATTCAATTATGCTTCTTGTGGATAATAATAGCTTGCAAGAATGCAAAACTTATAATCAAATGCATATAAGTATTCAGAATATCAGCATACATATATGCCAATATTCGAAATATTTGCATATAGATATGCATCTATTCTGGATATATGCATACTTGAATGCAATTATTCTAAATGTACATAGTGTATGCAACTGTTCTGGTTATGTGCATTTAAGTATGCAAATATTATTAGAATCTACATGCACGTGTGCAACTTTAATTAAATATGGAAAAATAACTTTGAACTGTATATATGAAAGTAGTTTTATTGTAAATCTGCGCTATAGTGCATAACTTCTATTTAATTATTTAGTATTTGTGCATGTTTTACTGCTATGTTTTTAATTGTTTCTGTTGTTTATTTTATTCTTTTGTTCATTTTTTTTCTTTTTTCCATAGGTTTTTTTCTTATAGCAATTTCTATTGTGTCTGGAGAAGATGAAGAAAATTTGGTTTTGTATTGTGAACAACTTAAAAAGTTTATTAAGGATGATAGTAGAAGCTTTGTTTTCATTTCTGATCATCATCCTATTATTCTTTTTGCTATTCCAAAGGTATTTCCAAATTCAGTTCATGGATCTTGTCCTTATCGTTTGACCAACAACTTAAAGGTTGCTCTAAAATCTCAATTTTCCAAATCAAATAAGAGGTTATTGTTGGATACGTTTGCAAGAGTTGCTTATGCATACAATTTAACTGATTTTAATGCAGCATTGAAGAATTTTAGAGATGTTGGTGGCTTGACTGCAACAAACTTTTTGAGTGGAATTCCTTTTGAGAAGATTACTAATGTATTTTTTTCCTGGTTGTCGTTTCGGTGAAATTTCATCTAATTGTTCGGAAAGTTTTAACAAGTGGATTTTGGAGGAAAGTCATTTACCAATTACTACTTGTTTGGATAAAATTAGACTGAAGTTAATGAAAATTATGTCTGATCGTCGTGAAGTTGCATCTACTTGGAATAGCGTTTTATGTCCTATGAATGAAACTCGATTAAGGAACCTTCATTTGGAAAGAGCTTCGTTGTTTGTTATCAAATCAAGTGAATATGCTTTTGAAGTTCATTCTCCCATCCATCAATTTGTTGATTTATATATTCGAGTTTGTTCTTGAAACATGTGACAAATTAATGGTTTTCCTTGCGCTTAAGTCATCCAATGTATTTTAGTTTGTGAAAAGTTGAATGTGTATGACTACATTGAAGAATATTTCAAAGTTCATTATTTTCGATTAGCTTATTCTCATCCAATAAATCCTTTCATAAAATTTACGGGTGAAGATATTTTTGTTGAATATGCAATTATAGCTCCTCCAAAAGGTAGAAGAACGCCTGGTTGTCCACCATCTTCTAAAAGGTTGAAATCTGCAAGTGCATTTACAAAGACTACGTGATGTGGCTTATGCAAGAAGCTAGGTCATAACAGAAGGACTTGTTCTTCAAAAGACTATTAGATTTGCTCACTACTACAAAAGTGGGCATATTCGACACTATTTTACTGTGGCCTTAGATCAGAAAAGCGTTGCCGTAGGCCATTTTTTCAAATAGGCAACACCAAGGGGGCGTGGCATCCGCGGCCGTTGCATTAGGCCTCTAAGGCAACGCTTTTGCCCATCTATGGCCACAGAAAGAAAGTGTTGCATTATAACCCTATATAACCCTATTGCAACAGCATATGCATGTAATGCAACAACATACAGCGTTGCCTTAAGCAGAAGCCAGAGCCTGACTTCCAGGTCATGGTAATGGGGCCTACATGAACTTTCCACGTCAGCAGCCAACGTGTCACATGCCACGTCAGCTGCACATGTGTCACATGCCATGTCAGCTAACCACGTCAGCTGCCAACGTGTCACACGCCACGTCAACAGTGGGGTCCACATGCCATGTGGAATTAATAATATTTTATTTAATGCAACACCACTGTATTATGTAATGCAACACCATTATCTTTAAATGCAACATCAGAAAAAAGTAAATGCAACAGCAGAAGACGACAAATGCTACATTAGAAAAAAACAAATACAACGGTTTAATTAAATATTCTGCAATACCAGTTTTGTACATAAAATAAACTCATCTGAAACATTCATCATCACATTCAAACCATCTAAAATATTCTACATATCATTCTTCGGTAGCATCCAATACATACCGTCAAAAATATTCATTCTTCGGTTGTAGGAGTACCAGTGTCATGAATGATGAAAAATCAGATCCAAAGTATTCGCTCATTCTTCAGTAGCAAGAGTACCGACACATCAAATACAGCATGTCCCTTTCCTCACTTGGCTCCATTTGGCATTCTGCGCTACCGTCATTACAGCAAATACAGCCTATGCGCTATGATCATTACTCGTAAGTGATTATTTTTGGCATTCTGCGTCTTTAGAGTTGCAAGCATCTTAAGTGACTGGAAATGCACTTTGGGGTTTTTATCTCTACTGCTTGATTTAGTGATACTGCCAATCATTGAACAAACGGACTAAATGAGCAACTATTGAATAGAGTTATTTCTGATGGAGATTTCTCCATCCGTGGTTTCCATTTCCTTGGCGATCTTCCTTTTCCTCTTCAATTTCCTTAACCGCGGTTGCCTCAAACCCGATCGATTTCCTTCCCCTTTGCCCTAGCTGTGGTTGAGCTTCCTTCGGTGGAGAGTAGCAACTTTGGTGAGCGTCTTTTAGGTTTATTTTCATTTCGATTTCGAGTTATTAAGGTTTATTTTCATTTCGATTTCGAGTCATTATTGTATTTGATTTACTGCCTTATAAATTACAGGTCCATGAGCATAGTGCTCTGACATCTTGTAAGTGTTTCCTTTTCTCACTTTCTTAGTATACTCATGTTGTAATTAGATTTGTTTAACAATGCTACTACACTTTATCTGCTTTAAGATGATGAAAGGGTTTGTTTAGAAGTTTTATTAGCAAGTACAGTAATTTATTAATAATGATGATAAGTATCCCTTATGTTGTCTTATGTCCACAATGTTCAAATTTTTTCCACAAAGAAAAAAATTGCAGTGCTATATACCATAGCCAAGACTGAACAACCTCAGTTATAATTCACGTCTAGACAGGTTTTCCTTGGTCAATGACTGAAATATATTTAACATGCATATGATATTACTGAGCATTTGCTATATAATGTTATATCTTACTTGTAATTGTTAATTTTGTGGTTATGTGTGTGTTATTGTGTATGTCGTTGGTTGTTATTTTCATTTGTGTACAATATCACCGTTTATTTAGGATACTGAGAAGAATCACATTTTCGATGATATAGTAACCATTTTCAAATAAGAATATATGACCTACATTTTTTTGAAGTGTTTTTCTTATTGTTTTGACTGATGGGATTATTTATTCTATAGATGTTTAGTTTATGTTCATAAATAGATCATTGGTAATCTATTAATGAAAATTGAAAAGAGTTTGAATCATTTGTAGTGCATAATTGATTAATGATATAAGCTTAAAATTAAATTTGAAACTTTATTATGCTTGCAATTTAGAGTTTGACCTGTGCTCTATATCATTAAATTATACTAACTTTGATGTATGATTCAGACGTGTCTATTATTGTATAATCTCCAATTCTTATAAGGGTTACAATTGTTCATATTATGGCCATTATTATCTGAAATTTTTGCATTATGAATGGGGTTATGTACTCAATTGTGCGTATAATCACTTTTCCTTCAAAGAGAATTATTATTCATGCGATCCGGAAGATCTGAGTAAAATTTTTATTTTCTATTGCATCCAAGTTTTGAAAATTTTCATTAATAACGTCTATTTCTATCTATGTGGGTTTTGGCATTCTAAGTTTCTATATCTTACATTATAATTTTCTCAAATTCATTTAAAGTAGTAACTTGTTTCAAGCATGTGAAAATGCTAGCAATTTACATCCAAACCCACCTGTGATATTGTAACTACTTCTTCAGCGAATTAATCCAACTTAATAGGTTTAGATGTCTTGGTATAAAATCCTGTTAGCATCAATTAACCATGTTTTACAGAAAGCTAGCCCAAATTTTTTTCCCTCTGACATCAGAATGTGAATATGTAATAAACATAGGGAAGAAACTTAGGTTGATGGGATTATAGTTAACTTATGTTTAAAATATCATAACACTATAATTTTTGTGCTTATATGCAATATATTTGGCAAACAAATTGAGCTCCAACTCAAGTGCGGTTATCATTTCTAACTTACTGTTATGGGTGGGGCCTGGAAGTAATGTAGTAGAGAAGAAAAATTACTTTGGTGCCTTTAATGGTAAGTGAGCTTTTATTATAACATACATATCTCGATAAATCCAAGGGTTTATATGCATCATAACTATGGTTCAGACTCTGCACTTTATGAACTCCACAAAAGTTTAAATTAGAACAAATAATAAAAGTAACGAAATACAGAAACTGAAGTTTATAGTTTTATACCATTAGAAGAACAGTTTCTACACCCATTCAGCCATGTGTCACAAATTATTATTATTGTGTCATGTCAAATGTGGTGCTAATCAGTTTAAAGTCTTTGGACACTGGAAATTGATGATTAACAGATGCTACATCAAGAATGCTGTATGTTTTAAGATATACTCACAAAATTAAAAATCTTCTAATCAGCTCAAACATAGATGGTTCATTTGCTTTGCAATTAAACAGATCGTCTGTGTATATGTCAGCTTCGTGAGTTCCCAGAGCATATCTGCAGCTGTAGGTTTTGTTCACCTTAGGAATGAAAATATGTTAATATGAGACATCGAAAGAAATTTCGTTGACAACAAAAGTGTGATTCCTTAAACATATTCACTTAAGTGATGGATCCGTTGACTGCAAGTATCCTGTGAGTTCTTAAGGTCTAAAATTTCTTGCAATGTGTTTTCAAAGTCAAGTCATTTATTTACTAATGCTTAATACATAAATATGGCTAATGTATTTCTCGTAAGTGGTTCAATTGGTTACCAGATGCACATGTTGGAAGATCTAATAATAAATATTCTCTCTCTAACCTTAAATTTTAGTTTTGTAGACCATGTGTTGCCAAAACTAGGTCTGCACTCAATAGGAAGGGCCTCATTAGGAGCTTCTGCTACCCCATGAAGTAGTTGACCAGAAAAATATTCTTTGTACTCTACCTGTACATATATATAGACATAAAAAATAAAACATGCAAACGCAGTACAGGAAGCAGGAAATATACTCAAGTAGATAAAGTATCAAGATATTTGTGTTATATTGAAACGTTTGGCATTTTCAGGTAAATTGTATGATATGGTAGTGATTGTCACTCATCAGACCATATTGACTTCTTTTGCAAAATAAACTGTTAAAGCAAAAGCCATACTCTAAAGTTCCTAGGTTATCCACTATCCGAAATTTAAAATTTCTATCATTCATACCAGTACTTATGAGTTATGAATAGGTAGGCTACAGGAATTGTAACAACCCGTGTTTTTATAACGTGTAATAACCATAAATCAAGGAAGAATTAATTTTTAAAATAAGAATCAAGGGAAACGGGTTACGCCATTGCGTTCGTCTCGAAATTCTGCTTGGAAACGAGTCCGAGTTTTCGAAAATCGGAGTCCGTATGACCAAGTTATGACCATTCGAAGTTTTCAAACATTTTCAAATTCAAAGCAGACTCAATTCGAATTTCAAACCTCCAAATGGACTCGGCGGGAAAAATCCCGCCTAGGACCAGGTCGACCTGGGGGTCAACTATGTAGTCGACCTACCTAGGGCCAGGTCGACCATAGTGTCGACCTGGGGGTTGACCTGGTGCTCAAGCTCATTTCTGAAGCTAGATTCACTCTGATGTATGTGGCCTCATTTCTGTCCACATTCGTTGACCTGACCCTATAAATATAGCCCCTAACACCAGTCTCTCTACACCAAATTTCTTTCTGACCTTATGCTGCTCTGATTCTGGTTGAAAAGTTTGAGAGAGGGACTGCTTCTACTACGTTGAGACTGCGTTAAAGGAATTGCTGATTAGGGGACTTCTATTAGGACTTGACTAAGCAACAAACGACTCTCCTTTTCTAATTCTCGAACCACGATCTGTAAGCCCAAATTATTTTCAGATTTAAACTGTAAATGTATTATGAATATGATGTAAATTGGACCTATGTATGATGACTGTTTACAATCATTCTTGTTCATCTTGGATCTTGACTCTTGAATATTACTATGACATCGATTTGGGGCCTATTCATGTTGTAAATAAAAACGAGAAACCCCTCCTATTATCATGTTGAATCTGTTATTAGCCACATGTTTATGATTATCATCTTATGACAATCGTTACTATGACTATACTATCATCTTATGACAATCATTACTATGACTATAATATCACCTTATGACAGTCGTTACCATGACTATACTATCACCTTGTGACAACTGTTATTTTGACTAGTACCTTATCTTGTTAGATTTGGAATCTTTATGTTTGAGGCCAATATTTCATATGCCAGTAATGTTTTATTTCAAGTCATATCATGTTATGCTAGTAATCACTCTTGCCACCTTATACCCATTTCTTTTTGTGTCACTCCCCAATTAGATATATTTGTATCGATTCGAACCTTCGTGCGATGGGAATACGATTTGGGTAGATTAGGTAAAATATGAATTAGCTTTAAACTTGAACATGAACATTATTATGACTTGAACCTGAATATGGACATGAACTTGACATGATTTGACATAAAACATGACTTGAAAACTCGACATGAATCTAAGCATGAAAACTTGAACGTAGGCATGACAGTTAGATAAACTTGAAAATGGCCAACTCGAGGTTGGGTTAATTTTGCAGTGTAAAGCTGTCGGGAACCGCCCGGCAAATCCAGTGGCTGCAAACAATAGGATCCAATGTGGGTAGTTGGTCATATCGCATGTAAAAACCCGAGGTTAGACTATGTTATGGTGTAAATCTGCCCGGAACCGCCCGGCAAATCCAGTATCCACAACAGTTAGTCTAATGTGAGAGGTTGGCGTGCACTAATGAATTAATGCCACATGATAAGGTTAAGTCATGAACCACTTGAATATACTTAACCAACTTGACACGATGACTTGATCGGGTTAAGTCATGAACTGCTTGAACACACTTAACCAACTTGATACATGATCTGGATAGGGTTAAGTCACGAATTTGAATGACAACACTTAACCCATTAGAAACCCTAGTTACGCGGTCCTTTTCAGCAGTAACCCACTTAGATGTATCACGATACCCTGGGACTAGGCAGGGTGGGGCACGATTACTGGGCTGATTGTAAGCGACCAGAACGACGGCTGAGTAGGTGCGCCATTGTAGGTTCAGGCGGGCTATGGTCGTGCACGTAGTCCGGTGTTGAAAAGCAGGCATTGGGCACCCGTTGATTTACACTGTGCATGCTTGATTCGTGTCGGTGGTTGGCACCATTGGACTTGATACACCCTATGGTGGACCTAGCACAGGTAAATACATTTCTGGATAGGGCCATATGACACAGACACATGACGAGCTAGGACTTGTAGGGAGCCGATCGATTAGTAGATCGTATCGTAGGACCCCGTAATGGGTCACTTCATGACACTGGGCTAAGGGATCATTTCATGGTTAATACTTGATATGGGTTAGAATACTAGTACAGTTGGTGCAGCGAACCTTGAACATGCGATGCCAGACTTGACTTATCTTGTTATCTTAATTATCCAACTAGTTCTGTTATCATCCTTATGTTTAATTCCAGTTTTCACATATCATGTTACCTTTACTAGTTTTCATACTGAAAGTCACTATGGCTTACCAGTCTTTATGACTGACCCTTTTTCTTTCGCCCTTTTTTCTTTTGTTCCCCCCCCCCCCAGGTTCCCAGGGAGGAAACACTAGCTCTTAGCTTGGATTCAACTTGCTTTCTGACAGCTCATATACGGTTTGGTCTTGGGCTATGTTATGGCTGCTTCTGCTATTTATGGGGAATAATTTACTTTTGTTTTAAAGTTTATGCTTCTTTACTATGAACTTGATGTAATGGAATAAATTGTATCTTGGATATATGAGCTTTTGACTCTTTTCTTGGAAATAATAAAAAGTTGGTTTTTAATTTCTACTGCTGCTTTATTTGTGTTCTGCCTTGTGATATCTCTGTGCATGTTTTCCTAGATAATACTCCACCAAAACTAGTGCATTCCCTTTGTCAGTGACCCTAGCGGAGGTAGGGTGTTACATTTTGGTATCAGAGCAGAAGGTTACCAGGCTGGGAAAAGTTTTAAAAACCTTCTGAAACTGTTTTCAAAACCATTTATAAAGAAGCATTTTTCAAGAAAAGTTTTATGTTTAAAAAGGTTGTTCCCCAAGAAGCCATTAGCACTTCCCTTTGTTTCCTCGTTTGAATCTTTTCTTTTCGTTTTTCAGCATGACCGATCTTAACCTTCCTGAAGGAATACCCGTGCCTGGATGGTTCCGATGGTACTTAGAAGCCAGGGCCAACAACGCGGGCACGGCAGACATCCCTCCTCCTCCTCCCCTAGTGGCCGCGGTTCCTCCCCCTCCTGGTACCGCCTTTGCCAAAATATGCAAAGACTTTAAAGCGATGGGCGGCAAGAACTTCGTTGGAACTGAAACCTTCGTTGAGGCACGAAACTGGCTAAAGGAAACAGAAGACTTGTTCATTATCTTTGATATGAAGGACCATAGGAAAGTTCAGTTGGCAGCATGGTTGTTGAAAGAGGAAGCTGCATTTTGGTGGGAAGTCACCAACGCTACTAGGCCAGTTGAGACTTGGGCAGACTTTAGAGAAAGGTTTGGGCTCAAATTCCTATCGTCGGCAGAGGAGAACCTTCAGATGGAGAGGTTCCTGGCACTCAAGCAAGGGGATATGTCTGTGAGGGAGTACGTGAATAAGTTTAATCTGCTTGCTCGGTTCGGTTTGGATTTGGTCAACACATCCCAGAAAAAGGCTGTACGCTTTGCTCGAGGATTGAACGAGCCACTACACAGCTTGGCCCTAACACATATACCCATGGGGGCGACCTTTGAAAGCTTGGTGGATATGGCTCTACTCCATGAGGAAGACAAGAATAGCAAGAAGGAGGTTAAGCCTAATGAGACTCAGAATAAGAAGACTGACTTCAAAAAGGGGAACAACAAGAATAATAAGAATAACAAGAGCAACAACAAATCACGTGAGGCGAGGAAGTGCGACTTCTGTGGTATTACTGGACATCTAGCTAAAGACTGTAGAAGGAAGAAGAGGAAGTTGGGTGAATGCTTTCATTGTGGAGATACTGGACACATCAGCAAGGATTGCCCTAAAAAGCAAGGGCAGGGGCAAGGGCAGACTCAGCGAGCAGGACCTTCTGGAGGGCAGTTGCATGCTCTCAACAGCGCTCCAGCTCCTGACCGAGGTAGTAATATTTCCGTAGAAAGCCTTGTTTACATTTCTTACTTTCCTGTTCGAACTTTATTTGACTCTGGCGCATCACATACTTTTATTTCTTCTGATATTGTTGAAAATCTGCACCTAAGTACTAGTCTGGTTGAGGATCCCGTTATAGTTTCAAATCCAATTGGGGGCTCCGCCCATTTATCTATGATGTGTGTGGATTTGAGGATCTCTATCTTAAGCGTAGAATTCACGTGTAATGCTTATGTTCTCGGATTTATGGGATATGGTTTGATCCTAGGTATGGACTGGCTGTCCGATTATGGAGCCATTCTTGATTGTGAACGAAGGGTAGTAAGGCTCATGACTCGCCTTGGTAATACCCTTGAAATTTCTTATAACCCTAAGGGTCCGGTCATGTTATGTTATCTTGAATCCCTTGACTCGTCCGACGATAATTTGCAATCTGTAAGGGTGGTCCGAGAATATCCAGATGTCTTTGATGAAGTGAGGGGATTACCTCCTAAACGCGAGATAGAGTTCCGAATTTATCTTGTTGATAATGCCAAGCCAGTTTCATTGTCCGTTAGGCATATGGCCCCACGAGAAAGAAGAGAGCTCAGTAAACAAATCAACGACTTGCTTGAGAAAAATTTCATAAGATTAAGCATTTCTGAATGGGGTGCTCTGGTAGTATTCGCTACTAAGGCGGATGGATCGCTTTGTCTGTGCGTAGATTATCGTGAGTTAAACAAGCTGACAAAGAAGAATAGGCACCCACTACCAAGAATCGACGATCTGTTTGACTAGCTTGTGGGAGCATCTGTTTTCTCTCAACTCGATCTAGCCACAGGATTCCATCAGCTCAAAGTGGCTGAGGATAGCATTGACAAAACTGCGTTTAGGACTCCGGATGGGTTCTTCGAATGGCTCGTTATGTCGTTTGGGTTAATGAATGCACCCGCAGACTTTGTAGATTTGATGAGCAGGGTGTTTCGGGAGTTCCTTAACAAGCTTGTGGTAGTTTTCGTGGATGATATTTTGATCTTCTCAAAAGATGAAGAAGAGCATGCTAGGCATCTCAAGGAAGTCATGGAAACGCTTAGAGCACACCAGTTAAAGGCTAAGTTCTCCAAATGCCATTTTTGGAGGAAGGAAGTTCGGTTCCTTGGACATGTAGTTTCTAAGCAAGGCATAGCCGTGGACCCCGCAAAGGTAGTTGCGGTACAGGACTAGAAAATTCCTAAGAATGCAATGGAGGTGAGGAGCTTTCTCGGTTTGGCGGGCTACTAATGGAAGTTCATTAGGGGCTTCGTTAAGATTTCAGCCCCTCTTACTAAATTAACAAAGAAGAACCTACCTTTTGCATGGGACCTAGAATGTGATGCTGCTTTTCAGAGTCTAAAGAGAGCCCTCACCACAGCTCCAGTCTTAGCATTACCCGATGGAGGTAAGATGTTTACCGTGTACACAGATGCGTGTGGCACGGGGTTGTCCTAATGCAAGAAGGAAGAGTAATATGCTATGGGGGCAGACAACTTAAAGTCCATGAGAAAAACTATCCCACGCATGACTTGGAGTTGGCCGCGATTGTTTTTGCACTTAAAGCTTGGCGCCATTATCTTCTAGGTGAGAGGTTCGAGCTGTATACCGACCACAAATCGCTTAAGTACCTCTTCTCATAGAAAGACTTGAATCTAAGACAACAGCGGTGGATGGAGTTCTTGGCATCATATGACTTCGATATAGCTTATACCCCTGGCAAGGGTAATGTGGTGGCAGACGCGCTAAGTAGAAAAAGGCTGACTTTGAGCCCCTTTTTTATTGAAATGAAAAGCCTTGAGTTTATAGCAACCTTTGATTTTACACCTGCTGCTGAGTCATTGACTGCTACGTTTGCATCTCTTGAGTTAAGACCTACACTTCTAGATCAAGTAGGGACTTCACAGAAGGAAGACCCACAATTAGTTGAAATTATGAACAAGCTGATTAGAGGTGAGACGTCAAGTCGCCTCAGTAGTTATGCCATAGATGACAAGGGATGGCTAAGGCGCGATGGAAGGTTATGTGTCCCACAAGTGGGAGACTTAGTAAGGAGAGTTCTCGAAGAAGCGCACCATTCGAAGATGACTATACAGCCCAGAGGGGATAAGATGTACAGGGATATGAAACGCATTTTCTTTTGGGATGGAATGAAAAAGGACGTGGCAGAGTTCGTTTCGAAGTGCATGGGGTGCCAACAAGTAAAGGCCGAGTCGAAGAAGCCCGGTGGGCTATTACATCCTTTGGAGGTTCCACAATGGAAATGGGAGAGTATCTCGATGGATTTCGTGGATGGACTGCCTAGGTCTAGGAAGGGAAATACTAGCATATGGGTCATAGTTGATAGACTCACGAAAAGCGCTCACTTCATTCGGTGAAGAGCAAGAGGACCGCATCAGGGCTAGCGTCTATTTACCTTCGAGAGATAGTACGGTTGCATGGAGTTCCTTCTAGTATAGTTAGTGATCGTGACCCGATTTTCACTAGCCAGTTTTGGAATAGTCTGCAAGAAGCAATGGGAACACGACTGAACTTGAGCACGGCCTATCACCCACAGACGGATGGACAAATCGAAAGGGTAAATAGGGTACTAGAAGATCTCCTGAGGCTATGTTTTCTTGACATTGGTGGTACTTGGGAAGACCATCTTCCTCTCGTGGAGTTTGCGTATAATAACAGTTACCAAGCTAGCATCGGAATGGCATCGTTCGAAGCCCCGTATGGAAGACCGTGCAAGTCACCAACTTGTTGGTGGGAGACGACAAACAGGCTTATACTTGGCCCTGATATGATAAGGGACACTTCTGAGAAGATTGAGTTGATACAAAGACGGATGAAAACGGCCCAAGATAGACAGAAATCTTATGCGGACCAGAGAAGGACAGACTTAGAGTTCGAAGTCGGAGAGATGGTCTTTATAAAGATTTCTCCGTTACGCAATGTAGTTCGTTTTGGAGCAGTTGGAAAGCTAGCACCAAGATTTGTAGGACCGTTCCCCATCGTTGAGAGGATTGGACGGATGGCCTACAAGGTAGACTTACCCGAGAAGTTGTCTGGAGTACACAATGTCTTTCACGTCTCGCATCTCCGGAAGTGTTTGCATGAGTCAGCCGAAGTGGTTAAGCCAAGCATCCTTGAAGACGTGGAAGTGGAGAAAGAAGAAACATTGAGGCGAGTTCCGATTCGTATCTTAGGAACGGAGATTAAGAAGCTAAGGAATCGAGAAGTCAAGCTAGTGAAGTGCAGTGGAGTGAAGCCCAAGAGGATGCAACTTGGGAAATCGAAGAAAAGATACGCGCGCTTTACCCATTTCTTTTTGAGGGTACATTCTCGATCTCTTTGTCCTTGAAAACCTTTTTGTATCATGCTTCTAATATCTATGTTTGTCTTGTTATCTTCTCGATCTTATCTTAATAACCTTAGGTAGAACCGTATGGATGTAAACATGTGATTGAAACATGTTATGGTTGATGGTTGTTGATGGTTGCAAGTGGTTGCAAATGGTTGCTAGTGGATGCATGACACACATTAGGCACTAGATCGGCTCAGTCACATTTTCATGTTGCATATGCATGGGTGCTTATACTTGTATATGGATGGAACTTGTTATGTTATCACTTGGATGTTGCATATGGATGAATGACTGTGCACTCATGTAGAGATTATAATCTATGCTAGGAATTTGCATACATTTTGGATTCATGACACTAACACATTTTGCATTAAGGAGGTTTACTGAATCAGTAACCGCCTGATATTTTGCATTAGATAAAGTTCATATACACACACTTTCTGCATATGTTCATACAACACTAGAAGTCTTTTAAGGACAATGGTTGCCTATGGATGATGCTTTGAGTAGATGGTTGATTGGATGGTAGGACACATCCTCCCTAACTCAGAGATTTCGGGGACGAAATCCTTTAAGGAGGGGAGAATGTAACAAACCGTGTTTTTATATCGTGTAATAAACATAAATCAAGGCAGAATTAATTTTTAAAATAAGAATCAAGGGAAACAGGTTACGCCATTGCGTTCGTCTCGAAATTCTGCTTGGAAACGAGTCCGAGTTTTCGAAAATCGGAGTCCGTATGACCTAGTTATGACCATTCGAAGTTTTCATAAATTTTCAAATTCAAAACAGACTCAATTCGAATTCAAAATTCGAATTTCAAACCTTCAAATGGACTGGGCGGGAAAAGTCCCGCCCAGAACCAGGTCGACCTGGGGGTCGACTATGTAGTCGACCTACCCAGGGCTAGGTCGACCTGGGGGTCGACCTTGTGCCCGAGCCCATTTCTGAAGCTAGATTCACTCTGATGTATATGGCCTCATTTCTGTCCACATTCGTTGACCTAACCCTGTAAATACAGCCCCTAACACCAGTCTCTCTACACCAAATTTCTTTCTGACCTTATGCTGCTCTGATTCTGGTTGAAAAGTTTGAGAGAGGGACTGCTTCTACTACGTTGAGACTGCGTTAAAGTAATTGTTGATTAGGGGACTTCTATTAGGACTTGACTAAGCAACAAACGACTCTCTTTTTCCAATTCTCGAACCACGATCTGTAAGCCCCAGTTATTTTCAGATTTAAACTGTAAATGTATTATGAATATGATGTAAATTGGACATATGTATGATGACTATTTACATTCATTCTTGTTCATCTTGGATCTTGACTCTTGAATATTACTATGACATCGATTTGGGGCCTATTCATGTTGTAAATCAAAAGGAGAAACCCCTATTATTATCATGTTGAATATGTTATTAGCCACATGTTTATGATTATCATCTTATGACAATCGTTACTATGACTATACTATCATCTTATGACAATCGTTACTATGACTATACTATCACCTTATGACAGTCGTTACCATGACTATACTATCACCTTGTGACAACTGTTATTTTGACTAGTACCTTATCTTGCTAGATTTGGAATCTTTATGTTTGAGGCCAATATTTCATATGCCAGTAATGTTTTATTTCAAGTCATATCATTCTATGCTAGTAATTACTCTTGCCACCTTATACCCATTTCTTTTTATGTCACTCCTTAATTAGATTTATTTGTATCGATTCGAACCTTCGTGCGATGGGAACACGATTTGGGTAGATTAGGTAAAATATGAATTAGCTTTAAACTTGAACATGAACATTATTATGACTTGAACCTGAATATGGACATGAACTTGACACGATTTGACATAAAACATGACTTGAAAACTCGGCATGAATCTAAGCATGAAAACTTGAACGTGGGCATGACAGTTAGATAAACTTGAAAATGGCCAACTTGAGGTTGGGCTGAGTTTGCAGTGTAAATCTGTCTGGAACCGCCCGGCAAATCCAGTGGCTGCAAACAATAGGATCCAATGTGGGTAGTTGGTCATATCGCACGTAAAAACCCAAGGTTAGACTATGTTGTGGTGTAAATCTGCCCGGAACCGCCCGAAAAATCCAGTAACCACAACAGTTAGTCTAATGTGAGAGGTTGGCATGCACTAATGAATTAATGCCATATGATAGGGTTAAGTCATGAACCACTTGAATATACTTAACCAACTTGACACGATGACTTGATAGGGTTAAGTCATGAACTGCTTGAACACACTTAACAAATTTGATACATGATCTGGATAGGGTTAAGTCACGAATTTGAATGACAACACTTAACCCATTAGAAACCCTAGTTATGCGGTCCTTTTCAGTAGTAACCCACTTAGATGTATCACGATACCCTGGGACTAGGCAGGTGGGGCACGATTACTGGGCTGATTGTAAGCGACCAGAACGACGGCTGAGTAGGTGCGCCATTGTAGGTTCAGGCGGGCTACGGTCGTGCACGTAGTCCGGAGTTGAAAAAGCAGGCATTGGGCACCCGTAGATTTACACTGTGCGTGCTTGATTCGTGTCGGTGGTTGGCACCATAGGACTTGATACACCCTATGGTGGACATAGCACAGGTAACTACATTTCTGGATAGGGCCGTATGACACAGACACATGACGAGCTAGGACTTGTAGGGAGCCGATCGATTAGTAGATCGTACCGTAGGACCCCGTAATGGGTCACTTCATGACACTGGGCTAAGGGATCATTTCATGGTTAATACTTGATATGGGTTAGAATGCTAGTACAGTTGGTGCAGCGAACCTTGAACATGCGATGCCAGACTTGACTTATCTTGTTATCTTAATTATCCAACTAGTTCTGTTATCATCCTTATGTTTAATTCCAGTTTTCACATATCATGTTACCTCTACTAGTTTTCATGCTGAAAGTCACTAGGGCTTACCAGTCTTTATGACTGACCCTTTTTCTTTCGTTTCTCCCCCCTAGGTTCCCAGGGAGGAAACACTAGCTCTTAGCTTGGATTCAACTTGCTTTCTGACAGCTCATTTACGATTTGGTCTTGGGTTATGCTATGGCTGCTTCTGCTATTTATGGGGAATAATTTACTTTTGTTTTAAAGTTTATGCTTCTTTACTATGAACTTGATGTAATGGAATAATTTGTATCTTGGATATATGAGCTTTTGACTCTTTTCTTGGAAATAATAAAAAGTTGGTTTTTAATTTCTACCGCTGCTTTATTTGTGTTCTGCCTTGTGATATCTCTATGCATGTTTACCTTGATAATACTCCACCAAAACTAGTGCATTCCCTTTGTGAGTGACCTTAGCGGAGGTGGGGTGTTATAAGAATTTTTGTTGTCCGTTAGTTTGTATCATAAGTCATACCTATAGTTAGATTTAGTTTTTCTTTTTAATACCCCCAGCCCCCACCCAAAAAAAAAACACTGTTTCCAAAAAAAAAAAAAACCACAAACATTATTTAAGTTCTGCTTTTTCATCTGTTTACTTTTACGTAGATATTGTCTCATTTCTGCACTGATTCATCTCTCCATCTTTGTTTATGTCCATGCACCATACCATACCAACAACTCTACTTTTCTACTTTTCATATTTATGGATGTCGCTTGTTACATCGCTCTAACTTCCTAATTTTAACTTTGCTTTATTCTGATGATTTTCATCTTTGTTTACATCGCTCTAATTTTAAATAATCTCAGGAATTTTATTTGCATTTAGTGCCTTTAACTTAAAAATATGTTAACCATGTGTGCTATGGGCTAATCATATGTGCTAAGTGGACTATGTACTGCACATGCATATGTGCTAAGTGCATTATGTACTGCACATGCTTATAGATGGCCTTTTTAAAAATAAACCAATTTCAATTATTTGTATACAAAAGCATAGAAATTTCAGTTTTTTTGTTAGTATTGCATTCCCTGTAAATAGTTTATGGCATTCAACTTGTTGGTTGAGTTTAAGGAAATGTTCACATAGTATATGCTAGAATCAAACTATAAACAAAAGGAATTAGATGATTTATCTCATGATCTTTAGCACATTTTCGTGCATATAGAATATTTTTTTATAGGAAAAATGACATGTTATAATTTGGATTTGATTATCCATGTGAATTGTATTTTTGCCTGTTAGTCAGTAGCAAGAAGAAAAAAATATTCTCTACTAGTGCTTAACTTAGAATGGGAAACTTGCATGTTTCTTTATTAATCAGATGCACATCTGATTGTAACTAAAGTTAAAGTTTATGAATCATCGATAGACATCCACAAAAATCTACTTTAAGTACTCTCATTTTGCTTATATCTAGTGTTATTATTTCAATGCATCATTTATTCGAGTACAATTGTTGCCGCTTAAGAGGCATTGCTTATTCATTGCACGAACCGTTTCTCGTGACTTGATAATAAATTACTATTTGAATTTAGATACTTGGTTGCATACATATTGTGTGTGATGATGGAGAAAGATTGGTTGCGTCTACATAGGTAATCATGTGGTAACTAATTTATACTTAATTTTTGAATTAATATTTTGGTAATAAAAGCTATTTTTTTTCAATTTTAATTTTAGAGCTAGTAGATAGTATGGCAAAGGAACAAGGTTTACTCTTGTTAATTTTAGAGCTAGTAGAAAGTTGAAGATGGATTTACTCTTATTAATTTACATCAAAGTCAGGTTTCATTTTCAAGAGATCCTTATATTCTCACATCTCAAGCGAAACAAGTTTTTTATTCAAGGGAAAACGAGTCTTATAATTGGTATGTTGTGATGAAAGCACCGCCACGAGGTTTTCATGAATTAGAGGTGGATGATTTTGTTGAAGAAGTAAACCATGTTAGAGGAAATTGTGAAGAATTCGAGGATGACTTGGTTGAGGAAGCTAGTTATGTTAGGGACGATTGCGAAGGCATACTTGAGTAGTTTTAGTGCCATGTTTCTTTTGGGTAGTTTTGAATTAGATTCTATGTCTTATGTTGAATTGTAATCCTATTGATTTGGAAATTAATAGAGTTTTAAGATTTGGTAAATCAGTGCGGTCTTTAATTCTACATAAATTAGCTTACTTTCTACATATTGATCTCATTACATTATTATTTTAACTATACAGAAATAACAAAAAATTAACATTGAGTTTACAAAAAATTAATAGGCTCAGATGGACTATTATTCTTGCATGTTGCATAACAGAAATCACATAAATGCATTTTTTATGTTATAATATGGTTTGTTTTTGGCTTGATCTCAACGTATTTTTTTTCAAACATGATAAACAAAGTTAGATTCCTTTGCCAAATTTCTAAATCTGGTGATTTCTTTGTTATTAATGGGTTTGAACATTTTTTAGTGTTCCAGTGTTAACCGAAGCAGAGTCTCTAGGAACATCTAGGGATTAGAGATAGAAGAAAAGCATCTTCCAAATTTTTGGAGCCAGATTTAGATCTCAACTAGTTTCCAGGTATTGATCTTTACATTACATTATGTACAAACTTGTCCTTGATATTTCGTATTGGTATTGTGTCATTACTATTTCGTCTGTGGTACAGAGGTTGTAATTTCAACAAATTTTCATAGCTTTTTAGTCTTCCATTACTTACAACCTATAAAGGTTGTAATTTCAACAATTTTTCGTCTACATATGAAAGCTATGCAAAATTTAAGCTACTAGTATTACATAATTTCTTGGCTAGTCTAAACTTTGAATACATCTTTACAGTTCATCAAAAATATTTGTTATACATGCAGAATTTAACTAAGTGTGTAGCAGTTTAACTAAGCGGTTGTTTACTGATTAAAATATTCAAGAACAAAAGTGGATTTTTATGAATAAAAAGCACTCACAAGGCATCATTTTAATGTCATCATATTGTTATAAATAGCACGCCCACCATTCCCTCAACCACTACATGTATGAGTACAGATAATTTTCAATGATGATTTTATACTTACATTCAATTTTTGGAAATATGTCACCCTCACGATCCGCTTTGATAATAAAACTACTCGTCACACCAACTTCCACCGCTCATGCAAAAATTACTTGCTACCTTAGCATGTAATAGACTAATAGTATGCGTATAATATGATTACATTAAAACATATTTTGAGCATATTTAGCAATGAATTCAATGTACAGTCATAAAGCATACAGGGTAACAGGAGTGACGGTTGAAGTACCAATATAACATGGACACATACTTTGGGATGAACATATAGAAAAAATTAAGTACTCTTGCACATGATAGTTTGAATTATTCATAGCCATATGTTGCTGAAATAAAAAATATTTGGTAATGAAATTAATTTGAGATCATCACCACACGCACCGCAATCTGAATCGCAAGTATAAGTGTACAATTTAATTTCAGTATTTATAAAACAATTAGTATGTTACTGCTATACGGTGGAAACAAAAAAATATATATCTTTGTGTATGATGTAAAAGTTTATACACAGAGCGGTACATATTTTGGCTACAACATGTTACATTTTGCTAAAACATGTTGTAGAGTGCACTGGAGTAGAAATTTCAAGTGCAACATGATTCTCATTATCTCAAGAGCTGCTACACACTTAGTTAAACATTTGATAATAGTTCCCTGAAATGCTCAGAATTTTGTTATACATGCAGAAAATGGTTAAGAAGAAAGCAGCAAACAAGAAGCTTACTCGCTCTCAAAAAAGACTTCTAGAATCTGAATGTCCATCCGATGGGTCTAATGCAATGGTAGATCGTATTGAGCCTCCTTCAGAAAATATGGATGTTGGAAACGCAAGCAATCTAACCACATCCACAACTATGCAAATCGTTGAAAATCCTGAAACTGCAGTGGAAGTGGATAGAGCAATCAAAGATGTTGAAGGAAAACAAGTTTCAAAAAAGATGACTAGAGACGCAACTAAAGTTAAAAGACTTCCTTCGGATGTTGCTAGTCGAATTGAAATTGAGTTTAATTCATCAGGCATACCGATAGGGGAAGGGTCAGTGAAATTATCTTCTTACTTTTGCCCACTTGTCCGTGAGCATGTTCCATTTACGCTTACTGATTGGAGGCTACTTGGTGACGATTCAGAAGTAGTTCTATGGAAATCCATTCAGGTAAATAAATTTAATGCACCAAGAATATTATTTTAAAAATAGTGTGTTGAATGTTATTTTCTCTATTGCCTTATTGTTTGTTCTTCCTTATTGTTTGTTCTTGAAAAAGGTTATATTTAAAAATCATAACAGAGAACATATGCTGGAGAGATTGCAATTTTTCACAAATAAAAGATGGTTTTTTGGTCTTGTAATGAAATTATCATTTACTGTTTTCATGAGTTTAAGTAACTTGGATTATTTTATGATACACGAATTATGTTCCGAGAAACAAGTTTGAAATCTAGATGAGAATAAAGCATAACTGGGTTGCATGGAATGTATGCAAAAAGAAGGGTCAACTAATGTCAATGTTGAATAATATAACTAGTTCCATGAGTTCGTATTTTCTCCATTCAACCCAACACCGAAGACTCCAGAGTATATTTCTTATTATGGTTTTTTTTTACAGTATCTTCTCATGCACCTGCACTTTGCTCCCACAAACAATTCAACCAAATATGTGCCATTGGATGGCAGTCCAGAAGACAATATATTTTGTGCGTATGAAATAAGTGGGGTTATTAACAATGTTATGCTTTATACTCGAGCACTATTTCATCTTGTAAAGTGTTTGCAAGATGTTTGAAATGCTTGAAGTAATATGATTGTATTTTTATGGAATCTATTGTATAATTAATTTATCACTATGGAAAACATGAATGTCCAGTTATTTATATTTAAAAAAAAAAAAATTGAGTTAATCATACATGTAGGCTTCAGGGTTCACTGGTGTGTTGCCAGTATGGACATTAAATATGTATTTCTCTTGAGAAAAATAAATACCACAAATAAGAAATGCACATATTTAATAAGTGCTGAAATTTTTGTTAAACAAATTTAAACTAGGGGTCAAATTACTTTTGATGATTTTATCAATTTGTCCTTGTCATGGTCATCCAAGTTTTTGTATTTTTATCAATCCGAAACTTTCTGTGTTCTTTAATGTGACTGATTCTGATATCACCATATGTTGCATTGTTGCATTAATTTATGAAAGTGCAGAAGATTGCCTTGCTAATGGTATGGATTCATTTGTATCAAGGCCTGTAACCCTTCAAAAAACTGAAGTAGTGTCTGAAGCATACTTTTCTCTATTGCCTTATTGTTTGTTCTTCCTTTGCATATTTTTGATGAACATCAGTACAATTTAATAACCAAATGCCATGAAATATATATATATATATATAACCATCTTTTATTTGCCTTATTGCCTTATTGTTTGTTCTATGCTTATATAATGAATTTGCTATGCACGGTCCATAAATCTGATATGTTCCTACCGCAGTTTTTTGTTATGCTGAATATATATTTTAGGTTAAATCCCTTAAAAAATGTAGATATAATATTATGCTGAATCATCAAAGCACGGAAAGGAATTACAAGAGTAGAATACTCAATAGCATATCGTTTCTCACCTCTTATGTTGCAGGCTAGATTTAAATTAGACGAGGAATAGCAAAAGACTCCCATTTTTCAGCAAATGGGATGCATTTGGAGGTGTTCAAAAAGCATATTCGTTAAAAAAGTATTGGAAGCAAAAACCAAGGAGGAATAACTTCAACTAAAACCAGAAAACGTCAGAAGTACGAAGGAATGGAAAAAGTTTATTGAGTCAAAGACGAGTAAAGAGTTTAAGGTAATTGCAATGTAATTTTTATCATTTCTTATATGATATATAGGCGTACATAAAATGCACATTAACTAATCAATGTGATACAACTTTGTAATCTAGTTACGAAGTGAAAAATTTAAATCCATGAAGAACATGCAAATGCCACACACATGTAGTCGTCGAGGGATGGCTCGATTAACTGAAGATTTAGTGAGAAAAATATTTGATATATTAAATACGGCTATTAGTTTCCTTTAATGTTTTCTTTTTTAATGCAGAAAGAGGAAAGTATCAATCCCTCTTCCATTTGTAGATCCGATGTTTGGATTAAATCTCACACTCGAAAAAATGGTGAGCCGGTGAATACGCATGTTGCAGATGCTATTGTAAGTGCTATGTATTGTTTATTTAAGCATAATTTTTTGAAAATATATTAATTTAGAACCCATTTACAAAATATAATTTTTCACTTTTGTAGGAGAAAATGAGTCACAGTCAAGTTTAACATGTAAGTTCAAAGAAGATTCTCTCTCACAAGTATTGGGACCAGATAGACTCGGACGATTACGAGGAATGGGAAGAGGTGTAACCATGACCAAGGCGGTTTTGTCTCAAATTAAAGATACAGAAGTAGCTCAATGTCACCGTAGGATTTTAGAGCTAAAGCAGTTGGGTCACAGGTTAGCGAAACATCAGGTATGGTTTCAAATTGGCCGTAAAGAAATATAGTTACCACGGCACCCAACACCAACATTTCATAATGGTAAGCAGAGGGTTTTCTAAGATTGAATTGTTTATGTTGTGCGAAATGCGATGCCACGCTGTGGTCAAAGAAATATTGGCCTCCAACCATCATAGCAAGAATGATTGTAGCATAAATATATGTCACAGGAATCAACATCATATCCTGCATAATCGGATTAGAAAATTATACTTCAGTGTATGAATGACAGGATATGGATGTGTACCGCATGTTTTGTGTAATAAGAATGTTTTGTACCTATATAATGTACCAGGCTGATTTATTTGTTAAATAAATACATCCATAAGCATTAGTTTATTATGGATTATTTATTAACAAGATTAAGATCCTATTGACCAAGTTATGCAGATTAAATAAAGACTTCTTGTGATGTATTCAAAGTTATGCAGATTAAATAAAGACTTCTTCGGTAGAGTATAATTTTTCAATTCTTCATAGCAATACGTGGGGAGAAAACCCTACAGAAATACAAGTTCGTAATATAGGTACTTTAGTGGAACCGAAGAAGCTGATACATGGTATATTAATATCTGGACAGTTAAGTTCAGAACAACATAATTACAGCCTGTTTAAGTGAATTAACTTAATTTTCGTCATCATTTTAAGGGAACTCAAGTGCGGTAAAAAATCTAATGTTAGTATGTAGGAGTAACCATTTTTCATCACAATCTGTTATTACTGCATGTCCACTACAAATTCATAATAAGTTTTAATTTTCTAATATATTTCAAATATTATTGATTTGGCAGGATAAAGAAAGTTGTGAAGGGAGTGTATCTCAAATGGTAAAAGTATACCATATTGAAGTTAAAACATCATACCAAATTTTATATCTAAATCTATAATTATGTGATCTAGTTTTTATTAATTGCAGAGTAAGCATAACCAAATAGCTGACAATTGTAGTTTACTGCGTTGGCATGGGGATGATGATGAGGTTGTCGCCAATGGAAAAATTGTGTCAACTGATCCGAAAGAGCTTTTCAATGGGGTACCTTTAGGCCCGAATGCCATGAAAATCTTGGTAGTCCATCCTATAGAATTTGATGCTTTTTTGTGGAAGCCTTCGCCTGGTTTCGTATATATAGGAGACGCCAAGAATGAGGTGGTAGCATGGCCAGCTGATAGAGTTATCCACGTAAGGGAGAACTCCAAAAAACAAAGTGAGGTATGGTACAAAATATAAACTCTCTACAAATATAACTAAGCTAAGTGCTTCAATAGTGGCATATGTAGCTTCAAATTAATTTGAAACCCGCCTTAAAATACCATAACAAATATTGAGAATATGCTGTTTAAAATAGGTTAAGTGGTCAAATGATTTTCATAATATTTTTGTATGCTTTTGCGTATATTTACACTTGCTTTTATTAGATGACTATATTTTTTTCTTTGATAGAGCAAAACTAATAGCACAGAAAAGAAATGCAAGTTGTTTGATTGGGTTGGGAGCAAATAATTGGTTGCCGAAAGATGAGTATACTCGAGTGATTCAAAACAAATTATTAATGGCATTCCTCTTGGACCTGAAGCCGCAATAGTTTGGGTGGACAGTCCAAGAAAAGAAGATGCCTTTTTGTGGAGACCCATAGTAGGTATGACATGCATCGGAGAAGCCGTTGGTAAGAAAATAGCATGGCCAACATCAAAATTAGTTTTTGAAGACATAACACCCCCTACTTCTATGAGCAGCGTGCCAGCATCTCATACGGTATATGTTTATACTGATAATGCTTATTTATAATATTTTTTGATAATGTATCAACATTTTTTTATATGATTAGACTGCATATTTCACGTTGAATACCAAGTGCAAGCTGTTTGATATGGAGGGCACGGGAAAAATAGTAGCTGAAGGTACCGTATCTTCAGTTGATCCAAATGATAAGGTTCATTCTATTCCACTAGGACCAAATGCAATAAAAGTTTGGGTGGATATTGTAAAAGTCCCAGATGCACCTCTATGGAGGCCTACGTCATTCATGGATTGCTTATCAGAAGCTATTGGTTCGACGGTTGCATGGCCTACTGCGAATGTTAGAGCGGATTCAACTTCTACGTAAGTTTCACACATCTTGTTTATATACGTAATCGTGCACTTATTTTATTAAAAGGGGCATACAATTAAAAAAAATTGGAAAGATAGATGATAAAATTCTAAGAGAGTCCATAGCCCATGAATAAAAATTTAGATAATGCTCCAGTTACAAATTAATTATATTGATTAATTTTTGTAAATATATATTGCTAAATTTTACTTGATTTACTTAAATCTACATATATTAAAGTTACATGTGGCATTCAAAAATACACTGTTATATATCCTGAAGCAATTTTAGAAAAAAAGGGTATTGGAATCTTTGAATCGAAATCAAAATGGAATTTTCAACATTTCTAGAATGAGGCTGAAATGATGGAATATTTCAATGTGGCATATGAAATATAATATTAATTTTTTTGATTACTACCATGTTTGTATTATATGAAATTTAATATTTTAGTGAAAAGGAAGATAGGAAATTTGAGTAGAAATGAAGGTGATGATGTTATGAGGGCAGTGATGTTATATAATGACAGAGTGCCTCGGTGTTGTTGCAACAAGGAAATGGGTTGTAGTTGATGGTGCTGCGGTCAGTTCAGGCAAGTATGAAGCTTCGTCTGAATGAAGGAAGGCGTTGCGTATCTTAGTAATACCTGCGTGATGAGTTCGTTGGGAAATTTACATGCACCTAAATAACTTAAGAATATTTAATTATGCCAGGTTCCTCAAACCATTATGAGTCCTAAACTAAGAAGTAAAGCATAAAGGAAACAATGTGAAAAGAAAAAGGGTAAAATAATTTAGCTTGAAAGTATTTGCTGAACTATATGGAGGTGTGGAGTGTACGCATTACTTTAATGCATGAGTGGAATCAGGTGTTGCGTGTTCTTTTTGGGTATGATCTAAGTTGTACTGGAAGGATCGAGGAGTGTAGAAAAAAACTTGAATTTTTAATCTTGTATTTCAAGGGTTTCAATTTGAAGTATGTTGGGAGTTTAGTTTTTGGGTAGCCAGAGTTCGGACGTGAACTACTTCGTCGAGACGGCAATATAGAGTTGCGCACCAGGGGGAAATGAAAGGCCGGGTCATCGGTCAACTCGAGTCGGATTTCGGTGGTGATCCATAGACCGGGGTGGTGGCGCTTCGGTGGAAGTGTCGAATTTGGAAATTTTGGGGTGATGGAAGTTCCGGTGGTGGAACTGAGTTCAGGCGAGGAAACCGGGTATGCGCCAATGATCAGAAGGGTAGGACATCGACGGAGTTCATCGTGTATGTGCACGGGCGAAGCTGTGAACAGGGGCAAGGATAACAGCATGTTTTAGAAAAGAAAGTGAAAGAAAGAATGGGGAGGATACAAAGTAATGAACAGGCAGGAGGGATCCTTGTTTTGATAATGAGCAGGTAACGTACAACAAATGGTGGATTGCGGATGGATTGTTTTTCCATATTAGTATCATCTTATGCTAAAAATTGATGAATAGGACTGTCCATCATCCTCTGTTTTCTACAATTTGTTAGCTGATATCGCTTGTGGTTGGAGGAGCTGCATCCGAGGACGCATTATATGGCTGATACGTTATATTTCTATTTTTCTGGAGAATTACTAAAACGATTCACGTTAGTAGACTCATTTTTGTTTGTTTCTTATAATCAGTCATATACCTATATATATTATCCTATTCGAACTTAGTATCCTTTACAGTTTTCAATATATGAGAACTTATATTATATATAAGAACATATAAGAGCTGTTGCATGATGCCTTGGGATTTAGCAGCCATTTTCATGCTCTTAGTAATGTAAAAAGAAAAATAAAATAAAAATATATATGGATATAAGGGCCACCAACTGACAAAGCTATTTCATTTAGCAATGATCTTAGTGTCCACACTAGTGAACAGTTAGGCAGAAGGTATGATTGGATCGGATAAATTTGGCAGGAAGGTAGGGATTGGATCAGAAAAAAAGAGGTGAGCTGACTGGAATGACTGGCGTTAGTTCTTCTTTGGTTTTTATTTGTTGCTCGACATATGTTTGCTTTGGGTTTGGTTACCTGGCATAGAACAGGAAAGGATGAAGTAAAACCGTCGGCATGGATGGTATTTGAGGAATGGGCCTTCTGTGTTTTTTTTAGGCCGAGTTGAGCCTATATAAAAAAAAGTTGTTTATTTTAATAAGTCTTAACTTAAACTATTTTTATTTATATATGAATGAAGAAGCGAGGCGTGTACAGGAAATCGACAGAAGATGTTTGTGATATGCAAGTTTTGGGCCGCAATGGATATGTCAAGTATTTTAATTCAATTAATTTGATTTAAATAGGAGTTAAAAGTATATGAGTGTATATATATTTTATATTTATAAAATAAATAAATAAATGGGTAAATAATAAGAAGGATCGGAAATTAGTGGAATTATCTCGTGATGGCAAAATAGACGTCGTCGTATAAATTCAAGTTCGAAACTACAATAATATATATGGACAGATTAGGACTCATTTGGTTTCATCTTGTACTCTGAGTTTTGTGCTTTCAACATGCACTAACAAATATCAAGAAATAAAAGAATAAGATTTACAACTCTTAGCTATTGTGACTATCAACGGGGGTATTAATTGTTGTCATTTTCTGATTCGATCAAATCAGAACATTTGTAAAGCTATACACTCAGTTATAAATGTTTCTATAATGTTATGGTGTCATTTAAAGCTATACACTCAGTTATAATTTTGTATTATTTCTTATGTTTCAAACATGCATTGACATGATATGGTGTCACTTTAAACTGGAGCAGACAGTAGCATTCGGACTGTAGGAGTATGTGTGTTGGCTGTGATGGTGGTTTCTAATGTGGATTTTGGTGTTGTCATGAACTGTAGCTTAATGAACAATAGGCTATGAACTGTTTTGTGGTGAAGGGAGGGAAGTGTTTGAGACAATATGAGCGGTGTTGTCATGAACTGTCGGATAGATTATCAATATTACTGCAAGTATGTTTGAAACTAGTGTATGACATTTACACGGGTGGAAAAGCAAACTAGTGTATACAAATTAAATGTTATTTTACATGTGTTTTTCATCATTGACTTTTATATTTCATTATTATAGGTAGGAGGAAGCTTTTGGATGCAAGAAATGCACGAGATACTCTGTTGGTTTTTGGAGGTTCTGCCTAGTTAGCATATGAAAAGTTTTTGTTTGCGTATGTTGTACTCGTTAATATTTGATGCAAACTCTTTACGTGTTGTGTCTCTGTCTAATGTTGTATGAATATGATTTAGAAATTTCATCATTGTTTGTGGGTAACTTTGTTAATGGATATTGTGTTCAACTTACTTTTGACAATGATCAATTGTTATGCTTCTATTTTATTGTTTTTAGATTGATTTGTATATATTTTGTATATTAATCAATTGAAATGTAATTAGATGCAATTAGATTAATGGTATGTGAATATTGCAATGGCACAATGTCTTAAACGACAGCATTTAAGATATGCTGTTGGTTTTCAGCAAAAATAAATCAAGTTCACACAACAGCGTTTATGTTTTGCTGTGAGTTTAAAAAAAATAAAGATTATATATACAACAGCGTTTACAAACGGCTGACGAAATATATAATAACAGCTTATGTAAGCCGTTGTCGAAAACCTAAGAAAATACTATATACAACGTACATTCAAGGCTGTCGTAATCCTAAGAAAACACCCTTAACACATTTTCACAGCAATTAATAAACGTTGTCATCACCTTTAAAAATACCTTAAAAATATTTTCACAGCAACATATAAACGCTGTGTTAGTTTTAAAACAGCAAAATATTAACGCTGTAGAAGGTAAATTAACAACAGAGAAACAACGCTGTATAAAACAATTTTTGACAGCGTTTATTTTTTGCTGTTAGAAATTATGCCTCAATGACAGCATGTCGTTATACAACGTTTATACTAACGTTGTTGTAGCTTATCACAGCGTTTTTCCAACGCTATAAAAAGCTGTTTATGGTGTAGTGAATATTAATTATACATGTATGCATTTGTTCAGAATAATTGCATTAATGCATGCAAAAATCCCAAAAAATTGCATACAGGTATGCATAAAATCATAATAATTCCTGTTATCAATAAAAAATAAACTGTAAAACAACATACCTTCATTTCATTTTTAACAGTTGCAGCCACTAAACACCTTTGAGCTCTTCCCTTCATAAAAGTTGCATCAACAAAAATTAATGGCCACAATATTGAAATCCATATGCACAAGCTTCAAATCCAATAAAAGCTCTTTCAAATTGACATGTAGCATCATTACACTTCAAAACAACTTTACTCCCAAGATTAGTAGTAACAACAGCATCACAAAACGACTGCAAATGATGATAGGATATTATATCGCTTCCATGTAAATCTTCTAATGCCAACCACTTCCCACTGTAAGCATAATAATACTTCAAAATAACATTATACTCAGTTTGAAACAAGTTAATAATGTCCTTCGTCTTCATTAACGGATTAGCTTGAATATGATCACAAACCAACAACTTAATCAGTTTACTAGATACAATAGGATTGTTTATGTCATGAATTCCAGCACCTCAATTATGTTCAGGTTGAAATCTCTTTAAAACAAGATATCCAGGAAGATTAAACTTAAGAGAAACATGAATCTTGGAACTACAATTTTGTTTAGAACGAAAAGATGTAACTCTTTCCTTGTCATTCTTAACCAAATTAAGCTTGTATCCAGTCTTCATACTATACATCATGACATAAAGTCAAAATTCAGTAACACCTCTTGGAAATTGTTGACCAACACCAGAAAAAACATATTGATTCAAATCACTTCTCAACAATTGCCTAAACTGATTGTTCGAATCACCGGTACTAGATGAATCACTACCAAAAGAAGAATCGCTACCATAAATAACTGAAGAAGTACTACGATTGGTGAAAATAACTAAATAATCCTCACAATTATGTGCAGCTAACAAAAGAATATATTGAAGATCAGAATTACTTTCGATATTCCTTCTCAAACCATCTCTGATGTGATATAATTCAACTGACGATGGACTTAAATCAGTCCATTTACCACGAACAGCATCTCTAACGATAGCAGCAGAACTATCAAAATAAAAACGAATAGAATATCTATCATTCTGGAACTTCAACAGCGCCAATACACCAATATAAACAGGAATACTATTATACAAAGACAAGAATCAACATTAATAAGCCTAATCTGCAGTAATCAAATAAAATAACATGAACATATTCAAATAATTATAAATAGAATCATACATGTACACATATATAACTAATAGCTGCATACTTGTAAGCAAATATTCAGAATAGTTACATGTACTTTTATTCAAAATAGATGAAAAACACTTTTAATATGCATATGTTAAGAATATATGCATATTTGTATGCAACAAATCAACAAGCATACTCACAAATAGATATTCAAAAGAGCTTTCAAAAGAGCTGTACATTTCTATGCAGTTAAAGCCCTACTTAAACCCCTGCAATATTCCCGTTGTAGCCCTTAGCACTCTTCAACCGCTATGTTATTTCAATTTAGCGCTGCTGAACAGTAGATCTGCTTCTAGCCCCGCCATTTTCCGCTGCATTCGCTAAATCAACGCATTTTAGAATCTGCTTTAGCAATATTAATATACAGAGCTTGATTTGACTAGTTCTCTTTTTAAAAAATTCAATAAATTTAGTGTAAAAGGCTAAATTTAAGGCATGTGTGCCTAATATATGGTAACAATCAATTACACTTATCAAATTTTGCATGACTATGATATTCCTTGGTATTGTTATATAAGATTAATTAATATTAGTTTCTTGTACACATATAATGTAAAAAAGATGATTAATTAATTTTCAAATATTTGGTATTACATCTAATGAACTTTTTTACGCCACCGCTTTTTCCCCGCTACACCTTTTTGCTCCTCCGCCGCTATAGAACGCTAAGCGCTTTAACTGCCAGGTATATTTGTATGCATATATACATAATATAAGCATACTTATACGCAACTTTCTTGAATATATGCAAACCAGTATGCATGTGTTCTAACAATAATTGCATATTTCTATGCTCATATTCACAATATATGCATATTTTTATACACGTATTCAAAATAGAAGAACAAAACTATTGAAAAAATAATAAATATGACTGTACGATCTATAATAACAATAAAACTTCATACAATAATTACATTATCCATTGACAAAAGTAGACAATTAAAGAACATCAAATAACCAATCAACAAAAATCGAGAAAAAAATGATATCCGTATATAGAAAAATTATTAAAAAGTATAAATTATCTTGAAGAAGAAACATCCATTATATAAATCAAGGATCGATCTAAATAAATCTCAGAAAAAATTCCATGTAAAGTGAATTTTAGATCAATAGAATCCAAAGTGCAAAAATTTATATCGTTGACAGCGCCGCCATAGACACAGAAGTATATATTTCTGGAAAAATTAAATCCCTATTACGTATTTCCGACCAAGTTAATTACATCGTTAATTTGAAAAAGGGAAGTTCCAGAAAAATCCGTTTTAATTTATAGTACGAATTTCTAACTGAATTATTTTCGGAATTCATGCGTTTGTTGTGTAGTCGCAGCATCGTTGTTGAGGCTATAAATCCTTGGAGTTGGTTCGGAGTTTAACTACGGTCTTTAAACATCGCGACGATGAGGATAGTTATTTTTTGGATCGCGTCAACTCTTAAAAGATGAAGCAGGACGATTAATATTTTAATCCGGCCTAATTAGGCCAAGGTTCAACCTTTGTCCAAAACCCATTTGGTAATTGACTGTTTAGTGCTACGCTAGGATGGTCAATTTGTTGAGTTTTGGTACAATTTGGACTTAGTACTCAACCATAAAAGTTGTGTTCAAATTACCCCCTTAAGTTCCTTCTTTCATCATTTCTTCCTCGTTTAGCCGAAACATATCTAAATCCTTCTTCTCTTCCTTTGTCGCCGCCTCGCCTCCTCCTTTTCACTTTTTTTTGGTGCATTAGATCTTGCCTCATTAATACTCCAAGATCTAATTTCTTCTCTTCGACCATTTCTTAGTCCATAATACCTTATTGCGCTATTTGATTTTACTGACAACATTATGTTTCCTCCTTAGGGAGAGATAATTTGGTTGGGTCAGAACGAGCAAAAAGTTCTCACTATTTTCGGGCTAAGAAAATTTGTCGTGACAACTGGATTTGCACCAGTCCATTTCTCAAGATCTTAGAATAGGGTTTGTTGTGACACCCCACATCTGTTAATGCCACTCACAAAGGGAATGCGTTAAGTTTCGTGAAGCGTTATAGTAAAAAAACGGAAATATTACAAGACAAACATATATAATAATAGCGGAATAAAAACTTCATTTATCATAAGATACTATGGTCGAAAAACATCACATGTATAAAATACAAAAGTCCATTACAACATAAAAGCTACTGTCTTGTACTTCACAAATATCAGAGTACATAAAAGAAATAAAATCCCCAAAAAAACGAAATGTAGCTATAGCAACAAGGATAGGAACTTGAGCCATACATATCAGCAGCTCCAGCAAAAAATAAGCAGAATCACGGAAAAGCAAGAGTGTTTCCGCCCTGAGAACCTAGGGGCAAATGGAAGAAAGAAGGAGAAACAAAAAGGGTCAGACATAAAGTCTGGCGAGTCTAGTTACTTTTAGCAAGTAAATAAATAAAAGTAGCATGATAGGCATATAAAGTGGATAAGAAAGATTACTACATAAAAGACAGGTGTGACAAGGTAGACAGGATAAGGTGTATACGCTTCCCTAATGATTACTCTGCACCACTACTAGTATATCCAGGATGAGATGATCCCTTCCACTATAAGGTGGTAGACTTAGGCATACATCCAAATGTATCCTAACTACTACCCAAATCAATTGGATTCCTAATCCGTGCAGATACACTATGCCGGCCCCACCGTAGGATGTATCACGTCCTAAAGTGGCAACCCTCCGCTGATATGCACAACCCCATATCTACAGGTGTCACAGTCGTCTTATCCCCTTCTGCCCGGCTCATGCACGCACATGGCCCGGCCATTTTGCACTCCCTACACCGTACTCCATGTTTGGATCTCTTACAATCAGTCCAGTAAGCATGCCCCTTCTCCGACCTAGTTCGGTGTACATGTTTGATACCTACTCCGGGTGACCGGCTGAAACAGCTCCCACACAATATGATACAAGTTCTCCCCTTTGTCTTGTATCCCCTACTAGGTTTTCATTGGTTATGTATACCACTAGGTGTCTTTAATTACATAACCTTATCATTTACACTAGTTATGTTTACCCCAAAGGTGTCTTTAATTACATAACTTTATTATTCTCACTGGTCATGTATACCACCAGGTGTCTTTAATTACATAACCTTATCGGGTTAAGTTTGTGGGCCTATATGTAAATAATATCCACCCCCTCAGATTTGCTTAACCCAACCACCGTCCAACCAATTTTACTTAATCTTAACTTTAGTTCATAATCATACAATCCCTACGGATCAGATTAGGTTAAGTAGTCCTATTTATTACTATGTCCATTTATGGTTTATAATGTGCTAGACCTCCCACATTAGGCCAACAACTTATGGATGCTGGATATGCCGGTCGGGTCCGGGCGCACTTCTTCCACAAATTGGGCCTAACCTCGTGTCCTAGCCCACTCGTATTTACGCACTTAGACCTCTCACATTAGGTTCAACATTAGTGGTTGTTGGATATGCCGGTCGGGTCTTGGCAGACATCCACCACTAATGCAACCTAACCTCGTGTCATAAGTGCAATTACAATTTCTAATTGTAATTATTAGACATTTCATTCTTATCCAATTCTTACCTATGTCTTTATAGGTGATCATGCCCCTTTTTCCCTATTTTGAATTATATGTCCAATTCATATAAACATTATTTAAATTATGCCAATTCTAACCTTTTTCCCACGTTTCCTAACTAACGCATTCGCATATATTTGGCGGCATCTAGGCTAGAAAGTAACCTAGTAATAAACAATAAAAGGGAAAGGTGATGGGAAAAATGACAATAGTGTTCTGGCATAAACATAGACTAGCATGGTAATAAGATGGACATATAAGCATAAATCTGATAAACTTGTGGCAGTTAACTAATTCTAACATAACTATGATGTCATAATAAGCATAATAAGATCTAAACTAACAATTTAGATGTCCAACTGGTTCAAATCTTATATGATAGGCACAAGGTGATAAACTAGATCTGGTTAATAATTCAGATGTCCACATAACTCAGATCTAGTAGTTAAAAATAGATCTAACACAAATAAGGTTTAAGATCCACATCATAGAATGCCACAGAAGTTACAATAGATCCGAAAAGATAGAGATTTAGATCCAAGTTATAACCAATTTAGAATGTCATATATTCACAATTTACAATGGATCCAGCATAATATAGGCACATGAACAAATCCAAACTATAGCCATATCACGTTTACTATTAAATATTTAAATCTATAAGCAACTTGGAACTCACAGAGTTTGGATTAGAAAATAGAGGAAGAATGGATCTTGAATCTCTAACTGATTTGCTTAAGTTGATTGTTGTAGAAGATAGGACCCGTCTCAGATCAAACACCGGTAGCATTTGGCCTCCATGATTTCCAATGAAGATAACAGGAGAAATGGGCACGTATTTATAGCTGCCAGCACCTCTGATACCGATTGCCATATCAGCCTTAGGGGTGTCAACGCCCCTGTTGGGGGTTCGGCCCTGGTGTCGACACCCTTGTAGGGGGTCGACCCTGGTGTCAACATCCCCCTAGAGCGAGAAATTTGCCGCCTTCCTACATTTTGATTTTTGAACGATTTTGGATAAGGTTCTGAGTCGTATCTGACTCATATATATATATATATATATAAAAGATATTCTTCTACACGTATACAAACTTAAAATCCTCAAACTTCTTCATACGTTGTCCGTTTTACGCAAACTAAATGTCTATCTTGACCAGAATTTCAAGACGACGTAATGGCGCAGTCCGTTTCCCTAAATTCCAAATATTAAATTAATTATTGTTTAATTTATCCTCTTTTAGCGTTGTTTAAAATAAGGGGGGGGGGGGGTTACATTCCCCCTTACTCAAAGGATTTCGTCCCCGAAATCTCTAAGTTGAGAAGAATGCATATCCTACCATCCATCATCCATTTACTCATCCATCAATCACTGGCATGCACTGTCCTTAAAGATTTCTAATGCTTATATGAACATATGGAAAGGTGTGTGTATATGTATCTATATTAATGCAAATATTAGACGGTCTACTGATTAAGTTGACCTCCTTAATGCAATGTATGTTAGTGCCAAGAGTCCAATATGTATGCACATATCCTATTATAACATGTGAGTTCTATATTTGTGCACACTCATTCGCCCAAATGCAACATCCATATGCTAATACATCCATTTCCATCCATAAAAGAAAAGAAAATGCACACACATCCATATGTAGTATGAGAGTGATTGAGCCGATCTAGTGCCTAATGTGTGTGTATATGCATCCACAGGCAGCCACTAGCAAACACTTGCATCCACTTGCATCCATCAAACATAACATGTCTCAAATACATTCTTACATCCATAGGATTCCTATCTAAAGGTCGAAAATACTATGGATAGGATATATTCAATTGATAGAAACAAACACAGATAAAATTTTGGAAAAGGAGTTAAGAACATACCCTCAAAAAGAAAAGGGTGCGAAGCCTGAATCTTGTCTTCGGTCTCCCAAGTCGCATCCTCTAGGTTATCTCCCTATTGAATCTTTATCAGCTTGATCTCTTTATTGCGTACATTCTTAAATTCTGATCCAAGAATAAGGGTAGGAACTCGTCTAACTGTTGCCTCCCGTTCCACTTCTACTTCCTCTAATATACTTGGCTCAACAACTTCCGCGGTGTCATGCAAACACTTCCGTAGATGAGAAACACGGAAAACAACATGGACATCAGATAAATTTTCTGAAAGCTTTACTCTATAGAACATTTGGCCAATCCTCTCGGTTATGGGAAATAGTCCCACAAACCTAGATGCCAACTTCCCTATCGATCCGAAGCGAACCACATACCTCAGAGGTGATACTTTGATAAAAACTAAGTCTCGCACTTCGAATTTGTTGTCAGTCCTTCTCTTGTCTACGTAGGATTTCTGCCTATCTTAAGCTGTCTTCATCGACCATCGAATAAGGTCAATCTTCTCGGACGTTTCTCCAAGTAAATAATGACACCACGTCTTTAGCTTGAATACTATGGCAGCTAGCTCTAGATCATGGGTGGGGTAGTTCTTTTCATAAACTCTCAACTGTCTACCCCATAACACACTACCTTTTCTTCTTGCATCAGAACCACACCAAGCTCTGTACCACATGCATAAGTGTAAACTGTGAACACTTTGTTCCCATCGGGCAAATTCAAGACTGGGGCTGTTGTAAGAGCCCTCTTCAAATGTTGAAAAGAAACATCACAATCTATATCCTATGGAAATGCCAAGTTCTTCTTCGTCGGCATGCTGAGTGGGGCTGATATCTTCGCGAAGTCCTTAATGAACTTCCTATAATAACCTGTCAGCCTAAGAAAGCTTCTCACCTCTGTTGCATTTTTAGGAATCTTCCAATTTTACATCGCAACTACTTTTACGGGATCCACAGCTATCCCTTCTTTAGAGACTACGTGCCCTTAGAATCTCACCTCCTTTCTCCAAAAATGGCATTTGGAGAACTTTGCCTTAAGTTGATGGTCACAGAGAGTTTTCAAAACTTCTCTCAAATGCTGGGCATGCTCTTCTTCGCTCTTGGAGATGATCAAAATATCATCAATAAGGACTACAACAAATTTATTTAGGAACTCCCGAAACACCCTACATTAGATTGATAAAATAGGCGGGTGCATTTGTCAGCCCAAAAGGCATAACTAGACATTTAAAGAAACCATCCGGAGTCCTAAAAGCAGTCTTATCTATGCTGTCCTCAGCCACCCTCAACCGATGAAACCCCGACAAGCTGATCAAATAAATCATCAATCCTCGGGAGCGGGTGCCTATTCTTCTTAGTGAGTTTGTTCAATTTTCTGTAGTCCACACACAAATGAAACGAACCATCTGCCTTAGTTGCGAATACAACTGGAGTACCCCATTCAAATATGCTTCGTCTGATAAATCCTTTCCCAAGTAGCTCCCTTACTTGCTTACTCAACTCCTTCCTTTCCCTCGGAGTCATATGGCGCACTGGTAATGCAACTGGCTTTGCATTGTCCACCAGATATATACGGAAGTCAATCTCGCACCTTAGAAGTAAACCCCGTATCTTATCAAAAACATCAGGATAATCTCATACTACTGTAACAGATTGCAGATCATCATTAGGTGCATCTAGAGACTCTAGGAAACTAAGCATAACAGACCCTTGGGTGTCATAAGAAATCTCGAGGGTACTCCCATGACAAGTCATAAGCCTAACGACCCTCCTCTCACAATCCAGAATGGCACCATACATGGTAAGCCAATCCATTCCTAGAATCAACCTATAACCCATAAACCCGAGCACATATGCATCGCACTCAAACTCGACGCCTAACACAGATATTTTCAAACCCCAACGAATCATAAATAAATGAGCTGAACCACCAATGAAGTTTGAAACAACTGCGAGATACACTACCATACTATTTTTTAAGTGTAGAGATTCAACTACAGAACTAGATATAAACGAAAGTGAAGTGCCAGAATCGAAAAGAGTTCTAACAGGTTGATTAGAAAGAGAAATCAAACCTTTCACGTAAACTTTCCTACCTGTATCTGGTGCACTAGCCACGAGAGCATTCACTTTCCCTCCAGAGGTTCCTGTCCTTTGACCTTGTCCTTGCTTCCTTGGGCACCCCCTAGAAAAGTGTCCAGTCTCTCCGCAACCGAAGCAAGCATTTTTCCTCTTCTTGTAGTCCTTGACTATTTGACCTCCTTGCCCACAATTATGGCACTTCCTCTTATCCTTAGTCTTCTCGTACTTTCCACCCTTCTTTTGTTGTTGTTGTCATCCTTTGTTGGGCCGTACCTTTTTATTTTGTGTTTCCTCAACCTTAACTTCTTCCTTTTCACCTTTATTTGAATTTTATATATGTTCCCTTCGTAGGCCATCATTTTTCTCATCCTTTGGATGTGATCCTTAGCTCTAACTCCCTTATTCTCCTTTTTACCATATTTGTGTAAAAACTAACTAGTCTCTCAAAAACTGCCTCCATCGCATGGAGATTAGGCACTTCATTGCCCTTCGACATGTGTCGTAGTCTTAACAAGCCTACGAAACCATGCCGCAATGGGGACACCTTTTGGTAAGGATTGGTTCCCCAGACAAAAAGAAAAAGGAACCAAGCGGAGAATCGAGAGATATTTCCTATGGCTTTGGGGAATATGTTTATCAAAACAGACTTTTCTTTTGAAAATGCTTTCTTCTAAAACCTTTTTGAAAATAGTTTTCAAAAACTTTACCCAATCTGGTAACCTTTAGCTCTGATACCAAATGTGACACCCCATGTCCGTTAATGTCACTTACAAAGGGAATGCATTAAGTTTCGCGAAGCGTTATGGTAAACAAAAAGGAAATATTGCAAGACAGACATATATAATAACAGTGGAATAAAAACTTTATTTATCATAAGATACTGTGGTCCTAAAACATCACATATCTAAAATACAAAAGCCTATTACAACATAAAAGCTAATGTCTTGTACTTCAAAAATGTCAGAGTACGTAAAAGAAATAAAATTTCCCAAAAACAAAATGTAGCCATAGCAATAAGGATAGGACCTTGAGCCATACATATCAGTAGCTCCAGAAAAAATAAGCAAAATCACGGTCAAGCCTGAGTGTTTTTGCCCTGAGAACCTTGGGGGAAACGGAAGAAAGAAGGAGAAACAAAAAGGGCCAGACATAAAGTCTGGCGAGTCTAGTTACTTTTTGCAAGTAAATAAATAAAAGTAGCATGACAGACATATAAAGTGGATAAGAGAGATTACGACATAAAAGGCAGTTGTGACAAGGTAGACAGGATAAGGTGTATACGCTTCCCTAATGATTACACCGCACTACTACTAGTATATCAAGAATGAGATGATCCCTTCCACTATAAGGTGGTAGACTTAGGCATACATCCAAATGTATCATAACTACTACCCTAATCAATCGGCTCACTAATCCGTGTAGATACGCTATGTCGGCCCCACCGTAGGATGTATCACGTCCTAAAGTGGCAACACTCCGCTGATATGCATAGCCCCATATCTATAGGTGGCACGGTCGTCTTATCCCCTTCTTCCCGGCTAATGCACGCACATGGCCCGGTCGGTTTGCGCTACCCACATCGTCCTCAACGTTTGGATCTCTTACAATCAGTCTAGTAAGTGTGCCTCTTCTCCGACCTAGTTCCGAGTACATGTTTGATACCTACTCTGGGTTACTGGCTGAAATGGGTCCCACGCAATATGATAAAAGTTCTCCCCTTTGTCTTGTATCCCCCACTAGGTTTTCATTGGCTATGTATACCACTAGGCATCTTTAATTACATAACCTTATCATTTTCACTAGCTATGTTTACCATAAAAGGTGTCTATAATTACATAACTTTATTATTCTCACTAGTCAGGTATACCACTAGGTGTCTTTAATTACATAACCTTATCGGGTTAAGTTTGTGGGCCTGTATGTAAATATTACCCACCCCCTCAGATTTTCTTAACCCAACAACTGTCCAACCAATTTTAATTAACCCTAACTTTAGTTCATAATCATACAATCCATACGGATTAGATTAGGTTAAGTAGTCCAATTTATTACCATGTCCATTTATGGTTTATAATGGGCTAAACCTCCCACATTAGGCTTTCAACTTGTGGATGATGGATATGCCGGTCTGCAGCGCGCAGACTTCTTCCACAAGTTGGGCCTAACCTCGTGTCCTAGCCCGTCTCGTATTTATGCACTTAGACCTCTCACATTAGGTTCAACATTAGTGGTTGCTGGATATGCCGGTCAGGTCCGGGCAGACTTCCACTACTAATGCAACCTAACCTTGTGTCATAAGTGCAATTACAGTTTCTATTTGTAATTATTAGACATTTCATTCTCATCCAATTCTTACCTATGTCATTGTAGGTGATTATGACCCTTTTCCCCGTTTTGAATTATATGTCCAATTCATATAAACATTATTTAAATTATGCCAATTCTAACCTTTTTCCCCCATTTCCTAACTAATGCATTCACATATATTTGGCTGCATCTAGGCTAAAAAGTAGCCTAGTCAGAAACAATAAAAGGGAAAGGTGATGGGAAAAATGACAATAGTGATTGTTCTGACATAAACATAGACTAGCATGGTTATAAGATGGACATATAAGCATAAATCTGATGAACTTGTGGCAGTTAACCAATTTTAACATAACTATGATGTCATAATAAGCATAATAAAATCTAAATTAACAATTTAGATGTCCAACTGGTTCAGATCTAATATGATAGGCACAAGGTGATAAACTAGATCTGGTTAATAATTTAGATGTCCACATAACTCAGATCCAGTAGTTAAAAATAGATCTAACACAAATAAGGTTTAAGATCCACGTCATGGAATGCCATAGAGGTTACAATAGATCCGACGAGATAGAGATTTAGATCCAAGTTATAACCAATTTAGAATGTCATGTATTCAAAATTTACAATGGATCTAGTATAATATAGGCACATGAACAAATCCAAACTATAGCCATATCATGTTTACTTTTAAATATTTAAATATAAAAGCAACTAGGAGCTCACAAAGTTTGGATTAGAAAATAGAGAAAGAATGGATCTTGAATCTCTAACTGGTTTTCTTAAGTTGATTGTTGTAGAAGATAGGATCCGTCTTAGTTCAGCCACCGGCAACATTTGGCCTTCATGATTTCCAATGAAGAAAACAGGAGAAATGGACACATATTTATAGCTGTCAGCACCTCTGAAACTGACAGCTACGTCAGCCCTAGGGGTGTTAGCACCCCTGTAGGGGGGTCGACCCTAGTGTCGACACCCCTTTACCCCTTAGAGCGGGACATTTGCCGCCTTCCTGCATTTTGAATGATTTTGGATAAGGTTCTGACTCATTTAGCACATCGTTCTATAAATGGCAAGTTATGACTAGATTTGTCTCATGATGCGGAAATCAATCTTTTGCTTGATCGATGGCGTAACCATCATTTAGTGCCACATCTTATTTTACTCAGCTTGTTGTCCTTGTATGTTGTCTCATGGAGTTACCTTCTGTAAATTCACCTATCCATTTTGTCTTTAGTCAATATTAGGTGGGTTTCCATGAGAAGCCATTTTGTGGTAGGTTACTTTTCTCGTCACAAATTCTCTCTTAGAAGAGGTTGTGATGTGGGAACCTCCAACAACACCCACAGTATTTGTAACACGAGATTAAGCATTTTGCTACCATCATATGGTTAATTAAAGATCATAAAAATTGGTTTGAGCTCCTGCCACGGAGCAAGACATCTAGTTGTTTATATCCCTTGTTTTGGATGTTTTGGTGTTGTTATTTTGTCGTCATCTTTGTTGTTTTCCCTTTCTAGCATCTGGTTCTAGGCTTTGTGGTGATTTCTGCTTGTAACTGCTAGTGTTGTTTAAATTGACCGACTTAGGTTAATGAGATTTCTATGTTTGGAAATGTTTATGTAATTCAGGTATGCCTGTTTGATTGAAATCACGTTTTTCATACCTAAACCAACAGTTGTCCTGGAGTTGGAAAGAATAGAATTCTGTTGAATAAATTTTAGTAAAGGACTGGTTCCACGTCACGGGTATATAAATAAATAAATAACCGCTCCTTGTTGGAATTAAAATTTATTTTGGTCTTTTATGTGATTTCAGTTTTCGCATTTTACACAACTGACTTCCTTCTTCACCAACATGTGACTTGAATTGTTTAAGTTTCTGCAAAGTACATTTTTGAAATGTTTGGAAAATGTTGTTTGGAAAAAAATTTAACCAATTTGCTTTCTTTTATTTCAATTTGTGCGAAAACGTAAAATTTGGATACGGCAAATTGTTCATATTTAAACATCTATTTTACATTAAGGTAGATGATTTGAATGGCGCAAAGTGCACGTTAACAAAACTTTGATTTTTACATGAATCTCATATGGAAAGTAAAGCGGTATTGAAAAGGAATTTTCAAAATAAATACAAGAAATTTTAAGCAAAAATATATTTTTATGAAATTTTTTGATTTTTGGTCATATGAATAGCGTAAGGATGATGTTTGGATGTTTTAAGTGAGCGTTTTAGCGGTGCAGTAGGGTTGCAATATGATAAAAACGTTAACGACAACAAGGAAAAGGCTGTTTTAGCCTTGGGAATGATGTTTCCATACCTTGTCAACAATGCGCACGCGTTATTTATTTACTCATTTTACGTTTTAGAGCTTGTTTTAAGCCTCCTTTGCAGTCTACAGATGAAATTTTTTGGAGTATTTTGGGTAGCTAAGGTGAAAATTCAACTGTAGGGCGGGAAATGGAGAATTTGTAAGCGGGAAAAACGTTAAAATACTTCGCTTGTTTTCCTTTTCACGATTTAGGAGAAATTAAATTGGAAACAATCAGATTACGTGACGTTTTGGAAGGAATGGTTTGGATGCAAAATTGGTTGCTTCACACTTTTATTCATAATTGTGTGAAGGTAATGGATGAAAAGAGTTTTCAAATTTTGCATTCATATAGAACTGCTAGTATATTTAGGATGTTCTGCATCTAGTTTTCAAAAGTATATCAAAGATTTAATGCAAACATATAGGAGGACCCGATTAGAATCATCTTGCATGCATATTTTAGGGATGAATTGCACTATGTACACCATGCACATATACACATGGTTGCAAAGTGAATGAACACAAATTAGTTGTATAGGATAGGATTATAGGCGTCAGAGTTTCAGGACAAAATTCCTTTAAGAAGGGAAGAATGTAACACCCCAAAATTTTGGCAATATAAATTAATTATTAGAATTTCAAAAATAGAAATTTCTTCAAATAATGGAATTTTGCCCCGAAACTTTAACTGTTGTGTTCGTCTCGGAATTCTGGTCAACTTTCATGTTTGGAGTTTCGCGAATTGATTCCTTATGAAATGTTATGGACGAAATATGAAAATGGACGAAAAATAAATAAATCAGAATTTAAATATATATTATACCTTATATAACTAGCTGACTTGGGCATCTGATGGCCCAAGCGGTCGACCATAGCAGTCGACCGTAGCGGTCGACCTATTATGCGTCAGTTTGCCCAGTGACGGTTAAGTTTCACAGGGTTTGGTTTACAATATATATCAAACGGATGGATGGATATAAAAAAACTAATCGAACGGTTCAAGGCCAATTCCACTCCTATAAATAAAGGGTTAAGGCCTCATACTTTTCCACATAAATCTGTAGCGGCAGCGGAGCTCTGCCATTTTCCTTCTTCCCCAGCCTTAATTTCTTAATCTAAGATATATTCTTATACAACAAATCCAATTCATATGAAATTAAGAGGATCAACAGATCTAATGGAAAAGAATGCAAATTGATGCTCCAAATCAGATTCACCCCATTCTTCCTATCTTCTTACATCTCTACAGATTTGGAATTTTCCCCTTTCTAGATAAATTGTAGATTTATAAGAATTTGTGGATTGTAGGCCTAAAGAGATCAAACTTTGGATTTGGATGCTACAAGGTGCGTGGGAAATTCATACGCATTTATAATAATGTATTTATCTCGTTTGTATTCGATCTCAAGTTTATATTCCTATTTTCATCAGATCTTCTTATAATATGATTGTAATTGAATTGGCACCTGTCAGTCTGATTATAAAAATTGTTAAAACTTTTGAATTGAAAATTATGGTTAGGCATAACGTTAATTGTAGGATTCTTAAATTTGTATACACATTCTTACAATTTTGTTATAAAAATGTATAATGGACATTGCATAACACTGTAGATCTGGAAATCAGTCCCAAACACCTATTAGACGTAGTTATACTCCAGATCTCTAGTTCAGTGTTGAAAAATAAATTATGTGAATTTGGATAAAAAGATACGATTGGAAAACTATGTGATTGTGATATTTAAAAGAAATGTGCCTGTTTGTATTCAATATTATTGGGTTTTGGCTTAATTGTTGTAAACATGACGTTTTCCATTTTTTGAATGAAAAGGCATTATTTTGAAATCACAAGAGATATGATAAAAAGATTGAAAAAGGGAAAAGTGGTGCAAATGTACGTATAAGTATAAATATATACACCACACCATAAAGGGCCTAATGCAAAGAATTTGCAAGGTGTTGCCAACCAGAATATCCCGATAGCTATTCTATTTTTGTCCTACTGCAACGTTTTATATTTAGTGCTACCTTAGCCATAAAAACGTGTTGATCTAGATAAACAAGTGTAACACGATGCTGCATTCTGTACATTGTTGCTATAACATACCTTTCCATGTCCTATGTGGCAATCCACACCATTAGTTAAAACAATATCTCAGCTGCCCATCCACGCCATCAATCCACATCTCACATATTTCCATTTTCTGGTTTTATTTTCATTCACTCACTTTTGTTCTAACCCCCAAAATTTCAAAATCTTCAATCCCTAGTTTTCATTTTGTTAACCCTTAGAATTTCAAAATCTTCAGTCTCTAATTTTCATTTCGTTAACCTCCAGAATTTCAAAATCTTCAATCCCTAATCTTCGATATGGGGGCACACATCTCTAATCGGTCCTTAGCGAAATCAGATAAGAGTTTCTAGTGATTGAATCATTGTTTCAAAAATAAAATCAGGGTCAAGGCATTTGAGAAATTGATTTATTCAGCGTATTTAACTTCCAAATTCCTACTGGATTTGTTATTATCGCAACTTTTGATAATTCTGCATAGGGTTAGAATTTTATTGTTGGATTTAAATAGTTAGATTTTGGGCTTTAATTTCGTTTGTGGGTTTTCTGGTACTAACAGTGACAATCCTTAAAATGTTGTTGTAAGGATTGGTGTCAGTTTGATGTTGTTGTAAGGATTTGGGGCTTCAGTTTCATTTGTAATGATGCACATTTCTGTTCACTATTATCTTTCTGTGCTAAATCTTCCTTAATTAAAACTGTAAGGAGCATAACATCTACAAGCAGCTCCTTGGTTTCATTCGAAATTTCACCATTCTGCTTTTCAACATATCCTATACTTTGTATGTTCTCATCTTGGTTGACATTGTGACTTCCATACCATGCAGTATGGTTGAAGTTTTGCTTTAGTAATGCATCAAGAGGTTCAGGTAATACCCCTTTTCATTCATGACTTTGTGTCTATTTTATCTTCTATTGTTTGGAAACCAGTCAATTCAATCACTGTTTGCACATTTCCATGACCCATAGTCTCAGCAGCAATAGTTTCAAATGACCCATTCTCTCTAACTACAATACATTCATCTGACTTTGTTGGATTAACAATATCACTCCTATTAATCTTTTTATCACTCAAAACTTTCTCGTGGTTATTTGCTTCAACAACTAAGTCCTTCATCTTTGCAAGACCATCAACTTCACGCTATGATAAAGGAATGTCTAACCTATCTACTATGCCAGTCTGATATGTTTAAACTTTAATTTCGTTTGTTCATTTGTGGGTTTGTAAAAATATGTTAAAGTATAAAAATGGGTCTGGTAGGCCATACCTATGGCTATTATTTCACATATATAAATAGCCCACATCATTATTGCCACAAGGATATAATTTTATGGAAGCCTACATGCCTTACCGGTCAATTTCTAAGAGCACTTGGAGCACTTCCTGTTAGCAATGGGCCATCCAAAATCGCCCAGTTAATAATGATAAATACAATATGTTGTTTATCCATTTCCCTGTTTGTTGTTCGAGTGCTTGTGTAATTGATCTGTCCATTTTCTAGAACATGTGTAGTTGTTAAAAAATTAATTCATACACACAAGTATACATGCATATATTCATATTCACATGTATGCATATATATATATGCATATATATATATGCATATATATATATATGCATATATATATATATAGTTGACCTGTCCATCTTCGAGTTCAATGACCACTCAATCAATTTGTACTTCAACTTCAACAACAACAGTGCGAAATAAGCATTGCCACCAAAAAATCCCAACGAAGATGAGGACTGTGAAGGTATGGTCAAATGCGGGGAAGAAGTTTTTTGGCTGCTCCATGTGGCCTTGAAACGACCCGAACTTCCCCGGTCCCCGAAGAGAAGAGAAAGAACGAATTGTTTTGAGAACACGACAAAATAGAACGCACACGGAAGAACATTTCATTGTATATATCAACAATGCACCAGAATACAAGAATATACAGAGTATAAATGAATATTACACAGAAATATCAGAGATTTAAATTACATTTAAATACATAGCAGCGGAAAATAATACAATACACAACTAGAAGTAGATATACGGATACAAAGCTTTCCGGATATCGTTCCAGCTGTAAACCAGGATCCTGTGAATATAAATCTGCAAAACCAAAACTACTAGCTGCCCGTGTCAAAATAGGGGCACCCAGAGTTTAGGTTAAAACAATAAACTCCAGGTCAGTCATGTGACTGGTGTGAGAACTAAAACAGTTATTAATCTTTATTTTAAAGTTAGGTAAATCAAGGGACCACGCCGTATAACACGGAACGGGTTTCCTCCCAAGAATACCAGTGCATAAAACAAACAGCGCAACGCTAAATAGAGAAAAATGAAGCTGTTATAAGACCCAGGTCCTATCACACAATGCAACGCAAGCCGAGGGATAGGGTTTTCCCTTATAACAGTCAAAGAATGCTTGATACGTTCAAAACAAATCGTTTGATACTATAATAAGTGCATAGTGTATAAAACAGCTTCAAATCATAAGTATCAATCATAGGCGACATGAGCGTCCCATGCCACTATGTCTCCATATATAGGTTTGCAAATAAAACCGCAAGATGTCGTATTTGGAAGCTGGGTTATCATTTATGGTATGAACCGAGGCTAGGGATCGTCCTCAACCGATTCCTGACTCTCTAACCCGAGCCACAGGCAAGCGCGCAGGCAAGCCTTTAGATCGTCAGGGCCGGTCCACCGATGTGGATTATTATGCCTGAACACTACGTTTCCCCACCCTATGGGGTGTAAGTCTGGTCCGTCTGCCGACCAGAATGCATCAGCCGAAACCGATATAACCGAGGCGCCTCGCAACAGCAACAACCACATAAGTCAAACTCGTCAGGGCGTGTAAAACCACTGACGCCACTTCTAACTACAAAGAAACGCAAGTCCTCCCTGAGGTCCGTCTCCCGTTTTTGGTTCGTACCGGGTGTGAAACTCGCGAAGTAAGCGTTACACAAAGCTACGCCACAAAGGTCGTGCTTCGATCATCACCACAAGACTTTGCTTTTCAACAGAAGCCTTTATCATTTGCCACTTAGGCATGCCACACAGGCAATTCACTCCATGCATTTGATATCCATCAATATATAACCCCTGAGCTCGTACGTCTCAGAGAAGGGCGTTAAGCAAGAGAATAAATTCTCCGCCGCCAAACAGATATATATATTTAATAGATATCAATCACACGGACTAAAATCCAATGTCAGAGACACAGTCCATTTACAAGTCCGTTCTGGGTCTGAACGAAACCGGAGGCGCTTTCCTCGCATATCCATCCATCTCCAAGTACGTCTGGACGACCACCAACTATTTCCATCCTCTTGGGTGTACAGCCCAATCAGGATCGTCGGTAATTATCCAAACGATGTGAAGACTTCCGGTCTTCAACCACCGTCTTCATCTTCGACATATCGTCGAATCGGTTATTCAGAATGGGTATAAACCCGGCCTTTCCGAACAACCCGCGTATATTAAAATAAATGTTACACAAACACAACATACGCCTCATTCCAATTCATTAGTTACTAACCGTAAATTAATCAAGAGAATAATTCCCCAATTATTAACCCCGAAGGCCGAAACCATCATCAGATCAATATCCAGAAAACCATTCTGCTTAGCTAACCGACAGTTAGTTTCTAAATTTCACATTCATAGGGAAAGGTTCCCATTAATTTTATCCAAGATAAATTTCTTGAATTTATTCTTTAATCTATTTTTGAATATCAATTCAAACTAGTCGGGATTAGCGAACCTTACCGAAGTAATCATTTGTTTTAATTTCTCAATCCCAACCTATTCATCCCATGAAGTAAAACTGGTTATACCTCATATCTAACACCACGGTGTTATCGGTAAATTCAATTATCATTTCACGTTCAAATCTAATTAAAGATTTAACTATCGTCTGGAGCAAAACTGGTGGTGCTCCATTTTCGATCTTTTCAATCTAATTAAAGATTCATTAAAACTCCACTTAGTTTTAATCTTTAACTGGGTTAAAGAATCAGTGTCATTTAAAACACAGTTCACGATAAACCCAAAATCACATTCATTAATTATCGGGTTAAAGAACGAGTGTTATTTAAAACCCTGTCCATGATAAACCCAAAAATCAATATCAATTCAATTCCAATTAAATATTATTTAATTGGTACCCTTCATTAAATCTAATTAAAAAGATTTAATCTTTTCTCAACTGGGTTCAAGAACAGTGTTAGTGAAGACACCATTCACGACAAACCCAAATCACATTTGATATTCAATACAAGGCTCTGAATAGAAAATATATCGGCTTATATTCAATATCAAATTCTATGACTAACAAATGTCGTATTGGAAATAACGATATAAATATATATCTTTCAAATTTTCATAACAACATCTGTATAATCACGAATTCCAACATCGAAATATTCCGAAGACAATCTCGATTCAAATCCATTCCAATGCAATCATTGGAAATTCTGGTTATTTTTAAAACCCTTTTCAAATTCAATTTATTTATTTAAAAACAAATAGAATTTTTATTATAGTTCAAAACTAGTTCATTTCGATAAAAATTTATTTTTATCTTTTCAAATATGGAGTTTTTCATCCCAATTCTTTCTAAATCATTTCTTACGATTTTACACAATTTATTATTATTTTTAATAATTTTATCAAGGCCCGTACAGTCGATTTCCATCAATGGCCATCGAACTGCACTTACAGCGACCTTTTTCAGATTTGATTTGGACGTATCTCCAAATCCAACCGTTAGATTTCAAATTTCTAATATTCGTTAGAAAGCTCTTTTCGATACGAACCCAACGGTTCCGGTTTTAGGAGAATCCGATGGTCGGATCTCCCGTAATGTCCGTTTGAAATAAATGGTCGAAATTCGCGAACTACCGCGGCGCGGCGCGTTCTATTCAGGCCATTATATTATATATATAATATATATAATATATATTTCGTCGATTTCTATTTAAAACGAATTTTATAAATAGTTTTGAATTCGTTTCAAAAATATTTTCAACTTCCATTTCAAATTCAAATCAAGGTTGAATCTTTCCTTATAAATTCAGTTTAAAATTCATTTCTATTCAACTCAAGTTTCAATTCAATTTGAATTCATTTCACTTCGTTTTAAATTCAATTCGAATTCGTTTTCAATTCGATTCAATTCAAAGTGGTTTTCTATTCAAATCAAATTCGTTATATATGCAATTGAAATCAAATTCGTTTTCTATTCAAATCAAATTTCAATTCAATTTGATTTCACTTCAATTCGTTTTCAATTCGAATTCGTTTTCAATTCAATTCGAATTGGTTTTATATTCAATTTCAATTCGAATTCATTTCAATGTGATTTCAATTTCAAATATATTCAACTTAATTCGAATTTCAAATCTATTTCAATATTCGTTGAAAAATGAATAAAATCGATATAAATTTCGTTCACGTCAAAATGGCGTCAATCTAATCAACACGGCTTCATATATTCCTATTTTCAAATATTCTATTTCAAATATTTCTTTTTCAAATATTTCCTTTTCAAATATTTCCTTTTCAAATATTTCTATTTCAAATATTTCTTTTATTAAAATATTTCGTTCAACACATGACTAACCTCAACGGATGAGTACTGTCAACACATGAACCTTTATTTTATAATATTCTTTATTTTCTAAATTGGAATGAGGCCCAATCAATTACCATATAAAGTTAATCATATGGATTTTCACACATCACACGTACATAATAGCATTGAAAAATAATCAACCATCAACCAAAGTGCACTACACTGCATAAGCATCAAATATAGATATCTAACGCTTATAACAGCCTGTCAATCAATCGATCGACATATTTAATCAATCAGGATGAGTGAACTTCAAATTTCATCCCAACACCCGTGTGGGGTTTCAAACAATCCAACACAGATTTTAGTTGTGCAGTTGGGCGATGTGTAAAATCTATCGACCCAATCAATGTCCTTCAAATAGGTGTACATAAACAAACCGTCCGGTTTGTAAATGAATATTTTATTTTGTTCACTTCCACGTTAAAACTATATTTTTAACGATAAAATATTTTATTTAACTTATGAATGCTCTATTCAGTTCATTTATTCAATAAAATGATATTTTTATTTTTCTAACATATTTTAGAAAATTTCGGCGGCATAACGGCACGATACTAGAAACAGGACAAGGCCTAGCCTTATCCCCGGTCTAGTGAAGGCCCACGCCATTCACACATCAATCAAATCAATTTCATTTCACCAAACAATTCAATTCAAAACAAATAATCTAACCAACTACACAACCAAACAATTAAACAAACAAGCCATCCATGGTCTATGGATGACGGGTGTCGGGTGCTACTAAACACCGTCTGCATCCTAGTATATATATATATATAACTAGAAAGAAAATTTTGAGTGAGAAGTTCTCACCGATAGCTATCCGATACCACGACACTCCTATTGTATAGATCTTCGTCGTTCTCGCCTTTTCGTCATCTTCGTTGCTGTAGCCACTACATATGTAAAAATCGAATTTTTACTTCGTTATCCAATATATAAAAATCGAATTTTTACTATGCTATTCAATATATAAAAATCACATTTTTACTATGCTATTCAATATATAAAAATCACATTTTTACTATGCTATTCAATATACAAAAATCACATTTTTACTATGCTATTCAATATATAAAAATCACATTTTTACTATGCTATTCAATATATAAAAATCACATTTTTACTATGCTATTCAATATATAAAAATCACGTTTTTACTATGCTATTCAATATATAAAAATCAAATCTTTTTCTTTGTTATTCGATATATAAAAATCGCATTTTTACTATGCTATTCAATATATAAAAATCAAATCTTTTTCTTTGCTATTCGATATATAAAAATCGCATTTTTACTATGCTATTCATTATATAAAAATCAAATCTTTTTCTTTGCTATTCGATATATAAAAATCATATTTTTACTTCGATGTTCAATATATAAAAATCAAATTTTTACTTCAACAAAAATCGTATTTTCACTTATACAAAAATCGTATTTTTACCTTTCAAAACAATGTATTTTATCGAACAAAACTGGTTTTTTTTTCCAATGTATTATCAAACAAAAACTGAATTTTTTACAAAAACAATGTTTAACAATGTAAATAGATGTAAATAATAAAAGAAAATAAACCACCTTCTTCCCAAGAGTTTCAGGCCGTTGTTCAAAATTGTGCTCCGAACTAGGGTTCGAAATCAACGCCGCCATAAGCCGTCGGAGGTGCGTCTGCCCTCACCACGACGTCAGCCATCATCGGTGCTCCACGTGCATCCCCATCCTGACGAACTCGACATCCATCTCTGCCCCGGATTCCACTTGAAAGCCCGCGACTTTCAGGCGCCGCTGAGGCCACCTCCGTCCGCCATCGACGATCATCGTGGTATGGATTCAGAGATCTCAAAGAGATCTATTATTTTCCCTTTTGGAGTGGGGCTAATTCGATTTGGATTGGAGGTAAAATCAAGGCAAAGTTTTGAGAAATTTCGGCTGTTCGATCGTGTGGAGGCGAGTTTCAGAACGGTTTGACCAAGGGGTTGAATTTGTGAGGGTTTGACCAAGTAAAGAGGAAAGGGGGTGAGTTGTTTAATAATTATATTATTTTATTTTAAATTCTAAAAGTAACTTTTCTATGCGAACCCCAAATCACACCCAGCGACTGTCGTCCCTAGCTAATTATCCCCACTCCAAACACAATGGGATATGTATCGTAGGCCAATTCGACTGTTTGAATCAGTTTCCGTTGAATTTACATTTAAATCACTATTTTGAATTTTAAACGTACATTTCAAATTACCGGGGTCGCATACGAACTTTAAAAATTCTAGAAAAATATTTTCTAGCTTCGTATTGACGATAAGGTCCTAACAAAACTAGTTTCGTCGAATTCTGAGACCGTTGGAAAAATGGCCAATTTCCAGTCGATTAAAATCAACTGAAACTGGTCAAACGCGTTTTCCTTTGCCACGCTCACATATTGATTCGAAAAATTATGAAATTTGGAATCAAGCAATAACTTGACACTGCGGATCCAACAAAAGTGGTTTCGTCGAAATCCGAGGTCGTTTGCAAAATGTCTATTTTTAAGGGCCTGAATTCCATAGCGACTATTCAGAATTTTCAACTGGACATAACTTTTGATTCCCACTATGAAATTTCGATTTGTCGGATTCGTTGGAAAGATATCATCAATTAGATCCTAATGTTTTTGGTTTCACTAAAATCCGGATTGTTTTGCACCCGGTACATTCAATTGAAGTTTGAAATCGAATTATCGAACTACCGCGCCATTTTCAATTCCATTTATAATTATATATAAATATTTATATTCTAACGACGACGTATATAATATATACATTCGAATTCTATTCAAAATAAATTTCTCGTCGATATTATTTAAAATAATTCATTTTAAATATTCAAAATTCGCTATAATCGCCAAAATAAAAATTTTAAACTGGCCCAGATTTTCGGGTTGTTACAATCTCCCCCACTTAAAACTTTTCGTCCCCGAAAAGGAACAAAGTCGAAAGTGGTTTGATTAATCAACTCTACGTTCGGTCTGGCTTCCATTCTCCAACTTTTCAGTTTCTGAGAATTTTCAAAATTTCAAAAATTATATCTAACACCCTAAATTTTCGAAAAATTTCGCCATAACCTCCCCTACACCGGGAGCATCGGGGAATTTCGAATAGCTTCCCCGGTCCTTCTCATCTCAAAAAGAAAAAGAAAAAGCCAAGCGGCTAGCCAATAGGCTAATAAAATCATCATCACCCAAACAAAACAGTAAATTATGTAGTAAACATGTACCTATTTGTCGAACAAACAAATTTTATTCTCTGCTCTAGCCTCCTTGCTATGACCTGTTCAATGTAAGTATATGTATATGCAAGCAATTCGACCAATTTTCAATATAATTCAATATTTGATTCAATTAGGCTAAATGGTTCAAAATTATCAAACAAATCAACAAACAACACAAACATCAATCAATTAGTGAATTAGAGTTTCAAATTCATAAATTTGATACATATACAGAAAATCATGTTTTTGATGCCAATTCACAACAATGTGTTCTAACTATATAAGTTTTGGTTCTCACACCAGCCTGATGGAAATATATAGATATCACACCTTCGTCATTCGAAAATAAATACTGGTAACGCTGCAGCATTATCAGAATCATCCCCGGACAACTAGAATGTGATTCTATATCTACCCAATATATTAAAACTTCGACTATACGTTCATGACGCGTATATGCGAAATCTTTATATACTCGATTGTCCAAATTCAAATTAAATAAATATTCAAATACGTTTAAAGCGACTTAAATTTTCAAAACAAAATTGTTTTCATTTGAAGAATATACTCTTCACACTCGTTCTAGGATACTACTGACCCTATCTCTAACGAGTCATTCTAATTGGATATTACTAATCCAATATCTGATGAATTCTTTCGTATGGTTCTAATGTGTCTTGTTCTCGAGCTCTGTAAACCAAAGCTCTGATACCACGATGAAACGACCCAAACTTCCCCGGTCCCCGAAGAGAAGAGAAAGAACGAATTGTTTTGAGAACACGACAAAATAGAACGCACACGGAAGAACATTTCATTGTATATATCAACAATGCACCAGAATACAAGAATATACAGAGTATAAATGAATATTACACAGAAATATCAGAGATTTAAATTACATTTAAATACATAGCAGCGGAAAATAATACAATACACAACTAGAAGTAGATATACGGATACAAAGCTTTCCGGATATCGTTCCAGCTGTAAACCAGGATCCTGTGAATATAAATCTGCAAAACCAAAACTACTAGCTGCCCGTGTCAAAATAGGGGCACCTAGAGTTTAGGTTAAAACAATAAACTCCAGGTCAGTCATGTGACTGGTGTGAGAACTAAAACAGTTATTAATCTTTATTTTAAAGTTAGGTAAATCAAGGGACCACGCCGTATAACACGGAACGAGTTTCCTCCCAAGAATACCAGTGCATAAAACAAACAGCGCAATGCTAAATAGAGAAAAATGAAGCTGTTATAAGACCCAGGTCCTATCACACAATGCAACGCAAGCCGGGGGATAGGGTTTTCCCTTATAACAGCCAAAGAATGCTTGATACGTTTAAAACAAATCGTTTGATACTATAATAAGTGCATAGTGTATAAAACAACTTCAAATCATAAGTATCAATCATAGGCAACATGAGCGTCCCATGCCACTATGTCGCCATATATAGGTTTGCAAATAAAACCGCAAGATGTCGTATTTGGAAGCTGGGTTATCATTCATGGTATGAACCGAGGCTAGGGATCGTCCTCAACCGATTCGTGACTCTCTAGCCCAAGCCACAGGCAAGCGCGCAGGCAAGCCTTTAGATCGTCAGGGCCGGTCCACCGGTGTGGATTATTATGCCTGAACAGTACGTTTCCCCACCCTATGGGGTGTAAGTCTGGTCCGTCTGCCGACCAGAATGCATCGGCCGAAACCGATATAACCGAGGCGCCTCGCAACAACAACAACCACATAAGTCAAACTCGTCAGGGCATGTAAAATCACTGACGCCACTTTTAACTAGAAAGAAACGCAAGTCCTCCCTGAGGTCCGTCTCCCGTTTTTGGTTCATACCGGGTGTGAAACTCGCGAAGTAAGCGTTACACAAAGCTACGCCACAAAGGCCGTGCTTCGATCATCACCACAAGACTTTGCTTTTCAACAGAAGCCTTGATCATTTGCCACTTAGGCATGCTACACAGGCAATTCACTCCATGCGTTTGATATCCATCAATATATAACCCCTGAGCTCGTACGTCTCAGAGAAGGGCGTTAAGCAAGAGAATAAATTCTCCGCCGCAAAATAGATATATATTTAATAGAGATCAATCACACGGACTAAAATCCAATGTCAGACACATAGTCCATTTACAAGTCCGTTCTGGGTCTGAACGAAACCGGAGGCACTTTCCTCGCATATCCATCCATCTCCAAGTACGTCGGTACGACCACCAACTATTTCCATCCTCTTGGGTGTACAGCCCAATCAGGATCGTCGGTAATTATCCAAACGATGTGAAGACTACCGGTCTTCAACCACCGTCTTCATCTTCGACATATCGTCGAATCGGTTATTCAGAATGGGTATAAACCCGGCCTTTCCGAACAACCTGCGTATATTAAAATAAATGTTACACAAACACAACATACGCCTCATTCCAATTCATTAGTTACTAACCGTAAATTAATCAAGAGAATAATTCCCCAATTATTAACCCCGAAGGCCGAAACCATCATCAGATCAATATCCAGAAAACCATTCTGCTTAGCTAACCGACAGTTAGTTTCTAAATTTCACATTCATAGGGAAAGGTTCCCATTAATTTCATCCAAGATAAATTTATTGAATTTATTCTTTAATCTATTTTTGAATATCAATTCAAACTAGTCAGGATTAGCGAACCTTACCGAAGTAATCATTTGTTTTAATTTCTCAATCCCAACCTATTCATCCCATGAAGTAAAACTGGTTATACCTCATATCTAACACCACGGTGTTATCGGTAAATTCAATTATCATTTCACGTTCAAATCTAATTAAAGATTTAACTATCGTCTGGAGCAAAACTGGTGGTGCTCCATTTTCAATCTAATTAAAGATTCATTAAAACTCCACTTAGTTTTAATCTTTAACTGGGTTAAAGAATCAGTGTCATTTAAAACACAGTTCACGATAAACCCAAAATCACATTCATTAATTATCGGGTTAAAGAACGAGTGTTATTTAAAACCCTGTCCACGATAAACCCAAAAATCAATATCAATTCAATTCCAATTAAATATTATTTAATTGGTACCCTTCATTAAATCTAAATAAAAAGATTTAATCTTTTCTCAACTGGGTTCAAGAACAGTGTTAGTGAAGACACCATTCACGACAAACCCAAATCACATTTGATATTCAATACAAGGCTCTGAATAGAAAATATATCGGCTTATATTCAATATCAAATTCTACGACTAACAAATGTCGTATTGGAAATAACGATATAAATATATATCTTTCAAATTTTCATAACAACATCTGTATAATCACGAATTCCGACATCGAAATATTCCGAAGACAATCTCGATTCAAATCCATTCCAATGCAATCATTGGAAATTCTGGTTATTTTTAAAACCCTTTTCAAATTCAATTTATTTATTTAAAAACAAATAGAATTTTTATTATAGTTCAAAACTAGTTCATTTCGATAAAAATCTATTTTTATCTTTTCAAATATGGAGTTTTTCATCCTAATTCTTTCTAAATCATTTCTTACGATTTTACACAATTTATTATTATTTTTAATAACTTTATCAAGGCCCGTACTGTCGATTTCCATCAATGGCCATCAAACTGCACTTACAACAACCTTTTCAAAATTGATTTGGACGTATCTCCAAGTAAACCGTTAGATTTCAAATTTCTAATATTCGTTAGAAAGCTCTTTTCGATACGAACCCAATGGTTCCGGTTTTAGGAGAATCCGACGGTCGGATCTCCCGTAATGTCCGTTTGAAATAAATGGTCGAAATTCGCGAACTACCGCGGCGCGGCGCGTTCTATTCAGGCCATTATATTATATATATAATATATATTTCGTCGATTTCTATTTAAAACGAATTTTATAAATAGTTTTGAATTCGTTTCAAAAATATTTTCAACTTCCATTTCAAATTCAAATCAAGGTTGAATCTTTCCTTATAAATTCGGTTTAAAATTCATTTCTATTCAACTCATGTTTCAATTCAATTTGAATTCATTTCACTTCGTTTTAAATTCAATTCGAATTCGTTTTCTATTCGATTCAATTCAAAGTGGTTTTCTATTCAAATCAAATTCGTTATATATGCAATTGAAATCAAATTCGTTTTCTATTCAAATCAAATTTCAATTCAATTTGATTTCACTTCAATTCGTTTTCAATTCGAATTCGTTTTCAATTCAATTCGAATTGGTTTTATATTCAATTTCAATTCGAATTCATTTCAATGTGATTTCAATTTCAAATCTATTCAACTTAATTCGAATTTCAAATCTATTTCAATATTCGTTGAAAAATGAATAAAATCGATATAAATATCGTTCACGTCAAAATGGTGTCAATCTAATCAACACGGCTTCATATATTCCTATTTTCAAATATTCTATTTCAAATATTTCTTTTTTAAATATTTCCTTTTCAAATATTTCCTTTTCAAATATTTCTATTTCAAATATTTATATTTCAAATATTTCTTTTATTAAAATATTTCGTTCAACACATGACTAACCTCAACGGATGAGTACTGTCAACACATGAACCTTTATTTTATAATATTCTTTATTTTCTAAATTGGAATGAGGCCCAATCAATTACCATATAAAGTTAATCATATGGATTTTCACACATCACACGTACATAATAGCATTGAAAAATAATCAACCATCAACCAAAGTGCACTACACTGCATAAGCATCAAATATAGATATCTAACGCTTATAACAGCCTGTCAATCAATTGATCGACATATTTAATCAATCAGGATGAGTGAACTTCAAATTTCATCCCAATACCCGTGTGGGGTTTCAAACAATCAAACACAGATTTTAGTTATGCAGTTGGGCGATGTGTAAAATCTATCGACCCAATCAATGTCCTTCAAATAGGTGTACATAAACAAACCGTCCGGTTTGTAAATGAATATTTTATTTTATTCACTTCCACGTTAAAACTATATTTTTAATGATAAAATATTTTATTTAACTTATGAATGCTCTATTCAGTTCATTTATTCAATAAAATGATATTTTTATTTTTCTAACATATTTTAGAAAATTTCGGCGGCATAACGACACGATACTAGAAACAGGACAAGGCCTAGCCTTATCCCCGGTCTAGTGAAGGCCCACGCCATTCACACATCAATCAAATCAATTTCATTTCACCAAACAATTCAATTCAAACCAAATAATCTAACCAACTACACAACCAAACAATTAAACAAACAAGCCATCCATGGTCTGTGGATGACGGGTGTCGGGTGCTACTAAACACCGTCTGCATCCTAGTATATATATATATATAACTAGAAAGAAAATTTTGAGTGAGAAGTTCTCACCGATAGCTATCCAATACCACGACACTCCTATTGTAGAGATCTTCGTCGTTCTCGCCTTTTCGTCATCTTCGTTGCTGTAGCCACTACATATGTAAAAATCGAATTTTTACTTCGTTATCCAATATATAAAAATCGAATTTTTACTATGCTATTCAATATATAAAAATCACATTTTTACTATGCTATTCAATATATAAAAATCACATTTTTACTATGCTATTCAATATACAAAAATCACATTTTTACTATGCTATTCAATATATAAAAATCACATTTTTACTATGCTATTCAATATATAAAAATCACATTTTTACTATGCTATTCAATATATAAAAATCACATTTTTACTGTGCTATTCAATATATAAAAATCAAATCTTTTTCTTTGCTATTCGATATATAAAAATCGCATTTTTACTATGTTATTCAATATATAAAAATCAAATCTTTTTCTTTGCTATTCGATATATAAAAATCGCATTTTTACTATGCTATTCATTATATAAAAATAAAATCTGTTTCTTTGCTATTCGATATATAAAAATCATATTTTTACTTCGATGTTCAATATATAAAAATCATATTTTTACTTCAACAAAAATCGTATTTTCACTTATACAAAAATCGTATTTTTACCTTTCAAAACAATGTATTTTATCGAACAAAACTGGTTTTTTTCCAATGTATTATCAAACAAAAACTGAATTTTTTACAAAAACAATGTTTAACAATGTAAATAGATGTAAATAATAAAAGAAAATAAACCACCTTCTTCCCGAGAGTTTCAGGCCGTTGTTCAAAATTGTGCTCCGAACTAGGGTTCGAAATCAACGCCGCCATAAGCCGTCGGAGGTGCGTCTGCCTTCACCACGACGTCGGCCATCGTCGGTGCTCCACGTGCATCCCCATCCTGACGAACTCGACATCCATCTCTGCCCCAGATTCCACTTGAAAGCCCGCGACTTTCAGGCGCCGCTGAGGCCACCTCCGTCCGCCATCGACGATCATCGTGGTATGGATTCAGAGATCTCAAAGAGATCTATTATTTTCCCTTTTGGAGTGGGGCTAATTAGATTTGGATTGGAGGTAAAATCAAGGCAAAGTTTTGAGAAATTTAGGCTGTTCGATCGTGTGGAGGCGGGTTTCAAAACGGTTTGACCAAGGGGTTGAATTTGTGAGGGTTTGACCAAGTAAAGAGGAAAGGGGGTGAGTTGTTTAATAATTATATTATTTTATTTTAAATTCTAAAAGTAACTTTTCTATGCGAACCCCAAATCACACCCAGCGACTGTCGTCCCTAGCTAATTACGCCCACTCCGAACACAATGGGATATGTATCGTAGGCCAATTCGACTGTTTGAATCAGTTTCCGTTGAATTTACATTTAAATCACTATTTTGAATTTTAAACGTACATTTCAAATTACCGAGGTCGCATACAAACTTTAAAAATTCTAGAAAAATATTTTCTAGCTTCGTATTGACGATAAGGTCCTAACAAAACTAGTTTCGTCGAATTCTGAGACCGTTGGAAAATGGCCAATTTCCAGTCGATTAAAATCAACTGAAACTGGTCAAACGCGTTTTCCTTTGCCACGCTCACATATTGATTCGAAAAATTATGAAATTTGGAATCAAGCAATAACTTGACACTGCGGATCCAACAAAAGTGGTTTCGTCGAAATCCGAGGTCGTTTGCTAAATGTCTATTTTTAAGGGCCTCAATTCCATAGCGACTATTCAGAATTTTCAACTGGACATAACTTTTGATTGCCGCTATGAAATTTCGATTTGTCGGATTCGTTGGAAAGATATCATCAATTAGATCCTAATGTTTTTGGTTTCACTAAAATCCGGATTATTTTGCACCCGGTACATTCAATTGAAGTTTGAAATCGAATTATCGAACTACCGCGCCATTTTCAATTCCATTTTTAATTATATATAAATATTTATATTCTAACGACGACGTATATAATATATACATTCGAATTCTATTCAAAATAAATTTCTCGTCGATATTATTTAAAATAATTCATTTTAAATATTCAAAATTCGCTATAATCGCCAAAATAAAATTTTTAAACTGGCCCAGATTTTCGGGTTGTTACAGGCCTATAAGTATAAATTAGGTTTTTTAGTTGCTTTGTCGATTATCATATTTTTCAGTGATGCTTTAGTCGAGAATTCAATAGCAATGCTAAAATGGAAGATACTACTGTTAAATTGATGGAAAAGGAAAATACTATATCGCAATTGCTCATGGAAAGGAAGACACTTGAAGACAAGTTGTTGAAGCAAAAGCAAAAGAGGGCAAAAAACCGATGAATTAGTGGTTGATATGAAGGTAGAGTTGGCCATAATGCGCGTTAAATGTGGAAAGCACAAGAAATGAGAAAAATTATTAGGAAGAGCTTTAGCTATGTCCTGGATCATGATTGGGATTGTTTTGTGTATACTTATGGCAGTGTAGTGCAGTGAAGTACCATCCAAGTGAAATAACATGTATGTACAGTTTTTCTTCATAATTTTTTTTGGGCCTTTTGGATTTGTTGATGATGAACTGTGATGTGTAAAGTTGTATGTTTTGAAATGAATCTACAAATGGTGTTTTATTCAGGTGGTGTATGTGATATTATGCAAGTAGCTTTAGTACTATTGTATGTGGTATAATGCAAGTAACTGTCATACTATTGTATGTGGTATTATGCAAGTAGCTCACCAAAACAAATTCGGAAATTTAATATCTATAACAACATTTTTGGATGTTGCTACAGACCTAAATAAGGTTCTACTGTAACAATATTTGTTGTGTTTCCATAGATAGTCGAAATATTGCCTTTAAGGTCTATAGCAATGGTAAAAATTGCATCACCCTAAAAACATTGCCAAAGACCTATGCCAACAATTTTTGGGCCTGTGCCAACAATTGTTTTGTGTTGCGTTAGGCTGTTTATGGCATAGTGATATATTTGTGTGTAATTTGCATCAACCATTCCAAATTATACATTAACATATATTTCTTATGATTTGAAAATATGTTAATTCCACTAATTAGGCATAATTTACAATGATTATGGCTAACGGTCTTTTTGTAAAATTTGAACCTTTTGGTAAGACTGAACACAAAAAGGAATGTTTAGTTATTGATTAAACCAATTCTTTGAGTTAAAAATAAAAATAATAACAACGTTGACCGCACGAAAACATAAAATATAAATATATACATATTATTCGTCCAAATAAGCGTAAAACGGTAAATTATACATTGTGTTGAATGTTTGAATGGTATTCATTTATGGAATCATACATGTAAATTATTTTCCATACTTAATGAATATATTTGTGGTGACCGTTTATAGCAATCAATATAAGTAATTGTTATAAATAGGACCGTAAATCAATAAATAACAATTGTAATCAATGTTGATTAGGGAAAGTAAATATAATAGGATAATGGTTACAATTCCTAATTTAATTAGGATAAATGTTGTACACCCCAATTAGGAAATTTGAATTATAACCGGATTTAGACACGAGGTTAAGCTTAACTTGTGGTAGAAGTCCGCCTGGAACCAACTAACAAATCCATCATCCACAGGTGGTCAAGTTAATGTGAGGGATCTAATGCATAAATGTAACTGTACTAATGCACGAGGTTAAGTTCAACTTGTGGAAGAAGTCTGCCCAAAACTGACCGGCAAATCCAGCATCCACAAGTAGTCACCTTAACGTGAGAGGCCTGATGCATGAATATATACATATATGACAGCCAACCAATAAATAAATAAGAATAGTAAACGTATGTTGGGGTACAACAAATAGACACTTCGGGACCGATAAAACAATGACATCCAAGTTAAGGGTTGCCTTAGGAAAAATATGACCATTACGGTCATAAATGGAAATAAACCCATGGATAAGAAAGAAAGGGGAATAATAGGTATCGATTGTTGTTTAAATACGAAGTCCAATTAGGGAAATACTTAAATAAATATCCTAGGGTAACGAGGATATAACTTTCCTTATTTACAATTAGTTAATATAGAGCTTATAATTAAAACGTTAGAAGTGGGCTTGGTAGGTTAATAAGGTGAAATATTATTAACCATAGGAACCCGTGACAATAATTAATCATGTGCGTAGAGTATTTTCATGTAGAGGGACTAAACGGGAGTAACTTAATAACGTAGCCCACTTTATCCCAAATAGGGGAAGGTATTAAAGGCTAATGGGGGTATGAACCAATAACTTTCGTGTATAGTCCGCTTCCTGGGTCTTAAGCAGCTAGGGTTGAAGAGTCCACCTAGGAATTTGTATTTCAGTTTAGGGGTCTTAAATGGCAAGTGTGTGGACCTACCCAAACCTGGAAACTAAAATGTCAGATATGACTACCTATCCTACAGGAAGTAAAAAGTGATTGTAGTGTCCTGAAATTCCGGTACAATTTGAGCTGACCCAATAACACAAGTCCAACCCAAATTGCACTGGAAACCAGAAAACTAATAGAAAGAAAACAGAGGGTGAGAATAGATAAGATAGAAACTTAGAATAGAAGAAGAAGAAGAAGAAGAAGAAGAAGAAGAAGAACATACAACATCAGAGTAAACACGAATCTCACAGTGAAACGAACAATATATAATAGATACATAACTTTGAAATAAAACCAGTATATGTATACAGTAACATTATCAGAGTACAACACTTACAACACAGCGGTAAACAATAGCTATATAATCCTGAAGCCTCTTGCTCCAAGCTCTGCATGTATATCTGTAAAATCCTGACTACTTGACTGCCCGTACATAATTGGGCACCCAGGAGTTTAGGGAAAACAAAGCAAAACAAACTATGGGTCAGTCATGGGACTTGTGTGATAAAACATTTTAAAACAGTTTGAGCAATTAAACGATATCTCATAAGACCACGCCGTATAACGGAATGGGTTTTTCCCTTATGAGAATCCGAAATAGTTTTATATCAAAATTCTTTTGATATTATAATAGTGTCTATCAACCACAATATAATAATCAACTAGCTGAAACGCTTTCATCTAACGTTCTACATACATAGTATACAATCAAAATCGCGAGCGCTTATTGGATAATGGATTTCCAACTATGAAAAGGTATGGAACCACCTTCCGATAGTGTACCTCTAGAGAGGAATACACTGGGTTCAATAAGAACATCTTGCAACCCGGCTACACATGACCGACCACTCATTTAGCTTGAGTGTATCGAATGTATATCACCAACGGTTGGGATCAGCAACCGTTTCCCGAATGGGACACCATCGACAATAGATTATAGAATGAAATGAATATCTCTAGAGAGGTGATAATACACCCTATTTGGCAGCCAACCACTTAGCCATGCTGTCTGCCCAATTTTTGTCATTTCCCGGTTGTGAGGCTAGAGGCGTGTATCTCTGATAGATCACACAATTATTCACTTTGAATGTCACATCGTCATACCCACCAAATCACAAATTGGTTTCCCCAAAAATACAATGGGTACATAGCTAAGAGAAACGAATTCCTCCGCCACCAAACATAAATACGTTTGAAGAGATCAACTTACGCGATCTGTTAAATATACTCTGTCAGACATTCTTCCATACAGGTCGTCCTGGGACTGGACAAACCAAAGGCATTATTCTGTAAACAGGACAGCCCTTGCATAACTCCGTCTTCAATTATCTTCATCATATTTGATTCACAACGCTAACGGCCATAGAGTGGTTTTTAGATAATGAATCTGACCCCGGTCTCTCCGTATTGATAACGGAAATAGTCAAAAACTTCGATAGTCGGTGATTTAACTATCAAAGGAAAACATGTGTACAAACAACGGTCGTATTTCCAAATGGAAATCTTACCGAGCAAATCATTAGTCTACATTGATCCACTTTAATTTAATTTGTCATTCAATTATACATTTCCCTATTCCTGTTTCCATATATTCAACATTTCTTATTTTCTAAATTCAGAAAATATACGTTATTAACATTGGAAAACATTTCCAATTCTTATTTTCTAAATTCAGAAAATATACGTTATTAACATTGGAAAACATTTCCAATTCTTATTTTCTATATTAGAAAACATTTCTGATTCTTATTTGGAAAACATTTCCAAAACTCCTACATTGGATTTAAACAGATGTTTAAATCAAACATCGCTATGCCAACTCAAACCATTATACTCATTAACTAAATTCACTTAATCAATCTTCACTGTCGAACCTTAACCATTCCGTAGTTAAAAACGAAGCCAATCAAGTTGGGGTATCATTACCTCTCAGACCTTAATTGAACAACATTTCTAACCTCGAAATAGACAAAGTTCACCCTTTAAATCTTTAACAAACTTCCTTACGTAACTATCGGATTCTATTTACGAATCCACTTCTTTATTGAAAAACATTGGTTATAATGATAACGTTATAATCCCTACTTCTGAAATATCTAACTTCAAAATATAAGTTTTATTTCTTAATTAAACTAAATAACTAAATAGACAATTTATAAATAAATCATTAAATCTTGATTAAAAACGGAAAGTGTACTTTCCCGAATTCGATATAATCGAATTTCAATGCATAACTCTCTTTCGAATAATCTCTATTCGATAATTCCTTTTCGAATAAACTATATTCGATAACTCCTTTCGAATAAACTATATTCGATTAAATCTTATTCGAATAACTAATATTCAATTAAATCTCTTTGAATAACTAATATTCGATAACTCCTTTCGAATAAACTAATATTTGATAACTCCTTTTGAATAAACTAATATTCGATAACTCTTTCTTCGAATAACTATATTTGATAACTTTATTCAATTACCTCTATTCGATTAACTCTAATTGATTAACTCTAATTGATTAACTCTATCAGTTAACTCTATTTGATAAATCTATTTGATTAACTCTAATCAATTAACTCTATTCGAATAAACTATATTCGATTAACTCATTTCGAATAAACTATATTTGATTAACTCCTTTTGAATAAACTATATTCGATTAACTCGTTTCGAATAACTAATATTCGATTTACTCCTTTAAATCCATTCGAATAAACTATATTCGATACCTCCTTTCGAATATCTAATATTCAATAACTCATTTCGAATAACTAATATTCGATAACTCCTTTTGAATAACTAATATTCGATAACTCTTTCCTCGAATAACTATATTCGGTAACTCCTTCCGAATAATTAATATTCGATAACTCCTTCCGAATAACTAATATTCGATAATCCTTTCTTCGAATAAACTATATTCGAATAACTCTTATCCGACTAACTCTAATTCAATTAACTCTATTCGAATAACTAATATTCGACTAACTCTTGTTCGATTAACTATATTCAATTAACTCTACTCGATTAACTCTAATCCCTTTTATAATCCTACTTACTCTCCAAATATTTCCTTTTATGATATCTTATTTATTTTCTAAATAAATATCCCTTTTATCTTTCTATTTATTTTTCCAATATATATATATATTTATATATATATCTTTTCTCTTCTATTTGTTTAAGAAATATTTCCTTTTAAATTCTATTTATTTAACAAATAAATATTTCCCTTTCAATTCTATTTATTTAACAAATAAACATTTCCTTTTTAAATCTATTTGTAAATGTTTTACAAATACCTCCTTTTCAAATCTATTTGTAAATGTTTTACAAATATTTCCTTTTCTATTTGTTTCACAAATATTTTCCTTTTCTATTTGTTTTACAAATATTTACCTTTTCTATTTTTTTACAAATATTTTCCTCTTATAAAATCCTTTTCCTTTTATATATAAAATCCATTGATTTTATATAAATACTTTATTTTCAAAATACATTTTGAAAATCCCCTTTTCTATATCTTAGTATTTCTTATCGTATTTAAAATACCAATTCAAAATGATCGATATCATTCAAAACACACATAATCAACACAGATTATATATCACATCATATATTAAAATATATGAAAAATAGTAAAATAAATGTTGAGGAATCCAGTTGGATTCCTCCGACCTGTTTCCCTGTATCCACAGATGTTAAAAAATATAATTAACATCAATTTCATTTCACTATGAAATATTCTGCTAAACAGAATCAATTTATACATATATATATATATTGATATATATATATATATATATATATATTGATATATATATATATATGTATATATTGATATATATATATATATATATAACCAGACTATAATTTCAACCAATTACTTAGCAATTCAACCAAACAGTCAATACACAGCAATCAATCATCATTTATCAATTTTAAATATACGTTATAAAAATATGAACTGGTAGAGTTGGTGAGTTTTACTCACATTGGACAATCATCGTTAATAACGATAACCATTGCTTGATTCAGACGAATAATTTATTTTGCTATAAATTGTACCGAGCTCCGATTCACTCCCAGTTAGTTCCATTTCGTAGTCGTCGTCCATACGATCCCAATGGATCTTGTTTTGTATTTTTATACTCGGCCCATCACATAACTCCATACCACGATGAACAGTTATCTTCCCTCTTCACTCAGATATCACGCTCGTTGTTCTTACCATTGTCGATTTCTTTCCATCGATTATTCTCCCTTTCCATTTCATGCTTCCAGAAAATAAAACTAACGTGAATCCTCCCTAAATTTCCTCTCTCTCCTCTTATAAACATCATCCTCCCACCTATACACAAATCTCCATTTTCAGGCTACCGTCTTCACACCGCATTACATACCCAACGCATTCCCATTTCCTTTCCCTCTACATGAAAATCAAATACAAATTACTAGCAAGTTCATTAATAATTAACTAACCATTTACTTTATAACTAACCTAGGATTTAACTCCTCATATCGCACTCATCACTTTCTCCTACCAAGCAGCTGTTGAACCATATCATCCATGTCGACGCTTCTCTTTTGCTGCTCTTTCAACACACCGAAATAAATTAAACAAAAATTACCAAAATTCCCATCTCCAAAATCTCTTTCCCCCAATATCCTATATGTCGAACTCGACGTTACTATCTCAGATGTGATCGACAGCATCTCGAGTCCTTCAAGCAAACGCAGCGAACTCTTTTGAGTTCGAACCTCCTCAAAATCCACACAGAAACTCCATTCGACGCTCTTAACCCAAAACAAATGACAAAAACCTGAATTGTTGCTTTTATTTCACAAATCGATTAATCCTAAGAACAAGAACCTAGCGCTGTATATTTTGGTACAAACAAAAACATGTTCGAACCTATTGAAAACTACAGGAGATTGAAGAGGAGGCTTAGGGGATTATAGATACATAGATATTTTGATTTATGGAATTTGTCATCAATTGATATTGATTTTTGAACATGCCATTTTGATTTTCCTGTGAAGGAAGTGGCGGCTCAGAAAACAGGAAGAACGTTGACCAAAGAAGAATGAAATAAGGGTTTAGGATATGCATTATATTTATAGAGAATTTTAAATAATATTATATTCATTATTATATTAAATTTTATTCAACCGTTACGAGTGTTTATCGTTTAAAAATCTGTATAGTCACATACTATACCCAAAAATCACAAAAATGGGCATGCCGCTACAGTTCGACATTATAGATCCAATGAAACTAGTGTCATCGAATTCCGGCTCCGTTTGCTCACACAGCGTATTTATAAAGTCAAATTATCGACTGTATTTCACATTAAAATCCCGTACGGCCACATACCGACTTCAAAAATTATGGAAATTGAAATCTAGCAATAATTTAATATTTCGGATTCAACAAAATTAGTTCCGTCGAAAATGGAGTTCGTCTGCAAAACTGGCTATTTTTAAAGCTCTAATTAACCCATTTAAGTATATATATATATATATATATATATTTAAAAACAATTAAATTAAATATTTATAAATAAATATTATCGTGTATATTAACATTAGAATATCATACAACTCCATCTGGATTTATAACTCGATATTCAAATCCCAGTTGAATCGTTATTCAATTTATATTGAAAATCCATTTAAAATACAAATAGATTATAAAGGAATTTCATAGTGACTATTTGAAAATTTGATTTGGACATAAATCAAAATCTACACGACGAAATCCAGATTTTTCTCTTCCATTAGAGAAATATACTTCACTAGCTCCGAATATTTCTTGTTTCAAAGAAATCCGGCTTATAACGGATTCTGTATATTCATTTAAAGTTCGAATCGCCAAATAGCGAACTGCCGCGCCATTTGAGCTTGATTTTAATTATAATATAAATTATACGTTCAATTGTCGTTCAAATAATATATTCGTTAATATAATTCAACTCTAAACTGAATTATATATTTTAAATAATCCAATTCACACAGTATTGTGAATTCCACTATTCTTCGACTATTCTGGAATTTAAATATATTATCTAATTATTATATGAATTAAATATTCAATAGTTTTTTTAATTTAAATAATTTAAATTACCAAACCATATTTTAATAATTAAATAAATAAATTCTTCAACCGTAAAATACGGGTTGTTACATTCTTCCCCCCTAAAAATAATTTCGTCCTCGAAATTGCTAAGGTAGAAAACAAACCTATTAACTGGTTAAAAATTATTTTTACTTCTTTAACTTCAGTTTCACTATACCAATTAATTTCAACAAAATTATTAATTTATTCCTACTAACGAAAATTTCCATAAACTCTGAAAATTTTCTAACACCCAAAATTTCTAAAAAAAATTGCCAGGGCCTCCTTTGTACTGGTCAATAAGTACAATTCGCCTCTCTGGGCCTTCTCCAACCCAAAAGAAAATCAAATAGCCAGGCGGCTTGCCAAACAGGCTCATAAATCTCATACCCAATATAAATATAAACTTGTACCTTTTGTCGGGCATATCATTATATCCTTTCCATCTGTTATCAATTCAACATATACCAATGTCATATCACCCAATTTCCAATCAATATCTGTTCAACACAGCTATTCGCTTATTCACGCCAAATTCCTCTAATCAGTTATCTTTACCTCATAACTCAAATTTGGTTTTTATTTCACAAATCAATCCATTCCCATTCACATGGGTCCAATTATATTCCATAATCCAGTTTTACACGATATTACTCTATTTCAACTCAATTTCCACTTAACTGGTTTCAATTCTAATTCACATTCGCTTTCACACAAAAAAATACATTCGTTTTTAATTCACAGTCTCATCTGGGAATTTTAAACGGCTTTGCTTTTCCAGAACCAAACTTTCCCTTTCAGGATTTCAAACAACTTGTTTTTCTCAAAACAATTCAAAAACAAAAATTTTGGTAGTAATCCGTCACTTACAACTCAAAAATTAACACCAATGATGTAGCTATCATCATTGGAATCTATTTTCTAGCTATCGAAGTGAGTTCAATACTATATCACTTTCAAAACCATCTCTAAACACTTCCATTTTGAAATTCATTTCAAAATACCCTTTTCAATGCTTGCAACAAATTAAAATCTCCCAGGATTTTAAAATTCACATATACTTAATTCAATTCCATCTACAAACACCTTTCCAAATTTCTAGGGTTTTAATTTCAATTCTGATTTAAATTCAGCTTTAATTCATTTCAATTTCATATATCTTACATTAAAACGAATTCTGATTGGTTAAATCTAACCTTTTCACATTTTATAATCTTATTCGATTATAATCACAACCAACATATCCAATATACAAAAATACTTCAAATATAAATCCTTTATATCAAAAAGAAAATTTGGGTAAAATTATTTCGTTTACCCTCTTTTCAAAACAAACTGTGTCAGATTATCGTATTTGAGTGTTTAGAAACTCCTACCGATACAGTGGATCAAACTAATCGACCAGAACTCATAAACAACTCAACCAATAAATCCACACAATATAAAACAATTTTATATTGAATAACAAATACGTGCTCATATATACACACTCAACTCAATCTAGGGTATTGCTAACCCCATCTCTACCGAGTCATGCCACAGACCCAAGGTAATAACTTAACCTTCAGCTCTGATACCAACTGTAGTGTCCCAAAATTCCGGTACAATTGAGCTGACCCAATAACACAAGTCCAACCCAAATTACACTGGAAACCAGAAAACTAACAGAAAGGAAACAGAAGGTGAGAATAGGTAAGATAGAAACCTAGAATAGAAGAAGAAGAACATACAACATCAGAGTAAACACGAATCTCACAACGGAACAAACAATATATAATAGATACATAACTTTGAAATAAAATTAGTATATGTATACAGTAACTTTATAAGAGTACAACACTTACAACACAGCGGTAAATAATAGCTATATAATCCTGAAGCCTCCTGCTCAAAGCTCTCCAAGTATATCTGTAAAATCCTTACTACTTGACTGCTCGTACAAAATTGGGCACACTAGAGTTTAGGGAAAACACAGCAAAACAAACTATGGGTCAGTCATGGGACTGGTGTAAGTAAAACAGTTTGAGCAATTAAACGATATCTCATAAGACCACGCCGTATAACGGAACGGGTTTTCCCTTATAAGAATCCAAAATAGTCTTTATATCAAAATTCTTTTGATATTATAATAGTATCTATCAACCATAATATAATAATCAACTAGCAGAAACACTTTTATCTCGTGTTCAACATACATAGTATACAATCAAAATCGCGAGCACTTATTGGATAAAGGATTTCCATCTATGACAAGGTATGGAACCACCTTCCGATAGTGTACCTCTAGAGAGGAATACACTGGGTTCAACAAGAACATCTTGCAACCCGGCCACACATGACCGACCACTCATTTCGCTTGAGTGTATTGAATGTATATCACCAACGGTTGGGATCATCAACCATTTCCCGAATGGGACAACATTGACAATAGATTATAGAATGAAATGAATATCTCTAGATAAGTGATAATACAACCTACTTGGCAGCCAACCACTTAGCCATGTTGCTTGCCCGATTTTTGTCATTTCCCGGTTGTGAGGCTAGAGGCTACGCTTATCTTTGACAGATCACACAATTATTCACTTTGAATGTCACATCGTCATACCCGCCAAATCACAAATTGATTTCCCCAAAAATACAACGGGTATAAAGCTAAGAGAAACGAATTCCTCCACCACCAAATGTAAATACGTTTGAAGAGATCAACTTAGCGATCTATTAAATATACTCTGTCAGACATTCTTCCATACAGGTCGTCCTGGGACTGGACAAACCGAAAGCACTATTCTGTAAACAGGACAACCCTTGCCTAACTCCGTCTTCAATTATCTTCATCATAATTGATTCGCAGCGCTATCGCCCATACAGAGTGGTTTTTAGATAATGAATATGATCCCAATCTCTCCGTATTGACAATGGAAATGGTCAAAAACTTCGAAAGTCGGTGATTTAACTATCAAAGGAAAACATGTGTACAAACAACGGTCGTATTTCCAAATGGAAATCTTACCGAGCAAATCATCAATCAACACTGATCCACTTTAATTTAATTTGTCATTCAATTATCCATTTCCCTATTCCTGTTTCCATATATTCAACATTTCTTATTTTCTAAATTTAGAAAATATACGTTACTAATATTGGAAAACATTTCCAATTCTTATTTTCTATATTAGAAAAAATTTCTGATTCTTATTTGGAAAACATTTCCAAAACTCCTACATTGGATTTAAATAGATGTTTAAATCAAACATCGCTATGCCAACTCAAACCATTATACTCGTTAACTAAATTCACTTAACCAATCTTCACTGTCGAACCATAACCATTCCTTAGTTAAAAACGCAGCCAATCAAGTTGGGGTATCATTACCTCTCAGACCTTAATTGAACAACATTTCTAACCTCGAAATAGACAAAGTTCGCCCTTTAAATCTTTAACAAACTTCCTTACGTAACTCTCAGATTCTATTTAAGAATCCACTTCCTTTTTGAAAAACATTGGTTATAACGATAACGTTATAATCCCTACTTCAGAAATATCTAACTTCAAAATATAAGTTTTATTTCTTAATTAAACTAAATAACTAAATAGACAATTTATAAATAAATCATCATGATTAAAAACAGAAAGTGTACTTTCCTGAATTCGATATAATCGAATTTCAACGCATAACTCTCTTTCGAATAATCTCTATTCGATAACTCCTTTTCAAATAAACTATATTCGATAACTCCTTTTGAATAAACAATATTCGATTAAATCTTATTCGAATAACTAATATTCGATTAAATCTCTTCGAATAACTAATATTCAATAACTCATTTCGAATATACTAATATTCCATAACTCCTTTCGAAGAAACTAATATTCGATAACTCTTTCCTCGAATAACTATATTCGATAACTTTATTCAATTACCTCTATTCGATTAACCCTAATCGATTAACTCTTATCAATTAACTCTATCAATTAACTCTATCTGATTAACTCTATTTGATTAACTATAATCAATTAAATCTATTCGAATAAACTATATTCGATTAACTCCTTTCGAATAAACTATATTCGATTAACTCCTTTCGAATAACTAATATTCGATTTACTCCTTTAACTCTACTCGAATAAACTATATTCGATAACTCCTTTCGAATAACTAATATCCGATAACTCATATCGAATAACTAATATTCGATAACTCCTTTCGAATAACTAATATTCGATAACTCTTTCCTCGAATAACTATATTCGATAACTCCTTCGGAATAACTAATATTCGATAACTCCTTCCGAATAACTAATATTCGATAATCCTTTCTTCGAATAAACTATATTCGAATAACTCTTATCCGACTAACTCTAATTCAATTAACTCTATTCGAATAACTAATATTCGACTAACTCTTGTTTGATTAACTATATTCAATTAACTCTATTTGATTAATTCTATTCGATTAACTCTAATCCCTTTTATAATCCTACTTACTCTCCAAATATTTCCATTTATGATATCTTATTTATTTTCTAAATAAATATTCCTTTTATCTTTTATTTATTTTTCCAATATATAATTTTATATATATATATATATATATATATATATATATATATATCTTTTCTCTTCTATTTTTTTAACAAATATTTCCTTTTCAATTCTATTTATTTAACGAATAAATATTTACCTTTCAATTCTATTTATTTAACAATTAAATATTTCCTTTTTAAATCTATTTGTAAAAGTTTTACAAATATTTCCTTTTCTATTTGTTTCACAAATATTTTCCTTTTCTATTTGTTTTACAAATATTTTCCTTTTACAAAATCATTTTCCTTTTATATATAAAATCCATTGATTTTATATAAATACTTTATTTTCAAAATACACTTTGAAAATCCCCTTTTCTATATCCCAGTATTTCTTACGGTGTTTAAAATACCAATTCAAAATGATCGATATCATTCAAAACACACATGATCAACAAAGATTATATATCACATCATATATTACAATATATGAAAAATAGTAAAATAAATGTTGAGGAATCCAGTTGGATTCCTCCGACTTGTTTCCCTGCATCCACAGATGTTAAACAATATAATTAACATCAATTTCATTTCACTATGAAATTTTCTACTAAACAGAATCAATTTATATATATATATATATATATATATATATATATATATTGATATATATATATATAACCAGACTATGATTTCAACCAATTGCTTAGTAGTTCAACCAAGCAGTCATTACACAGCAATCAATCATCATTTATTAGTTTTAAATATACGTTATAAAAATATGAACTGGTAGAGTTGGTGAGTTTTACACACATTGGACAATCATCATTAATAATGATAATCATCGCTTGATTCAGACGAACAATTTACTTTGCTATAAATTGTACCGAGCTCCGATTCACTTCCAGTCAGTTCCGTTTCGTAGTCGTCGTCCATACGATCCCAACGGATCTTGTTTTGTATTTGTATACTCGGCCCATCACATAACTCCATACCACGATGAACGGTAATCTTCTCTCTTCACTCAGATATCATGCTCGTTGTTCTTACCATTGTCGATTTCTTTCCATCGATTATTCTCCCGTTCCATTTCATGATTCCAGTAAATAAAACTACAGTGATTCCTCTCTAAATCTCCTCTCTCTCCTCTTATAGACATCATCCTCCCACCTGTACACAAATCTCCATTTGCAGGCAACCGTCTTCACACCGCATTACATACCCAATGCATTCCCATTTCCTTTCCCTCTACACGAAAATAAAATACAAATTACTAGCATGTTAATTAATAATTAACTAACCATTTACTTTATAACTAACCCAGGATTTAACTCCTCATATCGCGCTCATCACTTTCTCCTACCAAGCAGCTATTGAACCGTATCATCCATGCCGATGCTTCCCTTTTGTAGCTCTTTCAACACGCCTAAAAATAAATTAAACAAAAATTACCAAAATTCCAATCTCCAAAATCTCTTTCCCCCCATATCCTATATGTCAAGCTCGACATTACTATCTTAGATACAATCGACAACATCTCGAGTCCTTCAAGAAAATGCAGCGAACACTCTTTTGAGTTCGAACCTCCTCAAAATCCACACAGAAACTCCATTCGACGCTCTTAACCCAAAACAAATGACAAAAACTTGAATTGTTGCATTTATTTCGCAAATCGATTAACCCTAAGAACAAGAACTTGGCGCTGTATATTTTCGTACAAACAAAAACATGTTCGAACCTATTGAAAGCTACAGGAGATTTAAGAGGAGGCTTAGGGGATTACAGATACATAGATATTTTGATTTATGGAATTTTTCATCATTTGATATTGATTTTTGAACATGCCATTTTGATTTTCCTATGAAGGAAGTGGCGGCTCAGAAAACAGAAAGAACGTGGGCCAAAGAAGAATGAAATAAGGGTTTAGGACATGCATTGTATTTATAGAGAATTTTAAATAATATTATATTCATTATTATATTAAATTTTAGTCAACCGTTATGAGTGTTTATCGTTTAAAAATCTGTATAGTCACATACTATACCCAAAAATCACGAAAGTGGACATGCAGCTATAGTTCGACATTACAGATCCAATGAAACTAGTTTCATCGAATTCTGACTCCGTTTGCTCACATAGCGTATTTTTAAAGTCAAATTATTGACTGTATTTCACATTAAAATCTCGTACGGCCACATACTGGCTTCAAAATTTATGGAAATTGAAATCTAACAATAATTTAATATTGCGGATCTAACAAAATTAGTTTCATCAAAAACGGAGGTCATTTGCAAAACTGGCTATTTTTAAAGCTCTAAATAACCCATTTAAATATATATATATATATATTTAAAAATAATTAAATTAAATATTTATAAATAAATATTATAGTTATATTCACATTAGAATATCAGACAGCTCCAGTCGGATTTATAACTCGATATTCAAATCTCGGATGAATCGATATTCAAATTATATTGAAAATCCATTTAAAATATAAATAGATTATAAAGGATTTCCATAGCGACTATTTGAAAATTTGATTTGGACATAAATCAAAATCTACACGACGAAATCCTGAATTTTCTCTTCCATTAGAAAAATATACTTCACCAGTTCCGAACGTTTCTTATTTCAAAGAAATCCGGCTTAAAACGGATTCTGTATATTCATTTAAAGTTCAAATCGCCAAATAGCGAACTACCGCGCCATTTGGAGCTCGATTTTAATTATAATATAAATTATACATTCAACTATCGTTCAAATAATATATTCGTTAATATAATTCAACTCTAAACTAAATTATATATTTTAAATAATCAAATTCACACAGTATTGTGAATTCCACTGTAGATGTAAGTAGATATATATATATTTTATTTTACTTCATTACGTTTACTGATGATGTAAGTAGATATATGTGTGTGTATCTTATGAAACACAAATCCAAATCCTTTGAAAAGTTCAAAGATTTCAAAAATGATTTTCAAAACCAATTTTGATAGAAAATAAATACTCTTCGAACAGATCGAGAGAATATTTAAGCCAATAATTTAATGACTATCCAAATGAGTGTGAAATATTTTCACAACTCACTCCACCTAGAACACTATATCGGAATGGTGTGTCTGAAAGGAGAAGCCGCACCTTATAAGATATGGTACGATCAATGATGAGTCATACAGATCTTCCAACAAAATTTGGGGTCATCCCCTTAAAACAATTGTAATCCTACAAAATGATTCTGAACATGCCATATAAGATATGAACTAGGAAACATCCAAGTGTGTTTATTTTAAAGGTTTGGGTTAAAATGTGTTTGTTAAACGTCTTGCCTCTGATAAGATCAGACCCAAATCTGGTAATTATTCTGTGGAGTATCCAAAAGAAGCAAAAGGATATTATTTTTATAAATTCTTTGAGAATAAAATGTTTATTACTCGAAATGGTATCCTGTTAAAGGGGAGTCGGTCTCTGAGATACCGGTGGGAGTAAAGTAGAACTCAAAATGTCTTGGGAACCATAAAATACGATTAAACCATGTATAGACAAGAAATTCAGTGGAAGTGACACAATAGATGTAACACATCACCTGACCCACATTACCAAAGAGAATTACAAAGTAATTCCATCTTTTAATGCGGAGAATAGGGCTTATTGGGGGAGACCAACTATATCTTGTCTTTACCATATACTGGACATGTCGATAATTGCTATCTATTTTTAAAATAAATAAAAGGATATTAATAATTAATTAAAGATCCTTTAAAATGATGTAAAAACTTGTATTTTCCAAACCATGATTTTTGAGAAATTTTCCAAGTTTTATTTGAAATCCAAATAATTAAAACATCAAATTCTTCAAATATTAATATTAACTAATATTTAAATTTAAATTCAAAATATCTTCAAAACTGAGATAACCGGTTATCGGATGTCATGGCTACAAAATCCATCATCAAACTTTTCAATTCAAACATCAATTAACTCAAATTTAGCAATGAAGACTAATGAAAATTGCTGCAAATAGAAACAACAAAATATTTTTTTTTTGCTTTTAGCCAAATTTGACGATATGTTTAGCATGTCAATACTACCTAGAAATTTATAAAATTTTGCAGCAACAAACTTTAGCACATGGGCAACAACATACCAAAATTTTACAGCATTTCACTGTAAAACGAATAAGATACAAATTTTCAAAGATGGCTCTTTTCAAACACAAAATGAACTATGCTAATTCTAATGTTATATATTGATGACACATTAATTGTTGTGAATAATGTTAGTTCTAAAACAAGAAATAGAAACTGATTCTAAGAAAGAAAATGTTTGGGTTAAGAAGTTCATAATTGAATTTAATTCATTGTTAATCCGATGATTTACATTGTGATAACAATGGAGTTGTTGCTCAGGCCTAAAACCGTGATCTCATTATTGATTCAAATGTATTTTAAGAAATACAATTTCTTATGTGAAATTGTTCACAAAGAATGTATACATATGTACAAAGTTACAAACGATTGTAATATTGCATGCCTACTGACTTATACTCTATCGCAGCAGAGGTATGGTAGCCACACTAATTTCATGGGTATGTGATACATGAATGGTTGACTCTAGTGCAAGTGGGAGAATGTTAGAGATTATGCTCTAGATGTAATCTGTTTGATGTGATTGATAACACTGTTGATGTTATTATTATTTTTGGAATAAAATATTCTGTTATGTTATATTTACTGCATAATATAAATATTAACATAATAGAAGTCATTTGAATAATAATGCAGAGTTATATAGTTCAAGTAAGTGACTTGTACATGAGATTATATATTTTATTAAGTATTATAATTCTTAAATGTCTCTAGTCAGGTTTTATCTTTTATATAGGAAAACAATAAAACATCGAGACTAGTATGTTGATTGGCTGATGATCACATCTCATTGATCATTAACATGCGTGATATTAATGTCAGGACATAAATACGTATTGGAGAATAGCGTATTGGGCTGAGCCAACATGAGAAAACTATTTGGAGTACAATTAACAGTACCATAAGTTATTCTCATAGTGATAGTGATGTAATGGTCCTCAGACCTGAAATTGTTATAAGTTTATTTGAGGATATTTGTGTTTTGATATCATCAAAAGTTACTTTTAAATAAGTAGACAATAAAGGTGATTACTGGATACATCTCGAATCGAATGAAAATTATGAATGATCTAGATGGAAAATAACCCTACAGTATATTTGTAGTGATATACATGGCCTCTTGATTGAGTGAGACTATGAAATGCATGGCCTTGCTCAAATATTGATTTGTTTTATATAGTCTACTCATCGATCAAGATAAAAGGATTAAATTATAAAGAGGATGATACGTTCCATGCCTCGAGTTTAATCCTGGATATACTAGTTAAAAGGATTATATTACATTGATATACCGGTTACGGAAAAGTTGTATCGAATAGCTGATCTTATTATAACTTGGGTAGCCATGATGTATTACTAGATACCAATCACTCTTTATGATTTTAAGTACGATTTAAATTCATTGCAAACGTTGTAATAACCTACAGGGTCACACAATAGAACGTTATAAAGGAGAAAATATTTTTTGGACTAATAAAATATCAACTTTTTAATATTTTATTGAAGTTGTAACAAGTATTTGGTTGGTTTATATTTTTCGGTTAACCTTTGTTATTAAAGGGATACTCGTTTCCTTTTATAAAAGACACGACTAACCCTAAAAAAATCAATCGAATCAAAAATAAAACTACCCGAATTCATTTTCCAAAAATCCTAGAAAAATATCATGGCAGCTAGTACCAATCTCCTTTGATTTCTTCTTCGAGTTGATCGAGGAAGAAGATGTTCTTGTGGATACCAATAGAGGCTCAGCGCCTTGTTGAGATTTTCGAATCGATGCATCAATGGTCTACTCACTTCGAGGATGGTATGGGTATTCATGGATTCGCTGTAACAGGTATAAACCCTAACTAATAATTTAATTTCAATTTATTGTCCTTGTAATAGATCTTCGTTTAAACAGTTAAACCGAAATATTTGGATACCGATTAGATCGAATAAAATCCAACATTTTCGACCTCGAAAATCGACATAGATATATTCACTGTATAATATCTCGACCTTCAATTATTGGAAATACCAGAACGTTAGTGGCAAGAAATTAGAGGGTGAGAAATAGAATGAAAGAAAGTTAGAATGAAAGAAAAGAATATCTTAATATCACAACATCAAAGTAGACCCAGATCTCACAGTGAAACGAATAAAATATATTATATAACATAACTTTTGAAATACATATATGTAACTGTATACACATGCCATCATCAGAGTACAACTCATATAACACAGTGGAAATAAACAGTTGCTATCTAATGCTGAAGCTTCCTGCTCCAAGCTCCTCCAAGTGTATCTGTAATATCCCGACTACTTGAGTGCCCATACAAATTTGGGCATACAAGAGTTTAGGGTAAAACAAAACAAAATAAACTCTGGGTCACTCATAGGACTGGTGTGAGCAAACTCCAACCACTTGATTTGACTTTTAAATATTCTTTTAAAAGAAAGGGTAATCATAAGACCGATCCATACGTAAACACTGATGGTTTTTACCTTACTATAATACAATTTATTCCTTATATCAACACTATTCCAATATTATAATAGTGTCTAATCAAATCAATAACAATCTAGCAGAGCAGTTGCATCTCACGCTCCACATACATAGTATATAATCACAACCACGGGTGCTTATTGGGTAATAGATTTTCAACTATGATAAGGTATGGAACCACCTTCTGATACTATATCTCTAAATAGGAATACACAAGATTCAACAAGAACATGTTGTAACCTTGGCCACACATGAATAACCACTCATTTCATTTGAGTGTACCGAATGTATAATCATCAACCATTACTGAGGCATACAACAACGATAGAATAAAGAAGCAAATAGCTTTTTCTTTAGATCAGGTGATAATACACCCAAATGGGAGCGACCCACTTAGTCATGTTGTCTTCCCAATTTTTGTCATTTCCCTGTTTTGAAACTTGAGGTTACAATCACCTTTTTAGAACATCACATCTTCGTTCACTTTGAATGCCTCATCATCAAACCTGCAAAAATAATTTATTGGTTTCCCAAAAAATATCATGAGCATAAAGTTAAGAGAAACGAATTCCTCCTCCACCAATGTAAATATGTTTGAAGAGACCAACGAGGATGATCTATTAGGCATACCCTGTCAGACATTCATCCATACAAGTTGTCTTTGTTGGGTACAACAATGTGTTGTATGATTTTTGTTTGATGATAACAAACATATAATATTATTTAAATGTGTTTGTAACTTTACTATTTTATATTTCATTTCATAGAAATAAATATTTATTGAATAATATACTTTTATACACAATTCACAATATATTTATTCAATTAAATATTTTATTTCAAAATCTGAAATAGTACAACATTTTAACTCGACTATTGTATATTCACAGTTATAATATGTTATATGGAATTGTACTGCTAAATTAAATTGAATACAATAGACAATTTGATTTGAACACAATAAAATAATATTTTATTTCAATCAAATTTGTTTTTTTACAAACATCGGTACAATTTTTATTTCATACATAGTTCCTAAGTACAACACTTTATCACTTTGTCTATACAATTCATATACATACATTCACTGATCATACACTCATACACTATCACTTCTGTCCTCTATCAGTCGGCACAGTCAGTCCAAATCAACTTCAGCTATTAGTCACCATCTCCTTACCTATCACACGAAACACACAAAAACATATAGTACACTGCAATAAAAATAAATCTGAAGTGCATAAAAATATAAATTTATTTTTAAATTTTATTTGCCTCAGATTTTTGGTGTGTTTCTCATCATTTTTTGACTTGATCTGATATACAAAGCCAAGAACATCTTTTCTGATGGTTTGCAAATACACACGTGCATATATATACACGTGTGCACCACCTCGCCAATCAAAAATCAGCAAGCAACTGAGGAATAGCCACGTGGACCATCTCGACTCAGTGCAATGCTCAAGCAAGGCAGCAACATATTTCAAGTGAAGAAACTAAATGGAGTGTGTCGTTTAAATGACAAAAAGAAATACATGCATAACCATACAATGCAACATGGTCGAGTAACAATGGTTCATCAATGCTCAAAGTCATATGGACATGCAAGATTCAAACCAGCAAGAAATGCTAATACACACAGGATGGCACAGTGGAGCATCTTAATGGAGTCAGTGAAGAATATGGATCAGCACTGCTCAAGTCAACTAAGCAATAAGTGATGAAGTCAGGACATATACACATGATTATGGATGATGTCACAACCCGAAAATCTGAGCCAGTTAAAAATTTTTATTTTGGCAATTTTAGCGAATTTAGAATATTTAAAATAGATTATTTTAAATAATATCGGTGAGAAATTTATTTTGAATATATATAGAATGTTTATATTATATACGTCGTCGTTAGAATATAAATAATTATTTATAATTATAAATAGAATTGAAAATGGCGCGGTAGTTTGATAATTCGATTTCAAACTTCAATTGAATGTAGCTGGTGCAAAACAATCCGGATTTTAGTGAAACCAAAAACATTAAGATCTAATTGATAATATCTTTCCAACGAATTCGGAAAATCAAAATTTCATAGCGGGAATCAAAAGATATGTCCAGTTGAAAATTCTGAATAGTCGCTATGGAATTCAGGCCCTTAAAAATTGACATTTTGCAAACGACCTCGGATTTCGACGAAACCACTTTTGTTGGATCCGCAGTGTCAAATTATTGCTAGATTTCAAATTTCATAATTTTTCGAATCAATATGTGAGCGTGGCAAAGGAAAACGCGTTTGACCAGTTTTAGTTGATTTTAATCGACTGGAAAATGACCATTTTTCCAACGGTCTCAGAATTCGACGAAACTAGTTTTGTTAGGACCGTATCGTCAATACGAAGCTAGAAAATATTTTTCTGGAATTTTTCGGGTTAGTATGTGACCCTAGTGAATTAAAATGTACATTTAAATTAAATATATAATGATTTATAATTTAATTTGAAGCAAAACTTATCGTAACTGCTGAAATGGGTTACGAAACATATCCCATTGTGTTCGGAATGGGGGTAATTAGCTAGGGGCGACTGTCGTTGGGTTTAAATTAGAATACAGGATCATACTGGAATAATTTTCAAATTAAAGTAATATAAATAATAAAAAGGGGTTATGAATTCTTTGGTCAAACCCTGGCCATTCATCAAAGCCGTGATCAACAACTCAAACCCGCCTCCCCTTTTCAGAACCCACGGCGGAAATTCGTTCCCCTTTCTCTTTGATTTTTCTTCCAATCCAATGAGTGATTTCAGATATTTATTAAACGAAGATCCAAGCCCTCTCCACGAGCTTTCCATCCCTACTTGTTTGATGAATTTTAGCTACGTGATTTGGGAGCTTTTCCAGCTCGAACTGGCCCCGATTCGAAGCGATTTCTGGTCTGAGGAGGTGGCCGAGTTCACCGTTGTTGAAGCTGGAGGTAGCGGCTGCGTAGGAGGATGAAGTGGCGGGGTCCGATCCGATCCAGGCGGCCGCTGACGTGCGAAAATCTGAACCCTAGGTTTTCGGCTAAGGGTCGGCTACGGGTTCAAACAGCAGAAAGGTGAAAACTAGCATTGTTTTATTTTCCTGATTATATAAAGAACATTGTTTTAAATGTAGTTTTTGAAAATAGAAAAGGGCAAGAAAATAATCTTTTTTTTAGAAAAGGAAATATACTTTGTTTTAAATTAAAATAGAATTGTTTGTTAAAATAAATATACATTAGTTTGAAAGTAAAAATCTTTGTTTTAAAATAAAATTAGCATTGTTTTTATAAAAATATAAATAAGCAGGATTTTTTTTTAAAATATAAATAAGCAGGATTTTTAAAAATGTAAAGAACAGGGTTTTAAAAATATAGAAATATAATCTTTCATATATATAATAGCATATAAAAATATAGTCTTTCATATATATAATAGCATATAATAATATAGTCTTTCGTATATATAATAACCATATGAAAATATGATTTTTATATAGGTATGATAATAAAAATTCGATTTTTATATATTGAATAGCAAAGTAAAAATATGATTTTTATATAGGTATGATAATAAAAATACGATTTTTATATATTGAATAGTAAAGTAAAAATTCGATTTTTATATATTGAATAGCAAAGTAAAAATATGATTTTTATATATTGAATAGCAAAGTAAAAATTCGATTTTTATATATTGAATAGCGAAGTAAAAATTCGATTTTTATATATTGAATAGCGAAGTAAAAATTCGATTTTTATATATTGAATAGCAAAGTAAAAATTCAATTTTTACATATGTAGTGGCTACGGGCAACGAAAGTGACAAAAGGCGAGAATGACGAAGACTTCTACATTTGAAGTGTCGTGAAGTTGGATAGCTATCTGTGAGAATTTCTCACTCTTCAATTTCTTTTTTTTAGATATATATATATATATATATATATACTAGGATGCAGACGGTGTTTAGTAGCACCCGACACAATCGTCCACAGACCATGGACTTGTTTGTTTGATTGCAAAAATTAGTTAGATTATTTGATTGAAATTTGAGTTGTTTGGTGAAATGGAATGGATTGATGGATGTGTGAATGGCGTGGGCCTTCACTAGACCGGGGATAAGGCTAGGCCTCGTCCCGTTTCTAGTATCGTGCCGTTATGCCGCCGAAATTTCCTAAAATAAGTTAGAAAAATTATAATATCGTTTCATTGAATAAATGAACTGAAAAAAAAAAATCATGTGTTGAAATAAAATATTTTATCGTTAAAAATATAATTTTTAACGTGAAAGTGAATAAAATAAAATATTCATTTACAAACCGGACGGTTTGTTTATGTACACCTATTTGGAGGACATTGATTGGGTCGATAAATTTTACACATCGCCCAACTGCACAACTAAAATTTGTGTATGATTGTTTGAAACCCCACACGCGTGTTGGGATGAAATTTGAAGTTCACTCATCCTGACTGATTAAATATGTCGATCGATTGATTGACAGGCTGTTATAAGCGTTAGATATCTATATTTGATGCTTATACAGTGTAGTGCACTTTGGATGATGGTTGATTGTTTATCGTTGCTATTATATACATGTGTTGTATGGAATCCATATAGTTAACGCTATATGGTGATTGATTGGGCCTCATTCCAATTTAGAAAATAGAGAATATTATAATATAAAGGTTCATGTGTTGACTGTACTCATCCGTTGAGATTAGTCATGTGTTGAACGAAATATTTTAATAATAAAATTTACATCTTTATCAATATAATATAAAGGTTCATGTGTTGACTGTACTCATCCGTTGAGATTAGTCATGTGTTGAACGAAATATTTGAAAACGAAATATTTGAAATAGAAATATTTGAAAACGAAATATTTGAAATAGAAATATTTGAAAACGAAATATTTGAAAACGAAATATTTGAAAACGAAATATTTGAAATAGAAATATTTGAAAACGAAATATTTGAAATAGAAATATTTGAAAACGAAATATTTGAAATAGAAATATTTGAAATAGAATATTTGAAAGTAGAAATATATGAAGCCGTGTTGATTAGATTGACGCCATTTTGACGTGAACGATATTTATATCGATTTTATTCATTTTAAAATGAATATTGAAAAGTGATTTCGAAATCGAATATTTTGAAATGAAATTTGAATTGAATCGAATATTTTGAAATGAAATATGAATTGAATCGAATAGAAAACCAATATGAATTGAATCGAACAGAAAACCAATTTGAATTGAATCGAATATTTTGAAATGAAATTTGAATTGAATCGAATATTTTGAAATGAAATTAGAACTGAATCGAATATTTTGAAATGAAATTTGAATTGAATCGAATAGAAAACCAATTTGAATTGAATCGAATAGAAAACCAATTTGAATCGAATCGAATAGAAAACCAATTTGAATTGATTTGAATAGAAAACGAATTTGATTTGAATAGAAAACGAATTTGAATTGATTTGAATAGAAAACGAATTTGATTTGAATAGAAAACGAATTTGATTTCAATTGAATATATAACGAATTCGAATTGAATTGAAAACGAATTCGAAATGAATTGAATTGAAAACGAATTGAAATGAATTCAAATTGAATTGAAATTTGAATTGAACAGAAATGAATTTTAAAACGAATTTATAAGGAAAATTCAATTTTGATTTGAATTGAAATGGAAGTCGAAGTTGTTTTTGAAACGAATTTAAAACTATTTATATAATTCGTTTTAAATAGAAATCGACGAAATATTTATTATATATTTATTATATATATATAATATAATGGCCTAAATAGAACGCGCCGCGCCGCGACAGTTCGTGAATTTCGACCTTTTATTTCAAACGGACATTACGGGAGATCCGACCGTCGGATTCTCCTAAAACCGGAACCGTTGGGTTCATATCGAAAAGAGCTTTCTAACGAATATTAGAAATTTGAAATCTAATGGTTGGATTTGGAGATACGTCCAAATCAAATTTGAAAAAGGTCGTTGTAAGTGCAGTTCGATGGCCATTGTTGGAAATCGACTGTACGGGCCTTGATAAAATTATTAAAAATAGTAATAATTAGTGTAAAATCATAAGAAATGATTTGGGAAAAATTAAGAGGAAAAACTCCATATTTGAAGAGATAGAAATAGGTTTTTATCGAAATGAACTAGTTTTGAACTAAAATTAAAACCCATTTATTTTTAAATAAATAAATCGGATTTGAAATGGGTTTTAAATAGAATTGAATGGTGGGTTTATCGTGAACGGTGTTTTAAATAACACTAGTTCTTTAACCCGATAATAAATAGAATGTGATTTGGGTTTATCGTGAAATGTGTTTTAAACGACATTAATTCTTTAACCCAGTAAAAGGAGTTTTAATGAATCTTTGATTAGATTGAAATGTGGATTGATAATATAAATTATCAAATCTAGAAAGGGATCGAAAATTGAGTATCGCCAGTTTTGCTCCAAAACGATAGTCAAATCTTTAATTAGATCTGAACGTGAAATGGTAATTAATTTTACCGATAACACCGTGGTGTTAGATATGGAGTATTACCAGTTTTGCTTTATGGGATGAATAGGTTGGGATTGGGAAATAAAATAAATCATTACTTCGGTGTGGTTCGCTAATCTCGACTAGTTTGGAAAAAACCATAATTTGGTTTGATACGACATCCAAAGGAAGATTAAAGAATAAATTTAAAGAATTTATCTTTGATAAAATTAATGGGAACCTTTCCCTGAGAATATGAATTGGAATGAGGCGTACGTTGTGTTTGTGTAGCATTCGTTTAAAATACGCGGGTTGTTCGGAAAGGCCGGGTTTATACCCATTCTGAATAACCGATTCGACGATAAGTCAAAGATGAAGACGGTGGTTGAAGACAGGAAGTCTTCACATCATTTGGGTGATTACTGATGATCTTGATTGGGCTGTGCACCCAAGATGAGGGAATCCGTTGGTGGTCGTCCAGACGTACTTGGAGATGGATGGATATGCGAGGAAAGTGCCTCCGGTTTCGTTCAGACCCAGAACAAACTTGTAAATGGATTGTGTGTCTGACATTGGATTTTATTCTGTTTTGATTGATTTATGTTAAATATATATCTGTTTGGCGGCAGAGAATTTATTCTCTTGCTTAGCGCCCTTCTCTGAGACGTACGAGCTTAGAGGTTATATATCGATAGATATCAATCGCATGGCATGAATTGCCTGTGTGGCACGCTGAGTTGCATGGATCAAGGTTTCTGTTGAAAAGCAAAGTCTTGTGGTTGATGATCAAAGCACGGCCTACGTGGCAGCTTTGTGTATAACGTGAATTCGCGAGCCTCACACCTCGGTATGAGTTAAAAACGGGATACGGACTGCAGGGAGAGCACGACGTTTCTTTCTAGCTTTGGTGGTGTCAGTGACTTGCCAGCCCTGACATTTATATACTTTTCACCTTTGTGGTTATTGGAATGAGGCGCCTCGATTTTAGGTCTGTAAGGACCGGGAAACGTGTGTTTAGGCATAACTAATCCTCTAACGTAAGTGAGGACCGGCCCTGAAGCATCCAGGATTGCCCAGAGTGTGTAGTCCTGAGACATTTGCTAGAGTGTCTCGAACGCGGAGAGGAGCTTGCCCCTTGCCTCAACTCATGACGGAAATCCAATTTCCAATATGTGTATCGCGGTTTTAATTGTAAAACTAGTATGGCGACATGATATATGGTACCCATGCCGTCTATGATTTATATTTATGATTGAAAATGTTTTGACACTATACACTTATTATAGTATCAAATGATTTGTTTTAAACGTACCAAGCATGTTTGGCTGTTATAAGGTTAAACCCTATCCTCCGGCTTGCGTTGCATTGTGTGATGGGACCTGGGTCTTATAATAGCTTCATTTTTCGAAAAAGCATTGTGTTGTCTTTTCTAAGCACTGGTATTCTTGGGAGGAAACCCGTTCCGTGTTATACGGTGTGGTCCCTTGAATTACTCTCTTTTAAAGTAAAGCTTTAAATAACTGTTTTAGTTCTCACACCAGTCACATGACTGACCTGGAGTTTATTGTTTTAACCTAAACTCTGGGTGCCCCTATTTTCGACATGGGCAGCTAGTAGTTTTGGTTTTGCAGATTTATATTCACAGGATCCTGGTTTACAGCTGGAATGATATCCGGAAAGCTCTGTATCCGTATATCACCTTCAGTTGTGCTTTGTATTATTTTCCGCTGCTATGTAATTTATTGTAATCTCTGATATTTATCGAATGTATATTTATTCATACTCTGTATAATCTTGTATCTGATGGAATTGTTGTAATTAACAATGAAATGTTCTTCCGTCTGCGTTCAAATTTGTCCAGTTCTCAAACGATTAGGGGTTTCGAACGGTCTAGATCGGTTTAACGACTAATTCGGATCGAGCGAAATTCCCGGCCGTCACAGATGAGATGGTGCAACAGTACACAAGATCAGCATGCCAAAGTGGTCGGGACAGTGGTGAAACTAGTACAAAGTGATCAAATATGCATTACATATATGCAGCATGATGGTGTCAAGTCAGTTTATATGCAATAATGCAACAAGTATGTCATGTACAAATGCAACAAGACAATCAGGTTCAAAACAACATGATCAAGATGAAATGAAAAGTAGCATGGACAATAAGCCAGCGGAGCATGGCAAGAGAATATATGACATAGCAGATGTGCTTATGTAAAACATAATGTCAAAAATGAATGGATAGTACAATTTGTACTGCATATGCCAAAACAAGTCTCATGTTTGCAAACTCATACTGTAGACTCAAGCAGGTTCATATATGCACAGGCTCGAGACCATGTACAAATGCAGATGTAATTAAGCTCATCAACAAAGGTCAGCATTCTGTACATAGTAGACTTGCTACGGCAATATAACAATGGCAAGTGATACATCATGGAGACAATCATTTAGATGATTTTCAGAAATAAAACAAAGCACTGTGACAATCCTCTAAAGTGCTCAAGTCAAAAAAATCAATGATGAAACCACAACCAACATAGCTGGAAAGAATTTATTTTCAGATATTCACATGCAAGGATTGGCAACAGTTTCATGAATTAGTCATAACAACAAGTAAGGGATATACAGGTGACTGCAATTCATTCAAAGTGAGTAGCATGTTTTCAAGCAACATTTATGCAAGTGCCAAATCAAAATGGATTTTATCAGGTATTTCAAAAATTAGAGAAACCAATTTGGGAAAGGAATTCATACCGCCAAAGTCACACAAACATAATGGTGGACTCAAGAAAACGTGTTCTAGTTTTTGGACAAGAAAATTGCAAAGGCAAAGTCAAGCGAAGTATCTGTTCTTAGGCAAGACAAAATCAGTTTAAATTAAATTGAAAATATCAAAGAGAAAGCTATCAAAAGTTTTCCAGAAAAATAGATATACGAGATTGCATAAAGACCAATTCAAAGTCGGGAAATCACAAGCAAGTTGTTCCAAAATTTAAAAATCCACAAATTCAAGTCGTGGACTTAAGAAGCCAAAATTTATATTCATTCAAGGTTAAGTACGAAGAAATCTCCAGAAACTATGAAGAATTCAATCCAATAATTTCGTGAATACCAATCCAGGTCTGATATGAAATCAGAGCACAAATTTAGGATTTTTAATCCATAAATACACCAATCATCACAGGCATCAAAGGCATCCAAGTTCGAACAAAATCAAGAGCATAATTTCGAATTAAAAACCATACCAGAAATCAAGCAAGTAATCTTGGATCAACGTGAAGTATTTCATCTCGCGTGAAGCAACAAGATTGATACTCGACATTGGACAAGCTTCAGTTCAAAGAGATTGGAAACCCTAGGAGCAAAGCCGCCACCATTTCTTATTTCAGAGAGGAAAGAGATCGGGCTAAAGTGAAGATAGATGAAGCAAAGTGGCCGGCCTAATTGTTTTTAGGGCTAGGGTTTAATTTCTTAAAGAATTTTTAATTAAAACTAGGTTTTCTATTTCAATTGTTTATAAATTTGTTTTTATTGTTTGTTTTTTATTCGTCTTTGGTTTCAAGTTGTAATCGAATTAGAGTTTTCTAGTTTGTCTCTAAAATTAGGGAGACAAATTGCGGGGTTTGTAATTCGGGGAGATCTGGTACCGGGGATAGAAACCAGTGCAGGGTTTTGAGCGTAGGGTTAAGAACAGTTGGGAGTGAGTGTCTCGAGTTTACAGGGAATTGTAAGCGTAGAGATTGTTTTAACTCCTAGTAGAAACCTTGGGGAATGCAGCAGTAGGCAGGGTTTTGCCGAAGCTGGGTATATCTATGTGTTATTTATTTTCTGCATTTATTCTGATTATTATCTATGTTGTTATTATTTAAGTACTCAGCAAAAATCTACGATAAACTTTATTCACCCTCTAGGGTTAATTTAGATCCGACAAGCGGTATCAGAGCAGGTATTTTTTATTTTAACTCTAGAGTCAAGAATCTGTCTAATAATGATTTTTCTGAGGGTCAGTCCATAGCTAGGCCACCAATGTTTAATGGAACAGATTATGCCTATTGGAAAGCTAGGATGAAAATTTATTTGAGTTCAGTCGACTATGATGTGTGGGATATTATTGAAACGGGTTATTTATCTCCCACTATTGCCATTAATGGTATTGAAGTTCCTAAATCAAAAGACAGATGGGATGCTAATAATAAAAAATTGTTTTCAACTAATGCCAAAGCGATGAATGCTTTAATCTGTGCTCTTAATAAAACAGAACTTAATCGAATTTCTCATTGTGAAACTGCACAAGAAATATGGCATATGCTGGAGGGTACACATGAAGGTACATCTCAAGTGAAGGAATCTCGTTTCGCTCTACTCAGCAACGAATATGAAAATTTCTGTATGCAAAGAAACGAAGATATAAAAGAGATGTATGGATGCTTCTCATCACTAGTCTACAATCCAAAAGCTCTTGGAAAAACTTATACCAAAGTGGAACTGATCAGAAAAATATTGAGAGTGCTACCGATGAATTTTGAAGCTAAGGTGACGGCGATTCAAGAATCAGAAGATCTGAATAAAATAAGCATGGAAGAGTTGATCGGAAATCTGATTACTTACGAGATGCTGTTAAAAGCAAGAGAAGAACGAAAGAATTCTGAATCAAAGAAAAAGACGATTGCTCCAAATAATACTGTTGAAAGTGATGATGAAGATCCCGATGAAGAGCTAGCCATGGTTTTGAGAAAGTGGGCCAAAGGAAATTACAAGCCATAAAAGAAGAATTCAAAAACTAACAAGTTCGAAAGTTCAGAAAGTTCAGACTATGAAGTGTTTTGCTACAATTGCAAGAAACCCAAACATATCAAAACAAATTGCAAGAAAGTCCCGACTTATATATTCTATTTATCCAATGATAAACATTTTTTTAATTTATAAATATTATTTATAAATTAATCTTCTCAGTCTATCGGTTAGAACATATTCTATTTAAAATCTTTGCTTTAAATCCATATTATGTTATACCCGTGCGCGAAGCATGGGTCTAAACCTTTCAGATATAAAATGCTCTTTTTATACTGTTCTATTAATTTTTCAAGTATTTCCTTTTATAATCTATTTATTTACCAAATAAATCCCTTTTGATAATTCTATTTATTTTATAAAATATTCCTTTTTATATAAAATCCATTGATTTTATAAGTAATTCCTTTTATTTTCCAACTATTTCCTTTTCTATTTGTTTTACAAATATTTCCTCTTTTATTTGTTTTACAATTATTTCCTCTTTCTATTCTATTTATTTGACAAATAAATATTCTTTTCGATTCTATTTATTTAACAAATAAATATTTCTTTTATAACTCCTTTGATTTTATAATTATTTTCTTTTATAAAATCCTTTTCCTTTTATATATAAAATCCATTGGTTTTATATAAATAATTGATTTTCAAAATACACTTTGAAAAACACCTTTTCTATATCCCAGTATTTCTTACGGTATTTAAAATACCAAATAACAATGTTCAATATCACCCAAACACACATAATCAACAACAGATTATATATATAACATCATATATCACAATATATGAAAAGGACAGTATTACAACTATTGAGGAATCCAGTTGGATCCCTCCAACCTATTTCCTTGCATCACAGATGTTAAACAATATAATTAACATCAACTTTATTTCAATATGAAATATTCTGATTAACAGAATCAATATTTGATTAACGATATATATATATATATCTTTATTTATAATTTCAAACAATCACTTAGCAGTTCAACCAAAACAATCCACACACAGAATCAACAATCATCTATCAGGTTTATAAATATGTGAGAAAAATATAACTGATAGAGTTGGTGAGTTTTGCTCACATTGGACAATCATGTTAAATAATGATAATTGTCGTTGATTCAGACAAACAATTTATTTCTCTATAAATTGTAACGAGCTCTGATTTACTCCCAGTCAGTTTCATCGTGTAGCCACCATCCATACGATCCCAACGTGACCAATGACGCTCAATTCTGGTAATGTATGTAGAAGTTGTTCATTTTACCAATTTGCATATATATTTAACTCAATTAAACCTAAACATTAATTATTGGGCTTCACCTTTCTTGGAAACCGGCCCAATACCCAACCCATGTCCATTTTGAATAGTGTTTTCTCTTCCTTTTGGAGCTTCAACCCGCTGCTCATTCCTAAGCCATTTTTCGCATTCAAGCTTTCAACTTATATCCATCCATATTTAAGAAATTAACAAATCGGTTGCACCACCCTCCTCGTCTTCATCTTCTCCTCAACCTCGACAACTCGCAATGCTGCACCAACCCCTCCTACGAATCGCGACATCGTACAGGTGCCTAACAGTACCGACTTTATTCACCATCGATCGTACCCAAAATCACTACGCAAGTCCTGCTCGACGTGATAATCCCTAAAACAACATCGAATACCTCCAACAAAGCTCAAAAATCCCAAATATTCAAACCTTAGTTCGCCTTGCTATTTTCAGCGAATGAAAACTGACGTCGAACACATAATAATGGGTACGAGATTGAAGCTCATACTAAAACCAACTCACATATATATGCTATACAATTTAAAGGAATTTATATCATTAGTTTATGAATTTTGAAGATGCCTTTACTCATGTTTCTAAAGAAATGGTAGCGGCAATAAAACGTTGACTGCCAAATGGAAAGTTTAGGGTTAGTGTAAGGGTAAGGGTATATTTATAGAATAAGTTTTGGCTTGAAGGAGAAGTTTCATTAAATTTTTATATTATTTTCTATTGAACCGTTACTTGTATTTGTATTCTAAAAATCCATATGATCACATACGATACCCAAATCTAGTGAAAATGGACATATATCTACAGTTCGACATTACGGACCCAACGAAACTGGTTTCGTCGAATCCAACTCCGTTTGGTCACGCAGCATATTTTTTAGGTCAAATTATCGACTGTATTTCACATTAAAATCCCATACGGCCACATACTGATTCCAAAAATCACGAAAATTGAGATCTAACAATAATTTAATATTACGGATCCAACAAAATTAGTTTCGTCGAAAACAGAGATCGTTTGCAAAACTGGCTATTTTTAAAGCTCTAAATAAACCCATTTAAATATTTATATATTTAAAAATAATTAAATTTAATATTTATAAATAAATATTATCGTATATATTCACAATAGAATATCATACAGCTCCAATTGGATTATTAACTCGATATTCAAATCCCGGTTGAATCGATATTCAATTTATATTGGAAAATTCATTTATAATATAAATAAATCGTTATAAATTATAAAGGAATTCCATAGCGACTATTTTAAAATTTGATTTGGACATAACTCAAAATCTACACAACGAAATCCAGATTTTTCTCTTCCATTAGAAAAATGTAGTTCACCAGCTCCGAATGTTTCTTGTTTCACAGAAATCCGACTTAAAACGGATTCTGTATATTCGTTTAAAGTTCAAATCGCCAAATTACGAATTGCAACGCCATTTCGAGCTCGATTATAATTATAATATAATTATACGTTCAATTGTCGTTCAAATAATATATTCGTTATTCTAATTCAAATTCTAAACTGAATTAAATATCATAAATGATCCAATTCACACAATATTGTGAATTCTACTATTTCGGAAATTAAATATATTATTCCCTTAATTATAGGATAAATTGACAGGAATAATCCAAAGTTTGGCGTATCTTGCCATATTAATCCGAAGTTTGAATTATTTTTAATTAATCCCAAGTTTGGGGGGTCCCTTCCCATATTGATCCCGATGACTTATTAACTTGTTATAGTCAGTTATCAAACTTTAATTTGTCTTCCCCAAACTAGTTTCCCACTCCAAAAAAATCATTTGGGGAAGACGAATTTAAGTTTAATAACTGGCTACAACAAGCTAATAAGTCATCGGGATCAATATGGGAAAGGACCCCCTAAACTTGGGATTATTTAAAAATAATCCAAACTTCGAATTAATATAAGAAGACACGTCAAGCTTTGGATCATTCCTATCAATTAATCCTTAATTATATTAATTAAATATTCAATATTATTTAATTAAACGACCCTTTAAATCTCTAAATCACTATTTAAATAATTAAATTAATTAATTATTATATCGGTAAAATACGGGATGTTACATTGCGCACCAGGAATAAAATGTGTCATCTGCCTTCTTCCTCCCTCGATAGTATAGGCATCGAACATAATTTGCTCCAAATAACCTAAATAAAATAACTATTTCTCCAAACAATTCTTAAATCTCGCGAATACCTCAAATCTAGATACACTGGCCATTTTCCAATGAACTAAAGGGATCTGAACCCTATAAATCTTATACCAGAATGAAGAGGAACACTCCATGATCTCATATATATATATATATATATATATATATATATATTAGGGTTTATTGGATTTTATTTGAATTGACAAGATTTTTCGAAGATAAATAAGCACATGTTTTTGAAGAACTAATGGAAGCTTGATTTCGCGACTGTCAAATGAAGTAAGTTAAGGTTAGGATATGTAGTGTATATTTATAGAAGTGGGATATTAATTTTTCAATCTATTTTTTTTATTTTATCTCTACATGTGTTCATCATTAATAAATTCTTACGATCACATTCGATATCCAATTTCGATGAAAATAGACACACAGCTATAGTTTGACATTATGAACCCAATAAAACTTATTGAAATTCGAGTCCGTTTGCTCAAATAGCATTATTTTAAAGTTAAATTATTGATTGGTTCACATTTTAATAACGCACGGTCACAAAACAACTCTGATTGGCATGAAATTTGAAATCTAGCAATAAGTAATCATTACGGATTTAACAAAATTCGTTTCATCGAAAATGGAGGTCATTTGCAAAATGGATATTTTAATTTTAAGGCTTAAATAAGACCAATAAAATATTAATTTATTCCAAAAATAATTCAATTTAATAATAATAAATTAATGTTATCGTATATATCCAAATAGAATATCATATAGCTCTAAAATAAACAAGTTTGGATTTATAACTTGATATTTCAAAATCCAAGTTAAATCGATATTCGATTTATATTAAAATACTTTTATTATTAAATAAATTGTTATAGTTTATAAACAAATCCATAACGATTTTCTGGAAATTTGGTTTGGACATAACTCACGATCTACAATACGAAATCCCAATTTTTTCACTTCCATCAGAAAAATGTAGTTCAATAGATTCGAACATTTCATGTTCAAAGAATTACGACTTATAATGAATCATGTATATTCAGTTGAAGTTCAAAACGTAAATCTACCAAAACTACTGCGCCATTACGAGCACATTTATAATCTAATTATAAATTATACGTTCAAACGTTGTTTTATAAATAAACTCGTTATTATAACTCGATTCTAAACTCTATTAAATTTCTTACATTATCCATTTCACACAATATTGCCAATTCAACTATTTTCGACTATTTCAGAAATTAAAATTATTATTCCATTATTTATATTAATCAAATATTCTAAGTATTCAATTTAAGCCATTTAAATTACCAAACAACTATTTAAATAATTAAATTAATTATTCAATCGCTAAAAATTCAGGACGTTACAATATCCATATGTATCATTTGGAAAGAAAGAAATTCTAGAATTTTTAATGACATCGTAGGTTAAATTTTGCATATGTAAGAACATTTCCAACGACATCTAAACAAAAAGATGCAAACTGATGTTTTTCAAGTTTTCTCACGCATCGCCGATGTCGATTCGAGAGAGGGAAAGGAGAAGAAGCAAAAATTTTCCTCATTTCTTTTTCTGAGCGTGCTTGATAAATGGATTTGTTTATGGCTAATTTTTTTTTCAAAAACTCAATTATAAGAGTTAAACGTCATTCTCCTCATAGTTTTGAAATAATTTACTAAACAAGCTTTTTGTTCTCTTTTTTGCACTAGACGAGCGCAAGGACCTGTATTTTATTGATAGTGAAATATTTAAATCGTTTACTTAAATATTAATCATTAATTAAATGACTACTCCAATATATGGGTTTATTCGCAAAAGATCGAAACATAAATTAAAGACCACTTCCTTTGAGTTCGTATTGACGTTGCGAGTCAAAATAAGTATATAAATCACTTTATTTCAAGGTCAGATGATCTGATCATCAAAACGATCTCAAAATATGTGTAGTTATCATTTTGAAGCGTAGTCTTGGGGAGCAATGAAACTTATGGCGTTGGAACCGTAATAGTAAAGTAATGCACGACATCAAGTTTCATGATAATTGAATGCACCGTTTGATCGTAAGGACTCAGAACTCACATCAATTTCATTTGGGAATTTATATGAAAATAATGAAACAAGGTCCTAATTCCTTTTCTTATAAACCTGGCCCAAATCAACGATACTTTTCCTTTTACTTCTCTACTATTCCACTAGAGAAAGCTTGAATCAATTGCTGCTCCTATTTGTAGGGTACAATAACCTCTTGACACTTCGACTTGATTTAAGAGCCGAAACCTAGCATACGGCTGAAGTATTTTTGGGTTAAATGGAGATAGGGGTAAGTGTTCGGTCGGTTTAGTTGGTTTGGAGGTAAAAAAAGTTCAAATCGAATTGAAACCGAAAATTTTCCAAACCGAACCAAGCTGAATCGAATTATATTCGGTTAGTAACTGATTTAACAAAACTTGAAGGATGTATTATTATTCAATTACAGATTCACTCGAAGTAAAATAGAAATTCGTGTTTGGAGAAAATTTATATAGTAAATTTTATGTTTATTGTAAGAATTGATCTATTTGCAACTAATGCCTTTGTATTACATAAATAAACTAATTATTTAAAGTACCACAATGACGTAAAATTAGATAATGAATTAAAATTTTGGTTAAATCGATAACGAAAAAAAATTATTTTACAAAACGAATTCAAACCGATTTAGTTTTAAAACCAAACTGACCGAAATGAACTGGTTTGGTCAGTTAATTCAGTTTGGAACGAATATTATTCACCCCGAAATAGAGATTGTCACCTCTTTGTTTGTGCTAATATCTATCTCCACCGTAGTTTTCAGAAGGTGCAATTGCCTAAGGCGATTCACAAGTTTGGCTTAGGTGTGTCTTCTTTGCCAGGTTACGGTTCACAGAGGGGGTTCGAGTGAGGCGACTTTGGCGTGAACATGTCGAGCTTCGAAGGAGAACCGCGTCGAATACAAATAGTTTTCAGTTTTATGGACCATCACTCCTTACCATCGCAGGAAGGTGCATGCTACAGGACATCCTATTTGGGAAGGATGATTAGTTGTTATTGGGAAATTAGTTTTTTTTTAATCTTAGTTAAGTTAATTTAACTAAGTACTTAAATCTGACAACTAATATGTTCTATAATTTATACACACGAGTCCATTTTGGATGGTGTTTTTTCTGTTAGACTTATGATAGTGAGCTGTATTCTTTAGAGTAGATTTCAGCCGGTTTGATTAAATGAGTGATTTTGTCCCTCGTTGAATTGTAATTGTTGATATAATGTACTTTGATATTTCTATGTGATTTCCAACTTCAAAATGAGATTCCTAGGAAAGTTAAACCTAGCTGTTAATAAATAAAAGAAATAAAAAATAATTTAAGTTTATATATATAAGGAGCATTCTGGGGGACCCTTGTTTTGCGGCACCCCTACTCAACCGTGAGTTACACTAATCCAAATCCAATAAGATTTTGTAGATGTTCAATCCATATGTATATTATCACCTGTCCAAACTTTGGGCTCGTTCTGGCATTCACAGAATAATATATTTAATGTTTAAATTTAATGATTCGAGTAAATGTCTAAACGAAGAATTATTGAGCTAAGGTTTTGAAAATGTTGCGAATGTCGGAATGAGATCAAATTTTGGATAGATGATAATATATATATGGATTGAACATCTACAAAATCTTGTTGGGTTTGGATTAGTGTAGCTCACGGTAGGGTAGGAGTGCTAAAGAGGTACTGCAAAACAAGGGTGCCTCGGAACGCTCCTCTATATGTATGTATATATATGTGAATATATATATATATATATATATATATGCGTGTGTTTATATATATGTATATATATGTGTGTGTGTGTATTACATTTTACCCATTACGCGTTATTACATGCTATTTGACTATATTACTAGATTTTAAGCTATTTAAACACTTATTCCACTTTAATTGCTTTAGATAGGTTCCACTGGTCCAATTAATGTTGTTATTGGCGTTTATATGCTATTTTAGGTACTTACATAATTATCGGTTATACGATTGCTCATCTGCTAGAGTTTAGTGTATAACGGTCAAACACACAATATTAAGAATAAACTCGAACATAGGAGATACACTTTTGAAGTAGTATCAATGCATGCATGTTGACCTATAGACGAAGAAGTAATGGAACGTTGCGATTGACCAATAGATAGAGCATCGTTGGAGCTTGGCGACCGATCTAAAGATGGAGGTTGGACATGAAGACGAGTTGGATTTCGCGAAAAATGCTAGTTGTTTTCTCTTGATAAGTGTTTAACCAATTTTTGCATAATTAAAATGATCATAATCGATTGCTATGAAGTTTTTAAAACCCATCCCAGAACGGGCCAAAATCCCAATCCAGAAATGGGTCATCGGAACTTAAAGCTTCTTTAAAATGGATCATTGGTTTTTATAAGAAATAAATTTCATACAACCAATTATTACGTATCAGAACTCATTTCAAAATGGACAAACTATAATCGTAAATTAGATGTACCATGTCATAAAATCATAGAGATATCAAATACAATACTGCTTTAAAGTCATAATGTTGAGTCATAAACACTGGTATATCACAAGTATCATACTAACGTTGTGACGCCCCATCCCAAGATCCACATTAACAAAAAGAATTAGCAAATAATGTCGTCTGCTAACATAGAGAATATAATGGTAAGAAGCGACCATCCTTAATTTTTATATTGGACGAGTATCGAATATACTAATTGGATGTATTAATTTCTTTTCTTACCTTACGTGGATTGACATATTCATTTTGTCTAATATAATACTACAGCGGCTAAGGATTGATTCAAAAAAAAAAAAAAAAAAAAAAAAAAAAAAAAAAAAAAAAAACTGGTAAATGCTACAGAACACAGAACAACAAACATATATAACTATATACATAGATACATCAAGTATAATACAGAATGATATACATTAGGGTGATTATATGAACCACTAAAAATACAACATGTCCTGTGAAATAATATATACATAATATAGCTATGAATAGAACAACCAATCGACGAGCTCAAATTACGCCTAAGCATCCCAAAAGGGTGGTAGATAGACATATCAGTAGCTGGATAAGCATATATCTACAATAGGTACTAACATGTAACGACTAGGTATGACCCGAGTATAAAATACACGGGTGAGTATAGCTAAAACGTATCAGTTAGAAATACGAAATATAAGTACTCATGACCAATAATTCCTTTTTTGGAATTAAATAACTTTAATTTACTAGGGATACATGAGATAACTATAATAAATCAACTAATAAGGGTTTCATGTCATATGCAATAATAAAAAAAATGAATGCTCCTTTACAACATGTCACTTTAGCGCTAAGGCTAAGCGATACAAATAGAAGCCCACAATACATGGACACATCAAAATGGAACATATTCCACCCCAACAAGTAGAACTCTTTCATGTGTCCAAATCATCATAAATACGATCACCATAATAATCAATAAATTAGCTTAAATATTAGGAAAACAAACCAACAACAACTACCTTAGTGAAGACATTTGAAATCAACAAAATATAGCAAAACATATGGACGCATATTAATTGTAGCAATCCGAAGCAACACCACAAGTACATCATCAAAAAATGACCGAAGTCCACCAAGTAATTTTTATTAAGTGACCCAACGTCCCTTAATTAGGACCCAGTGCCCTAATAAACTGATTAAGAGACCAAGCAACCTCTTTAATACTTTAACAACTTTATATACACATATATGTGAATATATGACCCAACAGCCCCATTAATAAGTTAGAGACCCAACAGCCTCCCCCAAATGCACTAAATGACTTTACATGTAAATAAATATACATATAGGGCCTATATCACCAAGTACTGATAATAACAAAAAATCTATCATGTGTCACAGTTCCGACTGTAATCCGAAAAGTTATAACAATATGTCTCATACCACACATTTCATTAATCGATTTATTACTATATAGCCTCCACCCCACTCCAAATAGCTTCAGTCGACGAGTTAGGAAATAATTAATATAATATATCCTTGTGTCTTATACCATAAAGTTTACAAAATTGTTGAAGTCACGTCCTCGTCTTCTCGAAGAGCGCGAAAATGTGTAGTTTATATATTGAAAATACTTGGTTTGATAAAATGAGTTTATAAAATAATTTTGAAATCATTTGAATTGTTTCTATAAAATCTCTATATATATCGAAAATTTATGTACAATATAACCTTGGGACAATTTTATTTTTACAAACAAACACAGAAAAACGATTTGTCTCAAAGCGATTCATACATACATACATACATATACATACATATATAATTCTTAATGGAAATCGTTTTACAAAACGTGCATGGTGTCAGAAATCTCATGAAATAGCTCATGAAATCAACAATGAAAATCATATAAAACTTCACCAATCCGGTGTACAAATTGGTTATAATATCAGCTTATCTATAATAAGATTATGCCTAGGAAAACATCACACAAATTCAATTCAGAATTCATCAAAATCAGATTGTACATATACCTAGAAATAGTGCAGGAAATAATCTCAAAAATCAACTCATACAGAAAAATAGCCTATGCATCAAAACATTACAGGGTTTGACCCTAATATTGCATGGGTCAACACCCAGATCTACTCTAATAGCTCTGGGTCGAAACATAGGTCGACCTATAAGAGGCTTGGGTTGACTTGGGTAACCAATTTCACCTAGGCCCGATTTCCCTTACGGTTCCAACTTTGACAGAGAATTTCAATATGATATAAAGGTAAATATGATCTGAAAATTGATACGCACAAAGACCGGCAAAAATACTATCATTTTGTAACATTCCACACTTTTCTGTGCCCACATTTCGACAAAAATCGAAACTCGAACACATCCAAGCATGGAGTGGTAAATCTGGTACCTGCATGAAAATGAGCATGAGCATAACCAAAGTACGATAAGTTAACTTATAGTAGAAACAAAATAGGATAAAATAGTATTAACTCAAGCAACTACCTTTTTAAAGTAAGTCACTTTGCCAATATCGAGCATGGGAGAGAACGAGAACCGAAGGCCAAACTTAAACACCTATGAGAACCTGGCCTTCTCTAGAAAACCTAGATGGTTGTAATAAGGAGGGGGTCAAAACAACAATATTTTGGTTAATAAGAAATGTACAACACAGATTATAACATACAGATGTATCCCGTTTAGTTCAACCCAAGATGTATGCCTACCAAGGTTAATGATTCTAGCTCAACCTTGTAATTGTTTACGCATGACCATACTACTCTTCCCAGGGTAGTATTCCAAAGATATAATACCGAGATAGCACGTTTACACATATATTCATGAAGCCTTTGTACAAGAGTATGGTTTGTTATTTATTCGAGGTTAGACCCCTAGTTACAGAGTTTTTATGCACACACACACACACACACGCACGCACACACACACAGATATATATATATATATATATATATTCATTCATTCACTTATCCCTTATTATTTAATGCCTCACTATTAATGATAAATAGGGCGGATTCTTCCTGATCACTTAAGACCCTAGGTGGATCTATTGATCACTTATTACTCATCAATAATTTATTCAATGTCAACATAAACTAGAGGGCACTAGCTACGGGGCCCTACTAGTTATGACGGAAGCACTAGCTATGGGGGCCTACTAGTTAAGGCTTCTGTCATTCACGCGTTAGTCTGTTCCCCGTGTAAAGTGAAAGATAGTATTTTATCGCTCACTATACCATCTAGCTGACCTTATTGGATAACCTCCTTAGTTTCTTACTACTTCCCGTAGGATAGGTAGCCATATCTGACATTTTTAGTTTTAGGTTTGGGTAGGCCCCACACACTCACGCCATTTAAGACCCCTAAAATGAAAAACCTTCTCCAAGGTGAACTCTTCAACCCCATCTGCTTAAGACCCAGGAAGCGAACTATACGCGAAGGTTATTAAGTTCGTACCCCATTAGCCTTTTATACCTTTTCCTATTGGGATAAAGTGGGTTATGTCACTAAGTCCTTTTCGTTTAGTTTGTCTTAACGGAAGTACAATACACATACGATTTACTATCGTCACGGGTTCTTGTGTTTAATAATATTTTACATCATTAACCTACTATGTCCAATTCTAATTTTTAATTGTAAATTCTATATTAACTAGTGTAAATAAGGAAAGTTGTATCCCCCTTACCCTAGGATATTTATTTGATTATATCCCTAATTGGACTTAGTATTCAAACAACAATCAGTACCCATTAATCCCTGTTTACACCTATTTGCTCTATCCCTAAGTTTATTGCCATTTATGACCATAACGGTCATATTTTCCTAAGACAAACATTTACACTGACTATCCTTATTTTATCAATCCCGAAGTATCGATTTGTTGTACCCTAACAGACAATTACTATTCTTATTTTTCTGTTTAATTGTTGTTTGATATATATATATATATATTTGTGCACTAGACCTCTCATATTAAGTTGACCACTTATGGATGTTGGACTTTTCGGTCGGTTCCCAGCAGACTTCTACAACAAATTGAACTTAACTTCGTGCCTCAATACACTTATATTTACGCATTAGACCCCTCGCATTAAGTTGACCACTTATGAATGCTGGATTTGCTAGGCGGTTTCAGGCAGACTTCTACCACAAGTTGAACTTAACCTCGTGTCCAAATGCGGTTAAAATTCAAATTCCATAATTGGGTCTACAACATTAATCCTAATCAATTTAGGAATTGTAACCATTATCCTGTTATATTCACTTTTCCCCAATCAACATCGGTTACAATTTTTATTTATTGCTTTGTGACCTTATTTATAGCATTCAGTTATATTAATTGCTACAATGGTCGCCACAAATATATTAATTCAATATGGATCACATTTACATGTATAAGTCCATAAATGAATACCTTTCAAACATTTAAACATTCAACATAATGTATATTTTATCATTTTACGCAGATTTGGACGGATAATAGGTACATATTTATATTTACATTTTCGTGCAGCAAATGTAGTTATCTTTCTTTATTATTTTAAATTTAATGATTTGGTTTAATCAATATCCAAACACACCTTTTTGCATTCAATGTTGTTGGGGTTTTGGCTTAATTGTTGTAAATATGTCGTTTTCCTCTTTTAGAACAAAAACATTATTTTGAATTCTCAAGAGATATAACAAAAAGATTGAAAAAGGGAAAAGTGGTGCAAATGTAAGTATAAATATAAATACTTGTGCGTAGTTTGCATTGACTATTCCAAAAATATATATACACATATATGTTTCTTGTGAATTTGAAATATGTCTATTCCACTAATTAGGCATAATTTACAATAACTATAGCTAACAGTCTTTCTGTAAGATTTGGAACTAGGGATTTGGAAGAAGATTGCATCTAAACAGTGTTATTGGCACTGATTTCCAGATCCTTAGTGTTTTACAACAACTACAGTACATTTCACAACATAATTGTAGGAAATATGTATAAACAAATTTAAGAACCCTACAATTAATATTATTCCTAACCACAATTCACAATTTGTGAGTTTTGACAATTTTTACTAGCAGATCTGATGAAAATAGGCATACATTTTGAGATCTAATAAAACGAGATAAATAAGCTATTATAATTTTGTATGTAAATTTTCCACTTACCTGAAAGCATCCAAATCTGAAGTTTGAATAATCTTTTAGGCCTACATTTCCCAAATTCTTATAAATCTACAATTTATCTAAAAAGGGGATACTTTTATATTTGTAGATATGCAAGAAAATAGGATGGGAGGGGAGAATATGATGTAGATCGTCAATTCACATTCTTTTCCATTAGATCTAATAATCCCTTTCAACTCTATATGATTTGTATTTAATTAGTTGTATATAAATATATTTTTAATTAAGAAATTTGATTGGAAGAGAAATGGGAATGGCAGGGCTTTGTTGTTGTCTACAGATTTGTGTAGGAAATAATGAGGCCTTACCCCTTTATTTATAGGAGTGGAATTGGCCGTGAACCACTGATTTATTCTAGTTTATATATTTCCATTCATTGAATAATATAATATAACCCAACCCCTATAACCCTAGTCGTCACTAGGCGTTCTAGTGCTTAGTAGGTCGGCCGCTTGGGTCGCCAGCTGCCCAGTGAGGCTGGTTAAATATGGTATAATATATTTATATTTTCTAATTTATTAATTTTCCATCCATTCTCATATTTCGTGCGTAACTTATCATAGGTACTTCGTTCGCGGAACTCCAAACATGAAAGTTGACCAGAAATCCGAGACAAACCCATCGGTTAAAGTTTCATGGTCAAATTCCATTTTTTGCAGAAATTCATATTTTGAAATTCTAATATTTAATTCCTACTGCCAAAATTCCGGGTTATTACACATTTAGAAGATGCTTGGCACGATTTCAGCAAGAAATGAAGAAGTTATACATCATAAATTGGATTGCAACACTGTTTGGACTTTAAGCTAACATAAATTGAAACTCCGTTTATAGTAAATCAAATTCAGACCAAACATCAACATGTCAAGATGATACTCATGTTTTAGCTAGAAGTGTAAGAATACCCACCTTTGGGATGAATTGAAGTGTTTGCGGCGAAGATTTGAAACCAAATTGCAACTTTTAGGCTTAATATGGCCTATGAATACTTGCAGATTTGTCTGCTGTAACATGCAAACTCAATAATAAGAAATAATGGAAAATTTGAATATTTTGATTAAATAATTTTGTTGATTCTTGCAGAGATTGCCTGTAACTATGCAAAATAACAATTTTTTAATTCAAGTTCAGATTAGGAGTTTTATCTAAGGTTGGAGTACGACTTAGAGTTTCTTTTATTGTAAAATGAGGGGGCATAAGCTTTCTTCTTTTCTTTTCTAAAATACAAGTATGTACAAGGAAAATTAATTTTCATATCCTTCTTTTGGGAAATTGACCAGGGAATGGAATTGTATAGACACCCAATTAAGTTACTAACAACTAGTTTAGGCCTTTAATGTTAGTTTACACCCTTTGAACCTATTTGACACTATTTTAACATGTTTTAAGCCTCTTCAACTATTTTTTACATCAATTCTTCGTAACTCAACATTATTTCAATCCTATAAAATTTTTATAAGAATGTTTTAAGTATTAATTAAACAACATTTGTAAATTGATTACAAATTAAATTTACATTTTGTCCAAGCATTAATTTTATACTTATTGTGCAAAACTTACCATTTTAACACTAATACAATTAATGTTTTGACACTAAGAAAGGCATAAATATTTTAAATCTATCTTATATTCAAGTATTGACTTTTTTCCAACCAATATTTACATTTACTATTTTTGTTTACACTAAATCAATCCAGAAAACATTGTTTTACATTAAAAATTCAATCCTTAATTATTAATTGAAATGTATTACACAAAATCACATATATCTCTTATAAATAAATACTTTATCATGAATTCAAACATTATAAAGTTTCCAAACTTTATTTTCCACATCTAAATTTTACTCAACAGCTTGTTATCGAATTGAATTCTTTCATGACTTTATTCAATTCGTTGCAAGTCTTAGATTCATTATATTTAAATTTCGTGATTCAAAGTAACCCAAACTTCTTTAATAAACAACTAACACGAACCTCCGACTTGTATGATCTTCCAAATTTACTTATTTCTTAAACTAATGACTTACAACATTGTTATAATATGTTTTCCCGAAGTATCCTAAACCATGGTTGTTACATACTCCCCTTTAGAGAAATTGCATCCCCGTAATTTTCTTATGTTTACACATTTTAAGTTCCAAAACTCTAAACGATTTTTTTCCAAAAAATTGTAACTTCAACTTTTAAATATAGGTTTTTCAAAATCGTAACACTTATCCCTAATATAAAACAATGGAAGAAATTACCATATTTTCTCTTTCACTCGGCATGTATCTTAAAAATAAACACTTGGTTTTTAATTCACAACTAATTAACGAGACTGCCCTACCATCTATTTATCACTATTATCTGAACAAATGGCTATTATTTTGATTGCAAAATTAAAAGGTCTCCCGTTATCATCCCCACTTATTATTATATTTGATGGTTCCGTATGCCATTTAACCATGAAAGTGTATTTTTATGAAATATCGCTCATGCTCAAAATTCTTACGGCCTCAAAATACGCATTATAGTCATATAAACTCAAATTTATTCCTTATTCTTAAACCACCATTTCAACTTAAACCATTACTTTAATTTTTTGTCTAAAATATTATTAAACAGCTAAGTTTATAATAGTCCTTCTCATATCTTGGCTACAAAATCGATATGGTATTGATATTTCCTTGCCAAAATTTCTATTTCCACAATTCACTTAATGGTTTAACACTATTTTAATTCAAATACTTCTCTTCAGTTGATTCTCTTATTATTCAATTACTGTGTTCAATTGTCTCGTATTAGTATATAAAAAATTCTTATCGATAATGTTGATCAGACATACTGACCAGATGCCTTAAAATACTCATCAGACACTTCAACACAATATATATATATATATATATATATATATATCATCTTAAGTTTTAGTTTGATTATGGTTGAATTTAATTTGTTATCACCAAGGCACTTTTTTATCTTTAAAATAAATACAACCTTGCAATTTAAATATCATAAGTAATCAGCCACTTTATTTGCACGCTCCTAATATTCCCATATATAAACTACCAACCCATTTAAGATAAAATAATTACTAGTTTTCGGCATGCACTTTGATTTATTTTAGTTTATTCACACCATCATCCCAGTATAATTCTCAAATTGACCTCTTGGTTATCCATTCATTATTACATGATTCAAATTCACAAGGTGAACATAAAGGATAAAATTGGGATGAAGCTCTTAAACATTGGCAGTACGATCACCAGGATAAGACGAGCCTTAATGTTTAATAATAAAATAGGAAACTCTAGTACAGGAAAAAATCATGAAAATCTAGAAGGAATAAAATTTTGATATTACCATTATACGCATATACGCATCCTCATGGGAGGACGACTATCATGCCAGTCACTAGGAATAGAACTGATACATACTCGATCACCACTTAGGTGGAAATCCAGAAATGGGCATAAACACATAAGGAGAATTTCTCCATAAGATATTGAGATGCATTGCTATTATCTTGAGTACAAAAGATGCAATAGAGACTTGGAATAACAATCAACATCCGAGGTGTAAAAGAAAATGCTAATCACCCAAATAAAGATTCACATATTATGAGTCCTTTATGGAGTATGGAATTCAGCTTTATATCAGATGAGCCTATTTGATTCCCATTGTCTCCTTAGAACCAAGATGATGAATCACTTGTTATTTAACTAGAAAAGAAAAATCATAAAGAATGCATCTCGATAATTCCACAAGCATATACATGTTGTAAAACCTTTTAACAGGATTCACAATCTATTAGAAGACAAGTACATTTGTAAGAACATCATCTTCAAGTTCATTTGGTACGAATGTGTGTAAAGCACTCGCATCAAAAAGAATCTCAAATAATGCAAACAAGAATTAAAATAAAACTTGCAAAACTAAATGAAAAGGTACATCAAAGCTGAGGAGGTTCATCAGAACGCTAGCCACATTAACTTCTGCTAATTTAGCAAGCTAAGTAGATTAGGGAAAATCAGAGAACCATTGTCCTACTCGTTTACGGATGCGGAAAATGAGAGGTTTAAGGTAATACTGAATAATATAGTCATGAGAACCACAATGAATACATGACTTTGGAGAACGAGATGTGCGCTATAATGGGAACTCGAACCCATCAACTTCTTCTTTTTGTTGTGCTGAAAAGGCTTAGATTTAGGTAATGGATTTTTTTAGACCGTTTTCGAACCCCAGCCTCATCACTACCATCTTTATCCTTCTTGATAGCTTCATGGTGAAGTGCCACATCAATTAACTCTTTGATAAATAATTTGATTTGGAGCATTAATGCCCTCTTTAAATATTTCCCTAAACCAAAGAATAATTTCAGATTCTTCTCATAGGGGGTACGAATATGCACCACACCATACTTGTGTAGAGCCTTGAAGTGGGATACATACTCAAACAGAGAAGAATTTCATTGCTTCAACCCAAGGAAACATCAATATAAAATGGACTTCTTGGATTCAGGAATGAATTTGAGCTCAAAACGCTCCATAAACTGTTTCCATACAAGGGTGGACTCATTGATCTTAGTAGTAAGAAGCTCACACCAATCCAGAGCATGTTATTGCATCAAGCGCGATGCTACAAAAACACGATAGTGGTCGGATAAATCCATGCTAGAGAAGATATGCTCACAAGTACGAATCCATTTCCGAACCTCAAAAATGGACATTGAGCCTTTAAAAGGCTTGCCTCGTAGTTTGGAGAAATCGCTGCACATGCATGCAAAGGCAGACTTGCGCAGAGGGGAAGATCTAGTAAGAGCTGGGAGCTGAGTGTTGCGAAATAGCTCAATAAATTGCTTAATAGACAAATGGACGCTTTCTGGATATGGGCCACAAGACGGCCAACACCAGGAATGTCATTACTTTATTTATTAGCCATAAAATGAAAGAATAAAAGAAGAAAAAGATTATCCACATCGGTAAGCTATCATTAATTAAATTCTATGTAGAATACTACGAAAATAAAATGCCTACCTAAATGTATTCCCATGTATATCAACCTCTAAGGACACGAAAGTTTAAAGACATAATTAGGAATAATTTTGATTAAGGATTAGGTTAATACTTATATTATACTTTAACTTAATGTGATAATATACTATTTTGTGTCTATCACATTTTGTTATGAATTCTGCAATGATACCAAAATGTGATGCCACACTCTAAGACCTACATTAACAAAAAGCATTAGCGAATAATGTCGTATGCTAATGGAGACATAGGGCTAGTTAGGAATGATCATCCATAATTTGATATTAAATGACTATCAAATATGCCAATTGGGTATATTAATTTTTTCACTTTTTCTTATCTTAAGTGAATTGATGTATTCATTTCGTGTAGTGTAATAATCCAGTGGCTAAGGAACAATTCAGAACAAAACATAATATAAATAAATGCTACATATAACAAAACAATAAACATAACTATATACACATATACGTCAAGTAAAATACAGAGTGATATACACTAGGGTGGTTATATAAACCACTAACAAATACAACGTGCCCCATGAAAGAATATATACATATGATAGTTACGAATAAAAAAACTAAATGGCTAGCCTGAATCATACCTAAATATCGTGAAAGGGTGATAGATAGCCATAGCAGTGGTAGGATAAGCAAATATCTACAACATGTACTACCGTTAAATAACCCGATCTGACCTGCGTATAAAATACATGGGTCAGTCTAGGTAAAACATATCAGGTAGGACGTAATGGGTGAGAAATATAAGTACACATGACTAATAATATCTTTTAATAAAAAATGAGTTAAGTACTCTAATATATTAGGGATACATGAGATGACTACAATAAATCAACTAACAAGGGTCTCATGTAGTTTGCAATAACCAAAAGAATGAATGTTGCTTTATAACATGTCCCTTTTATCACTAAGGCTAAGCGATACAAATAAAAGCCAATAATACATGGAACATCAAAATGGAATATATTCAACCCCAACAAGCATGACTCTTTCATAAGCCTTAAATCATCGTATATGTAATCACCATAGTAATCAAAAAATTTAGCTTAGAGGCTATGAAAATAAATTAACAGCAACTGCAACGGTGAAACCATTTGAAATCAATAAAACCTAGCAAAATACATTGATCCATATTAGTTGCGGCAAGCCTAAGTAACACCACAGGCCATCATTAATAAAAGGACGAAGCCTTCAAAGTACTTTTTATTAAGTGGCCCAATAACCCTTTATTAAGACCCAGTGGCCTAATAAACTGATTAAGAAACCTAACATCCTCTCTAATACTCTTGTAGCTTCATACATGCATACATACATACATGTTTGTATATATAGAACCCAACAGCCTCAAGTGTTGGCGATAACAAACAATAATTATGTGTCAAAGACTTCCAACAGCAATCGTAAAGTGAAAAAAATATGTCACATATGTCCCATATTTCATGTTTCACTAATCGATTTACTACTAGATAGCTTCCACCACACTCTAAATAGCTTCAATCAACGAGTCAAGCAATAATCAATATAATATACCTTCGTGCCCTATACCGTGAGGTACATTACATTGTTTAAGCTAGGTCCTTGTCTTTTCGTAGAATGCAAAAATATGTAGTTATATATATAATACTTAGTTTGAGAAAACGATTTCAAAATCATTTGAATTGTTTCTTTAAAATCTTTATATATCGGAAAATACTAATGTGAGACGATTTTAAGTTTATAAACAAACACTGATACACACATGCACATACATTAGTAGGTTTCCCGTGCCGGTGGCACAAGTGCAAAATTTGAGTTTAATAACTATTTTTATGTATTGATTTATTGATTTAGAATTTATTTAGTAATTCTATTATTTGACATATGGTGACACGTGGACACTTAGTAATGGGAAGCTATTTGTTTAGGACTTAAGCTGGAGGAAGGCACATTGCACCTAAATATAATAACATGCAAAGTAAAACAGTGGTGCATAGAATATACATGGTAATATAACAACATGTTAGTATATATGGACATAAGGATATGGGCTTGTATGAGCAAAAGATTACAGAATATAACCGATTAAAGGTATGATTTATATACATTAACAGGTTATCAATCAAGGTTTGTGATATAGAAATGGAAAGCGGTTTATTTATTTTAAAGTATGGGGCATCAAAAAAACGTTATAAAATAGAAAATGTTTTGCTCGCATTTCTCGTATGAAATAAAATCTAAAAGCTATATGTGTCATAAAGGACATGCACGGCTTAATTCTTCTTAGAATTTATTGATCTATTGGGTTCTCTATGAGTATATTTAAAAAAATGTCTTATGAAGAAAAGAAGAAAAACTAAATGATTCGCAATGTAAATTTATTGGATGCAGAGTTACTATGAACGAATAGATTTTGCAATATTTCATTTGTTATGCTTATGTATATTATTTGAAATGCAAATACAGATGAATTTTTTATATCTATTGTTATTTGAATCCTTTTAAATATTATTTTTGGTGCATCCTATTTTCAAATATTTCAATACATGTATTTTATATCTATTCGTATTCAATAAAATGTAAATTAACTATTGAGCCAACAAAACATTAAATGCAGTCTTTACATACACAACACTATGAGTATAAACAAATAATAATGAGATTAAAATTAACCTGTATATAAATGCACAACTATATGTCATGAGTCACCCAATGCATAACAATACAATTATGAGTCTGGAAAAGCAATATTAGATGATAATAAAAGTTTTGACTCAAAAACACTTGGATAAAAGAGCAATGAGTAATTGTTGCAAGGTTTATGAACAACTATCCATATAGCGAACTTGTTATACGATATGTTACCCAAAAATTAACATCAATTAGAATATTACAACCCATGCAAATCTTGCAAACAAAAAGATGCAATAGCTTTCTTTCTATCTACAATGACAGAGGTGTTGGAAATAAATTAAATTGCAATAAATGTTGCCTTACTTGTAGGTTTTTTATTTGGTATAAAATTATCCTTATCTCGAATATTATTGTGAAGAGGATAATAAGAAGGATGGATAATTAGAGAAAGTTCTAGAAGATAATATCCACCTTAGATTACTGATGTGTTGACAAAATCTTACCTATTGATTGGATGATGTTATTTGTATAAATAAGGATATGTATTTGTCAATGTATGCAATTATTCAGTTAAGCAATTGAGAAAAAAAAATTGTCTTCCCCAAAACTTCTTCATATCTTCCTCTCCAATTAATTTTCAACAAATTGGTATCAAAGCTATAAAATTTTCTATAAATTGGTATCAGAGCGCCAGGTTAAAATTATGACAATTTTATTTCTTTCGTCGTTTGTTCTCACAAAAGAAAACTTCGAAGAGTGGAGTAACGAAAAGAAAGAAGATTTGATCTCCAAAGGATTATGGGAGATTGTTGAGTGTGGCAATGAGTGGCCAAAAGATGTTAAAAATATGACGAAGAAAGAGAGTGAGGCATTTACAAGGTCAAGATGGAAAGACCATCAAGCCCGTGTTGCTATCTGTGAGAACGTCGATGAAGAAGCTTTCAACCATATTATTGGAGAAAAATCCGCAAAAGATTCGTGGAATTTATTGAAAGAGGTGTATGCAATGGATAACACAAAAGTAGAAGAAGAATAAGAAGAAGATGAAGAGGAGGTCGAAGAAGAGGATGAAAACAAAGGAGTTGAAAATAAAGATATTGGGAGTGAAGAAATTAGGGATGAAGACAGTAAAAATGAAAATATAAAGAATGAAGAAATTGCGAAGATGAGGAAAATCAAGAAGTTATTGCAGATTTTAATAACAAATCTGATGAAAAAGAACATAAAGAAGACAAAGTTGAAGAGAATGAAAAAGCAGAAGAGGCTATGACTAACGTTACTACTGAAGAAATGGACAATAATGAAGAAATAGTGCAACAGTACAACCCAGTGTTGATCGGAGAGCCTGGAGTTGAAAAATACACAGAGTTTAACCAAGGTAAAAGAAGACGTAAAATTGAAACCAAAACAAGATATTGGGTTTGCGAGCAAGGTTCATGAAGCTGAGGAACTGTCAAATGAACTGGTCGCTGTTGCCATTGCTCAAATCGAGGTAGCAAAAGAATCCGAGATGAAAACTTTAGAAAAATTAGAAGATGCTCATAAGGAGTTGGATGAGAAGAGAGAAGCTTTGATAATAACAATGGAGAAATCTGGAAAATTTCAAGAAGGGAAGTTAGAGGAAGAACAAGATTTCAGAAAGAGAAGAGCTAGCAATGCTGCAAAAAGAGGCAATAGTAATATTCCTCCTAAAAGACCTGCTGAAAGCTTTGAAGAACCGAAAAATTTTGTGAACGAAAATACTGAAAATTCAGGGCCTAACGCGAAGGTGTACGTGGAACATGAAAAGGGTAATGTGAATGAGGTGAAGGCATAGAAGAAGGCCACGATTAAGAAAGTCTGGATAATACCATTCTTTTTCTTGCCAAAGCACGTGAGGTATAAAGAAATCAAAATCGAGATATTGCAAACAAGTGATCAAATGACTGATATTTTGACAAAGATACATGCAAGTCTTCCAAAGAAACGCAGAAAGATTGGAAGTGAGAAGCAAGTTTAATTTAGGGGAGACATTGTTGGAAATAAATTAAATTGCAATAAATGTTGCCGTAATTGTAGGTTTTTTATTTGGTATAAAATTATCCTTATCTCGAATATTCTTGTGAAGAGGATAAGGATAAGGATGGATAATTAGAGAAGGTTCTAGAAAATAATATCCACCTTAGATCATTGATGTGTTGGCAAAATCTTATCTATTGATTGGATGACGTTATTTGTATAAATAAGGATATGTATTTGTCAATGTATGCAATTATGTAGTCAAGCAATTGAGAAAAATAATAATAAAATTTGTCTTCCCCAAAACTTCTTCATCTCTTCCTCTCCAATTAATTTTCTACAAATTAGTATCAGAGCTATAAAATTTTCTACAAGAGGCTCGATCATTAATAGTTTAGAAATCAACCGACACATGCTACTAACACATAGTAAGATAGTTTGATTTTCTCTTCCCTTGTGATTTTCTTGTTGACATTTAAGGATATCTTTGGCAATTGAGCATGGAATATGTTTGGCTTTTGCAAGAACAGAACCTAAAAAATCCCTAATTTCCGCCAACCTACTATGTGTGTTGCTTCTCATTATCTGAAATGTTATAGCCGCAATCCTGGTCAGATGAAGCGTATAAATGAAAAGGCATACATATTTTTTTTCATTTTTAACACACAAAAAGGGCTTCTAAAACAATAAAAAGCATCCCCAATACATCGGCTGTTGCTAAAAATAATAGTACTAGCAGCAGAAATATATAGTTTTCAAGCATGATCTCATTCAATTCATGCATTCTCTCATTGTTTGGACAACTGAAGTCCATAGTATTAGGAAGTTAAAATATGGTCTAATAAAAAGATTTTAAACCATCAACGCATAAATATCATATTTTTCGATAAAAACGAATGCACTAATAGTTTTTCAAAATGTCAATATATATTTAAGTCATCAACTCTAAATTCACATTTAAACAAACAACAAACCTAAGTAAAATTGATATACTTTACCAAAAAGATATTTTCACATTTAAAAAACAACAAACTTGAGTAAGTTTGACTACATTATTGATAAATTGTAATAATATTTGAACGGGAACACTCACAGTCACATTTGACAAAAGCTAGCATTCAACAATCAACTACACGTTCACTGATATAATAACAACCATAATGATCACCTAAAAATCAAATAAAAGAACAGTACAATTATAGATTAGTAAAATTATAAAATTATCCCATCTTAATTTTGAATGTTCATTGTTCGTTTTTTAATCTTCAATCTAAACCATCATTGAAGCTAAAGTCAAGAATATAGCGTAAATTTTAGAACAATTCATGTAATAATTTTGTAAAATAATCACAAAAAAGAAATGTAAAGTATTCAATCACCTGCACCATTTTTATTATTACATGAAATCTTTCCTAAATGCACAATAATCTACCATGAGAAATCAATTACTTTAAAGTTGTGTGCGTCATTTAAACATTAATTACATTGTTTTCAAAATTTGAAATTTCAAAAATATATAGGGCTTGTCTAAATGTACTATCCCCTTATGTCGACATCATAGCAGTTATTTTCAAATTTCAAAAGACGTGCCTATTTGTTTACAACTTTTCCTAAAGAGACATGACTGTTAATTCCCTATAAATACCCATCTAAATTCGAAATTTTTAACTACTTTTCATTATCTTCTTCTCTCCTTTTCTACTCTCCATTTATACTCTTAAATTTTAGGCCGCCATAATCAAACTCTGTCGAAATTCGAAGAGAATCAAACCAAATCTTTTCTAGTTTGACTCTCTACCATTACCTCTAAAAGATCCAAGTACTATTCAGAGTTATAGGAATATTTGTAATCAAAGACCCTAAGATCAAAGTTCTAACGAGTCTTTCTTCCAAACTGATACAGAAAAGGTGTGGATATAGCCCGTTCAAATCAACTAGGTGTGATTATAGCTCGCAAATAAATTAGGTGATCTTATAGCTTGGTTAAATCAAGAGATCACCCTATGCTCGGAAGTAGATGGGGGTGGATCTCGGGGCCTTTGAAATAGAGGATTATTTGGATATTATTCGAAAAGAAATATGAACAATCCAGAGTTGTATGGGACTTGATGTAAGGTAACTCCAAAGAAGTACAAAATCCTGGTGTATTCTTTCCTTTATTTCTTTTACTTATTATTTACATTTGTGACTGATTATATGTTTGATTCATATTTATGATATGCATTTGATTCTTAAATTCAAACAGGCTTCAAAAAGTTCATAATTTCCATTAAACATTATTTTCCCCCTCTTGTGTTAAGTTAGCCTTAGGATCTGTGATCCGCAATTCCCAATAATTGATATTATAGCATTGGTTTTCAAAATTTTCATAATCTAATTTTTTGAAAAGTTTTAAATGGCAACCAATGCTGGTAATGTCAACGCCAGTAATTCTAGTTCATTTATAAAGGGTCAGTCCACAACCAGACCACCACCGTTTAATGGTAGTAATTATCCATATTGAGCATGTAAGATGAAAATATACTTATAATCAATAGGATTATACATTGGGAACGTCACTCAAACTTAATATGTTGAACTTACAACTAATTTGCACAGTGGACTATTGAGCAAATGGTTCAAATAATTCAAAAGCCATGAATACTTTATTTTGTACACTTGACAGAAATGAATTTAAGAGGGTGTTTTTTGTAAGTCTGCATATGAAATCTCGAAAACTTTGTAAGCGTCTCGTGAAGGAACGAGAAAAGTTAAACAGACCAAGATATCCATGTTTACTAATCAATTTTAATTATTTAAAATGAATTTGAATGAGTTTATCTCTGATTTGTACTGTAGGTTCAGGATATTATGCATTCACTGATTGCCTTGGAAAAATATTCTCTGAGGGAGCCCAAGTAAGAAAAATCTTGAATTCATTAACTCTAGAATAGAATCAAAAGACTGGCGATTGAAGATGCTAATGATATCAATAAATTAATGTAAGGACCCGTAACTTCCCCGTGAAGGAAAGAGCAGATACTTTGAGGACAAGCCACATCGGAACACAAACAGAAGAACATTTCATTGCTTATTACAACAATTCCATCAGAATACAAGAATATACAGAGTATAAACAAATAACATACATTCGATAAATATCAGAGATTCAAATTACATTTAAATACATAGCAGCGGAAAAATAATACAAAAACACAATTGAAAGGAATACGCGGATACAGAGCTTTCCGAGTATAATTCCAGCTGTAAATCAGGATCCTGTGAATATAAATCTACAAAACCAAAACTACTAGATGCCCGTGCGGAAAATAGGGGCACCCATAGTTTAGGTTAAAACAATAAACTCCAGGTTAGTCATGTGACTGGTGTGAGAACTAAAACAGTTATTAATCTTTATTTTAAAGTTAGGTAAATCAAGGGACCACGCCGTATAAAACGGAATGGGTTTCCTTCCAAGAATACCAGTGCATAAAACAACAGCGCAATGCTAAATAAAGAACGATGAAGCTATAATAAGACCCAGGTCCCATCACACAATGCAACGTAAGCCGAAGAATAAGGTTTTTACCTTATAATAGCCAAGAATGCTTGGTACGTGAAATTTCATGTTTTATTATTACTATAAGTGTATAGTGTCAAAACAATTTCAATCATAAGTATCAATCATAGACGGCATAAGTGCCCCATACCACTATGTCGCCATACTTGGCTCTACAATCAAAACCGCAAAGTCACATAATGGAAGTTGGATTTCCATCTGTGAACCGAGGCCAGGGATCGTCCTCACTGATTCGAGACTGTCTAGCCCGAGCCTCAGGATCAGAGCTCGAGTGACCCTTGGATCGTCATGGCCGGTCTACCGATGTGGATTAAAATTCCTGAACACTGCGTTTCCCCACCCTTTGGGGCGTAAATGAGCCAAATGACTCCATCGGCTCCACATAGTCACCGATATACCCAAGTCGCCTCGCAACAGCAACAACCACACAGGTGAAAATAATATAAATGTTAGGGCTGGTAGGTCACTGACACCACCCTAGCTAGAACGAAACGGATGCCCTCCCTGATGTCCTCTCCCGTTTCTGGTTCACAACCGAGGTGTGAGGCTCGCGAATCAATGCTACACAAAGCTATGCCACACAGGTCGTGCTTTGATCATCAACCACAAGACTCTACTTTTCAAAAAAGCGTTGATCATTTGCCACTTAGGCATGCCACACAGGCAATTCACTCCATGCGATTGATATCCATCAATATATAACCTCTGAGCTCGTACGTCTCAGAGAAGGGCGTTAAGCAAGAGAATAAATTCTTCACTGCCAAACAGATATATATTTAATAGAAATCAATCACACATAATAAAATCCAATGTCAGACACACAGTCCATTTACAAGTTCGTTCTGGATCTGAACGAAACCGGAGGCACCTTGTACCTCGCATATCCATCGATCTCCAAGTACGTCTGGACGATCACCAACTGATTCCCTCCTCTTGGGTGTACAGCCCAATCAAGATCATCAGTAATTATCCAAACGATGAGAAGACCTCCGGTCTTCGACCACCGTCTTCATCCTCGACACATCGTCGAATCAGTTACTCAGAATGGGTTAAACCCGGTCTTTCTGAATAACTCACGTATATAATAAACAAGTGTTACACAAACACAACATATGCCTCATTCCAATTCAGAATATTCTTTTATTCAAATATTCTTATACTTTGGAAAGGTTCCCATTAATTTTATTAAAGATAAATTCTTTAAATTTATTCTTTAATCTTCTTTTGAATATCAATTCAAACTAGTCGGGACTAGCGAACCACACCGAAGTAATCACTTATTTTATTTCCCAATCCCAGCCTATTCATCCCATGAAGTAAAACTGGTCATACTTCATATCTAACACCATGGTGTTATCGGTAAATTCAATTATCATTTCACGTTTAAATCTAATTAAAGATTTAACTATCGCCTGGAGCAAAACTGGTGATACTCCATTCTCGATCATTTCAATCTAATTAAACATTCATTAAAACTCCACTTGGTTTTAGTCTTCCTAAAAATCACTATCAATGATTATTTAACTTGGGAAATCATATCTTTTCTTTAACTGGGTTAAAGAACCAATGTCATTTAAAACACAGTTCACGATAAACCCAAAATCGCATTTGATAGTAAATACAAGGCTCTGAATAGAAAATATATCGGCTTATATTCAATATCCAATTCTACGACTAACAAATATCGTTCTGGAAATAACGATATAAATATATCTTTCAAATTTCCATAACAATATCTGTATAATCACGAAATCCAACATCGAAATATTCCAAATATAATTTCGATTCACATCCATTCCAATTCAATTATTGGAAATTCTAGTTATTTTCAAAACCATTCAAATCCAATTTATTTATTTCAAAAATAAATGGATTATAATTCTAGTTCAAAACTAGTTCATTTCGATAAAAATTTATTTTTATCTTTTCAAATATGGAATTTTTCATTCCAATCCTTTCCAAATCATTTCTTATGATTTTACACAAATTATTGCTATTTTAAATAATTTTATCAAGGCCCGTACAGTCGATTTCCATCAACGGCCATCAAACTGCACTTACAGCGACCTTTTCCAAATTTGATTTTGACATAATTCCAAATCCAACCGTTAGATTTCAAATCTTTAATATTCATTAGAAAGCCCTTTTCGATACGAACCCAAAGGTTCTGGTTTTAGGAGAATCCGATGGTCAGGTCTCCCGTAATGTCCATTCGAAGTCAATGGTCGAAATTCGCGAACTGCCGCTGCGCGACGCATTCTATTCAGGCCATTATATATATATTATATATATTTCGTCGATTTCCTTTTAAAACGTATTTTATAAATCGTTTTAAATTCATTTTCAAAACGATTTCAACTTCCTATTCAATTTCTAATCAAAATTGAATATTCCATATCATCGATATATATATAAATGATAATATTTTCAAAACGTTATTTTTTTGAAATTAATTCCTTTTCTATATTCATTATAAAAACCAAATATAATCGATATAAATATCGTTCGCATCAAAATGACGCATATCTAATCAACACGGCTTTATATATTTCAATAACTTCGTTATCCTATTGAACAAATGAATATTTTCTTCAACACATGAATATATTTATTTTATTCAACAAATGAATTTATATTTTTATACAACACATGAATTTTTATTCTATTCAACACAAGAATTTTCTTTCTATTCAACACATGAATTTTCTTTCTATTCAACACATGAATTCTCTTTTTATTCAACACATGAATTTTCTTTTATATCTTCTAAATTGGAATGAGACCCACTCAATTAACATATAATGTTAATTACATGGATTCCCTACAACACATGTATATAATTGCAACGATAAATCATCAACCATAATCCAGAGTGCACCACACAACTGCATAAGCATTAAATATAATTAGTTAATGCTTACACAGTCTGTCAACCCATCGATTGACATACAACTAAACAATCGGGATTAGTGTACGTCAAATATCATCCCAATACCCGTGTGGGGTTTCAAATCAACAAACACAGATTCTTATTTGTGCAGTTGGGCGATGTGTAAAATTTATCGTCCCAATCAATATCAGTCAAATGGGTGTACATAAACAAATCGTCCTATTTGTCCATAAATATTTATTTTATATACACCTTAAAAATTATATTTTTAACCATAAAATAATTTCTTTCATTCCACTACACAAAATCATTTTTCAACACATATCAATCAAACAAACAAACCATCCATGGTCTGTGGACGACGGGTGTCGGGTGCTGCTAAGCACCGTCTGCATCCTAGTATATATTTCAACTAGAAAACAAATTAAAAGTGAGGAGTTCTCACCTTTGGGATCCACTCCATCATTCTCTATTTCTGAACTGCTGAACCGTTTGGATTTGTTTGAAATTCCAAAGCAGTCCTTGCCACGTTGTTCTGTATTGTTTTCAGGTTGCTCAACTCCTAGGGTTGGATTTTGCCATCGCACCGCCGTCATCATGGAGGAGATCGGAGGGCCCCACGAGCTTCGCCATCACTCCAGCTATCGGCGCCAACCCCCAACGTCGAGCTCGACATCCCTCTGAGGCCGGAATTCGGCCATGAACTTAGCGCCTTTGAGCGCAAAAATCGATGAATCCTCTCAATCGTTTTTTATCACTCTTGTTCGAAATCAAAGCTCTCACTTTCTATTTCAATTTCTATTTTAAAACCTTGGAGGATTTTTGCGAGGATAGAGAGATCGGGGGCATTTGTTTTGGGAGCACGAGGGGCGTCAATTTCCAAGTGGCGGCTGGCCTTATGAGGGTTCTAGGGTTGGGAGCCTTTATAATGTTTATTTTATTAATATTATATTTTAGATTTTCCCTATTTTTAAAATTTCGCTTCCAAACCCCAAATTAAACCAAACAAATGTTGCCCCTAGCCAAATACCCCCATTACGAACGCAATGGGATATGGCCCGTATGCCAATTCGCTCGTTACGATCAGTTTCCATTCAAATTAAAATTTAAATCTATATATTCAATTTAAACGTACATTTCAATTTACTGGGGCCATATACTGATTCTAAAAATTCCAGAAAAATTATTTCTAGCTTCGTATTGACGATTCGGTCATAATAAAACTAATTTCGTCAAATTCTGAGACCGTTTGAAAAATGGCCATTTTCTGGTCGATCGAAATTGACTGAAACTGTCAAAACACGTTTTACTTCTCCACGCTCACATATTGACTTCAAAAATTATGAATTTTGAAACCTAACAATAATTTGACATTCCGGTTCCAACAAAAGTGTTTTCGTCGAAAACATAGATCATTTGCAAAATGGATATTTTTAAAGGCATTATATATATTAAAATATATATAAATTCCACAACGACTTTTCTGAATTTTAAACTGGACATATCTTTCACTCTATAAAGTGAAATCTCAGTTTCTTAGATCCGTTAGAAAGATATGATCGAACAGATTCAAATATTTCTTGTTTCGTTGAAATCCGATTTATTTTGAATCCTGTACATTCATTTGAAATTTGAAATCGAATTTTCGAACTACCGCGCCATTTCAGGCTCGTTATATAATTAAAAGGACAAATTTTCAAAATAAGCTAATTTTTTAAACAAATAGCAGAAATAGGCCAGTCTTAAAACTATTAGCAGAAATAGGCCAGTTTTTGCCACCTCAGCAACGAGGTGACAACTAAATAAAACAAAACATCGGGGGCGCACTTGGCAAGTGCGCCCCTCAAAATTTTAGCTGGCGCACTTGGGAGGCGCGCCAGTTAAAATTTTTAGGGGCGCACTTGATAAGTGCGCCCCTTAAAATTTTAGCTGGCGCACTTCACAAGTGCGCCCGCTAAAATTTAAACTAAAACCCTTAATGCTTCCTACTGCTCCCTATTATTCTCTGCCATCCTGCTTTTTACTATTTCGGGTAAAAAAGTACCAATTCGTACCGTTCTTCCACTGGCTCCAAAAAACCCTAAAATCTTCAAAAATTATCAAAATAAACAAGGTTTATTGATTGGGTTACTTCTATCAGCCATTGCACATCAATTTGAAGGTATTGATTTAGATTAAACTCAAACCCTATCTCAAATTCTTATATTTGTCAAGTTCATTCATACCCTAGGTTTAGTTTTTCTTCCTTTCTTATGGTACTAATATTTGTTTAACAATTAATTATCCTTATACCTTGCAAAATTTTCATTTAGACTATGTCCGATTTCATCCCTATTATTTGCTATTTTGATGGAAAGTTGAACTTAAAAGAAAATAATACGCCGGTGTATGTTGGTGGCAAACAAAAAGGCTCAAAGGTCAAAAAATTTGCTCCTACCATGAATTAAAGGAAACGGTGTTTAGAGTTCCAAAAACTGATTCACAAAAGTACGATGTACGATTGGTAAGCAAGTGGGTGATGGATTCTGGATCTTCTGCTATTGATGTAAATGATGATGATGATGTCGATGCATTGTTTTCGGTTAGTATGAAAGTTATTGAGTTATTCGTATTAAAAGAGGAGCTGAGACATGAAGAGGCAATGGATACTAATTTAAACCAACATTCTACTCAAATTATCGGAACTATTCCGAGTTGTGCTCATCAAAGCAATCCAACTCCAATATTTTCTCCATTCATGAACACAAAGTAAGTTTGTAAATTTTGCATTTGAGTAGTTAAAATTCATAGTGTTATGATCTCATACTTTTTTTAAACAATTATACGGTGCATGCGGGTGGTTCAAGCTCTAGGCTGAAAAATGATGATGTAGGCTGTAGCTCACCACCTATTGATAGCATGCAAATTGCTTCATTGGATAATGATATGACATGGATGGAAAATATGGAAGCTAACAATGATCCACTTGAGTTTGGAATTGGTAATGCGAATGAAAACGAAAATAATGAAGCATCGTTGGTGCAAGAAGAGGAAGATGATAACAACGAAGAAATGGAATTTGAGAAGCCTCTGACAGACGATTTATGTAGTGCACAAATTATGGCAGCATCGTTGATTCAAAATGTGGCTCCTATTAGAGAAGCCTTTACTGCAGATTGTGTTGATTCGGGCTTTCATGTGGGAATGCAGTTTCAAACCAAGGAAGTGCTTATTCAACAGCTTAGTGAGTGGTCTATAAAAAATTCTGTCTCTTTTAAACCTGTAAAATCCCGCAAAAAACAATACACTGCAATTTGTGATGTCGATAACAATTGCAAGTGGAGAATACATGCTATTGTCCCAAAAAAATCATTGACGGGAAGGTGGGAAGTTAGAAAATATGAAGGCAATCATTCTTGTGTTAATCCGGTCATCAATTCTAATCACAAGCAAGCGACAAGTAGATTTGTTGCTAACAAAATTCTTCCTTTTGTGAAATCGGATTTGAATATCACTCCCGCTGCGATTCAAGTTTTGATGTCTGAAACTTTTTTCATCAAAATAAGCTACTTCAAGGCGTATAGAGCATTGCGGAAAGCACTTGAGACAGTTTTTGGAGATTGGGAAATGTCTTATGCTGAGCTGCCACAATATTTGGCTACTATTAAAAAACATAATCCGGGAACCTTTTTTAAGATTGAAAAATTAAAGAATCACGAATGACTTTTATATCCGATCGAATGAAAGGCATTCCGGGAGCCTTAGAAAATTGGCCTCAAGAGCACTATCACCGCTTTTGCGCTAGGCATCTCAAAGCAAACTTCCAAGTTGCCGAATTTACTCAAAAAAACTTGGTAGATTTATTCTATTCATGTGCTAGTGCTACGGATGAGTTGCAATACAAAGAGTTAAGAGGTCACTTGAGAACCATTTCGCCAGATGCGCATGCTTGGGTTGAAAAGAGCTTACGTGGTGTGGAGGAAAATTGGGCTATATGCAAGGATAACGGTGGACGATTTATGATGATGACAACAAATGTATCCGAAAGTTTTAATGGAGTTCTACGAGGTGCTCGTGCTTTGCCAGTCAAGTCTTTAGTATCACGAACGTTTTACTATTTAAATGACTATTTCATGAAACGTCGTTCCGATGCCGAAGGATTTGAAATGCAAATGACTCCAAAAGTTGAAACTCTTTTAGCCAAAAGAGCAAAACAAGCACGACATTGTGGAATTGTTAGATTCAATCAAACCGAATGGCAAGTGAATGATCAATTTGGAAAAGCATTTACCGTGACTTTACATGATAATGTGTGTACTTGCACTTGCCACATTCCACTATTGCAAAAATTTCCATGCTTGCATGTGATGGCCGCTTGTGCTCAAACCGTTGGCGGAGCGAATATATCATACTATGAATTTTGTTCATCGTGGTTTTCCGTGGAAAAATATAAAGCAACTTACGATCCAAGTTTTCATCCAATTCCCGATAGTAGATATTGGGATGCCTATCACGGTCCGACCATATTGCCTCCGCATACAAAAAGAAAGACGTGGCGTCCGCGTTCGACAAGAATTAAAGGTATGATGGATAAAATGGGAGGAAGTAAGCAAAATACTTGCAGTAAATGTGGTCAAAAAGGGCACAAAAGATCGACATGTCCGTCAAAATGAGTTCTATATGATTGATGTAAGCAAATGTGGTCAAAAAAGTTTGAAAATGTATTTTGAGATTTTGTTCGAATGATTTGTAATGTAATGAACGATTTGTACTTTCAGTTTGATGAATGAATGAATGATTTGCATTTCAGTAGTGCACGTTTGCATTTTATAAGCATAAGAGTTGTATTTGATTTGGTATTATGATGCGGTTTGTAGCGTGTTAGGTGTAGGTGAGGCAGCAGTTTGGAGCTATAGCTCTCAGGAAGGGCGCACCTGCAAGGTGCGCTCTTGTAAATTAACATGGGCGCACTTGTCAAGTGCGCCCTTCTAAATTTACATGGGCGCACTTGTCAAGTGCGCCCTTGTAAATATACAAGGGCGCACCTTGCAGGTGCGCCTAAACTGGGGTTATCCCAACCCAGCTTCTCTCTAGTTTCCTCACTTCCTCCAAGCACCCTTTCCTCTCCAAAATCCCTAAAACTAAAAACCCAAAATCCTATTATTCTAAACTTTCTAATACTTCAATTTTTCATTACTTCTACACTAAATTAATTCTACAATGGAAGGCTCATCCTCCTCTTATGAAGTTAGAGGTAAATTCTTAAACAACATTACTTATTCATTTTTTTGACCAACCCTAGCTAATTACTTGCTCATTACTTGATTAACCCTAATTCATTACTTGTATATGGTGATTTATTTTAGTTCATTACTTATTCATTGCTTGATTTACCCTAATTCATGCTTGATTTACCCTAATTCATTACTTGATTAACCCTAATTCATTACATGTGTATGGTGATTTACTCTAGTTCATTACTTGTATATGGTGATTTACTTGTTCATTACAATGGAAGGCGCATTTCAATGGTGATTACTTGTTCATTTAGTTGTATTTGGTGATTTGCTTGTTCATTTACTTGGTAGTTTACTTGTATATGATGATTTACTTGTTCATTACAATGGATGGCTCATACCAATTCTTAGTTCTTGTATATGGTGATTTACATAATCATTTCAAAACCTAGTTCATTGCTTGTTCATTTCATTTCAAATTTTTTCTTATATAGTTAGCACCCGGTCCAGTGGATGCAAGTGTCTTGTATCTTCAAAATGAGCACAAAAGCAATAATCTGGACTTGATGAAGGTATTTAAAAAATCCAAATGGAAGAATTCAATACTTTTTTCATTTCTCATGCAATAGCTAATTACTTTCTTTTCGTTTTGAATTTTGTAGAGCGACGAGCCAATTGATTGTCAAGATCATTCTAGCAAGTTAACATTGATTACTTCAAACACACCTAGAGTTCAACTTGCGCTAGAAAGAGCTAGATTTAGAGAAATATCTAGATTGGGTTTTTTTAAGATTGACCATGCACTTATTACTGCATTGGTAGATCGGTGGAGACCGGAGACTTCCACCTTCCATCTTCCCACTAGTGAAATTACTATCACGTTGCAAGATGTTAGTTGTCTTTTGGGTGTTAGAGTGGAAGAAAATCCTGTTACTGCTACACATCTCAGTAATTATGAAGATATTTGTTATGAGTGTTTAGGCGTTGTCCCAAATCGAAATGAGATAAGAGGCGCAACAATTAAGTTGACTTGGCTTCGAAATATGTTTCACAATGAGCCAGCAGAGGATGCATCAGATGAGCAAGTTGAACGTCATGCGAGAGCCGTTATTCTGCACTTGATATCGTGTCGTCTATGTCCCGATCATTCTAAAGAACGACTAAATCTTTTTTGGCTATTATTTGTGAGAAAATTGGAAGAATGCGGACGATATTCTTGGGGTAGTGCGGTATTGACAACATTATACACTGAATTAACAAATGTTGCGCTCGGTAAATCCAAATCCATAGCCGGTTGCCTTTCTCTTCTACAGGTAAATATTAGTATGCATAATTTTTTATGGCCACTTGTAATATGAAATCCCAACATTTTTTTATATTTTACATCTTTGGTCATGGACACATCTTCCTATCGGTCGTCCAAACGTAACTTTATCTGCGTAGATCGACAGATCATTACCTTATAGTGCAAGGTAGTTTATGTGCATTTGCATGATATTTAATAATGATGTTTATGCTTATGCTATATTACATACATTTACATATTTTATATGCATTACTTTATATCGTAGGTGGTTTCGAAATAGGAGTTGGATTGAGTCTCCAAAGCAAGTTACCACTTACTACCGTGACCAGCTTGACATGCTGACAGATGAGGCTATTGTATGGAATCCCTACACACAAGATGTGCTAGTTGATTTGCCTCAAATATGTATAAGCGGCATGCCTAGTTGGCTTTGCAAAACACCGATCATATGCATGCGAACTGTAGAGATGTATAATCCTGATCGAGTGATGCGACAATTTGGTCTTCAGCAAAACATCCCTGAGCCTTGCGAAGCAAAGCCGAATTTGCATTTTGCTATCATTCAGTGGAACGACAGACATAACCGTATCGTTCGTCAAGAAATTCCTACCACTCATATTTCAGCATACTTGACTTGGTATTGGTCGATCACTCGAAGATTCATTCTTGCGGATCGGGCTCCTCAGGAACGAGCGTACACCGCTCGTGCACCGCTTGAGCGAGATGTCGTACGTCTTTTACTTTACTTTACTGTTTTAATTTTTTGACTTAAATCTTCTAATATTGGATTATAAATAACACAATTTGCAGGTCGATGTGCTAGAGATGGTTGGTAGAGGATTGGAGGATATTGGACATGGTCGAGTACCGGAGCACGACGTCCAACCATGATGTATTAGCTTGAAAAAACTCATTGACACATTACTCTTTAGACGTAGACTGGAACGCCCGGGAGAGTGAAGAACTAAAAGAAGACATGATCCTTCTCCATCTCCACCTCGACAAGACCCAGCTCAATCGCAGGCGGCAGGACCTTCTCAACCTCCCCCTACTCAAGATTAAACATCGCCATGAACGTATTTATAAGTGTTGTATTAGCGCATGTTTGTGTTTTAGACTTATGTTTATGTTTGAAGTTTATTTAGACTTATGTTTGTAATCGAATATTGACGTTGTTTTTTCATATTTATGTTTGAAGCAGATTCATATATGTGTTATGCTTTATTTGGGCTAGCATATGTTTGAAATTGATTCAATTTACAGTGAAAAACTGCCATGAAACAATTGTATAGCAGCTGTGAAGTAATTGGGTCGAAAAAGAGATGCTGCTGTTGTACAACAGGTTGAATATAACGGGCGCGCTTGACAAGTGCGCCCGTGTTATTTACAATAGGCGCACTTGACAAGTGCGCCCGTGTTATTTATAAGGGGCGCACTTGACAAGTGCGCCCCTGTTGATTTTTTATATATATATATTTGCCACATCATTGCTGAGGTGGCAAAAACTGGCCTATTTCTGCTAATAGTTTTAAAACTGACCTATTTTTGCTATTTGTTTAAAAATTTAGCTTATTTTGAAAATTTGTCCTAATTAAAATAAATGTATTCGTTTTAACTTCGTCGAAAATATATTTTCCGTCGTTATTATTTAAAATAATTCATTTTAAATATTCAAAATTCGCTAAAATTGCCAAAATAAAAATTTTAAATTGGCTCGGATTTCCAGGTAATTACAATCTCCCCCACTTAAAACTTTTCGACCCCGAAAAGGAACGAAGCCGAAAGTTGTTTTACAAACTAACTCAACTTTCAGTATTTTCATTATGGCTTAAGTTCTTCAACTGTTCAGTTTCTAAAAACTTTTCAAATTCTTCAAAAATTTGGCTAACACCCTAAATTTTCGAAAAATTTCGCCATACCTCCCCTGCATCGGGAGCTTCGGGATATTTCAAATGGCCTCCTATGGCCCTCACCAATCCAAAAAGAAAAAGAAACAGCCAAGCGGCTAGCCAAGCGGCTAGCCAATCGGCTCATAAAATCATCCAAACCCAAAGAAATACAATAAACATGTACCTATTTGTCGGGCAAACAAATTTATTCTTCTTCTCTAGCCTCCTTGCTATGACCTGTTCAATGTAAGTACATGTACAAGCATGCAAATGCGATAAATTTTCAATACAATCCACTATTTGGTTCAATTTGGGTAAAGGTTCAACATTTAATTAATCAAACAATAATCAAACAACACAACCAGCAATCAATTAGTTGATTATCTTTTCAAAATCATAACTTTGATATATAGTCAAAAATCACATTTTTGGTGCCAAATCACAACAATATATTCGAACTATATTTTGGTTCTCACACCAGTCTATTGGAAATATATAGACATCACACCTTCGGCATTCAAACATAAATTCTGATGATGATCGATCAATCATCAGAATCATCTCCGAACGACTAGAGTGTGATTCTATATCTATCCAGTATATTAAAACTTCAAATACACGTGGATCAGACGTATACGCAAAATCTTTATATACTGGATTGTCCAAATTCAATACAAAATAAATAATCAAATACGAATAATTGATTTAAATTTTCAAAACAAAAATTGTTTTCATTTTAAAAATATACTCTTCACACTCATTCTAGGATACTACTGATCCCATCTCTAACGAGTCATTCCCATTGGATATTACTAATCCAATCTTTGATGAATTCTTTCGTTTGGTTCTAACGTGCCTTGTTCTACGAGCTCTGTAAACCAAAGCTCTGATACCACTGTAAGGACCCGTAACTTCCCCGTGAAGGAAAGAGCGGATACTTTGAGGACAAGCCACATCGGAACACAAACAGAAGAATATTTCATTGCTTATTACAACAATTCCATCAGAATACAAGAATATACAGAGTATAAACAAATAATATACATTCGATAAATATCATAGATTCAAATTACATTTAAATACATAACAGCAAAAAAATAATACAAAAACACAACTGAAAGGAATACGCGGATATAGAGCTTTCCGAGTATAATTCCAGTTGTAAATCAGGATTCTGTGAATATAAATCTGCAAGACCAAAACTACTAGCTGCCCGTGCGGAAAACAGGGGCACCCAGAGTTTAGGTTAAAACAATAAACTCCAGGTCAGTCATGTGACTGGTGTGAGAACTAAAACAGTTATTAATCTTTATTTTAAAGTCAGGTAAATCAAGGGACCACGCCATATAACACGGAACGGGTTTCCTTCCAAGAATACCAGTGCATAAAACAACAGCGCAATGCTAAGTAAAGAACGATGAAGCTATAATAAGACCCAGGTCCCATCACACAATGCAACGTAAGCCGAAGAATAGGGTTTTTACCTTATAATAGCCAAGAATGCTTGGTATGTGAAATTTCATGTTTTATTATTAATATAAGTGTATAGCGTCAGAACAATTTCAATCATAAGTATCAATCATAGACGGCATAAGTGCCCCATACCACTATGTCGCCATACTAGGCTCTACAATCAAAACCGCGAAGTCACGTATTGGAAGTTGGATTTCCATCTGTGAACCGAGGCCAGGGATCGTCCTCACTGATTTGAGACTGTCTAGCCCGAGCCTCAGGATCAGAGCTCGAGTGACCCTTGGATCGTCAGGGCCGGTCCACCAATGTGGATTAAAATGCCTGAACACGGCGTTTCCCCACCCTTTGGGGAGTAAATGAGCCAAACGACTCCATCGGCTCCACACAGTCACCGATACATCCGAGGTGCCTCGCAACAGCAACAACCACATAGGTGAAAATAATATAAATGTCAGGGCTGGTAGGTCACTGACGCCACCCTAGCTAGAAAGAAACGCATGCCCTCCCTGATGTCCTCTCCCGTTTCTGGTTCACAACCGGGGTGTGAGGCTCGCGAATCAACGCTACACGAAGCTATGCCACACGGCCGTGCTTTGATCATCAACCACAAGACTCTGCTTTTCAACAAAACCCTTGATCATTTGCCACTTAGGTAGGCAATTCACTCCATGCGTTTGATATCCAACAATATATAACCTCTGAGCTCGTACGTCTCAGAGAAGGGAGTTAAGTAGGAGAATAAATTCTTCGCCGCCAAACAGATATATATTTAATAGAAATCAATCACATAGAATAAAATCCAATGTCATACACACAGTCCATTTACAAGTTCGTTCTGGGTCTGAACGAAACCGGAGGCACCTTGTACCTCGCATATCCATCGATCTCCAAGCACGTCTGGACGATCACCAACTGATTCCCTCCTCTTGGGTTTACAACCCAATCAAGATCATTAGTAATTATCCAAACGATGTGAAGACCTCCGGTCTTCGACCACCGTCTTCATCCTCGACACGTCGTCGAATCAGTTATTCAGAATGGGATAAACCCCTGTCTTTCTGAATAACTCGCATATATAGTAAACAAGTGTTACAGAAACACAACATACGCCTCATTCCAATTCAGAATATTCTTTTATTCAAATATTCTTATACTTTGGGAAAGGTTCCCATTAATTTTATCAAAGATAAATTCTTTAAATTTATTCTTTAATCTCCTTTTGAATATCAATTCAAATTAGTCGGGATTAGCGAACGACACCGAAGTAATCGCTTATTTTATTTCCCAATCCCAACCTATTCATCCCATGAAGTAAAACTGGTCATACCTCATATCTAACACCACGGTGTTATCGGTAAATTCAATTACCATTTCACGTTTAAATCTAATTAAAGATTTAACTATCGCCTGGAGCAAAACTAGTGATACTCCATTCTCGATCATTTCAATCTAATTAAAGATTCGTTAAAACTCCACTTGGTTTTAATCTTCCCAAAAAGCACTATCAATGATTATTTAACTTGGAAAATCATATCTTGTCTTTAACTGGGTTAAAGAAACAATGTCATTTAAAACACAGTTCACGATAAACCCAATATCACATTTGAAATGAAATACAAGGCTCTGAATAGAAAATATATCGGCTTATATTCAATATCAAATTCTACGACCAACAAATATCGTGTTGGAAATAATGATATTAATATATCTTTCAAATTTCCATAATAATATATGTATAATCACGAAATCCAACATCGAAATATTCCAAAGACAATTTCGATTCACATCCATTCCAATTCAATTATTGGAAATTCTAGTTATTTTCAAAACCATTCAAATCCAATTTATTTATTTCAAAAATAAATGGATTATAATTCTAGTTCAAAACTAGTTCATTTCGATAAAAAACTATTTTTATCTTTTCAAATATGGAATTTTCATCCCAATCCTTTCCAAATAATTTCTTATGATTTTACACAAATTATTGCTATTTTTAATAATCTTATCAAGGCTCGTACAGTCGATTTCCATCAACGGCCATCGAACTGCACTTACAGCGACCTTTTCCAAATTTGATTTGGACATGATTCCAAATCCAACCGTTAGATTTCAAATCCCTAATATTCATTAGAAAGCTCTTTTCGATACGAACCCAAGGTTCTGGTTTTAGGAGAATCCGACCGTCGGGTCTCCCGTAATGTCCATTCGAAGTCAGCGGTCGAAATTCGCGAACTGCCGCTGCGCGGCGCGTTCTATTCGGGCCATTATATATATAATGTATATATATTATATATATTTCATCGATTTCCTTTTAAAACGTATTTTATAAATCGTTTTAAATTCGTTTTCAAAACGATTTCAACTTCCTATTCAATTTCTAATCAAAACTAAATATTCCATATCATCGATATATATATATATATATATATATATATATGATCATATTTTCAAAATGTTATATTTTGAAATTACTTCCTTTTCTATATTTATTTTAAAATTGAGTATAATCGATATAAATATCGTTCGCGTCAAAATGGCGCATATCTAATCAACACGACTTTATATATTTCAATAACTTCGTTATCCTATTCAACAAATGAATATTTTCTTCAACACATGAATATATATATATATATATTTCAATAACTTCGTTAGCCTATTCAACAAATGAATATTTTCTTCAACACATGAATATATATATATATTTTTATTTAACACATGAATTTATATTTTTATTCAACACATGAATTTTTATTCTATTCAACACATAATTTTCTTTCTATTCAACACATGAATTTTCTTTTTATTCAACACATGAATTCTCTTTCTGTTCAACACATGAATTTTCTTTTATATCTTCTAATTTGGAATGAGACCTACTCAATTACCATATATGTTAATCATATGGATACCCTACAACACATGTATATAATAGCAACGATAAATCATCAACCATCATCTAGAGTGCACCACACAACTGCTTAAGCATTAAATATAATTAATTAACACTTACCCAGTCTGTCAACCCATCGATTGACATACAACTAAACAATCGGGATTAATGTACGTCAAATATCATCTCAATACCCATGTGGGGTTTCAAATCAACAAACACAGATTCTTATTTGTGCAGTTGGGCGATGTGTAAAATTTATCGTCCCAATCAATATCAGTCAAATGGGTGTACATAAACAAATCGTCCGATTTGTCTATAAATAATTATTTTATATACACCTTAAAAATTATATTTTTAACCATAAAATAATTTCTTTCATTCCACTACACACAATCATTTTTCACCACACATCAATCAAACAAACAAGCCATCCATGGTCTGTGGACGACGGGTGTCAGGTGCAGCTAAGCACCGTCTGCATCCTAGTACATATTTCAACTAGAAAACAAATTAAAAGTGAGGAGTTCTCACCTTTGGGATCCACTCCATCATTCGCTATTTCCGAACTGCTGAACTGTTTGAATTTGTTTGAAATTCCAATGCAGTCCTTGCCACGCTATTCTGTATTGTTTTCAGGTTGCTCAACTCCTAGGGTTGGAGTTTTCCATCGCCGCCGTCATCATGGAGGAGATCGGAGGGCCCCACGAGCTTCGCCATCACTCCAGCTGTCGGCTCCAACCCCCAACGTCGAGCTCGACGTCAATCTGAGGCTGGAATTCGGCCATGAACTCAGCGCTTTTTAGCGCAAAAATCGATGAATCCTCTCAATCGTTTTTGATCACTCTTGTTCGAAATCAAAGCTCTCACTTTCTATTTCAATTCTATTTTAAAACCTTGGAGGATTTTTGCGAGGATAGAGAGATCGGGGGCATTTGTTTTGGGAGCACGAGGGGCGTCGATTTCCAAGTGGTGGCTGGCCTTTTGAGGGTTCTAGGGTTGGGAGCCTTTATAATGTTTATTTTATTAATATTATATTTTAAATTTTCCTTATTTTTAAAATTTCGCTTCCAAACCCCAAATTAGACCCAACGAATGTTGCCCCTAGCCAAATACCCCCATTCCGGATACAATGGGATATGTCCCGTACGCTAATTCGCTCGTTACGATTAGTTTCCGTTCAAATTAAAATTTAAATCTATATATTCAATAATAAACGCACATTTCAATTTACTGGGGAAACATACTGATTCTAAAAATTCCAGAAAAATTATTTCTAGCTTCTTATTGACGATACAGTCCTAACAAAACTAATTTCGTTAAATTCTAAGACCGTTTGAAAAACGGCCATTTTCCGGTCGATCGAAATTGACTAAAACTGTCAAAACGCGTTTTACGTTGCCACGCTCACATATTGACTTCAAAAATTATGAATTTTGAAACCTAGCAATAATTTGACATTCCAGTTCCAACAAAGTGGTTTCATCGAAAATAGAGGTCGTTTGCAAAATGGCTATTTTTAAAGTCCTTTATATATATTAAAATATATATTAATTCCACAGCGACTTTTCTGAATTTTAAATTGGACATATCTTTCACTCTATAAAGTGAAATCTCAGTTTCTTAGATCCGTTAGAAAGATATGATCGAGCAGATTCAAATATTTCTTGTTTCGCTGAAATCCGATTTATTTTGAATCCTGTACATTCATGTGAAATTTGAAATCGAATTTTCGAACTACCGCGTCATTTCAGGCTCGTTATATAATTAAAATAAATTTATTCGTTTTAACTTCGTCGAAAATATATTTTCCGTCGTTATTATTTAAAATAATTCATTTTAAATATTCAAAATTTGCTAAAATTACCAAAATAAAAATTTTAAATTGGCTTGGATTTCCGGGTTATTACAATTAAAACTGGAGTTAATAAGAAATCTAATGTCGTTTGAAGTCCAAATGAGAAAAACAAGAGAAAATTGGTCATCAAAAAAGAAGTCAATAGCATCCAGTGCATAAAATGAAAATTTTAAACACCAACTGTAATATTGGTGAAGATATAGCAGTGACGATGATGAATTTTGGAAAATTTCTAAAATACAAAAAAATGAATAGCTTCAAAAGGAATGAGCATAAGAATTCCCTAAAAAATAACGAGATTCCAAACAACATTAGATGTTACAACTATGATGAATCAGATCACTTGAAAAGAGATCGCCCATATCCAAGTAGACAGAATTAACCTCCAAATAACAACACTTCAAAGAAAAGGAAAAGGGATTATACTGCCATACTAGACGATTCCAATTTATCCTCAAAGTGACGAAGAACAGGAAATGAACAATTCAAATATATGCTTCACGGATATTCACGATTCAGATGATGGTAGAAATTGGACTAAAATTAGGTATGCATTTATATCAAGTTAGTTGAAATTGCTTGTTTAAATGCTTGTTTGATTGCTTGCTTTGTTTGAAATTTCTTGAGTTTTGAATTCAAAATTCATCATTTAAATTTTGATTTTTAAATTTTAAAAATAATATTTTTTATAAAATATTAATATAAATGTATTATTATATTAAACATTATCTTAGGAATTATGTAAATAAGAATATTATATATATATACACACGCATGTCCTTTGGAAAATTTGACATATGTTGACATGCCCCACTACTCATGTCGACATCCTCTTGTAATTTTGAATTCAAACTTTTGAAATTTCCTCCACCTTTTCACCTACTCCAATGTACTGAAAATGTATTTATTGACCAGAGAACATGTCTATCGATTCTCCATTTATCTCTCTATCCTTATCATCACTTTCCACCTTTATTTCAGAATTCATACTTATCTTCATTATCTTCTACTCTTCACAAAACTTCAATAACGGCTTCCTCCAACACTACAAGCATTATGAGGGTATCTAAGGCTATCAAAGGATTTCTTTTCAATAACTTGGAAGTTATCAAAGATTACATCAACTATGTGAACTTTAATAAAGTCGATACGAAAAAATTTCTATACTATAAGATTTTGAAACTAACGAGCATGAATCTCTTTTAATCAAAATGAATTCCTTAGTTTGATTGATTCTCGAGAAACGATTATGTGTGTCCTAATCTTGTAAAAATGTTTTATGTGAATTTAAATCGTGGTTTTTACATAGGAAATGAAAATTAATTTGAAGTAGTGTAGTAGGCACTATGATTATTTTGGATTGTGAAGTTTTAGGAAATATTTTGGGTTCTAAGAGCACTGGAATGGATCTCTTAGATTTAAAAATTAATGAGCATGACCGAGAGACCTCTCACCAAGTTTTTGAAGGAGTTGACAACTTGGAATTCAAAAACTGTTATTTTTGACCAAATGCAAGAATCATAAATCTACTTAACATCGTAACACCTCATTCAGGAAACTTCAATAACCCAACATGAAAGTTTGCAAAGCTCTTTTTGCCATTTACAAAAATTGTAATATTAAATGGGCTTATGTTATTTTGGATGAATTTTGAGCCAAGTGTCTTTAATTCCAAAAATATATCTCTTATTAATATTCTGCTAGTGTTTCAACCATATGAAACACTATCGGAAAAAGTGGCAGGACTAGCTCGTGAAATGGAAGAAGGATATGGAATGAAAATTGAAGAAGAGACGGGAGATGAAAATGCTTCCTTAGTAAGCATGGAATATCCCGCTAATACCTCCAATTCATCTAATAAAATCCTTCTTAAGAATCAAAATATTATAGCAGAAAATAAAAATATTTTAAAGAGATCATTTAGTAAGAAAATGGAAAAGATCTCCATAAAGATAAATGAGTTCTTTGGAAAAGTGAGTTGCAAGCTTGAATTATCATCATCTTCTACCTATTTCTAGTTTTATTTTCATGTTTTAGTTGTTTCTAATTCTATTGTATTTTAATTCCATGCTATGTATGATTTCAATGTATCATTATCCAAAATTATCAATAAAGTTCTTCTATTTCTGTTCATTTTCTCTAAAACATCTCTGGAATGATCATTATTGTGTTAAGAATGATTATATATAAACCAAAACTCAACATTAAAACAAAAATTGCAAAATCAAAATTTTTGAAGTACACACATCGACATGTACTCCCCCCAAGTCAACATATAATTTTCAAATTGTCTTACAACTTGTGTATATTCATTTTAAAAAAAATCCAGAGCATATAAATACCTATTTCTTCTGAAAAAAATTATCTTTTTATTTCTCATTACTCTCCATTCATTATCCACTCACTTTACCAATACCATGGCTTCTCCAATTCACAATTTGAGTGAAAATTTTAAAGAAATACTCAACTCTTTAAAAAAATATCCTCTCTATCAATCTCCGTAATCAACGACACTTAGAATTGACTCAAATGGAGATGATTAAAAACCAAGATAAGCATTTCGATAGCATTCGTTGAATGATCTTTACAATCAACAAAGTAGAAGAAAATAATGATTCATAAGGAACTTATATCTAGGAAAATGAAGAATGGGATGCTTTGAATGATGATCCAATCTTTTGAGAAGAAGGATGGGTATAAGTTTCGAGAAATGTTTGAATTTGGTGTACTTGGTATATTTGATTTGATTTGAATTTGAATTATTGGTGTGTAATAACATGATTCAAATTGGGTATATAATTAGTTGGTTTGGACTGATTGATTGTTAACATTATTCTACTTTTATCTTGATTTAATCTTGATATTTCTTGTTTTAATATTAATATTTCTTGTTTATTGTTAACATAAGTGGAACCATAGTTTAAAGGGAGTATTAGTGTGACGATCGCCCATAACTCCTACACTTAACAAGGGAAATAATGCGCTGAAAGGTATGTAAGGTGGCTATGGACGATTATCAGGGTAGGATAACACAAGCGAAACATGTCGTATAACTCACAGCACAATGATAAAATATAATAGAACATATGAAATATGTAATAATAGTGAAGCAGAATTGAGTAGAATCTTTAACCTTCTCATATCACCATGAAATATCCACACAACCTTGGATTACACTATAAGAGTCTGTACAATGAGCCTCACTACAAGTCACTTAGAGAATACATCAAACAGCGGAAAAAAAAAATCTAGATAGTAGAAAATAATATGCCAGTCTCCTTCTCGTCATCGCTCAGCAGCTTTGTCCTCATCAAAATCTATCACCTGTCACCTGCTACTTAGTCTGCCCATCCACAACCGGATGAACAACCCAAGGTAATAAACGAGAGACATATAACCTTGAGTCAGACAACAGTCTTAATGAGCGATAAAATAACTATTTAACATCAGCAATAAAGTATATGAGAATAGGCAGATTAATAAACTAATACACCAACATCAACAGAGACCATACTAATCGATATTGACATCTCCCAAGCACAAGCCTCAAAGGCCTAAACCAACATAAGACAAGCACCCAAGAGATCTCCTTCGATGTTGAATAATCTACAAAAGGCGATACAAGCAAAACAATCATCATCCATGACTCTGGCTATCACCACCAATCCTGCTTCGAAACCATCGTTAATCGTATGACCGGCTCAACACCTTGCGGTCTGTCAAGGGCTAATGGTAAACCCCAATTCTAGTAAAAAATCCATATGCCATTGTGACTCGTATCTAGTCCCGTCATGCTGCCCAGGGTACTTAACCAGCCACTTCTAGTTTTTGGGCGTCCCCATTATACCCCTGCTTTGAGACCGCTAGAACCTACGACAACGATAATTCGTTGGCCTTCAATATCTCTAGCTACCCAACCGGATGATCGTTCATGAGCTCAAGCGACTTCTCGAGCAACCATTATCCATGAACTCACAACCTTGAGTTGTATTCACATTCGTTGTATTTCGACGATCAATGTCCACATCACAACACTTCGACATTCCTTCTTTAATATAACTCTAAGCCACATCCATTCTCAAACCAAAATAATATCAATATTTTATCAACGTAATCGGATCGTTTTCTTCCCAATTGGCAGGTCGTTGAATGACCTAACTTTGGTCATAACCAACAACCTAACTCACCAAGTCGTTCAACAAAACAACGACCCGACCCACATTTCCTTCGGACGACCCAACTCCAACCGACATGAAGCCAATGTCTTGACTGCTTCAATGATCCAACGACCTGACCCATTGAAGCTCTAGCGCTCTGACGTTGCGTTGTACTTGTATTGTGCTTCCTACGATCTAAGTAAGCTCCAACGACCCGAGTCTCACGACCCAACTTTGCCATCATTTAGTTTGACTTCAGCAGACCAACCAGACTCCAGCAGCCTGATGCCCCGTGACCTGAAGCCAATGACAATGATCCGACCTGACTTCGGACGACCCATGCACCAACTACCCGAAAGTGCACCAGCCCATCTTCATTTCTTGCTCTCCAAGCCAAATGATCTGAGCTTGCCATGTCATCAACAACCCATACAAAAATGACCCGACCCCATATTTAACTAATCTACCTCCAATCTCAACCAATCCATCACCAAACGACAATATCGATGTATGCAACTCATCCAAATCATCCAATTTAACCATCAACACTTTATGAAATCATCAACAACACGTAGACAACATTTATTCATCATACAACCATATGAAACTCACAAATTCATGATAAATCAATGAATAACAAAATAATGGATCTAAACTTATATAAACATATGAATTAACATAAGAATTACCAGTTTAAGTTGCTAGATTAGATCCTATGGTGATTCGAATGAAAATATACTTACCATGATGTAGATCTTGGTGAAAACAACTTAAAAAGATGAAAATAAGATCAAATAGCCCATATACTTGATTGAATCCGTGTGTGAGATGCTTATCACTCACCAATTCTTCAAATTAACTTGAAATCACTAAATTCCCATTGATCTTCAAACCTCTCAATTTGATGCGATCTCCCTTCACTTGATGTAGATCTAGCTTTGCTTGATGTAGATCTTTAATCTTCTTGCGTAGTTCTAGAATTTTAATGGAGGAAAGGTGTATTTGATTGAGTAAGAAGGATCACGAGCTCAACCAAATAAGAGAATGAAGAAAAGTAACCCACTAATGGGCCACACCAAAACAACCCATTAATTACTAACCAAACCTGTACATAAACTGAGTTGCACTAAAACAGCGATCCCTCACAAATCGCTGAACTAGATCTTTAATGTGACCACTCTACAGAATTAGAAACACCATTTCCTTTCCATTGATCTCAGCACCTAATTCAATCCCAATCAAAAGTTATTCCCTGTACAAAACCGACAGGAGCAAAATGGTCACAAACAATATTCGTATAAATTATGAGCATGTTTCACATGCCCATAAACAACATATCAAAATATGAGAATGATCCAACCCTCTAGGAATTAAATAAAAATATTTTATGATCCTCCGATACGTAAAATATGGGTTGTTACATTCTCCCCTAGAATTTCTCCCATGAAATTCCAAACAAACACAAGCAACAAAAACTATTCTGCATGCCTATCATCCACGAGCATCCAATTTTACCATCCAAACTTGCATCCATTAAGCCATGCATCCACAGCCTTAACCTAACACGCGGAATTCAAATAACGATAGCACAAGTTACAATGATGTAAGGTGACATGACATTAATGAGTCATACCGACGAAGAGTTCTCGATGGGTCGTCTTTATACTCTCTTATGTCTCCCACGTACAATCGTCATCATCCTCACTCCATTGCACCTTGACTAGCTTAACTGTCTTCCTCTTAAGCTGTTTTTGTCATTCCCCACAATGCGAAGCGACTTATGAGGCTTTGTAGCTATGGTATCAACTTCTAGGTCTTCGTACAGCTCTGGAGATACCACTACATTTGAATCATGCACAAACTTCTGTAGAAAACAACACATGGAAAATATTATGCACACTCGACAACTTTTCGGGTAAATCCAATCTATATGCGATCTTTCCAATCTGCTTGACTATCGAAAACGGTCCAATGAATCTTGGAGCTAACTTGCCTTTGCTTCTGAACCAAACAACATTCTTCAATGGCGAAATCTTCGGGATAAACATATCGCCAACGTCGAATTCCAAATCTTTTCGATTCTTATCAGCATAACTCTTCTGACGGTCTTGGGCTGGTTTCATTCGTTGCCGAATGATCTTGATACAATCCGAGGTCTCCCTTATCGTCTCTGGCCCAAGCGTTAACTTATCTCCAGTTTCTAACCAACATACCGAAGAATTACACGGTCTTCCATATAACACTTCGTATGGTGCCATCCCAGTGCTCGACTGGTAGATGTTATTGTATGCTAACTCAACTAAATGGAGATGGTCTTCCAATGATAACCCGAAGTATATTACACAAGCTCTTAGGATATCTTCCAAACTCGATTAACCCTCTTGGTTTGACCATTCGTTTGGGGAAGATAAGTTGTACTTAAACACAACTTGGTTCCCAAACTCTCTTTTAAATTATTCCAAAATCCACTCGTGAATAATGGATCACTATCACTGATTATACTCTTGGGATTTTGTGGAATTGAACTATCCCTTTTATATATAGCTTAGCCAACCTTGATGCTGTTCTAATCGACCTGACAGGAATAAACCTCACGCTTTTGGTCAAGCGATCCACAATGACCCAAATCCCTTCGTTTCCTGCCCAGGTTCTAGGTAGTCCATCGATAAAATCTATCGATATCTGCTCCCACTTCCACATAGGAACTTCTAATGGCTGAAGAAATCCACTCATCTTCTTGTGTTTAGATTTCACTAACTGACAGTTCATACACTTGGTAATGAATTTTCCAGCATCCCTCTTCATACCTTACCAGTAGTAGGCTAGATTCGTGTCCTGATATATCTTATTACCATAGGGATGAATCATCAACTTCAAGTGATGACATTCCTTCAGAACCTCATCTCCTAGTCCATCGATATCAAGAACAACCAGTCGTCCTTATTTCCGAAGCCAACCTTCTTGATTGACCTCGAACTCTTTGTCCTCTGGTTCCAGCTTCTGGATAATCTCGACAAGCTTTGCATCATGCTTCTGGCCTTTGCCAATCATTTCAATGAGAGTAGGTCTTATAGATAAGCTTGCCAACATTTCAGGTTCCAACTCACATGGAAGCCAGAAATCAAATCCTGCCAAGTAATCGAGGTACTTCCATTCTGAAAATATCGCACCCAAACTTATGTTCCTTCGACCTAACGAATTCGCCACTGTGTTACCTTTACCAGAAATATATGGTATACCAAAATCATATGATGCCAGAAACTCTGACCACCTTTGCTGCCGAAGATTCAAATCCTTTTGGGAGAAAAGATACTTCAACGACTTGTGGTTCGTAAACAACTTGAATCGAACACCCAACAGGTAATGTATCCACATCTTCAAAGAAAGCACAATCGTTGCCAACTCCAAATCATGAGTCGGATAATTCCTTTCGTGCGGGTTCAGCTGTCGACTCGCGTAAGCCACAACCTTATCCTTCTGCATCAGCACTGGTCCAAGCCCAATACCGCATGCATCGGTGTATACCACCATCTCTTCATTCCCACTTTGAATGGTCAAAACATGAGCACTAGTCAATCTCTCTTTCATGATTCCAAAAGCTTGCTCGCACTTTTCATCCCATGTGAACACTTGATTCTTCTTCGTCGGTCCTGTTAATGGTGTAGCTATCTTGGAGAAATCATTTATAAAACGATGATAATATCCTGCTAACCAAAGGAAACTTCGAACATCTGTCGCATTCTTAGATCTATCTTAGTCCTGGATTGCTGCCACTTTAGCGTGGTCAACCGCTATCCAATTTCCAGAAACAACATGACCTAAGAACCTCACTTCACTCTTCTAGAAGTGACGCTTTGAAAACTTAGCCCTCGACTGATGCTTTCAAAAATTTCCAAAACAAACTCGCAAGTGCGTCTTGTGCTCTTCCTTATTCCGAGAGAAAAACCGGAATATCATCCACAAACACAAGCACAAACTTGTTTGATTGATCTCTGAAAACCCCATTCATAAGATCCACGGAATACGCTGGCACGTTAGTCAACCCAAATGGCATCACCAACTATTCGAAGAAGCCGGATAGTATGCTAAAAGCTATCTTCAGCACACTATCCTTTGCCACACTCAACTGGTGGAATCCCGTTGCCTAATCCATCTAAGATAACACCTTGGCCTCATGAAGCTGATCGAACAAGTTGTTTATCCTTGGCAGCGGATACTGTTCTTTTTGGTTACCTTGTTCAGTTCATGATAATCCACGCACAGTCTCAAAGATCCATCAGCCTTGGTTGCAAACACAACTGGTGCACCACATTCGGACACACTTCTCGGAATGAATCCTTTTCCCAAAAGGTCACATACTTGCACCTCTAACTCTCGCTATTCCTTAGGTTCCATCCTCCTAAGAGGCATAATGATAGGTTTAGCACCCTCGACCAAATCGATTCAGAACTTAAACTCAAGATGTGGCGGCAACCCTTTGACTTCGTCAAATACATCCTTAAACTCACTTTCGATCGACACCAATGACAAGTCTTCCTGTGAAATCACAAGTAAATAAAAATATCTCACAAAGACACCATCTTTTGGGTTACACCGAATTACAATCATTCACCCTTCTACATTCACGACCGTCACCTCCATCTTCTCGCAATTCATTTTTGCCGCATACCTCTTGAGCCAGTCCATACCCAAGATAATCCCAAACCTAGCGAAGTTCAAAAAAAAAAGCAATCACACACAAAGGAGCAACCATGACTCGACAACACTAGACCATGACAAATCATACACAAACTTCACAAACCCCTAAATGGATTAGTCACAACAAAAGGTCTATCACAAATCTCGGGTTTCAAACCTAAGCGGCACACAAGTTCATTACAAAATGAAAGAATGCAAAGCTCTAGTATTGAACAATACACGAGCATCTTTAACGGAAAGAATACCTTGAACAACGGCATTCTTTGCTTTTTCCTCCGTCGTAGGAGCCCTTGAAGACGATGGCTCAGCTTCCAAAGCATAAGCCTTCACAACCTTATTACCCTTAGCTAGTTCTGGACAATCCTTGTTGTCATGCCCGGGCTTTCCACACTAAAAGCACATCCTTTAAGCTTTTGGATTTTTACAATCCTTGGAATAACGACCCTTCTATCGGCAGTTGTAGCAAGTCACTTCGCCTATCTGCTTTTTCCGACCATCTTTTCCTTTCTGTTGTTACTGCTTCCTCTTTTGTTGTTACCACCATGTTGTGGCTTCTGCTCTTCCTTAGCTGCAACAACAGGCTTTTCCTTGGGAAACAAACTCTCATGCCTTAAAGCCTTCTCGATGATCTTCTCATAATTGTTATCCAGATGATCCACCAACTGGTTTCCAAGGTATTTGTTTAAGTCAATGACAAACTCCTCCTTCTTCTGATAAGGAGTCTCAACATATGAACTAGCATACTTCAATAAAGCTTCGAAGCCATAAACATACTCCAGCACTGGTGGACCATTCTTCTTAACCTCAACAAACTTCTTAAACAAAATAGACTTTTGAAAAGTAGAGATAGACTTCGTCTCAAACTTGACTTGGAATTGCTCCTATGTAATCTCATTTTCCAGAGTCTCTAGAGTGACAAAGTTCCACCAATCCAAAGCTCTGTCCTGTAGCTTTCTCGATGCAAGCTTCCTCTTCGTTGAATCATCAATGCCAAATCTCCAAAGATCCGAATACAAGTATCAAGCCACCCTCGAATCTCTTCAATCGACTTCGTCCCTTTAAACGGCTTCCCTCCTAGAGTGGTGAAGTCTTTGCTTAACTTTGCGAAGTCCACAGCCCTAAGCACCTACACTTGAACTCCTATATCTACTGCGGTTGTCTCCTAAGCAGGTACCCTCCTCATGGTCGCTGCCATCATGGCCTCAAACATAGTTGGGTAGTCTGGTTTACCGCCATTACCCCCTTCAGAAACAGTCTCCTCCCTAGTAGCATATCGCGATGGACAATGACTCATTCCAAATCTGTAATATAGAATGGTTAGCCCATATACGATAAAAACTGCAAATGGAGTTCAAATGCTATTAAACTATACACTAATATATAGTATACATCCATCAGAAATCTACAAATATGTCTTTCATACATAATTACGTCTTTGAACTTTGGCAAAAATCGAAAAGCAGAGCTCTGATACTAAATGTGATGACCGCCCACGACTCCTGCACTTAACAAGGAAAATAATGCGATGAAAGGTGTGCCAACAGCTATGGACGATCATCCGTGTAGGATAACACAAGCGGGAACTGTCGTATAACTCACAACATAAGTATAAAGTATAAAAGAACATATACAACAGGCAATAATAGTGAAGAAGAATTGAGCATAATCTTCAACTTTTTCATATCACCATGAAATATCCATACAACCTTGGATTACACTATAAGAGTCTGTACAATGAGCCTCACTAAAAGTCACCCAGAGAATACATCAAGCAGCGGAAAACAAAAAATACTAGATAGTCGAAAATAATACGCTAGCCTCATACTCGTCATCACTTAGCAGCATCGTCCTCATCAAGATCTATCACCTATCATTAGTTACTTAGTCTGCCTATCCACAACCGGATGAACAGCCCAAGGTAATAAGAGGGAGACATAAAACCTTGAGTCATACAGCAGTCTTAATGATGATAAAACAGCTATCTAACATCATCAATAAAGTACATGAGAATATGAAGATTAATCAACTAATCTACCAACATCAACAAGAAGAACCCAACATGTTTTCCCCACATCCGACAGTGATAGCCTTTACAATCAAGTGGAAACAAATAGTACATTCATAGCAATCAGTTATCAGGTGTAAACCTGTAACGACCCAGAAAATCTGAACCAATTTAAAAATTTTAAATTGGCTAAAATAGTGGATTTTAAATATTTAAAATAAATATTTTAAATAATAGCAATGGAAAGTGAGTTTGAATCGACGTTTGAAAACGAATATAATTAATTATAATTATAAACAAGGCCTGGAATGGCGCTGTAGTTTCAAAAATTAAATACAAACTTTGTCGGACTGTATCGGGTGCAAAACAAAATGGATTTGAGTGAAACCAAAAATATTTAAATCTGTTAGTGAATACCTTTCTAACGAATCTGAAAAATCGAATTTTCATAACGGAAAGCAAAAGTTATGGCCAAATGAATTTTCAGAAAGGTCGCTATGGAATTTATATAGCCCGTGAAATTGGCCATTTTGCATACGACCTCGGAATTCGACGAAACCACTTTTGTTGGATCCGGGATGTGAAGTTATTGCTAGGTTTCAAATTTCATAATTTTTGAAGCTAGTATGTGAGCGTGGCAAAGGAAAACGTGTTTTGGTCAAATATAGTTAAATTGGATCGACCAGAAATGGGCCTTTTTGCAAATGGTCTCAGAATTCGACGAAACTAGTTTTGTTGGGACCGTATCGTCAAAACATAGCCAGTATATTTTTCTTGAATTTTTCGAATCAGTTTGTGGCCCTGGCAAATTGAAATGTACGTTCAGATTGAATATTGGATGTTGTATATTTTAATTTGAATTAAAACTGACTGAAACAGTCGAATGGGCCTACGAAACATATCCCATTGTGTTAGGAATGGGGGTAAAACGCTGGGGACGACAGTCGTTGGGTTTGGATTGGTGGTCGTGTCAGAAAACCCCTTTAAAACTCCCCCGACCAATCATAATTTTTTAAAAATAAAAAAAAAGAAAATATCCTTTTTCTCTCTCCCCATTCGAAGGCGGAAACCGTTCGAAATCTTCCCCCTCATTTTCCGATCAATCCACGCCGAAATAGCTCGTGCCACAGTTGAACTTTTTGAAGATCTTCTCGAGATTTTCAAATCCATATAAAGTTTGGGATTTTTCGTGGCCTGTGGAGAGAGAACCACCTCCCTGGAGTCGTCGACTTCAACCCGCCACCGCCATCGCCTGGCGCCACAGATTGGGCCCCCACCACCGCGCACAGACGCGCGTCTCCCCCCTCTTCGTCGCTGCATCGGCCGATCCTCCTATCGATTCATGGTTTGATCGAAAATTGCAAACCAAGTTTTGAACCTTTCAGCTGAGGTACGACTTATTTTATTTTCAACTGTTTTAGCACCTTTAAACCGTTGCAAACTTTGAAAAATCATATCTTTTTGCTGTGTTAACGAAATTCAGTGAAACAAGAGACAATGGGCTCGTGTGGACGTTTTCTACCTTCTAGAAGAGACCGCATATTTTTTTGAGCCTTCTGCTATTTTTGGTGGAGTGGAACCCAATGTGAGATTTCTAATTTATAAACGATACTGAAAACGACGATGTATAAATTATATAGTCGATGTATGGGTTATATAAGCGTTGTACACCTCATGTATAAGCGTTGTATAAGTTGTACATTCGATGTATAAGTTATATATGCGTTGTAAAAATTATATATGTGTTGAAATAGAAGTGAATTGCTATATATATATATATACGCCCCTCGTCCACAAACCATGGATGATATTTATTGGTTGTGATTGGTGTGAAAATTGATTGATGGCGAATGGTTGATTGTGATTGTTTGTGGTTGATATTGGTCGACTGTGGTTGAAAAATACCCATTTGTGATTGGGAAATATTTGGTTGGAACCACATAGGTTTAGTTTGTGGAAATGAAATAAATATATACATGCCGCCTGCGTGCGAACTAGATGCATGATTCCCCATTGTCAAAAACAGCGAGGTTTTAAGGTAGAGCGAGGAGCCGTACTAGGGACGGTCCCGGTTTTAACTACCCTGTTGTTATGCTGCCAAATTTTGAATAATATTCATGTGTTTGAATTATTTTCATTCGTTGAATTATTTTCATTCGTTGAATTAAATTTCATGTGTTGAATGGTGTTCATGTTTTAAATATAAAAATCACATTTTTATCATCTATACGAACTATATAAAATAATCTTGTTTTGAAAGAAATTGTTTTATAATAAAAATCCTATTTTTATTACCTATATGAACTATATAAAATAATAGTGTTTTGAAATGAATTGCTTTACAATAAAAATCACATTTTTATAATACACATGAATTGTTAAATATAGTGAAGTGTTGAAATAGAAGACAGTTAGATAAAAATATCATTTTTTTTATCACATGTATGAAAATAATATAGCTTTGAAATCGAATAATCGATATATATATATATATATCAATAGAATTGAAATATATTGAATAACGACGCTGCAGTTCGTATTTTGAAATCGTGATTTCAAATGATTAGTGCGGGAGATCCGACCATTGGATTTTCCCGAAACCGCAACCGTTGGGTTCGCTTTGGAAATATCTTTCCAACAACGCCAACTTTGTAAAAATCCAACGGTTGGATTGTTTGGAAGGTTTAATTCAAATCTGAAGAAAAACAGCGCCAAAATCGATTATATATATATATATATATATATATATATAAATATAATTATATTTAATCGAATAACGACGCCGTAGTTCGTATTTTGAAATCGAAACTTCAAACGATTATACCGGGAGATCCGACCATCGGATTCTCGCGAAACTGGAACCGTTGGATTCGTTTAGAAAAGATCTTTCTAATGATGTAAATTTTGTGAAGATCCAACGGTTAGATTTTCAGATATGTGTAAATCAAATCTGAAGGAAAACAGCGCCACAGCCGCGTTATGGCCCGAAGCGTCGTTTTGAATAGATTGGCTATTTTAAAATAAATAAAAATAGATATAAATCGTTATAAAATATTATAAACGATATGGAATGGAAATAAACTGAATTTGCTCGATTTTATGTGGTTGTTGATGGTTGAATGTGTTTGGTGTGAAAATTACATTAAAGAACAAAATTGGTGTTGTCGAATGATTTAACAATTGAAATAAATTGATTTGAAATTCTAATTATCCGTGAATTATTTGAAAAGGCCGAGTTAATTCTCATTTCAAATAATTGACCGACGGTTGAAAGTCGAAGATGAAGATGGTGGTCGAAGACCGGAGATCTTCACCTCGTTTCGATGGTAACCGAGGTCCTGATTGGGAGGCATCTCGAAATATGGATAATGAGTGGTGATCGTCCAGACGTACGTGGTGGTTGATGGGTTTGCGAGGTATATAGTGCCTCCGGTTTCGTTCAGACCCAGGACGGACTTGTAAATGGACTGTGTGTCCGACTTTGTATTCTATTCTATGTTGATTGATCTCTATTAAATATACATCTGTTTGGCGGCGGAGAATTTATTCTCTTGCTTAACGCCCTTCTCTGAAATGCACGATCTCAGAGGTTGTATATCGATGGACATCAGTCGCATGGCATGAATTGCTTGTGTGGCATGCCTAAGTGGCAAATGATCAGGGCTTCTGTTGAAAAGCAAAGTCTTGTGTGATGATCAAAGCACCGCCGGTGTGGCATAGCTTTGTGTATAACGTGAATTCGCGAGGCTCACACCCCGGTATGAACCAGAAACGGGAGAAAGGACCTCAGGGAGGGCCAGCGTTTTCTCCTAGCTAGAAGTGGCGTCAGTGGTTTTACACGCCCTGACGAGTTTGACTTATGTGGTTGTTGCTGTTGCGAGGCGCCTCAGTTAGATCGGACGATCTGGGTCTGATGGAGTCATTTGTTGGCTCGCTTACACCCCAAAGGGCGGCAAAACGCAATGTTCAGGCATTTTAATCCACATCGGTGGACCGGCCCTGACGATCCAAGGGTCATTCGAGCTCTGGTCCTGAGACTCGGGCTAGGCAGTCTCGAGTTCGGTAAGGACTATCTTTTGCCTTGGTTCATGACGGAAATCCAATTTCCAAATACGTGACTGTGCGATTTTGATTGTATACCTATATATGGCGACATAGTGGTATGGGGCATTAATGCCGTTTATGATTGATAGTTATGATTTGAAATTGTTTTCCAAACATATAAACACTAGCAATAATATCAAATGCCTTTGTTTTATTCGGATCAAGCAAATTTTGGCCGTTATAAGGTAAAAAATCTATCCTCCGATTTGTGTTGCATTGTGTGATGGGAACTGAGTCTTATAATGACTTCATTTTTATAAAAAAGCATTGAGTTGTTTAAAAGAAAGATTTGTTTTGAAAGCACTGGCAATCCAATGGAGTAAACCCGTTCCACGAAAGTGGCGTGGTCCTGTGATTAGCCATATATTAAAAGTGTTGAGTAGATTTCTCATACCAGTCCCATGACTGACTCGTAGTTTGTTTCACTTTCAAACTCGGGTGCCCCTTTTTCTACACGGGCAGCCTTGTATTCAGGTTTAGCTGGTTCTTTCTGGGTAGCTGGAGCTGAAGATGGATTCTGTCATTTATCTCTTTTTATGCTGTTCAGCTCCTATTGTACATATTTTGTTTATTTCCGCTGTAGACATTTATGTATAGCTGAACTGTATTTGTACTAAGTATGATCCTGTATACTGTGTAACTCTGATGATTACTTTTATCCAGTATATTCTAATGTTCATTATCTGGTGTATTTATTTAATTCTGTTCTGCTATTATCTGCTTCTGTGTTATATTCCAAAGATTACCCTTGCCACCGTCAGTACGGGGTTTGGGGTCGTCACATCGTGGTATTAGAGCCAGGTTAATCTTAGTTCTGGAATATAACATATTAACGAACTCGTCAGAAATAGAACCAGTAGTGTTCTAGGATGGATAACTCTATACAGATAGGATCAGTAATATCCTAGTATGAGAAGCATTCTAAATTTAAGTGGACTCCAGAATGTGAAGAGTCTTTTGAAGAGCTAAAGTTAAGATTAACGACAGCTCCATTGTTAACCATCATTGATGGCAATAAGGATTTGAAAGTCTGGACTGATGCTTCTAGAGACGACCTTGGCGCAGTGTTAGTGCAAAGGGGTCAAGTGATTGCGTATGCTAGCCGTCAGTTGAAGCCGCATGAAAAGACCTACATAACTCATGATCTTGAGTTGTTGGCTATAGTATTCGCTTTGAAAATCTGGAGACACTATCTACTAGGTGAGAGATTTGAACTGTATACAGACCATCAGTCGTTAAAGTATCTGTTCACTTAGAAAGACCTGAATTTGAGGTAGCAACGTTGGCTAGAGTTCCTTGCAGCATATGATTTTGAGATTCTATACACTCCAGGGAAAGCAAATGTCGTGGCCGGTGCGTTAAGCCGAAAGAATGAAATAATCACCAGTTTTATCATTGCGACTTCGTTGATTGACAAGATATCGGCTCTCCAAAAAGACGACCAATTTATCAAAGGAATAAGTCAGTGAATTCGTGAAGGCAATGCTTCGGATTTCCAGCTCGACAGCGAAGGTATTCTGAGGTTAGAAGGACGAATTTGTGTTCCAGAAATTCCTAAACTCAGAAGGGATGTGCTTGATGAATGCCACAAATCTAAGCTCAGTATCCATCCGGGTGTGAGTAAAATGTATAACGATATAAAGCGCACATTCTGGTGGAAGTCGTTAAAAAGAGACATCTCGATATATGTTAGTCGATGCCCTACTTGCCAGCTAGTCAAAAGCGACCAACAAAAATTGCTGGATTATTGCAACCACTAGACGTTCCTAGCTGGAAGTGGGAACATATTTCCATGGACTTCATTGATGGTTTGCCCAGAACCAGAAAAGGAAATGACAGTATTTGGGTGATTGTAGATCGCTTCACGAAGACCGCCCATTTCATACCTATCAGATCAAACAGAACTGCTCAGAGTCTGGCGCAGATATACTTCAGGGAAATTGTTAGACTACATGGAGTGCCGCTCAGTATAGTCAGTGATAGAGATACAATATTTACTAGTAAATTCTGGGAGGCATTTCAAGTAGAGCTGGGAACAAAGTTGAACTTGAGCACCGCCTATCATCCTCAGACAGATGGTCAGACTGAGAGGGTGAATCGTATACTAGAAGATCTATTGCGGGCTTGTGTTCTAGATTTTGGTGGATCATGGGAAGACCATCTACATTTGGCTGAATTCTTATACAATAACAGCTACCAGGCGAGCCTGACAATATCGCCATTCGAAGCATTATATGGTAAATCATGCTGATCTCCTGCTTGTTGGGTCGAATCCGGTAATAGACTTGTGTTGGGGCCTGATATGATCCGAGAAGCTGCCGACAAAGTCGATTTTATTAAGAAGTGATTACTCGCCACTCAAAGCCGACAAAAGAGCTATGCCGATAGGAGAAGAAGAGATATATCCTTTGCAGTTGGTGACTACGTATATTTGAAAGTATCGCCGATGAGAGGAGTTATCCGGTTCGGTAAAACTGGAAAGTTGGCGCCCAAATTCATTGGTTCGTTTCCTATTCTGGAACGGATCGGAACTCTCGCTTATAGGGTTAAATTGCCTGATTGGTTGCCTGGAGTTCATGATGTATTTCACATATCTCAACTTCGAAAGCACGTTCATGATCCAGACTTGATCGTGGAAGAAGCAGTTCAACAGGATATTGAAATTACTCCAGAATTAGCTGTGAGAAGAGAGCCGCTAAAGATCGTCGGCAAAGAAACCAAAGAACTGAGGAACAAGAAGGTTCACTTAGTCAAAGTGCAATGGAGTGGAGATCCGCGAGATTGTACTTGGGAAACTGAGGAGAGCATTCAGAAAGCTTATCCTAGACGCCGAGTGGATATCTCTGATTGACTCCGGTGCAAGGTACATTTATCATACTTTGCATTACAAATTAGTTATCTACTCTGTTGTTATTTTCCTTCCATGGATGTGCACTTTTAATTCTATAGTCCTAATGATTTTAAAAGAATATAGAAATTAATTTGTATGATTTTGAAAGGTTAAAAACAATTTGATTGTTGTTTATGTTGTGTGATAGTAGATTTGATTAATTAAAGTTATTAAAACGATAGTTAATTTAATCAATAATAGGATAATGGTAGAATTTATTCATTTAAATCACACATTGAACTGACTAGAAAATAGATAGAAATATATACTTGTGCATTATATATGTTTGAACAGGTAAATGGATTAGCTATTGAGTAAAGATTTTATTTGCGTCCCGACAAATAGGTAAACCTTAATGAGTTGGATGCGAAATATTATTATATCAACTCATGTGAATGCCATTGGATGCGGAGTGCTTATGTGGCTTATGATGAAGTATGCCTATCTTTCAGAAGTATGCCATGTAATGTAGTTCAAAATTAATTTTTTCTTTCCTATGGCAATGACTATATTTTACAGGTTGAACTGATGACTGATATGGACTATTTAAATTGTAACGATTAAATTGCCAGATTAATAAAAAACCCACACGGGTCTGGAGTTGACAATAATCACGTCTCTCTAGTTATTAGATACGGCACATGGACTATTTATTTCCCACACGGGATGAGGTGACGAGGATTTATCCTCTGGAGCATTTAAAATACACACTCCCTCAGGCTTTGACAGGGTGACGAGAATTTATTCTCTGGAGTTATTATCAATACACACTCCCCTGTAAACACCAGAATATATCACTATAAATATGTGTATAATTATTAGGATTTATTGGGTACCTAATACGGCCCAATAAATTTCCAAACCCCTCCCCGTATAAAGGAGGTTATGGCGAAATTTTTCGAAAATTCCGGGTGTTAGCCAAATTTTTCAAGAATTTGAAAATTCTCAGAAACTGAAAAGTTGGAGAATGGAAGCCAGATTGAACTTAGAGTTGATTAATCAAACCACTTTCGACTTTGTTCCTTTTCGGGGATGAAAAGTTTTAAGTGGGGGAGATTGTAACGACCCAGAAAATCTGAACCAATTTAAATTTTTTAAATTGGCTAAAATATTGGATTTTAAATATTTAAAATAAATATTTTAAATAATAGCAATGGAAAGTGAGTTTGAATCAACGTTTGAAAATGAATATAATTAATTATAATTATAAACAAGGCCTGGAATGGCGCTGCAATTTCAAAAATTGAATACAAACTTTGTCGGACTGTACCGGGTGCAAAACAAAACGGATTTGAGTGAAACCAAAAATATTTAAATCTGTTAGTGAATACCTTTCTAACGAATCTGAAAAATCGAATTTTCATAACGGAAAGCAAAAGTTATGGCCAAATGAATTTTCAGAAAGGTCGCTATGGAATTTATATAGCCTGTGAAATTGGCCATTTTGCATACGACCTCGGAATTCGACGAAACCACTTTTGTTGGATCCGGGATGTGAAGTTATTGCTAGGTTTCAAATTTCATAATTTTTGAAGCTAGTATGTGAGCGTGGCAAAGGAAAACATGTTTTGGTCAATTATAGTTAAATTGGATCGACCAGAAATGGGTCTTTTTGCAAACGGTCTTAGAATTCGACGAAACTAGTTTTGTTGGGACCGTATCGTCAAAACATAGCTAGATTTATTTTTCTGGAATTTTTCGAATCAGTTTGTGGCCTTGGCAAATTGAAATGTACGTTCAGATTGAATATTGAATGTTATATATTTTAATTTGAAGGAAAACTGACTGAAACAGTCGAATGGGCCTATAAAACATATCCCATTGTGTTCGGAATGGGGTTAAAATGCTAGGGACGGCAGTCGTTGGATTTGGATTGGTGGTCGTGTCAGATAACCCCTTTAAAACTCCCCCGACCAGTCATAATTTTTTAAAAATAGAAAAAAAATCCTTTTTCTCTCTCCCCGATCGAAGGCGGAAACCATTCGAAATCTTCCCCCTCATTTTCCGATAAATCCACGTCGAATTAGCTCGTGCCACAGTTGAACTTTTTGAAGATCTTCTAGAGATCTTCAAATCCATATAAAGTTTGGGATTTTTCGTGGCCTGTGGAGAGAGAACCACCTCCCTGAAGTCGTCGACTTCAACCCGCCGCCGCCATCGCCTGGCGCCACCGAGTGGGCCCCCACCACCGCGCGCAGACGCGCGTCTCCCCCCTCTTCGTCGCTGCATCTGCCGATCCTCCTATCGATTCACGGTTTGGTCGAAAATTGCAAACCTAGTTTTGAACCTTTCAGCTGAGGTACGGCTTATTTTATTTTCAACTGTTTTAACACCTTTAAACCGTTGCAAACTTTGAAAAATCATATCTTTTTGCTGTGTTAACGAAATTCAGTGAAACAAGAGACAGTGGACTCGTGTGGACGTCTTATACCTTCTAGAAGAGACCGCATATTTTTCTGAGCCTTCTGCTATTTTTGGTGGAGTGGAACCCAATGTGAGATTTCTAATTTGTAAACGATATGGAAAACGACGATGTATAAATTATATAGTCGATGTATGGGTTATATAAACGTTGTACACCTCATATATAAGCGTTGTATAAGTTGTACGTTCGATGTATAAGTTATATATGCGTTGTAAAAATTATATATGTGTTGAAATAGAAGTGAATTGTTGTATATATATATATATATATATATATATATATATATATATATATGCCCCTCGTCCACAAACCATTGACGATATTTATTGGTTGTGATTGGTGTGAAAATTGATTGAGAGCGAATGGTTGATTGTGATTGTTTGTGGTTGATATTGGTCGATTGTGGTTGAAAAATACCCATTTGTGATTGAGAAATATTTGGTTGGAACCACATAGGATTAGTTTGTGGAAATGAAATAAATATACACATGCCGCCTGCGTGCGAACTAGATGCATGATTCCCCATTGTCAAAAACCGCGAGGTTTTAAGGTAGAGCGAGGAGCCGTACTAGGGACGGTCCCAGTTTTAACTACCCTGCCGTTATGCTGCCGAAATTTTGAATAATATTCATGTATTTGAATTATTTTCATTCGTTGAATTATTTTCATTCGTTGAATTAAAATTCATGTGTTGAATGGTGTTCGTGTTTTAAATATAAAAATCACATTTTTATCATCTATACGAACTATATAAAATAATCTTGTTTTGAAAGAAATTGTTTTATAATAAAAATCCTATTTTTATTACCTATATGAACTATATAAAATAATAGTGTTTTGAAATGAATTGCTTTACAATAAAAATCACATTTTTATAATACACATGAATTGTTAAATATAGTGAAGTGTTGAAATAGAAGATAGTTAGATAAAAATATCATTTTTTTATCACATGTATGAAAAGAATATAGCTTTGAAATCAAAGAATCGATATATATATATATATATATATATATATATATATATATTAACAGAATTGAAATATATCGAATAACGACGCTGCAGTTCGTATTTTGAAATCGTGATTTCAAATGATTAGTGCGGGAGATCCGACCATCGGATTTCCCGAAACCGCAACCGTTGGGTTCGCTTTGGAAATATCTTTCCAACGACACCAACTTTGTAAAAATCCAACGGTTGGATTGTCTGGAATGTTTAATTCAAATCTAAAGAAAAACAGCGCCAGAATCGATTATATATATATAATTATATTTAATTGAATAACGACGCCGTAGTTCGTATTTTGAAATCGAAACTTCAAACGATTATACCGGGAGATCCAACCGTCGGATTTTTCCAAAACTGGAACCGTTGGATTCGTTTTGAAAAGATCTTTCTAATGATGTGAATTTTGTGAAGATCCAACGGTTAGATTTTCAGATATGTGTAAATCAAATCTGAAGGAAAACAGCGCCACGGCCGCGTTATAGCCCGAAGCGTCGTTTTGAATAGATTGGCTATTTTAAAATAAATAAAAATAGCGATAAATCGTTATAAAATATTATAAATGATATGGAATGGAAATAAACTGAATTTGCTCGATTTTATGTGGTAGTTGATGGTTGAATGTGTTTGGTGTGAAAATTACATTAAAGAACAAAATTGGTGTTGTCGAATGATTTAACCATTGAAATAAATTGATTTGAAATTCTAAATATCCGTGAATTATTTGAAAAGGCCGAGTTAATTCTCATTTCAAATAATTGACCAACAGTTGAAAGTCGAAGATGAAGACGGTGGTCGAAGACCGGAGATCTTCACCTCGTTTGGATGGTAACCGAGGTCCTGATTGGGAGGCATCCTGAAATATGGATAATGAGTGGTGATCGTCTAGACGTATGTGGTGGTCGATGGGTTTGCGAGGTATTTAGTGCCTCCGGTTTCGTTCAGACCCAGGATGGACTTGTAAATGGTCTGTGTGTCCGACATTGGATTCTATTCTATGTTGATTGATCTCTATTAAATATACAGCTGTTTGGCGGTGGAGAATTTATTCTCTTGCTTAACGCCCTTCTCTGAAACGCACGAGCTCAGAGGTTGTATATCGATGGACATCAGTCGCATAGCATGAATTGCTAGTGTGGCATGCCTAAGTGGCAAATGATCAGGGCTTCTGTTGAAAAGCAAAGTCTTATGTGATGATCAAAGCACCGTCGGTGTGGCATAGCTTTGTGTATAACGTGAATTCGCGAGCCTCACACCGCGGTATGAACCAGAAACGGGAGAAAGGACCTCAGGGAGGGCCTGCGTTTCCTCCTAGCTAGAAGTGGCGTCAGCGGTTTTACACGCCCTGACGAGTTTGACTTATGTGGTTGTTGCTGTTGCGAGGCGCCTCAGTTAGATCGGACGATCTGGGTCCGATGGAGTCATTTGTTGGCTCGCTTACGCCCCAAAGGGCAGCGAAACGCAGTGTTCAGGCATTTTAATCCACATCGGTGGACCGGGCCTGACGATCCAAGGGTCACTCGAGCTCTGATCCTGAGGCTCGGGCTAGACAGTCTCGAATCGGTGAGGACTATCTTTTGCCTTGGTTCATGACGGAAATCCAATTTCCAAATACGTGACTGTGCGGTTTTGATTGTATACCTATATATGGCGACATAGTGGTATGGGGCATTAATGCCATCTATGATTGATAGTTATTATTTGAAATTGTTTTTCAAACATATAAACACTAGCAATAGTATCAAATGCCTTTGTTTTATTCGTATCAAGCATATTTTGGCCGTTATAAGGTAAAAACTCTATCCTCCGGTTTGCGTTGCATTGTGTGATGGGAACTGAGTCTTATAATGGCTTCATTTTTATAAAAAAAGCATTGCGTTGTTTAAAAGAAAGATTTGTTTTGAAAGCACTGGCAATCCAATGGAGTAAACCCGTTCCACGAAAGTGGCGTGGTCCTGTGATTAGCCATATATTAAAAGTGTTGAGTAGATTTCTCATACCAGTCCCATGACTGACTCGTAGTTTGTTTCACTTTCAAACTCGGGTGCCCCTTTTTCTACACGGGCAGCCTTGTATTCAGGTTTAGCTGGTTCTTTCTGGGTAGCTGGAGCTGAAGATGGATTCTGTCATTTATCTCTTTTTATGCTGTTCAGCTCCTATTGTACATATTTTGTTTATTTCCGCTGTAGACATTTATGTATAGCTGAACTGTATTTGTACTAAGTATGATCCCGTATACTGTGTAACTCTGATGATTACTTTTATCCAGTATATTCTATTGTTCATTATCTGGTGTATTTATTTAATTCTGTTCTGCTATTATCTGCTTTTTGTTATATTACAAAGATTACCCTTGCCACCGTCAGTACGGGGTTTGGGGTCATCACAAAACCATCCTAATCGATATCGACATCTCCCAAGAACAAGCCCCGAAGGCATAAACCAACATCAGACAAGCACCCAAGAGATATCTCCTTCGACGTTGAATAATCTACACAAAACGATACAAGCAAAACAATCATCATCAATGACTCTGGCTATCACCGCCAATCCTTCCTCGAAGCCTTCGTTAATTGTATGACCCGCTCAACACCTTATCGTCCATCAAGGGCTAATGGTAAACACCAGTTCTAACAAAAACTCCATACACCATTGTGACTCGTATCTAGGCCCGTCGTGATGCCCAAGGTACTTGACCGGACACTTCTAGTCTTTGAACGTCCCCATTATACCCCTGCATTGAGTCCACTAGAACCTGCAACAATGATAATTCCTCATCCTTCAATATCTCTAGCCATCCAACCTTATGACTGTTCATGAGCTCAAGCGACTTCACGAGCAACCTTTATCTACGAACTCACAATCTTGAGTCATCTTCACATTTGTTGCATTTCGACGATTAATGAACACATCACAACACTTCAACATTCCTTGAATTTAATTCGAAGCGACATCCATCCTCAAACCAAAATAGCATCAATATTTGGTCAGCATAATCGGATCGTTTTCTGCCCAACTGTCAGGTCGTCGAACGACCTAACTTCGGTCATAACCAATGACCTAACTCACCAAGTCATTCCACAAACCAATGACCTGACCTATATTTCTTTCGAAGACCCAACTTTAATCGACCTGAAGCCAATGAACTAACTGCTTCAAAGCTCCAACGACCTTACCCATTGAAGCTCCAGCGACTTGACGTTGCATTATACTTGTATTATGCTTCCTATGATCCAAGTATCCTCCAACGACCCGAGTCTCACGACCCCAAATTTGCCATCAATTGGTTAGACTTCAGCAGACCAACCAGACTCCAATAACCTGGTGCCCCGCGACCTGAAGCCAATGACAACGACTCGACCTAACTTCAAACAACCCATGCGCCAACGACCCACAAGTGCATCAACCCATCTTTATTTCTTGATCTTCAAGCCAAACGACCTGAGCCTGCCACGTCATCAACGACCTATACAAAAATGACCAGACTCTAGATTTGACCAATCTACCTCCAATCCATCACCAAATGACAATATCGATGTATGCAACTCATCCAAATCATCCAGTTCAACAATCAACACTTTATGAAATCATCAACAGTTAAACAACAATAATTCATCATATATCTATATAAAACTCACCAAATCATGATAAATCAATGAATAACAAAATAATGGATCTAAACCTGCATAAACATATGAATTAACATAAGAATTGCCGGTTTAAGTTGCTAGATAGATCCTATGGTGATTCGAATGAAAATATACTTACCATGATGTAGATCTTGTTGAAAACAACTTAAATTGATGAAAATAAGATCAAACAACCTATATACTTGATTTAATCCATGTAAGAGATGCTTATTACTCACCACTTCTTCAAATTAACTTGAAATCATTGAATTCCCAATCCGAAGAGCGAAGAATGATCTTCAAACCCCTCAATTTGACGCAATCTCCCTTTACTTGATGTAGATCTAGCTTTGCTTGATGTAGATCTTCAATCTTCTTGCGTAGATCTAGAATTTTAATAGAGGAAAGGTGCATTTGATTGAGCAAGGAGGATCACGAGCTCAACCAAATGAGAGAATGAAGAAAAGTAACACTCTCTCTGTAATAGCCCGGAAATCCGAGCCAATTTAAAATTTTTATTTTGGCAATCTAAGTGAATTTTGAATATTTAAAATGATTTATTTTAAATAATAACGATGAGAAATTTATTTTGAATAGAAGTAGAATGTATATATTTATATAGATTGTCGTTAGAATATAAATATTTATTTTTAATTATAAAAGGAATTGAAAATGGCACGGTAGTTCGAAAATTCGATTTCAAATTTCAAATGAATGTACAGGATTCAAAATAAACTGGATTTTGGCAAAACCAAAAATATTTGAATCTAATTGAGAATATCTTTCCAAAGAATCAAAATTGCATAGCGGGGATAAAAAGTTATGTCTAATTGAAAAATCAGAATAGTCGCTATGGAATTCTGGCCCTTAAAAATGGAAAATTTGCAAACGACCTCGTTTTTCGAAGAAACCACTTTTGTTGGATCCAGAATGTCTAGTTATTGCTAGATTCCAAAATTCATAATTTTTGAAATCAATATGTGAGCGTGGCGAAGTAAAACGTGTTTTGGCAGTTTTAGTCAATTTCGATCGACCAGAAAATGGTCATTTTTCAAACGGCCTCGGAATTTGACGAAATCAGTTTTGTTAGAATCGTATTGTCAATAAGAAGCTAGGATATATTTTTTTGGGAATTTTTAGACTCCACAGGTGGGCCCGGTAAATTGAAATGTGCGTTCAAATTCAATATATAGATTTATATTTTGATTTTGACGGAAACTGATCGAAACAGTCGAATCAGCCTACGATACATATCCAATTGTGTTCGGAATGGGGGTAATTAGCTATGGACAACAGTCGGTGGGTTCGATTTTGAGTTCAAAATAAAAAGGTTCTTTTTGAAATTAAAAATAATAATATATATATATATATATAAATAAATATTTACATGCCCCTACCCCCTTCTATGTCTCTCCTCTTCCTGTTTCGATCAGAACGAAATAAACGTAAAAAAAGGAGAATCTAACTATAGGCGCTGCCGCTCCCCCTCCCCATCCACCATCGCGCGCCACCAGAGGAGCCCCCCCTCTAGCGCCCTCTGCCCTTGACAGCCGCCTCCCCTATACTCTCTCTCGCGCTAATTTAAATTTGTCGCACCCCCTAAAGGCGACCACCACTAGATTGACGTCGGTTCACCCACCTCAGCCATCCATCCGACGTCGAATTCCTCTTCCCCTCCCCCCCCCCCCCCATTCGTTGGAAAAAAAACAGCAAGTTCTTTTATTTTATTTTAATTTTATTTTAATTTATTTACTTTCTATATGATTAGCTTAACAAAGATGGGATTTTTAGTGTATAAAAATAGTATTTTTATTTATAGAGAAAGCTATGATTTTATTAACATATAAAATTAAGATTTTATCCTAGGAAAGATTTAATTTTTAATATGACCAAGATATGATTTTTAGTCAAGTAAAAATATAATTTTTAGTTATGTATAAAAGATTGACTTTTATATATATACTAGTGAAGTAAAAATATGATTTTTACTTTGATAAAAATAGGTAAAGGTTAGATTTTTATCTATAGAAAGATTAGATTTTTTTAAATGCGAAAAGGTAAGATTTTTATCATATATGAAAGGAAGGATTTTTATAACATGAAAGGTTGGATTTTTTAATTTGAAAAGTTTGATTTTGAATTGAATCTTTATAGTATAAAAATCGAATTTTTATATTAGAAAAGTTTGAATCTTTATATAGTTGAAATCGTGAGGTAAAAATGAGATTTTTATATATGTTGTAGCGAAATAAAAAAATTCGATCTTTATCATGTAGAAGGTATAAAAATATGTTTTTTATTATATGAACACCGTTATAAAAAATGTGATTTTTATTTATATAGCTTAGTTATAAAAATATGATTTTTATCTATATAGCGTAGTTATAAAAATGTGATTTTTATCTATATAGCGTAGTTATAAAAATGTGATTTTTATATACATAGCAACAATATAAAGATGTGATTTTTATATATGTAGTGATACGAACAACGAATGTAACAAAAGGCGAGCACGATGAAGATTTCCTACATACGAAGAGTCGCGGTGTTTGGTTTAGCTAGTCGGTGATAACTTCTCACTTTAATTCTTGTTTTCTAGTTAAAATGATATACTAGGATGCAGACGGTGCTTAGCAGTACCCGACACCCATCGTCCACAGACCATGGACGACTTGTATGCTTGTTTGATGTGTGGTGAAGTTTGTTTGTGATGTTGATGTGAAATGGATAATAAAATATTCATGTGTGAAATAAAATATTTTATCGTTAAAAATATAATTTTTAACGTGTATGTGAATAAAATAAATATTCATTTACAAACCGGACGGTTTGTTTATGTACACCCATTTGAAGGATATTTATTGGGACAATAAATTTTACACGTCGCCCAACTGCACAAATAATATTCAGTGTTTGTTGATTTGAAACCCCACACGGGTGTTGGGATGAGATTTGCGTACACTTATCCCAATTATTTAGTAGTATGTCGATCGATTGGTCGACAGACAGTGTAAGTGTTAATTATTTATATTTAATGCTTATGCAGTTGTGTAGTGCACTTTGGATGATGGTTGATTATTTATCATTGCTATTATATACATGTGTTGTATGGAATCCATATAATTAACATTATATGGTAATTGATTGGGCCTCACTCCAGTTGGGAAAATAAAGAATATTATAAAATATAGATTCATGTGTTGAATAGAATAAATATGCATGTGTTGAATAAAATATATATTCATGTGTTGAATTGAATAAATATTCGTGTGTTTAATAAAATATATATTCATGTGTTGAGTAAAATATTTTAACAATAAAATTTACATCTTTATGATATATAAAATTAGAGTCTGATTAAGAATTAAACGATATAAAACACAATTTTATCAAATATATTAAATAAACAAAATAGTCATATGTTGGCGATACTCATGTGTTGAGAATATTCATGTGTTGAAACTATTCATCTGTTGAAACTATTCATGTGTTGAATAAAATATTTATACAATAAAATTCATATTTTTAGTGTAAGTAAGAATTAATAAATATTCATGTGTTGAATAAAGTATATATTCATGTGTTGAAGAAAATATTCATTTGTTGAATATAATAACGAAGTTATTGAAATATATAAAGCCGTGTTGATTAGATTTGCGCTATTTTGACGTGAACGATATTTATATTGATTATATTCGTTTTTATAATGAATATAGAAGAGGAAGTGATTTCAAAATCTAATATTTTGAAAAAATTATCATTTATATGTTAATGATATGGAATATTCAATTTTGATTCAAAATTGAATATGAAGTTGAAATTGTTTTGAAAACGAATTTAAAACGATTTATAAAATACATTTTGAATTGAAATCGACGAAATATATATAATATATATATTATATATATTAATGGCCTGGATAGAACGCGCCGCGCCGCGGCAGTTCGCGAATTTCGACCATTGATTTCGAATTGACGTTACGGGAGATCCGACCATCGGATTCTCCTGAAACCAGAACCGTTGGGTTCGTATCGAAAAGAGCTTTCCAATGAATATTAGAAATTTGAAATCTAACGGTTGGATTTATAATTATGTCCAAATTAAATTTGGAAAAGGTCGTTGTAAGTGCGGTTCGGTGGCCATTATTGAAAACCGACTGTACGGGCCTTGATAAAATTATTAAAAATATTAATAATTTGTGTAAAATCATAATATATGAATTGGAAAGAACTGGGATGAAAAATTCCACATTCGAAAGGATAAAAACATATTTTTATCGAAATGAACTAGTTTTGAACTAGAATTATAATCCAATATTTTTGAATAAATAAATTGGATTTGAAGTGGTTTCAAAAATAATCAGAATTTCCAATATACGAATTGGAATAGATTTGATTCAAAATTATCTTCGGAATATTTCGATGTTGGATTTCGTGATTATATAGATATGGTTGTGGAAATTTGAAAGATATGTTTATATCGTTATTTCCAATACGATATTTGTTGGTTTCAGAATTTGATATTGAACATAAGCCGATATATTTTCTATTCGGAGCCTTGTATTTAATATCAAATGGGATTTTGGGGTCGTCGTGAATGGTGTCTTGAATAACACTGTTCTTGAATCCAGTTTAGAAAAGAATTAATCTTTTAATTAAGATTTAGTGAAATTGTCCAGAATCAGTATTTAATTGGGATTGAATTTAAATTGGTTTTTAGGGTTTATCGTGAGCGGTGTTTTGAATAACACCTGTTCTTTAACCCGATTAGCAATGGAAAGTGATTTCGGGTTTATCGCGAACCGTGTTTTGGATGACATTGGTTCTTTAACCCGGTTAAAGGCAGGATATTGATTTTTGGGAAGATTAAAACTAAGTGGAGCTTTAATGAATCTTTAACTAGATTAAAGTGACTGAGAATGGAGTATCACCATTTTCGCTTCGAAGCAATAGTTAAATCTTTAATTAGATTTGAACGTAAAATGGTAATTAATTTTACCGATAACACCGTGGTGTTAGATATGGAGTATTACCAGTTTTGCTCCATGGGATGAATAGGTTGGGATTGGGAAATAAAATAAAAAATTACTTCGGTGTGGTTCGCTAGTCCCGACTAGTTTGGAAAACCATAATATGGTTTGAAATGATATGCAAAGAAAGATTAAAGAATAAATTTAGAAGAATTTATCTTTGATAAAATTAATGGGAACCTTTCCCTAAGAATGTGAAGATTTGAATAAAAGAATATTATGAATTGGAATGAGGCGTATATTGTGTTTGTGTAACACTTGTTTATTATATACGCGGGTTATTCGGAAAGGCCGGGCTTATACCCATTCTGAATAACCGATTCGACGATAAGTCGAAGATAAAGATGGTGGTTGAAGGCCGGAGGTCTTCACATCGTTTGGATGATTATTGATGATCTTGATTGGGCTGTACACCCAAGAGGAGGGAATCAGTTGGTGATCGTCCAGACATACATGGAGATCGATGGATATGCGAGGAATAAGGTTCCTCCAGTTTCGTTCAAACCCAGAACGAACTTGTAAATGGACTGTGTGTCTGACATTGGATTTTGTTCTGTGTGATCGATTTCTATTAAATATATATTTGTTTGGCGGCAGAGAATTTATTCTCTTGCTTAACGCCCTTCTCTAAGACGTACGAGCTTAGAGGTTATATATCGATAGATATCAATCGCATGACATGAATTGCCTGTGTGGCATGCCGAAGTGGTAGATGATTAAGGATTCTGTTGAAAAGCAAAGTCTTGTGGTTGATGATCAAAGCACGGCCTGTGTGGCATAGCTTTGTGTATTGCGTTAATTCGCGAGCCTCACACCTCGGTATGAGTCAAAAAGGGGATAGTGACTACAGGGACAGCACGACGTTTCTTTCTAGCTATGGGTGATGTCAGTGACCTACCAGCCCTGACATTTATATACTTTTTACCTGTGTGGTTGTTGGATGCGAGGCGCCTCGGATATAGGTCTGAAAGGACCAGAAACGTGTGTTCAGGAATTGCCAATCCTCAAAAGTAAGAGAGGACCGACCCTGAAGATCCAGGATCGCTGTGTGTGGTCCTGAGACATTTGCTAAAGTGTCTCGAACGAAGAGAAGCTTGCCCCTTGCCTCGACTCATGACGGAAATCCAATTTCCAATACGTGACATTGCGGTTTTAATTGTAGAACTAGTATGGAGACATGATATATGGTACCCATGCCGTCTATGATTGATATTTATGATTGAAATTGTTTTGACACTATACACTTATAATAGTATCAAATGATTTGTTTCAAACGTACCAAGCATGTTTGGCTATTATAAGGGAAAACCCTATCCTCCGGCTTGCATTGCATTGTGTGATGGGACATGGGTCTTATAATAGCTTCATTTTTCCAAAAAGCATTGCACTGTTTTGATATATGCACTGATATTCTTGGGAATAAACCCGTTCCGTGTTATACGGTAGGGTCCCTTGAATTACTCTCTTTTAAAGTAAAGTTTTAAATAACTGTTTTAGTTCTCACATTAGTCACATGACTGACCTAGAGTTTATTGTTTTAACCTAAACTCTGGGTGCCCTTATTTTCGACACGGGCAGCTAGTAGTTTTGGTTTTGCAGATTTATATTCACAGGATCCTGGTTAACAGTTGGAATGATACTCGGAAATCTCTGTATCCGTGTATTTCTTTCAGTTGTGTGTTGTATTATTTTTCCGCTGCTATGTATTTAAATGTAATTTAAATCTCTGATATATGTCAAATGTGTAATATTTATTCATACTCTGTATATTCTTGTATTCTAATGGAATTGTTGTAATAAACAATGAAATGTTCTTCTGTTTGCATTCTGATTCGTCTTGTCCTCAAAGTAATTCGTTCTTTCTCTTCTGTTCGGAGATCGGGGAAGTTCAGATCGCTTCATTTGGTATCAGAGCTTTGGTTTACAGAGCTCGAGAACAAGACACATTAGAACCGAACAAAAGAATACACCAGAGGTTGGATTAGAAATATCTAATAAGAATAACTCGTTAGAGATGGGATCAGTAGTATCCTAGAATGAGTGTGAAGAGTGAAATTTTTTGAAATAAAAATTTGAAAACAAACTTTGTTTTGAAAGTTAAATTCAAGTATACATATTTGAATATTTTATTTGTATTGAATTTAGACAATCTAATATATAAAGATTTTTCATATACGCGTCATGAACGTATATTCAAAGTTTTAATATACTGGATAGATATAGAATCACACTCTAGTCGCCCGGAGATGATTCTGATGATTGATGCGTCGTCACCAGAATTGATGTTCGAGTGCCGAAAGTGTGATATCTATATATTTCCATTAGCCTGGTGTGAGAACCAAAACTAGATAGGTTTATTATTGAGATTTGCATCAAAAACATGATTTTCTGTATATATGTGTGTGTGTGTGTATATATATATATATATCAAAATTATGAATTGAAATGTTAATCAACTAATTGATTGATGGTTGTGTTGTTTGATTATTGGTTTCATTTATTAAAATTTTAAACCATTATGCCAAATGGAACCAAATATTGAACTGTATTGAAAATGATTACAATTGCATGCATATACATGTATATCTATTGAACAGGTCATAGCAAGGAGACTAGTGAAGAAGAATAAAATTGTTTGCTCAACAAATAGGTACATGTTTACAAGTTTATTGGGTTTGGATGATTTTATGAGCCGATTGGCTAGCCGCTTGGCTTTTTCTTTTTCTTTTGGATTGGTGAGGACCATGGGAGGCTATTTGAAATATCCCGAAACTCCCGGTGCAGGGGAGGTTATGGCGAAATTTTTAGAAAATTTAGGGTGTTAGCCAAATTTTTGAAAAATTTGAAAAGTTCTTAAAAACTGAAAAGTTGAATAACTTAAGCCATAATGAAAATAATGAAAGTTGAGTTGGTTTGTAAAATAACTTTCAGCTTTGTTCCTTTTCGGGGACGAAAAGTTTTAAGCGGGGAAGATTGTAATAACCGGAAATCCGAGCCAATTTAAAATTTTTATTTTGAAAATCTTAGTGAATTTTGAATATTTAAAATGATTTATTTTAAATAATATTGACGAGAAATTTATTTTGAATAGAAGTACAACATATATATTTGTATAGATCGTCGTTAGAATATAAATATTTATTTTTAATTATAAAAGGATTTGAAAATGGCGCGGTAGTTCGAAAATTCGATTTCAAATTTCAAATGAATGTACAGGATTCAAAATAAACCGGATTTCGGCGAAACCGAAAATATTTGAATCTAATTGAGAATATCTTTCCAACGAATCCGAAAAATCAAAATTTCATAGTGGGGATAAAAAGTTATGTCCAATTGAAAATTAAGAATAGTCGCTATGGAATTCTGGCCCTTAAAAATGGAAATTTTGCAAACGACCTCGGTTTTCAACGAAACCACTTTTGTTGGATCCGGAATGTCTAGTTATTGCTAGATTCCAAAATTCGTAATTTTTGAAATCAATATGTAAGCGTGGCGAAGTAAAACGTGTTTTGGCACTTTTAGTCAATTTCGATCGACTAGAGTATGGTCATTTTTCAAACGGTCTCGGAATTTGACGAAATTAGTTTTGTTAGAATCGTATCGTCAATACGAAGCTAGAAAATATTTTTCGAGAATTTTTAGAGCCCGTATTTCGGCCCGGTAAATAGAAATGTGCGTTCAAATTCAATATATAGATTTATATTTTGATTTTGACGGAAACTGATCGAAACAGTCGAATCAGCCTACGATACATATCCCATTCTGTTCGGAATGGTGGTAATTAGAAATGGATGACAGTCGGTGGGTTCGATTTCGAGTTCCAATCAAAAGTTACCACTCTATTGAATTGAAAAACCATTTCCTTTCTAACGAAATCGATCTTAACACTTGATTCGATTCCAATCAAAAGTTATTTCCTGTACAAAACTGACAAGGGAAAAATGGTCACAAACAAAATTGGTAGAAATTATGGACGTGTCTCACATCCCCATAAACACTATATGAAAATATGAGAATGATCCAACCCTTGGGTAATTAAATAAAAATATTTTATGATACTCCGGTATGTAAAATGCGGGCTATTAAAATTAGAGTATTTTTTTAGTCTAAATTAAGTCTTACATTAGTTTAAGGGGGAGTATTATAGACTAAAAATAGGTATATAGTTTTTGTTGATTACAAAGGGGAGAATTATAAAATAGGACTTAGATTAAGAGGGAGTTAGTAGTTTTATAAGGAGTTGTTAGAGTTAGGGGAGTAACTGAATAATCAAGTTATCAGGTAAGTATCTTTATAAACAAAGCTTGTAATTATCAAAAATAGGGAGATTGTTAGGGACGTAGATGATTGTATTAATGAAAACAACCTTGTTTTAACTATTATAAAATACATACTAACACTATTGCATATATATATATATATATATATCTGTGTGTGTGTGTGTGTATGTGTGTGTGGGCAAGTATTGAGAATTGATTTTGAAGACTGTACAGTTTAAAGATTCAAGATTACAAAGAAGAAGAATTAAAGATTGAAGACTCACGAGTAAGTGTTCAAGATATCAGAATAAGTAATAGTGTCTAGAATTTTTATTAAAACTCTGTAATAGCACTAAAATCTTTATTCAAATTACCTTACCAATTCTAGCTTATAATATTTCAAAAAATCTTCTATTTTCAAATGATTCCACAATTATTTTCTTTTTAAATATATATAACTCCTGATTATTTAGATTATTTCTTAAATTTTAATCTAACTCGTGATTTCAATATTTTATATTTTCTTTTTTATATTTTTATTATTACTTGAGTTTTAGTTTTCTTATATTCATATTTATAATTTTACATCTTAAGTTTAATTTTCTCATACTTATATTTATAGTATTATACTAAGTTTTTATATCACTTTTATAGATAATAAATATATGATTTTAATTTATATTCTTTCTTCATTATACTACTTTGATATACAGGAAAATAGTTTGTTTAAACTTTAGAATTACCTTTATTTATTTAAACATAGTTTACATTGTTTTCAAAATTTTAAATTTCAAAAATATATAGGGCATGTCGACATACACTACCTCCCATGTCAAAATCGTAACCGTTATTTCCAAAATTCAAAATTTCAAATGAAGTCTCCATTTGTTTAAAACTCTTCTTAAAGAGACATGACTGTTAATTCTCTATAAATACCATCTAAATTCAATATTTTAACTACTTTTCATTATCTTCTTCTCAACCTTTCTGCTTTCCATTTATACTCTTAAATTACAAGTTTCCATAATCAAACTCTGCTAAAATTTAAAGAGAATCAAACCAAATCTTTTCTAGTTTGATTCTCTACCACACTCTCTCAAAGATTCAAGTGTTATTTAGAGTTACAGGAGTATTTATAATCAAAGATCATAAGATCAAAGTTCTATCGAGTCTTTCTTCCAAACTGATACTAAAAAGTGTTGTTGTATCCCATTTAAATAACCTAGGTGTGAATGTAGCCCGTAAATCAATTAGGTGATCTTGTACCCTAGTTAAATCAAGAGAGAACCCAATGCTTGAAAGCAATTGGGGGTGGACCTCGTGACCTTGGAAATTGAGGATTGTAAGATTGGGTATTATTTGAAAAAAATCTACATAAACTAGAGTTGTGTGTAACTGGATGTAAGGTAACTCTTAACCAGTACAAAATCCTGATGTGTTCTTTCCTTTACTGCTTTTACTTATTATTTGCATCTATGTCTTATTCTGTATTTGATTCATATCTGTGATTTGCATCTGATTCTATTAAATTCAAAAAGATTTCAAAAGGTTAATAAATTTAATTAAACACTATTCACCCTCCCTCCTCCTTTAGTGTTAAGTTAGCCTTGAGATCCATGATCCGTATTTTCCAATACTTATTGTATTTTCCAATACTTATTATATGATTTATAACTTCAAAACGAGTTTTATTGGATAATTAACCTAGTTACTTATAAATAAAAGAATTAAAAAGTGATTTAAATAGTTTTAACCTAAATATTACATTTTGTCGATTTACACGTTATTACGAGATATTTAACTTTATTGCTAGATTTAGGCTATTTTGATACTTATTTTACTTTATTCCTTAAATAGGTTATAGTTGTCTTATTGGTGCAATTATGGATATTTGTAAATTATTTTAAATATTTATAGGAATGTTGGTTGTATGGTTATGTATCTACATGGTGTCATCTAAAACATCATTCGTAGCGACATAGGACTACGAAAACCCCATCTACTAGAATTTTGTGTGTATTAATCAAATGCACAGGTTTCGCATATTGATTGAGCACTCAAGTGTTGATGGAATCGAACAGATAAGATGGACTCACGAAGGAGTATTAGAGAACTCATGTTAATATGCAGACGAAGGAAACCTAGAGCATTACGATTGATTAATAGATAGAACATCATTGGAGCTTGATGACCGATCTAAAGATGGAAGACAGAGTTGGCTATAAGCTGGATTTCACGACAAATGCCGAATGTATTAATTTGATGCGTTTTTAACTATTTTTGGCTAAAACATGATTGGAGTGGTTTTTATCCATTGCTATGGCATGGTCGATACAGGTTACTATTATTGATGGCTATTTTGGCCAATTTTGAAATGGATAATGTTGTAGTTTCGAGAAGAAGGTTATGATGTTTCGTTCGATACCATGCGATGGATTTTCAACCATTCGTTTTGGAATAAGGAAAGGATGTGATGATTCGACGCAGTGATTTCATCATTCGACGATGTTAATTTCATGGTGGAAAGCGAGGCTTTTACGATGAATGACTTTTGGGAATCATGCACTGTAGATATCACCGATTTAAATATATAGGCACACAAAGTTGTTGGATCTAGATTAAACCTAGAGGGGGTGAATAAGATTTACTAGATTTTTATGAGATATTAAAAATATCATAGTACAAATTGCAACATAGAAAATGAATGCAGAATATAATAACACAGATTTTACCCAGCTTTGGCAAACCTTGCCTAATGCTGCATTCCCCAAGTTTTTTTTATTAGAATTAAACAAACACCCGCATACAAGCCCTATAAACTCGTGAACCCCTCGCTAACCGCCTATACAATTTTGTACACTCGCAAAACTACTGATGTTCTAATCCTACGCTCAAAATCCTACACTGATGCGTCCCCAAAACCAGATTTTCCCCTAGCTTCAAACCCGTAGCTAGTAAACCCTGGTTTTACAGACAATAGAAAACTGATGAACGATTTTCAAAAGAAAATTAAAATATTATAATAAAAAAAATTAAAAACGCCCTTTCTAATGAAATAACATAAGCCAACCACTTCTTTTGTTTCTTCTGAAATGCTTTTCTTCAGAAGTTGTCGGCCGAGCTAAAAAATTAGGGTTTTACTTTGTCCCAAATCACAATGCGATGTCAAAACTTTTCTTCGTGAAATTTGTCTGATGTTCTTCGAGAATGATTGTTCTTGGTCATTCGAATTATGAGTACTTGCGATCGGAAAATTCTGTGAGTTCTCTGAATTGATTTGTATTTTTCTCTTCGAATTTCTTGCTTTATTTTTTGATACATTGCCTATGATGATTTGTGTGCTTTATATAGGGTTCTAAAAACCCTTAATCACTTATCTAATTTTACGAATATGCCTTGGCCTAATTTTGCGTGTGCTTTCCCTTTTGATTGTCTTGATTTAACCGGCCCTTAATATGTCATTGAATGTTGTGAGAAACAAGTTAATTTCTGGAATGATTCGGATTGTTTCCTTGCCATGAATTGTTCTCGTGAATTCTATGATTTAATTATGGAAACAAAATAATTGTTTTCCTCTGGCCCTTGCGTGATTGCTAAATGACCGTGAATGTTGCTTGACTTTTTCCATTTATGGAATCAATTAAAAATGTCTCCTTTCCTAAAAAAAATTCTTCAATTCGGTTAGCACACAATTGTCTTGCCGGATTGCCTGTTTCCACATGTCCAAAACTAGAAACAAAAAAAAATGATTGTCATGAATGTATTTCCGGAAACGTTGAATTTGTACCATGAGTCTGCACTTGAATTTTTTTCACAAATATGTTTGCTGTTATTTCTACATTCCCATATGATTATTGGAAACAATAAAATTGATACGTTTCCATGGCTTTGAGATGAAACTGGTTGATATGTTGATTTTTTGGAAACCCAGTGCCTAGAAATGATTTCTTTCCAAATCTGGAAAAAAAATATTTGTTTCTTGGCAAACTTTGTGCTTGCAGATTTCTGGAACATTTAAAAATGGTCATTGAACATTTACTATATTTTCATTTGAAATTACAGAATCCGCACAACAAATTTTTTATTGTCATTTAATTCTTCATGTATATAACCAGCCTCATGCATTTGTCCTTCTGTGAATTTGGTAATTTGAAAACAATATTCAATTTTCAAATATAATATATGCTAGCAGAGAGAGATTGATTTGTTTCCATATGTTCAAACTAGGAAAAGAAATTCTTTTATTCCATGGGTTAATTTGATCATACTATCTTAATACTGATCATGTAAATCATACTGCGATTTATGATTTACCACATTGTGTTTTGAAACACCCCACCTCCGTAAAGGTCATCACAAAGGGAATGCATTAACTTTGGTGAAGCAAAGGCACAGATAATTTACAAGACAGACATATGAACAGCGAAAAACTGAAATCATTTCATAAATAACGTGGTTCAGTCAAAACATTACAAGCATTGTCTCAAAACCCAACTTCTAAATTATAACAATAAAACATCTGTCTTGATTTAAAACTCCAAGTTTATAAAGAAGCATAAATCAGTAGTAAAGCAGCATAAATCCCCAAATAAAAGTGTAACCACAGCCATAGCCCAAGAAAAGAGAATCCAACCAATACATCTACTATCTTCAAGCTGGAAAAGGTCTGGACTAAGCTGAAGTATTCATCCCTGCGGACCTGGGGGGAGAAACGGAAGAAAAGAAAGCGGAAGAAAACGGGTCAGACATAAGTCTAGTAAGTCCAGTGATTATTCAGCATGTAAGCAGGTAAAAGGATCATGACATGAATAAACTGGATATAGGACAATACCATAGAAATAAGATAACATAAGATAAGGCAAGATAAACTGAATTTACTATCGCACTCATTTCCTTTTCTCTGCACTTACCAACGAATGTTTCAACTACCATCATGTGTTTAAAACAAAGTAATCCCTTTCCCGATCGGCTTCTACTCGCATGCATTTCTTACTTGTGTCATTCGACCACGCTTGATTGTAGATACCTGTGTTGGTCCCACCATAGGGTGCATCAATTCCTATGATGTTAACCTGACACAAATTCTAGATGCACAGTGTATACTACTGATGCCCAGTGCCTGCTTTATCCACTCCGGAGTACGTGTATGCCCATACTTCGCCGGAACCTACACTGTTGCACCAACCACCGCTATTTTGACCGCTTATAATCAGTCCAGTAATCGTGCCCCACCCTGCCTAGTTCAGGGTACCGTGATACATCTATGTGGGTTAGTGCTGAAATGGGTCCCCGTTACTAGGGTTTCCTAATCAACATGTTATAACGGTTAAGTGTTCTCAAACTAACCTCACCCATCTGTTTAACTAACATGTTGTATTGGTTAAGTGTTGCCTTAATTAACTTAACCCAACCATTCTTAGCATGCCTGTTCCTTAGCTTTAATTCATTCATTAAATCACCAACCTCTCACATTAGATCTATATTGTTGTCGGTCGCTGGATGTGCCGGGCAGTTCTGGGCCGCCTTACACCACAACTCAATCTAACATCGGGTTTTTCGGCTTAATGCGCTAACCTCTCACATTAGATCTATAATGTTGCGGTCGCTGGATGTGCTGGGCGGTTCCGGGCAGTCTTACACCGCAACTCAATCTAACTTCGGGTTAGGCATATTCATCTTTTCCCAATTTACATATTGGTCATATGTGTCAAAGTTCATGTCTTTTTATGCCAATATTTCCCAAGTGTAGTCAGTAAAAGTTTTATGCCACATTCACATGCTATGCCCAAAATTTACTCAATTAAATTATACCCAATTTTCCCCGCGTTATAATCGCACGTACAACGAGATTCAATTTAAGTTCCGAATGAACTCGGTATTCACAAAAGCAAGTAAAAAGGGAAAAATAGAGAAGGAGCATAATGATTGACATAAGGAGAAATAGGCATGTAAAGGTGTACCCAATTCAAGAATCATGTTTTCAGTAGGCATGTTGTACATTAATAATAAGTGTGGGCAAGCTAAGCAATTTACATCATAGGTATAAATATTAGGTAGAATTGGACTTAAGAGAATCACTAATTGTAACACCCCACACCCGCTACGGTCACTCACTAAGGGAATGGCATAACATCGGTGGAGTATTTTAAGTGAATATTGAACAGAAAAATTACAATAAGACAGATATAAGTAATACTTGAGAATTTAAAACATCATTTCATTGCAGCGGAAAGTAAAACAAAAGTACATAATCCCACTACATAACTTAATAGCCATAATAGAAAAGATAAACTGAGCTTTACATCCACGGTCCAAGCTCCAAAAGATAGATAAAGCAGTCTGATCAAAGCCCACTAGTGCTAGGCCCACTCTGATAACCTGAGGGTTGGAAAAAAGATATAAACAACGGGGTCAGACATAAGTCTGAGCGAGTCCTATAACTTTAACAATACAATCATTAAAGTAACCAGAGTAAGACATAAGCTTGATATACGGTAACGACTGGGGATAAATGGCTACACTAAGCAGCCAACTAGACTTAGGATGAACTAAGATAACCGTAAAGACGCATCTACCCACCCAAGGATAATTACTACACTGCACCACACCAGTCATTCCCAATTTAAAGGTTGATCCCACTAAGTATACTTAGTAATCTATAATTAGTAGTTTCGTGTACCCCTAGCTGACTACATAGGTGCCGTCTGCCCCTATTTCCACTAGGTGTACCAACTACCCCCCCCCCCCCCCCCCGTTCGATCGGCTCCCTAACGTAGATACCCGTGCTGGCCCCACAGTGGGGTGTATCATCCCCCAAAGTGGCAACCTGATAATATCAACGGTGCACGGCTTATACCTACACGATGCAACAACGTCGTACTTACCAGCCCGGGTCCACACACGCATATGAAACCCGTTGGACTTGCGTTGCCACCGCTAACCCATTTTGGCCTCTTACAGTCAAGCCCAATATGCGTGTCCCGTCCTCGACTTGGGTCGAGCCCACAAAGATACGTTTGGGATATTGGTTGAAATGGGCCCCCACAAGCTACCCACCTAAGCTTGTCATTTCTAGTGAATCCCACTTAACCCTTTAACCATGTCCACTTACATGTTATAAATTTTGGTTAAGTCTTTTAATCATATTTTAGTTGCCACTCAAGGCACCCACTATGCCACCCAAGGCACTTACTTGATTCCCACATGCCATCCAAGGCACTTACTTAACCCTTTAATCATGTTTAGTTACATGTTCCACTTTGGTTAAGTATTCTAATCATATTTTCTATTGCCACCCAAGGCAACCTGAAACACCCCACCTCCGTTAGGGTCACTCTCAAAGGGAATGCCCTAATTTTGGTGGAGGTTTATAAGTACAAGTCACAGATATACAAGACAGATATAAGAACACATATTTGAAAACAGCGGAAGAACAACAAACTTTATTTCAATAAGTCAAATACGTGTTACAACAACATCCTTTCCAAAAACATAACATAACACTTTCATAATCTGTCTTGAGTACATTATTTAAAGAAGCATAAATAAAACATAGATAATCTGCAAAAGCCCCATAGTGGATTGTCCCAAGGCCATAGTTCAAAACAGGAAAGTCCAAGCAATACATTTCTCTACTTCAAGCTGGATGTCAAGGCTGATCAAGCTGCTGTGTTCCCTCCCTGAGGACCTGGGGGGGAAACGGAAGAAAGAAGACGAAAGAAAAATAGAGTCAGACATAAAGCCTGAGTAAGTCTAGTACTACTTTGTCTATGAATAAAGAACTGGGTATGATAAGTATAACATGAAGTGGGCATGCACTATAAACTTGGTTAAGTTGTCTAGGGTCGAATATACTATCGTACCCCATGTTAATCTCTGAACCCATATAAACTAGTTTCCAATTTGCACCCCATAATCAGGGTGATGTGATCCATTCTACGATGATCGGCTCCTACTCGCAAAGTTACATGTGTCTTACGGCCCCCGATGTCTGTAGTTACCTATGTTGGTCCCACCATGGGGTGTATCAAGTCCCATAGTGGCAACCCGACACAACCTTAGAGTGCACAGGTATGCTACTGGTGTCCAGTGCCTTATTTTTCTGCTCCGGAGTGTGTGCACGCCCGCACTCCGTTAGAACCTACACTGCTACATCACCGCCGTCGCTTTGACCTCTTACAATCAGCCCAGTAATCGTGCCCCACCCTGCCTAGTTTCAGGGTATCCTGATACACCTTTTAGGGTTACTGCTGAAAAGGGTCCCCCGTTACTAGGTTTTCTACCTCTAGCCAACATGCTAAGTTGGTTAAGTGTTTCCTACCTAACCCCCACCAGTCCGTTTAGTTTAGCATGTTCCATTTTGATTAAGCCTTTAGTTTACTTAATCCTAACAATCCTGACTCACCCTTAATTGTCTTATTAAGGCCCTGACCTCTCACATTAGACAGGTATTGTTGTGGCTGCCTGTTGCCGGTTGGTTCCGGGCAGTCTTACGCCACAACTCAGTCTAACCTCGGGTCCTTATTGGGCTCCATGTTTAACCTCCCACATTGGATAGGTATTGTTGTGACTACTGGACAGCCGGGCGGTTCCGGGCAGGTTTACATCACAACTCAATCCAACCTCGGGTTAAACACATCGTATTTTCTACATTTACATATCTTGTCATTCTTCTTTATTTATATGTAAATATTTGCGGCCCATTATTAAGTAAATGGTGTAAAGGTTACACCAATCATGGGCCCAACCCATACTTGAATTTGGGCCCTTTTATTTTATATTTTCATTCATTAATTAATTTTAACCCAACGTTATTTTCCCCCGTTTTACACGTCCGTTCATATATATTGGGCTTAGCCTTTTAAAGCCCAATTTAGCCATGCGAAAGGGGAGGCTTATGGCGTATACACAAAGAGGGGAAGGTGAGCGCATGAACTTGCAATACGACGTTGGAAATACTAAATAGAAATTGGTGTACTTGCATAGTGGTAACATAGGTGACATGAATCAAAGCATGTGAACTTGCATAGGTTTAACTACAACATGAACCTATATTCTTATTTAGGCATATTGTCAAACATGAGCATGTCGTAAATATTTCTAGCATAAGCATAGCATAATGTCAAACATAAGCATGGCATAAATACTTTTGGCATAAACATGGCATAATGTCAAACATAAGCATGGCATAAATACTTTTGGCATAAACATAAACATGTCATGTTCATAAGGTTTCTACATGTTTACAAAGGGGATACTTTGTTACCAACACAAAAGCATAGTTCAACTTAATCATGGTTTAAGTCCAATCACATAACGATGGTACAAACATACTTATGCATAAATATTCCTAATCATGGTGTTTGCTTTAAAACCTGCAAAAAGGGATTTTTGAGTCTAACCTAGCCATGTCTCATATATGTCATCATATAATTCTTTTAAACAAGATGGACTTAATCATAGATTTCAATTATGCCAAATATCATTCATAGCCTAGCCATATTCATAAGTTTTGCAAAAGCATGACTTAATACATGGATTATGGTGTCAAAATTCCAATATAGTTTCATATGAACTATAACAACCAAACTTGTTTCAATTACTTGCAAAATGATTTATGCATAAAATATACATCATGATGGCATAATAACAAAGCCCAAACTTGCATAAATTTCACTCAACTATATACATGTAGCTTCAACACAGACTACATAATTTGCGCAATATTCCAAACGTATGTTTGCATAGAACTACCGCATGTAGTTCTTTATAATGAATAATATAATTCAAGAATATCCAAACGTATATAAATTGATAAGAACGCACAAATATGAATTACTTCCATTGCCACAATTCAAGCATACACATCAACACAGTTGTTTATTATACCAAAGTAATACTCTACTTACAATGGTTGCGGCGAATTCTCTAATTAAGAGACACGATTCCTTTGTTGAATTGATTAGCTTTAGGTTGCTTGAATTGCTTTAGGCTTTAGAACTTTCTTCCTAATTCTCTCTCTAGTTGGCGGCTACTCTTTGTCGTTCCTCGGCAACATGGCGGCTATGTTCTTAATTTGAATGAATAGATTAGGGTTTAGTCTAGGGTTGTTTATATAGAGGTTAGGAATTGATTAGGACCCTTGATGTTGCTAGGTTAGATCATAGCCATTCATTAGGAAGAGAGACCAATAAAAACCCGCCACCTAGCCCTAATGACAAAGCAGACCACAGAAATTTGACCGCACACCGACCTGGCCAGTCAGGTTGACTGGGCTCGACCAGGTCGATACCCCTGTCGACAGGGCTGTCGACAGCCCTGTCGACATGGGTAGCCCAGGTCGACAGCCCAGTCGACCTGGGTGGCCCAGGCGGGTGTTCTTCCACCCTGGCCCAATGGGCCCGATTTTAAATTATTATTTTATTTTGTTTGAATTTTAAATTTGATTCAAAACTTCCGAAGGCCATATCTTCTTCATACGGACTCCGTTTTTCGAAAACTCGGACTCTATTTCGCGTATTTTTCCGAGACGAACGCAATGGCGTATCCCGTTTCCCTTAGTTCTTTGATTTGAATTTGATTATACTTTAATTCATGAATTTCATAGTTATAAAATTCTCGGGGTGTTACATTCTCCCCCACTTAAAAGGATTTCGTCCCCGAAATCTTCAAGTTAGGAGGAATGTATATCTAACATCCAATCATCCATCTACTCATCCATCAAACACGAGCATCCATTGTCCTTAAAAGATTTCTAATGCTTCATGATCATATGCGAAGTGTGTGTGTACATGAACTTATATAATGCAAAATCAGGCGGTCTACTGATTCAGTTGACCTCCTTAATGCGAATTATGTAGGTGCCATGAATCCATTATGTATGCAAATTTTCCTATTCATGATTCTACATGAGTGCTCAATCATCCAATACAAATGCAACATCCATATGACAACACATTAATGTTCAACCATATACGAATACAAACATATATGCATATGCAATATGAAGTGACTGAGCCGATCTAAAACCTAGATTGTGTGTGTATATGCAACCACGAGCAACCACTAGCAATCACTTGCAACCACTTGCAACCATCATACATAACATGTTTCAACTACATGTTTCCATCCAAAAAGATTCTATCTAAAAGATACGGTCGAGGAAATACACCTAAAAAGATAGATAAAAGCGCAACTTAAGGAAAAGGAAAGATCAAGGATGTACCCTCGAACAGAAAAGGGTAGGCTGTACGGATTCTAGCTTCAGTTTCCCAAGTCGCGTCTTCCTCGGCGTCGCTCCACTGAACTTTGACGAGCTTGACTTCGCGGTTGCGTAGCTTCTTCACTTCCGTTCCTAAGATGCGGGTTGGAACTCTTCTTATGGTTGCTTCGCGTTCCACTTCGGCCTCTTCGAGGATATTTGGCTCTACCACTTCAGCGGACTCATGAAGACATTTTCGGAGATGTGAAACGTGAAAGACGTTGTGGACTCCAGCCAACTTCTCGGGTAGTTCTAACCTATAGGCCATTTTCCCAATCTTCTCGATAATAGGGAATGGCCCTACGAATCTTGGTGCTAGCTTTCCTGTGGTTCCAAAACGAACAACGTTTCTTAGCGGTGATACCTTGAGAAAAACTCTGTCTCCAACTTCGAATTCAAGGTCGGTCCTCCTCTTGTCGGCGTAGGACTTTTGTCTGTCTTGAGCCGTCTTCATCCTTCTTCGTATTAAGTCTACTTTCTCTGTAGTCTCTCGGATCATGTCTGGTCCAAGTATAAGCTTATCCGTGGACTCCCACCAACAAGTGGGCGATCGGCACGGTCTTCCATATAAAGCTTCGAAGGGCGCCATTCCTATGGTTGCTTGATAGCTGTTGTTGTAGGCAAATTCCACCAAAGGAAGGTGGTCTTCCCATGTCCCTCCGAAGTCAAGGACACATAGTCTTAAAAGGTCTTCCAAAACTCTGTTCACTCTCTCTGTTTGGCCGTCGGTTTGGGGATGATAGGCTGTGCTCAAGCATAACTGCGTTCCTACTGCTTCTTGCAGACTCCGCCAAAACTCACTGGTGAAGATGGGGTCTCGGTCACTAACAATGCTAGATGGTATTCCATGGAGTCGAACGATTTCCTTGAGGTAAAGTGATGCTAGGGATGAGGCAGTCCTTTTACTTTTGACAGGTAAAAAGTGGGCGCTTTTAGTAAGCCTATCCACTATTACCCAAATGCTAGTGTTGCCTCTCCTAGACCTAGGCAGCCCATCGATGAAGTCCATTGAGATGCTATCCCACTTCCACTGCGGGACCTCCAGAGGATGTAGTAGTCCGCCAGGCTTTTTCTGTTCCGCCTTAACCTGTTGGCACACCATACATTTAGAAACGAATTCTACCACGTCCTTTTTCATGCCATTCCAAAAGAAAGTCCTTTTTATGTCTTTGTACATTTTATCTCCGCCTGGGTGTATCGTCATCTTGGAATGATGCGCTTCCTCGAGAACCTTCTTTATTAAATCCTTCGTCTGTGGGACGCATAGTCTTCCGTCTCGCCTTAGCAAACCCCTATCGTCGATGGAGTATCGGTTGAGGTGACTTGAGGTCTCACCCCTAATTAGCCTATCAATTATTTCCACAAGCTGAGGGTCTTCGCGTTGTGCTGTCCCTACTGAATCCACTAAAGTTGGGCGCACTTCGAGAGATGCTAGCAGGCCCGGTACGAAATCGGAGGAAGGCCTAAAGTCGAAGCTGGCTATAAACTCTAGGCTTTGTCTTTCAACAAACAACGGGCTTAGGGTCAATTTCTTTCGGCTCAACGCGTCTGCCACTATGTTGCCTTTGCCCGGAGTATAGGAGATTTCGAAATCGTACGAGGCAAGAAACTCCATCCACCTTTGTTGCCTCAAGTTAAGATCTTTCTACGAGAAAAGATATTTCAACGATTTATGGTCAGTGTAAAGTTCGAACTTCTCACCTAGGAGATAGTGTCGCCAAGACTTGAGTGCAAAGACGATGGAGGCTAACTCGAGATCGTGGGTTGGGTAGTTCTTTTCGTGCACTTTCAACTGCCTCCCGCCATAAGCTACTACCCTTCCTTCTTGCATTAAGACGGCTCCTAGCCCTGTTCCACATGCATCCGTATAAACAGTGAACATCTTGCTCCCATCTGGCAGCGTCAAAACTGGGGCTGTTGTGAGAGCCCTTTTCAGTCGTTGGAAAGCAAACTCGCAATCCAAGTCCCAATTAAACACTAGATTCTTCTTGGTCAATTTCGTGAGCGGAGCTGAGATTTTCGCAAAATCCCTTATAAACTTTCGATAGAAACCCGCTAGTCCTAGAAAGCTTCGGACCTCAGTTGCATTCCTTGGTGTCTTCCAATCCTGTACCGCCACTACCTTCGCAGGGTCCACCGCTAACCCTTGTTTGGATACTATGTGCCCAAGGAACCTCACCTCTTCTCTCCAAAAGTGGCATTTGGAGAATTTGGCTTTTAGTTGATGGACTCGCAAAGTTTCCATGATTGCCCTTAAGTGCTGAGCATGTTCCTCTTCACTCTTTGAGAAGATAAGGATATCGTCTACGAAGACCACTACGAATTTGTTGAGGAAATCTCTAAATACCCTACTCATCAGGTCCACGAAGTAAGCAGGTGCATTTGTCAAGCCGAAAGGCATGACAAGCCACTCAAAGAAGCCATCTGGGGTTCTGAACGCCGTTTTATCGATGCTATCTTCAGCCACCCTTAGCTGATGAAAACCGGTTGCTAAATCGAGTTGGGAGAAAACAGACGCTCCTACAAGCTGGTCAAATAAATCGTCAATTCTAGGGAGAGGGTACCTATTCTTTTTCATTAGCTTGTTGAGCTCCCTATAGTCAACACATAGATGGAGTGAACCATCCGCCTTTGTAGCGAACACCACCGGAGCGCCCCATTCTGAAATGCTCCTCCTAATGAACCCCTTCTCTAGAAGCTCTTTAATCTGTTTACTGAGCTCTTTCCTTTCTCGTGGAGCCATATGTCTAACGGGCAATGCAACGGGCTTTGCATTATCTACAAGATATATGCGGAAGTCTATTTCCCGCTTTGGAGGCAAGCCCTTCACCTCTTCGAAGACATCCGGATATTCCCAGACCACTCTTACTGATTTCAAGTTTTCAACAGAGGCATCTAGCGATTCAAGATAACTAAGCATAACCGCATACGAGGGATTACAAGAAATTTCCAAAGTATTACCGAGCTGAGTTAGGAGCCTAACAACCCTTTTCTCACAATCAAGGATGGCCCCATTACTGGATAGCCAATCCATACCCAAAATCAAACCATACCCCGAAAAGCCCAAAACAAAGGCACTACATTGAAATTCAACACTTAGGATATAAATTTTCAAATCCAAACAGGTCATAGACAAATGAGCTGGGCCCCCAATTGGGTTTGAAACAATTAAGGGGTCCTCTACCATACTAGTTTTTAGGTGCAGAGATTCTACTAAAGCAGACGAGATAAAGGAGTGTGACGCGCCAGAATCAAATAAAGTGCGAACGGGGTGATCATAAAGATAAATTACGCTTTCTACAGAAGTATTTATACCTCGCTGTTGCAATGGTGGCGCTTCTAGCACATGAACCTGTGCCCCTGGGGTGGATCCAGCCCCCTGCCCCTGTCCTCGTTTCTTTGGGCAGTCCTTAGCCCTGTGGCCTGTCTGACCGCATGAAAAGCACCCACCATTCTCCTTGGCCTTCTTTTTCCGGCAGTCCTTTACTAAGTGCCCCACTTTGCCACAGAAATTGCACTTCCTCTTCTCTTTGTTGCCTTTTCCGCCTTTCTTAAAGTCCGCCTTCTTAGGATGCAAACCATCTTTCTTCCCTTGAGAGCTTTCTGCCTTTGTCTCCTTCTTGCCCTTATCCTCCTCATTCAGCAATGCCATTTGCACCAATCTTTCATACGTGGCCCCCATGGGTATATGGGTCATGGCCAAACTATGTAATGGCTCATTTAACCCTTTGACGAAACGGAGAGCCTTCTTGTGCGGGGTGTTGACTAGGTCAAGTCCAAACCTAGCCAGCTCATCGAACTGATTCACATACTCTCTGACAGTCTTGTCTCCTTGCTTAAGAAATAAGAATTTTTCCAACTGCAAACTTCTTTCCGCATCTGAGAGAAATTTGGTCTCAAACCTTGCCCTAAAGTCCTCCCATGTCTCCACTGGTCTTTCAGCATTAGTGACTTCCCACCAGTAGGAAGCCTCGCCCTTCAATAGCCATACCGCCAGTTGTACTTTTTGTCTATCTTTTACCTCAAAGATGATGAATAGGTCCTCCGTTTCTTTCAGCCAATTTCTAGCTGCTACGAAGGACTCAGTTCCATGGAAATCCCTTCCTCCCATAGCTTTAAAATCTTTACATATCTTAGCAAACGTGTTTCCCCGAGGAGGAGGTGGAGGAAAAGGTGCCGCTGCGGCTGGATGATTTCCTTCAGCTGGGGGAGGAGGAATGGTAGGACCTGGCTGAGTGGCCCTTGCTTCTAAGAACCGTCTAAACCAACCAGGTATTGGCACCCCTTCCGGCAAGTTAAGATCTTGGGACATGCTGAAACAAAAAAAGGATAGATTCAAAACGAAGGATAAGAGATAGTTCCTATGGCTTTGGGGAGTGGACTTTGCCTTTTAAAAATAAAATAATATTTTTCTTTTAAAAATGCTTCTTTAAATTTCCTTTTTGAAAATAATTTTTCAAAACTTTTTATCTTATCTGGTAAACCTATGCTCTGATACCAAGTGAAACACCCCACCTCCGTTAGGGTCACTCTCAAAGGGAATGCCCTAATTTTGGTGGAGGTTTATAAGTACAAGTCACAGATATACAAGACAGATATAAGAACACATATTTGAAAACAGCGGAAGAACAACAAACTTTATTTCAATAAGTCAAATACGTGTTACAACAACATCCTTTCCAAAAACATAACATAACACTTTCATAATCTGTCTTGAGTACATTATTTAAAGAAGCATAAATAAAACATAGATAATCTGCAAAAGCTCCATAGTGGATTGTCCCAAGGCCATAGTTCAAAACAGGAAAGTCCAAGCAATACATTTCTCTACTTCAAGCTGGATGTCAAGGCTGATCAAGCTGCTGTGTTCCCTCCCTGAGGACCTGGGGGGGAAACGGAAGAAAGAAGACGAAAGAAAAATAGAGTCAGACATAAAGCCTGAGTAAGTCTAGTACTACTTTGTCTATGAATAAAGAACTGGGTATGATAAGTATAACATGAAGTGGGCATGCACTATAAACTTGGTTAAGTTGTCTAGGGTCGAATATACTATCGTACCCCATGTTAATCTCTGAACCCATATAAACTAGTTTCCAATTTGCACCCCATAATCAGGGTGATGTGATCCATTCTACGATGATCGGCTCCTACTCGCAAAGTTACATGTGTCTTACGGCCCCCGATGTCTGTAGTTACCTATGCTGGTCCCACCATGGGGTGTATCAAGTCCCATAGTGGCAACCCGACACAACCTTAGAGTGCACAGGTATGCTACTGGTGTCCAGTGCCTTATTTTTCTGCTCTGGAGTGTGTGCACGCCCGCACTCCGTTAGAACCTACACTGCTACACCACCGCCGTCGCTTTGACCTCTTACAATCAGCCCAGTAATCGTGCCCCACCCTGCCTAGTTTCAGGGTATCCTGATACACCTTTTAGGGTTACTGCTGAAAAGGGTCCCCCGTTACTAGGTTTTCTACCTCTAGCCAACATGCTAAGTTGGTTAAGTATTTCCTACCTAACCCCCACCAGTCCGTTTAGTTTAGCATGTTCCATTTTGATTAAGCCTTTAGTTTACTTAATCCTAACAATCCTGACTCAGCCTTAATTGTCTTATTAAGGCCCTGACCTCTCACATTAGACAGGTATTGTTGTGGCTGCCTGTTGCCGGTTGGTTCCGGGCAGTCTTACGCCACAACTCAGTCTAACCTCGGGTCCTTATTGGGCTCCATGTTTAACCTCCCACATTGGATAGGTATTGTTGTGACTACTGGACAGCCGGGCGGTTCCGGGAAGGTTTACATCACAACTCAATCCAACCTCGGGTTAAACACATCGTATTTTCTACATTTACATATCTTGTCATTCTTCTTTATTTATATGTAAATATTTGCGGCCCATTATTAAGTAAATGGTGTAAAGGTTACACCAATCATGGGCCCAACCCATACTTGAATTTGGGCCCTTTTATTTTATATTTTCATTCATTAATTAATTTTAACCCAACGTTATTTTCCCCCGTTTTACACGTCCGTTCATATATATTGGGCTTAGCCTTTTAAAGCCCAATTTAGCCATGCGAAAGGGGAGGCTTATGGCGTATACACAAAGAGGGGAAGGTGAGCGCATGAACTTGCAATACGACGTTGGAAATACTAAATAGAAATTGGTGTACTTGCATAGTGGTAACATAGGTGACATGAATCAAAGCATGTGAACTTGCATAGGTTTAACTACAACATGAACCTATATTCTTATTTAGGCATATTGTCAAACATGAGCATGTCGTAAATATTTCTAGCATAAGCATAGCATAATGTCAAACATAAGCATGGCATAAATACTTTTGGCATAAACATGGCATAATGTCAAACATAAGCATGGCATAAATACTTTTGGCATAAACATAAACATGTCATGTTCATAAGGTTTCTACATGTTTACAAAGGGGATACTTTGTTACCAACACAAAAGCATAGTTCAACTTAATCATGGTTTAAGTCCAATCACATAACGATGGTACAAACATACTTATGCATAAATATTCCTAATCATGGTGTTTGCTTTAAAACTTGCAAAAAGGGATTTTTGAGTCTAACCTAGCCATGTCTCATATATGTCATCATATAATTCTTTTAAACAAGATGGACTTAATCATAGATTTCAATTATGCCAAATATCATTCATAGCCTAGCCATATTCATAAGTTTTGCAAAAGCATGACTTAATACATGGATTATGGTGTCAAAATTCCAACATAGTTTCATATGAACTATAACAACCAAACTTGTTTCAATTACTTGCAAAATGATTTATGCATAAAATATACATCATGATGGCATAATAACAAAGCCCAAACTTGCATAAATTTCACTCAACTATATACATGTAGCTTCAACACAGACTACATAATTTGCGCAATATTCCAAACGTATGTTTGCATAGAACTACCGCATGTAGTTCTTTATAATGAATAATATAATTCAAGAATATCCAAACGTATATAAATTGATAAGAACGCACAAATATGAATTACTTCCATTGCCACAATTCAAGCATACACATCAACACAGTTGTTTATTATACCAAAGTAATACTCTACTTACAATGGTTGCGGCGAATTCTCTAATTAAGAGACACGATTCCTTTGTTGAATTGATTAGCTTTAGGTTGCTTGAATTGCTTTAGGCTTTAGAACTTTCTTCCTAATTCTCTCTCTAGTTGGCGGCTACTCTTTGTCGTTCCTCAGCAACATGGCGGCTATGTTCTTAATTTGAATGAATAGATTAGGGTTTAGTCTAGGGTTGTTTATATAGAGGTTAGGAATTGATTAGGACCCTTGATGTTGCTAGGTTAGATCATAGCCATTCATTAGGAAGAGAGACCAATAAAAACCCGCCACCTAGCCCTAATGACAAAGCAGACCACAGAAATTCGACCGCACACCGACCTGGCCAGCCAGGTTGACTGGGCTCGACCAGGTCGATACCCCTGTCGACAGGGCTGTCGACAGCCCTGTCGACATGGGTAGCCCAGGTCGACAGCCCTGTCGACCTGGGTGGCCCAGGCGGGTGTTCTTCCACCCTGGCTCAATGGGCCCGATTTTAAATTATTATTTTATTCTGTTTGAATTTTAAATTTGAATCAAAACTTCCGAAGGCCATATCTTCTTCATACGGACTCCGTTTTTCGAAAACTCGGACTCTATTTCGCGTATTTTTCCGAGACGAACGCAATGGCGTATCCCGTTTCCCTTAGTTCTTTGATTTGAATTTGATTATACTTTAATTCATGAATTTCATAGTTATAGAATTCTCGGGGTGTTACACAACCCACTAGTTTCCTCATGCCACCCAAGGCACCCACTTAACCCCTTATGCCCCACTACATGCTAATTTGGTTAAGTGTTTCTTAATTAATTAAGATCGTAACCTTTGTAAAGACCTCTCACATTAGACTGTCTTTTATGGCAGTTGGATATGCCGGTTGGTTCCGGGCAGCCTTACACCATAACAGTGTCTAACCTCGTGTCTTTACACTTGTCACGTATTTAGTTTATGACTAAGACCTCTCACATTGGGCCAATCATTTGTAGCCGCTGGATTTGCCGGTCGGTTCCGGGCAGTCTTATGCTACAAAAGGGTCCAACCTTGTGTCTTAGTCGATTAATTACACCTAATTAATCACCCCCATAATTTGTATTAATTATCCCTAATTAATTACAAATATTTAAAAATATGGGTAGACCTAACTCAATAGGTAAATTCCCAATTCCATAATATGGGTAGACCTAACTTAATAGGTAAATTCCCAATTATGTCCATCCACTTTATGGTATGTTTAATCATACCAACTTCACACAATTTTATGTGTTCATTAATTTTTACCCCATCGTCCCCACGTAAATACGTTAACATGACATACTTTAAAAGAGGAGATTCATCATACACACAATGGGTTCAACTTAGCATATCATTAGCATTATCATGGGTTTAAAAGGTGTCAACTTGCATATATGACCATAAACCCAACTTGCATAAATAACCAACCCAAACTTGCATGAATCACATATGTCATAAAGATGGTAACTTGCATAAATGTTCATGTCATAGACCTATCATAAAGGTGTCAACTTGCATACATGTCATAGGTCTAAAAGGGATGAACTTGCACATGTACTTATGTCATACAAAGGGGTAAACTTGCATATGTATGTATGACATACAAAGGTGTAAACTTGCACATGTTACTTGCATATAATCAACCACCAAACTTGCATAACATGTCATATATAGACTTGCATATAATCAAACACCAAACTTGCATAACATGTTACATATGAACTTGCATATAATCAACCACCAAACTTGCATAACATGTTACATATGAACTTACATATGTATGTATGACATACAAAGGTAAGCTCGCATATGTTATGCATATCACTAATCCAAACAACTTGCATAGATTATGCATATTATAGATCCAAACTCATAGGTTAAACTTGCATGTCATGTCACTTATTTCACACATGATTCTAGCATAAAACCAAGCATTTAACTTGCATAAAACCAAACACTTAGCATGCATAAAACCAAATACTTAGCATGCATAAAACCCACCACTTAACATGCATAAACCCAAACACTTAGCATGCATAAAACCAAATACTTAGCATGCATAAAACCCACCACTTAACATGCATAAACCCAAACACTTAACTTGCATAAACATAGTGTCATCATGAATAAGTGTTAAACATAGTGATTAGCAAACTAGCATCATAACATATGACCTAAAGCCCATTAATCCGCAAGAAAAACCATATGATCTCATCACATCTCATCTACTTAGTTTAGCAATTGGTTATTAAAGTGATAGAAACTCACAAACTCCAAGATTAGCTCCTTAGATAGTTGCTAGAGTTGAAGTAGAGGTGGATTAGTAGTTGATTAGCTTGCAATCCTCTTCTCTAATTAGTGGAGGCTCCTTCTAAGTTGCATTTTGGCGGCATGATGGCATAGATTCTATTTTTAGTATGGATTAGGGTAGTATTAGGGTGTATTTATAGGATTAGGTTGTGTTTTAGACTCTTAGATTAACCCTGGGTTAGCTTAGGTCCGTCAGATTTCGTCCTAAGCCCTCCAACCCAGCCCAAAACTCAACCAGGTGCACCCAGGCCAGAATCAGCCGACAGGGTAAGTCGACAGCCCTGTCGACTGCCAAGTCGACAGGCATGTCGACAGGCAAGTCGACAGCCCTGTCGACAGCCAAGTCGACTTGGCTGGGCGGGAGTTTTCCCGCCTGTCCCCCTTTTCTGCATGTTTCGAAATTCAAATTTCCCGAAAACTTCTTTGGGCCTTAACCGAGTCATACGGACGCCAATTTACAAAATTTCGGACTCTATTTCGCGTATTTTTCCGAGATGAACACAATGACGTAACCCGTTTCCCCTGATTCTCACATCTGAGATTATTAATTTTGTAATTAGTGAATATCAGTGTTAACTGAAATTCGGGGTGTTACATTCTCCCCTCCTTAAAGGATTTCGTCCCCGAAATCTCCAAGTTAAGGAGAATGCATATCCTACCATCCAAACAACCATCTACTCAATCCATCAACCACGGGCATCCATTGTCCTTAAAACAATTTCTACTGATGTATGAGCATATGCAAAAAGTGTGTGTATATGTTCCCTATCTAATGTATGAACATATGCAAACCGTGATAGTGCCATGCATCCAATATTTATGCGAAAGAACCCTATCGACACATACTATATCTACATGAGTGCACAATCATTCACCAAAATGCATCATCCATATGATAACACAACCATTATACATCCATAAATATAGCTACCTACACACAATTATATGCAATATGAAATATGAAGTGATTGAGCCGATCTAGTGTCTAGAGTGTGTGTATATGCATCCACGAGCAACCACTAGCAAACACTTGCATCCACATGCATCCATCAATCATAACATGTCTCAAACACATGTTTCAACCATAGGTTTACCCTATCTAAAGGTCAAAGGCACTAACAAGAGGACATACTAAAGATAAGATAAGTACTAAACAAACGATAAAGGAGAAGTTAAAAGACATACCCTCAAAAAGGAATGGGTATAATGAACGCATTTTCGCTTCCATCTCCCAAGTAGCGTTGCTCTCATCTTCTCCCCATTGCACTTTGACTAGTTGAACCTCCCTGTTTCTCAACCTCTTAATCTCTGACCCAAGGATGCGTGTAGGAGCTCGTCGAATAGTCGCATCACGCTCTATCTCTACTTCTCTAAGCAAGCTCGGCTCTACCACCTCTGCGGTCTCATGTAGGCACTTCCTCAAATGTGACACATGGAATACATCATGTACACCACTAAGTCTGTCGGGCAACTCCACTCTATAGGCCATTTGTCCAATCCTTTCCTTAATAGGAAACGGTCCAACAAACCTTGGTGCTAACTTCCCAACAGATCCAAAGCGAACCACATTCCGTAACGGAGATACTTTGACAAAGACCATGTCCCCAACATCAAACTCAAGCTCTGTTCTCCTCTTGTCCGCATAAGATTTCTGTCTGTCTTGCGCCGCTTTCATCCTTCTTCGAATCAAATCAATCTTTTCCGAAGTCTTCCTAACCATATCGGGCCCAAGCAAGATCTTATCCGTAGATTCCCACCAACATGTAGGTGATCGACAAGGCCTTCCATAAAAAGCTTCGAAAGGAGCCATGCCAACACTAGACTGAAAGCTGTTATTATATGCGAACTCCACCAATGGAAGATGCTCTTCTCATGTACCTCCAAAATCTAAGATACATAGCCTCAAAAGGTCTTCTAAAATGCGATTCACCCTCCCGGTCTGGCCGTCCGTCTGAGGATGATTTGCGGTGCTCAAACACAACCGAGTCCCTACCGCCTCTTTCAAACTCTTCCAAAACTCGCTAATGAAGATAGGATCTCGATCACTCACTATGCTGGAAGGTACACCATGCAATCTAACAATCTCTCGAATGTAGATTGAAGCTAGCCATTGAGCAGTCCTCTTACTCTTCACGGGTATAAAATGGGCACTCTTAGTAAGTTTGTCTACCCCAACCCAAATTCCCGTATTACCCTTCCTCGATCTTGGTAATCCATTGATGAAATCCATCGAGACACTATCCCACTTCCATAGCGGAACCTCCAATGGGTGAAGCAACCCACCGGGTTTCTTTTGCTCCGCTTTTACTTGTTGGCACACCAAGCATCTAGCGACATACTCGGCCGTGTCTTTCTTCATACCGGCCCAAAAGAAAACTCGCTTCATATCTTGGTACATCTTGTCCCTACCGGGATGAATGGTCATCTTCGAACGATGAGCATCATCAAGTATAGCCTTCCTCAAACCCTCGTCTTGCGGTACACAAAGTCTACCGTCTCTACGCAACCACCCCTTACCATCTAGGGTGTACCTACTCAAATGGCTAGACGACTCCCCCTCCTCATGAGCTTCTCTACTAACTCAACCAACAGTGGGTCGTCTCGCTGTGCTCCGCCAATCTGCCCCAAAAGAGTAGGCCTAACCTCCAAGGAGGCTAGCAAACGGGTACAAAGTCAACAGAAGGTCTAAAGTCAAACATAAAATAAACTCTAAGCTCCGTCGTTCAACGAACAATGAACTCAAGGACAACCTTTTTCTACTTAAGGCGTCCGCTACCACGTTACCCTTGCCATGGGTATACGCTATCTCAAACTCATAGGATGCTAAGAATCCCATCCACTTTTGCTGTCCTAAGACTATGCGCTCGAAGAGTCTCCAACACTTCCCTAAGATGTAGGGCATGCTCTTCTCCACTTTTAGAGAAAACTAGGATATTACCCCATCCAAAATCATCACAACTATCCATCTCTCACGCAGACCACTCTAGTCGAACTCGACATCCCCCAAATGCAAGCCCCAAAGGCCTAAACCAATATCAGACAAACACCCAAGGGATACCTCCTTCGAATTCAGACGACCTACGTGAGATGATACTAGTAAAAACGGCTAAATAATTAAGCCCTTGTCCAACTCTGGATGTCCTCGCCAGTCTCGCTCCAAAACCACCGTTTATCCCATAACTGGCTTTGCTCAACCTATTGAGCACATACAAAAACTTATTTCGCTCCTAGAAAAGACCAAGATGTCATTTACAAAGACCATCACGAACTTATTTAGGTACTCCCTGAACACCCTTCTCATCAAATCAATAAATTATGAGGGGGCGTTTGTTAAACCAAATGGCATCACCAGCCACTCATAAAAACCATCTAGAGTCCTAAAGGCAGTCTTCTCTATACTATCCTCAGCCACTCTCAACTGACGAAACCCCGTGGCTAAGTCCAACTGCGAAAATACTGAGGCGCCAACTAACTGATCAAAGAGATCATCAATCCTCGGCAATTGGTGTCTATTCTTCTTTGTGAGTTTATTTAGTTCTCTTTAGCCTACAAAAAGTCTGAGGGACCCATCCGCCTTCGTGGCAAAAACTACTGGAGCACCCCACTCCGATATACTTCGTCTTATGAACCCCTTCTCAAGCAAATCGCCTACTTGCTTATGGAGTTCCCTCCTCTCACGAGGAGCCATGTGGCATACTGGCCAAGATACTGGTTTGGCATTGTCTACCAGATATATTCGTAAGTCAATCTCCTGCTCCGGAGGTAAGCCCTTCACCTCCTCAAACACATCCGAGTATTCCCGGACCACTCTAACAGATTGCAAACTCTCGACCGACGTGTCAAGCGATTCTAGATAACTTAGCATAACAGATTCCATGGTATTACAAGAGATCTCGAGAGTGTTACCCAAGCGGGTCATAAGCCTAACAACTCTCCCTTCAAAATCAAAAATGACACCACTACTGGATAACCAGTCCATGCCCAAAACTAACCCTTAGCCCGTGAAGCCCAAAAAGCATCACATCTAAACTCAACGCTAAGTATAGAAACTTTCAAACCCAAACACATCATGGAGCCCCAATTGGGTTTGAAACAACTAAGGGATCATCTACTAAACTGGTGTTTAAGTGCAGTGACTCAACTAACAATGATGAGATAAATGAACTCGATGCGTCAGAATCAAATAAAGTTCGAACCGGATAATAAAGAAATCCAAATTCCAACCTAGACGGTCATATCCCCATCTGGTACACTAGCCGTGAGGGAATACAACTACCCTCCAGGAGATTCCGTACCTTGCCCTTGCCTCTTTGGACAATCCTAATAAGGTGTCCTATTCCTCCCAAAAGGATAACTACTAGCCCTCTTCTTCCCATTCTCCACTCGTAACCTCCCATCAAAATGAGGTTTCGCTCTTCATTAACCAAACAACTATTTGAGCCTTCCTCCCATCGTCTATCCAATAGGTACCTACAAGTCCTCCTCCTTCTTGAACCAACTTCTAGTCCAACTAATGTCTAAGTCCCTTGAAGTGGTTTTCCATTCTTATCTATCTTAGAAAGATCATCTATACGCGGAGGGGAAACTCAAAACGAGAGAGGAAGAGATTCAAAACGGAGAATTTGAAAGATATAGATATGGCTATTGGGGATTATGCTTTTCTTTCTAAAACTTTTCTCTTAAAAGACATGTTTTTGAAAATACTCCTTTCAAAAATATTCTTAGAAAATAGTTTTTCTAAAAATTTTATCTGTTATGGTAACCTTAAGCTCTGATACCACGTGTAACACCCCACACCCGCTACGGTCACTCACTAAGGGAATGCCATAACATCGGTGGAGTATTTTAAGTGAATATAGAACAGAAAAATTACAACAAGACAGATATAAGTAATACTTGAGAATTTAAAACATCATTTCATTGCAGCGGAAAGTAAAACATGTTTGGTTACACCAAAACCATAAACAAGAGTCAAGTACATAATATCCATCCTGATAAAACAAAAGTACATAATCCCACTACATAACTTAATAGCCATAATAGAAAAGATAAACTGAGCTTTACATCCACGGTCCAAGCTCCAAAAGATAGATAAAGCAGTCTGATCAAAGCCCACTAGTCCTAGGCCCACTCTGATAACCTGAGGGTTGGAAAAAAGATATAAACAACGGGGTCAGACATAAGTCTGAGCGAGTCCTATAACTTTAACAATACAACCATTAAAGTAACAGAGTAAGACATAAGCTTGATATATGGTAACGACTGGGGATAAATGGCTACACTAAGCAGCCAACTAGACTTAGGATGAACTAAGATAACCGTAAAGACGCATCTACCCACCCAAGGATAATTACTACACTGCACCACACCAGTCATTCCCAATTTAAAGGTTGATCCCACTAAGTATACTTAGTAATCTATAATTAGTAGTTTTGTGTACCCCTAGCTGACTACATAGGTGCCGTCTGCCCCTATTTCCACTAGGTGTACCCACTACCCCCCCGTTCGATCGGCTCCCTAACGTAGATACCCGTGCTGGCCCCACAGTGGGGTGTATCATCCCCCAAAGTGGCAACCTGATAATATCAACGGTGCACGGCTTATACCTACACGATGCAACAACATCTTACTTACCAGCCTGGGTCCACACACGCACATGAAACCCGTTGGACTTGCGTTGCCACCGCTAACCCATTTTGGCCTCTTACAGTCAAGCCCAATATGCGTGTCCCGTCCTCGACTTGGGTCGAGCCCACAAAGATACGTTTGGGATATTGGTTGAAATGGGCCCCCACAAGCTCCCCACCTAAGCTTGTCATTTCTAGTGAATCCCACTTAACCCTTTAACCATGTCCACTTACATGTTATAAATTTTGGTTAAGTCTTTTAATCATATTTTAATTGCCACTCAAGGCACCCACTATGCCACCCAAGGCACTTACTTGATTCCCACATGCCACCCAAGGCTCTTACTTAACCCTTTAATCATGTTTAATTACATGTTCCACTTTGGTTAAGTATTCTAATCGTATTTTCTATTACCATCCAAGGCAACTCACTAGTTTCCTCATGCCACCCAAGGCACCCACTTAACCCCTCATGCCCCACTACATGCTAATTTGGTTAAGTGTTTCTTAATTAATTAAGATCGTAACCTTTGTAAAGACCTCTCACATTAGACTGTCTTTTATGGCAGCTGGATATGCCGGTTGGTTCCGGGCAGCCTTACACCATAACAGAGTCTAACCTCGTGTCTTTACACTTGTCACGTATTTAGTTTATGACTAAGACCTCTCACATTGGGCCAATCATTTGTAGCCGCTGGATTTGCCGGTCGGTTCCGGGCAGTCTTATGCTACAAAAGGGTCCAACCTCGTGTCTTAGTCGATTAATTACACCTAATTAATCACCCCCATAATTTGTATTAATTATCCCTAATTAATTACAAATATTTAAAAATATGGGTAGACCTAACTCAATAGGTAAATTCCCAATTCCATAATATGGGTAGACCTAACTTAATAGGTAAATTCCCAATTATGTCCATCCACTTTATGGTATGTTTAATCATACCAACTTCACAAAATTTTATGTGTTCATTAATTTTTACCCCATCGTCCCCACGTAAATACGTTAACATGACATACTTTAAAAGAGGAGATTCATCATACACACAATGGGTTCAACTTAGCATATCATTAGCATTATCATGGGTTTAAAAGGTGTCAACTTGCATAAATAACCAACCCAAACTTGCATGAATCACATATGTCATAAAGATGGTAACTTGCATAAATGTTCATGTCATAGACCTATCATAAAGGTGTCAACTTGCATACATGTCATAGGTCTAAAAGGGATGAACTTGCACATGTACTTATGTCATACAAAGGGGTAAACTTGCATATGTATGTATGACATACAAAGGTGTAAACTTGCACATGTTAGTTGCATATAATCAACCACCAAACTTGCATAACATGTCATATATAGACTTGCATATAATCAAACACCAAACTTGCATAACATGTTACATATGAACTTGCATATAATCAACCACCAAACTTGCATAACATGTTACATATGAACTTGCATATAATCAACCACCAAACTTGCATAACATGTTACATATGAACTTGCATATGTATGTATGACATACAAAGGTAAGCTCGCATATGTTATGCATATCACTAATCCAAACAACTTGCATAGATTATGCATATTATAGATCCAAACTCATAGGTTAAACTTGCATGTCATGTCACTTATTTCACACATGATTCTAGCATAAAACCAAGCATTTAACTTGCATAAAACTAAACACTTAGCATGCATAAAACCAAATACTTAGCATGCATAAAACCCACCACTTAACATGCATAAACCCAAACACTTAGCATGCATAAAACCAAATACTTAGCATGCATAAAACCCACCACTTAACATGCATAAACCCAAACACTTAACTTGCATAAACATAGTGTCATCATGAATAAGTGTTAAACATAGTGATTAGCAAACTAACATCATAACATATGACCTAAAGCCCATTGATCCGCAAGCAAAACCATATGATCTCATCACATCTCATCTACTTAGTTTAGCAATTGGTTATTAAAGTGATAGAAACTCACAAACTCCAAGATTAGCTCCTTAGATAGTTGCTAGAGTTAAAGTAGAGGTGGATTAGTAGTTGATTAGCTTGCAATCCTCTTCTCTAATTAGTGGAGGCTCCTTCTAAGTTGCATTTTGGCGGCATGATGGCATAGATTCTATTTTTAGTATGGATTAGGGTAGTCTTAGGATGTATTTATAGGATTAGGTTGTGTTTTAGACCCTTAGATTAACCCTGGGTTAGCTTAGGTCCGTCAGATTTCGTCCTAAGCCCTCCAACCCAGCCCAAAACTCAACCAGGTGCACCCAGGCCAGAATCAGCCGACAGGGTAAGTCGACAGCCCTGTCGACTGCCAAGTCGACAGGCATGTCGACAGGCAAGTCGACAGCCCTGTCGACAGCCAAGTCGACTTGGCTGGGCGGGAGTTTTCCCGCCTGTCCCCCATTTCTGCATGTTTCGAAATTCAAATTTCCCGAAAACTTCTTTGGGCCTTAACCGGGTCATACGGACTCCGATTTACAAAAATTCGGACTCTATTTCGCGTATTTTTCCAAGACGAACAAAGTGACGTAACCCATTTCCTCTGATTCTCACATCTAAGATTATTAATTCTGTAATTAGTGAATATCAGTGTTAACTGAAATTCGGGGTGTTACACTAATTTTATGTACAACATGATAAATCCCGTTATATAAATCACAATAGTCTCATAGGCATAGGGTGTACAACATGATAGGTTCCATCATATAAATGACAACAGTCTTATAGGCACGATAGGTTCCATTATGTCAATCCAATAGTCTCATAGGCATTATAAGTTCTATCGTGTCAGTCCAACAGTCTCATAGGCATAATATGTGTCATTTCATCAATCACTATAGTCTCATAGGCATAAGCAATTTAGATTTGACAAAAGGATAGGCACGAATCAGAATTAGGCATCGTTCTAGATCCGATTTTACAGTCATGATTACTATTAGATTTCTAAATCTAAATAATAACCGAACTTATAGAAAAAGGACGGATCTTTTATTCTAGGATCTGAATTCTGAATTTGTTTAGCTATCCTTTGATATAGACGTTTGATTTGAAGTTCTTTTAATCGATTACTAGTTTGGATTTGATTTTCTAGTTTGGAGAAGATGAAGGAGGATAGGCTAGCTTGTAGACGAACAGTATGACGGAACCATAGTTTTAGGGTTATGAGGTTAGGGTTTAGGTTTAGCTATGTATACATAGATGTCTAGGATTAATTCTAGCCTTTAGATTAGTCTAGGAGAAATCAGAGCCATCAAACCAAAGAGATGTGTCATCCAGCCAGCTATGGCACGACACATAAGCCCAAATACCTCAGAAATTAGTCATCGGCCAGTCAGAGAAGGTCACATCAGCTCAGGGTTGAAAAAATCATCATAGGAACTGGATCTCAAAGGGGTCGACTCCCTACGGGGGGGGGGGGGGGGGTCGACACCTATGTCGATACCCCTATAGGGGGGTCGACACCAATGTCGACTCCTCCTGGGGGTTTGACACCCCTGGGCGGGAATTTTCCCGCCTAGTTATTCTGACCGATTTTTGAATTTTAAATTGAATTTATTATTTAATTATTATTTTCTATTTACACTAGAAATCTTCTAACCTCTATAACTTCTTCATACGGAGTCTGATTCATGTAAACTCGAACTCTATCTCAAGCAGAATCCCGAGATGAACGCAATGGCATAACCCGCTTTACCCAATTCTTTTTTTAAAAATTAAGTGTTCTCAGATTTGTTAATTTTAATATTCACAGAAAATACGGGGTGTTACATTCTCCCCTCCTTAAAGGATTTCGTCCCCGAAATCTCTAAGTTAAGAAGAATGTATCCTAACATCCAACATCCGTCTACTCAACCATCAATCACAGGCATCCATTGTCCTTAAAGGATTTTCTAATCTTTTTATGATCATATGCATAGTGTGTGTATATGTCCTTATCTAATGCAAAATCAGGCAGTCTACTGATCCAATTGACCTCCTTGATGCGAATCATGTCAGTGCCATGAGTCCATTATGTATACAATTATTCCTAATCATGCTTTCTACATGAGTGCATAATCATTCATACAAATGCAACGTCCATATGATAACACATCAAGTTTCAATCCATATATAAACACATATATGCAATACGAAAGTGACTGTGTCGATCTAGTTCCTAGTGTGCGTGTGTGTATATGCATCCACGAGCAACCACTTGCAACCATCAATCATAACATGTTTCAAACACATGTTTACATCTATTGGTTACTAACTAAGGATCAAGAATAGGACCGAGGAGATATACTTAAAAGATAGATGCAAGCATGTATAAACTTATGGAAAAAGAGATCAAGAATGTACCCTCAAAAAGTTAAGGGTAAGTTGCACGTATCTTGTCCTCAGTCTCCTACGTCATATCTTCCTCAGCATCACTCCATTGTACTTTAAGTAGCTTGACCTCACGATTGAGTAGCTTTTTAACTTCTGTACCCAAGATACGAGTTGGAACTCTTCTCACTGTTGCTTCTCGTTCCACTTCTATTTCCTCTAGTATGCTTGGCTCCACAACTTCCGCAGACTCATATAAGCATTTTCGTAGATGAGAGACATGAAAGACATTATGAACTCCAGCCAAACTTTCAGGCAGCTCTAGTTTATAAGCCATCTTCGCAATCCTCTCAATGATAGGAAATGGCCCTACAAATCTTGGTGCCAATTTTCCTACGGACCCAAAGCGAACGACGTTCTTCAAAGGAGATACTTTAAGGAAAACTCTGTCTCCGACCTTAAACTCAAGGTCGGTCCTTCTTTTACCAGCGTAGGACTTCTATCTATCTTATGTTTTCTTCATTCGTCTTCGTATCAAGTCCACCTTCTCTGAAGTTTCTCTGATCATGTCAGGCCCAAGCACGAGCTTGCCTGTAGACTCCCACCAACAAGTTGGTGATCAGCATGGTCTTCCATACAAGCCTCAAAAGGTGCCATGCCAATGGTGGCTTGGTAGCTATTTTTGTAGGAGAATTCCACCAAAGGAAGGTGATCCTCCCATGTCCCTCCAAAATCAGGAGTACACAATCTCAAGAGATCTTCTAGTACTCTGTTCACCCTTTCCGTTCGACCATCGGTTTGAGGGTGATAGGCAGTGCTTAAGCATAGTTGTGTGCCTACAGCCTCTTGCAAACTCTTCCAAAACTCACTCATAAAGATAGGGTCTCGATCACTTACTATGCTAGAGGGTATTCCATGCAGTCGAACTACCTCTTTAAGATAAGTGGATGCTAATGATGAGGTAGTCCTCCTACTTTTAACAGGTATAAAGTGAGCGTTTTTAGTGAGCCTGTCCACTATTACCCAAATACTGGTATTTCCCCTTCTTGACCTTGGCAACCCATCAATAAAGTCCATCGAAATTCTATCCCATTTCCACTATGGGGCCTCTAGAGGATGAAGCAGACCACTAGGCTTCTTCTGCTCTGCCTTGACTTGTTGGCATATCAAGCATTTAGAGACAAACTCGGCTACATCCTTCTTCATGCCATTCCAAAAGAAAACCCTTTTTATGTCTTTATACATCTTGTCCCCACCTGGATTTATAGTCAACATAGAATGGTGTGCTTCTTCGAGAAAGGTTTTGACAAAATCCCATGCTTGTGGGACGCAAAGTCTTCCATCATGTCTCAACTAACCCTTGTCATCGATGGAGTATCTATTGAGGTGACTAGAAGTCTCACCTCTAAATAGCTTATCCATCACGTCAACTACCTGAGGGTCTTCACGTTGCGCGGTTCCTATTGAGTCCAAAACAATAGGTCGCACCTCCAGCGATGCTAACAAACCAGGTACAAATTCAAAGGAGGGTCTAAAGTCAAAGTTTAATTTGCTATGTACTCCAAGCTTTGCCTTTCTACAAAGAGAGGACTTAAGGTCAACTTTTTCCTACTTAAGGCGTCTGCTACCACATTCTCCTTGCCGGGGGTATAGGCAATCTCAAAATCATATGAGGCAAGAAATTCCATCTACCTTTTTTGTCTTAAGTTAAGATCTTTTTGTTAAAAAAGTTACTTTAATGATTTATGGTCAGTAAACAATTCAAACCTTTCTCCTAGTAGGTAATGACGCCATGACTTAAGAGCGAAAACAGTGGAACTCTAAATCATGAGTTGGGTAGTTTTTCCTCATGTACCTTCAACTGCCTTCCTCCATAACAAACTATTCTGCCCTCTTCACTACAAGAAAAAAAGGCTATTTATGACGGTTGAAAACTGTCGACGGCCGTCGGAAGCCGTCGGAAATAGCCGTCGCTTTTAGAGGCGTCGAAAATCTGATTTTCCGACGGTTTTCGACACAGCCCGTGGTTTTTGTTTTCGATGATTTTTGGCGGTGTTTTACAGCTTCCGACGGCCGACGGCAGCCGTCGGAAAACCTGCATATTTTTTTTTTTGAAATTTCAGCCGCCATTTAACCTTCCAAATATACTTCTTCACTAAAACCACTATCTAATCAATCAATAGATAACCCAACATATCAGCTCTCAACCAATTAACAATAACACAAAAATTTCACCATAAACTTAAACCATTAACTTCATAATACATAAATTTGTGCACATAACGTAGTCCACCAATATATATACCAGTAATAAATACACTACCCCAAAAAAATCTGCTTGATTTCCAAATCCTAACTCATACTTTGTTAAATTATGATGAAGTGGACAGTTTGAATCCTAACTCATATTTATAGCAACTGTGTAAGGGTACATGATTTTATTTTTAAAATAAAAATTATATTAAGAAAAAAATCATTTACCACTTGTTTTCCAAATCCACACCGCCTGTTCCACGTTGCTTTCGCATACGTGCATCCAAAACCAGAATTTAAGCATACCTTAAAATCAGAATTAACATACCTTAAAAATATATTTAACACAAAAAAATAGAAAAATATACCTTAAAATCAGAATTTAAGCATCTCTTTCCCGTAGGCCCATCCAAAATAGTTAAAGGAACTGTGTCATCGTCGTCATCAATAATATATATGCATTAATACTAACAAAAAAGAAAAAGGAATTGAGATTCCAACAAAAACACCAAGATATAAGTAAGGGAGTTTACCTTCGATGACTACATAAAGGGGGTGACTGCACTGTAATCGAAGAGAGGTTCAAATTCGTCCAATTTGTCTCCCTACAATTATTGCCAAGAGTTCATTAGTTGAATACATGAAGAAGTTGGCGAAAACAAAATTGGACAAGCTCGTATCATCAAATTTGGTTGAACATGATTTAATTGCTCATTTATTTTAAGCAAGAGATAAAGTGAAGTAGTTAATATGTCATGATGATATTATCACCAGCATCACGGACAATATGTGCGCAAGTATGGAGGTTGTTGGGCCGGGTCTGCAAAGAATGACATTATCAATCAAATATTTTTGATATTTACAAATAATTTTGTGCACTTACCTTCGCCTCATCAGTGTTCCAATACTTGATAAATACTTCCCACACGGTTGTTCCAACACTGAAAATAGTTAGCTTTGTATGTTACTTCACAAGTTTATTCATACATGTAATATTCATAGATATAATGCATCGATTTCATGCATATTATCCTATTTTGATGTGTTCTCTTAAATCTGCATCGTTGATTCATGAATAACTTAAATCACAAAAAGGGTTTTTGTTTTGTTAGATGTACTCAAACAATTTTTGTAAGGTTTTTCACTTTTGCAATAAATACAAGAATAACAAGTACATAATGGTGCACATATACACAAATAACCACAATTATACAATGGTCAAAATCAAGTTAAGGGGGATATATGCATAAATAACCAAACATTGCACATAAAATTTTCAATTTCATTATATCACATGAAATACGCACATAATAGGATGCTATAACCCCACTAAAACGTTATTTAAACCAATTGCAATCAATAGATAACCCTAATATTCTAATCTAAGCAAATACAGATTTAGCTAAAAATTGGATTTTTATGGAAAAAAGAGATTATACCTTAAATTGATTGCTCTAGAGATCTGAATGAAAGCCAAGGAGGTTCTTACGCGAAGAATTAGGGATCTGGAGGCAAAAAAATCGGATTTTGGGTGGTAGGGTTTTAAAAACCGTAGCTGGAAAAAATGGATGAGCAAAAGAAATGAGGAAGAAAGAGTTCGGCAGTCAGTTTATCAAGAAAATTTCCAACGGCTGCCGACGGCCCGTCTGAAGCCATCGTAAATCAGCCGTCGCAAATAGTCTGTTTTCTTGTAGTGCTTGCATCAAGACAGCGCCCAACCCTGTACTGTATGCGTCTGTGTACACTATAAACATCTTACTCCCATTAGGCAATGTCAGAATCAAGGTTGTTGTTAGAGCCCTTTTCAATCATTGGAAAGCAACATCGCAATCCAAATCCTAAGCAAAAGTTAGATTCTTCTTTGGCAACCTAGTAAGTGGGGCTGAGATCTTCGCAAAGTCCTTAATGAACTTTCTGTAAAAGCCCGCTGGCCCGAGAAAACTTCGTACTTCAGTTGCATTCCGTGGAATCTTCCAATCTTGCACTGCAACTACTTTTGCGGGATCCATAGCTATTCCCTCTTTGGAAACCACATGTCCAAGAAACCTTAATTCTCTCCAAAAATGGCATTTGGAGAATTTTGCTTTCAATTGATGTGCACGAAGAGTATCCATGACTTCCCTTAAATGCAGAGCATGTTCTTCCTTACTTTTTGAGAAAACCAAAATGTCGTCCACGAAGACCACTACAAATTTATTAAGGAACTCTCTGAACACCCTACTCATCAAGTCTATGAAGTAGGCGGATGCGTTTGTTAAGCCGAAAGGCATGACAAGCCATTCGAAGAAACCATCCGGGGTCCTGAACGCAGTCTTATCTATGCTGTCTTCAGCCACTCTTAGCTGATGAAATCCGGTGGCCAGATCTAGTTGGGAGAAAACCAAGGCACCCACGAGCTAGTCGAACAAGTCGTCTATTCTAGGAAGTGGGTGCCTATTCTTCTTGGTCAGCTTGTTTAGCTCCCTATAGTCCACGCACAGACGGAGTGAACCATCCACTTTGGTTGCAAACACCACTGGAGCACCCCATTCAGAAATACTCCACCTTATGAACCCCTTTTCAAGCAACTCTTTAATTTGCTTGCGGAGCTCTTTTCTTTCCCTTCGAGCCATGTGTCTAATGGGTAAAGCAACAGGTTTTGCATTATCAATAAGATATATGTGGAAGTCTATCTCTTGCTTCAGAGGTAAACCCTTCACCTCTTCAAAAACATCCGAGTTTTCACGGACTACTCTAACAGATTGCAAGTTTTCAATAGACACATCAGGAGATTTTAGATAGCTAAGCATAATAGAATTCGTGGGATTATAAGAGATTTCGAGAGTGTTACCGAGGCGAGTCATAAGTCTAACCACTCTCTTTTCACAATTGAGGATGGCACCATTACTGGATAACCAATCCATGCCTAGAATCAACTCATAGCCCATGAAACCCAAAACATAAGCATTACATCTAAACCCAACGCTTAGTATAGAAATTTCCAAATCCAAATGAATCATGGGCAAATAAGTCGAGCCCCTAATTGGATTTGAAACAACCATGGGATCCTCTACTATACTGGTACCTAGGTGCAGAGATTCAACTAAAGCAGTGGATATAAAAGAGTGCAATGCGCCAGAATCAGAAAGTGTACGAACTGGATGATCAGAAAGATAAACTAAACTCTCAACAGTAATATTTATACCTCTATCTTGTGGAGGTGCCATGAGAGCATGAATCTGCCTTCCAGAAGTAGATTCAGTCTTCTGCCCTTCCCCTTGCCTTTTTGGGCAATCCTTAGCCATATGTCATGTCTCGCCGCATTGAAAACAACCACCCATCTTCCTCTTTTTCTTCCTGCAGTCTTTAATTAGATGTCTAAGTATGCCACAAAATTTACACTTCCTCTTGTCATGGGGTTTGTCATTCTTCCAGCCTTTCTTGGAATACGTCTTCTTATTCTGCGATCCCTCCACTTTCTTGTCTAGAGGTTCTTCAACCTTTGCCTCTTTCTTGCCATTCTTGTCTTCCTCATGTAACAGTGCCATGTCCACCAGTCTCTCAAAAGTCACATCCATAGGTATATGGGACATAGTTAGGATGTGCAGTGGCTCATTGAACCCTTTAACGAAACGGAGAGCCTTTTTATGTGGAGTGTTTACTAACTCCAGTCTGAATCTAGCTAGCTGGTTGAATTGGTTGACGTATTCCTTAACCGATAGGCTTCCCTATTTGAGTGCTAAGAACTTCTCCATCTGTAGGCTTCGCTCAGCTTGCGAGAGGAACCTCATTTCAAATCTCATCCTGAAATCCTCCCAAGTTTCAACTGGTCTCTCAGCATTAGTAACTTCCCACCAGTAAGAGGCTTTGTCCTTTAGTAACCATACAGCCAATTGTATCTTCTGCCTATCGTCCACTTCGAAGATAACAAACAAATCTTTTGTTTCCTTGAGCTAGTTTCTTGCTTCCACAAATGACCCAGCCCATTAAAGTTCTTTCCACCCATAGCTCGAAAGTGTCTACATATCTTTAATAAAGCATTCACACATGGAGGAGAAGGAGGAGGAGGAACAGCTGCAGCTGGGGGAGGAGGAACGTCTGCTAGGCCTGTGCCATTAGCCATAGTCAACCAGCCAGGTATCGGTACACCCTTGGGAAGATTAAGATCCCCAGACATGCTGAAATGAAAAGAAAAGGTTCAAAACAAAGGATAAAAAGATAGTGCATATGGCTTTGGGGATTATGCCTTTAAAATAAAACAACACTTTTCTTGAAAATGCTTCTTTAAATTTCTTTTTGAAAAATAGCTTTCAAAAACTTTTATCTAATCTGGTATACCATCGCTCTGATACCAAGTGAAGCACCCCACCTCCGTTAAGGTCACTCACAAAGGGAATGCATTAACTTTGGTGAAGCATTTTAGGTAAAAGGCACAGATAATTTACAAGATAGACATATGAACAACGGAAAACTGAAATCATTTCATAAATAACGTGGTTCAGTTAAAACATTACAAGCATTGTCTCAAAACCCAACTTCTAAATTATTACAATCAAACATCTGTCTTGATTTAAAACTCCAAGTACATAAAGAAGCATAAATCAGTAGTAAAGCAGCATAAATCCCCAAATAAAAGTGTAACCACAGCCATAGCCCAAGAAAAGAGAATCCAAGCAATACATCTACTCTCTTCAAGCTGGAAAAGGTCTGCACTAAGCTGAAGTATTCCCTCCCTGCGGACCGGGGGGGAGAAACGGAAGAAAAGAAAGCGAAAGAAAACGGGTCAGACATAAGTCTGGTAAGTCTAGTGATTATTCAGCATGTAAACATGTAAAAGGATCATGACATGAATAAACTGGATATAGGACAATACCATAGAAATAATATAACATAAGATAAGGCAAGATAAACTGAATTTACTATCGCACTCATTTCCATTTCTCTGCACCTACCAATGAATGTTTCAACTAACATCATGTGTTTATAACAAAGTGATCCCTTTCCTGACCGGCTTCTACTCGCATGCATTTCTTACTTGTGTCATTCGGCCCCGCTTGATTGTAGATACCTGTGCTGGTCCCACCATAGGGTGTATGAATTCGTATAGCGGCAACCCGACACAAATTCTAGATGCACAGTGTATACTACTGATGCCCAGTGCCTGCTTTATCCACTCTGGAGTACGTCCACGCCCATACTCCGCCGGAACCTACACTGCCGCACCGCCTGCCGCTATTTTGACCACTTATAATCAGCCCAGTAATCGTGCCCCAACCTGCCTAGTTCAGGGTACCGTGATACATCTATGTAGGTTATTGCTGAAATGGGTCCCCGTTACTAGGGTTTCCTAATCAACATGTTATAACGGTTAAGTGTTCTCAAACTAAACTCACCCATCTGTTTAACTAACATGTTGTATTGGTTAAGTGTTGCCTTAATTAACTTAACCCTACCATTCTTAGCATGTCTGTTCCTTAGCTTTAATTCATTCATTAAAGTACCAACCTCTCACATTATATCTATATTGTTGCGGTCGTTGGATGTGTCGGGCGGTTCTGGGCAGCCTTACACCATAACTCAATCTAACCTCGGGTTTTTGGGCTTAATGCGCTAATCTCTCACATTATATCTATAATGTTGCAGTCGGTGGATGTGCCTGGCAGTTCCGGGCAGTCTTACGCCGCAACTCAATCTAACCTCGGGTTAGGCATGTTCATCTTTTGCCAATTTACATATTTGTCATATGTGTCAAAGTTCATGTCTTTTTATGCCAATATTTCCCAAGTGTAGTCAATACAAGTTTTATGCTACATTCACATGCTATGCCCAAAATTTACTTAATTAAATTATACCTAATTTTCCCCGCATTATAATCGCACATACAACGAGACTCAATCTAAGTTCCGAATGAACTTAGTATTCACAAAAGCAAGTAAAAAGGGAAAAATAGAGAAGGAGCATAAGGATTGACATAAGGAAAAATTGGCATGTAAAGGTGTACCTAATTCAAGAATCATGTTTTCAATAGGCATGTTGTACATTAATAATAAGTGTGGGCAAGATAAGAAATTTACACCATAGGTATAAATATTAGATAAAATTGGAATTAAGAGAATCACTAATTTTATGTTCAACATGATAAGTCCCATTATATAAATCACAATAGTCTCATAGGCATAGGATGTACAACATGATAGGTTCCATCAAATAAATCACAACAGTCTCATAGGCATGATAGGTTCCATTATGTCAATCCAATAGTCTCATAGGCATGATAGGTTCTAATATGTCAGTCCAACAGTCTCATAAGCATGATAGGTGTCATTTCATCAATCACAATAGTCTCATAAGCATAAGCAATTTAGATTTGACAAAAGGATAGGCAGGAATCAGAATTAGGAATCGTTTTAGAACCGATTATTACAGTCATGATTTCTATTAAATGTTTAAATCTAAATAATAACTGAACTTACAGAAAAAGGATGGATCTTGTATTCTAGGATCTGATTTCTAAATTTTTTTAGCTATCCTTTGATGTAGACATTTGATTTGAAGTTCTTTGTCGATTACTGGTTTGTATTTGATTTTATGGTTTGGAGAAGATGAAGAAGGCTAGGCTAGCTTGTAGACGAACAGTATGACGACACCGTAGTTTTAGGGTTATGAGGTTAGGGTTTAGGTTTAGCTACGTATATATAGATGTCTAGGATTAATTCTAGCCTTTAGATTAGTCTAGGTGAAATCAGAGCCATCAAACCAAAGAGATGTGTAATTCTGCCAACCATAGCATGACACATGAGCCCTAATACCTCAGAAATTAGTCATCGGCCAATCACAGAAGGCCACATCAGCTCAGGGTTAAAAAAAATCGTCATAGGAACTGAATCTCAAAGGGGTCGACTCCCTACGGGGGGTCGACACCTATGTCGACAACCCTATAGGGGGTTGACACCTATGTCGACTCCCCCTTGGGTGGGTCGACACCCCTAGGCGGGAATTTTCCCGCCCAAATATTCTGTCCGATTTTTGAATTTTAAACTGAATTTATTATTTAATTATTATTTTCTGTTTAAACTAGAAATCTTCTTACCCTCTATAACTTCTTCATACGGAGTCCGATTCATGCAAACTCAGACTCTATCTCAAGCAGAATTCCAAGACGAGCGCAATGGCGTAATCCATTTCACCCAATTCTTCTTTTAAAAATTAAGTGTTCTTAGATTTGTTAATTTTAATATTCATAGAAAATATGGGGTGTTACTTGTTTGTTGAGTAATTACCGACCATTTAAATGCTGTAACAATTCGTGTTGACATAGCAATTTTATTTTTGCATATTTGAGCTTGACCATGCAGCTCCAGTTTTAAAAATATGTACACTGATCTTGCACTTGTCATGTTTATTGATCACGTACAATTTCAACTACTGCATATGGCATGTGCAAATTTGTGCATGCATCCTTATTTGACCTTTTCATGCAAGTTTGTTGCTACTAACTCACTGTTGAATTCTTTTGGGATGAACTTGTTTGAATTAGTGCATACAAGATATTGCACTTATATTTTTCATTATTTTGTTTATTTCCACATGCTCATTCACTTTCCTTGAGCTTCAACATGCAGCTCCAATTTTTCTTGTCCGCATATGCACTGTCCTGAGCTTTAAACCAATCCACGTTGTTCCATTCTATTTAGCTTGCATCATATAATGCTGCCTCTATGCATTTACATATAATCATATATGCATATATGTATGAGTTGCTAAGAACGATAGCAGGTGCCATCTTGATTTATATTCTCTTGCCCTTGAATTTTCATATGAGACGAACCATTTGTGTTTTCCATTGTGGCCATTTTGGCGTGCTTGCAATATTTGCAATTGTTGCATGTGCTTGACCATTGTAAAGCCCGTTTACCTATGCAAACTTTGATGTTGGTGAATTTAAACTTGACTGCACTACTTCGGTTGCATTCTTTGCACACTTGACCTGTGTTATTTGTTGACGTGCTCGAGCTTGTGCTTCGACATATAGTTGCTGCTTCGATCATGTTGAACACTTGTTTACTTGAGTATTTTGAGCTCTGTCTTGTACATGTCATTGTATACATTCATGTCTATATACAAAAATGTGTATGTGTATATATATACATGTGTGTGTGCGTGCGTGTGTGTGAGCGCGTGTGTGTGTCACATAACACCTCATATAGATATAATTGTCCCTTTTGATACAATGATTGACCATATTGCCCCTGCATAGAAAATATGTGTATATACATACACATGCATGTGTATACATGTATAGTGCATGTGTAGAATATATCTGTGAGCACTACAGACGATGTGCACCATGTGGTATTTACAGTGAATCATTGTGAATGTCACAAGCTATCTAAATACAGATGGATATATATACATATCAGATCAAGTCATGAAATATTATGAGAAACACACCAAAATTCGAAGGTAACTAAATTTTAGAAAAAAAATTATATCTGTAGAATTTAAAAATACTTTTGTATTAGTTTACTATGTGTGTTTTTGTGACAGGTAGGCAGAAGACTGGACTGACAGTGAAGACAAGTATTGAATGTCAGTGAGTGTCAATGTATGCATAATAGAGAGTGAATATAAATGAGTGAATGACTGTACAACCGAGTGAAACTGAAAATTTATAGTGAGGAGCAATGTATATTAAATTGACAATGAAATGTATTGTATTATACTAAGATGTACAAATAGCAGAGTTGGAAAATATGTACTATTCAGATGTTGAAATAAAAACTATATTCAAATAAAATACTGTTTGAATATTTGAATTCTTGTTCATTTAAATATAGTCATTTATTTATGTATGTGATGTAGTAGGACGTTACAATTGTAAACACATTTATAACAATAAATATATGTTTGTTATCGTTAAACAAAAATCATAGAATTGTTAGATACAACAATCTCCCCTTTTGATGACGTCAAACATAAAATGAGATTTTGAATATAATAAATGTGTTTGATAATGAATTGTGAAACTCCCTTTTTATGTATGCCCCCCTACAACAGAACTCCCCCTAAATATGTGCATGAGTAAAAAGACTAGATCAAAGGAAATTTCAATATTAAAATATTTAAGGAATATTACTCATCGATCAAAGTCTAAACCCATTCTCCCTTTTCTGTTATCATCAAATGGACATAGAAATTAAAATGGTAATGAAAAATTGACTAGAAATATAACATCAACTTAAGAGGAAGAACGTTTATCGTAAATCTCAATTAATAAAAAAATCATAATATTCTAAGAACTAGAAGCAAATTTCACATTATAGAATGAAGGATTTACGATGAAATTTATAAAATAGAGAGAGTTTTAAAAATATGGATTCTAATTATTTTCAAAGAAATTTTCTAAAAAGAGAACAAAAAATAGTGATGGATTTGGACAACTGTTATAAATTCAACTTAAGTGACAAAATCAAATAATCTCAAATACCAATGACTATCAATCAATAAATCATAATATATCATAAAATATTAACACATTTCACAAGTTAGAAAATGGATTGATAGGCAGGTTTTTATACGCTAAGGAGGATTTTATATAAAATTTTATTTATTTATTTTTCCTTTTATTTTCATTTTAAGAGCACACTGACCACGCATAATCAGATCTTGGATTTTTAAAAGAGATCAGTTGCAACTTAAAATATAAGTAATCTCTTAACCATGCATCACAAAGCTTGGATTTTTAAATGAGGTTAGAGAAACACTTATGTATATTATATTTTTATCATTTTTTTAAAAAAAATCCTCAATATATAAAATCAATATGGATGATAGAAATATGGTAGATACAGAATTGGTTGTGAAATAAATTTCTAAATTAATTATATTATGAAATATGCTCAACTATACTGGGATTCTTGAAAAAAATTCAATTCTCTTTTTTTTTTTTGAAATAATAATACAGTCACATTTCTATCACAAATTTGAAGCTGTATGTTTAAGATGATTTTTTAAAAAATACTGAACTCTTCGCATTAATATAAAATCATGATGGATGGTAGAAAGATGATAGACTAAGAAGATGTTCATGAAATAAGTCCCAATTCAAAGATATTATAACAACTATTAAAAAAATCATGAGAATTTAAATAAAATGTCCTCTTGTTGTGAAGTATACAATACTCATAACTCATCACAATTTCAAAATTCTAATAATAATTTTGATGAATTCTAAATATAGTTCAGTTTGGTTATTGATTACAATTTCTGAATAAATAATCAATAAATGATTTTTGTTAACGATATTTTTCATCAACACCATAGATAGGTCTATGGAAGGGAACCTAAGAGAAAAATAGGTTGTTTAGCCCTTGCAAGTTTAAGTTTGTTCACCGTTTCCTTGGTATCAAGCTCTAGAATCCGAAAGAATAGTTACTTTTCCCTCGATGGGGTGAGTATCATGCTTAAGCGATTCAAGAACCAACAGTTATCCCATGAGGATGAATTAATTTCTAAACACAACCCTTGATAAGGACTTAATCGGATGGTAGGAAGGAGTTCTGCGCTAAGCTTGTTGAAGGGTCTAAGCTTGCAAGAAGGGTCTGAGCTTGTAGGAAGGATTTAAGCTTGCAAGAAGGGGTGTTTCACTTGACATGCGGAAAGGCTTAGTCGAAGGTTTATGTATGGGTAGGAAACACACAGTAAGTTGCAGCAACAATAACTAGGAAATAGCATAGCAAACTCATAAAGAAATATCTTAAGTATAGATTCACTCTTTATTGATCTTTGATTTAAAATACAAGAATAGAATAGGAGAAATCCCCAAGTTGATTTAAGAATTAGGGTTTACTCTAAAGAAAAAGAGTACAGGAGTCAGAATGGGAAAAATTTTCCTCAAAATGTGACCCCTGGGGTCTTATTTATAGAGGATTCGGGGCCCCTTCTGTTGTTGGGCCGTTGGGCCTGCATGAGCCTCTTTCAGCCGCTTTTATCCTTGGTCTCGGGTGTTTTAGCTTCCAGCCGCTTTATGGTGCTGATTATAGCTTTCGTAGTGAAGGTTCCAGTCAGTTGGGCTTCTCTGAGATTGATATGAGCTCTCGGTTGTATGTTCTCGGTTATAAGCTTCCGGATGTAGGCTTCCAGTTTTCCTATGAATATTTAGAGGAGCTTGCCCTCATGATGTATGTAGATAGCTGTCGGTTCGAAACAACTGTCGGTGTCTGTACTAAGTAGACTAGTATGGATAGCTTGTATCCTTTCTGGGGTTTCGGTTTACCTTCCGGGGGAGTTTTCGGGTATAGCCTGATCTTCCGGAAGGTTGCTCTAGGTGATTTGTCTGGTGTCTATTAATATAACCTTTTGGTGTTTACGCAGTAAATGTTTTAGAAGCCTATTCCGAATAATCTCTATGTGCTTCTTGCTTAATACTCTTGATGTCTTCACCTCCTGATGTATCGACATTAAGCAAGTTAATACCGACATTCCTTCCATCCTTCTGGGTTTCAATTAGTGGAGCTCTTGCCGCCCTCTTTCTGAGCTTTCAACTTTGGTGACCTTTCGCTATAGATTCCCCCTGCCATATTGATCCTGCAAGATCCCCTTGTCGGATAGGCCCTGCTGGATAGATCCTATTGGTATTTTATAGCTTTTCAGTTCCTTTTTCCCAGGAAGGTGCCGGTTTATGCAGCTCTCGAATCATTCCATTCTGCTCTTGGTTCCTTATAGTGTTTGACTCTGGTTTTTGAAGAATTCCTATGTGCTTGCGGTCATCTGATACCCCTTCACCATCAGCTTGTTTCGGAGTTAATTTTGGTAGTAACATTTTCCCCCTCCTAGTGAAGGGGTGTTTTCGACTTTTCAAGTCAAACTTTTGTCTTTTCCTGAGTGTCTTCTCTGCGTCTTTTGATCTCCCTTGATTAGAAATGTTGATTGGCCTTCGTTTGTACGATGTGGATTTGAGGTAAGTTTTTCATAATTACCATCGCTTCTTCTTCTTCTTCACTTTTTATCTACAACATTAATTTTTCGAACTAGATTATTTGTTAATTGAGGACTTGAAGCTTATTTTGGGAATTTTTCATCTGAATCTCTGGTAAATATTTCTGCTTTGGACTCTAAGAAGAAATTAAATTACTCTGCCCAAACTAACTAGGGTTTTATGTGTTGGATATAAATTGTTCGAATGTCAGTGATCTGGATTTCGATTCATGGTGAGCTACTCATATGCTTTTTCCCTCAAACATCAATTTTTAGGGCATAAGATATGTAATTTGCATAAAAGAATCTATTTTTACAATTAAGTAACGGAAATGGTGCAATTGGCATCATCAACTTTGCTAGTGCCGAGAGCCATCCAGGCCTTTAGTGATGACTTATGGTTGGCCGGTTCCGGCTTAATCATTACCTTTTCCTCTGAATCTTCCTAGTGTTATCCTTAGGAAAAGCTGATCCTGCTATTACTAAGGGCTCGATTGTTCCTTAACAAATGCAACATTTGTCGTATACCTAATCTAAACTGGTATTTGGGATTACCTTAATATTCACTATCTTGACTATCTATTGCTAATAGGTTTACATGTTATCACACCATTGTATATTAATGAGTATGATACAAATTTATGTACTTATGAAACTATATCACCTGGCAGCGCCATGTCGAATAAAAGGAGTTCCAGCCCATCACAAACTGGTGTTCGTGGCATTTCTCGTAAGAGGAGATCTCTTATCTTAAAGAAATCTTTGATTACTTCACAGGATGAAGTAAATTCCATCCTCGTCAGCTTTGGAATGGATAATGTGATAGTTGTTCCTGTTACTTGTCGTGATAATATATTGAATCCTCCCAAAGGATATTTTGCATATTCAGCTGTGCATATCTGGCATGAAGGCTTCTTTCCTTTTCCATCTTTCATATTTCGACTTCTACGGGATCTAGAGGTTGCACCTATCCAACTCCTGCCAAGCACTTATACATTGCTTTTATGTCTTGAAGTACTCGTTATTGAATCGGGTTAGGCCTCTCTTACTTTTAATCTCATTCAGCACTTGGTGTGCTTTTCAAAGGGTACTGACTCGCTTATATTCTATTCTGAACCTTTAAGAAAGATCGTTAATGATGGTGCAGGTAAGGTTATATCTTGGGAGGACCAGTTCTTCTTCATTAGATGCCCTGCCAGTATTTCAGGAAAATTTGCTGATTATGGTGAGTTCTCTAACCCTTTATGAGCGATTACTTTTCTTATACATGGCTTAACTTTAGTCGTTTTTTTTAGATCCTGCTTCTAAGAAAGTTCCTTTAACTGAAAGTGAATCTCGCGTGTTTGAGCTTATCCTGAAGCTATTCAAAGAGCCACAGGGTCGATCTACTTTTCTCACCAAGGATAAGTTGTGTCGACATGATATTCTCCCTGATGGACAAAAGATTTTGAGACGTCCACCTGTCCATCTTCCAGGCTCCAAGCACTTGATGTTGGGTTCGGATGTGTTTACTCCTTCTACCCCTCTGCCACCTGGTATGCTTAACAGTTTCTTTATCAAAGTTTCCTTAATAGTCAAGTCCTGCATTCTTGGAGTTTTCTTTTATTTTGATTTTTTTACTAGGAGTTTCAGCTTCAGAAGCTTCGACCCTCACTGATATTTTAAATCAATCTACTGTTGTCGCTATCAAGAAGTTGGTTGAGTTACCTGTTGAACTGCCAGCTAAGAATTTAAACTTGATTTTTCTGCTTCTGCAATTTCCGAGGGTACTTTAGGTAAGAGAAATGGATATTGTATCCTACCGCCATCCTTCCCAAATACATTAGAAGTGGGTTCTCATTTTATGTCGCGAATTCCATTTTCTCAGCCTATTGAGCCTTCCCCATCCTTCAATAAAGTTTAATGACTTTGTGAAGCTTGCCCTTCCCCATCTGGAGGTTACTGACATCTCGTTACCCTCTTCTTCTTCATATGGGGAGGATTTTTTTTCAACATTTGATCAACCGACAACTTCTGGTACAAAATTTTCTCTTTTTTTTACTCTCAATCTGTCGTGGTCATGGATTGAATGTTTCCACTTTCTTAGATTACCAAAAGATGGCTCTTGTCCAAGTCAATTCCCTCTTCCCCTAGCTCCGAAATTGTTCGTCTTTAAGAAGAGAATGAAGGTTTAAGTGACGAATGTGAGAGGTTGAAAGTTGCAGCTTTAGAGAAAGAATGGCAGACAAAGGACATAACCCCTGACAAAGTGTCGTCTTTAAAGCATCAAATAGTGGAAAATGTGGTCACTCATGCTGATAAACTTCAGAAGAAGGATGAGAAGCTTTCCCGCGTTGCGCAGATAATCTATGCAGCTGAAGGAAGGATTTATAATTTCTTGAAAGTTCGTCTTCCGCAGATTAGGATTGAATACTATAAAGATGCTTTGTTCCACCTCCTTTCCAATAACCTTCAGAGTCTTCCCGAGATCTGAACCACTATCGTCCCACCTTTTGTCAGGGATAGAGTTATGGAAAGGATCAAGTTGGGTGAACGAGGTATCGAGGTACCATAGAAGGCTGTATCTAAAGTCGAGGAAGTTCTATACATTGACATTCTTTCTAATGATTTTGGTAAGGAAGAAGGGACTTTTGCTTTTATTGATAACAATGGGAATAATGATGGTGGTGGTTCCGAAGGTAGTGGTCGTTAGGATAAACATGATAGGGATAGAAACGTTCCTCTTTCGAGTGCCGAAGCATCCCATGGTTCTGTTAGGCGCAGCCTTGTGGTAGGAGGTTCCCACGTTGTTCATGATTTGGAATCTCCTTTGTTTTAAGAAAGTGGCCCCTCCGGCCTTTCGGGAGGGGAGAAAGTTATTGATCTTGAAGCTCCTTTTTCTCAGGTATAATTCTTGTTCTGCCAATGTTTTCTCTTTTTCCAAGTATTTGACTGTAACCAATTTCCTGTCATTATATCTAATAGACAAAAAGATAAGTTGTTCCCCGCCTTAAGCAGAATTAGATAACAAACAGAAGGAATTAAACCACTCTTATGTAGAGCAAGCTATATTTGTAAACTTAATTCAACAATCTATGTAAAACTTGTACGGACTTCCATTTACTACATGTGGTTGCTAATGCTCATTTGCATTATGACAAAACTTTGTTTACTACGAAGATGCATTATGTGTAACTTGTAGACTGAGAAGGGAGTTTTTAATAACACCCATTCATGCTATCAGGAAAAAAAATGTTTTCTCGAGAAACTTAAGAGTGTTTCTACTGAATTCCCTTGGCTCTCTTTTAACTCCCTGAGTGAAGATCGTGAAGCAATTCTAAAGAATCTAAGGGCTACACATGACGAGATGTTATGTGAATGATAAATGTATTAATCGAGTGGAATTATTCTTTGTAACTCTTTTTTTTTCGTATGCCACAACAGATTGATTTCGGATTTAACTTACATAAAGCTTTTATGTAAGAATGGGGCTTTATTTTCGTAAATCAAAAATAAAATATAAATCATAACTATTTTTCTGTGTTCTTGTGAGTAGGTAGATTGCCGTGAAACTTTCCCATCTCGGATTGAAGTATTACCAGCAAAAGTGGCTTCTTCTATATCTCAAGAAAGGAAGAGCTTACTCCAGAATTTATCCATTAAACATTTGAATGAAAGAATGAACACTTTAAAAGAACAGTTAGAAGAAAGAGATAGGATTATTCTTGGATTGAAGACATACATAAAGACTAAACCCTCTATCAGGTTTGAAGACGAATAAAGGATTTTGCGCCAATGTATTATCGACTTGGAAATTGATTTAAACAATGTCAGTATGAAGTGCGAGACGCGGGAATATTGCTTCAAAAATATTCCTATTATATGGGATATCAACCTTCTGGCGTTGCGACGGTACATACGACCCCAGCCCTTCAAAAGTATTTCTACTTGAATAACCCTCCTCTCGGGTTAAAGTAATAAGTTATTTCTAAGTGGTGTAAAAGAGTGGTAGCTGAGATAAAGGGAACCTATGACACCACGTTAATTAGAGATTCACATGACCGTGTTAGTTAGTATGTTGATCAAATAAGACGTTTACAAGAAGAAAGTCAGGATTTGCGCATGAATGTCTTTGAGTTAGAGAAAGAAAACAAGTCTCTCAGGGTTATGTGTAGAGCCTATAACTGAGCTTTAAACATAAGATTAAACCTTCTGATTATCTCGATGAAAGAGTAAAATAGTGAGAAAGCTCAACAAGTTACTAGGTATTGCACTTCGTCATGCCACTAATCCCCCTTTCCTGAGGACGGAGTGGATCTAGATATTTAGTGACACTTTGTAATAGTGACATGTAATCATATCCATGTTTGGGTTATTAAGAGTGTGACTCTTGTACATGAACTTATGTATTGATGTTGTCTATCATGTAAATAGTTGTTGATATATAACGCAGATAATAATTGTTTGTACATAAATTGTTTAGGAAATTTTCCTGAATAAGAAAAGAGATAACCATTTTATTCGGAGTTGTTTTGATGAGGGGCTCTCCATTTCCTTCCAAGTTTTGTTCTATGGACTTCCCTTCGTAAGCATATCTTTGGCTATTCTAATTCAAAATTCTTGAGATAATCACTTTGGAATCTTTGCGTTGGTGAATTATAATCTTTCGAATCCGTTCCAGGCCAGGACTATTTGGTAAAGGACTGGGAATTAGCTTCCGATGCTTCAATAAAGCTTATGGACTATCTAGGTTTGCGTGCTTGACAAAAGCCCCGAATTAACCTAGATTATGGTATTGAAATATGATTGGGAGTTCACTTTCGATGTTTGTAGGGATTTGAACCAATCTAGATTCAGGTTTTTAAAGTAGGAGACCGGAAATCCACTTCTGGGTTTTTTCGTAAGCCGAGTCGGCCTAGATTCGGGTATTAATTTAGAGGACCCAAGCTCGCCTTTGCTCAGGTAGAGCACCATAAACCCACCTCGGGCATTAATGTTTTGGTTTTCCACTTGGATTTGATTTGTGAAGCAGAGGTTGTACGTGCTTCTCGAGCCATTCTTTGGGATTTTGATATCAAAGCAGAGGATGTACGTGCTTTATTGGCCATGCTTTGGGCCTATGCATCCAGTGCACTTGACTAGCTTTTCCGCAAGCAGGGCCCAAGGACTTACCCGACCTCCCTCCAGGAGGCGCCTTATCCTGACCATCGTAGGTGATGATAAGGTCTCAGAAACTTAAACTGGTCCATCGTAGACACGGAATCAAGGTTTTATCTTTTGATGCTCTATACTGACCATCGTAGGTACTGATAAAGGCTTACACACTACCCCCATCCAAGGGGGGCCCTATCCTGACCATCGTAGGCAATGATAGGGGTTTGCGTTCCCTTCTGCGGGTAACGCGGAACATAAGCAGAGATAGGACGTGCTTAGTTCATAGTAGAGGCAGGGCGTATTCTTCTACAAGATGAGGCAGAGCGTGCTTAATTTTAGATGCACCGCCACGACCATTTCTAGTTTGAAATGGAGGATTACACTTTTGATGTTTTAATCTAGCCCCCTCTGATTCAGGCATGGAGAATGACTAACACACCACCCCCCTCCGGGGGATGCCTTGCCCTGACCAATTTGGTGATGACAAGGTTTTTTTATTCTTTTATCCATTTATGGCTTGACCTGTCCTCGGTCATCTTAAATTTGTGGGGATTTTCTTCCTTGCAATCGTGTAGGTAACCCTTTTTTCTCTTTTCCAAAGATCCTATTGGGAGTAACTCTTGTATGCCTTCTTCATATATTTTCATAGTTTTCCTTGGCTTAAGAAATTAATGATCATTCCTTCTAAAACTCTGCAATGGTTGGTTTCGTGTCCGTTAACCATGTAGTAGCAGTAATATGGTCCCTCCAACTTAACTTCGTTTTTGGGTCTCTTCTTTAATGACGGCCGAAAGTTTAACTTGTGTTTAGTTAGGAAGAAGATACCCTCAATTGACATTGTGAGCTTACAACCTTTTGGTAATCTTGACTTGAAAGCCTTCTTTCGTTGTTGCAGTTTGACTCTTCTACCACTTGATTTAGTTATCCCCTCTTCGGCTCTAAATTTTGTTTTAACCACCTTTCGGCATGGGAGCATATCCTTTTCAGTCCTTTTTATGGTAAGAAAAGCGGACACCCTCTCAACCTTATGTTCGAATATGGTTCCCTTAGCTTGTGCTTGGATAGCTTCTTTGATACGAAGAAAAAGGTTATATCTTTCCATTGAAGAATGGTTTATGTGACACCCCACGTTTGTTTTACGCAAACCAAATGTCTATCTTGACCAGAATTTCGAGACGGATGCAATGGTCCAATTTGTTTCCTCTAATTCTGAATATTAAATTAATTATTATTTAATTTATTCTCTTTAATGTTGTTAAAAATTCGGGGTGTTGCATTCTCCCCTACTCAAAGGATTTTGTCCCTAAAATCTCTAAGCTGAGAAGAATGCATATCCTACCATCCATCATCCATATACTCATCCACCAATCACCGGTATCCATTGTCCTTAAAGATTTCTAATGCTTATATGAATATATGCAAAGGTGTGTGTATGTCTTCCAACACTAATGCGAAGATCAGGCGGTTTACTTATTCAGTTGACCTCCTTAATGCAATGTATGTTAGTGTCATGAATCCAATATGTATGCAAATAAACCTATTGTTGCCTCCCGTTCCACTTTGACTTCTTCCAACATGCTCAGCTCAAAAACTTCCGCGGTGTCATGCAGGCACTTCCGCAGATGAGAGACATAAAAAACATCATAAACACCGGATATATTTTCTGGGAGCTTTACTCTAAAGGCCATTTGGCTAATCCTCTCGGTTATAGGAAACAGTCCCACAAACCTAGGTGCCAATTACCCTACTGATCCGAAGCGAACCACATTCCTCAGAGGTGATACTTTGATAAAAACTAAGTCTTCCACTTTGAATTTGATGTTAGTCCTTCTCTTGTCTGAATAGGATTTCTGCCTATCTTGAGTTATCTTCATCCGCCATTGAATAAGGTCAATCTTTTCGGACATTTCTCTAACCATATCTGGTCCAAGTAAAAATCTTTATGTAGATTCCCATCAACAAGTTGGCGATCTACAGGGTCATCCGTACAATGCTTCGAAGGGTGTTATACCGATGCTAGCCTGATAGCTGTTATTATAGGCAAACTTTAATAAAGGAAGATGCTCTTCTCAAGTCCCTCTGAAGTCTAGGGTACACAGCCTTAAAAGATCTTCTAGAATCCTATTCACCCTCTCCGTCTGCCCATCGGTATGAGGATGATAAGCAGTGCTTAAACACAACTGTATGCCTAATGCTTCTTGCAAGCTCCTCCAAAATTCGCTAGTAAATATGGGGTCACGATTGCTTACGATGATGGAAGGTACTCCGTGAAGACGAACTATCTCTCAGACATAAATTGCTGCCAACCATGATGTCGTCCTCTTAACTTTAACTGGAATAAAGTGAGCGCTCTTAGTGAGTCTATCCACTATCACCAAAATACTGGTATTACCTTTCTTTGATCTAGGAAAACCATTAATGAAATCCATAGAGACGCTCTCCCATTTCCACTGCGAAACCTCCAACGAATGAAGTAACCCACCCGGCTTCTTTTCCTCAGCTTTGAATTGCTGGCAAACTAAACATTGAGAAACAAATTCGGCCACATCCTTCTTCATCCCAGCCCAAAATAAAACCCTCTTCATATTCTTGTACATCTTGTCACCTCCTGGATGAATGGTCATCTTAGAATGGTGGGCTTCTTCTAGGACTGCCTTTATCAAGCATCCAGTTTGAGGAACACAAAGCCTTCCACCTCGTCGCACCCGCCCCTTTTCATCTATGGCATACCTACTGAGGTGACTAGAAGTCTCCCCTATTCTAAGCTTATCCATGATGTCTAGAATCTGTGGGTCACCTTGTTGCGAAGCTCCTGTCTGATCCACAAGAGTCGGTCGTATCTCCAAGGATGCAAATAAATCAAGCAAAACCTCGATAGAGGGTCTAAATTCAAAAGCTGATATGAACTTCAAGTTCTTTCTTTCCATAAACAGAGGACTCAGGGCTACCCTCTGCTTACTTAGTGCATCTTCCACCACATTACCCTTGTCAGGGGTATAAGCAATCTCAAAATCATATGAAGCTATGAACTCCATCCATCGTTGTCGCCTTAAGTTTAGATCCTTCTGTGAGAATAATTACTTGAGAGATTTACGATCCGTGTATAACTCGAACTTTTCTCCAAGTAAATAATGACGCCACGTCTCTAACGCGAATACAATGGCAGCTAGCTCTAAATCATGGGTAGGGTAGTTCTTCTCATGAACTCTCAACTGTCAACCCCCATAACAAATTATTTTCCCTTCTTGCATCAGAACCGCGCCAAGCCATGTACCACACGCATCAGTGCAAACAGTAAATGCTTTACTCCCATTGGGCAAGGTCAAAACTGGGGCTGTTGTCAGAGCCCTTTTAAGTCGTTGGAAAGCAATGTCACAGCCTATGTCCCATGAAAATGTCAAATTCTTCTTTGTCAGCCTGGTGAGAGAGGCTGATATCTTTGCGAAGTCCTTAATGAACTTCCTATAATAACCTGTCAACCCAAGAAAGCTTCTCACCTCGGTTGCATTTTTAGAAATCTGCGAATCTTGTACTGTAACCACCTTCGCGGGATCCATAGCTATCCCTTCTTTGGAGACTATATGCCCCTAGAATCTCACCTCCTTTCTATAGTAATGGCATTTAGAGAACTTTGCTTTTAGCTGATGGTTACAGAGAGTTTTCAAAACTTCTCCCAGTTGTTGGGCATACTCTTCTTCGCTTTTGGAGAAAATCAAAATATCATCAATGAAGACTATGACAAATTTGTTTAGGAACTTCCAAAACACCATAACTCATCAAATCAACAAAATAGGCGGACGCATTTGTCAACCCAAAAGGCATAACTAGCCATTCAAAGAAACCGTCTGGAGTTCTGAAAGCAGTCTTATCTATGCTGTCCTCAGCCACCCTCAACTGATGGAACCCCGTAGCCAAGTCCAACTGAGAAAATACCGAGGCACCAATAAGCTGATCAAATAAATCATAAATCCTCGGAAGTGGATGCCTATTCTTCTTGGTGAGCTTATTTAACTCTCTATAGTCAACACACAACCGAAGCGAACCATCCTCTTTAGTTGCAAATACTACTGGAGCACCCTACTCAGATATGCTTCGTCTAATAAACCCTTTTTCAAGTAGCTCCCCAGCTTGCTTACTCAGCTCCCTCCTTTCCCTTGGTGCCATGTGGCATACTGGTGATGCAACTGGCTTTGCATTGTCCACCAGATATATGCGGATGTCAATTTCGCGCCTTGGAGAAAAACGTTGTACCTCATCAAAAACATATGAATAATCTCGAACCACTAGAACATATTGCAAATCATCTATGGATGCATCTAGAGGCACTAGGAAGCTAAGAATAATAGACCCTTGAGGGTCATAAGAAACTTCGAGGGTCTTCCTATGACAAATCGGGAGTCTAACAACCCTCCTCTCACAATCCAGAGTTGCCCCATACCTGGTAAGCCAATCCATTCCTAGAATCAACCCATAGCCCATAAACCCGAGCACATACGCGTCGCATTCAAATTCGACGCCTAACGCAGATATTTTCAAACCCCGATAAATCATTGATAAATGAGCCGAACCATCAACGAGGTTTGAAACAACTTTAGGATCTACTACCATACTAGTAATTAAGTGAAGAGATTCAACCACAGAACTAGATATAAACGAGTGTGAAGAACCAGAATCAAAAAGTGTTCTAATTGGATGGTTTGAAAGAGAAACTAAACTTTATACGGAAAATTTTCTACCTCTTTCAGGAGCACTAATCGCGAGAGCATGCATCTGCCCTCCAGAAATCCCTACTCTTTGCCCTTGTCCCTGCGATCCCTGTTTCTTTGGGCACTCTTTAGAGAAGTGTCCGACCTCTCCGTAATTAAAGCAATTGGCCTTCCTTCTCTTACAATCTTTGATCAGGTGGCCCTCCTTTCCACAATTGTGACATTTTCTCTTACCCTTGCCTTTATCATCTTTCCTCCCTTTCTTCTGATGTTGCTACTGTTGTTGCCCTTTCTTGGGATACACCTTCTTATTTTGCGATGTCCCCTCAGGTTTTGTTTCCTTCTTTTCTCTCTTGTCCTCCTCATGCATTAGGGCCATATCAACAAGATTTTCAAAGGTGGCCCCCATTGGAAGATGTGACATAGCATTCAACCTTTAGCAAACCGCAAAACCCTTTTGTGCGGTGTGTCTAACAACTCTAGCCCGAACTCTGCCAGCTGGTTGAACTTGTTCACATACACCTTCACTGTCAAATTTCCTTCTTTGAGTGTTAAGAACCTCTCCATCTGTAAGCTTCTCTCCACTTGGGAAAGAAATTTCATTTTGAACCACTATCTAAAGTCTTCCCAAGTTCTCTACCGGATATCCAGCTTGGGTGATTTCCCACCAAAATGAGGCTTCGTCCTTTAACAGCCAAGCAGCTAATTGAATTTTCCTCCGGTCCTCCACTTCTAAAGTTACGAATAAGTCCTCTGTCTCCTTAAGCCAATTCCAAGCTTCTACGAATGTCTCGTTCCCATGGAATGGCCATCTTCCCATAGCCCGGAAGTCTTTGCAGATCTTGGCAAAGTTGTCAGCTTTTAGAGGGGGAGGAGGAGGATGACTGCTGCAACTGGGGGGAGGAACGTCTCTTTGGCCTTCGGCAGGCGCCGTGGCCTCCAAATATCTCCAGAACCATCTGGGTATTGTGACGCCCTCTGGGAGAATAGGGATGTTTTGTTCCCTAGACATACAGGAAAGGGGAAAAGAAAGAAATTTAGATAAAGGACCGAAGGATACTACATATGGCTTTTTGGGGAATGTTTTTCAAAATAGCCTTTTCTTTTTGAAAATACCTTTCTTTTAAAACCTTTTTGAAAACAATTTTCAAAAACGTTTATCTAATCTGGTAACCTTTAGCTCTGATACCAAGTGTGACACCCTACGTCCATTTTATGCAAAACAAATGTCTATTTTGACCAGAATTTCGAGACGGACGCAATGGTGCAGTCCGTTTCCTCTAATTCTGAACATTAAATTAATTATTATTTGATTTATTCTCTTTAATGTCATTAAAAATTCGGGGTGTTACAGTTTAGGGAAAAGATTGGATTTGGTCCTAAAGAAAAGGGGTTAATGCTCCATCGATCTGGATCATATGGCTCTATATCTTTCTTCTTCCCTTGGATGTGGAAGGTTTAAAATTTGAACCTTTAGGTTACCCATGGCTCGCTAATACTCATTCCAACCATGGGAAACCCATTAGTAACTTGTAGAGACCTTTTATTCATAACGTTTGCTTCTTCAAAGCTTAGTCCAGTCCGGGATGGAAAAACATAAGTAGATATGTGGGAAGATTAACCAATGGATCGGAAGTTCAAGCCCTCCTTCTAGCGCCAAAATATTAAAGATGTTTTTCGTCAACACTAGAGATAGGTCTACGGAAGGGGACCTAAGAGGAAAATAGTTGTTTAGACTTTGCAAGTTTGAGTTAGTTCATCGTTTCTTAGGTATCAAGGTCTGGAATCTGAAAGAATAGTTACTCTTTCGTCGATGGGGTGAGTATCACGCTTAAGCAATTCAAGAACCAATAGTTATCCCAGGAGGATGAATTTCTAAACACAACCCTTGACATGGACTTAATCGGATGGTAGGAAAGGGTTATGCGCTAAGCTTGTTGAAGAGTTTAAGCTTACAAGAAGGGTCTGAGCTTGTAGGAAGGGTTTAAGCTTGTAGGAAGGGGTGTTTCACTTGACCTATGGAAAAGCTTGGTCGAAGGTTTATGTATATGTAGGAAACACACAGTAAGTTGCGGCAACAATAACTAGGAAACAACATAGCAAATTCATAAAAAAATCATCTTAAGTATAATTCATTCTTTATTGATCTTTGATTTAGAATACAAGAATAGAATAGGAGAAATCCCCAAATTGATTTAAGAATTAGGGTTTACTCTAGAGAAAAGTGTACAGGAGTCAGAATGAGAGAAATTGTCCTCAAAATAGGACCCTTGGGGTCTTATTTATAGAGGATTCGGGACCTCTTCTTCTGTTGGGTCGTTGGGCCTGCAGGAGACTCTATCGGCCGCTTTTTTCCTTGGTCTCGGTTGTTTTAGATTCCGACCGCTTTATGGTGCTGGTTATAGCTTCCATAGTGAAGGTTTCGGTCAGTTAGGGCTTCTTTGAGATTGATATGAGCTCTCGGTTGTATGCTCTCGGTTATAAGCTTATGGATGTAGACCTCCGGTTTTCCAGTGAATACTTAGAGGAGCTTGCCCTCATGATGTATGTAGATAGTTGCCGATTCGGAACTATTGTCCGTGTCTGTACTAAGTAGACTAGTGTGGATAGTTTGTATTTCTTCTGGGGTTCCATTTTACCGTCCAAGGGAGTTCCCAAATGCAGCCGGATCTTCTGGAAGGTCACTCCAGGTGATTTGTCCGTTGTCTATCAATATAACCTTTCGGTGTTTATGTCGTAGATGTTTTGGAAGCCTGTTCCAAATAATATCTATGTGCTTCTGGCTTAATACTCTTGATGTCTCCGCATCCTGATGTATTGGCCTTAAGTAGGTTAATACCGACAGCCCTTCTGTCCTTCCGGGTTTCAATTAGCGGAGCTCTTGCCTCCCTCTTTCTTAGCTTCTGACTTAGATAGCCTTTCGCTATAGAATCCCCCTGCCATATTAATCCCACCGGATCCTCCGCCGGATAGACCTTATCTAATAGGCTCTAGCGGATAGATCATGTTGGTATTATATAGCTTTTGAGTTCCTTTTTCCTAGGAAGGTGGTTGTTTATGTAGCTCTCGGATCATCCTTCCTGCTCTTGGTTCCTTCTAGTGTTTGACTCTGGTTTTTGAAAAATTCCTATGTGCTTGCAGTCATCCGATACCCCTTTACCATCAGCTTGTTTCGTAGTTAATTTTGTTAGTAATAATTTTAAAATTGAAAATCAATTACAAGAGTATTTTGAAGAATCTATACAAAATGAGAATCAGTCAAAAGAATCAAACAGATGAGTGAGAAAATTCCAAAGCATTTAAGGTTGATATCACTCGTTATCTTCGTTGATGAGGATTTTAATACCACCCTGGTGGCTAACAAAGGTATCTAAGACAACAATATCCAATAACAAAGCCCAAGCAGACAATTTAACAAATCAATTCCATTTATCAGAGCGATAACCAATTTTTATCAAAACAAGCAGTCATCAGAACATTTTCAAAACGATTCCTTTTATCAGAGTAACGGAAACAATTTTAGATCAGAGATGCACAAGAGATTTTTTCAGACTTATTTCTAAGAAGCACAAGAGATATTCATGATCCAAGATTAAAGAGACAGTTTACTTGAAATTACTTGAGTAGATGTTTAAATTTCAGGATCAATGAATCGATCACCCCAGATTATTAATTTTAAATCTAAGATGTGTGTGAGATTCAAGATATCAAAAGTTCAAATGATTTCAAAAAATAAATATATAAGTCAAATGATCATGAAATAAAACGAATTTAAAGATTCAACACAATGAATTCAAGACAAATGATATTCAATTCAGAAATGTCCAAGCCAATCCAAAAGTACCAAAGAAACTATCATAACTGAAAAATAACAGTGTGTTGTAGCGAGTATAAATTATCAAGTCTTTCCAAAATGAATTAGGAGAAACTCAAAACAACAAAGATGTGTGAAATTTCATTAGTTTTTCAGATCTTCAAAAATTTAGAATTAAGATTAACAGCGATCAAGATATAACAAGTATGCTTCAGCATAGTTAGGAATTCAAAAAAAAAAACTTCAAAATAATTGCAGAAATTTACAATTTTGAATTCAAGACCTGGAAATTATTAAAACATGAGAGTTTTATACAAGAGAAGCGAATTTCCAGAAAAACAAGATTTCTGTAGTTTGAAGTTAAGAAGCTCAACAAGAAAAATATGTGGTAGTGACAAATCAGAGTAGCACAAACAAAATGAAGAATAAAAGAGTAGAAGAGGAATAGAAAGTAGAATAAAAAACAGAGAATATAAAAAAACAAACACAAAAAAATGTGGGTCTTGAGATCAAACCTGATTTTCAGTAGATGATGTTGATCCTATAACTCACCAATCTTGGCTGAGAAACATATATCGAATAGCATCAATTCAGTTATGGAATAGTCTTTGATTCTTTTAGAAGGTCGTTCCTCAGCCATCCTCTAGTACCTATGAATTCATAGGATCGAGCGGTCTAACAAGAATTGTTTTACTATTCACAGTTTCATTTACATGTTTTGGTAATCAAACTTGTTTGTACAACAATCCATTCGAATTTATAATTGTACCTTTAGGAACCCAAATCTATTTAAATTTAACTAAACTTGTTTTATTGCCTTTTGGGGTCCAAGCTTGTTTAAATGGATTATTATGAAATGAATTCACTTCTCGTTCCTGATTTAAAAATCCTTTGCAATTATCAGTGTTTATATTTTCAAAACGATTCTTTTCAAAGAAATTTGAAGGATTTTTAAAACCATTTGAACTCCGATTTTCAAAACCATTTATATTCCCAAAGCCAAGACTGTACTTATTTCCAGTAGAAATTTGGTTTTGCAACAACATGTTCAACAATTTTTCCCTGTTAGAAAATTTGTCCAAAATTGGTTCTATTCGTTGAATTTTGGATTTGAGATCATCGTTTTCTTTTATTAAATCTGAGCAACGATTATTAGTGATCTTCCTTTCAGCATCATATTGTTTCAAAACCAGATTTTCATTTTCAAGTAATCTGATTTTGGCTTGGGACTCAGAGATTTCAAATTCAAAATGTTTTTGTTTTTCAAACTCACATTTTTTCAAAATTCTTGAATTTCTCAGTTTCACTTTCAAGCTCTTTCAAAATAGATTCAGTTTTTAGCAAATTTTCGTATTTAAAAATTTCAAGTTTGGAATTTTCAGATGCCTTAAAAATATCCAATCCCTTTTCCAGAAAATTGTTTGAACTTAATATCTCAATCCCATTCTCTTTTAAGATCAAAATTTCATTCTCAAGCTTTTGAATATTTTTATTAAGACAAACAAGATTGTTTCCTAACTTCAAACAATTTTTGCAATCAGAATTTTTAGATTTCCTGATGTTTTAAAGCTTTAATTCCAAACTATTATTTTTGATGATTAACTCAAGATTTTTAGATTTCAAAGATTTGTTTTTTTTTGTTGGAGTTTATCACCAGATTTAGTTAAGTCAGTACACATATAAACTAAATCTTCATAAAAAAAATTCTAGTTTCTTCGTCTGTTGAGTCTCTATCGGTTGGTCTATCTGAGTTTCAACTGTAAGACCTATTAAGCAAAAAACTGAATCTGAGTTGACATTCTACGATTTTGAGCAGTTGTCGTCTCTACCATACAAAGCGTCGAGAGTTTTCCAGGTTTCTTGCGCAGTCAAACAATGGGAGATATGCTATATCGTTCATCATCAATATAAGAATATAAAATATGAGTAGCACAAGAATTAAATCCAATGCCATTACTATCGACCGTATCATACCCATTAATAATAATATCCCAACATTTAATACTAACTGATTTTACATAGGATTCCATTTCTGATTTACAATTTAAAAATCTGTATCATTAAAAACAATTGGAACACGACTGGACTGACCCTCACTGGATTGACAACTAGGGAATACCATAACTCTAGAGATAATGAAAAACCTCACTCTGATACCACTTGTTGGATCTAGATTAACCCTAGAGGGGGATGAACAGTGTTTACTACATTTTTATGAGATATTAAAAATATCACAGCACAGATTGCAGCGGAGAAAATAAATGCAGAAAATAAATAACGTAGATTTTACCCAACTTCGACAAACCCTGCCTACTGCTGCATTCCCTAATGTTTTTTTACTAGAATTAAGCAGACACCCTCATACAAAATCCTATAAACTCAAGAACCCTTCGCTAATCACCTATATAGTTTTGTACACTCACTAAACCTGCTGCTGTTCTAATCCTAGCTAAAAAGGCTGCACTGATTTCTGTCTCCAAAACCAGATTTTCCCCTAGCTGCAAACCCGTAGCTAATAAACTCTAGTTTTACAGACACTAGAAAGATGATGAACGATTTTCAAAAGAAGAATAAAACAATACATAAAATAAAGCAAAATTAAACCCCCCTTTCTAATGAAATAACATAGGCCTGCCACTCCTTTTATTTCTTCTAAAATGCTTAGCTTCAAAAAATGTCGGCCGAGCTAAAAAATTAAGGTTTCCCTTTATCCAAAATCATGGCGCGATTTCAAAACTTTTTTTCGGGAAATTTGCCTGATGTTCTTCGAGAATGATTGTTCTTGGTCACTCGAATTGGGAGTACTTGCGATCGAAAATTTATGTGAGTTCTCTGAATTGATTTTTTTTTTCGCTCTACGAATTTCTTGCTTGATTTTTCGATACATTGCCTATGATAAATTGTGTGCTTTATATAGGGTTCTAAAAACCCTAAATCACTTATCTGATTTCACAATGCCTTGGCCTAATTTTGCATGTGGTTCTCATTTTGGTTGCCTTGATTTAATCAGCCATGAGTATGTGATTGAATGTCATGAGAAACATGTTGATTTATGGAATGATTCAAATTGTTTCTTTGCTTTGAATAGTTCTTGTGAATTCTCTGATTTAATTCAAGAAATAAAATAATTTTTTTCCTTTGGCCCTTGCGTGATTGCTGAATGACTGTGAATGTTGTTTGACTTTTGCCATTTCTGGAATCAAATACAAATGTCTCCTTGCCTAAATTTTTTTTTCAACTCGGCTAGCACACAATTGTCTGGCAGGATTGACAGTTTTCACAAGTCCAAAACTAGAAACAAAAAAAGAATGATTATCCATGAATGTATTTCTAGAAACGTTGAATTTATACCGTGAGTTCGCACTTGATTTTTCCCCAAAAAATATTCGTTGTGATTTCTATATTCCCATATGGTTTTTGGAAACAATAAAATTGATTTGTTTCCACGACTTTAAGATGAAACTGGTTGACATCTTGATTTTTTGGAAACCCAGTGCCTAGAAATGATTTCTTGCCAAATCAGGAAAAAAATGATTTGTTTCTTACCAAACTTTGTGCTTGCAGATTTCTGGAACATTTAAAAGTGTTCATTAAACTTTTGTCATATTTTCATTTGGGAATCTATACAATAATTTTTTTATTGTCATTTAATTCTACGTGTGTACATGTACACAACCTGCCTCATGCATTTGTCCTTCTGTCAATTTGGTAATTTGAAAAAATATTCAATTTTCAAATATAATATATATGTTAGACCAAAAAATTGCACTAACACCCAAATGCAGATCACAGATCACAGAATGCAAAAAATGATAAATAAAAGGAGACACACGAAATTTTTATAGTGGTTCGGCTGTAGATGTAGCCAACGTCCATTTTATCATCTTATTGTTATACTGACAGATTACAGGAATCAATTACATGCAGACACACAATTTGTGTGTTTAATTGAGATTACAAGAGTATAATTGAGATTTAAGAAGGTGCAAAATCCTTGCACTCGGCAATGGTGGAAACCGTAGAGATGTAGGAGAAAGGCCTTCACCGAAAAGTCCCCTCAAAATTGCATATGGTGGTGTATTTATAGCTATAGGAGAGCTTCAGGGGTGACCGGTTCGTGATGAGGCACGTGGCACATGATCCGGGATAGTAGGAGAAGGATAGCCTTGAGAATAGGTTAAGATCTATACGTGTATTAGCAGGTTCGGTGGTTGGTTCGTGGTCATGGGGTCGGGTCATGATGAGGCCTTCACGAACCGAGGTCTGGTCGCGAGTGGTGTGGTGAAGTTGGTGTCCACGGTCGGGTCATGGAGGGAGATGATGGTCCACGAGCCAAGCCGGTTCGTGAGCAAGAGAAGATGGCAAGCCCTAGGTGGTGAGCCGGGTTCAGCCACGATTCGAGGGGGGTCCCATAAGCCAGTCTAGGAGGAGTTAAGTTGAGCGCAAATTGAGAACAAGCTCACGAATCAGAGTTGCTCTTCCACACGCGTTCACGGAAACGGACATAACTTTCAAACCATAAGTCCGATCGAGCCAAACGAAAGCTCTACCTGAAGCTAATTCAGAGGGCTATAAGAGTTACAAAGCAAAGCTCCGTAATTGATGTTTTGGGGCCCAAAGGAGGTCGTCTGGTAGGAGTTTCGGGCATGTTTATGTTGATGTTGTGATTTTGACCAAACTGCTTCATGTTTGCTGATGACCTCTTTTGGGCCCCAAAACATCAATTACGGAGCTTTGCTATATAACTCTTATAGCTTTAGGTAGAGCTTTCGTTTGGCTCGATCAGACTTACGGTTTGAAAGTTATGTCTGTTTCCGTGAACGCGTGTGGAAGAGCAACACCGATTCGTGAGCATGGTCTCAATTTGCGCTCAACCTAACTCCTCCTAGACTGGCTCTGGGTCCCCCTCTCGGATCATGGCTAAACCCGGCTCGCCCCCTAGGGCTCGCACTCCTCTCCTGCTCACGAACCGACCTGGCTCGTGGACCATCATATCCCTCCACGACCCGACCGTGGACACCAACTTCACCACACCACTCGCGACCAAACCTCGGTTCATGAAGGACTCATCATGACCCGACACCATGACCACGAACCAACCACCGAACCTGCTTATACACGCATAGATCTTGACCTGTTCTCAAGGCTATTCCTGCTCCTACTATCCTGGATCGTGTGCCACGTGCCTCATCACGAACCGGTCACCACTGAAGCTCTCCTACAGCTATAAATACACCACCACATGGACTTTTGAGGGGACTTTTGGACGAAGGATTTTCTCCTACATCTCTACGGCTTCCACCATTGCTGAGTGCAAGGATTTTGCACCTTCTTAAATCTAAATTCTACTCTAGTAATCTCAACTAAACACTCAGATTGTGTGTCTGCATGTAACTAATTCTTGTAACCTGTCAGTATAACAATAAGATTATAAAGTGGACGTAAGCTACATCTACAACCGAACCACTATAAAAATTTCGTGTGTCTCCTCTTATTTATCATTTTCTGCATTCTATGATTTGTGATCTGCATTTGGGTGTTAGTGCCATTTTTTGGTCTAACAATATGCTAGCAGTGAGAGAATGATTTCTTTCCATATCGTCGAACCAGGAAAAGAAATTCTTTTATTCCATGGGTTAATTTGACCATACCATCTTAATACTGATCATGTAAATCATACCGCAGTTTATGACTGGCCACAATGTGTTTGTTGAGTCATTGCCGAACCATTTAAATGATGTAACAATTGGTGTTGACGTAGCAATTTTATTTTTGGTTGTTTTAGCTTGACCATGAAGCTCCAGTTTTGAAAATATGTAAATTGATCTTGCACTTGTCTTGTTTATTGGTCACGTACAATTTCAACTGATGTATATGGCATGTGCAAATTTTGTGCATGCATCCTTGTTGACCTTTTCATGCAAGTTTGTTGCAGCTGACTCATTGTTAAATTCTTTTGGGCTAATCTTGTTTGTATTAGTGCATACATGATGTTGCACTTATATTGTTCACTGCTTTGTGTATTTCCACATGCTCATTCACTTGCCTTGAGCTTCAACATCAGCTCTAATTTTGCTTCACATATGCATTGTCTTGAGCTTTAACCCAATTCATGTTGTTTCATTCTGTTTAGCTTGCATGTGCCATATTATGTTGCCTCTATGTATATACATATAATCATATATGTATGAGTTGCTAAAATGATAGCAGGTGCCATCTTGATTCATATTCTCTTGCCCTTGAATGTTCATATGAGCTGAACCATTTGTTTTTGCCATTATGACCATTTTGGCGTGCTTGTAATATTTCCAATTGTTGCATGTGTTTAACCATTGTAAAGCCTATTTACCCATGCAAACTTTAATGTTGGTGAATTTAAACTTGACTGCACTACTTCGGTTGCATTTTTTGCACACTTGACTTGCGTTGTTTGTTGATGTGCTCGAGCTTGTGCTTCGACATGTAATTGTTGCTTGATCATGTTGCACACTTGTTGACTTGAGTATTTTGAGCTTTGTCTTGTACATGTCATTGTATACATTCATGTATATACATAAATGTGTGTGTGTGTATGTGTGTGTATATATATGTGTGTGTGTGTGTGCAACAGAACACCTCATACAGATATATTTGTCCCTTCTTATACAACGATTGACCTTATTGCCCCTGCATAGAAAATATATGTATATACATACACATGTATGTGTATACATGTATAGTGCACGTGCATAATATATATGTGAGCACTGCAGACGATGTTTACCTTGTGGTATTTACAGTGAATCGCTGTGAATATCACAAGTTGTCTAGTCACAGATGAATATATATACATATCAGATCAAGTCATGAAATATGGTGAGAAACACACCAAAATTTTAAGGAAAATAAATTTTAAAAATAAAATTATATCTGCTAGAATTTAAAAATATTTTTGTTTCTGTTTACTGTGCGTTTCCGTGACAGGTAAGCAGAAGACTGGACTGACAGTGAAGACAAGTATTGAGTGTCAGTGGGTGTCAATGTATGTATAACAGAGAGTGAATGTAAATGAGTGAATGACTGTACAACTGAGTAAACCTGAAAGTTTATAATGAGGAGTAGTGTATATGAAATTGACATTGAAATGTATTGTATTAAAGTGAGACGTATAAATAGTGGAGTTGGAAAAATATGTACTATCCAGATGTTGAAATAAAATATTATATTTAAATAAAATACTGTTTGAATATTTAAATTCTTGTGCAGTTGTATTCTATTTAAATATTGATATTAATTTCTATATATGACATAGTAGAATAGTACAATTGTAAACACATTTATAATAATAAATATATATTTGATATCATCAAACAAAAATCATAGAATTGTTAGACATAACAATAGTATTCTGACGTAGAATACACACATGACGATTATCATAGAGTAATATATATTTTATATGTGCTGACTCTATGGACGAATGGATAGGTCAGGTATGATTTTACATACCCTATAGGTCGGGTATGATTTTCCATATCCTTCGCACCTTATACTATTATGACTTTTACAATATTTTGACATTTGTTTATTGCCCACGTCAGGCTATTGCCTAACCTGATGTTTATGCTTTCTCTTATCACATTAGGTACTCATCGACGATTTTGATGAGTAGACTAGGTAATAAGTGTAAGTATTATCTGGAGCTATGCAGGTTTATTAGGAGGAGGTGACGTCTCCTCATATTTATACTTTTGTCATTGTTCTTTATTTTATTGTGTCATACTGTGAAGTCTTGACAATGTTGACTATTTATTATTATTAGAGATAATTTACCAGTTGAGTTTATTTGTTTACTATATAAACTTTATTACTGTTCTATATAACTGTATGAAGCTATATACTCCAGTTTTGTGGTTTATATAGTGATTACTTTTCATTATTTTTATATCTATGATTATTATTATATGTTGTGTAATGTAATATGAGATATACTGCAGGTCTACTTCTCATCTGTTATCTTCTATTCCCTTCCGTCTATCTTCTTTTCTTCCATTTCTTTACCTTGATAGTCATTTTGTATCCATTGGGTGTCTATACATAGCACGATTTGGTTATATAAGCACCGGTCATATAGTCATTACACCGGTTTTTGAAACCTTTAAAATTAATTCCTTCGTTTTTTAGAATTAGCGGACGAGGGATGTGACGATCATCTATACTTTACTTCATTCCCTTACACCCAGGAAAAAAGCCAAAAATGTAACAGTAGTGAAGTAGAGTATCCTTGATGGCTGCGAGTTTTCTAAAGTGTTAATTAGGTTATACTACTATTACTGGTGCTGATCCTAGCTTGTTTGCTGCCCTAGATAAAGCATTATCTGGAGCAGCGTAAATGGATTAGCAGAAGGTGACGTCTTCTCATATTTATACTTATATCATTGTTGTTTATTCAGACGTGTCATAGCGAAGCATTGACAATGTTAACTATTTATTATTACTACAGACGGTTTGCCAGTTGAGTTTATTTGTCTACTGTATAAACTTTATTACTGTTCTATATAATTGTATGAAGCTACATAATATAATTATGTGGTTTATAAAATGGCTACTGTCTTGTTTGTTTTATATTTATGATTATTATTATATATTGTCTAATGTGCTATGAGATATACGGCAGGTCCAATAATTGTGTCATGTGCTTCTTTCTTCTTCTTCCTTTCTATTGTCTCATCTTCCTTTCCATTTATTTTATTTTCTTCCATTTTTTCATTTGATAGTCGTATTGTATCGATTGAGTGTCTATACAACACAAAATTGGATTATGTGAGCACAGATGGTATGATATGGTTGTCACACGGGTTTTGAAAATCTCTAAAAAAGTTCTTATTTTAATTCATGAAGGGATATGATGATCATCTATGTTTTTTACTTCAGTCCCTTGCACCCCCCATAAATAGAGAAATATGTAGGAGGAGAGTATTTGTGATAGTTGTGAGTTGAGATAATTAGGTTATGTTTACTGTCATCGATGTCGGCCCTAGCATGTTTGTTTCCCTAGATAAAGTTTGAGGAAAAGGAGATTTTTTTAAAAACAAATGGTTGGCATTGGAAATTGAACAGTGGTCGCTTGATCATTTTACCGCTACTAATTTTGTAACTTTGTTGCCCTTTTACAAAACTTTTTGTTTGGTAGAATCGATCGATTTTTAAAGCGATTCGTAACATTTTATATTATAAAAAATAATGAATACGATAAAGTACAGAAGTTAGACCGATTGTCTAATCACTAATCACGGTTTTTAAAGTGGATTGTCCACTGTAACTATTCTAGCTAAAAGACCAGAAGCTAGACCTAATGTTTAGACTACAACCCAGACTCCATAAAACATGATCACTGCAGGGATCAACAATAAATTTTGACACTGCCAGCGTACAAATTACGGCAGTGCCGACCGATGCTCAAGATAGATACTAGTGTCTGAACTAATTTAATTACTCATAAAAGCTGGAGTATATGCTCAAGATTGGACATGACTGTTATGTAAGTCGGCATGACTGTTATGTAAGTTGGAGTCTGGCTTTGTGCGAGCACGGACTGGGCTTGCTGGTGGTTTGACTTTATGGGCTATCTCCTCTAGCCCATGGTACTGTCCTTTTTATTTTTAATATTTCAGAAAGAAAAAAGAAGTTTGGCCCAAAATTTTGACGCCTTCAGGCTACTTGCATATTTTCCTCTTTGTAACAAACATTTTGATTCAACAACAATTTATTCCAGTAAGGTTCTGAGTACGAATCTGAGTCTTTCTTTGAAGATGTACGTGGTTTACCGGTAAAGTTAACCAGCTTGTTCGTATATGCTCAAGATTGAATTTCTGATCAATTGCTATTTTCTTTGCCACTTGCAGTGGACTTTGGGTCACTCTTTATTTTGGTCCTTTAAAACCTCAGGGCAGGTCCCTAACATACGAAAGTCTGGTGTACAAATTGCATTTACATGGGCATCTTCCCTTGTTAATAGTCAGTGTGTAGGCCTTCCGAACCGAGCAGACGTTTGTCCAGTTTTTATCCTATATGAAATCAAATTGAACACGAACCAAGCAAAAATCATATTTGTGCAAATTCCGTTATTTTGACTTATGTCCTAAATGAATTAAAACGACATGAATATGCATTTTTTTGGATATGAATCCAAACAGATACAGACCCTGAATGTTATTTATATTAAAGTTTATGTTTAATACAGTTTTCTTCAGCTACTTAATAAATTATAAAAGTTCAGACCATTTCAAAAGAACAAGGACCAGATTTTTTTTTTTTTTTTTTTTTTTTTTACTTTACTATTTTTAGGAAAATTGAACAGATTGAAATAGACATTGATAGCTACTCAAAAATTAACAACCCTATTGCATCCCAACCTTAGTTAATATTCAAATTTATTTACCGGGTCAAACGCGCAAAACAAAAGACAAAAAAATCCTTTTAAATACAAGAGAGAGTGTAGAAAATCAAACTCCACTCTGCTCTCTCAGTTCAAAACCAAAATCTCCAGTAAAAGGAAGAAAAAAAAACAATGGCGCCTATCTCTTCTCTCTTCTGCACCGAACAACCATTAAACACCACAAAACCAAAAGAAGAACCACAAAAGCACAGCAAAAACGAACACCTCTCTTCCCTCATCACCAACCAACACAAAACAAACACCTTCTCTTCCTCTTCCACCTCCCCAACCAACACATACCTCCACTTCGCTCGTAGGCAGTCGATCGAATGGATCAAAACAGCAAGTCAGAACCTCAAATTCCACCCATCAACGGTCCTACTCGCAGCCAACTACCTCGACCGCTGCTTTCTAGTTCCAAACGGATTCTGCCTCAAGCAAGACAAGCCTTGGATGAGCCGGCTTGCGGCGGTCGCCTGTCTTTCCCTAGCCGCTAAATTTGAAGAGAGCTACGTCCCATTGTTGCTCGATATTCAGCTCTCGAGCGATCAAGTTAGCAGCTTCGTGTTTGATTCCAAGACTGTTAGAAGAATGGAGCTGTTGGTTCTTTCTACTCTTGGCTGGAGAATGAACTCTGCTACTGCTCTTTCTATTGTTCAATGTCTTCTCCCCATTTCTGATGTCTCTGAATGCATTCAGCTGGAAGTTATGCGAAGATGCGAGCGTCTTCTTCTTGATGCCATCTCAGGTAAATTCAGCATTCTCAAAATCTACAGCAGTTCAGGGGGGCAAAAAAGTTCATTTTGGTGTACATTTACAGATAGTAGATGGCTGCAATATTCTCCGGCTGTGTGGGCAGCAGCAGCAATGCAGCATGCAATGGGTAAACACTTGGATGAAATAATGCAAAGTACCTTCAATCAACTTGAAGTATCCAAGGTGTGTTTTTGATGCTCCATAAAACGTTTACATTTTTTCGAATTTATTCAGGAAAAAGTGACCGAAGCCGTAAAACCCCAAGTGCACCTAACCCCGTCCGTGGACATAAGTGATTTATCTTAACGTATGCACATAGTAAACCCCTGCGAACCCATAGATCGTTTACATGCATTATGAAGCAATTTAACTGATTAATTGGTGTGCATTTTTTCCTTAACACAGGAGATTGTGCACGAGTGTTATGTGATCATCCATGAAGCAACCGGCAATGGAAGCAACAAGAGGAAGACGATGTGCTGCACACCTGAGCCACAAAGTCCGATTGAAGTGATTGGTTCATGCTTTAGTTTTGAGAACACATCTATGGTTTCGTCTTCGCATGAGCCACCACCCCCACCAAAAAGGTCAAACTGGGCTATCATTCAAAACCAATGGTAAAAAACGAATCGCCATGAGTAAACGCTATGGAAAGTCTTTAAAGAGAGGAACAGTTGATGTAGACGACTCGATCTTTTTCTTTTATCTTCTTTACTTAAGAAATGGGGACAGGGAGGAACAAGCTGCACTGTACTAGAACAGTAATGAGGCTACAAGGCCGCTCTGTTTTTACTTTATTTCTAGAGAACCACTTTTTGTGCAACATCTCAATGCGTGAACTGTGTATGTTGATTAATATAGAGGATGGTGAGATTGGATGTAGACAAGTTGTTGTATCAAAAAAGGATGAACAAGACTTTGCTACATAATGCAACTTGTTTCACTTCTTCCTGTCTAATAAATGCACATATTTATGAACTCGATGCCATGCTTTAAACTTTGCTTTTAATGTTCCTTTAGTTGCGTCTTCCTTTTTTAGAATCTTCTTTTTTGTTAAATGTAATAATATAACAATTCACAAGTGATTCTAGATGTATAGATTATGGTCTTCTTGAAGCTGTCTTTTTCAATGGCTGAATATTGCTACTTTTTTGTGTATGTATATATATATAACTACTCTGGTATAATCTCTTGTAATTATAGTAGTATATATACATTATCCTATACTTGGACAATGCCAGATTGAGAGAATTACTATGTACGAGGATAATAAAAATAGAGGTGATCAGTGGCAACAGAACAAACCACAATAAAGGGCTAAATGCCATGAATATATGCCAGCTTATAACCTATATGGCATCAAAAGGCAACAACCGGATTTCAATCAATAAATCTAAGTGTGTGAGATATTAGATCTGATATTGAACCCAAAAATTCATTGTGTCATGTATTGTCCCTCAATTTGTGTTTCAACACAGCTGTTTCATAAATAAAAGAAAAAAAGTTTGAAACACCAGTTGATGATACATTGCTGCTAATAAGAGTATCTTCGATAGAAGAGCTAAAATCCGAGGAAGATAGGGAGAAAACTGTTTGCCATTTATATGTCTTTCTTTTGAAAGGGAAATGTTTATAGATAGCAAATTGATTGCTTTTTATACTAGTGTTCGATTCGGTTCGGTACCGAAAATTCATATTTAAAATCATTACCATACCAAAATATATGGTAATAGAAAAATCGTACTATTACCAATCAAAGCAACCGGTAAATCGATAATTTAGTTTTTGATTGGTTGGTCAGTAATACTTTTTGCCCATAGAAGAAGAGAAAGAAAAGGGGAAAAAACTTCATTTAAGTCGTTTCTCCACGCTCATATTCGTTCTGCTGCAGCGTGGGAAAATGAATTCAAATAAGGTTTTTGTCCACTTTAACAGTATATTCATGATTTGGAGATGTTCTAAGCATGAAAAAAAAGACAAAAAAATTGTCTCAATTCCCACAAATTACTATTAGGCTTTTAACATAAGTCAAACTGATGATATGAAAGAAAGTATGCTTATTTCACATGTAAATAGAAAAAGAAAAAACCTAGTCGTCCAATAGACAAATACAAAAAAGTTCACGACGCTATGCTGGATAAATAAAACAGACTATATAAATTATATTCCAAGATTATACAAAAATATGCACCATGGGTATGATGGAAATGGTAACAACCCACATTAATGCCTAATAATTAACTAAATAATGTTGTAAAATATAAGAAGATAAGAAGTCATAAAAGAAAAGGAAGGGTGACATGTTATTCGGTGTTGGTGTAAACAAGCAATGCAATAAAGCTATTTTATAGTCATGTCGTAGAAAATGATAAATGCGATAACGTACGTGTAACATTTAGCATATTCACATCTATTTTTACATATATTATAACGTCATCGTTAGATGTGTGTTCTCAAACTCTTGGATGCTCATAGAATATTTCGGTTGTTCAATTTAAAATATATATGATGATTGGTCATCTTCATTATTATATTGCGCTTATATATATATATATATATATATATATATATATATATATATATATATATATATATATATATACACATACATATATATATATATACACACACACACGCATACATACATACATACATACATATTCAACTGATGAAGGTATTGTCTGTTGCCTCATTCAAAATTTTAGTTAGGAAAATCCAATGGAAAAAACACTGAATGAGTGAAGCAGTAAAACATGTAAAATCATGGATATCATATTGAAAATGATACTCCTTCTATAGAATTTGATGCTTCAGATCAATATAATGCCTAATTAAAACTTCTAAGCAAAAATCATATTGGAATAATCTTAGTGAATAAAAAAGAATATAAGATAATGTCATATTTTAATAATTTATTACATAAACTAGAGTTTGATTTTCCAAACCAAGATAATGTCTTGTCAATTTTATTTTATTTTGAATTTGTTCAGGAGAGAACGCGACCAGAGTCGTAAAACCCTCCCTAATGAGCCTATCCTGGTCCGCGATCGAGCACCACATAAGTGGCTAATCTTAGCGTATACATATGGTAAGCTCTTAGCATGTCATTCTGGGTTTCGAACTCACGTCACTGTTACCATGACGCAAAGTCCTTTGACCGCCGGACTATAGCTGCGGACGTCTTGTCGAAACCTTACTAAGTAAAATTTCATAGAAAAAAGAAATCTTAGTGAAGAAAAAGGAGTATACTATGATATATACTTATGCATCCTCCTCTTAATTTTTTTTCATTTAAGTAAGAATATTTTTCTTGGTAATTCAAATGAAATACATATACTTCTGATATTATATATATAAATATGTATATATGTATATATGTGTATGTATGTATTGAAAATTGATATACTTTAAAAATACCAATCTTATACTTCAGTTGTATGCTTCAGTAAAACCTTGCAACTTATCTACTGGTTATTTTGCAAGGGAAAAGAGCACATATAAACTTCGTAAATTAACAATACAATATATGTCACTTTTATAAATATAAGTCGAAAAGGAATATAAAAACAAAAAAAATTCATAAGAAACAAACGAACAAATTCAAACGCAAATGCCACCTCCCTTTAACTTTCATCTTCATCTCCCCACATCAACTAGCATTATGGAGTTTGATCCCCCATCATCTTTGGAACTCAAAATTATACGTAGATTGAACGCAAGAACTCTCATTGTTCATTGAGGTACTTAATTTCTTTTTTAGTTTGCTAAAGCTCACACGTAACAATACTTTTTTTCTCGAAAAAATCGAGAATTGCGCTCCTGCCAAACGAAATACACTGTAGTAGTAAAAGCTGCACAGACAACATCTCTGATTTGATCCATGCCTAAGAACTTAGATCGAATATTCATAGTTTTATCTTCATTCATAGGATATAAATTAGGATTTTATTCCAATTATAATTTCAACGAGTACCATCGGAATGCCGAGTAGTCACAGTGAAAGAACAAAAGTTTGGAAGACTCTTCTTCTTTATCACACAACGAGCACAGTGTGTTTGATATAATACCCAAATTACTTAGCTTTTCTTTACTATTCAGCTAATCAATCAATGCTAAGTAAGCTATAAACAACATCCTTCTACTATTTTTGATGCGCCACACAATCTTGTAACTGGGCTTAAATACACCATGTTCATGAACTTTATTCCAGGCTTTTGAGAACGAGAAATTTCCTCCACCATCCCATGCATAAAACTCGTCCATTTTATCTGTGTAGATTGTAATTTGTTGAACGAGATCCGCCACTTCTCTAGTTGATGTATGCATGGAGCGCTGAACGCAAACATCTTGTATTACTGAAAAGACTAGTTGTGCATCAGTTTTGATGGCTTGTAGATGATGAAAACCAAGCTGGTCAACTAAGCACCTACAGTTGATCCATGGATCGTACCATAGGAAGGTATTTCTACCATTAACAATCATTTTATTTACCACTTGTTTGCTTGCTGTTCTGAGCTTAAGAATAGATTTCCATGTACTCGATGCATTGTTGTCGGTAGACATAGTCCAAAAAATGCTTACTTGAGCAATATTAACTCATCATCGTTTTTGACCATAAGTTATTTCTAGCTAATATATTCCATAGTAACTCGAAAGTGGTAGCCCTCTTTAAATTTGAAAAGGATTTTAAACCAATGACTCCTTCAAGTTTTGATTTACATAGGGGTTTCCAAGTCATTTTATGTTTAGACCTACCCTAAAAAAAGTCTGCACACACTGGATTTATTTTATATGGCGTAAACTCTGTTATTTGATACACAAATAGCCTGTATAGGATCAAGAAAGTAATCATTGTGTGAATGAGTTCGGCCATACCAACAAAACTGAGAAATTTAAGATTCCATCCTTGTAACTTATTCCTTACTTTATGCCGCAATTATCGACATTCTAAATAATGATGATAGGTTGAGGATAGAGGCACTCATAAATATTTAATGGGTAAAGTGCCCACTTGAATCCAAAAAACAGATTGAACTTGATTTTCATCGTTAGCTAATTAACTAAAAAACAACTTAGTTTACAAATTATAAACGGTTATGCCAGAATAGTAGCTTAGCTTAAAAAACATTGATTGCAAAGACCTTGCACATGGAACGCTTCTTGCAATGCCCTTGCACATGTCAAACTTGATTTCCCAAAGACATAAGGTTATCGGTTATAGCAGATGAGTAATAGTTGCTCTTATCTTAGTTATTGGAACAAAGACATGAAATATTGTAGCTTCATTCGTTAGATATGTGAGGTATTCCATGGCAATTGTAAACAAATATGGTGATAAAGGATCACCTTAGCGAATATCCCTATTAGAAGAAATAAAAACTTTGGGAATTGCTTGGATCATTATAAGAAAGTAGGCGTCGAAATACATTCATATATCACATTAATAAAGTGGATTGGAATCCCCGTTATTTTCATAATGTGACAAATGAACTCTCAGTTAATTGGGCCATATGCCTTTAGCAGATCTATGTGCAAGGTCTTTGTAATCAGTGTTCCGTATTAGGAAGATATATTGGTGATAATATATTACTTGCACATGAACTCTCAGTTAATTGAGCCATATGCAAGTAATATATTATACCAATATATCTTCCTAATATGAGTGCACATTGACTTTCAGATATTAAATGCGTTATAAAATGCTTAAATATATTGCATAATATCTTATTGAATACTTTGTAGTACATGTTGCAACAAGAAATTGGTCTATATTGTGTAATATTCGAAGGCCTTTCAGATTTAAGTATCAAAGTTATAAAGGTATGGTTTATACCTTGGGTAGTTTTGCGGGGAGAACATGTCTTGAATAGCTAGAAGCAAATCATATTTTGTGTCATCCCATTGAATCTTCATAAATATTGCATTTATCTAGACTAGAATCGTCATAAACGGTGTAAACTACAGTTTTAACTTCTGATAAATCAATATCACTAAATAATTAAAGCTGCCCTTGTGGATTTATTGTGTATATAGGTTGGAAAAGTATAATTCCATATGTAACTTCCCCATTAAATAGTTGAGTGAAGTATTAAATAACTTCACTCTCTATTTCCTCAAGCACATAAAAACCATTCCTCATCAGCTTTTATGAAAGCTTGACTGTTGTTGGAATATCTGTGACTTGTCATCCTCGAGTAGAAAATTTTGGAATTTGAGTCACCTTGTTGTATCTATGATATTCTTGATTTTTTCTTTAAAATCCAAAGCTTAATTTTCAGCTGAGTCTGTAGGTGGTGTTTTGCTTGCATAAATTCATTGTACAATTCTAAATTATGTGGATCCTTATCTACTGCCATTTCTATCTCCTTTACAGTCTGCTCTGCATTGTTGAGAAATTCAATCTCCTTTGGTCTTAGCATGTTCCACTTTTTAAGTTCTTGCTTGCAAGCCAGTAATTTAGCTTGATAGTTGTAACTTCGAAATCCCCATGTTTGTGTAGCCAATCCTCTTTGAACACAGTCAGAATATCCATCATTCAAATGTCGGTCATTATTGTACCCAAAAGGAAATCCTTTAGGTATTGAAGTAGGTATAAGATGTAATAGAAGGGGATTGTGATCACTTGATAACTATGAGATTGATAAAGAGCTTTCATGTTTAGAAATTTGTGTAAGCAAACAATTCACCAAAATTTTATCAATATTGGTTTCCAAACCTTTTCTTTTCTATGTAAAATCAAAGACAATTGATTTATTTCAGTAAGACTAATCTTATGTAAACAATAGGTGAAAGCTCTCAAGCGTTGAAAGGTAATGGGTGTTGACCAGACTTTTGGCAAGGTCGTCACCCTATGAACTACCATTGACGGAGTCAATCAAGGCTCGAGCATGGGCCTGGACAAACTCCAAGATCGCTGGCTCAATCTCCGGTTCAGCCATTTTTAGGGCTCATTAAGCTCAATCTCCTTCCTACTTACCTCAGCTTGAATGAAGCTCCAATCCAGGTCCAACCATCCGGGTCAAACAACTCGGGTCGAGACTCTGGGTCGAACTCGACCAAACGCCACCTCAGGCAGTTGCCAAAACAAGAACGTGAGCCTATTTTCATGGCTACCCATTCGCTCCACTCACCTACAATCCATGATTGGGTGACATCTGGAAGGCACGGTCTGGAAAGGACTTCTCCACTTTCCCCGCTTCGGCTCTGAGATCTTCTCCATGGCTGCCACGTGTCTACTCAAACTGGATCAAAGCTCTACCTATAAATACATCAAACAAAGGCAATTCAAAGGATTTTTTGCGTGAAGACCGCCCATAACCCCTGCAGTAAACAAGAGGAATAATGCGCTTAAGGGTGTGTCAGGCAGCTATGGACGATCATCAGAGTAGGTAAACGACATCGAAACCTATCATCGAACTCACAACACAAGGATAAATATAATAGAACATATACAACAGGTAATAGTAATGAGGCATCATATAGCAAACCTTAGAAAAACTTTCTCAACATCATGAAAGGTTGTCCAACTAATACCAAAGTTTGTACATAAGTCCTTACTACAACACTCATATAGCACTCAAACAGCGAAAACAGAAATACTAGATAGTAATAAAACTGGTACGCCAGCCTCCTGCTCGCCTCCGCACAACAACATCGTCCTTACTAGTAACCTGTAACCTGCTACTTAGTCTGCCTATCCACAACCGGATGAATAACCCAAGGTAATAAAAGGAGACATAAAACCTTGAGTCAGACAACAGTCTTAGTGAGCGATAAAACAGCTAACAATCTTCAACAATAAAGTGTATGAGAATGGATAGATAAACATACTAATCTACCCGCAACACCAGAGAAGAACTCAACCTTATCTTCCCCACATCCGACAGTGATATCCTTTACTTTAATAATTCAACTATACATCCATGAAAACTAGAACACTCACTCAATCATGGCAAAGCACTCATGACATCCGAATTATAGATCTCATGTAAACTGTCCTAATCGAACTCAATACCCCTCAAGCACAAGCCCTAGAGGCCTAAACCAATATTAGACAAGCACCTAAGGAACATCTCCTTCGACGTTGGACAATCTACATGAGACGGTTCAAACAAAGCAACTAATCAATCATGACAGACTCTGGCTATCACCGCCAATCCTGCTTCGAAACCATCGTTAATCGTATGACGACCAACCTTGCCATGTGTCAAGGGCTAATGGTAACCCCAGCTCTAGCATAAACTCAATACGCCTTTCAACGATACGTATGTATGTCCAACCTTGACAACTAGGACTTTCAACGATACCCAAGGTACTCGACCTACAATCTGCCTTTTGGGTGCCCCCATCTTACCTTTGCTTTGAGCCTACTAGAACTTATGACAACGATAATCTCTCGGCCTTCTCATCTCTAATCATCCAACTCGATGACTTTTCATAGCTCAAGCAATATTCTCGAGCAACCATTATCCACCAACTCATGACCTTTGAGTTGTTACCTCATTCGTTGTTCTACATCGATCAATGAACACCTTTCAACACTTCGAACCTTCCAACTTGAATTTACTTAGAAGTCACATCATCACCGAGCCAATTACTTCACTGCGCTGCGGCTAGGATTTGGGGGGTTGCCCCAGAAAAATATTTTTTCAGACCTTTTTCTCCAAATCCGATGCCTACCCGTAAAATGTACAATTTCAGAAAATGACCATATTGGAAACAAACCATAGCACTACCACCATCGATCACAGCGTTTAAAATCACTGTTGAATACATGACAGATCAGCCTCTTCAGACAGACCCCAACCAGCTCCCTTCTGGCTTCAGAACTTGACCGATCCACTATAGACCGACCCACTCGATGATCGATCCATTTCATATAACAACCAACCGACCTGATCCAGTCTAGCCCGAGCTGACCTGGTTGCACCATCACGAATATGAGCTTTGATCCGACCGACCCAATTACAACCAACTGACCCGATCCAAGATGACCGATTTGATCCCCTAAATGACCGACCCGATCCAACTTCTGACTTTCTCCCCAAGTCACGGCTTGACCGACCCGTCCCACACCTGGCCGACCCAATCCACTTCCTGCACATCTCCAATTCTATTCCAATTTTGACCAAATCTTCGTCAAACGACAAATCTGACAAAACCAACTCAACCAAATCATTAAGTATAATCACAAACATGTCATAACATTGTTAATAACATGAATATGACGATTATCATTAAAATGATGTAAATTTCACCAAAAACCATTAAAATGAACATGTGATCAAAATGAGAGATCTAACTTACATAAACATATGAAACGACATGGAATTAATGGGTAAAACTTGCTAAATTAGATCATAGGGTGATTCATATGAAAATGGACATATAATGGCATAGATCTATGGGAAAACACTAGAATTTGATTAGAAACATGCACAAACACTCATATACTTCATTGCATTCATGTAAGAGATGTAACTCACTCATCGATTATCCCAAACAAGCAAAAATCAAAGGAATATGAACCCGAAAAGCAAGCATCTCGCACCAAACACCTTGATCCGATGAATCCTTGCCTCAATTGGTGTAGATCTAGCCTCCAATGGTATAGATCTCAAATTTCTCTCCTTAGATTGTAATTTTTAATGGTGGAAGAGTGTTAGAGGAAGAAGGAGCACAAGACCTCCCAATAAGAGAATGGAAGATTCAAACCCTTTCTCATATCCCTTACCCCCCTATTTATAGTTTCCACTAACCCCCTAATGGGCCTTCCTAATTCAGCCCACTTTGGCTTACCAAACCTGGATATCCAATTGAAAAACCTTAAAACAGCGATTTCTCCCAAACCGCTGAGCCAAATCTTTAATGTATCCACTTTATGGAAAGGCAAACATCAATTTTTTTCCAATGGCACAGGTCTCACCCTTTGATTCGACCTGAGTCAAAAATTATGCCCTGTACAAGACTAACAGGGGAAAAATAGTCACAAACAAAATCGGTAAAAATTATGGACATGTCTCACATCCCCATAAGCAACATATTAAAAGATGAGAATGATCTAAGCCTCAGGGAATAAAATAAAAATATTTTATGATCTTCCGATACGTAAAATGCGGGCAGTTACATTCTCCCCCCTTAAGAATTTCGCCCCCGAAATTCCAAACGAACACAGGTAGCCACAACAATTCTGCATGCCTATCATCCATGAGAAGCCAATTCTATCATCCAAACTAGCAACCATCAAGCCAAGCATCCATAGCCTTACCCTAGCACGCAGAATTCTACCACACAACAACAAGATATAACGATGATACGATATCAAAGAGTCCTACGACGAAGAGTTCTGGATGAGTCGCCTTCATACTCTCTTCCGTCTCCCACGTACAATCATCACCATCTTCTCTCCATTGTACCTTGACGAGTTTAACCGTCTTCATCCTAAGCTGTTTCGTGTCATTTCCCATAACACGAAGCGGCTTATGACATATCGCAACTGCGATCTCTACTACTAGGTCTTCGTACTACTCTGAAGATACCACCACATTCGAATCATGCACGAACTTCTGTAGAAACGACACATGAAACACATTATGCACACTCGACATCTTCTCGGGTAACTCCAATCTATACGCGAGCTTTCCAATTTGCTCGACTATCGGAAATAATCCAATGAACCTAGGAGACAACTTTCTTTTATTTCCGAATCGAACCATATGTTTCAATGGTGAAATCTTCAAAAAAACTATATTGCCTACGTCGAATTCCAAGTCTTTCTGATGTTTATCCGCATAACTCTTCTGACGATCTTGGGCCGCTTTCATTCGTTGCCGAACGATCTTGATACAATTCCAGGTCTCTTTAATCATCTCTGGCCCAAGTACCAACTTTTCTCCAGTTTCTAACCAACATGCTGGAGAATTGCACGGTCTCCCATACAGTGCCTCGTATGGTGCCATCCTAATGCTAGACTGGTAGCTATTATTATATGCAAACTCAACTAGATGCAGATGGTCTTTCCATGATCCTCCGAAGTCTAACACACAAGCCCCTCAGGTGATCTTCCAAAACTCGGTTGACTCTCTCGGTCTGACCATCAGTTTAGGGATGATATGTTGTACTCAAGCACAACTCAGTTCCCAAAGCTTCTTGCACACTTTTCCAAAATCCACTCGAGAATAATGGATCTCGGTCACTCATTATACTCCTTGGGACACCATGGAATCGAACTATCCATTTTACATAAAGTTCAGCCAACTTTGATGTCGTCCTAGTCGACTTGACAGGAGTGAACCTTGCACTTTTGGTCAAATGATCCACGATGACCCAAACCCCTTCATTTTCTGTCTTGGTTCAAGGTAGTCCATCGATAAAATCCATCAATATCTGCTCCCACTTCCATGTGGGAACTTCCAATGGCTGAAGCAAACCACTCGGTTTCTTCTGTTCAGCTTTTACCAACTGACAGTTCATACACTTGGAAATGAACTTTCCAATGTCTCGCTTCATCCCTTCCCAATAGTAGAGTCGCTTCATGTCTTGATACATCTTATTACCACCGGGATAAATTGTCAACATCGAGTGATGACATTCCTTCAGAACCTCATCTCTCAATCCATCAATATCAGGAACAACTAGTCGCCCTTGCTTTCAAAGCCAACCTTCTCTATCGACCGCAAACTCTTTATCCTCTGGTTCCAATCCATGGATAAACTCGACAAGCTTTGCATCTTTTTTTTTGGGCTCTCGCCAATCCTTTTGATAAGAGTAGGTCTTATCGACAAGCTTGCCAGCATTTCAGGTTCCAACTCACACCTTGGCCTAAAATCAAACCTTACCAAATAGTCGAGGCTCTTCCATTCTGAAAACATCGTTCCCAAACTCACGTGTCTTTGACTCAACGCGTCTGCAACTACGTTGCTTTTTCCAGGAGTATAGGCTATACCAAAATCATACGATGCCAAAAACTCTAACCATCGTTGTTGTCGAAGATTCAAATCCTTTTGGGAGAAAGGATACTTCAAGGACTTATGGTCCGTAAGCAACTTGAACCGAACCCTCAATAGGTAATGTCGCCACATCTTCAAAGCAAACACAATCGCCACTAACTCCAAATCATGAGTTGGGTAATTTTTCTCATGCGGCTTCAGCTGTCGACTCGCGTAGGCCACAACCCTATCCTTTTGCATTAGTACCGCTCCAAGTCCAGTACCACATGCATCGGTATACACCACCATCTCTTCATTCCCGCTTGGAATGGTAAACACAGGTGCACTCATCAATCTCTCTTTCAGGATTCTGAACGCTTGTTCACACTTTACATCCCATGTGAACACTTGGTTCTTCTTCGTTAATCCCGTTAACAGTGCAGCTACCTTGGAGAAATCCTTGATAAACCGTCGGTAATAACCAGCCAACCCAAGGAAACTTCTCGCATTTGTTGCATTCTTAGGTCTATCCCAGTCCTAGATTGCTGCCACTTTAGCGGGGTCAACCGTTATACCATTTCCAGAAACTACATGGCCTAAGAATCTCACTTCACTCTTCCAGAAGTGACACTTTGAAAACTTAACTCTCAGCTGATGGTTTCTTAAGATTTCTAACACGATCCTCAACTGCGTCTTATGCTCTTCCTCATTCCGTGAGTAGACCAAAAAGTCATCCGCAAACACAAGTACAAACTTATTCAGCTGATCTCTGAAGACCCTATTCACAAGATCCACATAATTTGCTGGCGCGTTAGTCAACCCGAGTGGCATCACCAACCATTCAAAGAACCCGGATGGTGTCCTAAAAGCAGTCTTTGGCACTCTATCCTTAGCCACCCTCAACTGGTGGAATCCCGTTGCCAGATCCATCTGAGAAAACACTTTGGCTTCATGAAGCTGATCGAACAAATCATCAATCCTTGGCAACAGATACTTGTTCTTCTTAGTCACCTTATTCGGCTCATGATAATCCACACACGATCTTAACGATCCATCTGCCTTGGTTGCAAACACGACCGGTGCACCCCATTCGGATACACTCCTCCAAATAAATCCTTTTCCCAAAAGTTCACGAACTTGCACCTCCAACTCTCGCTGTTCCTTAGGCGCCATCCGCCTAAGTGGCATAACGATTGGTCTAGCACCTTCGACCAAATCGATCCTAAACTCGATCTCACAATGCGGCGGTAACCCTTTGACCTCGTCAAAGACATCCTCATACTCATTAGCAATCAGCACAGAGGACAAGTCTTCTTGTGGAATCCCAACCGAATATAGATAGCTAACGAAGACACCTTCTTCGCGCTTACATCTAATCAACACCTTTCGCCCTTCCACATCCCCGACCCTTACCTCTAGCTTCTCGTAATTCACCCTTGCCGCATACCTCTTAAGCCAATCTATGCCCATGATGATCCCAAATCCAGCGATGTTAAGAACAAAGCAATCACACTCAAAAGAGCAATCATGACTCGACAATACTAGACCACGACATATCATGCAAAGATTTGACGAACCCCCAACTGGATTTGTCACTACGAAGGGTCTATCACATATCTTGGGTTCCAAACCCAAGTGACACCTAAGCTCATTGCAAATGAAAGAATGTGATGCTCCAGTATCAAAAAACACACAAACTGAAACACCATTAACAGAAAGAGTACCTTGCACCACGACACCCTTTCCCTTTTCCTCAGCAGTAGGAGCCCTCGAAGAAGTTGGTATGGCTTCCAAAGCATATTCCTTCACAGCTTGCTTGCCCTTAGCTGATTCTGGACAATCGTTCTTCTCATGCCCAGGCTTCCCACACTTGAAGCACTTCTTCTTAGCTTTGTGATTCTTGCACTCACTAGCAAAATGGCCTTTTTGTTGGCAGTTAAAGCAAACCACCTCACTCTTAGGTTTCTTTTGGCCATCTTTTCCTTCCTTCTTTTGCTGCTTCCTCTTCTTGTTATTACCACCTTGTTGTGGTTTCCGAGCCTCTTTGGTTGCAGCAACAACATATGCTTCCTTGGGAAACAAGCTCTCACGACGAATAGCTTTTTCCACAATCTTCTCAAATAAATCATCAAGATAGTCCACTAACGGCTTTCCGATATAAGCATCCAAACCCAAGACAAACTTCTCGTTCTTCTGATAGGGTGTATCAATGTATGAACGAGCATATTTAGACAAGGCTTCAAAGTCAAAAATGTAGTCAAGCACAGAACGACCATTCTGTTTCAGCTTTACGAACTTCTTGAATAGAGCAGATTTTCGAGCTGTGGAGATAAAACTTTGCTTCAAACTTAGCTTGGAATTGCTCCCATGAAATCTCCTCTTCTGGAGTCTCGAGTATGATAGAATTCCACCATTCCATGGCCCTGCCCTGTAGCTGCCTTGATGCAAGCTTTCTCTTTATTGCATCCTCAATACCCAGGTCTCCAAAGATTTGGACACATGAATCCATCCACCTCTGAACCTCTTCAGCTGATTCGGTTCCCTTGAATGGTTTCCCTCCTAGAGATGAAAAATCTTTGCACAGCTTTAATAAATCTACTACTCTAGGAACTCGCACACCTACATCTACCATTGCTGCCACTGGAGCGGGTACCTTCCGCATAATTGCCTCTGCCATGACTTCAAACATGGTCGGGTAACCTGGTTCACCGCCATTTTCCCCTCCAGTATGAGCTCCCTTAGCAGCGTGTCTTGATGGTCGTCTACTCATTCTAAATCTGCAATTTAGAATAATTAGCCACTTCCAAGAAAACTGATAAAGAGATACAACCGCTACTACTGTATATACTAATATATATATAGTAAGCATCCAACTGAAATCTACAAGTACGTCTCTCATATGTAATTACGTCTTAGAACTTTTGCCACAATCGTTGACCAGAGCTCTGATACCAAATGTGACGACTGCCCATAACCCGCGCACTAAATAGGAGGAATAACGCGCTGAAAGGTGTGCCTGCCAGCTATGGACGATCATCAGAGTAGGTAAGCGACATCGAAACATGTCGTAGAACTCACAGCGCAAGGATAAATATAATAGAACATATACAACATGTAATAGTAATGAGGCATCATATAGCAAACCTTTGAAAAACTTTCTCAACATCATGAAAGGTTATCCAACTAATACCAAAGTTTGTACATAAGTCCTCACTATAACACTCATATAGCACTTAAACAGCGGAAACAGAAATACTAGATAGTAATAAAAATGGTACGCCAGCCTCCTGCTCGCCTCCGCACAGCAGCATCGTCCTCACTAGTAACCTGTAACCTGCTACTTAGTCTGCCCATCCACAACCGGATGAACAACCCAAGGTAATAAAAGGAGACACAAAACCTTGAGTCAGAGAACAGTCTTAGTGAGCGATAAAACTGCTAACAATCTTCAACAATAAAGTGTATGAGAATGGATAGATAAACATACAAATCTACCCACAACACCTGAGAAGAACTCAACCTTATCTTCCCCACATTGGACAGTGATAGCCTTTACTTTAATAATTCAACTATACATCCATGAAAACTAGAACACTCACTCAATCATGGAAAAGTACCCATGACATCCAAATTATAGATCTCATGTAAACCATCCTAATCGAACTCAACACCCCTCAAGCACAAGCCCCAGAGGCTTAAACCAATATCAGACAAGCACCCAAGGAACATCTCCTTCGATGTTGGACAATCTACATGAGACGGTTCAAACAAAGCAACTAATCAATCATGATAGACTCTGGCTATCACCGCCAATCCTGCTTCGAAACCATCGCTAATCGTATGACGGCCAACCTTGTCATATGTCAAGGGCTAATGGTAACCCCAGCTCTAACATAAACTCCATACGCCTTTCAATGATATGTACATATGTCCAACCTTGACAACTAGGCCTTTCAACGATACCCAAGGTACTCGACCTATAATCGGTCTTTTGGGTGCCCCCATCTTACCTTTGCTTTGAGCCTGCTAAAACTTACGACAACGATAATCTCACAGCATTCTCATCTCTAGTCATCCAACTCGACGACTTTTCATAGATCAAGCAACCTTCTCGAGCAACCATTATCCACCAACTCACGACCTTTGAGTTGTCACCTCATTCGTTGTTCTACACCGATCAACGAACACCTTTCAACACTTCGAACCTTCCAACTTGAATTTACTTAGAAGTCACATCATCACCGAGCCAATTACTTCACTGCACTACGGCTAGGGTTCGGGGGGTTGCCCCCGAAAAATATTTTTTCAGACCTTTTTCTCCAAATCTGAGTCATACCCGTAAAACATACTTTTTCAGAAAATGACCCTATTGGAAACAAACCATAGCACTGCCACCATTGATCACAGCGTTTAAAAGCACTGTTGAATACATGACCGATCAGCCTCTTCAGACGGACCCGACCCAGCTCCCTTCTGGCTTCAGAACTCGACCGATCCACTATAGACCGACCCACTCGATGGTCGGTCCAATTCATATACAACCAACTGACCTGATCCAGTCTAGCCCGACTCGACCCGGTTGAACCATCACGAATATGAACTTCGATCCAACCAACCCAGTTACAACCAACCGATCTGATCCAAGATGACCGATCTGATCCCTTAAATGACCGACCCGATCCAACTTTTGACTTTCTCCCTAAGTCACGACTTGACCGACCTGACCCAGATCTGGCTGACCCGATCCACTTCCTGCACATCTCCAATTCTATTCTAATTTCAATCAAATCTTCGTCGAACGACAAATCTGACGAAACCAGCTCAACCAAATCATTACACACAATCATAAACATGTCATAACATTACTAATAACATGAATATGACGATTATCATTAAAATGATGTAAATTTCACCAAAAACCATTAAAATGAACATATGATCAAAATGAGAGATCTAACTTACATAAACATATGAAACAACATGGAATTAACGAGAAAAACTTGCTAAATTAGATCATAGGGTGATTCATATGAAAATGGACATATAATGGCATAGATCTATGGGAAAACACTAGAATTTGATTAGAAACATGCACAAACACTCATATACTTCATTGCATTCATGTGAGAGATGTAATTCACTCACCGATTATCCCAAACAAACAAAAATCAAAGAAATATGAATCCGGACAGCAAGCACCTCGCACCAAACACCTTGATCCAATGAATCCTTGCCTTTGTTGATGTAGATCTAGCCTCAAATGGTATAGATCTCAAATTTCTCTCCTTGGATTATAATTTTTAATGGTGGAAGAGTGTTAGAGGAAGAAGGAGCATAAGACCTCCCAATGAGAGAATGGAAAATTCAAACCCTTTCTCATATCCCTTACCCCCTATTTATAGTTTCTACCAACCACCTAATGGTCCTTCCTAATTCAGTCCATTTTGGCTTACCAAATCTGGACAACCAACTAAAAAACCGTAAAACAACGATTTATCCCAAACCGCTGAGCCAAATCTTTAATGTGACCACTCTACGGAAAGAAAAACATCAATTCCTTTCCAATGGCACAGGTCTTATACTCTGATTTGACCTGAGTCTAAAATTATTCTCTATACAAGACTGACAGGGGAAAATTGTCACAAACAAAATCGGTAAAAATTATGGACATATCTCACATCCCCATAAGCAACATATTAAAAGATGAGAATGATCCAACCCTCAGGGAATAAAATAAAAATATTTTACGATCTTCCAATATGTAAAATGCGGGCTGTTACATTTTGGCTCTCTCTACTCGCGTACTCCATGGCCAGCAACCTACAATATCTATTCGAGTCATTCTTAGATCAAATCATCGTTAATCGACAGACTGAGTGTTGTATCATGAGTATTTAAAGATTATACTCACTGTAATTATAATTTCTTAGTGAATTAAGGAATTATGAAGTGGATGTAGGTTCGTGAAAAAACCCGTAACTTCCCCGTGAAGGAAAGCGCGGATAGTTCGAGAACAACACACAGAAAAACGCAGACGGAAGAACATTTCATTGTATATTACAACAATGCATCATATTACAAGAATATACAGAGTAAAAATGAATATTACACAGAAATATCAGAGATTTAAATTACATTTAAATACATAGCAGCGGAAATAATACAAAACACAACTAGAAGGAGATATACAGATACAAAGCTTTCCAGATATCGTTCCAGCTGTAAACCAGGATCCTGTGAATATAAATCTGCAAAACCAAAACTACTAGCTGCCCGTGTCAAAATAAGGGCACCCAGAGTTTAGGTCAAAACAATAAACTCCAGGTCAGTCATGGGACTGGTGTGAGAACTAAAACAGTTATTCTTTATTTTTAAAGTTAGGTAAATCAAGGGACCACGCCGTATAATACGGAACGGGTTTCCTCCAAAGAATACCAGTGCATAAAACAACAGCGCAATGCTAAATAAAGAAAAATGAAGCTATTATAAGACCCAGGTCCTATCACACAATGCAACGCAAGCCGGAGGATAGGGTTTTTACCTTATAATAGCCAAGAATGCTTGATACATTTAAAAGAAATCATTTTGATACTATTATAAGTGTATAGTGTATAAAACAACTTCAAATCATAAGTATCAATCATAGGCGGCATGAATGCACCATACCACTATGTCGCCATATATAGGTTATACAATCAAAATCGCAAAGTCACGTATTTGGAAATTGGGTTTCCATCTATGAACCGAGACAAAAGATAGTCCTCAACCGATTCGAGACCCTCTAGCCCGCCCCTCAGGAACAGCCGCAACTGCCCATTGGATCATCAGGGCCGGTCCACCGATGTGGATTATTATGCCTGAACACTACGTTTCCCCGCCCTTTGGGGCGTAAATGAGCCAATGAATGACTCCATCGGACCCGGATCGTCCGATCAAACCGAGGCGCCTCGCAACAGCAACAACCACAGAGGTGAAAAGTATATAAATGTCAGGGCTGGTAGGTCACTGACACCATCCTAGCTAGAAAGAAACGCATGCCCTCCCTGAGGTCCGTCTCCCGTTTTTGGTTCACAACCGAGGTGTGAGGCTCGCGAATTCACGTTACACAAAGTTGTGCCACACAGGCTGTGCTTTGATCATCACCACAAGACTTTGCTTTTCAACAGAAGCCTCGATCAATTGCATCTTAGCATGCCACATAGGCAAACCACTCTATGCAACCGATATCAGTCACACAGAATGAAATCCAATGTCAGACACACAGTCCATTTACAAGTCCGTTCTGGGTCTGAATGAAACCGGAGGCACTTTCCTCGCATATCCATCGATCTCCAAGCACATCTGGACGACCACCGATTGATTCCCTCATCTTGGGTGTACAGCCCAATCAAGATCATCAGTAATCACCCAAACGATGTAAAGACTTCTGGTCTTCGACCATCGTCTTCATCTTCGACTTATCGTCGTATCAGTTATTCAGAATGGGATAAACCCGGTCTTTCCGAATAACTCGCGTATATTTTAAATAAGTGTTACACAAACGCAACATACGCCTCATTCCAATTCATCAGTCAATAACCGTAAATTAATCAAGAGAATAATTTCCTAAATATTAACCCCGAAGGCCGAAACCAACATCAGATCAATATCCAGAAAACCATTCTGCTTAGCTAACCGATAGTTAGTTCCTAAATTTCACATTCATAGGGAAAGGTTCCCATTAATTTTATCAAAGATAAATTCCTTGAATTTATTCTTTAATCTTCTTTTGAATTTCGATTCAACTAGTTAGGATTAACGAACCTTACCGAAGTAATCATTTGTTTTAATTTCCCAATCCCAACCTATTCATCCCATGAAGTAAAACTGGTAATACTTCATATCTAACACCAAGGTGTTATCGGTAAATTCAATTACCATTTCACGTTCAAATCTAATTAAAGATTTAACTATCGCCTGGAGTAAAATTGGTGATACTCCATTCTCGATCATTTCAATCTAATTAAGGATTCATTAAAACTCCACTTAGTTTTAATCTTTAACTGGGTTAAAGAATCAGTGTCACTTAAAACACGGTTCACGATAAAACCAAAATCACAACACATTTCAATCAGTCCATAACCGTAAATTAGCAATTGAGCAATTCCCTAAGTATCAACCCCGAAGGCCGAAACCAACATCAGATCAATACCTATGAAACCATTCAACTTAATTAATCTCCAGTTAGTTTCTGATTTTCTTAACTCCTTTAGGTCTAAGAACAGTATTATTGAAGATACCGTTCACGACAACCCAAAATCACATTTCGTTAATTATCGGGTTAAAGAACGAGTGTTATTTTAAAACACCATTCACGATAAACCCAAGAATCAATTCGAATTTAATTCCAATTAAATATTATTTAATTGGTACACTGCATTAAATCTAGATAAAAAGATTTAATCTTTTCTCAACTGGGCTTAAGAACAGTGTTAATGAAGACACCATTCATGACAAACCCAAATCACATTTGATATTAAATACAAGGCTCTGAATAGAAAATATATCAGCTTATATTCAATATCAAATTCTACGACTAACAAATGTCGTATTGGAAATAACGATATATATATCTTTCAAATTTCCATAACAATATCTGTATAATCACGAAATCCAACATCGAAATATTCCGAAGACAATTTCGATTCAAATCCATTCCAATTCAATTATTGGAAATTCTGGTTACATTAAAAACCCTTTCAAATCCAATTTATGTATTTAAAAATAAATAGAATTATAATTCTAGTTCAAAACTAGTTCATTTCGATAAAAATCTATTTCTATCTTTTCAAATATGGAGTTTTTCATCCCGATTGTTCCCAAATCACTTCTTATGATTTTACACAAATTATTACTATTTTTAATAATTTTATCAAGGCCCGTACAGTCGATTTCCATCAATGGCCATCGGACTGCACTTACATCGACCTTTTCCAAATCTGATTGGACATAATTCCAAATCCAACCGTTAGATTTCTAATTTCTAACATTTTTTAGAAAGCTCTTTTCGATACGAACCCAACGGTTCCGGTTTTGGGAGAATCCGACCGTCGGATCTCCCGTAATATCCGTTCGAAGTCAATGGTCGAAATTCGCGAACTGCCGCGGCGTGGCGCATTCTATTCAGGCCATTATATTATATATATAATATATATAATATATATTTCGTCGATTTCTATTTAAAACAAATTTTATTAATCATCTTAAATTCGTTTTCAAAACGATTTCAACTTCATATTCAATTTCAATTCAATTTCAATTCGTTTTAAATTCAATTTAAAACGATTTCAATTCTGTTTCAATTTAATTCGAATTCATTTATATTCAATTTCAATTAGAATTCATTTATATTCAATTTCAATTCGAATTCATTTATATTCAATTTCAATTCGAATTCATTTATATTCAATTTCAATTCAAATTCATTTATATTCAATTTCAATTCGAATTCATTTATATTCAATTTCAATTCGAATTCATTTATATCCAATTTAATTCGAATTTCAATTCTTTTCAAAATATCAGATTTTGAAATCACTTTCGATATTCATTATAAAATGAATAAAATCGATATAAATATCGTTCACGTCAAAATGGCGTCAATCTAATCAACACGGCTTCATATATTTCTATTTTCAAATATTCTATTTCAAATATTTCTATTTCAAATATTTTCTTTTCAAATATTTCTATTTCAAATATTTCTATTTCAAATATTTTCTTTTCAAATATTTCTATTTCAAATATTTTCTTTTCAAATATTTCTATTTCAATTATTTCTATTTCAAATATTTTCTTTTCAAATATTTCTATTTCAAATATTTTCTTTTCAAATATTTCTATTTCAAATATTTTCTTTTCAAATATTTCTATTTCAAATATTTCGATTTCAAATGTTTCGATTTCAAATATGGAATGAGGCCCAATCAATTACCATATAATGTTAATTATATGGATTTTCTACAACACATGTATACAATAACAACGATGAATAATCAACCATCATCCAAAGTGCATTCTACACTGTATAAGCATCAAATATAAATATTCAACGCTTATAACAGTCTGTCAATCAATCGATCGACATACAACTAAACAATCGGGATTAGTGTACGTCAAATATTATCCCAATACCCGTGTGGGGTTTCAAACAATCAAACACAGATTTTATTTGTGCAGTTGGGCGATGTGTAAAATTTATCGACCCAATCAATATCAGTCAAATGTGTGTTTACAAACAAATCGTTCGATTTGTTTATTTTTATTTTATTTCATTTCATATACACGATAAAATTATATTTTTAACTATGAAAATATTTTCCACTATAAAATATTTTATTTCATTTCACATCACAACACACAATCAACTTCACATCAAAATCAAACAAACAAGCATACAAGCCGTCCATGGTCTGTGGACGACGGGTGTCGGGTGCTACTAAACACCGTCTGCATCCTAGTATATATTTCGACTAGAAATAAAATTAAAAAGTGAGAAATTCTCATAGGATTGCTAATCCAACGCCTCGATTCTTCAAATGTAGAAATCTTCGCCGTTCTCGTCTCTTATCACTTTCGTCGCCCGTAGCCACTACATATGTAAAAATCACATTTTTACTTTGCTACTCAATATTGAAAAATCATATTTTTACTTCGCTATTCAATATAGAAAAATCGAATTTTTACTTCGCTATTCAATATATAAAAATCGAATTTTTACTATGCTATTCAATATATAAAAATCGAATTTTTACTATGCTATTCAATATATAAAAATCGAATTTTTACTTTGCTATTCAATATATAGAAATCGAATTTTTACTATGCTATTCAATATATAGAAATCGAATTTTTACTATGCTATTCAATATATAAAAATCGAATTTTTACTATGCTATTCAATATATAAAAATCGAATTTTTACTTCTCTATTCAATATATAAAAATCGAATTTTTTACTTTGCTATTCAGTATATAAAAAGCGAATTTTTACTTTGCTATTCTATATATAAAAATCGAATTTTTACTTTGCTATTCAATATAGAAAAATCGAATTTTTATATAGCTAAAATTATATTTTTATTCTAAAACCATATACATAAACTTCAATTCTTTTAACAAGTAAAAATCCAATCTTTATGTTGTTAAAAATCCTTACTTTCTATTTTAAAATTTTAGTTTTTCTAATTTAAAAACCATACTTTTCTACTAACAAAAATGTTGTTTTTCTACTAACAAAAATATGAACTTTCTACTAGCAAGAATATAAACTATATGAATTGACTTTCGAATTTTCTTACAACTGATTTCCTAGAAAAATAAATAGGTAGGTAAAATTAATTTTAACCTTATTGTCTTTCCAGAGGAAGGGGAGTGGTCGAGGGCGTGTAGGTGGGCGCGAGGTTGGACTGAGGGCCAGGCGTTGGGCTAACGGCGGTTGGATGGTGACGGCGCTGTGCGACGATGGCAGTTATCCTCCTCGCGCGATGACTGGGAGCTTTGGAGTGAGGCTTCGCGGTGGTGGAGATCGGAGACAGTGGAAGCACGAAGAACGGAGGGAGGCGACAGGGTGATGGCGCGATCGACGATTTAGGTTTTCTTTTCATTTTTGTTTTTCTTTTTTTTCTTTTTCTGGATCGAATCGAAAGGGGGGGGGGGGTCTGAGGAGAAAAAGGGGGTGGAGGGGATTTTAAAATATTTTATTTTATTTTATTTTATTTAATTAATTCCCAAAAAGGTAACCTTTAAATCCGAACCCCAAACGGAACCCACCGCCTGTCGTGCATAGCTAATTACCCCTATTCCGAACACAATGGGATATGTTTCGCAAGCTGATTCGACTGTTTCGATCAGTTTCCGTCAAAGTCAACATATAACTCTATATATTGAATTTGAACGCGCATTTCAATTTACTGGGGTCACATACGAACTCGAAAAATTTCCGAAAAATATTTTCTAGCTTCGTATTGACGATACGGTCCTAACAGAACTAGTTTCGTCGAATTCTGAGACCGTTTGAAAAATGGCCAATTTCTAGTCGATTAAAATCAACTGAAACTGGTCAAATGCGTTTTCCTTTGCCACGCTCACATATAGATTCAAAAAATTACGAAATTTGGAATCTAACAATAATTCGACATCACGGACCCAACAAAAGTGGTTTCGTCGAAATCCGAGGTCATTTGCAAAATTTCCATTTTTAAGGGCCTGAATTCCATAGCGACTATTCAGAATTTTCAACTGGACATATCTTTTGATTCCCGCTATGAAATTTCGATTTTTCGGATTCGTTGGAAAGATATTCTCTATTAGATCCTAATGTTTTTGGTTTCACTAAAATCCGGATTGTTTTGCACCCGGTACATTCAATTGAAGTTTGAAATCGAATTATCGAACTACCGCGCCATTTTCGATTCTATTTATAATTATATATAATTATTTATATTCTAACGACGACGTATAGAATATATACGTTCGAATTCTATTCAAAAATAAATTTCTCGTCGATTTTATTTAAAATAATTCATTTTAAATAATCAAAATTCGCTAAAATTGCCAAAATAAAAATTTTAAACTGCCCCAGATTTTCGGGTTGTTACAATCTCCCCCACTTAAAACTTTTCGTCCCCGAAAAGGAACAAAGTCGAAAGTGGTTTGATTAATCAACTCTACGTTCGATCTGGCTTCCATTCTCCAACTTTTCAGTTTCTGAGAATTTCCAAATTCTTCAAAAATTTGGCTAACACCCTAAATTTTCGAAAAATTTCGCCATAACCTCCCCTGCACCGGGAGCCACGGGAAAATCCCGAAATTGCCATATAGGCCTTCTGATTTCAAAAAGAAAAAGAAAAAGCCAAGCGGCTAGCCAATAGGCTCATAAAATCATCATCACCCAAACAAAACAGTAAATAATAGTAAATATGTACCTATTTGTCGGGCAAACAAATTTTATTCTCTGCTCTAGCCTCCTCGCTATGACCTGTTCAAAGTAAGTACTTGTATATGCAAGCAAATGTAACCAATTTTCAATGCAATTCAATATTTGATTCAATTAGGCGTAATGGTTCAAAATTAGCAAACAAATAAACACACAACACAAACATCAATTAGTTGTTTAGCTTTTCAAATGCATAACTTTGATACATAGTCAAAAATCAGATTTTTGATGCCAAATCATAACAATAAGCCCTATCTAGTTTTGGTTCTCACACCTGTCTAATGGAAATATAGAAATCTCACTTTCGTAACTCGAAAATAAATACTGGCGACAGTGCCCCATCACCAGAATTATCCCCGGGCAACTAGAGTATGATTCTATAACCATCCAGTATATTAAAACTTCGAATACACGTTTGCAAGACGCATATGCAAAATCTTTATATATCGGATTGTCCAAATCAATTATACAAAAAATAATCAAATACGAATAAGTGATTTAAATTTCAAAACAAAATTGGTTTCATTTTAAAAATATACTCTTCACACTCGTTCTAGGATACTACTGATCCCATCTCTAATTAGTCATTCCCATTGGATATTACTAATCCAATATCTGATGAATTCTTTCGTATGGTTCTAATGTGCCTTGTTCTCTGAGCTTTGTAAACCAAAGCTTTGATACCAACTGAAAAAACTCGTAACTTCCCCGTGAAGGAAAGCGCGGATAGTTCGAGAACAACACACAGAAAAACGCAGACGGAAGAACATTTCATTGTATATTACAACAATGCATCAGATTACAAGAATATACAGAGTAAAAATGAATATTACACAGAATTATCAGAGATTTAAATTACATTTAAATACACAGCAACAGAAATAATACAAAACACAACTAGAAGGAGATATACAGATACAAAGCTTTCCGGATATCGTTCCAGCTGTAAACCAGGATCCTGTGAATATAAATCTGCAAAACCAAAACTACTAGCTGCCCGTGTCAAAATAAGGGCACCCAGAGTTTAGGTCAAAACAATAAACTCCAGGTCAGTCATGGGACTGGTGTGAGAACTAAAACAGTTATTCTTTATTTTTAAAGTTAGGTAAATCAAGGGACCACGCCGTATAACACGGAGCGGGTTACTCCCAAGAATACCAGTGCATAAAACAACAGCGCAATGCTAAATAAAGAAAAATGAAGCTATTATAAGACCCAGGTCCTATCACACAATGCAACGCAAGCCGGGGGATAGGGTTTTTACCTTATAATAGCCAAGAATGCTTGATACGTTTAAAAGAAATCATTTTGATACTATTATAAGTGTATAGTGTATAAAACAACTTCAAATCATAAGTATCAATCATAGGCGGCATGAATGCCCCATACCACTATGTCGCCATATATAGGTTATACAATCAAAATCGCAAAGTCACATATTTGGAAATTGGGTTTCCATCTATGAACCGAGGCAAAAGATAGTCCTCAACCGATTCGAGACGCTCTAGCCCGCCCCTCAGGAACAGCCGCAACCGCCCCTTGGATCGTCAGGGCTGGTCCACCGATGTGGATTATTATGCCTGAACACTACGTTTCCCCGCCCTTTGGGGCATAAATGAGCCAATGAATGACTCCATCGGACCCGGATCGTTCGATCAAACCGAGGCGCCTCGCAACAGCAACAACCACACAGGTGAAAAGTATATAAATGTCAGGGCTGGTAGGTCACTGACACCACCCTAGCTAGAAAGAAACGCATGCCCTCCCTGAGGTCCGTCTCCCGTTTTTGGTTCACAACCGGGGTGTGAGGCTCGCGAATTCACGTTACACAAAGCTGTGCCACACAGGCTGTGCTTTGATCATCACCACAAGACTTTGCTTTTCAACAGAAGCCTCGATCAATTGCATCTTAGCATGCCACACAGGCAAACCACTCTATGCAACCGATATCAGTCACACAGAATGAAATCCAATGTCAGACACACAGTCCATTTACAAGTCCGTTCTGGGTCTGAATGAAACCGGAGGCACTTTCCTCGCATATACATCGATCTCCAAGCACATCTGGACGACCACCGATTTATTCCCTCATCTTGGGTGTACAGCCCAATCAAGATCATCAGTAATCACCCAAACGATGTGAAGACTTCTGGTCTTCGACCACCGTCTTCATCTTCGACTTATCGTTGTATCAGTTATTCAGAATGGGATAAACCCGGACTTTCCGAATAACTCGCGTATATTTTAAATAAGTGTTACACAAACGCAACATATGCCTCATTCCAATTCATCAGTCAATAACCGTAAATTAATAAAGAGAATAATTTCCCAAATATTAACCCCGAAGGCTGAAACCAACATCAGATCAATATCCATAAAACCATTCTGCTTAGCTAACCGACAGTTAGTTCCTAAATTTCACATTCAGAGGGAAAGGTTCCCATTAATTTTATCAAAGATAAATTCCTTGAATTTATTCTTTAATCTTCTTTTGAATTTCGATTCAACTAGTCAGGATTAAGGAACCTTACTGAAGTAATCATTTGTTTTAATTTCCCAATCCCAACCTATTCATCCCATGAAGTAAAACTGGTAATACTTCATATCTAACACCACGGTGTTATCGGTAAATTCAATTACCATTTCACGTTCAAATCTAATTAAAGATTTAACTATCGCCTGGAGTAAAATTGGTGATACTCCATTCTCGATCATTTCAATCTAATTAAAGATTCATTAAAACTCCACTTAGTTTTAATCTTTAACTGGGTTAAAGAATCAGTGTCATTTAAAACACGGTTCACGATAAACCCAAAATCACAACACATTTCAATCAGTCCCTAACCGTAAATTAGCAAGTGAGCAATTCCCTAAGTATTAACCCCGAAGGCCGAAACCAACATCAGATCAATACCTTTGAAACCATTCAACTTAACTAATCTCCAGTTAGTTTCTGATTTTCTTAACTCCTTTAGGTCTAAGAACAGTATTATTGAAGATACCGTTCAGGACAACCCAAAATCACATTTCGTTAATTATCGGGTTAAAGAACGAGTGTTATTTTAAAACACCATTCACGATAAACCCAAGAATCAATTCGAATTTAATTCCAATTAAATATTATTTAATTGGTACACTTTATTAAATCTAGATAAAAAGATTTAATCTTTTCTCAACTGGGCTTAAGAACAGTGTTAATGAAGACACCATTCACGACAAACCCAAATCACATTTGATATTAAATACAAGGCTCTGAATAGAAAATATATCGGCTTATATTCAATATCAAATTCTACGACTAACAAATGTCGTATTGGAAATAACGATATATATATATCTTTCAAATTTCCATAACAATATCTGTATAATCACGAAATCCAACATCGAAATATTCCGAAGACAATTTCGATTCAAATCCATTCCAATTCAATTATTGGAAATTCTGGTTACTTTTAAAACCCTTTCAAATCCAATTTATTTATTTAAAAATAAATAGAATTATAATTCTAGTTCAAAACTAGTTCATTTCGATAAAAAATTATTTTTATCTTTTCAAATATGGAGTTTTTCATCCCGATTCTTCCCAAATCACTTCTTATGATTTTACACAAATTATTACTATTTTTAATAATTTTATCAAGGCCCGTACAGTCGATTTCCATCAATGGCCATCGAACTGCACTTACAACGACCTTTTCCAAATTTGATTTGGACATAATTCCAAATCCAACCATTAGATTTCTAATTTCTAATATTTTTTAGAAAGCTCTTTTCGATACGAACCCGACGGTTCCGGTTTTAGGAGAATCCAACGGTCGGATCTCCCGTAATATCCGTTCGAAGTCAATGGTCGAAATTCGCGAACTGCCGCGGCGTGGCGCGTTCTATTCAGGCCATTATATTATATATAATATATATAATATATATTTCGTCGATTTCTATTTAAAACAAATTTTATTAATCATCTTAAATTCGTTTTCAAAACGATTTCAACTTCATATTCAATTTCAATTCAATTTCAATTCATTTTAAATTCAATTTAATTCGAATTTCAATTCGAATTCATTTATATTCAATTTCAATTCGAATTCATTTATATTCAATTTCAATTCGAATTCATTTATATTCAATTTCAATTCGAATTCATTTATATTCAATTTCAATTCGAATTCATTTATATTCAATTTCAATTCGAATTCATTTATATTCAATTTCAATTCGAATTCATTTATATCCAATTTAATTCGAATTTCAATTCTTTTCAAAATATCAGATTTTGAAATCACTTTCGATATTCATTATAAAATGAATAAAATCGATATAAATATCGTTCACGTCAAAATGGCGTCAATCTAATCAACACGACTTCATATATTTCTATTTTCAAATATTCTATTTCAAATATTTTCTTTTCAAATATTTCTATTTCAAATATTTCTATTTCAAATATTTTCTTTTCAAATATTTCTATTTCAAATATTTTCTTTTCAAATATTTCTATTTCAAATATTTCGATTTCAAATGTTTCGATTTCAAATATGGAATGAGGCCCAATCAATTACCATATAATGTTAATTATATGGATTTTCTACAACACATGTATACAGTAACAACGATGAATAATCAACCATCATCCAAAGTGCATTCTACACTGTATAAGCATCAAATATAAATATTCAACGCTTATAACAGTCTGTCAATCAATCGATCGACATACAACTAAAAAATCGGGATTAGTGTACGTCAAATATTATCCCAATACCCGTGTGAGGTTTCAAACTATCAAGCACAGATTTTATTTGTGCAGTTGGGCGATGTGTAAAATTTATCGACCCAATCAATATCAGTAAATGTGTGTTTACAAACAAATCGTTCGATTTGTTTATTTTTATTTTATTTCATTTCATATACACGATAAAATTATATTTTTAACTATGAAAATATTTTCCACTATAAAATATTTTATTTCATTTCACATCACAACACACAATCAACTTCACATCAAAATCAAACAAACAAGCATACAAGCCGTCCATGGTCTGTGGACGACGGGTGTCGGGTGCTACTAAACACCGTCTGCATCCTAGTATATATTTCGACTAGAAATAAAATTAAAAAGTGAGAAATTCTCGCAGGATTGCTAATCCAACGCCTCGATTCTTCAAATGTAGAAATCTTCGCCGTTCTCGTCTCTTATCACTTTCGTCGCCCGTAGCCACTACATATGTAAAAATCACATTTTTACTTTGCTACTCAATATTGAAAAATCATATTTTTACTTCACTATTCAATATAGAAATATCGAATTTTTACTTCGCTATTCAATATTTAAAAATCGAATTTTTACTATGCTATTCAATATATAAAAATCGAATTTTTACTATGCTATTCAATATATAAAAATCGAATTTTTACTTTGCTATTCAATATATAGAAATTGAATTTTTACTTTGCTATTCAATATATAGAAATCAAATTTTTACAATGCTATTCAATATATAAAAATCTAATTTTTACTATGCTATTCAATATATAAAAATCTAATTTTTACTTCGCTATTCAATATATAAAAATCGAATTTTTTACTTTGATATTCAGTATATAAAAATCGAATTTTTACTTTGCTATTCTATATATAAAAATCGAATTTTTACTTTGCTATTCAATATAGAAAAATCGAATTTTTATATAGCTAAAATTATATTTTTATTCTAAAACCATATACATAAACTTCAATTCTTTTAACAAGTAAAAATCCAATCTTTATGTTGTAAAAATCCTTACGTTCTATTTTAAAATTTTAGTTTTTCTAATTTAAAAACCATACTTTTCTACTAACAAAAATGTTGTTTTTCTACTAACAAAAATATGAACTTTCTACTAACAAGAATATAAACTATATGAATTGACTTTCGAATTTTCTTACAACTGATTTCCTAGAAAAATAAATAGGCAGGTAAAATTAATTTTAACCTTATTGTCTTTCCAGAGGAAGGGGAGTGGCCGAGGGCGCGCAGGTGGGCACGGGGTTGGGCGGAGGGCCAGGCGTTGGGCCAACGGCGGTTGGATGGTGATGGCGTTGTTCGACGATGGCGGTTATCCTCCTCGCGCGATAACTGGGAGCTTTGGAGTGAGGCTTCGCGGTGGTGGAGATCGGAGACAGTGGAAGCACGAAGAACGGAGGGAGGCGATAGGGTGATAGCGCGATCGACGATTTAGGTTTTCTTTTCATTTTTGTTTTTCTTTTTTTTCTTTTTCTGGATCGAATCGAACGGGGGGGGGGTCTGAGGAGAAAAAGGGGGTGGAGGGGATTTTAAAATATTTTATTTTATTTTATTTTATTTAATTTAATTAATTCCCAAAAAGGTAACCTTTAAATCCGAACCCCAAACGGAACCCACCGCCTGTCGTCCATAGCTAATTACCCCCATTCCGAACACAATGGGATATGTTTCGCAAGATGATTCGACTGTTTCGATCAGTTTCCGTCAAAGTCAACATATAACTCTATATATTGAATTTGAACGCGCATTTCAATTTACTGGGGTCACATACGAACTCTAAAAATTCCCGAAAAATATTTTCTAACTTCGTATTGACGATACGGTCCTAACAGAACAAGTTTCGTCGAATTCTGAGACCGTTTGAAAAATGGCCAATTTCTAGTCGATTAAAATCAACTGAAACTGGTCAAACGCGTTTTCCTTTGCCACGCTCACATATTGATTTGAAAAATTACGAAATTTGGAATCTAACAATAATTCGACATCATGGACCCAACAAAAGTGGTTTCGTCAAAATCCGAGGTCGTTTGCAAAATTTCCATTTTTAAGGGCCTGAATAGCGACTATTCAGAATTTTCAACTGGACATATCTTTTGATTCCCGCTTTGAAATTTCGATTTTTCAGATTCGTTGGAAATATATTCTCTATTAGATCCTAATGTTTTTGGTTTCACTAAAATCCGGATTGTTTTGCACCCGGTACATTCAATTGAAGTTTGAAATCGAATTATCGAATTATCGCGCCATTTTCAATTCTATTTATAATTATATATAATTATTTATATTCTAACGACGACGTATAGAATATATACGTTCGAATTCTATTCAAAAATATATTTCTCGTCGATATTATTTAAAATGATTCATTTTAAATAATCAAAATTCGCTAAAATTGCCAAAATAAAAATTTTAAACTGGCCCAGATTTTCGGGTTGTTACAGTTCGTTAATACCAAACCATTATAAAAATGTTGTTGTCTTGCTGTTTCTTGCATTTTTCTGTTATTTTCTCACATTTCATGCCATAAACATGACTTTTTGGGTGTTAGTGCCATTTTTGTCTAACAATGGGTAAATCTTTTTTATTCGAATGGGAGTGGGCATTATTAAAGTCCCCTATTAGAATCCATGTGTTAGTTATCGTAGCATCCTCATGAACCAAATGTTGCCAAAGTTGTTGTCTTTGATAGAAGGAATTGATGCCATATAATAGTAACAACTGATGGTATCCCTCCAGTATTAACATCAGAAATGGTTAGATGCTGTAGAGCTTGGAATAATCATTGTTGACCAAATAGATGAACCCTAAATCACCAATATTCTACATGAATACTCAGCGGAATTATTAGTAATATAATCCTAGTTGCATGGGATTTAGCAGGATTTAATTTGTTTTCAACTAAACCAACAATAGTTGGTTTAAATTTGGTTAGGAGTGTGAGTACACACTAATTTGCTTTGGTGTACTCATACGACTAAAATTCCACATTATGATCATCATTTAATCGAGGAGTTACTCCTCAATTTTCGTGTACTAGGAGCAGAGTTTGAAATATGTAATTTACCTTTTGACTTACTCAGATATTCATTAATTTTTACTGACATTTTTCAAAAACATTTATATCATCTTCTTTATGTGTTTCATATGTTAGTGAATTGGAAATATTCTAAAGATCACTAGGTAATATGTCAGAGAGAAGTCCTTCATTAAGAAAATCCAGGTGATTTTCTATTCCCGATCTTTCTGTTGGTCAGTGTGCTACTTTGCATTGATCTCTATTTCAATTTCAGGAGTAATCACTGAATTTGCAGAAGTAGAAGGCATGTATGAATACTTTTTAGAATCTACTAGGCTATTGTTTCCTTATCATGAAAAATAGTTTTGTGTCCAAACGTTTGCACTTATCATACTTCGTAGGTATGAACTCATTTTCAACACTAATCTCTTCTTATTAACCAATATGTTGTAAAACTGGTATTTTAGATGGTAAATTAGTATCAATTTATAGGAAACTGTAGTCTAGCATATTTAATAAACGGTTTTACATTAGTTTTGTCATCCAACTGAACAGCTTCAACTATAAAACTTCCGATCATAGATAAGCTTTAGTAGTCCACATCTCCATTTCCAAAAATATATAATTTGATCCAGATTTGTATAATTGAAGCATTAAATTTGTGAATTCATATCCAGGGTGCCATATGTTAACCATGATAAGCTTGCCATAATATGAACAAGTGGAAGATTTGAGAAGCTTGCCATAATATGAACAAGTGGAAGATTTGGTGATTCGTGCAAAGTATTAATGTTCCAAAACTACACGGTGAATGGATAGTTAGGTGTAATGTGAATGCGATAAGCACCCTTTTGTTTCCAAACCTTCGCGATGTAATCCCCAAGTTTGTAAATAGAAAGTATGAAATTAATTGGATGTAACATAATTGTATTAATCCATGCTTCTTTGAAAATTTTCTCTACGAGGAACAATGCTTCAGGATCTTTGATGAAATTGAGTTTATGATCCAGTGTAGCATTGCTGGAACTGGTGTGTCATTTCTCTGGGTTATCATACATTTTCTTGGAGGCTGGGGTAGCTGTTTTCAATGGAGGAAAGCGGAGGTGGTAGGAGGAGGTCTGGTTGATTTCTATTTTGAGGATCGTAAGTTAATGGGTTGTGGCACATCCGCCATTTTTGCAAGTGAAAAAGTTTTATATACACACACACACACACACACACACACACACATATATATATATATATATATATATATATAATTTTCAACTATATATATATATATATATAGCATAGACATGCATTAAGAAAATTAAAATTAAAAGATAATAATTCTACTTTCACTTGTTTAGATTTTATTTCATTTATAAATAGTTATTTTTAATAATATTAAATTTCCAACATTTTTCTTCCAAATGTTATTAGCATTTTACGCTATTCGTATGTTACTTTATAAAAGTACTTGTTATGCTTTCATTTGTTCAGTTTTGCACATTGTAGATACATCTTTAATGATTCTATGAGATTCATTATAATAATACTTAAAAGCAATAAGCAATCTATTTGTCGTGAATTATATCAAAATTTTCATTACAACAATGCTTACAAGAAAGAAGTAATTTCTACTCCTTATTGCCTTGAGTTATTTTGAATTAACAAAGTTGTAATGTACTTTTAGGTATACTATCATAGTTTTATATGATTTAACCAATATTTATACCTTCTGATATTTTCACTCTGCAAAAACTTTCATTACTTAAAATAATTTAGTTATTTCTAAAATTAGCATATCTTGGGTGTTTAATAGTTGTTGACAATATGTTAACTGCAAAAATGGAACTAACCCCAAATGATTATGAAAGCAATAACCTTAAAAGCATTTCAGATATTCAACAATACATGTCTCATAGAAATATCAAGTAAGTAGAGGAAACACAAGAATTTTATAGTGGTTCAATAATCTCCATTTTATGTCTGCTTTAGTCAATCTTTTATTAATCCTTCTAGTTAGATCTATTTGGATCTTAACTAATTTTTCTTAGATCTAGATTACAATTGATTAGAAATGTTTGTAGGAGATAGGAAGTGAAGATGAGTCGATGATTCAGTAGAGCAATTTTGTTTCCTTTCCAAATCTGATTGAGTAAATTCTTGGCATAATCAGCGACATCATAATCTTTCTTCTAGTTGAAGGTAATATGTTCGATTAGGGATAGCGCCAAGAACCAAAAATTTGAACCGAACCAACCCGAAAAAACCCGAACTAGAACCAAACTCGGCAGGTTTTGGGTTGGGTCTAGATGATGAAAAACACAGTAAAACCCAATCAAATCTAACCCAAACTGACCTGATCCGTAAGAACCAACCAAAAAGCATTGAAATGTATGTGGTTTTAGTGTTATTATCCAATCGAACTTGAAACGAATACCTAACCCGAACCGAAGCTCGGGTTGGCTCCATATTTTTGTAATGTATAATTTATACCTAACAAAGCCAAACCCGCTTAGAACCAAGACTCGTCGGGTCGGGTCCATTAGATTTTGTCTAATTTCCATCCATAAGTCTAATGATGATTTGGACCAAGATATTACATCGGTCGGTCTAACTAGGGGATATTATTCCACGCTAGAGAAGTCACTTCAATCCCATGTGTGTCTGATGCATCATCACATATCCATAGCTTATGGATTGGTACCTATCTATAGACTTACTGTATTTTCTGCTTCCATCAATTCTTTTGGCCATTATGTGTTATTGTTACACCCTTTTCTAAGTTTCGTATGATTTGGACTTTGTTTATACATACTTAATTAGGAGTCGAGACATGTTGAACTGTCTTTAAAATGTACAGTCTACCAAGTATCTTGAGTTAGGACATCAGATTGCTACACAACTTGGTGGGTAAATTAATTTGGTGATAATAATCAAGATGGTATGGCTCATGACATAAACTTAGCTTATTTCTGGTTTGTTCAAATTTAAAGTGGAAGATCCATTAGTAACTCCTTCAATTCTTAATCAAATGACATGAACTTCACGTATGTAGTGTAGTTGGGTAGGAGGACCTCCCACATGAGTTTCAAGCCATTTGAATCACTCCTCATGGTTCAGATTATGTCCATCAGACTAAGAAATTCAGTGATGATCCATCGTTACTCACTCAATACTTGTCTTGTCTGATCAACATGAAACTTTGGGAATGCACTCTATAGGATGTATGGGACTTACCAAATGGATCACAAGTGCTAGGGTCTTACCTTAGATGGGTCAGATTCAATGCATATGGTACGGTTCAGTACAACCTATAAGATCAAGTCCAAATGACTCCATTTTTTCTAGAGCCTTCTTTCATGTCTTTTAAGTATTCCCGCCAAATTTCAAGTCAATTTGAGTTCATATGAGCCCTATGCATTCAGTTTAAGTTGTTATTGTCAAGAAGCGGGTAAACATTTGCCCTACAAAAACATCTTTAGGATGAAAGTTTTGTTTTGAATAATAACAACTCCAAATAACTCAAGTCTAATAATCGAGCGTTCTTGTTGCTTTCCACTACTAGTCTTTAGTTAAATTTCAACTGTTGTATTCTTTGGAAATTCTGAGATAATTCCATGTCATCTGATCAGTCTAAGAAAGGTTTTATCGCTTATCAAGGTGCGGCTTTCAGTCTTTTGAGTCCAAATCCAATTCCATATCCAATCAAAATGTAACCTTTAAAACTCTTTAACTAAGCCAACAAAATCTGCTTAAGGAAAAAATGATTGAATCTACTCAAGGAGATGTCATTAGCAAGGCCGATCAAATCCACTCAAAGAAAAAACAACTAAATCCAGTTAAGGAAAAGCTGACCAAATCCACTCAAGAAAAAATCATTAGGCTAAGCCAACCAAATTCGCTCATGGAGAATCCATAGGGTTAAGTCGATCGAATCCACTCAAGACCATGCTGTCCGGGTCAAACCGAACGAGACTCATTCTTTCTCATGGATAACCGACTAAGACCCATTATGCTTAAGGAAAACCAACTGAGAATTAATATTTCTCAAGGCGAAGCTAAGCAGTTGAGCTAACCAAGACTCAATCTCACTCAAGATGAACCGACCAAGTTCCAATCTTGTTCAAGGTAAGCTGGCTAAGAATCAATCCATCTCAAGGTAAGCCATTCAAGACTAAATCCCTAGTCTCTCTCAAAGTAAAGCTTTCTAGCATGGTCAACCAAAACTTAATCGTGCTTAAGATTCCCAGCCAAATTAACTAAGAATAAGTTCCGATCGAGGCAAGGCTTTTAGCTAACTGACCGAGACCTTCCAATCTTCAGTGTTTGATTCAAGGTCATCCATTTCTGGGATGCTTTAATCCATTCAAGTGCATTATGTCCAATCCAAATCATAACCTCAATGCGTAGTGTTGTCTTCAATCTAAGTTGTAGTCTCTCCAAACCATTAAGTATGAGTCATGATTCAATTTAATAACCTCTTCGGTTCATTTTAGAATTTAATTTTTAATCGAGTAGACCCTTTGTATTATTATGTTTTTGTTTACGTGTGCTCACAAACTTTTTGGGTTGATGAGTTCGTTCTTAGTTATAACGAACCGATTCATAGCCTTTTCGGGTTGATCCGTGGTCGACCTCCAAGACTGTTTCTCCGCATGGCCTCTCCAGGACGATCATGACTATCTCCGAGCCTCTGTTGGGTCTAATACATTTGCCCTCCGATAGAAGGGGCTTTTCGATGAGTAGTTTGATATAATCACTCTCCGGTGAAGTCTTCTACCCCTTGCTCTATGGTCCATCATACCTTCCGATGGGATAAAATGCAATCCTTAATAGTTTTCAACTACTTATCTAATAGGAGCTCAATGATAGTTGGATGACCCAATCACTCTTTGGCAAAACGTCTTGATTCTTGCCTTCTCCAGTCCCTAAGCATTCCAGAGGCGATAGATTGCGATCCTTGCCAAGCACCAACTACTTATCTGGTTGGACTTGACGACAGTAAACAGATCTCGACCTACCGGTTGGGGTTGGCCTCTTCACCTTATGGCAGGCATGTCAAAACTTTTTAATGGATATTTATTTCCTTTCAAATTGTTCATATCAAAGAAAAATAGACAAAAAACCCTAGGTAGTGATCTCGGACATCCAACTCAGAGCATGCCTAGGGATCTCGCCAGTTCCTGTAGACATGTAAGCAACCCGAGGTTATTTTCCTAAAAAAGAAGATAAAAGTATAATGTAGAGAGTAGGGAGTAAGAGGTGAACCTTTTCATAGTACATCCTGATTATGGGATGATGGGTCATGAGGTGGATCCCTAGTTGTTTTTGGCTGTAGGTGGTGGTTTCTCGGCCTACACCACTGTAGTGTGATTCATGGCATATTGCTGAAGCTACCCATCACTAACTAGTTCTTATATCAAGTCCTTCAAGTTCCTGTTATCATTCATGTTGTGCTAATCTAGATTGTAAAATATGTTGTATTTTTGAGATGTTCGCTCATGGTCTGTAAGTTCTCTTCCCATTGGCTTTCGATAAGGGAGATTACCCCTATTAGCCAAGTAGATTTGTCTCGTGGTTTTATTTAGTCCCATATAAGAAGTGAATATGGATTCGTTGAATTCTCTTCTTAGCCTCCCGAGAGTCTGCGCCATCGTTTTCATTCCTCTTCTTTCCTTTTTCCTTTCCAAACCTAGCCTTTGGCGATCCTCTACCTTCAACAACATTAATTTCCTTAAATAAGCCAGTCACCTCATCCTTTGCATCTTCTTGTCATAATATATCTTAGCCTCATTATAGTACTCAGTTAAATTCAATGGTGGATCTCTTTCCAAATCCATTTTGAAGTCTATCTTTCCAGCAACTCCTAAAACTATTGCCATCAGAATGATTGATGGATCTAACCTATTATCTGTAGTCGCTGTTGCATTGAATATTTCAAATAACTTCCAAGGCTCTCATTGGGACTTTGCTTCACTGTTGATAAACAAAGCATACTCTTTGGACTTGAAACTTACTCTCTGAACTACTGCAAGAACTTATGCACCAACTCATTCCAAGAGTGGATAGATTTGTTCTCCAGTTGCCTATACCATATAGCTTTCAAATCAGACAAGAAAAGTGAAAAGCATCACACCAACGCCTCCTAAAAAGTTCTAAGCACATTCATATGTTAGATATATCACATCAAGTGAACAGTGAAAACCACCCGTAAGCATATACCGCGAAAAGATTTAAATCAAGGGATTTCTAGCATCTCAGATCTTAGCAACGAAAGGGGTCGTAGTAACATCTTCTATTCGCTAATTGGGTGGTTCTCCTATAACCATCATCTTAATCATCGCAGCCATCTGGTTCATGTTGTTTGTTTAAAGCATTCGATCCATAGTAAAGTCATGCTCCCTCCCCTCCTCCACCCACCGGTATCTGGTGATTCAAGTTTTGATAAACAACTCTAGTTCCACCCTATGCATTATACTTTCTTTGAAATTTAAGTATGTATCCTTCCACGTGTGGCCTTCCAACTTTCATATCTGCATGTACTACTCTGGTTCCTCTAGTCCTAGGAGTTTTATAGTAACCCCACTGTTGCCTCCAACATTTCCAATGTTTGCTCCAGTATTAATTCCAAAGTTTTCAGCATTTCCAATATTGCCCTCGAGTGTCAGATGTTCAATTTATGGGGAGAATGTTCCAACTTGTCATAATCCAGCTTAAGAAGTTCCTACATTAACTCTTGGAATTTGATTTTGATTCTCTATAGATATAGCCATCCTTAATTTCCCCATCCTTGAAAGAATTCCTCCATCATCTTTTATTGCCTTTCCAAGATCCCATATTGCATCCTCTTCATCATCCTCAGCATCTTATTCCTTATGACAAAGCTTGATTTGATTGAGTTGGGGGAGACTTCCTACCTTCCTTTACGTTTAGGTTGGCTCCCCTTGGTTCTAGAACTTCCCTCTATTCTAGATCTAGGTCTTGTTATTTTTTATGATCATCAACTTCCAAGCTATTTTCTTCTTGTTCTTTCTCAGCAAAAGCACCAAATGTTCACTCCAAAATCGGAACTAAAACAAAATGATTGTGAAAGCACTAGCGTTAAAGGCAATTTAGATAATCAACAACACATATCATATAGAAATAACAAGTTGCAAAAAAGTAGAAAAAATACAAAAATTTATTGTGGTTTGACTACCTTCAGCTTACATCCACTTTGATCAATCTTTTCCTTATAATTAGATTTCTCTGGATTTTAGCTAGTTTTCCTTAGATATAGATTTTAATTGATTAGAAATATCTAGAGGAGGTAAGGAGTGAAGAAGGGTTGATGGTTCAGTAGGGCAGTTATGTTTCTTTTTCAGATCCGATCCAACAGAGACTCGACATGATGAACCATATCCTCCCTCTTCTAATTGAAGGTAATATATGATATTTATATAAGTTTGTAGATAAGTTGGGCTAAGGACGGATCCACTGTAGAGGGAGGAATGTCATGCTAGAGAAATCACTTCAGTCCGGGTAAGTTTGATTGACCGGTAAATATCCATAGCCTATGGATTGGTGCCTATTCATAAACATTGTGTATTTTTAGTCCTCGTTGAATCTTTTGCCCTTCACTTGTCCTTATGGTTCACTCTGCTAAGTTTCGTAGAATTTGGGCTTTGTTTATACATACTAGGAAGTCGAGCCATGTTGAACTGTCTTTAAAATGTACAGTCCATCAAGTATCTTGAGTTTAGAACATCGAATTGCTGCCATACTTAGTGGGCAGGGATCATGATGGGTTGTGCACAGGGGATGGATCAGCGCCTACCCATCTACTCAACTTGTTTTCATTTTGTTCAAATTTAAAGTAGGGGATCTACCCATGACTCCTTTATTTCTTAATCAAATGACATGAAATTTCAAGCATGCAATGTAGATGCGTAGGGGGACCTCACGCATGAGTTTTAAGGCATTTGGATTATGTCCATCAAACTTGCAAGTGATAAAACATTCATAGCCCATTCAATACTTATCTGATTGGCACAAAACTATACATATGCAGTTTATATGATGTGATGAACCTACCATATGGATTGCAGGTGGTGAGGATCACTCTGGACGGGCTGAATCTGATGCATAGTGTATTGATCGTTATCGACCCATAAGATCATATCCAAATGACTCCGTTTTATCCTTCTTTTATGTTTTCTAAGTATTCCCACCAAATTTCAAGTCAATCTGAGTTTGTATAATCCCTGTGCATTCAGTTTAAGCTGCTCTAGTTAAGAAGCAGGTAAACACAATATATGTACTTCGATATGCTTTTACATATATATATATATATGCTTTTGCATCTATATATGCATATATATATATGTATATGTCCAATTATATTTTACTGACTATAAATCCGCATTTCTCACTTAGGAAGGATTCTTGATGGTCAATCATGTTTTTCTCTAATTCAAGATCTTACCTGTTTATAGATATAAGTGTTTTATTATTTATATAAATTTATCATCTATGACTGTTTTTTTTCTCAGTTCTACATATGATTCGCTGATATCTCATTATTTATCATTTTTAGTTACCTTTGCAACATTTCTAGTGTAATTTGACAATTATTTCATGGGTCTTTTCCAAATCACTATTTAGTGTTTCTTAAATAGTCATGTCCTTTATTTGATATCTTTATTACTTATTCTACAAATATTCCAAATTAACTTATCTACCATGCTTTAGATGTAGTATACATTTTGATAATGCAAGATTACAACGGATGTTACTGATAATTATTTAAGTAACTTAGTGTTGTGCATCATTTTATATGCTAACAAAAAAATTATTTTTGATAATTAAAATGAACTTGTATACGTTTTATTCTCCCTTTAACATTGATGAACTTGTCATATTAAATAATAATCAGTTCTGAATTCCTATAATCGATTGGACGTGGATTGTACTGTCAGGACTATACTCCCTTTAACCTTGATGAACTTGTATACCTTTTATTCTCCCTTTAACGTTGATGGACTATACTCGATCAGACGTGGATTGTACTGTTAGGACATGAAAAAAAGATTCACTTGGTTTTTTGCAAGTATGGATTATAGTTATTTACTTTGATTCTCTGGATTTCGGATTTCTTGGATTTATTGGAATTCTTTGGTTCGTCGCGTACTCGAACTTCAAATATTATGGACTTGGTCCTTTCTCATAAAATGAGCCAAAATGATCATGGGATTTTATCGATCTTTGGATTTGGATTTCTTTAGATTTCGGAGTCTGGTTTTCTATTAACATGATAGGTGATCATGACTTTTTGGACTTCTAGTTTTCGGCTATTTGATTTCTATTTGGACTTCTCTCGGATTGCGACTTTTGGATTCACGTATTTCTAGACTATAATAAACACATCTTCCATAGAAAAACATGTTTCTGGAGGTAAGGGTTGACCCGCCTATTTACAAGGCAGACAAGCTTTGGAATTCAGGTTATCGAAGTGCTCAGGTGTAACAACCCGAATTTTAATAACATGTTAAAACCATAAATCAAGGTAGAATTAAATTTTAAAATAAGAATCAAGGGAAATGGGTTGCTCCATTGTGTTCGTCTCAAAATTCTGGTTGGAAACGAGTTTGAGTTTTCGAAAATTGGAATCCGTATGAGGGAGATATGACTCTCCGAAGTTTCAGGAGTTTTTAGAATCAAAAACAGCTCGAAAATTCGAATTCAAAACCCAGAATAGGCTGGGCGGGAAATTTCCTGCCCAGGACCAGGTCAACTTGGGGGTCGACCATAGTGTCGACCTCCCAGGGACCCGGTCGACCATAGTGTCGACCTGGGGGTCGACCTGCCTCCCGAACCCAGTTTCTGAACCTGATGCATTCTGATATATTTAGATTCGTTTCGTGACCAGATTCATCCGCCTAATCCTATATAAACAGCCTCCTAGCCTCATTCTCGTTACACCATTCTTCTCTAACCTTATGCTGCACAAATTCTTGATGGACATGGCTTCTTCTTCCTCCTCTAAATTAAATTAAGATAAATTAAATTAAAACGCGAAGATTATTTCTTGAAGACTACGGCTAGGAATTGCATATTGGGGATTTGCTTCTACAATAAAATCAAGATTCAACAATTCGACGACTAGTTTATAGATTCAACTTCTGCATCTCAATTTCTTAGACCACGATCTGTAAGTTCGAGTTACTTTTAGATAAAAACCATAAACTTAATATGGACATGCTATAAATTGGAATTGGATCTATGTATGATAATTGATTCATATCTATTCTTGTTCATCTTAGATCTTGACTTTTGGGAATATTGCTATGAGATTAATTTGGGCCTATTCATGTTGTAAATCGAATCTTTTCATGTCCATAATATTATCATGCCTGTGATGTTGAATCAGTTAGTATTCACAAGTTTGGGACTATCACCTTATGTCAACTTTTATCATGACTATCACCTTATCGTACTAGATTTGAAATCCTAATGTTTTGAGGCTATTATTCCATATGCCAGTGATGTTGTAACCAATATCTCAAGTTATATCATGCTAGATTTGTAATCCCTTTTATCACTTTATGCTCGTCCTTTTTGCCTATCATAGTTTTGATGTTATTCCCTTATTTCTGGATTTGGATTTACTTGTAATTTAGATCGATTCACGTTTACATACGATGGGAATACGATTTGGGTAGATTAGGCAAAACATGAATTGGTTATGAACATGAATCATGAACTTGATAATAGGCATAAATTGAAACATGAACATTATTATAACTTGAATTTGGATTTGGACATGAAACTTGACACGAACTTGATATGAGATTTGAACATGGACATGACACTAGAATGAACTTGAAAATGGACAATTCAAGGTTGGGTTGAGTTTGCAGTGTAAATCTGCCCGGAACCGCCCGGCAAATCCAGTTATTGCAAACAATAGGATCCAATGTGGGTAGTTGGTCATATCGCACTTGAAAACCCGAGGTCAGACTGAGTTGTGGTGTAAATCTGCCCGGAACCGCCCGGCTTATCCAGTGACCACAACAACAGGTCTGATGTGAGAGGTTGGGGTGCATTAATGAATTAATGCCACATGATAGGGTTAAGTCATGAACATGAAAGACAACACTTAACCAACTTGATACATGATTCGTAGGGCTAAGTCATGAACTTGAACGACAACACTTAGCCAATTTGACATGACGCATAGACGGGTTAAGTCACGAACTTGAATGACAACACTTAACCAACTTGACATGCTAGACTGATAAGGGTTAAGTCACGAATTTAAATGACAACACTTAACCTATTGGACGGAAACCCTAGTTACGCGGTCCGTTTCAGCAGTAACCCACTAGATGTATCATGGTACCCTAGAACTAGGCAGGATGGGGCACGATTACTGGGCTGATTGTAAGCGACCAGAACGACGGCTGAGTTGGTGCGCCAGTGTAGGTTCAGGCGGGCTATGGTCGTGCACGTGGTCTGGAGTTGAAAAAGCAGGCATTGGACATCAGTAGGTTTACCTATGCATGCTTGATTCGTGTCGGTGGTTGGCCCCCTAGGGCTTGATACACCCTATGGTGGACCTAGCACGAGTGACTCCATTTGTGATAGGGTTGTATGACATAGACACACGACAAGCTAGAACTTGTAGAGAGCCGATCGATTAGTGGATCGTTCCGTTGGACCTAGTAATGGGTCATTTCATGATATTGGGCCAATGGATCATTTCATGGTTAATGTATGACATGGGTTTGGGATACTAGTACAGTTGGTGCAGCGAACCTTGAACATGCGATGCTATACTTGATTTATACTTGAATTATCATGCCATCTTAGTCTATCTTGCCCAGCTTGACAGCATTCTTATGTTTACTTTCAGTTTATACATGTCATGTTACCTTTACCTGTTCTTATGCTGTAAGTCACTAGGACTTACCAGTCTTTATGACTGACCCGTTTTCTTTCGCCTCTTTTTCTTCCGTTCCCCCCCAGGTCCTCAAGGAGGGAACTCTAACACTTAGCTTGGATTTAGCTTACTTTTGGTTCAGCTCATGTACGGTTTGATCTTGAGCTATGCTATGGCTGCATTTCTGCTACCTTTAGGGAATTAAGATACTTTTGTTGTTTTAAGTTTATGCTTCTTTATTTATGCAAGACAGAATTTGTTGTAATGGAAAATAGTGACTTTGGCTATTTGGTACTTTGGATGTAAAAGGTTTTGACTCTTTTTGAAAGTAATGAAATTTAGCTTTTGATTCTTCCGCTGTTCTATTTATGTTCTGTCTTGTAATATTTTTGTGTTTGCTTACCTCGATAACGCTCCTCCAAAACTAGTGCATTCCTTTTGTGAGTGACCCTAGCGGAGGTGGGGTGTTACACTTGGTATCAGAGCAGAAGGTTAAACCTTCTAAAACTATTTTCAAAACCGTTTACAAAGAAGAATTTTTCAAGAAAAGTCTTGTTTTATTTAAAGGATATTCCCCAAAAGCCATTAGCACTATCCTTTGTTTCCTCGTTTGAATCTCTTCTTTTTCATTTCAGCATGTTTGGGAATCTTAACTTTCCAGAGGGTGTGCCAATACCTGGCTGGTTCAGGAGGTACTTAGAGGCTAGGGCCAACGATGCAGGCCCAGCAGATATTCCTCCTCCAACTGCAGCGATTCCTCCTCCTCCGACCCCTCCTCGTGCAATTGCTTTCTCAAAGATCTGTAAAGATTTTAGGGCCATGTGTGGAAAGGATTTCAAGGGAACTGAATAATTCGTAGAAGCGAGGAACTGGCTCAAAGAAACCGAGGATCTGTTCGTTATCTTTGAGGTGGACGATAGGCAGAAGGTACAGTTGGCGGTATGGTTGCTCAAAGACGAAGCTTCCTATTGGTGGGAAGTCACTAACGCTGAGAGGCCGGTTGAAACATGGATGGATTTCAGAATAAAGTTTGAGATGAAATTCCTCTCGCAAGCTGAACGAAGTTTACAGCTGGAAAAGTTCTTATCTCTTAAGCAAGGAAGTATGACGGTCAAGGAGTACGTCAATCAATTCAATCAGTTGGCCCGATTTGGACTGGACTTAGTGAATACCCCTCATAAGAAGGCTCTCCGTTTTGTCAAGGGATTGAATGAGACGCTTCACAGCTTGGCTATGACCCACATACCTATGGGATTTACTTACGAAAAGTTAGTAGACATGACGCTCTTAAATGAAGAAGACAAGAATGGCAAGAAGGAGGTCAAGGCGAATGAGTCTCAAAACAAGAAGGTAGACTCCGAGAAAGGAGGCAAGAACAACAACAACAATAATGATAACAAGACACGTGAGAAAAGAAAATGCCACTTCTATGGTATTGAGGGGCATATAGTCCAGGATTGTAGAAAGAAGAAGATGAAGATGGGAGCATGCTTCCAGTGTGGTGATACTGAACATATCAGCAAGAACTTCCCTAAGAAGCAAGGGCAAGGCCCGCAGGCAGGACCTTCTGGGGGTACATCTTTAACTTCTTCTCCTAGATGCTTTGTTTTATCTTGCTTATCTTCTCAATCCTATCTTGAGAACCTTAGGTAGAACCCTTTTGGATGTAAACATGTGATTGAAACATGTTATGGTTGATGTTTGCAAATGGTTGCAAGTGGTCGCAAGTGGTTGCTCGTGGTTGCATAACACACATTAGGCACTAGATCGGCTCAGACACATTTTCATATTGCATATACATGAGTGTTTATACTTGTTTATGGATGAAATTTAATGTGTTATCATGTGAATGTTGCATATGGATGGATGTGTGTGCACACATATAATGTTTATGTGACTAGGACTATTTGCATAGACGCTGGATTCATGGCACTAAACATATTTTGCAATAAGAAGATCAATCAGGCCTGATCATTTGCATTATATAAGGAACATATACACACACTTTCTGCATATGTTCATATAGCATTAGAAATATTTTAAGGACAATGGTTGCTTGTGGATGATGGTTGAGTAGATGGTTGATTGGATGATAGGATGCATTCTTCTTAACTTGAAGATTTCGGGGACGAAATCCTTTAAGGAGGGGAGAATGTAACAACCCGAATTTTATTAACATGTTAAAACCATAAATCAAGGCAGAATTAAATTTTAAAATAAGAATCAAGGGAAACAGGTTGCACCATTGCGTTCGTCTCGAAATTCTGGTTGGAAACGAGTCCGAGTTTTCGAAAATCGGAGTCCGTATGAGGGATATATGACCCTCCGAAGTTTCAGGAGTTTTCAGAATCAAAAACAGCTCGAAAATTCGAATTCAAATTCGAATTCAAAACCCAGAACAGGCTGGGCGGGAAATTTCCCGACCAGGACCAGGTCGACTTGGGGGTCGACCATAGTGTCGACCTCCCAGTGACCAGGTCGACCATAGTATCGACTTGGGGGTCGACCTGCCTCCCGAACCCAGTTTCTGAACCTGATGCATTCTGATGTATTTAGACTCGTTTCATGACCAGATTCATCTGCCTAATCCTATATAAACAGCCTCCTAGCCTCATTCTCTTTACACCATTCTTCTCTAACCTTATGCTGCACAAATTCTTGATGGACATGGCTTCTTCTTCCTCCTCTAAATTAAATTAAGATAAATTAAATTAAAACGCGAACATTATTTCTTGAAGACTACAGCTAGGAATTGCATATTGGGGATTTGCTTCTACAATCAAATCAAGATTCAACAATTCAACAATTCGACGACTAGTTTATAGATTCAACTTCTGCATCTCAATTTCTTAAACCACGATCTATAAGTTCAAGTTACTTTTAGATAAAAACTATAAACTTAATATGGACATGTTATAAATTGGAATTGGATCTATTTATGATAATTGATTCATATATATTCTTGTTCATCTTAGATCTTGACTTTTGGGAATATTGCTATGAGATTAATTTGGGCCTATTCATGTTGTAAATCGAATCCTTTCATGTCCATAATATTATCATGCCTGTGATGTTGAATCAGTTAGTATTCACGAGTTTGGGACTATCACCTTATGTCAACTTTTATCATGACTAACACCTTATCGTACTAGATTTGAAATCCTAATGTTTTGAGGCTATTATTCCATATGCCAGTGATGTTGTAACCAATTATCTCAAGTTATATCATGCTAGACTTGTAATCCCTTTTATCACTTTATGCTCGTCCTTTTTGCCTATCATAGTTTTGATGTTATTCCCTTATTTCTGGATTTGGATTTACTTGTAATTTAGATCGATTCACGTTTACATACGATGGGAATACGATTTGGGTAGATTAGGCAAAACATGAATTGGTTATGAACATGAATCATGAACTTGATAATAGGCATAAATTGAAACATGAACATTGTTATAACTTGAATCTGGATTTGGACATGAAACTTGACGCGAACTTGATATGAGATTTGAACATGGACATGACACTAGAATGAACTTGAAAATGGCCAACTCGAGGTTGGGTTGAGTTTGCAGTGTAAATCTGCCCGGAACCGCCCGACAAATCCAGTTACTGCAAACAATAGGATCCAATGTGGGTAGTTGGTCATATCGCACTTGAAAACCCGAGGTCATACTGAGTTATGGTGTAAATCTGCCCGGAACCGCCCGGCATATCCAGTGACCACAACAACAGGTCTGATGTGAGAGGTTGGGGTGCATTGATAAATTAATGCCACATGATAGGGTTAAGTCATGAACATGAAAGACAACACTTAACCAACTTGATACATGATTCGTAGGGCTAAGTCATGAACTTGAACGACAACACTAAGCCAATTTGACATGACGCGTAGACGTGTTAAGTCACGAACTTGAATGACAACACTTAACCAACTTGACATGCTAGACTGATAAGGGTTAAGTCACGAATTTAAATGACAACACTTAACCTATTGGACGGAAACCCTAGTTACGCGGCCCGTTTCAGCAGTAACCCACCAGATGTATCATGGTACCCTGGAACTGGGCAGGGTGGGGCACGATTACTGGGTTGATTGTAAGCGACCAGAACGACGGCTGAGTTGGTGCGCCAGTGTAGGTTCAGGCGGGCTATGGTCGTGCACGTGGTCCGGAGTTGAAAAAGCAAGCATTGGGCATCAGTAGGTTTACATGTGCATGCTTGATTCGTGTCGGTGGTTGGCACCCTAGAGCTTGATACACCCTATGGTGGACCTAGCACGGGTGACTACATTCGTGATAGGGCCGTATGACATAGACACACGACGAGCTAGAACTTGTAGGGAGCCGATCGATTAGTGGATCGTTCCGTTGGACCTAGTAATTGGTCATTTCATGATATTGGGCCAAGGGATCATTTCATGGTTAATGTATGACATGGGTTTGGGATACTAGTACAGTTGGTGCAGCAAAACTTGAACATGCGATGCTATACTTGATTTATACTTGAATTATCATGCCATCTTAGTCTATCTTGCCCAGCTTGACAACATTCTTATGTTTACTTTCAGTTTATACATGTCATGTTACCTTTACCTGTTTTTATGATGAAAGTCACTAGGACTTACCAGTCTTTATGACTGACCCGTTTTCTTTCGCCTCTTTTTCTTCCGTTCCCCCCCCCCCCCCCCCGGTCCTCGGGGAGGGAACTCTAGCACTTAGTTTGGATTTCGCTTGCTTTCGGTTCAGCTCATGTACGGTTTGATCTTGAGCTATGCTATGGCTGCATTTCTGCTACCTTTGGGGAATTAAGCTACTTTTGTTGTTTTAAGTTTATGCTTCTTTATTTATGCAAGACAGAATTTGTTGTAATGGAAAATAGTGACTTTGGCTATTTGATACTTTGGATGTAAAAGGTTTTGACTCTTTTTAAAAGTAATGAAATTTAGCTTTTGATTCTTCCGCTGTTCTATTTGTTCTGTCTTGTAATATTTCTGTGTTTGCTTACCTCGATAACGCTCCTCCAAAACTAGTGCTTTCCCTTTGTGAGTGACCCTAGCGGAGGTGGGGTGTTACATCAGGACATGAGTACGGACTTGAAAACCCCCACACAGACTCACATGAACTTTGTTTAAGTCGCGCAGTTTTCGAAAATGATAGGTTTTTGGTCAAGTATGCGGGGATTAGTATTTCCCCACATACGTCCCGGGATTGGTATTTTCTTTTAAGTATCCCTAGATCGATATAAATCAGTTAACTCTCGGGATCGATATTTCTCTACCAGTATCCCAGGATCAGTATTTGGCTTAGTCAACTCTCCACATACTCAGAATTTACTCTAAGTATACGGCGATCGGTAGGAATCACGAAGGGCTTCAGGGTCAGTGCAAACACTTAAATATTCAATGGTTGGCATATGGAGCTTCTCATCCCTGAATTAGTGTAAATTCAGCGAATTCCAGGGTACACGGTTTAGGACTCTGGATTTTTGACTTCAGGACGCGAAGTAAGGAAACAGCTTCGTGGGAACAAGGCGCTTTAAAATGGATCAATGCATAGGGAACTTGGCTAAGTCATTAGGGATCGCCACCGATCCCGGGGCATTTTTGTTGGGCTTCTTGGGCCATGCTCTCCTGAACTCGCTAGCTTCCCACCATCTATAAATAGCCATTCCCAAGGAACAATTTGGGATCATTGGCTTGGCTTGAGATTCTTTGGATTGGAGGACATTTTTAGAGATTCTTCCATGGCTTCTTGGACTTTTGAATCTCCTTGGGTTTTCAGATCTTCTTCTAAGCATAAAGAAGGGACTTTTCCATAGCTAACACTTCACTTTTCTTCTCTATTTTTTATAATTAAAAGGACTATACTTGTAATCATACAGTATAAACAATAAAGGTTACCATACAGCTGTGACACCCAATGTCCCTTAGTGTCACCCATATGAGGATGCATTAAGTTCTATGAAGTGCAATAATAATACAGAGACTAATTTCACAAGACAGAACAAAGAATGCAGCGGAAAAACTTTTCTAACTTTTATTTCAAACCAAATAAAGCATTACATTTTCAAATGTAACAAAGTCATAATCATAAAACATCTGTCTCATAAACCATCAGAGTACAAAACCATAAAATAGTATCCCTCACACGCCATAATAATAAACACAGAAAAGAAACTGAAGCAATAAATAGAATGAGAAGTAATCCAAATCCAAGTTGGATCAAGAAATCACGGTCACTACTACCGTCCACCGCCGTGAGAACCTGGGGGTGGGGAGGAAAAGAGAGAAGAAAAACAAAATAGGCCAGACATAAAGTCTGGCAAGTTCCAATGATTTTTAGCATAGCCATAAGGTAAGAAGTATCAAAATAGATCAACAACACTGGATAAGAAAATACAGTAAAGTATACAAGTACGGAATAAATGAGATAAGGTAAGATCAAGTAAGCTTCTCACTAAAATCCCAAAACAAAATTTCTACACAACTATCAGAATAACAGGATTAGGTTTTACCCTAATTACTACCCATCGATCGGCTTTCTACAGACACGAATAACCTGTGTTAGCCACGGTAGTAGGGGATATTTGTCCCGAACCCATCAAATTTAAAGACACGGCCCTACCCACCAGTGTTACAGCATGTTATCTTCCTCCATCAGACCCATTTATGCTCATGATCCCGCTGGAACGCGCCCGTACCCACCTCCAAGATTTGAACCTCTTAATCATCCATTAGTAAAGCGTGCCCTAGTCCCTACCTAGTGCGGGACTCGTTTGATAATAGGAGGGTATTGATTGATATGGATTCCAAGCAATAGCAGACCCTAGGCTTGTGCCCCCAAGTAATCTAGGATTTTAAGAGCTCCTCCAAAAATATGATATCTTTACAGCAGACGTGGAACCTCTTAGATTGTTAATTAACAAGTTTAACATAGTAAGTTTAAGTTCATTAATAAGCATCATATAACCATATGTTATATTTTCTGGTTTTAAATGACATTTTAAATGTAACAACCCTTCCTTAAATCATGCGAGCACATGATCAGATGTTTACAGATTAAGTTACATATTTTTCTTAATTTGCATCCGATTCACTTATCTTTACATAACATGTTCTACTTAATATGAAATTAAGTTTAACCTATTCAAATTAACATGTTTACATATTATCCTAATTACACAGTCGATGATTCTCATGTTCCAATATGCCCAAATCTCCTTTTTATTGTCATTACAAGTTATTCCAATTTCTCCCATTTTTACGCAGTTCTAACCGAAATGGCCTAGGCTCTCGATGGCTTAGGCTCAGCGCAAAAATAAAAGGAAAGGAGAAAATTGATCCAACTTAGAAATAAACAAACTGAATAGATAGGCATAAGACTGTAAATAAAACTAAGACAGAAAAGGAAATAAGGAAGATGTGCATATAACAGGTAGTAACTGAAAAATGAATAGGTAAATTACAATAAAAAAGAATAATAACATATAAAGTTATAAACACTGTTACTTTTCAAATCCAAATTATTTACTGTCAATTTACTTTTTAAATTGCAGATTTAAAAATAATTAGAACTCATAGTGATTTGAGTTAGATCCAGAAAAACCTTTGAAATAGTTGTTGTAGAAGAAAATCAAGAATTATCTCTTCAATCTAAGTTCTGGAGCACCCCGACGGTTTTTTAATTTTATTCACAAATAACTTAGAGGAGGAAGAAGATGAAGAATGTTTATGTGTAAGAAAATGGTGAGGTTGCTAGCCTATTTATAGATAAGTTAGAATAATCTCAACCATAGGATATTAGGCTATAAAATCAAACCGTACACCTCAAGGTGAGTCAGCAAAGAATATAATACACGAAATAATCTAGGTTTAAGCGTAGGAATTCTTCATTCTTTAAGGTGGGACAACCCACCTTCACCATGGGTCGACACATGGGTCGACCCATATAGGGTCAGTTCAACTCCAAACCGTTGCTTTTCTGAGTTTATTAATTTAAATTATTTTAAATTAAGTTCAAACTTCTTTAGTTCGTAACTTCCTCATACTTACTCGGATTTACGAAAACCAGGAGTATATCTGAACCATAATTTTGTAACGAGCACAACGGTAAAGTCTGTTTTACTCAGTTCTAAATATTTAATTAATTAATATTCGTTTTATTATCTTCTTTATATAATTATTGTGTGTTAAAATACAAGGTGCTACATTCTCCCCTCCTTATAGGATTTCATCCCCATAATCTCCAAGTTAAGCAAAATGTTATTAATCAAAATCTACACCCATCTACTCATCCATCAACCACTGCAATCCATTATCCTTAAAATTTCTAATGCTTTGTATGGACATATGCAAAGGTGTTGGGTACATGTTCCTATACTAATGCAAAAACCATGTGGTATACTTACTCAATTGACCTCCTTAATGCAATATATGTTCGTGCCATGTGTCCAATATGTATGAAAAAGAATCATAATAATTATTATAAGTTCTATATGTGTGCATAACCATTCACCAAAATGCAACATCCATGTGATGATTCAACCATTTTCATCCATTAAAAAATAAAAATAAAAATGCGCACACATCCATATGCAATATGTAAGTGCTTAAGCCAGTCTAGTGCCTAATTTATGCGTATATGCATCCACTTGCTTCCATTAGCAACCACTTGCATCCAGTAGCAACCATTAAACATAACATGTCTCAAAAGCATGTTTTCAACCATAGACTTCTACATAAGGATCGAAATTCAAACGATATGATAAAAAAAACTCAAATTCAAAAGCTTAGGAGTAAATTAAGAACGTACACTCAAAGAGAAAAGGGTAAGAAGCGCGAATATCTTGTCTTCGGGTTCCTATGCTGCATCGTCATGATCCTCTCCCCGTTGCACCTTCACCAAATTGATCTCCTTGTTGCATAGCTTCTTAGCTTCCAATCCAAGTATGCGGGTAAGAATATTTCTAACTGATGCCTCCTTCTTTGTCCCTACATCATCAAGTATATTTGGTTCTACTACCTCTGCTGAATCATGTAGACATTTCCTCAAGTGGGAAACATGGAACACGTTATAAACTCTTGCCAGCCTCTTTGGTAGTCTAACTCTGTAGGCCATCCAGCCTATCCTCTGAACTATGGGGAATGGCCCTACAAACCTTGGTGCCAACTTCCCTACTGAGCCAAAGCGAACAATGTTTCTCAAAGGTGACACTTTGATAAACACCATACCTCCTACCTCAAATTTCAAGTCGGTCCTCGTCCTATCGACATATAACTTCTGTCTGTCCTAAGCTGCCTTCAACCATCTGCGAACAAGGTCTATCTTCTCAGAAGTATCTAAAATTATATCAGGCTCAAGTAGAAGTTTATCCGTAAACTCCATCAACATGTCAGTGATATGCATGGTCGTCCATAAAGTGCCTCGAAGGGTACCATAGCAATGCTCGACTGATAACTACTATTGTAGGCGAACTCAACCAATGGGAGATGCACTACCCAAGTCCCTCCGAAGTCTAGGATACACAGTCTCAATAAATCGTCGAGAACTCCATTGACCCTCTCAGTCCGCCCATCAGTCTGTGGGTGAGAAGCTATGCTAAGTCACAATTGTGTGCCTATTGCCTCTTGCAACACTTCCAAATCTCATTTGTAAAGATGGGGTCGCAGTCATTTACTATGATGGAAGGTACCCCATGAAGTCGGACAATCCCTCTAAGGTATACCGATGCTAGCCAAGCTGCTGTTCTCTTACTCTTGACTGGGATAAAGTGAGCGCTCTTAGTCAATCTATCTACTATAACCCACATGCTAGTGTTTCCCTTCCTTGATTAGAGTACTCCGTCAATAAAATTCATAGAGACACTCTCCCACTTCCACTGTGGAATATCCAAGGACTGAAAAATCCGTTAGGTTCCCTCGGCTCAGCCTTCACTTGCTGACAAGTCAAACGTCGGGCCATGAACTCTGCCAAGTCCTTCTTCATGCCAGTCCAACATAAAATTCTCTTCATATCTTGGTATATCTTATCACCGCTCGAATGGATAGTCATCCAAGATTGATGAGTCTCCTCAAGAACTGTCCTCAACAAGTCCTCAACTCTGGGAACACACAGTCTCCCATCTCTACATAGCCATCCCTCCTCTTCCACAAAATATCTAGCTAGGTGACTAGAGGTCTCTCCTCTAATGAGTCTATCCAAGATGTTTACTAACTGTTGATCCTCTCGCTGTGTGGATCCAATGCGCTCCATAAGAATAGATAGCACCTCCAATGATGCCAACAAAACTAGGCGTAAAATCCATAGATGGCCTAAAATCAAATCTTGAGATAAACTACAAGCTCTGCCTCTCTACGAATAGAGGACTCAAGGTCATCCTCTGCCTACTCAACGTGTACGCAACCACATTCCTCTTGCCTGGGGTATAAGCTATCTCAAAATCATAGGACGCAAGGAACTCCATCCAACGTTGCTGCCTTAAATAGAGATCCTTATGTGAGAGAAAACATTTGACCGATTTGTGATCGGTGTAGAGCTCAAACCTCTCTTTTAGTAGATAGTGTTGCCAAGACTTAAGTGCAAACATACTGGAGCCAACTCCAAGTCATGGGTAGGGTAGTTTTTCTAGTGTACCCTCAACTCTCTACTTCCATAACAGACTACCCTACCTTCTTGCATCAACACAACACCTAATGTTATGCCACAAGCATCCGTGTAGACTGCAACACCTTGCTACCGTCAGGAAGAGTCAGAACATGGGCTAATGTTAGAGCCCTCTTTAACCTCTGGAAAGCATCCTCATAATCTATGCTCCAAGCGAAAACCAAATTCTTCTTTGTCAAACGGGTAAACAAAGCTAATATCCGTGCAAATTCCATAATGAACTTTCTGTAATAACCCACCAACCCTAAGAAACTTCTAACCTCTGTCGCATTCTTAGGGGCTTTCTAATCTTGTACCGTGACAACTTTAGCGGGATCCACCTCTATTCCATCGTTGGAGACAACATGCCCTAGGAACCTTACTTCCTTTCACAAGAAATAATACTTAAAGAACTTAGCCTTAAGATGAAGCGATCTGAGGGTGAGAAGAACTTCTTTTAAGTGCCTAGCATGCTCTTCCTCGCTCCTCGAGAAAACCAGAATACCGTCCACGAAAACCACAACAAATTTATTTAGGTACTCCGTAAACACCTGACTCATCAAATCCACGAAGTATGCGGGTGCATTGGTCAGCTCAAAAGGCATGACCAACCACTCAAAGAATCCATCTGAAGTTCTGAAAGTCGTCTTGTCCATACTATCATCTGCTACCCTAAGCTAATGAAATCCTATGGCTAGATCCAACTGTGAGAAAACCAAAGCGCCCACTAACTAGTCAAACAAGTCATAAATCTATCGGAGTGGGTGCTTATTCTTTTTGGGGAGCTTATTCAACTCCATATAGTCCACGCATAGACGGAGAGAGCTGTATGCCTTGGTTGCGAAGACGACTAGAGCTCTCCACTTAGAAAAGCTCCGTCTACTGAATCCCTTCCCGAATAACTCACCTAATTGTTTGATGAGCTCCCTCCTCTCCATATGAGCCATGTTGCACACTGGTAAAGCGACCGGTCTCGTCATTCTTCACCAAGTAAATTTTGGAAATCTATCTCTTGTCTTGGAGGTAATCCTCTAATCTCATCGAACATGTCTGAATAGTCTTAACTATGGGTACTAATCTAAGATTATCAATAGAAGCATCAAAGGAATCTAGGAAACTAAGCAAAACTGACCTCCGTGGGTCAAAAGAAATCTCGAGAGCTCTCTCGTGGCACTTCAAAGCCTAACAATTCTCCTCTCACAATCTAGAATGGCACTATATATGGCTAGCCAATTCATTCCTAGAATGAGTCTGTAACCCATAAAGCTAAGAACATATGCGTTGCACTCAAACTCGATGCCCATAACAGAAATTTTCAAACCCCTACATATCATAGACAAGTGAGCCTTATCTCCTATGGGGTTTGAGACTACTACATGATCAGAAACTACACAAGTATCTAGGTGCAGACCATCTACCACATAATTGGATATGAAGGAATAAGAAGCGCCGAAATCAAACAGAGTCCTAATAGGAGAATCAAGAAGAGAAATCAAACCTTTTATGGTGACATTCCTACCACGATCTGATCCGCTAGCCTGAGATGCCTCTAGGGCATAAACTTGCCCTCCAGATGATCAAGCCTTCCCACCTTGCTTGTTATACCACTACCTGGAAAAATGTCCAACTTGACCACAACTGAAACAGACATTCTGGGTCTTCCTACAATCCTTAAAATGTGCCCCAATTTTCCATAGCCTATTGGATCTAGATTAACCCTAGAGGGGGGTGAATAGGGTTCATCATAGTTTTTCAATGAATTAAAAATATGATGGAAAATAATATCAAATCACAGAATGCAGTAGAAATAAAAATACAAAAAATAAATAACACATAGATATACCCAGCTTCGGCAAAATCCTGCCTACTATTGCATTCCTAAGGTTTCTACTAGGTGATAGAACAGATCCTGCTTACAAGACCCTGTAAACTCGGACTCCCTGCTCCTATACTAACCCTACGCTCAAAACCCTAGACTGATCGAAAACCCCTCGACCAGATTTCCCCTGATTACGACCCCGTAACCAGTAACCTAGATTTTTACAGACTCTAGCAACTGTCAGTCAACACCCTGACCGATTCCCCTAGATTTTACAGACTCTAGAACTGTTTTATTTACGGTTTATAAAGGAATTTTAAAACAATACAAACTAAAACAAATGAAACCCTAAAATAAAGGAGTTACAACTAGAGGGTCATCCCATTTTGAAATACGGGCTTAGCCAAACTCAAGTGTATCGGCCCATTTCCAAATTTATTAAGTCTAACCCTCCTTTGCTTTGAATTATAAAAAAGACGACCTCGTGTAAAACTGGAAATTAGGGTTTCTTTGAAATCCTCCTCAAATCGAATGTCGACTGTTTGAATTACTGAAAAGATGAAATCTTGGTGGAGCTTCAAGTGGTGTTGCCCTCTGATGCTTCGATTTTGAATTTTCCTGATCGAAAACATGGTGAGTAATTTCAGAATTGATTTGTCCACTTCGAATTCTTAGTTTGTATTTTCTATTATCCTGCCTGTGATGTAAAAGGTATAATTTATAGGGTAAAATAAAACCCTAGGCTCTCTGATTTCATGTATGTTGCTTGACCTGATTTGTCTCGTGTTTCCCTTTTTGATTCTTCGACTTTGAAAACTTTGTTGCCTGGATAAAATCCTTACGTGAATATCTTGATGAATCTAGACACGATTCTGGCTTTTATTGAATCTGGAAATTGATTGTTGCCTTTAATCTCCATGTGTGAGTAAATTTCTCGATTTAAATTGCCTTATAAGTTTTGATGTGAATGCTGAATCATCACTGGAAATACTGGATGCCAATTAAACATATTTTTTGCCTAAAAACTGTTGCCAATAAAAGAGCAATTTCTTTGCTAAAAGATATCACTGGTTTGTTAAAAACGGAATGTAAATCCTTGCCAAAAAGTATTTCTCTAATTTCTGAAAGTTTGGAAATGATTCGAAATTGAAAATATGGTCCCTTTGAATAATGTTTCAAAAAGAAATGTTAATTGATTTCAAAAAAAATAAACTCGTGCAAAATACAGTTGTTGATTTTCTGGAACCAATAATTCTCTTCTTGCTAAAAAACTAGAACTTGTGATATCTGCAATTGATTACACCTGCTCTGATTTTGTCTTTGTTTCTCAATTATGATTCATTGCTGCATGTCAGTATTGGGTGAATGACACATTCATTTGGATCTGTCTTAACAAAATTTTTTGCCGGGGTTTGCTCCATTGTATCTTTGAAGTTGTGCTCATACATGTCACTCACATTTGCAGTTTGATTGATCCAATTTAGAACACTATTCCAAATGTGATTAAATTGCATTAAACATGTTGTCCATTGGTTTCATGCATAAATGACTCCATGTGTATATTTCTGGAAAATATAATTTCTCGAGCATGCCAAAAAATGTTATGCTCTGATTTTCTGAAAGCCATCCTTGCCCAATATTGTTGTGTTGAAAATCTGAAATGCTTCTTGCATGCATTTGCTTTTCTTGAACCATTTGTTTAAGTCTGCACAGACTTGACTTCCAGATTGTATCATGTATATATTTGTACATATGGCACATTAATTCACACATGCTTGAGTCTTGCCATTCGTTTGTGAGATGAATTGTTGTGATGTGATTTGTTTGGGCTATCTCTTTTGTCCATGTTACATATATTGAGTCTTAGTTGTTTCACCACTGTGCCTTACTTGCGTTTGAGCTTCCAAATAAACAGTTGCCCTTCATCATGGCTGCTACTCAGGTGCTATCATTCTTGAACGCTTCCTTGTTCACAATTGTTGTGTCATTGTTGACTTGAATACCATACTTGTGCATGAGTATTTTTGCACATCATATGCTGTCATTTATACATGGTGGATTTGGCTTGAGTTTTTCTGAACCATGTTGCCTTGCTAATCATGTAGAATGCACTGTTGATCAAGCAGTGTACTTTAGCTTGCTCACTTGATTGTGATCCGATCCTTGTGATCTGCTTTGTGTATGTGAACACATACATGTCCACTTGCTTTGAAGCTAAACTTGCTGCCATTCGCAGCACCATGTATTTGTTAGATGCCTCAACCCACTTGACTTTGAACCTTTGAGCTATGTTGACTTTGTTGTTGTGTTCACTTGTCCATTTCACTGTGTCGAGCTTGGTCCATGTGGCTGCTCCACAGCTACACACTGAATTGTGAGGCAGTACACACGTGTATATCTATACACGTGTGTATATGCAGCCATCAGATAAGATTTCCTACCCTTGTACTGTACATATACAAACTGACTAGACACAGATCAGATCAAGTCATGAAAAATGATGAGAAACACACCAGAAATCTGAGGCAAATAATAATTTTAAAAATAAAATTTACATTTGCACGAGTTTTGAATATTATTTCTGTTCCATATACTCTGTGTGTGTGTGTATGTGTTTCTGTATATGACAGGTAAGCAGATGATGACTGGACCGACAGAGAGCTGTGAATACTGAAGACAGTGAATGAAGCAGTGTGAGTAAATGTGTCTGTATATGAAAGTAAAAAAAGTATGTATACATGACAGAGTGACTGTATGAGTGTTGTAGAGGGAATTATACTGATATTTGTAATAAACAAATTTTGTTTGAAATAAAATATTATTTTATTGTGTTCAAACAAACTTGTCTATTATATTCAATTTATTTACAAATACAATATTCTGGGAATGTATACGAAATGTGATGTGTTCAAATAGTGGAGTGATAAATAGTTGTGCTATTTGAAATAAAATATTTATATTTGAACAAAATACTGTGTAAATATTTGAATGTCTGTACAGTCGTATTCTATTTAAATATAAATATTATATTCTTGTCTGTGATGTAAATGTAGAATAGTACAGTAACAAACACATTTAAAATAGTATTTATTTGGTTGTTATCATCAAACAAAAATCATATAATTGTGTATACAACTACGTTATATACAACAATCTCCCCCTTTTGATGATGACAAACAAATAAAAGATTTTGAGCAAAATAAATGTGTTTGACGGTGAATTTTGAACTCCCCCTATTTGAAAGCTCCCTCTACAACAGAAACTCCCTCTATAGTTGTGAATGAGTGAAAAAAATAATGAAAATTGAATAAAATTTCAAAATTGAAAATATTTATAAAATATTCACTCATGAATCAAAATCTCAACCCATTCTCCCTCTTTTGTTATCATCAAAAGGATTTAGAAATTAAAATAAAAAATGACTAAATAATATAATTTCAGCTCAAGAGGAAGAACGATCATCATAAATCACAATCAGTCAAACAAAAATCATAATATTATGAGAATTAGTGGCATATTTCACATTTTAGAGAATGACGGATTTACGATGAAATTTATATATAATGGAGAGAGTTCCAAAAACATATATTTCCAATTACATTTAAAAGAATTTTATAAAATTGAGCACAAAAATAGTGATGGATTTGGACTATAGTTAATAATTCAATTTAAGTGACGTAATCATATAATCTCAAATCCCAATAGCTATCAATCAACAAATCATAATACGTCATAAAATATCAACACATTTCATAGATTAGAAGATGGATTGATAGACTGGTTTTTAAACACCAAGGAGAATTTCAGATTTGTTTTAATTTATAGCACATTATTTTTTATTTAAGAGCACACTGACCACGCATGACCAGAGCTTGGATTTTTAAATGAGATTAGAGACACACTTATGTATTAATTATATATTTATCGTTTTCAGCTTCAAGTAGAAAAACTCCCCGGTATATACAATCAATATGAATGACAGAAATGTGGTAGGTACAGAAATGGATTGTGAAATAAATTTCTAAATTAATTATATCATGAAATATGCTCGACTGTACCGGGATCATTGAAAATTTTCAATTATCACTAATTCTGAATAATAACATAGTCCTATTTCTATCACAAATATGTTTATTAAAAAAGATTTTATAAAAAAATTTAAACTCTCCACATTAATATAAAAGACATAATGGATGGCAGAAAGATGTAAGATAAAGGAGATGGTCGTGAAATAATTGCCAATTCAAAGATATTATAATAAATTTTCAACCATCATGAAAATCTAAATAAAATCTCCTCTTGTTGTGAAATATAGTACAGTCACAATTCATCACAATTTCAAAATCTAATAATAATTTTGATGAATTATAAATACTGTTCAATTTGGATATTGATTTCAATTTCTGAATGAATAATCAATAAATAATCTTAATATTGAAAATCAATTACAAGAGGAATATGAAGAGCTATACAGGACAAGAGGGATTAAAAATTTATATAAAACAAAAAAAAATCCAGCACATCTGAACTGATACCACTTGGTGTCTCTATTCATGAGGATTTAAAAATGACACTGAAGACGAACAAAGACATCTCAGACCACAAAATCTTAATCACAAAGCCTAAGCAAACACGATTAACAAATCAAGCAAATTAATATCATTTATCAGAGCATGGTATATATTTGATACCAAAACAAGCAATTACCAAAAAATATTTTCAAGAAAAATATCTGAGCAGAACAAGAAACCAATAGCACAACAGACTTTTCAAAAGATGTTTCTCATGGTCATAGAATATGATTCATGATCCAAGATTAAAAATATCGTTTATTTTAAACTATTCGAGGGAATATGAAAATATCAAAATTTAATGAATCAATCACACCAAATTATAAATTTTTGATTCGAGATATGTGTGTGATTCAATAAATTAATAATTTCAAATGATTTTAAACAACCAAATATTTAAATCAAAAAACCATGTAATAACAGTGAGTTTCAAGACCGGATTTTCAAAGAATTTTTCCAAATTATTTCTGACAAGCCCAATGAATTTTTTAGAGTATTTACATCAAGTTTGAAAGATAATTCATGATCCAAAAATAATGGTTTATTCGAAATCACTTGAACAAATGTAAAACATGAGATACAATGAATCAATCACACAAGATAAAATAATTTCAGATCTGAGAGGTGTATGAGATTCAGAATATCAGATATTTCAAATAATCTCAAAAATCTAAACCACATGGTCATGAATAACAGTAAATATAAAGGTGTAAGCAATGATTCAGGATAATTCAAAATTTCCAAGCCAATTTGAAAAATAATGAAATTATCACCATAGATAAATATTGGTATGCTGTAATGAGTATATTATTTCAAGCTTTTCTAAAAAGAACTAGTGAAAACTCAAAACAACAGAAGTGTGTGAAATTCCATTAAACTTTCAGATCTTCAAAAATTTAGAATTCAAATCAACAGTGTTCAAGATATGACAAGAATACATCAACACTATTATGAATTCAAACAATTGCAGATATTTACAAGATTAAATTCGAGTTCTGGAAATAATTAAAACATCAAAGTTCTATTCAATTAAAGCGAATTTCCAGAAGATTATGAGTACTGCAATTGGGAGTTAAGAAAGCATAAAAGAAGTTACAATGATATGATAATGACAAAAAAATAGACAGAGTAGAAGAAAGAATAAACAAAAGAAACAAAATGTTTACAAGAATGAGCTCAGAGATTATACCTGAAATCCATGTAAACCAGAATCTCTAACTCAGCAAACTTGGCTTCAGGAACTGTGAGCAATTTGATGATATGAAGCAATTTGAATTCAGTTTCTCTTTCGCAAAGCAGTTCCTCAGCCTCCATCAGTACCTAACAGTTCAAGGAATCGAGTGGTCTAACAAAATTTGTAAAACCACTCACAGTTTTGTTCACAGCTTTAGGTACCCAAACTTGTTTATATAATAATCCATCAGAATTAATTTTCATACCTTTAGGAACCCAGATCTGTTTGAATTTACCAAAGTTTGTTTTATTTGGGATCCAGGTTTGTTTAAATGGATTATTATAAAGCAAATTCACATCACGTTTATGATTTAAAAATCCTTTGAGATTATCAGAGTTTGAATTTTCAAATTGATTCTTTCCAAAGCAGTTTGAAGGATTTTAAATCCATTAGTGTTCCGTCTTTCAAAAACATTATTTTTTCCAAAACCAAGACCTTGCTTATTTCGAACAGAAAACTGGTTTTTCAATAACATATTCAAAGATTTTTCACTATCAGAAAATTTAGTCACTATTTTCTTTTTATCAAACTCGAACAACGATTTATAGCGATCTTACTCTTTTCAACATCATTTTGTTTCAAAACCAAGTTTTCGTTTTCAAGCAATTTAATTATGTTCTTGGATTCAAAGATCTCTGATTCAAATTTAATTTGTTTTTCAAATTCAAATTTCTTGAGATTTTCAATCTCTTTATCAAGCTCACTCAAAATCAGATCTGTTTTCAACAAACTATTATTTTCAGCAATTTCATGTTTGGTATTTTTAATAGCCTTAAAATTTATAAATTCCTTTTATAAACAATTGTTTGCATTTTTCAGCTCAATCTCGTTATCTTTTAAAATCTGTAACACCCCACGTCCGCTAAGGTCACTCATAAGAGGGGAATGCCTTAGTTTCGGTGAAGTATTTTAAGTGAATATAGAACAGTAAAATTACAACAAGACAGATATAAGTAATACTTGAAAATTTAAATCATCATTTCATTGCAGCGAAAAGTAAAACATGTTTGGTTACATCACAAAACCATACAAGAGTCAAGTACAAAATATCCATCTTGATAAAAATAAGTACATAATCCCACTATGTAAACAATAACCATAAAAGGAAAGGTGAACTGAGCTTTACTTCAACGGTCCAAGCTCCAAAGGATAGATACAGCAATCTGATCAAAGCCCACTAGCACTAAGCCCACTCTGATAACCTGGGTTTGGGGGAAAAAGATAAAAACAACGGGGTCAGACATAAGTCTGAGTGAGTCCTATAACCCTAACAATACAATCGTTAAAGTAATTAGGGTATGATATAAACAAGGTATGGTACCTCTGGGGATAATGACTACACTACGTAGCCAACTAAACACGGGATGTACTAAGATAACCGGAAAAACGCATTTATCCACCCAAGGATAATTACTAGATTACACCATCCCAGACTTATCCACCCAAGGGTAATTCCTACACTGCACCACACCAGTTCTACTTACCAAGAGTAATTCCTACTTAAAGGTTGATCCCACCAAATGTACTTAGTAATTTTTACCCAGTAGTTTCGTGTACCCCTAGCTAACTACCTAGGTGTACCCACTACTCCCAAGCGATCGGCTCCCTAACGTAGATATCCGTGCTGGTCCCACAATGGGGTGTATCATTTCCCCAAAGTGGCAACCTGATAATATCAACGGTGCACGGCTTTATACCTACACGATGCAACAACGACTTACTAACCAGCCTGGGTCCACACACGCATATGAAACCCGTTGGTCCTACGTTGCCACCGCTAACCCGTTTTGGCCTCTTATAGTCAAGCCCAATATGTGTGTTCCGTCACTCGACTTGAGTCGAGTCCACTAAGATACGTTTGGGATATTGGTTGAGACGGGCCCCCACAAGCTACCACCTAAGCTTGTTATTCTATCTAGTGTATTCCACTTAACCCTTTTTAATAATCATGTCTACCTTCATGTTATAAATCCTGGTTAAGTCATTTAATCATATTTTAATTACCACTCAAGGCACCCACTAGATTTCCACATGCCACCCAAGTCATTTACTTAATTCCCACATGCCACCCGAGGCACTTACTTAACCCTTTAATCATGTTTAATTACATGTTCTACTTTGGTTAAGTATTCTAATCGTATTTTCTATTACTACCCAAGGCAACCCACTAGTTTCCTCATGCCACCCCAGGCACCCTACTAGTTACTACAAGTCACCCAAGGCACCCACTTAACCCTCATGCCCCACTACATGCTTATATGGTTAAGTGTTTCTTAATTAATTAAGACCGTGATCCCCATAAAGACCTCTCACATTAGACTATCTTTTATGACCGCTGGTTAAACCGGTTGGGTCCGGGCAGCCTTATGTCATAACCGAGTCTAACCTCGTGTCTTCACATTAATCACGTATTTAGTTTGTGCCTAAGACCTCTCACATTGGGCTAACATTTGTAGCAACTGGTTAAGCCGGTTGGGTCCGGGCAGTTTTACACTACAAATGAGTCCAACCTCGTGTCTTAGTCGATTAATTACACCTAATTAATCACCCCCATATTGATTATCCCTAATTAACATCAACTTTTTCTTAACATGGGTAGACCTAACTCAATAGGTAAATTCCCATGGGGTAGACCTAACTCAATAGGTAAATTCCCACTTATGTTAATTTATTTTTATGGTATACTTAATCATACCCAATCATACTTTTATTAACATATTTATTAACCCCATCGTTCCCCACGTAAATCGTTCTCATTTCACGACATAATAAAGGGAAGATGCATCCCAAATATCTTGGGTTTAACCAAATCTTAGCATATAACTTTGTCATGGGTTAAGAGGATGTCAACTTGCATATATGAGCATATATTAACCCAACTACATTTAATCCCAAACTTGCATATATGAGCATATATTAACATGTTAAACTTGCATATAAGCATTCACATAACTTGCATGACATGTTAAACTTGCATATAAGCATTCACATAACTTGCATGACATGTTAAACTTGCATATAAGCATTCACATAACTTGCATAACATGTTAACTTGCATTTAAGCATATACATAATTTGCATATGAACTTGCATAACAATATACATGTAACTTACATAACATCATACACATAACTTGCATATTGTTAGCCTACTTTGTGAACTAGGCAACACAAAGCCAAGAAACCAACCATTGAAGAGTATTTTAGGTTATAAGACTTCGGTTCGGATCGGAAGAAAACACCACAATTCAGATTGATAGCAGCATATTGGTTCGGATCGGATAGAGTTCCCTGTTCGGATCGGATGGCTCTTATTGGATAAATTGGCAAAGCATATCTGATCGGATCGGAAGGCCAATAAATCTCAAAGGGATCGGAAATCCTTTTGCTTGCCACGACGCTGCAGCAGAGCGGAGTATGATTAGAGAAGGAGAGACGTCCAAGCCACTCCGGTTCGGATCGGGTATTCCGATCCGACCCCCAACCTGCACGCCTCCGACCCGCACCCATGATCCAGGTTAATCTCCTATAAAATAGCCTGGAGAACCGGACCGGCTATGACTGATTCCTACCCCTAACGTCCATCTCTTTGATGTGTTGTCAGCTTGATAGTTCATCCGAACCCGAAGAGAACGCGATGGATGACACGTGGCCCGACCCGGATGAAGTCTCAAGCAAATTCACACCTATAAATACCCCATCTAGAGACAAAGAGAAGGATCTTTTTCAGCACTTTTGAGAATCCAAGTACCTCCATCATCCGAACTCCTTTACTCCCGGAGAATCCAAATCATCTTTTATTTCTTGTTTTAATCATTTGAGTGAACAAAAGTGAGTTGTGAGCGAATCCTACATTGCATTTGTAACTGGATTACTGAATATAGTGAAAAATAAGTGGACGTAGGCATTTCTTCGCCGAACCACTATAAATCTTGTGTGTTCGTTTTTATTTCTGTCTTATTTTATCTTGTTTCAAATCAATTTGGGTGTTAGAACCACTTTTGGGTCTAACATTTTGGTGCTTTCACTGAGAAACCTCATCTAAATTCTTTATTTTCCGGGATCTCTTTCTACTTTTTGAACCATTGAGTTCAAAGAAGTGAATCCTTAAGTTTCTCCGCTTTCCTGCATTCGTTGAAGTAATTGTCAAAGACTCATGGCCAAAGGAAAAGGCAAGGAAGTTCAGTCTGTTCAAGGAAATGGAGCTGGCGAAGATCAGCAACATGCTGTTGTAACAAGGTCTCGGGGGCAGAGTTCAGCAGCAGGAAGAATCAATGCAGGAAATCCGAACCGACAGCAAGGGGAGAGCTCCGATCCGATCCGGGTAGGAGATTCTGAAGCAGTGCACTCCCCCAGTCTGAACCGACCCGAGTTGCTCGCTGCACACTGATCCGACCAGGCACCCCAGCTCCGATCCGACCCGACTTCCTACCTCCGATCCGACCCGATGCTTGGTGAAGCTGGAACATCTACTCGAGTCCCCACGAATGCTCCAATTCCAGCTGCCAGGGTTGGAGACCAGGTCAATCCATCTGCTCCCATCACTCAAGGAGATTTCTCACGCTTGCTTGATATGCTTGAGAGCACGAGGGAAGCTATGAGAGTTCATGAGCGCACTAATCTCATGATGCAGGAAAATATGAGGCTCATGAGTCGGGAGATCAATGAGCTCCACCGGCAAAGAACTCCATCACCGGTTCGTCACACACCCGTAGATCAATCTTCATCTTCCGAGGAAGAGAGGCCCCGTGAACGAAGGCCACTCGAACGACCTCAGAACGTGGAAACAGCAATACTGGAAACGGGGGAAACAACAACAACCGTAATTCGAACGGTAACAGAAGAAACAGAAATAGGGGAAGTGACCCTAACAAAAGGCCCCGATTCCAGAACTACGAGGACTATACACCATTGAATGACACCCTGGAAAATATTTATCTGGATACGTACAATGTGTTGCAATACAAAAGACCGCCACCTCGTGATTCGACCGAGAAAGAAATGGCGACAGGGAAATTTTGCTTGTTTCACGGAACACATGGACATTCGACCAATGAGTGTCGGCATTTGAGGGATGTAATTGAAAAGCTGCTGCGTGAAGGAAAGTTGGATGAGTACAAGGTTGCCCCGAGGGACAGGGGGCAAGGAGAGCAGGCTCCAAAACAGATCCTACCTGCTCCTAAGCCTACCGCGCAGCAGAAAGGTAAAGGGATCGTCATCAACTCCATAGTAGGCGGACCTCACCCGGCAATCCGAAGTTTTAGGTCAATGGACCAATATGTGAATGCTGCCAAGCATCTAGATGTGAATGAAGGTGACGATTTGGAAGATGTCACCCCTATAAAACAACAAAAAACCATGTTCGATGACGTGGTATTTCGCAGCCGAGACAACACGGGGATACAATCTCCCACCAATGATCCGTTGGTTATTACTACCACTATTGGGCCGGCCTTGGTCCATAAGGTATTAGTAGACAACGGAAGTTCCGTTAATATTTTGTTCAAGAAGTCATTTGATCAGATGAAGCTTGAGCCCGAAGATCTGAAACCTTGTGAAGGATGGATTAGAGGCTTCAACGGAGCGACGACAGCTCCCATGGGATATATAGAGTTGCCCGTGACCCTAGGGCAAGGAGAACGTAGAAGAGTGCGAATGCTTCAGTTCTTAGTATTGGACGTAGATTCGCCATATAACGCATTTTTAGGGAGACCTGCCCTCGCTGAGTTTAGAGTTTGTATCGCCCCTTGGTGCTTGTTACTAAAGTTCCCAACCGAAGCCGGGACTGGAGTAATAAGAGGGGATCAGGTTTCTGGACGGGCCTGCTATGTGGCCGAACTGAAGATGTTGATGAAAGGAGTTAATGCTGAAAGTAAGGATGCCTCGTCTCCCTCGAAGGGGGACTCGGCATAGCAATTAGAGAGATTGAACCCAAGGGAGTTGCCCAAAGGAACACCTGAAGACCTGGATCCTAGAAAAGACGAGGAACCAGAGGCTAGAAATGCAACTCCTAATGAAGCGACAGTGGAAATTCCTGTTGATAAAGCTGATCCGACGAAAGTTTTGAAGATTGGTTCCCAATTGAATCCACGTCGTGCTGAAGAACTGACGGACTTCTTGAAGGCAAACTTAGATGTGTTCGCCTGGACCCATGCTGACATGTGTGGGATATCGCCTTCCATTATCAGTCACAAATTGAATGTAAATCCGAAGCATCCGCCTGTGAAGCAAAAGAGACGCATGCTGGGCCCAGAGAGGTCGGCTGCCCTCAAAGAGGAAGTAGAGAAATTGAAGCAAAATGGATTTATTCGAGATTCGACTTATCCCGACTGGATATCGAATCCTGTCTTGGTAAAAAAGCCAAACGGAAAGTGGCGAACTTGTATTGACTTTTCAGATTTAAATAAGGCTTGCCCAAAAGATAGTTTCCCACTTCCCAGGATTGACCAGCTTGTAGACTCGACAGCAGGTCATGAACTTCTCTCTTTCATGGATGCATACTCTGGATACAATCAAATTCCTATGCATGTACCAGACCAAGAGCATACAAGTTTCATTACGAATTTGGGGTTATATTGTTATGTTGTCATGCCGTTCGGATTAAAAAACGCTGGAGCTACTTATCAGCGGTTGGTAAATAGAATGTTTTATGATCAAATAGGAAAAACTATGGAAGTTTATGTGGATGATATGCTTGTTAAATCAAAGCAGTCTTCCAGTCATATGCAAGACTTAGCGGAAATGTTTGGTATCTTGCGAAAATACCGTATGAAATTGAATCCTTTAAAATGTTCATTTGGAGTGGCGTCGGGAAAGTTCCTTGGCTTCATTGTGAGTTCCCGAGGAATTGAGATCAACCCTAGCCAGATAGCGGCGATTAGAAATATCAAAGAACCAAGGAGAATTAAAGACGTCCAAAGTCTGGCAGGGAAGGTAGCGGCGCTAAGTAGATTCATCTCCAAAGCCACCGATAAATGTGTTCCATTTTTTGATTTGATAAAAAGGGGAAAGAAGAACTTCCAGTGGACTCCCGATTGTGTCGAGGCCTTTCAAAATCTGTTAGAGCTGTTAGAGAAACCGCCAATCTTATCAAAGCCCGTAGATCACGAAGAACTATTTGTTTATCTAGCAGTCTCGGCTCACGCAGTCAGCACAGCCCTGGTTCGAGAAGAAGACAAAGTACAAAGGCCAGTATACTATGTGAGTAAGAAATTAGCAGCGGCAGAGCGCAACTACCCAAAGATCGAGAAGCTTGCTTACAGCCTCCTGATTGCATCCCGAAAACTTCGTCACTACTTCCAAGCCCATCCAATAACCATATACACCGATCAACCGTTAAGACAGGTGTTGCAGAGACCCGAAGCGTCAGGAAGGTTGATTAAATGGAACATAGAACTAAGCCAGTTTGATTTGAATTTTCAACCACGAAAGTCAATCAGGGGGCAAGCTCTAGCAGACTTTATTGCGGAGTTCACCATTCCAGAGGAAGAAATAATCAATGACCGAGTGGTCAAATCCGAGGATAAGCTAGAGATGAATCCGTGGAAATTATATACGGATGGAGCTAAAAACGACCGAAGATCCGGAGCTGGAATTGTCTTAGTCACTCCCGAGGGACGGTCGTTATATTACGCCCTGCGATTAGAATTTTCGGCAACAAACAATGACTCTGAGTATGAAGCCCTGATTGCCGGGCTGAAACTCGCTAAAGACCTCGGAATAAAAATGATGGACATATTTTGTGACTCTAAGATTGTTGTTTGTCAAGTGCGAGAGGAATTCGCGGCTCGAGGACCTCGACTTGTCGCTTACCTCAAGAAAGTGAAAGAACTATTAAATAGCTTAGAGCGGTACAGCATAACACATATTCCCAGAGTAGAAAACCAGAAAGCGGATAGACTAGCAAAATTGGCTAGTTCTGACAATCCAGAAGAGACTGAGGTAATTCCAATTGAAACGTTGGAGTCGCCAAGCTTTGAGTCAATGGAAATTGAATTCGTTCTTGAAGCGGAACCAGAGAAGGAGTCATGGATGACTCCAATCAAGAGTTTTCTTAAGAATGGGACACTCCCGTCGAAGAAAAGTGAGAAAAGAGCTGTAGTTCGCAAAGCTGCCAGATATGTTATGCAAGACGATACTCTCTATAGACAAGGATTTTCTATGCCCCTGTTACGATGTATCGCACACGACGACATCAAGCGTGTACTGAGAGAAGTGCACGAAGGTGAGTGTGGAGATCATACAGGAGGTCAAACTTTAGCAAAGAAAATATTGCGGTACGGATACTTCTGGCCTACGATCAACAAAGATGCAGCTGATTATTCACAACGCTGCGATAAGTGCCAGAGATTCGCCAAAATCCCCAGGGCACCGTCAACCCAGCTTAAATCGATGGTGAGTCCTTGGCCATTTGCCACATGGGGAATCGATATCATTGGAGTTTTACCAATTGCTAAAGGAGGGGCTAAGTATGCCATAGTAGCCGTGGATTATTTCACAAAGTGGGTGGAAGCTGAGCCCTTGACTAAGATCACCACAAGAAAGGTGATAAGTTTTGTGGTCAGAAATATTATATGCCGATTCGGGATCCCAAGGACGATTATTACTGACAACGGGACCCAATTTGATAGCACTGAATTCAGAAATTTTTGCCAGAAATATAAGATAGACAAACGATATACTGCAGTTGCCTATCCACAATCTAATGGGCAAGTAGAGGCGATAAACAAGGTAATAAAATCCATCCTCAAGAAGCGATTAGAGCGTGCAAAGGCAAAATGGGTCGATGAATTGCCCCTAGCCTTGTGGGCATATCGAACAACGTTTAAAACGGCTACCGGTCATACCCCTTTCTCTCTCTCCTTTGGCTCAGAAGCAGTAATTCCAGTTGAACTGGAAGTTCCTTTCCACAGGGTGACGTATTATGACCCGATGACGAATCGGGCGCTTTTACTTGAGTCTCTTGATGAAGTCGAAGAGAAAAGAGACGAAGCAGACTTGCGTGCAGCAAGACATCGGCGTCAGATGGCACGCTACTATGACAAAAAAGTTCGCCTTATAACTTTTGAACCAGGAGATTTGGTGCTAAAGAGAGTTTTTCCATCTCTTCCTCACCTCGGCCCAAAATGGGAAGGACCCTTTGTCATCCAACGGAAACTTGATAAAGGAACATTCAAGTTAACGACCGTAGATGGCGAAGAAGTCCCTCGAGCATGGAATGCCCAACACTTAATGCGGTATTTGGATTAGAAATGCTATACTTTTTGCTGTTCTTCCTGTAAACTCTGTAATAAGGCACGACTCGCCTTGGGAAAATCTGATGATATGAATAAAGGACTATAAAGTGGATGTAGGCTATGACTTAGCTGAACCACTATAAAAATATTGTGTGTTATTTACTTTTATGCATTTACATTCATTAGTTGTTCTGTTGTGATTATAAAATACAGGATAACTCAGAGCCTAAAAAAGGTTGAAAACAGCTTGGACATAAAAAGAAGCACAATGATTATTTGTGCGATAAGACGTAAAAGAATGAGAAAACGACATTCTAACTCTAACTCTCCAGAGAAAGAGAGAGAGTATAAAAGCGTCTCAGACTGAGCGCTGAAAAAGAAATTCTATTCTGAACTCTAACTCTCCAGAGAAAGAGAGAGAGTATAAAAGCGTCTCCGACTGAGCGCTGAGAAAGAAGTTCAACTCCGAACTCTAACTTTCCAGAGAGAAAGAGAGTATAAAGGCGTCTCCGACCGAGCGCCGAGAAAGAAATCTTTTCCCGTTGAACGACCGGGGAATAAACAAATAACTGAACTCGAACTCTAACTCTCAAGAGAATGAGAGAGAGTATAAAAGAAATGCCAGGAAAAACAACAGGTATTGATGACACATGAAATGCTATCCCGTTAGAGAATCGGGAGCATTCAGATTGCATGGTTAAGCACTGAATAACTTTTGGAGATTGACTGGGGACACATATACGTACACATATCTCCCCTCTCCACAACTTTGTTTCATAACTATAGATATGCATTTTTACATAAGTGCAGAACTGCTAACAAATAAACATTGCAAAAAGTGAATTACTTTTATTTACAAATGAATGAATTTGTACAGGGAAATAACTGAAAAAGAAAGTGCGGAAGCTGCTGGTGTAGCAGCACTTATTGGTTTACAAAGATGCTAAAAAGACACAGGAGAACCCACTATTTGGGTTTGGGATGAGCCTTCGATTTCTTGGCAGCTTTTTCCGCATCCTTTACTTCCTTCTCGGCTTCAGTCAAGATTCGCTTTGATTTCTTTTTCCCTGAAGATGTAGTACTGGAGCCAGCAGACTTCTTCCCGGAGGGCTGGGCACTGGAGTCAAGAGAAGATTTTTTAGCAAGTTCTTCGGTAATAGATCTAGTTGAGAGCTTAACAACTAACCTTGAACCTGCATCCACAACTGCGAGGGGCTTGAGGACCTCAGGGTCTAATTCTTCAGCCTTTAATTGCAAGCGCTTGTCTTGATCGGCCTTCATGGCCGCCAAGGTAACGTCATCGGCGCTTTTTGACTCCCCGGTTATTGTAACCTCTGGTTCCTCATCATGCCCCTCGTCTCCTCCGTCGTCTTTTAAAGCTGCAATCATTTCTTCATCATGGGGAGTAGTGACCTTAGTTGGCTCACTTCTTTCCCCCAGGTCTGTTGAAGCAGCCTTGTCTTCCCCTTCTTTGACCCTATTAGCAGGCTTTATCCCAGCGGTAGCTCCTTGAGCTACATCTGTCTTTGCGGATGATTCAACGCCTACAAAATGAGAAACATTGGTTATCAACTCAGGCGAGAGCAAAGGATTTCTCATCGACCGTTCAGTCATGTAGCCAAAGGTAGTAGTAGCCTTGACAAATTGAGGAGAAAAGATAGGGATACCTTCTGAAGACTTTTCAGCGGGGGTGACTACTACCTCTGGAGTTATTTCAGGAATGGGAGATAGCAAAGTTGTTCGGGGAATTCCCGGGTTTTCGGGATCATACCCTTCTACTTCGGGAGTTACAGGAGCAGAAGAAGAGGAACCAGCTTCAGGAATGGTTTTCTGTTTAGACTTCCGCCTCTCTTCTTCCATGGCCTCAGCAATTAGACGGCGCCCTTCAGCTAGGCGCTCCGGTTCGTCGTCTCTTAAGTATTTCTCCATCAGCTTATCCTCATCGAGGGAATCGACCTTAAGTTCTTCTTTTTCCCACTCGACGATTTGATTCCACACATGAACCAGAGTGGATGGATAGTCCTCGATCCAAGAAATGTTTCGACGACGAATAATGTGCGCGAAGAATTCGATCATTAGCTCGCCGAAGCCCTGAATATCAGCCTCCGCCTCTGATAGTTGTTTGCGGGCTTCCGCCGCAGTTTTAATAGCGCATTCCACATTGCCCTCAGCCAGAGCAGCCCTGTTTTCCGCCTCTAACAATTTTGAAGCCAAGTCTGCATTTTTCTTTTCTAACTCAGCACTCCTTTTCGCTAACTCGGCGTTTTTCTGCTCAAGCTCAGCATAAGCAAGGCGTGTCTTAGCAGCCTCTGATTTGGCCTCGTCAGCTTGCTTCTTCAACTCAGAACGCTCCTGAGTGTGGGATTCAAGCAGGTCATGATAGCGCTTTTGCATGTCCTCAAATTGTTGTTTGAAGTTAGAAGCGTTCTTTTGAGCGACAGCTAGTTGAGCTTGAGTGTCTTCTAAGTTTTTTCCTAAGGTTTTTAAGGCCTTAGCATCCTCCTCTGCGGTCTTTTGCATTGAGTCAGCGTTTGTCATTAGAGTGCGGATGATTCTAGAAAGAGTGCGGGAATACTTGAACATCTTGGTATATTGTTTTTCCACCAAATCAATCTTTGCTTTGGCCTCCTCTGCCCAATTAGAAGAAATAGGTTCAAGGGTAGGTAGAAAGGTCAGAGTCTCGAAGTAGTGCTTGGGAAATTGCTCCTTTAAATATGCCAGCCTTACTGCAGTTCCCGCATCTGGTGGAGGAGGAGCGAGGATTGTTAGTTCAGTGTCCCTTCCTGAAGAAGATTCTGTAGAACCCTTGTCTGTCCTAGGTCGTTTAGTAGCAGGGACTTTTTGCTTACTTCTAGACCCAGTTTCCTTTGGAGGAGTTTTCTCTCTACTCCGCTTTTCATGGGAGGAAGTGGAATCCCTGGATTGTGGTCTATCCTCCTCCCTACGACCTTGATAGCTCTTGTATTTTTCTTGTTCCGGTCGAACTGGTGAGCGGGAGCGTGAGAGTCGAGATCGATAGGAATCATAGGGTCTTCTTTCCTCCCTACCACGGTCATCCCGGCGATCATACTCGACATCCTGAGGAGGATTGGACATGCTGCGACGAAGCTTTCTTATATCATAAGAGGATCGAGACATTGTGCCTGCACGATAAAATAAGCGAAGTTTAGAATCAATGGATTCATGGAGAAAGAAGTGCAATGAATGCTAAGGCTGTGGTGTAAAGTGCATCCTAAGTGGTGTGTGTGTCCCCCCAACCAACCCGAGTCTGAAGCTAGACTGGTGCGGGCAGGCTCTTTGGCCTTAGCAGGAGTGGTTTCTTCAGAAGAAGTGAAGACTAAAGGGTCCTTCCTGAAATCTTCTGAAGTATATATAGTCTCAGGTAAGGGGAGATCCCCCAAACCCTGAAATATGTGCTCGTCGGTGCTAGGGACATCCCCTTCGGAAGCGCGAAGTGGCGACTCTTGGAAAGACTTTGACTTGTGTGGAGAAGTGGTCTCCTCGGGGGCAATATACCCTTCACGATGTTTCTTGGCCAGATTAGCCAGTTCATCATCTTGAGTGGAAGAGGGAGAAGGTGAAGTTTGAAGAGGAGCTGCAGGAATTCCCGAGCCTTCTCCTATTTCTGGAACTGTTTCCACTGGAGGAATATATGCATAAGGGACCGTCCCATGACCGATGCTACGGAAAACGGATAGCAGCCCGTGAAAATGAAGGTACTCATCTTTAAGGACCTCGTCAATAGTCAGGAATTTTTGGTCGCCATTGAGAAGACGGTGCATCCGATCAAAGAACACTTGGTCTGATATCTGTTTGGGATTGTCGACTGCAAACAAAAAAGGAAAGCAGGTCAGAGTGATGATTCAAGTGTATAGAGTCCGGGTTCAGAAAATCGGTGCTTTACTTGATTTTGTCCATCTCCTGGCGCATCCAGACTGTTGCTTTATATAGAACCACTCTAGTCTGGAATCTCCAGCTTTGCTGCTAAATGGCGTAGAGATTATCTTCCTTTTTGGGACCGATTCAAAGTAGCAGAAAGATGGAGTTTCTCTAGTCCGATGTTTGAAATTATAGAAGAAATGAACATCGTCGAACGTGAGCTCCACGCCTAGAATTTCACGGTATGCTATGAATAAGGTATGCAGATAGGCATATGAATTGGGATGCAACTGCATGGGGGCAATCCGCATTTGTCTTAAGAAGTCAACGATGAAAGGCGAGAATGGAGGAATGGCGCCAACCATGCACATCAGTCGAGTAACCGTCATATATCCTTCCGGAGGGTTGTGGGGACGGTCAGAGCGTGAGGGCACTAGAGTGTCCCTTTTCATTATTCCATACTTCAAACAAATTCGAACAAGTCGGTCATTGTCGATTGTCGATTCTACAGAATCTGGAGGTGACTCCAATATAATGGCTGAGTCAAATTCATCGGGTGCTCGATAGTCACCAATCCCTCCTTCCTCCTCAAAGCCTAGGGAAACTTCATTTTCTGAAGACATTTCGTCGCTTTCCCGATGACCAACTCCGTAATCCGGACCCTCGCTGTCCCATTCTGGGTCAGATGAAGAAGATATATCCTCGAGAGTGGTTTTGTTGGAAGATTCTGGAGCCTCTTTCCTCTCAGCTAGACGAGAAGAGCGTCTGGGCCTCATTGTCATGGAACTATTGAAGAAGCAATAGCACGAATTAGAGTAAATTATCCCGTGTCCCCCTTTTTTGTGTATGTGTGTGAACTAAAGTGTGTGCAACAAATGTGGGAAATACAAAATAAAAGTACAGCAATGTAAGACGAAGCTTTAAAGAGAAAGTGATAGTCAGAATTGTTCTTAATTCCCGTTTATGTTCACAAGGCACTATCCTAACTGTCCGCGAAGCATATTCGTCTAGAGTAAGTGTTAGTTGAATTAGTTGAGTAGTCTTTATGTGCCAAGTTTGATGCGTTCGGTTCGGTTCGGATATGCATGTGATGATTGGCTCAATACAGATGCAGATGTAGGTTCGGTTCGGATGCATCGTTAAGGCTTGGACAGTTCAAGACAAGGGAGACAGTGGGTTCGGAAGCAGGGCTGATCTGATCGGATCGGGTGACCCGATCCGAACCGAACTAGCATCACTCAACCAGTCCGTTCATGTCAGCCTCTTATCTCGTTCTCATCTCCGACCCGAGCCGACATTTTCCTTCCTCCCATCTTTCTAAAATGTGCAATCCGAGCCGATCCCCTTTCCTTCTCCTTCCTTTTTTGATCCTCCGTCTTCTACCCGAACCGACTCCAGTGTGTCATCCCACTCTTCATCTCCTTCCTCTTTCCCCCCTACTCACAAACGAGTCCGTTTTATCACCAAAGCTATCGTTGAGGGCAGATATTTGCCCTCTCCAGCCTCGCAACGCCTCGAAGTGACGGCGCATCCACCAGTAACGACGTGGAGTTCAAGCGAAGCCTGTGACTAAACCATCCCAATCCAACACAAATTGAAATCAAGAGCAGTTACTATGAAGCTATTCGAGATTAAAGAGCTACCTATGTGTTCGATTTAAGAAATCTACGAGGAATAGTTTCAGAATATTCGAGTTTCTGACGTTTTCAATACTTAGGTTGGGAGCGGCAACAGAAAAGAAGGAGAAAAGAATGAAGGCAGTAGTGAATTTATATAAGGAATGGTGTTGACTCCTCGTCTTCCTATTTTGTCTCACCCGCTCGGACCGGAGTGAAGGCCCAGTAGCACAACTCTCTCTGAAGGCCCAATGTCTAAGAACTAAATCCACGAATACGCTTCGGATCGGAATCCGAACCGAGTGGAAATTTCACACGTTAGTTTAGCATCCGACTCGAATTGAAAAGAAGGAGAATAAAGGAGGAACATACCTGCACGAAGCATTACATGGCGAGAAGAATTTCCAAACTTGCTCAGAAATGAAGAAAATGTGCTCGGGTCGGACGCCGAGCCGAATGGAAATCTGTGCATTACTCCTGACTGTTCTGATTCAAGAACTAGCATTTAAACAACGTCAAAGCACGCTTTGTACAACAGAAGCATCCTTTGAGGGGGCAAAATGTTAGCCTACTTTGTGAACTAGGCAACACAAAGCCAAGAAACCAACCATAGAAGAGTATTTTAGGTTATAAGACTTCGGTTCGGATCGGAAGAAAACACCACAATTCAGATTGATAGCAGCATATTGGTTCGGATCGGATAGAATTCCCTGTTCGGATCGGATGGCTCTTATTGGATAAATTGGCAAAGCATATCTGATCGGATCGGAAGGCCAATAAATCTCAAAGGGATCGGAAAGCCTTTTGCTTGCCACGACGCTGCAGCGGAGCGGAGTATGATTAGAGAAGGAGAGACGTCCAAGCCACTCCGGTTCGGATCGGGTATTCCGATCCGACCCCCAACCTGCACGCCTCCGACCCGCACCCATGATCCAGGTTAATCTCCTATAAAATAGCCTGGAGAACCGGACCGGCTATGACTGATTCCTACCCCTAACGTCCATCTCTTTGATGTGTTGTCAGCTTGATAGTTCATCCGAACCCGAAGAGAACGCGATGGATGACACGTGGCCCGACCCGGATGAAGTCTCAAGCAAATTCACACCTATAAATACCCCATCTAGAGACAAAGAGAAGGATCTTTTTCAGCACTTTTGAGAATCCAAGTACCTCCATCATCCGAACTCCTTTACTCCCGGAGAATCCAAATCATCTTTTATTTCTTGTTTTAATCATTTGAGTGAACAAAAGTGAGTTGTGAGCGAATCCTACATTGCATTTGTAACTGGATTACTGAATATAGTGAAAAATAAGTGGACGTAGGCATTTCTTCGCCGAACCACTATAAATCTTGTGTGTTCGTTTTTATTTCTGTCTTATTTTATCTTGTTTCAAATCAATTTGGGTGTTAGAACCACTTTTGGGTCTAACACATATGAACTTGCATAACAACATACATGTAACTTACATAACATCATACACATAACTTGCATATGAACTTGCATAACAACATACATGTAACTTACATAACATCATACACATAACTTGCATATGAACTTGCATAACAACATACATGTAACTTGCATAACATGTTGAACTTGCATAACAACATACATGTAACTTGCATAACATGTTGAACTTGCATATAAGCATTCTCATATCTTGCATAACATGTTAAACATGCATTTACCCACTTATTAAATATGCATAACCCACTTATTAAACATGCATAAACCCACTTGTTACATATGCATAAACCCACTTGTTAAATATGCATAAACCCACTTATTAAATATGCATAATATCACATACTTAGCATGCATAGAATCACATACTTAAACTTGCATAATAGATCAATGTTCAACTTAGTATTTTGCATCATAATCATCATGAAACATAGCACCAAACTTGCATATGGATGTCATGACTACATAACATTAAACTTGCATGACATATGGTATATAACTTGCAAAACACATAACATACACTACACAAAGCTTGCATAAACACATTGATCCTCAAACATATCCATACATCATCATATCCTATCTTAATCAATTTAACAATTGATTATTAAGGAGATAGAATCTCACCAAAACAAAATTAGCAAACTAATGAAGAAGATTAAGAGGCTAGAAGTTGATTTGGAATGCTATCCCTTCTCTAATTTTGATGGAGGCTCTTTCAAGTTTCATTTTGCCATAGTTTAGTTACTAGATTTAATTATGAATGAATTAGGGTAGGGTTTAGGGTGTATTTATAGATTAGGTGAGTGTTTTAGGCCCTTAGATTAACCCTAGATTGGTTTAGGACCCTCAGATCCAAGAAGCTTCCAGAAACCAGCCCTCCAAGCCAGCCTAAAACCCAACCTGGTGCAACCTGGTGCACCCAGGTTCTCTGGACGCCACCCCCTGTCGACAGGCAAGTCGACACCCCTGTCGACAGCCCTGTCGACATGGGTAGGGCGGGAATCTTCCCGCCTGACCCCGCTTGCTCTATTTTAAAATCTGAATTTAAATTATTAAATCTGTTTTTTGCTTTGAATTTTCTGCAAACTTCATCGGGCCATAACCGGGCCATACGGACTCCGATTCTCGAAAACTCGGACTCTATTTCGCGTATTTTTCCGAGACGAACGCAATGACGCAGCCCGTTTCCCCCAATTCTCACATCTGAGATTATTTATTCTGTAATTAGTGATTTTTAGCATTAACCGAAATTCGAGGTGTTACAAAATCAAAATTTCCTCTTCAAGTCTTTGAATGTTTTTATTTAGATGAACGAGATCAGTTTCCAATTTCAAACAATTTTCACAATCAGAATTTTCTAATTTTATGACATTTGAATTTTTTGATTCCAAGCAGTTAATTTTGCTGGTCAAGTCATGATTTTTAGATTTTAGAGATTTATTTTTCAGTTGGAGTTTATCAACAGATTTAGTTAAATCAACACACATATAAACTAAATCTTCATATGAGAAATTTTCTATCTCATTGTCTGTTGAATCTCCACCGACTGAATCACTTGAATTTTCATCTGATTCTCCTTCTAGGCATAGATCTGAATGTGAGTTGGCCTTCTAGGGTTTTGAGCTACAGTTGTCAATTTGTCCATATTTCGTATTTAGAGTATTCCAAATTTCCTGCGCAGTTAAACATTGGGAGATAAGGCTATATTGAACATATCAATATGAAAATATAAGATATGTGTAGCATGATTATTAAAACATATATCTAACTTATCATAACCATTAATAACAACATCCCAACATTTAAAATCAACAGATTTTAAATAGATTTATATTTCAGATTTCCAATTCAAAAAATCAGTACCATTAAAAATAGTTGGAATACGACTGGACTGACTCTCTATAGACTGACAACTAGGGATCACCATTACTCTAGAGTTAATGAATACCAGGCTCTGATACCACTTGTTAGATCTAGATTAACACTAGAGGGGGGTGAATAGGGTTTATGATAGTTTTTCAATGAATTCAAAATCTAATGGAATATTAAATAATATTAGATCATAGAATGCAGCAGAAATAAAAATACACAAAATAAATAACACACAGATATACCCAGCTTCGGCAAAATCCTGCCTACTATTGCATTCCTAAGGTTTCTACTAGGTGATAGAACAGATCCCGCTTACAAGACCATGTAAACTCGCACTCCCTACTCCTATACTAACCCTACGCTCAAAACCCTAGACTGATCGAAAACCCCTCGACCAGATTTCCCCTGATTACGACCCCGTAACCAGTAACCTAGATTTTTACAGACTCTAGCAACTGTCAGTCAACACCCAGACTGATTCCCGTAGATTTTGCAGACTCTATAACTGTTTGATTTACGATTTACAAAGGAATTTTAAAATAATACAAACTAAAACAAATGAAACCCTAAAATAAAGGAGTTAAAACTAGAGGGTTATCCCCTTTTGAAATATGGGCTTAGCCAAACTCAAGTGTATCGGCCCATTTCCAAATTTGTTAAGTCCGACCCTCCTTTGCTTTGAAAAATAAAAATGACGCCCTCATGTAAAACTGGAAATTAGGGTTTCTTTGAAATCCTCCTCAAATCGAACGTCGGCTGTTTGAATTACTGAAAAGATGAAATCTCGGTTGAGCTTCAAGTGGTGTTGCTCTCTGATGCTTCGATTTTGAATTTTCCTAATCGAAAACTTGGTGAGTAATTTCTGAATTGATTTTTCCTCTTAGAATTCTTGGTTTGTATTTTCTATTATCCTGCCTGTGATGTAAAAGGTGTAATTTATAGGGTAAAATAAAACCGTAGGCTCTTTGATTTCTTGTATGTGGCTTGACCCGATTTGTCTCGTGTTTCCCTTTTTGATTCTTCGACTTTGAAAACTTTGTTTCTTGGATAAAATCCCTTGCGTGAATATCTTGATGAATCTAGACACGATTCTGGCTTTTATTGAATCTAGAAATTGATTGTTGCCTTTAATCTCCATGTGTGAGTAAATTTCTCGATTTAAATTGCCTTGAAAGTTTTGATGTGAATGCTGAATCATCACTGGAAATACTGGATGCCAATTAAACAGATTTCTTCCATAAAAATTGTTGCCAATAAAAGAGCAATTTCTTTGCTAATAGATATCACTGGTTTGTTAAAAATGGAATGTAAATCCTTGCCAGTAAGTATTTCTATGGTTTCAGAAAGTCTAGAAATAATTCAAAATTGAAACTGTGGTCCCTCTGAATAATGTTTCAAAAAGAAATCTTAATTGATTTCAAAAAAATAAACTCTTGCCAAAAACAGTTGTTGATTTTCTGGAACCAATAATTCTCTTCTTGCCAAAAAACTGGAACTTGTGATATCTGCAATTGATTACACCTGCTCTGATTTTGTCTTTGTTTCTCAATTATGATTCGTTGCTGCATGTCAGTATTGGGTGAATGACACATTCATTTGGATCTGTCTAAAAAAGGTTTTTGCCGAGGTTTGCTCCATTGTATCTTTGAAGTTGTGTTCATACATGTCACTCACATTTGCAGTTTGATTGATTCATTTTAGAACACTATTCCAAATGTGATTAAAATGCATTAAACATGTTGTCCACTGGTTTCACGCATAAATGACTCCATGTATATATTTCTGGAAAATATAATTTCTCGAGCATGCCAAAAAATGTTATGCTCTGATTTTCTGAAAGCCATCCTTTCCCAATATTGTTGTGTTGAAAATCTGAAATGCTTCTTGCATGCACTTGCTTTTCCTGAACCATTTGTTTAAGCCTTCACAGACTTGACTTCCAGATTGTATCATGTATATATTTGTACATATGGCACATGCTTGAGTCTTGCCATTTGTTTGTGAGATGAATTGTTGTGATGTGATTTGTTTGGGCTTTCTCTTTTGTCCATGTTACATATATTGAGTCTTAGTTGTTCCACCACTGTGCCTTACTTGCGTTTGAGCTTCCAAATAAACAGTTGCCCTTCATCATGGCTGCTGCTCAGGTGTTATCATTCTTGAACACTTCCTTGTTCACAATTGTTGTGTCATTGTTGACTTGAATACTATACTTGTGCATGAATATTTTTACACATCATATGCTGTCATTTGTATATGGTGGATTTGGCTTGAGTTTTTCCGAACCATGTTACCCTGCTGATCATGTAGAATGCACTGTTGATCAAGCAGTGTACTTTAGCTTTCTCACTTAATAATGATCCGATCCTTGTTATTTGCTGTGTGTATGTGAACACATACATGTCCACTTGCTTTGAACCTGAACTTGTTGCCATTTGCAGCACCATGTATTTGTTGGATGCCTCGACCAACTTGACTTTGAACCTTTGAGCTATCTTGACTTTGTTGTTGTGTTCACTTGTCCATTTCACTGTGTCGAGCATGGTCCATGTGGCTGCTCCACAGCTAGACACTGAATTGCGAGGAGGTACACACGTGTATATCTATACACGTGTGTATATGCAGCCATCAGACAAGATTTCCTGTCCCTGTATTATACATATACAAACTGACTAGACAAAGATCAGATCAAGTCATGAAAAATGATGAGAAACACACCAGAAATCTGAGGCAAATAAAAATTTTAAAAATAAAATTTACATTTGCATGAATTTTGAATATTATTTCTATTCCATATACTGTGTGTGTGTTTCTGTATATGACAGGTAAGCAGATGATGACTGGACTGATAGAGAGCTGTGAAGACAGAAGACTGAAGACAGTGAATGCAGCAGTGTCAGTAAATGTGTATGTATATGAAAGTAAAAAAGTATGTATATATGACAGAGTGACTGTATGAGTGTTGTAGAGAGAATTGAACCGATATTTGTAATAAACAAATTTTGTTTGAAATAAAATATTATTTTATTGTATTCAAATAAACTTGCCTTTTATATTCAGTTTATTTACAAGTACAATATTCTGGGAATGTATATGAAATGTGATGTGTTCAAATAGTGGAGTTATAAATAGTTGTACTATTTGAATATTTGAAATAAAATATTTATATTTAAACAAAATACTGTGTAAATATATGAATGTTTGTATAGTCGTATTCTATTTAAATATAAATATTATATTCTTGTCTGTGATGTATATATAGAATAGTACAGTAACAAACACATTTAAAATAGTATTTATTTGGTTGTTATCATCAAACAAAAATCATTTAATTTTGTATACAACTACGTCATATACGACACAGCCATGGCACTTAACCTCTGTCTCGATTTGTGCCTTACTAGGTTTTCCTCCCTCCATTGCTATACCCTTCTTGTGCCACCACTTCTTCTTCACAGTCTTGGGATTGTTCTCTTAAGCCTTAACTTCCTTCTTCTTCTTTTTCCCATCTCATGCATCAATGCCATGTGTACTAGCCTCTCGAAAGTCACTCCCATTGGGATATGCATCAATGCTAGTCCTTGCACCAGTTGATTCAACCATTTCGCGAACCTTAAAGTTTCTTATACGGAGTGTTTACCAATCCACACCAAATCTCGCTAGTTGATTAAAGCTATTGACATATTCCATCACCGTCATGTTTCCTTGCTTCAGATTTAAGAATTTCTCCATTTGCATTCCTTCCTCGGCTTGCAATAAGAATCTCATCTCAAATCTATTCTTAAATTCATCCCAAGTTGCCACCATCTTCCCTGCCTGAATCACCTCCTACCAATATGATGCTTCGTTTTTCAGTTGCCAAGTGACCAACTGATTCTTTTCTCCTATCCTCTAGCTCCAACAAATTAAAAACATTCTCCATCTCCCTAAGCCCATTGCGAGCTTCCATGAAACTCTCTATACCACAAAACAGCTTGCCTCCCATCACACAGATTTTCTTACACAATTTAGAGAAGTTAACTGCACGATTGGGTGGAGCTACTGCGGCTGCAGCTGGGGGAGAGATATTTCCTTGCACTTTGACAGGTGTCGTAGCTTCTACATATCTACGGAACCATGTCAGAATGGGAATGCCCTCGGGGAAATTAGGAGCCCCAGACACGCTAAAAAGAGAAGAAACAAGGATTCATAAAGGGATCAAAGGAATATTGTAAATGATTTGAGGAGATATATTTTTCAAAAATAGGTTTTACTTGAAAACATTTTGCTTTGAAAACACTTTTTCAAAAAATCTTTCTTTGATCTTGTAACCTTAGGCTTTGATACTAAATATAACACCCCATGTCCCTTAATGTCACCCATATGAGGATGCATTAAGTTCTGTGAAGCGCAATACTAACACTGACAAAATAAAGAATGCAGCGGAAAAAAAATTCAAACTTTTATTTCAAACCAAATACAACATTACATTTCAAATGTCACAAAATCATAATCATAAAACATCTGTCTCATAAACCATCAGAGTACAAAACCATAAAATAATATCCCTCATGTGCCATAACAATAAACATAGGAAAAAAAACTGATGTAATACATAGAATGAGAAGTAATCCAAGTCCAAGTTGAATCAAGAAATCATGGTACTGCTACTATCCACTGCCCTGAGAACCTGGGGGAATGGAAGAGAGGGAAGGAAAAACAAAATAGGTCAGATATAAAGTCTGGCGAGTTCCAGTGATTTTTAACATAGGCATAAGGTAAGAAGTATCAAGATAGATCAACAATACTGGATAAGAAAATACAGCGAAGTATACAAGTACGGAATAAATGAGATAAGTTAAGATCAAGTAAGCTTCTCATTTATATCTCAAAACAGAATTTCTGCACCAACTATCAGAATAATAGGATTAGGTTTTACATAATTACTACCTAATGATCGACTCCCTACAAACACGATTAACCTATTCCAGCCATGACAGTCGGGGATATCAATCCCGGACCCGTCAACTTTAAAGACATAGCCCTATCTGTTTGTTATACTATAGCGTCTAATCTTCCCCTATCGGACCTATGCACACTCATGACTCCGTCGAAACGTGCCCGTACCCACATATGAGATTTGAATCTCTTACAATCATCCATCAGTAAATCATACCTTAGTCCCTACCTAGTGCGGGACTCGTTTAATAACATGAGGGTACTAATTGATATGGATTTCAAGCAACAGCAGATTGACGCAAGCCATCCCTAGGCTTGTACCTTTAAGTAATATAAGATTTTAAGAGTTCCCCTAAAAATATGATATCTTAACAGCAGACGTGGAACCTCTTAGCTTATTAATTAATATATTTAACTTAGCAGGTTTAAGTTCATTAATAAGCATCATATAACCATATGATTTATTTTCCTGTTGTAAATGACATTTTAAATGTAAAAGCTCTTCCCTAAATCATACAATCACCTGCTCAGATGATTACAGATTAAGTTACATGTTTTACTTAATTTACATCTGATTCATATATCTTTACATAACATGTTCTACTTAATATGAAATTAAGTTTAACCTATTCAGATTAACATGTTTACATATTGTCCTAATTATACAGTCAATGGTTCTCATGTTCCAATTTGCCCAAATCTCCTTTTTATTGTTATTACAAGTTATTCCTATTTGTCCCGATTTTACGCAATTCAAACAGAAATGGCCTAGGCTCGGCGTAAATTAAAAAGGAAAAGGAGGAAATAGATCCAACTCAGAAATAAATAAACTGAATGGATAGGCATAAGCATGGGCGGATGTAAAGGTGTTTGAGTGGGGTCCCAGGACCCACTAAACTTTATGAAAAATAAATTTACAACAAAGCAAAGTATGGTTTTGACTTCAGCAGCTTACAATCCCAATTCGCAACCAATTTCTCATTTAGAATTCACACACAACTTCAGCAACTTAATTTCTTAATCGCAATTCGCACCCAATTTCCCAATTACAAATTAGGAAAATCCAAACTGCCGTCTCAATTTCAGATCAGTTCCGCATCTCTGGTAACACCGCTGTCATCGCTTGCTCTGCCTTTGTGTCATCGAGCGCTCACCTCCTCAGCTCTTGTCGCCTGTAGCCTCCGCATAGTAATCGATATGCCCTAATTTTTATTCTTTTCCTGTACATATATAAACTTGACAAATTCTTATGCTATTTCCTCAATCCGCGTAGTAGATATAAAATGGAAAATTTCTTTAAAAGAAAATATGTTTTTCAATCTAGTTCCAGTTCTTCAATGCCTAAACTAATTGATTTAAAAGAATCCCTTCCGATCCATGTGAAAGAAAAAGAATTTCAGATTATCATCCTAATCAAAGAGATGAAATAAGTCGGACATATTTGGTTAGAGGACCTTGTCAACCACGTGGTGAGTTTAATGGGTTAAAAGCTTTAATCATGAGAGAAAATAGCTTGGCATATTATGTACATTGTTTTGCTCACCAACTTCAGTTAGTTTTTATGGCGATTACAAAAAAAGAACTTTGTTGTCGGATATTTCTTTGACATGATAGCGGTTTTAATAAATGCGGTTGGTGGTTCTTATAAACGAACAAATATGATTAGGGATAATCAAAAAGAGAGATTGCTAGAGATAGGTGGTGAAATAGAAACTGGAAGTGGGTTGAATCAAGAGCTTTCTCTAATAAGAGCTGGATATACACGTTAAAGTCCCCATTACAAAACCCTTATGCGTTTGGTTGACTTGTATCCAACTGTTATGGATGTTCTTAACTTTGTTGAAAAGGAGGGTGAAAAAGATTTGCAATAACGTCAAGCAAATGGTCTTCAAATATATTTCATATCTTTTGATTTTGTTTTTTATTTGCACTTGATGTTACACATCTTTGGGCTCATTGAATCTCTAACAAAAGCTTTACAATGAAAAGATTAAGATATCTTGAATGTTATGTCACTGGTGAAATCAACAAAGCGACAGTTGTAGAATTTTAGACTTGATGGATTGTATCCTCTTTTAAAGAAGAATTTTTCTTTTTGTGACAAGCATGACATTGAAAAGTTGGACATGACGATGCCTTACATTAATCCAAAAAACCGATGAAAAAAAACAAGAATCACATATAAGCATTATTACTCTTTTGATTGTTTCAATGTTATCGTGGGTATGCAGATTGCAGAGTTTAATGATCGTTTTAATGAGATGAACTCGGAGTTGCTCATTTGTATGGCTGCTTTGAACTCACGTGACTCATTTGGTGCATTTGACTCATTACAGTTGATGAGGTTAGTTGAATTTTATCTAGATGATTGTAGCTCTATGGAGAGGATTGCTATTGAGTATGAACTTATCATTTATTTCGATAATGTTAACGAAGATGAAAGATTTACCCATTTGAATGGTATTGGTGATCTTGCTCGAGTGATCGTGCAAACAAGAAAAAAATCTTTATTATCCTTTAGTGTATAAGTTACTAAAGCTTGCATTAGTTTTACCGGTTGCAACCGCAACAGTGGAGAGATGCTTTTCTAAAATGAAACTAGTGAAGTCTGATTTACGCAACCGAATTGGTGATGAATTTTTAAGTGATTGTCATATTTTTGCCATAGAAAAAGAAGCACTCGCCAATGTTACTAATGAAGTTGTAATAGATCATTTTCAAAAGAAGAAAACTCGTAGGGAACAAATGTAGAATGTAAAACATTTCTATTTTGTGTTGAAATGATATTTTTTGGATTATTATCATACTTAATTTTACTTTTATATTTACATAAGGACCCCACTAAAAAACTTCCTGCATCCGCCACTGGGCATAAGACTGTAAATAAAACTAAGACAGAAAAGAGAATAAGAAAGATGTATATATAACAGGTGGTAACAGAAAACAGAATAGGTAAATGACAGTAAAAAGATCAATAATATATAAAGTTATAAAAACTGTTACTTTTCAGATCCAAATTATTTACTGTCAATTTACTTTTTAAATTGCAGATCTAAAAATAATTAGAACTCACAGTGATTTGAATTAGATCCAGAAAAACCTTTGAAATAGGTTTTGGTGAAGAATCAAGAATTATCCCTTCAATCTAAGTTCTGGTAACACCACGACATTTTCTTAATTTTATTCTGAAATAACTTAGAGAAGGAAAAAGATGAAGAATGTTTGTACGTAAGAAAATAGTGAGGTTGCTAGCCTATTTATAGATAAGTTATGATAATCTAAACCATAAGATATTAGGTTATAAAATCAAACCATACACCTCAGGCTGAGTCAACAAAGAATATAGTACACGAAATAGTCCAAGTTTAGGCGTAGGAATTCTGCCTGCTTTAAGGTGGGTCAACCTACCTTCACCATGGGTCGACACTAGTGTCCACCCTATGGTCAACACATGGGTCAATCCATGTAGCGTCAGGTCGACTCCAGATCGTTGCTTTTCTGAGTTTATTAATTTAAATTATTTTAAGTTTAGTTCAAACTTCTTTTGTTTATAACTTTCTCATAATTAATCCGATTTACGAAAACTAAGAGTCTATCTGAACTAGAATGTCGTAACGAACGCAATAGTAAAGTTTGTTTTACTCAATTCTAAATATTTATTTAATTAAGATTCATTTTATTATCTATTTTACATAATTATTGTGTGTTAAAATACAGGGTGTTACAGTAGTGGATGTAGATGCAATTTGTCTGACCACTTTAAATTCTTGGTGTGCTATTTACTTTTTTAGTACTCTATGTCTGGATTTACTGCTTTGCTTTTTGGATTAGGATGTTAACTTGAGAGGATCAAATTTTCAAGTTAATATATATACATATATACATTTTTTTTTTGAAAATTGGTAACATATATTAATCAGAAACATCACATGATTTCTGTTAGCATACCAACCGGATTATAAATCAATAAGCTAATAAACTGAAAAACTGCTGAAAAACCAAACAAGAACGCTCCATCTCGTCGAGCATCACCACAAACATACCACCAAAAAACGACTTAAGATGATAATGAAGTCGCAATCTTTATAGAGAACAATACAGTTCTCAACTTCCTCAACAAAACCAACACACTAGATCAAAACAAAATCGTCTCAACTCCATTGCAAAACAAACCCAGCTACCTACCAAAGTCAGAACAAATCGCAAACCACATACAAGGAAAGAAAAGAACTTCGAGGACACCAGAGGATCGGTTGGAGTAGACTGCGTCTGAAGAAGCTTCAGAACCCGCCGGCAATGCCGGAACCAGTCACCCAGTAGCTTGAACCCCAAATCGACAAGAAGGCCTTCGATTTCCAAGCAGTCGCGGAAGCTCAGAGCAACCAACGGTAAGACAGGAAGTGGGTGGGATCGCATAAGGAGGCCTAATTTTGAAACGGAAGCGATTTGAGGAGGCTTGGAGGGTTTGAGAGGAAGGGAAGGAGCCGATCTACCCAGAAACGGAGAAAGCTAGGGCAAGAATTGGGGAAAGAACGAAGATGGAAGGTGGATTAGCAGAAGCAGAAGACCAGAAGGGGCGGCGACGGAAAATCGCAGGAGCCATAGTCTCCATTAATGAAGTAGAATATACATAAATACATATACACACACACACACACACACACACACACACACACACACACACACATATATATATATATATATATATACACACACACACACACACACACATATATATATATACATATAGACACACACATACACACACACATAAAGTCAATTGCAATAATTTAGCATTTAAGCATGTCCAACCACTTTAAATTCTTGGTGCTATTTTCTTTTTTAGTACTCTACGTCTGGATTTACTGCTTTACTTTTTAGATTAGGATGTTAACTTGAGAGGACCAAATTTTCAAGTTAAAATATATATATATATATATATATATATATATATATATATATATATATATATATATATATATATGAGGCAGGTTCGAGAGCACCCTAAACAGTGCAGCACCCCAAATGCTCCTCAATCTCCATCAAGTATTACTCTTCTCTCTCCATCCACTCACTCTCTCACTTCCCACTCACATTCTTTAATATAAACGGGTGGTGGAAATCAGGGGGCATTTGAGGTGCTCCATTTTTGGGATGCAACCGAACGCTTGCCTATATATATATATATATATATATATATATATATATATATATATATATATATATATATATATATGTATATAAATAAACACACACACACATACACATAAAGTCAATTGCAATAAATTAGCATTTAAGCGTGCATCTTTTCATTTTCTCCTGCTATTTTTCATTCATTTTATTTGAATTTCCTTGTAATCACCAGGGATTTGTTGGATATCTACAATAAAAGTGAAGATCTTTCCTATATCTGGCTTTTTGTATTACAAATGCATAAGCAAATGTTTTCATTTTGGAATATTTAATTATTTAAATTAATTTGATTGTTTTTTTTTTTTTTTTTTTTTTTTTTTTTTTGAAACAAACAAATTTCTTTCTTTCCTTTCCGTGATCACAAATTCCTAGGAAATTGTGTTTCATCTTCCAAATATGCCTTGTACTCTTTACTATGTAAATCTTCCGATCTTGAATGCTCAAATTTCAAGGGTTATCGTTTTAACTTTGATGAATGGACAATAATTGTCCGCCACAACATAATTATACGGAATTTCCATTTTGGAATGTTTTATTATTGAAAATGTCTGTTTACATTCATTGTATTCATTATCTCTCCTTTCTCTCTTTTCCTTGAAAAATAGTACAAGAACACAATGAACAAGATTTACCTTTTTCTCCTCTCTTTGTAATTCCTTGAAAATTAACACCTTTTTCAATTATACTTAAAAATCATGGACTATATTATTATAATTTTTTTAATTTGAGTGTACAAGGTCGAAGAGTTATATATAGTTTAACTTTGATGAGTGCTTAATAATGATCAAATACAACATTATTATACTGAATTTCGCATTCACAGTCGTATCCTCTCTACGGATGATAACTCACATTACTTGCTATTCGGTGTTTGTACCAGTCATTTCCTAGAATCATCCCTTCCAGCTGAGAGTATGTATTGGCTACAATTTCTTTACATTTTATGTTTGTCAGTATCATAGTCGGTGTCCACATCTGATACTCTCTATTACATGCTGTTATATATTCTCCTCTATATATTGGCTAGTAGATGGAGTCTGAATTAAATTGCTTTATGAAAAAAAAACACAAAGTAGGTTGAAAAGGATCGTAGTTTAACACAGTAAGAACACATGAAGAAACAACCAAATGCATACATATATATACACACTTCGATGTTGATTGGGGTTAGTTGGAGATTTAAGGGAAGCTTTTAGTTTTTATTCAATCTTGAAATTGTTTGAAAAGTAGGAAGACCTTAATTAGCATAATTTGTCTTCAATTTGCATGTTATGCCTATGCTTTTACTGTTGGATCCTATTCAATTATTACGGCCTATATGTTCAAACTACATTGCCCGCCAGCATTCATGTCTCCATCTTTTAATCAAATGTCCTTCAGTTTGTATTTAGGCCACATACCCACATAAAAATTAAAGTGGATGATCCAAATTTGTTCACATGATAATATTGCGTTGTTTAAGCTTTTATCTAGACATCTTTCTTGTGCTCCAAATATTTACATCATACCTAGTTTAAAAAGGAAAAGTTATGATTGATATTTCACTATTTTCAAGTAAGTGATGAAATAGAAGCATAGAATGATCTTTTCCAGATTAGATGATGAATGCTGAATCAAAGTGGAATGGACCACTAAAGTATGGATTTGCAAAACTCATGCTAAAGTCCATAGTAGCAAAATCAGACTAGCATTCTTAATGTTTAACCACTCCAAGTATAATTGTTTTGTTACTCTGATTTATGGTACAAATAACAGTTATAGAAAATAAGGAAAAATATGCAGATTATGTTGATTGGAGATGATTTTTATCATGGTTGACAAATGAATTACACTAAAACTAAAGGTCAAAAGGCACTGTACATAATGTTTGGAGATAGGGAACTGCATACTGAGTAACAGAGGACAATAATGGAGCTAGGGTACATGTATATGTATATGTCGAAACTATTAACCTGCACAACTCAACATAAGCAACTTATTAACGTCGAAGAACTCAAGGTAAAATTATAGAAAGACATGGGAAGAAAAAGAAAAAAAAAAAGACAGTGAGTTCTATACTTCTATTACACCTGTAGTTTGCTTTTTTACATTAGTAGAAGATGGGAGTACACAATATTATTTGCTGGAAAATTTCGTCAGGGCAAGTGATTCTGGATGTAAGAAATACATGATTGACATGTGCAAAAAAAAACTAGTCCAACAAACAGCGTACGAATATGTCTACATTTCAGCCTAAAAAATTGTTTGCTGCAGCCTGGCAAATGACATGGAGGACCATATTATTTTGCTCACGGGATTTCTTGCTTTCACTTTAAAAAAAAAGTACGTATATATTTTAACCTTTCAGTTCTGTGAACTGACTTCTCAATTTATAGCTTGTCATTGCCCATCCATACGCCTTTCAAATACAGAGGCCAAATATAATTTATGAAGGGTAGTAACTGCAAGTTCCAATTACTTCTCCCACTTTCTTTTACCACTTCTAATGTAGTATGTATGTGTACTTCATTTAATGACAAAATCATAATGCAATATGCAGCATTAAGTGTTATGGTTTCTAATGAGTGGTCCATGCATGTAATAAATATGGTCTGTCTCAATAGTTTGGCTTAAATGAGCTGTGTCAAGTTCAGGATATCCAAGAAATAGCAAGCTTTTCATGAATGTAATAATCATGTACCAACAAACATTCATAAGTTCAAACTTTATGATGATATATACTATACAATTAGTTTATATGATATGATCATCATGTATATGGTTGATCTGCTACATTGATGAGCTGGAACTGTGATGCTGTATCCATCTGAGGTTTAAATGACCAAGAAGAACACAGAAATTACTTGTTCTTTTGAAGTTTTACCCCAAACAGTGGATTATGCACTTGGATATTATTTGTTACGATTAATTACGCTCGCCGTCAGACGCAAGTATATTATTTTGATGCATTGGAATGAACAGGTGAATGAACGGAATCGTTGCATTCGCGTTTGACACATCCGGCTCGAACGCAAGGCAACGGACGAAAAAAAAAGGACATGAACCAGTTGAGTGGATCGGTTGTTAAAACGCGAAAGTGTTTGTTAGTCTAAATGGCAAACTGCTATCGTTTTAACCTCATGCTCCAACGGCCCATCCGTCCTCCATGACCACACACATGCCGTCTTTGCTCCCATCTTCTTAGCTATATTCACTTTGGATGTCACACCAAATAACTCTGTTTTTTCCATGCATGAGCTTATTTGAAAAAAATTAAGCAGAAAGCTCATTTTCAAATTTGTAGATTGCAAAAATAACGTTTATTTTGGCTGATTTGAAGTGCAAAGTTGTGTTAATAGAAGGCAATTCAAACTAAAAAAAAGGAAAAGTACAATGGTAAAGCTTTTATGGTTTATTTTTGTCAAACTTCTTGCTTTAATTATTCGAATTATTTTTAAATTGGTTCTATGACTAGTTTCTTTCTACTTGGATGTAAAGAAGAACCTGCCCAGTTGAAAGTGTAGAAAAGTTGGTAAACAGACAAAAGGACTGCTGGTTTTGTTCTTATAGTTAGAGAAATAACTTCTGCTCACTCTTTTTGACTTGAAAGTTTTCAAATTTTGACAATTAAATTATTAATTTGGTATAAATAAGAAGAATTTGGTTGATATATTTTTGTCACCTTTTTACTTCTAAATTCTTTTTTTTGTTAATTAGCATTTCAGAAAGAACCATGCTAGAACAATCGAAAGTGAATAATTATGGGTGATGTGAAATAAAAATGAATGGTGGAGATTAGCAGATGAAGGCTACAATTCAGACAGAAAAATAAAAGAGGACCATTGCTTATCTTTACTTTCGGTGTAATTCATCGGGTATACTGACGGTTGAAACAACAATTCCATTCTAGAAAATTTTCATTCTTTACTGGAGTATGTCCTTAGACTACTTCAAAACTAGAACTTCATTCAAGTATTTCTATAATAAAAAAAAAAGTTCCCAACGCGTTCCTGAATAAAAGTAGTGACGCTCGGCGTGTGGGAATCAAGGAGTTATGCTACAATATCAGAAAAAGTTTTGTCAAAAACTAAGAAATATGGGTAAATCCGGAATTTAAGGGGATAAGCATTGAATTCAGAGGGGTATTTGTGTAATTCAAAGCGTTGAGCTTCTTTTTTTTTTTTTTTGTTGTTGTATATTTTGACTTTTTTTTTTTTTTTTTTTTTTCATACGGTTATACCAGGCCTATTACCGACATACGTAAATTCTACATACGAAACGCAATACAAAGTATAGGGTATCTGAAATAGACCAGTCATGCGGCAGCTAGACCTATTAAATATCTGCAGAATCTGACAATGTTTAACGGACACTGCTCCAACATCTGCAAACATCAATCCAAATGAATTCTACAGAAACGAATTGAACAAACTCCTGTTAACTTGAAAAGGATGCGCGGATGCCTAGATAATTGGTACAGGTTAATTCTAAACCTACCTTAGAGAACATCTATAACTTGAAGTGTTTTAATTTTTAAAGACCCAACCCAACCTCGGTCAATTAACCTTCAATCTTGGAGCGTTACAGCTTTAAAAATAAATAACGTTACACGTGCACAGACCTATGGTTTTAACCTCAATACCCTGTAAAAACTTCTTGTCCGATCTCGTTAAAACTCACGATTCTTCCAATTTACGAAAATAATATATAATTGATTCACTCATTATTTTTTACTACAATAAATTTGACAAATAATTTCGTAGCAATTGTCATTAAATTTTGGATGATATAATTCATTATTATATACATTTTACGAACTATTATTTAACTAATCATTTTTTACTAGAAAAAAATAGTAAATTTACAACTTTTTTATGATAAATTGTTATAAAATTATTTCAATTAGGTAGTTTGGACACAGATGTTTGTCATAATTAGTTAAATTTTATCTATATTTAAAATAAATTTACGTTTAAATAAAAAAAAGTAGAAATAAACTATCAACGCAATTCTCACGGTATGACCGGTTGAATCACAAAAACCTTGGACCTTGCACTACCACGGTCTGACGTACAGTTCAATATTCACAGCTGTGATAACTTCAATCTATTTTAGAAGTTTACCGATCTATCAAGTTTGTTGTAGTTAATCAACTAAAGCTGCTATAACCGAACAACACTGATGAACAAATAAATAGGATTAAAACATTGAATTATGAAACAATCGAAGGAAATTATTAGGGTTGTTGTAAAAAAGATGAAATTAACCAAATAATAATAAATGAAAGAGAAGCACACCAACATTTTTCAGTGATTCCACTTTTAATTAATGCGATAATAAATATCCAATTAATAAGGAGGACTTTTTTTTATTAATATTTAAAGAGAATATTACAAGAGAAATACATTAAATTTTCATTACATAATCCTTTTTAAATATAGGCTATAAAACTAGAGATTGATTTTGTCCCACATTGTTGAATTAAACAAAACATCAAAACTTAATATATTAACATTGTTTCAACGCTCCACATTGATATAATAATATTAATAATAAAGTCATCCAGCTACATCAGCACTACACACTCTGAGCAGTCTCTAATATTACAAATACTTTCCCAAAGAGCTTCAACAATGCCATCACTTATGACATTTTTTGACAAACTCCGACAATGTCACCGTCCGTCAACAAAGTATTTAAATGTATCCTTTGTGTATAGGATCATAAATCTACTCTATCAAAAATAAATGTCCAAACCTACCAATTCTTTCTTCAAAATGTCACCATGTAGTACTTAGAGCTTAATAAGCGGATCATGCTCAAGTAATGCTTGAACTTTGCAACATATATAGTATCGGTCTTCAGAATATATGGTGTATCTTTATTCCCCGCTTTAGGCTCTGGGCCTTTTCTTGTTTTACTTATGTAAATGGGCTAAGCCCACTTTTGTTAATTCTACTATATAAGCATGTATAGGCTATGTAACAACATACAAATAATTACATTTCTTCATTCCGATATAAATCAAACTCTCTTATAATTTTACATTCACTTCTGGCTTGAATTCCAACTTGATTTCAGAGCAATTTCATGTGCCTAACAACATCGAATCTAAAATTCTGATTCACCTCACGCTGGTTGATCAGAATATTATTGTCCATCAGAAAACCTTCATCACTTGGACACCTTTCATCAAAGATTCTGGATCTTATCATCTGAAAGTTGTTGCTTTCAAGTAATTAACTGTGCCACGCCTAGTTCATCACGCTGGCTGCTTTAGTTTACCAAAGAGAAGCTTGGTAATGAAGAGAGAAATTCAAAACTGTATTGAAAATCGATCAAGAACTTCAAGAAAACAAGCAGTTGAAGATTTGTGCAATCAAAAAAACTCATCAGAAAGTAAGATCCATATAAACAGGATATTTGAAAAAGGTTCATCACCTGAGTTTTCTGCTGCATCAAAATTTCATCTGAATATCTTCTTTGAATTCGCAATTCAAGGTTTTCAAGTTAGAAATTCTCTTACCAGTTTGTGTATCATCCTTTTCTTGCAAATTTTCATCATGTTGAATGAGGGTGATGTTTCCACTCCTTAGATGTCGATCATAAGGGGTGCTCAGAGTGTCATATCATCAAATCCAGTCAATGACTTAATGAAAGCCATTGTTAAACCACAAAGTCAGATTATCTTTGTTCAACTTGATGAACCACATTTTCTACTTTGGAAAGTACAAGTAGAAACTGCTATTAGAGGATATGGGTTAGAAGATTACATTCTTGGTACAAAAATAATTCCATCTAAATTTGTTTGTGACAAAGAAGATAAACTTGTACCAAATCCAGATTATGTTGCTCATTGGAGACAAGATAGTCTCGTATGTGCATGGATGTCATCCATAAGTTTTTCCATTTTATCTTAACTAATTGAGTGTAAGACAGCCCAAGAAGTTTTGTCTACTGCAGAGAGAAATTTCACCTCTCAATCTTCAGCAAAAAAGCATGCATCATAGAAGACAATTACAAAGTATCAGAAAAAATGATATGAGTATGAATGAGTACTTACTCAAAGTCAAGAATCTATGGGATCAATTGGCATCTGCTAGGCATAAAGTTTTAGATTCAGAACATGTGTTGTATATAATCAGTGGTTTAAATCATGAATATGAGACAGTTGTGGCAATTATCTCAACTATGGAACCAACCCTTTCATTGTAGTATGTGTATTCTATGCTTTTCTCACATGAGGGAAGAATAGAACACAATAAAGTAATTAATCCAGACATGACTGTGATTACACATACAACGAAAGGAAACAACAAGAAAAAAGTCAAGAGGTCAATTCAACAATAATCAGAGGGGAGGTTCATTTAATAGACGAGGTAGAAGGGGCGGTAGGAATGGTAATAATAACAGAATAAGATGCCAGATATGTGAAAATTTTGGGCATAGTCCAAACAAGTGTTATTTCAAATATAATTCTAATTATACCCCTTCATAGCAAAACAACAGCAATAATGTGAACATGGTCAATGTGCAAAAATATGGCGATAAGAATCAGGCAGAGATTTTAAACACTGAATCCACTTTTGGTACCCAGATTCAGGTGCTACAAACCATGTCATCAATAATCTGAGCAATCTTAACTTGGGCAAAAAAGAATACAAAGGTATGCAAAATTCTTTGGTAATGGTAAGATTTCATACATTACATGTACTTGAATTGCAAGTTTAAATGGATCCAAAGTACCTATTTTAAAAAATTTACCGAGGGTTCCATCTATTAAGAAGAACTTAATGAGTGTTTCCCAATTTACAAAAGATAATAATGTCTACATTGAATTTTATCCAAATTCTTGCATTGTCAAAGATATACCGACACAAGAAATCATTTCGCAGGGTAATGATTTTTAAAGGTTATACAAATTTAATGTGACAAGTCATAAAAGCCCTATTAATGAAAAAGAACGTATGATGACCTTTGGTAATGGTTCTGAGTATTGTAGAAAATTTGACTTGTGGCATTGCAAGTTAGGACATCCTAATAGTAAAATTGTAAAACATGTTATGAGAAATAATAATATGAATGTTAGCAATATATCTAATACATATATTTGCTCTTCTTGTCAAGAGGGAAAGAGTCATGAACTTGTGTTTCCAAATTCACATACAAGTTATACTAGACCACTTGAATTAGTTGTCACTAACTTGTGGAGTCCAGCATCACCTAGTTAAGATTATGGTTTTAAGTATTGCATGTCATTCATAGATGCATATTCTAGATTTACATGGATTTATATGCTGAAATCTAAGTCTGAAGCTAGTAATGTGGTCATACAATATATTAATAAGGTTGAAAATATGACTGTTGATCATGTGAGCTCTATACAGACTGATGGTGGAAGAGATTTTTTACCATTAAAATCATACTATGAGAAAAAAGGTATCAATCATAGAATCACAGGTCCATATACTTCAGAACAAAATGATTTAATTGAAAGAAAACACAGACGTATTGTAGAAACTGGTTTAACTTTGCTTGCTTAGGCCTCAATGCCTTTAAAATTTTGACCTGAAGCTTTTAATACTGCTCCGCACTTGGTAAATTTACTACCAACAAAAATTTAAAATTTTTAAAGTCCACAGGAAGTTCTGTTCAAAATTAAACCATATTATGAACATTTGAAGATTTTTGGATGTCAATGTTTTCCTTGTTTAAGACTTTATAATACACATAAATTAGATTTAAGCTCTACTCCATGTACATTTCTAAGATATTGTAATAATACAAAGGTTATAAGTGTCTAGAAAGTACCGACAGAATTTATATTTCCAGACATGTAAGATTCAATGAGCAGGCATATCCATTCAGTAATGTGAAAAGAAAAAAAAACTAAAAAAGTTCTTAACCCTAGAGTTGTCATACCTGATATCTCTGATGAAGTTCAAGTGATGGTACCAACTCAGAAAGTGATGAGTGACACCACCACCAGCTCTCAACACACCATGCCCATAAGGAGGCCAGGTCAAGAGCATATCATTGATGATAATCAGAGTCAATCATGTCAAGAGTCTAATGAGGATAGCAGTGATCAAGCACCTGTTAGAGATTCAACAGAAAGCTTAATCAAGACACTACTACTAGAGATAATCTCAATAAATATCCAATGTTGACTCGAGCTAAATGTGTTATATTCAAACCCAAGACAATCAATGCTACAGTTTTGCAAGATGAACCAGTCACCTTCGAGGAAGCAATCCTGTATGATAACCGGAAACAAGCTATACAGGAAGAATATGATGCTTTAATCAAGAAAGGGACTTGTTCACTGGTTGATAAACCAGAAAACAAAAATATAATTGGGTATAGATGAATCTATAAATTAAAGAAAAACTCCGATGCTTCAATTTCTAAATAGAAGGCAAGTTTAGTTGCTAAAGGGTATTCACAACAGTATGGTTTTGATTTTTCGAAAACTTTTTCACCTATTGTGAAACCATCATCAATTCGAATAATATCAACTGATGCCTTGAATAGAAATTGGAACATTAGACAGTTAGATGTTAATAATGCATTTATTAATGGTGATTTACAAGAGGATGTATTCATGCAACAGCTTGAAGTATTCAGCCAAAACAGTGACAATAATTTGATGTGCAAATTCAATAAAGCAATATATGGGTTAAAGCTGACACCCAGGGTTTGGTTTGACAGGTTGAAAGCAACACTTGTCAACTATGGCAACAGATCTACAAAATCTGATAATTTTATCTTTTAAAATTTTATGAAAATAATACAACTTACATTCTAATTTATGTTGATGACTTTATTATTACAGGAAGCAGTAATGCAGAAATTGAATATATCACAGGAAAGTTGAATGCAAAATTTTCATTCAAAGATCTAGGTGACCTAAAATATTCCTGGGTATTGAAGTTAAAAGAAAAAATAAATCAAAAATTCATCTTAGCCAAAGAAAATACATTTCAAAAATCCTTTTAAGAGCTAAAATGGATAAAGCAAATTCAATTCCAACACCAATGGTCACAAACTGTCAATTACCAAGGCAAAAAGGTAAAGTTATACAAGATGCAAAATTTTACAGGAGCATCATTGGAGCACTACAATATGCTACAATAACAAGACCTGATATATCTTACAGTGTTAATAAAGCAAGCCAATATATACAAAATCCATTGGATACACACTAGAAAGCAGTAAAAAGAATACTCAAATATCTTAAGAGTACTTTAGATCATGGTCTTATACTAAAGTCAGGCAATACTCTGAATATAAACGCATATACAAATGCTGATTGGGGGAACCGATTTAAATGATAGAAAATCAACATCAGGATATTGTATCTTTCTAGGTAAAAATCATGTATCATGGAGTGCTAAAAAGCAAAGTACAGTGTCAAGATCTAGCACTGAAGCTGAATTCAGATGTGTTGCAAGTGCTGCAGTAGAAGTTCTATGGATTGAATCACTTTTAAGTGAACTTAAAATCAGATCTGAGAAAAAGGAAATAATTTGGTGTGATAACGTTAGTGCAATTTCAATGACATCTATTCCTGTTCTTCATTCTAAAACAAAGCATATAGAACTCGATCTATATTTTATTAGAGAACCAGTTATTCAAGGAAAATTGAAAGTCGGATACATACCATCTCAGCATCGAAAAGCTAATATACTTACTAAACCGCTTTCAAGACCAAGCTTTATTAGGTTGAAGGAAGAACTTAACGTGGACTCAACAGATCTATGCAAAAGATCAAGTAGATCCATTTATGTTCCTGAATAATATTCACTCCAGATCACTATCGATTCAAACTCAACTCACTGTAATTATCTAATCGATGTTGGATATGCCTCGTTCAGCTAGGGTTTCAATAGATTTGAAGTTTAGATCCACATAAACTCCAATTTAACCTCTCTCAATGAATCACACGCACACTCATGCTAGAGATCTCAAGATTGTTCATGGATTCATCTGTCTTGGAGGCCTAACGCGGAGATTCCTTCATCGATCAGATTTTCTTTTGGGAGTCACCATTAATTTTTCCATGAATCGTAATTAGGGTTAGGTTTCGGGGGAGGGGGGGAGGGGATTAAAAATGTATGGTGTATTCGGTCTCCAGAATATATGGTGTATCTTTATTCGTCGCTTTAGGCTCTGGTCCTTTTCTTGTTTTACTTATGTAAATGGGCCAAGCCCCCTTTTGTTAATTCTGCTATATAAGCATGTACAAGATATGTAACAACATACGAATAATTACATTTCTTCATTCTAAAATAAATCAAACTCTCTTATCATTTTACATTTTCAATTCTGGCCGAATTCCAACTTATAGGAACTTGACGAACATATCTGATGCATTCTCTCCTGTATGATCCTTTTGAAAACGAATTAGCTTCTCTTCATTCATTGACACAAAAAATGATTCTCTCACCTTTATATGTTTCATCCTTGAGCTAAAAGCCAGATTTTCAACTAAGTGAATTGCGCTTTGGCTATCACAATTCACCTCTACTCCATCATATACGAAGCCCAAATCACACATCAACAGTCTTAAATACAGTGCCCCGTTAGCAGCTTAAACGATAGTCATATACTCTGTCTCTATGGTAAACAAAGAAATAATGGCCTGCAACCTTAATCTCCAGCTAATGATGTTCCCCCGAGAGTGAATGCATAACCTGATGTTGACTTCCATTGTTCTTTATAGTCGATGCAGCCATAATCACAAAGTCCTCCCAAGCTGGAATCTCTCTTAGCCGCCAACAAAATTTTCAAGGTCTAGGGTTTCTCTAAGATAACATAAATGTACTTTGCTAACTCCTAGTTTTTTTGAATTTTCCATGTATCTGCTAACCAGTCCTAAAGTTTGAGCAATGTTAGGCCTAATGCAAACTACAACATACATTAGATTATCAACTGCAATCACATTGGGCGCCTTCTTTACATAAGTGGTGGCGTTCTTTGATATTGGAAAGCTCTTACTAGAAATTTGTATGTGCAAAGGCATGGGCATACTAATTGTTTTTTCTTTTTACATGCTAAGCTGAGCAAAAATCATTTTGGAATACTCAATTTGAGTAAGCCACAAAAGTTTAACTTTTCTATCTCTTTGGATTTACATATCTAAAATCTTTCTTGTTTCCCTATGGATTTTCGTCTCAAATTATGCTTTTAGATTCATCTTCAAACTATCAATTATGGCTCTAACCTTGGAAGCAATTAACATGTTAACCACATGTAAGAGTAAGTAAACACAACTATCACTCTCTGGATGGTTAAAGTACACACAAGCGTCCTTGATACTACAATGAAAACTAAGTGAAAGCTTAAAAGAGTCAAACATCCTGTACCACTATCTAAATGATTGTTTGAGTCCATGAAGTGAGATCAACTTGCATACACATTTATCTTTCTTGCTTACAACAAAACCCTTTACTAGCTTCATGTAAATGGCCCTACAAATCACAATGTAAGAAAGTGGTATTCGCGTAAAGTTGCTCCAACTACGAATTATGAGTAGCAACAATGAAAAAAAAGCATACAAACACATGTCTTACTATGGAAAAAATGTCCCAGCATATTCCGCTTTCTTCCTTTATGAAGACCTCTTAACAAATAATCTTGCCTTATATCTCTTATCATCCTTTACCTTAAATACCCACTTACAACCTGTGGCTCGACTTCATTTAGTAGCTAAGATCAAATCCCAAAATTTGCTTTTTATCAATGGCTCTGACTGCTCTTCCTTCAAACAATCTATTTCAACCAATCACTCGACTTCATAGTTTTTGCAATGTCAAATGGTGAACTACATGTAAGGCATAATCAAACTGGTCACCAAGGCTAAGGTTTGAATACTTCCAATTACCATACATATTGAATGGCTTAATAGTCCTATAACTGTATGAATAGTGATATAAAAGAAGAAATTATATGAATAAGAGAAGATAAATCTTTCTCATTAATTTTCATATAAGCAGTACGGTGCTATCTATATACTATAAGGGATGGAAAACCGAAAACAATATTACAACAATGCCACTTGAAATTTTTTCTTGGTATCGCCTTCTCCGTATTGCCTCATGGTATTGCCTTCATTACTTCTTATATCGCCTCCTTATATTAAATTCTTGGCTTTGGTACCGGTTTCGTATCGTTTTCTTGTATTATATTCTTGGTTTCGGTATCGGCTTGTATTGTCTTCTTGGTTTCGGTAATGGCTTGTATCGTTTTCTTATATTATCTTCTTGGTTTTGGTATCGTCTTGCATTTCTTCTTAGTTTGTCTTCTTGGTATCGTCTTCTTGGCTTCAGTGTCGGCACGAAGCTGTTTGTTCCAACAACTTGACACCGATAGCATATTTACACCCAACGTACCACTATATACATATTTACATATATACAAATTTTACTCACAACACTCCCCCTCATGTTGGCGCATAAACATTCATCATGCCTAACTTGCTACACAAATACTTGATTCTAGAACCATGTGGTGCTTTCGTAAACATATCAGCTACCAGTCCTTAGTCTTGACGTGCTCTATTAGAACAAAGACCCTGCTGAATCTTCTCTCTAATGAAGTGAGAATCCACTTCAATATGCTTCATCCTCTTATGAAATAATGGATTAGATGAAATATGTATTGCAGCCTGATTAGCACATCAGAGAGATACTGGTTTAATAATATTTATACCAACTTCATGCATAAGATAATCCACCCACATCACTTCACTAACTGCCTTTGCCATAGCTCTATATTCAGATTCAGCCCTCGATCTAGAAACAATATTTTGTTTCTTGCTTTTCCATGAAATCAATTTTTCTTCTAGAAACACAAATAACCCAAACATAGTTTCCTATCCAGCTTTGTTCCTGCCCAATCAACATCACAGAAACATTCAACCTTTGCATGTCCATGATTCTTATATTTAAGTCCTTGTCTAACTGATCCCTTAAGATAACTCAAAATAGGTTTCAGTATGATCCAATGATACACAGTAAGAGATGCCATAAACTGGCATACAACACGAACAACAAAAGCAATGTTAGGTTCTGTAATAGTTAGATAGTTCAATTTTCCCACTGATCTCCTATATTTCTGTGGATATTTGAACAACTCACCATTTTCTACAATGTTACAATTTATGGAATGGGATGAGTGCTAGGTTTAATACCTAGATTTCTAGTTCCTTTTAGTAAATCAAGAACGTACTTTCGTTGAGACATAACAACACTGCCATTATCTCTTGTAATTTTCACACCTAGGAAGTACTTCAAGTCCCCTAAATCTTTAGCATGAAACTGGTTGTAATAAAGGTTTTAAGGGATGAAATACCTTGTTTATCGTTGCTAGTCATCACAATATCATCAACATAAACCACAAGGAAGATTATACCAGATTTGGTATTCTTATGGGACACTGAATGATCAAATCTATCCTTCACCATTCCAAAGGTTTCCATTGCATTACTAGACTTTACAAACCAAGCTCTAGGACTCTGTTTTAATCCATGCAGTGTCTTCTTCAACTTGCATACTAGACCACTCTTCCCTTGTGCAATGAATCCAAGGGATGAACCATGTAAACTTCTTCTCCTAAATCACCATAAATAAATGCATTTTTTATACCAAGCTAATGTAATTTCTAGTTATGTGTTGTTGTTAATGAAATAAACATCCGAATAGAAGTTAACTTTGCTAATGGGGAAAAGTTTCAGAATAATCCACTCCATAAATTTGTGCATATCCTTTTACAACTAAGTGTACCTTCAATATAGTAATTAAACCATTAGAGTTTGCTTTTACAATGAATACCCACTTACTAATAGGTCTCTTATATTTAGGTAACTGAACTAAACTCCATATTTCAATATATTCAAGAGCATTTATTTCCTCAACCATAGCAGCTTGCCATTCAGGATTTGATAATGCTTCCTCAACAGTTTTAGGTATAGAAACAAATTCAAAAGAAGTAATAAGTGAATGAGTAGATGAGGATAAATGTTTATATGAGACAAATAAAGAAATATGATATATGCACTGACTTCCCTTTCTTAGAGAAATAGGAAGATCGGTATCAAGATTAAATGTAGAAACAGTTCATGTTCAAGTGGAGGGATTGTATCATAAGTAGATGGAGCTGTATCACAAGAAGGTGATAAAATAGTTTCAACAGAGTCATTGATATTATTCTCTTCTTGTATAGAAAGTGATATTTCATATACAAGAAAATCATCATTCTTCCCTTGACTTTCCTGACTTTGATAAGGTAAGCTTGATGGTAACCGAAAGAATGGTGTTTCTTCAATAAAGGTAACATCAATAAATATAAGATATTTATTTAGAGAGGGACAGAAACACCTATATCTTTTTTAAAAATGAGAATAGCTAAGGAATATACATTTGATAGATTTTAGATCAGGTTTAAATATTTATGGTCTGACAACTCGAACAAAACAAGTGCACCCAAATATTTTTGGCTTAATAGGATATAGTGGTTTGTCTGGAAAGAGAATTGAGTATGATATGTCAACATTATGAACAATTGAAGGCATACAATGTATTAAAAAAACATGTAGTGGTAACAATGTCAGCCCAGAAACTCTTAGGCACATTCATATAAAATAACAAAGCCCGTGCTATTTCAAGCAAATGTCTGTTCTTTCAGCAACCCATCTTGAGATGCTGTGTCAATACAAGATGTTTCATGTAGCATTCCATTTTGACTCATGTCAGTTTAAAATAAACTCAAAGTGTATTCCTTTGCATTATCACTCCATAGAGATTTAACAGATGCATTGAGTTGAGTTTTGATTTCAGCATAGAATGAACAAAACATTGAATACAATTCAGATCTTTTTTTACAAGAAACAACCAATTCATATGTGAATAATCATCCACAAAAGTAACAAAATATATAAACCCTGGTTTAGAAATCACATATTATGGACCCCAAATATCCGAATGAACAAGCTCAAAAGGACAATTAGCTCTTTTATTTATTTTAGGACTTAAACTTACATGATGATGTCTAGCATACTGACATGATTCACAGTTCAATAACTGTAATGATTTAAATTGTGGACACAACTTCTTTAAAAAGAGTAAAGACAAATGCCCTTATTGACAATGTGTCTTTAAGGCTTGATAAATACTTGAACAAAAAAATGATTGTTGATTTGTGGAAGGAGCATCGAGTACATACAACCCCTTTGACTCAAGCCCTCTACCAATAATTTTCTGAGTAATGAGATCCTAGAATATACAATAAGATGGAAAGAATGAGATAAAACAATTCAATTGTTGTGTTCTTTGACTGACAAGAGTAGATTGAATGCAAGTTTAGGTATATATATATATATATATATATATATATATATATGGAAGATATTGATAGGGAAGGTGAATAGGTTAGACTTATCATTCCAAACCCTTGAATATTTGACGAGGAACCGTCAACTAAAGTGCCTTTACGATTAGGAGTTTGTGATTAAAAACTCAAGAAAATACTATGATTACCTATCATATTATCACTAGCACCAGAATCAATAACCCATTGAGTTCTCCCTAGATTAACAAAACTGTTATTATCTTCAGTAATAGGAATATGTTGAACTGACTTGTTAAGACTGTTCTGATATTCAATAAATTTAGCAAATTCTTCAGCTGAAATCATAACATTTTGGCTAACTTGATCTTTAGTCTTCACAACATTAGCTGCTTGTTGATTTCCAACTTGGTTCTGCTTATTTTGAATCTTTCAATATTCACATTTAGTGTGTTCTGGTTTGTTGCAATATGCATATGACTTCATGTCCGATTTTCATCTCCAAGCATACTAACCTCCCTTTTGTATGAGTTCCGATTAGGTTTCCTCGATTGATGTTTATTAGTTGTACCAATCAAAGCACTGTTGTGTTGAACTGATGGAGTTGGATTTGAACTTGAGACATCAGATCTATGAATCCTTCTAAACACATCATGCAAGGATATCACATCCGATCCAGATAAAACCTGAGACTTAGCGGATTCATACTCAGATGGGGGACCTTCCAGAAAACTCATAATAGCCATTTGCTCACTCTGTTTCTGTTGTACTTTAACATCAACACTGATAGGAAGTAGCAAATTAAACTCTTCATTCATCTTCTTGAATGTCATAAAGTAATTCATCAATAACTGATCTTGTTTTTCCACTCGATAAAATGACTTGCAAATCTCATCATCCAGTTTATATTTCCTTTTCTAGAATACAAAAATTCCAGATAATCCATAAGATTTTTCACAAACTCACAATGATTCACCAAACTGATGATATCACTCTCAATTGTATATCTAATTTGAAGAAATAAATGAGCATCATCTCAAAGCTAAATAATTACGTCCTTGTCAGATGTATCGACTTCGGGTGGATCTCCAACTAGATGATTGTCTTGATCAATACTTCGTAAATACAATCAAATCGTTTTACTCCAATTGAAGTAGTTTGGTTCACTCAACTTGTGCTCAGTTATCTTAAATATCATCGGCATGACCTCCATCACCGATTTGATCTGTTCAGTGAGTCACGAATAAGATTGAGAAATGGATTTGAGATCTTTAATTCAAGGATCGTTGCTCCAATACCATGATATAAAATAAGAAATTATATTAATAAATGTGATGACCTCCCATAACCCCCGCACTACACAAAAGAAATAATGCGCTGAAAGGTGTGCAAGGCAGTCATGGACGATCATCAGAACAGGTAAACACAAGTGGAACCTGTCGTAAACTCACAGCGCAAGGTAAAATATAATAGAACATATACGACATGTAGTAATAGTGAAGCAGAAACAAAAGACTTTCATACAACCAGAAAGTAATATCCACAAACTTGGAAATAGTGTTTATACAAATTGCCTCACTACATTATTCAGAAAAGCAAACAGCGGAAACCCAATTATTAGATAGTAGTAAAACTGGTACGTGAGCCTCCTGCTCGCCACCGATCAACACCATCGTCCTCACTAAAGCATCACCTGTCACATGCCACTTAGTCTGCCCATCCAGAACTGGATGAAAAACCCAAGGTAATAAGAGGAAACATAAAACCTTGAGTCAGACAACAGTCTTAGTGAGCGATAAAACAGCTAACAACTTCAACAATAAAGTGTATGAGAAAGGATAGATAAACATACTAATCAACCCACGACACCAGAGAAGAACTCAACCTTATCTTCCCTACATCGGACAGTGATAGCCTTTACAATAAACAATTCAACCATTCATCATGGAAACCAGAACACCCATTCAATCATGGAAAACACACATGACATCCAGATTATATAAGTCTCACACAGATAACCCTAATCGAGTTTAACATTCCCCAAGTACTCTCCCTAGAGGCCTAGACCAATATCAGTTAAGCACTCAAAGAACATCTCCCTTGACTTTGGATAATCTATGTGAGATAGTACAAACAGAACAACCAATCATCCATGACTGACTCTGGCTATCACCGCCAATCCTGCTTTGAAATCATCGTTAATCGTATGACGGCCAACCTTGCCATATGTCAAGGGCTAATGGTAACACCAGTTCTAGCATAAACCCCATATGTCCAACCTTGATAACTAGGCCTTTCCCCAAGACCTAGGGTACTAGAACTTATGACAACAATAATCTCTCGGCCTTCAATATCTCTAGTCGTCCAACCTTGATGGCTATTTACTGCTCAAGCGACCTTCTCGAGCAACCATTATCCACCAACTCACAACCTTTGAGTTGCCACTTGTTCCACCTTGATCAACGAACACATTCAACACTTCGAACCTTCCAACTCGAATTTACTTCGAAGTCACACCATCACCGAGCTAATTTGACTCCACCCGATCCACATCTGACCGATCCAAATTTGACTCCACCCGGTCCACATTTGACTGATCCAAATTTGACTCCACCCGGTCCACATCTGACCGATGCAAATTTGACTCCACCACCCGATCCAAATTTGACTCCACCCGATCCACATCTGACCGATCCCAATTTGACTCCACCACCCGACCCAAATTTGGCTCCACCTAATCCACATCTGACCGATCCAAATTTGACTCCACCCGGTCCACATCTGAACGATCCAAATTTGACTCCACCCGGTCCACATCTGACCGATCCAAATTTGACTCCACCACCCGATCCAAATTTGACTCCACCCGATCCACATTTGACCGATCCAAATTTGACACCACCCGGTCCACATATAACTTATCCAAATTTGACTCCACCCGGTCCACATCTGACCGATCTAAATTTGACTCCACCACCCGATCCAAATTTGACTCACCCGGTCCACATCTGACCGATCCAAATTTGACTCCAGCACCCGATCCAAATTTGACTCCACCCGATCCTCATCTGACCGATCCAAATTTGACTCCATCCGGTCCACATCCGACTGATCCAAATTTGACTCCATCCGGTACATATCTGACCGATCCAAATTCGACCCCACCCGGTCCATATCTGACCGATCCAAATTTGACTCCACCCGGTCCACATCTGACCGATCCAAATTTGACTCCACCACCCGATCCAAATTTGACTCCACCCGGTCCACATATGATCAATCCAAATTTGACTCCACCACCCGATCCAAATTTTACTCCACCCGGTCCACTTCTGACCAATCCAAATTTGACTCCACCCGGTCCACATCTGACCGATCCAAATTTGACTCCACCCGGTCCACATCTGACCGATCCAAATTTGACTCCACCACCCAATCCAAATTTCTGCATATTGCAATTCAACTCCTATTTCAACCAAAACTTCGCCAAACGACGAATCTGACGAAACCAACTCAACTAAAATCACCAAACACAGTCATAAACATATCATAACATTACTAACCACATGAACATGACGATTACCACAAAAATGATGTAAATCTCACCCAAAAACCATTAAAATGAACATATGATCAAATGAGAGATCTAACTAACATAAACATGTAAAATGACATGAAATTAACAAGTAAAACCTGTTAGATTAGATTACAGGGTGATGCATATGAAAATGAACTTGTAATGGTGTAAATCTATGGTAAAACATCCCAATTTGATGAGAAACATGCACAAACACTCATATACTTTATTGCATTCGTGTGAGAGATGTTAATCACTCACCGATTTGACGAAAAAATCTAAAACGATAGAAATAAGAATCTGGACAGCGAGCACTCCGAATCAAACCCCTCGATCCGATGAATTCGCCTTCGAAATGATGTAGATCTTGCCTTGGATGGTGTAGATCTTCGATTTCCTCCCTTAGATTTAGATTTTTAATGGTGGAAAGGTGTAGGAGGACGAAGGAGATCAAATGCCTTCAAATGAGAGAATGGGAAAAAGTAAACCTTTTCATTCCACTCTCACCCTCTATTTATAGGATTCCACTAAGGCTCCAAAACCTGAATAGCCAACTGAAAAACCTTAAAACATCGATTTCTCCCAAACCACTGGGCCAAATCCTTAACGTAACCACTCTACGGAAACGCAATCATCAATTCCTTTCCAATGGCATAGGTCTCACCCTCTAATTCGACCTGAGTCAAAAGTTATGCCCTGTACAAGACTGATAGGGGAAAATGGTCACAAACAAAATCGGTAAAATTTTTGGACATGTCTCACATCCCCATAAACAACATTTTAAAAGATGAGAATGATCCAACCCTCAGAGAATGAAATAAAAATATTTTACGATCTTTCGATACGTAAAATGCGGGCTGTTACATTCTCCCCCCACCCCAAGAATTTCTCCCCCGAAATTCCAAACAAACCCAATTAATCACAACGATTCCACATGCCTATCATCCATGAAAAGCCAATTCTATCATCCAAACTAGCATCCATCAAGCCATGCATCCATAGCCTTATCGTAGCACGCGAAATTCTAACAATCAACAACAAAATACAACGATATAACGAAGATACGACATCAAAGGGTCCTACCGACAAGGAGTTCTGGATGAGTCGCTCTCATACTCTCTTCTGTCTCCCACGTACAATCGTTATCATCTTCACTCCATTACACCTTGACTAGCGTAACCGTCTTCCTCCTGAGCTGTTTCGTATCATTCCCCACAACAGAAGTGGCTTACGAGGTCTTGAAACTACGGTCTCTACTTCTAAGTCTTCGTACTGCTCTGGAGATACCACTATATTCGAATTATGCACGAATTTTCGTAGAAACGACACATGGAACACATTATGTGCACTCGACATCTTCTCGGGTAACTCCAATCTATATGCGAGCTTTCCAATTCGCTCGACTATCGGAAATGGTCCAACAAACCTTAGAGATAACTTTCCTTTCTTACCAAATCTAACCATGTGCTTCAGCGGTGAATCTTTCACGAAAACCATTTCGCCCACGTCGAATTCCAAGTCCTTACGACGCTTTTCGGCGTAACTCTTCTGACGATCCTGGGCTGTCTTCATTCGTTGCCGAGCTGTCTCGATACAATCTGAGGTTTCTCTAATCATCTCAGGCCCAAGTACCAACATATCTCCAGTTTCTAGCCAACATGCTGTAGAATTGCATGGCCTTCCATACAACGCTTCATATGGTGCCATCCCAATGCTAGATTGGTAGCTATTATTATACGCAAACTCAACCAAATGTAGATGGTCTTCCCATGATCTTCCGAAGTCTAACACACAAGCCCTCAAGAGATCTTCCAAAACTCGATTGACTCTCTCAGTCTGACCATCAGTTTGCGGATGATATGCCGTACTTAAGCACAGTACGGTTCCCAAAGCTTCTTGCAAACTTTTCCAAAATACACTCGTGAATAATGGATCTCGGTCACTCACTATACTCTTTGGGACACCATGGAATCGAACTATCCATTTCACATAAAGTTCAGCCAATTTCGATGTCGTCCTAGCCGACTTGACAGGAATGAATCTCACACTCTTGGTCAAACGACCCATGATGACCCAAATCCCTTCGTTTCCTGCCCTGGTTCTAGGTAGTCCATCGATACTTGCTCCCACTTCCATGTAGGAACTTCCAATGGCTGAAGTAAACCGCTCGTCTTCTTCTGTTCAGCTTTCACCAACTAACAGTTCATACACTTGGAAATGAACTTTCCAATATCTCGCTTCATCCCTTCCCAGTAGTAGACTCTCTTCATGTCCTGTTACATCTTATTGCCACTGGGATGAATCATCAACTTCGAGTGATGACATTCTCTCAGAACATCATCCCTCAATTCGTCGATATCAGGAACAACTAATCGCCCTTGCTTTCGAAGCCAACCTTCTCGATCGACCTCAAACTCTTTATCTTCTGGTTCCAGTTTCTGAATGAACTCGACAAGCTTCACATCTTTCTTTTGGCTCTCGCCAATCCTTTCGATAAGAGTTTGTCTTATCGATAAGCTTGCCAACATTTCAGGTTCCAACTCACACCTTGGCCTGAAATCAAACCTTGCCAAGTACTCGAGGCTCTTCCATTCTGAAAACATCGCTCCCAAACTTGCGCGTATTTAACTTAACGCATCTGCAACTGCGTTACCCTTGCCCAGAGTATAGTCTATGCCAAAATCATATGACGCCAGAAACTCTAACCATCTTTGCTGCCGAAGATTCAAATCCTTTTGGGAGAAAAAAATACTTCAACGACTTGTGATCCATAAACAACTCGAATCGAACTCCCAACAGGTAATGTCTCCACATCTTCAGAGCAAATACAATCGCCGCCAACTCCAGATCATGAGTTGGGTAATTCTTCTCATGCAGCTTCAACTATCGAATCCCATAGGTCACAACCTTCTCCTTCTGCATTAGCACTGCTCCAAGTCCAGTACCACATGCATCGGTATATACCACCATCTCTTCATCCCCACTTGGAATGGTCAACACAGGTGCACTCATTAATCTCTCCTTCAAGATTCCGAACGCTTGTTCACACTTTGATTCCCATGTGAATACTTGGTTCTTATTCGTCAATCCTATCAATGGTGAAGCTACCTTGGAGAATTCCTTGATAAACCGCCGGTAATATCCTGCTAACCCAAGGAAACTCCGAACATCCATCGCATTCTTAGATCGATCCTAGTCCTGGATTGCTGCAACTTTAGCGGGGTCAACCGCTATCCCTTTTCCAGAAACTACATGACCTAAGAACCTCACTTCATCCTTCCAGAAGTGACACTTTGAGAACTTAGCCTTAAGCTGATGCTTCCACAAGATCTCTAACACAAATCTCAAGTGCGTTTTATATTCTTCCTTATTTCTGGAGTAAACCCGAATATCATCCACGAACACAAGCACAAACTTGAATACTCTATTCATAAGATCCACAAAATACGTTGGTGCGTTAATCAACCCGAATGGCATCACCAACCATTCGAAGAAACCGGATGGTGTCCTAAAAGAAGTCTTTGGCACACTATCCTTAGCCACCCTCAACTGGTGAAATCCCGTCGTCAAATCCATCTGAGAAAACACTTTGGCTTCGTGAAGCTGATCAAACAAGTCAACAATCCTTGTCAACAGATACTTGTTCTTCTTAGTCACCTTGTTCAGCTCACGGTAGTCCACACACACTCTTAACAAGCCATCCGCCTTAGTTGCAAATACGACTGGTGCACCCCACTCGGAAACACTCCTCTGAATGAATCCTTTTCCCAAAAGGTCACGAACTTGCACCTCTAACTCTCACTGTTCTCTAGGCGCCATCCGCCTAAGAGGCTAACGATTGGTCTAGCACCCTCGACCAAATCGATCCTAAACTCGATCTCACGATGCGGCGGCAACCCTTTGACCTCGTCAAAGACATCTACATACTCATTAGCGGTCAACACTGATGATAGGTCTTCTTGTGGAATCCCAAGCGAATATAGATAACTCACGAAGACCCCGTCTTTGCGCTTACATCTAATCAACACCTTTTGCCCTTCCACATCCCGGCCCTCACCTTTAGCTTCTCGCAATTCATCCTTGTCGCATACCTCTTGAGCCAATCCATGCCTAAGATGATCCCAAACCCAGCGAAGTTAAGAACAAAGTAATCGCACACAAAAGAGCAACCATGACTCGACGACACTAGACCACGACATATCATGCAAAGATTTGATGAACCCCCAATTAGATTAGTCACTACGAAGGGTCTATCACAAATCTCAGGTTCCAAACCCAAGAGACACACAAGCTCATTGAAAATGAAGGAATGCGATGCTCCAGTATCGAAAAGCACACGAACTGAAACACCATTACCAGAAAGAGTACCTTGCACCACGACACCCTTTCCCTTCTCCTCTACAGTAGGAGCTCTCGAAGAAGATGGCATAGCTTCCAAAGCATATGCCTTCACAATTCGCTTGCCCTTAGCTGATTCTGGGCAATCTTTCTTCTCATGCCCAGGCTTCCCACATTTGAAGCACTTCTTCTCAACTTTGGGATTCTTGCACTCATTAGCAAAATGACCTTTCTGCTGGAAGTTAAAGCAAACCTCCTCACTCTTGGGTTTATTTTGGCCATCTTTTCCCTTCTGTTGTTGTTGCTTCCTCTTTTTATTATTACCACCCTATTGTGGTTTCTGAGCTCCTTTGGTTGCAGTGACCACATTTTCTTCTTCAGGAAACAAGCTCTCATGGCGAATAGCTTTTTCCACAATCTTTTCAAATGAATTATCAAGATGGTCCACTAACAGCTTACCAATATGAGCATCCAAACCCAAGACAAACTCTCCTTCTTCTGATAGGGTGTATCAATGTATGAACGAGCATATTTGGATGAGGCTTCAAAGTCAGAGATATAGTCAAGAACAGAACGACTACTCTGTTTCTGCTCCACAAACTTTTTGAAGAGCACAGACTTCTGAGCACTGGAGATAAACTTTGCTTCAAACTTAGCTTGGAATAGCTCCCATGAAATTTCTTCCTCGGAGTCTCGAGTGTAACAGAATTCCACCATTCCATAGCCCTATTTTGCAGTTGCCTTGATGCAAGTTTTCTCTTTATTGCATCCTCGATACCCAAGTCTCCAAAGATTCGAACACATGAATCCATCCACCTCTGAACCTCTTCAGCTGGTTCAGTTCCCTTGAATGGTTTCCCCCATAGAGATGTAAAGTCCTTACACAACTTTTCAAAATCTACTACTCTAGGAACTCGCACACCAACATCTACCGTTGCCGCCACTGGAGCGGGTACCCTTCGCATAATTGCTTCTGCCATGGCTTCAAACATGGCCAGGTAATTAGGTTCACCACCATTTCCCCCTCTAGTATTGGCTCTCCTAGCAGTGCGTCTTGTTTCCCATCTACTCATTCTAAATCTGTAATTTAGTACAATTAGTCACTTCAAGAAAATCTGCTAAAGGAAAACAACCGTTACTACCATATATGCTAATATATATAGCAAGCATCCAACTGAAATCTACAAGTACGTCTCTCATACGTGATTATGTCCTTGAACTTTGGCCAAAAATCATTGACCATAGCTCTGGTACCAAATGTGTCGACCGCCCATAACCCCCGCACTATACAAAAGAAATAATGCGTTGAAAGGTGTGCAAGGCAGTCATGGACGATCATCAGAATAGGTAACACAAGCGGAACCTGTCGTAAACTCACAATGCAAGGATAAAATATAATAGAACATATACCATAGGTAGTAATAGTGAAGCAGAAACAGAAGACATTCATACAACCAGAAAGTAATATCCACAAACTTGGAAATAGTGTTTATACGAAGTTGCCTCACTACATTATTCAGAAAAGCAAACAACGGAAACCCAATTATTAGATAGTAGTAAAACTGGTACGTGAGCCTCCTGCTTGCCACCGATCAGCACCATCGTCCTCATTAAAGCATCACCTGTCACCTGCCACTTAGTCTGCCTATCCACAACCGGATGAACAGCCCAAGGTAATAAGAGGAAACATAAAACCTTGAGTTAGACAACAGTCTTAGTGAGCGATAAAACAGCTAACAACTTCAACAATAAAGTGCATGAGAAAGGATATATAAAAATACTAATCTAACCACGACACCAGAGAAGAACTCAATCTTTTATTCCCCGCATCGGACAGTGATAGCCTTCACAATAAACAATTCAACCACTCATCCATGGAAACCAGAACACCCATTCAATCATGGAAAACACACATGACATCCAGATTATATAAGTCTCACACTGACAACCTTAATCGAGTTTAACATTCCCCAAGTACTCTCCCCAGAGGCCTAGACCAATATCAGTTAAGAACTCAAAGAACATCTCCCTCGACTTTGGATAATCTATGTGAGATAGTACAAACAGAACAACCAATCATCCATGACTGACTCTGGCTATCACCGCCAATCCTGCTTTGAAATCATCATTAATCGTATGACGGCCAACTTTGTCATATGTCAAGGGCTAATGGTAACACCAGTTCTAGCATAAACCCCATATGTCCAACCTTGACAACTAGGCCTTCCCCCAAGACCTAGGGTACTAGAACTTACGACAACAATAATCTCTCGGCCTTCAATATCTCTAGTCGTCCAACCTTGACGGCTATTTACTGCTCAAGCGACCTTCTCGAGCAACCATTACCCACCAACTCATAACCTTTGAGTTGCCACCTCGTTCGTTGTTCCACCTTGATCAACGAACACATTCAACACTTCGAACCTTCCTACTCGAATTTACTTCGAAGTCACACCATCACCGAGCTAATTTGACTCCACCCGATCCATATCTGACCGATCCAAATTTGACTCCACCCAGTCCACATCTGACCAATCTAAATTTGACTCCACCCAGTCCACATCTGACCGATGCAAATTTGACTCCACCACCCGATCCAAATTTGACTCCACCCGGTCCACATTTGACCGATCCAAATTTGACTCCACGACCCGACCCGACCCAAATTTGACTCCACTCGATCCACATCTGACCGATCCAAATTTGACTCCACCCGGTCCACGTCTGACCGATCCAAATTTGACTCCACCCGGTCTACATCTGACCGATCCAAATTTGACTCCACCCGGTCCACATCTGACCGATCCAAATTTGACTCCACCACCCAATCCAAATTTGACTCCACCTGATCCACATATGACCGATCAAAATTTGACTCCACCCGGTCCACATCTGACCAATCCAAATTTGACTCCACCCGGTCCACATCTGAACGATCCAAATTTGACTCCACCACCCGATCCAAATTTGACTCCACCCGATCCACATCTGACCGATCCAAATATTACTCCACCCGGTCCACATCTGACCGATCCAAATTTGACTCCACCGGTCCACATTTGACCGATCCAAATTTGACTCCACCCGGTCCACATCTGACCGATCCAAATTTGACTCCACCCGGTCCACATCTGACCGATCCAAATTTGACTCCACCACACGATCCAAATTTGACTCCACCCAGTCCACATCTGACCGATCCAAATTTGACTCCACCACCCAATCCAATTTTGACTCCACCCGATCCACATCTAACCGATCCAAATTTGACTCCACCCGGTCCACATCTGACCGATCCAAATTTGACTCCACCCGGTCCACATCTGACCGATCCAAATTTGACTCTACCACCCAATCCAAAATTTTGCATATTGCAATTCAACTCCTATTTCGACCAAAACTTCGCCAAATGACGAATCCGACGAAACCAACTCAACTAAAATCACCAAACACAATCATAAACATATCATAACATTACTAACCACATGAATATGACGATTACCACAAAAATGATGTAAATCTTACCCAAAAACCATTAAAATGAACATATGATCAAAATGAGAGATCTAACTAACATAAACATGTAAAATGACATGAAATTAACGAGTAAAACTTGTTAGATTAGATCATAGGGTGATGCATATGAAAATGAACTTGTAATGGTGTAATTCTATGGTAAAACATCCCAATTTGATGAGAAACATGCACAAACACTCATATACTTCATTGCATTCATGTGAGAGATGTAAACCACTCACTAATTTGCCGAAACAATCTAAAACGATAGAAATAAGAATCCGGACAGCGAGCACTCCGAATCAAACCCCTCGATCCGATGAATTCGCCTTTGAAATGATGTAGATCTTGCCTTGGATGGTGTAGATCTTCGATTTCCTCCCTTAGATTTGGATTTTTAATCGTGGAAAGGTATAGGAGGAAGAAGGAGATCAAATGCCTTCAAATGAGAGAATGGGAAAAAAGTAAACCTTTTACCTCCACTCTCACCCCCTATTTATAAGATTCCACTAAGGCTCCAAAACTTGAATAGCCAATTGAAAAACCTTAAAACAACGATTTCTCCCAAAACGCTGAGCCAAATCCTTAATGTAACCACTCTACGGAAAGGCAATCATCAATTCCTTTCCAATGTCACAGGTCTCACCCTCTGATTTGACTTGAGTTAAAAGTTATGCCCTATAGAAGCCTGATAGGGGCAAAATGGCGACAAACAAAATCGGTAAAAATTATGGACATGTCTCACATCCCCATAAACAACATATTAAAAGATGAGAATGATCCAACCCTCAGAGAAAGAAATAAAAATATTTTACGATCTTTCGATACGTAAAATGCGGGCAGTTACAATAAAAGAGAATAAAACTTTCTTACTAATTTACATATAAGCAGTACAATGCTATATATATACTACAAGGGATGGAAAACTGAAAATAATATTACAACAATGCCACTAGCAATTCTTTCTTCGTATCGCCTTCTCCATATCACCTCCTAGCATTGCCTTCATTACTTCTTGTAATACCTCCTAATATTAACTTCTTGGCTTCGGTATCAGTTTCGTATCGTTTTCTTATATTACCTTCATTGTTCCGATATCAGCTTGTACTGTCTTCTTGGTTCCGGTATCGACTTACATCATTTTCTTATATTGTCTTTGGTATCGGTTTGCATTGCTCTTGGATTTCTTCCTGGTATCGTCTTCTCGGCTTCAGTGTCGGCACCAAGCTGTTTGTTCCAATAGCTTGATGTCGATAGCATATTTACACCCAACACACCACTTAGACATATTCACGTATATACAACTTTTACTCACAACAAATAGGTACAATTTTGTATAAAATCATTTCAACCACCCCTTGATCTCGACATCCTCTCGTCTCATGCACATCACAATACTATGATAAACATAAGGACTACTTTATTATGTCATATCGACATCTTTTACACTAATAACTCTACTATTAGGCTGAAATATGTGAACAACTTCAAACTCCTTACCTATCAAACTCATCTAACGTGGTGAGTAACTCCTCCTTAGGATTGAGCATTGTAGATTCATTAAAATTTGTATGGCTAAAATGCAATCTTTCCATTAACAACATTCTAAATGTCATCCATTTACCCCGTAAATACGCCCGTTTCCCTCCACTTCTTCGCAGTTTTTCGTCTATAACTAAGAACGAGACTTTATTTATATTAAGCATTGCAGTTGATGAAGCTTTATCCCAAAATCCTTTGGGCAAGCCCCCCGTCAATCTAAAGTAACATTTTGTTAACAACATAAATGACAATAACCCCAAATTTATGAAAAGCACTAGCTCTCTTTGGGTAGTTAAGTTAAATTTCGCATAGATCAACAATAACTAAAATAAATGAAAAATGAAAGAAATAAAGAATAGAAAAAGAAGATGACACAAGGTTTATAATGGTTTGGCTATTTACTGGCATACATCCGCTTTTAAACGACTAAATTTATTCTCTACTGCCTATTACAAGGATTTATGAAACAAGAGTTTGAATAAATGTCCTAAAGTTGGTAGATTTGATATAAAAAGTAGAAGAGATGACTGGAACAGATCACAATAGTCTTTTTACCAACTGATCTTGACTTCCCTTAAAGGAGAATTGCGTTGGAAATATACTTTGGTAGTATGTAGGCAGGGATAATCCAAATCCTTTGCATGTAGGAGGAAAACCGGTATTATACGAGTTTGGAGCTGAACTGGACCAAGACGTCACATTAGTGTACCTCTCTATCGGGAGAATACCACACCAGAGAAATTAGCCAAATCTAACTATGTATGATGGATCGGTACTGATCCATCCCTTTGTATCCGTACCTGAAACGACCCAATTCCTCGACTCAGAAATCAATACTAGTACATCCTTGATATTCACATGTCGTAGATCTAGCATTGGATAGTTAGATGGTTTGGAGTAAAAATAAGGCAAAGAAATAAAATAGAATAATCAAAATCTCACATCATTCTAAAGTTAGGTAATTTACATCAAGAAGTACATAATAAAATTATGGTAAATACTAGTCCAACGGTATGGTGATATACCTCATTCTTATAAGCAGTGATATTTTTTTTTTGAAAATTGGTTCACTTTATTGCTAAAACCAATAACAACCTCCTTTATAAGCCTCGTTAAAGCCTTGAAATCCCCCTAGTGGGTACCTTACAAGGAAAAATAGTACTTATAAATTTGGTTAATACATCATCTATAAACGATAATCAAAAGAAAATACAACAAGATAGACAAAAGCCAACAAAACAAAATAAAATTGTATTTTAAAGTCCTTCTTCATCGTCCCATTGAAGCCCAGAGCCCATCACCGACATAAAAGGAGTCAAACTACTTTGAACTATCCAGAGTCAATCAGTTCAATCCCCCATCGAGCTAACATCTGTCCATTCCTCAAAGTACGAGCAGTTTTAGATCCATTTCCACGAACCAGATCTACAATCTCCTTCTCAATCTTCAACAAAGTAATTGATGCAAGAGTTCTTCGATTCTGAAATACTCTCATGTTTCTCTCCCTCCAGATAAAATACACCACAGTCGTGAAAGCACCGAATGCTATGTCTCTAATTTGGTCCTTAGCCAAGAATTGGGAAATTAGGGTTCGAGCTTCTTCCTGAAGATTAGCAAGAAGATGAAGTGGCAAATCAAGTTTCCATTTTAATGATAGCCAAATAAAGGACGAAAAATTACATTGAAAGAACAAATGGTTTATGGATTCAGCATGGTTATCACAAAGAGGGCACAGAATATTTTCAACAGCACTGTACCGAAGCAAGCGATCTTTGGTGTTCAATCTTCCTAACACAGCAAGGTAAGAGATAAAAGACATTCTTTTACTGTTTTTCTTATGCCACACTACTGAGAAAATTGGATCTGAAACCCCATTTGTACGAGTATACTCCCATACTTTATGAAATAAAAATATTCCACCTTCACACCACTCATAGAAGTCCTGATTTTGACTAGAATTAACCACTATTGGACTGATTTCTTCAATTAATCCTCTTGTCGCAGGATGAATTTCAGGATAAAATTCTTCATTTTTGATTATGGAGCTGACTTTTTGTTCAGAGTTACCAATTATCTGAAGCCTATCAAAACCCAAAAGATCCACCATGCATTTACAATTGATCCAAGGATCATACCACAGATAAGTATTCTCTCCTTTACATATTACCTTATTAAAAAGTTGCTTTGAATTAGATCTAAGTTTTAGAATAGCTTTCCATGTACTAGAAGAATTTGGATCAGCTGCCATTGATCAAAAATGATCATTCATGCAATATTTATTATGAATCCATCTACTCCATAAAGAAGTATTAAATAAAAAATTCCACAATAGTTTAATACATGCAACTTTTTTCAGATCTGGCAAATTCTTTAGACCAATTCCCCCTTCATTCTTAGGTTTACACAGAGTAGACCATGCAACCTTATGAGCAGTTCCTCCCCAGAAAAAATCAGCATAAAGAGACTGTAATTTATCCAGTGTAAATTCTGGTATTTGGTAGATGAATAGCCAATACAAAATAATAGGAGTGATCACTGAATTAATTAATTCTGCACGCCCAGCAAAACTTAACAGTTTAGTCTCCCAACCTTGAATCTTATTTTGAACTGTTTGAATTAGGGAGTTGCATTCAGAATAATGCAAGTAATTAGATGAAAGAGGAACACCCAAATATTTTACAGGCAATATTCCTTGCTCAAAACCCAATATATCTAGTATTTCATTACTATTCAACGTAGAAATACTAAAAAATATTTTAGTTTTACATTCAGGCCTGCATAAATACTAAGGTTTTGAAAAAATTCCTTTTAAAGTAGCTGCATTAAGAGTAGAAGATTTACCAAACACCATTAAGTCATTTGCATATAGGAGGTGAGAAATAACTGGCTGAATTTTACTACTTGGTTGAAATGACTTTGAAACAGTTGCCTCATCCATCAGAAAAGTAAAATATTGCATGCAAATAGCAAACAAATATGGTGATAAGGGGTCCCCCTGCCTAATACCTCTTGTAGATGTAATAAAACCCTTAGGAATACCTTGTATCATAATTGAGAATGTAGCTGATTCCATGCACTCATATATCAATTTTATAAAGTGATTAGGGAACTTCATTTCTTCCATCAAAAAACATATCAATTCCCTATTTACTTTATCATATGCTTTCTGCAAGTCTATTTTAATACTCATTTTTGGCATTCCAACTTTTTTGAAATCTCTCAACAACTCATGAGCTAAGAGGATATTATCACCAATATATCTTCCTTTGATAAATGCACTCTGATTTTCAGACACTAGAAATGGAAGAAAAGGTTTTAATCTATTACATAAAATTTTTGAAAAAAATTTATAATAGACATTGCAACATGAAATTGGCCTGTAATGAGAGATTTCTGATGGCTTATCATTTTTAGGTACAAGTGTTATAAAGGTATGATTTAAAGCTTTGGGCAATTTTCCAGAAAGAAATATATCTGAAATAGCTTCCAATAATTCAGATTTAATACTCTCCCAATGAACTTTAAAAAAATTTAACACTCATACCATCAGGTCCAGACTTGATTCATCATGAATTGAGAAAATTGCTTCTTTGACTTCAGCTAAATCAACTTTTCTCAATAAGCTTCTTTGACCTTGCTCATTTATAAAGGAAATAGGCAGGAAATGAGGGAATTCACTTGATTTAGGACCATTAAACAAAGAAGAAAAATAATTGATGGCTGCTGATTCAATTTCATTTTCTTTAAACAACAAGGATCCATTAGAATCAATTAATGCACTAATATGGTTGAAATATATTCTATTATACATACGAGAATAGAAAATTTTTGAGTTTGTATCACCTTGCTGCAACTAAGAAATCTTTGCTTGTTGTTTAAAACTTCTGAAACATATATATTGTAATTCCTGATACTCCTTCTTTGCTTGTAGATAATCATCATAAATTTGCATATCCTCTGGATGAAGATCAACTTCAGATTTAAGCAGTGACACCTTCTGTTCAGCCTATTTAAGGTTAGAATTATTTTTATCTCTAATTCTATTCCAATTTTTCAACTCAGTTTTACAGTATTTTAACTTTTGTTGAAACTAGAAGCTTTGAAAACCCCAAACTTTAGAATTCAAACACTTTTGCACAGCTTCATGATATCCTGCATAACTTCTCCAGTCATTTTTATATCTGAATGGAAAACCCTTCACTTCTTGAGTAGGAATAAGATCCACAACAATAGGATTATGATCACTAGATTTTTGATGAAGTGAAAGAGCTTTCATATTAAGAAATTGATGAAGGCAGACATTGTTCACCAAAATTTTATCAATATGTGTTGCTACTCCTCTTCTACGCCATGTAAAATTAAATCCCAATGCTTTAATTTCAGATAAATCAGTTTGAATTAGAAACTTCTGAAATTCTCTCAACTGATAATATGGAATTGGTAGGCCCCTTTTTTTTTATCTTTTGTTGATGGTGCATTGTTAAAATCCCCCATAAGAATCCAAGATTGTGAATAAGAAATTGAATCTCTGACCAATGCTTCCCATAAACCAACTCTATCTGCAAATGAGTTACTACCATATACAACAATAAAAATCATTTCAAAACCACCTTTGTTTATTGCTTTAAATGTCAAATGCTGTGTAGACACAGAAAGGGTAAATAGCACCCATACATTTGAATCCCAAATTAACAAAATTCTACCAGTAACCAAAGTAGAATTATTAGTCAAGTATTTCCAATCACTAGGCATCAAAAAAAAATCTCAAATTAGCTGTAGACAATTTTGTTTCTACTAAACCAACCAAGGTTGATTTAGTATTATTTAGGAGTGAGAGTACATCTTTCATTCTAAAAGATGTATTCATACCCCTAACATTCCAAGTTAATATTGTCATTTAATCGAGGATATACTCCTTATACTACTTTTAGGAGGAGTAGGTAATTTTGGTTTTGACCCTTGCAGATAGTTTTCATTCTTATCAATTAACAAAGAAACATCAACCTGTTTTCCTTTGTCCAGATTATTTACTTTGTCAGCTTCCTCTATGTGATCAGCAACATTGTTTAACATATCTGGAATAATACTTTCAGGAAGCTTTGAATTTAAGAAATCAAGATCATCATTAATTTCTGTAGATGAGTGAACTTCATTGTTAAATCCAGATGATTGTAGATCTAAACCTTGTTTTCTGTCACTTCAGTAATTTCATCATGAGACTCATCAGCATCGGGAGGTTTCCATCGATTATCAGAAACTTCAGCATGATAATCATCATTATGCCCAAACAATTTACACTGAACACACATCTGAGGTACAAATTCATATTCTACTGATATTGAAATCTTTTGCCCATTATGTCACTGAATAGGAATTTCAGTTTTTAAGTCTGTTTCAGTGTCAATTAGTATTAGAACTCTAGCATACTTTGAATACTTCTTATCTGCTGTATTTGAATCAATCAGTAGAGGTTTTGAAATGTAACTTGACAACATTTGAATAGCATTTTTAGTCCAAATTTCAAATGGTAAATCAACCAAATGGATCCTGATCTGGACCATATTACTCTGTTTCTCATTGAAATCAAATCCAGGATACCAGACCTCAACATATAAAAGCCTACCAAAATATGAATATGTTGAACACTCTTTGATTCGCTCAAAATCCTCTTTAGATTCAAACTGAACTATAAAATTATAGTTATAGGATACATGAGTATTAAACATACCTATAGGCTTCCATACCTTTGAAATATACTCCTTCAATTTGACTGTTGATAGTCTAAAGTAGATTGGAATTAGAGCCACTGTATTAATCCAAGAGATCTCTGATTCATTATATATGTTTTCAGGTATGAAGATAACATCAGATCTCGGAGGTACATATTCGAGTTGTCTGTTTCTCAGATCCGATACCAGATCTGGATTAGATGAAGAAACCATTACAGGTTTTGCTTGGGATTTAGTTGTTTGGAATGATGGATTGATTTTTGTAGATGAATGAAATTGGTGAGGATTTGATGTATTATTGTCCGCCATTTTTGATGTAAAGTGATGTTGTATGATTATTAGAGACCACGATGTTTTCTGTTGGAAAAAATATAAGCAGTGATATATATATATATATATATATATATATATATATATATATATATATATATATATATAAATGCAGCAGATTAATAGGTAAACATAATTGAAGTGTCCAAAAGCTTTATGCTCCAATAGCCTCCAAAATACCCCATGGCTTTGTGCTCCAACATGTGTTATCCATATAATCTCTTAGCTGCTCGGAGAAATATCACACCCATAGGTTAAGGGAAAGAAAATAAATTTCGAGTCAGTCATGGAATTGGTATGAGAAATTCAAATTTTATATTTAAAGAAAAAAGTTATTTCATTAAACCATGACTATATATAAGCATGGCACGAGTTTTTCATTTATGGTAACTAAACCTTTGTTACCTAAAATTATATGAAATTAGTTTTATTTACTTATGGGATAAAAACCATTAAAATAAATAAAATCAAAGTGTGGTTACCTTTATTAAATTTGTGTATGTTAGGCAATACAAAAAATGGAAAGGTAAGGGACTACCTACCGTATAATACACTTGCGACAACCCACTGTACACCACTAGTGCTTATAATAAAAAAATTGAAACACCCCACCTCCGTTAGGGTCACTCTCAAAGGGAATGCCCTAATTTTGGTGGAGGTTTATAGATATAAGAACACATATTTGTAAACAGCGGAAGAACAACAAACTCTTATTTCATAAAGTCAAATACGTGTTACAACAACATCCTTTCCAAAAACATAACATAACACTTTCATAATCTGTCTTGAGTACATTATTTTTAAAGAAGCATAAATAAAACATAGATGAACTGCAAAAGCCCCATAGTGGATTGTCCAAAGCCATAGTTCAAAACAGGAAAGTCCAAGCAATACATTTCTCTTCTTCAAGCTGGATGTCAAGGCTGATCAAGCTGCTGTGTTCCCTCCCTGTGGACCTGGGGGGGGGGGGGAACGGAAGAAAGAAGACGAAAGAAAAGTAGAGTCAGACATAAAGCCTGAGTAAGTCTAGTACTACTTTGTCTATGAATAAAGAACTGGGTATGATAAGTATAAACAGGAAGTGGGCATGCACTATAAACTTGGTTAAGTTGTCTAGGGTCGAATATACTACCGTACCCCATGTTAATCTCTGAACCCATATAAACTAGTTTCCAATTTACACCCTATAATCAGGGTGATGTGATCCATTCTATGATGATCGGCTCCTACTCGCATAGTTACATGTGTCTTACGGCCTCCGATGTCTGTAGTTACCTATGCTGGTCCCACCATGGGGTGTATCAAGTCCCATAGTGGCAACCCGACACAACCTTAGAGTGCACAGGTATGCTACTGGTGTCCAGTGCCTTATTTTTCTGCGCCGGAGTGTGTGCATGCCCGCACTCCGTTAGAACCTACACTGCTACACCACCGCCGTCGCTTTGACCTCTTACAATCAGCCCAGTAATCGTGCCCCACCCTGCCTAGTTTCAGGGTATCCTGATACACCTTTTAGGGTTACTGCTGAAAAGGGTCCCCCGTTACTAGGTTTTCTATCTCTAGCCAACATGCTAAGTTGGTTAAGTGTTTCCTACCTAACCCCCACCAGTCCGTTTAGTTTAGCATGTTCCATTTTGATTAAGTCTTTAGTCCACTTAATCCTAACAATCCTGACTCAGCCTTAATTGTCTTATTAAGGCCCTGACCTCTCACATTAGACAGGTATTGTTGTGGCTGCCTGTTGCCGGTTGGTTCCGGGCAGTCTTACGCCACAACTCAGTCTAACCTCGGGTCCTTGCTGGGCTCCATGTTTAACCTCCCACATTGGATAGGTATTGTTGTGACTACTGGACAGCCGGGCGGTTCTGGGCAGGTTTACATCACAACTCAATCCAACCTCGGGTTAAACACATCGTATGTTCTACATTTACATATCTTGTCATTCTTCTTTAATTATATGTAAATATTTGCGGCCCATTATTAAGTTAATGGTGTAAAGGTTACACCAATCATGGGCCCAACCCATACTTGAATTTGGGCCCTTCTATTTTATATTTTCATTCATTAATTAATTTTTAACCCAACGTTATTTTCCCCCGTTTTACACGTCCGTTTATATATATTGGGCTTAGCCTTTTAAAGCCCAATTTAGCCATGCGAAAAGGGGAGGCTTATGGCGTATACATAAAGAGGGGAAGGTGAGCGCATGAACTTGCAATACGACGTTGGAAATACAAAATAGAAATTGGTGTACTTGCATAGTGGCAACATAGGTGACATAAATCAAAGCATGTGAACTTGCATAGGTTTAACTACAACATGAACCTATACTCTTATTTAGGCATAATGTCAAACATAAGCATGTCATAAATATTCCTAGCATAAACATGGCATAATGTCAAACATAAGCATGGCATAAATACTTCTAGCATAAACATGGCATAATGTCAAACATAAGCATGGCATAGGTAAAGTTCAATTTGTTCATGGCATAAACATAAACAAGTCATGTTCATAAGGTTTCTACATGTTTACAAAGGGGATACTTTGTTAATAACACAAAAACATAGTTCAACTTAATCATGGTTTAAGTCTAATCACATAACGATGGTATAAATATACTTATGCACAAATATTCCTAATCATGGTGTTTGCTTTAAACTTGCAAAAAGGGATTTTTGAGTCTAACCTAGCCATGTCTCACATATGTCATCATATAATTCTTTTAAACAAGATAAACTTAATCATGGATTTCAATTATGCCAAATATCATTCATAGCCTAGCCATATTCATAAGCATGATTTAATACATGGATTATGGTGTCAAAATTCCAATATAGTTTCATATGAACTATAACAACCAAACTTGTCTCAATTGCTTGCAAAATGATTTATGCACAAAATATGCATCATGATGACATAATAACAAAGCCCCAAACTTGCATAAATTTCACTCAACTACATACATGTAGCTTCAACATAGATTACATAATTTGCGCGATATTCCAAACGTATATTTGCATAGAACTACCGCATGTAGTTCTTTATAATTGAATGACATAATTCAGAATATCCAAACGTATATAAATTGATAAGAATGCACAATTCAAGCATACATATCTACACAATTGTTTATTCATACCAAAGTAATACTCTACTTACAATGGTTGCGGCGAATTCTCTAATTAAGAGATATGATTCCTTTGTTGAATTGATTGGCTTTAGGTTGCTTGAATTTGCTTTAGGCTTTAGAACTTTCTTCCTAATTCTCTCTCTAGTCGGCGGCTACTCTTAGTCGTTCCTCAGCAACATGGCGGCTATGTTCTTAATTTGAATGAATAGATTATGGTTTAGTCTAGGGTTGTTTATATAGAGGTTAGGAATTGATTAGGATCCTTGATGTTGCTTGGATAGATCGTAGCCATTCATTAGGAAGAGAGACCAATAAAAACCCGCCACCTAGCCCTAATGACAAAGCAGACCACAGAAACTCGACCACACACCGACCTGGCCAGCCAGGTTGACTGGGCTCGACTAGGTCGACACCCCTGTCGACAGGGCTGTCGACAGCCCTGTCGACATGGGTAGCCCAGGTCGACAGCCCAGTCGACCTGGGTGGCCTAGGCGGGTGATTATCTGCCCTGGCCCACTGGGCCCGATTTTTAATTATTTTATTCTGTTTGAATTTTAAATTTAATTCAAAACTTCCGAAGGCCATATCTTCTTCATACGGACTCCGTTTTTCGAAAACTCGGACTCTATTTCGCGTATTTTTCCGAGACGAACGCAATGGCGTATCCCGTTTCCCTTAGTTCTTTGATTTCAGATTAATCATACTTTAATTTGTTAATTTCACAGTTATAGAATTTTTGGGGTGTTACATTCTCCCCCACTTAAAAGGATTTCGTCCCCGAAATCTTCAAGTTAGGAGGAATGTAAATCCTAACATCCAATCATCCATCTACTCATCCATCAAACACGAGCATCCATTGTCCTTAAAAGACTTCTAATGCTTCATGATCATATGCAAAGTGTGTGTGTACATGTACTTATCTAATGCAAAATCAGGCGGTCTACTGATTCAGTTGACCTCCTTAATGCAAATTATGTAAGTGCCATGAATCCATTATGTATGCAAATTTTCCTATTCATGATTCTACATGAGTGCACAATCATTCAATACAAATGCAACATCCACATGACAACACATTAAAGTTCAGCCATATACGAATACAAACATATATGCATATGCAATATGAAGTGACTGAGCCGATCTAAAACCTAGATTGTGTGTGTATATGCAACCACGAGCAACCACTAGCAATCACTTGCAACCACTTGCAACCATCAACTACATGTTTCCATCCAAAGGGTTTCTACCTAAAAGATACGGTCGAGGAAATATACCTAAAAAGATAGATAAAAGCGCAACTTAAGGAAAAAGGAAAGATTAAGGATGTACCCTCGAACAGAAAAGGGTAGGCAGTGCGGATTCTAGCTTCAGTTTCCCAAGTCGCGTCTCCCTCGGCGTCGCTCCACTGGACTTTGACGAGCTTGACTTCGCGGTTGCGTAGCCTCTTCACTTCCGTTCCTAAGATGCGGGTTGGAACTTTCCTTATGGTTGCTTCGCGCTCCACTTCGGCCTCTTCAAGGATATTCGGCTCTACCACCTCAGCAGACTCATGCAGACATTTTCGGAGATGAGAAACGTGAAAAACGTTGTGGACTCCAGCCAACTTCTCGGGTAGCTCTAATCTATAGGCCATTTTCCCAATTTTCTCGATGATAGGGAATGGACCTACGAACCTTGGTGCAAGCTTTCCTGTGGTTCCAAAGCGAACAACGTTTCTTAGCGGTGATACCTTGAGAAAAACTCTGTCTCCAACTTCAAATTCAAGGTCGGTTCTTCTTTTGTCGGCGTAGGACTTTTGTCTGTCTTGGGCCGTCTTCATCCTTCTTCGTATTAAGTCTACTTTCTCTGAAGTCTCTCGGATCATATCTGGTCCAAGTATGAGCTTATCAGTAGACTCCCACCAACAAGTGGGCGATCGGCACGGTCTTCCATATAAAGCTTCGAAGGGCGCCATTCCTATGGTTGCTTGATAGCTGTTGTTGTAGGCAAATTCCACCAAAGGAAGGTGGTCTTCCCATGTCCCTCCGAAGTCAAGGACGCATAGCCTTAAAAGGTCTTCCAAAACTCTGTTCACTCTCTCTGTTTGGCCGTCGGTTTGGGGATGATAGGCTGTGCTCAAGCATAACTGCGTTCCTACTGCTTCTTGCAGACTCCGCCAAAACTCACTGGTGAAGATGGGGTCTCGGTCACTAACAATGCTAGATGGTAATCCATGGAGTCGAACGATTTCCTTGAGGTAAAGTGATGCTAGGGATGAGGCAGTTCTTTTACTTTTGACAGGTAAAAAGTGGGCGCTTTTAGTAAGCCTATCCACTATTACCCAAATGCTAGTGTTGCCTCTCCTAGACCTAGGCAGCCCATCGATGAAGTCCATTGAGATGCTATCCCACTTCCACTGCGGGACCTCCAGAGGATGTAGTAGTCCGCCAGGCTTTTTCTGTTCCGCCTTAACCTGTTGGCACACCATGCACTTAGAAACGAATTCTGCCACGTCCTTTTTCATGCCATTCCAAAAGAAAGTCCTTTTTATGTCTTTGTACATTTTATCCCCGCCTGGGTGTATCGTCATCTTGGAGTGATGTGCTTCCTCGAGAACCTTCTTTATTAAATCTTTTGTCTGTGGGACGCATAGTCTTCCGTCTCGCCTTAGCAAACCCCTATCGTCGATGGAATATCGGTTGAGGTGACTTGAAGTCTCACCCCTAATTAGCCTATCAATTATTTCCACAAGCTGAGGGTCTTCGCGTTGTGCTGTCCCTACTGAATCCACTAAAGTTGGGCGCACTTCGAGAGATGCTAGCAAGCCTGGAACGAAATCGGAGGAAGGCCTAAAGTCGAAGCTGGCTATAAACTCTAGGCTTTGTCTTTCAACAAACAACGGGCTTAGGGTCAATTTCTTTCGGCTCAACGCGTCTGCCACTACGTTGCCTTTGCCCGGAGTGTAGGAGATTTCGAAATCGTACGAGGCAAGAAACTCCATCCATCTTTGTTGCCTCAAGTTAAGATCCTTCTGCGAGAAAAGATATTTCAACGATTTATGGTCAGTGTAAAGTTCGAACTTCTCACCTAGGAGATAGTGTCGCCAAGACTTGAGTGCAAAGACGATGGCGGCTAACTCGAGATCGTGGGTTGGGTAGTTCTTTTCGTGCACTTTCAACTGCCTCCCGCCATAAGCTACTACCCTTCCTTCTTGCATTAAGACGGCGCCTAGCCCTGTCCCACATGCATCCGTATAAACAGTGAACATCTTGCTCCCATCTGGCAGCGTCAAAACTGGGGCTGTTGTAAGAGCCCTTTTCAGTCGTTGGAAAGCAAATTCGCAATCCAAATCCCAATTGAACACTAGATTCTTCTTGGTCAATTTCGTGAGCGGAGCTGAGATTTTCGCAAAATCCCTTATAAATTTTCGATAGAAACCTGCTAGTCCTAGGAAGCTTCGGACCTCAGTCGCATTCCTTGGTGTCTTCCAATCTTGTACCGCCACTACCTTCGCAGGGTCCACCGCTAACCCTTGTTTGGATACTATGTGCCCAAGGAACCTCACCTCTTCTCTCCAAAAGTGGCATTTGGAGAATTTGGCTTTTAGTTGATGGACTCACAAAGTTTCCATGATTGCCCTTAGGTGTTGAGCATGTTCCTCTTCACTCTTTGAGAAGATAAGGATATCATCTACGAAGACCACTACGAATTTGTTGAGGAAATCTCTAAATACCCTACTCATCGGGTCCACGAAGTAAGCAGGTGCATTTGTCAAGCCGAAAGGCATGACAAGCCATTCAAAGAAGCCGTCTGGGGTTCTGAACGCCGTTTTATCGATGCTATCTTCAGCCACCCTTAGCTGATGAAAACCGGTTGCTAAGTCGAGTTGGGAGAAAACAGACGCTCCTACAAGCTGGTCAAATAAATCGTCAATTCTTGGGAGAGGGTGCCTATTCTTTTTCGTTAGCTTGTTGAGCTCCCTATAGTCAACACATAGACGGAGTGAACCATCCGCCTTTGTAGCGAACACCACTGGAGCGCCCCACTCTGAAATGCTCCTCCTAATGAACCCCTTTTCTAGAAGCTCTTTAATCTGTTTACTGAGCTCTTTCCTTTCTCGTGGAGCCATATGTCTAACGGGCAACGCAACGGGCTTTGCATTATCTATAAGATATATGCGGAAGTCTATTTCCCGCTTCGGAGGCAAGCCCTTCACCTCTTCAAAGACATCCGGATATTCCCGGACCACTCTAACTGATTTCAAATTTTCAACAGAGGCATCTAGCGATTCAAGATAACTAAGCATAACCGCATACGAGGGATTACAAGAAATTTCCAAAGTATTACCGAGCTGGGTTAGGAGCCTAACAACCCTTTTCTCACAATCAAGGATGGCCCCATTACTGGATAGCCAATCCATACCCAAAATCAAACCATACCCCGAAAAGCCCAAAACAAAGGCACTACATTGAAATTCTACACTTAGAATGGAAATTTTCAATCCCACACAGATCATAGACAAATGAGCTGGGCCCCCAATTGGATTTGAAACAATTAAGGGGTCCTCTACCATACTAGTTTCTAGGTGCAGAGATTCTACTAAAGCAGACGAGATAAAGGAGTGTGATGCTCCAGAATCAAATAAAGTGCGAACGGGGTGATCGTAAAGATAAACTACACTTTCTACAGAAGTGTTTGTACCTCGCTGTTGCAAAGGTGGCGCTTCCAGCACATGAACCTGTGCCCCTGGGGTGGATCCAGCCCCCTGCCCCTGTCCTCGTTTCTTTGGGCAATCCTTAGCCCTATGGCCCGTCTGACCGCATGAAAAGCACCCACCATTCTCCTTGGCCTTCTTTTTCCGGCAGTCCTTTATTAAGTGCCCCACTTTGCCACAGAAATTACACTTCCTCTTCTCTAGGGACTTGTTGTCTTTCCCGCCCTTCTCAAAGTCTGTCTTCTCAGGGCAGTCTTTGCTGATGTGTCCAGTCTCCCCACAATGAAAACATTCACCTTTCCTTCTTTTCCTCTTTCTACAATCCTTGGCTATGTGCCCCTCCGTACCACAAAAATTGCATTTTTTTTTTTCTCGTTTCTTATTATTACTGTTACGATCCTTTCTTGTTTGACTATTATTCGTCTTCCTACTCTGGGACTCATCCGTTTGCTGGTTCACGTGGAGGAGGAGGAGTGAAAGCGTCAGCAGCTGGGGAGTAAGGTCTCCAGACATGCTGAAACAGAAAGGATAGATTCAAAACGAAGGATAAGAGATAGTTCCTATGGCTTTGGGGAGTGGACTTTTGCCTTTTCAAAATAAAATAATATTTTTCTTTTAAAAATGCTTCTTTAAATTTCCTTTTTGAAAATAATTTTTCAAAACTTTTTATCTTATCTGGTAAACCTATGCTCTGATACCAAGTGAAACACCCCACCTCCGTTAGGGTCACTCTCAAAGGGAATGCCCTAATTTTGGTGGAGGTTTATAGATATAAGAACACATATTTGTAAACAGCGGAAGAACAACAAACTCTTATTTCATAAAGTCAAATACGTGTTACAACAACATCCTTTCCAAAAACATAACATAACACTTTCATAATCTGTCTTGAGTACATTATTTTTAAAGAAGCATAAATAAAACATAGATGAACTGCAAAAGCCCCATAGTGGATTGTCCAAAGCCATAGTTCAAAACAGGAAAGTCCAAGCAATACATTTCTCTTCTTCAAGCTGGATGTCAAGGCTGATCAAGCTGCTGTGTTCCCTCCCTGTGGACCTGGGGGGGGGGGGGGGAAACGGAAGATAGAAGACGAAAGAAAAGTAGAGTCAGACATAAAGCCTGAGTAAGTCTAGTACTACTTTGTCTATGAATAAAGAACTGGGTATGATAAGTATAAACAGGAAGTGGGCATGCACTATAAACTTGGTTAAGTTGTCTAGGGTCGAATATACTATCGTACCCCATGTTAATCTCTGAACCCATATAAACTAGTTTCCAATTTACACCCCATAATCAGGGTGATGTGATCCATTCTATGATGATCAGCTCCTACTCGCATAGTTACATGTGTCTTACGGCCTCCGATGTCTGTAGTTACCTATGCTGGTCCCACCATGGGGTGTATCAAGTCCCATAGTGGCAACCCGACACAACCTTAGAGTGCACAGGTATGCTACTGGTGTCCAGTGCCTTATTTTTCTGCGCCGGAGTGTGTGCACGCCCGCACTCCGTTAGAACCTACACTGCTACACCACCGCCGTCGCTTTGACCTCTTACAATCAGCCCAGTAATCGTGCCCCACCCTGCCTAGTTTCAGGGTATCCTGATACACCTTTTAGGGTTACTGCTGAAAAGGGTCCCCCGTTACTAGGTTTTCTATCTCTAGCCAACATGCTAAGTTGGTTAAGTGTTTCCTACCTAACCCCACCAGTCCGTTTAGTTTAGCATGTTCCATTTTGATTAAGTCTTTAGTCCACTTAATCCTAACAATCCTGACTCAGCCTTAATTGTCTTATTAAGGCCCTGACCTCTCACATTAGACAGGTATTGTTGTGGCTGCCTGTTGCCGGTTGGTTCCGGGCAGTCTTACGCCACAACTCAGTCTAACCTCGGGTCCTTGCTGGGTTCCATGTTTAACCTCCCACATTGGATAGGTATTGTTGTGACTACTGGACAGCCGGGCGGTTCCGGGCAGGTTTACATCACAACTCAATCCAACCTCGGGTTAAACACATCGTATGTTCTACATTTACATATCTTGTCATTCTTCTTTAATTATATGTAAATATTTGCGGCCCATTATTAAGTTAATGGTGTAAAGGTTACACCAATCATGGGCCCAACCCATACTTGAATTTGGGCCCTTCTATTTTATATTTTCATTCATTAATTAATTTTTAACCCAACGTTATTTTCCCCCGTTTTACACGTCCGTTTATATATATTGGGCTTAGCCTTTTAAAGCCCAATTTAGCCATGCGAAAAGGGGAGGCTTATGGCGTATACATAAAGAGGGGAAGGTGAGCGCATGAACTTGCAATACGACGTTGGAAATACAAAATAGAAATTGGTGTACTTGCATAGTGGCAACATAGGTGACATAAATCAAAACATGTGAACTTGCATAGGTTTAACTACAACATGAACCTATACTCTTATTTAGGCATAATGTCAAACATAAGCATGTCATAAATATTCCTAGCATAAACATGGCATAATGTCAAACATAAGCATGGCATAAATACTTCTAGCATAAACATGGCATAATGTCAAACATAAGCATGGCATAGGTAAAGTTCAATTTGTTCATGGCATAAACATAAACAAGTCATGTTCATAAGGTTTCTACATGTTTACAAAGGGGATACTTTGTTAATAACACAAAAACATAGTTCAACTTAATCATGGTTTAAGTCTAATCACATAACGATGGTATAAATATACTTATGCACAAATATTCCTAATCATGGTGTTTGCTTTAAACTTGCAAAAAGGGATTTTTGAGTCTAACCTAGCCATGTCTCACATATGTCATCATATAATTCTTTTAAACAAGATAAACTTAATCATGGATTTCAATTATGCCAAATATCATTCATAGCCTAGCCATATTCATAAGCATGACTTAATACATGGATTATGGTGTCAAAATTCCAATATAGTTTCATATGAACTATAACAACCAAACTTGTCTCAATTGCTTGCAAAATGATTTATGCACAAAATATGCATCATGATGACATAATAACAAAGCCCCAAACTTGCATAAATTTCACTCAACTACATACATGTAGCTTCAACATAGATTACATAATTTGCGCGATATTCCAAACGTATATTTGCATAGAACTACCGCATGTAGTTCTTTATAATTGAATGACATAATTCAGAATATCCAAACGTATATAAATTGATAAGAATGCACAATTAAAGCATACATATCTACACAATTGTTTATTCATACCAAAGTAATACTCTACTTACAATGGTTGCGGCGAATTCTCTAATTAAGAGATATGATTCCTTTGTTGAATTGATTGGCTTTAGGTTGCTTGAATTTGCTTTAGGCTTTAGAACTTTCTTCCTAATTCTCTCTCTAGTCGGCGGCTACTCTTAGTCATTCCTCAGCAACATGGCGGCTATGTTCTTAATTTGAATGAATAGATTAGGGTTTAGTCTAGGGTTGTTTATATAGAGGTTAGGAATTGATTAGGACCCTTGATGTTGCTTGGATAGATCGTAGCCATTCATTAGGAAGAGAGACCAATAAAAACCCGCCACCTAGCCCTAATGACAAAGCAGACCACAGAAACTCGACCACACACCGACCTGGCCAGCCAGGTTGACTGGGCTCGACCAGGTCGACACCCCTGTCGACAGGGCTGTCGACAGCCCTGTCGACATGGGTAGCCCAGGTCGACAGCCCAGTCGACCTGGGTGGCCTAGGCGGGTGATTATCTGCCCTGGCCCACTGGGCCCGATTTTTAATTATTTTATTCTGTTTGAATTTTAAATTTAATTCAAAACTTCCGAAGGCCATATCTTCTTCATACGGACTCCGTTTTTCGAAAACTCGGACTCTATTTCGCGTATTTTTCCGAGACGAACGCAATGGCGTATCCCGTTTCCCTTAGTTCTTTGATTTCAGATTAATCATACTTTAATTTGTTAATTTCACAGTTATAGAATTTTCGGGGTGTTACAAAAATTATGCTGTGTAAGCACCCGATAGATATAAAGTGATCGTCAAGAGAAAAAATAACAATAGAGAAGTAGATAAAAGGAAAAGAAAAGAGGAAAATAGAAGTGGAGAAAAATAAGAGAATACATGAACCACAGATATAAAACAGGCAAGACAGTAATAACCATATAAACAACAGAATAAGAGTATATAGAGTCATAGAGTTATACATAATGGTAATAAAGTCTACGCACGTAATAAATAAACTTAAACTGATAATCTGTCTCTAACAAGGATACATAACATTGTCAAGGCTCCCGCAGTGTCACACAACGAAATAAACAGAGATCACACAAGTATAATCGGAAGAACATTGTCTTCTGCTAGTCAACCCGAACTGCTCCATATAATACTCATACCAGTCACCTAGTCTGCTCATCAACGTCGTCAGTGAGAACCCAAGGTAATAAGACAGAAATAAAATCTTGGGTCAGATAATAGTCTAGTGTGAGCAATAACAAATCTCAAAGTACTGTAAAAATCGTAATAGTGTATGTATATATATATATATATATATATATATATATATATATATATATATGACACGAAGGGTATGGAGAATCATATATATCCTGCCACTGCATCTGTAGAGTTAACATATAAACAATATACATATACTACTTCATGATAATAATAATAGAAGTATTGGACATCATAAAACTATGGCTGTTCGGATATCCGAATTGATGATAACCACATTGCATAACGCCCATAAATTGGTAAACGATTAAGAAAACATAGCATCCATTATCCAATCTCACATTCACTCACTCAGTGCGTTGGATATATGATAACGTTCAGTTTTTATGATACTCAAATCTGTGCCACTCAATTGGCTAGGACCTAGGTTGCACCAACGCGTATGCCTCAAGGTAAGGACCTAACTTGGTCCGGCTGAATGCCATAAACCATCTGAAGTGAAGATAAGGAACTTGACGTGGCATCAAATAAACATCACACCCACTACCCCTTTTTTCGGGTAAGTGCTAAAACTACATGTATCCATAATCCCTTTGCACACGTCAATCGCAGCAGTCTGTTCTAGGAACTATTCTTATGACCACCAACTTGGAGTTTTCTTGATTGGGACTAAATATAGATGACCAACTTATCATTAATGTCAATCGACTATCCCTAACCCTCTCTAATAGCTTCCACTCAACCGTCAACATTACTCAACATTTCGGAACATCTCCATCCATCATTGAATTCACCACTTTCCATAATAGAGTCATCATCGCCAAGTGATGAACCGCTGCATCGGAGCACCACATCATTGCCTAATGCAAAATAGACTAATCTTAGAGCCATTCTGTTCAAACCACCGTCGAATGGACCATAATATCATGTTGCTCGAAATTGCATCATTATAAATGTCAAACTAGACAAAATGGGCAATGCCATAGTAATCGATATTGACCACTTCATAGTAACCGATAATGATTGCTCGAATAGCCTATTTAACCAAAATTAGTTAAATACGCATCTAAGGAAAATGTACGGCATTTGTCATGAAATTCATCACATTTCCAAGCCCATCCTTCATCCTCAAATCTTCCACCAAGCTCCAGTGTCGCTCCATCTTTAAATCGATCGTCGAGCTCCAATGCTACTCCATTGTCAAATCCATCCATGCACTCTGAAGCTCCTTCAAGAATTTATCTCATCCGTTCGATTTATCATCCTTGTGCATTTAGTTAATATGCACCGACATGTGCATTTGATCGATAAGCATCCCAAACTCTAATGAATGAGATTTCCTTATTCTAGTTCCTATATAAACAATGTTTTAAGCTAAACTAAGCAAACAATTCAACCATGCAACCAATAGTCATAAAAATTCCTAAAATAACATACAAACATCCATAAAAGACATAATAAATTAAATAAAACTTATATATAGAAAGTGAAGTGAGATAAGTGCCCAAATAATCTATATCTAATAGTATGGTCAAAATAACATGTAAATAGGTAATTTTTCATGTAAAATAGCAAGCCAAGCAAGCACCTTACTAAAATACTCTATTTGAGTGAGCCTCAAAAGTTTCAGTTTTCTTTATCTTTGGATTTCCATGTCCAAAATCTTTCTAGTTTCCTCATGGATTTTCATCTTAAACCCTGCTTTTAGTTTTATCTTCAAACTATTAGTTATGGTTTTACTCTTAGAAGCAATTAACATGTAAACCACTTATAAGTGTAAATACACTCAAATAACACTCTATGGACGCTAAAGTACACACAAGCATCCTTGATACTAAGATCAAAACCAAGTGAAAACTTAAAAGAGTCAAACCTCAAGTACTACCATCGAAATGATTGCTTTCCATGAAGTGACTTCAACTTGCATGAACATTTCTCTTTCTCGATTACAACAGATCCCTTTACGTGCTTCATGTAAACGGACATCTAAAAGTCACCATGTAAAAAAGTAGTCTACACGTCAAGTTTCTCTAACCATGATTCATGAGTAGCAACAATAGTAAGCAAAATGCAGATGGACGCATGTCTCACTATGGAAAAAATATCTCAGTGTACTCTACTTTCTTTCTTTGTGAAGAACATTTAACAAATAATCTTTCCTTATATCTCTTACCATCCTTTACCTTAAATACCCACTTAAAACGTGTGACTCGACTTCCTTTAAGGAGGTGATACCAAATCCCAAATCTTGTTCTTTCTCAATGGTTCTAGCTACTTTTCAATAGCGAACATCTATTTCAACCTATCACTTGACTTCATAGTTTTTTCAGTGTTAAATGGCTCATTATAAACTACATGTAAGGCATAATCAAACTGGTCACCAAGGCAAAGGTTTGCATACTTTCAATCACCATACATCTCTAATGGCCTAATAGTCCTATAACTGGTCTAAATAAATACAACTTTGTATAAACTACTTTCAGATACACCTCTCGTCACATGCGCATCATACATAATACTAGAAGAAACCTATGGACTACTCTATGATGTTACATCAACATCTCTTATACCAATAACTCGACTACTAGGATGAAATATAAGAACATATTTAACTCCTTAGCCTATTAGACTCATATGATGTGGCAAGTGACTCCTCCTTGGGATTGAGCATTGTAGATTCATTAAGAAAATTATATTTCTTGAATGCACACTCTTTATATTAACATCATTCTAAATATGATAACCTTTAATATCATTCGTGTACCCATAAATATGCCCGCTTTAGCCTCAAACTAATCATCACCTATATGGTGAAAATACAGAGAACAACCGAAAATACCGAAGTAATTAAGATACACTACTTTACCTCTCCACTTATTTGTAATTTTCTCATTTATAGCTAAGAATGGAATTTGATTTATATTATGCATTGCGATCGGAAAATCTTTATCCAAATATCCTTTGGGCAAGTCCGCCGTCAATCTCAAGTAACATGTCACTAACATCAAAAATGACACTAACCCTAGATTGATGTGAAAATACTAGTCTTCTTAGGGAAATTAAGTTAAATTTTGCATAGATCAAGCATGCTATTCAAAAAAAAAAATGAAAGAAATAAAGAATAGGCAAAGAAGATGGACAAGGTTTATTGTGGTTCAGCTATTAACTAAGCGTACGCCAACTTTTTAGAGATTAACTTTATTCTCAACTACACATCATAAGAATTTCCAGTACAAGAGTTGGAATATATGTCCTAGTATTTATAGATTTGATATAACAAGTACAAGAGATGATTGGTGTAACACCCCACGTCCATTAATGTCACTCACAAAGGGAATGAATTAACTTCTATGGAGGTTTTAGGTGAATATAGAACAGTAAAATTTCAACAAGACAGATATAAAATAGTACTTGGAAATTTAAAAACTTTATTTCAATTGCAGCAGAAGTCAAAACATGTTTGATTACATCATAACACCATAATCAAAGTCAAGTACAATATCTATCTTGATAAAACAAGTACATAATCCTATTACATAAATAGCCATTAAAAAGAAAGATAACAAGCTGGACTTTACTTCAGCAGTCCAAGCTTTCCAAGAGATAAGCAATCCAATCAGACTCCACTGGAACTTGGCCCAACCTGAGGACCTGAAGGGAGACAAAGATGAAAAAGAGAGGGGGGGGGGGGGGGGTCAGACATAAAGTCTGGCGAGTATGATAATTCTACAATACTGTTATCAAAATAACTGGACTAAGACATAAGCTGGAAAACAAGGAAATGTCTATGAAAGAGCAGATTAAGGACATAGACAATCGCTAAAGGAAACGTTATAGGCGCTCCTAAATACTAAAGGATAAACACTATACTGCACCACACCAGTCACCCTAAAGATTGATTCCACTTAGCTTCACTTAGAAACTTTCTTAATGGCTTTACATACTCCTAGCTGACTACATAGGTGCCGCCTGCCCCTATCTCCACTAGGTGTACCCCACTTTCCATTTTTCGATCGGCTCCCTACTCGTAGATACCCGTGCTGGCCCCACAGTGGGGTGTATCATTCCCCTAAAGTGGCAACCCGATATAACGGAGATACACGGCTTATACCTACACGATGCAACAACGTCTTACCTACCAGCCCGGGTCCACACACGCATATGAAACCCGTTGGACTTGCGTTGCCACCGCTCCCTGTTTTGGCCTCTTATAGTCAAACCCAGTATGCGTGTCCCGTCCTCGACTTGGGTCGAGCCCACAAAGATACGTTTTGGGATACTGGTTGAAATGGCCCCCCATTATTTCCCATAAGCATTCCACCTAAGCTTGTCCCATTAGTCCATCCACTTAACCCACTTAGTCATGTTCATTTACATGTGTATTTGGTTAAGTCTAATCGTATTTCAAATGCCTCTAAAGGCAACCACTAGATTCCTCATGCCACCCAAGGCACCTACTTAACCCCCATGTCCCACCTTACATGATTATCTGGCTAAGTATTTCTTAATTCATTAAGGCCATAACCTCATAAAGACCTCTCACATTAGACTGGCATTTATGGCAGCTGGATTTGCCGGGCGGGTCCGGGCAGTCTTACACCATAAAAGAGTCTAACCTCGTGTCTTTACAACTGTTATGCTTTAGTTTGGGCCTAGGACCTCTCACATTGGGCCGACGTTTGTGACTACTGGATTTGCCGGGCGGGTCCGGGCAGGTTTACGTCACAAACGGGTCCAACCTCGTGTCCTAAGCATTGATTAATAATCCACTTTCCCCAATTTTAATAATTCCCTACTTGAATTATTAATTAATTCCAAATTTAACAATGTCCATAATTGACTCAATTATGGACATCCATTTAAGGCATGCAAAATCATATCAATTGCACCCCAATTTATTAATTTCCTAATATTACCCCTACCCCACGTTTGAACGTTTATTCGCAAAATGTATGCTAGACCCGATTAGTCTAACTCATAGCATAAAAGAAAATATTCACAACAACAACATATATATGTGACTAAATAAATCATAACAAGGGGTAAAACTTGCATACATTACAACTTGCATAAGGTTATACATGTCATGGATCTAAGGGTGTCAACTTATTCATAATTCACATAATATGATTTTGATCAAATTTCATAAACTTGTATAGGACATGTGTGAATCAACATCATTAACAATATGGTTTTATATGGGTACACCTAACTCAATAGGCAAATTCCCAAAAATCAAAATTCCTTTAATCATAGATTCATGTATACGGGGGGTACACCTAACTTAATAGGCAAATTCCCATATTCAAGATCCAATTAATTTGTAGATTCATGTATATGGGTACACCTAACCAATAGGCAAATTCCCATAATCAAGATCTATTATAAAAAAAACATAAACTTTAAACATGATCCAATTCGCATAAATACTAACATCACGATTTTACAACTTGTATGATTACAACTTAACATGACATCATTATCATATAACATAAGTATTTCAACATATGTGATAATATGAGATCTACAACATATATAAGATTTACAACATAGCATATCATAATTTGCAACATAGCATGATATGATTTACAACATAACATAGCATGATTAATCACATATGACATAGCATAGGATTATTTACAACATAATCACTACAACATAACAACATATATATGATAACATAATAGCATAACAAGAGATCCACAACATAATTTACAAATACATAACAATTCATATCACTTTCTTGTGATCCATTCATAACTTAATCAAATTATTTTATAATAATATTGTGAGATTCATCATACTCACAATTTTAAAGAAGAGAAATAGAAAAAGAGAGAGCTTTTGATTTGAGTAGATTTAGTTTGTAGATTAGGCCTTCTTCTTCTTTAGTTTGTGACGGCTATGCTGAACTCCATGGCAACGGCATGTCGGTAGCTCTCCAATTTTTCAAGTGATTTAGGGTTAGAGTCTACCCATTTATTTATAGATGTTAGGATTCATTTAGGCCATTAGATTTAACCTAGAAATAACCGCAGCCATTCAGACCTGATGGGGTTTATCTTATTGACTCAGCAATGAGTCAGAAGTGACTCAGCAAACACTCAGCAAATTAATAAACTTCTATTCATGTTTACATTAACTGCCCATATATATATAAATATATATATATATATATATATATATATATATATATATACACACACACGCACCTATTCATGAATTCAAATTAATCCATAATTAACTTATGACCATTTCTACACATTAATTTTCCAATTAATGTCTTAATTCCATTTTTCGCCTTTTAAGGCAATTCACATATCTCAAATTTGTTATATGCCTTTTTAAGGCTATTTCGTGCAAATTCTCAATATTAATTTTTTTAATTTTTGAATATTAGTATTAACAAAAATACAGGGTGTTACATTCTCCCCTCCTTAAGGGATTTCGACCCTGAAATCTTCAAGTTTATATCCTATCATCAACCATCTACTCAATCAACAAACACTGGCATCCATTATCCTTATAGACTTCTAATGCTTTCATGTTTAAATGCACAGTGTGTGTCTATGTCCGTATCTAATGCAAAATCAGGCGGTCCACTGATTCAGTTGACCTCCTTGATGCAATTCATGATAGTGCCATGCATCCATTATGTATGCAAAAGATCCTAATTGCTTACAAACTACTTCTATATGCGTGCACATCCATTCAACCGAATGCAGCATCTATATGATAGTACAACCATTATACATCCATTATACTAAATACATTCATTTATGCAATATGCAGTATGTAGTGACTGAGCCGATCTAGTGCCTAAAGTGTGTGTATATATGCATCCACGAGCAACCACTAGCAACCACTTGCATCCATTTTGCATCCATCATACATAACATGTCTCAAACACATGTTTCAACCATAGGATTATCCTAACTAAAGGTCAAAGATACTAATGAGAGGACATACTAAAGATAAGATAAGATAAGCTAAGCGATAAAGGAGAAATTAAAAGACATACCCTCAAAAAGAAAAGGGTATAGCGAACGCATCTTCCCTTCTATCTCCCAAGTAGCGTTGCTCTCATCATCTCCCCATTGCACTTTAACTAGTCTGACCTCTCGATTTCTCAACTTTTTGATCTCCGACCCAAGAATGCATGTAGGAGCTCGTCTAATTGTTGCATCACGCTCTATTTCCACCTCTTTAAGCAAGCTCAGCTCTACCACCTCCGCGGTCTTGTGCAAACACTTCCTCAAATGTGATACATGGAATACGTCGTGTACTCCACTAAGTTTCTCAGGCAACTCCACCCTATACGCCATCTTCCCAATCCTGTCTTTTATAGGAAACGGCCCTACAAACCTTGGCGCTAATTTCTCAACGGACCCAAAGCGAACAACATTCCGTAACGGAGACACTTTGATAAAAGCCATGTCCCCAATTTCAAACTCAAGATCTGTCCTCCTCTTATCAGCATACGATTTCTGCCTATCTTGTGCTGCTTTCATCCTCCTTCGAATCAAATCAATCTTCTCCGAGGTTTCCCTAACCATATCGGGCCCAAGTAGGATTTTATCGGTAGATTCCCACCAACATGTAGGCGAACGGCAAGGCCTTCCATAAAGAGCTTCGAAAGGTGCCATGCCAATACTAGACTGAAAGCTATTATTATATGCGAATTCTACCAACGGAAGGTGCTCTTCCCATGTACCCCCAAAGTCTAGGATACAAAGCCTTAAAAGATCCTCTAGAATACGATTCACCCTCTCGGTCTGGCCGTCCGTCTGAGGATGATATGCGGTGCTCAAACATAGCTGAGTCCCTACCGCCTCTTGTAAACTCTTCCATAATTCGCTAGTGAAGATGGGATCACGGTCGCTTACTATACTAGAAGGAATACCGTGCAAACGAACTATTTCTTTAATGTATACAGAAGCCAACCACGGAGCAGTCCTCTTACTTTTCACGGGAATAAAATGGACGCTCTTAGTAAGTCTATCTACTATAACCCAAATCCCCGTATTACCCTTCCTTGATCTTGGTAATCCATCCACAAAATCCATTGAGACGCTTTCCCATTTCCATAGTCGAACTTCCAATGGGTGAAGCAACCCACCGGGTTTCTTTTGTTCCGCTTTTACTCGTTGGCACACCAAGCATCTAGCGACGTACTCGACCACATCCTTTTTCATACCGGCCCAAAAGAAAACCCGCTTCATATCTTTGTACATCTTGTCTCCGCCGGGATGAATGGTCATCTTTGAGCGATGAGCATCATCAAGAATGGCCTTCCTTAAGTCTTCGTCTTGTGGTACACAAAGTCTATTATCCCTTCGTAACCAACCCTTATCGTCTTGGGTATACCTACGAAGATGGCTAGATGACTCCCCTCCTTTGAGCTTTTCTACTATCTCAACCAACTGGGGGTCGTCTTGCTGTGCCTCACCAACTCGTCCTAGAAGTGTAGGTCTAACCTCCAAGGATGCTAACAAACCAGGTACTAGGTCAACGGAGGGTTTAAAGTCAAACATGGAGATGAATTCTAAGCTTCGTCGTTCAACAAACAACGGACTCAAGGATAACCTTTTCCTACTTAAGGCATCTGCTACCACGTTACCCTTGCCCGGGGTATATGCTATTTCAAAATCGTAGGAGGCTAGGAATTCCATCCACCGTTGCTGCCTTAAATTCAAATCCTTCTGAGAGAATAAGTATTTTAATGATTTGTGGTCAGTGAACAGTTCGAATTTCTCACCAAGAAGATAGTGACGCCAAGACTTAAGCGCGAAAACAATTGCGGCTAACTCAAGGTCATGCGTAGGGTAATTCTTTCCATGAACCCTCAACTGCCTTCCACCATAGGCTATTACTCTTCCCTCTTGCATGAGGACCGCGCCAAGTCCCGTCCCACAAGCATCAGTATAGACAGTAAACGGTTTATTCCCGTCTGGCAGCACTAAGAATGGGGCTGAAGTTAAGGCTCTCTTTAAACGTTGGAACGCATCATCACAATCTTCGTCCCACGTAAAAACCAGGTTCTTCTTCGTTAACCATGTTTATGGAGCTAATATTTTTGCGAAGTCTTTGATAAACTTCCTATAATAGCCAGCCAACCCCAAGAAACTTCTTACTTCGGTTACATTTTTAGGGACCTTCCAATCTTGGATGGCCACCACCTTTGCGGGATCCACTGCTATCCCTTCCTTGGAAACCACGTGCCCTAAGAACCGTACTTCTTTCCTCCAGAAGTGACACTTAGAAAATTTTGCCTTAAGGTTATGCGCTCGAAGGGTTTCCAACACTTCCCTAAGATGTAAGGCATGCTCTTCTTCATTCTTAGAAAAGACTAAGATGTCATCCACAAAGACTACCACGAATTTGTTAAGGTACTCCCTAAACACCCTACTCATCAAATCAACAAAATATGCGGGGGCGTTTGTCAAACCAAAGGGCATCACTAGCCATTCATAGAATCCGTCAGGAGTCCTAAAAGCAGTCTTATCTATACTATCCTCAGCCACTCTCAGTTGATGAAAGCCAATGGCTAAGTCCAACTGCGAAAACACTGAGGCGCCAACTAACTGATCAAAGAGATCGTCAATCCTCGGCAGTGGGTGTCGGTTCTTTTTAGTAAGCTTGTTTAGTTCTCTATAGTCCACACAAAGTCTAAGAGACCCATCCGCCTTTGTAGCAAATACTACTGGAGCACCCCACTCTGATATACTACGTCTTATGAACCCCTTCTCAAGCAACTCCTTCACTTGCTTATTGAGTTCCCTCCTTTCACGAGGAGCCATGTGGCGCACTGGCAAAGATACGGGTTTAGCATTATCCACAAGATAAATTCGAAAGTCTATCTCCCGCTTTGGAGGTAAGCCCTTCACCTCCTCAAACACATCCGGATATTCCTGGACCACCTCCACCGTTCGCAGATTCTCTACAGACGCGTCAAGCGATTTAAGATAACTTAGCATAACGGAATTTATGGGACTACAAAAGATGTCGAGAGCATTACCGAGGCGAGTCACAAGCCTAACTACTCTCCTTTCACAATCAAGAATGGCCCCATTTCTAGATAACCAATCCATTCCTAAAATTAGCCCATAGCCCGTGAAGCCCAATACATAAGCATCACATCTAAATTCAACGCTAAGTATAGAGATTTTCAAATCCAAACATATCATGGTCAAATGAGCCGAACCCCCAATTGGATTTGAAACAACCAAGGGATCCTCTACTAAACTGGTGTTCAAGTGCAGTAATTCAACTAATGATGCAGAGATAAACGAATGAGATGCGCCAGAATCGAATAAGGTACGGACAGGATGATCAAACAGAAAAACTAAGCTTTCAATAGAAATTGTTCTACCTCTTTCTTGCAGCGGTGGTGCCGCAATAGCCTGAACTTGCCCCCTTGCCTGCCCTGGTGCCATAAGAGCCTGCACCTGTCCTCCCGAGGTAGACCCTGCCCTCTGCCCCTTCTTTGGGCAGTCCTTCACCAAATGTCCCGCATCTCCACAATGAAAACAACCAGTCTTATTTTTCTTTCTACAATCTTTGCTGAGATGGCCAGGCGTCCCACAATTGAAGCATCTCTTCTTCCCTTTGCCATTATTGTTTTTACCACCCTTCTTATTTTGCTGTTGGGGTTTCTTCTGATCCCCTTTCTTTTCAACTGCCTTATCCTCATGCATAAGTGCCATTTTTACTAGCCTTTCAAAGGTGGCTCCAATAGGGATGTGGGTCATAGCCAACCCTTGCAACGGTTCATTCAAGCCTCTAACGAACCTCAAAGCTTTCTTCTCTGGCGTGTTCACCAACTCCAAGCCAAACCTTGCTAACTGATTAAATTTATTGACATACTCCTTCACTGATAAGCTCCTTTGCTTTAATGTCAGGAATTTTTCCATATTTAAATTCTCCTCTGCCCTTGAAAGAAACTTTGCCTCAAACCTTCGTCTGAAATCCGCCCATGAATCAACTGGACGTTCCCCGTTAGTGACCTCCCACCAAAACGAGGCCTCTCCCTTCATTAACCAATCAGCTAAACGGACTTTCCTCCCATCTTCCACTTCAAAGATTTCCAACAATTCCTCAGTCTACTTAAGCCAGTCTCTGGCCTCCACAAACGTCTCAGTCCCTTGAAAAGTTTTTCCTCCCATAGCCTTAAATTCCTTGTAAGTCTTTGCAAAAGTGTCAACACGAGGAGGAGGAGGAGGAATGGGTGCAACTGGGGGTGGAGGAACATCTGCTGGGCCTGCAGTGGTGGCCCTAGCCTCCAAATACCTCCTAAACCACCCTGGAACCGTCACACCTTCTGGAAGATTAAGATCTTCAGCCATGCTGAAACGAAAAAGGAAAGATTCAAAATGGAGAATTCGAAAGATAAAGATAAGGATATGGCTATTTGGGATTATGTTTTTCATAAAAACTTTCTCTAAATAACCTATTTTTGAAAGCACTTCTTCCAAAAATACTTTAGAAAAATATATTTCTAAAAATTTTATCTGTTCTGGTAACCTTATGCTCTGATACCACGTGTAACACCCCATGTCCATTAATGTCACTCACAAAGAGAATGCATTAACTTCTATGGAGGTTTTAGGTGAATATAGAACAGTAAAATATCAACAAGACAGATATAAAATAGTACTTGGAAATTTAAAAACTTTATTTCAATTGCAGCAGAAGTCAAAACATGTTTGATTACATCATAACACCATAATCAAAGTCAAGTACAATATCTATCTTGATAAAATAAGTACATAATCCCATTACATAAATAGCCATTAAAAAGAAAGATAACAAGCTGGACTTTACTTCAGCAGTCCAAGCTTTCCAAGAGATAAGCAATCCAATCAGACTCCACTGGAACTTGGCCCAACCTGAGGACCTGAAGGGAGAAAAAGATGAAAAAGAGGGGGGGGGGTCAGACATAAAGTCTGGCGAGTATGATAATTCTACAATACTGTTATCAAAATAACTGGACTAAGGCATAAGTTGGAAAACAAGGAAATGTCTATGAAAGAGCAGATTAAGGACATAGACAATCGCTAAAGGAAACGTTATAGGCGCTCCTAAATACTAAAGGATAAACACTATACTGCACCACACCAGTCACCCTAAAGATTGATTCCACTTAGCTTCACTTAGAAACTTTCTTAATGGCTTTACGTACTCCTAGCTGACTACATAGGTGCCGCCTGCCCCTATCTCCACTAGGTGTACCCCACTTTCCATTTTTCGATCGGCTCCCTACTCGTAGATACCCGTGCTGGCCCCACAGTGGGGGTATCATTCCCCTAAAGTGGCAACCCGATATAACAGAGATGCATGGCTTATACCTACACGATGCAACAACGTCTTACCTACCAGCCCGGGTCCACACACGCATATGAAACCCGTTGGACTTGCGTTGCCACCGCTCCCTGTTTTGGCCTCTTATAGTCAAACCCAGTATGCGTGTCCCGTCCTCGACTTGGGTCGAGCCCACAAAGATACGTTTTGGGATACTGGTTGAAATGGGCCCCCATTATTTCCCACAAGCATTCCACCTAAGCTTGTCCCATTAGTCCATCCACTTAACCCACTTAGTCATGTTCATTTACATGTGTATTTGGTTAAGTCTAATCGTATTTTAAATGCCTCTAAAGGCAACCACTAGATTCCTCATGCCACCCAAGGCACCTACTTAACCCCCATGTCCCACCTTACATGATTATCTGGCTAAGCATTTCTTAATTCATTAAGGCCATAACCTCATAAAGACCTCTCACATTAGACTAGCATTTATGGTAGCTGGATTTGCCGGGCGGGTCCGGGCAGTCTTACACCATAAAAGAGTCTAACCTCGTGTCTTTACAACTGTTATGCTTTAGTTTGGGCCTAGGACCTCTCACATTGGGCCGACATTTGTGACTACTGGATTTGCCGGGCGGGTCCGGGCAGGTTTACGTCACAAACGGGTCCAACCTCGTGTCCTAAGCATTGATTAATAATCCACTTTCCCCAATTTTAATAATTCCCTACTTGAATTATTAATTAATTCCAAATTTAACAATGTCCATAATTGACTCAATTATGGACATCCGTTTAAGGCATGCAAAATCATATCAATTGCACCCCAATTTATTAATTTCCAAATATTACCCCTACCCCACGTTTGAATGTTTATTCGCAAAATGTATGCTAGACCCGATTAGTCTAACTCATAGCATAAAAGAAAATATTCACAACAACAACATATATATGTGACTAAATAAATCATAACAAGGGGTAAAACTTGCATACATTACAACTTGCATAAGGTTATACATGTCATGGATCTTAGGGTGTCAACTTATTCATAATTCACATAATATGATTTTGATCAAATTTCATAAACTTGTATAGGACATGTGTGAATCAACATCATTAACAATATGGTTTTATATGGGTACACCTAACTCAATAGGAAAATTCCCAAAAATCAAAATTCCTTTAATCATAGAATCATGTATATGGGTACACCTAACTTAATAGGCAAATTCCCATATTCAAGATCCAATTAATTTGTAGATTCATGTATATGGGTACACCTAACCCAATAGGCAAATTCCTATAATCAAGATCTATTATAAAAAAAACATAAACTTTAAACATGATCCAATTCGCGTAAATACTAACATCACGATTTTACAACTTGTATGATTCAACACAACTTAACATGACATCATTATCATATAACATAAGTATTTCAACATATGTGATAATATGAGATCTACAACAGATATAAGATTTACAACATAGCATATCATAATTTGCAACATAGCATGATATGATTTACAACATAGCATAGCATGATTAATCACATATGACATAGCATAGGATTATTTACAACATAATCACTACAACATAACAACATATATATGATAACATAATAGCATAACAAGAGATCCAGAACATAATTTACAAATACATAACAATTCATATCACTTTCTTGTGATCCATTCATAACTTAATCAAATTATTTTATAATAATATTGTGAGATTCATCATACTCACAATTTTAAAGAAGAGAAATAGAAAGAGAGAGAGCTTTTGATTTGATTTGAGTAGATTTAGTTTGTAGATTAGGCCTTCTTCTTCTTTAGTTTGTGACGGCTATGCTGAACTCCATGGCAACGGCATGTCGGTAGCTCTCCAATTTTTCAAGTGATTTAGGGTTAGAGTCTACCCACTTATTTATAGATGTTAGGATTCATTTAGGCCATTAGATTTAACCTAGAAATAACCGCAGCCATTCAGACCAGATGGGGTTTATCTTATTGACTCAGCAATGAGTCAGAAGTGACTCAGCAAACACTCAGCAAATTAATAAACTTCTATTCATGTTTACATTAACTGCCCATATATATATAAATATATATATATACACACGCACCTATTCATGAATTCAAATTAATCCATAATTAACTTATGACCATTTCTACACATTAATTTTCCAATTAATGTCTTAATTCCATTTTTCGCCTTTTAAGGCAATTCACATATCTCAAATTTGTTATATGCCTTTTTAAGGCTATTTCGTGCAAATTCTCAATATTAATTCTTTTAATTTGTGAATATTAGTATTAACAGAAATACGGGGTGTTACAATTGGAATTGGTCACAATATCCTTTTTACTAACTAACCTTGACTACCCTTGAAGAATAATTGTGTCGGAGAAATACTTTAGCTGTATATAGGTAGAAAGAGTCCATATCCTTTGCATGTAGGATGTAAACAGATATGGTAGGAGTTTGGAGCTGAATTGGGATAAGACATAGCATTTGTATGCCTCTTTATGAGGTAGAATACCACGTCGGAGAAATTAGCTAAATTTGACCAAGTATCATGGATCGATAGTTAAAACGACCTAACTCTTGACCTTAGAAACCGACATTAGTATATACTTGACAACCACGTATCGTATATCTAGAACTAGAGAATTAGATGGTTAGGATTAAATAGAAAGTAAAGGTAGAAAATAAAATAATCACACATCACACTAAATTTTGGTAATTTACATCAGGAAGTACATAATAATATTCTAGTAAGTACTAGTTCAGCGGAAATTGTGATATGTCTCATTCCTACAGGTGCTGGTATACATAAATGCTATTAAATGATAGGAAAATACAATAACATGGAAGCTCCGTGCTCTAATATCCTTTAAAATAATCCAAGGTTTTATGCTTTAAAACGAGGTTACCCATCTAATATCTAAGTTGCTCGAAAGAAATATAACACCTAGAGTTTAAGGGAAAGAAAAAATATTGCGTCAGTCATGGGACTGGTATGAGAAACTTAAATATGGTATTTAAAAATAAAGGTATTCCACAAGACCACACCCACACATAAACATGGCACAGGTTCTTCCCTTATGGTAACCAAATCGTTCCTATGTAAAATTATCTGAATTAATTTTAATGACTTATGGGATAAAACTAGTTAAAATAAATCAAATCAAAGTGCCAAATTGTAGCTCTTAGTGAAAGTGGATTTGCATATAATGGTACGTTAGGGACCGAGATGATGGTGATGATAAATTTGATGACAACAACCTTGTTTTAACTATTATTATTATAAAATATATACTAACACTATTATATATATATATTCAGAATGTATATGTAGGTATCTTATGAAGATATTGATTCTGAAGACTATATAGTATAAAGATTCAAGAGTATAGATAACAAAGAAGTATAGTTAAAGATTAAAGACTCATGAGTAACAAGAGTTAAAGAGTTTCAAGAAATCAAGATAAGTAATAGTGTCTAGAATTTTTGTAAAAACTCCGTAATAGCACCTAAATCTTTGTTCTAATTCTCTTACCAATTCTGTCTCACGATATGTCAAAAAAAAAATCTATTTTTAATGGATTTCAAAATTACTTCCGTTTTTAAATATATATACATATATAACTCCATATTGTTTAAATTATTGAAATTTAATCTAACTCTTGATTTAAACATTTTTGGTTTTCTTATTTATATTTTAGTCTTATATATATGCTTATGATTACTTGAGTTTTAATATTCCTATTTCTTTATATATATAGATTTATATCTTAAGTTTTAAGTTTCTCATATTTATATTTATAGTTTTATATTAAGTTTTGATATCACTTTTATAGATTATAAATATATGTTTTTCATTTCGATTTTTACTTCATTGCACTACTTTAATATATAAGAAAATAGCTTTTTTGAACTCCAAAATTATCTTTATTTATTTAAATATTATTTCCATTGTTTTCAAAATTTTAAATTTCAAAATTACAAGGGGCATGTTAACATGTACTACACCATATGTTGAAATCATAGCCATTATTTTTAAAATTCAAATTTCAAAAGAAGTGTCTATTTGTTTAAAACTTTTCTTGAAGAGACATGACCGTTGATTCCTTATAAATACCATCTAAATTCAATTTTTTTTAACTACTTTTCATTATATTCTTCTCTCTTTCTCTTATCTCCATGTATACTCTTAATTTCGAGTTTCCATAACCAAACTCTGCCAAAATTCAAAGAGAACCAAACTAGGTAATCTTTAGTTTAATTCTCTACCACTCTCCCTTAAAGATCCAAGCACTATTCAGAGTTATAGCAGCATTTGTAATAAAAGATCGTGTGATCAAAGTTCTATCGAGTATTTTTTCCAATCTTATACCGAAAAGGTGTGATTGTAGCTCATAAATCAATTAGGTGATCTTGTTACCTGGTCAAATCAAGAGAGCGCCCTGTGCTTGGAGGCAGTTGAGGGTGGACCTCGTGGCCCTTGAAATCGAGGATTGTAAGATTAGATATTGAAGTTTATTTGAAAAGAAATCGACACAACCCAGAGGACTGGATGTAAGGTAACTCCAAACCTCGATAAAATTCTAGTGTGCTCTTTCATTTACTGTTTTTACTTATTATTTGCGTATGTGTTTGATTTAAATATGTTATTTGCATTTGATTCTGTTAAATTAAAAAAAGATTTCAAGAAGTTCGTAAATTCCATTAAATACTGTCATTCTCTTCTAATATTAAGTTAGTATTAATATCTGTGATCCGCATTTCCCAACAGTTGGTATCAAAGCATTGGTTTTCAAAGTTTTCATTATATGATATTTTGAAAAGTTTAAAATGGCAATTTTTGGAATTCATTATAGCACTAGTTCAAAAATATTCAATTCATTAGTCTACATCTAATTATTTTGAAAAATTATCTACTGAATTGGTATGTTGTGCAGGAATAGATTTGTTATATAGCTCTTGATGATTTAACACTCAATGGACAATTGGTACAAATCAAGAAAAACAAATGAATACTTGATAGTGGTTGTTCAAGATATATGACTGGAAATCCAGATACACTTAATGATATAGTTTATAAAGATGGAGGAATGGTTTATTTTGGTGACAACTCAAAAGGATATACGATTGGCATCGACAATTTAAGTAACTCTAAAACTCCTAATATTTCAGATGCTTTGTTAGTTAGGAAATTAAAATGCAACTTATTTAGTATAAGTCAGTTATGTAATAAGGGATATAAAATTAAATTTGAAAAAAAATAAGTGCTACATTGAAGATAATAATCCAAATATTTTATTTGGAGGAATTAGGAAGAGAAATATCTATATTCTAATTATGAAAATTTCAAATGACATAGCTAATTCAAGCGACCCTTGGATTTGGCATAAAAGATTAAGACATTTAAATTCCAAAATCATTTCTAAAATTTCTAAGGTAGATTAAGTAAGAGGGCCTCTTAAAATGGATTTTAAAATAGATAGTATATGTGATGCCTGTCAATTAGGAAAACTAAAAAAAATTCACTTAGACTAAAAGATAAGATTTTCACTTTAGAACCATTAGAGTTACTTCGTATGGATTTATTTGGTCCATCTCAAATTCAGTCAATAAATCATAGTAGATATTTTTTTTTAAATTGCCGATGATTATTCTAGATATACCTAGACTTTATTTCTCAAACATAAAAGTGATGCTTTTAATTCATGTAAAACTTTTAAAGAAATAATTCAAAATTATTTTCTTTAAAAATCAAAATTATACATAGTGATCACGGTAATAATTTGAAAATAAAAATTGGGAGAATTTTTATAATAAAAAGGGAATTACTCATAATTTCTCCTTTCCAAGAGCTCCATAAAAAAAACAGAGTAGCTAAGCATAAGAATAGAATGATTCAAGAGTGTGCTAGAACTATGCTTTCAGATAGTAAATTACCAAGAATTTTTGGGTTGAAGCACTTTCTACAACTTTTATATCTTGAATAGAATATAAATCAGACCACTAACCAACAAAGCACCATATAAACTTCCTCACTATAAGAAACCAAGAGTATCATATTTTAGAGTTTTGAGAAGCAAATGTTTTGTTTTAAATACTAATTTTTTTTTGGATAAATTTGATTTTAAATCAGATAAAGGATTTTTATAGGATATTCAAATAGAAGTAAAGCCTACGGAGTTTTCAACTGAAAAACTAACACTATTGAAGAACAGATGCATATATCTTTTGATGAAAATTATAGAGACATTGGTCATATAAATGATGAAGATGAGTTTACTAATGAAAATAATGAATCAAATGAGAAAATTGTGAAACCAATAAACCTAGTAAAAGAATCAGACATTTAAAAGATCATCATATTGAAAATATACTAGGAGATATCAAATCTTTAATGACCCGAATTCCAACAGACCAATTTTTTTTTGGAAATTCTAATCCATTGAAACTCAAGTTGGCTTGTCTAGTATCCTGCAGAAAAGACAGAGATATAAAATATATCGGAGCTCAGAAAACATCTCACAGCAGAATGAATAAAATATAATATAACCAAATATAGCCTTACTGTAGTAATAATACTACCTAACCAGTATCCATAGCTATCAAATCTCTACCGTAAACCTAACCTGCGAGGGTGTTATGAGGAGGGGATTAGAACACAAGTTATGGTGACTGGACTAAATTACAAAATATGAAATAACCCTACATATATCGTTCAGTTATGTTACTTTATTTATTAGGTTACTTTGGGTTAATAACATTCAAGGATTTACACACACGCCGTACCTATCTATCTCTCAGTAGATTAAGCTAATATAGTATATGTAGCAACCCCCAATATCAAGGTACCTCCCATGGTACCCTTCATGCACGGTCTACGCCGTCATGCCATAGAAGTGGAGAAAATTCTTCATCCTACGCCAGAACGACGTACGGATCTCCATATACAAACATCTAGGCCAAGCTTGGCGTTGATACGAATGCCCTACCATCTACGATACACCACCCACAGCAGTCATGTATGTATCAAGACCCTCACACGTACGTTCTGTCTACTGTAACCCGAGTCTCTAAATAAGGCTTCATCCAATGGACGGAACTCGATTGAGAGCTTTTCCATATCTGTACAGGCTTGCTTTTAAGCACCTCGAAATACAAATATTCAGTATGGTCTGCTTTTCACGGTGGCTATGGCCCTACCAAAGCCCCTCCCTAAACCAGTAAAGACTATAAGAGCTAAGTGATGTGCCCCTAACAAACAATCTAAGAATCCAGTTGGCATGTCCCTCAACAACCGTGCCTCGTTAGTAAAAGGTGGATGGCATCTTGGTTTTAGCTCTAGTCTTTTCGCATCCCACTAACTGCCGATGATGGGTACCTGACGACCTACTATCCTGTGTTGGTCCTGACCCTGCTTCCTTACGAGGTGATTGCCGAATCACCTTAGTATCATACTGCCATAACCTTCTGACTGCAATACTACTTTTGCAATCAAGGTATACTCACCAGGTGGTAACACGTAGACCCAACCCCTGCGAGTACAGCATGAGCATGCACCCCAATAGAGGACCACCACGGAGTACCCTACCACGTCTCTCGAAAGCCGCGTGCTTCCCTCCAGTCCCACCAAGAAATCAAGCCGTAAGTCGAGCCGAGTAATCAAGTGGATGTGCTCCTCTCATGTCTCTAGACACCCCGGTGATCTACCCCATTGGGTTTTTCACCTTCAAACGTGTGGATTGGTCCAAGCGCATCATGCTAATGTGTTATCAGACCCTATGTCTGAACGTTTAATTACGCGCTTGCTCTACCTCACCCGATTTCCAATTAACTTGGTTATTTCTAATTATAATAAATTCTTATTCAAGCTACCAAGTTTATTTTGGGCCCCTTATATTTCTAAGGAATGGACCCCTCTTGCTTATTAATTTCAATTATATAACTTAATCCATTTAAGTTTATTAATAAGCGCATAACATTATTTCCTAGATTGTAATACAATGTCTATAATCTACAATCTCTTTATATTATTACCATGTAATTCATTGTCTGATTTCATAGTCACAATAACATGTTCTACTTAATATATAATTAAGTATATTTTATCTCAGTCCACATGTTTTCTGTTAACATGTCACTTATTGTATATGATTAAATATAACTTATTTCATTCCATAAGTTTGCCTCAATCTTTCTTATTTAATCATAATTTCATCTTACACTGTCACTACAACTTGTTGTTGTTTACTTATTAACTTAGTTTCTTAACTAAGGTTTACTAATAAGTTTCTTTTTCATTTATAATAACTTATGTTTTAATTTCCACTTGTCCCTAGGACAAGTCTACCTATTATATAACATTCTTATTAATGTAATAAATTATAATAGGTTATTATCATTCCCCGTTCATTCCAATTCTTATACGGTTTAACATCCATTTATTACAACTAGTGCCATTTATGCATTTTCTATTATGCACATATAATTATACATATGTTAATGCACCATACCTCTCACATTAAGTTGACTACTTGTGGATATTGGATTTGTCGGGCGATTTCGGGCAGGTTTCTACCATAAGTTGAACTTAACCTTGTGTGTTAGTACCATTATGTATGCTTATGCACCAGACCCCTGACATTAAATTAACCACTTGTGGATACTGGATTTGCCGGGCGTTTTCGGGTAGACTTCTACCATAAGTTGAATTTTACCTCGTGTCTTAGCTCAGTTACAATTACTGTAAATTTTCCATACAAACTAGGTTTATTTATCCTTTCTCATTGATCCCAAATTTTTCTGTAATTCTATTTTTACATGTCATACTTAATATCATATTAAGTCCATTTTAACTGATTACCATATCGCATGTTCTTCTTAACATGTATTTAACCCAACTTTAAAAGAATAACATATAATTATCCAATCATGTAATTATTCCAATCTAACAGATTAACATGTAATTATCTCAATTATTACAGTCAAGGGTTCACTTACATAATATGCCAAATAAATGGTTCTTAGGATGGTTCTATGTACAACAGTAATCTTTTTAACATGTCCTAAATAGTTTTAATACATAATTTTCCACAAATATCAACTGTTTAGCAGATTCCTTATAATAAGGAATATAAATGATAAATATACCATTATTTAAAATGGTATAATTTAGATCCACTTACCTAATAGCTTTCCAATTCATGAATCTACTCCAGACCTAACATTCCATGGCTCCCCTAATTGAATCTAGAACATAAATAACCATGGATTCATAATTCTCAAACTAAAAGAAAAGGGAAGAAAGAAGAGAAATCTAACTTGGCCAGATCCAAGAATTTACCTCACTTCGATCAAAATGCTAAACACCCATTTGCAGATATACATTCTTTTCCTCTAGACTTAAACCAAAAATTCCTAAGACTAACCTTTCTGTTTTCTGAAGAGATTTGAGGAGGAAGAAGAATGATAAAGTCTAGACAGCCTCTTAGAAAATATGAGATTTAGTCTAGGCTCTGCTAGCCTGTTTATAGGGGTTCAAGAAAGTGTATATGATTTTGTACACGTTGTGCTGGGTCAGCAATGAATGTGGCTTGAATAACAGTTCATATTCGTCAAACGATATCTGCTCAGGTCTGGTGTGTGTCGACCCCAGGGTCGACCCAACCCCCTTGGGTCGACCCACTCTTGCTTGGGTCGACCCCTAGGTCGACCCAGGCCCTGTTTTTTTCTTTTTTCTTCGCACACGGTCTTCAGTTTGAATGTATTCGAATTATATTTATATGTATAGTCCTTATATGTATACAAAACTTCTAATGTCCACTTTACACGCATATATACATGCACAATTTTAATTTCTTTTTCAAAATTCAAACGGCGTTATGCCGTTATTTAATTCTTACCTATTTTCATTGATTGCAGGTTTATTTTGAATTTCTCCTTTGTATATATATATATATATATATATATATATATATATATATATATATACACTTGCATATATACACATATATTTGCATATACATATATACATATATTTTTATACTTCCTTATATGTATAATTTTCCTTATATATCCTTTTATACATATTTTCCCTTAAGAACATGTATTATTTTAGCCGTTTCTCTAAAATTAATATATGGCGCCCGCGGGAATCGAACTTGCGCCACTCTCTTGGAAGTCACATGTCTTTACCAACTGAGCTACAAGGGATTTTGTTAACAAGGCTAAAAACAATGGTGGTCATTATTATTTTCTTATACCTTCTTTTCATGTTTGTTGTAATATTTCATTTAATGGTGTCTCTTTCATCTTAAATCTGTTTTTTGCAATCCATTGGTCTAGATTGACCAAATAAAAGCCATGGACGAATGACGCTAACCCCGTGACTAAATTCTGGAAGCTCTACAAATTTTATTTTACTTAATTAAAAATGTGGAGTGTTATAAAATCTGTAGTTAGAACTAGAAATCAATTAAATGAAATGAGTAATGTAGCTTTTACATTAACTATTGAATCTAAAAATCCAAAGGAAACATCACCTGATGATTTAGGAATACTTAATATATAAAAAGATTGGATCAATTCACTTGAAATGATGCATGGAAACTTGTTCCTAAACTTGAGGATAAAACAACAATAGGAACTAAATGGGTTTATAAAAATAAAATGAATGATATTGGGAGGTCATTTGTAACACCCCACACTATTCTATGCCCAAATTTCGACAAAAATCGAAACTCGACCACATCCAAGCATGAAATGTGTAAATATAGTACCTGCAAAAAAATGAGCAGGAGCATAATTAGAGTACAATAAGATAACTCAAAGTGGAAACAAAATAGGATAAATTAGTATCAACTCAAGTAACTACATTTTATAAGGTAAGTCACTTTGCCAATACCAAGCATAAGTGAGAACGAGAACCGAAAGCCAAACTAAAGCACCTGTGAGAAACCGACCTTCTCTAAAAGCATGGGAGGTTGTAATGAGGATGGGGGGTCAGAACAACAAGATTCTGGTAAACAGGAAATGTACAACACAGATATTATTGTAAATTTGAAATTCTAATACCGGGAAGTTCAAAATTAAACCAACGAAATTCCGTCTGCTAAAATAAAAAAGCGCTTCCAAATTGATAATACATAGATGTATCCTATTTAGTTCAACCCAAGATGTATGCCTACCATGGTTAGTGAGCCTAGCCTAACCATGTAAATATGATTACACATGACTCAACCACCCTTCCCAAGTAGTATTCTCTAAAATATGATACCGAGATAGAATGTTTTGCGCATATATTTAGGAAGCCTTTATACTAGAACATGGCTGGTTATTTAATTGAGATTGGAAGCCTAATTATGGAGTTTATATATATATATATATATTCATTCACTCATCCTTTATTATTTAATGCCTCACAATTACTGATAGACAAGGTGGATTCTCCCTGATCGCTTAAGACCCTAGTTGGACCTATTGGACACTTATTATTCCTCGATAATATATTCAACGTTAACATAAACTAAGGGCACTAGCTAAGGGGACCTACTAGTTAAGGCTTCTGTCATACACGCATATACCATTGCCCCGTGTAAGGTGAGAGATGGTATTTTATCGCTCACTATACAATCTAGCTGACCTTATTAGATAACCTCGTTAGTCGCTTATTACTTCCTATAGGATTGGTAGCCATATCGGACGTTTTAAGTTTCTAGGTTTTGGTAGGATCCACACAGTCATGCCATTTAAGACCCCTAAGTTGAAAGACATACTCCCGGGTGTACTCTTCAAGCCCAGTCACTTAAGACCCCAGAAGCAAACTATTCACGAAGTTTACTAAGTTCAGACCTAATTAGCCTTTAATACCTTTCCCTATTGGGATAAACTGGGCAACGTCATTAAGTCCTTTCCGTTTAGTTTCTCTTCATGGAAATACTATGCGCGCACGATTCATTATCTTCACAGATTCCTATGGTTAATAATATTTTACATCATTAACCTACTCAGACCAACTCTAACTTTTAATTATAAGTTCTATATTAACTAATATAAATAAGGAAACTTATATCCTACTTACCCTAGGATATTTATTGTATTATTTCCCTAATTGGACTTAGTATCTAAATAACAATCAATACCCATAAATCCCCTTTTTATTTTATTTACCATTGATTATAATTAATGCCATTTTTGAGCCTAATGGCCATAATTTTCCTAAGGCATTAATTAGCAATGGATATCCTTATCTTATCAGTCTCGAAATATCTATTTGTTGTACCCCAAAAGACATTACTATTCTTATTTGTTTATTTATTGCATGTTATATTTATACATATATTTGTGCACCAGACCTCTCACATTAAGTTGACTATTTGTGGATGCTGGATTTGCCGGTCGGTTCCGTACAGACTTCCACCATTAGTTGAACTTAACCTCGTGTCTCGATATAGTTATATTTACGCCCCAGAACCCCCACATTAAGCTGACCACCTGTGGATGTTGGATTTGCTGGGTGGTTCCGGGCAGACTTCTACCATAAGTTGAGCTTTGTATCGTGTCTAGATGTGATTTTAAATTAAATTCCCTAATTGGAGTTTGCAACATTAATCCTAATAAATCTTAAGGATTGTAACCAGTTGACTTAATTTCCCTAGTAAGTTTATTTCCCTAAATCAATGTTAATTACAATGGTTATTTATTTATTTATGGTCCTATTTATAACAATCAGTACATTAATTGCAAAAATGGTCACAACAAATATATTAATTTAATATAGATTATATTTACATGTATAATTCCATAATTGAATACTGTTCAAATAATCAATATAATGTATATTTTGTCACTTTATGTAGATTCAAACAGATAATATGTATATATTTATATTTATATTTTTGCGTGGAAAATGCAGTTATCTTTCTTTATTATTATTTGTTGTCAAATTTAATCATTTTATTTAATTAATAATCAAACATTCCCTTTTGCATTCAATATTTCCAAAATGTTTCAAATCTTACAAAAATACCGCTACCTATAATTATTGTAAATTATGTTTGATTAATGGAATTGACATATTTTCAATCACAAGATAGATATGTTAGTGTATATTTTGGAATAGTTGATGCAAACTAGGCACAAATATGTATACATATATATATATATATATACGTACATTTGCACCACTTTTCCCTTTCTCAATCTTTTTGTCATATCCCTTGTCAATTCAAAATAATGTCTTTTTGTTCAAAAGAGGAAAATAACACATTTAGAACAACTGAACCAAAACGCCAACAACATTGAACATAAATAGGCGTATTTGTTCTAAAATTAAAATCACATATTTTGACCATTGCATCTTTTTAATCAAAATCACATAATTTATCATTCAACACTGAAATTAGGGATTTGAAAAAAAAACTACATCTAAACTGTGTTATTGGGATTGATTTCCAAATCCTTAGTGTTTTACCACAAACTATAATGTATTACCTAACAATATGTATAAAAAATTTAAGTAAACCTATAATTAATATTATTCCTAACCACAATTCACAATTTCCACGTTTTGACAATATTTATTAGCAGATCTAATAGGTGCCAGTTCAAGTTCAATAATATTATGAACAGATCTGATGATAATAGGCACATATTTTGAGATCTAGTACAAACGAGATAAATAGGCTATTATAACTTTTTATGTAAATTTCTCTCTCACCTGAAAGCATCCAAATCTAAAATCTGAATAATCTTTTAGGCGTATAATTCCCAATTTCTTACAGATTTACAATTATTCTGAAAAGGGAATACTTTTATATCTGTAAATTTGCAAGAAAATAGGAAGAGAGGAGAGAATCTGATGTAGAACTACTTTAGACGTCAATTCATATTCTTTTCCATTTGATCTGATAATCCCTTTCAATTCTATATGATTTATATTTGATTGGTTGTATATGAATATATTTTTAATTAAGAAATTTGTTTGGAAGAGAAAGGGAAATGGCAGAGCTTTGTTGCTGCCTACAGATTCGTGTGGAGAAGAGTGAGGCCTTACACCTTTATTTATAGGAGTGCAATTGGCTATGAACCGTCTGATTTATTTTAATTTATATCTGTCCACCCGTGCGATATTATAATATAAACTTAACTCTTTAACCCTAGCTACCACTAGGCGTTCTGGCGCCCAATAGGTCGACCACTTGGGTCGCCAACCGCCCAGTGAGGGTGGTTAAATATGGTATAATATAATTTTATTCTGATTTATCTATTTTCCGTTTGTTATCGTATTTCGTCCGTAACTTTTTCATATGGAATCCGTTCGCGAAACTCCGAATATGAAAGTTGACAGAATTCCAAGACGAATGCAAAAATTCCATCATTTGAAGAAATCCCTATTTTTGAAATTCTAATAATAATTATTATTGCCAAAATTCCAAGTTGTTACATTCTTCCTTTCTTAAAAGGAATTTCATCCCGAAATTCTGACACTTATTTTCCTATCTAACACAACCAATTTGCCCACATCCATTTTGTAACCATGTATATATGTGCACGGTGTATATAATGCAATTTCAACCATAAAACATGCATGCAAGATGATTCAAAATCGGGCCCTCTATATGTATGAATTGAAATTTCAAAAATATTTTGTAAACATGATGCAAAACATCCTAAATGTACTAGCAGTTCTATATGAATGCAAATTTTGAAAGTTCTTATTCATCCATAACCCTCACATAACTATGAATAGAAGTGTGCAGCAACCTAATTTTCATCCAAACCCTACCATTCAAAGCATCACGCAATCTTATCGTTCCCTATTTAATTTCTTCAAATCCGAAAAAAAGAAATTAAAGCGAATTTTTTAACATTTCCTCCGCTTACAAATATTCTATTTTTCGCCATACAGTGGAATTTTCGCCCCAATAACCCAAACTACTTCAAAATTTTCCATTTGTACACTGCAACGGAGGCTATAAATAAGCTCTAAAACATAAAACATGTTAATTAATAACTCGCGTGCATCGTTGATAAGGTATGAAAACAACCTTTTTAAGGCTGAAACAACCTTTTTCTTGTTGCCGTTATCGTTTTTATTGCATAGTCGGTCTTATTGCACCGCTAAAATGCGCACATAAAGCATCCAAAAACCTTCCTTACGCTATACATGTGACCAAAAATCCACTTAAGAACTTGGTATGTTTATTTTGAAACATTCTTTTCAATACTGTTTCACTTTCTACATGAAATCAAATGAAAAATCAAAATTTTGGTAATGTGCACCTTGCGTGTAACACCCCACACCCGCTATAGTCACTCACTAAGGGAATGCCATAGCATCGGTGGAGTATTTTTAGTGAGTATAGAACAGTAAAATTACAACAAGACAGATATAATGTAATACTTGAAAATTTAAAACATCATCTCATAGCAGCGGAAAGTAAAACATGTTTGGTTACATCATAAAACCATAGCAAGAGTCAAGTACAAAATATCCATTCTGAATAAAATAAGTACATAATCCCACTACTCATAACAAATAGCCATAACAGAAAAGATAAGATAAGCTGAGCTCTACATCTACGGTCCAAGCTCCAAGAGATAGATAAAGCAAACTGATCAAAGCCCACTAGCACTAGGCCCAACCTGAGGACCTGAAGGAAAAAGATAAAAACAACGGGGGTCAGACATAAGCCTGAGTGAACCCTATCTCCTTAATAATACAATTATTAAAGTAATTAGGGTATGATATGAACTCGGTATGGTATCTTTGGGGATAATGACTACACTAAGTTGCCCACGAACACAGGACGAACTAAGATAACCGTAAAGACACATCTACCCATCCAAGGATAATTACTAACTGCACCACACCAGTCACTCCTACTCAAAGGTTGATCCCACCCAAGGATATCAAAGATAGATATAACCAGTAGTTTCCTGTACCCTAGTTGACTACATAGGTGCCGTCTGCCCCTATCTCTACTAGGTGTACCCCACTACCCCAAGCGATCGGCTCCCTAACGTAGATACCAGTGCTGGTCCCACAGTGGGGTGTATCACTCCCCTAAAGTGGCTACCCAATACTATCAACGGTGCACGGCTTTATATCTACACGATGCAACAACGGCTTATCTACCAGCCCGGGCCCACACACGCATATGAAACCCGTTGGACTTGCGTTGCCACCGCTACCCCGTTTTGGCCTCTTATAATCAAGCCCAATATGCGTGTCCCGTCACTCGACATGGGTCGAGCCCACAAAGATACGTTTGGGATATTGGTTGAAATGGGCCCTCCACAAGCTACTACTTAAGCTTGTCATTTTATCTAGTGCATCCCACTTAACCCCTTTTTATAATCATGCCCCCTTACATGTTAAGGTTTGGTTAAGTCATCCAATTATATTACAATTGCCCCTTAAGGCACCCACTAGATTTTCGCATGCCACCCAAGGCACTTACTTGATTCCCACATGCCACCCAAGGCACTTACTTGATTCCCACATGCCACCCAAGGCACTTACTTGATTTCCCCATGCCACCCAAGGCACTTACTTAACCCTTTAATCATGTTTAGTTACATGTTCCACTTTGGTTAAGTATTCTTATCGTATTTTCTATTGCCACCCAAGGCAACCCACTAGTTTCCTCATGCCACCCAAGGCACCCCCACTAGTTACTATATGCCACCCAAGGCACCCACTTAACCCCTCATGTCCCACTACATGCTAATATGGTTAAGTGTTTCTTAATTAATTAAGACCGTGATCTCCCATAAAGACCTCCCACATTAGACTGGCTGTTATGACCGCCTGGTTAAGCCGGTAGAGTCCGGGCAGTCTTACGTCATAACAGAGTCTAACCTCGTGTCTTTACCTTAATCACGTATTTAATTTATGGCTAAGACCTCTCACATTGGGCTGACATTTGTAGCAACTGGTTAAGCCGGTCGGGTCCGGGCAGTTTTACACTACAAATGAGTCCAACCTCGTGTCTTAGTCGATTAATTACACCTAATTAATCACCCCCATATTAATTATTCCTAATTAATATCAAGTTTTCCATAACATGGGTAGACCTAACTCAATAGGTAAATTCCCATGGGGTAGACCTAACTCAATAGGTAAATTCCCACTTATGGTAATTTATTTTTATGGTATGCTTAATCATACCCAACCATGCTTTAATTAACATATTTACCAACCCCATCGTTTCCCCACGTAAATCGTTCTCATTTCATGACATAATAAAGGGGAAGATCCATCACAACTATCATGGGTTTAGCATACAACTTTGTCATGGGTTAAGAGGATGTCAACTTGCATATATGAGCATATATTAACCCAACTATATTCAACCCAAACTTGCATATTATCAAACATGTGTCTTACATAACATGTTGCATATGAACTTACATATCATCAAACATGTGATTTGCATAACATGTTGCATATGAACTTACATATCATCATACATGTGATTTGCATAACATGTAGAACTTGCATTTTAGCATATACTTAACTTGCATAAGCACTCACATACTTGCATAAGCATTCATATACTTGCATAAGCTTGCATATCATGTTAAACTTGCATTTCAACATATACATAACTTGCGTAAACATTCACATACTTGCATAGGCTTGCATATTATGTTAAACTTGCATTTCAACATATACATAACTTGCATAAACATTCACATACTTGCATAGGCTTGCATATTATGTTAAACTTGCATTTCAACATATACATAACTTTCATAAACATTCACATACTTGCATAGGCTTGCATATTATGTTAAACTTGCATTTCAACATATACATAACTTGCATAAACATTCACATACTTGCATAGGCTTGCATATTATGTTAAACTTGCATTTCAACATATACATAACTTGCATAAACATTCACATACTTGCATAGGCTTGCATATTATGTTAAACTTGCATTTCAACATATACATAACTTGCATACACATTCACATACTTGCATAGGCTTGCATATTATGTTAAACTTGCATTTCAACATATACATAACTTGCATAAACATTCACATACTTGCATAACATGTTTGCATAATGGATCCATATTCACTTAGTGTTTTGCATCATAAACATCATGAAACAACTTGCATAAAAATATCATGATTACATATTATGAAACTTGCATGACATAAGGCATATAACTTGCAAAACACATAATATTCACTACATCAAGCTTGCATAAATATATGGATCCACAAACATAGCCATACTTTATCACATCTTATCATAATCAATTCAATAATTGATTATTAAGGGGATAGAAGCTCATCAAAACAAGATTAGCAAGTTAAATGAAGCAAATCCCAATGATTAAGTAGAAGAAGATGTAGATTAGCTTGCAAACCCTCTTAGGATTTTTAGTGGAGGCTCTCCAATTTTCTAAGTGGTGGCATAATGGCCTTAGATCTATTTTTGGTAAGGATAAGGGGGGTATTAGGGTGTATATATAGATTAGTTAGATGTTTTAGGACCATAGGATATACCCTAGAACCAATCCTAGCCTTTAAAGCATGTCTTGGGGAAGAAGTCAAGTGTAGGAACCATTTAGGGCCCAAAAAAAAACAGCCCAAAACTCATCCCGGGCCTCAAAACATGAGCAGTTTTCGTTTTTGATTTTTCGTGAAACTTTGACGGGCCATAACTTGGTCATACGGACTCCGATTTACGAAAACTCGGACTCTATTTCGCGTATTTTTCCGAGACGAACGCAATGGCACAGCCCGTTTCCCCTGATTCAGAATATTAAATTTAATTCTGCTCTGATTTATGTTATAACAAGTTATTTAACATACGGGGTGTTACATTCTCCCCTACTTAAAGGATTTCGTCCCCGAAATCTCTAAGTCAAGAAGAACGTATCCTACCAACCAAACAACCATCTACTCAACCATCAAACACTGGCATCCATTGTCCTTAAAGTTTCTAATGTTGTATGAACATATGCAAAAAGTGTGTGTATATGTTCCCTATCTAATGCAAAATCAGGCGGTCTACTGATTCAGTTGACCTCCTTAATGCAAACCATGATAGTGCCATGCATCCAATATGTATGCGAAAGAACCCTATCGACACATACTATTTCTACATGCGTGCACAATCATTCACCGAATAAATGCATCATCCATATGATAGCACAACCATCATACATCCATTAATATAGCTACCTACACACATTTATATGCAATATGCAATATGAAGTGATTGAGCCGATCTAGTGCCTAAAGTGTGTGTATATGCATCCACGAGCAACCACTAGCAAACACTTGCATCCACTTGCATCCATCAATCATAACATGTCTCAAACACATGTTTCAACCATAGGTTTACCCTATCAAAAAGGTCAAAGGTGCTAACGAGAGGACATACTAAGGACAAGATAAGTACAAGATAGGCAATAAAGGAGAAGTTAAAGAACATACTCTCGAAAAGAAAAGGGTACAAAGAACGCATCTTCGCTTCCGTCTCCCAAGTAGCATTGCTCTCGTCATCTCCCCATTGCACTTTGACTAGCTGAACCTCTCTGTTTCTCAACTTCTTAATCTCTGACCCAAGGATGCGAGTAGGAGCTCGTCGAATCGTCGCATCACGCTCTACTTCCACTTCTCTAAGCAAGCTCGGCTCTACCACCTCTGCGGTCTCATGTAGGCACTTCCTCAAATGTGACACATGGAAAACATCATGTATACCACTAAGTCTGTCTGGCAACTCCACCCTATATGCCATCCGTCCAATTCTTTCCTTGACAGAAAACGGTCCTACAAACCTCGGTGCTAACTTCCCAGCGGATCCAAAGCGAACAACATTCCGTAATGGAGACACTTTGACAAAAACCATGTCGCCAACTTCAAACTCAAGATCAGTCCTCCTCTTATCTGCATAAGATTTCTGTCTGTCTTGCGCTGCTTTCATCCTTCTTCGAATCAAATCAACCTTCTCTGAAGTCTCTCTAACCATATCGGGCCCTAGCAAGATCTTATCCGTAGATTCCCACCAACATGTAGGTGATCGACAAGGCCTTCCATAAAGAGCTTCAAAAGGTGTCATGCCAATACTAGACTGGAAGCTGTTGTTATATGCAAACTCCACCAAAGGAAGATGCTGTTCCCATGTACCTCCAAAATCCAAGATACAAAGCCTCAAAAGGTCTTCCAAAACACGGTTCACCCTCTCGGTCTGGCCGTCTGTCTGAGGATGATATGCGGTGCTCAAACACAACTGAGTCCCCACCGCCTCCTGTAAACTCTTCCAAAACTCACTAGTGAAGATAGGATCTCGATCACTCACTATGCTGGAAGGTACCCCATGCAATCGAACTATCTCTCGAACATAGACTGAAGCAAGCCATGGAGCAGTCCTCTTACTCTTTACGGGTATGAAATGGGCGCTCTTAGTAAGTCTATCAACCACGACCCAAATTCCTGTATTGCCCTTCCTCGATCTCGGTAAACCATCAACGAAGTCCATCGAGACACTATCCCACTTCCGTATCGGAACTTCCAAAGGATGAAGCAACCCACCTGGCTTCTTTTGCTCTGCTTTTACTTGTTGGCACACCAAGCATCTAGCAACATACTCGGCCACATCTTTCTTCATACCGGCCCAAAAGAAAGTCCTTTTCATGTCTTGGTACATCTCGTGCCCACCGGGATGAATGGTCATCCTAAAACGGTGTGCATTATCAGGAATAACCTTCCTCAAACCCTCATCTTGCGGTACACAAAGTCTACCTTCTCTACACAAGCACCCCCTATCATCTAGGGTGTACCTACTCAAATGGCTGGACGACTCCCCCCCTTATGAGCTTTTCTACTAACTCAACCAACTGTGGGTCGTCCCTCTGTGCTTCTACAATTTGCCCCAAAAGAGTAGGTCTAACTTCCAAGGAAGCTAGCAAACCGGGTACACAATTAACGGAAGGTCTGAAATCCATCATAGAAATAAACTCTAGGCTCCTTCGTTCAACGAACCACAAACTCGAGGACAATCCCTTTTTCTACTTAAGGTGTCCGCTACCATGTTACCCTTGCCAGGGGTATACGCTATCTCAAACCCATAGGATGCTAAAAATCCCATCCACTTTTACTGTCCTAAGATTATGCGCTTGAAGAGCCTCCAGCACTTCCCTAAGATGTAGGGCATGCTCTTCTCCACCAGGATATCATCCAAAATCATCACAGCTATCCATCCCTCACGCAGACCACCCTAATCGAACTCGGCATTCCCCCAAATGCAAGCCCCAAAGGCCTAAACCAATATCAGACAAACACCCAAGGGATACCTCCTTCGAATTCAGACGACCTTCGTGAGATGATACTAGTAAAAACGGCTAAATAATTAAGCCCCTTGTCCAACCCTGGATGTCCCCGCCAGTCTTACTCCAAAACCACCGTTTTTCCCTAACTGGCTTTGCTCCTAGAAAAGACCAAGATGTCATCCACAAAGACCATCACAACTTATTTAGGTACTCCTTGAACACCCTTCTTATCAAATCATCAAAGTATACGGGGGCGTTCGTCAAACCCAATGGCATCACCAGCCACTCATAAAAAAAATCATCCGGAGTCCTAAAGGCAGTCTTCTCTGTACTATCCTCAGCCACTCTCAACTGATGAAATCCCGTGGCTAAGTCCAACTGCGAAAATACTGAGGCGCCCACTAACTGATCAAAGAGATCATCAATCCTCGACAATGGGTGTCTATTCTTCTTTGTGAGTTTATTTAGCTCTCTTTAGCCTACACAAAGTCTGAGGGACCCATCCGCCTTCGTGGCAAAAACTACTGGAGCGCCCCACTCCGATATACTTCGTCTTATGAACCCCTTCTCAAGCAAATCGCCTACTTACTTATGGAGTTCCCTCCTCTCACGAGGAGCCACGTGGCACACTGGCCAAGACACTGGTTTAGCCTTACCCACCAGATATATTTGGGAGTCAATTTCCAGCTCCGGAGGTAAGCCCTTCACCTCCTTATACACATCCGGGTATTCCCGGACCGCTCTAACAGATCACAAATTCTAGACCAACATGTCAAGCGATTCTAGATAACTTAGCATAACAGATTCTATGGGATTACAAGAGATCTCGAGAGTGTTACCCAAGCGGCCCATAAGCCTAACAACTCTCCCTCCAAAATCAAAAACGGCACCCCTACTGGATAACCAGTCCATGCCCAGAACTAACCCATAGCCCGTGAAGCCCAACAAGCATCACATCTAAACTCAATGCTAAGTATAAAAACTTTCAAACCCAACCACACCATGGAGCCCAATTGGGTTTGAAACAACTAAGGGATCATCAACCAAACTGGTGTCTAAGTGCAGTGACTCAACTATCAATGGTGAGATAAACGAACTCGATATATCAGGATCAAATAAAGTTTGAATCGGATAATAAAGAAATCCAAATTCCAACCTAGACGGTCTTATCCCCATCTGGTACCTTAGTCGTGAGGGAATACAATTACCCCCCAGAAGATTCCATACCTTGCCCTTGCTTCTTTGGACAATCCTAATAACGTGTCCTATTCCTCTCAAAAGGATAACTACTAGCCTTCCTCTTCCCTATTCTCCACTCACAACCTCCCACCAATGAGGTTTCACCCTTCATTAACCAAACAACTATTTGAGCCTTCCTCTCTTCTTGAACCAACTTCTAACCAGATTTACGTCTGAGTCCCTTGAAGTGTTTTCCATCCTTATCCATCTTAGAAAGATCATCTATACGCGGAGGGGAAACTCAAAATGAGAGAGAGAGGAAGAGATTCAAAATGGAGAATTCGAAAGATATAGATATGGCTATTGGGGATTATGCTTTTCTTTCAAAAACTTTTCTCTTAAAAGACATGTTTTCGAAAATACTCCTTTCAAAAATATTCTTAGAAAATAGTTTTTCTAAAAATTTTATCTGTTCTGGTAACCTTAAGCTCTGATACCACGTGTAACACCCCACACCCGCTATAGTCACTCACTAAGGGAATGCCATAGCATCGGTGGAGTATTTTTAGTGAGTATAGAACAGTAAAATTACAACAAGACAGATATAATGTAATACTTGAAAATTTAAAACATCATCTCATAGCAGCGGAAAGTAAAACATGTTTGGTTACATCATAAAACCATAACAAGAGTCAAGTACAAAATATCCATCCTGAATAAAATAAGTACATAATCCCACTACTCATAACAAATAGCCATAACAGAAAAGATAAGATAAGCTGAGCTCTACATCTACGGTCCAAGCTCCAAGAGATAGATAAAGCAAACTGATCAAAGCCCACTAGCACTAGGCCCAACCTGAGGACCTGAAGGAAAAAGATAAAAACAACGGGGGTCAGACATAAGCCTGAGTGAATCCTATCTCCTTAATAATACAATTATTAAAGTAATTAGGGTATGATATGAACTCGGTATGGTATCTTTGGGGATAATGACTACACTAAGTTGCCCACGAACACAGGACGAACTAAGATAACCGTAAAGACACATCTACCCATCCAAGGATAATTACTAACTGCACCACACCAGTCACTCCTACTCAAAGGTTGATCCCACCCAAGGATATCAAAGATAGATATTACCAGTAGTTTCCTGTACCCTAGTTGACTACATAGGTGCCGTCTGCCCCTATCTCTACTAGGTGTACCCCACTACCCCAAGCGATCGGCTCCCTAACGTAGATACCCGTGCTGGTCCCACAGTGGGGTGTATCACTCCCCTAAAGTGGCTACCCAATACTATCAACGGTGCACGGCTTTATATCTACACGATGCAACAACGGCTTATCTACCAGCCCGGGCCCACACACGCATATGAAACCCGTTGGACTTGCGTTGCCACCGCTACCCCGTTTTGGCCTCTTATAATCAAGCCCAATATGCGTGTCCCGTCACTCGACATGGGTCGAGCCCACAAAGATACGTTTGGGATATTGGTTGAAATGGGCCCCCCACAAGCTACTACTTAAGCTTGTCATTTTATCTAGTGCATCCCACTTAACCCCTTTTTATAATCATGCCCCCTTACATGTTAAGGTTTGGTTAAGTCATCCAATTATATTACAATTGCCCCTTAAGGCACCCACTAGATTTTCGCATGCCACCCAATGCACTTACTTGATTCCCACATGCCACCCAAGGCACTTACTTGATTCCCACATGCCACCCAAGGCACTTACTTGATTTCCCCATGCCACCCAAGGCACTTACTTAACCCTTTAATCATGTTTAGTTACATGTTCCACTTTGGTTAAGTATTCTTATCGTATTTTCTATTGCCATCCAAGGCAACCCACTAGTTTCCTCATGCCACCCAAGGCACCCCCACTAGTTACTATATGCCACCCAAGGCACCCACTTAACCCCTCATGTCCCACTACATGCTAATATGGTTAAGTGTTTCTTAATTAATTAAGACCGTGATCTCCCATAAAGACCTCCCACATTAGACTGGCTGTTATGACCGCCTGGTTAAGCCGGTAGAGTCCGGGCAGTCTTACGTCATAACAGAGTCTAACCTCGTGTCTTTACCTTAATCACATATTTAATTTATGGCTAAGACCTCTCACATTGGGCTGACATTTGTAGCAACTGGTTAAGCCGGTCGGGTCTGGGCAGTTTTACACTACAAATGAGTCCAACCTCGTGTCTTAGTCGATTAATTACACCTAATTAATCACCCCCATATTAATTATTCCTAATTAATATCAAGTTTTCCATAACATGGGTAGACCTAACTCAATAGGTAAATTCCCATGGGGTAGACCTAACTCAATAGGTAAATTCCCACTTATGGTAATTTATTTTTATGGTATGCTTAATCATACCCAACCATGCTTTAATTAACATATTTACCAACCCCATCGTTTCCCCACGTAAATCGTTCTCATTTCATGACATAATAAAGGGGAAGATCCATCACAACTATCATGGGTTTAGCATACAACTTTGTCATGGGTTAAGAGGATGTCAACTTGCATATATGAGCATATATTAACCCAACTATATTCAACCCAAACTTGCATATTATCAAACATGTGTCTTACATAACATGTTGCATATGAACTTACATATCATCAAACATGTGATTTGCATAACATGTTGCATATGAACTTACATATCATCATACATGTGATTTGCATAACATGTAGAACTTGCATTTTAGCATATACTTAACTTGCATAAGCACTCACATACTTGCATAAGCATTCATATACTTGCATAAGCTTGCATATCATGTTAAACTTGCATTTCAACATATACATAACTTGCGTAAACATTCACATACTTGCATAGGCTTGCATATTATGTTAAACTTGCATTTCAACATATACATAACTTGCATAAACATTCACATACTTGCATAGGCTTGCATATTATGTTAAACTTGCATTTCAACATATACATAACTTGCATAAACATTCACATACTTGCATAGGCTTGCATATTATGTTAAACTTGCATTTCAACATATACATAACTTGCATAAACATTCACATACTTGCATAGGCTTGCATATTATGTTAAACTTGCATTTTAACATATACATAACTTGCATAAACATTCACATACTTGCATAGGCTTGCATATTATGTTAAACTTGCATTTCAACATATACATAACTTGCATACACATTCACATACTTGCATAGGCTTGCATATTATGTTAAACTTGCATTTCAACATATACATAACTTGCATAAACATTCACATACTTGCATAACATGTTTGCATAATGGATCCATATTCACTTAGTGTTTTGCATCATAAACATCATGAAACAACTTGCATAAAAATATCATGATTACATATTATGAAACTTGCATGACATAAGGCATATAACTTGCAAAACACATAATATTCACTACATCAAGCTTGCATAAATATATGGATCCACAAACATAGCCATACTTTATCACATCTTATCATAATCAATTCAATAATTGATTATTAAGGGGATAGAAGCTCACCAAAACAAGATTAGCAAGTTAAATGAAGCAAATCCCAATGATTAAGTAGAAGAAGATGTAGATTAGCTTGCAAACCCTCTTAGGATTTTTAGTGGAGGCTCTCCAATTTTCTAAGTGGTGGCATAATGGCCTTAGATCTATTTTTGGTAAGGATAAGGGGGGTATTAGGGTGTATATATAGATTAGTTAGATGTTTTAGGACCATAGGATATACCCTAAAACCAATCCTAGCCTTTAAAGCATGTCTTGGGGAAGAAGTCAAGTGTAGGAACCATTTAGGGCCCAAAAAAAAAACAGCCCAAAACTCATCCCGGGCCTCAAAACATGAGCAGTTTTCGTTTTTGATTTTTCGTGAAACTTTGACGGGCCATAACTTGGTCATACGGACTCCGATTTACGAAAACTCGGACTCTATTTCGCGTATTTTTCCGAGACGAACGCAATGGCACAGCCCGTTTCCCCTGATTCAGAATATTAAATTTAATTCTGCTCTGATTTATGTTATAACAAGTTATTTAACATACGGGGTGTTACATTGCGCCATTTAAATAATCCATTTTAATGTAAAACAAACGTTTAAATATGCACAAATTGCTGTATTCAAAACCATATTCCAAAACTTTCAAAACTCAATTTTATTTTCTAAATAGTTTTAAATATAAATTTCTTCGAACACATGGCCAAGAACTCGAATGAATATTTCAATAAAGGTGGATTCAAAAATTCAACGAAGTAACGAATGAATATACCTCGTAATTATATTTTCGATGGATACGACATCTAACGTGAACCTTTCATGTTTTTGATCAAGTAATGGTCTTAACCGGTACTACCAACGAAACCAGAAATTAGAAATCACGACTATCATGTTTGTAGCTAGATTTTTTCCAGTCTCTAAACTCGAATCATAGAATCCACCATATGTCGTCCTCATGCTCTTCACGATGAAATTATCAGTGTACTGTTGGGTAAGCCATAATTGCCAAAAACTCGAACTCAACTTATTTCAACTCTTATTCGCTTAAAGCCTATCTTATATAATTAGGCCCAGACTGATTCATCGTCGAAATAAATTAAAGTCGAATAAGAAAGACGAAGAGAAATAGAAAAGAAAATCGAATTACGTTCTCTTACAAGTCCTAATTTAGTTAATTCCTCTGATCCTTTAACCTAAGCTTTGATGCCAAATGTAACACCCAACACTTTTCTGTGTCCAAATTTTGACAAAAATCGAAACTCAAACACATCGAAGCATGGAGCTTGTAAATCTGGTACCTACAAATAAATGAGCATGAGCATAATCAGAGTACGATAAGATTACTCACAGAGGAACAAAATAGGATAGATTCGTATTGTTGGCTAGTTTTTGAACCAAGCTACCAAGGATATGAAGACTTGTATTTGATGAAAAGGGATGCCCAAACTTGAACATGTCAGGTTCGTGATCCACATTCTCCATCGATTCGTGGTCTGCTTCCTCCATCCGTTCGTGACAGTGAGGGCCGATCCCGCTCATGGATGGTGCATCACGACCCGCTCATGAAGGACCATCACGACCCGTTCAAGGATGACTACCATGACCCGACCACAAACTCAGAAGATTATGGACATGAATTAGTCCTCCATGAGCTGTGAATTCTAGATCTGGTGACACCTATCCATAACTGTCATATTGACCATTTCTCTATCAAGCCACGAACCAGTCTGGGATCCTCAGGATCCGTGGCACATGTCCTCATGAACCGCCTGCAGATATCACCTATAAATAGCCACATATTTGGTATTTTTGCGATCTTTTTGGCAATTCTGAGTATTGTTTCCACCATTACTGTTCCTGCATTACTCCTTACCAGTGAATCTTGAAATCACTGAGTGAATCATCATTCTAAAGTGAGATTGAGAGGAACCATTGATTGTATTTGCATTCAAACATGTAATCAGAATCATATAAAATGGACGTAGGCTCGTTAATGTTGAACTACTATAAATTTTGTGTGTTTGTTGCATTTTCTTTCATTTCTAGTTATTACAACCTGCAATTCTAGAAATTTGGGTGTTAGAGCCATAATTTGGTCTAACATTTTGGTGCTTTCACTGAGAATTGAAGTCTCAGCGTATCGGATTATTTCTCTACTATTTGGATATTCAAGTTCGAAAAAAGTACTCCGAACTTCCACTATTTTGTTTTTTAAAGAATTCAACAAAGTCAAGACATTACGGCTGGAAAGAAGTCCAAGGATCTGCGAGCTTCGCGAGCAAATGAAGCCGCGAACGAAGCTAATGAAGAAAGTGTTCGCGAGCAGGCTGAAGTGGAGTCCACAGCTCATGGCTCATAGGGGATATCCGACCCGTGGAAGGGGTCATGACTCGACCGCAGGATGCCATCACGAATGACCCCCAGCTGCAAGTCACGAGCCAACCACATGGAGCCGCCACGAGCCGTCTTCAGGGAGCCACCACGAGCCGATTTCAGGAAGACATCGCGAGCCAAGAACCTGAAGAGGGGATCACGTATCACCCTCACCATAGGACCACGACTCGACCCGGAAAGGAAATTATGGCCCGTCCTGCTCGTGCTGGTGCTTCTGCTCGACCTGGCTCAAGTAATTTATGTCTTAAAGCTAATGATAATGATCGGTTACATGTCTCTTCTCCGGTAACTGAAGGAGATCTCTCTCATTTGCTAGATATGTTGGATAGGACGAATGATGAGTTGGCAGCCCAAAGGCAAGAGAGTTCCTTGTTACGAAAAAATATTACTGCACTGGACATATGAATTGATGAACTCCAAAGGCAGAGGACACCTCCGCCGGCTTATCCTCCTACTCCAGAGTACTCATCCTCGTTGGAGGAGCCTCTAAGACCTCCACGACGACCATTGGAAAGGGCTGAAAATGTGGAATAGCTTCGATTTGGATCACTCCCTTCTCGAGAAGAGGCGACCCTCAATCTGGGACCTAATGATCGTAAGTTGAGTGACCCTTCTCCATTACCTAGGAATGAGGACATTGTTGACCCTGTTCAGAATTAACCATTACTACCCCCTCGCCGCGTGATTGACCATAGCAATAAGGGACAAGGAAGTCTGCTCAAGCCGCAGACTTCGCGGCAACACGTCGAAGAGACATTGGAGGGCCACGCAGGGCAAAGAGTGCTGATCCTGAATCTACATTGACCAATGCTGATGTTGAAGCAATGGTTAGGCAAATCATGATGGATAGCATGGGCAGAGGAACGAGGATTGGGGTATAGGCCGCAGTCATACGCCCTTTACAGATGACATATTAGACGTCCGATTCCTGAGGAAATTCAACATGCCGACTATGAACCGCCATTTGGGAAGGACGAACCCAGTTCAACATCTAATGAGGTATACGTGGTACATAAACGCCGCCGCTGCTCCTCACGCAGTAAAATGTAAGGCATTCCCTATATTCCTGGAGGATGTGCCATTAATGTGGTTCACCCGCTTGTCAACAGATCTATCTCCAGTTTCATGGAAGTAAGTGAGCAACTTGTAAACTAATTCCGGCTTCATGCTCAGAGTTCTAAAAACGTCATTGAATTATCTCTTAGTAAAAAAATGCCCTGATGAAACTTTGATGTCCTACTCAGATCATTTTAACTTAGCGGACACGGAGGTTAGAGATCGTCACGAACAGACTATCTTGATGGCCTTAATTGATGGAGTGGGCAAAGATACTGAGTTTGGAAGATATTGAGCTGGCAAGCCACCGCTGACTAGAGAAATATTTTATGAAAAAGCTAACATCCGCCTACGTCAGGAAGAAATATATGCCAATCGGAAGAGAAAGGCCACCAACAAAGAACACATACAGAGTAACGTAGTCATCAAACATTCTGGCGACAGTTCAGGAATGGTGGAGGTTAACGTAGGAAATAAGAATCAGGGCAATGGCCGCCAATCTAGGAATAACAGTCGGAAGAAGAATCGGGGGAACGGTTCTCAGAAAAGACCTCGGTGAAAACTTCACGCCGTTGAATGACACATTAGAAAATATTTTCCTCGATACCTACAACGTCCTTTAGTATAAAAGGCCTCCCCGAGAGATTCAACGGAGAAAGATAGGAAAGTTCTGCCTTTTCCATCAAATCCATGGTCATTCCACCAATGAATGTCGTCATTTGAGAGACGTCATCGAGAAGCTACTTCGTGAAGGAAAGTTGGATGAATACAAGTTTGCTCCGGGAGACAAGGGGCAAGCTGGGAAGGCCCCGAATCAAAACCAACCTGCTGCTAGGCCTACTGCTCAGCAGAAAGGAAAAAACATTGTCATCAACACTATAGTAGGAGGACCTCATCCTGCTGGACACAGCTTTAGGGCAATGGATCAATACGTGAATGCGGCCAAACACCTCGAAGTAGGGGAATGCAGTAATCCTGAGATTGCAGCTCCAATAAAGCAGCACAAAACAATATCTGACGATGCCATCTTTCGTGATAGAGATTGTATTGGAGTTTACGCCCCCACTGAGGACCCTTTAGTGATCACGGCGACTATCGGCCCTACTCTGGTCCATAAGGTGTTGGTAGATAATGGAAGTTCATTAAACATTTTATTTAAGAAAGCATTTGATCAGATAAAGCTTAAGGAAAAAGATTTGAAGCCCTGTGATGGATGGATATGTGGCTTCAATGGAGCCTCGACGTCCCCGATCGGATATCTGGAATTGCCAGTATCTTTGGGAGAAGGAGATCGCCGAAGAGTGAGATTTCTTCCATTTGTGGTATTGGATATCGAGTCACCTTATAACGCCTTCTGGGGCCGACCGGCCCAAGTAGAATTCAGAGCTTGTATTGCACCTTGGTGCCTATTGTTAAAGTTCCCAACAGATGCAGGAGTGGGAGTAGTCAGCGGTGACCAAGTCGCAGGGCGAGCCGGCTACATAGCAGAGTTGAAGTTGTTGCTCAAAGGATTAAACATAGAACCAAAGGGCACTCCTCCACCTGCAAAGGAGGATTCAACATAGCAATTAAAGAAGACCCCAAAGGAGTCGCCTAGAGAACTGCCCGAGGATATAGATCCCAGAGAGGACGAGGAACCTGGAGGTAGAATGGCAACTCCAGACGAAATAACTGAGGATATTCCAATCGATGATGATGACCTAGCGAAGGTCTTGAAGATTGGATCCCATTTAGATCCCCTTCGTGCAAAAGAATCGACCGACTTCCTAAAGGCTAACCTGGATGTGTTTGCCTGGACCCATGCTGACATATGTGGGATATCCCAATCAATTATGTGCCACTCGTTGAGCATCAACCCGAAGTATCCACCTGTTAAGCAGAAAAGGCGATTGCTTGGCCCGGAGAGGTCAGCTGCCTTAAAGGAAGAAGTTGAGAAGTTGAGGAGCAATGGATTCATTAGAGATTCAACTTACCCGGAATGGATTTCAAACCCGGTTTTGGTAAAGAAGGCCAATGGAAAATGGCGCATCTGTATTGATTTTTCATATTTGAACAAGGCTTGTCTGAAAGATAGTTTCCCACTTCCTAGAATTGATCAGTTGGTGGATTCGACGGTGGGTCACGAACTCCTCTCCTTCATGGATGCATATTCCGGATATAACCAAATTCCTATCCATGTTCTAGACCAAGAGCATACAAGCTTCATTACAGATTTAGGATTGTACTGCTATGTAGTGATGCCTTTCGGCTTAAAGAACGCTGGAGCTACTTATCAATGACTAGTAAATCGAATGTTCTGTAGTCTGGTTGGGAAGACGATGGAAGTGTATGTGGATGACATGCTTGTGAAGTCCAGACAATCGTCCAACCATAGAGCTGACCTAGCAGAAATGTTTGACATCCTTAGGCGATACAGAATGAAGCTTAACCCCCTAAAGTGTTCATTTGGAGTCGCCTCTGAAAAATTCTTGGGATTTATCGTTAGCTCGCGTGGAATTGAAATCAACCCAGATCAGATCGCGACAATCGGGAATATCCAGGAACTAAGACAATTCAAAGATGTGCAGAGCCTCGCTAGGAAAGTAGTCGAGCACTAAGTAGATTCATCTCCAAAGCTACAGATAAGTGCATTCCATTTTTTGACTTGATAAAGTGACGGAAGCACAATTTTAAATGGACCCCTGATTGTGTGGAAGCATTCCAGAACCTCCTGAATCATCTGAAAAAACCCCGATATTATCCAAGCCAGTAAATCACAAGGACTTGTTCGTGTACTTGGCAGTATCTCTCACGCAATAGGCTCACCCCTGGTAAGATAAGAAGATAAAGTCCAAAGACCTATGTACTACGTAAGTAAGAAGCTAGTGGCAGCAGAACGGAACTACTAAAAGATAGAAAAGCTCGCATATAGTCTACTGATTGCATCTAGAAAGCTTCGCCATTATTTTCAGGCTAATCCCATCATTGTATACACTGACCATCCGCTCCGACATATGTTACGGAGACCAAAGGCGTCAGGAAGGCTGATCAATTGGAATATTGAGTTAAGTCAATTTGATTTGAACTTTTAGCCCCGAAGATCGATAAGGGGGCAAGTGTTGGAAGATTTTATAGTAGAATTTACTATTCCAGATGACGATGTAGTGAGTGAAGAGACGAATACCCCAAAACCACTAATTGACCCAACTCTTGGAAGTTGTATACTGATGGAGCCAGGAATGACAGACGATCTGGTGCTGGAGTTGTGCTTGTAACCCCTGAAAAACGATCGATATACTATGCTTTAAGATTAGAATTCCTCGCTACGAACAATGACTCAGAATATGGAGCCCTGATTGTCGGGCTCATGCTTGCAAAGGAGTTGGGAATAGCGAAAATGGATATCTTTTGCGATTCAAAGATAGCTGTGAACCAGGTCAGCGAAGAATTTCAGGCCAAAGGCCAAGACTGGTATCATACTTAAAGGAAGTAAGAAAATTGCTGAATGGTTTCGAACACTACAACATAACGCATATCCCCCGATCAGAGAATCAGAGAGAAGATAAGTTGACCAAGATGGCTAGTTCTAATAACCCTGAGGACACAGAAATTGTCTCGATAGAGATATTGCAGTCGCCAAGTATCGACCAGATGGAAATTGATCATGTACTGGAGACTGAGCAGGAAAGGGAATCATGGATGACACCCTTAAAGAACTTCCTGATAGATGGGACACTTCCCACCAAAAAGAGCGAAAGGCTTGTTGTCATTTGCAAAGCCTCCAGATATGTCATGCAAGGCGAAGTTTTATACCGACAAGGGTTCTCAATGCCACTCCTCCGGTATACAGCCCACGACGACATAGAAAGAGTGTTGAGAGAAGTTCACGAAGGTGAGTATGGCGACCAAACTGGAGAACAAACACTGGCGAAGAAGATACTACGATACGACTATTTCTGGCCTCCTATGAACAAAGATGCGGCTAAGTATGCACGACGATGTGACGCATGCCAGAAGTTCTCGAAGATTCCCAGGGCACCTCCTAGCCAGTTGAAGACAATGATGAGTCCATGGCCCTTTGCTGTGTGGGGAATTGACATTATTGGAAGCCTTCTCGTAGCGAAGGGCGGAGCGAAATTCGCTATTGTAGCCGTGGATTACTGTACTAAGTGAGTCGAAGCAGAACTATTAACCACGATCACAACCAAGCGAGTGATAAACTTCGTTGTCCGAAACATCGTATGTCGATTTGGAATTTCAAAAGTCATCATAACAGATAATGGGACCCAATTTGACAGTACCGAGTTCTAGGATTTTTGCCCGAGATATCATATTGAGAAAAGATTCATAGTTGTGGTGCATCCGCAATCAAATGGACAAAAGCGGCAAACAAAGTAATCAAGTCCATATTGAAAAAGCGATTGAAACGGGCCAAGGCTATATGGGTCAACGAGCTACCTTTGGCATTGTGGGCCTACAAAACAACCTTCAAATCAGCCACCGGTCATGCACCCTTTTCCCTTGCTTTCGGATCTCAAGCAGTCATCCCAGTTGAGTTAGAAGTACCGTCTCACTGGGTCACTTACTACGACCCGATGACTAACATTGAATTGCTCCTCGAATCCTTGGATATTGTAGAAGAGAAAAGGGATGAAGCGGATCTACATGCCTTGCGGTACAAATAGCAAGTCGCTCGATATTACAACATAAGGGTCCGAGATCGAACTTTTGAACCCAGAGACCTGGTTCTAAAGCGTGTCTTTCCACCCCCAGTACATTTGGGCCCAAAATGGGAAGGACCCTATACCATCCTACGGAGGCTTGATAACGGATCTTTCAAGCTAGAGATCGTGGATGGAAATGAAATCGCTAGAGTGTGGAATGCCCAGCATTTGCAGCACTATTTGACATGAAATTGTCATTTCACTCTTTTTTAGGACCATGTAAAAAGGCACGACTTGCCTAGAATAGTCAGTTATATAAACAAAAGATTATAAAGTGGACTTAGGTCATGATTCGACCGAACCACTATAAAATATCTTATGTCATTTACTTTTACTGCACCATTTTTTGTTTACTCTGTCATTCCTTAACTTACATGAATTGTTATAATCTTTTAAATTTGCTATAAGCCTTGCAACAATCTCGAAGAACGTAATTCAAAGTGCCTTCTATCAAATCAGAAGGTCAACGGTATGTAGAACATCAAGGGTGAAATGAAGTAAATGACACAACTACCGACACTCTGCTTCTCATGACCTGAGAAAGAGTACAAAGGACAAGGAAATGGATTGTCCACAAGACGTGAGGGTGCACCGTGATCATAAAGACCATCTCGACTGCACTCTACCCTTAGCATTCGGTGGGAGAGTATAAAGGTGTCAGAGACTGGGCATCACAAAAGAACTCCTACCCCGCTGAAGGAACGGGGGGCAAATTGAAAGCTGAATTCGAACACTATCCTGGACATATAACAGGAGAGTATAAAGGCGTTTTGGTTAAATGCCATGAGAGGGGTCCTATCCCATTGCAGAATCGGGAACCAGAATGAAAGCTGAGCCCGACCCCCTCATTTCTGGGCATGGAAGGTAGTACATATATGACTCTAATCAATCCTCAATAAGCCCTGGCTAGGCCTAATATTAATGATTGATTGAGGGCATACTCATACACACTTATGCATAGTGCAGGAATTTTTTTAATTTTCACTGCACATGATTCTAACTTATGATTCATATGTTTGTGATTGAGAATGATAAAATTGCAGGTACGCAATGATGCAAAAGAAAGAGATTTTCATTTACTAAGTGCAAATTTACAAAACAAGACTAGACAAAATACGAGGGACGTACTCGCAACTACATCATAAAGCCAATGGAACAACTAAAAAGAGGAAAGGTATAAACAAACTAGCTCTACTTGGGCTTGGGGGACGACCTTGGCCTCTTCTCTTTCTTTTGTTTCTCTGGCTCCTTGTCGGCATCAGATTTATCCTGCTTTTTCCTCTTCTTCTTCTCCGAAGGAGGATCCTATGGGAGGTCAGAGGATTGGGATGCGAGCTGTGTAGTTATCGACTTAGCAGACAACTTTATAATTAACCCAAATTTGGGATCAGCTACAGAGATGGGTCGCAAATTTAGAGGGTCTTGCTCCTCCATTTTCAAGGCCAGCTGTTCATCTTTTTTGGCCTTCATGTTGGCTAAGGTCATGTTGTCATCATTCCTGGTCTCCCATGTGATAGCAAGCCCTTTCTCATCATCCCCGTGATCACCATCGATGTCATCCAAGGCTCCGATAACCTCGGCATCCTTGGGAACATCAGTGCCTGGTAATGCTATGGCTTTCTCGGATGCCTTGACCTCAATCTGCTTAGGAGCTTCATGTATGATCTCAGTGCTTGGTGGTACACTGACCTTCTCAGCATCTGATCGCTTTGACACACTCTCCTCAGTCGGCTTGGCACCTATATCATGAGAAGTAACTGTTATCAATTCGGGAGAAAACGTGGTCTTGTCGATGTTTTGCTCCACGATGCGACGACAAGTTATAATAGCTTTGGCAAATTGTGTAGAGAATATGGATATACCTTCCACTGACCCCTCGCCCGAAGCTGCAGTTGAAGCCCCAACAGCAGGAGGAACTGGAACTCCGGGGATTAATGGATCATCTAGACTATATTCCTCAACCTGAGAAGTCTTGGGCTCCGGTGCTGAGCTTGAACCTTCATCAATTTTTTTCTTGCCCTTGAGCTCAAGCCTCTCTTTCTCTATGGCCTCTTGTATTTTATGCCTACCTCCCGCTAAAGCCTCAGGCTCTCCACCTCTGAGAAAAGTCTGCATGAGTTGGTCCTCATCGACTTCCTTGACCTTCAAGCGTCGTTTCTCACTCTCAACAATCTGCTCCCATACATTAACCAATGTGGTGGGGTAGTTGCTGATCGAGGAAATATCTCGTGTCCGAATGATTTGAACAAAAAAGTCTATTAGCAGTTTATCGAACTCCTCCATCTCCTTCTCGACCGTAGCAAGTTTAGTAATAGCGGTGGAGGCTGACTCGAGAGCCGCATTAGCATTACCTTTAGCAAGAACTGACCGTCCCTTAGCATGAGCAACCTTCTCTGCCGCAAAACGATCCTGCGACGCCTTTAGCTCAGTACTAACCGTCTTGAGATCTTCTATCTCTTTCTTTAGAGCCATCGTTCTTGGCTGTTCAAATCGAGCTTAAGATGGAAGCGTTTCTTGGCGTTGTCTAACTCCGTTTTATAGTTTTCAGAATCTCGCCGAGCTAAAGCAAGTTGAGCCTGTGCATCATAAAGTTCCTTCTCAGCCTTGCTCCTGGCCTTATCGTCATAATCAATCTTTACTCTAGCCCTGGCTGCATCCATTTCTAGACGACGGATAACATCTGACAGATTCTTGGCGTGCTTTTTCATTGCTCTATATTGTTTAGCCACGTGACCAATTTGGCCTACAACCTCTACATCCCATTCATCAGGAACTTGTTTAAGATCCGGAACGAAATGCATCCTCTCAAAATAGATATCAGGAAATTCTTTTCGCAAGCGCTCCAACTTTGCTTATTATCAGAAGTAAGGGCCACCTTCTGTATGGTGGTAGTGTTCAGGTGGTGCTGACCAGAATGGACAAGAGCCGCTTTCTCTTTTTCTAAATTTTTGTGTGGGTCTTTGTCTTTGTCATTGGATTCATGATGCTTCTTGGAAGATTTTCTCTAAGACGGTGTACTCTTCGGAGGAGTTAGAGCTTTGGGAAGTTGTTTGCCTCTTGCCTGTGGCACTTGTCGACTATAGTACTTCCTAGCTCCTACTTTGAAGGAGAGCGAGATCGTATAGAATGAGACGGATGAGAATCATGATGTCGCTGGCTATCTCTTCCCCGAATGTCACTGCGGTCATGTTCAAATATGGGATTGAATCTGGGTGTACAACCATGAAGTTCACAATGAGAATATGAGCGGCGACGAGACATTTTTCCTACAAAGAATGACAAACAAGTATAAAACCCATGAATACAAATAGTACATGAGTGTTGTGTCAAATGGTGCATGTGATTTGTGTATCCCGTGTAATCCCCCCTAACTGACCAGAGCCCGGAGCTAGGCTCGTCTGTACAGTATCTTTCTCTTTGATAGGAGTGGTTTCTTCCTCAGAGAAAGGAAAGAATGGTTCCTCTCCGAAGTCTTCAGGTGTGTAGATATTATTTGGTAGGGGGATCTTGCCTAACTCCCCAAAAATCTGCTCTTTTGCTAATGCATCCTGAGCCTTAGACACAGCTGGTGGCGGAATCCTCGGGGGAGACTGCCCTTTGGAAGCTGAAACCTCCTTTGGCTCGTCAGCTCGAATTTCATCTCCTTTATATACATTCAAATCCTCATCATCCTGGTCAATCATCGGTGAAGGACTCTTATGAAATTCAGTTGTCTTGGTAGCTCCCGTGGTCACTTGCCCCTCGGCTGGGGGCATGCTACTAGATTCCCCAGCTGTTTGAGTAGGGGGCACGTATTTGTAAGGCTTGCCACCTGCACCGAGCCCGAGCCGTATGTCCAAAAGATGATGTTTATGAAGATTCTCATCAGTTATACACTCTCTGATTCTGTAGAAGCTCGACTTGCTCTTTAAAAGGAGAGACAATCGGTCCTCGTACGCCGAACCTTCTATCTTTTGAAAATTATGAGCTATATAGAGAAAGAGAAATATTAGCCCTCTAATCATACAATGGGAATAGGTAATGAAGAATTCGAAGCCTACTTGACTGTAGCCACTTCCTTGCACATCCGGCTTGGTGTTTTAGGTAAAACTAGTTAGACTTAGCATCTCCTAGATTGTTGTGTCCATCCGACAAGATCTTTTTGCCAGGAATTGATTCAAAAAAAAAAACAAAGTTCGGATTACCTGTTGAACGATGCTTGAAATAGTAGTAAAAGTTTAAATCTTTGAAAGTAAGCTCGGTCTCTAGAATCTCTGCATATGCGATATACAATGTGTACAAAGCTGCATAAGCATTAGGATGGAGCTGCAAAGGAGCAATGCGTAGTCATCTTAGTAGATCAACGACGATGGGAGGAAACAGAGGAATAGCACCTACTAGGCATATGACTTTACCGATAGCCATGTACCCCTCCGGAGCAAAATGGGGTCTGTCTCCGTCCTCTGGAGTTTTCACATCGATACGGGGGATCCCATGTCTTAAGCATAGCTTCGTTAACTTTGGAAGCTATAGAGTTACTCAATTTTTCTTGCTCTACTTCTTTAGCACCCTTGATTTCATCAGGAGCTCGATGTCAAGGTCTATTTTCAGAGTCAGAATTACTCCAATCTGGATCTGACGGGAGTACGTCGGGATTGTAATAGTTTGACGACTCTGGATCTGCACTCTTCCCTGATATTCTTGTTGAGCATTATCAGACATGGCTGTGTTGGCGAATAAACATAAGTAATTAGAGCATAACTACCTGCGAACCCTATGTATGTGCAAGTGCTAGTGTGCGAGTGCGCATGGTACTAGAAAAGAAAAATACAAAGACAATCAGATAAGCATGAAATTAATCGTTGCATGTCGCTTAGTTAGGTGGTCATTCAGTTCAGAAGGTTCATCTTACAGGCTCTAACCTAACTATTCATTGAATTATTCGAGTCACAGTGGATTCTCAGTCGAAATATAAATTAATTGGTATAGCTTATCGGGCGTAGTCATAAAGTAAGGGTTGGTCCGGAGATAGATCGATTCATGAAGTTCTATAGCCTGGCTCGTGAAAGGGTTACTACTCGTGAGGTTGGTTCGGTTCGTGAGATTAGTCTGACACGTAAGAGGGGTTCGGCTTGAGGTGGAGGTCCGGTTCGAGGTGGAGGTCCGGCTCGTGGTACAGTTCGGGTTCATGAGCCTGTGTTGGTGCTTTGGAATAAATTCGCGTTTAACCGACTCGTGAGCCGCCATCACCACCCGGCTCCATCTCCCATCTCACGATCCGGTCCATTTTTATATCCCGTAACTCGATTCGTCACTGTATCTCACGACAGGCTTCACCAATGCGTCCGACAACCCGAATCAACGAAACTGATCCTCCTCTCCAACAACTTCTTCTTCCACACATGAAACTATCACCATGAATGATTCCCCAATTGACCAACAGCCTCGTCAAGGCGTTCTCCCCCTCTGCTCCCTACCTTTCATCTCCTCAAGCGAGCCCTTCCTTCCTTTCAAACCTCAACTCTCTAAGCCTCGCTACCATCACCATTAGTATAGGCGGCGACTCCAAGATCGACATTAAGCCCGTCAAAATTGAAGGAGAAATTAAATCGCAGTTGAGATTGATATGATTACCTCTTTAGATCGGATTTAGAGGCGATGTTGATTTTGGGGAAAATATGAGTTAGGTTTTCGAGATGGGTAAATAAGCTACGTCGGCAAGAGTGAAAAAGTAGAAAGAAGGAAGAAGAAAGGGGGAGGCTAGCTTATATAGCTTACATAGGGGCCTTTGGTATACCCTGTTTTGTCTTATCGGATCGGCCAATCCCAGTGGACCACGAGCGCACCAATAAGCCCACCAATTGCTCTTGCAATGGCCCGATCCACTGTCGATTCGTGATACACACCCAAGGGGCACGAACTGTGGCATAACCCGGCGACCCAGACTTTGACACAACTATTGGATTGGAAAGCTAGATGTTCCTACTTACAGAAGCAAGGAAGTTATTTAAGACTATTTTTACAAAAAGGGTTCACCTGGATAATTGATCGCAATGTGTTCTGGAATTTAAGAGATCAAAGTTAATCAGTAAGCAGAGAAATAATTGGAAATCTAACCTGATATTTGTACTTGTCAAAGGACGTGACTATTCGAGACATTGTAACTATCTAAGCAGATGCAACCGTTGATTCACACCATTTCAGGAAAAGATGCCTTGACAATTTCGAAGCACGTTCTATCTCTAATAAAACGTACTTCGAGGAGGTAAAATGTTGGCTAGTTTTTGAACCAAGCCACCAAGGATATGAAGACTCGTATTTGGTGAAAAAGGATAGCCACACTTGAACATGTCCGATTCGTGATCCACTTTCTCCATCGGTTCGTGTTTTGCTTCCTCCATCCATTCGTGACACGTCAGGGTCGATCGTGCTCGTGGATGGTGCATCACGACTTGCTCGTGAAGGACCATCATGACCCATTTGAGGACGACTACCATGACCCGACCACAAACTCAGAAGATTATGGACATGACTTAGTCCTCCAGGAGCCGTGAATTCAGGATCTGTTGACACCTATCCATAACTTCCATATTGACCATTTCTCCATCAAGCCACGAACCAGTTCGAGATCCTCGGGATCCATGCCATATGTCCTCACGAACCGTTTGTAGATATTACCTATAAATAACCCCATACTTGGTATTTTTCGGGAACTTTTTGGCAATTCTGAGTATTGTTTCCACCATTATTGTTCCCCCGTTATTTCTTGTCAGCATTATCTTGAAATCACTGGGTGAATCATCATTGTAAAAGTAAGAATGAGAGGAACCATTGATTGTATTTGCATTCAAACATATAATAAGAATCATATAAAGTGGACGCAGGCTCGTTAACGCCGAACCACTATATATTTGGTGTGTTTGCTGCATTTTCTTTCATTTCTAGTTATTATGACCTGCAATTCTAGAAATTTGGGTGTTAGAGCCATAATTTGGTCTAACACGTATTAACTCAGGAAACTAACTTTTCAAAGTAAATCACTTTTCCAATACCAAGCACGAGAGAGAATAAGAACCAAAAGGCAAACTAAAACACCTATGAGAACCCGTCCTTCTCTAAAAACTTGGGAGGTTGTAATGAGGAGGGGGTCAGAACAACAAGATTTTGGTAAACATGAAATGTACAACACAAATTATAATACATAGATGTATCCCGTTTTCTTCAACCCAAGATGTATGCCTACCAAGGTTAGTGATCCTAGCCTAACCTTGTAAATATGATTACGCATGACTCTAACCACCCTTCCCAAATAGTATTTGATATCGAGATAAAATGTTTACGCATATATTTTGGAAGCCCTTATACCAGAACATGACTAGTTATTTAATCGACATTGGACCCCTAATCACAGAGTTTCTATATATATAAATATTTTCATTGGTTTTTCCTTTATTATTTAATGCCTCACTATTAATGATAGATAGGGTGAATTCTCCTAAATCGCTTAAGACCCTAGGCGGACTTATTGGTCACATATTTTTCCTCGATAATATATTCAACATTAACATAAAGCAGAGGGCACTAGCTACGAGGACCTACTAGTTAAGGCTTACATCACTCACGCATATACCCTTGCCCCGTGCAAGGTGAGAGAAGGTACTTTATCGCTCACTATACCATCTAGCTGACCTTATTGGATAACCTCCTTAGTCGCTTACTACTTCCCATTGGATAAATAGTCATATCTGATGCTTTAAATTTCCAGGTTTGGGTAGGCCCTACACACTCACACCATTTAAGACCCATAAATTGAAAGACCTACTCCCAGGAGGACTCTTCAAACCCAGTCGCTTAAGACCCAGGATGCGGACTATACGCGAAGGTTATTAAGTCCGTACCCCATACCTTTCCCTACTGGGATAAAATGGGCTACGTCATTAAGTCCTTTTCATTTAGTTTCTCCTCACGGAAATACTACATGTACATGGTTCATTATCATTACATGTTTCTATGGTTAATAATATTTTACATCATTAACCTACTAAGTCCAACTCTAACTTTTAATTATATGTTCTATATTAACTAATATAAATAAGGAAAGTTATATCCTACTTACATTAGGATATTTATTTTATTATTTCCTTAATTGGACTTAGTATCTAAACAAAAGTCAATACCCATAAATCTCCTTTTCATTTTATTTACCATTTATTATAATTAATGTCATATATGAGCCTAATAGCCATAATTTTCCAAAGACATTTATCGCACACCAACAGACATTACTATTCTTATTTATTTATTGCCTACTATATTTATACATATATTTTTGCACCAGACCTCTCACATTAAGTCGACCACTTATGGATGTTGGATTTGCTGGTAGATTCTAGGCATACTTCTACCACAAGATGAACTTAACCTCATGTCTAGTACAGTTACATTTATGCATTAGACCCCTCACATTAAGCTGACCACCTGTGAATGTTGGATTCGCAGGGCGGTTCGGGGCAGACTTCTACAACAAGTTGAGCTTAACCTCGTGTCTAGATGCGATTTTAAATTAAATTCCCTAATTTGGGTTTACAACATTAATCCTAATAATTCTTAGGAAGTGTATCCATTAGACTTAATTTCCCTATTAAGTTTATTTTCCCCAAATCACAATTGCTTACAATGGTTATTTATTTATTTATTTATTTATTTATAGTACTATTTTGGGCAATCAATCACATTAATTGCTAAAATGGTTACCGCAAATATATTAATTTAATATGGATTACATTTACATGTATAATTCCATGATTGAATACTGTTCAAACATTCAAAAATTCAAACTTTCAAACATTCAATATAATGCATATTTTGTCGCTTTACATAGATTCAGATGGATAATGTGTATATATTTACATTTTTGTGTGATCAACGTAGTTTTCTTTCTTTATTATTATCTATTGTTAAATTAATAATTTGATTTAATTAATAACCAAACATTCCTTTTTGCATTCAATCTTGCAAAAAGGTTCCAAATCTTACAAAAGACATTTAGCTATAATTATGGTAAATTATGCATGATTAATGAAATTGACATATTTTCATATCACAAGAAATATATGTTAATGTTTGAAATAGTTGATGCAAACTACGCACAAATATGTTTATTTATATTTATATGTACATTTGCACCACTTTTTCCCTTTTTGATCTTTTTACCATGTGGCTAGCTTTTTGACCAAGCCACCAAAGACTTAAACACCTACGATTAGATGGACAAAGACTCGTATGCTTATAGGCTCGAGTTGGGGATCCTAGCTCAAAGAACATGGTTTAATGATGCGGCTCGTGACCATGCTAGGCGGCATGACCTGACTCATGACTCAGGACCCCGACCTGCTCGTGACATAAGGTCACGACCTGACTTTGCCATTTGAAAGGAATGGCTAGGACTTGGTCAAGATCCACGTCTCTCACGGACCAGATTCTATGGATCTGATGACACGTGTTGATAACGGCTATTTTGACCTCTTCTCCACTCACTCACAAACGACTCCAATATTTCGGGATGGATGCCACGTGTCTTCACGAACTGCCTATAAATAGTCCATGACTTGTCATTTTTGGAGATATTTTGGCAATTGAGAGTTCTTATTCCACCATTATCATATTTCTTCTATTTCTAATCAGAAATATCTCAAAATTACTAAGTGAATTATCATTGTAAAAGTGAGATTGAGAGGAGATAGTGATTGTACTTGCATTCAGTCATATAATCTAAATCATATAAAGTGGACGTAGGGCCGTTAACGCCGAACAACTATAAATTTGGTGTGTTTGCTGCATTTCGTTTTGTTCCTAGTTATAATTCTCTGAGAATCAAGATAATTTGGGTGTTAGAACCACTTTTTGGTCTAACATTTTGGTGCTTTCACTGAGAACAGAATTATCAACCTATCGGATTATTTCTCTACTATTTGGATTTTCAAGTCCGAAGAAGATAATCCGCATTCCCACTGTTGTTGAAGACCTCGGTAAAATTAGAATACTATGGCCGCTAAGAAATCCAAGGATTCACGAGCCTCTCAAGCAAATGAAGCTAATGAAGAATATATTCAGGAGTAGGCCAAGGTGGCCTCCCGGCCCACGGCTCTCAGGGGGTGACCCGACCCCAGGAGGGGGTCACGAACCAGTCCCTGCAAGAGACCACTCCCCGGCCTGAAAAGGAGATTGTGACCCGCTCCACCTATGTTGATGCCTCTGCTCGACCTGGCTCAAATGCTCCAAATTCAAATGCGAACGCTGGTGACTAACTACCTGCCTCTACCCTAATAACAGAAAGAGATTTTTCTCATGTACCCGACATGTTGGGAAGGACAAACGATCCGACGTGAGAGTTCTTTGATGCTGGAGAACATGACTGCAATGAGTAAACAAATTGACGAGCATAGAAGGAAGAGAACACCTTCCCCGAATCACTGTCTTAATGCAGATTACTCTTCCTCTTCAGAAGAGCGTGTTCTGCCACCACGACGGCTGTATAAAAGGTTTGAAAATATCCAACAAGTCTAGTTCGGATCGCTTCCATCCCTTGAAGAAACCGCGTGTAATCGATCGGATCCTAATGACCCTAACCTAGATAACCCTAGGGTGCTCCCTATGGAAGGATCTCGAGAAAGACAGAGAGAGGAAAACGTCGTCAGCCCTACTCGGGGACAACCTCTGCCACCCTCACGCCGTGTGATTGACCATGGCCACATGGGGCAGGGAATGTCATCAAGGACTGCAGACTCGGCGGTGCTTCCCGAAACAAAGCCAGGAGGTTCCTTTAGAGCAAGAAGTGCTGACCCTGAGTCCACCTTGACCAACACTGACATTGAGGCAGATCATTGCAGATAGTTGAGGACATATCAACGAAGAATGGGGTGCAGACCGGAGCCACACGCCTTTGACTGATGGCATAATAGATGTTCAATTCCAAGAAGGTTCAATTTACCGACTATGAACCATTATGGGGGTATGATAGATCCGGTTCAAAATTTGATGAGATATTCAAGGTATATGAATGTTGTCGCCGCTCCAGATGTGGTGAAATGCAAAGCATTCTTTATCTTCCTAGAGGATGTGGCATTAATGTGTTTTACATGGCTACCGCTACGGTCGATCTTCATCTTTAAAGAATTGAGTGAAAGGTTTATAAATCAATTCCGACTTCATGCTTAGAGGTCCAAGAACGTTTTTGAGCTATCCCTCATTAAGCAGCGTTCTGTTGAGACTTTGAGGTCATACTCGAATTGCTTTTATTTAGCGGTCATAGAGGTAAGAGACACTCATGAGCAGTTGGTCCTAATGGCATTGATTGACGGAGTAGATAAAGATACCGATTTTGGTAAATACTTAGCTAGAAAACCTCCACTGACTATGGAGATATTTTATGAAAAAGCCAATATTCTCCTACGTAAGGAAGAGATATATGCTAATCGAAAGAGAAAAACTGTTGATAAGGAAGATATATAGAGTAATGTGGCCATCAAGAAGTCTGGCGAAGCTCTGGGAAGGTTGAGGTCAATGTTGGAAATAGGAATCAGGGCAATGACTGCCAAACCGGAAACGACAACATGATAATCACTACCGTTGACCCTTTGGTAATCACTACCACCATCGGTCCTGCCCTAGTTCACAAGGTCCTAGTAGATAATGGGAGTTCTGTTAACATTTTATTTAGGAAGGCGTTCGACCAGATGAAGCTCGAAGCAAAGGACTTGAAGCCCTGTAGTGGATGGATACGTGGTTTCAATGGATCATCAATAACTCGGATGGGATTTGTTGAATTGTCAGTAACTCTTGGTGAGGGAGACCGCCGGAGAGTGAGAATTCTCCCATTCATGATTATGGATATTGATTCCCATTGTAATGCCTTTTTGGGAAGACCAGCCTTTGCAAAGTTCAGGGCCTACATCGCACCTTGGTGTTTACTATTGAAATTCCCAACCGAAGCACGAGTGGGAGTAACTAGGGGTTATCAATTAACCGGACGAGCCTGCTCTATGGCAGATATGAAAATGCTACGCAATGGAAAGGACATAGAGACTAGGGGTACTTCCTCACCCACAAAGGAAGATTCAACATAGCAATTAAAATGGGACACTATCGAAGGGGTCGCCTGGAGACCTACCCAAGGACATTGATCCCGGAAAGGATGAGGAGCCTGGGGGCTGAATGGCGACATCTAATGAAACAACTATGGATATTCTGATCAATGACAATGACCCAGCGAAGGTCTTAAAAATCGGATCCAAGTTGGACCCTCTCCGAGCAATGGAACTGACCGACTTTTTAAAGGCAAACATGGACGTGTTTGCTTGGACCTACGCTGACATGTGTGGGATATCTCCCTCGATCATGAGCCATTCATTTAGCAATAACCCAAAGCGTCTACCTGTTAAGTAGAAAAGGCGAATGCTTGGCTCAGAGAGGTCAGCTGCCTTGAAAGGGTAAGTTGAGAAGTTAAGAAGCAACAGATTCATTAGGGATTCAACTTATCCAGAATGGATTTCCAACCCCGTCCTAGTCAAGAAGGCTAATGGGAAGTGGCGTACATGCATTGATTTTTCGGATCTAAATAAAGCTTGCCCGAAGGATAGCTTTCCACTCCCAAGGATCGACCAACTGGTAGACTTGGTTCATGAGCTTCTCTCTTTTATGGATGCATACCCAGGGTATACCTAGATTCCCATGCATATCCCAGACCAGGAGCATACCAGCTTTATCACAGATTTGGGGGTGTACTACTAGGTGGTGATGCCTTTCGGCCTGAAGAACACCGGAGCAACATATCAACACTTGGTGAATAAGATGTTCTACCATAGATCGGGAAAACAGTGGAAGTATATGTCGATGATACGCTTGTGAAATCCAGGCGATCATCCGACCATATAACGGACTGAGCTGAAATGTTCAATATTCTCCGATAGTATGGAATAAAGCTCAACCCCCTGAAGTGTTCATTTAGAGTTGCCTCCGGAAAATTCCTTGGTTTTATCGTTAGTTCGCAGGGAATCGAAATTAATCCAGATCAGGTTGTGGCAATCAGGAATATCCAAGAGCCAAGGCAGATTAAAGATGTGCAGAGCCTCGCCGGAAAACTAGCTGCATTAAGTAGATTCATTTCTAAAGCTACAAATAAGTGCATTCCGTTCTTTGACCTGATAAAGGGAGGTGAGCGCAACTTCCAATGGACTCCTGATCGCGTTGAGGCTTTTCAGAACCTTCTGACTCATCTAGAAAGACCCCCGATACTATCCAAGGCAGTCGACCACAAAGATTTTTTCGTATACTTGGTAGTATCATCTCATGCAATATGCCCAACCTTAGTAAGAGAGGAAGATAAAGTTCAGATGCCAGTATACTACGTGAGTAAGAAGTTAGCGACAGTAGAATGCAACTTTCCGAAGATAGAAAAACTTCCATATAGCCTATTGATTGCATTTAGAAAACTTCATCACTATTTCCAAGCTCATCCTATCACCGTATACACTGACCATCCACTCTGACAGGTCTTGCAGAGGAAAGAAGCGTTCGGAAGGGTACTCAAGTGGAATATCGAGTTAATTCAATTTGATTTGAACTTCCAGCCCCGAAGATCGATAAGGGGTTGGCTGACTTCATAGCTGATTTCACTATCTCAGAAGAGGACGTACCAAGTGAAGAAGCCGACCCCTAAGAACGGCAGTTCGAATCCAGCTCTTGGAAGCTATAAACCGACGGTGATAAGAATGATAGACGGTCTGGCGTCGGAGTTGTCCTAGTTACTCCTGAAGGACGGTCGATCTACTATGCTCTAATATGAGACTTCCATGCCACTAACATCGACTTCGAGTATGAGGCCCTGATTACTGGACTAAAACTCGCAAGGGAGTAAGGAATAAAAAGGTTGGACATTTCCTGCAATTACAATATAGTCATAAACCAAGTTCGAAAGGAGTTTCAAGCGAAGGGGCCAAGACTTATATCATATTTAAAGGATGTAGGAAAGCTGCTGGGTGGTTTTGAACACTACAGTATCTCCCATATCCCTCGGTTAGAGAGCCTAAAGGTAGATAAATTGGCCAAACTGGCTAGCTATGACAACCCTAAGGACACGGAAATGGTCTCGATTGAAACATTGGAGACTCCAAGTATTGATCAGATGGAAATTGATCCGATATGGAGACTGAACCGGAAAAAGAGCCACGAATTACACCCATAAAGAAATTCCTGATAAATGGTACACTTCCAACCAAGGAAAGCAAGAGGCGTGCCATTATTTGTAAAGCCTCTAGATATATTATGCAATGCGAAGTTCTTTATAGACAAGGATTCTCGATGCCACTCCTTCGGTGTATAGCCCATGACGACATCAAACGGGTATTAAAGGAAGTACACAAAGTTGAATGCGGCGACCACAATGAAGGCCAGATTTTGGCTAAGAAAATATTATGGTATGGCTATTCCTGGCCGACTGTGAATAAATATGCGGCTAGTTATGCATGGTGTTGCAATAGGTGCCAGAAATTTGCAAAGATTCCCAGAGCACCCCCTACCCAACTAAAGACAATGGTGAGCCCATGGACATTCGCTATCTTGGGAATTGATATTATCGGAAGCCTACCAATCGCCAAAGGTAGAGCAAAATTTGCAATCGTGTCCGTGGATTACTTCACGAGTTGGGCCGAAGCAGAACCATTAACCATGTCACAAAAAAGAAAGTAATAAACTTCATCGTTAGAAATATCATATGTAAATTTGAGATCTCGAAAATTATAATAAATGATAATGGGACCCAATTCGATAACACAAAATTTCGAGATTTCTACCAGAGGTATTATATCGAGAAATGATACACCGTTGTAACGCATCCGCAGTCAAATGGACAGGTAGAAGCAGTAAACAAAATAATCAAGTCCATTCTAAAGAAGCGATTGAAGCAAGCCAGAACCATGTAGGTCGATGAGTTACCCTTAGCATTATGGGCCTACAGAACATCCTACAAATCGAAAACGGGTCACACCCCCTTCTCCCTCGCATTCGGATCAGAGGCGGTCATTCCGGTTGAATTGAAAGTACCGTCCCACAAAACTACTTATTACGACCTAGTAATTAACAACGGCTACTCCTTGAGTCCTTGGAAATGATTGAGGAAAAGAGGGATGAAGCGGATCTGCGTGCCTCGAGGTACAAGCGACAGGTCGCCCGATATTACAACATGAGGGATTAGTCTCGAACTTTTGAACCTAGTGACCTGGTTCTAAAACATGTCTTCCTAGACCCCCTCTTCTTGGGCCCAAAATGGGAAGGACCACGTACCATTTAACGGAAGCTTGATAATGAATATTTCAAGCTAACGACCGTCGACGGTAATGAAATCCTCAGAGTGTGGAACACCCAGCGTTTGTGGCATTACTTGACTTGAATTGTCATTTGTACTCTTTTGTTTTTAGGACCATTTAAAAAGGCACGACTTGCCTAGAACAGTCTGATTGCATAAGAAAAAGATTATGAAGTGGACGTAGGTCATGATTCGACCAAACCACTATAAAAGTAGCGTGTGTCATTTACCTTTACCGCCCTATTTCATGCTTATTCTTTTGTTTCTATTCGTATATGCTATTATGCTCGTGATTTTCATCGCAGGATGTATGATGATCCTAAGGTACATTGAAATATAGTCTAAAAAGCAAAATTAAAATTAGCACACTCTAGCCCTCGAAGAACAGATTGTAAAGGGGGCGATAAAGTAAATGACATAACCACCAGCACTCTAACTCTCACGACTCGAGAGGGAGTATAAAGGACAAGAAAAGCAAATGTCACAAGGCGTGAAGGTGCACCACGACCGCCTTAACCTCACTCTACCCTTGGCATCCGATGGGAGAGTATAAAGGCACCAGGGACTGAACGCCACAAATGAACTTTTACACCATTGAAGGATTGGGGGCAGACTGAAAGCTGAGTTCGAACTCCATCCTGGGCATATGACAGGAAAGTATAAAGCCATTCTGATTAAATGCCACAAAAGGGCTCCTACCCTACTGCAAAACCGGGGACAAGAGTGAGAGCTAAGTCTGACCCTTCATTTGCGGACATGATGGAAATACATAGTCAATCCTAAACAAGCTTTGGCTAGGCACCATGTTAATTATTGATTGGGGGTATATACACACACACATCCGATGAATGTAGAAATTTTAAATTTTATTGCAGGGACGATTTATGATGTGGTTTTAACTTAGTTATGCTTGACTGTTTATGTGCATGACTAAGTATGACAAATTTTAAGGTATGCAATAATGCAAAAGAAATAGAACTTTTATTTACTAAGTGCAGGATTACAAAACGAGACTAGTCAAAATGCAAGGGCCATGCTCACGACAACTACAAAGGGCTAGTGGAAATCTAAAAACAAAACACAAACAAACGAGCTCTACTTAGGTTTCGAGGATGACTTTGGTTTCTTCTTCTTCTTCTCTGGTTCCTCCTTGTTAGCCTTAGAAATACCGCGCTTCTTCCCTTTCTCCTTCTTCAAGGAAGAACCTTGTGGAATGCCAGAGGACAGGGATGCAAGCTGCGTAGTTATTGACTTAGACAATTTTATAATCAGCCTAGAACGGGGGGTAGTCACGGCGAGAGGAGGTATATTTAAAGGCTCTTCCTCGGATTTAACTTTTAGAAGCTCGTCATTCTTAGTCTTCCTCTCAGCTAAGGTCATGATATCATCCTCCTCAATGCCTCCCGTGATGACAACATCCTCTTCTTCATCTCTGTCATCACCATCAGTGTCCTAAAGTGCTCCACTTATCTCGTCATCTTTAGGGATATTTGCGCTTAACGGTATAATGGCCTTTTCAACTGCCTCCGTATCCACTTGCTTCTCTCCAATACCTTTGGCGAACTTGGCACCTGAATCACAAGAAGCAACGATTATTAATTTAGGAGAGAACGTGGTCCTCTCAACTGTTTTCTCCATAATGCGACAATAAGTTATAACAACTTTGACAAATTGTATAAAGTATATAGAGATACCTTCCGCCGATTGCTCATCTGGAGCTATAATAGAAACCTCAATAGGTGGAGGGACAGGAACTTCGGAAATTAGTGGGTCATCGGATTGTACTCCTCGACCCCAGCAGCCTTGAATTCCACGGTTGAGCTAGAACCTTCCTCAACCTGATTTTTACCTTTAAGCTTACGCCTCTCCTCCTCCATAGATTCTTTACTGATACCTCTCCCTTCTGCTAGACGCTATGGTTCCTCACCTTTGAGATAAGTTCGTATGAGCTGGTCCTCATCAATACCCTCAACCTGTAAACGTTGCTTTTCACCTTCAACAGTTTGGTCTCATACCTCGACCAGAGCGGTAGGATAGTTCTTGATCCATGAGATGTCTCAGGTTCGAATCACTTGAGAAAAAAATTCTATCAGCAACTCAACGAATTCTTCTATCTCCTGTTCAGCCATGGCAAGTTTAGCGTTAGCATCGGAAGCAGACTTGAGGGCTGTATCGGTGTTCCCTTCATCAAGAATCGCTCTTTCCTCGGCTCGAACTAGCTAGGCTTTCAAACTTGCCATTTCTTTTCCCAAACAGCCTTTTCTTCGGAGAGATGATCATGTGATAATTTCAACCCAGTGTTAGTTAATTTGTGATCTTCTATCTCTTTTTTCACGGTTGTATGCTCCCTGTTGTTTGAGTTGAGCTCGGTATGGAAACGTCTCTCCGCTTCCTCGAATTGCTCCTTATAATTTTTGGCATTCGCTGAGTTAAGGCAAGATGAGTTTGGGTATCTTCCAGTTCCTTCTTAGCCTTATCCCTGGCCTTGATATCTTATCTAGCCTTTTCTTTAGCACCAGTCACATCCACTTCAAAATGGCGGATAATCTAAAAGAGCTTTTTAGCATACTTCTTCATTTCGCGATACTGCTTGGCTACAACACCTACTTGGCCCATGACGTATGTGTCCTAATCTTCGGGAACTGGTTCGAGATTTGGAACAAAGTGCATGTTACCAAAGTGAAAATCCGGGAACATTTCTTTTAAAAGTACTAATCTTTTCTCATTTCAGTAGTAAGAACTACTGACGTTTTAGTGGTAATGTCGACATTGCGCTATCTGAAAGGCACAAGAGCTTTCTTTCCCTTTTCCAACTCTTTTCTTAGGCCCTTATGCCTGTCTTTGGCCTCATAATGCTTTTTGGTAGATTTCTCCTAAGGACGGGCACTCTTCGAAGGGATCAGAGCTTTGGGTGGTTGTTTGCCTCCCTCATACTGAATTTGTTGACTATGATGCTTCTCGATATCGTGCCTTGGGGGAGAACGAGAGCACGAAGAATGAGGTTGGTGGGAATCATAGTGCTTCCTGCTCTCTCTCCCGTGACTATCACCATGGTCATGCTCAGTAACGGGATTGAATCTAGGTTTGTACTCACGAAGATCCCGATGAGAATGACGACGACGAGTCATTTTTTCTGCAAAAATAACAAACAAGTATAAGAATCATGGTCAATATAGTATATAAGTGTCGTGACGTGCGGTGCATGTGATGTGTGTGTTTTGTGTGATCCCTCTAACAGACTAGGGCCTGGAGCCAGGCTTGTATGTACAGTATCTCCCTCTTTAACAGGAGTAGGCTCTTCCTTAGAAGTAGGAAAGAATGACGCTGTTCCAATATCCTCAGAAGTATAAATATTGTCTGGCCAAAGGAAGCTTGGCTAAACCTCCAAATATTTGTTCTTCCGTTTGTAAGTCACGAGTTGGAGGCTTAGTCGGTGGCGATGTTTGTGGAGAGGGCTGCCTTTCGGGAATGGAAGCACCTTTTAATTCATCGCCGTGAACTTCACCTCCAGTATACACATTTAGATCTTCATCATCTTGGACACTCATTGGCAAAGGACTTTTGGGAAGCTCAGTTAAGGTTCTAATTTCTATGGTCACCTGCCCCTCGATTGGGGGCATGCCATTAGATTCTCTAGGAATGGGGACTATAGGAGCATCGATGGGGGGCACATACTTATAGGGCTTTCCTCCTTGATCGAGGCCTCGTTTTATATTAAGAAGCTGATGTTTATGAAGGTTCTCATTGATTACACATTTCTTGATTCTATGAAATTCAGACTTGCTTTCCCTAAGGCAGCTCAAACGATCTTCGTATATTTTTACCTCTTTCTTCTTGGGATTGGGAACTGTAAAAACAAAAGAAATATTAGTGCATTGATTTATTAAGTTGAACCAGACACTTAAGGATCTGAAACTTACTTGACTTCAGCCACCACCTCGCACACCCAGTTTGGTGATTTATATATAACCACTCAGATTTAGCATTGCCTAAATTTCTGTGTCCATCAGTCAGGACTTTCTTAGTGGCGATAGACTCGAAGAAGACAAAAGACGGAGTCCCTGTGGAACGATGTTTAAAGTGGAAGTAGAAGTTCAAATCTTCATAAAAGAGCTCAATATCAAGAATTTCTGCGTATGCGATGTATAAGCTTTATAAAGCAGCATAGGTATTAGGGTGAAGCTACATGGAAGCAATACGCATTCATCTCAGAAAGTCGACGACGAGTGAATGAAATGGAGGAATAGCGCCTATTGAACACATGACTTTGCTGATGGCCATATACCCATCTGAAGCAAAATGGGGCCCATCCATTTCCTCCGCAACTTTAACACCGTCCCATGGAATCCCATGCTTTAAACATATTTTCTTTAGCTTTATATCATCAGGTATGGAAGCTATGGAATCACTTGGATTGACTAACTCTACGGCACTCTTAAACTCATCGGGAGCACAATTATCTCCAATTCCACCTTCTTTTTCTTCTTCCTCGAGTTATGTACTTATATGGGAGGACGATCCTGTACCAATATCTACTTCATATTCAGATATGGAGTTAACCCAATCTAGGTCTGATGGGAGTACGTTAGGATTGCAATAACTTGAAGACTCTGGAGCTGTAATCTTATTTGATAATCTTGCTGAACGTATGTCAGACATGCCTGCTGTGTTAATGAACAAACATAAGAGATTAGAGTATAGTTACCTGTGACCCATGTGTGCTAGTGCTAGTGTGTGCCAATGTATGCAGTACTGAAAAGATAAAGCATAAAGTAAAGCTACTGAGCATGCTGTTGATCGTTAAGTTATGTTCTTGTTCAGTCCAAAATATTCATTCCAAAGGTTCTATCCTAACTGTTCATCAATATGCTTAAGTTTAGACTGATTTCAATCCAGATGTCAGTTAGCATATTCATTGGATTCAAGTTATTATGGTGATTAAGAATGAATGTCATGATTAGGCCAAGGTACAAGGTCTGGGTCATATAATAGGAAATGCTCGTGATGATAAGATAGTCAACAAGCATGGAATCGGCTTGTGAATGGGGTGCAGAACAAACAACAGGTTTGGCTCGCACACGCGTCCTGGCTCGCACAAAGCTTTGGCTCGTGGTTAGGGTGTCATTCTCCTAACAAACGAGATTGCATGTGCCTAAAACATCGGCTCGTTATTTTGATGGGATCACCCTATTCGTGAAGCTCATGAGCAAATGTTGAACCAGCTCGCCCACATCCCATCCTCTGTCCATGATCCGACTCGCTGGTCCATTCCACGACCCTACTCTTTGCTTCACTTCACGACTCGAACCGCCAAAACACGCCCTTCCTCCTATCTTTTCTGCCTTGCACCTCCACGAGTCAACCCTCAAAATGGAACTACCTTCGAACCATTCCCTCACCTTCCTTCTTCACGAGTAAATCTCCAGTGGTGAATGTCATGAATGCCTCATGAGTTTGCCGATGAGTCAAGAGATTCGTTCCCCTTTTCCACTCTGGACTATCGCCTGACCGTGATTGATATCACCAACGCTGGAGATAGCTCAAGGGATGAGGACATCGATATCCTTTACGCAATACGAATTTGTAGAACTGAAATTAAGTTGAGATAATTGGGATATTATTACCTATTTTGAGCAGTCAAATAGATAGGAAATAGTACGGATTGAGAGAAATGATGAAGCTAGGGTTTCAGGCAGAATTGATTTCACAACAGTAAAAAAAAAAAAAAGTAAAAGAGGAAGAGTGAAAATGTCTCAAGTAAGTTAAAAAGTGGACCATTCATATACCCAGACTCGGTCCGCTATCGTGCAAATGGATCGATGGGCTTCTGAGACTCGGCTTAATGGTGCAGCAGTTAGCATAGGAGCAAGCCTCGTTAACCACTCACGAAGGACCACAGATTGATTCGATGAAATACCAAAGAACCCGATAAATTATTGATGAACGACCCATGACTCGATGTAACGATAAGGCTTTTGAGATAATTAATGGTTTAATGATTTCGAAGCATTTGATCAAGCATTATAATGATTAGTGCCAAGTTCTCCGAATAAAAGTTCAGAAACTTTGAGGTTTTTACCTAAGAGATTGTTTGCTGTGCTCTTTTAGACCCTAGGTGAGGAGATCAATAAACACGGCAGAATAATTGGAAACTAGTCTCCATATTTATACTCACCTTAAAAGTCAAGTAACACGGTTTCATGAAGCGGCGTGACGATGTAAACAAATACGACTATTGGTGCTTACCGTTTCGAGAACAGACAGATGTATGATTTCAAAGCACGTTCTATCCTTGATAAAACGTACTTCGAGGAGGCAAAATGTTGGCTAGCTTTTTGACCAAGCCACCGAAGACTTAAACACCTACGATTAGACGGACAAAGGCTCGTACGCTTATAGGCTCGAGATGGGCATCCTAGATCAAAGAACACAGTTTAATGATGTGGCTTGTGACCATGCTAGGCAGCACGACCCGACTCGTGACTCAGGACCCCAACCCGTTCGTGACATATGGTCATGACACGACTTTGCCATCAGAAAGGAATAGCTAGGACTTGGTCAAGCTCCACGTCTCTCGCGAACTGGATTCTACAGATCTGATGACACGTGTTGATAACGGCTACTTTGACCTCTTCTCCACTCACTCGCGAACGACTCCGAGATTTTCGAGATAGATGCCACGTGTTTTCACAAACCGCCTACAGGAATTGCCTATAAATAGTCCAGGACTTGTCATTTTTGGGGATCTTTTGGCGATTGAGAGTTCTTATTCCACCATTTTCAAATTTCATCTATTTTAATCAGAGATATCTCAAAATTGTTAAGTGAATTATCATCGTAAAAGTGAGATTGAGAGGAGATAGTGATTGTAGTTGCATTCAGTCATATAATTAAAATCATATAAAGTGGACGTAGGCTCGTTAACACCGAACCACTATAGATTCGGTGTGTTTGCTGCATTTCATTTTGTTCCTAGTTATAATTATCTGCGAATCAAGATAATTTGGGTATTAGAACCACTTTTTGGTCTAACATGCCATATCTCTTGTGAATTCAAAATAATGTCTTTTTGTTCAAAAAGTGGAAAACGACATATTTACAGAAACTAAACCAAAACTCTGACAACATTGAACACAAATAGGCATATTTCGTTTAAAATTAAAATCACATAATTCACTATTGCATCTTTTTAGTCAAAATCACGTGATATATCATTCAACAATAAAATTAGGGGTTTGGAATAAAACTACATCTAAACAGTGTTATAGGGACTGATTTCCAATTCCCCAGTATTACCACAAACTACAATGTATTGTCCAACAATATGTGTAGACAATTTTAGTAAACCTATAATTAATATCATTCCCAACCACAATTCACAATTACCAAGTTCTGACAATATTTATTAGCAGATCTAATAGGTGCCAATTCAAATTGAATAATATTATGAACATATCAAATGATAACAGGCATATAATTTGAGATCTAGTACGAACGAGATAAATAGGCTATTATAATTTTGTATGTAAATTTTCCACTCACTTGAAAGCGTCCAAATCTAAAATTTGAATAATCTTTTAGGCCTACAATCCCAAATTCTTATAGAACTACAATTATTTTGAAAAGGGGATAATTTAAGATTTGTAGATTTGCAAGAAAATAGGAGAAGGGAGAATCTGATGTAGAACCACTTTAGACGTCTATTTGTACTCTTTTCCATTTGGTCTAAATATCCCTTTCAGTTCTATATGATTTATATTTGATTGGTTGTATATGAATATATTTTAAATTAAGAAATATGATTGGAAGAGAAAGGGAAATGGCCGAGCATCGCTGCTTCCTACAGATTTGTATAGAGAAGAGTGAGGCCTTACCCCTTTATTTAGGAGTGGATTTGGCCATGAACCACTAAATTTATTTTAATTTATATCCATCCATCCGTTCGATACTATAATATAAACTTAACCCTTTAACCATAGCCGTCACTGGGCATTCTGGCTCTTAGTAGGTCAACCGCTTGGGTCGCCAGCCTCCCAATGAGGGGGGTTAAATATCGTATAATATATTTATATATTATGATTTATTTATTTTCCATTCGTTATCGTATTTTTTTTAAATTTTCATACGGACTCCATTCGCGAAACTCCAAACATGAAAGTTGACCTGAATCCAAGAGGAACGCATCGGTTAAAGTTTCATGGTCAAATTTCGTCGTTTGCAGAAATTCCTATTTTTGAAATTCTTATAATGGTCCCTATTGCCAAAATTTTGGGTTGTTACATTCTTCCATCCTTAAAAGGAATTTCGACCCGAAATTCTGACACCTATTTTCCTATCCAACACAACCAATTTGTGTACATCCACTTTGCAACCATGTGTATATGTGCATGGTGCAGATAATGCAATTTCAACCAAAAAACATGCATGCAAGATGATTCTAAATCGGCCCCTCTATATATATGCATTGAAATTTCAAAAATATTTTTTAAACATGATTCAAAACATTCCAAATGTACTGGCAGTTCTATATGAATGCAAATTTTGAAAATTCTTTTTCATCCATAACCCTCACACAACTATGAATAGAAGTGTAAAGAAACAAATTTTACATCCAAACCCTATCATCCAAAATGTCACGCAATCTAATCATTCCCTATTTAATTTCTCCTAAACCCTAAAAAAAGAATTCAAAGCGAAGAATTTCAAAATTTCCTCCACTTACAAATATTCCATTTCCTGCCCTATAGTGGAATTTTCACCTCAGTTACCCAAATTACTCAAAAATTTCCATCTGTATACTGTAAAGGAGGCTTAAAATAAGCTTTAAAACGTAAAACGAGTTAATTAATAACTCGCATGCATCATTGACAAGGTATGGAAACAACATTTCCATGGCTAAAACAACCTTTTCCTTTTTGTGATTATTGTTTTTACCGCATCGTCGGTCCTATTGCACTGCTAAAACGGGCACACAAAACATCCAAAAATCTTCCTTACGCTATCCACGTGACCAAAAATCAAAAAATTTCACAAGAATAAATTTCCATTTAAGAACTTCTTATGTTTATTTTGAAAAAAAATTCCATACCTTTTCACTTTCCATATGAGATTCGTATAAAAAATTAGAATTTTGATAATAGGCTCTTTGCGTCATATAAATCATCCATTTTAATGTAAAATGGACGTTTAAATATGCATAAATTGCTATATCCAATTATGTGTTTTCGTGCGAAACGAAATAAAAGAATGTGATCTGCAAAAAATTAAAAATGATAAAAAGTTTTATTTTCAACAACGACTTCTAAAAGTTTCAAACATGTATTTTGCAGAAACTTAAATGATTCAAGTCAGATGTTGGCGAAAAAGAAAGTCCGTCACGCCTAAAAATGCAAAAACTGAAATCACACACAAAAGGACCAACATAACTTTAGCTTAACAAGGAACATCGATTTATTCATTTCTATACCCGTGACAAAAACAACGTAAAACAGGTCCTTTGCTAATGTTTATCCAACACATAACTCTATTCTTTCCAGCTATAGGACAACTGTTAGTTTAGATTAAAAAAAAAAGATTTAATTCAAATAGGCATTCATGGATGATCTAAACATTTCCAAACTAAGAAATATCATTAACCTAAGTCGTGCGATTTAAAAAACACTAACAGTTACCAGCACGAATCACCACAAAGCCAAGAACCCGATGCTGGAAAGGGAAAACCACAAAGACGACAGTAAAATAACAACACCGACATTTCCAAAATAGCGGCTATAAAAAACGACATGTCATGCTCCCCGGCTGGAGCTCAAACCATTTTTATGATCTTTGATTAATCATATCATGGTAGAAAAGTGCTCACTCTCGTGTTACAAAAAATACTGATATTGTTGGAGGGTTCCACATCACCATCTCTTAAGAGTGATTTGATGAGAAAGGAAACCTACCACAAAACTACTCCTCATGGAAATACACCGAATGTTGTCTAAGAACAAAAATGGATAGGTGAAATTATAGAAAGTAACTCCATATGAAAACACACAAGAACAACAAGCGGAATTGAATACGATGCGATACTAAATGGTTACGTCATCGATCAAACAAGGGATTAATTTCTGCATCATGAGACAAATATAGTCACAATTCCCATTTATAGAACGATGTACTAAATAGGTCACACGTCTACATTTGCAGTTCAAACATACATTCCCGAACTCAAAACCCGACATCAAGAAAATTAGATTTGCTGCAAAATCTCCAAAGCCAGTCAAACAAAAGACTATTTAAGTCCGCTTAAAACATGGATTCCTCTAAAATCTTGTAGAGATTCTCCTCAGAAAAACCATCCGAAAATAGCTTAATCTCCATCTACGAAACGATGTTCACCCTTACCAAAATCTATTCTAATAGGATATGATAAAGGCGGATGCAACATAAACTACAATCCTATTTTAAGATCTCGAAGCAATGGATCGGTGCAAATTCAACTGCCACGACAAATTTTCTTAGCCCTAAAGTGGTGAAACCTTTTGCTCATTCCGATCCAACCAAATTATATCTCTCTAACAATGAGACATAAATGGTGCTATAAAGATCAGGTATTGCAACTTGGTATTATGGACTAAAATGGTCGGATAGAAGAAATTAAATCTTAGAGCATTTGTGAGGTAATATCTAATGCGCAAACAAACGCGAAAAAGGAGGAGGCGAGGTGATGACAAAGAAAGAGGAGAAGAATAAAGATATAGTTTGGCTAGTGAGGAAGGAAGGACAAAAGAAACAAGTTTAAAAGATGGTTTGGACGCAACTTTTATGGTTGAGTCCTAGGTCCAAATTGTACCAAAACCCATCAACTAATTGACCATCCTAGTATAGCACTAAACGGTCAACTATAAGATGGGCTTTGAACAAAGGTTGAACCTTGGCCTTATTAGGCTGGATTAAAATATTTATCAACTCGCATCATCTATTAAGATTTAACGCGACCCAAAAAACAATTATCTTCATCCTAGCGATACCAAAGACTGTAGTCAAACTCCGAACCATCTTCAAAGATTCCAAGTAGTCTCAAAAACAATGTTGTGACCACAAAACGAATGAACAAGCTTAGAATATCAGCTAGAAATCTGAAATAAAACTAAAATGGATTTTCCACTTACAATGTTGTTAAATAAATAAACGATTCGAATCAAAAACCCCAAAAATCAAGATAAAGGATTTTCCTTAGCCTTCTCGAAGGAAAACTCAAAACTTTTCCAAAAAATGAAATATATTATAAACCAACTGTTTCGTACCTATAAATCTGATTATTATTATTTTAGTTATTATAAACGGAAAAACCTATTCGTGTTCAAAAATGTCGGAACCTTAAAATATCAAGGATTAGTTGTGATAATTTCAATAAATTATCCAATATATATACAAAGAGGGATATTAAAAATCACAAGGAATGGGTATTTATTATTTTGAAGTTTTGTAGCATATTCCTTGTCATTTCCAATTACTTCCTTCCTACCAATCAGATTATATTTATTGAAATTACACAAAGCCCCAATAATTTTGAAACACGAATAAATTTAAATTTAAAAAACATATCTTTATAAAACTAGGTCATTATAAAACCATTTTCCGAAACCGTATTCCAAAACTTTAAAACTCATTTTTATTTTCTAAATAGTTTTAAAAATAAATTTCTTCGAACACAAGGCCAAGAACTCGAACGAATATTTCAATAAGGGTAGTTTCGGAAATTCAACGAAGTAACGAATGGATATACCTCGTAATTATATTTCTGATGGATACGACATACTAACGTGAACCTTTCCTGTTTTGGATCGAGCAATGGTCTTAACCAGAACTACCAACGAAACCAGAAACTAGAAATCGCGACTATCTCGATTGTAGCTAGATTTTTGTCCAGTCTACAAACTCAAATCACAAAATCCACCATATGTCGTCCTCATGCTCTTCAAGATGAAATTGCCAATGTATTGTGGGGTAAAACAGAATTGGCTAGAAAACTGAACTCAAATTATTTCAACTCTTAGTCGCTTAAAGCCTATTTTATATAATTAGGTTCACGACTGATTCAACATCGAAATAAATTTAAGTCAAGTAAGAACGAAAAAGAAAAACAGAAAAGAAAATTGAATTACCTTCTCTCATGAGTCCTAAATTAGTTAATTCCTCTAATCGCTCAACCTAAGCTTTGATACCAAATGTAACACCTCACACTTTTCTGTGCCTAAATTTCGATAAAAATTGAAACTCGAACACATCCAAGCAGGGGTGTGTAAATCTGGTACCTGCAAATAAATGAGCATGAGCATTATCAGAGTACGATAAGGTAACTCACACCAGAAACAAAATAGGATAGATTAGTATTAACTCAAGTAACTACCTTTTTTAAAAATAAGTCAGTTTGCCAATACCGAGCATGATAGAGAACGAGAACCGAAAGCCAAACTAAAAGACCTGTGAGAACCCGACCTTCTCTAAAAACCTTGGTGGTTGTAATAAGGAGGAGGGGGGGGGGGTCAGAACAGCAAGATTCTGGTGAACAACAAATGTACAACACAAATTATAATGCACAGACGTATTCCGTTTGGTTCAACCCAAGATGTATGCCTACCAAGGTTAGTGATCCTAGCCTAACCTTGTAAATATGATTATGCACGACTCTAACTACCCCTCCCAAGTATTATTCTCTAAAATATGATATCGAGATAGTACGTTTACGCATATATTTAGGAAGCCTTGATTCCAGAACATGGTTGGTTATTTAATCGAGATTGGACACCTACGAAGTTTATATATATATATATATATATATATATATATATATTCATTCGCTCATACTTTATTATTTAATGCTTCACAATTAAAAATAAATAAGGTGGATTCTCACTGATCGCTCAAGACCATAGGCAGACCTATTGGTCACTTATTATTCCTCAATAATATATTCAATGCTAAAATAAACTAGAGGGCACTAACTACGGGATCCTACTAGTTAAGACTTCTGTCATTCACACATACACCCTTGCCCCGTGTAATGTGAGAGATGGTGTTTTATCGCTCGCTATACCATCTAGCTGATCTTATTGGATAACCTCCTCAGTCTCTTACTGCTTCCCATAGGACAGGTAGCCATATCTGACGTTTTAAGTTTCCAAGTTTGGGTAGGCCCCCACACACTCCGCCATTTAGGACCCCTAAACTGAAAGACCTGCTCCCAGGTGGACTTTCCAACCCCAGCCGCTTAAGACCCAAGAAGCGGACTATACACAAAGGTTATTAAGTTCATACCCCATTAGCCTTTAATATGTTTCCCTATTAGGATAAAGTGGCTACGTCATTATGTCCTTTCCGTTTAGTTTCTCTTCACGGAAATACTATACGCACACAATTCATCATCGTCACGGGTTCCTATGATTAATAATATTCTACATCATTAACCTACTAAGTCCAACTCTAATTTTAATTATAAGTTCTATATTAACTAATATAAATAAGGAAAGTTATATGTTATTTACCCTAGGATTTTTTTTTATTTTTTTTCTAATTGGACTTAGTATCTAAACAACAATCAGTACCCAAAAATCCCATTTTTATTTTATTTACCATTGATTATAATTAATGCTAGTTACGAGCCTAATGGGCATAATTTTCCTAAGACATTATTTAACATTGGGTATCCTTATCATATCAGTTACGAAATATCTATTTGTTGTACCTCAACAGACATTACTATTCTTATTTTTTATTTATTGCCTGTTATATTTGAACATATATTTGTGCATCAGACCTCTTACATTAAGTTGATTACTTGTGGATGCTGGATTTGTTGGTCGGTTCTAGGAAGACTTCTACCACAAGTTGAACATAACCTGGTGTCTTAGTACAGTTATACTTACGTACAAGACCACTCACATTAAGCTGACCACCTGTGGACGCTGGATTCGCTGGGCGGTTCCGGGCAGACTTCTACCAAAATTTGAGCTTAACCTCATGCTTAGATGCGATTTTAAATTAAATTCCCTAATTGGGATTTACAACATTAATGCTAATATATCTTAGGGATTGTAACCATTTGACTTAATTTCCCTATTATGTTTATTTTTCCCAAATCAACGTTGCTTACAATGGTTATTTATATATTTATGGTCTTATTTATTGCAATCAATCACATTAATTCCTAAAATGGTCACCACAAATATATAAATTTAATATGGCTTACATTGACATGTATAATTACATAATTGAATACCGTTCAAACATTCAATATAATTTGTATTTTGTCGCTTTATGTTAATTCAGATAAATAATGTGTACATATTTATATATATATACACTTTTGCACAGTCAACATAGTTATTTTTCTTATTTGTTATTTATTGTTAAAATTAATAATTTGGTTTAATTAATAAACAATCATTCCTTTTTGCATTCAATCTTGCTAAAAGGTTCCAAATCTTACAAAAAGGCCATTAGCTATACTTATTGTAAATTATGCATGATTAATTGAATTAACATATTTTCAAATCACAAGAAATATATGATGATGTATATTTTGGAATAGTTGATGCAAACTACGCACAAATATGTATATTTATATACATATGTACATCTGCACCACTTTTTCCTTTTTCAATCTTTTTGTCATATCTCTTGTGAATTCAAAATAATTTCTTCTGTTCAAAAAGAGGAAAACGGCATATTTACAACAACTAAACCAAAACCCCAACAACATTGAACACAAATAGCATATTTCTTTTATAATTAAAATCACATAATTCACCATTGCATCTTTTTAATCAAAATCACATAATTTATCATTCAACAATGAAACTAGTGATGTGGAATAAAACTACATCTAAACAGTGTTATTGGGACTTATTTCCAAATCCTCAATGTTTTACCACAAACAACAATGTATTATCTAACAATATGTATAAACAATTTAATATCATTCCTAACCACAATTCACAATTTCCAAGTTTTGACAACATTTATTAGCAGATTTAATAGGTGCTAGTTGAAGTTCAATGATATATTATGAATAGATCTGATGATAATAGGAATATATTTTGAGATCTAGTCCAAACAAGATAAATAGGCTATTATAACTTTTTATATGAATTTCTCACTCACCTGAAAGCACCCAAATCTGAAATCTAAATAATCTTTTAGGCACACAATTCCCAAATTCTTATAGATTTACAATTATTCCGAAAAGGGGATACTTTCAGATTTGTAGATTTTCAAGAAAATAGGAAGAGAGCGAGGAATCTGATGTAGAGCCCCTTTAGACGTCAATTCATACTCTTTTCCAGTTGATATGATAATCCCTTTCAATTCTATATGATTTATATTTGATTAGCTGTATATGAATATATTTTTAATCAAGAAATTTGATTCGAAGAGAAAGGGAAATGGGAGAGCTTTGTTGCTGCCTTCAGATTCGTATGGATAAGAGTGAACCTTACCCATTTATTTATGGGAGTGGAATTGGCCATGAACTATTAGATTTATTTTAATTTATATCTGTCCATCCGTTCGATATTATAATATAAACTTAACCCTTTAACCCTAGCCATCACTGGGCGTTCTGTCGCCCAGTAGGTCAACCATTAGGGTCGACCGCTTGGGTTACCAACCGCCTAGTGAGGATGGTTAAATATCGTATAATATATTTATAAATTCTGGTTTATTTATTTCCTATCTATTATCGTACTTCTTCCGTAACTTTTTCATATGGACTCCGTTCGGGAAACTCCAAACATGAAAGTTGACCAGAACTCCAAGACGAACGCATCGGTTAAAATTTCGTGGCCAAATTCCATCATTTAAACAAATTCCTATTTTTACTATTGCCAAAATTTTGGTTTATTACGTTCTTACCTCCTTAAAAGGAATATCGTCCTGAAATTCTGACCCCTGTTTTCCTATCCTACACAACCAATTTGTGTACATCCACTTTGCAACCATGTGTATATGTGCATGGTGTACATAATGCAATTTTTAACCAAAAAGCATGCATGCAAGATGATTCTAAATTGGGCCCTCTATATGTATGCATCGAAATTTCAAAAATAGTTTTGAAACCATGATGCAAAACTAACTAAATATACAGACAGTTTAATATGAATGTAAAATTTGAAAATTATTTTTTATCCATAACCCTCACACAACTATGAATAGAAGCGTGAAGCAACCAATTTTTCATCCAAACACTACCATCCATAATGTCATGCAAACTGATCGTTACCTAATTAATTTTTCCTAAATTGAAAAAAAGAAAAGAAATCAGAGCGAAGAATTTTAACCATTTCCTCCACTTACAAATATTCCATTTCCCACACTATTGTGAAATTTTCACCTCAGTTACCCAAACCACTCCAAAATTTTCCATCAATAGACTATAAAGGAGGCTTAAAATAAGCACTAAAATGTAAAACGAGTTAATTAATAACTCGCGCACATCGTTGACAAAGTATGGAAACAACGTTTCCAAGGATTAAACAACCTTTTCCTTATTGTCGTTATCATTTCTATCGCATCGTCGGTCCTATTGCACCATTAAAACGCTCGCACGAAGCATCCAAATATCTTCCTTACGCTATCCATGTGACCAAAAATCGAAACTTCCACAAAAATAAATTTCCACTTAAGAACTTCTTATGTTTATTTTGAACCTTTTTTCAATACCGTTTCATTTTCCAAATGAGATTCGTGTGAAAAAACAAAATTTCGGTAATGTGCTCTTTGCGCCAGTTAAATCATCCATTTTAATGTAAAAAGGACATTTAAATATGCGCAAATCGTTGTATCCAAATTTTGCTTTTTCGTGTGAACCAATATAAAAGAAAGTGATTCAGTAAAAATTTAAAAATGATAAAAAAAATTATTTTTCAACATCGATTTCTAAAAGTTTCAAATATGTATATTGCGGAAACCTAAACAATTCAAGTCACATATTGGCGAAAACGGAAGTCAGTCACACCCAAAAATGCGAAAACTGGAATCATACACAAAAAGACCAACATAAATTTTAGCTTAACAAGGAACAACGATTTATTAATTTCTATACTCGCGATGAAAACAACAAAAAACAAGTCCTTTTCTAAAATTTATCCAACACAAAATTCTATTCTTTCCACCTCTCGGACAACTGTTAGTTTTGATAAGAAAAATATGATTTCACTCAAACAGGCATGCGTGAATGACATAAACATTTCCAGACTCAGAAATCTCATTAACCTAAGTCGTGTGATTTGAACAACACTAACATTTAAAAGCACGAATCACCACAAAGCCAAGAACCCGATGCTGGGAAGGGAAAACAACAAAGACAACGACCAAATAACAACACAAAAACTCCCAAAACAATAGCTATAAACAATGAGATGTCTTGCTCGTGGCTGGAGCTCAAACCATTTTTATGATCTTTGATTAATCATATCACGGTAGCAAAGTGCTCACTCTCGTGTTATAAACTTTACTGATACTGTTGGAGTGTTCCATATCACCATCTCTTACGAGAGATTTGATGAGAAAGGAAACTTACTACAAAACTACTCCTCATGGAAATCCACCGAATGTTGACTAAGAACAAAAATGGAAAGGTGAAATTACGGAAAGTAACTCCATGAGAAAACACACAAGAACAACAAGCGGAATCGAATACGATGCGATGCTAAATGGTTACGCCATCGATCAAGTAAGGGATTAATTTCTGCATCATGAGGCAAATCTAGTCATAACTTCCCATTTACAGAATGATGTGCTAAATGGGTCTCACGTCTTCATGGGCAGTTTGAACATAGATTCCCGCAAAACCCGACATCAAGAAAAAGTGATTTGCTGCAAAATCTCCAAAGCCGGTCAAAAAAAAGACTATTTAAGTTTGCATAAAACACGGATTCCTCTAAAATCTCACAGAGTTTCTCCTCAGAAAAACCATCCAAAGATAGCTTAATCTCCATCTCTGAAATGATGATCTCCCTTACCAAAATCTATTCCAATAAAATTTGATAAAGGCGGATGCAGCACAAACAACAATCTTATTCTAAGATCTCAAAGCAATGGATTGGTGCAAATCCAACTGCCACGACAAATTTTCTTAGCCTTAAAGTGGTGAAACGTTTTGCTCATTCTGATCCAACCAAATGATCTCTCTCTAAGAATGAGACTTAAATGGTACTATAAAGATCAGGTGTGCAAGTTGGTATTATGGACAAAAAAATGGTCGGATATAAGAAATTAGATCTTGGAGTATTAGTGAGGCAAGATCTAATGTGCAAACAAGCACGAAAAAGGAGGAGGTGAGGCAACGACAAAGAAAGAGGAGAAGAACAAAGATATGGTTTGTCTAGTGAGGAAGGAAGGATGAAAGAAGTTAAGGAGGTGGTTTGGAAGCAACTTTTACGGTTGAGTCCTAGGTCCAAATTGTACCAAAACTCATCAACTAATTGACCGTCCTAGTATAGCTCAAAACCATCGACTATAAGATGGGGTTTGGACAAAGGTTGAACCTTGGCCTTATTAGGTCGGATTAAAATATTAATCGTGTCGCGTAATCTTTTAAGATTTGACGTGACCCAAAAAACAATTATCCTCATCGCGGCGGTATCAAAGACCGCATTCAATCTCTGAACCATCTCCAAAGATTCCAAGTAGTCTCAACATCAATGCTGCGACCACAAAATAAACGAACGAGCTTAGAAAATCAGCTAGAAATCCGAAATAAAACTAAAATGGATTTTCCCCTTACCTAGTTGATAAACAAATAAAAGATTCAAAATCAAACACCCAAAAATCAAGATGAAGGATTTTCCTTTGCCTTTTCAAAGGGAAATTTAAAACTTTTCCAAAAAATGGAGTTTATTATAAACCAACGGTTTCATACCTATAAATCTGATTTACTATTATTATTATCTCAGTTCGTATTATAAACTGAAAAACCTTTTCATGTTCAAAAATGTCGGAACCTTAAAATATCAAGGATTACTTGTGATAATTTCATTAAATTATCCAATATATATAGAAAGAGGGATACTTAATACCACAAGGAATGGATAACTATTATTCTTAAGTTTAGTGGCATATTCCTTGTCATTTCCAGTTCCTTCCTACCAATCAGATTATATTTATTAAAATTACACAAAGCCCCAATAATTCTGAAACATGAATAAATTAAAATTTAAAAACCATATCTTTATAAAACTAGGTCATTATAAAACCATTTTCCGAAACCATATTCCAAAACTTTCGAAACTAATTTTTATTTTCTAAATAGGTTTAAAAATAAATTTCTTCGAAACAAGGCCAAGAACTTGAACGAATATTTCAATAAAGTTGGATTCGGAAATTCAACGAAGTAATGAATGCGTATACCTCGTAATTATACTTTCGATGGTTACGACATACTAACGTGAACCTTTCCTGCTTTGAATCGAGCAATGGTCTTAACCGGTACTATCAATGAAACCAGAAACCAGAAATCACGACTATCATGGTTGGAGCTAGATTTTTGTCTAGATTCCAAACTCAAATCACGGAATCCACTATATTTTGTCCTTATATTTTTCATAACGAAATTGCTATTGTACTGTGGGGTAAGACATAATTGGCTAGAAACTCGAACTCAACTTATTTCAACTCTTAGTCGCTTAAAGCCTAACTTATATAATTAGGCCCACGACTGGTTCATCGTCGAAATAAATTTAAGTTGAGTAAGAAAGACGAAGAAAAACAGAAAAGAAAATCGAATTACATTCTCTCACAAGTCCTAATTTAGTTAATTCCTCTGATCGTTTAACCTGAGCTTTGATGCCAAATGTAACACCCCACACTTTTCTATGCCCAAATTTCGACAAAATTCGAAACTCGAACGCATCGAAGCGTAGAGCGTTTAAATCTGGTAACAGCAAATAAATGAGCATGAGCATAATCAGAGTATGATAAGATTACTTACAATGGAAACAAAATAGGATAGATTAGTATTAACTTAAGTAACTACCTTTTCCAAAGTAAGCCACTTTGCCAATACCAAGCATGAGATAGAATAAGAAACGAAAGTCAAACTAAAACACCTTTGAGAACCAGACCTTCTCTAAAAACCTTGAAGGATGTAAATAGAAGGAGGTCTGAACAACAAGATTCTGGTGAGCATGAAATGTACAACCTAAATTATAATACGTAGATGTATCCCATTTGGCTCAACCCAAGATGTATGCCTACCAAGGTTAGTGATCCTAGCCTAACCTTGTAAATATGATTACACACGACTCTAACCACCCTTCCCAAGTAGTATTTGATACAGAGATAGAATGTTTACACATACATTTAGGAAGCCTTTATACCAGAACATAATTACGGATTTTCTATATATATATATATATATAAATATTTTCATTGGCTCAACATTTATTATTTAATGCCTCACTATTAATGATAGATAGGGTGGATACTCCCTGATCGCTTAAGACCCTAGAAAGACCTATTGGTCACTTATTATTCCTCGATAATATATTCAATGCTAAAATAAACTAGAGAGCAATAAATATGATGCCCTACTAGTTAAGGCATACGTCATTCACGCATATACCCTTTCCCCGTGTAAGGTGAAAGAAGGCATTTTTTCGCTCGTTATACCATCTAGATGACCTTATTGGACAACCTCCTTAGTGCTTACTACTTCCCACAGAATAGATAGCCATATCTGATGTTTTAAATTTCCAGGTTTGGATAGGCCCTACACACTCACGCCATTTAAGACCCCAAAATCGAAAGACCTAATCCCACGTGGACTGTTCAAGCCCAGCCGCTTAATACCCAGGATGCAGACTATACGCGAAGGTTATTAAGTTCGGACCCCATTAGCCTTTAATACCTTTCCGTATTGGGATAAGTGGGCAACATCATTAAGTCCTTTCCATTTAGTTTCTCTTCGTGTAAATACTATATGCACACGGTTCATTATCGTCACAGGTTTCCATGGTTAATAATATTTTACATCGTTAACCTAGTAAGTCTAACTCTAACTTTTAATTATAAGTTCTATATTAACTAATATAAATAAGGAAAGTTATATCCTATTTACCCTAGGATATTTATTTTATTATTTCCTTAATTAGACTTAGTATTTAAACAATAGTCAATACCTATAAATCCCCTTTTTATTTTATTTACCATTGATTATAAATAATGTCATTTATGAGCCTAATGGCCATAATTTTCCTAATACATTAATTAATAATGGATATCCTTATCTTATCAGTCTCGAAATATCTATTTGTTGTATACCAACGGACATTACTATTCTTATTTATTTATTACTTGTTATATTTATACATATATTCGTGCACCAGACCTCTCACATTAAGTTGACCACTTATGGATGTTGGATTTGCCAGTCGGTTTCGGGCAGGCCTCTACCACAAATTGAACTTAACCTCGTGTCTTAGTATAGTTACATTTACGCATTAGACCCCTTATATTAAGCTGACCAACTGTGGATGTTGGATTCGTAGGGTGGTTTCGGGCAGACTTCTAACACAAGTTGAGCTAAACCTCGTGTCTGGATGCGATTTTAAATTAAATTCCCTAATTTGGGTTTACAGCATTAATCCTAATAAATCTTAGGGATTGTAACCATTAGACTTAATTTCCCTATTAAGTTTATTTTCCCCAAATCAATGTTGTTTACAATGGTTATTTATTTATTTATGGTCCTATTTATAGCAATCAATCACATTAATTGCTAAAAAGGTCACCACAAATATGTTAATTTAGTATGGATTACATTTACATGTATAATTCCATAATTGAATACCGTTCAAACTTTCAAAAATTCAAACTTTCGGACATTCAATATAATGCATATTTTGTCGCTTTACATAGATTCAGACGGATAATGTGTATATATTTATATTTTTGCGCGGTCAACGTTGTTATCTTTCTTTATTATTATCTATTGTTAAAATTAATAATTTAGTTTAATTAATAACCAAACATTCCTTTTTGCATTCAATCTTGCCAAAAGGTTCTAAATCTTACAAAAAGACAGTTAGCTATAATAATGGTAAATTATGCCTGATTAATGGAATTGACATATTTGTTTTGGAAAGACAAATAAAAGTTTTATTAACAATTAAGTAATTACAAGTGAACCATGTCCAATAATCTCTATAGCACACAAAATATATACATTCAACTCATAATGCATAGACTGAAATGAGAAACAAAACTTATACAACTTTATTCCAAAAATAATAAAAAGAAAAAACTACTAAACATAGAAAGAAGACATGGCCTCCAAAACTCATGAAGGTAAAAGTGCAGATCTCATCATCCTTCAATTTATTTCCATGCACAATTGATCAGCATTCCTTATTTGCAGTCCAAAGATCCGACTATTCCTCTCCATCCAAAATCCATATATTAGCTTTTTAAGCAGCTTCAACAACGTGCATGATTTGCTGCTTCTCCATCTGGTTGCCTTAAAAATACTGTACCATTCGATCTGACTGGGTGAGGATGGTTTATGAAAGCCACCATTGGCTAGCAGTCGATTCCATATATGATGAACATAAGGGCACTCAAAAAAATATGCTCATTCGTTTTTGAATGTGAATTACATAACATTCAGTTATCATCATGAATGATATCAAGATTATATAGTTTGCTTTTAGTATTAACAGAATTCGCTATTATCTTCCAAAGAAGAAGATTTTCCTTTGCAGGACTACCACATTTCCAAATTCTTGAGTGCCATGGAAAGGTATGCCTTTGCGGGAGTAGAAAATTATATATTAATCTTATAGAACATTCTTTACCTTTCCACAGAATTGGTTTGTCACTATTGAGATCAAATCCACCTCCAATAGCATTCCATAATTGCCTCAATGCAGTTGAACTGGAATAGGGAAGAACAAGGTTTCCATCATGTATATAGTCCGTAACAACCACATTAAGTGGAATACCAAAATTCAACATGACATTATAATCCACAAGATCACTTAGGATCATTCCTGGACTCGACCATGGACTATACCAAAAGGAAAGATTAGGATAGCATTTATAGTTGCATTGGACAATAGGCTTAAAAGTATCTCTCAATTTCAATATACAACGCCAACTCTAGCTGCAACTTTGAGGGATTGGCATAGTCCAAAAGGTCCTGCTTCCTATCAGATTTTATGTACCCATTCAGCCCATAAACTTTTATCAGTTGCAAATAATTTATCATAATAAACAGATATTGCTGCTTTATTCCAAACTAGTTTGTTAGTGATGCCTAGACCTCCAGATTTCTTATGATCGTAAAGCTTGTGAAAAGCAAATGGTATCATTTTCTTTGAGAAGGGGTCTCCATGCTATAAAAATTTGTTTACAGCACTAGTTATCATGTCTATGAGCTTAGTTGGTAACATATAGTGTCTACACCAATATGTTGTCATAGCATTCGCAATAGATTGAACAATTGTTAATCTTCCATCTTGAGATAGCTTACAGCAAGGCCATTGCTTTAGTTTGTCAATTATTTTTTCATACAGGGAACACACTGTGCTTTGGTGATTTTCGAGCAAAATAGAGGCATACCCAAAAAATAAGAGCTTGGAGGTAATTCAGCAAGTCCAGAGAAGTCAATAATCTCAACTTTCTTGTCAGGAGTTAAAACAGCAGTTAATATATGAGATTTACTTTAGTTAACCTGAAGGCTAGATATACTATGAAAATGAGCAAGAATATCAAAGATACACCGAATATTCCTTAAAGTGGTCTTAGTGAAGATGATTAAATCATCAACAAAAAGGAGATGAGAGATTAAGGGGTTCTTACATTTGAGGTGTAGCTCTAGAATACCAATACTTATTTGCTCAAAGATTAAGCAGTTCAGTAACTCCATGATGATTATAAACAAGTAGGCAGAAATCGGATCCTCTTGCCTGACTCCCCTTGTTCCTTTAAAATAACCATGCTACCTTCCATTTCTGATGATAAAATATGAGGGTGAAGATATACATGTGTGTCTCCAAGCAATGAAAGGCATATTTTCAAATCACAAGAAATATATGTTAAAGTATATTTTGGAATAGTTGATGCAAACTACACAAAATATGTTTATTTATATTTATACGTACATTTGCACCACTTTTCCTTTTTTTCGATCTTTTTGCCATATCTCTTGTGAATTCAAAATAATGTCTTTTTTTCAAAAAGTGGAAAACGACATATTTGCAACACCAAAACCCCAACAACATTGAACACAAATAGACATATTTCTTTTAAAATTAAAATCACATAATTTAATATTGCATCTTTTTAATCAAAATCACGTAATTTATCATTCAACACTGAAACCAGGGGCTTGGATTAAAACTACATCTAAACGGTGTTATTGGGACCGATTTCCAATTCCCCAGTATTACCACAAACTATAATGTATTATCCAACAATATGTATAAAGAATTTTAGTGAACCTATAATTAATATCATTCCTAACCACAATTCACAATTTTCAAGTTTTGACAATATTTATTAGCAGATCTAATAGGTGCCAGTTCAGTTTCAATAAAATTATGAACATATCAGATGATAATAGGCATATAATTTGAGATCCATACAAATGAGATAAATAGGCTATTATAAGTTTGTATGTAAATTTTCCACTCACTTGAAAGCATCCAAATATAAAATATGAATATTCTTTTAGGCCTACAATTCCCAAATTCTTACATATCTACATTATTCTGAAAAGAGGATACTTTCATGTCCGTAGATTTGTAAGAAAATAGGAAGAGAGGGGAGAATATGATGTAGAACTGCTTTAGATATCTATTCATACTCTTTTCTATTTGGTCTAATGATCCCTTTCAATTCTATATGATTTATATTTGATTGATTGTATATGAATATATTTTTAATTAAGAAATTTGATTGGAAGAGAAAGGGAAATGGCCAAGCATCGTTGCTGCCTACAGATTTGTATGTAGAAGAGTGATGCCTTACCCCTTTATTTATAGGAGTGGATTTGGCTATGAACCATTAGACTTATTTTAATTTATATCCATCCATCCGTTCGATATTATAATATAAACTTTACCCTTTAACCCTAGCTGTCACTTGGCATTCTGGCGCCCAGTAGGTCGACCGCTTGGGTCGCCAACCACCGAATGAGAGCGATCAAATATGGTATAATATATTTATATATTCCATTTTATTTATTTTCTTTCCGTTATCGTATTTCGTTTGTAACTTTTTCGTACGGACTCCGTTCGCGAAACTCCAAACATGAAAGTTGACCAGATTTCCGAGACGAACGCATTGGTTAGAGTTTCGGGGTCAAATTCCGTTGTTTGTAGAAATTCTTATTTTTGAAATTCTAATAATAATTCCTATTGCCAAAATTTGGGTTGTTACATTCTTTCGTCCTTAAAAGGAATTCCGCCTCGAAATTCTGACACCAATTTTCCTACCCTACCCAACCAATTTGCGTACATCCACTTTGCAACCATGTGTATATGTGCATTGTGTACATAATGCAATTTCAACGAATAATCATGCATGAAAGATGATTTTAAATCGGGATCTCTATATATATGCATTGAAATTTCAAAAATATTTTTGAAAACATGATGCAAAACATCCTAAATGTACCGGCAAATCTATATGAATGCAAATTTTGAAAATTCTTTTTCATCCATAACCCTCACACAACTATGAATAGAAGTGTGAAGCAACCAAATCTTCATCGAAAACGTAACGCAATCTAATCATTCCCTGTTTAATTTCTCATAAACCCTAAAAAAATGGAATCAAATTGAATAATTTCAACATTTACTCCAATTACAAATATTTCATTTCCTGCCCTACAGTGAAATTTTCACCTCAGTTACCCAGACTACTCCAAAATTTCCATCTGTGTACTGTAAAAAGAGGCTTAAAATAAGCTCTAAAACATAAATTGGGTTAATTATTAACTCGCGCACATCGTTGGAAAGGTATGGAAACAACGTTTCCAAGACTAAAACAACCTTTTCCTTTTTGTCATTATTGTTTTTACCGCATCGTCAGTCCTATTGCACCTTTAAAACGGGCACACAATACATCCAAAAATCTTCCTTATGCTATCCATGCGACCCAAAACTGATTTCTTTCACAAAAATAAATTTCCATTTAAGAATTTCTTATGTTTATTTTGAAAAAAAAATTCCATACCGTTTCACTTTCCATATGAGATTCGTATGAAAAATTAAAATTCGGTAATGTGCCCTTTTTGTCATACAAATCATCCATTTTAATGTAAAACGGACATTTAAATATGCATAAAATGCAATATCCAAATTTTGCGTTTTCGCATGAACCGAAATAAAAGGAAGCAATTCAGTAAAAATTTAAAAATGATAAAATGTTTTATTTTCGACAACGACTTCTTAAAATTTCAAAAATGTATATTGCGGAAACTTAAACGATTCAAGTCACATGTTAGCGAAAAAGGATGTCAGTCACGCCCAAAAATGTGAAAAATGAAATCACACGCAAAACGACTAACATAAATTTTAACTTAATCAGCGATTTATTTATTTCTATACCCGTGACGAAAACAACGCAAAAAGATCCTTTGCTAAAATTTATCCAATACAGAATTCTATTTTTTCCAACTCTAAGACAACTATTAATTTAGATAAGAAAAATGAGATTTCATTCAAAGAGACATGCGTGAATGACATAAACATTTCCGAACTAAGAAATCTCATCAACCTAAGTCGTGCGATTTAAACAACACTAACAGTTACAAGCACAAATCACCACAAAGCCAAGAACCCGGTGCTGGAAAGGGAAAACAACAAAGACGATGACAAAACAACAACACCGAGCCTCTCAAAACAATAGCTATAAACAACGAGATGTCTTGCTTTGCGGCTGGAGATCAAACCATTTTTATGATCTTTAATTAATCATATCATGGTAGCAAAGTGCTCACTCTTGTGTTACGAACACTACTGATATTGTTGGATGGTTCCTCATCACCATCTCTTATAAGAGATTTGATGAGAAAGGAAACCTATTACAAAACTGCTCCTCATGGAAATTCGCCTAATATTGTCTAAGGACAAAAATGGGTAGGTCAAATTATGTGAAGTAACTCCATGAGACAACACGCAAGAACAACAACCTGAATCAAATATGATGCGGTACTAAATGATGATTATGCTTTGATCAAGCAAGGGATTAGTTTCTGCATCGTGAGACAAATCTAGTCATTACTTCTCATTTATAGAACGATGTGTTAAATGGGACACACATCTACATGGGCAGTTCAAAAATAGATTCCTGAATTCAAAACCCGAAATCAAGAAAAAAGGATTTGCTGCAAAATCTCCAAAGTCGGCTAAACAGAAGACTATTTAAGTCCGCGTAAAACACGGATTCCTCTAAAATGTCATACAGATTCTCCTCAGAAAAACCATCCAAAGATAGCTTAATCTCCATCTCTGAAATGACATACCAAAATCTATCGAAACAAGATATGATAAAGGCAGATGCAACACAAACAACAGTCCTACAATAAAATCTCGAAGCAATGGATCGGTGCAAATCCAACTGCTACGACAAATTTTCTTAGCCATAAAGTGGTGAAATCTTTTGCTCATTTTGTTCCAACTAAATGATCTCTCCTTATTGATGAGACTTAAATGGTAGTATAAAGATCAGGTAGTGCAAGTTGGTACTATGGACTAAGAAATGGCCGTAGGAAGAAATTAGATCTTGAAGTACTAGTGAGGCAAGATCTAATACACAAACAAGCACGAAAAAGGAGAAGGCAAGGCGTTAACAAAGAAAGAGGAGAAGAATAGAGATATGGTTTGAATAGATGAGGAAGGAAGGAAAAAAGAAAGAAGTTAAGCGGATGATTTAGACGCAAATTTTATGGTTGAGTCCTAGGTCCAAATTGCACCAAAACTCATCAACTAATTGACCATCCTCGGATAGCACTAAACGGTCAACCAGAAGATGGGCATTGGACAAAGGTTGAACCTTGTCCTTATTAGGTCGGATTAAAATATTAACCATCCCGTGTCATCTTTTAAGATTCGACGTGAACCGACAAACAATTATCCTCATCATGTTTGTATGAAAGATCGCAGTCCAATCAGAACTATCTCCAAAGATTCCAAGTAGTCTCAACAACGATGTTGCGACCACAAAATGAATGAACGAGCTTAGAAAATCAGATAGAAACTCGAAATAAAACTAAAATGGATTTATGACTTACCTAGTTGTTAAACAAATAAATGATTCGAATAAAAAAAAACCAAAAATCAAGATGAAGGGTTTTTCTTAGCCTTTTCGAAGGAAAATTTAAATTTTTTCCAAAAAAAGGAATTTACTATAAACCAACTGTTTCGTATCAATAAATCTGATTTATTAATATTAATGATATTTCAGTTCATGTTATAAACTGAAAAACCTTTTCGTGTTTAGAAATGTTGGAACCTTAAAATATCAAGGATTAGTTGTGATAATTTCAATAAATTATCCAGTATATATAGAAAGAGGGATACTGAAGATCACAAGAAAGGATATTTATTATTCTTAAGTTAGGTGGCATATTCCTCGTCATTTCCAATTCCTTCCTACCAATCGGATTATATTTATTAAAATTACACAAAGCCCCAATAATTTTGAAACATGAATAGATTAAAATTTAAAAACCATACCTTTATAAATCTAGGTCGTTATAAAACCATTTTCCGAAACCGTAATTCAAAATTTTCAAAACTCATTTTTAGTTTCCAAATAGATTTAAAAATAAATTTCTTCGAACACAAGGCCATGAACTCAAACGAAAATTTCAATATAGGTAAATTCAGAAATTCAATGAAGTGACGAATGGATATACCTCATAATTATATTTCCGATGGATACAAAATACTAACGTGATCCTTTCCTGTTTTGGATCGAGCAATGGTATTAATCGAAATTACCAACAAAACCAAAAACTAGAAATCACGAGTATCTCGGTTGTAGCTAGATTTTTGTCCAGTCTCCAACTTGAATCATGGAATCCACCATATGTCTTCCTCATGCTCTTCAAGACGAAATTGCCAAACTGTGAGGTAAGACAGAATTGGCTAGAAACCCGAACTTAACTTATTTCAACTCTTAGTCGCTTAAAGCCTATTTTATATAATTCGGCCCTCGACTGATTTATCGTCGAAATAAATTTAAGTCGAGTAAGAAAGACGAAGAAAAACATAACATAAAATTGAAGTACGTTCTCTCACGAGTCCTAATAACTAATTCCTCTGATCGTTTAACCTAAGATTTGATACCAAAGGTAACACCCCACACTTTTCTATGCCCATATTTCGTCAAAAATCGAAACTCGAACACATCCAAGCATGGAGCGTGTAAATCTGGTACCTGCAAATAAATGAGCATAATCAGAGCACTATAAGATAACTCACAGCTGAAACAAAATAGGATAGATTAGTATTAACTTAAGTAACTACCTTTCTAAAAGTAAGTCACTTTGCCAATACCGAGCATGAGAGAAAACGAGAAATGAAAGCCGAACTAAACACTTGTGAGAACTCGACATTCTCTAAAAATATGGGAGGTTAAAATGAGGTGGGGGGTCAGAACGACGAGATTCTGGTGAACAAGAAATGTACAACACAGATTATAATACACAGACATATCCCGTTTGGTTCAAACCAAGATGCATGCCTACCAAGGTTAGTGATCCTAGCCTAACCTTGTAAATATGATTATGCATGACTCTAACCACCCTTCCCAAGTAGTATTCTCTAAAATATGATATCCAGATAGAACGTTTACACATATATTTAGGAAGCTATGATACTAGAACATGGCTAGTTGTTTAATCGAGATTGGACCCTTAATTACGGATTTTTTTCATTTCATTTGCCCATCCTTTATTATTTAATGCCTCACTATTACTGATGGTGGATTCTCCGAGATCGCTTAAGACCCTAGATGGACCTATTGGTCACTTATTATTCCTCGATAATATATTCAACGTTAACATAAGCTAGAGGGCACTAGCTACGGGGCCCTACTAGTTAAGGCTTCCGTCATTCACGCATATACCTTTGCCCCATGTAAGGTGAGAGATGGTATTTTATCACTCGGTATACCATCTATCAGACCCTATTGGATGACCTCCTTAGTCTCTTACTACTTCCCGCAGGATAGGTACCATATCTGACATTTTAGGTTTCCAGGTTTGGGTAGGCCCCACACACTCATGCCATTTAAGATCCCTAAACTGAAAGACCTGCTCCTAGGTGGACTCTTCAAACCCAGCCGCTTAAGACCCAGGAAGCGGACTATACGCAAAGGTGATTAAGTTTGTACCCCATTAGCCTGTAATACCTTTCCTTATTGGGATAAAGTGGGCTATGTCATTAAGTCCTTTCCGTTTAGTTTATCTTCACGGAAATACTATACGCACACAAATCATTATCGTTACAGGTTCCTATGGTTAATAATAGTTTACATCATTAACCTACTAGTCCAACTCTAGCTTTTAATTATAAGTTCTACATTAACTAATATAAATAAGGAAAGTCATATCCTACTTACTGTGACGACCCGCCCCACACTAGCCTACATTTCCTCCGAAGGTGCGCTGTACATATGCCCGACTAGCACAGAACGGTCGCCAAAGAAAGGAAAGAAGAGAATGAACTAACATGGAACCTGTAGAATGTCTCACAGCACATGGAACAAAATATAATAATAACATAATCTTGACATAAAACAGGAGAGACAGTGCATAAGCTGAAAAATAAACCAACATAGCAGCGGAAATCCAAATACAGCTTGTTACAACTTTCCAGATTTACTGTCTCTAAAACAAATGAAAGACAAAGTAGAAGATGCACTACTAATGCCCAAGCAGTGATCTTCAACAACACAGGGAGAATACTATATGTATCATACGTGGAAGCCTCCTACTTGCCTCTGAATCAGCTACTCGCGCATCACCAGCTAACCTGTCTCTAGTCTGCTCGTGTGAGCACCCAGAGTAATAAGAAGAGACATAAAACTCTGGGTCAAGCAAAAAGTCTGGTATGAGCAATGAGCATCTAAACAGAACAATAACAGGTATACTAAACCATACCTGAACCTGGACCTGCAACCAAAGAGTTAGCACTACATAACGTACAATACTCTAAGGTGCAACTAAACAGATGGTGTGAAGAGTACGGGGGTGGGGGTGTGCATGTCATAATGATGGGAAATATATCAACCATTGCAACCATCCTCACGTCTCTCACTCAGTGCGTAAAGCATACGATGTCCACCACTGTCAATCACTAGACCCATCGAAGTAGTGACGGAGTTCGACTTGTACAACTACTGCTACTACCAAGCTTACCACATGGAGTCATGACCAAATCTTTACAAATGACCCTACTTCATTGGATATAGTCCCTTTAGTCGTACCTAGGCCATTGTGGCCCTGAATCCGTTCACGTACTCCATACACATAGTGATTCAAAGCTACAAACATCGACAACCCCTTTGCACACGTCCCGCAGCAAAGCCCAATCTTGAAGCTCACTCATTGGTTCCCAACTGGATCCTGGGTCAAAGCTCCTCATTTGGACTTCCTTTGCATCTCGGGTTCTGGTCGTCGCCTTCTTCTCCGGACCGGTCTTCATTTCTTCACTTTACTGTACTTCAGGTCGTGGTCATCAGCTCCTCGGTTTGGATCGGAATACTCCTCCCAAAGCAATCAGATCGGTTCGGATCGGGTTAACCTTCCTCTCTACTTCGGGTCGGATCGGGGTGATCTTCCTCCAGCGGTTCGGATCGGAGTCCACACCTCCTGGCTTTATGGAAAACTCCTCTGGTTCGGTCCTTCTCTCCAGGCTTTCGGATCGGGTCGGGTCTCTCAAGCTTCTCCATCGGGTCGGCTCGGAATTCTAGCTCCATAGCACCAGGTCGGTTCGGTTCGGATATGCTCCTTCCGTTCAGCTCGTGAGGCTATATGACTCCAGAACATCGGTTCGTGGGGAGGTCTCCTGGTCGGTTCGGTTCGGGCTCCTCCCTCTGATCCGGTCCGGATCGGCCAAATTCCTGCAACTCATTCCAGCGACTGTTTACGCCGTTCGACGACGTTTTCGACCAATCTAACACTTCTAGACAATCGCAAATCATGTCATACAGTCATAGCAAAATGTAACATCAACCACAAACATCAAAACAATAACTATAGTATGTAAAATGGATCAAACATACCCAAAATCCCGTATTTCCCTTAAGTATATTTAAGCAAAACTAATCATAGGGTTAACAAAACTTAACCAAATCAAACCAAATTTTTAACAGAGGCATAAAATATTATTTTCGAATTTATAAATATTTTTCCAGAATTTATTAATGTATAAATTCGCTAATCTTCACTAATTACCCTTAATTAACCGTAATTAGTGCAAAACTATGCAAATCACTCACCTTGGCCACAAATAAAATTTTCAGAACTGAAACCTCGCTGATTTGGGTGAATACTGATGTCTAACAGCAGCTCTAATACTGATTTGGTGAAGATCTTCTTTGATTTGATGTAGATTAGGCCAAAACTTGATTAGAAAGTGATTAGAAGGTGATTTGGGTGTTGGAGGCCATTGCTAGGGTTCCAAGAATGAAAGTGGCGGCTGAAAGAAATGTTTTCTAACCCTAATCAGCCCATATACATCTCCAATCCCGAAATCCCCTTTGGGCCTAGCTGCTAATTACCCGGTTAAGCCCAATTAAGCTGTTTTTCACCATCTGAAACTTGTATCAGCCATATCTCCCAAACGGTGAGTCCGTTTGGCTAATGTGACCACTCTACGGAATTGTAAACCATCATCCGGAGCCAATGGAAGTGATTTCAGGTCAAAATTCCTTTCCAGTCAAAAGTTATGGCCAAAACAGTACCAACTAGGGGTAAAATGGTCATCTAAAAATCGACAAAAATCATGAACATGGGAAATGTCCCCAATAGTCGTCTCCTAAAGTTACATGACCACACGACTTCATATGTGAAAGAAATAAATATTCTACGATCCTATGATGCGTAGAATGCGGGTCGTTACACTCTCCCCCCCCTTAAGAAATTTCGTCCCCGAAATTCCTTAACCCAAAACATACAAAGGATCCCGCATGCCTAACAGCCACATTCAACAATCAAACATGCAAAACAAGAAAACAAGCCTATCCTAGCATGCGGAAAGACTAAATCGAAGTTAAAATCTTACCAGACGAAGAGTTCTGGATACATCTTCCTAATGCTCTCCTCTGTCTCCCAAGTACAGTCATTCTCATCCTCGCCCCACTGGAATTTGACTAGATTCACCGCTTTTCTTCGAAGTTTCTTCATATCGTTCCCAACAATACGCATAGGCTTGCGGTTCCCAATCGCCTCGGGTTCAACTTCGACATCATCCTACTGATCAGGTGAAATATTCACATCTGGGTCGTGCACGAATTTCCTAACTGGGAAACATGAAATACGTTGTGAACTCCTGCCATCTTGTCTGGTAATTCAACTTTATATGCCAAATTCCCAATTTTCTCAAGAACTCGGAAAGGACCAACAAATCTTGGTGCTAACTTGCCTCTCCTGCCAAATCGTATCACGCTCTTCAACGGAGATATCTTGACAAACACCAAGTCGCCAATGGAGAACTTTAATTCTCTTCTCCTCTTATCAGCATAACTCTTCTGCCTATCTTGGGCAGTCTTCATTCGCTGTTGGATAATCTTAAGCTTAGCTGAAGTTTCTCTTATCACATCAGGTCCAAGCACAAACTTCTCGCCAGTTTCTACCCAACATGACGGTGAGTTGCACGGTCTTCCGTACAAAGCTTCAAACGGAGCCATACCGATACTGGATTGGTAGCTATTATTATATGCAAACTCTACTAGATGCAAATGGTCATCCCATGATCCACCAAAATCCAGTACACAAGCTCTAAAGAGGTCTTCCAATATACGATTCACCCTCTCTGTTTGATCATCGGTTTGAGGATGATACGTGGTACTGAGATGTAATTCTGATCCTAACGCCTCTTGTAAGCTCTTCCAAAATCCACTAGTGAACAACGGATCTCGGTCACTCATAATGCCCTTGGGTATTCCATGAAACCTCACTACCCACTTTATATACCGTTCCGCTAACTTAGTTGCCGTCCTGTTTGACTTGACGGGTATAAACCTCGCACTCTTAGTCAATCGGTCCTCAATCACCCAAATGCTATCATGACCCGATCTAGTCCTTGGTAACCCATCAATGAAATCCATTGACACTTGTTCCCATTTTCATTCTGGAATTTCTAATGGTTGTAGCAAACCACTAGGTTTCTTTTGCTCAGCTTTAACTAGCTGGCAATTCATGCATTTGGATATAAACTTCCCAATGTCTCTTTTCATCCCTTCCCAGTAGTAGGTCTGCTTCATATCTCGATACATCTTGTTACCACCAGGGTGTATAGTCAGTTTTGAGTGATGACATTCTCTAAGCACTTCATCTCTCAATCCATTGACATTGGGTACAACTAGTCTTCCATTCTTTCTAAGCCATCCATCTCGATCAAGCCCATACTTGTTCATCTCCTCGTCGATACCCATCTCTAACTTGGAGATGACTTCCAATAAGTTAGGATCGCTCCTCTGACCGGAACCAATCCGCTCAATCAAAGTGGGTCTGATCGTCAAACTTGCTAACATTTCTGGATCCAATTCGCACTTTGGTCTGAAATCATACCCAGCGATGTACTCCAGTTGCTTCCATTCAAGAAACATAGCCCCTAAACTGGCATGTCTTCTACTCAATGCATCGGCTACCGCATTGCCCTTTCCTGGTGTATATGCGATGTCAAAATCATAGGAAGCAAAGAATTCTAGCCACCTTTGCTGTCGGAGATTTAGATCTTTCTGAGAGAAGAGATACTTTAACGATTTATGATCGGTAAACAACTCGAATCTTTCTCCCAAGAGATAATGTCTCCACATCTTCAACGCGAACACGATCGCTGCCAATTCCAAATCATGGGTAGGGTATCTTCTCTCGTGCGGTTTCAATTGCCGACTTGCATAAGCTACAACCCTACCGCCTTGCATCAATACAGCACCTAGTCCGGTACCACAGGCATCCGTGTATACTGTCATCTCTTCATTCCCCTTAGGAATGACTAACACTGGTGCGCATGTCAACTTGTCCTTTAAACTCTTGAATGCATTCTCGCACCTTTCATCCCATACAAAAGCTTGATTCTTCTTAGTCAACTGGGTCAATGATGCTGCTATCTTGGAGAAACCTTGGATAAACTTACGATAATATCCAGCTAATCCCAAGAAACTTCTTATGTCCGTTGCATTCTTGGGCGTAGACCAATCTTGTACCGTAGCCACCTTTGCAGGATCCACGGCGATACCATTCTCTGAAACAACATGGCCCAAGAACCTCACTTCCCTCCTCCAGAAGTGACACTTAGAAAACTTTTCTTTCAATTGGTGTTTTCTCAGCACCTCCATCACTATTCTTAAATGTTCCTTGTGTTCTTCCTCCGTTCTCGAGTAGACCAAAATATCATCCACGAGCACAAGGACAAACTTATTCAACTGATCTCTGAATACCCTACTCATAAGATCCACAAAATATGCTGGGGCATTGGTCAGCCCGAATGGCATGACCAACCACTCATAAAATCCAGACGGCATCCGAAATGCCGTTTTAGCTATACTCTCAGCTTCCACTCTAAGCTGATGAAAACCTGTCGCGAGATCCAACTGAGAGAATATCCTCGCGCCACTCAACTGATCAAACAAATCATCTATCCAAAGTAGAGGATACTTATTCTTCCTCGTCACTTTATTCAACTCGCGGTAGTCTACACACAAATGAAGGGAACCATCCGCCTTGGTAGCAAACACAACTGGTGCTCCCCACTCAGAAACACTCCTTCTGATAAATCCCTTCTTCAAAAAATCACTGACTTGCACCCCGAGCTCTCGCTGCTCCCTTGGTGCCATACGACGAAGTGGCATCACTATAGGTCTGGCATCTTTCACCAAGTCAATACGGAACTCAATCTCTCGATGTGGTGGAAGCCCGGTCAATTCTTCGAAGACATCCGAATACTGGCCAACCACGGGCAAACCTGACAACTCACTATGCGGGATGTAGAGGGAATTTAGAAAACTAGCCATTACCCCCTCACTGGGTAGACCACCAAACACTACCCTCTGCCCATCGTCCTCTCTAGCTGTCACCAAAAAGCCCTCACAGTCTACCACCACCCCATATCTTTGGAGCCAATCTACTCCCAAAAGAATGCCAAACCCAGTAAAGCCCAAAACAAAGCAATCACAAACAAACATGCATCCATGACTCGATAAGACCACATTACGACAAATCATGTTAAGGTTAGTTCAACCACCAATTGGGTTTGTCACTACTAAAGGTCTATCGACAATCTCGGGCTCCAATCCCAACCTATCTACCAGGTCACTAGATATGAAAGAACTAGAAGCCCCGGTATCAAACAAAACTCTAACAGGAACATTAAAATGGAAAGCATACCTTGAATAACGACATTCTTTCCCTTCTCCGCCGCAGTTGGGGCATTCGACGAAGAAGGAATAGCATTAAGGGCATATGCTTTCACCATTTGCTTTTCTTTAGGGGGTTGCGGACACTTGTCCTTGTGATGTCCCACTTGGCCATAGTTGAAGCACTTCCTATCCGCTGGCTCGGCCCGACAATTACTAGCATAATGGCCCTTCTTACCACAGTTGAAGCACTCAACATCTTTCTTATTCTTTTTCTTCTGGCCATCCTTAGTATGACTCTGCTTCCTCTTATTCTGAGAACCATTCTTACCTCCACCGCTTGCTTGCGGTTTCGGTTCCTCTGCAGATGCAACCTCAGTTTTCGGCTTAGGGTAAAGACTCTCTGACCTTAATGATTTCCCCACAATCGATTCAAATGTCTCATCGATATGGTTAATAAGCCTTTCCCCCAAGTACTGATCCAAACCAGTTATGAATTTCTCATTCTTCTTCTCGGCAGTATCAATAAGAGATAACCCATACTTTGACAAAGTGTCGAATTCAGCAATATACTCCGAGACAGCTCGGACATTCTGCTTGAGCTCCAAGAATTTCTTAAACAGCACTGACTTCTGAGCAGCTGGAATGAACTTCTCGCTAAAGTGAACCTTAAACTGCTCCCAAGTAATCTGTTCCTCGGGAGTAGCTGCCTTTATAGCATTCCACCAATTCATTGCCCGCCCTTGCAGCTGACGGGACGCTAGCTTTCTCTTCATCGCATCCTCGATACCCAAATCCTCGAAGATACGTTCGCAACTATCCAACCAATCTTGAACATCCGTAGCCGACTCCGTTCCATGGAACGACTTCCCACCAAGACTAGTATAATCCTTATTCAGCTTGGCGAAATCGGCCCTAGGCGCCTGCACTAGTGGACCACCACCATTTTCACCATTGGGAGCTGCCCTCTGCACGTCCCTAAGCATCTCTCTCACGAGGTCAGTAAACATCGTCCTCATGCCAGCAGCATTCCCATTATTGGCTCCTCTACCGGTACCCCTTGCGTATCAGCTCATCGCTTAATCTGCACAGAGAAAACGATCAACCATCTCCATAGTGGTGCTAGTGCAGTACGACTTTATCCTTAGCTATACTAATAGTACATATACATATAGCTTTTGAAAACCAAAGTAATCACAAATATGCGCTCTCATATACGTATACTATCTCTCCCTGATAACTTCCCTAGGTTAACTACGCAACCTAGAGCTCTGATACCAAATGTGACGACCCGCCCCGCATTAGCCTGCATTTCCTCCGAAGGTGGGCTATACATATGCCCAACTAGCACAGAACAGTTTCCAAAGAAAGGAAAGAAGAGAATGAACTAATATGGAACCTGTAGAATGTCTCACAGCGCATGGAACAAAATATAATAATAACATAATCTTGACATAAAACAGGAGAGACAGTGCATAAGCTGAAAAATAAACCAACATAGCAGCGGAAATCCAAATACAGCTTGTTACAACTTTCCAGATTTACTGTCTCTAAAACAAATGAAAGATAAAGTAGAAGATGCACTACTAATGCCCAAGCAGTGATCTTCAACAACACAGGGAGAATACTATATGTATCATACGTGGAAGCCTCCTACTCGCCTCTGAATCAGCTACTCGCGCATCACCAGCTAACCTGTCTCTAGTCTGCTCGTGTGAGCACCCAGAGTAATAAGAAGAGACATAAAACTCTGGGTCAGACAAAAAGTCTGGTATGACCGATGAGCATCTAAACAGAACAATAACAGGTATACTAAACCATACCTGAACCTGGACCTGCAACCAAAGAGTTAGCACTACATACCGTACAATACTCTAAGGTGCCACTAAACAGATGGTGTGAAGAGTACGGGGGTGGGGGTGTGCATGTCATAATGATGGGAAATATATCAACCACAGCAACCATCCTCACATCTCTCACTCAGTGCGTAAAGCATACGATGTCCACCACTGTCAATCACTAGACCCATCGAAGTAGTGACGGGGTTCGACTTGTACAACTACTGCTACTACCAAGCTTACCACATGGAGTCATGACCAAATCTTTACAAATGACCCTACTTCATTGGATATAGTCCCTTTAGTCGTACCTAGGCCATTGTGGCCCTGAATCCGTTCACGTATTTAAACCAAATCAAACCAAATTTCTAACAGAGGCATAAAATATTATTTTCGAATTTATAAATATTTTTCCAGAATTTATTAATGTATAAATTCGCTAATATTCACTAATTACCCTTAATTAACCGTAATTAGTGCAAAACTATGCAAATCACTGACCTTGGCCACAAATAAAATTTTCAGAATTGAAACCTCGCTGATTTGGGTGAATACTGATGTCTAACAGAAGCTCTAATACTGATTTGGTGAAGATGTTCTTTGATTTGATGTAGATTAGGCCAAAACTTGATTAGAAAGTGATTAGAAGATGATTTGGGTGTTGGAGGCCATTGCTAGGGTTCCAAGAATGAAAGTGGCGGCTGAAAGAAATGTTTTCTAACCCTAATCAGCCCCTATACATCTCCAGTCCCGAAATCCCCTTTGGGCCTAGCTGCTAATTACCCGGTTAAGCCCAATTAAGCTGTTTTTCACCATCTGAAACTTGTTTCAGCCATATCTCCCAAACGGTGAGTCAGTTTGGCTAATGTGACCACTCTACGGAATTGTAAACCATCATCCGAAGCCAATGAAAGTGGTTTTTGGTCAAAATTCCTTTCCAGTCAAAAGTTATGGCCAAAACAGTACTAACTAGGGGTAAAATGGTCATTTAAAAATCGACAAAAATCATGAACATGGGAAATGACCCCAATAGCCGTCTCCCAAAGTTACATGACCATACGACTTCATATGTGAAAGAAATAAATATTCTACGATCCTATGATGCGTATAATGCAGGTCGTTACACTTACGCTAGGACATTTATTATATTATTTCCCTAATTGGACTTAATATCTAAACAACAATCAATACCCATAAATCTCATTTTTTTTATTTACCATTGATTATAATTAATGTCATTTATGAGCCAAATGACCATAATTTTCCTAAGACATTAATTAACAATGGATATCCTTATCTTATCAGTCCCGAAATATCTATTTTTGTACCCCAACAAACATTACTATTCTTATTTGTTTATTTATTGCTTGTTATATTTATACATATATTTGTTCACCAGACCACTCATATTAAGTTGATCACTTGTAGATGCTGGATTTACTGGTCGGTTCTGGGAAGACTTCTACCACAAGTTGAACAAAACCTTGTGTCTTAGTATAGTTAACTTTACGCAGTAGACCCTTCACATTAAGCTGACCACCTGTGGATGTTGGATTTGTTGGGTGGTTCAAGACAGACTTCTACCACAAGTTGAGCTTAACCTCGTATCTAGATGCGATTTTAAATTAAATTCCCTAATTGGGGTTTACAACATTAATCCCAATAAATCTTAGGGATCGTAACCATTTGACTTAATTTCCCTATTAAGTTTATTTTTCCCAAATCAACGTTCCTTACAATGGTTATTTATTTATTTATGGTCCTATTTATAACAATCAATCAATCACATTAAACGCTAAAATGGTCACCATAGATATATTAATTTAATATGGATTACATTTACATGTATAATTCCATGATGTAATACCATTCAAACATTAAATATAACGTGTATTTTGTCGCTTTACGTAGATTCAGACGGATAATGTGTATATATTTATATTTTTGCGCGGTCAACGTAGTTATCTTTCTTTGTTATTATCTATTGTTAAAATTAATAATTTGGTTTAATTAATAACCAAACATTCCTTTTTGCATTCAGTCTTGTCAAAAGGTTCCAAATCTTACAAAAAGATCATTAGCTATAATTATTGTAAATTACACCTGATTAATGGAATTGACATATTTTCAAATCACAAGAAATATATGTTAATGTATATTTTGGAATATTTGATGCAAATAATGCACAAATATGTGTATTTATATTAATACGTACATTTGCACCACTTTTCCCTTTTTTAATCTTTTTGTCATATCTCTTGTGAATTCAAAATAATTTTTTTGTTCAAAAAGTGGAAAATAACATATTTATAACAATTAAACCAAAACTCCAACAACATTGAACACAAATAGGCATATTTCTTTTAAGATTAAAATCACATAATTCACCATTGCATATAATTTATCATCCAACACTGAAACTAGGGATTTGGAATAAAACTACGTCTAAATTGTGTTATTGGGACGGATTTTCAAATCCTCTATGTTTTACCACAAACTACAATGTATTATCCAATAATATGTATAAACAATTTAAGTAAACCTATAATTAATATCATTCCTAACCACAATTCACAATTTCCAAGTTTTGACAACATTTATTAGTAGATCTGATAGGCGGCAATTCAAGTTCAATAATCTTATGAACAAATCTGATGATAATAGGCATATATTTTGAGATCTAGTACAAACTAGATAAATAGGCTATTATAACTTTGTATGTAAATTTTCCACTCACTGAAAACATCCAAATCTAAAATCTAAATTATCTTTTAGGCCTATAATTCCCAAATTCTTACATATCTACAATTATTCTGAAAAAGGGGTATTTTTAGATATGTGGATTTGCAAGAAAATAGGAAGAGAGGGGAGAATCTGATGAATAACCGCTTTAGATGTCAATTCATACTCTTTTACATTTGATATTATTATCTCCTTCAATTCTATATGATTTATATTTGATTGGTTGTATATGAATATATTTTTAATTAAGAAAATTGGTTGGAAGAGAAAGGGAAGTGGCAAAGCTTTGCTGCTGCCTACCGATTTGTTTGGAGAAGAGTGAGGCCTTACCTCTTTATTTTTAAGAGTGGAATTGACCATGAACCATTAGATTTATTTTAATTTATATCCGTCCATCCGTTCCATCTTTTAATATAAACTTAACCCTTTAACCCTAGCCATCACTGGGCATCCTAGGGCCCAGTAGTCGACCGCTTGGGTCGCCAGCTGTCCAGTGAGGGTGGTTAAATATGGTATAATATATTTGTATATTCTGATTTATTTATTTTCCGTCCGCTATCATATTTCGTCCGTAACTTTTTCATACAGACTCCGTTCGTGAAACTCCAAACATGAAAGTAGACCAGAATTCTGAGACGAACCATCGGTTAAAGTTTCATCATCAAATTCCATCATTTTATGAAATTCCTATTTTTTAAATTCTAATAATAATTCCTATTGCCAAATTTCGGGTTACATCATTAGAAATAAATCCTAATTAGTAGCACAAGTATTGTCAAGAAGAAGTGATAGATTTTGATGAAACCTTTGCACTCATAGCAAGATGAGAAGCTCTAAGAATTCTACTTGCTTTCGCTAACTATAATAATTTAATGGATGTAAAAAATGAATTTTAAATGGTTTGTTAAAGAAAATGTTTACGTTCAAAAACATCTATTATATGAAGACAAAAATTCTACAAACCATGTTTATAAATTAAAAATCTTTATATGGTTTAAAATAAGCTCCTAGATCCTGGTATGATAGACTATGATCTTATTTGTTAAGTCAAAATTTTAAATTAGTAAAGTAGATAATACTCTTTTTATTTAAAGAAATAAATATAATATTCAATTTGTACAAATCTGTGTAGATGATATTATTTTTGGATCAACAAATAATGAAATGAATCAAGTATTTTCTGAGATTGTGACAAAAGAATTTGAAATGATTCATATAGGAGAACTCATTTTCTTGTTAAAATTATAAATAAAACACTTAGATAATGGTATTTTTATTAATCAAGAAAAATATGCTAGAGATTTAATTAATAAATTTAATATGACTAATGCCAGTGAAAAACCCACTCTCATGGCAGCAAATGAAGCTTTAAGCAAAGATGACTCATCAAAAGACGTAGATCAAAAATTATGTAGAGGCACGATTGGTTCATTACTATTGTATAACTACAAGTAGACCAGTGCGCAAGATATCAATTTCAATTTAAGGAAAATCACTTAAAAGTTGTAAAATGTATCCTAAGATATGTTAAACACACATCAGAATTTAGTTTATTTTACCCTAAAAATGATTCATATAATTAATTTCATATTTTGATTGTAATAACCCGGAAATCTGGGCCAGTTTAAAATTTTTATTTTGGCAATTTTAGCGAATTTTGAATATTTAAAATGAAATATTTTAAATAAAATCGACGAGAAATTTATTTTGAATGGAATTCGAACGTATATATTTATATACGTCGTCGTTAGAATATAAATAATTATTTATAATTATAAATAGAATTGAAATGGCGCGGTAGTTCGATAATTCGATTTCAAACTTCAATTGAATGTACCGGGTGCAAAACAAACCAGATTTTTAGTGAAACCAAAAAGAATAGGATCTAATTGTGACTATCTTTCCAACGAATCCGAAAAATCAAATTTTCATAGCGGGAATCAAAAGATATGTCCAGTTGAAAATTCTGAATAGTCGCTACGGAATTCAGGCCCTTAAAAATGGAAATTTTGCAAACGACCTCGGATTTCGACGAAACCACTTTTGTTGGATCCGCAGTGTCGGGTTATTGCTAGGTTTCAAATTTCATAATTTTTCGATTCAATATGTGAGCGTGGCAAAGGAAAACACGTTTGACCAGTTTAGTTGATTTTAATTGACTGGAAATTGGCCATTTTTCAAACAGTCTCAGAATTCGATGAAATTAGTTTTGTTAGGACCGTATCGTCAATACGAAGCTAGAAATAATTTTTCAGGAATTTTTAAAGTTCGTATGTGGTCCCCGTAATTTGAAATGTACGTTTAAAATTCAATATAATGATTTAAATGTAAATTTGATGAAAACTGATCGAAACGATCGAATTGGCCTACGTGGCAAATCCCATTGTGTTTAGAATGGGGGTAAAACACTAGGGACGATAGTCGGTGGGCTCAATTTTGAGTTCGAATTAAAGGTCAACATTAAATGAATAATAAAGTGAATTAAATAATATATATTTTTAAAATAGTCCAACCCTTTTTCTCCTATACCCAAGGCCCCCCCATCACACTTCAGCCACGATCAAAATTAGAAAAGAAAAAAAAAGAAAAGAAAAGGGGCGACGGGGGGATGAACCACCGCCGCCGACACTACATCGCGCCCCCAAGCCAAAGCCTCCACCTCCTCCTTCTTCTCTCCCCCAACCTCGAGCGCCTCCACCTCCCTCTCCTCCGCCTGCATCGAAGACCCGACCCCCCCTGCTTCCACCTCACGACGCAAACCCCGAGCCCCCCTCGCCTGTGACGCCCCACACACCCCCTCCGACCACTACATACCACCAGCACCCCCACTCCGCTTCCATCTCGAGTTTGAAGCCCCACCGCAGCCAAAGACCACCCCATTCCACCGCTACAATCCACGCTGGCCTACCACCGACCATCTCGGACTCCGACGCGACCATTCCCACCCCCATTTCAGCCCGGTGAGTTTTTATTTTATTTTATTTTTATTTATTTATTTGAATAAAAATTGGATTTTTATATGAAATAAAATAGGATTTTTATATAGTTAGCGAATTAAAATATGGTTTTTGTCATATGAAGAACAATATAAAGATTCGATTTTTATTTAAATAAAAATAGGATTTTTAGAAGATAAAGATTAGATTTTTAAAATAGAAGAGATTAGATTTTTAAAATAGAAAAGATTAGATTTTAAAAATAGAAGAGATTAGATTTTTAAAATAGAAGAGATTAGATTTTTAAAATAGAATTTTTATCTATATAGTAGTGATGTAAAAATAGATTTTTTATCTATATAGTAACGATATAAAAACACGATTTTTATATACTGAATAGCGAAGTAAAAATTCGATTTTTATATATTGAATAGCGAAGTAAAAATTCGATTTTTATATATTGAATAGCGAAGTAAAAATTCGATTTTTATATATTGAATAGCAAAGTAAAAATTCGATTTTTACATATGTAGTGGCTACGGGCAACGAAAGTGACAAAAGGCGAGAACGGCGAAAACTTCTACTCAAGAAGAGTCGTGGCGTTTGGATTAGCTTTGGTGAGAACTTCTCACCCTTTAAATTTTATTTTTCTAGTTATATTATATATATTTACTAGGATGCAGACGGTGCTTAGCAGCACCCGACACCCGTCATCCACAGACCATGGATGGCTTGTTTGTTTGATTGATGTGTTGTGAAAATTGTTTGTGATGTTGATGTGAAATAGATAATAAAATATATTCATATGTTGAATAAAATAATTTGATCGTTAAAAATATAATTTTTAACGTGAATGTGAGTAAATAAATATTCATTTACAAACTGGACGGTTTGTTTATGTACACCTATTTGAAGGACATTGATTGGGACGATAAATTTTACACATCACCCAACTGCACAAATAAAATCTGAGTTTGATTGTTTGAAACCCCACACGAGTATTGGAATAAAATACGGCATACACTAATCCCAACAATTAGTTGTATGTCGATCGATGGATCGACAGGCTGTTATAAGTGTTAGATATCTATATTTGATGCTTATACAGTGTAGTGCACTTTGGATGATGGTTGATTATGTATCATTGCTATTATATACATTTGTTGTATGAAATCCATATAATTAACCTTGTATGGTAATTGATTGGGCCTCATTCCAATTTAGAAGATAAAGAATAATATAAAACAAAGGTTCATGTGTTGACCGTACTCATCCGTTGAGATTAGTCATGTGTTGAACGAAATATCTTAATAATAAAATTTACATCTTTATCATTATAAAATAAAGGTTCATGTGTTGACCGTACTCATCCGTTGAGATTAGTCATGTGTTGAACGAAATATTTTAACAATAAAATTTACATCTTTATCATATATAAAATTAGAAATTAACTGGAAAATAGATGAGATGAGTGGTCTCCTGGGTATTGATCTGATGTTGGTTTCGGCCTTCGGGGTTAATATTTAGGGAATCGCTCTGTTACTACTTTACGGTTGGAGTCTGATTTGAAATCAAACGATAGATATCATAATTTTATAAAATATATTGAATAACAAAAATAGTCACACGTGGACAGTACTCATTCGTTGAGATTAGTCATGTGTTGACAAAAATATAGATTCACGTATTGAATAGAATAAATATTCATTTGTTGAATAGAATAACGGAATTTTTGAAATATATAAAGCCATGTTGATTAGAGATGCGCTATTTTGACACGAACGATATTTATATCGATTATATTCGTTTTTATAATGAATATTGAAAAGAGATTTAAAAATCGAATATTTAGAAAAACGAGTTCGAATTGAATAGAAAAAGAATTCGAATTGAATTGAATAGAAAACGAATTTGAATTGAACTGAATATAAAACGAATTCGAATTGAATGGAATATAAAACGAATTCGAATTGAATTGAAAACGAATTGAAATAGAATAAAAATCAATTTGAAATGAATTCAAATTGAATTGAAATTTGAATTGAATAGAAATGAATTTTAAAACGGATTTATAAGGAAAAATTCAATTTTGATTTGAATTGGAAATGTAAGTTGAAATGTTTTTGAAACAAATTCAAAACTATCTATAAAATTCTTTTTAAATAGGAATCGACGAAATATATATAATATATATATATATTATATAATGGCCTGAATAGAACGCGCCGCGCCGCGGCAGTTCGCGAATTTCGACCATTGACTTTGAACGGACATTACGGGAGATCCGACCGTCGGATTCTCCTAAAACCGGAACCGTTGGGTTCGTATCGAAAAGTGCTTTCTAACAAATATTAGAAATTTGAAATCTAACGGTTGGATTTGGAGATACGTCTAAATCAAATTTGAAAAAGGTCACTGTAAGTGCGGTTCGATGGCCGTTGATGGAAATCGACTGTACGGGCCTTGATAAAATTATCAAAAATAGTAATAATTTGTGTAAAATCATAAGAAATGATTTGTGAAGAACTGGGATGAAAAATCCGACATTTGTAAAGATAAAAATAGATTTTTATCGAAATGAACTAGTTTTGAACTAAAATTAAACCCGTTTATTTTTAAATAAATAAATTGGATTTGAAATGGGTTTTAAATAGAATTGATTTGTGGGTTTATCGTGAACGGAGTTTTAAATAACACTAGTTCTTTAACCCGAAAATAAATAGAATGTGATTTGGGTTTATCGTGAACTGTGTTTTAAATGACATTAGTTCTTTAACCCAGTAAAAGGAGTTTTAATGAATCTGCAATTAGATTGAAATGTGAATTGAAAATCTAAATTATCAAATTTAGAAAATGAGCGAGGATGGGGTAACACTAGTTTTGCTCCAAAGCGATAGTTAAATCTTTAATTAGATTTGAACGTGAAATGGTAATTAATTTTACCAATAACACCGTGGTGTTAGATATGGAGTATTACCAGTTTTGCTTCATGGGATTAATAGGTTGGGATTGGGAAATAAAATAAATAATTACTCCGGTGTGGTTCGCTAATCTCGACTAGTTTGGAAAACCATAATTTGGTTTGAAATGACATCCAAAGGAAGATTAAAGAATAAATTCAAAGAATTTATCTTGGATAAAATTAATGGGAACCTTTCCCTAAGAATATGAAATTTAGAAACTAGCTGTAGGTTAGCTAAGAAGAATGGTTTCCTGGTATTGATCTGATGTTGGTCTCGGCCTTCGGGGTTAATATTTGGGAAATTGTTCTCTTGTTGATTTACGGTTAGTAGCTACTGAATTGGAATGAGGCGTATGTTGTGTTTATGTAACATTTGTTTTTAATATACGCGGGTTGTTCGGAAAGTCCGGGTTTGTACCCATTCTGAATAACCGATTCAACGATAAGTCGAAGATGATGACGGTGGTCGAAGACCGGAAGTCTTCACATCGTTTGGGTGATTACTGATTATCTTGATTGGGCTGTTCACCCAAGAGGATGGAAATAGTCGGTGGTCGTCCAGACGTACTTGGAGATCGATGGATATGCGAGGAAAGTGCCTCCGGTTTCGTTCAGACCCAGAACGAACTTGTAAATGGATTGTGTGTCTGACATTGGATTTTATTCTGTGTTGATTGATTTATGTTAAATATATATCTGTTTGGTGGCGGAGAATTTATTCTCTTGCTTAACGCCCTTCTCTGAGACGTACGAGCTTAGAGGTTATATATCGATAGATATCAATCGCATGGCATGATTTGCCTGTGTGGCACGCTGAGTTGCATGGATCAAGGCTTATGTTGAAAAGCAAAGTCTTGTGGTTGATGATCAAAGCACGGCCTACGTGGTAGCTTTGTGTATAACGTGAATTCGCGAGCCTCACACCTTGGTATTAGTTAAAAACGGGATACGGACCGTTGGGAGAACACGACGTTTCTTTCTAGCTTTGGTGGTGTCAGTCACTTTCTAGCCCTGACATTTATATACTTTTCACCTTTGTGGTTGTTGGAATGAGGCGCCTCGATTATAGGTCTGTAAGGACCGGGAAACGTGTGTTCAGGAATAACTAATCCTCAAACGTAAGAGAGGACCGGCCCAGCCGATTCCAGGGGTTGCCCAGAGTGTGTAATCCCGAGGCATTTGCTAGAGTGTCTCGAAGCGGAGAGGATCTTGCCCCTTGCCTCGACTCATGACGGAAATCCAAATTCCAATACGTGTATTTCGGCTTTATTTGTAGAGCCTAGTATGGCGACATAGTGGGATGGGGCGCTTATGCCATCTATGATTTATATTTATGATTGAAATTGTTTTGACACTATACACTTATTATAGTATCAAATGATTTGTTTTAAACGTACCAAGCAAGTTTGGCTATTATAATGGAAAACCCTATCCTCCGGCTTGCGTTGCATTGTGTGATGGGACCTGGGTCTTGTAATAGCTTCATTTTTCGAAAAAGCATTGCGTTGTTTATCCTATGCACCGGTATTCTTGGGAGGAAACCCGTTCCGTGTTATACGGCGTGGCCCCTTGAATTACCCTCTTTTAAAGTAAAGTTTTAAATAACTGTTTTAGTTCTCACACCAGTCACATGACTGACCTGGAGTTTATTGTTTTAACCCAAACTCTGGGTGCCCCTATTTTTGACACGGACAGCTAGTAGTTTTGGTTTTGCAGATTTATATTCACAGGATCCTGGTTTACAGCTGGAATTATGCTCGGAAAGCTCTGTATCCGTGTATTACTTTCAGTTGTGTTTTCTATTGTTTTTCCGCTGCTTTGTAATTTATTGTAATCTCTGATATTTATCGAATGTAATTTATTCATTTATACTTTGTATATTCTTGTATCTGATGGAATTGTTGTAATAGCAATGAAATGTTCTTCCGTCTGCGTTCATTCGCGTTCTGATTTGTCCTGTTCTCAAACGATCAGGGGTTTCGAACGGTCTAGATCGGTTTAACGACTGATTCGGATCGAGCGAAATTCCCGGCCGTCACATTGATGCTGACCAAGCTTGCTGTAAATCAGAATGAAAAAGTACAAGCGGAACTTTTCACTTGTTAGGGCGTTCCCTAGTTTCCTAGTTTAGTAAAAAGCAAAATACGATATCCTTTCAACATCTGAAGCAGAATATGTCTCTGTTGCTTTTTTTGGCAAAGCTATATCTGAGCCGCTTTTATTTGTTCTCAAGTAATTTATATACAACAAACTCTAAAATTTTATGGATTAAACACAACTAAATCACCAATTTATTATGAAAATACTAGTGTAATAAATTTATCTAAAAATTATACTCATCATGCTAGAACTAAACATATTGATGATAGACATCATTTTCTAAGAGACAATGTAAGTAAAGAAAATATCTCATAAGAATTCATTAAAACTAAGAATCAACATGCAGATATATTAACTAAACCCTTGAATGAAGCAACATTTACAAAGGTAAGTAGAGAACTAGGTATTTGTCCATTTACCAAAATATAATAACTAGATATATTAGTGTATGTATATACTTATTACAGTATAAAAAGAAAAATAAAAATTTCGAAATATACAAACCCATATCGACATATACTACCCCTCATGTCGACATATAACAGTCAATTTTCAAAATAAATTTCCCCCCAAAATCAGTTTATATACTTATTTAAATTTCTTAATTCGAAATTTCCTTTCTCTTCACTCATTTTCCTCTGTAATAAACATTTGAAAACAATAAATTAATGGCCTCATCATCCAATACCAATCAAAACAACACTTTCTTCATCCCTTCGTTCCCTTAAGAAGCATTTCAACCTACTCACTCGCTCGAGTGATTAGAATAGAGGAATCTATGAAGGATTCTCCGTAGATGCTCACTAAAATTCAATAATTGCAACTTCGAATGGCTAAAGAGAAAAAGAAACAAGAAAATTTCTGTAATAACCCGGAAAATCTGGGCCAGTTTAAAATTTTTATTTTGGCAATTTTAGCGAATTTTGAATATTTAAAATAGATTATTTTAAATAATATCGACGTAAAATTTATTTTGAATATAGAATCGACGTATATATTATATACGTCGTCGTTAGAATATAAATAATTATATATAATTATAATAGAATTGAAAATGGCGCGGTAGTTCGATAATTCGATTTCAAACTTCAATTGAATGTACCGGGTGCAAAACAATCCGGATTTTAGTGAAACCAAAAACATTAGGATCTGATTGATAATATCTTTCTAACGGATGTAAGAAACTGAGATTTCACTTTAAAAATTGAGAGATATGTCCAGTTGAAAATTCTGAATAGTCGCTATGGAATTCAGGCCCTTAAAAATGGACATTTTGCAAATGACCTCGGATTTCGACGAAACCACTTTTGTTGGGTCCGTGATGTTAAGTTATTGCTAGATTCCAAATTTCATAATTTTTCGAATCAATATGTGAGCGTAGCAAAGGAAAACGTGTTTTGACCATTTCAGTTGATTTTAAATCGACTGGAAATTGGCCATTTTTCCAACGGTCTCAGAATTCGACGAAACTAGTTTTGTTAGGACCGTATCGTCAATACGAAGCTAGAAAATATTTTTCTGGGATTTTTAAAGTTCGTATGTGACCCCGGTAATTTGAAATGTACGTTTAAAATTCAATATAGTGATTTAAATGTAAATTTAACGAAAACTGATTGTAACAGCCGAATCAGCTGACGAAACATATCCCATTGTGTTCGGAACGAGGATATTTAGCTAGGGGCGACAGTCGTTGGGTTCGATTCGGGGTTCGAATGCAAAAACGAATAATTATGGAATTAAAATAATAAAATAAATTATATATAAAGGCCAAGCCCTAATCTGATTAGTCGAAACCTTTTCCGCGGTCAACGTTCAAACCCACGCCTCTCTCTTCAAAGCCGATATACGGCGGATTTATTTCGATTCTTCCCTTTTATTTTTCTTTCAATCTACGCAATGAAATCAATTAATTTTTGAAGCAAAATCGAAGAGCTTTCTGCCCTCTTCAAATCTATACCAACTGGGGAATTTATCGCTAAGTATTTTAGTTGGAATCGAAGCTCAAAGAGCTCGCTGTCGAGCTCGATTTTGCGCCACCTGGGGCGTGCGAGTCCACCGCGCCGCCGGCCATTGGAAGCCCTCCCCGAGGCGAACGCCGTGGGGCCCCTTGATCTCCCTCCGGCGCCTTGGCTAGTGAGCAATGAGGAACCCTAGTCGACGAGTCCTCTTCGAAACGACACAGCAACAGAAGGTGAATAAGAGTTAACACTTGTTTTTCAGTTTTTCTTTCTTCTGGAAAAAAAAAGCATTGTTATTTATAGATTTTCAAAAGGAAAAAAAAAACATTTGTTTAAAATCAGTTTTTTTTTGTAGAAATTAAAATATGGTTTTTATGTAAGTTATATTCAAAAATAAAACTACTTTGTTTTGAATAATAAAATAACTTTGTTTTGAAAATTTTAAATTAGCATATGGTAAAAAAAAAAAGGGTAGCATATGGTTTTTAAAAATATAATCTCTATATAGAAATATTAAAAATATGATTTTTATATTTTTAAAGTATTAAAAATATAATCTAGAGAATATAAAAATATCATCTTTGTATATGTAGCGAAATAAAAATCTGATTTTTATTTTATATACGTTGAGATAAAGAGGTAATTTTTATAAAGGAGAAAACTTTATTTTAGAAAAGGCGAAATCTTTATGTGGAAAATAGTGTGATAAAAATATAATTTTTATCTATTTGACGTAGAAATAAAAATTCGATTTTTATATATTCAACTTTGAAGTAAAAATTCGATTTTTATATATTCAACTTTGAAGTAAAAATTCGATTTTTATATATTGAACTTTGAACTAAAAATTCGATTTTTATATATTGAACTTCGAACTAAAAATTCGATTTTTATATATTGAATAGCGAAGTCAAAATTCGGTTTTTTTTATATTGAATAGCAAGGTAAAAATTCGATTTTTATATATATAGTGAATACGGGCAGCGAAGATGACGAAGACGGGATAACGAAGAAGATTTCTATAAACGAAGAGGCGTGGTATTGGATAGCTTTCGGTGAGAACTTCTCACTCAAATTTACTTTTCTAGTTATATATATACTAGGATGCAGACGGTGCTTATTAGAAGCACCCGACACCCGTCCACATACCATGGACTTGTTTGTTTGGATGTTTGGTGATTGATTGAGATATTGGTTTGAATGTGGTTTGTGGTGTGAAAAATCGAATCGATAAATTGGTTAGGATTAGACGTGCGCCGTTATAAGGCGAAGGAGTAAGGCTAGGTTAGACCCTTACTCCAAATTTTGTGGTTTGCATAACGAAAGTGAATGTGATTGATGTGTGAATGGCGTGGGCCTTCACTAGACCGGGGATAAGGCTAGGCCTTGTCCCGTTTCTAGTATCGTGCCGTTATGCTGCCGAAATTTTCTAAAAATATATTAGAAAAATAAAAATATCATTTTATTTAAAGAATGAACTGAATAGATATTCATATGTTAAAATAAAATGTTTTATCGTTAAAAATATAATTTTTAACATGAAGTGAATAAAATAAAATATTCATTTACAAACCGAACGGTTTGTTTATGTACACTGATTTGACTGACATTGATTGGGACGATAAATTTCACACATCGCCCAACTGCACGAATAAAATCTATGTTTGATTGTTTGAAACCCTACATGGGTGTTGGGATGAAATTTAAAGTTCACTCATCCTAACTGATTAAATATGTCGATCGATTGATTGACAGGCTGTTATGAGCGTTAGATATCTATATTTGATGCTTATACAGTGTAGTGCACTTTGGTTGATGGTTGATTATTTTCAATGCTATTATATACATGTGTTGTATGAAAATCCATATAATTAACGTTATATGGTGATTGATTGGGCCTCATTCCAATTTGAAAAATAAAGAATATATAAAATAAAGGTTCATGTGTTGACTATACTCATCCGTTGGGATTAGTCATGTGTTGAACGAATTATTTTTATAATAAAATTTACATCTTTATCAATATATAAAATAAAGGTTCATGTGTTGACTATACTCATCCGTTGGGATTAGTCATGTGTTGAACGAAATAATTTAACAAAAATAGTCACACATGGACGGTACTCATTCGTTGAGATTAGTCGTGTGTTGACAAAAAGAAATATTTGAAATAGAATATATAAAGCCGTGTTGATTAGTGATGCGCCATTTTGACGCGAACGATATTTATATCGATTACATTCGTAATTGAATATATAACGATTTCGAAATGAATTGAATATATAACGATTTCGAAATGAATTGAATATATAACGATTTCGAAATGAATTGAATATATAACGATTTCGAAATGAATTGAATATATAACGATTTCGAAATGAATTGAATATATAACGATTTCGAAATGAATTGAATATATAACGATTTCGAAATGAATTGAATATATAACGATTTCGAAATGAATTGAATATATAACGATTTCGAAATGAATTGAATATATAACGATTTCGAAATGAATTGAATATATAACGATTTCGAAATGAATTGAATATATAACGATTTCGAAATGAATTGAATATATAACGATTTCGAAATGAATTGAATATATAACGATTTCGAAATGAATTGAATATATAACGATTTCGAAATGAATTGAATATATAACGATTTCGAAATGAATTGAATATATAACGATTTCGAAATGAATTGAATATATAACGATTTCGATTTGAGTTGAATATAAAACGATTTCGAATTAAATCGAATAGAAAACCAATTTGATTTCAAATTGAATATATAAGGAACTTGATTCAAATATAAAACGAAACGAATTTAATTTGAATAGAAAATGAATTTGAATCGAATAGAAAACCAATTTGAATTGAATTGAATTGAATTGAGAAACGAATTCGAATTGAATTTAAAATGAAGTGAAATGAATTCAAATTAAATTGAAATTTGAATTGAATAGAAATGAGTTTTAAAACGAATTTATAAAGAAGAATTCAATTTTGATTTGAATTGAAATAGAAGTTGACTTTGCTTTTGAAACGAATTCAAAACTAAATATATAATTCGTTTTAAATAGAAATCGACGAAATATATATTATATATATTATATATATAATATAATGGCCTGAATAGAACGCGCCGCGCCGCGGCAGTTCGTAAATTTCGACCATTTATTTCAAACGGACATTACGAGAGATCCGACCGTCGGATTCTCCTAAAACCGGAACCGTTGGGTTCGTATCGAAAAGAGCTTTCTAACGAATATTAGAAATTCAAAATCTAACGGTTGGATTTGGAGATACGTCCAAATCAAATTCGAAAAAGGTCGCTGTAAGTGCAGTTCGATGGCCATTGTTGGAAATCGACTGTACGGGCCTTGATAAAATTATTAAAAATATCAATAATTTGTGTAAAATCATAAGAAATGATTTGGGAAAGATTGGGGTGAAAAACTCCATATTTAAAAAGATAAAAATAGATTTTTATTGAAATGAACTAGTTTTGAACTAAATTTAAAACCCAATCATTTTTAAAATAAATGAATTAGATTTAAAAAGGGGTTTTAAATAATCGAATTTCTAATATATTTGATTAAGTTTGAGATGGGTTTATCGTGAACAGTGTTTTAAATAACACTAGTTCTTTAACCCGATAACAAATAGAATGTGATTTGGGTTTGTCGTGAACTGTGTTTTAAATAACACCTAGTTCTTTAACCCAGTAAAAGGAGTTTTATTGAATCTGCAATTAGATTGAAATTCGAACTGATAATCTAAATTATCAAATTTAGAAATGAGCAAGAATGGGGTATCGCCAGTTTTGCTCCAAAGCGATAGTTAAATCTTTAATTAGATTTGAACGTGAAATGGTAATTAATTTTACCGATAACACCACGGTGTTAGATATGGAGTATTACCAGTTTTGCTTCATGGGATGAATAGGTTGGGATTGGGAAATAAAATAAATAATTACTTCGTTACGGTTCGCTAATCTCGACTAGTTGGAAAAACCATAATTTGGTTTTAAATGACATCCAAAGGAAGATTACAGGATAAATTTTAAAGAATTTATCTTGGATAAAATTAATGGGAATCTTTCCCTAAGAATGTGGAATTTAGAAACTAGCTGTAGGTTGGCTAAGAAGAATGGTTTCCTGGACATTGATCTGATGTTGGTTTCGGCCTTCGGGGTTAATGTTTGGGAAATTGTTCTCTTGCTAATTTGCGGTTAGTGACTAATGAATTGGAATGAGGCGTATGTTGTGTTTGTGTAACATTTGTTTTCAATATACGTGGGTTATTCGGAAAGACCGGGTTTACACCCATTCTGAATAACCGATTCGACGATAAGTCGAAGATGAAGACGGTGGTCGAAGACCGGAAGTTTTCACATCGTTTGGGTAATTACTGACGATCCTGATTGGGCTGTACACCCAAGAGGATGGAAATAGTTGGTGGTCGTCCAGACGTACTTGGAGATGGATGGATATGCGAGGAAAGTGCCTCCGGTTTCGTTCAGACCCAGAACGGACTTGTAAATGGATTGTGTGTCTGACATTGGATTTTATTCTGTGTTGATTGATTTCTATTAAATATACATCTGTTTGGCGGCGAAGAATTTATTCTCTTGCTTAACGCCCTTCTCTGAGACGTACGAGCTTAGAGGTTATATATCGATAGATATCAATCGCATGGCATGAATTGCCTGTGTGGCATGCTGAGTTGCATGGATCAAGGCTTCTGTTGAAAAGCAAAGTCTTGTAGTTGATGATCAAAGCACGGCCCTTGTGGCGTAGCTTTGTGTATAGCGTGTATTCGCGAGCCTCACACCTCGGTATGAGTTAAAAACGGGATACGGACTGCAGGGAGAGCGCACGTTTCTTTCTAGCTTTGGTGGTGTCAGTGACTTACCAGCCCTGACATATATACTTTTCACCTTTGTGGTTGTTGGATGAGGCGCCTCGATTATAGGTCTGTAAGGACCGGGAAACGTGTGTTCAGGAATTGCCAATCCTCTAACGTAAGTGAGGACCGGCCCTGAAGCATCCAGGGGTTACCCAGTGTGCGTAATCCCGGGGACATTTGCTAGAGTGTCTCGAACGCGGAGAGGAGCTTGCCCCTTGCCTCGACTCATGACGGAAATCCAATTTCCAATACGTGTATCGCGGCTTTAATTGTAGAACTAGTATGGCGACATGATATATGGTACCCATGCCGTCTATGATTTATATTTATGATTGAAACTGTTTTGACACTATACACTTATTATAGTATCAAATGATTTGTTTTAACGTACCAAGCATGTTTGGCTATTATAAGGGAAAACCCTATCCCCCGGCTTGCGTTGCATTGTATGATAGGACCTGGGTCTTATAATAGCTTCATTTTTCGAAAAGCATTGCGTTGTTTATTGATATGCACTGGTATTCTTGGGAGAAAACCCGTTCCGTGTTATACGGCGTGGTCCCTTGAATTACTCTCTTTTAAAGTAAAGTTTTAAATAACTGTTTTAGTTCTCACACCAGTCACATGACTGACCTGGAGTTTATTGTTTTAACCTAAACTCTGGGTGCCCCTATTTTTCGCACGGGCAGCTAGTAGTTTTGGTTTTGCAGATTTATATTCACAGGATCCTGGTTTACAGCTGGAATGATATCCGGAAAGCTCTGTATCCGTATATCACCTTCAGTTGTGCTTTATATTATTTTTCCGCTGCTATGTATTTAAATGTAATTTAAATCTCTGATATTTCTGTGTAATATTTATTCATTTATACTCTGTATATTCTTGTAATCTGATGCATTGTTGTAATATACAAATGAAATGTTCTTCTGTTTGTGTCCTGATTTGTCCTGTTCTCAAACAGTCAGGGGTTTCGAACGGTCTAGATTGGTTTAACGACTGATTCGGATCGAGCGAAATTCCAGGCCGTCACATTTGGTACCAGAGCTTTGGTTTACAGAGCTCGAGAACAAGGCACATTAGAACCATACGAAAGAATTCATCAGATATTGGATTAGTTATATCCAATTAGAATGACTCGTTAGAGATAGGATCAGTAGTATCCTAGAACGAGTGTGAAGAGTATATTTTTCAAATTAAAACAATTTGGTTTTGAAATTTAAACCATTTTAAACGTATTTGATTATTTATTTATTTTGAATATGGACAATCGAGTATATAAAGATTTTGCATATACGCGTCATGAACGTATATTCGAAGTTTTAATATATTGGATAGATATAGAATCATACTCTAGTGGCCCGAAGATGATTCTGATGATTGACTAGTTGTCATTAGTATTCATGTTCGAGTAACGAAGGTGTGTTATCGATATATTTCCATTAGACTGGTGTGAGAACCAAAACTAATATAGTTAGAACACATTGTTGTGAATTGGCATCAAAAACATGATTTTTGTATATGTATCAAAATTATGAATTTGAAATTCTAATCCACTAATTGATTGATGTTTGAGTTGCTTGTTTAATTGTTTGCTGATTTTAACCATTTATGCCTAAGTAAACTAATAATTGAATCGTATTGAAAATTGGTTGCATTTGCTTGCATATACATATACTTACATTGAACAGGTCATAGCAAGGAGGCTAGAGCCGAAGAATAAAATTTGTTTGCCCGACAAATAGGTACATGTTTATTACATAATTTACTGTTTTGTTTGGGTGATGATGATTTTGTGAGCCTATTGGCTAGCCGCTTGGCTTTTTCTTTTTCTTTTTGAGATCTGAAGGACCGGGGAAGCTATTTGAAATTCCCCGATGCTCCCATTGCAGGGGAGGTTATGGCGAAATTTTTCGAAAATTTAGGGTGTTAGCCAAATTTTTGAAAATTTGAAAATTCTCAGAAACTAAAGAGTTGGAGAATGAAAGCCAGAATGAATGTAGAGCTTAATAATCAAACCACCTTCGACTTTGTTCCTTTTCGGGGACGAAAAGTTTTAAGTGGGGGAGATTGTAATAACCCGGAAAATCTGGGCCAGTTTAAAATTTTTATTTTGGCAATTTTAGCGAATTTTGAATATTTAAAATAGATTATTTTAAATAATATCGACGTAAAATTTATTTTGAATATAGAACCGACGTATATATTATATACGTCGTTGTTAGAATATAAATAATTATATATAATTATAATAGAATTGAAAATGGCGCGGTAGTTCGATAATTCGATTTCAAACTTCAATTGAATGTACCGGGTGCAAAACAATCCGGATTTTAGTGAAACCAAAAACATTAGGATCTGATTGATAATATCTTTCTAACGGATGTAAGAAACTGAGATTTCACTTTAAAAATTGAGAGATATGTCCAGTTGAAAATTCTGAATAGTCGCTATGGAATTCAGGCCCTTAACAATGGACATTTTGCAAATGACCTCGGATTTCGACGAAACCACTTTTGTTGGGTCCGTGATGTTAAGTTATTGCTAGATTCCAAATTTCATAATTTTTCGAATCAATATGTGAGCGTGGCAAAGGAAAACGTGTTTTGACCATTTCAGTTGATTTTAAATCGACTGGAAATTGGCCATTTTTCCAACGGTCTCAGAATTCGACGAAACTAGTTTTGTTAGGACCGTATCGTCAATACGAAGCTAGAAAATATTTTTCTGGGATTTTTAAAGTTCGTATGTGACCCCGGTAATTTGAAATGTACGTTTAAAATTCAATATAGTGATTTAAATGTAAATTTAACGAAAACTGATTGTAACAGCCGAATCAGCTGACGAAACATATCCCATTGTGTTCGGAACGAGGATATTTAGCTAGGGGCGACAGTCGTTGGGTTCGATTCGGGGTTCGAATGCAAAAACGAATAATTATGGAATTAAAATAATAAAATAAATTATATATAAAGGCCAAGCCCTAATCTGATTAGTCGAAACCTTTTCCGCGGTCAACGTTCAAACCCACGCCTCTCTCTTCAAAGCCGATATACGGCGGATTTATTTCGATTCTTCCCTTTTATTTTTCTTTCAATCTACGCAATGAAATCAATTAATTTTTGAAGCAAAATCGAAGAGCTTTCTGCCCTCTTCAAATCTATACCAACTGGGGAATTTATCGCTAAGTATTTTAGTTGGAATCGAAGCTCAAAGAGCTCGCTGTCGAGCTCGATTTTGCGCCACCTGGGGCGTGCGAGTCCACCGCGCCGCCGGCCATTGGAAGCCCTCCCCGAGGCGAACGCCGTGGGGCCCCTTGATCTCCCTCCGGCGCCTTGGCTAGTGAGCAATGAGGAACCCTAGTCGACGAGTCCTCTTCGAAACGACACAGCAACAGAAGGTGAATAAGAGTTAACACTTGTTTTTCAGTTTTTCTTTCTTCTGGAAAAAAAAAAGCATTGTTATTTATAGATTTTCAAAAGGAAAAAAAAAACATTTGTTTAAAATCAGTTTTTTTTTATAGAAATTAAAATATGGTTTTTATGTAAGTTATATTCAAAAATAAAACTACTTTGTTTTGAATAATAAAATAACTTTGTTTTGAAAATTTTAAATTAGCATATGGTAAAAAAAAAGGGTAGCATATGGTTTTTAAAAATATAATCTCTATATAGAAATATTAAAAATATGATTTTTATATTTTTAAAGTATTAAAAATATAATCTAGAGAATATAAAAATATCATCTTTGTATATGTAGCGAAATAAAAATCTGATTTTTATTTTATATACGTTGAGATAAAGAGGTAATTTTTATAAAGGAGAAAACTTTATTTTAGAAAAGGCGAAATCTTTATGTGGAAAATAGTGTGATAAAAATATAATTTTTATCTATTTGACGTAGAAATAAAAATTCGATTTTTATATATTCAACTTTGAAGTAAAAATTCGATTTTTATATATTCAACTTTGAAGTAAAAATTCGATTTTTATATATTGAACTTTGAACTAAAAATTCGATTTTTATATATTGAACTTCGAACTAAAAATTCGATTTTTATATATTGAATAGCGAAGTCAAAATTCGGTTTTTTTTATATTGAATAGCAAGGTAAAAATTCGATTTTTATATATATAGTGAATACGGGCAGCGAAGATGACGAAGACGGGATAACGAAGAAGATTTCTATAAACGAAGAGGCGTGGTATTGGATAGCTTTCGGTGAGAACTTCTCACTCAAATTTACTTTTCTAGTTATATATATACTAGGATGCAGACGGTGCTTATTAGAAGCACCCGACACCCGTCCACATACCATGGACTTGTTTGTTTGGATGTTTGGTGATTGATTGAGATATTGGTTTGAATGTGGTTTGTGGTGTGAAAAATCGAATCGATAAATTGGTTAGGATTAGACGTGCGCCGTTATAAGGCGAAGGAGTAAGGCTAGGTTAGACCCTTACTCCAAATTTTGTGGTTTGCATAACGAAAGTGAATGTGATTGATGTGTGAATGGCGTGGGCCTTCACTAGACCGGGGATAAGGCTAGGCCTTGTCCCGTTTCTAGTATCGTGCCGTTATGCTGCCGAAATTTTCTAAAAATATATTAGAAAAATAAAAATATCATTTTATTTAAAGAATGAACTGAATAGATATTCATATGTTAAAATAAAATGTTTTATCGTTAAAAATATAATTTTTAACATGAAGTGAATAAAATAAAATATTCATTTACAAACCGAACGGTTTGTTTATGTACACTGATTTGACTGACATTGATTGGGACGATAAATTTCACACATCGCCCAACTGCACGAATAAAATCTATGTTTGATTGTTTGAAACCCTACACGGGTGTTGGGATGAAATTTAAAGTTCACTCATCCTAACTGATTAAATATGTCGATCGATTGATTGACAGGCTGTTATGAGCGTTAGATATCTATATTTGATGCTTATACAGTGTAGTGCACTTTGGTTGATGGTTGATTATTTTCAATGCTATTATATACATGTGTTGTATGAAAATCCATATAATTAACGTTATATGGTGATTGATTGGGCCTCATTCCAATTTGAAAAATAAAGAATATATAAAATAAAGGTTCATGTGTTGACTATACTCATCCGTTGGGATTAGTCATGTGTTGAACGAATTATTTTTATAATAAAATTTACATCTTTATCAATATATAAAATAAAGGTTCATGTGTTGACTATACTCATCCGTTGGGATTAGTCATGTGTTGAACGAAATAATTTAACAAAAATAGTCACACATGGACGGTACTCATTCGTTGAGATTAGTCGTGTGTTGACAAAAAGAAATATTTGAAATAGAATATATAAAGCCGTGTTGATTAGTGATGCGCCATTTTGACGCGAACGATATTTATATCGATTACATTCGTAATTGAATATATAACGATTTCGAAATGAATTGAATATATAACGATTTCGAAATGAATTGAATATATAACGATTTCGAAATGAATTGAATATATAACGATTTCGAAATGAATTGAATATATAACGATTTCGAAATGAATTGAATATATAACGATTTCGAAATGAATTGAATATATAACGATTTCGAAATGAATTGAATATATAACGATTTCGAAATGAATTGAATATATAACGATTTCGAAATGAATTGAATATATAACGATTTCGAAATGAATTGAATATATAACGATTTCGAAATGAATTGAATATATAACGATTTCGAAATGAATTGAATATATAACGATTTCGAAATGAATTGAATATATAACGATTTCGAAATGAATTGAATATATAACGATTTCGAAATGAATTGAATATATAACGATTTCGAAATGAATTGAATATATAACGATTTCGAAATGAATTGAATATATAACGATTTCGATTTGAGTTGAATATAAAACGATTTCGAATTAAATCGAATAGAAAACCAATTTGATTTCAAATTGAATATATAAGGAACTTGATTCAAATATAAAACGAAACGAATTTAATTTGAATAGAAAATGAATTTGAATCGAATAGAAAACCAATTTGAATTGAATTGAATTGAATTGAGAAACGAATTCGAATTGAATTTAAAATGAAGTGAAATGAATTCAAATTAAATTGAAATTTGAATTGAATAGAAATGAGTTTTAAAACGAATTTATAAAGAAGAATTCAATTTTGATTTGAATTGAAATAGAAGTTGACTTTGCTTTTGAAACGAATTCAAAACTAAATATATAATTCGTTTTAAATAGAAATCGACGAAATATATATTATATATATTATATATATAATATAATGGCCTGAATAGAACGCGCCGCGGCAGTTCGTAAATTTCGACCATTTATTTCAAACGGACATTACGAGAGATCCGACCGTCGGATTCTCCTAAAACCGGAACCGTTGGGTTCGTATCGAAAAGAGCTTTCTAACGAATATTAGAAATTCAAAATCTAACGGTTGGATTTGGAGATACGTCCAAATCAAATTCAAAAAAGGTCGCTGTAAGTGCAGTTCGATGGCCATTGTTGGAAATCGACTGTACGGGCCTTGATAAAATTATTAAAAATATCAATAATTTGTGTAAAATCATAAGAAATGATTTGGGAAAGATTGGGGTGAAAAACTCCATATTTAAAAAGATAAAAATAGATTTTTATTGAAATGAACTAGTTTTGAACTAAATTTAAAACCCAATCATTTTTAAAATAAATGAATTAGATTTAAAAAGGGGTTTTAAATAATCGAATTTCTAATATATTTGATTAAGTTTGAGATGGGTTTATCGTGAACAGTGTTTTAAATAACACTAGTTCTTTAACCCGATAACAAATAGAATGTGATTTGGGTTTGTCGTGAACTGTGTTTTAAATAACACCTAGTTCTTTAACCCAGTAAAAGGAGTTTTATTGAATCTGCAATTAGATTGAAATTCGAACTGATAATCTAAATTATCAAATTTAGAAATGAGCAAGAATGGGGTATCGCCAGTTTTGCTCCAAAGCGATAGTTAAATCTTTAATTAGATTTGAACGTGAAATGGTAATTAATTTTACCGATAACACCACGGTGTTAGATATGGAGTATTACCAGTTTTGCTTCATGGGATGAATAGGTTGGGATTGGGAAATAAAATAAATAATTACTTCGTTACGGTTCGCTAATCTCGACTAGTTGGAAAAACCATAATTTGGTTTTAAATGACATCCAAAGGAAGATTACAAGATAAATTTTAAAGAATTTATCTTGGATAAAATTAATGGGAATCTTTCCCTAAGAATGTGGAATTTAGAAACTAGCTGTAGGTTGGCTAAGAAGAATGGTTTCCTGGACATTGATCTGATGTTGGTTTCGGCCTTCGGGGTTAATGTTTGGGAAATTGTTCTCTTGCTAATTTGCGGTTAGTGACTAATGAATTGGAATGAGGCGTATGTTGTGTTTGTGTAACATTTGTTTTCAATATACGTGGGTTATTCGGAAAGACCGGGTTTACACCCATTCTGAATAACCGATTCGACGATAAGTCGAAGATGAAGACGGTGGTCGAAGACCGGAAGTTTTCACATCGTTTGGGTAATTACTGACGATCCTGATTGGGCTGTACACCCAAGAGGATGGAAATAGTTGGTGGTCGTCCAGACGTACTTGGAGATGGATGGATATGCGAGGAAAGTGCCTCCGGTTTCGTTCAGACCCAGAACGGACTTGTAAATGGATTGTGTGTCTGACATTGGATTTTATTCTATGTTGATTGATTTCTATTAAATATACATCTGTTTGGCGGCGAAGAATTTATTCTCTTGCTTAACGCCCTTCTCTGAGACGTACGAGCTTAGAGGTTATATATCGATAGATATCAATCGCATGGCATGAATTGCCTGTGTGGCATGCTGAGTTGCATGGATCAAGGCTTCTGTTGAAAAGCAAAGTCTTGTAGTTGATGATCAAAGCACGGCCCTTGTGGCGTAGCTTTGTGTATAGCGTGTATTCGCGAGCCTCACACCTCGGTATGAGTTAAAAACGGGATACGGACTGCAGGGAGAGCGCACGTTTCTTTCTAGCTTTGGTGGTGTCAGTGACTTACCAGCCCTGACATATATACTTTTCACCTTTGTGGTTGTTGGATGAGGCGCCTCGATTATAGGTCTGTAAGGACCGGGAAACGTGTGTTCAGGAATTGCCAATCCTCTAACGTAAGTGAGGACCGGCCCTGAAGCATCCAGGGGTTACCCAGTGTGCGTAATCCCGGGGACATTTGCTAGAGTGTCTCGAACGCGGAGAGGAGCTTGCCCCTTGCCTCGACTCATGACGGAAATCCAATTTCCAATACGTGTATCGCGGCTTTAATTGTAGAACTAGTATGGCGACATGATATATGGTACCCATGCCGTCTATGATTTATATTTATGTTTGAAACTGTTTTGACACTATACACTTATTATAGTATCAAATGATTTGTTTTAACGTACCAAGCATGTTTGGCTATTATAAGGGAAAACCCTATCCCCCGGCTTGCGTTGCATTGTATGATAGGACCTGGGTCTTATAATAGCTTCATTTTTCGAAAAGCATTGCGTTGTTTATTGATATGCACTGGTATTCTTGGGAGAAAACCCGTTCCGTGTTATACGGCGTGGTCCCTTGAATTACTCTCTTTTAAAGTAAAGTTTTAAATAACTGTTTTAGTTCTCACACCAATCACATGACTGACCTGGAGTTTATTGTTTTAACCTAAACTCTGGGTGCCCCTATTTTCCGCACGGGCAGCTAGTAGTTTTGGTTTTGCAGATTTATATTCACAGGATCCTGGTTTACAGCTGGAATGATATCCGGAAAGCTCTGTATCCGTATATCACCTTCAGTTGTGCTTTATATTATTTTTCCGCTGCTATGTATTTAAATGTAATTTAAATCTCTGATATTTCTGTGTAATATTTATTCATTTATACTCTGTATATTCTTGTAATCTGATGCATTGTTGTAATATACAAATGAAATGTTCTTCTGTTTGTGTCCTGATTTGTCCTGTTCTCAAACAGTCAGGGGTTTCGAACGGTCTAGATTGGTTTAACGACTGATTCGGATCGAGCGAAATTCCAGGCCGTCACATTTGGTACCAGAGCTTTGGTTTACAGAGCTCGAGAACAAGGCACATTAGAACCATACGAAAGAATTCATCAGATATTGGATTAGTTATATCCAATTAGAATGACTCGTTAGAGATAGGATCAGTAGTATCCTAGAACGAGTGTGAAGAGTATATTTTTCAAATTAAAACAATTTGGTTTTGAAATTTAAACCATTTTAAACGTATTTGATTATTTATTTATTTTGAATATGGACAATCGAGTATATAAAGATTTTGCATATACGCGTCATGAACGTATATTCGAAGTTTTAATATATTGGATAGATATAGAATCATACTCTAGTGGCCCGAAGATGATTCTGATGATTGACTAGTTGTCATTAGTATTCATGTTCGAGTAACGAAGGTGTGTTATCGATATATTTCCATTAGACTGGTGTGAGAACCAAAACTAATATAGTTAGAACACATTGTTGTGAATTGGCATCAAAAACATGATTTTTGTATATGTATCAAAATTATGAATTTGAAATTCTAATCCACTAATTGATTGATGTTTGAGTTGCTTGTTTAATTGTTTGCTGATTTTAACCATTTATGCCTAAGTAAACTAATAATTGAATCGTATTGAAAATTGGTTGCATTTGCTTGCATATACATATACTTACATTGAACAGGTCATAGCAAGGAGGCTAGAGCCGAAGAATAAAATTTGTTTGCCCGACAAATAGGTACATGTTTATTACATAATTTACTGTTTTGTTTGGGTGATGATGATTTTGTGAGCCTATTGGCTAGCCGCTTGGCTTTTTCTTTTTCTTTTTGAGATCTGAAGGACCGGGGAAGCTATTTGAAATTCCCCGATGCTCCCATTGCAGGGGAGGTTATGGCGAAATTTTTCGAAAATTTAGGGTGTTAGCCAAATTTTTGAAAATTTGAAAATTCTCAGAAACTAAAGAGTTGGAGAATGAAAGCCAGAATGAATGTAGAGCTTAATAATCAAACCACCTTCGACTTTGTTCCTTTTCGGGGACGAAAAGTTTTAAGTGGGGGAGATTGTAATAACCCGGAAAATCTGGGCCAGTTTAAAATTTTTATTTTGGCAATTTTAGCGAATTTTGAATATTTAAAATAGATTATTTTAAATAATATCGACGTAAAATTTATTTTGAATATAGAACCGACGTATATATTATATACGTCGTCGTTAGAATATAAATAATTATATATAATTATAATAGAATTGAAAATGGCGCGGTAGTTCGATAATTCGATTTCAAACTTCAATTGAATGTACCGGGTGCAAAACAATCCGGATTTTAGTGAAACCAAAAACATTAGGATCTGATTGATAATATCTTTCTAACGGATGTAAGAAACTGAGATTTCACTTTAAAAATTGAGAGATATGTCCAGCTGAAAATTCTGAATAGTCGCTATGGAATTCAGGCCCTTAAAAATGGACATTTTGCAAATGACCTCGGATTTCGACGAAACCACTTTTGTTGGGTCCGTGATGTTAAGTTATTGCTAGATTCCAAATTTCATAATTTTTCGAATCAATATGTGAGCGTGGCAAAGGAAAACGTGTTTTGACCATTTCAGTTGATTTTAAATCGACTGGAAATTGGCCATTTTTCCAACGGTCTCAGAATTCGACGAAACTAGTTTTGTTAGGACCTTATCGTCAATACGAAGCTAGAAAATATTTTTCTGGGATTTTTAAAGTTCGTATGTGACCCCGGTAATTTGAAATGTACGTTTAAAATTCAATATAGTGATTTAAATGTAAATTTAACGAAAACTGATTGTAACAGCCGAATCAGCTGACGAAACATATCCCATTGTGTTCGGAACGAGGATATTTAGCTAGGGGCGACAGTCGTTGGGTTCGATTCGGGGTTCGAATGCAAAAACGAATAATTATGGAATTAAAATAATAAAATAAATTATATATAAAGGCCAAGCCCTAATCTGATTAGTCGAAACCTTTTCCGCGGTCAACGTTCAAACCCACGCCTCTCTCTTCAAAGCCGATATACGGCGGATTTATTTCGATTCTTCCCTTTTATTTTTCTTTCAATCTACGCAATGAAATCAATTAATTTTTGAAGCAAAATCGAAGAGCTTTCTGCCCTCTTCAAATCTATACCAACTGGGGAATTTATCGCTAAGTATTTTAGTTGGAATCGAAGCTCAAAGAGCTCGCTGTCGAGCTCGATTTTGCGCCACCTGGGGCGTGCGAGTCCACCGCGCCGCCGGCCATTGGAAGCCCTCCCCGAGGCGAACGCCGTGGGGCCCCTTGATCTCCCTCCGGCGCCTTGGCTAGTGAGCAATGAGGAACCCTAGTCGACGAGTCCTCTTCGAAACGACACAGCAACAGAAGGTGAATAAGAGTTAACACTTGTTTTTCAGTTTTTCTTTCTTCTGGAAAAAAAAAAGCATTGTTATTTATAGATTTTCAAAAGGAAAAAAAAAACATTTGTTTAAAATCAGTTTTTTTTTGTAGAAATTAAAATATGGTTTTTATGTAAGTTATATTCAAAAATAAAACTACTTTGTTTTGAATAATAAAATAACTTTGTTTTGAAAATTTTAAATTAGCATATGGTAAAAAAAAAGGGTAGCATATGGTTTTTAAAAATATAATCTCTATATAGAAATATTAAAAATATGATTTTTATATTTTTAAAGTATTAAAAATATAATCTAGAGAATATAAAAATATCATCTTTGTATATGTAGCGAAATAAAAATCTGATTTTTATTTTATATACGTTGAGATAAAGAGGTAATTTTTATAAAGGAGAAAACTTTATTTTAGAAAAGGCGAAATCTTTATGTGGAAAATAGTGTGATAAAAATATAATTTTTATCTATTTGACGTAGAAATAAAAATTCGATTTTTATATATTCAACTTTGAAGTAAAAATTCGATTTTTATATATTCAACTTTGAAGTAAAAATTCGATTTTTATATATTGAACTTTGAACTAAAAATTCGATTTTTATATATTGAACTTCGAACTAAAAATTCGATTTTTATATATTGAATAGCGAAGTCAAAATTCGGTTTTTTTTATATTGAATAGCAAGGTAAAAATTCGATTTTTATATATATAGTGAATACGGGCAGCGAAGATGACGAAGACGGGATAACGAAGAAGATTTCTATAAACGAAGAGGCGTGGTATTGGATAGCTTTCGGTGAGAACTTCTCACTCAAATTTACTTTTCTAGTTATATATATACTAGGATGCAGACGGTGCTTATTAGAAGCACCCGACACCCGTCCACATACCATGGACTTGTTTGTTTGGATGTTTGGTGATTGATTGAGATATTGGTTTGAATGTGGTTTGTGGTGTGAAAAATCGAATCGATAAATTGGTTAGGATTAGACGTGCGCCGTTATAAGGCGAAGGAGTAAGGCTAGGTTAGACCCTTACTCCAAATTTTGTGGTTTGCATAACGAAAGTGAATGTGATTGATGTGTGAATGGCGTGGGCCTTCACTAGACCGGGGATAAGGCTAGGCCTTGTCCCGTTTCTAGTATCGTGCCGTTATGCTGCCGAAATTTTCTAAAAATATATTAGAAAAATAAAAATATCATTTTATTTAAAGAATGAACTGAATAGATATTCATATGTTAAAATAAAATGTTTTATCGTTAAAAATATAATTTTTAACATGAAGTGAATAAAATAAAATATTCATTTACAAACCGAACGATTTGTTTATGTACACTGATTTGACTGACATTGATTGGGACGATAAATTTCACACATCGCCCAACTGCACGAATAAAATCTATGTTTGATTGTTTGAAACCCTACACGGGTGTTGGGATGAAATTTAAAGTTCACTCATCCTAACTGATTAAATATGTCGATCGATTGATTGACAGGCTGTTATGAGCGTTAGATATCTATATTTGATGCTTATACAGTGTAGTGCACTTTGGTTGATGGTTGATTATTTTCAATGCTATTATATACATGTGTTGTATGAAAATCCATATAATTAACGTTATATGGTGATTGATTGGGCCTCATTCCAATTTGAAAAATAAAGAATATATAAAATAAAGGTTCATGTGTTGACTATACTCATCCGTTGGGATTAGTCATGTGTTGAACGAATTATTTTTATAATAAAATTTACATCTTTATCAATATATAAAATAAAGGTTCATGTGTTGACTATACTCATCCGTTGGGATTAGTCATGTGTTGAACGAAATAATTTAACAAAAATAGTCACACATGGACGGTACTCATTCGTTGAGATTAGTCGTGTGTTGACAAAAAGAAATATTTGAAATAGAATATATAAAGCCGTGTTGATTAGTGATGCGCCATTTTGACGCGAACGATATTTATATCGATTACATTCGTAATTGAATATATAACGATTTCGAAATGAATTGAATATATAACGATTTCGAAATGAATTGAATATATAACGATTTCGAAATGAATTGAATATATAACGATTTCGAAATGAATTGAATATATAACGATTTCGAAATGAATTGAATATATAACGATTTCGAAATGAATTGAATATATAACGATTTCGAAATGAATTTGTAACAACCCGAAAATCTGGGCCAGTTTAAAATTTTTATTTTGGCCATTTTAGCGAATTTTGATTATTTAAAATGAATTATTTTAAATAATATCGACGAGAAATTTATTTTGAATTGGAATTCGACGTATATATTATATACGTCGTCGTTAGAATATAAATAATTATTTATAATTATAAAAGGAATTGAAAATGGCGCGGTAGTTCGATAATTCGATTTCAAACTTCAATTGAATGTACCGGGTGCAAAACAATCCGGATTTTAGTGAAACCAAAAATGATGGGATCTAATTGATGATATCTTTCTATCGAATCCGAAAAGTCAGGATTTCATCTTAGGAATGATAAGATATGTCTAGTTGAAAATTCTGAATAGTCGCTATGGAATTCAGGCCCTTAAAAATAGCAATTTTGCAAACGACCTCAGATTTCGACGAAACCACTTTTGTTGGGTCCGTGATGTTAAGTTATTGCTAGATTCCAAATTTCATAATTTTTCGAATCAATATGTGAGTGTGGCATAGGAAAACGCGTTTGACCAGTTTCAGTTGATTTTAATCGACTGGAAAATGGCCATTTTTCTAACGGTCTCAGAATTCGACGAAACTAGTTTTGTTAGGACCGTATCGTCAATACGAAGCTAGAAAATATTTTTATGGAATTTTTCTAGTTAGTATGTGGCCCCGGTAATTTGAAATGTACGTTTAAAATTCAATATAAAGATTTAAATGTAAATTCAACGGAAACTTATCGAGGCAGCCGAATCAGCTTACGATACATATCCCATTGTGTTCGGAATGGGGGTGAAACGCTATGGGCGACAGTCGGTGGGCCTCGTTTCGAAGTCGAATAAAAAGTCAACCTTTTGAAATTAAAATAAAATAAAAAAAAAAAAAAAAAAAAAAAAAAGAAAAAATTTCCCTCTCCCCTATACGTTCTGGCCCCCCCCCTTCTCAATTCATTTCGATTCAGGAAAGGAAAAAAAAAAAAAATAAAAAAAAAAGGGATCGACGGAATCCCATCGCCTCCCTCTCAACGACGACCGCCGCGCCTCCCGGAGGGCCCACGCCGCCGGAGCTCCACCCACGTCAGACCGTGCCTCCCCAGCAACCCCCTCACTTCCTCCCTCCGTCCGCTCAAAACCCCGTCGCCCTTTTTACCAAATAGTCGCGCCGCCTGACCCCGCCTCCCTCCACCTCCAGCGACGAAGACGAGCGCCCCCCCGTAAGTTTTTTTTTTTTTTCTTTTTTCATTTAATTTATTTATTTTTTTTTACTTTTGTTAAAACTGAATTATGTTAATTGCAAAAACTGTTTTTTTTATTTTTGTTAAAACTGTTTTGTATATTGTTAAACCTGCTTTAAACTTTATATTTATAACTGATTTGGTTTGAAAATTAAAAACTGTTTTTTTTTTTTTTTTTTTTTTTTTTTTTTTTTTTGGAAATTAAAAACTGATTTATATTTTAAAGTTTGAAAACTGATTTTTTTATTTTAAAATTTTAAAGGAAAGAAGATTTGAAACTTTAAAATAGAAAAGATTTAAACTTAAAAAGTAAAAGAAAAGATTTGATCTTTACTATGAAAAAGGTTCGATATTTGATATGAAAAGGATTTGGTCTTTAGTTTAGAAAAGATTATATTTTTAAATATAAAAAGATTTGATTTTTGGTAGATAAAGAAACGATTTTTATTTATAGTTATAGATAATAAAAATATAATTTTTATGTTATAGAAAAAACTGATTTATAATCTTTATATTGAAAATAGGATTTTTATATATTGAATAGCGAACTAAAAATTCGATTTTTATATATTGAACTTTGAACTAAAAATTCGATTTTTATATATTGAACTTTGAACTAAAAATTCGATTTTTATATATTGAACTTTGAACTAAAAATTCGATTTTTATATATTGAACTTTGAACTAAAAATTCGATTTTTATATATTGAACTTTGAACTAAAAATTCGATTTTTATATATTGAACTTTGAACTAAAAATTCGATTTTTATATATTGAACTTTGAACTAAAAATTCGATTTTTATATATTGAACTTTGAACTAAAAATTCGATTTTTATATATTGAACTTTGAACTAAAAATTCGATTTTTATATATTGAACTTTGAAATAAAAATTCGATTTTTATATATTGAACTTTGAAATAAAAATTCGATTTTTACATATTGAACTTTGAAATAAAAATTCGATTTTTATATATTGAATAGCGAAGTAAAAATGTGATTTTTACGTATGTAGTGAAAGCAGCAACGAAGGTGACAAAAAGGCGAAGACTTCTGCAAATGAAGAGCCGTGGAGCTGGATAGCTTTAAGTGAGAATTTCTCACCTTTCGTTTTCTTTTCTAATTATATATATATACTAGGATGCAGACGGTGCTTAGTAGCACCCGACACCCGTCCACAGACCATGGACTTGTTTGTTTGGTTGCATAGATTAGTTGAACTATTTGTTTGAATTGAATTGTTTGGTGAGATGAAATTGATTTGATTGATGTGTGAATGGCGTGGGCCTTCACTAGTCCGGGGATAAGGCTAGGCCTCGTCCCGTTTCTAGTATCGTGCCGTTATGCCGCCGAAATTTTCTAAAATATGTTAGAAAAATAAAAATATCATTTTATTTAAAGAATGAACTGAATAGAAATTCATATGTTGGAATAAAATGTTTATCGTTAAAAATATAATTTTTAACGTGAATGTGAATAAATAAATATTCATTTACAAACCGGACGGTTTGTTTATGTACACCTATTTGAATGACGTTGATTGGGTCGATAAATTTTACACATCGCCTAACTGCACAAATAAAATATGTGTTTAATTGTTTGAAACCCCACACGGGTGTTAGGATGAAATTTGAAGTTCACTCATCCTGATTGATTAAATATGTCGATCGATTGATTGACAGGCTGTTATAAGCGTTGAATATCTATATTTGATGCTTATACAGTGTAGTGCACTTTGGTTGATGGTTGATTATTTTCAATGCTATTATATACATGTGTTGTATGAAAATCCATATAATTAATTTTATATGGTAATTGATTGGGCCTCATTCCAGTTTTGAAAAAGAAATATTTGAAAAAGAAATATTTGAAATAGAATATTTGAAAATAAAGGAATATATGAAGCCGTGTTGATTAGATTGACGCCATTTTGACGTGAACGATATTTATATCGATTTTGAAAACGATTTCGAAATGAATTGAATTGAAAACGATTTCGAAATGAATTGAATTGAAAACGATTTCGAAATGAATTGAATTGAAAACGATTTCGAAATGAATTGAATTGAAAACGATTTCGAAATGAATTGAATTGAAAACGATTTCGAAATGAATTGAATTGAAAACGATTTCGAAATGAATTGAATTGAAAACGATTTCGAAATGAATTGAATTGAAAACGATTTCGAAATGAATTGAATTGAAAACGATTTCGAAATGAATTGAATTGAAAACGATTTCGAAATGAATTGAATTGAAAACGATTTCGAAATGAATTGAATTGAAAACGATTTCGAAATGAATTGAATTGAAAACGATTTCGAAATGAATTGAATTGAAAACGATTTCGAAATGAATTGAATTGAAAACGATTTCGAAATGAATTGAATTGAAAACGATTTCGAAATGAATTGAATTGAAAACGATTTCGAAATGAATTGAATTGAAAACGATTTCGAAATGAATTGAATTGAAAACGATTTCGAAATGAATTGAATTGAAAACGATTTCGAAATGAATTGAATTGAAAACGATTTCGAAATGAATTGAATTGAAAACGATTTCGAAATGAATTGAATTGAAAACGATTTCGAAATGAATTGAATTGAAAACGAATTCGAAATGAATTGAATTGAAAAGCGATTTCGAAATGAATTGAATTGAAAATGATTTCGAAATGAATTGAATTGAAAACGAATTCGAAATGAATTGAATTGAATATGAATTCAAATTGAATTGAAATTTGAATTGAACAGAAATGAATTTTGAAACGAATTTATAAAGAAGAATTCAATTTTGCTTGGAATTGAAATGGAAGTTGAAATAGATTTTGAAATGAATTTAAAACTGTTTATATAATTCGTTTTTAAATAGAAATCGACGAAATATATTATATATATATTATATATAATATAATGGCCTGAATAGAACGCGCCGCGCCGCGGCAGTTCGCGAATTTCGACCATTTATTTCAAACGGACATTACGGGAGATCCGACCGTCGGATTCTCCTAAAACCGGAACCGTTGGGTTCGTACCGAAAAGAGCTTTCTAACGAAGATTAGAAATTTGAAATCTAACGGTTGGATTTGGAATTATGTCCAAATCAAATTCGAAAAAGGTCGCTGTAAGTGCAGTTCGATGGCCGTTGATGGAAATCGACTGTACGGGCCTTGATAAAATTACTAAAAATAGTAATAATTTGTGTAAAATCATAAGAAATGATTTGTGAAAGTTTGGGATGAAAAACTCCATATTTGAAAAGATAAAAATAGATTTTTATCGAAATGAACTAGTTTTGAACTAGAATTATAATTCTATTTATTTTTAAATAAATAAATAAATTGAATTTGAAATGGTTTGGAAAATAACCAAAATTTCCAATGATCGCATTGGAATGGGTTTGAATCGAAATTGTCTTCGGAATATTTCGATGTTGAATTTCGTGATTATACAGATGTTGTTAAAGAAATTTGAAAGATATAGATATTTATATCGTTATTTCAAATACGACATTTGTTAGTCGTAGAATTCGATATTGAATATAAGCCGATATATTTTCTATTCGGAGCCTTGTATTGAATATCGAATGTGATTTGGGTTTGTCGTGAATGGTGTCTTCACTAACACTGTTCTTGAACCCAGTTGAGAAAAGATTAAATCTTTTTATTTTAGATTTAATGAAGTGTACCAATTAAATGACATTTAATTGGAATTGAATCGATATTGATTTTGGGTTTATCGTGGACAGTGTTTTAAATAACACTCGTTCTTTAACCCGATAATTAATGGAATGTGATTTTGGGTTTATCGTGAACCGTGTTTTTAAATGACACTGATTCTTTAACCCAGATAATGATTAAAACTAAGGGGAGTTTTAATGAATCTTTAATTAGATTGAAAAGATCGAGAATGGAGTATCACCAGTTTTGCTCCAGGCGATAGTTAAATCTTTAATTAGATTTGAACGTGAAATTTAGAAACTAACTGTCGGTTAGCTAAGTAGAATGGTTTTCTGGATATTGATCTGATGTTGGTTTCGGCCTTCGGGGTTAATATTTGGGGAATTATTCTCTTGATTAATTTACGGTTAGTGACTAATGAATTGGAATGAGGCGTATGTTGTGTTTGTGTAACACTTTTATAAAATATACGCGAGTTATTCGGGAAGACCGGGTTTATCCCATTCTGAATAACTGATACGACGATAAGTCGAAGATGAAGACGATGGTCGAAGACCGGAAGTCTTCACGTCGTTTGGGTGATAACTGATGATCTTGATTGGGCTGTACACCCAAGAAGATGGAAACAGTTAGTGATCGTCCAGACGTACTTGGAGATCGATGGATATGCGGGGTACTAGGTGCCTCCGGTTTCGTTCAGACCCAGAACGGACTTGTAAATGGACTGTGTGTCTGACATCGGATTTCATTCTGTGTGACTGATATCGGTTGCATAGGATGGCTTGCCGGTGTGGCATGCTAAGATGCAAATGATCAAGGCTTCTGTTGAAAAGCAAAGTCTTGTGGTTGATGATCAAAGCACGGCCTTTGTGGCGTAGCTTTGTGTAACGTTTGATTCGCGAGTTTCACACCCGGTATGAATCAAAAACGGGAGACGGACCTCAGGGAGGGCATGCGTTTCTTTCTAGCTAGAAGTGGCGTCAGTGGTTTTACACGCCCTGACGAGTTTGACTTATGTGGTTGTTGCTGTTGCGAGGCGCCTCGGTTATATCGGTTTCGGCCGAATGCATTCTGGTCGGCTGACGGACCAGACTTACACCCCATAGGGTGGGGAGACGTATTGTTCAGGCATAATAATCCACTCCGTGTGGACCGGCCCTGACGATCTAAAGGCTTGCCTGCGCGCTTGCCTGTGGCTCGGGCTAGAGAGTCACGAATCGGTTGAGGACTATCTTTTGCCTCGGTTCATAGACGGAAATCCAATTTCCAAATACGTGACATTTGCGGTTTTAATTGTAATCCTATATATGGCGACATAGTGGGATGGGGCGCTTATGCCGCCTATGATTGATACTTATGATTTGAAGTTGTTTTATACACTTATAATAGTATCAAATGATTTGTTTTAAAACGTATCAAGCATTCTTTGGCTGTTATAAGGGAAAACCCTATCCCCCGGCTTGCGATTGCATTGTGTGATAGGACCTGGGTCTTATAACAGCTTCATTTTTTCTTTGTTTAGCATTGCGCTGTTTGTTTTATGCACTGGTATTCTTGGGAGGAAACCCGTTCCGTGTTATACGGCGTGGTCCCTTGATTTACCTAGCTTTAAAAATAAAGATTAACTGTTTTAGTTCTCACACCAGTCACATGACTGACCTGGAGTTTATTGTTTTAACCTAAACTCTGGGTGCCCTTATTTTGACACGGGCAGCTAGTAGTTTTGGTTTTGCAGATTTATATTCACAGGATCCTGGTTTACAGCTGGAACGATATCCGGAAAGCTTTGTATCCGTATATCTCTTCTAGTTGTGTATTGTATTATTTTCCGCTGCTATGTATTTAAATGTAATTTAAATCTCTGATATCTCTGTGTAATATTCGTTTATACTCTGTATATTCTTGTAATCTGATGCACTGTTGTAATATATAGTGAAATGTTCTTTTATATGCGTTCTGTTGTGGTTTGTTCTCGAACTATCCGACGCTTTCCTTTACGGGGAAGTTGCGGGTCTTTACAGTTGGTATCAGAGCTTTGGTTTACAAAGCAGAGAACAAGACACATTAGAAACATACGAAAGAATTCATCAGATATTGGATTAGTAAAATCCAATGAGAATGACTCGTTAGAGATAGGATCAGTAGTATCCTAGAACGAGTGTGAAGAGTATATTTTTCAAATGAAAACATTCTTTGTTTTGAAAATTTAAATCAACTATTCGTATTTGATTATTTATTTATATTGATTTGGACAATGCAGTATATAAAGATTTTGGGTATACGTCTGATCCACGTGTATTCGAAGTTTTAATATACTGGATAGATATAGATTCACACTCTAGTCGCCCGAAGGTGATTCTGATGATTGTAGCTACATCATCAGAATTAATGTTCGAGTGTTGAAGGTGTGATTTTCTATATATTTCCATTAGGCTGGTGTGAGAACCAAAATTAGATAGGGCCTATTGTTGTGATTTGGCATCAAAAACATGATTTTTGTATATGTATCAAAATTATGAATTTGAAGCTCTAATTCACTAATTGATTGATGTTTGTGTAGTTTGTTTGTTTGTTTGATAATTTAGTGCCATTATGCCTAATGTGATCGAATAATGAATTATATTGAAATTTGGTTGCGTTTGTTTGCATATATATATATATCATTGAACAGGTCATAGCAAGAAGGCTAGAGCCAGAGAATAAAATTTGTTTGCCCGACAAATAGGTACATGTTTACTACATAATTTACTGTTTTGTTTGGGTGATGATGATTTTGTGAGCCTATTGGCTAGCCGCTTGGCTTTTTCTTTTTCTTTTTGAGATCTGAAGGACCGGGGAAGCTATTTGAAATTCCCCGATGCTCCCGGTGCAGGGGAGGTTATGGCGAAATTTTTCGAAAATTTAGGGTGTTAGCCAAATTTTTGAAGTTTTGGAAATTCTCAGAAACTGAAAAGTTGGAGAATGGAAGCCTGATCGATCGTAGAGCTGAATAATCAAACCACTTTCGACTTTGTTCCTTTTCGGGGACGAAAAGTTTTAAGTGGGGGAGATTGTAACAACCCGAAAATCTGGGCCAGTTTAAAATTTTTATTTTGGCCATTTTAGCGAATTTTGATTATTTAAAATGAATTATTTTAAATAATATCGACGAGAAATTTATTTTGAATTGGAATTCGACGTATATATTATATACGTCGTCGTTAGAATATAAATAATTATTTATAATTATAAAAGGAATTGAAAATGGCGCGGTAGTTCGATAATTCGATTTCAAACTTCAATTGAATGTACCGGGTGCAAAACAATCCGGATTTTAGTGAAACCAAAAATGATGGGATCTAATTGATGATATCTTTCTATCGAATCCGAAAAGTCAGGATTTCATCTTAGGAATGATAAGATATGTCTAGTTGAAAATTCTGAATAGTCGCTATGGAATTCAGGCCCTTAAAAATAGCAATTTTGCAAACGACCTCAGATTTCGACGAAACCACTTTTGTTGGGTCCGTGATGTTAAGTTATTGCTAGATTCCAAATTTCATAATTTTTCGAATCAATATGTGAGTGTGGCATAGGAAAACGCGTTTGACCAGTTTCAGTTGATTTTAATCGACTGGAAAATGGCCATTTTTCTAACGGTCTCAGAATTCGACGAAACTAGTTTTGTTAGGACCGTATCGTCAATACGAAGCTAGAAAATATTTTTATGGAATTTTTCTAGTTAGTATGTGGCCCCGGTAATTTGAAATGTACGTTTAAAATTCAATATAAAGATTTAAATGTAAATTCAACGGAAACTTATCGAGGCAGCCGAATCAGCTTACGATACATATCCCATTGTGTTCGGAATGGGGGTGAAACGCTATGGGCGACAGTCGGTGGGCCTCGTTTCGAAGTCGAATAAAAAGTCAACCTTTAGAAATTAAAATAAAATAAAAAAAAAAAAAAAAAAAAAAAAAAAAGAAAAAATTTCCCTCTCCCCTATACGTTCTGGCCCCCCCCCCTTCTCAATTCATTTCGATTCAGGAAAGGAAAAAAAAAATAAATAAAAAAAAAAGGGATCGACGGAATCCCATCGCCTCCCTCTCAACGACGACCGCCGCGCCTCCCGGAGGGCCCACGCCGCCGGAGCTCCACCCACGTCAGACCGTGCCTCCCCAGCAACCCCCTCACTTCCTCCCTCCGTCCGCTCAAAACCCCGTCGCCCTTTTTACCAAATAGTCGCGCCGCCTGACCCCGCCTCCCTCCACCTCCAGCGACGAAGACGAGCGCCCCCCCGTAAGTTTTTTTTTTTTTTTCTTTTTTCATTTAATTTATTTATTTTTTTTTACTTTTGTTAAAACTGAATTATGTTAATTGCAAAAACTGTTTTTTTTATTTTTGTTAAAACTGTTTTGTATATTGTTAAACCTGCTTTAAACTTTATATTTATAACTGATTTGGTTTGAAAATTAAAAACTGTTTTTTTTTTTTTTTGGAAATTAAAAACTGATTTATATTTTAAAGTTTGAAAACTGATTTTTTTATTTTAAAATTTTAAAGGAAAGAAGATTTGAAACTTTAAAATAGAAAAGATTTAAACTTAAAAAGTAAAAGAAAAGATTTGATCTTTACTATGAAAAAGGTTCGATATTTGATATGAAAAGGATTTGGTCTTTAGTTTAGAAAAGATTATATTTTTAAATATAAAAAGATTTGATTTTTGGTAGATAAAGAAACGATTTTTATTTATAGTTATAGATAATAAAAATATAATTTTTATGTTATAGAAAAAACTGATTTATAATCTTTATATTGAAAATAGGATTTTTATATATTGAATAGCGAACTAAAAATTCGATTTTTATATATTGAACTTTGAACTAAAAATTCGATTTTTATATATTGAACTTTGAACTAAAAATTCGATTTTTATATATTGAACTTTGAACTAAAAATTCGATTTTTATATATTGAACTTTGAACTAAAAATTCGATTTTTATATATTGAACTTTGAACTAAAAATTCGATTTTTATATATTGAACTTTGAACTAAAAATTCGATTTTTATATATTGAACTTTGAACTAAAAATTCGATTTTTATATATTGAACTTTGAACTAAAAATTCGATTTTTATATATTGAACTTTGAACTAAAAATTCGATTTTTATATATTGAACTTTGAAATAAAAATTCGATTTTTATATATTGAACTTTGAAATAAAAATTCGATTTTTACATATTGAACTTTGAAATAAAAATTCGATTTTTATATATTGAATAGCGAAGTAAAAATGTGATTTTTACGTATGTAGTGAAAGCAGCAACGAAGGTGACAAAAAGGCGAAGACTTCTGCAAATGAAGAGCCGTGGAGCTGGATAGCTTTAAGTGAGAATTTCTCACCTTTCGTTTTCTTTTCTAATTATATATATATACTAGGATGCAGACGGTGCTTAGTAGCACCCGACACCCGTCCACAGACCATGGACTTGTTTGTTTGGTTGCATAGATTAGTTGAACTATTTGTTTGAATTGAATTGTTTGGTGAGATGAAATTGATTTGATTGATGTGTGAATGGCGTGGGCCTTCACTAGTCCGGGGATAAGGCTAGGCCTCGTCCCGTTTCTAGTATCGTGCCGTTATGCCGCCGAAATTTTCTAAAATATGTTAGAAAAATAAAAATATCATTTTATTTAAAGAATGAACTGAATAGAAATTCATATGTTGGAATAAAATGTTTATCGTTAAAAATATAATTTTTAACGTGAATGTGAATAAATAAATATTCATTTACAAACCGGACGGTTTGTTTATGTACACCTATTTGAATGACGTTGATTGGGTCGATAAATTTTACACATCGCCTAACTGCACAAATAAAATATGTGTTTAATTGTTTGAAACCCCACACGGGTGTTAGGATGAAATTTGAAGTTCACTCATCCTGATTGATTAAATATGTCGATCGATTGATTGACAGGCTGTTATAAGCGTTGAATATCTATATTTGATGCTTATACAGTGTAGTGCACTTTGGTTGATGGTTGATTATTTTCAATGCTATTATATACATGTGTTGTATGAAAATCCATATAATTAATTTTATATGGTAATTGATTGGGCCTCATTCCAGTTTTGAAAAAGAAATATTTGAAAAAGAAATATTTGAAATAGAATATTTGAAAATAAAGGAATATATGAAGCCGTGTTGATTAGATTGACGCCATTTTGACGTGAACGATATTTATATCGATTTTGAAAACGATTTCGAAATGAATTGAATTGAAAACGATTTCGAAATGAATTGAATTGAAAACGATTTCGAAATGAATTGAATTGAAAACGATTTCGAAATGAATTGAATTGAAAACGATTTCGAAATGAATTGAATTGAAAACGATTTCGAAATGAATTGAATTGAAAACGATTTCGAAATGAATTGAATTGAAAACGATTTCGAAATGAATTGAATTGAAAACGATTTCGAAATGAATTGAATTGAAAACGATTTCGAAATGAATTGAATTGAAAACGATTTCGAAATGAATTGAATTGAAAACGATTTCGAAATGAATTGAATTGAAAACGATTTCGAAATGAATTGAATTGAAAACGATTTCGAAATGAATTGAATTGAAAACGATTTCGAAATGAATTGAATTGAAAACGATTTCGAAATGAATTGAATTGAAAACGATTTCGAAATGAATTGAATTGAAAACGATTTCGAAATGAATTGAATTGAAAACGATTTCGAAATGAATTGAATTGAAAACGATTTCGAAATGAATTGAATTGAAAACGATTTCGAAATGAATTGAATTGAAAACGATTTCGAAATGAATTGAATTGAAAACGATTTCGAAATGAATTGAATTGAAAACGATTTCGAAATGAATTGAATTGAAAACGAATTCGAAATGAATTGAATTGAAAACGATTTCGAAATGAATTGAATTGAAAACGAATTCGAAATGAATTGAATTGAAAAGCGATTTCGAAATGAATTGAATTGAAAATGATTTCGAAATGAATTGAATTGAAAACGAATTCGAAATGAATTGAATTGAATATGAATTCAAATTGAATTGAAATTTGAATTGAACAGAAATGAATTTTGAAACGAATTTATAAAGAAGAATTCAATTTTGCTTGGAATTGAAATGGAAGTTGAAATAGATTTTGAAATGAATTTAAAACTGTTTATATAATTCGTTTTTAAATAGAAATCGACGAAATATATTATATATATATTATATATAATATAATGGCCTGAATAGAACGCGCCGCGCCGCGGCAGTTCGCGAATTTCGACCATTTATTTCAAACGGACATTACGGGAGATCCGACCGTCGGATTCTCCTAAAACCGGAACCGTTGGGTTCGTACCGAAAAGAGCTTTCTAACGAAGATTAGAAATTTGAAATCTAACGGTTGGATTTGGAATTATGTCCAAATCAAATTCGAAAAAGGTCGCTGTAAGTGCAGTTCGATGGCCGTTGATGGAAATCGACTGTACGGGCCTTGATAAAATTACTAAAAATAGTAATAATTTGTGTAAAATCATAAGAAATGATTTGTGAAAGTTTGGGATGAAAAACTCCATATTTGAAAAGATAAAAATAGATTTTTATCGAAATGAACTAGTTTTGAACTAGAATTATAATTCTATTTATTTTTAAATAAATAAATAAATTGAATTTGAAATGGTTTGGAAAATAACCAAAATTTCCAATGATCGCATTGGAATGGGTTTGAATCGAAATTGTCTTCGGAATATTTCGATGTTGAATTTCGTGATTATACAGATGTTGTTAAAGAAATTTGAAAGATATAGATATTTATATCGTTATTTCAAATACGACATTTGTTAGTCGTAGAATTCGATATTGAATATAAGCCGATATATTTTCTATTCGGAGCCTTGTATTGAATATCGAATGTGATTTGGGTTTGTCGTGAATGGTGTCTTCACTAACACTGTTCTTGAACCCAGTTGAGAAAAGATTAAATCTTTTTATTTTAGATTTAATGAAGTGTACCAATTAAATGACATTTAATTGGAATTGAATCGATATTGATTTTGGGTTTATCGTGGACAGTGTTTTAAATAACACTCGTTCTTTAACCCGATAATTAATGGAATGTGATTTTGGGTTTATCGTGAACCGTGTTTTTAAATGACACTGATTCTTTAACCCAGATAATGATTAAAACTAAGGGGAGTTTTAATGAATCTTTAATTAGATTGAAAAGATCGAGAATGGAGTATCACCAGTTTTGCTCCAGGCGATAGTTAAATCTTTAATTAGATTTGAACGTGAAATTTAGAAACTAACTGTCGGTTAGCTAAGTAGAATGGTTTTCTGGATATTGATCTGATGTTGGTTTCGGCCTTCGGGGTTAATATTTGGGGAATTATTCTCTTGATTAATTTACGGTTAGTGACTAATGAATTGGAATGAGGCGTATGTTGTGTTTGTGTAACACTTTTATAAAATATACGCGAGTTATTCGGGAAGACCGGGTTTATCCCATTCTGAATAACTGATACGACGATAAGTCGAAGATGAAGACGATGGTCGAAGACCGGAAGTCTTCACGTCGTTTGGGTGATAACTGATGATCTTGATTGGGCTGTACACCCAAGAAGATGGAAACAGTTAGTGATCGTCCAGACGTACTTGGAGATCGATGGATATGCGGGGTACTAGGTGCCTCCGGTTTCGTTCAGACCCAGAACGGACTTGTAAATGGACTGTGTGTCTGACATCGGATTTCATTCTGTGTGACTGATATCGGTTGCATAGGATGGCTTGCCGGTGTGGCATGCTAAGATGCAAATGATCAAGGCTTCTGTTGAAAAGCAAAGTCTTGTGGTTGATGATCAAAGCACGGCCTTTGTGGCGTAGCTTTGTGTAACGTTTGATTCGCGAGTTTCACACCCGGTATGAATCAAAAACGGGAGACGGACCTCAGGGAGGGCATGCGTTTCTTTCTAGCTAGAAGTGGCGTCAGTGGTTTTACACGCCCTGACGAGTTTGACTTATGTGGTTGTTGCTGTTGCGAGGCGCCTCGGTTATATCGGTTTCGGCCGAATGCATTCTGGTCGGCTGACGGACCAGACTTACACCCCATAGGGTGGGGAGACGTATTGTTCAGGCATAATAATCCACTCCGTGTGGACCGGCCCTGACGATCTAAAGGCTTGCCTGCGCGCTTGCCTGTGGCTCGGGCTAGAGAGTCACGAATCGGTTGAGGACTATCTTTTGCCTCGGTTCATAGACGGAAATCCAATTTCCAAATACGTGACATTTGCGGTTTTAATTGTAATCCTATATATGGCGACATAGTGGGATGGGGCGCTTATGCCGCCTATGATTGATACTTATGATTTGAAGTTGTTTTATACACTTATAATAGTATCAAATGATTTGTTTTAAAACGTATCAAGCATTCTTTGGCTGTTATAAGGGAAAACCCTATCCCCCGGCTTGCGATTGCATTGTGTGATAGGACCTGGGTCTTATAACAGCTTCATTTTTTCTTTGTTTAGCATTGCGCTGTTTGTTTTATGCACTGGTATTCTTGGGAGGAAACCCGTTCCGTGTTATACGGCGTGGTCCCTTGATTTACCTAGCTTTAAAAATAAAGATTAACTGTTTTAGTTCTCACACCAGTCACATGACTGACCTGGAGTTTATTGTTTTAACCTAAACTCTGGGTGCCCTTATTTTGACACGGGCAGCTAGTAGTTTTGGTTTTGCAGATTTATATTCACAGGATCCTGGTTTACAGCTGGAACGATATCCGGAAAGCTTTGTATCCGTATATCTCTTCTAGTTGTGTATTGTATTATTTTCCGCTGCTATGTATTTAAATGTAATTTAAATCTCTGATATCTCTGTGTAATATTCGTTTATACTCTGTATATTCTTGTAATCTGATGCACTGTTGTAATATATAGTGAAATGTTCTTTTATATGCGTTCTGTTGTGGTTTGTTCTCGAACTATCCGACGCTTTCCTTTACGGGGAAGTTGCGGGTCTTTACAGAATTGAATATATAACGATTTCGAAATGAATTGAATATATAACGATTTCGAAATGAATTGAATATATAACGATTTCGAAATGAATTGAATATATAACGATTTCGAAATGAATTGAATATATAACGATTTCGAAATGAATTGAATATATAACGATTTCGATTTGAGTTGAATATAAAACGATTTCGAATTAAATCGAATAGAAAACCAATTTGATTTCAAATTGAATATATAAGGAACTAGATTCAAATAGAAAACGAAACGAATTTAATTTGAATAGAAAATGAATTTGAATCGAATAGAAAACCAATTTGAATTGAATTGAATTGAATTGAGAAACGAATTCGAATTGAATTTAAAATGAAGTGAAATGAATTCAAATTAAATTGAAATTTGAATTGAATAGAAATGAGTTTTAAAACGAATTTATAAAGAAGAATTCAATTTTGATTTGAATTGAAATAGAAGTTGACTTTGCTTTTGAAACGAATTCAAAACTAAATATATAATTCGTTTTAAATAGAAATCGACGAAATATATATTATATATATTATATATATAATATAATGGCCTGAATAGAACGCGCCGCGCCGCGGCAGTTCGTAAATTTCGACCATTTATTTCAAACGGACATTACGAGAGATCCGACCGTCGGATTCTCCTAAAACCGGAACCGTTGGGTTCGTATCGAAAAGAGCTTTCTAACGAATATTAGAAATTCAAAATCTAACGGTTGGATTTGGAGATACGTCCAAATCAAATTCGAAAAAGGTCGCTGTAAGTGCAGTTCGATGGCCATTGTTGGAAATCGACTGTACGGGCCTTGATAAAATTATTAAAAATATCAATAATTTGTGTAAAATCATAAGAAATGATTTGGGAAAGATTGGGGTGAAAAACTCCATATTTAAAAAGATAAAAATAGATTTTTATTGAAATGAACTAGTTTTGAACTAAATTTAAAACCCAATCATTTTTAAAATAAATGAATTAGATTTAAAAAGGGGTTTTAAATAATCGAATTTCTAATATATTTGATTATGTTTGAGATGGGTTTATCGTGAACAGTGTTTTAAATAACACTAGTTCTTTAACCCGATAACAAATAGAATGTGATTTGGGTTTGTCGTGAACTGTGTTTTAAATAACACCTAGTTCTTTAACCCAGTAAAAGGAGTTTTATTGAATCTGCAATTAGATTGAAATTCGAACTGATAATCTAAATTATCAAATTTAGAAATGAGCGAGAATGGGGTATCGCCAGTTTTGCTCCAAAGCGATAGTTAAATCTTTAATTAGATTTGAACGTGAAATGGTAATTAATTTTACCGATAACACCACGGTGTTAGATATGGAGTATTACCAGTTTTGCTTCATGGGATGAATAGGTTGGGATTGGGAAATAAAATAAATAATTACTTCGTTACGGTTCGCTAATCTCGACTAGTTGGAAAAACCATAATTTGGTTTTAAATGACATCCAAAGGAAGATTACAGGATAAATTTTAAAGAATTTATCTTGGATAAAATTAATGGGAATCTTTCCCTAAGAATGTGGAATTTAGAAACTAGCTGTAGGTTGGCTAAGAAGAATGGTTTCCTGGACATTGATCTGATGTTGGTTTCGGCCTTCGGGGTTAATGTTTGGGAAATTGTTCTCTTGCTAATTTGCGGTTAGTGACTAATGAATTGGAATGAGGCGTATGTTGTGTTTGTGTAACATTTGTTTTCAATATACGCGGGTTATTCGGAAAGACCGGGTTTACACCCATTCTGAATAACCGATTCGACGATAAGTCGAAGATGAAGACGGTGGTCGAAGACCGGAAGTTTTCACATCGTTTGGGTAATTACTGACGATCCTGATTGGGCTGTACACCCAAGAGGATGGAAATAGTTGGTGGTCGTCCAGACGTACTTGGAGATGGATGGATATGCGAGGAAAGTGCCTCCGGTTTCGTTCAGACCCAGAACGGACTTGTAAATGGATTGTGTGTCTGACATTGGATTTTATTCTGTGTTGATTGATTTCTATTAAATATACATCTGTTTGGCGGCGAAGAATTTATTCTCTTGCTTAACGCCCTTCTCTGAGACGTACGAGCTTAGAGGTTATATATCGATAGATATCAATCGCATGGCATGAATTGCCTGTGTGGCATGCTGAGTTGCATGGATCAAGGCTTCTGTTGAAAAGCAAAGTCTTGTAGTTGATGATCAAAGCACGACCCTTGTGGCATAGCTTTGTGTATAGCGTGTATTCGCGAGCCTCACACCTCGGTATGAGTTAAAAACGGGATACGGACTGCAGGGAGAGCGCACGTTTCTTTCTAGCTTTGGTGGTGTCAGTGACTTACCAGCCCTGACATATATACTTTTCACCTTTGTGGTTGTTGGATGAGGCGCCTCGATTATAGGTCTGTAAGGACCGGGAAACGTGTGTTCAGGAATTGCCAATCCTCTAACGTAAGTGAGGACCGGCCCTGAAGCATCCAGGGGTTACCCAGTGTGCGTAATCCCGGGGACATTTGCTAGAGTGTCTCGAACGCGGAGAGGTGCTTGCCCCTTGCCTCGACTCATGACGGAAATCCAATTTCCAATACGTGTATCGCGGCTTTAATTGTAGAACTAGTATGGCGACATGATATATGGTACCCATGCCGTCTATGATTTATATTTATGATTGAAACTGTTTTGACACTATACACTTATTATAGTATCAAATGATTTGTTTTAACGTACCAAGCATGTTTGGCTATTATAAGGGAAAACCCTATCCCCCGGCTTGCGTTGCATTGTATGATAGGACCTGGGTCTTATAATAGCTTCATTTTTCGAAAAGCATTGCGTTGTTTATTGATATGCACTGGTATTCTTGGGAGAAAACCCGTTCCGTGTTATACGGCATGGTCCCTTGAATTACTCTCTTTTAAAGTAAAGTTTTAAATAACTGTTTTAGTTCTCACACCAGTCACATGACTGACCTGGAGTTTATTGTTTTAACCTAAACTCTGGGTGCCCCTATTTTCTGCACCGGCAGCTAGTAGTTTTGGTTTTGCAGATTTATATTCACAGGATCCTGGTTTACAGCTGGAATGATATCCGGAAAGCTCTGTATCCGTATATCACCTTCAGTTGTGCTTTATATTATTTTTCCGCTGCTATGTATTTAAATGTAATTTAAATCTCTGATATTTCTGTGTAATATTTATTCATTTATACTCTGTATATTCTTGTAATCTGATGCATTGTTGTAATATACAAATGAAATGTTCTTCTGTTTGTGTCCTGATTTGTCCTGTTCTCAAACAGTCAGGGGTTTCGAACGGTCTAGATTGGTTTAACGACTGATTCGGATCGAGCGAAATTCCAGGCCGTCACAATTTCCTTAGGAGTCTACAGAAATTCCTAGTGGATAATCATTCTAACCCAACCGTTATCGAAGACGATTCGTGTGATATTCAAATTCATAATCCTATGGATGATGACGAAGACGATGTAAAAGAAGAAGACATTAAGAAGAAGATGATCAAGTCATATGCATTGGCGAAGTGTGTTTTGATAGAAATGGGAATGTGATTGAATAAAATCGGGATTTTTATCTTCACTATCCAAATTTTCCAATTCACAAATCACCCATTATCAAAAACATGCATTTGGTAGATTATGTTTATTCGAAAATGATCATTATATAGTTTAAATTAAGCTTATATGAGTTTAATTGTATAATTAAGTACTCGTTTTATAGCATCATATATAAAGTAACAAAAAAGTTTAGTTCAATTATATTATCCAGGTCTGATCTCTCTATTACTAACATTAATGGTACCATAGTTTTAGGGGGAGTATTAGAGTTATTTTTTTAGTCTAGATTAAGTCTTGTATTAGTTTAAGGGGGAGTATTATAGATTAAACATAGGTATATAGTTTTTGTAGATGAGAAAAGGAGATAATTATAAAATTGGGCTTAGATTAAGGGGCGATTAGTAGTTACAGAAGAAGTAGTTGGATTGAAATGGAATAAATGAAGAATTAAGGTATAAGGTAGTATATTTTATAAACAAAGGTTGTCATTACAAAAAAGGATGGGGGAGATAGTTACGGACTAAGATGATGGTAATGATGATTTTTTGACAACAACCTTGTTTTAACTATTATTATTAAATATTTACTAGCACTATTGTGTGTGTGTGTATGTGTGTGTGTGTGTATATGTATATATATGCAGGACGTATATGGAGGTATCTTATGCAGTTATTGATTTTGAAAAATTGTACCGTTTAAGATTCAAGAGTAAAGATTGTAAAGAAGAAGAGTTTAAGATTAAAGACTCATGAGTAACAAGAGTTCAAGAAATCAAGATACGTAATAGAGTCTACAATTTTTGTTTAAACTCCATAGTGGCACTAAAATCTTTATTCTAATTCTCTTACCAATTTAATCTTATAATATTTCAATAAAATCTTCTATTTTCAATTGATTTAAAAATTACTTCCTTTTTTAAATATGTATACAACTCCTGATTATTAAAATTATTAAGTTTTAATTTAACTCCTGATTTAAACGTTTTAGATTTTCTTATTTATATTTTAGTCTTATATATGTGTTTATGATTACTTTGAGTTTGAATATTCTTATTTACTTATATTCATATTTATAGTTTATATCTTAAGGTTTAAGTTTCTTATATTTATGTTTATAGTTTCATATTAAGTTTTGATATTACTTTTATAGATTATACACAAATGTTTTTGATTTCTATTCTTACTTCATTATAATACATTAATGTATAATAAAATAGTTTGTTCAAACTCCATAATTAACTTGATTTATTTAAAAGTTATTTCCATTGTTTAAATAAAATCAAAATTTCAACGGGAATGTCGACATGTACTACCCTACATGTCGACATCATAGTTGTTGTATGTAAAATTCAAATTTCAAAAGAAGCATCTATCTATTTAAAACTTTTCTTGAAGAGACATGACTATTGATTCCCTATAAATACCCATCTAAATTCGATTTTTTTAACTACTTTTCAATATCTTCTCTCTTTTTCTCCTTTCCATTTATACTCTTAATTTTTAAGTTTCCATAACCAAACTCTGCCGAAATACAAAGAGAATCAAATTATATTATCTCTAGTTTCATTCTCTACAACTTTCTCTCAAAGATCCAAGTTTTGTTCAGAGTTATAGCAGTATTCATAATCAGAGATAATAAGACCAAAGTTTTATCGAGTCTTTCTTCCAAATACCGACATGTGTGGTTGTAGCTCGTTTAAATCAAGTGGGTTTGATTATAGCCTATAAATCAATTAGGTGATTTTGTAGCCTGGTTAAATCAAGAGTGCCTTGTGCTCGAAAGCACTTGGTGGTGGACCTCGTGGGCCTTGTAATTAGGGATGTCAATGGATATTCAAAAAAATGCAAAATCCGACCGCATCCAAAAAGTGGATAAATACACTACGCCATAAAAGGCCTAACGCAATGCAAAAAAATTGTTGGCACAGGCCCAAAAAATATTAGCATAGATCTTTGGCAACATTTTTAGGGTGGTGCAATTTTCACTGTTGCTGCAGACCTCAAAGGCAACATTTTAACTATCTATGGAAACACAACAAATATTGTTACAGTAGATTCCTATTTAGGTCTATAGAAACATCCTTAGGTGTCTGTAGCAACATCAAGAAATGTCGCTACGAATATTAATTTTATTTATATATTTTGTGGGGACCACAATGTGGGGTCCATTGGACCCACGCCCCAATCTAATCCCTTCCTTACGACAACACCTTGTATGGCTATTGCAACATTATTTCAGCAATATTTATAACTCGATGGCAACATTATATTAAAGCTACTGCAACACTACACTAATGCTACTGCAACACTACACTGAAAAGAAATTAAAAGGCATAATATCACATAAATACTTGCATAATACGCAATACACAATACACATTATAGTTTGTACAGTACACAGTAAACATCACAATTTGTCAACAACTATAGTCGGATTTTAATAAATGAAAATAAGAGCTAATGCCTCTAGCCGGATTTTCATTGTCACTGGACATGGTTATGGAAATTAGTTCATCTAGATTCAACTTCGGGTTAGCATCACTTAATTTTTTAAGCACCAATGCCAAATTCTCTTATACCTTCTCATTTACCTTGGATTCTAGCTGTGCTTCCATTTCTTCAACAAGCCTTTGCCTTAAGTCCTTTATATAAGCATTCGTAAGAGCCTCGGCTGATTATTTTGTACACTTTGCATGCATCCCTATAAGAAAAGTAAGACCATGTGATCTTCTATTCGAAATTACTGTTTCAACGGTACTTCCTCCTTCTCTACTGGCCATTGCCTTTTAAAGTAAGTCCTACAAAATAAAGCCACATCAAAATCACCCTACAATAAATGCAGAGAATATAGAAAATTCTTACGCATGGAGCGAATGCAGCAAATGCTTAAATATGGAGAGAATGCAGCAAATTACCCTACAGTAAATGCTTACATATGCAGCAAATATTTACAGCAAACGCATAAAAAACCACTTTTTGGAAAACAATTTGTTTGTGTGCATATAATCAGAAAAACATTTTGTAACATATATAATGGTAAAAACTGGAAAAAAAACAATATACATTTGCGACCAGACATCGCCGTATGGTTATAGGCAAGTAGAAGGCATATGTACAGACACATTCATAATGCAGAGATAACGAAAGGACGTCTTTATTGACAGCCATAAATATTTTATGATAAAAAACAGATTTAAATGCAACATGATTCAATTAGAATGTTACATATATAATCAAGCTAATGTTTTACATGCCTGTCTCGATGTCAAGTGCACAAATGTCATGAAAACAGTTTCAAGTGCAAAAATGGCACAAGTGCATGCACAGAGCACAAGTGCACAAGGTTACTGGTGCGAAACTCAAGTTCAAAAAGTGTTTTAACAAATGTGCATACGACTCTTCACGGGAGCTTGCTTTCTAATTGTTTTATGAAACACGCAATTCTGTTGGAATTTTATCCAGTTTCCTACATCATTAGTGAACAAAATATCCCGTATATTAAAGCTAGTTTCCACTGCTTGACCTTCACATAACAAGGCTGAAGTGTAAATATTTGATAAATACAAAATACAGTCATTATGTGCTTCAAACAGCGACGCTCGGTAGCCACCATCAATATGCCCAAGCAGACTAAATTTTTATTTTAATCTATGATAGGGAAGCATTCATTATATAAAGAAAACAAAGATACCCATGTTTGGCTTTAATCATACATAGCGAAAAAAATTGCATATTCATTTTAATATTGCCTGTTGACAAGTTGACACATCTATACAATGAAATCTATACTGTAGCATGTATCAAGCAAAATAAAACATACATTTCATGAGCAAACATGCACATCAGCAAGACATGAACAACGTGCAGCTTGTACAAAACAGAATAAAATTATTACAAAACAAAATTATTACTTATAGGTTTGTACTTCATTACTTCAGGACTAGACACGTACTCACGTCCATCTGTTCTCTTATGATTTTGAAGAAAAAGTGTTGCATTGGATGGTGTATCCTGATACAAGTTCAATAGATAGTTTAGCATACACTCTCTTCAGTCAAAAAGCATCTAGGCTAACTACTTTGTGTCAATAGCTACCACTCTATCTCATCTAGAAAACTACAGTTAGTAAACAACTGTAAAGTATCACATACCATCTTGTGACGAAGCTGGGCGAACGACTTTGGACCAGCGATGTGTGTGTCTTGATACGACTTTCATAATTTTTATTGGGTTTTTCCTAAAAAATACACAGAAAACAAAGTACTCGTATATCTCACAAAAAACCAAGTACTCGTTTGTGTTATGGAATAAATAATATGTACATATACCGGAATCTCCTCATCTGCCCAATACCTTAAGAGCACTTTAAAGTCCTCCAGTGGGATGTTGTCTAGCTTGTTTTCTAGCCTCTCCTCATTGGTCTCATAAGCTTTATAATAAGCTATTTTTATGCGACTCTTATACCCCCTCCAATAGTCACGAATAGACTTCAACACCCAGTTTTCACATTCGTCGGGAATAATAGACCGTTGCTAAAATATAAATCAAAGATTAAAAAGAATAAATAAATCATAATTCAGCTACAATATAGTAAATAGATCAATGTTACTTATTAAAGTAAATTTCAGCTACACTATAGTTAATAATATATTACCTGAACATAATTCCATAGAGTTTACTTCAACTTTTCAGGAATATCCAACCATGATTTGACGTAAGTGGCACATCCCTTTTCAATGTTCCTAAAAAGTTGCTTAATTCAGATATTACTTTGTCATCATCTGAAATAGGTTGGAACCACTCGTTCATCCCAACTACAACTCTTTTGTCATATGCCCTCGTATGAAGATTAAACATCTTTGTTTGACCTCTGAGCCTTCTAGGAACTTCATCTTTGTCTTTAATTAAAATGAAAAGTCCCATCAAATAATAACATATAAATCATAATGTAAATTCAGTACTTAAATATTAATCCCACTGTACTATTAAATATTATTATCATATCAATTCAGTACTTGCTTCAACTTCTTCATTTTCATTGTCTGCCAAGACATTCTCCGCCACAGAGTTATTTGCCATACCACTTGCACTAGATTTAGCAGAAATTTTCTTTTGTCATTCCCGCAGAGCCAAATAATCATCCATTATTCCTTTTCCTTCAACATCCTTCTTAGTTGAACTTACAACAGGCTTTGGCTTAGGCTTGGGATTCTAAACATATCATTTTCCTTTTCCTTAACACTAGTTGAACGAGTTTGTGGTCTACTAATAGGCTTGGGCTTCTCAACTTTTTTAGTTATCTAAATTGTATATATAAGTAGGAAATAAGATTTGATTTTACAGTCACTATCATAAGAAGCATAAAAAATAAGCTATGTAGCTCTCACACACATTTCATGGACTTTGTGAAGTATCATCTACACTATGCTTCTCATGGTTTGGATTATAATCCTCACTATCCTCATCCTTTTACATCTTTTCTTTTCCTTTTTTTGGCTTGCATTTACCAGTTCAGCTGAAATTACAGGAATACCTAGAGAAGCGAGAAGTTCGATGTTCCTTATCAAATTCTCAGCTCTCTTTATTTCATAGTCTTTTAGAGATGGTGGAGGTGGTACATGAACATTCTGCAATTATATAATAAACCAGAAAATCATAGTAAGTATGCTGCATGAGTGGTATAAAGTATTTAAATTACAATAAGATCATCACAATTAGAATTATTCGAACCTTCTTGCCATTTTCATAAATATCTTCGTCTTCCTCTAGTTGAATACGTGATTCCAACTTCTTTTTAACACCTGATGAGTTCAGACTCACTGTTGAATCGCTGATTTTTGGTTTTTGTTTTTCTGTGTCGTCTTCCGGTGATTTACCATAGCAGTTGACTTTAGATTAAGTGTTTCATTGCTGGGTTCTGGATTATTCAGCCTTGCCTTCTTCCGAGGACTTTTCACCTCTGCTATCTTTTGATTCGTTGTTGTATTGTTGGGTTATGGATTATTCAATTGTGTCGACTTCCGAGAATTGTTCATCTCAGCTATCTTTTGATTCGTGGTTGTGTTGGGTTCTGGATTATTGAGCCATGCCGACTTCCGAGGACTGTTGTTCTATTTTAGTTGATGAGTCGTCACGTACTGTCATTTTAGTGGTTTTGTAACTACAACAAATCATATAATGATATTATAATCATGATCTTTAAATGATATAATATCACAATCAATTTTTTTGCTATATCAAAATATCATAAATCTGTAAATGTTGTTATATATATATATACATACTTGTAACCAGATTCAGTAGCATTGGTCGAATGATTACATGCGCCTGCACTTGCTTTAGTGCCTCAATTGTAGTATCGACAATGTTGTCGATATAAAATTCCAAGTTTCCATCATTGTTAGTTCCATTGACATACTCTATGAGATCCGCATCATTCATCAGTGACTTCCACCCACCCATCTCACCATTTTTTAAATCCCTCCTATTTTGTTATAGAAAAGGTCCTCCTTCATGTAATGTCCCAGATTTTTCAGTCATTTAAATTGGAATATTTAAATCTGTTTATATTTTATATTGGAAATGTAATGGATTTATATCAAATTTATTTAATTCAATTAAATGGAATTCGAATATATATATATATATATATTTATAATATAATTAAAATGATCTCAAAGCGATGCATTCGTTCGTAATTTACGATTTGAACTTTAATTGAATATACAAGATCCAATATAAGTCGAATTTAGTGAAATAAGAAACATTTAAATCTATTTGATTATATCTTTCTAATGAAAGAGAAAAATCGAGATTTCAGCTTATAGACTGTAAGTTTTGTCCAATTCAAAATTTCAAATAGTCGCTATGGAATTCGTTAATAAACGATAACGGTTATTAAATATTGAATTTAAAAAGAAATTTCTATATATTTGGATACCATTTTAACCCGAATTTCGGAATATTGAGTTATAAATATATATTGGTTTATTCTGGAACTGTAAAACTCAGACTGGAGAAGAATATGGGCCTTGGGTTCCCTTTATTGGAACCATGTTCTTATTTATTTTTGTTTCTAATTGGTCTGGAGCTCTTTTACCTTGGAAAATCATACATTTACCTCATGGAGAGTTGGTTGCCCCCACGAATGATATAAATACTACTGTTGCTTTAGCTTTACTCACATCCATGGCATATTTTTTTGCGGGTCTTACCATTAGAGAAGTTTCTTTTGAAGTGGATACCTAAATGCCAAGTATGGCTTGTAATAATATATCCTCAGGGGCATACGAGGGTTCGTTCGCTGTCTGAGGTGTTAATTTACCTATTAAAATATCGTTGGTTTCTATCTGATAATAATAATTTATTATTATTTAAACTGGATTGTTTTGGATTTAATCGTTGTTATATAGGCTGTAGAAATAGTTTCACCTTCAAACGACCTGTTTTTCCAATGAAATGAATTTTATTGGAATGCGTAAATTAATTATTGCTATATTTCCAGTTTGGATCCAATAAGAGATGTTTTATCGGTAAGCGATATTTAGAGGTGAACTGATAAAATAAAATATCGCACATGTGTAAACGAAGTTCGTTTTCAACGAAATTAGTTTCGTTGGGACCGGAACGTTAAGGTGTAGTGGTAGGTCCTTTTTCGTTGTGTTTTGGATACGTGTGTTGATGCGAATATTTGACGGTTAATATTTAATAGTGGTGGGATTAACCGTATAAAACCAAAATAAAAATAATCCCAATTTAACCTTTAATTATAAATTCATTTAGTAATTCGTAATTATGTACAAACATCTAAATCGCAAATCCCCCTTCATCTTTTAACCAATTAATCAACTCTCACTACAGTTAGAAATGAGGATTTGCGGTACCATTAGCTACTGGGTTATTTCTATTGAATCATTCGCAAATAACATCATTTACAAAGTGGTATAAAACCCTATTTTTATCCGGTCCTTTCATAGCTAAGTATATTGGCATTCACCAGCGTCGTGTGTAGGGTATTGCCTTCTATTTTCAACATCATCCTATCAAAATGAAAAGCAATTTCGCACAGCCAAACCGACATGTGCACATGTTATCCAACCCAGATGTACATCCTATTGTAGAAAATAAGTCACCCTACCCTAAATCATACACTGCAGATTTTCCCTTTTGCATAAACCCATCCTATAATACATGACATTAGATATAGTGCATGAAGTAACTTCTATTGCAAGTCAAACACATGCCTAACCCCTAAACTACTGCAATGTAACGACCCGGGTTTTTAGCGATCTTGCATATCCGATATACAACACATATCGAACATCAAGAGTCGAAAATAACCGAATTGTTAATGAAAGAAGTTAGAGGGTGAGAATAGATAAGATAAAAACTTATAGAATAGAAGAAGAAGAAGAACACAACATCATAGTAACACGAACCTCACAGCAGAGCGAATAACATATAATATATATAACATAACTTGAAATATACATTTGTACTTGAATATACATCATTATCAAAGTACAACACTTACAACACAGCAGAAATAACTATAGCTATATGATCCTGAAGCCTCCTGCTCCAGCTCTTCAAGTATATGTAAATTCCTGACTACTTGACTGCCCGTACAAAATTGGGCACCCAAGAGATTAGAGAAAACAAAACAAAATAAACTCCGGGTCAGTCATGGGACTGGTATGAGTAAAAGAGTTTAAAACAGTTTGAGCAAGTAAACGATATCTCATAAGACCACGCCGCATAACGGAACGGGTTTTTCCCTTATGAGAATCCAAAATATCTTTATATCAAAAACCTTTTGATATTATAATAATGTCTATCAACCACAATAATAATAATCATCTAGCAGAAACGCTTTCATCTCACATTCTACCTACATAGTATACAATCGAAATCGCAAGCACGTATTGGGTAATGGATTTCCAACTATGACAAGGTATGGAACCACCTTACGCTAGTGTACCTCTAGAAAGGAATACACTGGGTTCAACAAGAACATCTTGCAACCCGGCCACGCATGACAGACCACTCATTTTGCTTGAGTGTATCGAATGTATATCACCAACGGTTGTGATTAGCAACTCTTTTCCCGAATGGGACAGCATCAACAATAGATTTTTAGAAGTAAATGAAACTCGAGATCAGGTGATTATACACCCTAATAGGTGCGACCTACATAGCCATGTTGCCTGCCCGATTTATGTCATTTACCGGATGTAAGGCTAGAAGCTACGCTTTATCATTACATCAGATTCGCCTCGAATGCCACATTGTCAGATCCATTGAAAATCACTAATTGACATCTACAACAGTACATTATGTGTTAGCTAAAGAAGTTTCCTTCTCCGCTTCCACTCTTGGTACGGTTGAAGAAATCAATGTACGTGACCTTTCTAGAAATACTCTGTCAGACATTCATCCATACAAGTCATCCTCATTCACTTAGAATGTCACATCGTCATACCCGCCAAATCACTAATTGATTTATCCAAAAATAACACGGGTATACAGCTAAGAGAAACGAATTCCTCCGCCACCAAACGTGAATACGTTTGAACAGATCAACTTACGCGATCTATTGGATATACTCTATCAGACCTTCTTCCATACAAGTTGTCCTGGGACTGGACAAACCGAAGGCACTATCCAGTACATCCATCTTAGGCACTGTTATCTAAGACTTATACAATAGCCCTTGCACTTTACTCCATATTCAATTATCTTTGGCGTATAAAATTCGCAACGCTTATGCCAATACAGAGTGGTTCTTTGGATAATAATCCAACCGGTCTCTCCATATTAACAACGTTAAAATGGTCAAAAACTTCGATAGTCGGTGAGTTAACTATCAAAGAAAAACAAGTGTGCAAACAACGATATCATTTCCAAATGGAAATTATATCGATCAATCATCATTTAACAATTATCTCCTTAGTTCGTTAATTTACTTATCTCCTGTTTCTATATAATCTAAACTCTTATTTTATATTATTAGAAAACATTTCTGATTCTTAATTGGAAAACAGTTCCAAAACTCCTTCACGATCAAACCTTGCCATTCCTTAGTTAAGAAGGAAGTCAATCAAGTTGGGGTATAATTACCTCTTAGACCTTAACCGAACAACGTTATAACTTCGAAATGGCAAAGTTTATCTTTTAAACTTTAACCAACTTCTTTACGTAACTCGCGGATTCTATTTACGAATTCACTTCTTATTTAAATACATTGATTATAACGATAACGTTATAATCCCTACTTTCGAAATATCTAACTTAAATTATAACTCTTATTCTTTAATTTGAATAATTAACCTAACAACTAATTTATTTATAAATAAATGAACTTTGATTTAAACTGGAAAGTAAATAATACTTTCCCGAATTCGATATAATCAAATTCGACGATTAACTCTATTCGAGTAATCTTTATTTGATTAACTCTTCTCGAATAACGAATATTCGATAACTCCTTCTTTTCGAATACACTATATTCGATAATCTCCTTTCGATTTAACTAGAATCGATAACTCCCTTCGATTAAACTATAATCGATAACTCCTTTCGATGAAATTAACATCGATAACTCCTTTAAATCCATTCGAATAAACTATATTCGATTAACTCCTTTCTCGATGAACCATATTCGATTAACTCGACTCGACGAACTTAACTCGACTAACTCGGCTAACTTAACTCGACTCGACTAACTCGACTCGACTAACCTGACTTACTTGGTTCGACCAATTCGATTCGACTAACTTGGTTTGACTAACCATACATGATTAACTCAACTCGATTCACTTAACTCGATTATCTCAACTTGAAAATCTACTCAATAACCTAACTCAGTCGTCTTGACTTGATAACTTAACTTAGTAACTTAACTCAATAACTTAACTCAATTAACTCCTATCGAATAACTAGATTCGATTAACTAGGCTTGACTAACTAGGTTCGACCCACTCGATTCGACTAACTTGGTTTGACTGACCCTACTCGATTATCTTAACTCGATTACTTAACTTGGTGATCTTAACTCGATAGCTCTGCTCGATTTTATTGACACGAAAATCTTAACTTGACTATCTTAACTTGATAACTCAACTTGGTGATCTTAACTCGATAGCTCCACTTGATTATCTTGACTCGATAACTCGATAAATATTAACTCGATTATCTAACTCGATAATCTCAACTAACTTAACACCTATTGAATAACTAATATTCGATAACTCCTTTTTAATTCTACGCCCATATTCAGTTTGAAATATCGATGTTGAAATCGATTCTTACTCCTCTATATAAGTCCTGGCTTACATATATTCTATTTATCCAAATGATAAATATTTAACTTAATTTATAAATATTATTTATAAATTAATCTGCTCCTTTTACCTGTTTACTTCTTTATATATAAGTTCAGACTTATATATATATATATATATATATATATATATATATATATATATATATCTATTTATCCAAAGATAAATATTTCCTTTATAATCTATTTATTTCTAAATGCCTTTACCAATATTTAAATCTTTATTTGTAAATGGTTTACAAATATTATCCTTTTAAATTCTATTTGCAAATGGTTTGCGAATATTTCCTTTTATAATATCTTATTTGTTTTCTAACAAATATTCTTTTATCTTATTCTATTCATTTAACAAATAAATATCCTTTATCTTATCTTACTTATTTAACAAATAAATATCTCTGTTCATATCTCCTATTTATTTCTAAATGAATAATCCCTATTTAATATTTTATTTATTTAACAAATAAATAATCCATTGTATAGTATCTTATCTATTTATTCTAATTAAATAATTCACTTTATAAGTATTCCATTTATAAAGGTTTCCCTTCATTTAATATTTCCACTTAACGTATTTTCTATTTATAAATATTCCATTTATAAATATTTCTATTTATAAATATTCTATTTATAATTATTCTCTTTTATAAAATCTTCTTGATTTTATAAATATTCTCTTTTCAATATAACATTAAAAATTCCCTTATCAACGTTCAGGTATGTTATGGTATTCAACATATCAAATCACGATGACCCATATCGTCCAAACACACAAAATCGACAACAGAATATATACCACATCATATATTACAATATATGAACAGAACAGTATTATAAATATTGAGGAACCCAGTTGGGTCCCTCCAACCTGTTTCCTTGCATCACAGATGTTAAACAATAAAATCAACATCACTTTCAGTTCGATAGGAAATATTCTGATAGCATAATCAATATATAAATATTTAACGGTTTATATATATATATATATATATATATAATTTCCACTAACTGACTAGTAGTTCAATCAATCAACCAACACACAGCAATCAACAGATGATTAACAGTTCTAAAAATACGTTATAAAAATATAACTGTTCAGAGTTGGTGAGTTTTACTCACATTGGCAGTTCATCATTAAAGAATGATAAACTGTTATTTGATTTGAATCAAACAATTTATTTCGCCATAAATTCATACGAGCCCCCAATCCACTTCCAGTCAGTTCCATGGTGTAGCTCCCGTCCATACGATCCTGTCGGATCTTGTTTCGCTGAATTTCGATACCGTATGGAGAAGTTATTGAATTTACAAGTTTGAATGCTATTTAATATAAATTAAACTAACACTTATTCACTTTTGGGCCTTAACCCATAAAAATTCGGCCCATTACCTAATTAAAACTCACGGCCCCCTCAGAACCCGATCCTTCTTCCCCAAATTGAACTACCGTACTCCAGTAAAACAAAACACAGCCATCTCCATCACTTCGATCTCCATTCCATCCATCAACACTTCATCCATTTTCCACACCAAGTTCACCCTCATACTCCTCGTCGACTTCTCCCCCCATCTCATATACACAAAGCTCAATTCGAGCCTGCTATTATACCCGCGTCGACGGACCCCCTTTTCGAGCCTACAGTAATTCGAACGACAGTTTTAATCACCATTTCTCACCAAACATTCCACCCAAGACTGAATCTGACCCATTAACCCAAAAATGATCACCATTCTTTATTTGATGCCTCTAATTCCTCAAAAATATAACCCTAAGGCAGTAAACACCTGCTGAGTTATACAGGCGAGAAATACAAGGTTCGAACATCACCGAACCTATACAGAAACGAAAAGCCTTACTCAATGATCACGTATGTATAAATTTCATGAATTTAGGATAAATATTTCAATTCCTATGAATTTTTAAAACTCACGTTGGTTGTTTGAGATGGAGAACCCGAAGGCATTTGCTGAAGAGTGAATATTTAGGTCTTAAGGGATGAGAAAGTAAGGGCATTTTATAGACAAACAAATATCTAGATATTTGTTTAAGGGTACTGATTTCATTAAAATTCGTACACTTATGGACTGCTAACGACAAAAATAAAAATACCGATGAGACCTGCAATGTCCCACGATCCCACAACTATAAAAATATAGACTAGTTGACTTATTCTGTGAAAATCTAAAAATACTGATTTAGGGTGCACCATAATTTAAAAAACTTTATATTCATTATTGCCTTCTAAAAATTCATATGATCACATATGATACCCAAAAATCATGAAAATTGGCACATAGCTATAGTTCGTCATTACGGTCCTAACGAAACTGGTTTCGTCGAATTCCGACTCCGTCTGCTCACACAGCGTATTTTTAACTGTCAAAATACTGACTGTTTTTCACTCTAAAAATCCGTACGGCCACACAGTGACTCTAAAAATCACAGAACTTAGAATCTAGCAATAATTTGATGTTGCGGATCCAACAAAATTAGTTTCGTCGAATTCCAACTTCGTTTCCAAAAATGGCTATTTTTAAAGCTCTGAATGACCCATTAAAACATATAAATATATTTAAATATAATTAAATTAAATACAAATAAATTTATATTATCGTATATACTCACAGTGGAATACCATACAGCTCTACTGGGATTTATAACTTGATATTTCAAATCCCGATTAAATCGATATTCGATTTAAAATGAAATTCCTTTTTAAAATATAAATAATTCCTTTATAAATTATAAAGGAATTCCACAACGACTTTTCTAAAATTTGATTTGGACGTAAATCAAAATCTACCCGACGAAATCCAGATTTTTCTCTTCCACTAGAAAGATATACTCCACCAGCTCCACACGTTTCTTATTTCATAGAAATCCGATTTAAAACGGCTCCTGTATACTCGTTTAAAGCTCGAATCGCGAACTGCCGCGCCATTTCGAGCTCGATTATATTTATAATATAATTTATACGTTCAACCATCGTTAATTAAATATATTCGTTATCGTAATTCAAATTCTAAACTGAATTATATATTTTGAATTCCCCAATTCACACTATATTGCCATTTCAGCCAATTCTGATTATTTCAGAATTAAATATATTATTTAATTATTATTTTAATTAAATATTCACCCTTATTTAATTCAACGACCATTTAATTCTATTAATCACCTTTTAAATAATTAAATAAATTAATTATTATACCATTGAAAATGCGGGTCATTACATGCAAGCTTCACACTGAAGCATACCCTCCCCGTACTAATACAGTCCGAAGTTCACAGCTAACCTACACTCCTCAATCACCCTCCTCAATCACAGAGACAACGAAATGAAAACACCCTCTTGTATTGTAAAATCACATGCAGCAACATGGCTCAGCTTACCTCTTTTCTAATTTAATTCCACATGCAAAAACATACAAATAGGAATGCACATAGTCTAACCTAGTCAACATCCTCTGTATGCATTGAAGTTACAGCATCCTTATCTTCTTTCGTCTTCCCCTATATATATAGCCAAACAACTCATTTTATTTTCATCTGAAAACAATGAAAAACCAATACTCCACTATCTTCTGTATACAAAAAGGAAAGCTTGAGAAAACCAAATACTTGTTTCGTTCAGCTTGTGTATATACCTGAAACCCAAATATACTCCAATGATGTAAACAACCTCAAACCAAGAAAAAAAGACACAAGCTTCCATCTTAAATACATATATATATACAAATAAGCCGAAGATCAAAAGGGGAAGCTTGTGTGAAAATCCATGGGAAAGGAAATAAAAAGGGGGTATAGCAGAAAGAAGAAAAATAGGAATAGGACATTGCGTGGGTTTTTCACGTGGTTTTCTTGGCCAATGGTAGAGTGTTGATGAAAGTGGAGATGTATGGGTGTGAGGAGGTCATGGAGAGTGGCTGCTTATTGATGGTGAAGGTATAGTTGACGACTGCGGTGGGTTTAATTAGAAGCGGAGGTGTTGTTGCATAACAGGGGGTGTAAGTGGAACGACGTGGAAGAACGTTCAGCAGGTGGAGATATATATGGCCATGGCCATTTTCTTTTGATTGCGGGTTCAGGAATCAAAAACGATGAAGTGTTTGGGAGTGCGTTTGAAAGGAGATGGCGTGAGTGAAGGTTTGGAGAGACTGGCGTGAAGCAAGAAATACAAGGAGGTGGGAGTATTCTCGGAGTGCTGCATGGTGGTGGACTTGGTCTACATGCGGTGGTGTACGCGAGTTAGTGGAGGATAGCGATGTTGAGTTGCGGTTAGGAGGGAGTACCCCAGATCATTATGGGCGGAAGTTTGAAGATACATGTATGGCGTGAAGGATAACAGGGATGCATGCATAAGGATGGGGTCAAAAGCATCAGGTTTGGAACTTTTATGTTGGAGAAGATACAGTAGGAAATGAAACATATAGGACAAAACAGTAAGTCGTTGTTAACAGTGCTAACTAAAATATATGTATATGGGTTTAAACATTAGTTAATAGTTAGCAAGTTATTATATATGCCTAACTGTACATTTTAAACCAAGGAGTGGTTATTATTACTCAAGTTTAGACGCTGCGAATACTAATAAGGGATTTATGATTATTAAAGTTAAAGATGCCTAATTATATATGGATCACATGACCCATATTATAAGACGGTAATTAAATGGAATATTTAAATCTGTATATATATTATATTGGAATATTAAAATCTGTTTATATATTATATTGGAAATATAATGGATTTTACATCGAATTTTCTTAATTCGATTAAATGGAATTCGAATATATATATATATATTTATAATATAATTAAAACAAGCTCGAAACGACGTGGTAGTTCATAATTAACGATTTGAACTTTAATTGAATATACAGGATCCGATATAAGTCAGATTTTGGTGAAATAAGAAATGGTTGAATCTATTTGATTATATCTTTCTAATGAAAGAGAAAAATCGAGATTTCAGCTTATAGACTGTAAGTTATGTCCAATTCAAATTTTCAAATAGTCACTGGAATTCGTTAATAAACGATAACGGTTATTAAATATCTAATTTAAGAAGGAATTTCTATATATTTGGATACCATTTTAACCCGAATTTCTAAATATTGAGTTTTAAATATATATTGCTTTATTCTGGTGCTGTAAAATATTTTAGTTGGAGATATGCAATAATAATAATTTATTGTTATTTAAATTGGATTGTTTTGGATTTAATCGTTGTTATATAGCCCGTAGAAATAGTTTCACCTTCAAACAACCTCTATTTCTAATGAAACGAATTTTATTGGAATGCGTACAATTAATTATTGCTAGATTTCCAGTTTGGAGCCAATTAGAGATGTTTTATCGGTAGGCAATATTTAGAGGTGAACCAATAAATTAAAATATCGCTGATGTGCAAACGGAGTCCGTTTTCAGCGAAATTAGTTTCGTTCGGACCGGAACGTTAAGGCGTAGCGGTAGGTCCTTTTTCGTTGTGTTTTGGATACGTGTGTGTTGATGCGAATATTTGACAGTTAATATTTATTAGTGGTCGGATTAACCGTATAAAACCAAAATAAAAATAATCCCAATTTAACCTTTAATTATATATTCATTTAGTAATTCGTAATTTTGTATGAACATCTAAACCGCAAACCCCCCTTAGTCCGTAAACCAATTAATCAACTCTCACTATAGTTAGAAATGAGGATTTGCGGTACCATTAGCTACCGGGTTATTTCTTTTGAATCATTCGCAAATAACATCATTCACAAAGTGGTATAAAACCCTATTTCTATTCGGTCCTTTCATAGCTAAGTATATTGGCATTCAGCAGCGTCGTGTGTAGGGTATTGCCATCTGTTTTCAACACCATCCTTTCAAAATGAAAAGCAATTTCGCATAGCCAAACCGACATGTGCACATGTTATCCAACCCAGATGTACATTCTATTATAGAAAATAAGTCACCCTACTCTAAATCATACACTGCAGATTTTCCCTTTTGCACAAACCCATCCCATAATACATGAGGTTAGATATAGTGCATGAAGTAACTCCTATTGCAAGTCAAACACATGCCTAACCCCTAAATTTCTGCAAGCTTCACACTGAAGCATACCCTCCCCGTACTAATACAGTCCGAAGTTCACAGCTAACCTACACTCCTCAATCACCCTCCTCAATCACAGTGACAACGAAATGAAAACACCCTCTTGTATTGTAAAATCACATGCAGCAATATGGCTCAGCTTACCTCTTTTCTAATTTAATTTCACATGCAAAAACGTACAAATAGGAATGCGCACAGTCTAACCTAGTCAACATCCTCTGTATGCATTGAAGTTACAGCATCCTTATCTTCTTTCGTCTTCCCCTATATATATGGTCAAACAACCCATTTTATTTTCATCTGAAAACAATGAAAAACCAATACTCCACTATCTTCTGTATACAAAAAGGAAAGCTTGAGAAAACCAAATACTTGTTTCGTTCTACTTGTGTATATACCTGAAACCCAAATATACTCCAATGATGTAAACAACCTCAAACCAAGAAAAAAAAGACACAAGCTTCTATCTTAAATACATATATATACAAATAATCCGAAGATGAAAAGGGGAAGCTTGTGTGAAAATCCATGGGAATGGAAATAAAAAGGGGGTATAGTAGAAAGAAGAATTGCGTGGGTTTTTCACGTGGTTTGCTTGGCCAATGGCAGAGTGTTGATGAAAGTGGAGATGTATGGGTGTGCGGCTATCATGGAGAGTGGCTGCTTTGTGATGGTGAAGGTATGGTGGACGACTGCGGTGGGTTTAGTTAGAAGCGGAGGTGTTGTTGCGTAGCGGGGGTATAAGTGGAATGACATGCAAGAACGTTCAGCAGGTGGAGATATATATGGCCATGGCCATTTTCTTTTGATTGCGGGTTCATGAATCAAAAATGATGAAGTGTTTGGGAGTGCGTTTGAAATGAGATGGCGTGAGTGAAGGTTTAGAGAGATTGGCGTGAAGCACGAAATACAAGGAAGAGGGTCGGAGTATTCTCGGGGTGCTACATGGTGGTGGACTTGGGCTACATGTGGTGGTGTACGTGAGTTAGTGAAGGATAGGGATGTTGAGTTGCGGTTAGGAGGGAGTACCCCAGATCAGTATGGGCGGAAGTTTGAAGATACATTTTGGTGTGAAGGGTAACAGGAATGCATGCATAAGGATGGGTTCAAAAGCATCAGGTTTGGAACTTTTATATTAGAGAAGATACAGTAGGAAATGAAACACATAGGACCAAATAGAAAGTAGTTGTTAACAATCTTAACTAAAATATACATAAATGGGTTTAAACATTAGTTAACGGTTAGCAAGGTATTATATATGACTAACTGTACATTTTAAACCATGGACCAGTTATTATTAGTCAAGTTTAGACACTACGAATACTTATAAGTGATTTACGATTATTAAAGTTAAAGATGCCTAAATTTATATGGATCACATGACCCATATTATAAGATGGTAATTAGTTCAGACATATCTATAAATAAACCATATAACTTATAGTGTTTATAACTTGCTCGAATGTTCACAGAATACGATAAAACAAGGGGTGTTGAAACCATAACGTCAAGCACAACATTCTGGAATTGGCTTGAACAGAGAGGAAAGCAACTGGAATTTTTAATTAAATTAGATTCTCGTTTAATTTGATTAAAAACAGACCGTTTCAGCGATGAATGAATCAAGATGAGTTCAACTCACTCAGTTTATCTCATTTATATTTTATATAAACTGGGTTTTTATTTTGTGTGCAATGTTTGCTGATGGTTGATAATTTGATGACTGATTGCATAAATGTTGAATATTTTTAATATTCAGCGATTAAATTAAATGGTTGTTTAATTTAATCAAATTAAAACGTTATTTTAACGATTAGACTCCAAATGAGGTAACTTACCTTGTTGGTTACATTTATAATAATATAAACGTGTTAAATAAATAACTGGATATTTGAATCGACGTATAAATTGATTGTTGATTGTTATTAGTGAAAATGTTTATTTCTATTTGCCATGATAAATATATTGTTGTATTAAATTGAAATAACCTATGGTGATGCAGGGAAGGACAGGTTGGAGGGATCCAATCGGATTCCTCAAATATGTTGTTTATATTCATATTATATTATTTGAACTATTTAATTAATCAGTATGATTGAATGATTGATTCACTATTGATTGTTGAATTAAAATTTAACATTTGTTTATTATTAACCAATGGATGATATTGGTTGAGTAATTGACAACGGTTGGCCTAAAAATGAATCATTTTACAAAAGTGGATTTACCGTCGGGTAAATCAATAGAAAGAAAGTTATAAAATTAATTTTTAAAACTAAGGACAAATTTGAAGTCTATTTTATATAGATTGTTTTTAAATAAAGTTATTAAAGGAAATAAATAATTATTTTTACCTTGTAAAGACGAGTATATAAGGCAAGATTTGTGGGGTAACGAGTTTTTCTAAACAAGTGGGTAGAAATTAACCAAATGGTTAATGGTTGAATTAATTGTTTTCAAATAAACAATTTAATGCGGTTATTTATTTTAATTAGATTATAATTACATTAAATTGAATTATTTAAATTGATTAAAGGAAGGAGTAATGAAATTGGTTAATGGGTTACCCTTGTTTTGAAATGACTGAATCAATTGTTTAAACGAGAATTTATTAGTAAAAATAATTATTGGACTGTTAAAGTTAATTATTGTTTTAAAATAACCATTAAAGGAAAATTTATTTTGTTATTAATAACTAATGATAAAGTAAACCTTTTAATGTAAAGGAATTGGAACTAATTATTGTCAAGGAATTGATCTGGTAACTGAACTCGATTAAGAGAGTCAAATGTTGTCTTAAGACCATGTTTATAATTAAAAAGAATTCCATATGAGTTTACTCATATTTTTATGAGTTAGATTTTTGGATTTAAATTACTGGAAGGCATTCTATACAAGGAAAATTTTAAACAAGTCTAATATGAGTTGAAATCGAACGGAATTTTAAGTGGATTAAATTTGATTATAAAAGTGAAGATATAGTGATATGATCTGGAGATAAATGCTTAGATATGAAATGAGGTTTAATTGGACAAAACGAAGAAAAGTGGTCATGAAAAGAAACTGTATAGTTAATGGAAGTGTTAGAATAGTTATTGGAATTTGGGATTCGTTGATAAACTTCTATTTATCCCGAAGGTAAAATTGTTGTCATCTCAAAGTCTGATAGGTAAATAAATTACCCCAACTTGAACGGTTTCATGATTATCTAAGGATAATATTAGTTTAGAAACGAGGGTAGTTGAGGGAGTTAAAATTAGAATTTCCATGAAGGGTATTATAAACCATAATTCAAAGAATTATATGTAGAACGAATTAATTTGGAAATAAGAAGTGAAAGGGCGATATTCCAAATGTTGGAAATTTAATTAACAACAGTTTTGACTAAAGAGGCCATGTGATGCTGTATACTAAACCGGTGAATCCATTTTATTTTCTATGGAAGATAATTGTTTAATCTGATAGTTAAAACACTGACTATCAAAATCTGGCCAAGTCGATCGTTGGTATGGAAAGAACAAGATCGAATTTATATTCGAAAACCATTCCGACCAACAAATACGTAAACGTTGAAGTTGTTCAGTAGCTGATCGAGATGGAACAACTGAAGACCATGAACCTTCCTAAGTGGAAGGATTATTTGTTGAATATTCTCTGGTCTGTATCTAGAGGTAATCTTACATGATTCGGTTGTGAGTGGGATTTTGAGGATTGCAAGGACTTCTCGCTACTATCTTTAGGATGCGGTAGGAGAGTGCCTTCGGTTCATCCTGTTCCTGGATGACTTGTATGGACGAGTGTCTGACAGAGTATTTTCAGATTGTCACATACATTTATTTCCTCAAATGTGCCTAGTGTATTTTTGAGGACGTCAATTAGTGGTTTGACGGATCTAACGATGTGGCATTCAAAGTGAATGGTGGCCAGATGTTCGAAAAATCGATTATAACCTCAAGCCTCATGAACCGGAAAATGACAAAAATCGGGCAGGCAACATGGCTATGTGGGTCGCTCCCATTAGGGTGTATAATCACCTATCTAGAGGAATTCCTTTTGCTTCTTTAATCTAACGATGCTGTCCCTTTTGGGAAACGGTTGCTGATCCCAACCGTTGGTGATATACATTTGATACACTCAAGTGAAATGAGTGATCAGTCATGTGTGGCCGGGTTGCAAGACGTTCTTGTTGAACCCACTGTATTCGCCTCTAGAGATACACCAATGGAAGGTGGTTCCACACCTTGTCATAGTAGAAATCCAATCTCTAATAAGCACTGCGGTTTTGATTGTATACTATATATGTGGAGCGTGAGATGCAAGCATTCCGCTAGATTGCTATTTATTTGTATTTAGACACTATTATAATATCAGATGATATATATGGTTTCAAAATATTTTGGGTTATAGTAAGGTAAAAACCGACCGTATTTGTTGTGGATTTGGTCTTACTATTATCCTTTTATTTCAAAAAGATTTTGAACTTTAAAATCAAATTGGATGATTCCCCTTAAACTATGCGAGTTTTTCTCACTCTGGTTCACCAAACTGACCCGGTATTTGTAATGCTCGGGTTAGACCGGGTTGTACAGGTTTAGGTTATCGGACACTACAAAGTTCAGAAGATGTGCTGGAAGAATTCAGACGTATGATGTTATACAGTTATTATCCCGTTGTGTGTTGAATATGCGGACAAGTTATTATAACTGTCCAGATGTTTTGATGTACTCTGATGATTTGTAAATATTTTACAAGCTCTCAATAAAGTTATTTCGATATTATTATTTTCTCAGCTGCGCTGCGAGACTCTTTATTGTGTTAGTTCTTCTTCTTCTATTCTAATATTTCTTTCTTTCTTACCTCGCCCTCTACTTTCTTTCTTTTGACGTTCTAGATTTTCGGTACTCGAGTTTGGACATGGGATGTATTTGGGTCAAAATTCGAGCATCAAATTTTCTGGTTCGTTACACTTCACGAACTCCATGAGCACTGCATACGAGAAGTATTCAGGATCAACGTCGTTTATTGTGGTAAAGGTTCCACCAACATATTCTTCCTTTGGAAATGTACCCTTGTCATAAAAATGTGAGATTCATGAAACTCCCCATCCTATACAAAATGTGTTTGTGTGTGTCCAATAAGATGAAACCTAAGACAAGTCGAATTGTTAATACAGGCCGACCTAAGAATTTATAAGTAGTTTAACTCGAAACCCTAAAGTGATGTGAGAGAGAATTATACCTCAAAATAGAAACCCTAAAGTGATGCTTGAACCCACAAAACGAAGCCCTAATTCAACCGAAATCGTTGAACAAAGCTTGAACCCCCAAAACCAAAGCCCTAATTGAACTGAAGTCATTGAACAAAGCCTGAACCCCCAAATTAAAGCCCTAATCGAATCGAAGATTAAAAATGTTATTTCTGATTGCAAAAGAAAATGTTAATTGGTTAGCAAAATTAGGAAGGGGGAAAATGAAATAAGATGGCGGGGTGAGAAATGAATTGTGCCAAAGAAAAATTATTGTTTAGATCAGAAGCGAACATGATTGATGAAGTGTCACGTTCTACGACGTAGGATCTGATTCTCGTGGATCGATGCGAAGATACATTATATAAAATGATGCATCATGTTACACTTGTTTAGCTAGACGAACACATTTTTATGGTTAAGGCAACATCCAAAATAGAATGTTGCAGTAGGACCAAAATATTATACCTGTCATCACATTTTGGCTGGCAACACCTTGCAAAATCGTTGCATTTGACCGTTTATGGCATAGTGATATCGAATATCCAGAGGAATGAATGCGGATGTAGATATAGAATCACGTTCGAAAATTATCTGTCTGCTTTTTTCCTTCATTAAAATTTATACTATGTGTGTTTTGGCATTATAAAATATGCCAATTTATTCTTTTGTTCATTTGAATTCTATATTATATATAGATAAAATAATTATGTGTAGCTCAAAATTATTTATTTACTTCATATTCGTTTATTTCTAGAATTTTAATCATCATTCGAATTGAAAAATCTTGATGTTAGACTAAAATTTTCCATTGATATTCGAAAATGATTTTGGATGTGGATATGACACTATCCGGATCTGAATGCACGTTGACAGCCTTCGTGGATTGTAAGATTGGATATTAAAGTTTATTCGAAAAGAAATCTACACAACCCAGAGTTGTGTGGAACTGCATGTAGAGTTACTCTAAACCAATATAAAATTCTTGTGTGTTCTGTCCTTTATGCTTTTACTTATTATTACATCTGTATTTGATTCTACATTTGATTTATATCTGCGATCTGCATTTGATTCTGTTAAATTCAAAAAGATTTCAAAAAGTTCATAAATTCCATTAAACACTATCATCTCCCTCTAGTGTTAAGTTAGCCTTAAGATCCGTGATCTGCATTTCCCAACATGGTAAGACAAGAGACAACTTTTCGTACAGTACACCTCTAGAGGGATGTACCCAGGGCCAACTGTCCTCCTTCCAAGTAAGAATAGCCCAGTAATAAATACGCGAAGGTGGTGCACTGACTGGATATGATATCACTCTATACTAACCGACATATTTTAGAATGTCATCATACACCACATACTCGACATATAAAGAATAATCTAGAAAGGTGATAATCATATTCTAATGGGTGCGACCTGAAAAGTCGGGTGTGTACGACTTATGCAGGATCTATAATATGGCTATGCGGAATATGATAACAATATATATATATATATCACAAATAACTATAAATGCAGTAAAGTAAAGTAGAGTAACGACACCAGGATTTTTATACTGGTTCGGACCTCCAGTCCTACGTCCAGTCCCGAAGCTTCTCTTCGGCTTTTCACTAAACAACACCCTCGCTTCACCCGGAGGAACAGGTTCACAACTACTTGATTTACGGGCTACAAGTTTACCCACTTGATTTCACGGGCTACAAGCTTACCCACTTGATTTACGGGCCACAAGCTTACCCACTTGATTTACGGGCTACAAGCTTATCCACTTGATTTCACGGGCTACAAGCTTACCCACACAGGACAATTACAAGTGTTTGACTTCTGATTGTGTTCTTCTTTCAACACTGATTTGCCAACGATTGAGTACACCCTTCCTATAATCTTATCCTCAAGTATATGATTTGAATGCAAAGATTTAAGGAAGAAAGATTGCTTGTTGAATCAAATGATATAAAACTAATTCAAGGATTCAACAAGTATTGACTATTTGAGAGAGCTTTTAGAATACAAGAGAGTATAGAGTTAAGATCATAAAATAGAAGAAGATTCGGTTATTTGGATGATTGCAAACTCATGTATTTATAGAAATCGAGAGGTTGCAATTGTTGATGAAAAGATGCATCTAAAAGGAGTGATTATTCATGAAGAAAAATGGATGCAACTCTTGAAGAAAGAAGATGACTTTTCAATATAACGGTCAAAATTCAAAAACCTGTTGACCTATAGAATTTTATAGGTCGACATGTTTTTAGCCGTTGGAATTCAAAAACCTGTTGACCTATAAAATTTTGTAGGTCGACCTATTTTTGACCGTTACAATTTAAAAACCTGTTGACCTATAAAAAATTGTAGGTCGACATGTTTTCGGTTATATGCATAAAAAATGTCTTCATGAGTAGTATTTTCAAACAATTAGAAGTATGATTATTTGAGGATAGATTTTAACATTTTATAACTCTAAATAATCAACTTCTAACCTATGAAGTCATCTTGTCTTCTTTTTTGTCGATGTAGAAGCTTCTTCTTGTCATAAATCAAAATAACCATCGACGCTTCGACTCAACATTCTCCGCCTTTTTGATTGATGACAACCTGGCATAATAAAGGTATTGTTCCTTGTATATTGCTCCCCCTGTATATATGCTCCCCCTGAATTATATAATCTGCATAACACTTGTTAGTAACATTTTCTCCCCCTTCGTCATCGACAAAAAGGGTTTTCATAATAATGCATAAGAAAACAATAATTTACAGAGATACCATACTACTAAAAATCCATAGAATATTGTACGAGTTACAAGTCAAACCAAACGAGCACAAGGAGATAGTATATTTAATACAAAACAAATGAAATAGAAGTTCATAGATCAAAGCGTAAGAAATGATGCGTAGAGACTATTGTGGTGATTGTGGAGGCCAATCAGAATCACTATCTTCTCCTTCGTCCTTGTCACCTTCCTCCTCTCGTTCCTCATCATCACTGTTACTATCATCGTCATGAGCTCCCTCCTCAATGTGTGACATTCCACGACCTAGCATGTGTTGAGTACTTGCTCCCGAACTTGTACCTTTTTCAGAGGAAGACCATGTAAATGTAGGCGGCATTGGACGTTTACCTGGGTCTTGAGCAAGTGGTGCGGAGGTCGAAGCACAAGAGATGGCTTCCCAAATCGTCCCAAAGAAAGATTTCAATTTATTGAACCGCTTATCAAGTTTAGAATCTAAGCGGTCGAGTTTATTATCGGTTCTTTTAAGCCTAGCTTCAAGTAAGAACTGATTTCGGGCGATTTGCTCAAGTGTATCCTTAGTAGAAGAAGTAGGAGGCGGAATCACAACATCTTCAGGCCTATGAGTAGGAACTTGAGAAGTGGAAGTTTGTGGATGTGGAGGTGGTCCTTGTTCGACATATTGTTCAAAAGGAATAATATTCAAATATGGAATTGGAAGCTTCATCCTCTTTTTAGAAGCTTTATCAATACATTTTGGTATTGATATTCTTGATGGAGGAGATCTTACGCCACATTCCATGAGGCAACGCATAATACACTCGTTATAAAACAAGTGAGGCCTTGAGCGTTTATTAACCATCAAAATCTCGTCAAATATCATCGCAACCCAATTCACTCTGATATTTGCATAAATGGCATATAGTGCCTTAAAGTTTTCTTTGTATACCGCATCAAAATTTCCGGTTCTAGGAAGAAGAGAATGTGTGGTACAAAGGTGTAGAACTCTAGCGGATGGTCTTAGATTAATACCTTTAGTACTTGACTTATGGTCTTCAATAAAAAGGTGACTATATTTATCACGAATATGAATAGGGCAGAACTCACTAGTAAATTGAATTCCATCATTGTGGGTTCGAAGAATTTCTGCCATTCGATCTTTGGAGAGAAAGATGTGTTGGCCACACACCACTGACCATAAGCAATCATCAGAATTTTGAGGCTTAAATTTGTCTAAATTGAGATTAGCATAGAATAATTTTATCAAAATATGGCTTATCTCAACATGATTGTCTTCAAAATTTAGAAGAGACTCTATACCCGCTCTGTTTGATAGATCACTAACGTCGTAGAGGACGAAATCAGAGAATTTGAGAAAGGATCCGTGGTGAATTGTATAGTCTTTCATCTTGTTCCATCTCTTCACCGCAAGAGGATCCATTAGCCATTGTTTGATTTGAGTATCAATAGGTTGAACAGGAGTTTGAGAAGATGATGTTTTGGACTTCTTTTGCTTTGAGGCCATTGATTCCTTTTGGAAGATTGATTAAAGAATTTTTGAAGTAGTGTTTTTAACAAGGAAGACAATGAAAAAAAGATGACCTTTGGTGAAGGGATATAAGATTTAAAAAGGAAAGGACGTGTTGATTGGTGAAAACTCAAAAATCAGCGAAACCGGTCGACAGCTAATAATGGACTGGTCGACAGTTTGAAGTTCTGAAAAAAAATTATACAAAATTTTGTTAAGGCCGGTCGACAGGTGATATAGGGGCGGTCGACCGTTAAAAGTTCTGGAAATATTGGAGAATACGATTTTAAATGGACCGGTCGACAGGTTATATTAGGGCAGTCGACAGGAAAAAGTTCTGGAAAGATTGGTCATATAAATTATAAATGACCGGTCGACAGGGTAGAAAGTAGGCGGTCGACCGGAAAAAGTTCTGGATGAAAATGTATAAGATTTTGACTTGATCGGTCGACAGGTGTTTTTGTAGCGGTCGACCGGTAATAGTTCTGGTTGAAAATGAATTTTAATTTGAACTATAGTGGTCGACAGGATTTATAATATTGTTTTTCTGGATTTGAGAAGAATAGAAACGAGATTTTATTCAAAACAAAATGTTTTTAGAACAACCAAAATATTTGAATGACAAAATACAAAATTATTTTCAGAAAAAAAAATTAAACGATATAAATTATCTCCTTGGCTCCCATGCATTCTTCGGTTCCCAAGGATTGAACCGTCCACTAGCTCCTTCATTGTTTTGATAATTTCTATCCCATGAGTTCGGAGTTCGTGAAGACGATGGTATTGGAACTGGCTCATGAACATTATGTCGGTCAGAGCCACATAAGAGAGTAGCTAATCGTTCGAGGTAAGTCAAACGAGAAGTCGTCAGTTTCTGCTCGTAAAACATTTGTTGTTGATAGTAGTGCATCTCGTCTATCTTTTCTTTAGTACGGGGATAACAGAACAACACCTTCTTGCTTCTCTTAGGAGTAGGCGTAGTTCCCGGAGTACGAGAAGGTGGATGATAACCAGTTGGATGCTCTGGTGTTTTTGGGGAGTTATATTCAGTCGGTTCGGAACTTGTAATCGAAATGTGTGAATTTTCAGCACATTTCTCACAAATATGAGCCATATATTTTTTTTAAAAAATATGAATGAATAAAATTGAGGTAATGTTTTCAGAACGCACTCAAATATGATATATATAGAGAAATATTTCTATTTATAGAATATGAATTTCACCATAGTTCATTTCACCGTAGAAATTTTCTCTACTATGTATAGTTAATATTAAAATATTTAAAATGTTAGTTTCTATAGATGAACTCTTTTAAGTTATATATATATATATCCTTTAATTTTCGAGTTCACTTTTAGATACTAAACCTAGCTCTCTACGCAACTTAATGAAACATGATTCTTGTAGAAGCTTTGTAAAAATATCTGCTAGTTGATTTTCCGTGTTGACATATTCAAGAGTTATATTTCCCTTTTCAATGTTATCTCGTAGAAAATGATGACGAATGTCAATGTGCTTAGTCCGAGAGTGATTAACTGGGTTTTTGGACAAATTTATCGCACTAGTGTTATCGCAATATATAATAGAATTCGATAAATTTATACCGAAGTCTTTAAGTGTTTGTTGCATATATATAATCTGTGTACATGCCAAAGCTGCTGAAATATACTCTGCCTCACATGTCGATAGTGAAACACAATTTTGTTTCTTACTAAACCAAGAGACAAGTGATTTTCCAATGAAATGGCACGTACCACTTGTACTCTTTCTATCCGTTCGTGATCCTCCGAAATCAGCATCACTATATGACACTAATTCGAATGCACATTCCTTAGGATAGAAAAGACCGAAATCTTTGGTGTTATTAAGATATCGAATAATTCGTTTCACTGCTCGCAAATGCGATTCCTTAGGATCAGCTTGAAAACGTGCACACAAACAAACACTCATCATAATGTCAGGACGACTAGCTGTTAAATATAGGAGAGAACTTATCATACTTCGATATGTCTTTTGGTCTACACTTTTTCCATTTCATCCTTTTCAATATGACTAGTTGTACTCATCGGAGTTGATTTTCCGGAAGTATTTTCAAGTCCAATTCTTTTAATAAGATTTTCACAATATTTTTCTTGATTTATAAAAATACCATTTGGAAGTTGTTTAATTTGAAGACCAAGAAAGTATGATAACTCTCCCATGTGTGACATTTCAAAATCTTTGGTCATGACATCTGCAAATTCTCTACAGAGTCTCTCGTTTGTTGAACCAAAGATTATGTCATCCACATATATCTGAACAATAAGTATATCTTTGTGCGATTGTTTAATAAATAATGTTTGATCAACCTTTCCTATTTGAAATCCAGATTTGATAAGATGACTTCGTAGTCGTTCATACCAGGCACGTGGTGCTTGTTTTAAACCGTACAAAGCCTTTTTGAGCTTGAAAACATGATCTGGATATTTTTCATGTTTAAATAATGGTGGTTGTTCAACATATACTTTTTCTTTTATAAACCCATTTAGGAATGCACTCTTGACATCCATTTGATATAATTTAAAATTATGGTGACAAGCAAAAGATAAAAGTATTCGAATTGCTTCTAGTCTAGCGACAGGTGCAAAAGTTTCTTCATAATCGATACCCTCTTCTTGATTATATCCTTGTGCTACTAACCGTGCTTTGTTACGAGTTATGTTTCCTTGTTCATCAGCCTGGTTTTTGTAAACCCATTTAGTTCCGATAACTGATTGATCGGTTGGCCTTGGAACAAGTTCCCATACATCATTGCGTTCGAACTGATTTAGTTCTTCTTGCATAGCAATGATCCAATATTCATCAGTAGCAGCTTCTTTAGGATTCTTAGGTTCGATATTTGAAATAAATGCAACATGTCCCATTTGGTTAAGTTGACTTCTAGTTCTTATTTGAGACGATATTTCTCCAATTATATTTTGAACTGGATGATCTCTTAAAATTCTTGTTGGAGAACGTAATCTTGGTGGAGATCTTGGCTCTTCTTGTTGAATATTGTTATCAATTATTTCTGAGTCAGAATCTATATTTGTGACACTATTATTTTCTGAGATAATATTTTCGTCCTCATCATCAAAAGTATTTTGATGTTTATAATATTCATCGAATGATATATGAAGTGATTCTTCAATATTTTTAGTTCTTTTATTATATACACGATATGCCTTGCTTCGATCTGAATAACCAACAAATATTCCTTCATCAGCTTTTGAATCGAATTTACCAAGGTGATCTTTCGTGTTTAGAATAAAGCATTTTGAACCAAAAACTTTGAAGTATGAGATATTCGGTTTTCTTTGATTAAATAGCTCATATGATGTATTTTTAGTCAGAGGTCGAATAGACACACGATTCAAAACATAACATGCAGTTGCAACAGCTTCTGCCCAGAAATGTTTTGGTAAAGTGCTTCCATTTAATAATGTTCTTGCACATTCTTGTAATGTTCGATTTTTCCGTTCTACAACTCCATTTTGTTGTGGAGTTCTAGGAAACGAAAAATTATGATTGATACCTTTTGTTGTACAAAAATGTTCAAAATCATTATTTTCGAATTCTCCGCCATGATCACTTCTTATATTCTTGACTTTAAGTCCCTTCGATTTCTGAATACGTTTGACAAAAGATTTGACTTTTTCAAAAGTCTCATTTTTATTTTTCAAGAAAATAGTCCAAGTGAATCGAGAGTAGTCATCAACAATTACAAACACATATCTACTATGATTTATGGATTGTATTTGAGTAGGTCCAAATAAATCCAAATGTAATAGTTCAAGTGGTTGTAATGTTGAGATAACCTTCTTAGATTTAAATGATGACTTGGTTAATTTTCCGATTTGGCATGCGTCACAAAGATTGTCAACTTTGAAACTAAGTTTCGGTAGACCTTTGACTAGATTATTTTTAGCTAGCTTGTCAATAGTTTTAAAGTTTATATGACAGAAACGTTTGTGCCATATCCATGGATCATTATCATTAGCGATAAGACACATATCTGAATTATGATTAATATTCATATTCAGAATATATATGTTTCTGTCTCTATATCCTTCAAAAACTAACTTTTGATCTTTGTCCAGTATACTACATTTATTGTTTGAGAAAGAAATCATAAACCCTTTGTCACATAATTGGCTTATACTAAGTAAGTTATGTTTTAGATTTTTAACTAGCATGATATTTGTAATATTAGGTAAATTAGATGTACCGTAATTGCTCGCATCGCCTTTTCCGATGATAAAGCCTTTTGAATTATCTCCAAATGTGACTGAGCCTCCATCAAAATATGTAATATTCGTCAATATGCTCTTGTCTCCAGTCATATGCTTTGAGCAACCACTGTCCAAAATCCATTTTCCTCTTTTCTTTAGTGGGACCTGCAAAAATAATATTAAGTTCATGGTACCCACTTTTTATAGGGTCCTACGAGTTAGGTCTTAGGAGTCCAAACCCATACGGGTCCGGTATCCCCTTTATACACATAATTTGAATTATGATGTACAGTACTTAAAAAAATTTGAATGTACTTGTTCCTAATCAAACTATTATTTGTTTTAGGAACCCATACTTTTATAGATTCGACATTCTTCTTTTGAAGTTTCACAATCGGTTTAGGTTTGGAATATAATAAACTAAGATTTTTCTTAGCTTCAGTTTCTTGTACTACCTTATTTTTCCTTTTTCTTTTACCAAGATTTTTCTTGATAACTTGTTTCTTATATCCCAATCCTTGTTTATTTGTAGTTGATTGTGAATTCTCAATAAGTTTTGTCAAATTTTCTCGACCTTTGTTAAAGTTAGAAACATTTTTTGTAATGTCAACTAATTTTGATTGTAAACTAGCTTTTTCAAGGTCTAGAATCTTGACTTTTGCTTTAAGCTCATGATTTTCAGTAATGAGAATATCATTCTTCTCTTTTTGAACTTCAATTTCTTGAGTCAAAAGAGATAGTTGAGAATTAGAATTAGAAGACGATTCTTGAGCCTTTTCAAGTTCTTCTTCTAATATTTTCTTCTCATCTTTTAACATATCTCGTTCTAATTCGGATCTATTCAACATTGTCTTGACTTCTTTTAACTGATATTTTGTATCTTTAATTTTAATCATTACTTTATCATAAATATCAAGCATATCCTCAAGAGTAGGAATTCGTACCTCATCCTCTGTTGCCATAAAACATACATTTGCTTGTTCAGTGTCTGAGTCACTTTCGCTATCAGATGAAGATGAGTCTGAATCATCCCAGGTTACTGAGAAAGCTCTCTTCTTTGATTTGTCCTTCTTGAATTTTTCGGAATTCTTCTTTTTATCCGGACAATCTTTTTGCGCATGTCCCTTTTTGTGACAATTGAAACATTCCATATTTGAAGATGATGGTTTATTTGATCCAAACTTCCTTTTGTCGTATCGACTAGCTTTTCTTTGCTTCAAAAACTTCTTAAAGCCTTTTGCAATAAGTGCTAAGTCTTCATCTTCAGAATCTGAAATGTCTTCATCTTTTTCGGCATGAAAAGCAACATTTTTCTTTTCTTCTTTTTGTTCTCTTCTAGCCTGTAAATTTGCTTCATAGGACATTAGATTTCCTATCAACTCATCTGGCTTCATGGTAGAAAGATCATTAGCTTCTTCTATAGCTAATACTTTTCCTTCCCATTCATTAGTCAGTGAGTGTAGGATTGTTGAAACTACATCAAAGTCAGAATATTTTTGTCCTAACCCAATAAGAGCATGATGAATAGTTTGAAACCTTGAATACATCTCATTGATTGTTTCATTTGGCTTCATTTTGAAATTTTGGAATTGACTTTTCAACAAAGCTATTTTTGCTTGTTTAACCTTGTTAGTACCTTCATGAGTTGTTTTTAGCGTTTGCCAAATTTGATAAGCAGTGGTACAGATACTAACACGGTTATACTCATTTTGGTCTAATGCACAAAACAACATATTTATTGCTTTTGCATTTACTGCTGCTGCTGTTTTCTCAGCAGGAGTCCATTCTGCATACTCAGTAGTTGGATTAACTATTTCTTTCTGAGTAGCATTCCAAGCATCATAACTTGTTGATTGCATATAGAAAGCCATACGTGTTGCCCAATAATTATAGTTTAGGCCATTAAAGAAAGGAGGTCTTTGTGTAGATTGACCTTCAGTGTAAGTGTTAGTGCTAGTGCTTGCGTTATTTGCCATATTACTTGAATATATCAAATAACTGTGTTACGGTTATAAGATAACCTCGCTCTGATACCAATTGAAAAGTCGGGTGTGTACGACTTATGCAGGATCTATAATATGGCTATGCGGAATATGATAACAATATATATATATATATATATATCACAAATAACTATAAATGCAGTAAAGTAAAGTAGAGTAACGACACCAGGATTTTTATACTGGTTCGGACCTCCAGTCCTACGTCCAGTCCCGAAGCTTCTCTTCGGCTTTTCACTAAACAACACCCTCGCTTCACCCGGAGGAACAGGTTCACAACTACTTGATTTACGGGCTACAAGTTTACCCACTTGATTTCACGGGCTACAAGCTTACCCACTTGATTTACGGGCCACAAGCTTACCCACTTGATTTACGGGCTACAAGCTTATCCACTTGATTTCACGGGCTACAAGCTTACCCACACAGGACAATTACAAGAGTTTGACTTCTGATTGTGTTCTTCTTTCAACACTGATTTGCCAACGATTGAGTACACCCTTCCTATAATCTTATCCTCAAGTATATGATTTGAATGCAAAGATTTAAGGAAGAAAGATTGCTTGTTGAATCAAATGATATAAAACTAATTCAAGGATTCAACAAGTATTGACTATTTGAGAGAGCTTTTAGAATACAAGAGAGTATAGAGTTAAAATCAGAAAATAGAAGAAGATTCGGTTATTTGGATGATTGCAAACTCATGTATTTATAGAAATCGAGAGGTTGCAATTGTTGATGAAAAGATGCATCTAAAAGGAGTGATTATTCATGAAGAAAAATGGATGCAACTCTTGAAGAAAGAAGATGACTTTTCAATATAACGGTCAAAATTCAAAAACCTGTTGACCTATAGAATTTTATAGGTCGACATGTTTTTAGCCGTTGGAATTCAAAAACCTGTTGACCTATAAAATTTTGTAGGTCGACCTATTTTTGACCGTTACTATTTAAAAACCTGTTGACCTATAAAAAATTGTAGGTCGACATGTTTTCGGTTATATGCATAAAAAATGTCTTCATGAGTAGTATTTTCAAACAATTAGAAGTATGATTATTTGAGGATAGATTTTAACATTTTATAACTCTAAATAATCAACTTCTAACCTATGAAGTCATCTTGTCTTCTTTTTTGTCGATGTAGAAGCTTCTTCTTGTCATAAATCAAAATAACCATCGACGCTTCGACTCAACATGACCCACATGAGCTCATGAAGGTCCCTTTTCTGCCATTACCTAGTGATCATGCTTAAGATCACTGATTACCTTATATCAAGAACATTTTTCACTTTGAATGTCATGTTTTTAAGCCCATCACAAGAAATTGATTTCCGCTAATGTACAACCTCTAAGCTTGGACATCTCAGAGACGGGTGTATATAATACATGAGAGTTACGTTACTTTCTACACCACCAAATAGATGTACATTCATGGAGATCAATATACACATAATAGAAGTCCAAAATCAAAAATTCGTCCATACAAGTCATCCTAGCTTCGGATAAATTGAAATCACTTCTCCCATAAGATCATGTGATCTGGAGAGGAACCCTTATATCGTAAGATCAGAATTCAGAACCGTTGTTGATTAGTAATATGGGAAAATTCCTTGAAGGGTTAGTGACAACAACCCTTCATTCAATCACCATAGCTCTTGTCCATTCAATCTTCTTTGCTTTTGAAATATCAATTGATTCAAAGTGGTTATCATATTGGAATCACCTAAGTCCTATCCGATCTCTTTGAAACAATCATTGGGAGAATATTTTTAATGTAGTATTGGGTGTTCTTGGTTTCTTAATTTATTTTTTCATTAAACATCCTTTAAGGATTAATATTTTTCAAATATTCTTTATTCCTATTCATGGAATCATTGAACCTCATTAATTAAGTCATTTTGGAAGGTAAGCCCATTTAGTATAATAGATACAGAGCAATCGTACTCATTTTATTCATTATCAGTTTTCATATTCAATCTCTACTATTTATCCAATAATGGTGTAAACACCTTTACTTTCTCACAGATAATAAGGATTCCCTCCTCAAAATTTGATAGTAAATATAACTAGAATATCTATAAGTTACATAAATCATTAATTTAAGAAAACTTTATCGTTCATACTTAACTTGCTTTCGATATTTCAACCATATCCATCCTTTGCCAAGGAAAGCAAGTGAGCCAATGCACCAGTTGCTCTAGAATATCTCCTCGGTAAAATACCCAAATTCAGATCCAAAAAAATTGGAAAATCAGGTTCCCTCATCGGCTTCAGAGCCAAGACTAAAACAATTGCTTGTGACAAATTTTTATTCAAATTAGCTACTTTGAAATAAATTGTAGAACTTATTAACAATCTTAAAATTACTTTGGTTATCATTTGAAAAAAAATTCATAAAAGGTTTATAGAAGATTTGTTGAGTTCAAACTCAAATTTCATTGCTATTGAAAAAGTTTTGCAAAAGGTGTTACTTTAGCTTAATTGATCAGAATGACTTTTTTATTATTGAAAAATTCATATATTACCATACTCTTAAGGGATCAAAAATCTCTATTTCTAGCAAATGCATTTTCTGGAGTTCGAACTGCAAAATAACAATGTTTTCCAAATTTTATTTTGGTAATATTTCAAAAATTACTCAATGGAATCTTGATTATTTTGATTCATTCGAAAGATATGGTCATAAGAGTTTGAAAAAAAATCTTATTTCAATGAATTTGAATTCATGTTTTTTCGTATAAAAAAAAGATTTACGTTTTAAGATGCGAAATCATGAACTACCGTTATGCTTCATATTCATTCCCAACTTCGTATTTACACTTAGAAGTATTTATTATTCATTTCTAAACAAATTTAAACATATTTCAAGAGGTTTATTCATTTCATTACATCATTTCGTTCATGAAAGGAAAGTAATTTTCTTTATGCTTATCGATGTGTATATAACGCGAACTGTTAAATGGTCATTCAAACAAAATATTGAGGATCTACCTAGGTAAACAATCGTCATAACAAGCATAAACATCATTAATCATTATTATAGCAAGCATATTCATTTTCGTAAAATATGGATAGTTAGGTTCATTTAAGCTTATTTTCTCACCTTGAATCCGAGATAAATGCATACAAGCCAATATTTCTGGTAACTCCACTTGATAAGCTAATGGGCCAATCAACTCTGGGATGGGATAAGGTTTGATATATTGAGAAGCCAGCTGTTCTGTATGATCAAACCTTACTACTCCCCTCATTGGAGAGATTTTTAAGAATACACAGTCTTCGACAGAAAATTCCAAGTTCCTATGTCTTTGATCGGCATAACTTTTTTTTTTCTTACTTAGTGCTTCTTTCATCTTCTTCCTTATTTCCCATACTTTCTTGGAAGTTTCCATGATTATTTGTGAGCCAAGTACTCATCGGTCAGTCCAACAAGTTGAGACCATTTAATGCTTCATATGCTTCCACGCCTATACTTGTTTGGTAACTATTAGTATAAAATAACTCTACTAAAGGAAGAAAATTCTCCTAGGATCCAATGACGTCTAAGATATAAGCGCTCAGAAGGTCTTATAGAACTCGATTAACCCTCTCTGCTTGCTCATCCGTTTGGGAATGATATTCTATGCTTATACTTATCTTAATCCCCAAAGTTGTTTGTAATGCATCTTAAAATTTGCTAGTGAAGATAAGGTCTCGGTCGTTGACGATACAACTCAGAATACCATACAATCGCACTGTCTTCCTCATATATATTTCCACTGCACTTGTTGCAGTTCTAGTTAATTTTACACGAACAAATTGTGCATTCTTTGTCAATATATAAACAATAACCTAGATGCTTTAATTCCCCTTTCTTGATTGAGATAATCCTTTGAAATTTGATCCCACTTCCAAGTCGTAACTTCAAGGGGTTGGTATAACCCAACAACTTTTTATGATTGCTTTTGACGTGTTGGCGTTTGTGCACCTACAAACATGAATGGAGACACCCCATGTCCCTTAAGGTCACCCATAAGAGGATACATTAAGTTTTGTTAAGCGCATTAAGTAAACAATAACTATAATTCACAAGACAGAATGTAAAAAGCAGCGGAAAATTTCAACTTTCTATTTTAAATCAAAACATGTCATTACATTCTCAAATGAACCATTAATGTCAAAACAATAAACATCTATCTCAATAATATCAGAGTACACAAACCATAAATAATATCCCTAGAACGTCACAACAATAAACATAGATAAATAAATTGAAGAAATACGTGGAAGTGAAAGCAATCGGAGTCCAAACAAGATTCATGAGCTCATCTACTATCCACTGCCACTTTGGGAACATGGGGAGAGGAAAGGAAGAGAGTGAAGGAAAACCAAATAAGTCGGATATAAAGTCTGGCGAGTTCCAGTGATTTTAAGCAATAGGATAAGATAGAAAGTATTAAGACAGGTAAATAATGTTAAACGTGAAACAACGGTAAAATAGGGGAAACATTGTAATGAGGTTACATAGTAATAAGATAAAATGTCAAGGTAAAGGTCATATACGCTTCTCATTCATATCCCAAGAATCAAGTTGTTATGCCACGAATATAATATCAAGATTAGATGTTATACAAATCACTACCCATGCGATCATCTCCCTACAACGGAAATATCATGTGCGAGCTATGATAGTAGGGGGTATCAGTCCCTAAGTCGTCAACTTTAAGACACGGACCTATTCACTAGTGTTACAATGGCTTAGTTTCCTCCCAGCGGACCCATGCATGAACATGACACCGCTGGGACATGCCTTTACCCACCTTCCACCTTTGAACCCCCTAAAATTCAGATCAGTAAAGCGTGCCCTGGCCCATACCTAGTGTAAGGCCCCCACTCTAAGACACTAACAGGGATATCCACACAACAAGATTGACACAAGCCATCCCCTAGGCTTGTGCCCCTAAAATAGAATTTTTAAGAGTCCCAAAACCGGATACCAACAACAAGACGTAGGACCTCTTATCTTATTAATTAACAAGTAATAAATTAGCAGGTTTAAGTCTATTAATAAGCATGGTTGTAAATGACATTTCCTATAATGTTATTCTGTGTACAACCCCTTCCCCAAACAAGCACCTGCCCAATTGTATATGTAAATTAAATTTCCTATTTTTACTTAATTACATATGGTGCTCACAACATGTTCTACTTAATCATTAAATTAAGTTCAACTTATTCAGTTTAACATGTTCTGCACATTATCCCCAATTATACAGTCATTGGATTTCACATTTTAATATGCCTAATTTTCCTTTTTACTTTGGTTTTAAGTTGTTCCATTTTAACCCAATTTACGCAATTCTAACATGAATAGCCTAAGCATTTGATGGCCTAAGTATAGCGTCAAATAAAAAAATGAATAGTAGAAAATACAGATCTGATTCAGAAACACATAAATTGAATAAAACAGGCATAAGACTATAAATAAATCTAAGGTAGAAAAAGGGATAATAAGGATATACATGCAATATTTAATAACTGAAGAACTGAATAGATAATCGACTGTAAAACAGTAACATATAAACATGTAAACACTATATGATTTCATATTCAAATTTATTTACTATCAGAATACTGTTTAATTATCAAATCTGAAAATAATTGGAACTCACAGTGGTTGGATAGAAGTTAAGAAAAATGTCCCTTTTATATTGTTGTTGTTGAATAAAGTCCTCTTAAGATTTGTTGTTAAAGAATTAGAATTGTCCTCTCTAATCTATTTTTAGGAAGCATCTCGGCATCTTCATATTTTTATTTAGAATATAGCTTGGAGGAAGAAGAAATAAAGAATGTTAGTGCGTAGAAAACAATGAGGCTGATAGCCCATATACAAATTGCCTAGGATAATCCTAAACCATTAGATTTTCGGTTTATAAATCCAACCGTACACCCAATGCTGAGGTAGTGTATGCATCTAGAAAAGAAAACAATCTAGATACAGCCTCAGGATCTTGCCTCTACATGTAGGTGGGTCGACCCACCTTTACCTATGCCGAACTCTGGTTCAACCTACCTTAGACATAGGTCGACCTGATTTCATACTTTACCCTGTTTTTAGTTCAATCTTCTTATATGCATAACTTCTTCATATTTAATCCAATTCACGTAAATTAAGAGTTTGTCTGAACCAAAATTTCATAACAGTCGCAATTGTAAAGCCCATTTTACCTAATTCTGAGTATTTAATTAATTAATATCCATTTTATTATCTTCTTAATATAATTATTGTGTATTAAAATATGAGGTGTTACATTCTCCCCTCCTTAAAGGATTTCGCCCCTGAAATCTTCAAATTAAGAAGAATGCTATTACTTAAAACCTACACCCATCTACTCATCCATAATCCATAGGCATCCATTGTCCTTAAAATTTCTAAAGCTTGCATGAACATATGCAAATATGTTGTGTGTATATGTCCTCACACTAATGCGAAAATTATGCGGTCGACTGATTCTGTTGACCTCTTTATTGCAATATATATATGTGCCATGTATCCAACATGTATGCAAAAGGAATCCTAATAGTACATATAAGTTCTATATACATGCACAACCATTCACCAAAATGCAGCATCCATGTGATGATTCAACCATTTTCATCCATTGAAAATTTAAAATGCACACACATCCATATGCAATATGTAAGTGCTTGAGCCGATCTAGTGCTTGATGTGTGTGTATATGCATCCACTAGAAAACACTTGCATCCATTTTCAATCATCAAGCATAAAATGTCTCAAACGCATGTTTTCAAACATAGGTTTCTACTTAAGGATCGATGATTCGAACGATAGGGATAAACAAATTTGAACTCAAAAGCTTAGAAAGAAATTAAGAATGTACTCTCAGGGAGAAAAGGGTAAGAAGCGTGAATCATGTCCTCGGGTTCCCATGTTGAGTCATCTCGATCTTATCCTTATTGCACCTTCGCTAATTTTATCTCTTTGTTGCATAGCCTCATAACTTCCTATTCCAGAATATTGGTTGGAACTATCCGAACTGATGCCTCTTTCTCGACTTCAACATCCTCAAGCGTAATTGGCTCAACTACCTCTGTAGAATCATGTAGACATTTTCTCAAATGGAAAACATGGAATACATTGCGAACTCCTGCCAGCCTCTCTGGTAGTCTAACTCTGTAGGCCTTTTGGCCTATCCTCTCAACTAGAGGAAATGGTCCTAAGAACCTTGGCCCCAATTTCCCTACTGAGCCAAATAGAACTACATTCCTCAAAGGTGATACTTTGAAAAAGACCATATCTCCAACCTTGAATTCCAAGTCAGTCATTCTCTTATCGGTATATGACTTCTACCTATCTTGAGCTGCTCTCATACTTCTTCGAACAAGGTCTATCTTCTCAGAAGTCTCTCTCACCATATATGGGCCAAGTAAAAGTCTGTTCGTAGGCCCCTACCAACACATCGGTGATCTGGATGGTCATTCATAAAGTGCCTCGAAGGGCATCATCCCTATACTTGATTGGTAACTATTATTGTAGAAAAATCAACCAATGGGAGATGCTCCTCCTTAGTACCTCCGAATTCTAGGATATATAGTACAATAAGTCATCAAGGACTCTATTAACCCTCTCAGTCTGTCCGTTGGTCTAAGGATGATAAGCTGTGCTAAGTCTTAACCGTGTACCTAGGGCCTTTTTCAAGCTCCTCCAAAACTTACTAGTAAATATGGGGTCTTTTTCATTTACTATACTGAAAGGTACCACATGAAGTCGGGCGATCTCTCTAAGGTATACCGATACTAGCCAAGCCGTCGTCCTTTTGCTCTTAACTAGGATAAAATAAGCGATTTTAGTAAGCCTATCCACTATCACCCAAATACTCGTGTTTCCTTTCCTTGATCTAGACAGGTCATCAATAAAGTCCATATAGACGTTCTCCCATTTCCAATGTGGGTTATCTAAGGGATGAAGCAATCCGACAGGTTTCCTTTGTTCAACCTTGACTTGTTGACAAGTAATACGTCGGGCCATGAACTCTGCTACATCTTTCTTCATGCTAGTCCAATGAAAAACTCGCTTCATGTCTCGGTACATCTTGTCACCGCTCGGATAGATAGTCATCCAAAAGTGATGAGCCTCCTCAAAAAACCATCTCAGCAAATCTCCAACTCTGGGAACACATAATCCCCCATCTCGTCTTTGCCACCCTTTCTCGTCCAGCAAATATCTAGCTAGCTGACTAGAAGCTTCTCCCTTACCGAGTCTGTCAAAGATCTCTACCAACCGCTGATACTCTCATTGCATAGTCCTAATGCACTATAAGAGTAGGTCGCACCTACAATGATTCCTACAAACCAAATGTGAAATCCGTAGAAAGCTTAAAATCAAACGTCTAGATAAACTCCAAGCTCTGCCTCTTTACGAATAAAGGACTCAAATTCATTCTTTACCTACTCAATGCATCTGCAACCACATTACCTTTACCTGGGGTATAAGCTATCTCAAAATTGTAGGATGCAAGAAACTCTATCCATCTTTGTTGCCTTAAATTGAGATCCTTCAGCTTTAATAAATATTTGAGCAACTTGTGATCGATGTAGAGCTCCAATCTCTCTCCAAGTAGATAGTGTCACCAAGACTAAAGTGTGAACACTATAGCAGCCAATCCAAGTCGTGGGTGTGGTAGTTCTCATGAACTCTTAATTTCCTACTTCCGTAGCAGATTACCCTATCTTCTTGCATCAACACAACACCAAATCATGTGCAATAAGCCTCCGTGTAGACTGTAAACACCATGCTACTGTCGGGTAGAGTCAGAATGAGGGATGATGTTAGAGTCCTCTTCAATCTTTGGAATGCATCCTCGCAATCAATGATCTAAGCAAAAGCCAAGTTCCTCTTTGTCACATGGGTGAGCCGAGCTGATATTCGAGCAAAGTCCTTAATGAACTTTCTTTAATAACCTGCCGATCTAAGGAAACTCTTAACCTCTATCGCATTCTTAGGGGCTTTCCAATCTTGAACTGCGACAAGTTTAGCGAGGTCTACCGTTATTCCTCCCTTGTAGACTACATGCTTTAGTAATATTACTTCCTTTCTCCAGAAATAATACTTAGAAAATTTAGCCCTAGCTGATGTGATAGAAGAGTGCTGATAACCTCCTCTAATTGTCTGGCATGTTCTTCCTTACTCTTCGATAAAACCAAAATGTCGTCCACGAAAAGTATCATGAAATTGTTCAGATACTTCACAAACACCCAACTCGTTAAATCCACGAAGTACGTGGGTGCATTGTCATCCCAAAAGGCATGAACAACCTCTCAAAAAAACCATTCAGAGTTCTGAAAGTTGTCTTGTCAATACTATCATCCGCTACGCTAAGCTGATGAAATCCCGTGGCCAGATCTAACTGTGAGAAAACCATAGCGCCTACTAGTTAGTCAAACAAGTCATCAATCCTCGGAAGTGGGTGCTTATTCTTCTTGTTGATTTTATTTAACTCTCTATAGTCCACCTATAGGTGCAGAGAGAGCCGTCTTCCTTGATCGCAAAGAATACTAGAGCTCCCCACTCAAAAATGCTCCATCTAATAAATCCTTTCTCGAATAACTCACCTACTTGTTTGCTAAGCTCCCTCCTCTCCCTAAGAGCCATGGGCGCACTATAAAGTGATTGGTTTCACATTCTCCACCAAGTAAATCTGGAAAACTATCTCACGCCTTGGAGTTAATCCCTTAACCTCATCAAACATGTCCGGAAGACCACTAACTATGGGTACTGATCGAAGATCATCAATGGAGACATCAAGAGAATCTAGGAAACTGAGCATAGATGACCCCCGTAGGTTACAAAAAAGTTCGAGAGTTATACCTTGGCATGTTAGAAGTCTAGCAACTCTCCTCTCACAATCAAGAATGGCACCATACATGGCTAGCCAATCCATTCCTAGAATTAATCTGTAACTCATAAAGCCAAGAACATATGCGCCACATTCAAATTTGATGCCAAGAACAGAATTTCTCAAACCCTACATATCATAGATAAATGAGCAGTTCCCCCTATGAGGTTTGAGATTATAACAGGATCAGAAACAATACTAGTATCCAGGTGCAGATTTTTTACCATCGAGTTGGATATGAAAGAATGAGAAGCACCGAAATCAAAGAGAGTTCTAATAGGACAGTCAAAAAGAGAAAGAAAACCACAATCCGATCCACCAGCCTCAAGCATATGCACTTGCCCTCCAGATGATCCAGCTATCTATACCTGCTTATTGGGGCATCGCCTCGTAAAATGTCTAACTTGACCATAAGCATAACAAGTGTTCTTCATCTTCTTACAATCTCTCATGAAGTATCCCAAATCCCCACAACCATGGCACTTAACCTCTGTCTGGATCTGAGCCTTGTCGGATTTTCCTCACATCTTAGTTATGCCCTTCTTGGGCCACCACTTATTTTTCTCGGCTTTGGGCTTTTCTTCCTCAGTCTTAAATTCTTTCTTCTCCTCTTTACCATCTTCGTGCATTAAAGCCATGTCAACAAGCCTCTCGTAAGTTGCTCCCATCGGTACATGCGTCAATGCTAAATCTTGGAGCAGTTGTTTCAACCCTTTCGCGAACCTTAATGCTTGTTTATGAGGAGTGTTTACCAATTCCAACACAAATCTCGCTAATTGATTAAAGTTGTTAACATATTCCTTTATAGTCATGCTTCCTTGCTTCCAATTCAAAAATCTCTCCATTTGCATTACTTCCCCACTTGTGATAAGAATTTCATCACGAATATAGTCTTAAATTCATCACAAGTAGCCATCATTTGTCCAACCTGAACCACTTCCCACCAATATAATGGTTCGCCCTTCAGTTGCCAAGCGTCCAACTGGATTTTTCTCTTATCATTGAGCTTCAACAAGTTAAATACATTCTCCATTTACCTAAAACAATTGCTTGCCTCCAGAAAAAATATCAATACCACGAAACGACTTACTTCCCTCCTATCGCGTAGAAGTCCTTACAAATCTTAGAGAAGTTGAATACATGAAGAGATGGAGCAGCTGCAGTTGGGAGAGGGACATTTTCTTGCACTCCAACAAGTGTCATAGCTTCTATGTATCTACATAACCATGTCAGAATGAGAATGCCCTCGGGGAAATTAGGAGCCCTATACATGCTGAAAAAGGACAAAACAAGGATCAGAAAGAGAACGAAGGAATATTGTAAATGACTTGAGGGGATATACTTTTCAAAAATTGGTTTTATTTGAAATTCTTTACTTTGAAAATTCTTTTTCAAAAACTTTTCCTCTGATCTTGTAGCCTTAGGCTCTGATACAAAATGTGACACCCCGCGCCCCTTAATGTCACCCATAAGAGGATGCATTAAGTTTCGTGAAGCGCAATAGGTAAACAGTAACTAAAATTCACAAGACGTAATGTAAAATACAGTGCAAAATTTCTACTTTTTATTTTAAATCAAAACATTGATTACATTTTCAAATGAACCAACAATGTCAAAACCATAACAACTGTCTCAATAATACCAGAGTATGAAAACCATAAATAATATCCCTCGTACGTCACAACAATAGACAAAGATAAATAAACTGAAGAAATATGTAGAAGTAAAAGCAATCCAAGTCCAAACAAGACAGAATCACGAGCTCGGCTACTGTTTACTACCACTCTGAGAACCAGAGGGGGAAAGGAAGAGAGAGAAGGAAAACAAAATAGGTCAGACATAAAGTCTAGCGAGTTCCAGTGATTTTCAGCAATAGGATAAGATAGAAAGTATTAAGGAAGATAAATAATGTTGAACATGAAACTACAATAAAATAGAGGAAACATGGTAATGAAGTAACATAGTAGTAAGATAAAAAGTCATGGTAAAGGTCATATACGCTTCTCATTCATATCCCAAGAATCAAGTTACTTCACCACTAATAGAATATCAAGATTAGGTGTTATCCTAATTACTACCCATGCGATAGGCTCCCTACAGCACAAATATCATGTACCTGCTACGGTAGTATAGGTACCTGTCCCTAACCCATTAACTATAGGACACAAACCTATTCCCTGGTGTTACAACGACTTAGTTTCCCCCATCAGACCCATGCACACAAATGAATCCACCGGAATGTGCTCGTACCCACCTTCCACCTCTTATAATCCAGATCATCAAAGCATGCCCTGGCCCCTACCTAGTGCGAGGCCCCTCTCTAAGTTACTAACAGGGATACTGGCTGATACAGGTTCCAAAGCCACCCCCTAGGCTTGTGCCCCCAAACTAGGATTTCAATAGTCCCAAAACCGGATACCAACAACAAGACATGGGACCTCTTAGCTTATTAATTAACAAGTAATAACTTAGCAGTTTAAGTTTATTCATAAGCATGGTAGTTAATGACATTTCCAATAAATGTTATGCTGTGTACAACCCCTTCCCAAAACAAGAACCTGCCTAGATCTATATGTATATTAAGTTATTTTACATAATTACATATGGTACTCACAACATGTTCTACTTAATTATTAAATTAAGTTTAACTTATTAAATTTAACATGTTTTGCATGTTATCCCAATTATACAGTCATTGGATTTCACGTTTTAATATGCCTAATTCTCCTTTTGCTGTCATTTTAACTTGTTCCACTTTAACCCTATTTACACAATTCTAAATTGAATAGCCTAGGCATTTGATGGCCTAGGTATAATGCGAATTAAAAAAACGAATAAGATGTAAATAAATCTAAGGTAGAAAAAGGGATAACAAGGATATACATGTAATATTTAATAACTGAAAAGACGAATAGATAATCGATAGTATAACAGTAACACATAAACATGTAAACACTATATGATTTCAGATTCAAATTTATTTACTAACAGAATACTGTTTAATTATCAAATCTGAAAATAGTTGGAACTCATAGTGGTTGGATAGAAGTTAAGAAAAATGTCCCTTTTATAATATTGTGTTGAATAAAGTCCTCTTTAGATTTGTTGTAGAAGAATTAGAATTGTACTATCTAATCCAAGTTTAGGTAGCATCTCAACATCTTAATATTTTTATTTAGAATAAGCATGGAGGAAGAAGAAATGAAGAATGTTTGTGTGTAGAAAACAATGAGGCTACTAGCCTATTTCTATATTACCTAGGATAATCCTAAACCATTAAATTTTAGGTTTATAAATCCAACTGTACACCCAATGCTGAGTCAGCGCATGCATCTAGAAATGAAAACAGTCCAGATACAGCCTCAGGAACCTGCCTCTACATGCAGGTGGGTCGACCCCCCTTTACTTATGTCGACCCCCGGGTAGACCTGCCTTAGACAAGGATCAACCCATGGGTCGACCCGGTTAGGCCGGGTCGCCTAGTGACTGTTGCTTTCCGCGCTGTCTATTATTTATAATATATTAGCCTGTTTTTACTTCAATCTTCTTATATGCATAACTTCTTCGTATTTAAACCGATTTACGCAAACAAAGAGTCTATATGAACCAAATTTTCGTAATGGTCACAATGGTAAAATCCTTTTTACCGAATTTTGAATATTTAATTAATTAATATTCATTTTATTATCTTTTTAGTATACTTGTTGTGTATTAAAATATTGGGTGTTACATATATCACTTCAAGCTTCTCTACTAAAATATCTTCTTTACACCCTAGTACATCTTGCTAACACCGGAATGGACATTAAACTTTGATTGTTGGAATTTTGCAAATACTTCTTAGCGTAAATTATCCCCATCTAGAATACAAATACTTTCTTGTAGCTTTATCACTTAGTTATTACCAACTTCATCAGTAGAGTCATATCCTAGTTATATATCCTTGTCAGTCTTCTTCAAGTTCGCATCTTCACTTTGCTTATCAGCAAAATTATCCAAAAGTGTTTGTATTGCCACCAAACAAGCTATGATGACATGCTTTTTGCTTAATGAATATGCAATAACATTTGCGTTTCCAGGTGTAAATACAATATCAAGATCATATGGTGCAAGCAATTCTAGCCAAATTTGCTGCCTCGTATTCAAATCCTTCTAGGTGAGAAGGTTCTTTAAAGATTTATGATATGTCGATTTCTCAAACTTTTTACCTATTTAAAGAACGATTTTTTTAACCATATTTCAATCAAAATTTACAAGGGTTAAACTCTGAGAAAATCGTACCTAATAAATAATCTCGCTACATATTAAGGGCGAGAAACACAACTAGTAATTCAAGGTTATGTGTCACATAATTCCTTTCATGCGTCTTCAGTTGTCTACTTTCATAGGCAATAGCCTTTTATTATTGCAAGGGTACTACCACCACGCCTTCTCCTCAAGCATCCATATATACAGTTTATCCACTACTTTCGTCAATAATAATTAAGAGAGGAGTGGTAGTCAACCTTTGCTTATATTCTTCGAATTATTCTTTGCACCTTAGTATCCGTTCAATCTTCGCATCTTCCATGATTAACTTGGTCAAGTTGTGAGAGACCTAGGAGAAGTCGGGAATAAATCTTCGATAATAACCAGCCAACCATAAGAAACTATGAGTCTCTTTCACAGTTCTTAGTTGTTTCAAATCCATGATAGCCTTACCTTCTCTTTCCAGAATTTTGAGGATCAGTTGAGACCCATTCCTTTGACGCGACATATTTGAGAAACCTTACCTTCTCTTTCTGGAATTGTCATTTTGAGAATTTTTCTCTTAGCACATTTCTTCTTAATATCTTTAATACGACCTCAAGATGCCTATCGTGCTCTTCCTCTGTTTTAGAGTATATGAGAATACCGTCAATAAAGACTAATAGAAATTTGTGGAGCATCTCTCTGAATACCATCCATAAGATTCACAAAATGCACATGTGCATAGGTTTGTGTAAATGGAAAAACCATTCTTTATAAAAGTTCTTGGGTCGCCTAAACGCAGTATAAGGGAAACATTCTTCCGCTATTCTCGATTGATGGAATCATGCAGCTTGTTCATTTTTGAAAATACCCGAGCACCATGTAATTTATTGAGCAAGTCGTCTATATAGGGTAAAGGATACTTGATCTTGTTGTTTTGTTTATTTATGCCTTGGTAGTCTACATAAAATTTTAAAGATCTGTAATAACCTAGCAATTTAGAACCAATTTAAAAATTATTTTTAAGCTAATTTTATCAGAAATTGTGTAAGAAATTAAAAATTCGATTTTTAAATTAGAATATAACCCTTAAAAATAGCCCTTTTGCAAACGACCTCCGTTTTCGATGAAACTATTTTGTTGGATCCGGAAAGTCAAATTATTGCTAGGTTTAAAATTCCATAATTTTTCGAATTAATATGTGAGCGCGGTAAATTAAAACGTGTTTGGTAATTTCTATTGAATTGGATCAACCAGAAAAAAGGCCATTTTTCAAACGGTCTCCAAATTTGATGAAATTAGTTTTGTAAGGACCGTATCGTCAAAACATAGCTAGATTTATTTTTTGGGAATTTTTGGAATCAATATGTGGTTTTGGTAAATTAAAATGTACGTTCAAATTCAATATTAAACGTTTTATATTTTAATTTGAGAAAAATTGACTAAAACAATCGAATGGGCTTACGAAACATATTCCATTCTGTCTAGAATGGGGGTATTTAGCTAGGAACGACAGTCGTGGGGTTTGATTTGGGGTTCGTATCGATTAATGGGTATTTTCGGAATTAAAAGAATAAAATAATATATATATATATATGGGCCAATTAGAATTTACGAAACCCTAATTCTATTTTATCATGAAATTTTCGCCGCCGCCTCCTGTAAAAATCGAACACGATAAAAACGCTCAATCCTTTCTCCCCCAATATCTTTTGATCAATGCAATAAAATCAAGAGATTCTTAAGGAAATTTCGTAGTACTCTCTTTGCTCTTCAAATCCATATGGGTTTCAATATCTGGAGTTGTATATTTTGATTGGATTCGCCTCTCAAAGATCCGTCGCTCGCCCTCCAGTTGCTCCCTCATGCCGCCACCAAGTTCAATGTGAGTAGGTGCCAGAGGCGCGCCTCATGGAGCTCTTCCATGTGGTATATTCCGATCATCGCAAAGTCGAGCGGATTGAGCGCGATTTGAAACCCTAGTTTTAAACCATTAGCTGAAAACCGCGACCAATAATTTGAAGAGGAAGAAAGGTGAAGGTTTATTTTAGTTAATTACGTCGTTAGTTAATTTTAAAAAGTCACTAACTTTATAAAATCGTATCTTCCTCATATGGTGTCGAAATCCAGTGAAACAGGAGACATTGGACTCATGATAGCATATTCTACATTCTAGAAGTGATCGGAGGAATTTTAGAGCTAACCGCAAATTAAGGAGGAGTGGAACCCAATGTGAGATATCTAAATTAAAAATGAAATGGAGTTCAACACAGAATTCGCACAAATCACATAAACTGGAAGCGATGTATGGATATTACCGACACACAGATTTCATACTCCGTGAATGGTCACTTATGGCGCCGTAAATGGCATTGGGTAGTTGAGTATTTATTTATATGGATAATTTGGTGATTTGTGATAGTGATATAAAAAATATATATATGCTACATAAAATACATATATGCATTATATAAAATTGGGATTGACTGATAATGGTTGTGATGAATTGTTGGATTGAATTGTGGAATTATTGGATGAAAATGGTTATGTACGGCGCGAGCCAAGGGCAGGAGAGGTATGCTGCTAGAAATCATTTTCCCGGTTCCAATATCGTACCGTTATAATGCCAAAATTTTCTGAAATGAAGTGTTAAAAATGACCATGTGTTGAAATAAATAGTTGTTTGCTAAAAATATTACTTTTAACATGTATATGAAGTATTAAAAATAACCATGCATTGAAATAAATGTTTTTTTGTTAAAAATATTATTTTTAACATGTATATGAACTATATGAAATAACTATGTGTTGAAATATATATTTTTTCACAAAAAATATCATTTTTAACATATGTATGAAGTGACAAAAATAACCATGTATTGAAATATATTTTTGTTCACCAAAAATATCATTTTTAACATATGTATGAAGTAATAAAAATAGCCATGTATTGAAATAAATATTTTTTTGTCAAAAATATTATTTTTAACACGTGTATGAAGTATTAAAAATAGTCATGTGTTGAAATATATATTTGTTTGCTAAAAATATTATTTTTAACATGTATATGAAGTGCTAAAAATAACCATGTGTTGAAATAAATGTTTGTTCATTAAAATATTATTTTTAACATGTATGTGAACTATATAAAATAACCATGCATTGAAATATAATTTTGTTCGCCAAAAATATCATTTTTAACATATGTATGAAGTAATAAAAATAACCATGTATTGAAATATATTTTTGTTCGCCAATAATATCATTTTTAAAATATGTATGAAGTAATAAAAATAACCATGTATTGAAATAAATATTTGTTCATCATAAATATTATTTTTAATATGTATTAAAAACAGTCATGTATTGAAATATATATTTGTTTCTAAAAATATTATTTTTAACATGTACAGGAAGTGAACAAAATAGTCATGTGTTGAAATAAATATTTGTTTGCTAAAAATAATATTTTTAGCTTAGATATGCATATATATATATATATATATATATATATATATATATACACACACACACATAGGCCAAATAGGTAAAAGGATTTGTTGTTGAGTAAAGAATTTATTTGTGTGCCCAAAAAATAGGTACACCTTAATGAGTTGGATGCGCAATTTTATTATTATATAAACTCCTGTGGATGAAATTGGATGTGATGTGATGGTTGTTCTATGTGAGATTATAAACCACGCCATAGGATAGTAATAAATAAATTATGAACTACATCACATGGCATACTAAATGAAGACATCATATCCTATCATATTGCATACAAGCATTTGGAGCTTATATGACAAGGTTGGAATTACCATACAAGCGAGAGGCTTGTATGGCGATGCCTACATTTCAGGTTGGATGTCATAGCATATCATATTTCATATAAGAAACAGGTGCTTATATGACAAGGTTGAGATTACCATACGAGAGAGATGCTTGTATGGCGATGATTGAATTATAAGTTGAACTGAGGACTAATATGGACTAAATAAATATAACGGTAAATTGCAGGATTTAATAAAAACCCTACACGGGTCTGGAGATGACAATAATTCACGTCTCTCTTGATTTTATATACGACATATGTATTATTTATTTCCAACACTGGACAAGGTATGAGATACAATATTTACACTCTCACTTGGGCATAGATAGGTCACTAAATTTGTGTATGCTTTTTCTAGATTTATTAGGTGCCTAATACAACCCAATAAATTTTGAGAAATGTGTAATTCAAATCTGAATGAAAACAGCGCCAGTGCCGCGTAGTGACCTGAAACGTCTTTCAAATTAAATAGGCTATTTTTATAAATAAAATCAACGATAAATCGTTATAAAATATTATAAACGATATGGAATGGAAATAAATCAATTTCACTAGTTTATAAAGAAATATGGATGGTTAGATTCATTTGACATTAATCTATAGAATAGAATTGAATTTAGCCAAGGAAAGAAATGATTTGAACTCTATATATATTTGAGAATTATTTGAAAAGGCCGAGTTAAATCCCATTTCGAATAAATGAACGACGACTAAAAGTCAAAGGAAATGAAGACGATGCAAGACCGGTAATCTTTACATCGAATGGATTACAACTGATGCCCTGGATTGGTTAGCTCCCACGAAGGGGTAATAGTGGTAATTGTCCGGACGTACTTGCTGATTTTCCGAATATGTGTGGGCCTCTCTTCCGTATTGGACGTATGGAACGAGGAATAAGGTGCCTCCGGTTTCGTTCAGACCCAAAATGGACTTGTAAATGGTTATGGGTCTAACATTGGATTTCATTCTGTGTTGATTGATTTCTATTAAATATATATTTGTTTGGTGGCAGAGAATTTATTTTCTTGCTTAACATCCTTCTCTAAGACGTACGAGCTTAGAGGTTATATATTGATAGACATCATTCATGTGGTGTGAATTGTCAGTGTGGCATATTGAGATGCAAATGATCAAAGCTTTTATTGAAAAACGGAGCCTTGTGGTTGATGGTCAAAGCATAGCTTTAATTAGCATAGTTTCATGTATAGCATTAATTCGCGAGCCTCACACCCGGTATGAGTCAAAAACGGGATAGTGACCGTAGAGAGGACAAGACGTTTCTTTCTAGCTAGAAGTGGTGTCATGGTATGGATCCCAGACATTTTTACTTATGTGGATGATGGAATGTGAGGCGCCTCAGATATTGATCGCTACTGGCCAAGTGATAGGTTCAATAGGACCGGGAAACATATGTTTAGGAATAATTAATCCTAAAAAGTAAGAGAGGACCGAGCCTACCGCATCCAGGGCTCACCAGCGTCCAAGTCCTGAGGCATTTGCTAGAGTGTCTCGAATCGGGAGGAGCCATCCCTAGCCTTGACTCATGATGGAAATCCAATTTCCATTACGACATTACGGATTTGATTGTAAACCTATGTATGGCGACATAGTATATGGTAGCTATGCCGTCTATGATTGATACATTTACATTGAAAGTGTTTTATACTGTTTAGACACTAGTAATACTATGAAATGATTTTCGTTTTATACGTATCAAACATATTTGGCCATTATAAGGAAAAACTCTATCCTCCGGCTTGCGTTTCATTGTGTGATGGGACCTGAGTCCTATAATGGCTTCATTTTTCTAAAAAGCATTGCGTTGTTTAAAGGATTTATTTTACTTCATGCACTGGCAATCCAATGGAGTAAACTCGTACCATGTTATCGGCGTGGTCCTGTGATTGGCCTTACTATTAAATAAATTAAGTAAGATTTCTCATACTAGTCCCATAACTGACTCATAGTTTGTTTTCACTTGCAAACTCGGGTGCCCTTATTTTTACACGGGCAGGCATGTAAACAGGTAACAGGCTTTATTTTGGATATGCGCCATAACATGATGTGCTCTTTTGGCTGAAGACGAAGACTATCTTTTATCGCTAATTTTGGACATTTATAAATTACCTTATGTATGTTGTAGACTTATTATCTACCTGTAATACCCCACCTCTGTTAAGGTCACTCTTAAAGGGAATGACTTAATTTCGGTGGAGCGTTATAGGTAAAAGATGCAGATAAATTACAAGACAGACAATTAAAGCAGCGGAAAATAAATAAAACTTTATATCATTGATAAACAACTTGTACAAAGATTGTTTTACAATACCAAGGTATCCTGTCTTGTTTACAAAAATAAAGAAGCATAAAAGGGTTTCCCCAAATAAAGCATGAGCCAGCCATGGCAGTAGAAGAGAGAGTCCAAGGCAACACATCAAAGAGTCTTCAAGCTTGGAAAGAGTAACGGTCCAAACAAACCTGAGCTATTCCCTCCCTGACTACCTGGGGGTGGGGGAATGGAGGAAAAGAGGCGAAAGAGGCGAAAGCAAACTAGGTCAGACATAAAGTCTGGTAAGTCCAGTGATTCTTAGTATTTAAAAGAGGAAAAGGGTCATGACATGAATAAACTAAATATAAGACTAAACCATAGCAACAAGATAATATGGGATAAGCATGGAATATGGAAAGGTAAACTGAATGTACTGATAAACTGAATGTACTGATAAACTGAATGCGCTTCTACTCCTCTGCTTCGCAACTACCCTGTTTATTCTGATTTCTATATCTCTGCACTACCTAACTGGTGTCCAAACTAGTAATCTATGATCATATGATAACGTGATCCCAATCCCCGTATTTGCGGTTGCCTTCAGTTGTGCTTCTATTATGGGGATTCCATTTATTACCTAGATCTAATCTAGGGTTTACTATCGAATTCTTTCTATATTCAACTAGGGTTTACGCTACCCAGGGCCACTGGGGTTTATGCTACCTATTGATCGCTTCTCGGATTCAGGGTTTACGCGACCTAGGTCCAACTAGGTATTATGCTACCTACGTGTATTAATTTTCCATGTGTCTGTGTCAGTCGGCCCTCTCTTGCGTGTAGATACTCTGTGCGGGCCCCACCATAAGGTGTATCAAGCCTTATGCTAGCGACCCGACACGATTCAAGATGCACAGTGTATAACTACTAGTACCCAGTGCCTGCTTTTTCCCACTCCGAAATACGTGCATGCCCGTAAACCGTCGAACCTACACTGACGTACCTCCTGCCGTTATCTTTGACCGCTTATAATCAGCCCAGTAATCGTGCCCTACCCTGCCTAGTTTCAGGGTACCATGATACATCATTGTGGGTTACCAATGAAATGGGTCCCCATTACTAGGGTTTCCTGCTGGTTAAGTTTATGGGCCTATATTTACTAATATTACCCACCAACTCGATGTGTACTTAACCGTCCCACCGATTCAAGCATGTTTATTTAATGGTTAAGTTCTATGGGCCTATATTTACTAATATAACCCACCAATTCGATATGTACTTAACCTCTAACTCGTCAAGTCGTGTTGGTTAAGTGGTTCTTATTAACTTAACCTTTCTCGCTTATCTTGTTGGATTGGTTAACTGTGATCTATTAACTTAACCATGTTCAGTCATCAGGTTATATTGGTTAAGTATTCCGCATTTAACTTAACCCCATTAGCTCATCAAGTTATACTGATCAAGTGTCATTAATCAATTCAAGTTAACTTAACCCATCCACCCGTCACGTCATGTTGGTTAAGTGTTTCCTTCTGGTGTTGACTTGACCCTATCTCAATTCGTGTTATATTGGTTAAGTGTTTTCCTCTTGTATTACTTAACCCCACCACATGTCATTATATATTTTGGTTAAGTGTTACTTTAGTTAACTTAACCCTATCATCTGCTTAATTAACATGTTACAACGGTTAAGTGTCCTAAATTTACTTAACCTCACCCACTTGTCTAATTAACATGTTGTAACGGTTAAGTGTTCTAATTTTACTTAACCTCACCCACTTGCCTAGTTAACATGTTATTATGGTTAAGTGTTTCCCTAATTACTTAACCTAACCATTTCTAGCTTGATTTATTCATGAGCCTTAATTAATTAATTAAAGCACCAACCACTCACATTAGACAGATATTGTTCTGGTTACTAGATGTGCCGGTCAGTTCCGGGCAGGTTTACACCACAACTCAGTCTAACCTCGGGTCTTTCTGGGCTTGATGCACTAACAACCCACATTAGAAAGGTATTGTTGTGGTCACTGGATGTGTCGGTCGGTTCCGGGCAGTTTTACACCACAACTCAGTCTAACCTCGGGTTAGGCATATTCGTCTTTTACTAAATTTACATATTTACTATTTATGCAAGTTTTCCGTAAAACAATTTAGCCTAGATCATATTTATTTGACATGCAAATTTGCATATTTATATTCTATGCCCAAAACTTGATTTACCTATCCATCAGCCCAACTTACAGTTTATACCAATTTTAGATTTAATATTCCCCTTTTACAATTCATGCCCAATCTAGATTAATATCCAAATTTACAGTTCATGTCAAAACTAGATTTAATATTCTAGTTTACCGTTTATGCCCAAAACTTGGTTTACACGCCAATTACACCCTTTGCGGCCAATTAAATTTATCAACTTATGCCCAAGTCTAATATGCATGTAAATCATTCACTATTATAGCCAATTTTTACTATGCCTATTTATTATGCCAAACTAACTAAATTAAGCTACACCCAAATTCCCGCGCCGAAATCGTACGTATAACATGATTCCATAAGTTTCTAAGTACTCATGAAATTATACTAATAGTATCAAAGCAAGGAATAGGGGATAAGCACGAGAATTGACATAAAAGAATAGCCATGCAAGAATGAACCAAATACAAACATAGTGGTTCCAATGGGGTTGATGTACATAACAGTGAATATGAATAAACTAAACAAGTGACACACTAAATATGAGATCCACATAATCAAGGGAATAGACATAGGTGATTTGGTCCAACATAATGCTAGTTCAAGGTACATCATGATCGGTTAATTGTAACAATGGGAATAGTCATAAGCAACTAACTACAATAGTCATAGGCAATTAACCACAATAGTCATGGGCGACTAATCACAATAATTTCTTCACCAATGTCATAGGCAATAGTCTCATAGTTATGATTCATAATCGTAGGCAATAATTTTATAGGCGACAGTTCATGGCCATAGTCTTAGACAAAGGTCTCATAGTCATAGTCATAGGCAATAACTTCATAGGCAAAAGTTTCATAGTCATAGTCATATGTAATAGTCTCTTTGTCATGGATCATAGTCATAGGCGATAGTTTCATGGGCAACAGTTTCATAGTCATAGTCTTAGGCAAAAGTCCGATAATCATAGTCATTGGCAATTAGCCACAATAAGTTCTAGGCCACAATCAAGAATCAGATCCAAAGGCATAGATAATGTTAGATTTGACATAAGCACGAATTAACTTGCAAATTGGTATAGTTCTATATTTTGATTCATTACATTCACAATTCCAATTACACGTTCAAATCTAAGGAATAACCGAACTTACAGTGATTGGATTAGAAAAGGCGATTTGCTATGATTCGAGTGACGTCGCTTGAAGCAGAATGCCTACGGTCCAACTTGAAGCTTTAACTTGATTCTCTTTTAATTCTATTCGGTTTGGAAGAAGATGCATTAATCCTAGCTTTGATTCCAGCAGAGTAGCGACGCCATTTTTATTTTTAATTAGAATTGATGCAGAGTATAGGCAGAATGAAATTGTGTGGAGAGAAAGCTAGGTTTGGGGGTGTTTAAATAGCATAGGGGTCACGAATCTGGTCAGATTGGCGTCCAGGTGCAGAAAAATGGATATGTCTCCAGATCTGGAAAACATGGGGGAGGTCAACCCTAGGGTCGACCCTAGTGTCGACCTGTATACCCAGGTCGACCCCCAGGTCGACCTTAGTGTCGACCTGTGTAGGCAGGTTGACCCCCAGGTCGACCCTATGTCGACCTGGGTCCTGTCTGTTTTGAATTTCGGGCTGAAACTTCTGAAGGGCATATCTTCTTCATACAGAATCTGATTTACGTAAACTTGGACTCTATCCCAAGCAGAATTTTGAGACGAACGCCATGGCATAGCCCGTTACCCTTAATTATTCTGTTACAATTTAATTATTCCCTGATTTGTTACTCTTATGAGCATAGAAAATACGGGGTGTTACATTCTCCCCCTCTTAAAGGATTTCGTCCCCTAAATCTTCAAGTTAAGAAGAATGTTTCCTACCATCCAATCATCCATCTACTCAACCATCATCCACAAGCATCCATTATCCTTAGAAAACTTCTAATGCTTTCATGATTCTTTGCATAGTTGTGTACATGTCCTTATCTAATGTAAAATCAGGCGGTCTACTGATTCAGTTGACCTCCTTAATGCGAATTATGTCAGTGCCATGAGTCCATCATGTATGCAATTATCCCTAATCATATAAGTACTATATGCGTGCATATTCATTCATCCATATGCAACATCCATATGATAACACATCAAGTTTTAATCCGTCTACAAATACATATATGCATATGCAAACATGTAAGTGACTGAGCTGATCTAGTGCCTAATGTGTGTATATGCCTCCACGAGCAACCGCTAGCAAACACTTGCAACCACTTGCATCCACCAAACATAACATGTCTCAAACACATGTTTACATCCATTTGCTTCTACCTATGGATCAAGGATAGGACCGAGAGGATATACTTAAAAGCAAAAGACTAACATGCAAATAGATTTTTACAGAAAAAGAGGAATTAAGGATATACCCTTAAAAAGGGTAAGATGCGCGTATCTAGTCTTCAGTCTTCTAAGTCGCATCTTCTTGAGCTTCACTGCTTTGTACCTTATCTAATTTAACTTCATGGTTGCGAAGCTTCTTGACCTCCATTTCCAAAACCCACTAGTAAAGATAGGCCCTCGATCACTCACTATGCTAGAGGGTATCCAATGTAGTCGAACTATCTTTCCAAGATAAACAGATATTAACCATGACATCGAGTGTATATCCTAAGATGATTAGAGGTCTCTCCTCTACTTAGCTTATCCATCATGCTGCAAGTCTGAGGGTCCAAAGCTAATGGTTACTTTGCTTATTACCTCTCTTAAGGTTAGTCTAACTTAGGGTGCCAGCCCCAACCATTTATTTCTCATGAAAACCATCCTAGTCGAACTCGACACCCCTCAAGTACAAGCCACAAAGGCCTATACCAATATCAGACAAGCACCCAAGGGATACCTCCTTCGAATTTGGACGATCTATGTGAGATGATACTAGCAAAACAACCAAACAATTGAGCACTTTACCGACTCTGTCTATCCTCGACAATCTTGCTCCAGAATTATCGTTGGTCGCATGACGGCTTTGCATTGTCAACTAAATATATGCGGGAGTCTGTCTCGAGTTTTAGGGGGAAAATCCCTACCCTAATCGAAGCGTCTTGTGTACTCATGGACTACTCTAATGGATCGAAAATCGTCGATAGATAAGTAAAGTGATTCTAGGTAGCTAAGACAAACTGATCCCTTAGGATAATCGTACAAAATCTCAAGGTTATTCTCGAGGCAAGTCGAAAATCTAACTATACTAGCTAACCAATCAATGCCTAGAATCAACCCATAGCCCAAAAACATAAGCATAAATATAGCTATTCTCAAATCCTCACAAGTCAAAGATATATGGGCCGAACTAGCAATTGTATTCGAGACTATAATGGGATCCTCTACTACACAATATCTAGGGTGCAAAGACTCAACTATGGAAGCAGATATATACGGATGTGAAGCGCTAAAATCGGAAGGAGTACTAACAGGATAATCAAAAAGGAAAAACTCGTTCAACCGAAATCTTACTGCCTCTCTCTCAGGTATGCTGGCGGTGAGAGCATGCACTCACCTTCCAAAAAATCATGTCCCTTGTTTTTGCCCTTGTCCTCAATTATATGACCCGTTATACCCTAGTAAGGATACTTCCTCTTGTCTTCGGTTTTACTATTTCTCTTCCTCCCCTCCTTTGTGAGCCAAGTCCATATCCATGGGTTCTTCATCCTTGTGTTGTGCTCCGTAGCTAGACCCCCTAATTCTCAACCTTGCCATCCTTGTGTAACTTGTTAACATGTCTCTCGAAAGCTGCTTCCATCACACTGAGAATCCTACAAAGCTCGAAAGAAAATTAGCCGCAGGTGAAACTGCTACGGCTACAGATGGAAGTTGGGCATTTGTTTGCCCTTTGACAAGTGTCATAGTCTTGTCGAGCCTACGAAACCGTGTTGCGATGAGGTTACCTCCCAGAAAGCCAGGAGCCCCGGAGACTCAAGAAAGAAGGAAACAAGGATTTCAAATAGAGGATGAAAAGATAGTGCATACGGCTTTGGGGAATATGCCTTTAAAACAAAACTTTTCTTTTGAAAATGCTTCTTTTAAAATCGTTTGAAAATATTTTTTCAAATCTTTTTATCTGATTCGGTAACCTTCAGCTATGATACCAAGTGTATCACCCCACCTCCGTTAAGGTCACTCTTAAAGGGAATGCCTTAATTTTGGTGGAGCATTATAGGTAAAAGATGCGGATAAATTAGAAGACAGACAATTAAAGCAGCGGCAAATAAATAAATCTTTATTTCATTGATAAACAACTTGTACAAAGATTGTTTTACAATACCAAGGTATCCTGTCTTGTTTACAAAAATAAAGAAGCATAAAATGTTTTCCTCAAATAAAGCATGAGCCAGCCATGGCAGTAGAAGAGAGAGTCCAAGGCAACACGTCAAAGAGTCTTCAAGCTTGGAAAGAGTAACGGTCCAAACAAACCTGAGCTATTCCCTCCCTGACTACCTTGGGGGGGGGGGGGGGAACGGAGGAAAAGAGGCGAAATCATACTAGGTCAAACATAAAGTCTGGTAAATCCAGTGATTCTTAGTATTTAAACAAGGAAAAGGGTCATGACATGAATAAACTAAATATAAAACTAAACCATATCAACAAGATAATATGGGATAAGCATGGAATATGGCAAGATAAACTGAATGTACCGATAAACTGAATGTACTGATAAACTGAATGCGCTTCTACTCCTTCTCTGCTTCGCAACTACACAGTTTATACTGATTTCTATATCTCTGCACTACCCAACTGGTGTCCAAATTAGTAATCTATGATCATATGATAACATAATCCCAATCCCCGTATTTGCGGTTGCCTTCAGGTGTGCTTCTGTTATGGGGATTCCGTTTATTACCTAGATCTAATCTAGGGTTTACTATCGAGTGCTTACTAGATTCAACCAGGGTTTACGCTACCCAGTGCCACTGGGGTTTATGCTACCTATTGAACGCTTCTCGGATTCAGGGTTTACGCGACCTAGGTCCAAATAGGGATTATGCTACCTACGTGTATTAATCTTCCATGTGTCTGTGTCAGTCGGCCCTCTCTTGCGTGTAGATACTCTGTGCTGGCCCCACCATAAGGTGTATCAAGCCTTATGCTAGCGACCCAACACGATTCAAGATGCACAAGGTATAACTACTGGTACCCAATGTCTACTTTTTCCCACTTCGGAATACGTGCACGCCCGTAAACCGTCGGAACACTGACGTACGCCCTGCCGTTATCTTTGACCGCTTATAATCAACCCAGTAATCATACCCTACCCTGCCTAGTTTCAGGGTACCATGATACATCTATGTGGGTTACTGCTGAAATGGGTCCCCGTTACTAGGGTTTCCTGCTGGTTAAGTTTATGGGCCTATATTTACTAATATTACCCACCAACCCGATGTGTACTTAACCTTCCCACTGATTCAAGCATGTTTATTTAATGGTTAAGTTCTGTGGGCCTATATTTACTATTATTATCCACCAACCTAATATGTACTTAACCTCCTACTCGTCAAGTCGTGTTGGTTAAGTGGTTCTTATTAACTTAACCTTTCTCGCTTATCTTGTTGGATTGGTTAAGTGTGATCTATTAACTTAACCCTGTTCAGTCATCAGGTTATATTGGTTAAGAATTCCCCATTTAACTTAACCCCATTAGCTCATCAAGTTATACTGGTCAACTATCATTAATCAATTCAAGTTAACTTAACCCATCCACCCTTCACGTCATGTTGGTTAAGTGTTTCCTTCTGGTGTTGACTTGACCCTACCTCAATTCGTGTTATATTGGTTAAGTGTTTTCCTCTTGTATTACTTAACCCCACCACATGTCATTATATATTTTGGTTAAGTGTTACTTTAGTTAACTTAACCCTATCATCTGCTTAATTAACATGTTACAACGGTTAAGCGTTCTAAATTTACTTAACCTCACCCACTTGTCTAATTAACATGTTGTAATGGTTAAGTGTTCTAATTTTACTTAACCTCACCCACTTGCCTAGTTAACATGTTATTATGGTTAAGTGTTTCCCTAATTACTTAACCTCACCATTTCTAGCTTGATTTATTCATGAGCCTTAATTAATTAATTAAAGCACCAACCACTCACATTAGACGGATATTGTTGTGGTTACTGGATGTGCCGGTCGGTTCCGGGCAGGTTTACACCACAACTCAGTCTAACCTCGGGTCTTTCTGGGCTTGATCCACTAGCCACCCACATTAGACAAGTACTGTTGTGGTCACTGGATGTGCCGGTCAGTTCCGGGCAGTTTTACACCACAACTCAGTCTAACCTCGGGTTAGGCATATTCGTCTTTTACTAAATTTACATATTTACTATTTATGCAAATTTTTCGTAAATCAATTTAGCCTAGATCATATTTATTTGACATGAAAATTTGCATATTTATATTCTATGCCCAAAACTTGATTTACCTATCCATCAGCCCAACTTGCAGTTTATACCAATTTTAAATTTAATATTCCCCTTTTACAATTCATGCCCAATCTAGATTAATTTCCCAATGTACGGTTCATGTCAAAACTAGATTTAATATTATAGTTTACCATTTATGTCCAAAACTTGGTTTACATGCTAATTACACCCTTTGCGGCCAATTAAATTTATCAACTTATGCCCAAGTCTAATATGCATGTAAATCATTCACTATTATAGCCAATTTAGACTATGCCTATTTATTATGCCGAACTAACTAAATTAAGCTACGCCCAAATTCCCGCACCGAAATTGTACGTATAACATGATTCCACAAATTTCTAAGTACTCATGAAATGATACAAATAGTATCAAAGAAAGGAATAGGGGATAAGCACGAGAATTGACATAAAAGAATAGCCATGCAAGAATGGACCAAATACAAACATAATGGATCCAATGGGTTTGATGTACATAACAGTGAATAGGAATAAACTAGACAAGTGACACACTAAATATGAGATCCACATAATCAAGGGAATATGCATAGGTGATTTGGTCTAACATAATGCTAGTTCAAGGTACATCATGATCAGTTAATTGTAACAATGGGAATAGTCATAAGCAACTAACTACAATAGTCATAGGCAATTAACCACAATAGTTATGGGCGACTAATCACAATAATTTCTTAACCAATGTCATAGGCAATAGTCTCATAGTTATGATTCATAGTCGTAGGCAATAATTTTATAGGCGACAGTTCATGGCCATAGTCTTAGATAATGGTCTCATAGTCATAGTCATAGGCAATAGCTTCGTAGGCAATAGTTTCATAGTCATAGTCATATGTAATAATCTCTTTGTCATGGATCATAGTCATAGGCGATAGTTTCATGGGAAACAGTTTCATAGTCATAGTCTTAGGCAAAAGTCCGATAATCATAGTCATTGGCAATTAGACACAATAATTTCTAGGCCACAATCGAGAATCAGATCCAAAGGCATAGATAATGTTAGATTTGACATAAGCACGAATTAACTTGCAAATTGGTATAGTTCTATATTTTGATTCATTACATTCACAATTCCAATTACACGTTCAAATCTATGGAATAACTGAACTTACATTGATCGGTTTAGAAAAGGCGATTTGCTATGATTCGAGTGACGTCGCTTGAAGCAGAATACCTACAGTCCAACTTGAAGCTTTAACTTGATTCTCTTTTAATTCTATTCAGTTTGTAAGAAGATGCATTAATCCTAGTTTTGATTCCAGCAGAGTAGCAACGCCATTTTTATTTTTAATTAGAATTGAGGCAGAGTATAGGCAGAATGAAATTGTGTGGAGAGAAAGCTAGGTTTGGGGGTGTTTAAATAGCATAGGGGTCACGAATCTGGTCAGAAAGGCGTCCAGGTGCAGTAAAATGGATCTATCTCCAGATCTGGAAAACAGGGGGGAGGTCGTCCCTAGGTTCGACCCTAGTGTCGACCTGTGTACCGAGGTCGACCCCCAGGTCAACCTTAGTGTCGACCTGTGTAGGCAGGTTGACCCCCAGGTCGACCCTAGTGTCGACCTGGGTCCTGTCTGTTTTGAATTTCGGGCTGAAACTTCTGAAGGCCATGTCTTCTTCATACGGAGTCCGATTTACGCAAACTTGGACTCTATTCCAAGAAGAATTTCAAGACGAACGCAATGGCATAAGCCATTTCCCTTAATTATTCTGTTAAAATTTAATTATTCCCTGATTTGTTACTCTTATGAGCATAGAAAATGCGGGGTGTTACACTTCCTGATGGAACCTTTTAGGTACTAAGTAGTATCCTGTATCTGTGTAACTCTGTTGATGATGACATTTATGATTCCGTTGTTATGATGATGATGTATATTATTCTATGATTTCATGTGTTATGCTATTATCTATAATCTGCTGATGTGATAAATGTGTTATACTCCAATGATTATCCTTGCTTCCATGGCTCGGGGGTTTGGGTAGTCACAAATGTGGTATCAGAACATTGGCTAAACTTAGCTCCAGAGTATAACATATTTAAAACAGCTCATCAAAAATAGAATCAACAGTATTCTAAAACGAGAAACTCATTAGAGCTGGGATTAGTAATGTCCTAGAATGTGTGCAGCAGAATAGCATTATAACTTGATCATCACATCATTAATTATGCACATGTCTTTACGCCTTTACCATTCCTTAAGATATCTTTCTTATGGGCCTGAATCTTTTCTTAAAATTTGCAATGCTAACTGAAAATGAGCGGAAGAGGAAGAGTTAGGAGAGGCAGGGACGAGGAAGGGGTGAGATCCCCGCTGCTCCAAACCAGCCCAATCTTGAAGAAGTCGAAATAGAAAATAACATTGAAGTTGCAGTGCCACAACAACCCCTACCACTAGTGTTTGATTTTGATAGGGTTGCTAAGAAGTACAAGAATTTAGGTGGCGTGCCATTCTCTAGTAGTGGAATAGTAACCGAGGCTCAAGCTTGGTTAAGGTCGTGCGAACGGATCTTCGCGGGCCTAGAGTCAAAAGACCACATGAAGAGGTTCATGGCATCTTGGCTACTTAAGGATGAGGCTTTGATATGGTGGGATGCAGTGACTATTGGCGATATTGATGTTGACATGACATGGGCTAGGATCAAGGAAATTTTTAATGAAAGGTTTGTCTCTCGATAAGAAGTCGAGCGCTTACACGATGATTTAGGAACCGCTTCAGAAGAACAAGCGATTTATACAGGATCTTCTAAGAAAGTACCACAATCGAGTGACTGCGCACATCAAGCTTCCATGTACCAAGGTGGTTGAAATGGCTTGTAGGTATGAGGGTATTGACAAGAAGAATTCTCAGTAAGACCGTGAGAGAAATCAAGCTAGTAATAAAAGGAAGTATTTTGATAAGAAGCCTGAAGCAAGCAACACTGAAATAATGAAGCCCCAGTGGAGCAGCAAACCGAAAGGTAAATGGCATAATTGTGGTCAGAATGGACATTGGCCTAATGATTGCAACACTCCGAAGAAGCCAAGGAGAAATGAATCAGGGCCTAGTCAGAATCCCCATGATACCGGGGGTGCTTCAATTGCTACAAGACAGGGCATCTTATCAAGGACTGTCCATTATTGAAAAAGTCTGAAGTGGCTCATGTTTATGATGGGGCGAATGCGCCAGCTTCTTTTGTAGGAGCAGGTTAACCAGATGTTTTGGGAGGTACCCTTACTATTAAAAATATTCTTGTTACAGTATTATTTGCCACTGGTGCATCACGAAGTTTCATTTCTAGTAACACGGTTAAAAAGTTAAAGTTGAATCCAAGTGATCTTAAAGAATCGATTAGTGTTTATAACCAGATAGGTGGTTCTCTTATTCTCGATTTATATTGTAGAGTGTTAATATCTTATTCTCGTTACCATTTTCCTATTAATTTGATTGCCATGAATTTTTCTGAGTTCGATGTTATTCTTGGGCTGGATTGGTTTACAAGATATGAGTCCGAAGTTAGATGTGCCGAACGAATCATTAAATTTAAAACAAAGCTTGGAGATATATTTATACCATGTCACGGCTCATATTCAGATAGAAAAGAATTTTGGCTGCTCTTGAAGTTACTCCTACTTCTCTTGAGAATATTCCCGTAGTTAAAGAATATGTGGATGTATTCGAAGAAGTTGATAGCTTGCCTCCACGAAGAGAAATTGACTTCATATTCGATTTAATTCCAAATGCAAGGCCAGTTATGCATGCTATTCGGAGAATTACATTGAAAGAGAAAGAAGAATTAGGCGATTAAAATCGACAATTGTTATGGAAAGGTCTAATTAGGTCTAGCTTCTCGTGTTGGGGAGCAGCCGTGGTATTTGTTCCTAAGTCAGACTGTACTATCAGATTATGCGTAGATTATCGTGACTTAAATAAGCAAACATTGAACAGTAAATATCCATTACCGCGTATTGATGATTTATAAGATCGCTTGAATGGAGCGTAAGTATTTTCTAGAATGGACCCAGCTACAGGTTTCCATTAACTACTAATTGCCAAAAAATGTGTTCCTTTGACAGCTTTCAGAGTTCCAGACTTATTTTATGAGTTGTTAGTAATGTCGTTTGGCTTTTGTAATGCTCCAGCTTATTTTTCCAATTTAATGAATAGAGTATTCCATAATGTCTTGAATAAATTCGTGTTGGTTTTCATGTATGACATTTTAATCTTCTCTGAGTCAGCTAGCGAGCATAAGAAGCATTTGGAAGAGATTTTGGAAATTCTGAGAAAGAACGTATTAAAAGCCAAATTTTCCAAATGCATATACTGGAAAGAAGAAGTAAATTTTCTCGGCCATGTAGTATCGAAGGAAGGAATTTCAGTGGATCCAGGCAAGATTACTGCCATTCGAGATTAGAAGCAGCCTACCACGCCCACAGAAGTCAAAAGTTTTCTAGGATTGGCTAGTTATTCTCGGAAATTCGTTAAGGATTTTTCGAAGCTATCTAGCCCATTAACGAAGCTTACCAAGAAGCATGCAAGGTTTAATTGGACGACTGATTGTGAGACCGCTTTTCTAGAGCTGAAATTAAGGTTGATTACTGCTCCAGTATTAACTATTATCGATGGCAATCAAGATTTGACAGTCTATACAGATGCTTCTCTTGAAAAAGTAGGTGCGGTATTAATGCAAAGATGCCAAGTTGTTCTTATGCTAGCCGTCAATTGAAGCAGCATGAGAAGAGATATGTTACTCATGATCTTGAGTTTTTGGTCATTGTATTTGCTTTGAAGATATGGAGGCTCTATCTTTTGGGTGAGAAGTCCGAATTATATATAGATCATAAGTCATTGAAGTATTTATTCACTTAGAAAGACTTGAATTTGAGGCAACAATGTTGGTTAGAATTTCTTGCAGCATAAGATCTAGATATTTTGTGTACTCCAGGGAAAGCCAATGTTGTAGTAGATGCATTTAGCAGAAAGAATGCCATTATCGCCAATGCTGTGCAGTTAAAGCGCTTAGCGGTTCTATAGCAGCGGAGGTGCAAAAAGGTGTAGCGGGGATATAGCGGAGGCGCAAAAAAGTTCATTAGATGCAAAAAATATATTTAAAAATTAACTAAAAATATTTAAAAATTAACTAATCATCTTTCTTACATTATATGTGTACAAGAAACTAATGTTGATTAATCTTATATAACAAAATCATGGAATACCATAGTTATGCATGCAAAATTTGATGAGCGTAATTGATTGTTATAATATATTAGGCACTTATGCCTTAAATTTAGTCATGTACACTAACTCTACTGAATTTTTCGAAAAGAGGACTAGTCAAATCAACCTCTATATATTAATATTGCTAAAGCGGACGATAAAAAGACATGATTTAGCGCATGCAATGGAAAAAGCGGGGATGGAAGCGGATCTACTGTTCATCAGTGCTAAATTAAAATAGCATAGCGGTTGAAGAGTGTTATGGGCTATAGCGCGGTTATTGCGGGGCTTTAACTGCATAGCACTAATCTCATTATTACGCCTTCATTGATTGGTAAGATCTCTGTTCTTCAGAAAGATGATGAATTTATTCAGAGGATTACTAAAAGATCTTAGGAAGCCGAACCCTCGAGTTTCCAGATTGATAGCAAGGGAGTTCTGAGTTTATAAGGCCGAATTTGCATTCCAAATATTCCTGAGCTCAGAAGAGAAGTAATGGATGAATGTCACAAATCCAAGCTTAGTATTCATCTAGGGGTAAGTAAAACGTATCATGATCTCAAGCGCACATTCTGGTGGAGATCTATGAAAAGAGACATTTCTATATATGTTAGTAGGTGTTCTACTTGCCAACATGTCAAGAGTGATCAACAGAAACTCGCAGGATTGTTGCAACCACTAGAGGTTCTAGATTGGAAGTGGGATCAAGTTTCCAAGGATTTCATATATGGTTTTCCGAAAACCAAGAAAGGAAATGACAGCATATGGTGATCGTAGATCGTTTCACGAAGACCGCCCATTTTATTCTTGTGAAGTCAAATAGAACAACTCAGAGTCGGGCGCAGATATATTTTAAAGAAATTGTTAGACTACATGGAGTGCCCAGCAGCATTATCAGTGATACAAATCTGATTTTCTCTAATAAGTTTTGGGAAGCATTTCAGGAAGAATTAGGAACCAAGCTGAACCTTGGCACCGCATATCATCCTCAGAAAGATGGCCAAACTGAGCGGGTGAATCGCATATTAGAAGATTTGTTGCGGGCTTGTATTCTTGATTTCAGTTGATCTTGGGAAGATCACCTACCTTTCGCTGAGTTCTCATATAATAATAGCTATCAAGCGAGCTTGGAAATGTCACCATTTGAAGCGTTGTACGGTAGAACATGAAGATCTCCTGGATGTTGGGTAGAATCTAGAAATCGACTGGTATTGGGTCCTGATATGATCCAAGAAGATTCAGATAAAGTTGATTTCATTAAGAAGCGAGTACAAGCAGCTCAAAGCTGACAGAAGAGTTATGCAGATTCTAGAAGAAGAGATTTAGCATTTTCTGTTGGTGATCATGTGTATTTAAGGGTTTCTCCCATGAGAGGAGTAGTTGGATTCGGGAAGACAGGGAAGTTGGTACCTAGATTTATTGGTCCATTTCCTATACTCGAGAGGATTGGAACTCTTGCTTACAGGGTTCAATTGCCGAACTGGTTGCCCGGAGTGCATGATGTGTTTCACGTTTCTCAACTTCGTAAACATGTGCATGATCCAGACTTAGTCGTGGAAGAAGCATCGCAACAAGATTTGAGTATTACTACGAGTCTGGCAGTGAGGAGAGAGCCACTGAAGATTATTGGCAAAGACACCAAAGTTCTCAGGAACAAGAGAGTGCATTTAGTCAAAGTGCAGTGGAGCGGAGATCCTAGAGACTGTACAAGGGAAACAAAAGATAGCATTAAGCAAGCTTATCCCAATGAAGAGTAGACATATCTGATTAGCTCTGGTGAAAGGTACATTTACGATATATACTATTTCGGTTTTGTTTCCTGCTTTACTATTTTCCCTTTTCAGAGATGAAAAGTTTTAAATGGGAGGAGATTGTAACAACCCGGGTTCAGAACCAATTTAAAAATGATTTTTAAGCTAATTTTATCAAAAATTAAGTCAGAATTTAAAAATTCGATTTTTAAATTAGAATATAACCCTTAATAATAGCCATTTTGGAAATGACCTCCGTTTTCGATGAAACCACTTTTGTTGGATCCGGAATATCAAATTATTGCTAGGTTTAAAATTCCATACTTTTTGAAATTAATATGTGAGTGTGGTAAATTAAAACGCGTTTGGTAATTTCTGTTGAATGGATCGACCAGAAAAAAGGCCATTTTTCAAACGGTCTCCAGATTTAATGAAATTAGTGTTTTTGGCACCATATCGTCAAAACATAGCTAAATTTATTTTTGGGAATTTTTGGAATCAGTATGTGGCCCGGTAAATTAAAATTTACGTTCAAATTCAATATTGAACGTTATATATTTTAATTTTGAGAAAAACTGACTGAAACAGTCGAGTGGGCTTACGAAACATATTCCATTGTGTCTGGAATAGGGGTATTTAGCTAGGGACGACAGTCGTTGGGTTTGATTTGAGGTTAGTATCGATTAATGGGTATTTTCGAAATTAAAAGAATTAAATAATATATATATATATATATATATATATATATATATGGGCCTATTAGAATTCATGAAACCCTAATTCTATTTTATCGTAAAATTTCCGCCGCTGCCTCCTGTGAATATCGAACGCAAGAAAATGCTCGATCCTTTCTCCCCCAATATCTTTTGAAACACACAATAAAATCAAGAGATTCTTAAGGCTATTTTGTAGTACTCTCTTTGCTCTTCTAATCCATACGGGTTTCAATATCTGGAGTTGTATATTTTGATCGGAATCGTCTCTAAAAGACCCACCGCTCGCCCTTGAGTGGCTCCCTCCTGCCGCAATCGAGTTAGATGGTCATATGGTCATATGAAGTCATATGAAGTCATGTAATGCATCGGAGGACCGTAGAGTATTAATTTCATCCTCATATGAAGTCATATGGTCATGTAACTTTGGGGAACGACTATTGGGGACATTTACCATGTTCACAATTTTTGCCGAATTTTAAATGACTATTTTTCCCCTAGTGAATCTTGTTTCGCCTATAACTTTTGATTGATAAGGAGTTTTGAGTGAAACCATTTCTATTGGATTCGGATGATGGTTTATCTTTCCATAGAGTGTTCACATTAATCAAACGGACTTACCGTTTGGGAGATATGGCTGAAATAAGGTTGGGAAGGTGAAAAACAACATAATTGGGCTTAACCGGGTAATTAGTGGATGGGCTCATAACCCATTTCGGGATTTGGGTTATAGTGAGGCTGAAATGAGTTAGAAAACCATTTCACATCAGTTTTCTAGCCGCCACTTTCATTTCAACCTAGCAATGGCCTCCATCTTCTAAACTACCTTCTAATCACACTCTAATCCAATATTAAGCTAATCTGCATCAAATTAAGGCAGATTGGCATCAAAATTGAGATAGAGCTGCTGGAATACATTGGAAAACATGCCAAATCAGTTGGAATTTCAGATCTGAAATTTATTTGTGGCTAAGGTGAATGATTAGCATGTTTTTACACTAATTACAGATAATTAGGGGTGATTAGTGATAATTAGCGAAATTATGACTCAGAAAAATCTATAAAAATGTGTAAAAATTCTAAAATATTATTTTATGCCTCTGATAAAAATTTGGCTTAATTTGGATTAAGTTTGCTAATCCTATGGTTAAACATGGTTAAGGGGATTAAGGGGAAAATTATGGATTTTGGGTATGTTTGATCTAAATAACCTATATGCTTGATGTTTTGACCTTGTTTATTGATTACACATGTTGTTACCGTTGTTTACGATGCTTTGTGATTGTTTAGTAAAATTAGAATGGTTGAAAACATCATCGTATGGCGAGAATGGATGCAAATTAGCTTGTTGGAAATGTTGTAGTGATCCGAATCGGATCCGATAGGGGGATCAGATCGGGGTGTATGTCTCGAACCGGACCAAAGTATACGAGCTAAAACGGAGGGGTAGTGTAACGACCCGTATTCTTCACATCATGGGATTGTATAATATTTATTTCTTTCCTGTATGAAGTTGTATGGTCATGTAACTTTGGGAAACATCTATTAGAGTCATTTCCCATGTTCATGATTTTTGTCAATTTTTAAATGACCAATTTGCCCCTAGTTGGTACTGTTTTGGCCATAACTTTTGATTGGAAAGGAATTTTGACCTGAAACCACTTCCATTGGATCCGTTTGATGGTTTACCTTTCCGTAGAGTGGTTATAATAGCCAAACGGACTTACCGTTTGGGAGATATGGCTGAAATAAGGTTTGGAGGGTGAAAAACTGCTTAACCGGGCCAAACCGGGTGATTAGTGAGTAGGTCCATAACCCATTTCGGGATTAGGGTTATGGGGAGGCTGAAATGAGATAGAGGATCATTCCATTTCAGTTTTCTAGCCTCCACTTATCACCAAGGAACCCTAAAAATGGCCTCCAACCTCTAAATCACCTCCAAATCACCTTTTGGTCAAGGATTTGGCTTAGCAACCCCTAATCAAGGAAGATCTACACCAAATCAACATAGGAGCTGCTGTTTGACAGTGAGATTCACATCAAATCAGAGAATTATTTCAGATCTTAGTTTATTTGTGGCTAAGGTGAGTGATTTGCATAGTTTTGCACTAATTATGGATAATTAAGGTTGATTAGTGTTAATTAGCGAATTTAAACATGATAAAATTCTGGAAAATTGTTCATAAATTCTTGAATGATGTTTTAGACCTCTGATATGAATTTGGGTTAATTTGGTTAAGTTTTGCTAATCCTATCATTAGTTTCACCTAAACATGCTTAAGGGGAAATGTGGGATTTTGGGTAAGTTTGATCCATTTTACATGCTATGATTGTTGTTTTGGTGTTTATGTTCACTTGTACATGTTGTTATGAATGTATGGTATGTTTTGTGATAGATTAGAATAGTTAGAATGGTCAAAGATGCCATCGTATGGCGCAAAACAGTCGCTGGAACAGCTGCAGGAATTATGCAGGGATCCGGATCGGATCACATGCCACATCCATGATCCGCACTCGCGCTTCGCACCCGGTCCGAACCAGATGATCACGATCCGACATAAGGAGTTGCCATGCGATCTGCCTCGTCCTTCCACGAACCGACCCGCCTCACGAATTGATGGAAAGTCACGACCCGATCCATGTAGCACGATCCGACCCGTTGGAACACGATCCGCTTGGAGTTCACGATCCGACCAGAAGAGGAGACCCGATTCGATGGAGACTGGATTCACGAGACAATGGAGGAGTGCGACCCGATCACCTGGAGGACCACGACCCGATCCGACGTAGGAGGCGCGACCCGACCCGAATGATGAAGACCGATCCGGATGAAGATGATGACCAATAACCCGAGATGCAAAGGTAGTCCAATATGGGAAGTTAGAGCTCAGGATCCAGTTGGGAACCGATGAGTTCACTTCATGGTTGGACTTTGCTGCGGGACGTGTGCTAAGGAGTTGTCGACGTTCATAACTTCGATTCACCACTAAAGAATGGATGATGGTAGCAAGACTACGTTATCAGTGCAGTAGGGTCATTATGACCTGAGGGGCAAGGTGATGCGTAGTAAGACTATGAGCCAGCGCAGATGGGGTGAATAACTCCATGGGGCAAGTGGACATAGTAAGGATTGGTAAGGCTATGAGCCAGCGCAGATGGGGTGAATAACTCCATGGGGGCAAAGTGGACATAGCAAAGGACTAGTGGCTACGTTATCAGTGCAGTGAAGCCATTTATGACTTCATGGGGCAGAGTGATCGTAGCAATGTATGTTGGGTGATCGAAGTGGTGAATATCGTATGCTTTACGCACTGAGTGAGAGATGTGAGGATGGATGCTATGTTTGATTGTTTGTCATCCCTATGACATGCACACCTCCCCCACCTCCGTATCTTTACACTGTTTGATATGGTACCTTAGAGCGTTGTACAGTATGTAGTGCTAACTCTTTGGTTGCAGGTCCAGGTTCAGGTATGTTTTAGTCAACCTGTTATTGTTCACTTTAGATGCTTATCGCTCATACTAGGCTTTATGTCTGACCCAGAGTTTTATGTCTCCTCTTATTACTCTGGGTGCTCACACGAGCAGACTAGAGACAGGTTAGCTGGTGATGCGCGAGTAGCTGATTCGGAGGCGGGCAGGAGGCTTCCACGTATGATATATATATATATACACACATTCTCCCTGTGTCGTTGGTGGTCGCTACTTGGGCATTAGTAGTGTACCTCCTTTATCTTGCTTTTGCTTTGAGACAGTTTGAAAAGTTGTAATAAGCTGTATTTTGGATTTCCGCTGCTATGATGTTTAGTTCTGATCTTCAGCTTATGCACTGTCCCACTTGTTTTATGTCAAGTATGTTATTATTATATTTTATTCTATGCGCTGTGAGACATTCTACAGGTTCTCGTATGTTCATTTCCTTCTTCCCTTTCCTTCTGACGACCTGTTCCGTGCTAACTGGACATGTGTACAACGCACTTATGGAGTAAATGTCGGTTGGTGCGGGGCGGGCCGCCACACTTGGTATCAGAGCTCTAGGTTGCGTAGTTAACCTAGGGAAAGACACTAGGGAGAGATAGTACGTATATGAGAGCGCGTATTTGTGATTACTTTGGTTTTCAAAAGCTATGTATATATATACTATTAGTAGTATAAGAATGAAGTCGCACTGCCCTAGCACCACTATGGGGTCGTTAATCGTTTCCCTTTTTCAGATTGACGATGAGCCGAGACACGAGGGGTGCTAGTAGAGGGACCAACCAGGGGAATGCCGCTGACATGAGGGCAATGTTTACTAACCTCATGAGAGACATGCTTAGAGAAGTGCAAGGGGCAGTTCCCAATCCCGGAGTTGGTGTTGGCCCAGTAGTGCAGGCGCCTGGGGTCGATTTCGCCAAGTTGTGCAAGGATTACACTAACCTTGGTGGAAAGCCGTTCCACGGGACGGAGTCAGCCACAGATGTTCAAGATTGGACGGATAGCTGTGACCATATCTTCGATGACTTGGGTCTTGAGGATGCGATGAAGAGAAGGCTAGCGTCTCGTCAGCTGCAAGGGCGAGCGATGAACTGGTGGAATGCCATTAGAACAGCTACTCCAGAGGATCAGGTTACTTGGGATCAGTTCAAGGCTCGCTTTAGCGAGAAGTTCATTCCAGTTGCCCAGAAGTCAGTATTGTTCAAGAGGTTCTTGGAACTCAAGCAGGGTGGCAGGGCAGTTTCTGATTATATTGCTGAGTTCGACACTTTGTCGAAATATGGACTGTCTCTCATTGATACTCCTGAGAAGAAGAATGAGAAGTTCATTACTGGTTTGGATGGATACTTGGGGGAAAGGCTTATCAACCACATCGATGAGACTTTTGAATCGATTGTGGGGAAAGCTTTGATATCAGAAAGTCTTTACCCTAAGTCAAAGACTGAGGCTGCATCTGCAGAAGGGCCAAAGCCGCAAGCAGGCGGTGGAGGCAAGAATAACTCTCAGAATAAGAGGAAGCAGGACCAATCTAAAGGTGGCCAGAAAAAGAGCAAGAAGGATGTTGAGTGCTTCAGCTGTGGAAAGAAGGGCCATTATGCTAAAGAATGTCGGGCCAAGCCAGCGGAAAGGAAGTGCTACAACTGTGGTCAAATGGGACATCAGAAGGATAAGTGTCCGCAACCTCTTAAGGAGAAGCAGATTGTGAAAGCAAATGCTATTGATGTTGTTCCTTCTTCATCGAATGCCCCAACTGCGGCGGAGAAAGGAAAGAATGTTGTTATTCAAGGTATGCTTTCTATTTATGATATACCAGTTCGAGTTTTGTTTTATACTGGGGCTTCCCGTTCCTTCATATCTAGTGACCTGGTAGATAGGTTGGGACTGGAACCCGAGATAGTCGATAGACCATTGGTTGTGACGAACCCGATTGGTGGTTCGACTAGCCTTGGTATGATTTGCAGGAATTTGGTCTTATCGAGTCATGGATGTATGTTTGTATGTGATTGCTTTGTTTTGGGCTTTACTGGGTATGGCATTATATTGGGAGTCGATTGGCTCCAAAGATACGGGGTGGTGGTAGACCGTGAGGGCTTTTTGGTGACAGTGAGGGCGGATGATGGGCGGAGGGTAGTGTTTGGTAGTCTACCTAGTGATGGGGTTATGGCTAGTTTTGTAAATTCCCTCGACATCCCGCAGGATGAGCTGTCAGATGTGCCCGTGGTTGGCCAGTATCCGGACGTCTTTGAGGAGGTGACCGGGCTTCCACCACACCGAGAGATTGAGTTCCGTATTGATTTAGTGAAAGATGTCAGACCTATAGTGATGCCACTTTGTCGTATGGCACCAAGGGAGCAGCGAGAGCTTGGGGTGCAAGTCAGCAATCTTTTGAAGAAGGGATTTATTAGAAGGAGTGTCTCCGAGTGGGGAGCACCAGTTGTGTTTGCCACTAAGGCAGATGGTTCCCTTCGTTTGTGTGTGGACTATCGTGAGTTGAATAAGGTAACGAGGAAGAATAAGTATCCTCTACCACGGATAGATGATTTGTTTGATCAGTTGGAAGGAGCTAGAGTGTTCTCCCAGTTGGACCTCGCGACAGGATTTCATCAGCTTCGAGTAGCGGATGAGAGTGTTCCGGAAACGGCATTTAGGACGCCATCTGGATTTTATGAGTGGTTGGTCATGCCATTTGGGTTGACCAATGCACCAGCCTATTTTGTGGATCTTATGAATCGAGTATTCAGAGATCAGTTGAATAAGTTTGTTCTTGTGTTCGTGGATGATATCCTTGTTTATTCAAGGACAGAGGAGGAACACAAGGTACACTTGAGGATAGTGATGGAGGTGTTGAGGAAACACCAATTGAAAGCGAAATTCTCTAAGTGTCATTTTTGGAGAAGGGAAGTGAGATTCTTGGGTCATGTTGTTTCCGAGAGTGGTATTGCCGTGGACCCTGCGAAGGTAGCTACGGTACAGGATTGGCCTACACCCAAGAATGTAACAGATGTGAGAAGTTTCTTGGGATTAGCTGGATATTATCGTAAGTTTATCCAGGACTTCTCCAAGTTAGCAGCACCGTTGACTCAGTTGACTAAGAAGAATCAGTCCTTCGTCTGGGACGGAGTGTGTGAGGATGCCTTCAAGAGTCTAAAGGAGAAGTTGACGCGTGTGCCAGTGTTAGTCATTCCTAAAGGGAATAAAGAGATGACGGTATACACGGATGCTTGTGGTACCGGACTGGGTGCTGTATTGATGCAAGGAGGTAGGGTTGTAGCTTATGCTAGTCGACAGCTAAAGCCTCATGAGAAGAAGTATCCTACCCATGATTTGGAATTGGCAGCGATTGTATTTGCGCAGAAGATGTGGAGACACTATCTCTTGGGAGAAAGATTTGAGTTGTTTACCGATCATAAATCGTTAAAGTATCTCTTCTCCCAGAAAGATCTGAATCTCCGTCGGCAGAGATGGTTAGAGTTCTTGGCTTCGAATGATTTTGATATCGCATACACACCTGGGAAAGGTAATGCGGTAGCCGATGCCTTGAGTAGGAGACATGCCAGCTTAGGGGCAATGTTTCTTGAGTGGAAGCAACTGGAGTATATCGCGGGGTTTGATTTCAGACCAAAGTGCGAATTGGATCCAGTCATGCTAGCTAGTTTGACGATCAGACCCACTTTGATAGAGCGGATTGGTTCTAGTCAGAGGGACGATCCTAATATATTAGAAATCATCTCCAAGTTAGAGATGAACATCGATGGTGAGGAGATGAATGTGTATGGGCTTGATCGAGATGGATGGCTTAAAAGGAATGGAAGGCTAGTTGTGCCCAACGTGAATGGATTGAGAGATGAAGTGCTTAGAGAATGTCATCACTCAAAACTGACTATACATCCCGGTGGTAATAAGATGTATCGAGACATGAGACAGAATTACTACTGGGAAGGGATGAAAAGAGACGTTGGGAAGTTTATATCCAAATGCATGAATTGCCAGCTAGTAAAAGCCGAGCAAAAGAAGCCTAGTGGTTGTTGCAACCATTAGAAATTCCCGAATGGAAATGGGAGCAAGTCTCGATGGATTTCATCGATGGCTTACCAAGGACTAGATCGGGATATGATAGCATTTGGGTAATTGTGGATCGATTGACTAAGAGCGCAAGATTTATACCAGTCAGATCGACCAGAACGGCAGCCAAGTTGGCAGAACTGTATATGAAATGGGTAGTAAGATTTCATGGAGTACCCAAAAGCATTGTGAGTGACCGAGACCCATTGTTCACTAGTGGGTTTTGGAAGAGCTTACAAGAGGCTCTAGGGTCAGGATTACATCTCAGTACCGCATATCATCCTCAGACCGACGGTCAGACGGAGAGGGTGAATCGTATATTGGAAGATCTCTTGAGAGCTTGTATATTGGATTTTGGTGGATCATGGGATGACCATTTGCATCTAGTAGAGTTTGCATATAATAATAGCTACCAATCCAGTATCGGTATGGCTCCATATGAAGCTTTGTACGGAAGACCGTGCAACTCACCATCATGTTGGATAGAGACTGGCGAGAAGTTTGTGCTTGGACCAGAGGTGGTGAGAGAAACTTCGAATAAGATCAAGATCATTCAGCAACGAATGAAAGCTGCCCAAGATAGGCAGAAGAGTTATGCTGATAAGAGGAGAAGAGACTTGAAATTCTCCGTTGGTGACTTGGTGTTTGTCAAGATCTCTCCGTTGAAGAGCGTGATACGATTTGGCGGAAGAGGCAAGTTAGCACCAAGATTTGTTGGCCCATTCCCTGTTCTTGAACTAGTCGGGAATTTGGCATATAGAGTTGGCTTACCAGAGAAAATGGCGGGAGTTCACAATGTATTTCAAGTTTCCCAACTAAGGAAGTTCGTTCACGTCTCAAATGTGACTATTTCACCTGATCAGTTAGAGGACTTCGAAGTAGAACCCGAGGCGGTTGGGAACCGCAAGCCGATTCGTATTGTGGGGCACGATACGAAGCAACTTCGAAGGAAGGCGGTGAAGCTAGTCAAGTTTCAGTGGGGCGACGACGAGAGTGATTGTACTTGGGAGACAGAGGAGAGCATTAGGAAGGCATATCCAGAACTCTTTGCCTGGTAAGATTTACCTTGCGATTTAGTTATTCCGCATACTAGGATAGACTTATTTTACTTGCTTTGCATGTTTGATGGTTGTTTTATGGTTGATAGGCATGCGGGAACCTTTGTGTATGTTTTGATTAGGGAATTTCGGGGGCGAAATTTCTTAAGGGGGGAAGAGTGTAACGACCCGTATTCTACACATCATGGGATTGTAGAATATTTATTTCTTTCCTGTATGAAGTTGTATGGTCATGTAACTTTGGGAAACATCTATTAGAGTCATTTCCCATGTTCATGATTTTTGTCAATTTTTAAATGACCATTTTGCCCCTAATTGGTACTGTTTTGGCCATAACTTTTGATTGGAAAGGAATTTTGACCTGAAACCACTTCCATTGGATTCGTTTGATGGTTTACCTTTCCGTAGAGTGGTTATAATAGCCAGACGGACTTACCGTTTGGGAGATATGGCTGAAATAAGGTTTGGAGAGTGAAAAACTGCTTAACCGGGCCAAACCGGGTGATTAGTGAGTAGGCCCATAACCCATTTCGGGATTAGGGTTATGGGGAGGCTGAAATGAGATAGAGGATCATTCCATTTCAGTTTTCTAGCCTCCACTTATCACCAAGGAACCCTAGAAATGGCCTCCAACCTCTAAATCACCTCCAAATCACCTTTTGGTCAAGGATTTGGCTTAGCAACCCCTAATCAAGGAAGATCTACACCAAATCAACATAGGAGCTGCTGTTTGACAGTGAGATTCACATCAAATTAGAGAATTATTTCAGATCTTAGTTTATTTGTGGCTAAGGTGAGTGATTTGCATAGTTTTGCACTAATTATGGCTAATTAGGGTTGATTAGTGTTAATTAGCGAATTTAAACATGATAAAATTCTGGAAAATTGTTCATAAATTCTTGAATGATGTTTTAGACCTCTGATATAAATTTGGGTTAATTTGGTTAAGTTTTGCTAATCCTATCATTAGTTTCACCTAAACATGCTTAAGGGGAAATATGGGATTTTGGGTAAGTTTGATCCATTTTACATGCTATGATTGTTGTTTTGGTGTTTATGTTCACTTGTACATGTTGCTATGAATGTATGGTATGTTTTGTGATAGATTAGAATAGTTAGAATGGTCGAAGACGCCGTCGTATGGCGCAAAACAGTCGCTGGAACAGCTGCAGGAATTATGCAGGGATCCGGATCGGATCGCATGCCACATCCACGATCCGCACTCGCGCTTCGCACCCCGGTCCGAACCAGATGATCACGATCAGACATAAGGAGTTTCCATGCGATCTGCCTCGTCCTTCCACGAACCGACCCGCCTCACGAACTGATGGGAAGTCACGACCCGATCCATGTAGCACGATCCGACCCGTTGGAACACGATCCGTTTGGAGTTCACGATCCGACCAGAAGAGGAGACCCGATTCGATGGAGACTGGATTCACGAGACAATGGAGGAGTGCGACCCGATCACCTGGAGGACCACGACCCGATCCGACGCAGGAGGCGCGACCCGACCCGAATGATGAAGACCGATCCGGATGAAGATGATGACCAATAACCCGAGATGCAAAGGTAGTCCAATATGGGAAGTTAGAGCTCAGGATCCAGTTGGGAACCAATGAGTTCACTTCATGGTTGGACTTTGCTGCGGGACGTGTGCTAAGGAGTTGTCGACGTTCATAACTTCGATTCACCACTAAAGAATGGATGATGGTAGCAAGACTACGTTATCAGTGCAGTAGGGTCATTATGACCTGAGGGGCAAGGTGATGCGTAGTAAGACTATGAGCCAGCGCAGATGGGGTGAATAACTCCAATGGGCAAGTGGACATAGTAAGGATTGGTAAGGCTATGAGCCAGTGCAGATGGGGTGAATAACTCCATGGGGCAAAGCGGACATAGCAAAGGATTAGTGGCTACGTTATCAGTGTAGTGAAGCCATTTATGACTTCATGGGGCAGAGTGATCGTAGCAAGGTATGTTGGGTGATCGAAGTGGTGAATATCGTATGCTTTACGCACTAAGTGAGAGATGTGAGGATGGATGCTATGTTTGATTGTTTGCCATCCCTATGACATGCACACCTCCCCCACCTCCGTATCTTTACACTATTTGATATGGTACCTTAGAGCGTTGTACAGTATGTAGTGCTAACTCTTTGGTTGCAGGTCCAGGTTCAGGTATGTTTTAGTCTACCTGTTATTGTTCACTTTAGATGCTTATCGCTCATACCAAGCTTTATGTCTGACCCAGAGTTTTATGTCTCCTCTTATTACTCTGGGTGCTCACACGAGCAGACTAGAGACAGGTTAGCTGGTGATGCGCGAGTAGCTGATTCGGAGGCGGGCAGGAGGCTTCCACGTATGATATATATATACACACATTCTCCCTGTGTCGTTGGTGGTCGCTAGTTGGGCATTAGTAGTGTACCTCCTTTATCTTACTTTTGCTTTGAGACAGTTTGAAAAGTTGTAATAAGTTGTATTTTGTATTTCCGCTGCTATGATGTTTAGTTCTGATCTTCAGCTTATGCACTGTCCCACCTGTTTTATGTCAAGTATGTTATTATTATATTTTATTCTATGCGCTGTGAGACATTCTACAGGTTCTCGTATGTTCATTTCCTTCTTCCCTTTCCTTCTGACGACCCGTTCCGTGCTAACTGGACATGTGTACAGCGCACTTATGGAGTAAATGTCGGTTGGTGCGGGGCGGGCCGCCACAGGTAGCATCTTCAGCGATATGGCGAGAAGGAAGACCACTTGCATAGAATTCAAGTTGGGGAGGGGATTGGATCAGACTATAATTAGGACGCGGGACTGGATCGACGTGGAAGGAGTTGGAGCAACTGATGGGGTCGGATCGGTGTAACCGAACCAAACCGGGAACTGGAGATGAGGAGATTGAACCGAACAGTGGGGTTCAAACCGAGCCCAAACCAAGGACCCAAACCGAACCGAGGAGGTGATACAATGATGCTGCGAACCAAACCAGGGTGACAAGCCGAACCAAACTGGATGTGCACTTCTACTTATAAGCGATGACTCTTCTGAAGACCAACTCTAATTCGACCAAAACCCGAGATGTAAAGGAAGTCCAAGTAGGAAGTTATAACTTAGGGTCAAGATGGGAACCAACGAGTTAACTTCCAAAGTTGGGCTTTGCTGCGGGATGTGTGCAAAGGGGTTATCGATATCTATAGCTTTGGATCACCACTGAGAGGCGACTAGTGGATATGGATTAGCGCAATGGGATCATTAAGACTCCCAAGGGAATGTGATCGTAGCGTGGCTATGGATCAGTGCAATGGGGCCATTAGGACTCCCAAGGGAAAGGTGATCGTAACTAGGGATTAGTGGTATGGACCAACGCAATGGGGTCACTAAGACCTCAAGGGCAAAGTGGTGTAGCAAAGGATTTGGTGATCAAAGTGGTGGATATCGTATACTTTATGCAATGAGTGAGAGATGTGAGGTTAATTGCTATGTTTGATGTTTTCTATCACTATGACATGTACCCTCCCATTTTACACTATATGTTAGTGTTACCTTAGAGTACTGTACATCTTGTTGTGCTAACTCTTTGGTTGCAGTTCCAGGTTCAGGTATGATTATTTATACCTGTTATTGTTCTATTTTGCTGCTATCGATCATATCAGACTTTTTTCTGACCTAGAGTTTTATGTCTCTTCTTATTAATCTAGGTGCTCTTAAACGAGCGGACTAGAGATAGGTTAGGTTGTATGCACCAGTACTTGTTCGGAGACGAGCAGGAGGCATCCATGTACTATTTACATATTTTCTTACTGTATTGTTGCTGGTCACTGCTTTGGGCATTAGTAGTGTACCTTCTCTATTTTGCTTTAGAGACAGTCTTACGAAGTTGTAATAATGTTTTGGATCATATGCTGTATTTTGGATTCCGCTGCTATGATGGTTTAGTTTTCAGCTTATGCACTGTCTCGCCTGTTTTATGTCAAGTTATGTTACTATTATATTTTATTCCATGCATTTAAGATATACTACAGGTTCTTTGGTAATTCATAGTTTCAAATTCCTTTTCCTTTGATGACTGTCCCGTGCTGGTCGGACAACGCATTTCAAGAAAATGTCAGCTTGTTTGGGGCGGGTCGTCACACTTGGTATCAGAGCCCAGGTTGGGTATTTAACCTAGGGGAAGACATCAAGGATAGATAGTATATGTATATGAGGGCGCGTATTTGTGATATTTTCGTTTCCAAAACTATATATATACACTATTAGTATATCTAAGTATGAAGTCGCACTGCACGGGCACCACTAAGAAGATGGCTATTCGTTTTCTCTTTACAGATTGAACGATGAGTCGATATACGAGGAGTACGGGTTTAGGGACCAACAATGGGAATGTCCTGATATGAGGACGTTGTTTACCACCTTCATGAGAGAGATGCTTAGGGATGTTCAGGGAGCAGTTCCTAGTGCTGCTAACGGTGGTGGTGCAGCGGTGCAAGCACCATGGGCCAATTTCGTCAAGCTTAACAAGGATTATACTAGTCTTGGTGGGAAGCCGTTCCATGGAACGTAATCAACTATGGTGGTTCAAGATTGGCTGGATAGTTGTGAGCGCATCTTTGAGGATTTGGGAATCGATGATGCAATGAAGAGGAAGTTAGCATCACGTCAACTTCAAGGATGGGCTATGAATTAGTAGAATGCTATTAAAGCACTACTCCCGAGGACCAAGTTACTTGGAAGCAGTTAAGGCTCGATTCGGTGATAACTTTATTCCGGCTGCTCAGAAATTGGAATTGTTCAGGAAATTCTCTGAATTTAAGAAGAATGGTAGGTCAGTCTTGGAATATATTGCTGAATTTGATACTTTATCAAAGTATGGATTATCTCTTATCGATACTACCGAGAAGAAGAACGAGAAGTTCATAAACGACTTAGATGAGTACTTGTGGGAAAGACTTATAAACCACATCGATGAGACCTTCGAGTCGATTGTGGGAAAGGCATTAAGATCAGAGAGCCTTTAATCTAAGTCGAAAACCAAGGTTTTTGTTACATCGGCAGGAGAGCCAAAGCCGCAAGTAGGCGGTGGAGGAAAGAATAATTCGCAGAATAAGAGGAAACAGAACCAAGCTAAGGATGGTCAGAAGAAGAAGAAAGATGTTTAGTGCTATAGCTGTGGCAAGATAGGCCACTATGCCAAAGATTGTCGAGCAAGGCCAGCGGACAAGAAGTGCTTCAATTATGGCCAAGTGGGACATCACAAGGATAAATGTCCACAACCCCCTAAAGAGAAGCAGATCGTGAAAGCATATGCTATGAACGATGTTCCTTCTTCGTCGAATTCCCCAACTGCGACGGAGAAAGGAAAAAGTGTCGTCATTCAAGGTATGCTTTATATTTATGATGTTCCTGTTCGAGTATTGTTTAATACCGGGGCTTCTCATTCCTTCATATCTAGTGACCTGGTAGATAGGTTGGGACTGGAACCCGAGATTGTCGATAGACCTTTAGTTGTGATGAAACCAATCGACAGTTCGACTAGCTTTAGTATGATTTTTCATAATTTGGTCTTATCGAGTCATGGATGCATGTTTACTTGTGATTGCTTTGTTTTGGGCTTTACTGGGTTTGGCATTTTTTGGGAGTCAATTGGATCTAAAGGTATGGGGTGGTGGTAGACTGTGATGGGTCTTCGGTGACCATTACAGCGGATGATGGGCGGAGGGTACTATTTGGTTGCCTATCTAGTGATGGGGTGATGGCTAGTTTTCTAAATTCCATCGACATCCTGCATGATGAGTTGTCAGATGTGCCTCTTGCTGGTGAGTATCCGGACATCTTCGGGGAAGTGACCGGACTTCGACCACAACGAGAGATTGAGTTTTGTATTGATTTAGTGAAAGATGCTAGACCTATAGTGATGCCACTTCATCGTATGGCGCCAAGGGAGCAGCGATAGCTCGAGGTGCAAGAAAGCGATCTTTTGAAGAAGGGATTTATCCGAAGAAGTGTTTTCGAGTGGGGAGCACCAGTTTTGTTTGCTACCAAGGCCGATGGTTCCCTTCGATTATGTGTAGACTAATGCGAGTTGAACAAGGTGACGAGGAAGAATAAGTATCCTCTTCCGCGGATAGACGATTTATTTGATCAGTTGAATGGAGCAAGAGTATTCTTCGAGTTAGATCTCGCGATAGGTTTTCGTCAGCTCCGAGTACCAGCTGAGAGTATACGTAAAACGGCATTTCGGACGCCATTTGGATTCTATGAGTGGTTGGTCATGCCTTTCGGGTTGATTAATGCACCAACATATTTTTTGGATCTTATGAATAGAGTATTCAGGGATCAATTGAATAAGTTTGTTCTTGTGTTTGTGGATGATATCTTGGTTTACTCGAGGATAGAAGAAGAACACAAGGAACATTTGAGTATAGTAGTGGAGGTGTTGAGGAAACACCAATTGAAAGCGAAATTTTCTAAGTGTCACTTATGCAGGAGGGAAGTGAGATTCTTTGGCCATGTTGTTTCAGAGAACGGTATTGCCATGGACCCTACGAAGGTGGCTACCGTACAAGATTGGTCTACGCCCAAGAATGCAACAGACGTAAGAAGTTTCTTGTGGTTAGCTGGATATTATCGTAAGTTTATCCAAGACTTCTCCAAATAGCAACACTGTTAACTCAGTTGACTAAGAAGAATCAAGCTTTTGTTTGGAATGAAAAGTGTGAGAATGCATTCAAGAGTCTACAGGAAAAGTTGACGTGTGCGCCAGTGTTGATTATTCCTAAGAGGAACGAAGAGATGATGGTATACACGGACGCCTGTGGTACTGGACTAGGTGTTGTACTGATGCAAGGAGGTAGGATTGTAGCTTATGCTAGTCGGCAACTAAAACCGCATGAGAAAAGATATCCTACCCACGATTTGTAATTGGCAGCGATCGTGTTCGCGTTATATCTCTTGGGAGAAAGATTTGAGTTGTTTACCAATCATAAGTCATTAAAGTATCTTTTCTCCCAGAAGGATTTAAATCCCCAATAGCAGAGGTGGTTAGAGTTCTTGGCTTCATATGATTTCAATATCGTATATACACCCGGGAAGGGTAATGCAGTAGTTGATGCATTGAGTAGGAGACATGCCAGTTTGGGGGGCTATGTTTCTTGAATGGAAGCAACTGGAGTATATCACAGGATATGACTTCAGACATAAGTGTGAACTAGATCCAGAGACGTTAGCAAGTTTGACGATCAGGCCAACCTTGATTGAGCGGATTAGTTCCAGTCAAAGGGACGATCCTAATCTGTTGGTAATCATGTCCAAATTTGAGGTAGGTATCGACGGTGAGGAGATGAACAAGTATGGACTTGATCGAGAGGGATGGCTTTGGAAGAATGGGAGGGTAGTTGTACCCAACGTTAATGGATTGAGAGATGAAGTGCTTAAAGAATGTCATCACTCGAAACTGACTATACATCCCGGTGGTAACAAAATTTATCGAGACATGAAGCAGACCTACTACTAGGAAGCTGAACAAAAGAAGCCTAGTGGTTTGCTACAACCATTGGAAATTCTCGAATGAAAATGGGAAGAGGTCTCGATGGATTTCATCCCGGTTTACTAAGGACTAGATTCGATCATGATAGTATTTGGGTGATTATAGATCGATTGACCAAAAGTGTAAGGTTTATACCGGTCAAATCGAATAGAATAATAGCAAAATTAGCGGAACTGTACATGAACTGGATAGTGAGGTTTCATGGAGTACCCAAAGGTATTGTGAGTGACTGAGATCCATTATTTACTAGTGGGTTTTGGAAGATCTTACAAGAGGCTTTAGGGTCAGAGTTACTTCTCAGTACTGCGTACCATCCTCAAACCAATGGTCAAACAGAGAGGGTGAATCGTGTATTAGAGGATCTCTTGAGAGTTTGTATATTGGATTCCGGAGGGTCATGGGATGAACATTTGCATCTGGTTGAGTTCTCATATAATAATAGTTATCAGTCAGTTTGAAGCTTTGTATGGAAGACCGTGCAAATCACCATCATGTTGGTTGGAAACTGGTGAGAAATTTGTGCTTGGGCCAGATGTAATAAAAGAAACTTCAGATAAAATAAGATTATCCAACAATGAATGAAGGTTGCCCAAGATAGGCAGAAGAGTTATGCTGATAAAAGGCAAAGAGATTTGAAATTCTCCGTTGGTGACTTTGTATTCGTCAAGATTTCTCTATTGAAGAATGTAATTCGATTTGGTAAGAGAGGTAAATTGGTGCCAAGGTTTGTTGGTCCATTTCCAGTTCTCGAACAAGTTGGGAATTTGGCATCTAAAGTTGGATTACATGAAAAGATGGCGGGAGTTCACGACGTATTTCATGTTTCCCATTTAAGGAAGTTCGTGCATGATTCTGATATGACTATTTCTCCAGATCAGTTAGATGATATCGAAGTGGAATCCAAAGCAGTTGGGAGCCACAGGACGATTCGTATTGTTGAACACAATATGAAACAACTTCGAAGAAAGACGGTGGAACTTGTCATAGTCTAGTGGGGCGATAATGAGAACGACTCTACTTGGGAAATAGAGGAGAACATAAGGAAGACGCATCCAGAACTCTTTGCTTGGTAAGGTTTAAATAGCAGTATAGTTATTCCACATGCTAGGATAGGCTTGTTGTGTTTATTTTGTATGTTTGATTGCAAACGGTTGATAGGCATGCAGGACCTTTTGGTTGTTTTCTTGATTAAGTATTTTGAGGGCGAAATTTCTTAAGGGAGGGAGAGTGTAACGACCCGCATTTTACGCATCGGAGGATCGTAGAATATTTATTTCATCCTCATACCAAGTCCTATGGTCGTGTAACTTTGGGGAACAGCTCTAGGGGTCATTTCCCACATTCACGATTTTTGCCCAATTTTAAATGACTGTTTTGCCCCTGGCAAATCATGTTTCACCTATAACTTTTGATTGGTAAGGGGTTTTGACATGAAACCACTTCCATTGGATTTGGATGATTGTTTACCTTTCCGTAGAGTGGTCACACTAATCAAACAGACTTACCATTTGGGAGATATGGCTAAAATAAGGTTGGGAAGGCGAAAACAACATAATTGGGCTTAACCGGGTAATTAGTGGATGAGCCTATAATCCATTTCGGGATTAGAGTTATGGAGAGGCTGAAATGAGTTAGGAAACCATTTCATTTTATTTTTCTAGCCGCCACTTTCATCTTCAGAACTAGTAATGGCCTCCACCTTCTAAACTACCTTCTAATCACATTCTAATCCAATATTAAGCTAATCTACATCAAATTAAGGCGGATTAGCATCAAACTCGAGATAGAGCTGCTGGAATACATTGGGAACCATGCCAAATCAGTTAGACATTCAGATCTGAAATTTATTTGTGGCTAAGGTGAGTTATTAACAGGTTTTTACACTAATTATGGCTAATTAGGGGTGATTAGTGATAATTAGCGAAATTATGACTCGGAGAAATCTAGAAAAATATGTAAAATTTCTAAAATATTATTTTATGCCTTTGATAAAAAATCGGGTTAATTTGGATTAAGTTTGCTAATCCTATGGTTAAACATGGTTAAGGGGATTAAGGGGAAAATCATGGATTTTGGGTATGTTTGATCTAAATAACCTATATGCTTGGTGTTTTGACCTTGTTGATTGATTACACATGTTGTAACCATTGTTTGAGATGCTTTGTGTTTATTTAGTAAAGTTAGAATGGTTGAAAACACGCCGTCATATGGCGAGAATGGATGCAAATTAGCTTGTCAGAAATGTTGCAAAGATCCGGATCGGATCGGATAGGTGGATCGGATCGGGGTGTATGTCTCGAACCGGACCAAAGTATACGGGTCAAACCGGAGGGGTGGAATTTTCAGCAATATGGCGAGAACGAAGGCCACTTGCATAGAGTTGGAGTAGGGGAGGGGATCAGATCAGACTATAATTAGGACGCTGGACCGGATCGACGTGGGAGGAGTTGGAGCAACTGATGGGGTCGGATTGGTGTAACTGAACCGAACCGAGAGCTGGAGATGAGGAGACCGAGCCAAACAGGGGGGGTTTCAAATTGAGCCCAAACCAAGGACCCGAACCGAGGTGGTGATTCAATGATGATCCGAACGTAACTAGGGTGATAAGCCGAACCGAACCGGATGTGTACTTCTACTTAAACGCGATGACTCTTATGAAGACCAACTCCAATTCGACCAAAACCCGAGATGCAAAGGAAGTCCAAGGGGAAGTTATAACTCAGGATCCAGATGGCAACGAATGAGTTAACTTCCAAAGCTGGGCTTTGCTGTGGGTCGTGTGCAAAGAGGTTATCGATATTTATAGCTTTAGTTGAGACGGACAAGTGGATATGGATCAGCACAATGGGATCATTAAAACTCCCAAGGGCAAGTGATCGTAGCATGGCTATGGATCAATGCAATGGGGCCATTAGGACTTCCAAGGGCAAGGTGATCATAGCATGGGATTAGTGGCTATGGACCAGCGCAATGGGGTCACTAAGACCCCAAGGGCAAAGCGGTGTAGCAAAGGATTTGGTGATCAAAGTGGTGGATATCGTATACTTTACGCACTGAGTGGAAGATGTGAAGTTGATTACTATGTTTGATGTTTGCTATCACTATGACATGCACACTCCCATTTTACACGTTATGTTAGTGTAACCTTAGAGTACTGTACATCTTGTTGTGCTAACTCTTTGGTTGCAGGTCTAGGTTCAGGTATGATTATTTATACCTGTTATTGTTCTGTTTTGCTGTTATCGCTCATACCAGACTTTTGTCTGACCCGGAGTTTTATATCTCTTCTTATTACTCTGAGTGCTCTTAAACGAGCAGACTAGAGATAGGTTAGGTGGTATGCACGAGTACCTGTCCGGAGACGAGCACGAGGCTTCCACGTACTATTTACATATATCCTCCGGTGTTGTTGCTGGTCAATGCTTTGGTCATTAGTAGTGTACCTTCTCTATTTTGCTTTAGAGACAATATTATGAAGTTGTAATAATGGTTTGGATCATAAGTTGTATTTTGGATTCTGCTGCTATGATGGTTTAGTTTTCATCTTATGGACTATCTCGCCTGTTTTATGTCAAGTTATGTTACCATTATATTTTATTCCATGAGATGTGAGATATACTACAGGTTGTTTGGTGATTCATATTTTCAAATTCCTTTTCGTTTGACGACCGTCCTGTGCTAATCGGGCATTATCACAACGCATTTCAGGGAAATGTCGGCTGGTTCGAGGCTGGTCGTCACAGCGTGCCTCTCGGAGCTCTTCCACATGGTATATTCCGATCGTCGCAAAGTTAAGCGGATTGAGCGCGATTTGAAACCCTAGTTTTGAACCATTAGCTGAAAACCGCGGCCGGTAATTTGAAGAGGAAGAAAGGTGAAGGTTTATTTTAATTAATTACCTTGTTAATTAATTTTAAAAAGTCACTAACCTTTATAAAATCGTATCTTTCTCATACGGTGTCGAAATCCAGTGAAACAGGAGACATTGGACTCGTGACAGCATATTCTACATTCTAGAAGTGACTGGAGGAATTTTAGAGCTAACCGCAAATTAAGGAGTGGAACCCAATCCGAGATTTCTAAATTCAAAATAAAATGGAGTTCAACACATAAATTTGCACAAATCACATAAATTGGAAGCGATGTATGGATATTACCGACACATGGATTTCATACTCCGCGAATGGCCACTTATGGCGCCGTAGACAACATTGGGTAGTTGATTATTTATGTATGTGGATAATTTGGTGATTTGTGATTGTGATATTAAAAATATATATACAAATAGATATATGCGTTGTATAAAATTGGGATTGATTGATTGTGGTTGTGATGAATTGTGGAATTATTGGATGAAAATGGTTATGTATGGCGCGAGCCAAGGGCAAGAGAGGGACACTGCGAGACATCATTTTCATGGTTCTAATATCGTACCGTTATAATGCCGAAATTTTCTGAAATGAAGTGTTAAAAATATCCATGTGTTGAATATTTATTTGCTAAAAATATTATTTTTAACATGTATATGAAGTGTTAAAAATAACTATATGTTGAAATAAATGATTGTTCATTAAAAATACTATTTTTAACATGTGTATGAAGTGTTAAAAATAACCATGTGTTGAAATAAATTTTTGTTCAATAAAAATATTATTTTTACATGTATATGAACTATATAAAATAACCATGTGTTGAAATATATTTTTGTTCACAAAAAATATCTCTTTTAACATATGTATGAAGTAATAAAAATAACTATGTATTGAAATATATTTTTGTTCACCAAAAAATATCATTTTTAACATATGTATGAAGTAACAAAAATAACCATGTATTGAAATAAATATTTGTTCGTCAGAAACATTATTTTTAACATGTGTATGAAGTATTAAAAATAGTCATGTGTTGAAATATATATTTTTTTCGCTAAAAATATTATTTTTAACATGTATATGAAGTGTTAAAAATAACCATGTGTTGAAATAAATGTTCGTTCATTAAAAATATTATTTTTAACATGTATATGAACTATATAAAATAACCATGTATTGAAATATATTTTTGTTCACCAAAAATATCATTATTAACATATGTATGATGTAATAAAAATAACCTGGTATTGAAATATATTTTTGTTCGCCAAAAATATCATTTTTAACATATGTATGAAGTAATAAAAATAAACATGTATTGAAATAAATATATGTTCATAAAAAATATTATTTTTAACATGTGTATGAAGTATTAAAAATAGTCATGTGTTGAAATATATAATTGTTTGCTAAAAAATGTTATTTTTAACATGTATGTGAAGTGAATAAAATAGTCACGTGTTGAAATAAATATTTGTTCGCTAAAAATAATATTTTTAGCTTAGATATGAATATATATATACATATACACATGCTAAACATGTAAAGGATTTGCTGTTGAGCAAAGAGTTTGTTTGTGTGCCCGACAAAAGGGTACACCTTAATGAGTTGGATGCGCAATGTTACTATTATATAAACTCCTGTGAATGAAATTGGATGCGATGTGATGGTTGTTCCGTGTGAGATTATAAACCACGCCATAGGATAGTAACAAATAAATTATGAACTACATCACATGGCATACTACATGAAGACAACATATACTATCATATTCCATATAAGTGTAACACCCCTCGTTTCTGTTAACACTAAAGTAACGAATTAAAGAATATTTAATTTTAAATGTGAGAACTAAGGGAAACTGTTTACGCCATTGGGTTCGTCTCAGAATACCGGTTGAGATAGAGTCCGAGTTTGCGTGAATTGGACTTCGTATGAAGAAGTTATGGTGATCGGAAGTTTCAGAAAAATTCAAACAGATTTCAAAAATTCAAATTCAGACTCAGATTGGGCTAGGCGGGAAAATTCCGGCCAGGGGCCAGGTTGACCTGTGGGTCAACCTACCCATACAGGTCGACCAGGGGTTCAACCTGGGGGTCGACCTGCCCCCCGGGCAGATTTGAAAGATGACGACTTTGTGACTGGTTGCTGAGTCATTAGGGTTTCTGGATAGTTCTGATCTGGTCTGAATGGCTGTGGTTAATTTTGGGTTGATCGGATGGCCTAAATTAATTCTAAACTCTATATAAACACATGTAGACTCAAACCCTAAAATCAAACAAAAATCAGTACCATGGCCGCCATGCTGTCACCTTGCAACCTAGAGTAGCCGCCACCATTTAGGAGAAAGAAAAGCTAATCAACTCAATTCTATTCAACTCAAATCTAAACAACAACGAATTTGTCTTCTTCAAAGGAGAGCTAAATCAATTTCAAAACTCAGATTTCAGAACTCAAGACCTTCTTTGAGTAATGAGTTCAATTTCTTTAATAAGATAATTAATAAGTTAATTGGGTTATATGGCTATGTTTGTGAATCATTGGAAAAATGTAATCTTTTGTGAATATATGCTAGTTGTTTATCATGATAGTTATGTTGTGGATCCCTTTTCATATGCCAAATCATCTATGTTTAACTTGATTCACGTTTGACATCATTTTATATGCAAGTTTGGGTGTAGATTATATGATAGTTTCTATGTGAATTGTACACTAGTTTACATGTGAATCAAATAAAGTGATTATATGCAAGTTTAGGTAGAAATTGGATTCGCATGTATGCAAGTTCACCCATTAGATTTAGATCTATGACATACATTGTTTTATGCAAGTTTGTGATTATGGCCTATGGAAGTTTTAGGTGAAAAATTATATCACATATATGCAAGTTTACACCCCTATGTTTAGATCTATGACATGTATAGTTTTAAGCAAGTTTATGATTATGGCCTATGCAAGTTTTAAGTGAAAAACTGTATCATATACATGCAAGTTCACATCTTTTAGGTTTATGTTTAGATTCATGACTATACAAAGTTTATGCAAGTTATGTTGTAATTCTTATTTGCAAGTTAGATCTATATTTGGGTGTTATGCAAATTTGTGATGTTTCTTCCCTTTTATGTATTAGACTAATTTATAGTCTAATATATGTATATGTCGTGATAAACGAACGAACAATGTGGGGACGATGGGGGTAATATTGAATATACACCTATTGAGAATTGGCATAAATGGCCTGAAAAAGGCGTATAATAAATTTAAGATATTAATTGGCATAATTGGTATTTATGGACATAATTGAGACAATTATGGACATAAATCAATTTGGAAATTATTTACAAAATTGAATAGGGATAATAATCCAATTTGGGGTTAAATAAAGATATGTAATAATAAACCGCCTAAGACACGAGGTTAGACTCTTTTGTGGTGTAAGACTGCCCGGACCTCCCGGCAAATCCAATTGCCACAAATGCCAGTCTAATGTGAGAGGTCAAAGGCATGAATTAAATGCATAACAGTTGTAAAGACACGAGGTTAGGCTCGTTTGTGGTGTAAGACTGCCCGAACCCGCCCGGTAAATCCAGCTGCCACAAATGCCAGCCTAATGTGGGAGGTCTTTACAAGGTTATGGTCTTAATGAATTAAGAAACACTTAACCAGATAAAAATGTAGTGGGACATGAGGGGGTTAAGTGGGTGCCTTGGGTGGCATGTGGAATTTAGTGGGTGCCTTGGGTGGCATTTGAAATGCGATTAGATGCACTTAACCAAGATTGAAACCTATAAGAAGACGTGAATAAGAATGAGGTAAAGTGGGGAAAAACCTTAGAGGGGACCAAGCATAGGTGGAAAGCTTTTGTCATGCATGGGGGCGCTTTTCAAACCAATAACCCATTAAGTATCTTTGTGGGCTCGACCCAAGTCGAGGACAAGACACGCGTACTGGATTTGATTGTAAGAGGTCAAAACGGGTTAGTGTTGGCAATGCAAGTCCAACGGGTTCATATGCGTTTGTGGGCCCGGGCTGGTAGATAAGACGTTGTTGCATCATGTAGATATAAGCCGTGCATTTTTGGTAGTATCGGGTTGCCACTTTGGGGAGTGATACACCCCACTGTGGGGCCAACACGGGTATCTACAAGTTAGGGAGTCGATCGAATGGAGGTAGTGGGTACACCTAGTGGAGATAGGGGCAGACGGCACCTATGTAGGTAGCTAGGTGTACACGAAACTACCATTAGTAGTATTAAGTTCTCTAGGCGGGATCAACCATTAGTGTGACTAGTGGTGGTGCAATATAGTAATTATCCTATAGTGATTAGGGGTGCCTTTAACGTTATCTTTGTTCGTCTTATTTCCTTGTTTGCTCTGTCATACCCAATTGTTCACAGTCATTTCCTTATTTTCCAGCTTATGCCTTATCCTAGTTACTTAATGATTATATTGTTAAAGTTATTGCACTCGCCAGACTTTATGTCTGACCCCCTTGTTTCCACATCTTTTCTTCCCTCCCCCCCCCCCTCAGGTTTGCAAGAAGGGAATACTACAGCTTAGTGCCGATTTCTTTCAGTTGCTTGAAAAGAGTAGATGTATCGCTTTGGACTCTCTCACCTTTAAGGCTTTGCTTATGCTTAGTTGGGATTTATGCATTTATGTTATTTAAGTATTTTCTTCTTTATGTACTTTGAATTTTTTGGAAAAGACTATTGATCCGGTTGTAATGGTTTTGGAAACTATTTATGTAAGCTTGTTTTGAGTTATGATGCTATGAAATAAGTTTTATCTTCCACTGTGTTGTTTTATTTATTTATTCTTGTAATTTATCTGTTCTATACAACAATAACGCTTCATGGACATTGATGCATTCCCATTGTGAGTGACGTCATTGGACATTGGGTGTTACACGTGGTATCAGAGCTATGGTTACAAGAACAGATAAAAAGTTTTGAAAAGTGTTTTCAAAAGTATTATTTTCCTAGAAAGTATTTTCAAAAACTTGTTTTAAAGAAGCTATTTTCAAGGAAAGTTTACTTTAAATAGCATAATCCCCGCAAGCCATACATCTCTCCTTCGCTTCCCTTGTTTTGAAACTCTTTCTTTTTCTTTTCAGCGTGTCTGGAGCATCTGAGATACTAGAGGGTGTTCATCTACCCGGTTGGTTTCGTCAATATCTCGAGGCTAGGGCCGCTGCCGCGGGTCCAACCAACGTTCCTCCTCCTCCTCCCCCAGCTCCATTCATTCCTCCGCGTGGAGATACTTTCTCCAAGATGTGTAAGGACTTTCGTTCGATGGGTGGAAAATCTTTTAGTGGGTCTGAAACGTATATTGAAGCTAGAAATTGTTTGAAAGAAGTGGAGGATCTATTTGGCATTTTCAATTTGGACGATTGTAAGAAGGTCCAATTGGCTGCTTGGTTGATGAAGGATGAAGCTTCGTTTTTGTGGGAGGTCACTAATGGAGAGCGTCCAGTTGATACATGGCCTGATTTCAAGCATAGGTTTGAGGCAAAGTTTCTCTCACGGGCTGAAGAGAATTTATATATGGAAAGATTTTTAGCGTTGAAGCAAGGGAATCTATCAGTGAAAGAATACGTCAACAAGTTCAATCAGTTGGCGAGATTTGGCTTGGACTTGGGGAGTACACCCAAAAAGAAGGCCCTGAGATTTGTTAAGGGTTTGAACGAACCGCTACATGGGTTAGCTATGACCCACATCCCTATGGGGGCCACCTTTGAGAGACTAGTTGACATGGCGCTAATGCATGAAGAGGAGAAAGGCGCAAATGCTAATAAGGCACCTGAGAAGAAAGAAGATCAAAAGAAACCACAGCAACAAAACAAGAAGGGCAGGAAGCACAATAATGGCAAAGGAAAGAAGAAGTGCTTTAATTGTGGGACACCAGGCCATCTGAGTAAAGACTGTAGGAAAAAGAAGAAGACTGGTTGTTTCCACTGTGGAGAGGCAGGTCATCTAGTTAAGGACTGCCCAAGGAAACAGGGACAAGGGCAAAGAACTTCTGGAGGGTAGCTTCAGGCTCTCATGGCACCGGGGCAGGCAAGGGAGCAGGTCCGGGCTCTCGCGGTCCCACCGCTGCAAGAACGAGGTAGAAACATTTCCGTTGAGAGTTTAGCTTTTCTATCTGATCATCCTGTCCGTACTTTATTAGATTTTGATCACATTCGTTTATCTCTACATCATTAGTTGAAACACTTCACTTAAATACTAGTCTTGTTGTGGATCCCATTGTAGTTTCAAATCCTATTGGTGGGTCGGCTCATTTATCCATGGTTTGTAGGGATTTGAGATTGTCTATCTTAGGCGTTGGTTTTGAATGTAATGCTTTTGTGCTTGGTTTCATGGGTTATGGGTTGATTCTAGGGATGGATTGGCTAGCCAGATATGGTGCCATCCTAGATTGTGAACGAAGGGTAGTAAAATTGTTGACTCATAGTGGAAAGACCCTTGATATTTCTAGTGACCCTAGAGGATCGGTGATGCTTAGTTATTTTGAGTCACTTGACGCATCCAATGATGATTTACATTCTGTTCGTATAGTCCGTGAATATGTTGATGTCTTCGATGAGGTGAGGGGTCTACCCCCAAAACGTGAGATAGACTTTCGTATTTATCTTGTAGACAATGCAAAACCAGTATCTCTGCCAGTACGCCACATGGCTCCTCGTGAGAGGATGGAGCTCAATAAGCAAGTAGGAGAGTTGCTTGAGAAGGGGTAAATAAGACGTAATATATCGGAGTGGGATGCTCCAGTAGTATTTTCCACTAAGGCAGATGGGTCCCTTAGACTTTGTGTGGACTATAGAGAACTTAATAAAATTACTAAGAAGAATAGGTACCCACTGCCGAGGATTGATGATCACTTCGATCAGTTAGTTGGCGCCTCAGTGTTTTCGCAGTTGGACTTAGCCCCTGGTTTCCATCAGTTGAGAGTGGCTGAGGATAGCATAGATATGACTGCCTTTAGTACTCCAGATGGTTTTTATGAGTGGCTTGGAATGCCCTTCGGTTTGACAAATGCCCCCGCATATTTTGTTGACTTGATGAGTAGGGTGTTTAGGGAGTACCTTAATAAATTCGTGGTGGTCTTTGCGGATGACATCTTGATCTTTTCTAAGTGCGAGGAAGATCATGCCCTACATCTTAGGGAAGTATTGGAGACCCTTCGAGCGCATAACCTTAAAGCAAAATTTTCTAAATGTTACTTTTGGAGGAAGGAAGTGCGATTCTTAGGGCACGTGGTTTCCAAAGAAGGGATAGCTGTGGATCCCACGAAGGTGGTGGCCATCCAAGATTGGAAGGCCCCTGAAAATGCTACCGAGTTGAGGAGTTTCTTGGGGTCGACAGGCTACAATAGGAAGTTTATCAAGGACTTCGCAAAGATATCAGCCCCATTGACACGCTTGACGAAGAAGAACCTAGTTTTCACATGGGACGTAGATTGTTATTATGCGTTCCAACATTTAAAGAGAGCTTTGACCACAGTCCCAGTTTTAGTGTTGCCAGATGGGAGTAAGCCATTTACCGTTTATACCAATGCCTGTGGGAGAGGACTAAGCGCAGTCTTAATGCAAGAGGGGAGGGTAATAGCCTATGGAGGAAGGCAGTTGAGAGTGCATGCGAGAAATTAACCTACACATAACCTAGAGTTGGCCGCAATTGTTTCCGCGCTTAAGTCTTGGCACCATTATCTTCTTGGCGAGAAATTCGAATAGTTCACAGACCACAAATCGCTAAAATACTTGTTCTCTCAGAAGGACTTGAACTTAAGGCAACCAAGGTGGAAGGAATTCTTAGCGTCCTACGATTTCGAGATAGCATATACCCCCTGGCAAGGGTAACGTGGTGGCAGACGCCTTAAGTAGGAAAAGGTTGTCCTTGAGTCCGTTGTTTGTTGAGCGACAAAGCTTAGAGTTCATCTCTACGTTTGACTTAAGACCTTCCATTGACTTTGTACCCGGTTTGCTAGCATCCTTAGAGGTCAGACCTACGCTTTTGAGACGGATTGGTGAGGCACAGCGAGATGACCCACAGTTGGTTGAGTTGGTAAAGAAGCTCATAAGGGGGAGTCATCGAGCCATCTCAGTAGGTACACCCTAGATGATAAGGGTTGGTTATGTAGAGACGGTAGACTTTGTGTACCACGAGACGAGAACTTGAGGAAGACCATTCTTGATGATGCACATCTTTCGAAGATGACCATTCATCCCGAAGGGGAAAAAATGTACATGGACATGAGACGAGCTTAATTTTGGGCCGGTATGAAGAGGGACGTGGCCGTGTTTGTCGCTAGATGCTTGGTGTGCCAAAAGTAAAAGTAGAGCAAAAAAAGCCCGGTGGGTTGCTTCACCCATTGAAGGTCCCACAATGGAAGTGGGAGAGTGTCTCGATGGACTTTGTTGACGGGTTACTGAGATTGAGTAAGGGTAATACGGGAATATGGGTCGTGGTAGATAGACTTACAAAGAGCGCCCATTTCATTCCAGTGAAGAGTAAGAGGACTGCTCCATGGTTAACCTCTGTATACATTTGAGAGATAGTTCGTTTGCACGGTGTTCCTTCTAGCATAGTGAGCGATCGCGATCCTATCTTTACTAGCGAGTTTTGGAAAGCTTGCAAGAGGCGGTAGGGACTAAGTTATGTTTGAGCACCGCATATCATCCTCAGACGGACGGTCATACTGAGAGGGTAAATTGTATTCTAGAGGACCTTTTGAGGCTATGTGTTTTAGATTTCGGAGGTACATAGGAGGAGCATCTTCCTTTGGTGGAGTTTGCGTATAATAATAGTTTTCAGTCTAGCATTGGCATGGCACCTTTCGAGGCTCTTTATGGAAGGCCTTGTCGTTCACCTACATGTTGGTGGGAATCTATGGATAAGATCTTACTTGGGCCCGATATTATTAGAGAGATTCAGAAAAGATTGATCTGATTCGAAGGAGGATGAAGACGGCGCAAGATAAGCAGAAATCATATCCGGACAAGAGGATGACAGATATTGAATTTGATATTGGGGACATGGTCTTTATCAAGGTGTCTCCATTACGGAACGTTGTTCGCTTTGGGTCCGTTGGGAAGTTAGCACCAAGGTTCGTAGGACCCTTTCCAATTACAAAGAGGATTGGGTAGATGACATACAGAGTATAGTTAACGGAGAAGCTCAGCGGAGTTCATGACGTGTTTCACGTTTCACATTTGCGTAAGTGTTTACACGATACGGCGGAAGTGGTAGAGCCGAGCACGCTCGAGGAAGTGGAAGTAGAGCGCAATGCCACGATTAGATGAGCTCCTACATGCATTCTCGGATCGGAGGTCAAAAAGCTTCGCAAAAAAGAGGTCAAGTTGGTCAAAGTGCAATGGGGGGATGATCAAAGAGATGCGACTTGGGAGACGGAAGATAAGATGCGTACGTTGTACCCTTTCCTTTTTGAGGGTATGTTTTAATTTCTCCTTTTTCTACCACTTTCTTGATACTTGCCCTATCTTTTAGTATTATCTTTGCGATGTCATCTTCGATCTTTTGTTAGGAAGAACCCTATGGTTGAAACATGTGTTTGAGACATGTTATGTCTGATGGATGCAAATGTATGCAAGTGGTTGCTCGTGGATGCATATACACACACCTTAGGCACTAGATCGGCTCGATCACCTTCATATTGCATATAAATGTGTGTGCATATTTAATTTAATGGATGTATAATGGTTGTGTCATCATATGGATGCTGCATTTTGATGAATGGTTGTGCACACATATAGAGATAATATGTATCGATAGGATTCTTTCGCATACATAATGGACGCATGGCACTATCATTATTTGCATTAAGGAGGTCGACCGAATCAGTGGACCGCCTGATTTTGCATTAGTATAAGAACATGTACACACACTATGCATATACCCATGAAAAGCATTAGAATTTTTTTTAAGGACAATGATTGCTTGTGGTTGATGGTTGAGTAGATGGATGATTGGATGGTAGGATATGTTCTTCTTGACATAGAAATTTCGAGGACGAAATCCGTTAAGTAGGGGAGAATGTAACACCCCGTATTTCTGTTAACACTAAAGTAATGAATTAAAGAATATTTAATTTTAAATGTGAGAATTAAGGGAAACGGGTTACGCCATTGTGTTCTTCTTGGAATTCTGGTTGAGATAGAGTCCGAGTTTGCGTGAATTGGACTTCGTATGAAGAAGTTATGGCGATCGGAAGATTCAAAAAAATTCAAAAAGATTTCAAAATTTCAAATTCAGACTCAGATTGGGCTAGGCGGGAAAATTCCCGCCAGGGGCCAGGTCGACCAAGGGATCGACCTGGGCGGTCGACCTACCCATACAGGTCGACCTGGGGGTCGACCTGCCCCCCTCCCCGGGCAGATTTGAAAGATGACGACTTTGTGACTGGTTGCTGAGTCATTAGGGTTTCTGGATAGTTCTGATCTGGTCTAAATGGCTGTGGTTAATTCTGGGTTGATTGGATGGCCTAAATTAATTCTAAACTCTATATAAACACATGTAGACTCAAACCCTAAAATCAAATAAAAATCAGTACCATGGCCGCCATGTTGTCACCTTGCAACCTAGAGTAGCCGCCACCGTTTAGGAGAAAGAAAAGCTAATCCACTCAATTCTATTCAACTCAAATCTAAACAACAACGAATTTGTCTTCTTCAAAGGAGAGATAAATCAATTTCAGAACTCAGATTTCAGAACTCAAGACCTTCTTTGAGTAGTGAGTTCAATTTCTTTAATAAGATAATTAATAAGTTAATTGGGTTGAGATATAAATTGGGTTATATGGCTATGTTTGTGAATCATTGGAAAAATGTAATCTTTTGTGAATATATGCTAGTTGTTTATCATGATAGTTATGTTGTGGATCCCTTTTCATATGCCAAATCATCTATATTCAACTTGATTCACGTTTGACATCATTTTATATGCAAGTTTGGGTGTAGATTATATGATAGTTTCTGTGTGAATTGTACACTAGTTTACATGTGAATCAAATAAAGTGATTATATGCAAGTTTAGGTAGAAATTGGATTCACATATATGCAAGTTCACCCTTTAGATTTAGATCTATGACATACATCGTTTTATGCAAGTTTGTGATTATGGCCTATGCAAGTTTTAGGTGAAAAATTATATCACATATATGCAAGTTTACACCCCTATGTTTAGATCTATGACATGTATAGTTTTATGCAAGTTTGTGATTATGGCCTATGCAAGTTTTAAGTTAAAAACTATATCATATACATGCAAGTTCACACCTTTTAGGCTTATGTTTAGATTCATGACTATACAAAGTTTATGCAAGTTATGTTGTAATTCTTATTTACAAGTTAGATCTATATTTGGGTGTTATGCAAATTTGTGATGTTTCTTCCCTTTTATGTATTAGACTAATTTATAGTCTAATATATGTATATGTTATGATAAACGAACGAACAACGTGGGGACGATGGGGGTAATATTGAATATACACCTATTGAGAATTGGCATAAATGGCCTGAAAAAGGCATATAATAAATTTAAGATATTAATTGGCATAATTGGTATTTATGGACATAATTGAGACAATTATGGACATAAATGAATTTGGAAATTATTTACAAATTTGAATAGGGATAATAATCCAATTTGGGGTTAAATAAAGATATGTGATAGTAAACCGCCTAAGACACGAGTTTAGACTCTTTTGTGGTGTAAGACTGCCCGGACCCGCCCGGCAAATCCAGCTGCCACAAATGCAAGTCTAATGTGAGAGGTCAAATGCATGAATTAAATGCCTAAAAGTTGTAAAGATACGAGGTTAGGCACGTTTGTGGTTTAAGACTGCCCGGACCCACCCGACAAATCCAGCTGCCACAAATGCCAGCCTAATGTGGGAGGTCTTTACAAGGTTACGGTCTTAATGAATTAAGAAACACTTAACCAGATAAACATGTAATGGGACATGAGGGAGTTAAGTGGGCGCCTTGGGTGGCATGTGGAATTTAGTGGGTGCCTTGAGTGGCATTTGAAATACGATTAGAAGCACTTAACCAAGATTGAAACCTGTAAGAAGACATGAATAAGAATGGGGTTAAGTGGGGAAAAACCTTAGAGGGGACCAAGCATAGGTGGAAAGCCTGTGTCATGCAAGGGTCCCTTTTCAAACCAGTAACCCATTAAGTATCTTTGTGGGCTCGACCCAAGTCAAGGACAGGACACGCGTACTGGATTTGATTGTAAGAGGTCAAAACGAGTTAGCGGTGGCAACGCAAGTCCAACGGGTTCATATGCGTGTGTGGGCCCCTGCTGGTAGGTAAGATGTTTTTGCATCGTGTTGATATAAGCCGTGCATTTTTGGTAGTATCGGGTTGCCACTTTGGGGAGTGATACACCCCACTGTGGGGCCAGCACGGGTATCTACGGGTTAGGGAGCCGATCGAATGGGGGTAGTGGGTACACCTAGTGGAGATAGGGGCAGACGACACCTATGGAGGTAGCTAGGGGTACACGAAACTACCATTAGCAATATTAAGTTCTCTAGGAGGGATCAACCTTTAGGGTGACTAGTAGTGGTGCAGTATAGTAATTATCCTATAGTGATTAGGGGTGCCTTTAACGTTATCTTTGTTCGTCTTATTTCCTTGTTTGCTCTGTCATACCCAATTGTTCACAGTCATTTCCTTATTTTCCAGGTTATGCCTTATCCTAGTTACTTAATGATTATATTGTTAAAGTTATTGCACTCGCCAGACTTTATGTCTGACCCCCCTGTTTCCACCTCTTTTCTTCCCTTCCCCCCTTCAGGTTTGCAAGAAGGGAACACTACAGCTTAGTGCCGATTTCTTTCAGTTGCTTGAAAAGAGTAGATGTGTCGCTTTGGACTCTCTCACCTTTAAGGCTTTGCTCATGCTCAGTGGGGATTTATGCATATACGTTATTTAAGTATTTGCTTCTTTATGTACTTTGAAGTTTTTGGAAAATACTATTGATCCTGTTGTAATGGTTTTGGAAACTACTTATGTAAGCTTGTTTTGAGTTATGATGCTATGAAATAAGTTTTATCTTCCACTGTGTTGTTTTATTTATTTATTCTTGTAATTTATCTGTTCTATACAACAATAACGCTTCATGGACATTGATGCATTCCCTTTGTGAGTGACGTCAATGGAAATGGGGTGTTACAATAAGCATTTGGAGCTAATATGACAAGGATGGAATTACCATACAAGCGAGAGGCTTGTATGGCGATGACTGCATTCCAAGTTGAACTGAAGACGAATTATTGATGTCATAGCATATCATATTTCATATAAGCAATAGGTGATTATATGATGAGGTTGAGATTACCATACGAGCGAGACGCTTGTATGACGATGATTGAATTACAGGTTGAACTAAGGACTGATATAGACTAAATAAAATATAACGGTAAATTGCAGGATTTAATAAAAACCCTACACGGGTCTAGAGATGACAACACTTCATGTCTCTCTTGATTTTAGATACGGCATATGGATTATTTATTTTCAACATTGGACAAGGTACGAGATACGATCTTTACACTCACCCTTGAGCATAGATAGGTCACTAAAAATTGTGTATGCTTTTTTCGGATTTATTGGGTGCCTAATACGTCCCAATAAATTTTTCAGACACCTCCCGAACAAAGGAGGTTATGGCGAAATTTTCCAAAATTTAGAGGCATTAGCCAATTATTTGAAGAATTAAATGGTTTCGAAATCGTCGAATAAATTATATAATTTATATATAAAATAAATTAAAATAAAATGAATCGCGTAGCTGTAATTCGCGTTTTGAAATCATAATTTTAAACGATTATAGCGGGAGATCCGACCGTCGGATTTTCCCAAAACTGGAACCGTTGGGTTTGCTTTGGAAAGATCTTTCCAATGATATTGCATTTGTAAAGATCCGATGGTTAGATTTTGAGAATGTTAATTCAAATCTGAATGAAAACAACGCCAGTACCGCGTAGTGACCTGAAACGTCTTTCGAATTAAATAGGCTATTTTTATATAAATAAAAATAGTGATAAATCGTTATTAAATATTACAAACGATATGGAATGGAAATAAATCAATTTCACTTGGTTTATAAAGAAATATGGACGGTTAGTTACATTTGACATTAGTCCATAGAATCAAATTGAATTTAACCAACGAAAGAGTTGATTTGAATTATATATATATTCGAGAATTATTTGGAAAGGCCGAGTTAAATCTCATTTCAAATAATTGAACGACGACTAAAAGTCAAATGAAATGAAGACGGTGCAAGACCGGTAATCTTCACATCGAATGGATTACTACTGATACCCTGGATTGGTTAGCTCTTAGGAAGGGATTATAGTGGTAGTTGTCCGGACGTACTTGTTGATTGTCCGGATATGTGAGGGCCTCTCTTCCGTATTGGACATATGGAACGAGGAATTAGGTGCCTCCGGTTTCATTCAGACCAAGAACGGACTTGTAAATGGATGTGTATCTGACATTGCATTTCATTCTGTGTTGATTGATTTCCACTATATATATATATATATATATATATATATATATATATGTTTGGTGGCGGAGAATTTATTCTTTTACTTAACACCCTTCTCTAAGGCGTATGAGCTTAGAGGTTGTTATCCTGCTTTGTGACCAGACTATCCAAAGCAAAGATCATGTTGACACACTTTTTGGCAAATGCTGTCACATATGGAATCTCTGGATAACATCACTCTCCGGCATTGGAAGCATCGTCAGAAGACACAGGGCAGTTTGTTCAAAATCACAACATCAGTATAAACTAGCCCGAAACCCCTATCAAACGACCTTATTTGGATCTAAACACATCAAGTACTTGTATTCTTCTGAATTATCTTCAAATAGAGCTTTCGTTTGGTCCAATCGGCCTTACGGTTTGAAAGTTACGTTCGTTTCCGTGAACATGTACATAAATATGGAAAAAACCTGCATTTTAGCTTTTTTGAAGATCGGATCATGACCACCCCCTGGGGTCGGATCGTGACCACCCCCTGGGATCGGTTCGTGACCATGACCCGGCCTGACCATCACCATCACGACCATCACCTGTTCACCACCCTGGTTCACGAACTGTGACCACGAACTGCGACCAGGACCCGCTACTACACATGTAGATTTTGACCTATTCTCAAGGCTATGATCGCTCCTACTTTCCCGGATCAGGTGCCACATGTCCTACCACAATCCCATCACCATATGAGCTCTCCTACATCTATAAATACACCTCCATAGGGAATTTTCAAGGGACTTTTTGCATCTCAACATCCATGGTTGCCATGGCTAACACTTCTCCATGAATAACCACCATCTTCCTCAATGAAAATCAATGAATTCGGAGAGAATTATTTATTGAATTCGAGTGATTGAGAGATAACATTCATTGTAATTGTAATTCGTGGATGAAATGAGAACATGTAAAGTGGACGTAGGCTCGTTAACGCCGAACCACTATAAAAATCCTATTGTCTTGCTTTTTCTCTACTTTTCTGTTATTTCTTCATATCCTATGCTCTAAATACGACAATTTGGGTTTTAGGACCATTTTTTGGTCTAACAGAGGTTATATATTGATAGACATCAGTCATATAGTGTGTCAGTGTGGCATGCTGAGATGCAAATGATCAAGGCTTTTGTTGAAAAGCAGAGTCCTGTGGTTGATGATCAAAGCACAGCTTTTATTAGCATAGCTTTGTGTATAGCGTTAATTCGCGAGCCTCTCACCCCGTATGTGTCAAAAACGGGATAGTGACCATAGGGAGGACATGACGTTTCTTTCTAGCTAGAAGTGGTGTCATGGTATGGATCCCAGAAATTTTTACTTATGTGGATAATGGAATGCGAGGCGCCTCGGATATTGGTCGATACTGGCCAAGTGATAGGTACGATAGGACCAGAGAACGTGTATCCAGGAATAATTAATCCTCAAAAGTAAGAGAGGACGGCCCCTACTGCATCCTAGGGCTCGCCAGCGTCCAAGTCCTAAGGCATTTCCTAGAGTGTCTCGAATCGGGAGGAGCCATCCCTAGCCTTGACTCATGATGGAAATCCAATTTCCAATACGACATTACGGATTTGATTGTAAACCTGTATATGGCGACATAATACATGGTAGTTATGCCATTTACGATTGATACATTTACATTGAAAGTGTTTTAAACTGACTAGACACTAGTAATAATATCAAATGATTTTTGTTTTATACGTATCAAGCATATTTGGCCATTATAAGGAAAAACTCTATCCTTCGGCTTGCGTTTCATTGTGTGATGGGACTTGAGTCTCATAATGGCTTCATTTTTCTAAAAAGCATTATGTTGTTTAAAGGATTTATTTTATTTCATGCACTGGCAATCCAACGGTGTAAACCCGTACCGCGTTAGCGGCGTAGTCCTGTGATTGGCCTTATTATTAAATAAATTAAGTAAGAATTCTCATACCAGTCCCATAACTGACTCGTAGTTTATTTTCACTTGCAAACTCGGGTGCCCTTATTTTTACACGGGTAGCCAAGTAAACAGGTAACAGACTTTATTTTGGATATGCGCATGGGGTGCTCTTTTGGCTAAAGACGAAACTATCTTTTATCGCCTATTTTGGACATTTAATCATTACCTTATGTATGTTGTATTTGGTTATGTTGTAGACTTATTATCTACCTGATGGAACCCTTTATGTACTAAGTAGTATCCTATATCTGTGTTACTCTGATGATGATGACATTTATGATTCCTCTATTATGATGATGATGTATATTATTCTATGATTTCATGTGTTATGCTATTATATGTAATCTGCTGATGTGATAAATGTGTTATATTCCAATGATTATCCTTGCTTCCGTGGCTCGGGGGTTCGGGTTGTCACAAGATCCATCATGTTTTATCACAAATACTACAACTATGCTCCAACTTGAGCAGCTTGACCTAATCATTCCTTTTTTTTAATGATTTGTTAGTTTAGTTTCTTAATTCGTTAACTTCTTCGAGGGCCATTTGTCATGAAAAATGGAAATTTGGTATTGCACTAGGAATTAATTCAATGCAAAACCCAGTCTCCCTATGTGGAGGTAAGAACTAAACTTCCTCAAAGATATCAGACAATTTATATACAAATGGTATTTCTTCTAGATGTTTTTGGAATGTGTTTAACGCATACATGAGGATTCTGCTTACCACGCTAAGATTATCTCATCTTACCCCGATATCACTTCTCGGTTCACTTCTTAACCGTTCTTTTGACATAATCAATGGTGGGTTTTTACTTAGAAAGGCAACAGATTTTAAGTAGAGAACTAGGTCATGCATAAAATTTCTGGATTCATAGATGATGGATACCTTACAAACAACTCTATGACTAATTTTATTTCGAGTAGGGTTGGTAATTTGAGTTGGGATTCCTAATGAAATGGCGGTAAGTTTCAATTCATCAACTAAAATTTCTAATATAAAACTATGGGTATCCCCATTATCAGACAATGCTCTTTCAGAATATCATTTATATAACTTTTACCTTCCAACACCCTTTGGACTTCATTTCTGTAGAGGTTGAAGGTTCATCCTTAATTGCAAACACCTGGACCTTCTTTTCCTTCTTGATTAATAGGCAATCCCTTATTAGGTGGCCTATTTTTTGGCAGTTGTGATAGGGATCTCTCAGTACCTTTAGGCTCTGGCATAAGGTTGAAATTTCCCATTTTGTTGGAAACTGAAGCAAGTGATATCCTTGTATGAGCTTCCTCCTTCAAACTGATTTTTCCTTGGCTTCTTCCCCGGTTGATTGAACTTCTGCTTCCTCCGGTTGTTATTGTCGGTGTTTTGAGTTGTTGGGGGGTTCTTATTATCGAGAGTTTCATAGTGAATCCTATGTCAACTAAATCAATAAAATTTCCTTTTACATGAGCATTTAACTTCTCGTGAGATTCCTACTTCATTCCATTTATGAACCGTTCACTTTTCTTTGGCATAGTGTTAATTAATCCTTGTTCGGATAGAGACAATTTATTAAATTTGTTTGAGTATTCTTCCATTTATGTCCCCTCTTGCTGTAGATCCATAAAGCTCTGATATAGAAGTTATTTCCTATCTTTTGGCAAATACTACTCCCTCGGTATCTGTAACACCTCACATTCCTTAAAGTCACCCGTATGAGGATTTCATCAAGTAAATATGGAGTGTTGTGGGTATGCAGACATAAAAACATCACAGAGACTAAGGTTTCACAAGACATAAAAATATAAATTTACATCGGAAGAAGAAGTTTCATTTTTAATTACAAAGCCATCTTTGTCTCAATTAACCAAAGTGTCATGTCTCAAAATCTCAGTCAAAAACAACGACAGAGTAAAATAATATTATTCCTTAAATAGTCGAAAAGATATAACCTAATCTTAGAAAGAGAACGGGAAGTAATCCGTCTTTCGTAAAAATCCATCACGAAAAAGAAGAACTAAACTATACACTTTCTCCTTGTAAGCCTAGGGGGGAGTAAAGATAAAGGAAGAAAGGAAAAGGGCCAGACACAAAGCCTGGTGAGTTGCTATGATTACCATCTCGACTACTAAGTTAAGAAAAGAGGATAAATAGAGGTTCTAGTGTCAAAAAGGTTAAATGTCTATACATATCTAAAGGTGAATAACTATAATTATGAAAAAAGGCAATGATAATAATAATAATAATTAGATCAAGTAGGATTAACTATTTTACACTTCTACAGATCATATTGAACAAGTAATTATGGAAGGAATTTCCTAATGCTACCCATTAATCGGGTCCCTAAATAGACATGAATAACATATGCCAACTATGGCATTTGGGGATATCAGTTCTGAACCATCAACTAGAAAGACACAGCCTTAATCATAGGTGCTACCACGTCTTATCACCCATATTTGGAACAATGCATGCTCATGGTTCCGCTGTAACACGCCCGTACCCACCTCAGAATATTAACCTCTTACAATCAAGCATCTGTAAAGTGTTCCCTAGTCACTACCTAGTGCGTGACGCAACTGATAACATGAGGGTATTGATTGATATGGGTTCCAGATAGATAAACAAGAAAGAAGATTGACACAAGCCATCCCTAGGATTTTCCCCCCAAGTTAATTAGGATTTTAAGACTCCCCACATATTTTACCAGAATGAACCTCTTAGCTATTAATCAGATAGGTTTAACTTAGCAGGTTTAAGTTCATTAATTAGATCAATATAACCCTATGTTATATTCCGAGTTTGTAATTAATGAAAGTAATCTACAACCTTTTGCTTCTATGTAATTAATGAAAGAAATATTCATTAATAAGATCAATATAACCATATTTATATTCCTAGATTGTAATTAATGAAAGTAATCTATAATCTTTTGTTTCTATGTAATCAACGAAAGAAATATGCAACCTTTTCCACAGTCAGACCGATCCTACTCAGATGTTTTATATATATAGGTTACCAGTTACTTAATGTTCAATTAAGTATATTTTATCCTAATTAACATATTTCCAGATACATGTTACTTGATGTCAAATTAAGCACAATTAACATGTTTTCAAAATACAGATTACCTAATGTCAAATTAAGTACAATTCATTCTAATTGACATGTTTTACGGATACAGGTTACTTAATGTGAAATTAAGTATAATTGATTGTAATTAACATGTTTTCTAGATTGATGTCAAATTAACAAGTTTTCTAAATCGATGTCAAATTAACATGTTTCCTAAATCAATGTAAAATTAACATGTTTCCCAATTCACAAGTTCGCGTATTCTTCTATTATAATTTATCCAAATTTACAACCCATACTTCACCAATTCTTAATGTGCCCAAAAATTCCCTTTCTAAAATTCTTTTAGATTATTTCATTTTTTAGCAAATTAAAAGGTAAATGACTAGGCTCTTGTTGGCCTAGGCTCGACGCAAAAACAAAGGAAAAGAGGAAATAGATCTAGGCTCAAAAATAGACAAAATAGATAAATAGGCATTACAAGACTGTAAATAATATCATGACCAAGAAGGTGATAAAGAAGAAGAATTTACTTGTAAATAAATAACAATTGATCAGGAATGAATAACGATAGCAAATAAAATGAAAATAACTTGTAAAAGACAAACATATAAACACTGTAATTGTCATACATCCAGATCCAGCCTATTTATTGTCTTAATCCTTTTTATTTAGATCTGAAATCACTTTAACAACTATTGTATCAATTTTAACATTAACTTAGAAGAAAACTGATAATCATAGTAATACTCACATAAAATTAGAGCAAATCTAATTAGCTTTGGAAGATCCTCTCAGTCTACGAATATCCCAAGAAATATTTTGTGGACCCAAGCCCTTAATACTCCATAAAAATTATATTTGAGAAGAAGCTTATTTGATAGAGGTAGAAAAATAGAATCGTGAAGATTAGGTTAGGTTTTGGATGCTATTTCTAATGGAGTTAGGTGTCCAATTACATTGGATTTTATGTTCAGATTCATTATATTTTATTTTTAAATTTTAGACCATTAGATATTAGGTTTTTAATCTAAACAATAGAGGACACATCAATAATACATCAAATAATAATAATCCAGAAGCAGGCGACATTGGCCAGGCACAGGCTCGTGCTTGGCTCGGCCCACTTTATATGTGGGTCGACACGGGGGTCGACCCATATATGGGTAGGGTCTCCAATTTACTGTTGCTTTATTTTCTGTTTGTTAATTAAATTCTCTAATTTAATTTCAAACTTTGGTTGACCATAACTTACTTTTTTCTTCTCTGATTTACACAAGCTAAAAGTTTATCTGAATCAGAATTTCATAACGGACGCAATAGTGAAATCCTTTTTTCTTGATTCTCAATATTTTTCTGATTAATTTTTATTTATTCAATTTATTCGTCAATTAATTAATTCATTAATTAACTATTGTTTGTTAAAAATTCGAGTTGTTACATTCTCCCCTCCTTAAAGGACTTCGTCCTCGAAATCTCCAAGGTTAAAAGAATGTTATAAATGTTGTCAACCATTATCTGCACTCATTAACTCAACCAACTACAACTGGCATCCTATGTCCTCAAAATTTCTAATTTTTTGTATGAACATATGCAAAGGTATCGTGTATATGTCCCTAGCTAATGCGAAATTCAGACGGTCTACTGATTCAGTTGACCTGCTTAATGCAATTTTGTTTGTGTCATGTATCCAATATGTATGCAAAAGAATCCTAATGATACATATAAAGTTCTATTTGTGTGCAACAACCATTCACCATAATGCAATAACCATTCACCAAAATGCAACATCTAAGTGATGATTCAACCATTTTTTTCATCCATTTTTAAAGTAAACTAAAATGTGCACACATCTATATGCAATACGTAAGTGTTCTAGTTCAGTCGATCCCTAATCTAGTGCCTAACGTGTGTATACGCATCCACGAGCAAACACTTGCATCCATATGTCTAAAACACATATTTCAAACATATCCTATCATCTACAAGCTCAAATTCTAAGATCTTTACTTCCCGAGGACATACTAGAAGGAAGTCCCTAATCAAAGGAAGAAGCTACTAATAGAATATCAAAGACGGGATACTTGTCAAAAGAATATAAGTAAGAAACTTGAATCCCTCGGTGTAGTTCATATCATTCATCTTACTTGCTTCGGGGAGAAACTCTCAAGTGAACTAATCCAAAAGTTTACCTTAATCTTATAAGTATAGCCACACTTTTCCTCTTTTACTACCCTCAAATTTTTAGTTTCTATTTTACCTATTTTGTATTCCTCGGTTCATTCCACTTACATTGTACAACCCCCCCACTTTATATATATATATATATTTATTTTTCCCAAACCTTATTTGGAAAATCATAATGAGGAAGAATTTCAGTTGCAATTTTTTTTTGAAATATGTATGTAGTTGTTTTTATGAAATTCCAAAACACAAATTACATATCAAAATACATTAGTATTTCAAAAAAATTGTTTCTTAAAACCTTACACATATGGGGTTCCATAAATTTCCATAAAACACTTCCTTCTTACACTCTTGCCTTGGAACATAATTTGCGTTTGAAATTTCCATATTTCTTTATCCACTTATTTAACCAAACTTGTTGCTTACCTCAATTCTGTTGTCGTACAAAGGTTTAGTCGGAACTCATAAAACCCACATCTTTTGTCCAAATGACAAAATATTGGTAAGCATCGAATCTCAATAATATATCTAAACAAATGGTGCATTCCTATTCAATCTTAAGATACAATCTCGGGTTAAATCTTGGGTTTACAAAATATTCCCATTAATGATACGTGAATCCTTTAAATTTCCAAAAAACCTAAAATCATAACAATACATTCATATATTTTCCTTGTCTTAGAGGCCCAATCCCTATTAAGAAAAGAACTCACCAACAACTTATGGTTACAGAAAATTCAGACCTTTTATGATAGTAGGTAATCGTTTTTTTTTCCATCATAAACTAACATGTCACCAACACATTTTTTCCAATTACCCTACTCAACAAGTCAATAACTAGGTTTTGGTACAAGCTAGCCAAAAAGGTATGGTAAATAGTTCAAAAATTCATTAGATGTTCTGTAAACAACCATTGTTCATATATTTCTTTTTCCATTAATCTGGAACTTGTTGGAAATCATAAGCAATGAAATCAAATATTGAAAACCAGTTCACACTTATAACCTCAAAACCATGTGTTTTATCATAAATGCTACAAGTTTAGCATCATTACAAATACATATCCGAAAACCAAACTCTCTCTCCTGGAGAAAATCTTTCAACAGCTTACCATATTACAGAATATACAGCAAAAGGAAAGAGAACCGAATCGATATTGCCTAAAGATTTACTAAGGATAAAAATAGGAATATCAACATGACTGACCCTTTGGGTCGCAAGAAGTCCTAAAAATTTAGTCCATCGCATGACTTAGCCCGACCATCTCCTTCTTGCTGCCAAAATAGCCTCAGAAATATTTAACATATATTAATCTCATAACTTTTTTCCTATAAGTCCATATGTCATATTAAATCCTATGCCATATTTTAGGCTTGTAATTTTCCCTTTCATTGTATATCAATATGTTATATAAGGCCCAATCATGGCAACCTAATCCATATCCGAAAATGCCCCAAACATCAAGATTTTAGTTTCAATCCTGACTTTTCCCAAATAAACCGATAATCAAGTCGATCCCTATAGGGTTCATAAACTACTACTGGGCCTAAGTGCAAAACAGTCAACTAGTGCTATTACCACACCCTCTGGGATTTACCATACATGAAAAGGACCGCCTCATTAAGCCTATAATACAGATGCTCAACAAGACTCAACTCTTCTTATCGCAGCTATGGTTCCGCACAACGACCCAAACCAATACATCAAAGAAAAAGGGACAAATTATTCCTAAACTAAATAGGAAAACTTGAGAACAAAAGATACATAACATTCCTTCTTTACTCAACCCTTGCCTTCTATCCTTCCTCAACCACTTCTGATTAACACCTTTCCCTATAATCCTTATGACATTAGTATACTTATGTTGATCTTTCACATGCCATCCTTAAATTTATCTTTTCGGAAGTTTCCCTAATTGTTTGGCTTCTGAAAATGTACAAAAATCTACTTCCATAGTTTTAGATAATCTAATTTATAGAAAACCATAATTGCCAGATATTTCTTTTTTATTATCTTTAAGTTGGAGGACAGTGCGCAATACGGTAAAAGCCTATTTTGCACCAATCCATTCGTTCTTGCAATGACGTTTTCTTTGTTAATTTCAAACCCAACTATGGAAATACATCCATTTTTCTTAACTAATCAATCTAGGTTATTTTTATCTTAAAATTTTTCCTTTTATATCCATGATTAACCCTTTTTCATATTTGTCAAGCAACAAGTTCCTTTCTAACCTTGACATTTACCAATTACTAAGCTCGGTGGGTTTGTCCATTAATCAAAATTTCAACATGTAAAGGAAAGCTTAGATAGAATTCCTTATTAACTCAATTAATAAGATAATGATTTAGAAAGAGTCAAAGGTAGGTTGTAACTGACTATAGGGTTTATTTTATTTTCAAAATTAAATTTTGACTTTTGAAAAATGCGACTTCTTTTTGAAAATATTTTCTTTGAAAAGAAAACTTTAGTGTTCTTGGTATCCTTAGGCTCTGATACCAAATATAACACCCCACATTCCTTAAAGTTGAAAAGAGTGCTAGAGTAGGATCAACTAATATGGATTGATATGCAGAAGTTGTGATGTATATATATTATGTTTATAAAATAGTCATGCATGTAAAACTTTATGAAGATAATATATCAATATCAAGGATGAGCAATAAGTTAATGTTGTAAAGTAAATTAAATGACATCAAAAAAATTTATACTGGTTCAGAGCACCGTCCTATGTCTAGTCCCAGACTTCTTCTGGGTTTTCACTAGCAACACCCTCACTTCACCCGGAGGAATAGGTTTACAACACACCCGTGCACCTACAATGGATTTCAGGCCTGAGAAACTCGAACATGACTTCAATCAACACACCCACGCACCAACAACGGGATTTCAGTAATACAATAGGAATCTTGACTTCAGATTGTGTTCTATGTAACACTACTTAGTCAACAATTTGAGTGTACCCTTCCTATAATCTTATCCTCAGATACTGAATGTGTTTGTGAAGATTTAAAGGAAGTAGATTGCTTGTTGAATCAAGAAATATGAAATAAATTCAATGATTCAAAAAAAAATTAAATTTTTAGAAAGCTTTGTAGAGTGTAAGAATATTCAGAAATAAAGATCAGAATTTGAAAGAAGAATCGGTGATTTGGAGACCAAGTTTTTGATGTATATATAATTGTTGAAGAGTAGTATCTTTCCATGAAGAATTGCAGCGAGAAGAAGCGGCCATTTTTAATCAGAAATAGCTAGAAATATCTTCATGAAAGGAGATGATTTTTCATAAAAATGACCGTTATTGTCAGATCAGTCGACTGGTCAAAAATTCACCAGTCAACTGATTGAAAATGAAAATGTATATATATATATATATATTTGAATATGCACAAAATAGTCATTACTGGGCTGTTTTCGCCCTACCTGTCGACCGGTAGATTTTGAACCAGTCGATTGGTTCGGGGTAAACATCCTTAGTAATGGCTATTTTGTTCCATTAACACACACACACAAATATATATATATATATATATATATATGTGTGTGTGTGTGTGTGTGTGTGTGCTTTTGTGTTATAATATGTGAGGACAGATTTTGACAAATTCTAACACTATTATAAACACACACAAATATACTAACTAATTCTTCATTCGAACTTCATTTCTTTGTTGTCATGAATCAAAAATCTCATGAATCAAAAAAAGTCACCGTGTAAAGATTTCATTAAGAAAATATGGAGCATTGTGGGTATACAGACATAAAAACATCACAGAGACTAAGGTTTCGTCGGACATAAAAATATAAATTTATAGCGGAAGAAGAAGTTTCATTTTTAAATATAAAACCATCTTTGTCCTAAGTACCCAAATTGTGATGTCCAAAAATCTCAGTCAAAAACAACATCAGAGTAAAATAATATTATTTCCCAAATAGTCAAAAAGAAACTACCTAACCTTGGAAAGAGAAAGGGAAGTAATCCGTCTTTTGTAGAATTCCATCACGAAAAAAATCAACATAGAAATCTGAACTATACACTTTCTCCTTGTAAGCCAGGGGGAAAGAGTAGAGAAAGGAAGAATGGAAAAGAGTCATAAAGTCTGGTGAGATGCTATGATTACCATCTCGACTACTAAGTTAAGGAAAATAGATAAATAATGGTTCTAGCGTCATAAAAGGATAAGTGTCTGTATATATCTAAAGGTGAAAAATAACTCATATGAATTGATAACAAGGATTAGCTATTCTAATAAAAAAGTCAATGATGATGATGCTGATGCTGATGATAATAATAATCAGATAAGGTAGATTGATTGTTTTTCACTTCTATAGAATATGACAAAAACACGTAATTAGGGAATTTCCTAATGCTACGCGTTAATCGACTCCCTAAAAAGACATGAATAACCTATGCCAGCTATATCATTCGGGGATATCAGTCCAAACCCATCTACTAAAAAGACAAAGCCTTATTCATAGGCGCTACAACGTCTTATCTTCCTTGTTTGGAACAATGCATGCTCATGGTTCCTTCAGAACGCGCTCGTACCCACCTCAGAATTTGAACCTCTTTCAATCAAGCATCAGTAAAGTGTGCCCTAGTCTCTACCTAGTGCGAGACTTAAATGATAACAGGAAGGTACTGATTGATATGAGTTCCAAATAGATAAACCAGCAAGCAGATTGACACAAGCCACCCCTAAGCTTAAGCCCCAAGTTAACTACGATTTTAAAAGTCCCTACATATTTTACCAGAAGGTATATCTTAGCTTATTAATCAGACAGGTTTAACATAGCATGTTTAAGTTCATTAATAAGTTCAATATAAACCTATGTTATATTCCTAGATTGTAATAAGCGAAAATAATCTACAACCTTTTATTTCTAGATTGTAAGTAACGAAAGAAATCTATAACCTTCTCCCCAGTCAGAAAAATCCTGCTAAGATGTTTTACATAAACAGCTTACAGGTTACTTAATGCTCAATTAAGTATATTTTAACCCAATTAACATGTTTTCCAAATATATTTTATGTAATGTCAAATTAAGCACAATTAACATGTTTTCAAAATACAGGTTACTTAATGCCAAATTAAGTACAACTCATTCTAATTGACATTTTTTCTAAATCCATGTTACTTAATGTTAAATTAAGTATGATTCAGTCCAATTAACATGCTTTCCGTATTAATGTCAAATAACGTGTTTACTAAATCGACGTCAAATTAACGTGTTTCCTTATTCACAAGTTTGCATATTCTTCCATTAGAATTTACCCAAATTTATATTCCATTATTCACCAATTCTCAGTATGCCCAAAAATTCCCTTTTTAACATTCTTTCAGATTATTCCGATTTTTGTGCAAATTAAATGGTAAAGGCCTAGGCTCTCCTTGGCCTAGGCTCAGCGCAAAAACAAAGGAAAAGGAGAAAATAGATTTAGGCTCAGAAATAGACAAAAAATGGATAAATAGGCATTACAAGACTGTAAGTAAAATAATGACAAAGAAGGGGATAAAGAAGATGAGTTTACTTGTAAATAAATAACAACCGAACAAGAAGCGATAACAGATAGCAAATAAAATGAACAATAACTTGTAAAAGATAAAGTTATAAACATTGTAATTGTCATACATTCAGATCCAACTTATTTTACAGTCTTAGTCCTTTTTATTTAGATCAAAAATCACTGTAACATCTATTGTATCAATTTTAACATTATCTTAAAAGAAATCTGATAATCATAGTATAACTCACATAAAATTAGAGCAAATCCAATAAGCTTTGGTAGATCCTCTCTATTTATGAATATCCCTAGGAATATTGTGTATAAGCAAGCACCTGATATTCCACTAAAATTATATTTGAGAAGAAGGTTATTTGAGAGAGGTAGAAAAATGGAGTAGTGAAGATTAGGTTAGGTTTTGGGGCTACTTATAACAGAGCTAGTTATCCAGGTTCATTAGATTTTATGTCAAGATTAATTGTATTTTATTTTTAAATTTTAGGCCACTATATATTAGGTTTTTAATCTAAACCTTTGAGTACACATCAACAATACATCAAAAACAATAATCCAGAAGCAGGCAACATCGGCCAAGCACCGACTCGTGCTTGTATCGAACCACTTTATATGTAGCTCGACACATAGTGTCAACCCATGGATCGACACAGGGGTCGACCCATATATGGGCTGGGTCGCCCATTTACGATTGCTTTATTTTCTTCTTGTTAATTAAATTCTCTAATTTAATTTCAAACTTTGATTGACCATAACTTACTCTATTCTTGTCTTCACGCAAACTAAAAGTCTATCTAAATCAGAATTTCGTAATGGACGCAACGGTGAAATTCTTTTATCTTAATTCTAATTATTTTTCTAATTAATATTTATTTTCTCAATTATTTCTCAGTTCATTAATCGATTATTATTTGTTGAAAATTCGGGTTGTTACAGTACCTCTTTGAACCGATCTTATGTAATATCATCCTCTAGCTCGCTAATAGTTTTAGACCATGCCAAAGCTCCTTCCTGAAATTACCAAATGGCTAGAAATCTTTTCTACTAGTCCTCAAGCTTATATCCGTTAAAACCCTTTTCATATAAGCCTATCTCATATCAGCTTTTCTTATATTGATATTTTACCGACTAAGCAAAATCAGCTTGTTTTATATTCTCCAGTCGGGTAAAATATTCTTTAGAACTTTTGTATACCACCACTAATATCTTACCATAATATGCACCACACAAAATTTTTAAAGAAATCTTGATTTCAATTAGTTTAAATACTTTCAATTCCCTAAACAAAAGTGATTAAAATTTTGAGTTTTTACCTTTAGCTAGACTTGATGAGTTATGAAGACTTTTGTATTTGATTAACATCAATTTGAGCTTTCATTTCCTAGATTTGTTTCCCCAAAGCTATGAGCTTAGCAGTGTTTTCCTCCATGGCATTTGGATTTGGTGGTTGCACTGGATTAGAAGTTGTTCCTTCTTTATTATTGTTTAGGTTGAATGTTGGATCCATGTTCTCCTCAATGGTAACATTAGGAGATCGTTCCATATTTCGTTCTTCCGACCCTTTTGACTTCATCTTTTTCTGCCATGAAGTAATAAGTTCATCAAATTAGTTCCTAATAAGGTAATCATAAGGATGGATGTTCATGACCTCCTTCTAGCACCAAAATTTTAACGATATTTTTTGTTAACACCGAACTAGGTTAGATAATTCATGTGTATTGAAACACAATGGTTGATGGATCTAAAGGATGTTAAAGAGCAACTTAATTTCAACATGCTAAACGGGCACCACCATTCCCTGGGTGCTAAGGCCATAAGTACGAACATTAGTTACTCTTTCCTCAGGAGGTGAGTATCACACTTGCGAGACTGTAGGGTTGTGTAATGACCCGAAAATCCGGTCCAATTTGAGCTGACTAATAACACAAGTCCAACCCCAAATTGCAAGGGAAATTCAAGAAATTAATAGAAAGAACATAGAGGGTGAGGACAGATAAGATAGAACTATTAGAATAGAAGAAGAAGAAGAAGAACATCATCATCAGAGTAACACGAATCTCATAGCGGAACGAATAAAATATAACATAACTTTTGAAATACAAATAGTATATGTATACAATAACATATCAGAGTACAACACTTACAACACAGCGGAAATAATAATAGCTATAGAATCTTGAAGCCTCCTACTCCAAGCTCTCCAAGTGTATATGTAAAATCCTGAACTACTTGACTTCCCGTACAAATTTAGGCACCCAAGAGTTTAGGTAGAACTAAACAAAGTAAACTCCGGGTCAGTCATGGGACTGGTATGAGTAAAAACAGTTTAAAACAGTTTGAACAAGTAAACGATATCTCAAAAGACCACGCCGTATAACGGAACGGGTTTTTCCCTTATGAGAAATCCAAAATATCTTTCACTACAACAAAATGACCCTATTACAACGGTGGAACACCGTTGTAATAGGGTTTTTACAACGGTGGGCAAACCGTCGTGTCTTAAGAAGTTGTAATAGCCTAATATCTTTTACAACTTTTCTGCACTGTTGCAAGACCGTTGTAATATGTATATTTTACAACTTTTTTCCACCGTTGTAATAAGTTTATTACAACAGTTATGCACCGTTGTTGTTTTAATTTTTACATTTTATTACAATTTTTATATTTTACAATTGTAATATATCCACAAATTATATACATATTACTAATAAAAGAATTCATTGCAGAACATATTATCTACAAAAATGAAAATATCAAACAAACTTAAACCATGAACCAAAACAATATATTATTAATTTCAAACTCATCATTTTTTTTACATAATACATTGACAAAACTGAAGATACAAAGACTTTATAACAGTTCTAACTTTCTTCTGCTCCTGTTAACCACAATATAATAATGTCTATCAACCACAATATAATAATCATCTAGCAGAAACGCTTTCATCTCACGTTCTACATATATAGTATACAATCAAAACCGCAAGCACGTATTGGGTAATGGATTTCCAACTATGACAAGGTATGGAACCACCTTCCGATCAGTGCACTCTAGGAACGATACACTGGAGTTCAACAAGAACATCTTGCAACTCAGCCACACATGACCGACCACTCATTTCGCTTGAGTGTATCGAATGTACATCACCAATGGTTGGGATCAGCAACCGTTTCCTGTATATATATGGGACAACATTGATAGATTAAAGAAGCAAACGAATATTCTCAAGATAGGTGATTATACACCCTACTTCGGTGCGACCGACTTAACCATGCTGCCTGCCCGATTTTTGTCATTTACCGGATGTTGAGGCCAGAGGCTACGACTACTTTCCATTCATTGATAACACGATCACTTTGAATGCCACATTATCAGATCCGTTAATCACTAATTGATCTGCACAAATATTCTGGATGTTATGCTAAGGGAATAAATCCATTGCCACCATATATATTTGTACAGTCCATTCATATTCGATCATTGGAAATACTCTGTCAGACACTCATCCATATATGTTCGTTCTGGGACTGAACGAAACCGAAGGCACTATTCAGTACATCCATCTTAGTCACTGTTATCTAAGACTTATACAACAGCCCTTGCACTTTACTCCGTCTTCAATTTTCTTTGGCATATTCGCAACGCTTATGCCAATACAGAGTGGTTCTTTGGATAAGAATCCAACCGGTCTCTCCATATTAACAACGTTAAAATGGTAAAAAACTTCGATAGACGGTGAGTTAACTATCAAAGAAAAACATGTCGGTGTTCACACAACATCTTAATTCCAAATGGAATTATCGATCAAATCATCCAATATATATATATATATATTCATATTCATATTTCCTTATTTTATATGATTAGGAAATATACGTTATTAACGCTGGAAAAACATTTTCATAGCTTATTCACGTATCACTATCCTTCCACAACCATCAGTCCCTAACTGTAAACTAGTAAGAGAACAATTCTCTAAGTATAAACCCCGAAGGCCGAAACCAACATCAGATCCACACTCAGAAAACCAATCGACTTAACTAATCTCTAGTCAGTTTCTAATACCATTTTAACTCTATTTGATTAACTCTTATTCGAATAAATAATATTCGATTAACTATATTTGAATAACTCTAGTTCGATTTGACTCTAATCGATTTACTCTAACTGATTAACTCTAACTGGTTAACTCTAATTGATTAACTCTAACTGAATAACTTATTTGATTCAACTCCTTTTTGATTAACTCCTTTCGATTACTAATATTCGATTTCTTTATTGATTTACAAAGATTTTCCCTTTTTACAACGTTTATCCATTTAAAAAGATTTCCTTTTTAACAACGTTTATTCATTTATAAAGATTTACTTTTTACAGCGTTATTCATTTATAACATCCTATTCCGTTATAAATAATTTCCTTTTTATATTTCTATTTATTTCCCTAAATAAATATTCCTCTTTAATCCTATTTGTTTTCTAACAAATATTTCCCTTCAATTCGATTTGTTTTCTAACATATATTTCCTTTATATTCGATTTGTTTTCTAACATATATTTCCTTTATATTCGATTTATAAATAATTCATTTTCAATATCTCTTTGAAAATTTCTCTTCCTATATTCCAGTGTCACTTATGGGGTTTAACGTGTCGTATCACAAATGATCAATATTCATTCAACATACAAAATCAACAACAGATTTTATAGCACAACATATATCACAATATATGAAAACGGCAAATTAAATGTTGAGGAATCCCGTTGGATTCCTCCAACCTGTTCTCCTGCATCACAGATGTTAAACCATAAAATTTACATCAACTTCATTTCAGTATGTAATGTTCTGATAAGCAACATCAATATTTAATGGTATATATATAATTTCAACTAACTGACTAGCAGTTCAATCAACCAATCTACACACAACATTCAATCAATATCTAATAGTTCTAAAAGTACATTATAAAAATATAACTGTTTAGAGTTGGTGAGTTTTACTCACATTGGACGATCATCGTTGATAACGATAATTGTCAGTTGATTCAGACGGACGTTCTATTTCCCTGAAATTCCCAAGAGCTCTTAATCATTCCGTTCCAACTCGACTTCATAGTATTCTCAGTATGAGTCCAATAGGTCTTGCTTACTTCTTTTCCTCATTAGTTAAGTCATGATTGGTTGTTCCAGGTGTTAGTCTTCTTCCTCAATTACCCATTCACACGCCCGTTACAACAAAACCCACTCCACGCACTCATCTCTTCTTTCCAACATCAACAGACCCTGCAAAAACATCCATAGCCGAAAACAAACTCGACTCCTTTTTCCCTTTACACTTTAAAATTAACATTGTGCCAAGTCTTCTTCCAAATGAATATTCTTGTACTGAGCAAACATTCAACGGTTGACTCTCCATTGACTGCAAGTTACGGCCAACTCCGACATCATCTATGACCATTACTGTCACCGGACAACTCCTTCACCATTTCACTGCTAAACTCGCACCCTCACTTCAGTGCTCCTTCACCATCTTTCTTCCATCTCAAGCACTTCCACCACGTCACCCAACACAACACAGTAACTTCTCACTCTTCAACAAAAGTTCACCCAAATAATTCCACAACGTCTCTCTTCCCAACAGTAATATGGTAACTCCGAACTCATTTAAGAACTCACGAACAACCCCACTTTTAACCGCACTGCTCCTCATTCTCAGCACTTCCGCACCCTCCTCACATCCACACCATCGTTGTCGAACTCGCACCCAACAGGGAGTTTTCGTCCTCTGTCCAGGACTCGCGCTACAGGAGATCGCGCATCCTATTTGTTAATCGAAATCCACCAACCAATTCATACGAGATGTTAATGCTTATCAAAACCCCAATACAATAATTAAGACCCAAATCGAAACTTGATTTCCTCCCCGTTCATGAACCCTAGTTTATTGTCCCTATTCGAGCTCGACGGAAACCTGCATCGCATGACTCCAGAAGGGTATCGAATCGAAGAAGATCACTCAAGGGACTGATAGATATAAGTATTATGATTTATAGAACTTTCTACCATTTGACTTTGAATTTTGAAGTTGTATTTTCCTCTACGTTGAAGAAGAGAGAAGGGAGGCCGGTTTCTGGTTTCAGGGGAAATGGTTTAGGGTTAGTGGGAAGGGTATGTATTTATAGTGGTGATAAATATCTAGATATTTTTCTTTTATTTTCTAAAAATTCGTGTGGTCACACATGATACCCAAAAATCACGAAACTGGACATGCAGCTACAGTTCGACATTACGAACCCAACAAAACTGGTTTCGTCGAATTCCGACTTCGTATGCTCACACAGCGTATTTTTAACCGTTAAAATACTGATTGTTTTTCACTCTAAAAATCCGTACGGCCACACACTGACTCTAAAAATTACGGAAACTAAAATCTAATAATAATTTGACACTGCGGATCCAACAAAATTAGTTTCGTCGAATTCCGACTTTGTTTGCAAAAGTGGCTATTTTTAAAGCTCTGGATGACCCATTTAAATATATAAATATATTTAAATATAATTAAATTAAATATAAATAAATTTATATTATCGTATATCTTCACATATGATATCGTACAGCTCCAGAATATCATATCAGAATTTACAGCTTGATATTTCAGATTCCAGATTATCTCGATATTCGGTTTATACTGAAAATCTATTTATAACGTATATAAAGCGGTGCAAAATATAAAGGAATTCCACAGCGACTTTTCTGAAATTTGATTTGGACATAAATCAAAATCTACACGACGAAATCCCGATTTTTCTCTTCCACCAGAAAGATATACTCCACCAGCTCCGTACGTTTCTTGTTTCACAGAAATACGATTTAAAACGAATCCTGTACATTCAGTTGAAGTTCGAATCGCCAATTTACGAACTGCAGCGCCATTTCGAGCTCGATTATAATTATACTAAAATTCCACGTTCTATCGTCGACGATTAAAAACATATTCGTTTTTTAAATAATTAAATAAGTTAATTATTACACCGTCAAATATCCGAGTCATTACATTCTTCCCCACTTAAAATAATTTCGTCCTCGAAATTGCTAAGTTAGAGGACGACCCCATCTATTGGAATTCCTAAGATTTGTTTACCCCTTATTTCTGATTTTCAACTGAACCAATTAATATTGGCTAAAATATTAATTCCTTCCGACTAACCTAAATTTTCAAAAATTCTGAAAATTTTCTAACACTTTAAATTTTCAGAAAATTTCGCCATAACCTCCTTTGTACAGCCCTATCGGTAAAACTCCAACTCGCCTCTCTAGGCCTTCTCCAACCCAAAAGAAAATCAAACAGCCAAGCGGCTTGCCAAATCGGCTCATAAATTCTAAACTCGTATCAATTATAAACTTGTACCTTTTTGTCGGGTATATCATTATATCCCTACCATATGCTATCAATTTTGCATATATCATGCCATCCAAATCAAACTCCAATCAGTTCATTCTCACAACCAAATCATTTGCTTATACCTAAGTCGAATCCCATTCTCAATCTCAAGTTTCATTTTTGATTTTCAAATTCTAAGTCCAAGCTAAATTTTTAATTTATTTTTACCATCTTATTTTATTTAACTTCATAAGTTAAATTTAAATTCCAAATTAGATTCCTGGGTTTATTCAAATCACTTGAAATCATAATAACAATTCAAAATCCTTTGAATTCCTGAATAACTTGTTTTTGCAAAACAAAATCTTTGATAGAAATCCGTCACTTAGCAACTCGAAAATTACACCGACGATGTATCGATCCATCATCGGAATTATTTCCCAGCGATCAAAGTGAGTTCAATACTATATTCCATTCAAAACCACTTTTAAACACTTCCCATTTTGAAATCAATCCCAGATATCCTTATCAAAACAAATTTAAAACCTCCCAGGATTTTAAAATTCACGTTTACTTAATCCAGATTCAATTACAAACACTGGTCTAAATTTTCAGTTTTTAAATTTCAATTCTGACTTTAATTTCAGCTTTAATTCATTCGTAACACTTATACGAATTCTGATTGGTTATTTATAACCATTCCACTTTTATAATCTTATTCGATTATAATAACAACCAACACATTATAATATTTCCAATACATATACTTGGGTAAAATTATTTCATTTACCCTCTTTTCAAAACATACCATGTTGGTTCATCGTATTCGAGTGTTTAGAAACCCCTATCGATATTGTGGTGCCCCACTATCGACCAGAATTCATAAGCCACTCAACCAATAAAACTCCATAATATAAAACAAATTTTTATATCAAATAACAAATACGTTCACTCGTATATATACACTCAATCTCAGTCTAGGGTATTACTAACCCCATCTCTACTGAGTCACGCCACAGGGCCAAGGTAATTCACTTAACTTAAGCTCTGATACCAACTGTAATGACCCGAAAATCCGGTCCAATTTGAGCTGACTAATAACACAAGTCCAACCCCAAATTGCACGAGAAATTCAAGAAATTAACAGAAAGAAGATAGAGGGTGAGGATAGATAAGATATAACTATTAGAATAGAAGAAGAAGAACATCATCATCAGAGTAACACGAATCTCACAGCGGAACGAATAAAATATAACATAACTTTTGAAATACAAACAGTATTTGTATACAATAACATATCAGAGTACAACACTTACAACACAGCGGAAATAATAATAGCTATAGAATCTTGAAGCCTCCTACTCCAAGCTCTCCAAGTGTATCTGTAAAATCCTGAACTACTTGACTGCCCGTACAAATTTAGGCACCCAAGAGTTTAGGTAGAACAAAACAAAGTAAACTCCGGGTCAGTCATGGGACTGGTATGAGTAAAAACAGTTTAAAACAGTTTGAACAAGTAAACGATATCTCAAAAGACCACGCCGTATAACGGAACGGGTTTTTTCCTTATGAGAAATCCAAAATATCTTTATATCAAAAACCTTTTGATATTATAATAATGTCTATCAACCACAATATAATAATCATCTAGCAGAAACGCTTTCATCTCACGTTCTACATATATAGTATACAATCAAAACCGCAAGCACGTATTGGGTAATGGATTTCCAACTATGACAAGGTATGGAACCACCTTCCGATCAGTGTACTCTAGGAATGATACACTGGAGTTCAACAAGAACATCTTGCAACTCAGCCACACATGACCGACCACTCATTTCGCTTGAGTGTATCGAATGTGCATCAACAACGGTTGGGATCAGCAACCGTTTCCCGTATATATATGGGACAGCATTGATAGAATAAAGAAGCAAATGAATATTCTCTAGATAGGTGATTATACACCCTACTTCGGTGCGACTGACTTAGCCATGCTGCCTGCCCGATTTTTGTCATTTACTGGATGTTGAGGCCAGAGGCTACGACTACTTTCCATTCATTGATAACACGATCACTTTGAATGCCACATTGTCAGATCCGTTAATCACTAATTGATCTGCACAAATATTCTGGATGTTATGCTAAGGGAATAAATCCGTTGCCACCATATATATTTGTACAGTCCAATCATATTCGATCATTGGAAATACTCTGTCAGACACTCATCCATATACGTTCATTCTGGGACTGAACGAAACCAAAGGCACTATTCAGTACATCCATCTTAGTCACTGTTATCTAAGACTTATACAACAACCCTTGCACTTTACTCCGTCTTCAATTTTCTTTGGCATATTCGTAACGCTTATGCCAATACAGAGTGGTTCTTTGGATAAGAATCCAACCGGTCTCTCCATATTAACAACGTTAAAATGGTAAAAAACTTCGATAGTCGGTGAGTTAACTATCAAAGAAAAACATGTTGGTGTTCATACAACGATCTTAATTCCAAATGGAATTATCGATCAAATCATCCAACATATATATATATATATTCATATTCATATTTCCTTATTTCCTATGATTAGAAAATATACTTTATTAATGCTGGAAAAACATTTCCATAGCTTATTCACGTATCACTATCCTTCCACAACCATCAGTCCCTAACTGTAAACTAGTAAGAGAACAATTATCTAAGTACAAACCCTGAAGGCCGAAACCAACATCAGATCCACACTCAGAAAATCATTCGACATAACTAATCTCTAGTCAGTTTCTAATATCGTTTTAACTCTATTTGATTAACTCTTAATCGAATAAATAATATTCGATTAACTATATTTGAATAACTCTAGTTCGATTTGACTCTAATCGATTTACTCTAACTGATTAACTCTAACTGGTTAACTCTAATTGATTAACTCTAACTGAATAACTTATTTGATTCAACTCCTTTTTGATTAACTCCTTTCGATTACTAATATTCGATTTCTTTATTGATTTACAAAGATTTTCCCTTTTTACAGCGTTTATCCATTTAAAAAGATTACCTTTTTAACAACGTTTATTCATTTATAAAGATTTACTTTTTACAGCGTTATTCTTTTATAACATCCTATTCCGTTATAAATAATTTCCTTTTTATAGTTCTATTTATTTCCCTAAATAAATATTCCTTTTTAATCCTATTTGTTTTCTAACAAATATTTCGATTTGTTTTCTAACAAATATCCCTTAAATTCGATTTTTTTTCTAACATATATTTCATTTATATTCGATTTGTTTTCTAACATATATTTCCTTTTTATTCGATTTATAAATAATTCATTTTCAATATCTCTTTGAAAATTTCTCTTCCTATATTCCAGTGTCACTTATGGGGTTTAACGTGTCGTATCACAAATGATCAATATTCATTCAACATACAAAATCAACAACAGATTTTATAGCACAACATATATCACAATATATGAAAACGGTAAATTAAATGTTGAGGAATCCCGTCGGATTCCTCCAACCTGTTCTCCTGCATCACAGATGTTAAACCATAAAATTTACATCAACTTCATTTCAGTGTGAAATGTTCTGATAAGCAACATCAATATTTAATGGTATATGTATAATTTCAACTAACTGACTAGCAGTTCAATCAACCAATCTACACACAACAGTCAATCAATATCTAACAGTTCTAAAAGTACATTATAAAAATATAACTGTTCAGAGTTAGTGAGTTTTACTCACATTGGACGATCATCGTTGATAACGATAATTGTCAGTTGATTCAGACAGACGTTCTATTTTCCCTGAAATTCCCAAGAGCTCTTAATCATTTCGTTCCAACTCGACTTCATAGTATTCTCAGTATGAGTCCAATAGGACTTGCTTACTTCTTTTCCTCATTAGTTAAGTCATGATTGGTTGTTCCAGGTGTTAGTCTTCTTCCTCAATTACCCATTCACACGCCCGTTACAACAAAACCCACTCCACGCACTCATCTCTTCTTTCCAACATCAACCGACCCCGCAAAAATAGCCATAGCCGAAAACAAACTCGACTCCTTTTTCCCTTTACACTTTAAAATTAACATTGTGCCAAGTCTTCTTCCAAATGAAGATTCTTGTACTGAGCAAACATTCAACGGTTGACCCTCCATTGAATGCAAGTTACGGCCAACTCCGACATCATCCGTGACCATTACTGTCACCGGACAACTCCTTCACCATTTCACTGCTAAACTCGCACCCTCACTTCAGTGCTCCTTCACCATCTTTCTTCCATCTCAAGCACTGCCACCACGTCACCCAACACAACACAGTAACTTCTCACTCTTCAACAAAAGTTCACCCAAATAACTCCACAACGTCTCTCTTCCCAACAGTAATATGGCAACTCCGAACCCATTTAAGAACTCACGAACAACCCCACTTTTAACCACACTGCTCCTCGTTCTCAGCACTTCCGCACCCTCCTCACATCCACACCATCGTTGTCGAACTCGCACCCAACAGGGAGTTTCCGTCCTCTGTCCAGGACTCGCGCTACAGGAGATCGCGCATCCCATTTGTTGATCGAAATCCACCAACCAATTCATACGAGATGTTAATGCTTATCAAAACCCCAATACAATAATTAAGACCCAAATCGAAACTTGATTTCCTCCCCGTTCATGAAGCCTAGTTTACTGTCCCTATTCGAGCTCGATGGAAACCTGCATCGCATGACTCCAGAAGGGTATCGAATCGAAGAAGATCACTCAAGGGACTGATAGATATAAGTATTATGATTTATAGAACTTTCTACCATTTGACTTTGAATTTTGAAGTTGGATTTTCCTCTACGTTGAAGAAGAGAGAAGGGAGGCCGGGAGGCCAGTTTCTGGTTTCAGGGGAAATGGTTTAGGGTTAGTGGGATGGGTATGTATTTATAGTGGTGATAAATATCTAGATATTTTTCTTTTATTATCTATTTTTTTTTCTAAAAATTCGTGTGGTCACACATGATACCCAAAAATCACGAAACTGGACATGCAGCTACAGTTCGACATTACGAACCCAACAAAACTGGTTTCGTCGAATTCCGACTTCGTATGCTCACATAGCGTATTTTTAACCGTCAAAATACTGATTGTTTTTCACTCTAAAAATCCGTACGGCCACACACTGACTCTAAAAATCACAGAAACTGAAATCTAATAATAATTTGACAATGCGGATCCAACAAAATTAGTTTCGTCGAATTCTGACTTCGTTTGCAAAAGTGGCTATTTTTAAAGCTCTGGATGACCCATTTAAATATATAAATATATTTAAATATAAATAACTTTATATTATCGTATATCTTTACATATGATATCGTACAGCTCCAGAATATCATATCAGAATTTACAGCTTGATATTTCAGATTCCAGATTATCTCGATATTCGGTTTATACTGAAAATCTATTTATAACGTATATAAAGCGGTGCAAAATATAAAGGAATTCCACAACGACTTTTCTGAAATTTGATTTGGACATAAATCAAAATCTACACGACGAAATCCCGATTTTTCTCTTCCACTAGAAAGATATACTCCACCAGCTCCGTACGTTTCTTGTTTCACAGAAATCCGATTTAAAACGAATCCTGTACATTCAGTTGAAGTTCGAATCGCCAATTTACGAACTGCAGCGCCATTTCGAGCTCGATTATAATTATATTAAAATTCCACGTTCTAACGTCGACGATTAAAAATATATTTGTTTTTTAAAATAATTAAATAAGTTAATTATTACACCGTCAAATATCCGGGTCATTACAGGTTGATAATAGCCTTAGGAGAAAGGTGTTTCAGGTTATAGGAAGCTGATGCCATTCTGCAATAATTACCCCTAGACCCAGGATAACATAATATACACTTTGTTGAGAATAAAATGGCTAATGCTTCACAAAAGCTGAGTTGTCAACATGTCATAACACTCAATGACTTAAATGATACTTCTGCATCGAACCAGCGTAAAAAAGACCTCGGTTGCGTTAGTTATCGAGTCGCAAGCTTATAACAAGTTTCCTTCCATGGTTATGTTTCATTAGACTCATTATGAAAGGGTTACTTCACATACTGAGGGATCGAAAGGGGAGATTCCTTGGTTTTACCCAAATCCTTTCCTCTTCCAATACACATGTGATTAACCTTCCATGAGAAAGGTTAACGTTAACTCCCTGATTAATGATGACAAATACAATATGATTATATAATTGTGAAATATTTTAGTCTCGGACTTCTCCTTTTTATTTATTTTAGATATATTACAAAGATTGTAGAAAATCCCTAATTCGATTGAGAAATTAGGGTTTGCTCTTGAAGAAAAGAGTATAAAATTGAGAAATGAGAATTTGGCCTCCAAAATGTAACCCATGTGGTCTTATTTATACACAAATTGGGATGCTATTTGCCATTAGGTCAGCAGAAGCCTCTTTTGGGTGCAGCAGCTAGGTGCGGCCACTATTTATCTTTCAGTTCCATTTACCTTGGCTCTCAGCCGTTCTTTTTACATTGTTAATAGATATGATAGAGCATTTGGTGTGTCGGTCGCGGCTCGTAGTAAGTTGGTCTCTATCCTTGGAACTTCTTCAAGATGCTGCTTCTACCTTTCGTACCAATACCAAGCTTGTTGGTATAGAAAGCTTTAAGAGAGACTCTCGACTTTTGGCAATAAGCTTCTGGTCTTGCCTTTAAGTCTTCATAGTGTCTGTTTTCGTACTTCAATTACCTAGGTTCCACGAGCCATCACCCCTTTCGGTATCAACACTAAGCAAGTAAAGTGGATAGCTTTTTTCCTTAAAAGCTTTGGTTTGCTTTCTGTAAATCTTTGGAGTGGGTTTCGATCATTTAGAAGGATGCTTTCGGTGTATTACTTGTTAATTTCCGAAGCGGCCTTTCAGTGGTAATCAAATTTTGATCTCGACAGCTAGCTTTTAGGAGTTTCCTCTCATTTTCTGGTTTCCTGTACCCTTGATGCCTTCATCTCATTTTGTATAGGTATAATACCAATAGCCCTTTCGTCTTCCTTAGTTTGGCTTGATGCCTTTTGTCATTCCATTGGCTTTCCAGGTTCAAGAAATTTGCCTTTCGGAGTTGATCTTACATTAGCTTCCTTTCATATCGGAATCTCCTGTCGGTTTCCTTCCTTCACACTGATTCCAATCTTTCTCTTTTTATGAGGGTGTCGATTTCTTGTATTTCCAAATGCTTCTCTTATGCTTTCGGTTATTGCTTGGTGTCAGGCCTGTGCTTTCAAATCATTCTTCTATGCTAGTGGCTGTTCAATACCCCTTCACCGACATCCTGTTTTGGTGTTGAATTTTGGTAGTAACTTTTCTCCACCTAGTGAAGGGGTGTCTCTGACTTTTCCATTCAGTCTTTCCTTCTTCATCTTGCATCATCCTTGCCTAAATTCTTATTTACATTTTCCCTGCATAAATTCCAACAACTAATACTTTGCGTTAGACTTTTAATCTTTATATATTTTCTATATTTATTTTCTCCCGTATCAGTTTAGATGTTGTTCGGGAGTGAGCCTTAATGGTTTATTATGCATGTGTCTACGATTTCATAATCATTAATACTTTGTATTTATATCGAGAAAACAATTAGTAGTGCTTAGAAAACTTCCTGGTTGTCGAACATGTATAGATTTCATCGTTAGCAGCGGAGATCGTAATGAGGTGTTCATGATACCATCCCAATGGTGTATTTCAAAACATGCTATTGGATATGGAGTGGGAGTCCAGAAGACCCGTACTTGGGGGTTCATAATGGAAAACTGTAGCTTCGCTTTTTTAGAAATAGAGGATGTCCCGAACCACCCATGTTCGGGTATTTGATGAAAGACCAGGAGTCCTTCTCTGGCAATAATAGAAGTATTTAGAAGGAGGTCAGAAATCCACTTTTTGGCAAGAATAGAAATACTGAACCAACCCAAATTCAGGTATTTAAGGTAAAAGACCAGAAATCCACTTCTGGTAATAATAGAAGTCCAGAAACAACCCAAATTCGGGTATTTAAGATAAAAGACTAGAAATCCACTTTTGGTAATAGTAGAAGTCCTAGACCAACCTTGATTCAGGTATTTAAGATAAAAGACCAGAAATCCACTTTTGGCAATTAATTTCATAATCCCTTATGGGTTTGATTTATGAAGCAGAGGATGTACATGCTTTGTGAGCTCTTCCATGGGATTTTCATTATTGAGGCAGAGGATGGATGGTCTTTGTGAGCCACTCTCTGAGCTTTTGCTCCCTTGTGCGGTAGGATACATAAGTAGAGGTGTAGTGTGCTCTTCTGCGAGTAGAAGCAAGACGTACTTAGTCGAAGCAGAGGCAGGAATGCTCTTCTACGAGCAGAGGTAGGACGTGCTTAGTTCGGAGTAGAGGCAGGGTATACACTTTTGCGAGCAGAGGTAGGACGGGCTAATTAGATGCTCCGTCCTGACCATTTCTGGCACGGATTGGAGGCTTACGCTTTCGATGTTTTAACTCGTTTCTTTCTGTCTTGGATGATGTTAAAGTCTTACACATCACCCCCACCCATTCGAGGGGTGCCTTACCCGGGCCAACTAGGCGATGAAAAGGGTTTTTATCCATTTGCATTTTGACCCTTTTCGGGGTTTTCCAAATTATGAGAGGGTTTTAATTCCCTTGTTTGTGTGAGCATTCTTCGAGAAGACCTTTCTTTATTCATTTATCGTTGAGAAGTCTGGCTTTAAGTGTTCTGAGTTCCTCGTTCTTGGTACGAGATCACCATTTAGTTTGCAAAGTCGTTACGTTCTAGGTATGACTTCTTGATGAATGACCAAGGGTCCTTCCCAGTTTGGGCCAATCGGACCATACGATGGATTATTTGTGTTAGCCAATACCCTCCGAAAGGCCAAATCTCCCTTTGTGAAGGTTCTAGTTTTAACCCTTGAGTTGTAGTACCTAGTGATCTTCCTCTGGTATTCAGTCGTTCTGATCCTGACCTCATCTCTCGACCCTTGTATTAGGTCTAAGGATTCCTTCTTCAATTCCTATTTAGGATCAAATGCATAGGCTATCCTTCTACGCAAGGGGATCTCAACCTCGATTGGATGCATAGATTCACATCTGCATGTTAATGAGTATGAAGTATGTCATGTTGCCGTTTTGGTGGAAATTCTGTATGCCCAAAGCACTAAGGGTAATTCTTCTGCCCAATTTCCCTTTGCTTGGTTTAGTCGTTTCTTGAGAATTGTTTTTATGGTTTTGTTCGTGGCTTCGACGACTCCATTTTCTCTTGGATGTGCTACTGAGGAAAAACTTATAATGGCTCCGTTCTTATCACTAAATCGTGTGAACTCTTCCCTTTCGAATTGTGTTCTATTGTCTGATATGATCTTGTAAGGGATTCCAAAACATATGACAATATTCTTTATTATAAATTTCAACACTTTCTTAGATATGATAGTTGGAAGGGTTTCTGCTTCTACCCATTTGGTAAAGTAATCGATAACTACTACAACATACTTAGCTCCTCCTATGGAGATAGGCAGGAGTCCAATCAAGTCTATCCCTTATACATCGAAAGGTCATGGACCTGAGATGGTGGTAAAGTCACTTGGGAGTAGTCGGGGTATTTTAGAATACCTTTGGCATTTCTTGCATTTCCTGACATACTCAATGGCCTGGTTAACCATCTGTGGCCAGTAGAAGCCGTATCTCATGGATTTCTTGGCTAACTTAATTCTGTTGGAATGATCTCCACATAAACCTTCATGCGCTACTTTTAATAATCTGAGCCTGTACTCAAGGCTTATGCACCTTAGGTAGGGAATAAAATTCCCTTTTTTATAAAGCACTTTGTCCATGATCACGAATGTGGGAGCCTGTTGTTTTATTTTTCTCGCATCTTGCTTATCGGCAGGTAGTACTCTGTTTATAAGACAGTCCATGATTAGTGCCATCTAAGTGTTCTCGTAATGATATTCTATTTCAGCTGAAATGGGTTTCGCATTGGAAGCAATATTCTTTCCTACATCATTATCCCTTTCTAAGACTTTTGATCTAATTAATACTAACAATTTCTTTACCGAATCAGATGCTTCTTGCTCAATGATTGGTTTCTCCTGGTATCCTACAGGGATTATTCGAGTTTAGGGTGCCCTAGGGAACTAGCCAATTTTGCTAATGAGTCGGCTTGAGAGTTCTCCCCTCTTGTGATTTGGTATATGGAAAAATGCTCGAACCGAGAAAGCATATTTAGTATTCTTTTCACATATAAGACCAACCAAGGATCCTTGGTTTGGCAGGTTTGTTTGATTTGATTTACCGTCAGTTGTGAGTCACTAAAGATCTCAATTCGGGATATCTTTGATTGTAGCACTAGGTTTTGCCCTTCCATCATTGATTCGAACTCTACTATATTTTTTGTTACTGCAAAGCCCAACTTCATTGCATAATGTAGGCATTGTTCGTCAGGGGTGATTATTATATATCCTGCCCCTTCCCCTTTCTCATTTAAACTCCGCCTACGAACAACTGCCACTTAGCCTTTAAATTATTTTCCTTTGTCAACTGTTCTGTGATGAAACTCGTGAGCTCATTTACGAAATATGTGAGAGCTTGTCCATTGATTGCTGCCCCAGGCTGAAACCCGAATTCGTATTGGTTAAGCTCAATTCCCTATTTTACTAACCTTCCCAAGGTCTCTGGCTCACTGAATACTTGCTTAAGCGAAAAGTTGGTCAAAACCTTAATGGTGTGTGCTTGGAAGAATCCCTCAGTTTTCGTGTTGTAAGTATGAGACAATAAGCTAGCTTTTCCACCATGGGATATCGGTTTTCCGCGTCCTTTAGCCTTCTGCTACCATAGTAAATTGGGTGTTGAGTTCCATCTTTTTCCCTTATGAGGACCGAGCTTACTACATATTCTGAAATTACCATATAAAGATATATGTCTTCACCTTTCTTGGGACTAGATAAAACTGAGGATTTCCTCATATAATCTATCAAATTTTGAAAAGCTTTTCTTTATTCTTTGTTCCATTAAAGTTCTTCTTCTTTTTTTATGACGTCAAAGAAATGGATGCACTTATCAGTGGCTTTGATCTGCTACCTTCCGATTTAAGCTCATGACTTTTTTGTTTGTCTTCGGTTCCTCCATAACTCTTATGGCTTAGATTTGATCAGGACTGGCCTCCATACCATGTTCACTGATCATATACCCTAAAAAATTTCTGAACTGAACCCCAAAAGAACATTTTTGCGGGTTTAATTTCATTTAGTGATCTCTCAAGATGCTGCACATTTCTTCTAGGTCATCCACATGGCTTTCCGCTTTGGTTGATTTTACTAGCATGTCATCTACATACCTCCATGTTTCACCTTATTCGATCTCGGAACATTATGTTAACCAACCTCTGGTATGTTGCTCCAGCATTCTTTAACCCAAAGGGCATTAATTTGTAACAAAATGTTCCCCAATCAGTAATGAAACTTGTATCTTCTTCATCAAGTTCGTGCATGTGAATCTGGTTATATCCTAAGTAAGCATCCATAAAGGATAACAACTTATGTATGCTCGTCGCATCAACTAAGTGGTCTATTCACAGAAGGGGATAACAATCTTTTTGGAATGCTCTATTTAAATCCATGTAGTCAACATATGTTCTCCACTTTCTGTTGGACTTCTTCACCAATACAGGGTTGGATAGCCATTTGGGATAAAAGACATCCCAGATAAACCCGTTTGTTTCTAACCTCTTAACTTCCTCTTTTAAAGCCTCCGATCGGTCTCTGTTGTATTGGCTCTTCTTTTGCCGAACAGGGATTATGGAAGGGTCGATATTCAAAGCATGACTCATAACAGAGGGGTTTATTTCAACCATGTCCGAATGAGTCCAGGTGAAAACATCCTTATTAATATGTAGGAACCGGACTAGGTCACGTCTAGAGGGATCTGTTAACCTTTTCCCTAACTTGATATTCTTGGTCTTATCCTTTGGGTCAAGGCTTATTTCCTCCAAATCCTCTATCAGTTCGATTCTATTGGTGTCCACTCAAGAATCCAAGTCTGTTACAGTTCCTTCTTCCTATGCTAGGTTTATTTCGTCGACTCTCTTTCTTTTCCTTTTCAAGGAAGTGTACCTACCATTCATACATTTGTCAGTTTTATTAATTTTCATTTTAGCTTTAAACGTTTGATGTAAGAATCCGTCATTCGAAGGTTGAAAGGTAGTGGAGGAATCAAAGTAAGAGGAATACTCCCTTTTGTATTTGTAAACTATTGCGAAATACAACTCGCAGGAACTGAACTGTTCCTCTCTGATGGTACCCCATCCTTGTTTTGTCAAGAACTTCAACACAAGGTATTTGGAAGAGACAAAAGCATCCATATCCTCCAAAGCGAGTTGACTGAAGAAGGAATTATAGTAGGATGGTTTTTCGATAAGGACGAAAAGTGTCTCGAAAGTACGGCAGAGCAGAGACAAACCGACTTGGGCCAGGAGATTAATTTTTCCTTCTGGAATTGATTCCTTATTGTTGAAACCAAAAATTGACTCGTGTCTAGGTTCCAACTCTTCTTCAGAGATCCCCATTGGATCTAAAGCATGTTTGAAGATGATGTTGACCGTGCTCCCTGTATCAACAAAAATTTTGGCCACAACAGGAAGTCCAATTTGTGTTATTATCATGAGAGGTTCATTATGCGGATGGCGAACTCCATTTCGTCTCTTCTGGAGAAATTACTAGATTGTTCATCTTGAGGTTGAAGCGGCCATTCTTCAACGATGGTTCCTCTTGGACGGAGAATATTCCCTCACGGGCCTCACTTAGATATCGATTTCGGGATGCTGGGCAATTTCAAGTGGGATGTGGCCCACCATGAATCACATTGATTCGGTTTATTGTAGGACCTAGATCTAGGTGGCCCTCTTCAACTGGAGCTTCCACCACATTAGCTGAAGCCCTTGGTTGCCCATTTGCATGTTGGACAGATGGTGGCTTATTCAGAACGAACTCCTTTAGATTTCCTTCGCGGATGAGCTTTTTAATGATTCCCTCCAAAACCTTGGATTTATCAGTTTTGTGCCCATTCGTCTTGTGATATTCACAATATTTTCCTCCGTCATGGGGTTAAGGGAAAGTCTTGGCTTTATACGATATAGAGAAATTATTGACCCTTTCTTTGGCCACAACATAGAAAAAGGAGATGGGTTTGCTTAGCGCCACCGAGTTGGAATTGGAGTCCTCCCATCTTGGCCTTTTCTGATTCCTATCTAGACCAAACCTTCCACCTTGAGGCTTTCGACCAAATCCCAGCTTTCCTCCTTCCCCTCGAGGTCCGAACTTCTTCTTTGTAAAATATAATTCATCCATACTGATGAACTTGTCATCTTGAAATGGAAGTCTTATAGATCTTTACCCCCGTGAATATATAGTTCTTTCCAAAAAGGGTGTTCTCGATTAACCCCAAGTGAATAATGATCAGCTTGTTGCGATCATTCATATCTTTTGCCTTCAAGACTTCTATATTGAATCTTTATAGGTATTATCCAAGAGACTCTCCCTACCTCTTCTTAATATTGGCAATAACCATGTAATCAACCGTTGAGTCTTTACAGAGGCAAATCTGGGCCGAAAACTCATAAGTAAACTGCTTCCATGAATAGATGTTATTCTCCCTATATTGACGATGCCATTTGGTCGCTGCTCCCTGGAGAGTCACAGGAAAAAAGCGACATCTGATGGCCCCCAAAGCATTATAGAGATCCATTTTGGTTGTCGAAAACCATTAGTTGGTCATCAGGGTCGGTAGTTCCAATATATTTTATGGTTGGAACCTTTACTTTAGATGGTATCATAGTGTTCATGATCTTATCAGTAAAAGGAGCCACTCTCTCATTATCATAAACCCTATCATCTTGAGTTCTCATTGCCTTGCTTCCCAACAAGTCTTTGACAGTTTTTTAGGTAATGTATTTGAGATAAGCTTATGTGTTATTATAATCCACCCTCTTAGGATTAAAACATTTAAAGTTAGAGCTCCCAGATTGCTCCTGACTACATTGATTTCCTTGATGATCTACCCCTGCCAAAAGGGATCTTTTCTACTTAGAGGAAGCCTCTTTGAGTTTCTCCCTCTGCTCAGAGTGTTGAATGGTAGCCTTTCTCTTTGGAGATTCATCCTCTTCCTTTGGCTAGACTTGGAGAGCCTTGAAGACTTTTGTATTTGACTAGAATCCATTTGAGCTTTCATATCCTTGATTTGTTTCCCCAAATCTATGAACTTAGTAGTATTTTTCTCCATGGCATTCAGATTTGATGGTTGCACTGGATTATAAGTTATTCCTTCTTCATTATTGTTTAAATTGAATGTTGGATCCACGTTCTCCTCAATGGCAGCATTAGGAGATGGTTCCTTATTCCGTACTTCTAACCTTTTTGACTTCATATTTTCCATCCACAAAACAACAAGTTCATCAAATTAGTTCCTAATAAGGTAACCATAATGACGGAGGTTCAGGCCCTCCTAACGCCAAAATGTTAACGATATTTTCCGTTAACACCCAAACTAGGTTAGATAATGCATGTGTATTGAAACTCTATGGCTGATGGATCTAAAGGATGTTAAAGAGCAACTTGATTTTAGCATGCTAAACGGGCACCATCATTTCCTACACGTGAAGGCCTTAAGTTCAAAAATTAGTTACTATTCCCTCAAGAGGTGAGTATCCATTTACAAGACTGTAAGGTTAATTATAACCTTGGGAAAAAGGTGTTTCAGGTTATAGGAAACCGATACCATTATGCAATGATTACCCTTAGACCTAGGATAACATAACGTACACTGTGTTGAGAAGAAAACAGGCTAATGCTTCACAACAGCCGGGCTGTCAACATGTCACAACACTCAACGACTTAAATGATACATCCACATCGAACCAGCATAGGAAAAACCTTGGTTGCATTAGTTATTGAGTGCAAGCTTACAACAAGTTTCCTTCCAGGGTTAGGTTTTATTAGACTCATTATGAAAGGGTTAAGTCATATATTAGGGAATCCAAAGGGGAGATTCCTTGGTTTTACCCAAAGCCTTTCCTCTTCCAATACTTATGTGATTAACCTTCCTATGAGAAAGGTTAACGTTAACTTCTTGTTTACCATGACAAACACAATATGATTATAGAATCATGAAATATTTAAGTCCCGGACTTCTCCTTTTTATTTATTCCAAATATATTACAAAGATTGTAGAAAATCTCATATTCGATTGAGAAATTAGGGTTTTCTCTTGAAGAAAGGAGTACAAGATTGAGAAATGAAAATTCGGCCTCCAAAATGTAACCCTGGGGTCTTATTTATAGACAAATCGGGACCTCTTTTGCCATTATGTCAGTAGAAGCCTCTTTTGGGTGTAGCAGGTAGGTGTCAGCCACTATTTATCTTTCGGTTCGGGTTACTTTGGCTCTCGACCGTTTTTTTGGCACTATTAATAGATATGATGGAGCATTTGGTGTGTCGGTCTTGGATCGCGGTATGTTGGTCTCGGTCCTTGGAACTTCATCTAGATGTTGCTTCTACCCTTCGTATCAATACCAAGCCTGTTGGTATAGATAGCTTTGAGAGTGGCTCTCGGCTTTCAACAATAAGCTTTCGGTCTTACCTTTGAGTTTTCATAGTGCTTTCATAGTGCTTGTTTTCGTGCTTTAATTACCTAGGTTCCTAGAACTGTCACCCCTTTCTGTATAACCACTAATAAAGTTAGTGTGGGTAGCTCTTTTCCCTAGAAGCTTTAGTTATCTTTCAGTAGAACTTTGGAGTGGGTTTCGATCGTCTAGAGGATGCTTTCGGCGTATTACTTGTTAATTTCCGAAGTGGCCTTCGGGTGATCATCAAACTCTGGTTCGACAACTAGATTTCTTGAGGTTCCTCTCATGTTCCGGTTTCCTGTACCCTTGATGCCTTCATCTTCTTTTGTATCGGTATAAATTTGCTTATTAATACTGATAGACCTTTCGTTTTCCTTAGTTTGGCTTGATGCCTTTTGTCATTCCTTTGGATTTCCGAGTTCAAGTAATTTCCCTTCTGGGGTTGATCTTACGTTAGCTTTCTTTCGTGTCGGAATCTCTTGTCGGTTTCCTTCCTTCACACTGATTCCAAGCTTTCCCCTTTTATGAGGATGTTGGTTGCTTGTTGTTCCAAATGCTTCTCTTATCCGTTCGGTTATTGCCTGGTGTTGGGCCTATGCTTTTGAATCATCCTTCTATGTTGGTGGAGGTTCAATACCCCTTCACCGACAACCTATTTTGGTGTTGAATTCTGGTAGTAATGGAACTGTATGTCGAGTAAGAAAATTTTGGGCATCGTCGGAGTTAACCTAATGGATTGGTACCATTCCTTAGACTTTGAAAGTTTTTCTGGTTTTCCCTCTTTTTATGACTTTACACAAATCCATCAACTCTCTTTTATCACTTCAAGTTTTTTTAGCATCCGACCCATTTTTTCCTAGAACTCGATCCATCCCAAAATGGCATTGACACTACCATAGTTTATAGCCCTCATCTTCTGACACCACCGTCAATGTCCACTGTGAGTCACACCGGTTGCCATGCCATGTTCACTCACCTTTTTCAATCAAAGCCCTAGTTTTATCTGAACTAACATCCAGTTTTTCCACTGACCACCACTGAATGCTATCACCCTGTAGGCATGCCTCTTGGATCACTACCATAACATATTTATTAGATAGCCATAAATGTAAACCTAGTTTATCTGATTTTGTGAAATACTAGACTGTGTTAACTTCAAATTGGATAGGATTGGGACTTAGGATTTTGACATGGTTTTGGATTGAACTTTGTGTCATGATGTTTTCCAATGATATTTGGACTTGGTAGGATACTAAATCCAATTTGAAGTTGAAATGAAGAATTTTGACTTAGAACTAAAACTGGATTGGAATCACCGTTCACTTGAATGCATATAACCAATCAGAACTAGTGGACTTGAACATATAGACTTAAACATATAATAACACAAATGCTCCACAACTTATTTCACGATGAATGAGAATATTTAAAATTAGAATTGAACTTCGTAGTTGATCTGGACACCTTAAGACTGTTGAAATTTGATATCGTTCACAACTTTGACCAAGTACAAATTATCAAGCGAAATGTGAGAAAGTTTACATTTATCAACTATCCAGTCTCTACTTTATTTGGTATTTTCACATCTAGTGATCCTGAAATAGAAAGCGCCCTGTGCCGTTTTGGGAAATTGATCCATTGTCAATATTTCCAATAGTTAATAGGAAAGTTTGAACAAATAAAAGTGATGGTATGCATTGTTTATTTTGCTACAAATGGGCTACCAACGTGAGATACAACATGCGGAATGGGCCTAAATCCAGACCTAGAAAAGGGACATCGGAACTTAAGAGTCATTTTAAATGGATCGTTGGTTCCAATAAGGACTATATAAATAGAGCCAAACTAAAAAAATCTCATAGCAGAAGGGATAAAATATAATAATTGAAAATAGATGTACCATTAAATAAACCACAATAATGTTGAGTATGTCAAGTTTCAACTGTCATACAAGGTACATCAATAATAATATCACACGAATACAATAAACAACCAAACATGACAATAATAATAAGATATAGAATCTCCTTAGCTAGGTTCCAGTCTCCATGACTTCATAAATCAAGTGTTCCCAACTACTAACTTGTTTATTTGTAAAGGGAGGGAGGTCAAAACAACAAGATCTGAAAATGAAAATTATATAAGTATAAGGAATATCTATTTTCTATAAGTGACAGTATGAATTCAACAAAGTATGTCTACAAAATTTTAAAACACAATTTAATACGTCATACATGTTTTAATTTGGCAGACTACCCTATAGTCACATAAGGCCAACATATTTATATAACAGTGGATTTCTATTATCACTTAAAACCCTATGAAGCAGACTACTATTTAGTCATTTAAGGCCATTATCTATATTTATTTATGGGTGGATTCCCAATATAATTTAATACCCTATAGCAGACCCGAGTCACCTAAGACCTCGTCTTCTAATTGCCATCACTATTAAATATGCTCCCAATGTAAATCGAGAGATATTAATCTGCCACTTAATACCAGGTTTAAGGTTACACTCATAGACATTTTTGACCCTCTCGGTGGACACATGGGTTACTATCTAGTTGTATTTTCAAGTGAACTCCTAGTCACTTAATACTTCCCTTTGACAGGAGGTATCATTACATGTTCTTTAGGACTCTTATTTTCCTATCCCTATGCGTGCTCTCACATAGCCCCTAGATAAAAAGCAGAGAACTTCCAGAGAACTACCTTACTCATATGTCTACCTTATTATTAGGACCATATAATACCTTATAATAGAAAGGTAGACCCAATGACCTCTTAGAACCTAATAAGGGTGGGTCCTATGACTTTGGCCCAAAACCAAGGAGCGAACTTTAGGAGCGGACCTAGTCCTAACCACTAAAGGCACAAACAAGGTAGGTCATCTACTTAACACCTTCTCGAGGCAGGCCTACATCACATAAATACACACACACATAAAAATATAAGGCATCCCATTTATAACCGACTATTTGCAGATGTTGGATTTGTCGGGCAGTTCCAGGCAGACTTTTACTGCAAGTTGGGATTAATATCACATCTTTGTATACCAATTATAATAGCCCATGGCACCTAGACCTCTCACATTAATCTGGCTTCTATGTAGATGCTGAATATGTGGTTAGTTTCGGGCAAGCTTCTACTACAAGTAGGGGTTATCCTCATGTCTATGTATCATTAATATTAATTAATAGCAGTTAATACTCACATGCATGCAAATTTCCCATAGGAACATTTAAAATTCTAATTTCCTAATTTAATATATTTAGCATGCATTTAATACTCATTTATAACACAATAATTACGCTATAAATAGTAATAAATAAAGTGTAAATTAAGCACACGTAAAGAAACGCCCTAAAGTGTAGAAATGTCAATCCTAACCAAAAGATTATGGTTTACAAGTCTATTACCCTAAATTAATTAACATAGCATAAAATGTTTATTTTCACATTCTAATCAAACATAGGAAAATAACAACATACACCGAATAACTTGTAACCTAGATTTAAAAGATTACTTCAATAATAAAAGAAAGACAAGGTCTAATATGCCACATATATGTATAATCCCTTTTTAGTACTGCTTCATTTTTTATATGATTTTAAACTAAAACAAAGACTTTGGTGACTTGCGTTATAATACGTTCAAACTACCTATTTTAAAAATAGATGCTTAAACCTATTTAGATTAAAACACCCAAATCTTATGCCTTTGCGTATATATGAGGTTTAAATGAAAGTGAATCAGACCATTATCAAAACTAGACAACATACAAAAATTCCAACTTTTATTACATTTATAACCAAAACCCAATATACATCAAATGGTTGACCATTTCTGTCATTTATAAGGGATTTAGAGGATTTATACGTATTTTTTCATATGAATCCAAATCCCTTTAGGCATAACAATGCAAAACTACATTATCACGATATAAAAAATAGTAAACTCATAAGATTACCGCTCACAATAATACAAGAAGAAGGATTAAGATGCTGCGTAGAATTAGTTTCTGGATTGTTCCTTGCAATTATCATTTTTCAAACTTCCTCTTAAACCTTGTGTATATATATATATAAGAACTCAATTAAAATCTTATATATGTACATTCTATTTCCAAATTATTATTAGAAAAATAAATTAGAAGAGGTGAAGAAATAGGTTAGAGAAGAAAAAGAACCCAAACCTGTCTATTTTCTGGAATTAAGAATAGTAGTAGAGAAGTAGAGTGGAGGCTTAGAAGAGAATGGATGTAGGGTTTCGAGGATAGACTTAGAGTATATTTATAGTTGTTAAAGTGTGTGTAGACCATAGGAATAGTTACATAAAATCTGGACCGTCCGTTTAAGCAAGATATAATAAAACCCCTTTATAAAATGAGCATCTTCCCTTCCCTCGACCAGGAGAGCGGTCTACCACCTCCTTAGGAGGGGCAATCGACCTCCAGGTCGACCCCTCTCTTATTCTAGGTGTGGGAAGATTTTTTTTCCCTTTTTTTATATTTTAATTTATACGTTAATTAATTCCATTGATATTAATTAATTCCATTGATATTAATTAATTCCATTGATTCTTTCCGTTATTTCTTTATTCTTGTCCCTTCTTATATATACACACACAAATTCAAACTCCCATGGAATATTTCATTATGCCAATAATATATTATTCTATTCCTGGTTCATATTTTACAGTTTGAATTTCAAGTTCTATGCATATAAAATATCCATATAACTTATTTTATTCATAACTTTCGCATACGAACTCCATTTTCGACAAAATAAAATATGAAAATAGACTTGAATTTCGCCACGAACACAATAGTAATAATTTCATGGCCAAATTCTTAATTATCCAAAATTCTTATTTTTAGCCAATTACTTTTTTATTAATTTATTATTATTTATTATAAATTTAATTATCTATGTCTACTTGTATATTTTGCGGAGTGTTACATTCTCCCCGCCTTAAAAGAGATTTCGTCCTGAAATATTTTTTAAATGGTGAAAAACACAACTTGTTCTACTGAACGTGTTATATGACCAAGTTATCAATATAATATCCATACTCAATGTGATTATGCAATGTAGACCTAGTAAAGTGAGCTCAGTCCTAGCGTGGAAGTGTAATATGTGATGATGTATGTATCCATGATAAACACCCTTATATGCATATAATTTCTATATGAGTACTCGGTGCATTTGTGTTGCATACAATATCCACCATCCAATCTAGCAACCACGATGAAATCATAGAATCCAAATTTTCGACAAAGGCTACAAAATTGAAACTTCATGCCTTCTACCCAATTTTCCGTACTCGAACCAATCTAACTAAATATTGTGGAGTTTTGGAATCCCATGCTCCATAATATTTGTGGTTGGGACGAGATGTAATGATTTGCCTTTTTGCCTGATTCATACCGATACTTAAACTGACTTAAACCGATCAACAAAACGTATCGCTTCGAGTACATTAGAGTTACATCATTGATTACATCAGAGTAATGCACATATCTAGTTATATGAACTACTAGATAAAAGTAAAAGCGGGAATAAACAGAAAGAGGGTGAATCCAAAAATTCTCCATCTTCACCTCTAAGATCTAAAAGATAGTCCACAAAGTTGAGTGCTCCACAAAGGATAATGCTCTAAAATACTACTATGACCCGACTCTTAGGTTGCCCGTGCAAAATATGGGTGCCCGGAGTTTAAGTGGAAGAACAATAAACTCCAATATTCTTTTTGTTTATAAAACACTTTTTATAGACCATTTAATGTCTTTAAAATAGTTATTTTCAAATATTTTCTACTTGTTTGAAATCAATATTTCATTTTCTTTTATGAAAACAATCTTAAAAATTAATTCATTTAAATTTACGTTCATAATTTAAATGAATCAATATTGTTGCTAAACAACTTTTAGGAAAATCATGAAATAAATCACAAGGTGTTAACAAAAAAATATTTTCTTGTATTTTTATTTATTTTAAAACAGTCATTTCTTGTTATAGTCAACGAATCACACTTATAGCGACTTTTCAAAAATAGATTTAAACATAACTTGGAATATGTAAGTTGAATCCAAAATTTCTTCTTTCAATTGAAAGTTACTATCAATAGAAAGCAAACATTTTTCATTATGAAGAAACCCTATTAAATTTGCTCATGTCATGAGCGTTCGAAATTTATAGTCAAAATTCGCGAATTATCATTGCCCGACCAGTCCTATTAAAACTATATTAACGCTTATATTTTTGTCAGTTAACTGATTAACCGTAATTATACTATCATCAATCCATCCAAACCAAACAATCATTTATCTATGGTTTAATTTTATAACCATTTAGGTAACCACTTTAATTATTGACTGCCAACTAATTAACTTACTACCATTAACCATTAACATCATTAAACCCAAATCTACTTAACCACTTAGCAATTTCCAAATGTGAGAAAAGTGTTCTCACCATTTATACTGAAAGATCATATCTTTAATTCACTAATTTGATGAAGTTGCTTACTAATTTTTTGTAACTTCCAAACCAAACTTCATATAAGCAATATGCTTAGATATATCAACTATTAACATCTCAAAAATCATAATAATATAAGAGATTATATCAAAACATAAACACAAACCAAAGCATAAATTTGAAATTAAAAACTTGTGTAAAGTGTGAAATTTTCTCACCGAGGGATTCACTCCTTCGTTTTCTAAGGTTAAAGGTCCTAGTTTTCTTACTTGAAAGTGATTGCGATTACTTCCAATCTTCAAGCAGATGGTACTCTGGTGTCACGAATATTTTTTCATTTGAGATTTCAGCAAAATATTTCTATGCTTACTAACTCTAAACAAAAATTAAAAAGGAGGCATCTTTTTGTTTGAAATGGTTTAATGGTTAGATTTTTATGGTGTATGAGCTTAGATCTTTGGAGGAAAGAGGTGAATGAGTGAGGTAGCACCTATTTATACACATGGGCAAGGGTACTATATGCAAAAGGGCTTGCTTAGGTATCGCCATTAGAGAGAATAGCTTAGAATTGAAGTATGGACCTTAAGACAATTTTCCACCTAAGGTTAATTAAATGCTACGTTTCGTATTCTTTGTGCCTATTCTCATTTAAGTGCTAAGAACATCATCATTACAAGATTATGATAACATCGAGTGGAGTGTAGGAAAACGTTAGTGAGTTGTCAAGAAGGGAGTAATTTTAGGAAGTGGCAAATAATAACGATTCGGTTTGTTTTATGCTCGTGCTTAATTAAATGACCTTTATACGCTTTCAACTCCTATGATCAAACTACAAGTCCAATCGATGAAAAAGTTAAAATCTTACTATATTTTATTGATACGGATCCAATAAAACTTGTCTCGTCGAATTCAGAGACCACTTGAAAAATGACCTATTTTTGTGTTATTATAAAATTTCAATTGATTTTTCGACACACATTTCAATTGCGCACGCTCAATGTAACATCCTGGATTTTTAGCGGTTTAATAATTAATTAATTTAATTAATTTAATATACTGGTTTGATAATGGAAATGGTTTGAATTCGAATATTTTGAATATTCGAATAATGTAATAATAAAATTAACTTCTGAAATTCTCGGAGATAATGGAAATTTCAATATTACGTGAAATGAGATAATTTAGAGGATATAATTCAGTTAGAATTGAATTGATATAATGAATATATTATTTAAATGATAGTTGAACATATTAATTATAACATAATTATAATTTGAACCCGTAACGTCGTAGTAGTTCGTAATATTGAGATTTGAACTTCAACTGAGTGTACATGATTCATTATAAGTCAGATTTATTTGAAACAAGAAACGTTCGAATCTAATTAACTGTAATTTTCTAATGGAAGTAAAAAATCAAGATTTTGGCTTATAGATTGTAAGTTATTTCCAAATTTAAATTTTCAAATAGTCACTGTAAAATCATTTATAAACCATAACAATTTATTTAATTATAATAAATTTTTTATTTCAAATTTGGTTATGATTTTTTTGACGTATACTTAATTAATTTACAGAATTTTCTAAAATTTTTATTTTGGGAAATAAGCAACTTTTTATTTAACGTATTTTGCACCCTAAACCAGCATTTTGGGACATCACAAAATAAATTAACCGGTCTATATTATTATATTTTTGGAATCATGGCAGATAGATTGACATGACGACATTTTTATTTCTGTCTATAGCAGCTCATAAACGAACGAAATTTTACATTATGAATACCCTTAAATATCTAATATTTATAAAACCTACATAATACTCTAGCTGTACCCACCACTTTTTACCTGCACGTCCTCTTCTTAGTTGTTGAGAAATTCATATATTTGTTTATATTTATACACGTATAGCATGCTACTCTATACGCTATAAGCCTATGACAAGGCAATCAACACTGCAGCCATAAATGTGCCAACTTAAATCCCTATGTGTATCCTATTCTTTCTATCAGCGGCCAAACGCTGGAAACATGCTTTCCACGCATCCCAAAAACCATCTAATAAAAGATATAGGATTTTTTTACTTTAATCAAATCGAGCTGCAAGCTTACACTAACAAGCACGTACGCACCTAAATTCTACAAAGCTGCCGTAAATTTTCAAATCATCGGCTATGTCTTCTTTCAGATACCCTACTTCACGAATGAGTTGTTTGATCAAACCCCAACCTAAGCTACCCAAATACAAGTCATGGCAGTGCTACCTATATTGCAGCAGAGCTAAGGATGGACGTTGATCTCTTCCTAAGTCCTCGGCTGTATATATGAACTAGGAGATGTCATACTTTCGTGAATTCAAGCCGTGATTAGAAATGGTCTCAAAAAAAAAATCAAAACGAATACATTTCTATTTATCATTATACATATATTTAAATCCCTCTCAACATGCTCCACATTTCCGTATATGTTTCAAGGGGGTCTTTGGAGTTTCGATCCATGAAACAAGGTTCAGATTCATTCTTGGTGAAAAATTTTGGAGAATTGAGTGAATGGTGCGGTGATATTGGGTCTGCTATGTGGGAAGAAACAAAACCTGCGTGATTCTGAAGGGAGGAAGTTGGTGATTATGGTCTGTAGTTTGTGACAAGATGGAGTTGGGGTTTTACTGTATGGGAGCAGTGGAGCACGCAAAAAGTGGTCTTTGTTTTTCTGCATGGATGAATACTAGGACGGGATGGTCTCGAATAAGGAAGAAGGTAATTACTATTGAGGTGGGTTTGTTTTCGATGGCGGGTCGATGTTCTTAACGTGAAGACCAGTTTTTAAATATATATATATATATATATATATATATATATAGTGGAAGTGAGCTTGCATGTTTTTCACTGGAGATGGGTAGGACGTGTACCGGAGAATGCGTTTTTGGAAGGAGGAGCAATATCTGTAGCGGCTTGGGTTTTTGGATAAGTAGGTGGGCCGATTATTAAAAAGTAAAGCCTAGTTTTGTGTAAATATAAAAATAATATTAAAGGGGAAACAGAAAGTGTTGTTGCATATGTGATGGGTACAGTAACACGCCGAAGGAAGGAATCGCGATTACTAAAGGTGGAGACGTAGAGTTTTTGCATGGGGTTGGTTACAAAAGCTCAAGAGTACTTTTTTTGAGGGGGTGAGCACTGTACAAGTGTAGTGGATGAAGTATATGGGCTGAGTAAATTAAAGGTAAGGCCCAAATGGTTTAATAAATTTAGTTTAATTTAATTTAGTATGTGTATTAACCTCTAAACCTATATACATGGCAATGGTTAAAGGAAATGATACAGAGTACATCCCAAAAGTTTTAATTAATTTAAGCTTAGAGTTAAGCGTAATCACGTATTAAGTTGTTAATATAGTATCTCATTCATGCATTGTCAGAATTTCCAACGGTTCATTACGTTGAAATCGCATGGACACAGGCTACGTACTGCAGTTGCTCCAGCGGGATTTGGAGCTCGTTTGAATTTTAAGCAAAATAAAATGCTCAATTGAATCTACTGACATAAATTGTTATTCGTTGATTAACGACCAAGGTGAGTAAACTCACTAACTCTTTCCAGTTTTATAATTTTATAAATGTTAATTAATATTGATAAAAATGACTAAATGATTTGTGTGATGGTTGTTTGAATGATTGCTTATTAATTGGTTGAAATAATATATACAGTTATATATATATAAACAGTTGATTGAATACTGATTCTACTTATTTATCATATCTCATATTGATATAAAACTTGTGTTATTTATGTTGATTAACATCCGTGGATGCTAGGAAACAGGTTGGAGGGATCCAACTGGATTTCTCAACAATTATATTGTTGTTTTTCATTTATTGCATTATATGATGTGATAAATAATCGCTGATAGATTATTGTGTGTTTGGGATGTTTGAACAACACTGACCGTGAAATAATTGGTATTTAAAAACCATAAATTATACTCAAATATATTGAATAAGAAATTGGGGTTTTAAAAAGGGAAAATCTATTTTAAAATAAAAATTGAATTTCAATGAGCTAGAAATAATAACTTGTTTATATTATATAAAACAAGCATTTTGGTTTATAAACAATGTTTATAAATGGGATGAAATAAAAATTATTAAATAATTTGGAAATATAAATTCAATGTTCAATTTAAAAAGGGAAAACGGGAAAAATCTTTTAAAAAGAAAACAATGAAATTATTTGAATGTTCGAAGTTTATATAGAATGGAAATAAATCCATGAAGATTTATAATTTGAATTCGGCTATGTCGAATGTTAGTTAAATAATGTATTTTTATTAATTGTAATTTATAAATTTGGATTTGACCAGATGGTTAATATAGAATTTGGAACAAATAATTTATAATCGAAGTTTGAATCGAGATTAAGTTATAACTTATAAACAAGGTTTATGAAATGAAATATAAAGAATGAATTTATTAAATAACAAGATAAAGGGAATTTTGAACTATAATGGTATTTATTATTAAATCAAGATTTGATTTAATGAAATGAGTCTATATTTCTATAGAGGAAAAATATTCACGTTTAAAGTGAATAACGATTTAAAAGAAAACATTTTGCAGATTAAATGGGTTATAAAGGGAAATTGATAAATATTCGAGGGGATAAATTCAAAAGTGAATTTAGAAACCAAGTTAAACTGAAATGGTGGTTTATTTCGATGTTTGGAATGTTAGTCGAATAGATTCTATTCGAAAAAGAGTTATACTTAAAATTCGATTATATCGAATTTGGGAAAGTACTATTTACTTTCCGCTTTAAATCAAGATTTTATTTGTTTAATTAATTTATTAAGGATTTTTTATTTATTTATAGTAACAAATCAAGTTGTATTTTAAAGTTGAATATTTTGGAAACAGAGATATAATGCTATAATTATAATCCATATTTTTCCGTAAAAGGAGTGGATTTGTAAACTGAATTTGGGAGTTGCATAAGCAGTGATTTGACGAGAAATTAAGAAATGGAGTGAAGGAAATTAGAAATTTACTGGAGATTAGATAAGTTGGATAATTTTCTAAGTATTTATCTGATGTTGGTTTCGGCCTTCGGGGTTGATACTTAAAGGATTATTCTCTTACTAATTTACGTTTAGGGACTAATGAATGTGAAAAAAAATATAGTGATGCATGAATAATATGTGGAAATATTTTCCAATATTAATAACGTATATTTCGAAATACGGAGAATAAGGAGTTTTGAGTATATGGAAAAGTTTTCCAAAAAACCGTGAGAGGCCAAGCGAATTGGAAAATATTTGGAAAGAGATATTTAAGGGAGATGGGGAAATGAAATGATTTTGGGTAAATCTATTAAAAATGCTGGGTGTTGATTGATGATTGATCGGTAAGATTTCCATTTGGAAATACGACCGTTATTTGTGTGTATGTTTTTCTTTGATATTTAAATCACCGGCTATCAAAGTTTTGACCTTTTTTTCGTTTACAATACAGAGAGATCGGGATCAGACGTATCATCTGAAAACCACTCCGTATGGGCATTAGCATTGTGAATTAAATATGATGAAGATAATTGAAGATGAAGTTTATGCAAGGGCTGTTCTGGCGATCCTAGGTAGAAATTGCCCAAGATGGATTTACATAATAGTGCCTTCAGTTTGTCCAATCCCAGGATAACTTGTATGGACGAATGTCTGATAGAGTATATCTAATAGATCGCATAAGTTGATCGCTTCAAACGTATTTACGTTGGTGGAGGAGGAATTCGTTTCTCTTAGCTTTGTGCCCATGGTATTTTTAGGGAAATCAATTTGTGATTTGGCGGGAATGACGATGTGGCATTCAAAGTAAATAAAGGTTTGATCTGTCAAAAGATACGTTATGACCTCAAGCCTCATCAACCGGGAAATGAAAAAAATCGGGCAAGCAGCATGGCTAAGTGGGTCACTCCCATTAGGGTGTATTGTCACCATCTAGAGAATATTCAAATTTGTTACTTCTTTTCATTTCTATATCTCCAAGGAATGGTTATGTTGGTATACCAACCGTAAGGTGACAATATATTCAGAACATTCAAGCGAAATGAATGGTCGATCATGTGTGGCTGAGTTGCAAGATGTTCTTGTTGAACCCCATTGTATCCCCGCTAGAGAGCATTGATCGGAAGGTGGTTCCATACCTTGTCATAGTGGGAAATCCATTCTCTAATAAGAGCCGACGGTTTTTGATTGTATATTATATATGTAGAATGTGAGATGTAAGAATTCTGCTAGATTGTTATTTACTTGTGTTAGACACTATTATAATATCAGAAAAGTATTGATTTTGAAAATGTTTTGGGTTATCGTAAGGTAAAAACCATCTATATTTATGTATGGATCGGTCTTACGATTATCTTTTGTTTTGAAAAGGATTTTTAAAAGTTAAACCGAATGATTGGAGTTTACTCACACCAGTCCCATAACTGACCCAGAGTTAATTTTGTTTTGTTTTACTCTAAACTCTTGGGTGCCCAAATTTGCTCGGGCAGTCAAGTAGTAGGGATTTTATAGATATACTGGGAGGAGCTTGGAGCATGCGACTTCAATGTTAGATATATGTAGAGTTTATTTCCGCTTTGATGTTATATGTGGTACTGTGATAATGATGTGTATATATGATTATAGTTTTGTATTTCAAAGTTATGTTATATAATATATGTGACACCCCGCGTCCGTTAATGTCACTCATTAAGAGAATGCATTAAGTGTCATGAAGCGTTATAGGTAAACATAAACAAAAATATTACAAGACAGATATAAAATAACAACGGAATTTAAAACTTTGTTAAGCAGAAAACATCGTGGTTCAAAACATAGTTACATCATGAGTCTGAAATACATAAAACCCAGTACATCAACTTAAAATTTCCGTCTTATAATAAAATCATCAGAGTACAATAAACATGAAAAGAGCATAGTCCCCAAAAATAGAGCCATAGAAGAAAAGGTACGAAATCAAGTGGTACTTCTAATCAGCTCCAAGCAGGATGAAAGTAGAATCCTGATCAAGCTTGAGTATTCCTACCCTGAGAACCTGGGAAGGAACCAAGAGAAAGAAGAGGAAAGAAAATAGGTCAGACATAAAGTCTGGCGAGTCCAATTACTTTTATCATATAAATAATTAAAAGTATCATGAAAGGCATATAAACTGGATAAGAGGAATAACAGCATATAAGGAATTATGACAAGGTAAACAGGATAAACCGAATATAACATATATGTATAGCACTTTTCTAATACTTCCTATTTCTCTGCACCAATACTAGTATCACTAGAACAAGATGATCCCCAACAAGATGGTAAACTTAGGTATACTTCTAGTGAGAGGTTTAACCCCATACAATAACAGGCAGCCCAACCGAACATACTGGAGTTACCCCTAAGGATAATAACGGGCTTCTAAACATACCAAAGTCTAGATGTACCCTAATTACTACCCCAATCAATCGGCTCCTTACTCTGTAGATGCCATGTGCTGGCCCTACAGTAGGATGTATCACTTCCTAAAGTGGCAACCCTTCGTTTTTAGGATGTGCACAACCATATCTACTGATGCCACAACGTCTTATCTTCCCGAGAAGGCGGACCCATGCATGCATATGAGTCTGACGGAATGCGCCGTTAGACAACTTCCCCTCTTTTGGATCTCTTACAATCAGCCCAGTAAGCGTGTCCCGACTTCGACCTAGTTCGTAGTACTCGTTTGATACCTATATATGGATTACTGACTGAAATGGCTCCCACACACAAGATGATACAAGTTTCCCCCTAGGATTGAATCCCCACTACTAGGATTTCCATTGGTTATGCCATACCAGTGTAAAAAGATTGCATAACCCCACAGGTTAAGTTTGTGGGCCAATATATATATATATATATATATATATATATATATATATATATATATATTACCCACCACCCCAAGATATACTTAACCCTACCACTATTACAAGCAAGTTTACTTAACCCCTACTCAAGTTAATATGATCATGTAATCTTTATGTATTCAACCAGGTTAAGTATTCAAGTTCATTACCATATATTCATTTATGGTTATAATGCGCTAGACCTCCCACATTAAGCCTACAACTTGTGGATGCTGGATATGCCGGGCGGGTCTGGGAAGACTTCTTCCACAAGTCGGGCTTAACCTCGTATCTCAGCACATTACATGTTTATGCACTTGGACCCCTCACATTAGATTCACCACATGTGGTTGCTGGATATGTCGGTCGGGTCCAGGCAGAGTTCTACCGCAAGTGTAATCTAGCCTCGTGTCTAAGCGCGGTTACAACTTTTAATCACTGTAATTCTAGGCATTTTCATTCTTTAACAATTATTCCTATTTCATTATAGGTTTTCAAGGCCCTTTTCCAAGTCATATTTATCATGTACCATATGCCCCGAATTTAGACCTAAATCACAATTTGATTTATTCCCCAAATCCATATTCGTGTATTTAATTCAAGTTATGCCCAAAATTTTCCAATATAAGTTATGCCCCAATTTTAATGTTTTCCCCTCGTTCCCAATTTCACGCGTTCGCATATTTCAGCGGTATGCCTAGGCTCGAAGGTAGCCTGGCTATAAAATAAAAAGGAAAAAGAAGAAGGGAAGAGAATAGAAATAAACATAATAACAAGACTGACATATGATGGCAGGAATACGCATAGCAACTAATAAACATATAGTGACAAAATTGGGTTTAATGACAAGATAGACATATAAGAACAGATCTGATGAACATGAGATAATAAAACTGATTAGGCATAGTGTCATGATCATAAACAGTAATGATGAGATCTAATCAGTGAATTAGATATACAAATAATGGCAGATCTGACATGATAAATAGGCATAGGCTTAGATCTAAGTCATAGTCATGTCAAAATAACTTAGATACACAAGTTATGGCAGATCTGATATGATTCAATTAGTCACGGGCTTAGATCCAATTCATAGACATGTCAAAAATAACTTTTAAGTATTCACATCTAAAAATAAAGTAGACTCACGGAAAATGGTTCTAAGAAAACTTAGGAAAGCGTGTTGATGTTGAATCGGCGATCTTTGAATACATATGGATAGTTGTTGCTGAAGAAAAGGCTAATTTAATCTGAGTTGGAGCAGCATCTCATCGTTGCCATTGATTTAGATGAATAAAACAATGGGTATAGGGTTTTTTATAGCCATTATCCAACGAACAAAGCCTAGAATTCAGTCCATGTTTAGAACCAAGAATCTGCCCAAATATGTATGGGGGTCGACCCCCTTGGTGTGTCGACCCAGGGGTTGACACCCCCTTGATGGGGTCGACCCATGGGTTGACACCCATAGGCGGGAATTTTCCCGCTCCCTCCTACTGCTTCGTTTTGAAATATTTTGAATTTCTAGGAAGGTTTATATATATATATATAATTATCTTATATATGCGTAAAACTTCAAACCTTAATATCTTCTTCATATGGTGTCCTTTTTACGCAAACTCATAGTATATCTTAAGCAGAATTCTAAGATGAACGCAATGGCGCAGTCCATTTTACTTAATTCCCAACATTCAATTAAGTATTCTTTAGTTTATCATCTTTAGTGTTGTTAAAATTACGGGGCATTACATTCTCCCTAACTTAAAGGATTTCGTCTTCGAAATTTCCAAGTTAAGAAGAATGTATATCCTAACATCCATCACCCATCTACTCGTCCACCAATCACAGGTATCCATTGTCCTTAAAAATTTATAATGCCTTTATGAACATATGCAAAGGTTTGTGTATATGTCCCTACACTAATGCAAAAGATCAGGCGGTCTACTGATTCAGTCGACCTCCTTAATGCAATGTATGTTAGTGCCATGAATCCAACATGTATGCAAATAATCCTATTATGACATGTAAGTTCTATATGTGTGCACAATCATTAGTCCAAATGCAACATCCATATGATGATACACCCACTTTCATCCATTAAAAGAAGAAAAATGCACACACATCCATATGCAGTATGAGAGTGATTGAGCCGATCTAGTGCCTAATGTGTGTGTATATGCGTCCATGAGCAACCACTAGCAAACACTTGCATCCATAAAATATAACATGTTTCAAACACATGTTTACATCCAAGGTATTCCTACCTAAGGGTCGAAGATTCGATCGATAGGATATGCTTAAATGATAGAAACAAGCATGCATAAAAGCTTTGGAAAGAGAAGATAAGAACATACCCTTGAAAAGAAAAGGGTACAATGTACAAATCATGTCTTCAGTCTCCCAAATTGCATTCTCGAGGTCTTCTCCCTATTGAACTTTCATCAACTTGACCTCTCGGTTGCGTAGCTTCTTAACCGCTGATCCAAGAGTACGGGTAGGAACTAGTCTAACTATCGCCTCCCGTTCCACCTCTACTTCCTCAAACATACTCAGCTCAACTACTTCTGCGGTATCATGCAAGCACTTCCGTAAATGACAAACATGGAAAACATTATGAATGCCGGACAATATCTCTGGTAGCTTTACTCTGTAGGCCATTTTGCCAATCCTTTCTGTTATGGGAAAGGGTCCTACAAATCTTGGTGCCAATTTCCTTACAGATCCAAAGCGAACCACATTCCTCAACAGTGATACCTTAATGAAAACTATGTCTCCTACCTCAAACTCAATGTAATTCCTTCTCTTATCTGCGTAGGACTTCTTCCTATCCTGAGCTGTCTTCATTCGCCGTCTAATAAGATCGATCTTTTCGAAAGTTTCTTTAACCGTATCCGGTCCAAGTAGAAGTCTTTTTGCAGATTCCCACCAACAAGTCGGTGATCTAAAGGGTCGCTCGTACAATGCTTCGAAGGGTACCGTGCCAATACTAGCTTGATAATTGTTGTTGTAGGCGAACTCTACTAAAGGAAGATGCTCTTCCCAAGTCCCTCCGAAGTCTAGGGTACACGGTCTTAAACGATACTCAAGGACTCTATTCACCCTTTCCGTCTGTCCATCGGTTTGAGCGTGATAAGCGGTGCTCAAACACAACTGTGTACCTAATGCTTCTTGTAAGCTCCTCCAAAATTCACTAGTGAAAATGGGATCATGATCACTTACGATACTGGAAGGTACTTCATGAAGATGGACTATCTCACGAATGTAAATAACTACCAACCATGCTGCCATCCTCTTACTCTTAACTCGGATGACATGAGTGCTCTTAGTAAGTCTGTCTAATATAAACCAAATACTGGTGTTGCCTTTTCTCGATCTTGACAAACCATATATGAAATCCATCGAGATGCTCTCTTACTTGCACTGTGGTACCTCAAAAGGATGAAGTAAACCACCGGGCTTCTTTTGCTCAGCCTTGACCTGCTGGAAAACCAAACATTGAAAAACAAACTCCTCCACATCTTTCTTCATCCCAGCCTAGAAGAAAACCCTCTTCATATCCTTATACATATTGTCGCCGCCTGGATGAATTGTCATCTTAGAATGATGGGTTTCCTCAAGGACTATCTTCAACAGACTCCCAAATTGGGGAACATAAAGCCTTCCATCTCATCGCAACCACCCTCTATCGTCAGTGGAATATCTACTGAGGTGACTAAAAGTCTCCCCTCTACTGAGCCTATCCAAGATGTATGAAATCTGTGGATCCTCTCGCTGTGAAGCTCCTATCTGGTCCATAAGAGTAGGTCGCACCTCTAGTGATGCCAACAAACCAGGGATAAACTCGGTGGAGTGTCTAAAATCAAAAGTCGATATAAACTCCAAGCTTTTCCTTTCCATGAACAGAGGACTTAAGGCTATCCTCTACCTACTCAATGCATCTGCCACCACATTACCCTTGCCAGTGGTATAAGAAATCTCAAATCATAGGATGCTAGGAACTCCATCCATCTTTGTTGCCTCAAATTGAGATCCTTCTACGAGAACAAATACTTGAGAGATTTATGATCGGTGTACAACTCAAACTTCTCTCCAAGTAGATAATGGCGCCATGTCTTAAGTGCGAATACTATGGCAGCTAGCTCTAAGTCATGGGTAGGGTAGTTCTTCTCATGAACACTTAGATGTCTACCTCCATAATATACTACCCTTCCCTCTTGCATCAAAACCGCACCTAGCCCTGTACCATATGCATCAGTGTATAATGTGAACACTTTGTTCCCATCGGGCAAGGTCGAGACTGGGGATATTGTCAGAGCCCTCTTCAATCGCTGGAAAGCATCGTCACAATCTACATCCCAAGAAAATGTTGGATTCTTCTTCGTCAGCCTGGTGAGTGGGGCTGATATCTTTGCGAAGTCCTTAATGAACTTCCTATAATAGCCTGCCAATCCAAGAAAACTTCTCACCTCTGTTGCATTCTTTGGGATCTGCCAATCTTAAAATGCAACTACCTTTGCAGGATCTACTACTATCCCATCTTTAAAGACCACATGCCCTAGAAATCTCACTTCTTTTCTCCAAAAATTACATTTGGAGAACTTCGCCTTAAGCTGGTGCATACAGAGAGTTTTCAAAATCTCCTTCAAATGTTGGGTATGCTCTTCCTCGATCTTTGAGAAAATCAAGATTCTTCGACAAAGACCACAACAAACTTATTTAGAAATCCCAAAACACCCTGCTTATCAGATCAACAAAATAGGCGGGTGCATTCGTCAATCCAAAATGCATGACGAGCCACTCGAAGAAACCATCTGGAGTTCTAAATGCGGTCTTGTCTATATTTTCCTCGGCCACTCTCAACTGATGAAACCCCGTGGCCAAGTCTAACTGAGAGAAAATAGATGCACCAACAAGCTGGTCAAATAGATCATCTATGCTCGAAAGTGGGTGCATGTTCTTCTTGGTGAGTTTATTCAACTCTCTATAGTCTCCACATAAGCGAAACGAACCATCCGCCTTAGTTGCGAATACCACCGGAGAACCCCATTCAGATATGCTTCACCTAATAAACCCTTTCTCAAGTAGCTCCCCTACTTGTTTGTTGAGCTCCCTCCTTTCTCTTAGAGCCACGAAGCGCACAGGCAATGCAACTGGCTTTGCATTGTCCTCCAAGTATATACGGAAGTCGATCTCGCGCCTCAGAGGTAAGCCCCGAACCTCATCAAAAACATCAGGATACTCAAGGACTACTGGTACCGATGGTAGATCATTAATAGATGCATCAAGTGACTCTAGGAAACTAAGCATGACAGACCTGTTGGGTCATAAGAAATCTCGAGGGTCCTCCCATGGCAAGTCAAAAGTCTAACGACCCTCCTCTCACAATCTAGAATGGCACCATACATGGCTAGCCAATCCATCCCTAGAATCAATCCATAGCCCATGAAACCAAGCACATATGCGTCGCACTCAAATTCGACGCCTAACATGGATATTCTCAAACCCTAAGAAATCATAGACATATGTGCCGTACCACCAATGGGGTTTGAGATGACAACAGGATCCAAAACCATACTAGTACTACGGTGCAAAGACTCAACCACATAATCAGATATAAAGAATGTGAAGCGCCCGAATCAAAAACAGTTTTAACAGGATGATACGAAAGAGAAATCAAACCTTCAACAAAAACTTTTCCTACCTCTATCCAGTACAATGGCCATGAGAGCATACGCATGCTCTCCAAAAGATCCTACCCTTTGGCCCTATCCTAGCTTCTTCGGACATTCCCTCTTATAGTGTCCAACTTCGCCACAGTTGACGCAAGTGTTCTTCCTTTTCTTGCAATTCTTGATCAAATGACCCACGCGCCCACAACTATGACATTTCCTTTCTCCTTGGACTTTACAGTCTTTGGTCAAATGACCCCTACGTCTACAAAATGACATTTCTTCTTAGAGAAATCATCTATTCACGACGGTGGAGGAACAACGGCTGTAGCTGGGGGAGGGACATCTCCTTGGCTCCCGGTTGGTGTCGTATCCTTAAGATACCCACAGAACCAATCCGGTACTTGAACGCCCTCGGGAATATTTGGTTCCCTAGACATGCTGAAACGAAAAAGAAGAAGGGATTCAAACAGAGAATCGAAAGATATTACATATGGCTTTGGGGAATACGTTTTTCAAAACAGATTTTCCTTTGAAAATGCTTTTTTAAAAAACTTTTTGAAAACAATTTTCAAAATCTTTTATCCAATCTGGTAACCTTCAACTCTGATACCAAGAGTGACACCCTACGTCCGTTAATGTCACCCATTAAGAGAATGCATTAAGTTTCGTGAAGTGTTATAGGTAAACAGAAACAGAACTTTTACATGACAGATATAAAATAACAGTGGAATTTAAAACTTTATTAAGCAGAAAACATCGTGGTTCAAAACATGGTTACATTATGAGTCTGAAATACAAAAAACCCAGTATATCAACTTAAAATTTCTGTCTTGTACTAAAATCAACAAAGTACAATAAACACGAAAAGAGCATAATCCCCAAAAACACAGCCATAGTAGAAAAGATATGAAATCAAGCAGTACATCTAAGCAGCTCCAAGCAGGATGAAAGTAGAATCTTGATCAAGCTTGAATATTACCACCCTAAGAACCTGGGGAGGGGGGAGCGAAAGATAAAGAAGAGGAAACAAAATAGGTCAAACATAACGTCTGGCGAGTCCAGTTACTTTTACCATATAAATAAGAAAAAGTATCATGACAGGTATATAAACTGGATAGGAGGAGTAACAACATATAAGGCAGGTTTGACAAGGTAAACAGGATAAACCGAATATAACATATATGTATAGCGCTTTTCTAATACTTTCTCTTTCTCTGCACCAATACTAGTATCACTAGAACAAGATGATCCCCAATAAGTTGGTAGACTTAGGTGCACTTCTAGTGAGAGGTTTAACTCCATACAAGAACAGGAAGCCCAACTGAACATACCGGAGTTACCCCTAAGGATAATAATGGGGTCCTAAACATGCCAGAGTCTAGATGTACCCTAATTACTACCCCCAATAGATCGGCTCCCTACTATGTAGATACCCTGTCCTGGCCCCACAGTAGGATGTATAACTTCCTAAAGTGGCAACCCTTCATTTTTTGGATGTGCACAACCATATCTACTGATGCCACAGCGTGTTATCTTCCCAAGCAGGAAGACCAATGCACTCACATGAGTCCGATGGAACGCTCCGTCAGATGCCTTCCCCTCTTTTGGATCTCTTACAATCAGCCCAATAAGTGTGTCCCGACTCTGACCTAGTTCGGAGTACTCATTTGATACCTATATATAGGTTACTGACTAAAACAGGTCCCACACACAAGATGATACAAGCTTCCCTCCATCTTGCATCCCCATAACTAGGATTTCCACAGGTTATACCATACCAGTGTAAAAAGATTGCATAACCCCATAGGTTAAGTTTGTTGGCCTATATATATAAATATTACCCACCACCCTAAGATATACTTAAACCTCCCACCGTTTCAAGCAAGTTTACTTAACCCATACTCAAGTTAACATGTTCATGTAATCCCTATGGATTCAATCAGGTTAAGTATTCAAGTTCAATACCATATATTCATTTATGGTTATAATGCGATAGACCTCCTACATTAAGCCCACAACTTGTGGATGCTGGATATGCCAGGCGGGTCCTGGCAGACTTCTTCCACAAGTCAGACTTAACCTCATGTCTCAGCACGTTATGTGTTTATGCACTTAGACCCCTCACATTAGATTCACCACTTATGGTTGCTAGATTTGTCAATCGGGTCCAGGAAAACTTTTACCACAAGTGTAATCTAACCTCGTGTCTACGCGCGGTTACAGTTTCTAATTACTGTAATTCTAGGCATTTTCATTATTTAACAATTATTCCTATTTGACTATAGGTTTTTAAGCCCCTTTTCCAAGTCATATTTATCATGTACTGTAACACCCCGAATTTTCTGAGAATATTAAAATTAACAAATTCAAGAACACTTAATTTTTAGAAGAAGAATTAAGTGAAATGGGTTGTGCTATTATGTTCATCTCAAAATTTTGGTCAAAATAGACATTTGTTTTGCAAAAAACGGATATCTTATGAAGAAGTTATTAAGCCTCGAAGTTTTTATGCATATGAGAAAAATATATATAGATATATATATATATATATAATAAATAAATAAATATGCAAAAAAGTTCAAAACAGCGAATCGGGAGGGGGAATAACTGAACTGGCCCATTTTTGAGGTCGACCCAAGCTCCGCTGGGTCGACTAGGGGTTGATTCAGGGTATTTGGCTATCAACCCGTGGGCCGATTCGCTCTAAGGCAGATGTGGCATCTAATTGGTTCTGATGGACTCCTTACTGAGTCATTAGGGCTGATGTGGCTATTCTATCTTGTCTGAATGGCTTTTATTTGCTCTAGGTTAATCTGACGGTTCCTATTAAATCAAACTTCTATATAAGCAACCTAAATCTAAACCCTAAGCCACACAAAAATATTCCCAGAGCCGACATGCCGTCAATGGTGAACCTAGAATTGCCGTCATCTCTTTCAACTCAAAGGCAAGATAGAAGCTACATCAAAATCAAATCAAAACTAATCTAATTCAACTAAGAGATTTCAACGATCTACATCAAAGGCGAGCAATTCAGTTTCAAAATACAGATCCCTGAAATCAAGTTTTTCCTTTTGATTGTAAGTGCAGTTATCTTTCAGATGTGAATAAATTAAAGACATGATTTGTAATGAATTGTAAAGTAGAATTGTATCAAGTTGTATGTGATGCCGATTCTTGTTTATTCATGTCTATTCTATCATATATGCCTATGAACTATTGTGGTCTATCGAACCTATCATGTTATGTGGAAATTGGTGAGTAAACCTATGATATTGTATAGGAATTTGGGAATGAAATTATTATATGTATGTTTGGTGATATTATGATACATACAAGTTTTAGGCTAAGTCATGTCGTTTATGCCTAATTGTTTAGAGCCATTATGCATACATGTTTAGATCTACGACCTTATATGTTTAGATCTACAACTTTATATGTTAGATCCAAATGCCTTTATGATAGATCTAATTTGCAAGTTCATCTCTACATGCCAAGTTTAACTTGTATAGTTTTATGTAAATTCATATGCTTGTGGTTCATGTTGCATAGATCAAATTTGCAAGGTCATAGTTAAAAGTATACCGTTCTATGCCAAATCCATGTGACATATGTGTAGTTAGATCCATACTTTTGTATGATGTTGGAATGTTGCAAAGTTCCTCTTTTCCCCTTTTAGTTTTATAAGTTAGGCTAAAATATCGAGCCGAACATTCTATGTAATTTTGCGAACGTACAACGGGGGTAACATTGGGGAAAACATGAAATTACATGTAATTTGCATGTTTGACACATAAGCATGATAAGTGGCATGAAAATGGTATAATCTATATACCTAAAATTTTGAACGTGATTTAGAAGGAAAGTGGGTCATGACAATAATTGATTTATAATTTACATGTAAATATGTAGGATAAACATGAAAAATTACATGGCATAGATTGGTTCATGAAATGGTATATTTAGTATACCATTAATTGTGAGCATAATTAAAAGGATAATTATGGCATAATTAAATTGGGAATAATTTACATATGGAATTTGTCATAAATAAGAAATATGTAAATTTAGAAAAGACGAATATGCCTAACCCGAGGTTAGACTGAGTTGTGGTGTAAAACTGCCCGGAACTGACCGGCACATCCAGTGACCACAATAATACCTGTCTAATGTGGGTGGTTAGTGCATTGAGCCCAAAAAGGACCCGAGGTTAGACTGAGTTGTGGTGTAAAACTGCCCGGAACCGACCGGCACATCCAGTGACCACAACAATACCCGTCTAATGTGAGTGGTTGGTGCTTTAATAAAGCTAAGTCAAGATTGGTAGGATTAAGTAAATTAAGGAAACACTTAACCAATTCAACATGTTAACTAAACTGATGGGTGAGGTTAAGTAAATTTAGAACACTTAACCGTTATAACATGTTAATTAGACAAGTGGGTGAGGTTAAGTAAATTTAGAACACTTAATCGTTATAACATGTTAATTAGACAAGTGGGTGAGGTTAAGTAAATTTGGAACACTTAAACGTTATAACATGTTAATTAGACAAGTGGGTGAGGTTAAGTAAATTTAGAACACTTAACCTTTATAACATATTAATTAGATAAGTGGGTGAGGTTAAGTAAATTTAGAAATACTTAACCAATATAACTTGATTTATGGAAAGGTTAAGCTAAAATAAGAGGGCAACACTTAACCAATATAACTTGATTTGTAGTAGGGTTAAGTTAACACAAGAAGGCAAGACTTAACCAAAGTAACATGACACGTAGGTGGGTTAAGTTAACTTGAACCGATTGATGACACTTAACCAATACAACAAGATGAATACGTGGGGTAAAGTTAACAAGAAACACTTGACCAATATAACTTGATGAACGAACGGGGTTAAGTTAATAGGAAACACTTAACTGATCCAACATGATAAGTAAGGAGGGTCAAGTTAATAAGAAACGCTTAACCAACATGACATGATGAATGAGTGGGTTAAGTTAACATGAACGGAAAACACTTAACCAATATGACGTAATGTGCGGGAGGGTTAAGTACATATCGGGTTGGTGGGTAATATTAGTAAATATAGGCCCACAAAATATAACCATTAAATAAACATGCTTGAATCAGTAGAAGGGTTAAGTACATATTGGGTTGGTGGGTAATATTAGTAAATATAGGCCCACAAAACTTAACCATTAAATAAAAATTCTTGAATCAGTGGGAGGGTTAAGTACATATCGGGTTGGTGGGTAATATTGGTAAATATAGGCCCACAAACTTAACCATTAAATAAACATGCTTGAATCAGTGGGAGGGTTAAGTACATCTCATATAGGTGGGTAATATCAGTACATATAGGACCACAAACTTAACAGTTAAATGAACATGCTTGAATAGATGGAAGGGTTAAGTACATCTCGTCTAGGTGGGTAATATCAGTACATATAGGCCCACAAACTTAACCGTTAAGTAAAAATGCTTGAATCGATGGGAGGGTTAAGTACATATCGGGTTGGTGGGTAATATTAGTAAATATAGGCCCACAAATTTAACCAATAGGAAACCCTAGTAATGGGGACCCATTTAAGTAGTAATCCACATGGATGTATCACGGTACCCTGAACTAGGCAGGGTGGGGCACGATTACTGGGCTAATTATAATTGGTCAAAGCAGCGGCAGGGGGTACATCAGTGTAGGTTCCGACGGTTTACGGGCATGCACGTACTCCGGAGTGGGAAAAAGCAGGCACTGGGTACCAGTAGTTATACACTGTGCATCATGAATCGTGTTGGGTCGTTATCATAAGGATTGATACACCTTATGGTGGGACCAGCACAGGGTATCTACACGCAAGAGAGGGCCGATTGACATAGACACATGGAACATGAATACAAGTAGGGAGACGATCGATAGGGTAGTAAGGGTACATCGAACATGTTCATGGCAATTAGGTTGATTGAGGTGGAATCCTCACGATAGATGTATACCTGAAGGCTACCAGAATTACAGGGGTTGGGATCACGATTATCATTTTATACAGATTACTAGTTGGGACACTAGTTAGGTGGTGCAGAGATAAATATAGAAATCAGATTACCAGAGTAGTAGCGAAGCAGAGAAAAAGTAGAAGCACATTCTGTTCACCTTGCACTTATCTTGTCTTTAGTTACCTTGTTTTTATGGTATTGTCCTATTTTCGATTTATTCATGTCATGATCCTTTTTCTTGTTTGCATGCTGAAAGATCACTGGACTTACCAGAATTATGTCTGACCTAGTTTGTTTTTCGCCTCTTTTCTCCCGTTTCCCCCCAGGTAGTCAGAGATGGAATAGCTCAGCCTAACTTGGACCTCTTCGCTTTCCAAGCTTGAAGATTAGTTGGTGTATCGCTTTGGACTCTCTCTCTCTCTTCCACTGCTATGGCTGGTTCATGCTTTATCGGGGAATATCATTGTTTTTATGCTTCTTTTATTCTTGGAGGTTTTTAAATCAAGACAGAAGTTTTATGTATTACATTTAAGTATGATTGAGGAAATTGTTGTAAAAGCTTGACTGAATTGAGTTTTTTTATAAAAATGACTTTATTTTCCGTTGCTTTATTTGTCTGTCTTGTAATTTATCTGCATCTTTTACCTATAATGCTCCACCCAAGTTAAGGCATTCACTCTGTGAGTGACCTTAACGGAGGTGGGGTGTTACATGTACCATATGCCCCAAATTTAGATCTAAATCACAATTTGATATATGCCCCAAATCCACATTCATGTATTTAATTCAAGTTATGCCCAAAATTTTCCAATACAACTTGTGCCCCAATTTTAACGTTTTCCCCTCATTTCCATTTTCGCATGTTTGCATATTTCAGCGGTATGGCTAGGCTCGAAGGTAGTTTGGCTATAAAATAAAAAGGGAAAAGAAGAAGGGAAGAGAACAGAAATAAACATAATAACAAGATTGACATATGATTGCAGGAATAGGCATAGCAACAAAAGCCATATAGCGACAAAATTGGGCATAATGACAAGATAGGCGTATAAGAACCGATCTGACGAACATGTGATAATAGGACTGATTAGGCATGGTGTCATGATCATAAACATGCATGATGAGATCTAATCAGTGAAATAGTTTTACAAATAATGGCAGATCTGACATGATAAACAGGCATAGGCTTAGATCACAGTCATAGTCATGTCAAAATAACTTAGTTAACAGGTTATGTAGATCTGATATGATTCAATTAGTCACAGGCTTAAATCCAATTCAAAGACATGTCAAAAATAACTTTTAAGTATTCATATCTAAAAATAACATAGACTCACAGAGAAAGGATCTAAGAAAACTGGGGAAAGTGTATTGATGTTGAATCAGCAATCTTTGAATACGTATGAATCGTTATTGCTGAAGAAAAGGGTAATTTAATTTGAGTTGGAGCAGCATCTCACCGTCTCCATTGATTTAGATGAACAAAACAATGGGTATAGGGTCTTATTTATAGCCATCAACCAACGAACACAGCCTAGAATTCAATCCATGTTCAGAATCAGGAATATGCCTGGATCAGTATGGGGGTCGACCCCCCTTGATGTGTCGACCCAGGGGTCGACACAGGGGTTGACACCCCCTTGATGGGGTCGACCCATCGGTCAACACCCATGGGCGGGAAGTTTCCTGCCCCCTCGTGTTGCTTCGCTTTGAAATATTTTGAATTTCTGGGAAGTTTTTTGTATATATAATTAGCTTATATATGCATAAAACTTCAAATCTTAATATCTTCTTCATATGGTGTCCGTTTTATGCAAACTCAGAATCTACCTTAAGCAGAATTCCGAGATGAATGCAATGGCACGGTCCTTTTACTTAATTCCCAATATTTAATCAAGTATTCTTTGGTTTATCATTTTTAGTGTTGTTAAAATTACGGGGTGTTACAATATATTTTATTCGTTCTGCTATGGTATTCATGTTACTCTGATTCTATTCTGCTGTGTTCTTCTTCTATTCCAACTTTCTATCTATTTCTCATCCTCTGACTTCTTTCTATTAATGGTCCGATATTTTCGATACCTGAATAGTTGACATGGTGTTAAGTGTCGATTTTTGGGTTCGAAAATCCCTCGGTCGTTACACTCACATACTAACTTCGATTAATATAAAATTCGGAATCTTATAATACTTTAACGTTCCAGAGCCAATGGAACTAGTTTCGTCAAAATTAGAGATCGTTTGCAAAATGTCTCTTTTTAGGCTATTGAAATAAAAAGTTAAATTATCAATTTTCAATATATTTATTTATAACCAATTTTAAAAGTTCACTAACCCTATTTTAACTTTAGTAAAATATAAAAAAATGTCATAATTCATTTACAATAGTTTACAAGTCCAGATTCAATATTTAACCATTTAAACTTCATATTTTAAATTGACTAAAAATATGGGTCGTTACATGAGACACCAATAGTTCCATCCTTGTCCCCATTTCCTTGTTAGGTCATGCAAATTTTTTCCATAGTGTGAAGGCATATTATCAAATATAGAACAAAGAAAATATCATGGGCTCCTATCATCAATAATACCTTTTATTTTCCTAATATTGGGAAAGCCTAAAATATATTGTCAACTTTCTAAACTTCACACGCTGCCAAATCAAATTAGACCTTTTTCAAAGTCCAATCACAATTTAGGTTCGATTAGAATTTGTTGACGGTTTTCCCACCAAAATTTGGTGATTCATAGAGCCTCCTTGAAATATTTCAAGGGCGCTACCCTAAGCGTCAAAAATAATTATTCTAATCTTAAAGATAAGTATAATTCCTATTGTCTAAGAGATTCAAGATGTAAACTTTTCCTTTCATCCTCAAAGATCAGGCTATCTCTTCAATTTTCCCTTTAGTCTTCAAATGAGGTATGACCCAAAAATTCAAAAGTTACTAAACCAAAATTTCTATATCTAACTAAGTTACATCCTAGTCTATACTAATAAGTAGAATATTTTTCTATGCCCCAATTTGCTGGAATTCAAATTGCAATAAGTTCTTTGTTATAATTTCCATAACTTTGACCATATAATAATATTGACATATTTAAATTTACAAGAAATGAGTATTATTTAACTTTGAATGGATAGTGTCAAACACGTAAAATTTCACATTGCACCCTTTACATTTTATGTATATTCCTTATATTTTCAAATATAGCCTCTTTGTGATAAATGACAAAATGGCCAGTTTATAAATTTTAAAAAAATATTCCTAAACAAACCAAAACATGGTCCCACTCAAACTAAAAAAAAATCTATTGCTTTAAATTATTATTCTTGAGGATGATATTCTTTAAAGCTAAACTTCTTCTTTATTGGATATTCTAGAATTACGAGACTAATACACTCCCTCCTTATAGGCCGCATATCCATTCCCACCATTAACTTCCAAATTGTGTATATAGTAAATCACTTAGTTAAGTTTCCCCATGAAATTCTATCTTAAAATTGAATAAGGGGTTTTAAATCCCAAACAACATCAGCACAATTAGGGATTCAGAACTTGTACATTCTTATACCATTACCCAACCAATACGGAGGAACACAAGTGATCACAAACTAAAAGAAAAGTACTTCCGGAAGTTTTCTCCTACAGTTAAGTGGTCTATAGTGTAGCGGTCTTAATACTTTAATTCTAGTTCATGCCAAATAATTATTTTAAATCTTTCGTCTTCATCTTCTTCATGAATGTGGTCCATTCATTATTTTAACATATACATCAAAATCAGACCATTTAAAAAATACTTATGTTGACCCGCCATTTTACAAGACAATCACACGTCAATTTATGGCTATTGGAGTGCTCGGGACTTGATTATGGACTCTGAAATGTTTGGAGCGATTTGGATAAAGTTGCTGAATTCTTGAGAAAATCAGGAATTTGCTTAAGTGTTTCCACATCAGTACAACTCCCGGAAACACATCTGGATCAGCGCAACTCGCAAAGGATAACAAAATAGAAAAATTTGCTAGATATCTAGGGATCAGTACTCATTGTAGATCCTGGGATCGATATTTTCTTAGATATTAAAATTCATATCTCGGTCGTCCAAGTATTTTCGTAACCCCGATGGTTGGTTCTGGGGATCAGTATTATGGAAGATGCATGCGGGGTCAGTGTGCATATTTTCTTCTTCTTGTATGGGCTCGTTGGTTTTCATATTTAAAGAATTTCGTATCCGAGGATACGAAAAGACGCTTGGCAATATGATGGAGTTCAAGAGCTTTAATGAGTGAAACAACAAATTTGGTTAAGTCCTAGGTTCAATGCCAATCCCAGGATATAAAAGTTGGGGATACAGATTCTCATATTCCAATACCTACAAGTACCCCACTTATTGGCTATTTTAATGATCTTTTTGGACTAGTTGCTGCTGCACTCGAGATACTTAGTTTTGGAGCTTTTTAATGGCTTCCTTCATGGATTTTTGGAATTTTCAAACTTCCTCAGACTTGTGAACTTCCACTTGGCATTTTGATTGGATTCTTGAACACATTTTGGCATAACTTCAATTTAAGTATTCGTTTGTACATAGCTTCATCTTCCATGGACTTTTGGTCATAGAAGTTTCATGGACATTAAAGCTTCTCCCTTGGAAATTTGGATGTTGGATTGGACTTGTTAGCCTTAAGAAAGGACTTTTCTAGTGCTAACATTAAGTTTGTAAACAAATAGGATTGAACTTGGATTGTACTTGTAGTTATAGAGCATAATATACAAGTTACCTCAAAGTGGACATGGGCATAACTTGCCGAACCATTATAAATCTCAGTGTTTTTTTTTACTTTTCAGTACTCTATGTCTGGAGTTACTGCATAACTTAAATACATAAATTATTGGCATGTAAAGCGACCAATTTCTCACATCTACATTTTCGGCGCACCAGGAGTGGGTCAATACAACATTAAATTCTAAGGTTTCGGATTCCTCCAAACTTTAAGAATGGTTAAAAGGAAACATATCACTTTAGATCATTTGGAAGGAGCAGGAGTAAATAGAATCCAGGAGGTATATTCAACTAGAATTCCCTTGAACTAGTTAACTCAGGGGAAGATGGATGTTGTAGTTAAGGATTTGATTTCATGCCTGGAAGGGCAATAAGTACTTTTTAGGAGACAACAGGATACCATAAATGCTTTTATGGCTCGGATTAAAGGACTTGGAAGGCCGAAAGGTCAAGGAGCCCAGGCTAGAATGAGTGAACATGGTGCTCAAGGTTTGCCGGAATTTGGGCGAATTCCCCTATCTCATCCTCAAGCCAATCCGGCTAGGCTCGGGGGCATCTCCCATGATCCCTACGGAAGTGTGGTTCATGATGCTTTGGTTAGTCAGGCTATGGGATCTTGAGTTGGAACTGTTACCCAAGCGTCGATGCATGGGGGTACAGATGTTGGAAGAACTCCTATGGCTTTAGAAGTTAGGTTTGCACCCACGACAGCTCCTCAGGATCAGGTTAAAGCGGATGTTCAGGTTGGAAATGAACATATGGCTTAGGTTGGATGGATACCTGGGGCACTAGTGCTTGTTTGGAGCATCTTAAGCAGTTACTCAGAAATGAGAATCAGATTATAGAAGTGATTTGATGGCTTACTCGAGGCAAAGCTTCTCCTTTGGATTTAGACTGTGTTACTCGCAGTCTGCTTACTCAGGCTATTAGGAATTCTCATAACCCCCTGAATTTCAAACTGTCGGTGTTGGAGACTTTTGATGGTAAGAACGATTCTGTTGTTCACTTGATGCGTTTTATGTGCCATATGAAAGTGCTTTTGGCATCGGATAATGTTTTGGCAAAGTGCTTCCCTTTATAGCTTATGGATATTGATGCCATATGTTTCAAGCAGTTGGAAAATGAATAACAGTAGGAATGCGTCAGTTGGAAAGTTCATCAAATAGTTCAGGGTCTACATTTCTTGATCCAAGAACGTGATGATTCTTATGGTGATTAAGCAAAAGTCCATTGTGACTTTGCAGAAATTCTTGGAAAGGTTAAATGCGGTAGTGGCATCGTTTGGTCGTACATGTCTATGTTTTGATGGCTATTGTTTTTGATTTTTGGATAAGATAGATTTCAAGATCTTGCTTCAATGGGATCCAGCACAGGACCTTGGTGAATTCTACTTTGAAGCAGTAGGTCTCGGCAAGAAGAAGATTCTTGGACCTATAGGGACATTATCAAGGTTTACATGGTTAAGAGCGAAGGATCGTCCGACTCTAGAAAGATAAAGGCAAAAGGAAATTCCCTTCTTAGAACGATCGAAATATGCAATGAAGGGAACAAAAATTCCCTTTGTACTTGGGAGCTTAATCGTACTATGGAAGAGGTCTATCTGGAAGTTCACCCAGTTGCTCCCTCCAGTAAGCCTCCCACGTGAAATCCATCTCAATGGGAGAGGGAATATAGAAAGTATTGTTTTATTTCATGAACTGTATGGTTACAGCACAAACAATTGCAGACACCTTCGGGGTATGGTTGAGGAGCATGTTAGACGTGGCGAGTTTGCACGGTATGTTTGGAATAGGATCGTAGTACCAGAATAGGAACAACTGCCTGCATTGACTCGAAAAAGGAACGAGCCAGGACCTGGCCCATGTGGATTAGTCATCAATTGATGTGTATTTCTCTAGATTCTAGGGATTTGTGGCTCTCGAAGTTTGGACTTTGTTTCTTTGTTTTCTTGAATCTTTGGTTCTTCAGCCTTTTCACTTTGGATTTCGGTTTTCTGGCACTTGGTTTTTGCATTATGTTCTTTTGGCTTTTGGGCCTTGGTTATCAAGTTATTATGATTTTAGCTTTTGGATTTTGGCCTTCGAGCTTTGGACGTATGGGCTTCGACCCCCTGGATATTGTATTTATGGTTATCTGCCTTTAATTGGTTAATTCGGCTAACCATGTATGGGATTAGGCCTTAATCCTTAGGCATGTTTTATACCCTACTATAACCATCTATCTTATGGTTAATATAATCCTCTTATTTTTCGGTTGAATGGCATAGGATGGCTAAGTCAGCCCACCCTAGTATGGGGTTAGGACTTATCACCTAGGCATGTTCTGTACTCGACAATAAACCATCCCCTTCATACTTAATCAAATTTAATGAGCTTTAAATCGAAAACAGCTAAGTCGGCCCACCCACGTAAAAGGTTAGAATTTAGCCCCTAGGTATGCTCTGTGCCCAGTAATAAACCATTAAGTTTTCTTTTGGCTTTATTAAAGACCTATAACCTTTAAAAAACTTTAATAAAATTACTTCTCTTGTAAGGTCTTTGCTTGCGAAGTATGAAATATGAAACTAGAATTGCAAACTTTAAGGACTTGGTGAAGTAAGGAATTTGCTCGCTAAATATAAAAATCTAGCCCCTAAGCAAGGACTTTGCTTGGGAAGGGATAAACCATCTTTTCAAGACTTGGAAAGGTTGCCCTTATCTAGTAGCGAGTAAATAATCTACCCATTTTATTTTATTTTTCTCTATCAGGAGTTGGCATGTAACTCATCGTTTTTTAGGTTAATCTGGGATGATCTTGTCACGACTTGGCCTGACCATTTGCTCATGGTTATGGATTGTTCTGACGAGACTTGGCAGGGCAATTCATTTGGATTTTGCAAGTATGGACTATACCGCCTATGGTTATTTTGGATTATTTATTTCTTTGGTTATCTGGTTGTTGGTTTGTTTAGATATCTAGATTTCAGGTTTCTTCGATTTCCCAATTATTGGTTATTCTGGTTTCATGGATTTTAGATACTCTGGTTCTGGCTATCTCTTATAATATGATTCGGAGTAATCATCATATTTCTTTGATCTTTAGATTCTAATTTTCTATTAATTTAACCCGACATAATCGCAGTTCTGGTTTTCATCTATTGGATTTCTATTTAGGACTTCGCTCAGTTCGCGACTTCTGGATCCATGGATTTCTGGATTACACAAAACACATCTTCCAATAAAGATACATGTTTCTTAGGGTAAGTGTTGATCCGCCTTTTTACAAGGGAGTCACATGTCGATTTCTGGCTGTTATAGTGCTAGGAACTTGAGTAAGGACTTTGGAATGTTTGGAGCGACTTGGAAAAAGTTGAGGAATTATCAAAAAACTTAGGAATTTGGTTAAGTGTTTCGGGATTAGTACAACTCCTGAAAACACATCTGAATCGGTGCAACTCGAGAAGAATCAGAAAATGGAAAACTTGGCAAAGTATCCGCGAACAGGTATTCTCATAGCTAATTTCGCGATCGATATTGTCTTGGATACGGATATTTATATTCGGTCGTTTAATGATTTTCATATCTCCGATGGTTGCTTCAGGGGATCGGTATCATTGAAGAGGCATGCGAGATCGATGTGCACATTTTTTCTTTCCGTTTTGGCTCATTGGTTATCATATTTGAAGAATCTTGTATCCTCAGATATTAAACGGGGAATACAAAATGAGTCTTTGCAATGGGATGGAGTTTAGGAGCTTCGAACACTGAAGTAACAAATTCGGTTAAGTCCCGGGTTCGGTACCGATCCCCGGATCAGTACTGATCCTGAGATACGAAAGTTGGGGATATGAATTCTCACTTCCTCGGGCCTATATGTTCCCCACACCTTGGTTGTTTTCAGGACTTTTGGGATATTTACTATTGCACTCAACATTCTTGGTTTTGTAACTTTTCAATGGCTTTCTTCATCGCTTTTTGGACTTTGCAAACTTCTTTGGACTTATGAAATTCCTCTTAGCATTTTGACTTGATTCTTGAACACATTTTGGCATTGGTTCACTTTGAACATTATTTTGGACATAGCTTCATCTTCCTTGGATTTTTGGACATAGAATCTTCATGGACATTAAAGCTTCTTTCTTGGACATTTGGATGTTGGACTGGACTTGTTAGCCTTAAGCAAGGACTTCGCTAGTATTGACATTAACTTTGTTAATAAAAAGGACTAGACTTGGATAGTACTTGTAATTATATAACATACTTTATAAGTTACCTCGGAGTGGACCTAGGCACAATTTGCCGAAATACTATAAATTTCATTGTTATTTACTTTTTAGTACCGTGTGTCTTGATTTATTGCATAACTATAAACATTGGGTGCTGGCGTAAGAATGACCAATTTCCCATATCAGCAACTTAGTTAAGTTTTAAACTCCTTCAAGATTGAAAAATATGTTCATTTCTCTAAAATAATTTATCTTTTAAATCAATCCCGAAAAATTCTCTTTTGGCCTCATTAATTACAAATTTATTGCTCAATAAATTTTCAACTAATATCCATGAACGTTATTTCGAATGTCGTGAGTTACGTTACTTACCGTACCTGTATATTGCTAATCTCTAAGTGTGGTTATAAAAGTACTAATTCCAAAACTAAACTAAACTATCTGGGGCAACCTAGTTTACAACCAAACTTCAACAATGGAAATACTTATACTTCATCAACTTTTCAAATATAAACCTCTGGGACTAACACTAAAATTTCCAGACTTGGTTGTACAACTTATTCCTACTTAATCCTAAAACCAAATTCTGACTCACCTAATTTTCTACCCTTATTTATTCTAGGATTATTTCTTTTTATAAAGTGTAATTTTAGCATTTATACAAAATAAATATATTTTCAGACCATTATTATATCATTATTATTACTCAAACTTGCACAAATTCAAAAATAGGTGTTTAATGTCTCATTAAAACCTAAAATATAAAATTTTGCATTTTTCCGCCAAAATATAAATCTTTGCGGAGAAATTAATGCTTACTGGACTGAATATCAATACATGCTTTGTTTTAATAATTTTTTTAACTAAGAATTCCATTTATTTCAAAATGTAACAGTGCCACTTTTCAACTTTCAAAGTTTTGGAAATATTTACTAAATGTTCTAAAATAAGAGCGAAATAACTTTTCTTTTTAACACTAATCTTTATTACCGTTTTAAATATCAACCATTAATACTTTTTAAGAATGGTAAACGTTTAAAGATTTTGCACAAAAAGTACTTAAAGGTTGATAAAATAATGCTTATTCTGTTTTTATGAAAATAGAATCCAAAATCTAATTAGGTGACAATTAAATCTATTATAATTTCTAATGACATTAATTTCTATGTTTTCAAAATATGTTATTATTTCTTAAAAATACCTTTTGAACATTATTCAAGATCTGTATACCATTTGGTAATAAAGCTTAATAACTTCCTTATATGTGTGTGTGTGTATATATATATTATAACTTTTATTGCTATATATATTTTAAATCTCACAATCATATATGTTTTGAATTTAAAAATATATTATCCATTAATATTTCTTTTAAAAACATAACCATTCATTCTAATTTATTTGCATTTCCAAAAATGCTTTTCGAAATTCATTTAATAACCGTAAATTACATGATTTATTTACTTGGAGTAATTAATGGTAACTTCAGTCCTTTTCCTATTACTTTTCGCAGAATACTCATTATTACTGGGAAATTGTTATATATTCCATTATTTTCCCTATTCTAGTAATTCTTTTCTACATTTTCAAATGAGCATGCATTGCCTATTAATCTCATATTTCCTCTTCTACCCAATTATTTCTCAAACAAGTCTCACATTCACAATCACAAACACTCCAAGTCTTGAAGAAAAGAATTTATAGGTTTATTTATTTTATTTGAAACTAAACATAAAAATATGGGTAGAACAAGAAAACTAAAATTCTTGTAAAATTTTAACTTTTAGAAATTTTACATAAAAATTGTAACAAGTACAAAATTATCATTATGATTTTCATTGTTTGTCACTTTTTAAAGAACTTGCATTTCTTTTCTATTCAAAGCTCATAAATGTAAACTTTTGCAGTTATTGGTTTACCATTAACCTTTTACCCCTTTTAAGAATTCATTTTCTATTTTCTCAAAAATTTATATTTATAGTTTGTCTAACAGAAGAAATAATAAAATTTTCAAAATATCTCCTAAAACGTTTAAGTTTGCAAAAAGCATATTTCCAATTTCTTTCTGAATGGAACTATTACATAACTTGAGCTTATTAATGAATGTTCCACTGATAAATCAAAATTTCAGTTTGCAAACTAACTTAGCGTATGTCAAAAACCATTTTTGTAAGTTTCCTAGCAAAGTTTTTGCCAATTTGGAAAAACATATTTGTGCTTTTCCTTCACACTTTCAATTTAAATACACACTTTTCAACAAAGATTGATGTCCACTTTTTGAAGGATGTCCATTTCTTATCTTAATGCCTTTCTCCTATATATGTGACGATCGCCCACAGCCCCCACACTAAACAAGAGAAATAATGCGCTGAAAGGCGTGCTAGGCAGCTATGGACGATCATAAAAGCATGATAGCGCAAGCGGAACCTGTCGTAGAACTCACAACGCAAGGACAAAATATAGTAGAACATGTACAACAGGTAATAATAGTGAAGCATCATATAACAAACTTATGAAACTTTCACAAGATCCTGAAAGATTATCCATACAACATAGGACATATCAAAGTTTGTACATAAAGCCTCACTACAACACTCATAGAGCAACTCAAACAGCTGAAACAAAAATACAAGATAGTAATAAAACTGGTACGTAAGCCTCCAGCTCGCCTCCGAACTACAACATCGTCCTCACTAAGCTATCACCTAGCTCAAGGTAATAAGAGGAAAACATAATACCTTTAGTTAGACAATAGTTTTAATGAGCGATAAAACAGCTAACAAACATCAATAATAAAGTATATGAAAATGGATATATAAACATACTAATCTACCCGCAACACTAGAGAAGAACTCAACCCTATCTTCCCCGCATCAGACAATGATAGTCTTTACAACAACATTTTCAACCATACATCCATGGAAATCAGAACACCCATTCAATCATGGCAAAGCACTCATGACATCCAAATTATATATCTTATGTAAACCTTCCTAATCGAACTCAACATCCCTTAAGCACAAGCCCCGGAGGTCTAAACCAATATCAGACAACCACCCAAAGAACATCTCCTTCGACGTTGGAAAATCTACATGAGATGGCTCAAACAAAGCAACTAATCAACCATGACAGACTCTAGCTCTCACTGCCAATCCTATTTTGAAACCATCGTTAATTGTATGATGACCAACCTTGTTGAATGTCAAGGGCTAATGGTAACCCTATTTCTAGCATAAACTCTACACACCTTTCAACGATACGTGTGTTTGTCCAACCTTGAAAACTAGGCCTTTCAACGATACCCAAGGTACTCGACCAGCAACCTTCCGATCTTTTAGGTGCCTCTGTTATACCCCTTCTTCGGGCCTGTTAGAACTTATGATAACGATAATTTTTCGGCCTTCACATCTCCAGTCAGCTAACTCGACGACTTTTCATAGCTCAAGCAACCTTCTCAAGCAACCATTATCCACCGACTCACGACCTTTGAGTTGCCACCTCATTCGTTATTCTTCACCGATCAACGAACACATACAACACTTCGAATATTCCCACTTGAATTTACTTCAAAGTCACAACATCACACTGAGCCAAATTACACCACTGCGCTGCGACTAGGGTTCGGGGGGTTACACTCAAAAAAAATTCAGGCCCTTTTTATTTGGATCGTACCCGAAAAATATAATTTTTCAGAAATGATCCTTTGCCGTACCACCATGTCGTACCACCCATGTCGCACCACCACGTCGTACCACCATGTGGCAACCCCATGTCGACCTCACCATGTCGCAACCCCATGTCGACCTCACCGTGTCGCAACGCTATGTCGCTTGACTTCCTGCAATTTGCTTCCTGCGACTTGCTTCCTGTTTCTTAGAGGAGAAGAAATGCAGCATGAGTCCGAAAATGACTTGGCTTAATGCGGCTTAACTCCATTTCGTGTTCTCCAAGCCATGTCTAACTTTTCCACATCAGCTCCTATGATATGAACCTCCACGCCATGATTCTCCCACGCAATGGCATCTCCCTGCCTTACGGATCCATGTCATTTACGACATGGTGAAGGGCGACATGACTTCCAGATCCACCAAAACAACTCCAAACTTAACCAAATCTTCGCCAAACGACAACAACAATTCAAACAACTTATTCTGATCATCCAAATCAATCATAACACTTCAACAAATCACCAATAACAACAAAATAATCATTATCATCATTAAATCTTAGAGAATGCTCAAAATCATGATAAACTCATAGTTAAACCAAAATGATGGATCTAACTTTCATAAACATATGAAATAGAATGGAAGTTACCAGTTTTAAGTTGCTAAATTAGATCCTATGGTGATTCTTATAAAAATACACCTACCATGATGTAGATCCATGAGAAAACACTTGAGAACGATGAAAAACAAGATCAAATACTCATATAATTAATTGAATCTGTGCGAGAGATTCATATTACTCACCAATTCTCCAAAATAACTCAAAAGCAATGAACTATGATTCCGGATAGCGAAGAATTTGATCCAATCTCTTCAATTCGATGAGCTCTCCCTTGAAACGATGTAGATCTAGCCTCAAATGCTGTAGATCTTCGATTCTCTAAGCCCTAATGGTGGAAAGATGAAGAAACAGAGGATCCCTTGGCTCTTCCAAATGAGAGAATGGAGAAACTAAACAAAACCAAACTAAAAACGAAATCAAAATCTCACAGCGGAGGGGATAAAATATAATTACTGAAAATAGATGCACCATTAAATAAAACCATATAATGTTGATTACATCAAATTTCGATTTTCATATAAGGTACATCAATAATAATATCTAATGAATATAATAAATTTCCAAACATGACAATAATAATAATAACCTATAGAATCTCCTTCACCAGGCTCCAGTCTCCACGACTTCATAAATCAAGCATTCCCACCTACTAACCTATTTATTTGTTAAGAGAATGGAGGTAAGAACAACAAGTTCTGGTGAATGAAAATTACATAAGTTTTAGGAATGTCTATTTCCTATACTTGATAGTATGAATCCATAAAACTATGTCTATGAAAATTTAAAACATAATTAAATACGTCATACATGTATTAATTTAGTAGATTACACTACAGTCACTAAAGGCCAACATGTTTATATAAGGGCCGATTTCTATTATCATCTAATACCTTACGAGGCAGATTGCTATTTAGTCAGTTAAGGCTATCATCTATATTTATTTATGGGCAGATTCCCACTACCACTTAATACCATATTGCAGACCCTAGTCACTTAAGACCTCTTCTTCTAATCATCATCTCTATCAAATACACTCATTATGTAAATCAGTGATAGTAATCTACCACTTAATACCGGGTTTATTTAGACACTCATCGCCATTTATGACCCTTTCGGAAGACATAAGAGTTACTATCTAATTGTCATTATAGGTAAACTCCTAGCTACTTAATACTTCCCTAGACAGGCGGTCTCATATCACGTTCTTTAGGACTCTTATTTGCCTATCCCTAGGTAAGCCCTTAAATAGCCCCAAGATAAAAGCGGACAACTTCCGCAGAACTACCTTACTTTTACGTCTTCCTTTTAATTAGTACTATTTAATACGTTATAAGAGAAAGGCGGACCCAATGTCCACTTAGAACCTAATAAGGGTGGTTCCTATGACTTTGTCCCAAGATTGAACCTTAGGAATGGACCTAGTACTAACCACTTAATACCCAAACAAAGTTGGCCAACCACTAGAGGCCTTCCCGAGGCATTACTACTTCACACACACACACACACACTGTGACGCCCCCACCCCGAGACCCACCCTAATAAAGAGCATTACTAGGTAATGTTGTATATTAGAGCAAAGAATAGGGTTGGTTCGGGGCGACCACTCGTAGATTTGCATTAGAAAGTCTTAAGTATGTCGATAAAGTGATTGCTATTTTTTTCTAGAGGCTCGACATACTTAATACTTTATGTAGTACAATTCTACGGTGGCTTCAGAATCAGCTCAGAACACAGTACATATTATTACACCATCATAGATCACAGAACAGTTACATAATATTACATCGTTAGAGTACAACAATTACGTGTGCAAAAAAAAAAGAATAGATAAACTTCTCTCACTTACAATATGATACAACAATGAAATAATAGAAAGCTCTACTATTCGAACTCGACTACATAAGCTCGAGTGAATGAAGCTACGGTGAAGATAGACTAAAGAGAACATGTTAACCCCAAGCTCGGTAACTACACCTGAAATGCCTCAGTCTGACCCGAGGAATACACACATGGGTCAGTCTAGTTTACAAAACAGTATAAGAAAAAGATAAGCACAAGATATACAACTCTTTACGCTAAGAGTTGTGAATATGATGACATAAAGGGATTAATTAGTTTCAGTTCACATGACATAACAAAAGGAAAAAATATATAAGTCTCGAGGAATAGATCTAGGCTAAGTACATCACCGTACTCGAGCCGCAATGAAAACATACACCAAAATCATCGAAATCATTATACACATCTCAATCGAGTTGAGTGATCAATAAAGGGAGAACCTCACTCCAAAACATCTAAATCTCATAATATGATGGAAATCCAAATGCACTTTGCAAATGTACGATCATCCCAATCGAGTTAAAATCATCAAACCCAACTCATAAAAGAAATCATAAGAAATGTACACGTGCCATAATAATAAAGCCCATCCCAAGCTATAATGTTGCCCATCCCGAGCAATAGCCATGTATCATCAAATGAAAATCATCAAAATCATCATATAACTCGAGTGAGTTAAATATCACAGAAGGAGCATCGCACTTCAACATAGAAAATCACAAATGTTTATGTAAATTTATAGTATAATAATCTTCAATATATGATCGTATAGATCAAATCACAAAACATCATCACAATATGGATCCAATAGAAATAAATTGCACGTGCAACCACATGATAATATAACTCCCCCCGAGCTTTGCTTAGTACTTATACGTATTCAAGTTAGGCGCTTATCACTATGACCCCCCTCCCCCGATTGACTGTATCTTGACCTCCCCCCCCCCCCCCCCCCGGTCAAGTGAATGTGTATACATGACTCCCCCCGAGTCTCAGCTTCCCCCGAAGCAAAGTACTGACTTAACGAACACAATATGTGTCACTGACTCACAGTCAGTAACCCGAGTAGTGGTAACAGTGCGTCTCATACCACACGTTCTCACTACTGGTTCACTTGCTGTTTACCAGCTTCGCAATTGAAAACATCCAAAACACCAAATCTCGAAAACACCAAATCATCAGATTCAATCTAACTATACTGGAATTAATTGACTTTGTTTACTTCTGTGTCCCATACCACGGAGTGTACAATGTCGTTTAAAATCCCATATGTTATCTTGAAGAGTGCAACATTGTGTAGTTGATATAAAAGAAAATACTTGATTTCGATACAAGTTATAAAATATTTTACGAAATCAATAGTTTTCTTTCTTGGAAAGCAATAGATTTGAAGATAGGTTTTTCTATAATTGTTTCGAGGCCACATAGTGTAAAAACTAAAATTATAAATCTCATTTAGCCTCAAAACTATAATGAAACTTAATTTATACATATATCAAAAACTAGTTTAAATCATGCAATGTGTGCTCAAAACTCATCATTAAATACATAAAACCCAAATTATGCATTAGTACTAATTTAGACTTCTTTATTGATAAAGAAAGATAAAATATAACACAATAATCACGGCATAAAACTAGATCACGAAAAGCATGAAAACATTTAAGAAAAGACGTCCAAAGTTACACTAAGGCATGAAATATGCCTAGAAATCAATTAGGGTTGCAAATTTCAGAATTGTTTTGAATGACCAAACGATCTCTGAATGGTCTAGAATTTTATATGCACAAACTAGAAAGGTCTTACTTTTAACTGAAAAAGGATTCACTAAATTCTGACATCGCATTAAAAAGATATAGGGCTCTAAACACGGACTTTGGACTGAATTTCAGCGTGGGCTGAAATCACTTCCAGGTCCAACTTTGCGACCAGTTTGAACAACTAAACGATCTCAGAATGACCTTAAAGTTGGGAAGCATATAGACAAGCTCCCAAAATTTATAACACAAAAAGAATCACTCAAAACGGATAGATAACGAAGAAAATGTAGAACCCCAAAATTAGGTCTTGGCACTGTTTTCACTTTGGAAATTCAAACGCAGGTCTGAATCACGACCAAAGTTCGACTTTGAGGTCAGTTTAAAGCATTCAAATGAACTTTTAATGGTCTGAAAAATGACATGCACATAGTAAAAAACCTTAGCTTTCCAATAAAAAAAAGAATCAATGAATTCCGACTGATATGAAAGAGTTATGGACTCTCAAAAATGGACTCAGGCCATGTTTGCAACAACAAAACATGCACTTGCAAAATCTTGTGGTCGAACTGATTTCGCCACAAAGGTTTTAGATATCAAACGAAGTAGTTTTACACAGAAATTTTCATGTATCTGCACCACAACACATGAACTATCAATATAAGAAAATCTGGCAACATTCCGTTGTCGGATTGAAAAGAATTACATGTAAATAGCAACCAAATTTGGTCTCATCAAAACTAAACATTGACATGAAATTCAAACAAACTCGAGCGACATGCAAAAATAAATATTTAAACTAGAATGTGTGAGTGTAACAACTCATCTCAACCTCACGAACTAGCATGCAAGCCTCAACTCATCATCAATTTCCCCAAAAAAAATTGCATTTTTAACCTCGGTTGCAACAAGGGTTTGACATAGCAAACCTAATTATTTTACTATGAAATTTTTACAGAAGATGTAGGTTTGAGTTAAGAATAACATATCCAAATTTCAGATTTTTCTACTTTTCTACAATTAATTATGAATTTTCTACTATCCTGCGTTTTCAGCTCTGGTTTAACCCGAAATTACTTGAGATAAGAAGACTTTTGACCCATCAAACCTTAATCAATTGCCACAAAATTTGGTAAAGAGGTGCTGGAATGTGTTGCAACAACATATCCAAATTTCATATTTTTATGATTTTTCTACAATTAATTATGAATTTTCTACTAACCTGCGTTTTCAGCTCTGGTTTAACCCGAAATTACTTGAGAGAAGAAGACTTTTGACCCATCAAACTTTAATCAATTGCCACAAAATTTGGTGCAGTGGTGCTGGAATGTATTGGCAACAACATATCCAAATTTGAGAAATTTAGAGATTTTATTTGATTTTTTATGGTTTTTAGAATAGCTAGGGTTTTGGGTTTGAGAGCAAGAAAAACCATTGCTTCTACCGAGAAGCTTAGGAAGGAAATTAAGAGGGATCCAAGAATACGTATTGTTTCTCATGCAAGGGATAAAGGGTGGTAAAATTTCATTATGGCCCTTTCGCCATGAAATAAAATTGACAAGCAATGTATTACTATTTCACATTTGGTCCAACTTTAACATTTAAGCCCAATTGTACAATACTTAAGCAAATTTAGTTATTCACACTATTACAACATTATTAAGATACTAGTATCATCTTCACATAGATCTTAACACACTAATTAAATTGTGTTCAATACATAAAACACGAATATACACACTATAATAAATCTCAAACACTTTAAACAATGTTGTAAATATCAATTTTGTCACAACTTACAAATATAAATATGTTGGTTTTATAATTATTTAACATGTGAACATATTTATATTTTAACAAGAAGTTTACATTCCTTATTGATTTAATAAATTAAAACAATCAGTTCTAATAAATATTTAACAATTATAAATGTTGATTCACGATCACTATTAATAATTATATATATTGAAATTAATCCACTTAAAACACCAATGTTGCTGTTAATATTACTAATATAACAAAAGCCACAAATTTATTTATTAACAACCAACAAATTCAATCGTTATATGAGTTAGTCTCACAAACTCATATCGCCAACATATTATCTTAAGAATCGTAAAATATAATAAATATGCACTTCCCGGTTACTGAAAAATCCGGGTTGTTACACACACACACATATCTATGTATGTGTGTGTATATATATATATATATGTATAAACATATACACAAGACATCCTACAATAAACCGACTACTTCTAGATGTTGGATTTGTCGGGCGGTTCCAGAAAGACTTCTACTGTAGGACGGGCTCCTCATGTCTTTTTGTACCAATCATAATGGCCCATAGCACAAGACCTCTCACATTAACCCAACTTTCTAGTAGATGTTGGAAATGCAGTTCAGTTCCGGGCAGGCATCTACTACAAGTAGGGGTTAACCTTATGTCTATATGTCATTAATATAAATAAATATCTATTGATACTGATATGCATGAAAAATTCCTATTAGGAGATTTAAAATTCTAACGTCCTAATTTAACGCATTTGTACGCATTTAATACGCATATATAATACATTAATTACGCTATAAATAGTAATTAATAAAACGTAAATTGAGTGCACGTAAAGAAACATCATAAAACATTGAATGAAAATCTTAACCACTAGATTAAAGTTTACAAGTTTATTTACCTAAACTTCATCAACATAACATAAAATTTTATATTCACATTCAAATCAAATATTAGGAAATAACAACATACACAAAATAACTTATAACCTAGGTTTAAAAGATTATTTCAATAATAAAAGGAAAATGATGTAAAATACCACATATATATTCCCTTTTTGGTACTACTTCACTTTTCATAAGATTTTATATGAAAAACAAAGACTTCAATGACTTTTGTTATATTACTTTCAAACTATCTATTTAAAAATATGGATGATTGAACCTATTTAAATTACAATACCCAAATCTTATGCTTTTGCGCATATAAGCTGTGTACAAAAAAGTGAATCAGACCATTATCAAATTATACAACACACAAAAATCCAATTTTTGTTACATTCATAACCAAAACCCAATATACATGCAATGGTTGACCATTTCCGCAATTTACAAGGAATTTGGGGGATTTATTATACCTATGTTTTCATGCAAATCCAAATCCCTTAAGGCATAACAATCCAAAATCGACACTATCAAGGTATAGAAAATGATTAACTTCTAAGATTCCCGTTGACAATGATAAAAGGAGAAGGATGAAGATGGTGTGTATAATTAGTTTTTGGATTGTTTCCTCGTAATTACCATTTTCCAAACTACCTCCTAAACCAATATATATATATATATATATATATATATATATATATAAGAATTCAATTTAAGTATTGTACATATACATATATACATACATATATATATTGTTTGCGAACAAATTAAACAATTATAAACAACTGTAAAATCCGTTCGGTTTTCCTAAACAACAAGGATTGTTGTAGAGGGTGTTGAACTCTGGGACCAGAAATATTTAAACTAGTAAATCCAATCAAGTTATTCCAGGATTTTGATTGATTGAAAACACAGAAAATAACAGCAATTAAATAAAAAGAGAGATTTATATAATAAGAGAAAGCAATTAGGGGATAATGACATAGATTGGACTCATATTCATCAATAGCCAACAAATAAATATAGATCTAATTCATGTTTCTGTCACAAACATGAATCAACGATAATTAGGTTCTTAGAAACAAATAAGTAAATAACGACAAGCATAGCCTATACAGGAGCTGAGCTCTTAAACAACCATAGACTATCAGGACAGATTCACTAATTAATTTCTAAAACCCTAAAATTAGATCTAAATCTAATAATTGTTAGATCGAACATGAATATACCCTGTGAAGGAGCATAGCTCTTAAACGACACAGAATATGAAGGTTCAGATCTAACCCTTGACTCAGATCCTGATTTACATGTATAAAGTCCTCATCTTTTGGCTATGTGATTCATGTTGAATCATATCTATTAGCATCATCGCCTCTTAATCAAAGTGGATTAGCTAGACATAGCTAACGAAGAAGAGAAAAAGAAAATAACAGACATAAATAAAATACAACTAAAACTAAATAGAACAGGGGAAGAAGAATGATTTTATTCCAAGAAGAGAATTACAGAATAAAACCCAATGTGTTTTTACACGAAGGAGATACAATGTATTTATAGTTGCTTTGGCCAAGACTTAGAGGCTAATTACACAATGTGGGACTAAAGATTTAGCCCAAATAACACATAAGTCAGTGTGAACGCAGCTGTAGAGTGAGTGGCCTTGCAAATGAGCTAATGTCAACGCAGCATAAGTAAGAGGCCTTGCAAATGAGCTAATGTGAACGCAACATGAGTCTTTAGTGAGCTAAATGTACCAAGCTGAGCTCATTTTGCAACCGTTCTTCAAGCTTTAAACTCTTCAATCTTTTATCAAATTCAAACTTCAATCTTTTTAAGCAATTTCTTCATGCTTTATCTACCAATTGCTCTAAACACTGTTTTTTTCTCAACATCTGAAAACACAGCTATAAATACACAATATCAATTATTTTAAAAAGAAAATAAGATAAATAAGCGGATAAAATATACACATTTACGTGTATATCATATATATATATATATATATATATATATATGTTCTATATTATTATAAGAAAAATAAAGAGGTTATGGAATCAAGAATAATGGTGAAGAAGCATAGTGGAGGTGTAAAAGAGAATGGATGTAAGGTTTAGGGGAGAGGCTAAAGGTTTATTTATAGTTGAGTGTGGGTGGACCGTAGGATTAGTTATATAAAATCTAGACGGTCCATTTGAGCAAAATATAATTAAAAAACCCTTTATAAAACGAGCCTCTTCCCTTCCCTTAATCAGAAGGGCGATCGACAACCTCTCTAACAGGGCAGTCGACCTCCAGGTCGACCCCCTTAAGGGGAGCAGTCAACCTCTCTATTGTTTTGGGCATGTGAAGATTTGCTTCCCTTGTCGTTATATTTTATTTGATACGTTAATTAATCCCATTGATTCTTTCCGTTATTTCTTTATTCTTGTCCCCTCTTATATATATACAAAAATTGAAATTCCTAAGGAATATTCCATTATTCCAAAAGTATATTACTTTATTCCTGGTTCATATTTTTATAGTCTGAGTTTCAAATTCTATGTGTATACAATCTCTATATAACTTATTTTTTCATACGTTTTTCATACGGACTATGTTTTCGATAAATAAAACATAAAACGAACTAGAATCTCGCCATGAATACAATGGTAATACTTCCGTGATCGAATTGTCAATTATACAATATTCTTATTTTCAGCCCATTAATACTTTGTTAATTTATTATTGTTTACCATAAATTTAATTATCTACGTCTATTTGGGGTATATTTTATAGGTGTTACAGTATGTTTGAAAAGTTTAATGATTGTTGGACTTTATTAACTTGATAGAACGTTTTACTTAACCCCGATTAGAGCGCAAAATTCAATTAGTCAACATACGTTGAGTTCCTTTGAATTTCAAACGTTTTTTGGTCAAGTGAGAACATAGGAACTAAATGCATGTGACCATCATGAATATAGGTTTCCGTTATATAATCACTTCACAATATTTTACTTGCACGTAATCTGGAGAAGGGAGTTCCTTTTATTTAGAAATAGAGTAGTCTTTTACCATGTCATCATCTTCTATTCATACCAAAGCATCGTCTCATGTTCCAATAGAGAAAGCTGTGACTGAGGCAGGACCAATCATCGATTTATCATAATCTCTATTAAGGGTCCTTATAAACCCACCAAAGAGTTGTTCTGTTGTCGTAACTGGACGAATTCTTCAAGAGTGTATGATTGTAGTTCCGTATATCAAAGCGAGACGTAAACATTCTGTCGGTAAATGAATATGCCGACGAGCCTCCACCCATTATACTACTTGTCATCACTTCATATGTTCGACTGTTGTAGTGGCTCCTTTCATTTCATTCTTACGGATGATGATTCAAGAGATGGCCATCACACCTTTTCAAATGCATCTCAATAGTTATACTATGCTGATCTGCACGTATGTGTTACTTATCGGAGTTTCAGACATTCGCCATCATTAATAAAGGTAAAACATTTTCTTTCTTTCAAACAAGGCAAGCTTATCCTTCCTTTACCTTCGTCGAGGAATAGTGGAACCATCTTATATTAAATCTCTACAAAAAGCTGTTCACTTTTAGAACATTTCTTCTTTGCCTGCTGTCCAGAAGGGCTTCGCGAGCTGCGGGCGTATGGAGGTAAGCATTTGATTATCTTAAATTATGGTTTTGGTATGAATGTAAAGATTGAATTTTTAATGAAGTTTACATTTGCCTATAGATTTTCCTACTCCAATTAGGGAAGTCACAGAAGAAGCTACTCTAAATACCTTGAGAGCAGCCCTAACACAAGAGAGGGAGAGTAATCTCTTGATGCGTGATGAATTACTTTATAGATATGGCTAGTTATATCCTAAGACGTCAGTCATTCCCTGTGATGTCCCGACCCCTTCTCGTTCTGGAGTCATGACCCATTTTGCATTAATATCCTAAGGTGATGAGATCGAAGGTCAAGGAAAAGAGGGTCCATTAGGGAAGTTGATTCGAGATTATAGCTCCAAAGGATGGACTCAAGTTGGTCCTAAAGTACAAGTGAGGATGTCCCCAATCCCAAAAGAAGAGGACGATGAGATAATCCACTGGAAGGATAAAGATATGGCTTCCTTGGAAGTAGAGGAACGAGAGATTTTGGAGGGAGGTGAACATATTTCTGGTGATAAAGGAAGCTAGTGTAGAGAGGATTACATTGAATCTTACGATGAGACACTGGGAGTCAGTCTGATGCATAAAGAGTTAGGAGCATAGAAGTGGACAACTATCAATATTTCTAGCACTATTGGGTGATCTCCAAGTCCAACTTTTAGAGGAAGGGATGTTTTTTGAGACTTTGGGGATCTAAGCAACATTTATTCCATCCTAAATGAAATTATTGGAAAGTCATTCATGCCAATGATCTCGGACTTTTATATTTGTCCCTATAAATCTCTCATCAGAATGTGTGCAGACTCCAATGCTAATCACATGGAGACGTGGTTAGTGAAGGCATCAAGGTTTAGATAACATATCACATGCCCATAGGGTCACAAACATCCTCACATTTTTTTTCCATTATTTTGGGCTTGTTTTCAAATTTGATTCTTTATTTACATTTTCAGATCGTACAATGGAAAGCGGCTTTTTCGAGGGCTTTGAGCACACTATCCTAAATGACCCCTGAAAAAGGCATCCCTTCAACCCCCCTTTCTAGTCTAAAACCGAGGAAGAAATAAGGGTAAGGGAAGAAAATGAGAAGTATGATAGAAAGGAGAGGGAGATAACTAGGGAAGAGGAAAGGTGGAGGAAAAGGGGAGAGAATCGCAAGGGAAAGAAGGCTATAGAGGTTGAAGGCCTTTTTAAATGGCCAAGATAGAGCCGAAACCTTCCAATTATGGTCCCTCCTCTAAAATCTCATTCACCTCTTGAGTTTGTGTTCAAATTATTTCCAGCCCCTTGGATATAGCTTCTACTAATGTAACTGCTCTAAATACTACCGTTCCTAACATTAGATAAAGTCGTAAATTTGCCTACTGGTCCCTTCACCCTACTTAAAATCTACCAAGATGGCTCTTAAAGGGGGCCAAAATCAATCAATATCTCAAGTTAATGGACAGATAAATCACCCTTAAGAACAACGAGGCTTGGATAAGAGATGTAGACCAATTGCAGGACAATCAGTGCTTTTGTAGAGTGTTATGCACCGACAACAAGTATAACTATATGGAGATCTTGATTCAGGATCATGAGAGGGAAGTGTTTTTAGAGGCAATAAAGGAGCACAACGTTGAAATATAGCAATTTAAAGGGTTAAGCGAGAAGCCCTGGTGGCTTAGAAGAAGGTTGAGGATAGGGTGCGGGAACTAATTAATAAAAGTGCAAAGTTGGAAGTTTTCTTTTATATCCAACTCAAGAAAGCCCATTCATTGAGGAGGCTGCCTTGAAAGATCTTTTGGCTGAAACAAAAGTTACTAAGACCCAAGGAAACTTCTAATTGAGTAGAATCAGACAATATTAGCCTTGGGCGTAGAGATCGCCACTCTCAAAGAACAACCATCTCATCTTCAAAGAGAGAAGGAAAAAATTGTTGTTGAGAAGGAAAGTATTCAAAATCCTATGATGACAAGATGAAGCATTTAGATACCATGATGTCTGATTTCTACACCTTGGCTATTATGAGCAAGGGTAGCTTAATTTTTCTTGATGGGAAATTTTCTTATACTTTGGCTGAAGTTTGGGAGGATGTGTTTGAGCGAGTCATTGAGTTTGACTATACTAAGGAAGAGTTATTCCAACATTATCTTAATAAGGACTCTTAGGTCGCTCTTGCTAAAGAAAAAGAGGGGCTTAGGCTTTTGAGAGAACAATGAGCTTTAGCCAAAGCTGGTACATTGGAGTAGGTACTCACTATTCTCATTGCCTTGGGCCCTGGGGGAAAGCCAACATGAATTTATTTCTTCATATGAGGGAATTAATTCTTCTGCCATCGCTTCAGTTATCATTCTAATATCTACCTTGGCTTGGATGACTATTATTCCCGAGATTATAAGATTGAGTGACGATTATAATTGGAAAGAGTTTGAGATTAACATCAACATGAAGACCCTTGCAACAGTTAATGTCATTTCCATACTCAAACTTAAAGGTTTCCTTTTCTTAGCTGAGGAGATCGACGACCTAATCACTCACTTTTATCGAGCTATAGGCTCATATATTCCTGCATCACTTCCTACATCCTCCAGTGTCGTGGAGACCGAAGTGATTTTCATTGGTTATACCCTTGTCTCTGCAATAATTTTGGCTCCTTCCCATGTATATACTTCCTAGTCTTAGTAACATTTAGAGTATATCAAAAAATTACAAGGCTTAAGCGACTTAAGATGACACTAGCCCTAAGCAAAATGAACCGGCAACTAAGGAAAAGGAGACAATGGAAAGGAGAATAGGGATAAAGAGAGAGACACCAAAGTTAGGAATGAACCTAAGTCCATCAAGGAGCCCACCCAAGCATTGCAAGCATGTGGCTCAAAAAGGATCAACCAACACGATGGATGGGCCTAAAGTAACTACCGGAGCATAATATACCACCATCATCCCAGTCAGCACTAGTCCTTCTGTTAGTGAGTTAAGGAGGTCGAAGAAGCTTTATATCCAATTTCGAAGCGTATCAAGGGAAGTGAAGAGAAGGAATGATATGCGATTTTTTACCTGGAGGTCGCTGCCTTTTTTGAATGTCGAGCACGATCAATATTGTATATATCTCGTATTTTACTTTCTTTGCAGGGATTGTGCAGGTGTTCACCCCTGCTATTTGGATGTGGAAGAACCTGGTACACATATTGCATAGTAATGAAATGTTATCGTTGTTTCTTGTAATTTTTATGAACTCTTTAGTTTTTTGTACTTCAATTTCCATGTGTTACGCTTTTGAAACACTTAGGTTTCCAATAAAGCACAAAAGGCTTGCAGTATGATTCTCTTGAGTCTTTTGTTCAATGGTATTAGCGGTATTAGTGAGTGCTTCCCCCATTCTATAGGATTGCTTTCGCATTTTTAAGTCACTTTCCATATTTCCATTTTATTGGCACTTGTCCAATTGTCAGGGTGGTGACTGCAAGATGGCCAAGCATTTAGCGTGTTCTTATGAATGGATGCTCATCTGCTTTGTCTTTAAGATTCCGTGCGCACTTTTTTTTTCAAACGTAGCAGTTCAACTCGGATAAAGTTTCGATTGGGACTAAGACGGCATTAGCATAATTTATGGGTTTATTGATCTAGGAGCCAATTTCGCTGTATAAGCTTCGCTTTCGAAGCTGGGTCTTGCCGTCGAGAATTAAACTCAATAGATGAGGGTGATTTTGAAATGATTCGAATTTTTGGCAAAACGATCTTGGCAGATGAGATTCTTTTGGATATGGGGTGATGTTCGATGATTCAACGACATAAGGTGAAATTCTCTCTACACAAGAAAAGTTTAGGATCGATGTTTGATGATTCGATGGCCTTAGGGTGCACTTCTCACCGGGTGAGAAGAGTTTTGGATCAGTATACAATAATTTGATGGATATATGGTGAAATTCTCATTGTTCGAGAAGAGATCTGGATCGATGTCCGATGATCCAACAAACTTGGGGTGAACTTCTCGCCGAGAAATAAAAGTATTTGGTTGATTACCAATGATCCGACGACCTAAGGGTGAAATTTTCACTATATGAAAAAAGCTTTGGACCAATGTTTGACGATCTCATGGTCTCAGGATGAAATTCTTACTACGTGAGGGGAATTTTGGTGCACTCAATTGTTTCCTCTGCTCTTCATTCTGGGGTCTATAGATTCGATGTAAAACTATGTTACCGGTGGAATGGAAATCTTTGGTGCCATTGGATTTCTTCCTTCGCTCTACTTTCGAGGGTTCATAGCCTTCATATCAAACTATGTTCCTAAGATAAGGACACTCCTGGCGTTGTTCCATCTTAGGGTAAAGGCCATAATAAAGCAGTTTTGTGTCACTTTGCAAAATTGTTTTCAGAACTTGTAACGCATTTGGCAATACCCTAAGTCTGCGTTACAGGTTGGAACATATAATGCCATTTTTCGAGAGGACTTTAGTTAGGTAGTCAATGATTTTGTTGTTGTGAAAATTTTGTAGAGTGATGAATTCTGCAAAGTCCCACAGTTTGCAATCCTGTAATTTTGCAAAGTCCCACAACTCCCAATTCCCTATTTGCCTATTGATGCACAACTTTCGAAAAGCTCTTGTACTTGAGAAATCTCTTGTAGAATTCTATAATTTGGCATTGTCTAATTGAGTTTTGTTGTCAGTTATAATCTTTTGTGGTACTTCCAATATGTAAGTGAGATTTTTATCCATAAAGACGAAAACTTTCTTTGTAGTGATTGTGGATAATGACTCTGCTTTGGCCCACTTTGTTAAGTAATCATCTGCAACTATCACGTATTTGGCTCCTCCTTTTATAAATGTGAACACACCAGTAAGATTAATTCCCCACATCACGAATGGCTTTGAGATGACCATTTACATCAATTATATCAAGGAGCTCTTGGTAATTTGAAGAAACTTTGACACCTATCCTATAACCTTGTGTAATCAGCTAAATCCACGTTCAAGTCTGACAAGAAGTGTCTTACCGCATCATATTTGGCTAGTGTTTGTCCTCAAGACTAGTCGCCACATTCACGTATATGTATATTCTAATAATACATTTGGCTTTATCTCATGTCACACGCCATAGTAATGGTACAGAGAAACCACGTTTATAGAGTCTTCCGTCTTGCATGAAATATCGTGGTGATTTTCAAAGTAGTTTCTTCCATACACTTGGGTCTCTAAGAAGAATTCCATGGATCTGACATTCTTCAATTAGAGTCATCCATGGTTCAGACTCTTCGGCGGTTTCTAGAATCCATTCCATATCCATATTGTCAATGCTCAGGCTTGTTAAGAATTCGACTGGCACTAGTTCGAGAAGTTCTGCTTCAATAGGAATAGCTTATGTAACAAGAGAATCAACTTTCGTATTTTCTTCTCGAGGAATGTAAGTAATGGTGTAGTGCATGAGATCATTAAGTAGTTCCCAGATCTTCAATAGATATGGGCTAGGTTCTTTCTTATATCTTGGAATTCCCTTTCGATTTAGCAAACTACAAGATATGAGTCAGTAAAGATTTGCAAGGTCCTAATGCTTTGATCTTTCGTTATTTTAGGTTTTGCTATTAAAGTTTCATAGTCAGCTCCATTGTTTATAATAGGGAAATTCCCTTTATCTATAAGCATGCATTGCACCATTAACAAGTAAATTACATTGTGCAATCATATTCCTAGTCTCTTCCTCTTCGTCTTCCCTGATTGTGAACTCAATGATGAAGTTCGCCAATTCTTGTCCATTAATTACTCTCATGGGTGGAAAGTCACATCCTATTGACTCAACTCAATATTCCCCTTCAGTAATTTCCTTGACATTTTAGAGCGGAATAGTACTTGCTTCAACAGTTGATCGGTGAGCACTATTATTGGGTGAGCATGGAAGTACGATCATAGTTTCTTCGACACTATCAACAAATAACATCCAAACTTGCATATGTGAATCGTTTTCTGATGTAATATACTAGTCTTTGAAATCTGACCTGTTCATATTCAAGTGCTGCACTTAGCGCATCGAGAGATGTGACCAAGTAAATAAATAAATCCTAGCCATCCATAAGTTTGGAAAACATTAGGGGACTTCCATGTGTATGACCATCTCCCCTAGCACTTGGTGGTCCATTTAAAATTCTTTTTCCCTTTTTTAGCACATCAAAGAATGATATATGTCTATCTACAGCCTTTGAGATAAACCGACTTAGAGCAAAGATGTTCCCGTTCAAGATTTGGAGTTCTCTCTTGTTTCTAGGAGCTTTAATATTCCTTAATGTCTCAACGCCCCTTTCTCTGACCATAAATCCAAAAAAAAGTTCTCAGCTGTGACATTAAAAGAACATTTTAAAGGATAGAGCTTCATCCTGTATTTCCTCAACACATCAAACATGACTACTAGGTTTTCTATGTTATTTCCCACCACACAATATTTCATTAGCGTATCATCAATATAGGCATTCATGGCTTTCTAAATCTATTCGTCAAACATCATATTCACTAGCATTTGTAGGTTGCTCTAGCGTTCTTAGGTCCGGACAACATCATCAATAGCAATACAACCCCAAGCCAGTAATAAATCTTTTTTTTTCCTGATCTATCTCGTGTATCATGATTTGATTGTAGCTTAAGTAGGCATCCATGAATGATATGAGTTCTTATTCCAATAGTTCCATCTAAAAGCTGGTCGATTTTGGATAATGGAAATTTGTCCTTGGATAGACTTTATCAAGGTCCAAGTAGTCCATGTAGATTCACCATTTCCTATTTGAATTCTTGATAAGTACTGGATTTGATACCCGGTTTGGATATGTTACATCTCTGATGAATCCATTCTCCATTAATGTGTCTACTTCATCTTTTATGATGGGTAATCGTTCTGGACCTTGATTGCTCCTCTTTTGCTTGATCGGAGTGAAGAGGGGGTTGATGCTTAATGCATGACTTGTTATCATAGACCAGACTCGACATAGATTAGCATGACTCCACTTGAGCATATCCAGGTTAGATCGTAGGAAGATGATCAAATCCCTTTGCATTTTCATGCTAAATTGTGATCTGATGTTCAACAACCGAGATGGGTCTTTCATGTCTACAAGGATAAGCATCATGATTTCAGCTGGTGCTACCTGATTGTCACCTGTACTCTTCTTTTTAAGGTCCATAGCTTTGTAATTATAGCTATGCTCTTTGAGGTAAGGGATCTTTTATAGTTGTTATTAGATGGGTTCCAAAATTCAAAGGGATCCCTCCCCACTCTTCCCCCTCCTCTTTTTCTTTGCATCCCTCAGTTCAATGGTGTAGCATTCACGTGCCATTCTTTGATCTTCTTTCATGATGCCAACTCCAATTTTTGTAGGGAACCTTAAGGATCCACTCTTCCCTTTTTTTATTTGCTTCTCTCAGTTCAGTGACGTATTACATTGGTCTACTTTCATAATGCCAACTCCTTTTTTGTATGGAACTTCATGGTCATGCACCATGGAGCTAATATGATTCTTAAGGCCATCAAAGCAGGTCATCCAAAAAATGTGTTATAAGATGACATTTCATTAACTATAACAAAAGTTTAGATTACCATAGCCCGTATTTTCCCTTTACCCAAGTCAAGAGGTAAGTCGATCATCTTGTCTTGGTTATTCAGCAAGCCCCTGAATTTTCAACCAACAAGCGGATACATCTCTCATGAAAAGATTCTTTTTATTTTCAAATTTCTTGCGAAAGAAAATGTCTATAGAGGCTCCACTCTCAAACAACACCCTGCTACAGTTGTTGCTTCCAACCCGATTGTCACAACCCTAGGAGTGAGAGTTTGGACTTCAATACCTTTGGAGTCTCTTGATTTGAATATGATATCATCATTGAATATACTTTACTGCTTTGTAGGAGTTCCTTCCTTGACTACTAGGCGGCTTTCAATCCTTGGCGTGTGCTTTAAGGCGCTAGCATACCTCTTCACCTCTTCCTAATTTCTTCAAGATGGATGAGGTCAATGGAGATTGTGTTAATGACGTTTTCCTTCATTTCATCTGGCATCATGGTTATTGAGGCTAGGTCGATTAGTTGGATGGCCCTTGTGCCTCAAGCAATGGCTTGCTTTTTGTATTTTGCAGATATAGTTGGAGCCTATTCTTATGAAGAATTCTTCAGGTAGCGATAGTCATTGGTGATGTATCCAGGGGCTTCATGGAAATAGCAATACTAGCCAGACTACTTTTGTGCTTCCGTCGACTTCTTGGTGATAGATTTTGGATATTGTTCATCTTCTTTTATAACTTAGAAAATGGTTGTAACTTGGAAAATATTTTCTAAATATCAGCGATAGAGTTTCCTTCAACAGCCTCTGCTTCTTCCAACCTAAAAAATTCATCAGCCTTCTTATAGAATTTTTCCAAAGTTGCGGATCCCTTCATTTTGATCCACTTTTGAAAGTCCGTCTCCTAATTAGTGGCACGCAACAATGCAATAAGTACCATTTTCTGGACTGGATTGCCAACATTAGTTACCGCCATATTGAATCGTTTAAGAAAGCTTCTAACAACTTCCTAGGGCCCTGAGATAACTCAGATAACGACATGACATCTTTAGCACGAGTAGTGTATTTTTTGAATTATTCCTTGAACTTTCGTGCCAGTTCTTTGAATCGTGAGATATACTTAGTAGGTAACTTGGGGAATTATAATGAAGAAAACACTTTAAGATAGGTAAAAAAATATTTACATTTCGATGCATCAATTGCTCATGCACCATTCATATGACATTCATACTAGTATAAAAACATGTTCGAATTCGTAGTTATATTGTATGCAAGCATTGTGGAAGGATTAAAATTCTTCGGGTGTTTTACATCAAAGATTTCATGAGCGAATGGGGTTAGGCTTGGAGTGAATCCCTGATCTTCTTTTGTATCCTTCTATGCCATACCCTCCTAAATCAAATTTTTATCATCCCCAAGATATATTCCTTACTGGTATTGTTTTCCATTTGGAGAACATCCGCAGTACCCTGAGCATTTGACTTTACAAGTGACCACGAGTACTTGGTTGACATCAAGGTTCTCGTATCTTCGGAAGAATCGTTCCAATAGAGTTCCACATTCTTGAGGGAAGTTATACTATAGGCTGATCTACATTAAGTTAACTTCCTCCTCTTGTTTTCACATTCACATCATCTTCCATGTCCTCATTTTGGCCATCATCCGATATAGACATCCCCTCTAGAGTTTGAAAGAATTTGTACTTAGATTTTTATTTGTCTCAAGATCGAGGTTTCTAGGGAGCATAGTTCCACTCTCTTCAACAAAAGTTTGATTCACATTGGCAACATGCACCCTTTGTCCCTTATTCTGGTTTTGCCTTCACCTATTGGGAGATGTTTAATGCACATGCTCTTCTAAATCTTCATCCACTCTATAAGCTTTAACATTAGACCTGAATGGAAGTGCAAACAGAGCATTTATCTTGTACATTAAGGCCCTATTATCAATTTTCATTTATTGATTCATATTTTCCACTACCATATTCAGCTTCCTTCTAGCGATGGCATCCCCATGGGAAAGAGTTCCACTTGGATTGTTAACTTCCCTACCAGAGGGTGTTACATTAGAATTTCCTCCTAGGTTGTAGGACCACTAGGTTTTCTAGGTTATTTCCTTCAGGGGCATCTTCTTTGCCAATTACTTTGATAATTTGCTAACTTCTTACCTTTGATGATAATCTATCTTCTAGACCTTGAAATCTGTAGCAGATAGCATTGATCTCTTCCTTTGTTGGATTTATTAGTGAAATCACTAAATGTTAATACCAAAAATGGCGCTAACCCCAGATTTATGAGAAAGCACCAGCCATCTTTGGGAAATTAAGTTAAATTCTGATCATGCACAGTTAACTGAAATAAATGAAAAATGATAGAAACAACGAATATGAAAAGAAGATGACACAAGCTTTATAGTGGTTAGCCTATTAACTAAACTTACATCTACATTTATAAGATTAATGTTATTCTTTACAGCATATTAAAATGTTTTTTGTACAATAGTTTGAATAGATGTTCTACAATTAATTGATTTGATATCATAAGTTCAATGGTTGATTGGAATATATCACAGTAGCTTTCTTGGTGACTTCCCTTGAAGAAGAATTATGTTGGAGAAGCACTCTGACAGCTTGCAGGCTATGAGAATCTAGAACTTTTGCATGTAGGTGATAATATTTACAGGATATAAGGTTGAAGCAGGCAAAGATATCACATCAGTAGGCCTTTCTAGGGGAGAGAATGCCACACTAGAGAAATTTGGTAAATTTGATTAGGTAAAATGCATCGGTACCGGTCCATAGACTATGGATTGGTACTAATCCATAGACTTAGGTTTTTTACGGTCTTCGTCGATTCCTTTAGCCTTCTTATGTCCATATGATGCCCTCGTCAAGTTTTATAGGATTTGATCCTCATTTGATTGTACTTCGTCATCGAGCTATGTTCAACTACTTTCCAAGTGTATGATCCATCAAATATCTTGAGCTAGAGACATCAGAGTACAACCAAAACTTGAAGGAGATCCAATTACGAAGATGAGAAGCACAATTGTGGGGTTCACCATTGATCGCCCATGATCCTTGTGGATCCGTACTGATCCATGGCCTATTGATCAATGTCAATCCATAATCTTAGCTTATTTTTGGTTGAATTTATGTGGGACCCATCCTATTATCTCTTTAAACCATTTGGTTGAGTTTCACGTGATTTTGACATTGTCATGACTTCCAACATCTACGGATCTTCCAATCGGGTTAAAAACTAGGTTAACACATGTCTTGCGAATGAAAATCTAATAAATCCTCTTAGCAACCCCATTGAATTGTGGATCTCCTATTATAGTGAAATGTATTTGAATGGCATGTTGCTTATAAAAACTAAGAAACTCCTTAGAAATAAAATCAGTGCGGTTATCAAATTTAATCATCTCTAACTCACAACTAGATTGATTCACAACTAGTGCTTTCTAATTTAGCATTCATCGCATACATCCAAAATTTTCAAGAAAAGTCATCAATAAATGAAAATAAAATACTTCACTCCCCCAATGGAAATGGTAGCTTCTTGGTTCCCAAACATATGTATGCACATAATCTAGCAATATCTGATCAATGAAGTACAACTCTAAAGATACATTCGTCTCTTTCCCAACACACTCTTGGCAAATTTCCAATTTGTTGAAGATTCCTCCTTTGTTCATCTTTTGACCACGAAGCAATTATAATTATCCCTTCTCTGAAATATGACTCAATTTTAGATGTCAAATTCTAATAACATCCAAAGCACAATGTCAATCAACTCCAACTTTGGACTCCTAAAAAATTATGGTGCCATTTAACATATAAAGATTTCAGAACACATATCCCTTCATTAAGAAAAGTTCACTTCTAGGAACCTTTAAATCATCCTTCTCCACGATCAGTTTGCATCTTATGGATGCCAAACACCCAAAAAAATCAATGACTTTGGAGGATCTAAAATATAGCTGACACACGTTACAGTGCATATCACTCCATCAAACATCTTAATCAAAATTGTACACTCTTCGTAGATCTACAACTAGCACCATGTCTGTAACGACCCGGATTTTCGGCGACTTTGGTTATCGACGTAAGCTCGACGTCGATAACCAAAACATCGAAAAATCCCGGTAATTAATGAAAGAAATTAGAAGGTGAGAATAGATAAGATAGAAACTTAGAATAAAAGATGAAGAAGAACACAACATCAGAGTAACACGAACCTCACAGCGGAACGAATAACATATAATAGATAACCTAACTTTGAAATATAACAGTTATGTATACAATAGCACTTATCAGAGTACAGCACTTAAAACACAGCGGAAATAACTATAGCTATATGATCTTGAAGCCTCCTGCTCCACGCTCTTCAAGTGTATCTGTAAAATCCCGACTACTTGACTGCCCGTACAAATTTAGGCACCCAAGAGTTTAGGGAAAACAACAAAATAAACTCCGGGTCAGTCATGGGACTGGTATGAGTAAAACAATTTAATACTTGATTTAATAAAGGATATCTCACAAGACCACGCCGCATAACGGAACGGGTTTTTCCCTTATGAGAATCCAAACAACTTTGTAAAGTAATATCATTCTGATATTATAATAATGTCTAAATACAAATAGATATCAATCTAGCAGAAACGTTTGCATCTCACGTTACTACATATATAGTATACAATCAAAATCGCAAGCACGTATTGGATAATGGATTTCCAACTATGACAAGGTATGGAATCACCTTCCGATCAGTGTACTCTAGGAACGATACATTGGAGTTCAACAAGAACATCTTGCAACTCAGCCACACATGACCGACCACTCATTTCGCTTGAGTGTATCGAATGTACATCACCAACGGTTGGGATCAGCAACCGTTCCCGTATATATATGGGACAGCATTGATAGATTTAAGAAACAAATGAATATTCTCTAGATAGGTGATTATACACCCTACTTCGGTGCGACCGACTTAGCCATGCTGCCTGCCCGATTTCTGTCATTTACCGGTTGATGAGGCTAGAAGCTACGCTTTATCATCACACCAGATTCACTTCGAATGCCACATTGTCAAATCCATCGAAAATCACTAATTGACGTCTTCAACAATACATTACGTGTCAGCTAAAAGAAGTTTCCGTCTCCGCTTCCACTCTTGGTATAGTTGAAGAAATCAATGTACGTGACCGTCTGGAAATACTATGTCAGACATCCATCTTCATTCACTTAGAATTTTACATCGTCATACCCGCCAAATCACAAATTGACTTATCTAAAAATAACACGGGTATACAGCTAAGAGAAACGAATTCCTCTGCCACCAAACGTGAATACGTTTGAACAGATCAACTTACGCGATCCATGGGATATACTCTGTCAGACCTTCGTCCATACAAGTTGTCCTGGGACTGGACAAACCGAAGGCACTATTCTGTAAACAGGATAGTCCTTGCATTTACTCCGTCTTCAATTATCTTTGGCATATATGATTCGTGACGCTTATGCCAATACAGAGTGGTTCTTTGGATAATAATCCAACCGGTCTCTCCATATTAACAATGTTAAAATGGTCAAAACTTCGATAGTCTGCGAGTTAACTATCAAAGAAAAAAAAGTGTGCAAACAACGATATTATTTCCAGATGGAAATTATATTGAACAAACATCATTTAACATTAATCTCTTTATTTCATTTATTTACTTATCTCCTGTTTCCCTATATTCTAAATTCTTATTTTCTTTTATCAGAAAACATTTCTGATTCTCGTTTGGAAAACATTTCCAAAACTCCTTTACGATCAAACCTTACCATTTCTTAGTTAAGAAGGAAGTCACTCAAGTTGGGGTATAATTACCTCTCAGACCTTAACTGAACAACGTTATAACTTCGAAATAGTCAAAGTTTATCTTTTAATCTTTAACAACTTCTTTACGCCTTTCTCGGATCCAATTTTACTAATCCACTTCTATATTTAAAACATTGGTTATAACGATAACGTTATAATCCCTACTTTCGAATTATCTAACTTTAATTATAACTTCTATTCTTATTAGTGAATAATTAACCTAACACTTATTTATTTATAAATAAATAAATCTCTATTTAGACACTGGAAAGTATAAGTACTTTCCCGAATTCGATATAATCGAATTTGCCGATTAACTCTCTTCGAGAAATCTCTATTTGATTAACTCTTGTTCGATAAATCTCACTTCGATCAACTAATATTCGATAACTTTTCCTTTTCAAATATCTCATATTTGAAAATCTCACTTCGATTAAACTAAAATCGATAACTCCCTTCCATGAAACTAACATCGATAACTCCTTTCGATGAAACTAACATCGATAACTCCTTTCGATGAAACTAACATCGATAACTCCTTTCGATGAAACTAACATCGATAACTCCTTTTGATGAAACTAACATCGATAACTCCTTTCGATGAAGCTAACATCGATTTATTTAACTCGACGAACTTAACTCGACTAACTTAACCCGACTTACTTGGTTCGACCAATTCGATTCGATTAACTAGGCTCGACTAACTTGATTAACTTAACTCGACTTACTTGGTTCGACCAATTCGATTCGATTTACTAGGCTCGACTAACTTGACTAACTCTGTCTCAAATAACTATATTTGATTAACTCTAGTTCGTTTTAACTCTAATCAATTAACTCTAACTAATTAACTCCAACTGGTTAACTCTATTTGATTAACTCTAACTGGTTAACTCTAACTGATTAACTCTAACTGGTTAACTCTAACTGATTAACTCTAACTGGTTAACTCTAACTGGTTAACTCTAACTGATTAACTCTAACTGGTTAACTCTATTTGACTAACTCGACTTGACTAACCCCTTTCGAATAACATATTCGATTAACTAACTTTCGAATACCATATTCGATTAACTAACTTCGAATACCCTATTCGATTAACTCCTTTCGAATGTCTATATTCGATTAACTAACTTCGAATACCATATTCGATTAACTTCTTCGAATGTCTATATTCGATTAACTAACTTTGAATGTCTATATTCGATTAACAAACTTCGAATACCATATTCGATTTCTCTAACTTCGAATACCATATTCGATTTCTCTAACTTCGAATACCATATTCGATTAACTTCTTCGAATGTCTATATTCGATTAACTAACTTCGAATGTCTATATTCGATTAACTAACTTCGAATACCATATTCGATTTCTCTAACTTCGAATACCATATTCGATTAACTTCTTCGAATGTCTATATTCGATTAACTAACTTCGAATACCATATTCGATTAACTTTATTCACTTTATAAAGATTTCCTTTTTAACAACGTTTTATTCATTTGGAAAGATTTACTTTTAAATAACGGTTCTACACTTTACAAATGTCCTTTTTCTAATGTTCCCTTTCCAATTCTATTTGTAAATGGTTTACAAATATTTCCTTTTCAAATTTATTCTTGATATATTCTAACTCCTTAAATTCCCGGGAAAATTCGCCATAACCTCCTTTGTATCGGGAGCATCGGGAAAATCCCCAAACTCGCCACACAGGCCTTTCCATTCAAAAAGAAAATGTTTTAAATTTATTTCCTTTTCGAATATCTCCTATTTATAATTATCCCAATTTATAAACATTTCTTATTTATAAATATTCCACTTTATAAATATCCCTTATTTATAAATATCCCATTTTATAAATATTCTATTTTCAATATCACTTTGAAAATTCCTTTATCAACATTGCGGTATGTTATGATATTCGATCATATAAAATCACGATGTTCAATATCGTTCAAACACACACAATCAACAACAGGTTATAATTCACATCATATATCAAAATATATGAAAAACAATAAAATAACTGTTGAGGAATCCAGTCGGATTCCTCCAACCTGTTTCCCTGCATCACAGATGTTAAACAATATAGATAACATCACTTTCAGTTCCATATGATATATTCTGTTAAACAGAATCACTATAGAAATTTAACTAACTGACTAGCAGTTCAATCAAACAGTCAACACACAATCAATCAGTCCATATTTAACAGTTCTAAAAATATAACATGAAAATATAAACTGTTCAGAGTTAGTGAGATTTACTCACATTTGCGCGTTTACCGTTAAATAACGGTTTGCGTTATTTGATTCAGTCGGACAATTTATTTCGCCATAAATTGTAACGAGCACCGATCCACTCCCGGTCAGTTTCGTTGTGAAGCTCTCATCCATATGGTCCCAACGCAACTTACGGTTCGCGAATCCAACCTCGTATGAAATAGATATCGCATTACGAAGTTTATACACTATTTAAATGAATTAAAACTTGAATTTTATTTCTTTGGGCCTCAACACACAATACCTTGGCCCAACTTCCTATCCAAAGCCCACCCGCGTCCGTCTTTACTTCTTCTTCCCTGATCTGTACTGACCGAACATGCTGCACTTTTTTTTTTTCCAATATCACCGAACATTTTCCCTCCCATGCTCCTTCATTTCAACATGAAACTTCAAACAGAAACTACCCATCTCCCTCTTCTCAAACTCTCAGCGTCATCATCTCAAAACCATACTACTTCAAAAAAAACAGTCCGCACTTACTCCATACCTCCTCCTTCTCACTACAACCTGCTGCTATCGAAGCTCCGCCATGGCCGTGGCTTTCCTCTCCAAGCCACCGGAGTCTGTCCAACCTCCTTCCACTCTTCAGAGAAACACACGCCATCTTCCATTCTCGGATCACCATTACAACCCGCACGTTCTCCAATGGTTTCCCTCCCTCGAGAATACTTCGAACAACCCAGAAAGTGGCGTACCCTTCATTCATGCTTTCTCCTTTTGTCATTGATTTACACACCGCGTGTCCATATATTTTCTTTTGTTTACAAGCGAACTGCTTTCCGTTGGCAAAGAAGAAGAACCAATGCTGCCGCCGTATTTATTTATATAGATGGAAAGTTGAACATAAGTATACGTATTGAAATATGAACCCCTCATATTTGTAGTAAATTTGTTAAACACGTAGTGCGCAAGGAAACCACTCATTTCTGTAGTCGATTTGTTAAACACGTAGGAGGAAAACGCGGCAAATTTAAATCCTTATATATGTGTGTTTGTTTTAGATAGAAGTTAGGGTACCCTACCATATCAAACTCCGTTTGCGTATAAACTGCTATGGACAGAAAACAAATTACGGTTGTGTCCAACGAGGTGTCACGACCCCAAAAATATAATAATATCGGTAGGTTAACTCATATTGTGAAACCCCGAAATATCGATACAGGGTGCCAAATACTCCAAATAAAAAGTTGCTTATTAAATTAATTAAAAATTACCATAAAATTCTAAAAATTAAATTATCACTACTTCCCAAAAGAACCTTGTTCAAATTCGAATCTGATAACTAGTTATATCGAATAAACCGTTACGGTCGATAAACGATTTTATAGCGACTATTTAAAAATTTATTTGGACATACATCAAAATCTACACGACGAAATCCCGATTTTTCTCTTCCACTAGAAAGATATACTCCACCAGCTCCGTAAGTTTCTTGTTTCACAGAAATCCGATTTAAAACGAACCTTGTACATTCAGTTGAAGTTCAAATTGCCAAATAGCGAACTGCAGTGCCATTTCGAGCTCGATTTTAATTATAATATAATTATATGTTCAAACTGTCGTCGATTCCATATATACGTTAATATATTCTGAATCGAAACTCAACCACATCTCGTATACTATTCAATTCACACTCTATTGTGAATTCTACTATTTCTGACTATCTCGACATTATAATATATTATTATATTATAATTATTAATTAAATATTCAATATTATTTAATTAAACGATCATTAACTTCTCTAAATCACCAATTATATAATTAAATAAATAAATTATATATCGCAGAAAATGCGGGTCATTACATTCTTCCCCACTTAAAATAATTTCGTCCTCGAAATTGCTAAGCTAGAGGACGACCCTATCTATTGGAATTCCTAAGATTTGTTTACCCCTTATTTCTGATTTTAACTGAACTAATTAATATCGGCTAAAATATTTATTCATTCCGACTAACTAAAATTTTCAAAAATTCTGAAAATTTTCTAACACTTTTAATTTTCGAAAAATTTCGCCAGCACCTCCTTTGTACTGGTCAATAGCTCAAACTCCCACTCGCCTCTCTGGGCCTTCTTCAACCCAAAAGAAAATCAAAACGCCAAACGGCTTGCCAATTTGGCTCATAAATCTCATATCCATATATAATATAAACTGGTACCTTTTTGTCTGGCATATCAACTCTATCACTTCCATATGCTATCAAAACAGCATATACCAGTGTTATCTCAATCAAATTCCATTCAGTTCATATCCTCATATCCAAATCGAATTTCATTCGAAGTCCAATATCAAATTCCAAATTATTGACTTATCAATTTTGTTCCATTCTAGATTGTCTCTAATCCAATTCAATTTTATTTAACTCAGTTCAAGTTAAATTTCACTTTATTTAGTCATTTATACCATCTCAAGTTAAATTTTGGGTTATTATTTACTTTTACCATCCCATTCGAATTTACTTCACAAGTTAAATTTTAATTTCTGGAAATTAAATTCTCGGTTAAATTTCAAATCAATTTGAAATCATACTGCCAATTCAAAACCTTTGAATTTTCTAAACAACTTGTTTTCTCAAAATAATTCAAATCAAAATCTTTGGTAGTAATCCACCACTTAGAACTCGAAAATCACACCGATGATACTGCGCAGTCATCATCGGAATTACTTTCCAGCGACCCAAGTGATTTCAATACTATATCATTTTCAAAACCATTACTAAATACTTCCATTTTGAAAACATTTAAAAATCTCCCAGGAACTTAAAATTTCCTTATTTTAATTCCAAATCTGATTTGAATTCATATCTAATTCATCTTATCTTATATACTTTACTGATATGATTCTGATTGGTATATATATAACCATTTCACATTTTAATCTCATTCGATTATAATTACAACCAATATATCTAATATATGATAATATATCACATATCCATACTGTGTCGGTCCATCGTATTCAAGTGTTCATTTACTCCTACCGATACAGTGGATCAAACTGATCGACCAGAACTCATAAACAACTCAGCCAATGAATCCCCACAATATAAAAGCATTTTTATATCAAATACAAATACGCACTCGTATATATATACACTCAAACTCAATCTAGGGTGTTACTTACCCTATCTCTACCGAGTCACGCCACAGAGCCAAGTAATTCTTAACTTAAGCTCTGATACCAACTGTAACGACCCGGATTTTCGGCGACTTTGGTTATCGACGTAAGCTCGACGTCGATAACCAAAACATCGAAAAATCCCGGTAATTAATGAAAGAAATTAGAAGGTGAGAACAGATAAGATAGAAACTTAGAATAGAAGAAGAAGAAGAACACAACATCAGAGTAACACGAACCTCACAGCGGAACGAATAACATATAATAGATAACCTAACTTTGAAATATAACAGTTATGTATACAATAGCACTTATCAGAGTACAACACCTACAACACAGCGGAAATAACTATAGCTATATGATCTTGAAGCCTCCTGCTCCACGCTCTTCAAGTGTATCTGTAAAATCCCGACTACTTGACTGCCCATACAAATTTAGGCACCCAAGAGTTTAGGGAAAACAACAAAATAAACTCCGGGTCAGTCATGGGACTGGTATGAGTAAAACAATTTAATACTTGATTTAATAAAGGATATCTCACAAGACCACGCCGCATAACGGAACGGGTTTTTCCCTTATGAGAATCCAAACAACTTTGTAAAGTAATATCATTCTGATATTATAATAATGTCTAAATACAAATAGATATCAATCTAGCAGAAACGTTTGCATCTCACGTTACTACATATATAGTATACAATCAAAATCGCAAGCACGTATTGGATAATGGATTTCCAACTATGACAAGGTATGGAATCACCTTCCGATCAGTGTACTCTAGGAACGATACACTGGAGTTCAACAAGAACATCTTGCAACTCAGCCACACATGACCGACCACTCATTTCGCTTGAGTGTATCGAATGTACATCACCAACGGTTGGGATCAGCAACCGTTCCCGTATATATATGGGACAGCATTGATAGATTTAAGAAACAAATGAATATTCTCTAGATAGGTGATTATACACCCTACTTCGGTGCGACCGACTTAGCCATGCTGCCTGCCCGATTTCTGTCATTTACCGGTTGATGAGGCTAGAAGCTACGCTTTATCATCACATCAGATTCACTTCGAATGCCACATTGTCAGATCCATCGAAAATCACTAATTGACGTCTACAACAATACATTACGTGTCAGCTAAAAGAAGTTTCCGTCTCCGCTTCCACTCTTGGTATAGTTGAAGAAATCAATGTACGTGACCATCTGGAAATACTATGTCAGACATCCATCTTCATTCACTTAGAATGTCACATCGTCATACCCGCCAAATCACAAATTGACTTATCCAAAAATAACACGGGTATACAGCTAAGAGAAACGAATTCCTCCGCCACCAAACGTGAATACGTTTGAACAGATCAACTTACGCGATCCATGGGATATACTCTGTCAGACCTTCGTCCATACAAGTTGTCCTGGGACTGGACAAACCGAAGGCACTATTCTGTAAACAGGATAGTCCTTGCATTTCAATCCGTCTTCAATTATCTTTGGCATATATGATTCGCGACGCTTATGCCAATACAGAGTGGTTCTTTGGATAATAATCCAACCGGTCTCTCCATATTAACAACGTTAAAATGGTCAAAACTTCGATAGTCTGTGAGTTAACTATCAAAGAAAAACAAGTGTGCAAACAACGATATTATTTCCAGATGGAAATTATATTGAACAAACATCATTTAACATTAATCTCTTTAATTCATTTATTTACTTATCTCCTGTTTCCCTATATTCTAAATTCTTATTTTCTTTTATCAGAAAACATTTCTGATTCTCGTTTGGAAAACATTTCCAAAACTCCTTTACGATCAAACCTTACCATTTCTTAGTTAAGAAGGAAGTCACTCAAGTTGGGGTATAATTACCTCTCAGACCTTAACTGAACAACGTTATAACTTCGAAATGGTCAAAGTTTATCTTTTAATCTTTAACAACTTCTTTACGCCTTTCTCGGATCCAATTTTACTAATCCACTTCTATATTTAAAACATTGGTTATAACGATAACGTTATAATCCCTACTTTCGAATTATCTAACTTTAATTATAACTTCTATTCTTATTAGTGAATAATTAACCTAACACTTATTTATTTATAAATAAATAAATCTCTATTTAGACACTGGAAAGTATAAGTACTTTCCCGAATTCGATATAATCGAATTTGCCGATTAACTCTCTTCGAGAAATCTCTATTTGATTAACTCTTGTTCGATAAATCTCACTTCGATCAACTAATATTCGATAACTTTTCCTTTTCAAATATCTCATATTTGAAAATCTCACTTCGATTAAACTAAAATCGATAACTCCCTTCCATGAAACTAACATCGATAACTCCTTTCGATGAAACTAACATCGATAACTCCTTTCGATGAAACTAACATCGATAACTCCTTTTGATGAAACTAACATCGATAACTCCTTTTGATGAAACTAACATCGATAACTCCTTTTGATGAAACTAACATCGATAACTCCTTTCGATGAAGCTAACATCGATTTATTTAACTCGACGAACTTAACTCGACTAACTTAACCCGACTTACTTGGTTCGACCAATTCGATTCGATTAACTAGGCTCGACTAACTTGATTAACTTAACTCGACTTACTTGGTTCGACCAATTCGATTCGATTTACTAGGCTCGACTAACTTGACTAACTCTGTCTCAAATAACTATATTTGATTAACTCTAGTTCGTTTTAACTCTAATCAATTAACTCTAACTAATTAACTCCAACTGGTTAACTCTATTTGATTAACTCTAACTGGTTAACTCTAACTGATTAACTCTAACTGGTTAACTCTAACTGGTTAACTCTAACTGGTTAACTCTAACTGATTAACTCTAACTGGTTAACTCTATTTGACTAACTCGACTTGACTAACCCCTTTCGAATAACATATTCGATTAACTAACTTTCGAATACCATATTCGATTAACTAACTTCGAATACCCTATTCGATTAACTCCTTTCGAATGTCTATATTCGATTAACTAACTTCGAATACCATATTCGATTAACTTCTTCGAATGTCTATATTCGATTAACTAACTTCGAATGTCTATATTCGATTAACTAACTTCGAATACCATATTCGATTTCTCTAACTTCGAATACCATATTCGATTTCTCTAACTTCGAATACCATATTCGATTAACTTCTTCGAATGTCTATATTCGATTAACTAACTTCGAATGTCTATATTCGATTAACTAACTTCGAATACCATATTCGATTTCTCTAACTTCGAATACCATATTCGTTTAACTTCTTCGAATGTCTATATTCAATTAACTAACTTCGAATACCATATTCGATTAACTTTATTCACTTTATAAAGATTTCCTTTTTAACAACGTTTTATTCATTTGGAAAGATTTACTTTTAAATAACGGTTCTACACTTTACAAATGTCCTTTTTCTAATGTTCCCTTTCCAATTCTATTTGTAAATGGTTTACAAATATTTCCTTTTCAAATTTATTCTTGATATATTCTAACTCCTTAAATTCCCGGGAAAATTCGCCATAACCTCCTTTGTATCGGGAGCATCGGGAAAATCCCCAAACTCGCCACACAGGCCTTTCCATTCAAAAAGAAAATGTTTTAAATTTATTTCCTTTTCGAATATCTCCTATTTATAATTATCCCAATTTATAAACATTTCTTATTTATAAATATTCCACTTTATAAATATCCCTTATTTATAAATATCCCATTTTATAAATATTCTATTTTCAATATCACTTTGAAAATTCCCTTATCAACATTTCGGTATGTTATGATATTCGATCATATCAAATCACGATGTTCAATATCGTTCAAACACACACAATCAACAACAGGTTATAATTCACATCATATATCAAAATATATGAAAAACAATAAAATAACTGTTGAGGAATCCAGTCGGATTCCTCCAACCTGTTTCCCTGCATCACAGATGTTAAACAATATAGATAACATCACTTTCAGTTCCATATGATATATTCTGTTAAACAGAATCACTATAGAAATTTAACTAACTGACTAGCAGTTCAATCAAACAGTCAACACACAATCAATCAGTCCATATTTAACAGTTCTAAAAATATAACATGAAAATATAAACTGTTCAGAGTTAGTGAGATTTACTCACATTTGCGCGTTAACCGTTAAATAACGGTTTGCGTTATTTGATTCAGTCGGACAATTTATTTTGCCATAAATTGTAACGAGCACCGATCCACTCCTGGTCAGTTTCATTGTGAAGCTCTCGTTCATATGGTCCCAACGCAACTTACGGTTCGCGAATCCAACCTCGTATGAAATAGATATCGCATTACGAAGTTTATACACTATTTAAATGAATTAAAACTTGAATTTTATTTCTTTGGGCCTCAACACACAATACCTTGGCCCAACTTCCTATCCAAAGCCCACCCGCGTCCGTCTTTACTTCTTCTTCCCTGATCTGTACTGACCGAACATGCTGCACTTTTTTTTTCCAATATCACCGAACATTTTCCCTCCCATGCTCCTTCATTTCAACATGAAACTTTAAACAGAAACTACCCATCTCCCTCTTCTCAAACTCTCAGCGTCATCATCTCAAAACCATACTACTTCAAAAAAAACAGTCCGCACTTACTCCATACCTCCTCCTTCTCACTACAACCTGCTGCTATCGAAGCTCCGCCATGGCCGTGGCTTTCCTCTCCAAGCCACCGGAGTCCGTCCAACCTCCTTCCACTCTTCAGAGAAACACACGCCATCTTCCATTCTCGGATCACCATTACAACCCGCACGTTCTCCAATGGTTTCCCTCCCTCGAGAATACTTCGAACAACCCAGAAAGTGGTGTACCCTTCATTCATGCTTTCTCCTTTTGTCATTGATTTACACATCGCGTGTCCATATATTTTCTTTTGTTTACAAGCGAACTGCTTTCCGTTGGCAAAGAAGAAGAACCAATGCTGCCGCCGTATTTATTTATATAGATGGAAAGTTGAACATAAGTATACGTATTGAAATATGAACCCCTCATATTTGTAGTAAATTTGTTAAACACGTAATGCGCAAGGAAACCACTCATTTCTGTAGTCGATTTGTTAAACACGTAGGAGGAAAACACGGCAAATTTAAATCCTTATATATGTGTGTTTGTTTTAGATAGAAGTTAGGGTACCCTACCATATCAAACTCCGTTTGCGTATGAACTGCTATGGACAGAAAACAAATTACGGTTGTGTCCAACGAGGTGTCACGACCCCAAAAATATAATAATATCGGTAGGTTAACTCATATTGTGAAACCCCGAAATATCGATACAGGGTGCCAAATACTCCAAATAAAAAGTTGCTTATTAAATTAATTAAAAATTACCATAAAATTCTAAAAATTAAATTATCACTACTTCCCAAAAGAACCTTGTTCAAATTCGAATCTGATAACTAGTTATATCGAATAAACCGTTACGGTCGATAAACGATTTTATAGCGACTATTTCAAAATTTGATTTGGACATACATCAAAATCTACACGACGAAATCCCGATTTTTCTCTTCCACTAGAAAGATATACTCCACCAGCTCCGTACGTTTCTTGTTTCACAGAAATCCGATTTAAAACGAACCTTGTACATTCAGTTGAAGTTCAAATTGCCAAATAGCGAACTGCAGTGCCATTTCGAGCTCGATTTTAATTATAATATAATTATACGTTCAAACTGTCGTCGATTCCATATATACGTTAATATATTCTGAATCGAAACTCAACCACATCTCGTATACTATTCAATTCACACTCTATTGTGAATTCTACTATTTCTGACTATCTCGACATTATAATATATTATTATATTATAATTATTAACTAAATATTCAATATTATTTAATTAAACGATCATTAAATTCTCTAAATCACCAATTATATAATTAAATAAATAAATTATATATCGCAGAAAATGCGGGTCATTACAATGTCTCATCAGGATTGAACATCCATCTCTTTTAACAAACTAGATGAACAATCCTTATTTGATGTCATGAGCAATGACGCCCCCGAATCAAGAACTTAATGGTTTGATACATCATATACCATTGCGGTCAACATATCATCATATATGATCTTCTCTACCATAATCGTTGAAGATCCATACTCATTCTTCTTCTTCAAATCTGTACAGTCTCTCTCTCAATAGTCTTATTTCTTATAATAATGAATTTTCCATCTTTAGGCTTTTACTCCAACGGTTTTAGGACTTCCTATACTTGGAATGCTACTAGAATTTCAACTTTTCTTATCCTCTCTTCCTCTCTCTATAAATAGTACCTAGCTACTACTTCCTCCTCCTTTTTCACTCATCTCATTCATCTGATCAACCAAGCCTTCAGATTGAAAATCCAACTTCATATCATCTACAATCGCAAAGTATCTCTTAGATAAATCAGACTGTTAACGGAATCTCATGTAACACACCAGAAGTGAACGCAAAAGGGCCGTCGCCTTTTACTTTTCATCTACCTTCAAGTGCACAGTATTCTTCTTCGTGAAGCGCTTTTACTAAATTACCCTATGTGATTTTTCATAGCAAAAATTGTCTTCCGTCAGATAATTAGCTAGTGATTTCTTTGGATAAAGGTTCTCTAACTTAATCCAATTCTTTAGCAGTAGTTTTTGTGCTATATCGGCATAGATTCAAGGCATAGATTCAAAACGCGAAAATGTTGGGAAGATTGCAATAAATATTTGTCCCACATTGGCAAATATTATGGTATAGCACAAAATATATATGAAGAGTTTGAATAAATATTTGCTGTTTTTCTGCATCTCAGATCTATCTTCTTCCTTCTTCTTTTCTGCTTCTATAAGATCATTGTTTGTTGTATCCTGGAGGAATTTCGCTTCGTGATTACTGAAAGTGGTGGGGGCGAATAATTCTTTAAGGATAACGTTTTATACGTACCTCAAACCACTCTTCCTGATTTATATTCTGCTCTGATTTCGAATTTCAACAAGAAATATATGCTAAGAGTTTACATATGCATATATTAAGATCGGTTATCTATGTGGTACTCGCGGATCAAACTATGGTGTTTTATGACTTCGGTCAGTTTCGTTTCTAAACGAATTCGAAAAATAATAAAAATGACAATAATAATTTTCATTGTGTAGCTTCCATTGAATATAGGCTTTAGAATTCGAATCTGAACTAATCTCATAATACAAGACTAAGTAAACTCCGTACTCTATGTTATTTTTGGGCATCTTCTCGTTAGATATACTAAAAACAGATTAAAAAAATAAAAACCAAACTCCTATGAAAGAGCTGACGCCCATCAACTTAGAAAGACTTAAATAACATCAAAGCAGAAATGAAACAGTACACGAAAATAACAATCTTAGAAGAACCTACTCAACAGGCAGTAAAAGATAACTTCAGAGCTCTATTTTAATCTTGAATGCTCATTCCACGGTATTTTTTTCCTACTCAGCAGGCAGTTAAAAACTCTGATGAAAGTTCTGTGTATAGCATTCCTGAAAGACTGATCATTGTATACACTGAACGCGACCAAAACTAAAGGATGAAGAAGTACGCAAAAATATATAATAATCATTCTTTGCCAAAAATAATTCATGAACAGCTTTGTAGATGACATTTCATCTTGCTTACACTGTAGTTAGTAAGGCAAACTGAAGTAATTGGTAACATTAATTCCTCAGTAAGTCTTGGAATGGTATTGAATGGACGAAATATGAGAAATGTATTGGGTGGTTTAACCCTTTATAGTTTTAAATTTTCACCTATACAAATTTTTTTTCACGTTTTAAGAAATGAAGGATGTGAGACAATTTGTCTTTCCATCGTACATTTCAACTTCTCCGTCCTCTCCTCCATCTACTTTTCATTCCGTTCACCGTTTATCTAATTTTTTTTTCCCTTTTATTTTTAGTAAGTAATATTGAAAACTTAAAAGTAAAAAAATATAAAATGAACCAAAAATCATCCAAATTCTAACCATAATAGGAGAAATGGCAGTCGGTCTTAAGTTTAAAGTACCAAGCATCATCGCACAGAAGAATCTGACTCCACAGGAATTTTACAGCATGTTTCATGCAAAAATAGTTTAAGTAGAGAATCAATGGCCTTTTTATTTAGTATCATTTCATAGCTCATGATCGGCCATGAAGATTCTAGTTAAATATTTGTTTCTTCTGTCATGTGTAAACATAAATTGGTTTACTAAATGAACCATAAAAAATATTAATTTGGTTATGGTCTGGGTCAAGCTAATCAATTATTTGTTATATTTCTAAAAAACATTAAATTGGTTTGCCTGGTTTCCAGCCTTCTAATTGGCTTCGAAGATCAAGTGGAAGTACTTGTTTTCTGATAAATATAGGACGAGCTAACGACCCAGTAAGTAATTATATGAAAATTAAACTTGAGAAAAAATGATTGTTTTGCAGTACATAACTACAATACATTTAAAAGAAAGAAAGTAACATCAAAAGCACTGCTGCACTGCCACATAATAACTAAACATGATGTACGAAGGACACGTAACAAAGATACAAAAACATGGCCAAATATTAACATCCTAATCGGCGTTGATTGTTGCAGACATCGTCAAAACTTTAAAACTTTGAGCTTTCGTTCATCTTACCTCTCCATGTTCAGTGCTGAAGAAAAATATGAGCACCTACCGTTCCTTTCAAAGCAAACAATCAATAAGGAATAAGCTGTGTCCACCCGCATAACCATCACTGAGGTTGCTATGGTAATGGTTACAGTTACGATTTTACAAATACCGTTACCGTACCTTTTTTTACTAATAAATCAAAATTGCTTACCGTTACCATTATCATTTTGTCAAAATAATAATAATAATAATAAGCCATCTAACTCTATAATTCGAGATTCCATAAAGGGTTAAGCGTTCCAGAAGGAATAATCAATAAAGAACAACTAAGTGCACATAGCAAGTCATTTTGCCAAACCACTATAAAACATTGTAACATTCATCTCTTTTTCCTATTGTATTTTTTATTTTTTCCATTTACAAGTAAGCATCCGTGTTTCACACACGGTTTGGTTAAACTAGAGAGATCATCTAAAATACATAAATTTTATTTTAAGTTATTAAAATAGAATTTGATTCCACACACTGGTATCACCCGAGCATTTCAGTAAAACATGAGTATTTTCTTAATGATAACCTTATATTGGATGTGATATTTAAATGTTATGTTGTTAGAAATGTGAGTTGTTGCTTCGATGGTGAACATGTAGAACCACATATATAACTGCAACCATTATTCAATGATATACCTGTTTCCATTATCAATATTATAACTGTTTTTCTATGTAAAAAAACTTGTCTGGGAAACACAACCAATAATGGTTTGTCCTAGCATGCAAGTAAAAAGAACTGGGTAATAGGTAGTCAGAGTAATAAAGCAGTACATATTTCCTATGCAGATAGAGCATGGATGATTTTTGTATGTGGACCTTATCTGAAAAAATGTTAAGTTAATCCGTCACCATTGTGTTAGTTTTATCTGTGGTCAAAATGAAATTTAACAGGGCAGCCAGTCAGCACAAATAGGGCATGGATTTTTTTAAATCTATTGTGCACCTACCGTCCATACAATTATACAAAGTTTGCTGTATAAATCACAAAAATATAGCACATATTCGCTCAAATAAAGAATTATCAGTTCACACCCAACAACCAACATTAAGTCAAAATAACCTATGTTAATCCAACAAGAATATACTAGTATAATCGAATAACATATATACACAGCAATTAACTTGAGGAGCATAACATATAAGCATAAATGTGCTTTTAGAAACAAAAAGGAGGTGAAGAAACAAAGTATAGGATCAGCTAGAAATTGAATGTACAACACACAATGACCTTTCACTCTTCTCTTCTCCAAAGCTTTGGAAAAGTTAGAAAATAAGTGCAACCTGTCTACTGAACAATGAGGTGAAGAAGGAATGTCAGTTTTGTGCAAAGATGACCGAAACATGGATAATTTGGTTAACCAAAAAAATAAGTTATAGGCTAGCATAAACACTTCATGTTCAGGTTGACAACATAAAAATCAAATCTCATCGACTCCACTCAAAATTTACATGTATATGTATAAATTTGAAATCGCATTAATAAATTTGGTTTAATTTGGTAATTATTAAATTTTAATAAGTGAATATCTTAGTTTTAAAAAATTGACAACATAAGTGAAACTAAGGGCGGTGCGAAGATTAGTGATCAAGCTACTATTATTGTCAGATGATAAAATTTGAATGGATTTTTCTCTAAGTTTATACATATTTAAATGTTTTGCATAATTGATTGTGGTGGGTATTCAACGTATTTTTTTTAGATGCTTTAAGATATCTTTTTTGTATTATTAGAAAGTGTTTTGGTGGGCATCTATAGTGGTATCCAGTAAATAATAGAGTAAATAAAAATGACACACTTTTAAATAGCCAAGCAATAACAATAAATTCGTAATAAAAAACCATGTTCCAAAACTTTTGTACAACTGCAATCGGTTTGCACTTTTCACTGCACAAAGTTGAAATGTACAGTGCAAATATTTAAAATTTTGAACTGTATGCATAAATATTCCCAAGTAAGTTAAATATTTACACATTCGTAGAAAATATCAAATGTTAAAGTATATTTCTTGTCATATTAACCTTTGACTAAGTGCATGTTGAATTCAAAAAAAAAAAGAAGAATGTTTTCAAAAATAATTCTATAGGGGTATATAAAGAATTTTCATATATTAAAAGTGAATAGAGGAATCAAATCTTAATTTCCAATTCATTATTTACCAAACTAGAATTGACACTCGTTTAGTATAACATATGAGTAAAAAGACTAACAATCATCTAATTGTTTATCCCAAAAGACAATCATTCTTTCTGGTATTAATTAAGAAATATAAATTAAGGTATCATTGCAAATGCTATTTTGGTAGTGTGTAATCAACCTTAAAAAAAGAAAGAAAGAAAATCACGTCCAACATTCAGTTCGGTATAACAATTTTGAAGTGGAAACATAACAACTGCCACTCTAACCGTGTCTCTACAAATAAGTAATATATACTAATGGAAACTCTGTATTAAAAGTTTAATGAAACTAAAATTTCCAAAATATATTCGATTGTGAATGTTAAAACTAATTGTAGTCCATTAAATTTCCATCAACATCAATGGCCCTCAAATAGGGACAGTGTCGACGCTGGAATAATTGTGGCCATGGGCCAAAAAAAATTGTCCGGGCCCAGATTTACGTGAAGAACAACGAGATTGGAGAAAGTTGTATAAACGAATGTGAAGCAAAAGCTTTGGAAAAGTCAGAAAAAAAGTGCAACCTGTCTACTGAACAATGAGGTGAAGAAGGAATGTCAGTTTTGTGCAAAGATGATCAAAACATGGATAATTTGGTTAACCAAAAAAATTAAGTTATAGGCTAGTATAAATACTTCATGTTCAGGTTGACAACATAAAAATCAAATCTCATCGACTCCACTCAACATGTATATGTATAAATTTGAAATCGCATTAATAAATTAGGTTTGATTCGGTAATTTTTGAATTTTAATAAGTGAATATCTGTAACGACCCAGGGTTTCCGGCCCCGAAAATCAACATAAATAACTTTGATGTATCTCCTGCCAACCTTTCAACCACCGAGAACACCAGAATGTTAATGAAAGAAATTAGAGGGTGAGATAAGAAAGAAAGAAATATAAGAATAGAAGAAGAAGAAGAACACAACACAGAGTCTCACATCGCAGCGGAACAAAATATAATATAGAAATAAATCTTTATTGAAAGCTTTAAATAAAACTTACATCATCAGGGTACATCAAATCACTGGACAGTTATAATAATATGCCCTTATATACAACACAGCGGAATAATGTCATACGTCTGAACTCTTCCTGCCCGTCTCTTCACCGCATTCGATAACCTGAACCTGTACACTTCGGGCTAACCCGAGCATTTACAAAACACCGGGTCAGTCTGGTGAACCAGAGTGAGATAAACTCGCACAGTATAAAAGGTAAATCATCCAATCCTGATTTTAAAATTCGAAATCTTTCAAAAGAAAAGGATAATCATAAGACCAAATCCACACATAAACACGGACGATTTTTACCTTACGATAACCCAAAACAGTTTGGAAAACAATATCTTCTCTGATATTATAATAATGTCTAAATACAAGTAAATAACAATCTAGTGGAACGCTTGCATCTCACGCTCCACATATATATTATACAAATCAAAACCGCAGGCGCTTATTGGAGATTGGATTCCAACTCTGACAAGGTATGGGACCACCTGCCGATCGTGTATCTCTAGAGACGAATACACTGGGTTCAACAAGAACGTCTTGCAACCCGGCCCTCACATGATCGACTACTCATTTCGCTTGAGTGTATCGAATGTATATCACCGACGGTTGGGATCAGCAACTGCCTCCCGAAAAGGGACAGCATCGAATATAGATTAAAGAAACAAATGGAATTTCTCTAGATATGTGATCATACACCCTAATGGGAGCGACCCACATAGCCATGCTGCCTGCCCGATTTTTGTCATTCCCTGGTTGATGAGGCTTGAGGTCAGAATTTCCTTTACAACACCCGGCCACCATTCACTTTGAATGCCACATCGTCAGATCCTCTGGATATCACTAATTGACGTCCAAAAAAATACTCTAGTTATTTGGCTAGAGAAAACTATTTCTCCGCCATCAACTATGATACGTTTGAAGAAATCAACGTACGTAATCTCCTTTGGAAATACTCTGCCAGACACTCGTCCATACAAGTCATCCAGGAACAGGATGAACCGAAGGCACCCTCCTACTGTATCCTAGGAATCACCCTACAGATCAGTAGTGAGAAGTCCTTGCAATCCGTAGATTTCAATCACGACAGAATCGCTATTGAAATATCTCCGATCGCTAAACCAGAGAAATCCAATCAGTAGTTCCTCCGCTCATAAAGATCAACGGTCTTCAACTGCTCTATCTTCAATGATCTTCTTTTACGTATTCGCCGGTCGGAACAGTTTTCGAATATATATTCGATCCCGGTCTTTCCGTACCAACGATCGTATAGGTCAGGTTTGATAGTCGGTGATTTAACTATCAAATAAATAATTGTGTAAATAGAATGAGTTCATTAATTCAGCATTCGGCATTACTTGGACTTTTGATTAAAACGATTAACGACAGAAATTTTAAAATATCTTAACATTTCGAATATAGCTTTCCATTCTATTCTCTGACTTGACAAAAGGTTATTTTCTAAACTATTTAATTTCATACATAGGAAAATATTCTATAACCATGCTCAAGTTATTTTGCTATCATTTCAAAACATTTACTACCTCAATTCTCATTATCTATATTGGGAAAACGATTCCCTTTATCTTTAGTAAAACAACATTACGAAATCTTTATCACTTGAATAGAATAACCAATTCCTATTCTCTTAGAATAACCATTTCAAAAACTAGACTTTTTGGTTAAAAACCTTATTATTCACCTCATTACCAAATTCACTTTTAACCTTCTCGCTTGGCATCTTATTTCACCAGGTTTACATAGTGACATTTGTTAAGGCTTTATGCCTTATCCTCCTCTTTATAAACTTCATTTATAAATCGTGGTTAAATATAAATCTTTTCACTATCCATTTCCTTTTTTCTTAATTCACACATTAAGTAAACATTTATTTAAGCTATCACATTTGCTTAAATTTTCCTTCCAACTATGTTGTAAAAACTCGGGTAATATACCACCCTGGTCATGGACTTCTTTTCCAATCCAACTATAGTTATACTCAGATTAATATTTAAAAATAATAATTCACTTTATTTATAATTACTGTAAAAGTAGTTACACTCTTTATTGACTAAACAATTAAAATTTCTCCTTTTTAAATCTTATTAAAGTTAAAACAATTCATTAAATTACTTCGTTAGATTTATTCAAAACAAACTGATATAATAATCAATCTATTTAAAAACGAATGACTTCATCGATTCAAAACACGATTACCTTGTTAACCTTTCCCTCATAGTCCTTTATTTAAATAAACTGATAATATAATCATTCTGAATAATTCCATTGGATTGTTTTTCAAACAATTATCCAAATCTATATCCTTAGGTTAATTTCTGCTCATTCGCCTATAAATCTAATTTAATACCAGGATTTTTCTTTGTAAAATCATTTCAAAATAAATTAACTATAAACTAAATTAATAAATATCCATTTCCTTTTTAACAACTTTTATTTAAAAATACAGATTTAAAATCTGTCTTCAGTTGTAAAATAAATCCTATGACTTTATTTCGTCGATTCTCCTGACAGTAAGTCGATATTTATAAACCGATCGATTTATAGGTCGATACTGCCAATTACTCAACCAATATACCCATTGGTTTAAACAAACCCAATAATACATTTCAGAACCATGATCAACAACCAGATAAATCATGTAATCAAAACAGTCCATTAAATCAATCACATTTATTTCATAGACGTGACCAATAAGGTGAATCACATCCATTGGGTCAAATTGCTAAAATAGTGATTTGATTTGTCACTGAAATTAAACACGTTTAATTTCAGAATTTCGATCAACATATAATGTATAAATATCAATCAATCAACCATGAACAACAATAACACACAAGGTAAAAACTAACTAATATAAAATATAAGTGGAGAGATCTGAGTGAGTTTAACTCACCTCGAGTTTGATTTCTCGATAAATCAGTTCATTTCAATCAAATTAAACTGCGTTTAATTTATTTGAAAAATCCAGCCGCTGTCTGCCCTGCTCAGTCCTCATCCATCGCGTAATACTGGTTTTCACGGTCCCGATGTTTTTTGTTTCGTCGGAATCTGATTTCGTGAGCGTTTGAAATTAATATTTGAAATTTTATAAAACATTAAAACTAAGTAACTTTTAAATAAATAAATAAAATGGGCCTCACTTACTTGGTCCAGCCCACCCGAAATGATTGAAGCCCGCACCCTTTTCATCCACTTAAAACCCTAAAACGTCGGCCCCCCTTCATTCTTCAAACCCTCAGATTTGTTTCTTAAATCTTCCGCCGCCACCAAAAAAATGGAGAAACCGAAACCCTTCATCCATGGAAAATCCGCATCGCCTCCATCCCTGACCAATGTGAAGCCCCGCTGTCACCACCTCGCCTTGTCCTTGTCCAGTTGCTCTGACAACCCACGAAGGACCATCGAAGCTTCAAGGCCGAAGACCGATCCCTAGCACGAACCCTACCGAGTCGAAGAACAAATCCAGATAAGTATTTTATCAATTTTAACTTGCGGTATTTTGTTTTTCTGATTTTTTTCCTGTTTTGATTGATGATTTTTTTCGGTGGTTCGAATTGGTGTTTCTTCTTTGCTGTTGTTGTTGTGGTTTGTGGTTGAACACAGTGTGTGTATTTATACTTGTGGAATGATCAGATAAGATCACTGTCAATTCCGAAATGTTACATCCTAGTTTTAGACTTTGTTGTGCTTAGATTTTTAGGTGATTACTTTTTCATTTCGACTCTGCCATGTTTGAACTGTTGGTGATAGATGCTTGACAAGGCAATGTAAGGATTTGTGTTGAGTTTCCATGTGAAATCCTATGAAGATTTGGTTGTGATGTCCATTTGCATTTCACATGGTCTGCGTACATCAACCATTGAATGGTTCATTTCGGATTGTCAATTCATATTGAATTCCAGCAGATTTTCTGCTCGTATTGTCTTGTCTTATGTATATACGGCTATTGATATGGTTTGTTCATATAGTCTTGTCTGCTATTAAATTATTTTAATTCAATTTCAGATCTACATTGGGATATTGTAATAGCAGAACAGCTTTGTGATTTTCTGATTATATATAAACATATATTATCTGTTGGATTTGGTGGTACTCTTTTTTTCTGTTTCACTTACCCGTGCATTGATATGCACGTGTAACACCCCGCCTCCGCCAGGGTCACTCGCAAAGGAATGCACTAGCTTTAGAGGGGCATTATTGGTAAACATGCACAGAAATATCACAAGACAGAACATATAAAATAGCGGAAGTAAAATCAAACTTTCATAACATGAATAAATAAGGTCTAAAGCCTTTTACATCAGAGTACATCAAAACCTGTCTTGCAATAGTAAAGAAGCCTAAAGACATTTTCATAAATTATTCCCCAAGTAAAAAAAAAATAGTAAAGTAGCCATAGCCAAGTAAAGTCCAAGCCATCCATAATGACCTTCAAGCAGAAGAAGTCCGAACTAAACAACAGTATTTCCTCCCTGTAACCTGGGGGGAAACGGAAGAAAATAGGCGAAACAAAACAGGTCAGTCAAAAAGACTGAGTAAGCCTTATCTACTATTAGCATAAAAACTAGTAAAGTTAACTGACATGAGAAACTGAGATGAACATAAGCATGATAACAAGATAGATAAGCTAAATCAAAATAACAGGATGAACTACTGAACTCAGATAAACTAAGGTGTCATGATAAATTACGATGTCAAGATAAAACAAGGTATCACATCGTCAGGTTTCTATCAAGTATAATATCCCCAAGATATCTGTCACGTATAACGCCCCGAGATATCTATCCTGTATTTTAGCTCTGCACCTACTGTACTAGTATCCCCACCGTGTCATGTGTTAACCAAGAATGACCCTCACTCAAAAGTGGTGTAATGGTCCATGTCAACCTAATATATCGCATATATAGGTTACTCAACTTGTATGTTTTATTCCATGTAAATGTTCAATCCCTTGCCGTAGACCATACGGGCTTTCCTATGAGATTCTATATTACTTTAACATAGTTCCATGATCCTTAAGATCGGTTTGGACTGTTACCCTAAACCTAGCTAGGGTCTTCCAACATGAATTATCGTTTGTACAACTAGGACTTATGCTACCTAGGGCTACTAGGGATTATGCTTACCTATTGCACGTTTTCGTATCTCGGTTTGGGTTCAACCACCTAGGGCCACTAGGGATTACGCTAACCGCCAACCGCGCCCTTTTACCCACGCATTCATCGTGAATCGCTTTTCCATGACTGTATGCACATGTATCACATCGTGCCATCCGAGTCCTGTCACAGGGCAAATCAAGAAATACAGGACTCGGTCGGGAGCTTTCGATTTATCTGCCGATGCAGATGCTAAGGTCTGTTTTTCTTATACGTGGCTATGGTCCCACGAGACCACTCCCTCAACTAGTGAAAGACAAGACAGGATAAATCCTGTATGAGAACACACTACTGGCCAACCCACAATCCTAGCCTTACCGCAACCATAATTAGATAGCAATTATGGTCTTTTGGGTGTTCTCTGCCTTTCCGTACGTACACGCTTGACCAAAGATGGTAGGTAGCCTGACGAAATGCTATCTAGGGTACGACCGTGTATCGTCGACTATCCCCTATCCATCCCCGTCTTTAGGTCGCTCGTATAGCAACCAAGGCATACTCTTGGTTCTTCTAACGCAGACCTTAACCTCTCATGAGCCTAGTATAATCACCTGGCAGCTCATAGAGGGATACCAAGAATATCCTCACGTTCCCCGAAGCCGCTGCTTCGTTACCCAGTTCACTGGAGCCTTTATCTAAATCAGATACTTGCTCCTACTCGTATACTTAAACGATGACCTACCGTATCAGGTTACTCATCTATCTATGAACTGGTCTAAATTTCCTTGACTAAGAATCATTACTTAGATATTCTTCAACTAAGGTTTACCACTTAGCATTGTTCCCGTTATCCTTGTTAACTACGGTTATCCACCTAATCCTCAGAACTAGGGTTTACATAATGGATTAAGTGTCACTTAAGTTCATGACTTAACCCGTCTACAAATCATGTCAAAATTGGCTAAGTATCCAAGTTCAAGACTTAACCCTACAAACCATGCTCAAGTTGGTTAAGTATATTAAGCAATTCACGACTTAACCTCGTCCAATTATCATTCTAGATTGGTTAAGTATATATTAACTTGACCCTATCAATTTACTTAGTCAAATCGGTCAAGTGTATTCAAGCGATTCGTGACTTAGCCTTATCATGTTTTCACGTTATATTGGTTAAGTATTGGTTAACTTAACCACAATAAATTAACGAGTTAGATTGGTTAAGTATAGGTCACTTAACCACATCAATTCATCATGTTTAGATTAGTTAAGTGTTTAACTTAACCCCAATAAACTACCAAGTGGGATTAATTAAGTCTAGGCTAACTTAACCCCATCCGATTTCCATGTTTAGACTAGTTGAGTCTAATCTTAACCCCATTCGTTAACCGTATTTTTCGGTTAAGCGTCATTAAGAAAACTTACTTAACCTTACCAAGTTATCGCGTTGGATTGATTAAGTGTTGGTTAACTTAACCCCGTCCACGAGTCATATAAAAATGGTTAAGTGTCATTAGGCAAATCAAGTTACTTAACCTACCCAACCTTGTCATGTTTTGTTAAGTATCATTAGCCTAATCAAATTACTTAACCCATTTATCCATGTCATATTTGGTTAAGAGTCATTAATCAAATTAACTTAACCCTATCATGTGGCATTAATTACTTAATGCACCTTCACCTCTCACATTAGACTTTGTTGTGGTTACTAGTTAAGCCGGTCGGTTCCGGGTAGCTTTACACCACAACTTGGTCTAACCTCGGGTTCAAGCACAACATGACCAACTTCTCACATTGGGTCCTATTGTTTGCAACTACTAGTTAGGCCGGTCGGTTCCGGGTAGTTTTACGTTGCAAACTCAACCCAACCTCGAGTTGGCCACACTTATATTATCTAAGTGTCATGTCCATCATGTTTCCAAAACATGTTACAAGTTTTCAAGCATTTGGGTAGACCTAACTTAATAGGTAAATTCCCAAAGGGTAGACCTAACTTAATAGGTAAATTCCCAAGCTTATGTTTTTATGCATACTTACATGTCAACTTCCATGTTATATTTCAAGTCATGTTTTCAAGTTGTATTTTCATGTCATTAGAAATTACCCATAACATAACCCAACGCTTTTAAACTCGCATATACGTTCGCGACAACGTAATGGATTAAAAGAAGAGACTTGGCAAAGGCATGACAAAAATGGATATTAAGCCACAAGTTAATCATGGTGGCAAATGAGGCACAAATGTGTTCATTAACTTGCATGTTACATTCTTAAGCCTCAAAACATGCATAAACCCAAACTTGGCACATAAGCGAATCATGGTGACAAAAGATATGGAATGATGACTAGTAACTCGCATATATCATCATATAAGGGTTATGACTTCATATGCAAGTTGACATAAAGGTTATGAGGGTTCTCATGTTGCCTAATGCAACATTTCAACATAAAGGTTGTAGCTTTTAGCTCACAAGATCAAGATAATGACTTCATAAACTTGCATGACATGATAGCATGTATCATACTCAATGATCAAACCCAAACTTGCAACATGAACATTTAACTTCATAGTTAATATCTAAGAGTAGGGAAAGGGCTTACATTGCTATGAAGGCACAAAAGATATGACAAAGCCCTTATGCAATCAAATAGACCCAAAATGCAAGCTCTAACATAAAAACCCTTGAGCCAAAATGATCAAAACCCTTGCTTTATGATGCAAAGATAGAAACTTGACTTGAATGAAAGCTAATGACACTCATACAAGCTTGAAAACACATGTATGCATGGAAAATCTCTCATAGAAACCATTTAGAAATTTTATGAAGAGAGTGGAGGCCATGAGAGGTAAAATTTTGCCATAGTTTAGTTGCATGAATGAATAATGAGGATTTAGGAGAGGGTTAGGGGCTTATTTATAGAGATTAGGATTAGTTAGGACCCTTAGATTAACCCTAGGACCAACCTAAACCGTCAGATTTCAAACCAGGCCCAAAAACCTAGCCAAGACAGGAAATAGGTGCACCAGGCAGAACTGCCCGGCTGGACCAAGTTGACAGGGCTGTCGACTTGGGTCCAACCAAGTCGACTCCCAAGTCGACAGGGCTGTCGACTTGGGTGCTCTGGCGGGAATTTTCCCGCCTGGCCCAAACTGGCCCAAATTTCCAAATTCAAACTTGAATTTGAAATCTGTTTTTACTTTGAAATTTTCTGAAAACTTCGTTGGGCCCTTATCAGGTCATACGGACTCCGATTTTCGAAAACTCGGACTCTATTTCGCGTATTTTTCCGAGACGAACGCAATGGCATAGCCCGTTTTACTTGATTCAGAATTTAAAATTAAATTCTGCCTTGATTCTCGTTTTATCATGTTATCGAAATACGGGTTGTTACATTCTCCCCACCTTTTAGGATTTTGTCCCCGAAATCTCCAAGTTTGGAAGAACATATCCTACCATCCATCATCCATCTACTCAAAACATCATCCACAAGCAACCATTGTCCTTAGATGATTTCTAATGCTGTATGAATACATGCAAAAGGTGTGTGTATATGCACTTGTCTAATGTAAATGATCAGGCCTGAGTGATCTAATGCAAAATATGTATAGTGCCATGAATCCAACATGTATGCAAATAGTCCTAGTCATATAGATACTATATGCGTGCACAATCATTCATTCATATGCAACAACCGCATGATAACACATTCGATTTCATCCATAAACAAGTATAAATACTTGTGCATATGCAATATGAAATGTGACCGAGTCGAGCTAGTATCTAATGTGTATTCGCGCATCCACGAGCAACCACTTGCAACCATATCAATCATAACATGTTTCAAATACATGTTTGCATCCATAGGGTTCTACCTAGGATTCCCTGAAACAGGGTCGAGAAGATAAACAAGACAACTCCTTACGGGGTTTGTAACAGAAAATAGGACCGAAAGGATATTCACACAAGATAGCCTACAAGCAAGCTCTACAGGAAAACAGGGATCGAGGATATATTCTCAAAAAGAGATATCATGCGCGTATCTAGTCTTCGACCTTCAATGTCGTATTTCCTTGAGCTTAATTCCATTGTGCCTTGACCGTCTTTTAACTTCGCGATTTCGTAGCTTCTTATTTCCTGTTTCCATAACATGAGCTGGAACTCATTTCTTCGTCGCCTCTCGTTCCACTTGCACTTATCCTTTTCCTAGAATACTTGATGCAAACATGACTGCGTACTCATGATCTCATGCAAGCTTTCCAAAAATTCACTAATGAATCTTGGATCTCGTTTATATACTATAAGGTATTCCATGTAGAAGAACTTTCTCTTGAAAGTAAACAAATGTCAACCAGGTTATCAAGCGCACTTACTAGGATGATCTCTATAACCCATGAAGTAAACCATCCATCTTATTGGCGAACACCACTCGATCGGGCTTCCAATTTCCAATAAAGGCATCAAGGGATTCTAAGTAACTAGTCATGACAGAACCTCAAAAGGTTACACGATACTTCGAGGGTATTACCAAGGCTAGTCAAAAGGTCTAACTACCCTCCTATCAAAAACCGAGAGTGGCACCCCCTACTGGATAACCACTTTATCCCTAGAATCCATCCATAGCTTATAAACATAAGCATTATATCCAAACTCAACACTTGGCATAGACATTCTCAAATCCAAACAAGTCATGTATAAATGGACTGATTCTCCAATAGGACCTTGAGACAAAAATGGGATCCTCTATTACGCTAATACTTAAGGTGCAGAGACTCAACTACCGAAGTGGACTTAAATGATGCGGGGATCAAAACAAAGTCTTGGCGGGATGATAGAAAAGAATAATTAGATCTTCAACAAGGATGTTATCCCCCTACTCAGGTACTCTAGTGAGGGAATACAATTATCTTCACGATGATCTTGTCCTTGTCCCACAATACTTAACTACCCATCCCGTTTCACCATACCAAAGATACTTTTTCGTTATGGGTTGAGCCATACCAACAAGTTGCTCATCCTTAAGCTCGTATCCTTTATCTTTTTTCTCACTATCCCTTCTTATAACGCGGCCACTGGTCTCTCGAGAACCACCTCCATCGTATGGAAAGCACTTTCGTAGATAGAAAAGACTAGTCACAGTTAAAACCACTGTGACTACAGATGGAGGAAAGAAAGGAAAAGAGATTCAATCAAGGAAACAAGGATAGTGCTAATGGCCTTTGGGGAATAGCCTTTTTCTTTTAAAAGAAAATTTTCCTGAAAAATGCTTCTTTGTAAACGGTTTTCAAATAGTTTTCAGAAGGTCTTTTTAAAAAAACTTTTGCCCAGTCTGGTAACCTTCTGCTCTGATACCACGTGTAACACCCCGCCTCCGCCAGGGTCACTCGCAAAGGAATGCACTAGCTTTAGAAGGGCATTATTGGTAAACATGCACAGAAATATCACAAGACAGAACATATAAAATAGCGGAAGTAAAATCAAACTTTCATAACATGAATAAATAAGGTCTAAAGCCTTTTACATCAGAGTACATCAAAACCTGTCTTGCAATAGTAAAGAAGCATAAAGACATTTTCATAAATTTTTCCCCAAGTAAAAAAAACAGTAAAGTAGCCATAGCCAAGTAAAGTCCAAGCCATCCATAATGACCTTCAAGCAGAAGAAGTCCGAACTAAACAACAGTATTTCCTCCCTGTAACCTGGGGGGGAAACGGAAGAAAAGAGGCGAAACAAAACAGGTCAGTCAAAAAGACTGAGTATGCCCTATCTACTATTAGCATAAAAACTAGTAAAGTTAACTGACATGAGAAACTGAGATGAACATAAGCATGATAACAAGATAGATAAGCTAAATCAAAATAACAGGATGAACTACTGAACTCAGATAAACTAAGGTGTCATGATAAATTACGATGTCAAGATAAAACAAGGTATCACATCGTCAGGTTTCTATCAAGTATAATATCCCCAAGATATCTGTCACGTATAACGCCCCGAGATATCTATCCTGTATTTTAGCTCTGCACCTACCGTACTAGTATCCCCACCGTGTCATGTGTTAACCAAGAATGACCCTCACTCAAAAGTCGTGTAATGGTCCATGTCAACCTAATATATCACATATATAGGTTACTCAACTTGTATGTTTTATTCCATGTAAATGTTCAGTCCCTTGCCGTAGACCATACGGGCTTTCCCATGAGATTCTATATTACTTTAACATAGTTCCATGATCCTTAAGATCGGTTTGGACTGTTACCCTAAACCTAGCTAGAGTCTTCCAACATGAATTATCGTTTGTACAACTAGGACTTATGCTACCTTGGGCTACTAGGGATTATGCTTACCTATTGCACGTTTTCGTATCTCGGTTTGGGTTCAACCACCTAGGGCCACTAGGGATTACGCTAACCGCCAACCGCGCCCTTTTTCCCACGCATTCATCGTGAATCGGTTTTCCATGACTGTATGCACATGTATCACATCGTGCCATCCGAGTCCTGTCACAGGGCAAATCAAGAAATACAAGACTCGGTCGGGAGCTTTCGATTTATTTGCCGATGCAGATGCTAAGGTCTGTTTTTCTTATACGTGGCTATGGTCCCACGAGACCACTCCCTCAACTAGTGAAAGACAAGACAGGATAAATCCTGTATGAGAACACACTACTGGCCAACCCACAATCCTAGCCTTACCGTAACCATAATTAGATAGCAATTATGGTCTTTTGGGTGTTCTCTGCCTTTCCGTACGTACACGCTTGACCAAAGATGGTAGGTAGCCTGACGAAATGCTATCTAGGGTACGACCGTGTATCGTCGACTATCCCCTATCCATCCCCGTCTTTAGGTCGCTCGTATAGCAACCAAGGCATACTCTTGGTTCTTCTAACGCAGACCTTAACCTCTCATGAGCCTAGTATAATCACCTGGCAGCTCATAGAGGGATACCAAGAATATCCTCACGTTCCCCGAAGCCGCTGCTTCGTTACCCAGTTCGCTGGAGCCTTTATCTAAATCAGATACTTGCTCCTACTCGTATACTTAAACGATGACCTACCGTATCAGGTTACTCATCTATCTATGAACTGGTCTAAATTTCCTTGACTAAGAATCATTATTTAGTTATTCTTCAACTAAGGTTTACCACTTAGCATTGTTCCCGTTATCCTTGTTAATTACGGTTATCCACCTAATCCTCAGAACTAGGGTTTACATAATGGATTAAGTGTCACTTAAGTTCATGACTTAACCCGTCTACAAATCATGTCAAAATTGGCTAAGTATCCAAGTTCAAGACTTAACCCTACAAACCATGCTCAAGTTGGTTAAGTATATTAAGCAATTCACGACTTAACCTCGTCCAATTATCATTCTAGATTGGTTAAGTATATATTAACTTAACCCTATCAATTTACTTAGTCAAATCGGTCAAGTGTATTCAAGCGATTCGTGACTTAGCCTTATCATGTTTTCACGTTATATTGGTTAAGTATTGGTTAACTTAACCACAATAATTTAATGAGTTAGATTGGTTAAGTATAGGTCACTTAACCACATCAATTCATCATGTTTAGATTAGTTAAGTGTTTAACTTCACCCCATTAAACTACCAAGTGGGATTAATTAAGTCTAGGCTAACTTAACCCCATCCGATTTCCATGTTTATACTAGTTGAGTCTAATCTTAACCCCATTCGTTAACCGTATTTTTCAGTTAAGCGTCATTAAGAAAACTTAGTTAACCTTACCAAGTTATCACGTTGGATTGATTAAGTGTTGGTTAACTTAACCCCGTCCACTAGTCATATAAAAATGGGTAAGTGTCATTAGGCAAATCAAGTTACTTAACCTACCCAACCTTGTCATGTTTTGTTAAGTATCATTAGCCTAATCAAATTACTTAACCCATTTATCCATGTCATATTTGGTTAAGAGTCATTAATCAAATTAACTTAACCCTATCATGTGACATTAATTACTTAATGCACCTTCACCTCTCACATTAGACTTTGTTGTGGTTACTAGTTAAGCCAGTCGGTTCCGGGTAGCTTTACACCACAACTTGGTCTAACCTCGGGTTCAAGCACAACATGACCAACTTCTCACATTGGGTCCTATTGTTTGCAACTACTAGTTAGGCCGGTCGGTTACAGGTAGTTTTACGTTGCAAACTCAACCCAACCTCGAGTTGGCCACACTTATATTATCTAAGTGTCATGTCCATCATGTTTCCAAAACATGTTACAAGTTTTCAAGCATTTGGGTAGACCTAACTTAATAGGTAAATTCCCAAAGGGTAGACCTAACTTAATAGGTAAATTCCCAAGCTTGTGTTTTTATGCATACTTACATGTCAACTTCCATGTTATATTTCAAGTCATGTTTTCAAGTTGTATTTTCATGTCATTAGAAATTACCCATAACATAACCCAACGCTTTTAAACTCGCATATACGTTCGCGACAACGTAATGGATTAAAAGAAGAGACTTGGCAAAGGCATGACAAAAATGGATATTAAGCCACAAGTTAATCATGGTGGCAAATGAGGCACAAATGTGTTCATTAACTTGCATGTTACATTCTTAAGCCTCAAAACATGCATAAACCCAAACTTGGCACATAAGCGAATCATGGTGACAAAAGATATGGAATGATGACTAGTAACTCGCATATATCATCATATAAGGGTTATGACTTCATATGCAAGTTGACATAAAGGTTATGAGGGTTCTCATGTTGCCTAATGCAACATTTCAACATAAAGGTTGTAGCTTTTAGCTCACAAGATCAAGATAATGACTTCATAAACTTGCATGACATGATAGCATGTATCATACTCAATGATCAAACCCAAACTTGCAACATGAACATTTAACTTCATAGTTAATATCTAAGAGTAGGGAAAGGGCTTACATTGCTATGAAGGTACAAAAGATATGACAAAGCCCTTATGCAATCAAATAGACCCAAAATGCAAGCTCTAACATAAAAACCCTTGAGCCAAAATGATCAAAACCCTTGCTTTATGATGCAAAGATAGAAACTTGACTTGAATGCAAGCTAATGACACTCATACAAGCTTGAAAACACTTGTATGCATGGAAAATCTCTCATAGAAACCATTTAGAAATTTTATGAAGAGAGTGGAGGCCATGAGAGGTAAAATTTTGCCATAGTTTAGTTGCATGAATGAATAATGAGGATTTAGGAGAGGGTTAGGGGCTTATTTATAGAGATTAGGATTAGTTAGGACCCTTAGATTAACCCTAGGACCAACCTGAACCGTCAGATTTCAAACCAGGCCCAAAAACCTAGCCAAGACAGGAAATAGGTGCACCAGGCAGAACTGCCCGGCTGGACCAAGTCGACAGCCAAGTCGATAGGGCTGTCGACTTGGGTCCAACCAAGTCGACTCCCAAGTCGACAGGGCTGTCGACTTGGGTGCTCTGGCGGGAATTTTCCCGCCTGGCCCAAACTGGCCCAAATTTCCAAATTCAAACTTGAATTTGAAATCTGTTTTGACTTTGAAATTTTCTGAAAACTTCGTTGGGCCCTAATCGGGTCATACGGACTCCGATTTTCGAAAACTCGGACTCTATTTCGCGTATTTTTCCGAGACGAACGCAATGGCATAGCCCGTTTTACTTGATTCAGAATTTAAAATTAAATTCTGCCTTGATTCTCGTTTTATCATGTTATCGAAATACGGGTTGTTACAGCACATGTATTACTTACTGGCTATTCGACATTGTGGATTTGATGCAGAATATATTCAGAATTTAATTTCCTTTTTATATGATTTGTGTGATGTTTCAATGCGGTACAGATTGGGTCTAAAGATTTGATCCCCCCTATATGTTCATTGATGTATGAATCTACATATACATATCTATTTTGATTCTGTAAATTTGATGGTAGATATATAAATATAAATGTTGTCCCCTCTGTTTGATCTTGCGGATTTTATGTAGAAAAATGGTTCATTGATCTGTTCATGTCACTGTTAGCTATTGATTTGGTTGTGTACTTTTTTTTGTTTGATCGAGTTGTGCAATTTTCTTGATCCCCTGTGGTATTTTCTTTATTCAAAATCTTTCATATATATATATATATATTATTATTAGCTATTAATAGTTGTTCTCTTTTCCCAGTTTGATCTCCTGATGATGTAAGGGATGAAATGTCGCAATGGACAGTGGTGCTTTGATGGCTGCGGTACCAGGCAGTGAAGATTTTGTTGTTCAAATTTCTTGTTCAAGTTGTGTGAATATATTGTTTGGTGAAATGGCCGAATGTTTGTATTGATTTGTACTTAAGAATATTATACATAAAGATGTTACTGTTTCTATTAGCTGTTTTTATCTTTTCATTTTATTGTTGATTTGCTATTTTCATGGAGAGAATTGATATTTATGTTAGTCATCCCTTGTTGGACCGTACCCCTTGTGCATTTCTTGGTTGTTGTTTTTTTTATCTCTTTATTATATAGATACATGTTTGTTTTCTTTGAATCGACCACTTTCAACTTTTCATATGTAGCTTTTTGTTGAAATTGTGATTTTATGGAAATAGCTATTGCGTAAATTTTAAATCATATATATATATATATATATATATATATATATATATTTACCTTGTTTATCCCGACTATTATTAAAACTTATAGAATATCTATATAGTATAACTAACATTCTAACAGTTGAATAAAATAAAAATAACCTGATAAAATCAAGTATATTCAAATGGCACATTGTATAATTTCAAATAGGACAAAGACAAATTTTCAAACTCGATATTCAAAAATTTGGTTAAACGATATCAAAAATATATATATAATCCTTATCTAATTGATTAAATAAACGTTATCGTTTATAAACGATTTCCATAACGACTATTTCAAAATTTCAACGGGACATAACTAACAAATTATAACACGAAATTTCGATTTTTCTGTTTCATATGAAAAATATAATCAAATCGATTCCAACGTTTCCTGTTTCACAGAAATCCGATTTATATCGGACTCTGTATATCTAGTTGAATTTCAAAACTCAAATTTACGAACTGTACGCCATTTTCAAGCTCAATTTATAATATTATATAAATATATAACGTTCGAACTTCATTTTAAATAACGGATTAAATATTAAATTCCATCGATATTCCAAATCTAATATTTAAATTAAATAAATTGAATTAAATATTTGATTGCCAAAAACATGGGTCGTTACATTCTTCACCCCTTAAAATAATTTCGTTCTCGAAATTGCTAAGGTAAGAAAGAACGTTATAAACCCATTTATTTCCAAATCCAATTTATTTTAAATCGAAAACCGATTTATTACCGTATATAAATATTTTCAAAAATAACGAAAATTTTCTTTTTGTTCAAACAATTTCCCTGGGAGTTTTTAAACAGTTTAGCTCTTTCAAAAATCAAGTTTTCCTTTTCAGGATTCAAGACAACTTGTTTTTCTCAGAGCAATTTCAAACAAGATTTTGGAGTAGTAATCCGTCACTTAGAACTCGAAAATGAACACTGATGATGTGGCCAACATCCTCAGAGTTATTTCCCAGCTATTGAAGTGAGTTCAATACTATATCACTTATCAACCCATAATTAAACATTTTCATTTTGAAATCCATTCAAAACACCACCTCAATGTTTGTAAACAAATTTAAAATCTCCCAGGATCTTAAAATTTTCTTATATACAATCCAAGTTCATTGACAACACCTTTCCCACATTTAGGAATTTTATTTCAAATTCTAATTTTAATTTCAGATTTAATGAATCTGCTTTTATATTATACGAATTCTAATTGGTTATCTATATAACCATTTTAATTATAATCGACCAACACATCCAATATACTATAATACTTCAATATATATATTTTCTTTATATCAAAATATAATTTGGGTAAAATTATTTTATTTACCCTCTTTCAAAACATACTCTGTCGGTTTATCGTACTTGAGTGTTTAGAACCTCCTATCGATACAATGGATCAAACTGATCGACCAGAACTCACAAACAACTCAACCAAATAAATCTCCACAATATAAAATAATTTTTATATCAAATAACAAATACGCGCTCATATACATATACACTCAATTCTCGATCTAGGGTATTACTAACCCAATCTCTATCGAGTTACACTACAGAGCCAAGGTAATCAGTTAACCTTTAGCTCTGATACCACTGTAACGACCCAGGGTTTCCGACCCCGAAAATCGACATAAATACCTTTGCTGTATCTCCTGCCGACCTTTCAACCACCGAGAACACCGGATTGTTAATGAAAGAAATTAGAGGGTGAGATAAGAAAGAAAGAAATATAAGAATAGAATAAGAAGAAGAACACAACACAGAATCTCACATCGTAGTGGAACAAAATATAATATAGAAATAAATCTTTATTGAAAGCTTTAAATAAAACTTACATCATCAGAGTACATCAACATCACTGGACAGTTATAATAATCTGCCCTTATATACAACACGGCGGAATAATTTCATTCGTCTGAACTCTTCCTGCCCGTCTCTTCACAGCATTCGATAGCCTGAACCTGTACACTCCGGGCTAACCCGAGCATTTACAAAACACCGGGTCAGTCTGGTGAACAAGAGTGAGATAAACTCGCACAGTATAAAAGGTAAGTCATCCAATCCTGATTTTAAAGTTCGAAATCTTTCAAAAGAAAAGGATAATCGTAAGACCAATTCCACACATAAACACGGACGGTTTTTACCTTACGATAACCCAAAACAGTTTGGAAAACAATATCTTCTCTGATATTATAATAATGTATAAATACAAGTAAATAACAATCTAGTGGAACGCTTGCATCTCACGCTCCACATATATATTATACAAATCAAAACCGCAGGCGCTTATTGGAGATTGGATTCCAACTCTAATAAGGTATGGGACCACCTGCCGATCGTGTATCTCTAGAGACGAATACACTAGGTTCAATAAGAACGTTTTGCAACCCGGCCCTCACATGACCGACTACTCATTTCGCTTGAGTGTATCGAATGTATATCACCGATGGTTGGGATCAGCAACCGCCTCCCGAAAAGGGACAGCATCGAATATAGATTAAAGAAACAAATGGAATTTCTCTAGATAGGTGATTATACACCCTAATGGGAGCGACCCACATAGCCATGCTGCCTGCCCGATTTTTGTCATTCCCTGGTTGATGAGGCTTGAGGTCAGAATTTCCTTTACAACACCTAGCCACCGTTCACTTTGAATGCCACATCGTCAGATCCTCTGGATACCACTAATTGACGTCCACAAAAATACTCTTGTTATTTGGCTAGAGAAAACCATTTCTCCGCCATCAACTATGATACATTGAAGAAATCAACGTACGTAATCTCCTTTGGAAATACTCTGTCAAACACTCGTCCATACAAGTCATCCAGGAACAGGATGAACCGAAGGCACCCTCCTACTACATCCTAGGAAGCACCCTACAGATCAGTAGTGAGAAGTCCTTGTAATCCGTAGATTTCAATCATGATAGAATCGCTATTGAAATATCTCCGTCCGCTAAACCAGAGAAATCCAATCAGTAGTTCCTCCGCTCATGAAGATCAACGGTCTTCAACTGCTCTATCTTCAATGATCTTCTTTTACGTATTCGCCGGTCGGAACAGTTTTCGAATATATATTCGATCCCGGTCTTTCCGTACCAACGATCGTATAGGTCAGGGTTGATAGTCGGTGATTTAACTATCAAATAAATAATTGTGTAAATAGAATGAGTTCATTAATTTAGCATTCGGCATTACTTGGCCTTTTGATTAAAACGAGTAACGATAGAAATTTTAAAATATCTTAACATTTCGAATATAGCTTTCCATTCTATTCTATGACTTGACAAAAGGTTATTTTCTGAACTATTTAATTTCATACATAGGAAAATATTCTATAACCATGCTCAAGTTATTCTGCTATCATTTCAAAACATTTACTACCTTAATTCTCATTATCTATATTGGGAAAACGATTCCGTTTATCTTTAGTAAAACAACATTATGAAATCTTTATCACTTGAATAGAATAACCAATTCCTATTCTCTTAGAATAACCATTTCAAAAACTAGACTTTTTGGTTAAAAACCTTATTATTCACCTCATTACCAAATTCACTTTTAACCTTCTCGCTTGGCATCTTATTTCACCAGGTTTACATAGTGACATTTGTTAAGGCTTTATACCTTATCCTCCTCTTTATAAACTTCATTTATAAATCGTGGTTAAATATAAATCTTTTCACTATCCATTTCCTTTTTTCTCAATTCACACATTAAGTAAACATTTATTTAAGCTATCACATTTGATTAAATTTCCCTTCCAACTATGTTGTAAAAACTCGGGTAATATACCACCCTGGTCATGGACTTCTTTTCCAATCCAACTATAGTTATACTCAGATTAATATTTAAAAATAATAATTCACTTTATTTATAATTACTGTAAAAGTAGTTACCCTCTTTGTTGACTAAACAATTAAATTTTCTCCTTTTTAAATATTATTAAAGTTAAAACAATTCATTAAATTACTTCGTTAGATTTATTCAAAACAAACTGATATAATAATCAATCTATTTAAAAACGAATGACTTCATCGATTCAAAACACGATTACCTTGTTAACCTTTCCCCCATAGTCCTTTATTTAAATAAACTGATAATATAATCATTCTGAATAATTCCATTGGATTGTTTTTCAAACAATTATCCAAATCTATATCCTTAGGTTAATTTCTGCTCATTCGCCTATAAATCTAATTTAATACCAGGATTTTTCTTTGTAAAATCATTTCAAAATAAATTAACTATAAACTAAATTAATAAATATCCATTTCCTTTTTAACAACTTTTATTTAAAAATATAGATTTAAAATCTGTCTTCAGTTGTAAAATAAATCCTATGACTTCATTTCGTCGATTCTCCTGACAGTAAGTCGATATTTATAAACCGATCGATTTATAGGTCGATACTGCCAATTACTCAACCAATATACCCATTGGTTTAAACAAACCTAATAATGCATTTCAGAACCATGATCAACAACCAGATAAATCATCTAATCAAAACAATCCGTTAAATCAATCACGTTTAATTCATAGACATGACCAATAAGGTGAATCACATCCACTGGGTCAATTATCTAAAATAGTGATTTGATTTGTCATTGAAATTAAACACGTTTAATTTCAGAATTTCGATCAACATATAATGTATAAATATCAATCAATCAACCATGAACAACAATAACACACAAGGTGAAAACCAACTTATATAAAATATAAGTGGAGAGATCTGAGTAAGTTTAACTCACCTCGAGTTTGATTTGTCAATAAATCAGTTCATTTCAATCAAATTAAACAGCGTTTAATTTATTTGAAAAATCCAGCCGTTGTCTGCCCTGCTCATTCCTCATCCATCGCGTAATACTGGTTTTCACAGTCCCGATGTTTTTCGTTTTGTCGGAATCTGATTTCGTGAGCGTTCGAAATTAATATTTGAAATTTTATAAAACATTAAAACTAAGTAACTTTTAAATAAATAAATAAAATGGGCCTCACTTACTTGGTCCAGCCCACCCGAAATGATTGAAGCCCGCACCCTTTTCATCCACTTAAAACCCTAAAATGTCGGCCCCCCTTCATTCTACAAACCCTCAGATTTGTTTCTTAAATCTTCCGCCGCCACCACAAAAATGGAGAAACCGAAACCCTTCATCCATGGAAAATCCGCATCGCCTCCATCCCTGACCACCGTGACGCCCCGCTGTCACCACCTCCCCTTGTCCTTGTCCAGTTGCTCCGACAACCCACGAAGGACCATCGAAGCTTCAAGTCCGAAGACCGATCCCTAACACGAACCCTACCGAGTCAAAGAACAAATCCAGATAAGTATTTTATCAATTTTAACTTGCGGTATTTTGTTTTTCTGATTTTTTTTCCTGTTTTGATTGATGATTTTTTTTTTCGGTGGTTTGAATTGGTGTTTCTTCTTTGCTGTTGTTGTTGTGGTTTGTGGTTGAACACAGTGTGTGTATTTATACTTGTGGAATGATCGGATAAGATCACTGTCAATTTCGAAATGTTACATCCTTGTTTTAGACTTAGTTGTGCTTAGATTTTTAGGTGTTTACTTTTTCATTTCGACTCTGCCATGTTTTAACTGTTGGTGATAGATGCTTGACAAGGCAATGTAAGGATTTGTGTTGAGTTTCCATGTGAAATCCTATAAAGATTTGGTTGTGATGTCCATTTGCATTTCACATGGTCTGTGTACATCAACCATTGAATGGTTCATTTCGGATTGTCAATTCATATTGAATTCCAGCAGATTTTCTGCTCGTATTGTCTTGTCTTATGTATATACGGCTAATGATATGGTTTGTTCATATAGTCTTGTCTGCTATTAAATTATTTTAATTCAATTTCAGATCTACATTGGGATATTGTAATAGCAGAACTGAAACACCCCACACCCGCTACGGTCACTCACTAAGGGAATGCCATAACATCGGTGGAGTATTTTAAGTGAATATAGAACAGAAAAATTACCACAAGACAGATATAAGTAATACTTGAGAATTTAAAACATCATTTCATTTCAGCGGAAAGTAAAACATGTTTGGTTACACCAAAACCATAAACAAGAGTCAAGTACATATTATCCATCCTGATAAAACAAAAGTACATAATCCCACTACATAACTTAATAGCCATAATAGAAAAGATAAACTGAGCTTTACACCCTGGTCCAAGCTCCAAAAGATAGATAAAGTAGTCTGATCAAAGCCCACTAGTGCTAGGCCCACTCTGATAACCTGAGGGTTGGGAAAAAAAGATAAAAACAACGGGGTCAGACATAAGTCTGAGCGAGTCCTATAACCTTAACAATACAATCATTAAAGTAATTAGGGTATGATATAAACAAGGTACGGTACCTCTGGGGATAATGACTACACTAAGTAGCCAACTAAACACAGGATGTACTAAGATAATCGAAAAGACGCATTTATCCACCTAAGGATAATTACAATATTGCACCACCCCAGATCTACCCACCCAAGGGTAATCCCTACACTGCACCACACCAGTTCTACCCACCAAGGGTAATTCCTACTTAAAGGTTGATCCCACTAAGTGTACTTAGTAATTTTACCCAGTAGTTTCTTGTACCCCTAGCTGACTACATAGGTGCCGTCTGCCCCTATCTCCACTAAGTGTACTTAGTAATTTTTAATAGTAGTTTCGTGTACCCCTAGCTGACTACATAGGTGCCGTCTGCCCCTATCTCCACTAGGTGTACCCACTACTCCCAAGCGATCGGCTCCCTACCGTAGATACCCGTGCTGGCCCCACAATGTGGTGTATCACTCCCCAAAGTGGCAACCCGATACAACAAATGGTGCACGGCTTATATCTACACGATGCAACAACGTCTTACCTACCAGCCCGGGTCCACACACGCATATGAAACCCGTTGGATTCGCGTTGCCACCGCTACCCCGTTTTGGCCTCTTATAGTCAAGCCCAATATGCGTGTCCCGTCCTCGACTTGGGTCGAGCCCACAAAGATACGTTTGGGATATTGGTTGAAATGGGCCCCCACAAGCTACCCACCTAAGCTTGTCATTTCTAGTGAATCCCACTTAACCCTTTAACCATGTCCGCTTACATGTTATAAATTTTGGTTAAGTCATTTAATCATACCTTAATTGCCACACAAGGCACCCACTAGATTTCCACATGCCACCCAAGGCACTTACTTGATTCCCACATGCCACCCAAGGCACTTACTTAACCCTTTAATCGTGTTTAATTACATGTTCCGCTTTGGTTAAGTATTCTAATCGTATTTTCTATTGCCACCCAAGGCAACCCACTAGTTTCCTCATGCCACCCAAGGCACCCCCACTAGTTACTACATGCCACCCAAGGCACCCACTTAACCCCTCATGCCTCACTACATCCTAATTTGGTTAAGTGTTTCTTAATTAATTAAGATCGTAACCTTTATAAAGACCTCTCACATTAGACTGTCTTTTATGGCAGCTGGATATGCCGGTTGGTTCCGGGCAGCCTTACACCATAACAGAGTCTAACCTCGTCTCTTTACACTTGTCACGTATTTAGTTTATGACTAAGACCTCTCACATTGGGCCAATCATTTGTAGCCGCTGGATTTGCCGGTCGGTTCCGGGCAGTCTTATGCTACAAAAGGGTCCAACCTCGTGTCTTAGTAGATTAATTACACCTAATTAATCACCCCCATAATTTGTATTAATTATCCCTAATTAATTACAAATATTTAAGAATATGGGTAGACCTAACTCAATAGGTAAATTCCCAATTCCATAATATGGGTAGACCTAACTTAATAGGTAAATTCCCAATTATGTCCATCCACTTTATGGTATGTTTAATCATACCCACTTCACACAATTTTATGTGTTCATTAATTTTTACCCCATCGTCCCCACGTAAATACGTTAACATGCCATACTTCAAAAGAGAAGATTCATCATACACACAATGGGTTCAACTTAGCATATCATTAGCATTATCATGGGTTTAAAAAGTGTCAACTTGCATATATGACCATAAACCCAACTTGCATAAATAACCAACCCAAACTTGCATGAATCACATGTGTCATAAAGATGGTAACTTGCTTAAATGTTCATGTCATAGACCTATCATAAAGGTGTCAACTTGCATACATGTCATAGGTCTAAAAAGGGATGAACTTGCACATGTGCTTATGTCATACATAGAGGCAAACTTGCATATATTATGCATATAATAAAAAGAGACAAACTTGCATATGAACTTGCATCATAACTTGCATATGAACTTGCATCATAACTTGCATATAACCAAACACATAACTTGCATAACATGTTACATATAAACTTGCATATAATCATGCACATAACTTGCATATAACCAAACACATAACTTGCATAACATGTTACATATAAACTTTGCATATAATCATGCACATAACTTGCATAACATGTTACATATAAACTTGCATATAATCATGCACATAACTTGCATATAACATGTTACATATGAATCAATGTTCAACATAGTGTTTTGCATAATGAGCATCATAAAACATAGCATTAAACATGCATATAGCATAAAACTTGCAAAACACACAACATACACTATACTAAACTTGCATAAACACATTGATCCACAAACATAGCCATATCTTATCATATCCTATCATAATCAATTTAACAATTTATTATTAAGGCTATAGAACTCACCACTAAACTCCAATAAGCAAACCCTTGCCAAAAATCACCCAAAAACTCTAGCCTTGAACATAAAGCTTGCAACTTAATGATGAATGCAAGTTAATGATCACTCATACAACTCAAAGATGCTTGTATGAACATGAAAGCCTTCATAGAAATAGTATTAGAAAGAGGATGGAGGCTAGGCTTTTGAGTGGAGGCCATGATCATAGAAAATTTTGGCATAGTTTAGTTAGAGGATAGGATTATGATCATTTAGGGCTAGCTTAGGGTCTTATTTATAGGATTAGGCAAGTGTTTTAGGCCATTAGATTAACCCTAAATTAGATTAGGACCATCAGATCTCGGAAGCTTCCAGAAACCAGCCCCAAAACACAGCCCAAACCCTAAAATGGTGCACCAGGCCAAACTGGCCGAGCACCCCCTGTCGACACCCAAGTTGACAGGGCTGTCGACTTGGTCCCAGCCAAGTCGACTGCCCAGTCGACAGGGCTGTCGACTTGGGTAGCTAGGCGGGAATTTTCCCCCCTGCGCCCAATGGCCCCAATTTCGAAATTTGAACCTGAATTTTAAATCTGTTTTGAACTTTGAATTTTCTGTAAACTTCATTGGGCCATAACCGGGCCATACGGACTCCGATTCTCGAAAACTCGGACTCTATTTCGCGTATTTTTCCGAGACGAACGCAATGATGCAGCCCGTTTCCCCCAATTCTCACATCTGAGATTATTTATTCTGCAATTAGTGAATTTTAGCATTAACCGAAATTCGGGGTGTTACATTCTCCCCTCCTTAAAGGATTTCGTCCCCGAAATCTATAAGCTAAGGAGAATGCATATCCTACCATCCAAAAAACCATCTACTCAATCCATCAAACACGGGCATCCATTGTCCTTAAAACAATTTCTAATGATGTATGAGCATATGCAAAAAGTGTGTGTATATGTTCCCTATCTAATGTATGAACATATGCAAACCATGATAGTGCCATGCATCCATTATGTATGCGAGAGAACCCTATCGACACATACAATATCTACATGAGTGCACAATCATTCACCAAAATGCATCATCCATATGATAACACAATCATTATACATCCATAAATATAGCTACCTACACACAATTATATGCAATATGCAATATGAAGTGATTGAGCCGATCTAGTGTCTAGAGTGTGTGTATATGCATCCACGAGCAACCACTAGCAAACACTTGCATCCACATGCATCCATCAATCATAACATGTCTCAAACACATGTTTCAACCATAGGTTTACCCTATCTAAAGGTCAAAGGCACTAACAAGAGGACATACTAAAGATAAGATAAGTACTAGACAAACGATAAAGGAGAAGTTAAAAGACATACCCTCAAAAAGGAATGGGTATAATGAACGCATTTTCGCTTCCGTCTCCCAAGTAGTGTTGCTCTCATCTTCTCCCCATTGCACTTTGACTAGTTGAACCTCCCTGTTTTTCGACCTCCTAATCTCTGACCCAAGGATGCGTGTAGGAGCTCGTCGAATAGTCGCATCACGCTCTATCTCTACTTCTCTAAACAAGCTCGGCTCTACCACCTCTGCGGTCTCATGTAGGCACTTCCTCCAATGTGACACATGGAATACATCATGTACACCACTAAGTCTGTCGGGCAACTCCGCTCTATAGGCCATCTGTCCAATCCTTTCCTTAATAGGAAACGGTCCAACAAACCTTGGTGCTAACTTCCCAACAGATCCTCCAAAATCCAAGATACATAGCCTCAAAAGGTCTTCTAAAATGCGATTCACCCTCCAGGTCTGGCCGTCCGTCTGAGGATGATTTGCGGTACTCAAACACAACTGAGTCCCTACCGCCTCTTGCAAACTCTTCCAAAACTCTCTAGTGAAGATAGGATCTCGATCTCTCACTATGCTTGGAAGGTACGCCATGCAATCGAACTATCTCTCGAAGATATACTGAAGCTAGCCATGGAGCAGTCCTCTTGCTCTTCACAGGTATGAAATGGGCGCTTTTAGTAAGTTTGTCTACCACAACCCAAATTCCCGTATTACCCTTTCTCGATCTGGGTAACCCGTCAATAAAATCCATCGAGACGCTATCCCACTTCCATTGCGGAACTTCCAATGGGTGAAGCAACCCACCTGGTTTCTTTTGCTCCGCTTTCACCTGTTGGCACACCAAGCATCGAGCGACATACTTGGCCACATCTTTCTTCATACCGGCCCAAAAGAAAACTCGCTTCATGTCTTGCTACATCTTGTCCCCACCGGGATGAATGGTCATCTTTGACCGATGTGCATCATCAAGTATAGCCTTCCTCAAACCCTCGTCTTGCGGTACACAAAGTCTACCATCTCTACGCAACCACCCCTTACCATCTAGGGTGTACCTACTCAAATGGCTGGACGACTCCCCCACTTATGAGCTTCTCTACTAACTCAACCAACTGTGGGTCGTCTCGCTGTGCCTCGCCAATTCGTCCCAAAAGAGTAGGCCTAACCTCCAAGGAGGCTAGCAAACCGGGTACAAAGACAACGGAAGGTCTAAAGTCAAACATAGAAATAAACTCTAAGCTCCGTCGTTCAACGAACAATGAACTCGAGGACAACCATTTTCTACTTAAGGCGTCCGCTACCACGTTACCCTTGCCATGGGCATACGCTATCTCAAACTCATAGGATGCTAAGAATCCCATCCACTTTTGCTGTCCTAAGACTATGCACTCGAAGAGTCTCCAACACTTCCCTAAGATGTAGGGCATGCTCTTCTCCACTTTTAGAGAAAACCAGGATATTACCCCCATCCAGAATCATCACAACCGTCCATCTCTCACGCAGACCACCCTAGTCGAACTCGACATCCCCCAAATGCAAGCCCCAAAGGCCTAAACCAATATCAGACAAACACCCAAGGGATACCTCCTTCGAATTCAGACGACCTACGTGAGATGATACTAGTAAAAACGGCTAAATAATTAAGCCCTTGTCCAACTCTGGATGTCCTCGCCAGTCTCGCTCCAAAACCACCGTTTATCCCATAACTGGCTTTGCTCAACCTATTGAGCACATACGAAAACTTATTTCGCTCCTAGGAAAGACCAAGATGTCATTTACAAAGACCATCACGAACTTATTTAGGTACTCCCTGAACACCCTTCTCATCAAGTCAATAAAGTATGCGGGGGCGTTCATCAAACCAAATGGCATCACCAGCCACTCATAAAAAAAAACCATCCGGAGTCCTAAAGGCAGTCTTCTCTATACTATCCTCAGCCACTCTCAACTGACGAAACCCCGTGGCTAAGTCCGACTGCGAAAATACTGAGGCGCCCACTAACTGATCAAAGAGATCATCAATCCTCGGCAATGGGTGTCTATTCTTCTTTTTGAGTTTATTTAGTTCTCTTTAGCCTACACAAAGTCTGAGGGACCCATCCGCCTCCGTGGAAAAGACTACTGGAGCAACCCACTCCGATATACTTCGTCTTATGAACCCCTTCTCAAGCAAATCGCCTACTTGCTTATGGAGTTCCCTCCTCTCACGAGGAGCCATGTGGCACACTGGCCAAGATACTGGTTTGGCATTGTCTACCAGATATATTCGGAAGTCAATCTCCCGCTCCGGAGGTAAGCCCTTCACCTCCTCAAACACATCCGAGTATTCCCGGACCACTCTAACAGATCGCAAACTCTCGACCGACTTGTCAAGCGATTCTAGATAACTTAGCATAACAGATTCCATGGGATTACAAGAGATCTCGAGAGTGTTACCCAAGCGGGTCATAAACCTAACAACTCTCCCTTCAAAATCAAGAACGACACCCCTACTGGATAACCAGTCCATGCCCAAAACTAACCCATAGCCCGTGAAGCCCAAAAAGCATCACATCTAAACTCAATGCTAAGTATAGCAACTTTCAAACCCAAACACATCATGGAGCCCCAATTGGGTTTGAAACAACTAAGGGATCATCTACTAACTGGTGTCTAAGTGCAGTGACTCAACTAACAATGATGAGATAAACGAACTCGATGCGTCAGAATCAAATAAAGTTCGAACCGGATAATAAAGAAATCCAAATTCCAACCTAGACGGTTCTATCCCCATCTGGTACACTAGCCGTGAGGGAATACAACCACCCTCCAGGAGATTCCGTACCTTGCCCTTGCCTCTTTGGACAATCCTAATAAGATGTCCTATTCCTCCAAAAGGATAACTACTCGCCTTCTTCTTCCCATTCTCCACTCGTAACCTCCTACCAATGAGGTTTCATCCTTCATTAACCAAACAACTATTTGAGCCTTCCTCCCATCGTCTATCCAATAGATACCTACCAGTCCTCCTCCTTCTTGAACCAACTTCTAATCCGACTAATGTCTAAGCCCCTTGAAGTGGTTTTCCATTCTTATCTATCTTAGAAAGATCATCTATACGCGGAGGGGAAACTCAAAACGAGAGAGGAAGAGGTTCAAAACGGAGAATTTGAAAGATATAGATATGGCTATTGGGGATTATGCTTTTCTTTCAAAAACTTTTCTCTTAAAAGACATGTTTTTGAAAATACTCCTTTCAAAAATATTCTTAGAAAATAGTTTTTCTAAAAAAATTATCTGTTCTGGTAACCTTAAGCTCTGATACCACGTGTAACACCCTACACCCGCTACGGTCACTCACTAAGGGAATGCCATAACATCGGTGGAGTATTTTAAGTGAATATAGAACAGAAAAATTACCACAAGACAGATATAAGTAATACTTGAGAATTTAAAACATCATTTCATTTCAGCGGAAAGTAAAACATGTTTGGTTACACCAAAACCATAAACAAGAGTCAAGTACATATTATCCATCCTGATAAAACAAAAGTACATAATCCCACTACATAACTTAATAGCCATAACAGAAAAGATAAACTGAGCTTTACATCCCTGGTCCAAGCTCCAAAAGATAGATAAAGTAGTCTGATCAAAGCCCACTAGTGCTAGGCCCACTCTGATAACCTGAGGGTTGGGAAAAAAAGATAAAAACAACGGGGTCAGACATAAGTCTGAGCGAGTCCTATAACCTTAACAATACAATCATTAAAGTAATTAGGGTATGATATAAACAAGGTACGGTACCTCTGGGGATAATGACTACACTAAGTAGCCAACTAAACACAGGATGTACTAAGATAACCGAAAAGACACATTTATCCACCCAAGGATAATTACAATATTGCACCACCCCAGATCTACCCACCCAAGGGTAATCCCTACACTGCACCACACCAGTTCTACCACCAAGGGTAATTCCTACTTAAAGGTTGATCCCACTAAGTGTACTTAGTAATTTTACCCAGTAGTTTCTTGTACCCCTAGCTGACTACATAGGTGCCGTCTGCCCCTATCTCCACTAGGTGTACTTAGTAATTTTTAATAGTAGTTTCGTGTACCCCTAGCTGTCTACATAGGTGTCGTCTGCCCCTATCTCCACTAGGTGTACCCACTACTCCCAAGCGATCGGCTCCCTACCGTAGATACCCGTGCTGGCCCCACAATGGGGTGTATCACTCCCCAAAGTGGCAACCCGATACAACAAATGGTGCATGGATTATATCTACACGATGCAACAACGTATTACCTACCAGCCCGGGTCCACACACGCATATGAAACCCGTTGGACTCGCGTTGCCACCGCTACCCCGTTTTGGCCTCTTATAGTCAAGCCCAATATGCGTGTCCCGTCCTCGACTTGGGTCGAGCCCACAAAGATACGTTTGGGATATTGGTTGAAATGGGCCCCCACAAGCTACCCACCTAAGCTTGTCATTTCTAGTGAATCCCACTTAACCCTTTAACCATGTCCACTTACATATTATAAATTTTGGTTAAGTCATTTAATCATACCTTAATTGCCACACAAGGCACCTGCTAGATTTCCACATGCCACCCAAGGCACTTACTTGATTCCCACATGCCACCCAAGGCACTTACTTAACCCTTTAATCATGTTTAATTACATGTTCCGCTTTGGTTAAGTATTCTAATCGTATTTTCTATTGCCACCCAAGGCAACCCACTAGTTTCCTCATGCCACCCAAGGCACCCCCCACTAGTTACTACATGCCACCCAAGGCACCCACTTAACCCCTCATGCCTCACTACATGCTAATTTGGTTAAGTGTTTCTTAATTAATTAAGATCGTAACCTTTATAAAGACCTCTCACATTAGACTGTCTTTTATGGCAGCTGGATATGCCGGTTGGTTCCGGGCAGCCTTACACCATAACAGAGTCTAACCTCGTGTCTTTACACTTGTCACGTATTTAGTTTATGACTAAGACCTCTCACATTGGGCCAATCATTTGTAGCCGCTGGATTTGCCGGTCGGTTCCGGGCAGTCTTATGCTACAAAAGGGTCCAACCTCGTGTCTTAGTAGATTAATTACACCTAATTAATCACCCCCATAATTTGTATTAATTATCCCTAATTAATTACAAATATTTAAGAATATGGGTAGACCTAACTCAATAGGTAAATTCCCAATTCCATAATATGGGTAGACCTAACTTAATAGGTAAATTCCCAATTATGTCCATCCACTTTATGGTATGTTTAATCATACCCACTTCACACAATTTTATGTGTTCATTAATTTTTACCCCATCGTCCCCACGTAAATACGTTAACATGCCATACTTCAAAAGAGAAGATTCATCATACACACAATGGGTTCAACTTAGCATATCATTAGCATTATCATGGGTTTAAAATGTGTCAACTTGCATATATGACCATAAACCCAACTTGCATAAATAACCAACCCAAACTTGCATGAATCACATGTGTCATAAAGATGGTAACTTGCTTAAATGTTCATGTCATAGACCTATCATAAAGGTGTCAACTTGCATACATGTCATAGGTCTAAAAAGGGATGAACTTGCACATGTGCTTATGTCATACATAGAGGCAAACTTGCATATATTATGCATATAATAAAAAGAGACAAACTTGCATATGAACTTGCATCATAACTTGCATATGAACTTGCATCATAACTTGCATATGAACTTGCATCATAACTTGCATATGAACTTGCATCATAACTTGCATATAACCAAACACATAACTTGCAGAACATGTTACATATAAACTTGCATATAATCATGCACATAACTTGCATATAACCAAACACATAACTTGCATAACATGTTACATATAAACTTTGCATATAATCATGCACATAACTTGCACAACATGTTACATATAAACTTGCATATAATCATGCACATAACTTGCATATAACATGTTACATATGAATCAATGTTCAACTTAGTGTTTTGCATAATGAGCATCATAAAACATAGCATTAAACATGCATATAGCATAAAACTTGCAAAACACACAACATACACTATACTAAACTTGCATAAACACATTGATCCACAAACATAGCCATATCTTATCATATCCTATCATAATCAATTTAACAATTGATTATTAAGGCTATAGAAACTCACCACTAAACTCCAATAAGCAAACCCTTGCCAAAAATCACCCAAAAACTCTAGCCTTGAACATAAAGCTTGCAACTTGATGATGAATGCAAGTTAATGATCACTCATACAACTCAAAGATGCTTGTATGAACATGAAAGCCTTCATAGAAATAGTATTAGAAAAAGGATGGAGGCTAGGCTTTTGAGTGGAGGCCATGATCATAGAAAATTTTGGCATAGTTTAGTTAGAGGATAGGATTATGATCATTTAGGGCTAGCTTAGGGTCTTATTTATAGGATTAGGCAAGTGTTTTAGGCCATTAGATTAACCTTAAATTAGATTAGGACCATCAGATCTCGGAAGCTTCCAGAAACCAGCCCCAAAACACAGCCCAAACCCTAAAATGGTGCACCAGGCCAAACTGGCCGAGCACCCCCTGTCGACACCCAAGTCGACAGGGCTGTCGACTTGGTCCCAGCCAAGTCGACTGCCCAGTCGACAGGGCTGTCGACTTGGGTAGCTAGGCGGGAATTTTCCCCCTGCGCCCAATGACACCAATTTCGAAATTTGAACCTGAATTTTAAATCTGTTTTGAACTTTGAATTTTCTGTAAACTTCATTGGGCCATAACCGGGCCATACAGACTCCGATTCTCGAAAACTCGGACTCTATTTCGCGTATTTTTCCGAGACGAACGCAATGACGCAGCCCGTTTCCCCCAATTCTCACATCTGAGATTATTTATTCTGCAATTAGTGAATTTTAGCATTAACCGAAATTCGGGGTGTTACAAGAACAGCTTTGTGATTTTCTGATTATATATAAACATATATTATCTGTTGGATTTGGTGGTACTCTTTTTTTCTGTTTCACTTACTTGTGCATTGATATGCACATATATTACTTACTGGCTATTCGGCATTGTGGATTTGATGCAGAATATATTCAGAATTTAATTTCCTTTTTATATGATCTGTGTGTTGTTTCAATGCGGTACAGATTGGGTCTAAAGTTTTGATCCCCCTATATATTCATTGACGTATGAATCTACATATACATATCTATTTTGATTCTGTAAATTTGATGGTATTTATATAAATATAAATGTTGTCCCCTCTGTTTGATCTTGCGGATTTTATGTAGAAAAATGGTTCATTGATCTGTTCATGTCACTGTTAGCTATTGATTTGGTTGTGTACTTTTTTTTGTTTGATCGAGTTGTGCAATTTTCTTGATCCCCTGTGGTATTTTCCTTATTCAAAATCTTTCATATATATATATATATATCTATATATATTATTATTAGCAATTAATAGCTGTTCTCTTTTTCCCAGTTTGATCTCCTGATGATGTAAGGGCTGAAATGTCGCAATGGACAGTGGTGCTTTGATGGCTGCGGTACCAGGTAGTGAAGATTTTGTTGTTCAAATTTCTTGTTCAAGTTGTGTGTATATATTATTTGGTGAAATGGCCGAATGTTTGTACTGATTTGTACTTAAGAATATTATACATAAAGATGTTACTGTTTTTATTAGCTATTTTTATCTTTTCATTTTACTGTTGATTTGCTATTTTCATGGAGAGAATTGATATTTATGTTAGTCATCCCTTGTTGGACCGTACCCCTTGTGCATTTCTTGGTTGTTTTCTTTTTATCTCTTTATTATATAGATACATGTTTATTTTCTTTGAATCGACCACTTTCAACTTTTCATACGTAGCTTTTTGTTGAAATTGTGATTTTATGGAAATAGCTATTTCGTAAATTTTAAATCATATATATATATATATATATATTTTTACCTTGTTTATCCCGACTATTTTTAAAACTTATAGAATATCTATATAGTATAACTAACATTCAAACAGTTGAATAAAATAAAAATAACCTGATAAAATCAAGTATATTCAAATGGCACATTATATAATTTCAAATAGGACCAAGACAAATTTTCAAACTCGATATTCAAAAATTTGGTTAAACGATATCAAAAATATATATAAAATCCTTATCTAATTGATTAAATAAACGTTATCGTTTATAAACGATTTCCATAGCGACTATTTCAAAATTTCAACGGGACATAACTAACAAATTATAACACGAAATTTCGATTTTTCTCTTTCATATGAAAAATATAATCAAATCGATTCCAACGTTTCCTGTTTCACAGAAATCCGATTTATATCGGACTTTGTATATCTAGTTGAAGTTCAAAACTCAAATTTACGAACTGCACGCCATTTTCATGCTCGATTTATAATATTATATAAATATATAACGTTCGAACTTCGTTTTAAATAATGGATTAAATATTTAATTCCATCGATATTCCAAATCTAATATTTAAATTAAATAAATTGAATTAAATATTTGATTGCCAAAAACACGGGTCGTTACAATATCTCAGTTTTAAAAAATTGACAACATAAGTGAAAATAAGGGCGGTGTGAGGATTAGTGATCAAGCTACTATAATTGTCGATGATGTAATTTGAATGGATTTTTCTCTAAGCTTATACGTATTTAAATGTTTTTCATAATTGATTGTGGTGGGTATTCAACGTATTTTTTTAGATTCTTTAAGATATCTTTTTTGTATTATTAGAAAGTGTTTTGGTGGGCATCTATAGTGGGGCATCTATAGTGGCATCCAGTAAATAATAGAGTAAATAAAATATGACACACTTTTAAATAGCCATGCAATAACAATAGATTCGTAATAAGAAACCATGTTCCAAAACTTTTGTACAACTGCAATCAGTTTGCACTTTTCACTGCACAAAGTTGAAATGTATAGTGCAAATATTTAAAATTTTGAACTGTATGCATAAATATTCCCAAGTAAGTTAAATATTTACACATTCTAAAAAATATCAAATGTTAAAGTATATTTCTTGTCATATTAACCTTTGACTAAGTGCATGTTGAATTATAAAAAAAAATGTTTTCAAAAATAATTCTATAGGGGTATTTAAAGAATTTCATGTATTAAAAGTGAATAGAGGAATCAAATCTTAATTTCCATTTCATTATTTACCAAACTAGAATTGACACTCGTTTAGTATAACATATGAGTTTAAAGACTAACAATCATCTAATTGTTTAACCCAAAAGACAATCATTCTTTCTGGTATTAATTAAGAAATATAAATTAAGGTATCATTGTAAATGCTATTTTGGTAGTGTGTAATCAACCTTAAAAAAAGAAAGAATGAAAACCACGTCCAACATTCAGTTCGGTATAACAATTTTGAAGTGGAAACATAACAACTACCACCCTAACCGTGTCTCTACAAATAAGTAATATATACTAATGGAAACTCTGTATTGAAAGTTTAATGAAACTAAAATTTCCAAAATATATTCGATTGTGAATGTTAAAACTAATTGTATTCCATTAAATTTCCATCAACATCAATGGCCCTCAAATAAGGGCAGTGCCGGCGCTGGAATAATTGTGGCCATCGGCCAAAAAAAAATTGTCCGGGCCCAGATTAACGTGAAGAACAACAAGATTGGAGAAAGTTGTATAAACGAATGTGAAGCAAAAGCTTTGGAAAAGTCAGAAACAAAGTGCAACCTATCTACTGAACAATGAGGTGAAGAAGGAATGTCAGTTTTGTGCAAAGATGACCAAAACATGGATAATTTGGTTAACCAAAAAAAAAAGTTATAGGCTAGTATAAACACTTCATGTTCAGGTTGACAACATAAAAATCAAATCTCATTGACTCCTCAAAATTTACATGTATATGTATAAATTTGAAATCACATTAATAAATTAGGTTTGATTCGGTAATTTTTGAATTTTAATTTGTGAATATCTCAGTTTTAAAAAATTGACAACATAAGTGAAACTAAGGGCAGTGTGAAGATTAGTGATCAAGCTACTATTATTGTCGATGATGAAATTTGAATGGATTTTTCTCTAAGTTTATACGTATTTAAATGTTTTTCATAATTGATTGTGGTGGGTATTCAACGTATTTTTTTAAATTCTTTAAATTTTCTTTTTTGTATTATTAGAAAGTGTTTTGTTGACATCTATAGTGGTATCCAGTAAATAATAGAGTAAATAAAAATGACACACTTTTAAATAGCCATGTAATAACAATAAATTCGTAATAAAAAAAAATCATGTTCCAAAACTTTTGTACAACTGCAATCAGTTTGCACTTTTCATTGCACAAAGTTGAAATGTATAGTGCAAATATTTAAAATTTTGAACTATATGCTATAAATATTCCCATGTAAGTAAAATATTTACACATTCGTAGAAAATAACAAATGTTAAAGTATATTTCTTTTCATGTTAACCTCTGACTAAGTGCATGTTGAATTCCAAAAAAAAAAATGAATGTTTTCAAAAATAATTCTAAAGGGGTATTTAAAGAATTTTCATATATTAAAAGTGAATAGAGGGATCAAATCTTAATTTCCAATTCATTATTTACCAAACTAGAATTGACACTCGTTTAGTATAACATATGAGTAAAAAGACTAACAATCATCTAATTGTTTATCCCAAAAGACAATCATTCTTTCTGGTATTAATTAAGAAATATAAGTTAAGGTATCATTGCAAATGCTATTTTGGTAGTGTGTAATCAACCTTAAAAAAAAAAAAAAAAAAAAAAAAAAAAACCACATCCAACATTTAGTTCGGTATAACAATTTTGAAGTGGAAACATAACAACTACCACCTTAACTGTGTCTCTACAAATAAGTAATATGTACTAATGGAAACTCTGTATTAAATGTTTAATAAAACTAAAATTTCCAAAACATATTCGATTGTGAATGTTAAAACTAATTGTAGTCCATTAAATTTCCATCAACATCAATGGCCCTCAAATAAGGGCAGTGCTGGTGCTAGAATAATTGTGGTCGTGGGCCAAAAAAATTTGTCCAGGCCCAGATTTACGTGAAGAACAGCAAGATTGGAGAAAAGTGTATAAACGAATGTGAAGCAAAAGCATTTAACAGATAACTTTGCCAGCAGTCGAACCCAGGGCTCACATACCATGATTAACCCTTACTACCACTCAACCAAATCTATTTCACAATCTTGAGTTGAGTGTCCATTTTAATTAAAACGTCCAGAAATTTGAGACCCCTCACCTCTTCCTTCCTCCTCCCCGGTTCGAGGCCCTAGGCCACAGCCTAAGCGGCCTATGAGCAAGGTCAGGCCTGAATAAGGGTTCTTTGTAAAATGATATCTCTGTTTTCTACACTTTGTAACTTTTAAAGAATTATGTCCAATCAATGTTTACTCGAAAAAAGCCCCAAAGCAAATTTAAATCATCTTGAAGGCTCATAACAATGCTAAGAGTAGGACTTTGCTCTTTAGATGAAGTTATTTCAATCTAGTTTAATAGAATTAAATGTTTGGATATATATGCATTCAAGTCACCGTGTAAAGAAAATATAATTGTTGAAATTTGTTCTGCAATGAAATTCCAGTAATCAACTCAGATCATTTTGCTATTTTACGCAAAATATGTGATGTAAGTAAACTTAAATATTAGCAAAGAACTACTTAAGTAAAATTACATTTACTATAACAATTAGACTTTTTAGCTTTTTATCATGCATTGATGATAAAAAAGAAATATTTATATCCTTAACACCTTATGTATTTTTTATCACTAAATATTTGAGAACCAATAAGAAACATGATATGTGGCATTACAAATAATAACAAATGTGTATATGAGTAGTCTATGTAATGCTTTTTCTTTATGATACTATTAATTATTACATTATTAGCCAACTCTACCGAAATTCATTCATTCATTATGACCATACTCCATTTGTATTATAACCGCATATAAATGAGATTAATTATCTTTATAAACTCTAATAGTTGAAACCATTAGGTCATAACCTATAATAATTGGCACCTATGATCAACGAAGGCTAATGCACTTCTTTGAAAGGTAAAATAAAGTAGGTTCAGCAAAAAAAAAATTAAAAATATATCAAAACAATTAGGAAAATATTAAATACAGACAATAGTAGAAAGACACATGTGTATTTTACAAAATGGTGATGTAAGCAATGTAAAAAGGCAGTCACATATGTAAACCAAAAACAAATCAAAATAGCAAATAAACGAATAAAATCGTAGAGAGTTTCATCTGAACTCTACACCCGATTTATCTTTATTATGTCAATTCTTTTGCTAGTTTTCAAATGGACAGGGTACAACATACTAACTACTGCAGTAGTAAACTAAATATGATGTTGCCTAATGTTTAATATTTTATTAGGAAATCACAGATATTATGTGATATGGTGAGCTAACAGTGATTAGGAAATCAGTGAAGTTTAGGGATGCAATTTGTAGTTTCCATATTTATGTGATTTGTTGACGAAATCAAGTTTATGGATGTAATTTATAGCTTTCTTATTTATGTGATTTGTTGACAAAATCAGAATGGGACGTTGTGTATAAATGGCTTCTGCTAACGAATGAAAGAGAGACCTTTTAGCTTAAGAAATTTTAATTCTTATCATGGTATCAGAGCCTGGTAAGCCCTAATTTTTCTTTCTTTAAACTTCATCCATGGCATGTAAAATAACTCCACCGCTTCTTAATCGGTTAAATGGTGAGTGGATCATCGATACAGGTTGCTCTAATCATGTTACAGGGAATCTTTCTTATTTGAAGGATGTCGAAGATGTAATTCCATGTACAGTTGGGCTTCCTTATAGTGGACATGTCATGGCTTCAAAGGAAGGAGTACTTAAATTAAATGAGAAAATCATTCTTTATCATGTGCTTTATGTACCGAACTTAAATTGTAATATAATATCGGTGTAACACCCCACGTCCATTAATGTCACTCACAAAGGGAATGCATTAACTTCTATGGAGCGTTTTAATTGTGTATAGAACAGAAACTTAACAACAAGACAGATTAAAAAACAGTACTTAAAAATTTAAAACTTCATTCATTGCAGCGGTAAACAAATAAGTTTGGTTACATCATCAAAAACCAAAGACTAGAGTCAAATACATAATATCTATCTTGGAAAAATCAGAGTACATAAAATAAAAAGCATAAACCCCAAAGTAGATAGCCATAAAGAAGATGAGCTGAAACTTTACTTTCAGCAATCCAAGCTTTTCCAAAAGAGAGAGAAATAAAGCGATCCAAACCAAGCTCCACTAGCATTAGTCCCACCTTGAGAACCTGGGGGGAGAAAGGAAGAAAAGAGGCGAAAACAAAAGGGGTCAGACATAAAGTCTGGCTAGTACAATAACTTTAACAATGTAATTATTAAAGTAACTAGGATAAGGCATAAGCTGGCAAAACAAGGAATGACTGCGAACAAAATGGGCATGGCAAGGCAAACTAGAGGAATAAGATAACGTTAATTGCGCCTCCAACACTATAGGATAATTACTATACTGCACCAATACTAGTCACCCTAAAAGTTGATCCCGCCTACTGAACATAATAATCATAATGGTAGTTTTCGTGTATCCCTAGCTGTCTTTATAGGTGCCGCTTGCTCCTATCTCCACTAATTGTACCCGCTACCCTCCCCTTTCTAACCACAATGTTTATAATATTGTAGTTGCACTCCTAGCTGCCGTCATAGGTGTCGCCTGCTCCGATCTCCGCTAGTCGTACCCACTACCTTTCCCATTCGATCGGCTCCCTAACTCGTAGATACCCGTGCTGGCCCACAGTGGGGTGTATCACTCTCCAAAGTGGTAACCCGATACTACCAAAAATGCACGGCTTATATCTACACGATGCAACAACGTCTTACCTACCAGCCCGGGGCCACACACGCACATGACCCCGTTGGACTTGCGTTGCCACTGCTAACCCATTTTGGCCTCTTACAATCAAACCCAGTTCGCGTGTCCCGTCCTCGACTTGGGTCGAGCCCACAAGGATAATTAATGGGTTACTGGTTTGAAAAGGGCCCCCATGTACGACACAAGCTTTCCACCTATGCTTGGTCCCCTCTAAGGTTTTCCCCACTTAACCCCATTCTTATTCATGTCTTCTTACATGTTTCAATCTTGGTTAAGTGCATCTAATCGTATTTCTCATGCCACCCAAGGCACCCTCTTAACTTCACATGCCACCCAAGGCACCCACTTAACCCCCCATGTCCCACCACATGTTTATCTGGTTAAGTGTTTCTTAGTTCATTAATACTGTAACCTTGTAAAGACCTCCCACATTAGACTGGCATTTGTGGGTGTTGGATTTGCCGGGCGGGTCCGGGTAATCTTACACCACAAACGAGCCTAACCTCGTGTCTTTACAACTGTTACGCATTTAATTAATGCCTTTGACCCCTCACATTAGACTGGCATTTGTGGCTGCTGGATTTGCCGGGCGGGTCCGGGTAGTCTTACACCACAAAAGAGTCTAACCTCGTGTCTTAGGCTGTTTGTTATTACACATCTTTATTTAACCCCAAAGTGGATTAATATCCCTATTCAAATTTGTCAATCATTTCCATATTTGTTCATGTCCATAATTATCACCTTAATTATGTCCATCTATTTATGGTATATAATTATACCAATTAACATTACAAACTAATTATATGTCATTTAAGGCATTTATGCTAATTCACAATATTAAATATTTTAATATTATCCCATTGCCCCACGTTGTACGTTTGTTCGTTTAACGTGAAATATACGTTAGACTCGCCATAGTCTAAGAAAGGAAACATCACAACATGCATAGCACATAAATTAGATCTAATTATAAAATTTGCATAGTCAACTATATAGATCTAAACATAAAGAGGTGAACTTGCATGTGTGACTATGTTTTTCATCTAAACTTGCATAGACAATGGGTGTGTAGCACACATATTTGCATAACTTATGTATTATCATGGATCTAAATATAGATCTAACATAAAGGTGTGAACTTGCATATGAATCTCAAACTTACATTTAAACTAGCATATGATTCATATCCCAAATATGTATATTTACTTGCATATGTGATGATGTAAACTTGCATATGAATCTAAACATGTAAATTAATATCTACATGTAAACTAGCATGAAAGCTTGTGTATAATCCGCATACATACTTGCATATAACTCACATATGTCATAGCGTATACTTTAGATCCAAACTTACATATAAAATAGATGTCATGAATCAAATTAAACGTACAAAGTTGCATATGATTCTCATTAAACTTGCATATCAAGTTAAACATACATATAATTTAACATATGAATTAGATCCACTAACATAACAAAACTAGCATATGAAGCATCATTATGAATCGATTGTACATAAGCCAGCAACTAACATAGATTTACAACATAGGTAATATTATAGCAGTCAATGATTCACAACCACAAACTTGTGTATAAATTGATGTCATAAAAAAAAAATGAATCAAGACATATGTAATTGGTCATATAAAATAGATCCACAACATGAATTAAATAGACTATCATATGTTCACAAACAAAATATAAGTAACGTCACTTGATTCAACAGGCATGTTCTTGTAATCTAAATTATAAACTTATCAATTAAATTAACAATTACTTTGTGAATGAAATTGTACTCACAAATGAAAAGAAAGTCTTGAGTTCTAGGATCTGTATTATGTGATTGATTAGCGTTCCCTTGATGTAGACAAATTTTGATTTAGATTAGACTTGAGTTGAACTGAATTGTTGCTAAGCTTCTTCTAGTTGGTGGCGGCTACTCTAGGTTGTGGGGTGATAGCATGACGGCCATGGTTCTAATTTTGATTAGGTTTTAGGGTTTGAGTCTACATGTGTTTATATAGAGATTAGGATTAATTTAGGCCATTCGATCAACATATAATCAATCAAGACCATCCAGTCAAGATAGAGTGACACCTCAGCCCTAATGACTCAGCACTGAGTCACAAAATCATCATCTTTCAGATCTTCCCAGGGGGCAGGTCGACCCCCAGGTCGACACTAAGGTCGACTTGAATAGGGGGAAGTCGACACTAGGGTCGACCCCCTGGTCGACCTGGTCCCTGTTATTTTTTATTTTTTTTGAACCTAAGCTGTTTTTAAATTAGTTAATTTCTGAAACTTCGGAAGGCCATAACTTCTTCATACGAAGTGCAATTCACACAAACTCGAACTTTATCTCAAGCAGAATTCCGAGACGAACGCAATGGCGCAACCCGTTTCCCTTAATTCCCACATTTGAATTAAGTATTCTTTAATTTGTTAACTTTAATTTTTAAAATTACGGGGTGTTACAATCGTGTCACAGCCGAATGATGACTTAAAATGTTTTTTCACTTTTAATTATAACTTGTGTGTTATTCAGGACAAACTGATGAGGGAGGTGATTGGAATGAGTGAAAGACGGAATGAACTTCACTATTTGCATGAAGGGACATCGGTTCAAGCTCTTATAGTTGCAAACATGTCTTTATATGAATTATGGCATAATACACTACTACAAAAGTGGGCATATTCGAGACTAGTTTTACGTGGTTGTATATCAAAAAAGCGTTGCCGTAAGCCATTTTTTAAACTAGACAAAACCAGAGAGGCGTGACATCCGCAACTGTTGCCTTAATCCTCTAAGGCAACGCTTTTGTCCATCTACTGCCACGGAAAGAAAGTGTTGCATTATAACCCTATTGCAACAGTATATGCAAGTAATGCAACAACATACAGCGTTGCCTTAAGCTGAAGACAGAACCTGGCTTTTAGGTCATGGTAGTGAGGCCCACATAAACTTTCCACGTCAGTTGCCAACGCGTCATATGTTACATCAGTTGCCCATGTGTCACATGCCACGTCAGCTATCCACGTGGCACCACGTAAGCTGTTGGCCCCACTGGTCGTACCAAAGTGGAATCGATAATATTTCCCTTAATGCAACATCACAACACCATCTAATGCAACACCACAGCACTGTAATGAGACACCAGAAAAAATCAACTGCAATATTGAAAAAATCAACTGCAACACCATAAAACACCGTGATTCCAAATTCTGCGGTACATATATACAATCCAAAACATTGTACTGCATTCATACATATATATGAAAATATTCATACAATAAATCCTCCCAAAACATTCATCACCACAATCAGACCCACCAATTATACATACCAACTCACAAGTGTCATCACCAACACATACCACAAGTATCATCACCAAAACATAACACAAGTGCCATCATGAATACATAACACAAGTTCCATCACGAACACATAACACAAGTACCATCACAAACACATACCACAAGTTCCATAATTTAAATGTACAATTTGAATAAATCACAAGTGCTAACACATACCATCCAAATACTTCATTCAATTGCTAGGGTTACAGGAGTACCATATCATCTTCATCACTTGTTGTGGTGACACAAAAGTCTCTGACATTTAAACTAAGATCTGGATTGGCTTCACCCAGCTTTTTTAAACCCATGACACGTTCCCTTTCACTTTTCCAGTTCACCTTTTCTTCCAATCCTGCCTCAAGCTCTTGCCTTATTTTTTGGTCAACTCTTGCACATAAATGTCTGAAGAACCAGGAGTTGTTGGAGACTTTTCGGCCATTTTACCTCGCCTTCCTACAAGCCAATTCCGTGTGTGGCTCTTCCCACCAGAGCCAAGTACATCTGCCTCAGTAATGTTTCCTACATCCACCATTGCTTGAATCTTCACCAACAAAATGAAAACCAGGCAAGCATATAAACAAGCAGCTGGCAAGAATGAATTTATTAACAGAACTGGTTTTCTTTCAAACTAACTATGTGTTTGATTTAATAAGCAACTCCAATAAACGTACAATGTGCCAATTATGCTGACACGACTATTGATTCATAATTGATCTTTGGTCAAGTACTTTATATAAGCTACTCGATAAAGTTTATTAACTGAAGTGGTTATCTTTAAACCATATAAATTAAAATATGGACATTTCAGCTGCAATGTGGTCATCTTTCACACTAACTATTAAATTGCTATTTCAGTATCTAATGTACTTATGTATTTGGCCTTTAGTTTATCTGTGTTAGTCTGGTATGTTCTCCCCGGTTCTCATTTATACGTTTCCAAATATACCAAGGCAGCGGATGGAGAGGTTTTTCTGGGTCCTTCTTTCTCTGTCAAGTATTAGGATTACCAAAAATTAAACATAATTTTAAACATTCAATTTTAAGAAGTTACAAATTTAGCTGTTGCCTATGAGCATTGTGACAATGATATAAAATATAATTCAATGATATAACAAATTAAAATTATCATGTGGTCAATTCAATCACAAAAAAATTAACTTAAGTTCAAAAAAACGCGAGGACCCATGGTATGTGCCTCACTTAATGAATTACGATGAGCAGAATTAGTCTTAGCTAGGGCTTGGAAATCCAAAAAAAATAGCACTAAACAAGGATAATGCGAACTACTAAAGAAAAGATTAGCACTAAACAAGATAATGCGAACTACTAAATAACAGATTAGCATTAAACAAGATAATGTGAACTACTCAACATTATACAAATGTGAATATCATTAATTCATTTTATTTATTTTTTCCATCTGTTGCATGATTATTAAATTAGCACTAAACAAGAAAAGATTAGCACTGAACAAGAAAATGTGAATATCATTAATTTATTTTTTCCATCTGTTGCATGATTATTTAATTAACATTATACAAATTATTTTTCTTCTGTGGTCACATTAAGGTCGTGCCTGAACTGCTTCTTCCCCCCAGTATTCCAAAAGCATTTTAAAATCCTCCGACGGAATTGTACTGGGCCTATTCGCAAGCTTTCCTCATCAGTTGAATATTTTTTATAATACCTTGCTTTCATGCGAGACTTGTACTGCCTCCAAGAGTCATTAAGCGTGTTCAAGACCCACTTGTGTCCTTCTTCCGGAATGACATATCTAGCCTACAATATATCAAACACAAAATTCAGGAACTGTAATGCCCTACCTCTATACTTAGGTTAGCCAAGGCCTTTGCAAAAAAGGTGTCAATTAACCTGAAGAATAAGGCCGTTAAGGAGCGACCATCTGTATAATAGCTTTGTACGAGTGTTAAACGTATCAGATAATGCGGTTTTACTTATCAAATCTCATGAGAAAATCCGACACATTTAGTTCAAGTTTAAAACTGCTACACAACGGCTGTATTTAATTCGGAAAGCAATATAAAATACGTAACAATAAAATTAGAGTCAGACACAGATATTCATATCACAAAGGCGAGAATAGATATGAATATAACACATTAGTGTAAATACAAGATAGTGGTCATAGTCGATCCACTATACAACTGTAACAACCCGCATTCTACGCATCGGAGGATCGTAGAATATTTATTTCTTCCTTATATGAAGTCGTATGGTCATGTAACTTTGGGAAACAACCATTAGAGTCATTTCCCATGTCCATGATTTTTGTCGATTTTTAAATGACCGTTTTGCCCCTAGCTGATCTTGTTTCGGCCATAACTTTTGATTGAAAAGGAATTTTGACCTGAAACCACTTCCATTAGATTCGTTTGATGGTTTACCTTTCCGTAGAGTGGTCACATGTGAGAAACGGACTTACCGTTTGGGAGATATGGCTGAAATAAGGTTTGGAAGGTGAAAAACTGCTTAACCGGGCCAAATATGGTGATTAGTGAATGGGCCCATAACCCATTTCGGGATTAGGGTTATGGGGAGGCTGAAAAGAGTTAGAGTTTCATTATATTTCAGTTTTCTAGCCTCCACTTACCCCTTAGAAACCCTAAAAATGGCCTCCAACCTCTAAATCACCTCCAAATCACTTTCTACTTGAAGATTGGGCTTATCAACATCCAATCAAGAGAGATCAACACCAAATCAACACTAGAGCTACTGTTTAGCATTGGAATTCGCACCAAATCAGAGATTTATTTCAGATTTAAGGTTTATTTGTGGCTAAGGTGAGTGATTTGCATAGTTCCTCACTAATTATGGCTAATTAAGGGTAATTAGTGTTAATTAGCGAATTTAAACATGATAAAATTCTGGAAAAATATTTATAAATTCTTAAATGATGTTTTAGACCTATGTTATGAGTTTGGGTTAATTTGGTTAAGTTTTGCTAATCCTATCATTAGTTATGCTTAAACATGCTTAAGGGAAAATATGGGGTTCTGGCTATGTTTGATCCATTTTAACCTATCATATTGATGTTTTGGTATTTGAGGTCACTTCTACTTGTTGCTATGACTTTGTGGTATGCTTTATGATTGATTAGAATAGATAGAATGGTCGAAAACGTCGTCGAATGGCGTAAAATGCTCGCTGGGAAAAGTTGCAGAAAAACAGTGCAGGCTTTCGGATCGGATCGGGTGGATGGGCTCGAACCGGGCAAAGGATCACCGAACCGAACCGTAGCTTAGCACAAGTGAAAGTATGGCAAAAAGGAAGGCCACAAAGGTTGAACTAGGATCGGATCGGAGCGGATGGGAATAAGGAAGGGGATCGGATTGGGCTAAGGAAGGGGGATCAGATCGAAGCGGATGGGAATAAGGAAGGGGATCGGATCGGACCAGAAGGCTAAGCCAGGAGCTAAGAGAGTGGAGGACCCGAACCGAACCGATGAAGCAAACTGATGGAGCAAAAAGGAACCCGAACCGATCCAATACGATGTGAAGGACCCGAACCAGACCGAGAAGCATATCTATGACCGAACCGAACCGATGACAAGGAGGAATCCGAACAGATCCAGTATTGACCAAAAACCTGAGATGCAAAGGTAGTCCAAGTTGGAAGTTAGAGATCAGGATCCAGTTGGGAACCAATGAGTTCACTTCATGATTGGGCTTTGCTGCGGGACGTGTGCTAAGGAGTTGTCGACGTTCATAACTTCGATTCACCATGAAGGACAGGACTACGTTATCAGTGCAGTAGAGTCACTATGACTCGAAGGGCAAAGTGATCGTAGTAAGACTGTGAGCCAGTGCAGTAGAGTCATCATGACTCGAGGGGCAAAGTGGACATAGTAAAGTATTAGTAAGATTATGAGCCAGCTCAGATGGGGTGAACAACCCCATGAGGCATAGTGGACATAGTAAAGGATTGGTAAGGCTATGAGCCAGCGCAGATGGGGTGAATAACTCCATGGGGCAAGTGGACATAGCGAAGGATTAGTGGCTATGTATCAGTGCAGTGAAGCCATTTATGACTTCATGGGGCAAGGTGATCATAGCAAAGTATTGAGGTGATCGAAGTGGTGAATATCGTATGCTTTACGCACTGAGTGAGAGATGTGAGGATGGTTGCTATGCTTGATTGTTTGCCATCACTATGACATGCACACACCCCACCCCGTTATCTTTACCCCACATGTTATTGGCACCTTAGAGTGTTGTACAGTATGTAGTGTTAACTCTTTGGTTGCAGGTCCAGGTTCAGGTATGGTTTAGTATACCTGTTATTGTTCTGTTTAGATGTTTATCGCTCATACCAGACTTTTTGTCTGACCTAGAGTTTTATGTCTCTTCTTATTACTCTGGGTGCTCACACGAGCAGACTAGAGACAGGTTAGCTGGCGATGCGCGAGTAGCTGATTCGGAGGCGAGCAGGAGGCTTCCACGTATGATATATAGATATTCTCCCTGTGTCGTTGGTGGTCGCTACTTGGGCATTAGTAGTGTACCTCCCTTATCTTGCTTTTGCTTTTTGAAACAGTTTTAAAAGTTGTAATAATGTTGGCTTTGGATCATAAGCTGTACTTGGATTTTCCGCTGCTATGTTAGTTTGTTTTCAGCTTATGCACTGTCTCACCTGTTTTATGCCAAGTATGTTGTTATTATATTTTATTCCATGCGCTGTGAGACATTCTACAGGTTCTTTGTTAGTTCATTTCCTTTTTTTCCTTTCCTTCTGACGACCGTCCCGTACTAGCTGGACATGTATACAGCGCACTCTTGGAGTAAATATCGGTTGGTGCGGGGCGGACTGTCACATTTGGTATCAGAACTCTAGGTTGCGTAGTTAACCTAGGGAAAGACACTAGGGAGAGATTGTACGTATATAAGAGCGCGTATTTGTGATTACTTTGGTTTTCCAAAGCTATATATATATACTATTAGTAGTATAAGAATGAAGTCGTACAGCACTAGCACCACTATGGGGTCGTTAATCGTTTTCTCTTTACAGATTGAACGATGAGTCGAGACACGAGGGGTGCTGGTAGAGGGACCAATAATGGAAATGCTCCTGACATGAGGACGATGTTCACTAACTTCATGAGGGATATGCTTAGGGATGTTCAGGGAGCAGTTCCCCATCCCGGAAATGGTGGTGGTCCAGTAGTGCAGGCGCCTAGGGTCGATTTCGCCAAGTTGTGCAAGGATTACACTAACCTTGGTGGGAAGCCATTCCATGGAACGGAGTCGTCCACAGATGTTCAGGATTGGTTGGATAGCTGTGATCGTATCTTCGACGACTTGGGCATTGAGGATGCGATGAAGAGAAGGCTAGCGTCTCGTCAGCTGCAAGGGCGAGCGATGAATTGGTGGAATGCCATTAGAACAACTACTCCAGAAGGTCAGGTTACTTGGGATCAGTTCAAGGCTCGCTTTAGCGAGAAGTTCATTCCAGCTGCCCAGAAGTCAGTGTTGTTTAAGAGATTCTTGGAACTCAAGCAGAATGGTAGGGCAGTCTCAGACTATATTGCTTAATTCGACACTTTGTCGAAGTATGGATTATCCCTTATCGATACTCCTGAGAAGAAGAATGAGAAGTTCATTACTGGATTGGATAGATACTTGGGGGAAAGGCTTATCAACCACATCGATGAGACTTTTGAATTGATTGTGGGGAAAGCTTTGAGATCAGAGAGTTTTTACCCTAAGCCAAAGACTGAGGCTGCATCTGCAGAAGGGCTGAAACCGCAAGCGGGCGGTGGAGGCAAGAATAACTCTCAGAATAAGAGGAAACAGAACCAATCTAAGGATGGACAGAAAAAGAGCAAGAAAGATGTTGAGTGCTTCAGCTGTGGTAAGAAGGGCCATTATGCTAAGGATTGTCGGGCCAAGTCAGCGGATAAGAAGTGCTTCAACTGTGGCCAAGTGGGACATTTCAAGGATAAGTGCCCACAACCTCCTAAAGAAAAGCAGATGGTGAAAGCATATGCCCTTAACGCTATTCCTTCTTCGTCGAATTCCCCAACTGCGGCGGAGAAAGGAAAGAATGTCGTCATTCAAGGTATGCTTTCTATTTATGATGTACTAGTTCGAGTTTTGTTTGATACTGGGGCTTCCCGTTCCTTCATATCTAGTGACCTGGTGGATAGGTTAGGACTGGAACCCGAGATAGTCGACAGACCGTTGGTTGTGACGAACCCGATCGGTGGTTCGACTAACCTTAGTATGATTTGCCGAAATTTGGTCTTATAGAGTCATGGATGTATGTTTGTGATTGCTTTGTTTTGGGCATTACTGGGTATGGCATTATATTGGGGGTCGATTGGCTCCAAAGATACGGGGTGGTGGTAGACTGTGAGGGGTTTTTGGTTGACAGTTAGGGCGGTTGATGAGTGGAGGGTAGTGTTTGGTAGTCTACCTAGTGATGGGGTAATGGCTAGTTTTATAAATTCCCTCGACATCCCGCATGATGAGTTGTCAGATGTGCCTGTGGTTGGCCAGTATCCGGACGTCTTCGAGGAAGTGACCGGACTTCCACCACACCGAGAGATTGAGTTCCGTATTGATTTAGTGAAAGATGCCAGACCTATAGTGATGCCACTTCGTCGTATGGCACCAAGGGAGCAGCGAGAGCTCGGGGTGCAAGTAAGCGATCTTTTAAAGAAGGGATTTATTAGAAGAAGTGTCTCCGAGTGGGGAGCACCAGTTGTGTTTGCCACTAAGGCATATGGTTCCCTTCGTTTGTGTGTGGACTATCGCGAGTTGAATAAGGTGACGAGGAAGAATAAGTATCCTCTACCGCGGATAGATGATTTGTTTGATCAACTGGAAGGAGCAAGAGTGTTCTCCCAGTTGGACCTCGCGACAGGATTTCATCAGCTCCGAGTAGCAGATGAGAGTGTTTCGAAAACGGCATTTAGGACGCCGTCTGGATTCTATGAGTGGTTGGTTATGCCATTTGGGTTGACCAATGCACCAGCATATTTCATGGATCTTATGAATCGGGTATTCAGAGATCAGTTGAATAAGTTTGTTCTTGTGTTTGTAGACGATATCCTTGTTTACTCGAGGACAGAGGAGGAACACAAGGGACACTTGAGGATAGTGATGGAGGTGTTGAGGAAACACGAATTAAAAGCGAAATTCTCTAAGTGTCACTTCTGGAGGAGGGAAGTAAGATTCTTGGGCCATGTTGTTTCAGAGAATGGTATTGCCGTGGATCCTGCGAAGGTGGCTACGGTACAGGATTGGTCTACGCCCAAGAATGCAACAGATGTAAGAAGTTTCTTGGGGTTAGCTGGATATTATCGTAAGTTTATCCAGGACTTCTCCAAGATAGCAGCACCGTTGACTCAGTTGACTAAGAAGAATCAGGCCTTCGTCTGGGACGGAGTGTGTGAGAATGCATTCAAAAGTCTAAAAGAAAAGTTGACGCGTGCGCCAGTGCTAGTCATTCCTAAAGGGAATGAAGAAATGATGGTATACACGGATGCTTGTGGTACCGGACTAGGTGTTGTATTGATGCAAGGAGGTAGGGTTGTAGCTTATGCTAGTCAGCAACTAAAGCCACATGAGAAAAGGTACCCTACCCATGATTTGGAACTAGCAGCGATCGTGTTTGCGCTGAAGATGTCGAGACATTATCTCTTGGGAGAGAGATTTGAGTTGTTTACCGATCATAAATCGTTAAAGTATCTCTTCTCTCAGAAAGATCTGAATCTCCGTCAGTAGAGATGGTTAGAGTTCTTGGCTTCATATGATTTCGACATCGCATATACACCAGGAAAGGGCAATGTGGTAGCTGATGCATTGAGTAGAAGACATGCCAGTTTAGGGGCTATGTTTCTAGAATGGAAGCAACTGGAGTACATCGCTGGGTATGATTTCAGACCAAAGTGCGAATTGGATCCAGAAATGTTAGCAAGTTTGACGATCAGACCCACTTTGATTGAGCGGATTGGTTCCAATCAGAGGAATGATCCTAATCTTTTAGAAATCATCTCCAAGTTAGAGATGGGAAGCGATGAGGAGATGAACAAGTACGGGCTTGATCGAGATGGATGGCTTCGAAAGAATGGAAAGCTAGTTGTACCCAACGTGAATGGTTTGAGAGATGAAATGCTTAGAGAATGTAATCACTCAAAACTGACTATACACCCCGGTGGTGATAAGATGTATCGAGACATGAGACAGACTTACTACTGGGAAGGGATGAAAAGAGACGTTGGGAAGTTTATATCCAAATGCATGAATTGCCAGCTAGTTAAAGCCGAGTTAAAGAAGCCTAGTGGTTTGTTGAAACCATTTGAAATTCCCGAATGGAAATGGGAGCAAGTCTCGATGGATTTCGTTGATGGTTTACCAAGGACTAGATCGGGACATGATAGCATTTGGGTAATTGTGGATCGATTGACTAAGAGTGCAAGATTTATACCAGTCAAATCGACCAGAACGGCAGCTAAGTCAGCAGAATTGTATATGAAGTAGGTAGTGATATTTCATGGAGTACCTAAAGGCATTGTGAGTGACCGAGACCTGTTAATTACTAGTGGGTTTTAGAAGAGCTTACAAGAGGCTCTAGGGTCAGAATTACATCTCAGTACCGCATATCATCCTCAGACCGACGGTCAGACGGAGAGGGTGAATCGTATATTGGAAGATCTCTTGAGAGCTTGTATATTGGATTTTGGTGGATCATGGGATGACCATTTGCATCTAGAAGAGTTTGCATATAATAATAGCTACCAATCCAGTATCGGTATGGCTCCATATGAAGCTTTGTACGGAAGACCGTGTAACTCACCATCATGTTGGATAGAGACCGGTGAGAAGTTTATGCTTGGACCAGATGTGGTAAGAGAAACTTCAGACAAGATTAAGATCATTCAACAACGAATGAAGGCTGCCCAAGAGAGGCAGAAGAGTTATGCTGATAAGAGAAGAAGAGACTAAAAATTCTCCATTGGTGACTTGGTATTTGTCAAGATTTCTCCGTTGAAGAGCGTGATATGATTTGGCAGGAGAGACAAGTTGGCACCAAGATTTGTTGGCCCATTCCCAGTTCTTGAACTAGTTGGGAATTTGGCAAATAGAGTTGACTTGCCATAAAAGATGGCGGGAGTTCACAACGTATTTCATGTTTCCCAACTAAGGAAGTTCGTACACGACCCAGATATGACTATTTCACCTGATCAGTTAGAGGACTTCGAAGTGGAACCCGAGGCGGTTGGGAACCGCAAGCCGATTCGTATTGTCGAGCACGATACGAAACAACTTCGAAGGAAGGCGGTGAAGCTAGTCAAGGTTCAGTGGGGCGAGAACGAGAATGACTGTACTTGGGAGACAGAGGAGAGCATTAGGAAGACGTATCCAGAACTCTTTGTCGGGTAAGATTTACTTTGTAATTTAGTTATTCCGCATGCTAGGATAGACTTGTTTTGCTTGTTTTGCATGTTTGATTGTTGTTTTATGGCTGATAGGCATGCGGGATCCTTTGTGTGTTTTGGTTAGGGAATTTCGGGGGCGAAATTTCTTAAGGGGGGAAGAATGTAACAACCCGCATTCTACGCATCGGAGGATCATAGAATATTTATTTCTTCCTTATATGAAGTCGTATGGTCATGTAACTTTGGGAAATAACCATTAGAGTCATTTCCCATGTCCATGATTTTTGTCGATTTTTAAATGATCGTTTTGCCCCTAGCTGATCTTGTTTCGGCCATAACTTTTGATTGGAAAGGAATTTTGACCTGAAACCACTTCCATTAGATTCGTTTGATGGTTTAACTTTCCGTAAAGTGGTCATATGTGAGAAACGGACTTACCGTTTGGGAGATATGGCTGAAATAAGTTTTGGAAGGTGAAAAACTGCTTAACCGGGCCAAATAGGGTGATTAGTGAATGGCCCATAACCCATTTTGGGATTATGGGGAGGCTGAAAAGAGTGAGAGTTTCATTCCATTTCAGTTTTCTAGCCTCCACTTACCCCTTAGAAACCCTAAAAATGGCCTCCAACCTCTAAATCACCTCCAAATCACTTTCTACTTGAAGATTGGGCTTAGCAACATCAAATCAAGAGAGATCAACACCAAATCAACATTAGAGCTGCTGTTTAGCATTGGGATTCGCACCAAATCAGAGATTTATTTCAGATTTAAGGTTTATTTGTGGCTAAGGTGAGTGATTTGCATAGTTCCTCACTAATTATGGCTAATTAAGGGTAATTAGTGTTAATTAGCAAATTTAAACATGATAAAATTCTGGAAAAATATTTATAAATTCTTAAATGATGTTTTAGACCTCCGATATGAGTTTGGGTTAATTTGGTTAAGTTTGGCTAATCCTATCATTAGTTATGCTTAAACATGCTTAAGGGAAAATATGAGGTTTTGGCTATGTTTGATCCATTTTAACCTATCATATTGATGTTTTGGTATTTGAGGTCACTTCTACTTGTTGCTATGACTTTGTGGTATGCTTTATGATTGATTAGAATAGATAGAATGGTCGAAAACGTCGACGAATGGCGTAAAATGCTCGCTGGGAAAAGTTACAGAAAAACAGTGCAAGCTTTCGGATCAGATCGGGTGGATGGGCTCGGACCGGGCAAAGGATCACCAAACCGAACCGTAGCTTAGCACAAGAGAAAGTATGGCAAAAAGGAAGGCCACAAAGTTTGAACTGGGATCGGATCGGAGCGGATGGGAATAAGGAAGGGGATCGGATTGGGCTAAGGAAGGGGGATCGGATCGGAGCGGATGGGAATAAGGAAGGGGATCGGATCGGACCAGAAGGCCAAGCCAGGAGCTAAGAGAGTGGAGGACCTGAACCGAACCGATGAAGCAAACTGATGGAGAAAAAAGTAACCCGAACCGAACCAATACGACGTGAAGGACCCAAACCGGACCGAGATGCATATCTATGACCGAACCGAACCGATGACAAGGAGGAATCTGAACCGATCCAGTATTGACCAAAAACCCGAGATGCAAAGGTAGTCCAAGTTGGAAGTTAGAGCTCAGGATCCAGTTGGGAACCAATGAGTTCACTTCATGATTGGGCTTTGCTGCGGGATGTGTGCTAAGGAGTTGTCGACGTTCGTAACTTTGATTCACCATGAAGGACAGGACTACGTTATCAGTGCAGTAGAGTCACTATGACTCGAGGGGAAAAGTGATCGTAGTAAGACTATGAGCCAGTGCAGTAGAGTCGTCATGACTCGAGGGGCAAAGTGGACATAGTAAAGGATTAGTAAGACTATGAGCCATCGCAGATGGGGTGAACAACCCATGGGGCAAAGTGGACATAGTAAAGGATTGGTAAGGCTATGAGCCAGCGCAGATGGGGTGAATAACTCCATGGGGAAAGTGGACATAGCGAAGGATTAGTGGCTATGTATCAGTGCAGTGAAGCCATTTATGATTTCATGGGGCAAGGTGATCATAGCAAAGTATTGAGGTGATCGAAGTGGTGAATATCGTATGCTTTACGCACTGAGTGAGAGATGTGAGGATGGTTGCTATGCTTGATTGTTTGCCATCACTGTGACATGCACACACCCCACCCCGTTATCTTTACACCACATGTTATTGGCACCTTAGAGTGTTGTACAGTATGTAGTGCTAACTCTTTGGTTGCAGGTCCAGGTTCAGGTATGGTTTAGTATACATGTTATTGTTCTGTTTTGATGCTTATCTCTCATACCATACTTTTTGTCTGACCCAGAGTTTTATGTCTCTTCTTATTACTCTGGGTGCTCACACGAGCAGACTAGAGACAGGTTAGCTGGCGATACGCGAGTAGCTGATTCGGAGGCGAGCAGGAGGCTTCCACGTATGATATATAGATATTCTCCCTGTGTTGTTGGTGGTCGCTACTTGGGCATTAGTAGTGTACCTCCCTTATCTTGCTTTTGCTTTTTGAGACAGTTTTAAAAGTTGTAATAATGTTGGCTTTGGATCATGAGTTGTACTTGGATTTTCCGCTGCTATGTTAGTTTGTTTTCAGCTTATGCACTGTCTCACCTGTTTTATGTCAAGTATGTTGTTATTATATTTTATTCCATGCGCTGTGAGACATTTTACAAGTTCTTTGTTAGTTCATTTCCTTTTTTCCTTTCCTTCTGACGACCGTCCCGTGCTAGCTGGACATGTGTACAACGCACTCTTGGAGTAAATGTCGGTTGGTGCGGGGCGGGCCGTCACAACAACAAAAGCGTTTGTGCACGACAACTCAAAATAATATGTATACAAAGGAGTCTCATATACATATAACCCAAAAAGTACAACATTAAAGTAGTTTTCCCAAACTGGAGAAGAGTCTATGCTGGAGTTAAGAAGAGTAACTTAAAATACCACGGTCTGACCCGAGTATATTTACATAAAGATAAACAATAAACGTATCAGTCTAGCTGTACTTATCTCATAAACTAGGATATAATAAGATATATAAATAAATGTAGACATAAATTAGATAAAAACATTGTCATGTATAAGTGTGAAGCCCAGAAACGTCTACGGTATACCTCAATTCTATAACAGAGATATAAAAGAATATCTCATTCAAAATTATATAGCTACTCATAGGAAATAATAACTAATATCAAATCAACTCAAAAATTGAAAAATCAATATCAATAAATCCCAAATTGACAACATAGTATCAATAAAACACCAAATTCTAGAAATCAGTAAATTAGAAATCCAGAAAATCACAAGGGGGGAGGGGTAAGGCATTCTCAAAACGGGAGTCCGAAGACTCAATCAACACGTGTATCCCATATGAGACGCGATCTCTAGGTAGCTAGCCTATAATATTGAGCCAAAGCTCCTCAAATGGTCCGAAGATCGCGGGTCGCGACCTCGTAAAACGGTCTGAAGGCCGTCAAAAGCATAAATCCACAAAATGAACCGAAGTTCCTCAAAATGATCCGAAGATCATTAAAATACTCAAAATGAACCGAAGTTCCTCAAAATGATCCAAAGACCATTAAAAATATGGAATAAATTCCATAACTCAAAGACATTGCATAAAGCTAGTCTAAATCACAAAAAGATCATAATTGATCAAGGAAAGTGTAAATTACTCCAAGCCAGTAATTATAAGAGTTTGGCTATATGTCCCATAACCACTGGTTGTACTCGAATATTTACGAACGAGTCATAGATCTCCACTTAAAACAAAAATTAACATTGTCACAGTTTTCAATCGAACGGTTCAAGAATTAATCGTCGAAGCAAAAGCAAGGGTTCATAGTCCTTGTTTTTACTAAGGCGTTTAATTAGATTTCTCATACGAACGAGAAAAAGGTTTATAAAATATATACTAGTAGATTTGAAAACGATTTTGTAAAATAGCTTTGTATAATGAAGTACGTTTGGAAACCATTTTGGTAAAAGAGTTTGATATCTACTAATAACATAAAACCTTTCTATATAATTTCGAAGTGACAAATCTCGTGTAATATCGATCGAACTAAGAATCCACATTTTAATAACATAGATTAAATCTCATAAATATAGATTATAAAATTCATTCACAATGAATAAATCGAAAATCCATAAAAATTGAGTTGTAGAAACCAATGCTGCAGGGAAAATGAAAAGTCATAAATAAAGTCGAAATGGGCCGAAACTCGCCCGGGAAAGAGCCTGAATGGGCCTAAACAGTTGACCGTGATCTCCATTGGTCAATAGCAGAAAAACAGGATTCAGACTTCTGAATTAAAAATTCAAACATCTTAATTTGCATTTTTCTGAAACGCAAGGTTTAGTTCATTTTCGAGCAATTTCAGACTTCTGAATTTTTTTGACCAGACGTCTGAATTAAAAATTTCAGACATCTGAATTATGTTCATCTTGTTTTGTAATAACCCAGAAAATCAGAACCAATTTAAAAAATTATTTTAAGGGAATTTTAACAGAAATTTGGTCAGAATTTAAAATTTCCATTTTTAAATAACAACAAAGCCCGTAAAAATAGACATTTAGCAAACAACCTCCATTTTTGACGAAACCACTTTGGTTGGATTCAGAATGTTAAATTATTGTTAGGTTAAAATTCTATAATTTTTGGAATTAATATGTGAGCGTGGTAAATTAAAACGCGTTTGGTAATTTCAGTTTGAATTGGATCGACCAGAAAAAGTCTAATTTTCAAACGGTCTCCAAATTCGATGAAATTAATTTTGATAGGACCGTATCGTCAAAACATAGCTAGATTTATTTTTTGGGAATTTTTAGAATCAGTATGTGGTCCTAATAAATTATAATGTACGCTCAAATCCAATATTGAATGTTTTATAATTTAATTTTGAGAATAACTAACTGAAATTGTCGAATGGGCTTACGAAACATATTCCATTGTGTCCCGTATCGGGGTACTTAGCTATGGGCAACAATCGTTGGGTTTGATTTGGAGTTCGTATGGATAAATGAGTATTTTTGGAATTAAATAATTAAAAATTAAAATATAAATATATGGTCCAATAGAAATTCACCGTTGACCTATTCATTCTCGTTCAAACCCGTAAACCAAAAACCCGACGGTGGAAACAGCCGGGATCTTCTCTCCTTGATTTCTCATGATTCTTGCAACGAAATCAAATGATTCTTTAGAGGATTTTATAGAGATTTTTCCTATCTTCAAATCCATACCAATTTTGAATTAAATCGTTGTGTATTTGAAGAGATTCGCCGCCTCAAAGTCGCGCTGTTTAAACCGCCGCCGAGCCTCCTCGCCGTCGTCGATCTTGACACCACCACCAGGCGTAGGGGCGCCTCTCCTCCCCCTACGATGTGGTGCAACCCGATCTTGGACTAGCTTCACGGATTTGGAGCAAAGATCAAACCTAGTTTCGAACGTTCTACAGAGGTGCGGTTTTTAAGTTTTTAATGGTCTACAACACTTTAAAGCATTGCAAATCTAATTATATTTGTAAAAATCATATCTTGCTCATACGTTGTCGAAATCCAGTGAAACAAGAGATATTGGACTCGTGATATCGTATGCTACATTCTAGTAGAGACCGAATTTTTTTTAGAGCTAGCCATCAATTAAGAAGGAGTGGAACCTAATATGAGATTTCTAAATTCAAATAAAATGGATAAAAATATATTAGGTTGCAGGCGGGGTTTAGTAGCTCCAGACACTACTTTCTGTCAAACCATGGATGATTGTGGTGTGAAATTGATTGTGATTGTGAATGATTGATTGTGGTTGCAACAAAATTGATTGTGTTTGTGGTAAATTCATTGTGTAGTGAAAATGAATGGTATACTTTGATCGTGAGCTATAGCCAGTCGTTAAACGACCACGTACGTTATTGTGGAAATTATGGAAATGAAATTATTGTAATGCTGCAAGGCCTAGGTTAGTAGAGGACTCGTGCTCATACACGGTGCCAGTGCTAAATACCCTACCGTTGTAATGCCGAAATTTTCTGAAATGAAGTATATAAAATATTCATGTTTGAAATAAATTGTTTGAACAATAAAAGTAACATTTTTATTATATGTATGAATTATATAAAATATTCATGTTTGAAATAAATTGTTTGAACAATAAAAATAACATTTTTATTGTATGTATGAAGTATATAAAATATTCGTGTTTGAAATAAATTATTTGAACAATAAAAATAATATTTTTATTGTATGTATGAAGTATATAAAATATTCATGTTTTAAATAAATTGTTTGAACAATAAAAATATCATTTTTATTATAGGTATGAAGTATATAAAATATTCATGTTTGAAATAAATTGTTTCAACAACAAAAATTAACATTTTTATTGTATGTATGAACCACTAAAATATTCATGTGTGGAACAAATTGTCTGAACGATAAAAATATTATTTTTATCATGTATGTGAAGTAATAAAAATGACCATGTGTTGAAATATATTTTTGTTCGCCAAAAATATTATTTTTAACATGTAAATGAAGTAATAAGAATAACCGTGTGTTGACATATATTTTTATTAATTAAAAATATTATTTTTATCACATGTATGAGGTGTATAAAATAACCATATGTTGGAATATTTTTTTGTTCGCCAAAAATATCATTTTTATCATAAGTATGAAGTGTTAAAAATAGTCATGAGTTGAAATATATTTTTGTTCGCCAAAAATATTATTTTTAACATGTATATGAACTAAATAAAATGGTCATGAGTTGAAATATATTTTTGTTCGCCAAAAATATCATTTTTATCATATGTATGAAGTGTTAAAAATAGTCATGAGTTGAAATATTTTTTTATTCGCCAGAAATATTATTTTTAACATGTATATGAAGCATTGAAAATAAATATGTGTTGATTAAAATGTTTATTCATTAAAAATATTACTTTTAACATGTATATGAAGTGTTAAAAATAGTCATGTATGGAAATAATCATTTGTTCACTAATTTTTTTATTTTTAGCTTAGATATGCATATATATACACATGCTAAACAGGTAAATGGATTTGCTGTTGAGTAAAGAATTTATTTGCGTGCCCGACAAATAGGTAAGCCTTAATGAGTTGGCTGCGCAATTTTATTTATTATATAAACTCCTGTGAATGCCATTGGATGCGGTGTGCTGGTTGTTCTGTGTGAGATTATAAACAACGCCATAGGATAATAACAATTAGTTTTGGACTACACTGCATGGCATACTTCGTGAAGATAGCATACTCTATCATATACCATATAAGCATTTAGAGATTATGTGACTAGGTTGAGATTACCATACAAGCAAGAGGTTTGTATGACGATGACTACATTTCAGGTTGAACCGAAGATGAACTATTGATGTCATAGCATATTATACTCCATAAATGCATTTGGAGCTTGTATGACGAGGTTGGAATTACCATACAAGCGAAAGGCTTGTATGGCGATGACTGAATTACAGGTTGAACTGAGGACTGATATGGACTAAATAAAATATAACGGTAAATTGCCAGATTAAAAAAAACCCCACACAGGTCTGGAGTTGACAATAATCACGTCTCTCTAGTTATTAGATACTGTGCATGGATTATTTATTTTCCAACACTAGACAAGTTAACGAGATTTATCTCTGGAGTTATGATCTTTACACACTCCCTTGGGCGTAGAATAGGTCACTAAAAATTGTGTATGCTGTTTCTGGATTTATTGGGTACCTAATACGACCCAATAAATTTCCAAAATACTCTCCGAACAAAGGAGGCTATGGCGAAATTTTCCGAAATTTACCGAAATTTAAGGGCGGTAGCCCAATTTTTGAAGTGAAAATTATTTGGAAATCGTCGAATGAATTATACATATATATATATATATATATTAAAATAAAATGAATCGCGCAGCTGTAGTTCGCATTTTGGAATCGTAACTTTAAACGATTATACCGGAAGATCCGACAGTCGGATTTTCCCGAAACCGGAATCGTTGGCTTCGCTTTGGAAATATCTTTCCAACGATATTGAATTTGTTAAGATACAATGGTTAGATTTTGAGAAATGTGTAATTCAAATCTGAAGAAAAACAGCACCAGGGCCGCGTAATGACCTGAAGCGTCGTTTAATTAAAATAGGCTATTTTTATACAAATAAAAATAGTGATAAATCGTTTTAAAATATTATAAACGATGTGGAATGGAAATAAACTGATTTTTCTTGGTTTATCAGATATTTTGATGGTTGGATGTGTTTGACATGAAATTTTTATTAATGAACTGAAACATGAATGTCAAATAATTTAACCATGGAAGGAATTGATTTGAATTCTATATGTATACGTGAATTGTTTGAAAAGGTCGAGTTAATTCTCATTTCAAATAATTGATCGACGATTAAAAAGTCAAAGATTTGAAGATGGTGTAAGGTCAGTGATCTTCACATCGTGTGGATTACTACTGATGCCTTAGATATGGGTGCTCCCTTGATGAGGTTACAGTGGTATTGGTCTGGACGTATTTGTTGATTGTCCGGATGTGCGAGGGCCTCTCTTCCGTATTGGACATATGGAACGAGGGATAAGATGCCTCCGGTTTCGTTCAGACCCAGAACAGACTAATAAAGGGATGTGTGTCTGATATTGGATTTCGTTCTGTAATGATTGATCTCTATTAAATATATATCCGTTTGGTGGCGGAGAATTTATTCTCTTTCTTAACACCCTTCTCTAAGACGTACGAGCTTAGAGGTTATATATTGATAGACATCAGTCGCATGGCGTGAATTGTCAATGTGGCATGCTGAGACGCAAGTGATCATGGGTTTTGTTGAAAAGCAGAGTCTTGCGGTTGATGATTAAAGCACGACTTTAAGTAGCACGCTTTGTGTATAGCGTTAATTCGCTAGCCTCACACCTCAGTACGAGTCAAAAACGGGATCGTGACTGCAGGGAATACACGACGTTTCTTTCTAGCTATGGGTGGTGTCATGGTATGGAGCCCAGACATTTATTTATTTTTACCTATGTGGATGATGGAATGCAAGGCGCCTCAGATATATCGGTTACTACGGAGCCGATGGATAGGTCCAATAGGACCGAGAAACGTGTGTTCAGGAATAACCAATCCTCAAACGTAAGGGAGGACCGGCCCTGAAGATCCAAGGGTTCACTGCGGGGGATCCTGAGACATTTGCTAGAGTGTCTCGAATCGGTGAGGAGCCATCCCTGGCCTCGACTCATGACAGAAATCCAATTTCCAATACGACATTTCGGTTTTGACTGTAAACCTATATATGGCAACATGATATATGGTACCCATTCCATCTATGATTGATACATTATGATTGAAATTTCTTTTGAAACATATATGCACAAGTGATAATATCAAATGATTTTGTTTTATATGTATCAAGCACATTTTGGCTGTTATAAGGTAAAACTCTATCCTCCGGCATGTGTTGCATTGTGTGATGGGACCTAAGTCTTATAATGGCTTCATTTTTGTAAAAAGCATTGCGTTTATTAAATGATTTACTTGTTTTATGCACTGGCAATCCAATGGATAAAACCCGTTCCGCGCTAGCGGCGTGGTCCTGTGATTAGCCTTATTGTCAAATAAGTTTAGTATATTTCTCATTCCAGTCCCATGACTGACTCGTAGTTTGTTTCACTTACAAACTTGGGTGCCCCTATTTTTACACGGACAGCCAAGTAACAGGTTGCAGGATTTATTTTGGCTTAGCACTATAGCTTGGAGTGCACTTTTGGCTAATGGAGAAGACTAGCTTTTATCTATATTTTGGACTAGTGGCATTACCGCCTGTATTATCTTATGTATATGTACAGCTGATCGCGATGTAGACTGATTATTTCTGTTATGTACTATCTGATGTATATGTACCATTGATCTCGATGTAGACTGGTCATTTCTTTTATGCACCAAGTTGCATCCTATAACTGTGCCACTTTGATGTTTATTACATTTTATGATTCCGCTGTCATATTGATGTAAATTATTCTATCTCATGCTTATGCTATTATCTGTAATCTGCTAATGTTGATTAATGTGTTATATTCCAATGATTATCCTTGCTTCCGTGGCACGGGGGTTTGGGGTTATCACATGTTTTCTAATTATTCGTAGCAGGTCAGACGTCTGAGCTAAAATATTCAAACGCCTGAATTTGGGCCAAAGCTTCGTTTTGCCTATATAACATCTTTAAAATGATTTCGATAGACGCTCGAAGGCTTATAACATTATATATGCAAAATGTAGCATCCCAGGCTTGCCGAAACAACTTATAACAGCCAAATTCATATGCATACCAAGAATCACAATGGAAATCAACAAAATGATGTCAAAACTCATAAATTGAAAATGTTAAAACATAAACCAATTAACACGACCAAATACACAATTCACATTTCATAAGCCATATATATGTGCCAAGAGCTCACTAGACAAGCATGAAAGCTTGAGGCATAGATGTGAGTTCATAGGAACTCACCTTTGGTTATTGCAAGAGAAGAGATGAATGAAGACTTTTCCAAATCAATCTATCTTCAAATATAACACATAATTCTTCAATCTACACATGGATATACCGTATTTCCTAAGAATTAGGTTAAGAAAATCATAAGGATTGAAGAGGAATTAAGTTGGAGAAGATAGAGATTGATCTTACCTCTCCTTCTCTATGGATTTCCACTTTATTTCAACATGAATTGGATTCCTAAGACCAAGCTAGGGCTTAGGGAATTTTAATTTCCCTTTCCCTCTCCCCATTTCTAATTTTATGGAGTACGAGGAAATGAATGAAGGAGAAGGGGGTTGTGGAAGCTTTAAGGGTGAGCTAGGTTGGATAACCTAAACCCAAGTCCAAAGTCCAAATTTTTGACATGCCCGAAATTACAGTCAAAAAGTTTGTCAACGATGATCTGGAATCAATGGAAGTGGTTTCGAGTCCAAATTAATCCATATGTAAAATGTGACTTTTTGGTCATACACACGATTAAGGTTAATGACGTTATATTTAAATAAAATATTTAAATATATTATTGTCAAATATGCGGGTTGTTATAGACTTCCCCCTTGAAGAAATTGTGTCCTCGCAATTATCTAAGGAAAAACTCAATAGAAATAACAACCGCGCATCAACAAGATCTATATGTAAATAGATTAACTCTTGAGTATTCTTATAAATTTTAACTTTGAGTTATAAATCACTATATAACTTAAGTATATACACTTATAATGTTCAAATAAAAGTATCAAACATATACGAGCAACTAACTTATTTTTTTCAGTAAGTTTTTTCAAGAAAGTAGAATTTTCCTTACTCAAATTCTAAATAATCTAAACCTCAATTTCATTAATTATTTAAATTTTAATCGCAAACTACCTTACCGCGAAAACTTGGTTTAGACGTATGTCAGAATCTATAAGATGAAATTTAAATATTTTTATTTCACTAGAAAACTATAATCTAATAAATTCGGATAATTTTCGTTTCAAAGAATTCCGACTTATTTTGGATCCTTTACAATAATTTGAAGTTCAAATCTCAAAATCACGAACTACAGCTATGCGACAAGCTCGTTTTAATTAAATTTTATTAATTTGTTTAATGTTCAATAAGTTTATAAATTATAAACTTATACTCTTACGTTTTTCAACACAAATTAATTAATCAATCAAATTAGAAAGTTGGAAATATCGACTATCCAAAATTATCGAACATTCCTTATCACGGTCTAGCTAGAAAATTTTATCCCTTGTAATTTTTTTTTGAAGTACTCTAGCTTACAAAATTTACTTACATTGAATAGGATGTATATATTGGTCATATATATCCCAATCACAAGGATAAGGGATCTCGTTGGGGAAAGAAGATCAAGGAATAAAAATCCGGGTTATACACCCTAAATACAAAATATTAGAACATTCTCTAATATTTCAAAAATAAATAAATTGGAACTTTTAGGTTTCCAATACACCCCAAAAATCTCAAATTTGAAATATTGGCACGTCCTCTAATATTTCACGAACAATGTCTAAATCATGTAAACATGATAAATGGTAGAAGTTGAAAGAATTCCATCAAGCTTGAAAACTATTGGTTTTCAAATACCTACAAAAATATCACCAACCAAGATGAGGTTAATCCCATCGAGTTATGACCTCAAAAATTTGTATCATTAATGGATGACAAATAAAACTGGAATATTTGTTAGCCATAATGACAATACAAGCTCAAAAATAAAGGGTTGGTGAAAATCGATTGCTAAATCAAAAAGTGAAATGACTATAGCACAACTAACTTACCAAATTGATCTCCAATCCGAAATAAGGAATTTACTAAGCTTGCCATGGTCGCAAAACTAAAATATTGCATCGAATTCTCCACAAATAGCTCCCCTTTATCCTTAGTGTTCGGTCACTAAGGAAACAATCGAATAAATAGATCGAGAAAAAATGAAAAATAAAATTTCAAACTTAATTACCTATCAAGGTAGTCATCCTAAAATGGATGTAAAGATCCCAAAAATTCATGAGTAATGTGAAATACAAAAATACGTCTTCTTTAAGGTCATTCTCATTGTTATGAGAATTTATAAAACAAAAGGAAGCTAAAAAATCTAAATTAGAATCATTAAGAACAACAAAAATATGTCTCACAGATGGGGGATGTCGAGAATGGATGATATTCTTAGAAAATAATATGCAGACCTCAGAATGGATAGGTCAATCCATCCCGAAAATCACCATGAAACCAAAACAAACAAGGCATGCAAATACGCTTGGCAAGAATAGCCGCATTAAGAAGAGTTAATCATCCATAAAAATATGATTTTTAAAAATCAACCAAAATTAGTCTCAAGAATAATTTCTCTAAAGAATAACAACTTATTGCAAAGTTGATCTATCAAAATATTAAACCCAATTTAGTATACGAAAAACAAAAGGCGGGAATTTATGCAAGATCCCCAATTACAAAAGCTTGAAGATCGAAAATTGAAATCCGGAAACAAGAGACTATGATCAATAAGAAAAATATAACTTATTTCTTTTCAAAAGAAGATCCGAGATAATTTCAAATGAAAAAATATTGAATCACCCAAGTTCTAGAAATCACTCAAAGATATCTAGAAAAATGTGAAAATGGAAAGACAGTCAAGTCATAACAAATGCAAGCGTATAAATCTATAAATCAAAACGTTATTCAAAAGTGGTTCTCATAACACAAAAATGGATACACCTCCATAAATGAACACGTAAGTAATTCGTGTCATCAATAAAGAGAAACCATAAATTAGAAAAACAACCATATAATCACAAATACTTCGATGTCCTCGAAGCAATGTAAATATATATATTAGTAGTCATCATGAAAATAGTGAAGTCATGAATAACACAAAAACACACAAATAATATGAAGTGGATCCGAATAGACTACAATGGTCTCGACAAGCTCGCTGACACCTCCCAAAAGCAGTTTCATCATTGCGATAAGGTTGCTAACAGCCCTCAAAAGCAGTTTCGTCGGCCACAAGACTGGAAAAACTTAAATTCTCCAAAATTGATCAAAATGACAAAGTGATCATCAACAATCAACAAAAAATCATAATTTACATTAAGTTAGTAAATAAGCGAGTTTAGCCAAATGTCCCATAACCATTGACTTAACTCAAATATTCACGAACAAATTGCAAATTCCACAATAAAACACAAAAACGACGATAGAAAATTTTGCAAAAGGCATAGCTTGAAGGTTAATCAAAAAAGTTCAAAATGGCCATCATAACTTAGCATAAGAAGAATGGAAACCAATTTAAACAATTCTTACTTAGAAATATGAAAATAAATTTCGATGATGCTGCAGACATCACCAACATTATTTTCTTTAAATATATCGAGATTGACATCCAACAATGAAATTGAATTTCAATTGACTAAGTCTAAAAATTAACAGGCAAAGTAAACGCAAGTGTGTCGACCCACTCGTTTATACCAAGACGTTTAATTAAATTCCTTATTCAATCGAAAAATCAAAATTACTTGTTTGAATCAAGTAACACTCAAAAGAAAAAGAGAATATTAAATCATTACCCAAAGAGAATAAAGTCATCTCGATAGCAAAATAAATGGGTAATGAAAACTCAAGGTAGCATGTAAGAATTTTCACAAAGCATAGGTTTGGAAAATCTACATGCTAGATATAAAACACGCGCCATATAGCACCCTAAGGACATCGTGTCCTCAAGTTCCTTTGACGCAAAGAAGGTAAATGGTCATAATTCAATAGAACTCAAATGAGATGATCACAGTAATCATCACCATAAAGATTAAAGAGGAAGGTACCTAGATAAGCATTAGTTTCCTTACCAAAATAAGATATCTCAAACTCATAGTTAAAAATTAAAACTATGAAAGGTGTAAAGGATATATACGATATGTATGTATATATATATATATATCCGTTCTCAAATCATTATCTTATTAATATCCCCACGGTTGCAAATTATAAACCAATAGTAATGATTTGCCTTGCCATTTATTTATATCAGAATTCTAATTCTAAGGTTCAATGGCGATGAAGATCATTGATAATTATTATAAGATTTGTGTCAGAATCATCTCATTGAAGTGTTCAGAAACTCCTATCGATATCGTGGCATCCCACTTCTCAATTAGAACTTCCAACATACTCAATGGGCAACTCAATACAATATAACAAATTACATCCAAAATAGTGGCACAAATTTGTAAACAAATAATCAAAAGTGCAACCATTTATTCATGAATTAAATTTGTAATCATAAATAAATAAATGAAAACATTTCACAGTGCTTAGAGGAAATAATTTATTCATTTTCGCCTCGCAAAACTAATCTCAAGTGGATTAGAATTTTATTTGGCCAAAATTATTTTATTAAACCATTATATAAAATAATTTAGAAATCATCAAAACTAAGTCCCCAAAAGTTATTTCAACTCAAAAATTGGAAATAATTTGAATTCCTACCAAAGAAAAGGGATGGGACTCTAGGTTTGTCAAACCAAGATATCACGCACATAAACTCAGATAAAATTTGATTGGTCAAACAAGGATTATGCTATAAGATAGGATATGATGGTCCCTAAGACTCGAGCTAAATCCTAAACACGATTTCCTAAGAGAGACTTAGGACAATGACCCTCGCCATAATATCTTATATTGTACCGAATTTCACTCTGATACTAACTATAACTCCTTACCTCTATACTCGCGTTAGCCAAGGCCTTTGCAAGCTAAAGTTTCAACTAACCCGAAGAATAAGGCTGTTAAGGAGCGACCATTTGTATAATAGCTTTGTATGAGTGTTAAACACATCGGATAATATGGTCTTACTTTTCAAATCTCATGAGGAAATCCGACACATTTGATTCAAGTTCAAAACTGCTACACAGCAGTTGTATTTAATTCTAAAAGCAATATAAAATACATAACAATAAAATCAGAGTCAAACACGGATATTCATATCACAAAGGCAGAAATAGATATGAATATAACACATAAGTGTAAATACAAGATAGTGGTCATAGTCGATCCACAATACAACAAAAGAGTAGGTACACGACAACTCAAGATAATATGTATACAAAGGAGTCTCGTATACGTATAACCCAAAAAGTACAACACTAAAGTAGTTTTCCCAAAACTGGAGGAGAGTCCATGTTGGAGTCATGAAGAGTAACCTAAAATACCACGGTCTGACCCAAGTATTATTTACATAAAGATAAAAAATAAGCGGATCATTCTAGCTGTACTTATCTCATAAACTAGGATATAATAAGAGATATAAATAAACATAGACATAAATTCGGTCTTGTATAAGTGCGAAGCCCAGAAATGTCTATGGTATATCTCAAATCTATAACAGAGCTATAAAAGAATATCTCATTCAAAATTACATAGCAACTCTTAGGAAATTATAATTAGTATCAAATCAACTCAAAAATTGATAACTCGATATCAATAAATCTCAAACTGATAACATAGTATCAATAAAACTCCAAATTTCAGAAATCAATAAATTAGAAATCTAGAAAATCACAAAGGGAGGGGGAGTAAGGCCTTCTCAAAACGGGCGTCCGAAGACTCAACCAACATGTGTATCCCGGATGAGACACGATCTCTAGGTAGCTAGCCTATAATATTGAGCCGAAGCTCCTCAAATGGTCCGAAGACCGCCGGTCGCGACCCCGCAAAACGGTCTGAAGGTCGTCATAAGTATAAATCAACAAAATGAACTGAAGTTCCTCAAAATGATCCGAAGATTGTTAAAATACTCAAGTGAACCGAAGTTCCTCAAAACGATCCAAAGATCATTAAAAATATGGAATAAATTCCACAACTCAAAGACATTGCATAAAGCTAGTCTAAATCACAAAAAGATCATAATTGATCAAGGAAAGTGTAAATTACTCCAAGCCAATAATTATAAGGGTTTAGCTATATGTCCCATAACCACTAGCTCTACTCGAATATTTACGAATGAGTCATAGATTTCCACTCAAAACATAAAACGAGCATTACCACGGTTTTCAATCGAACGAGTCCAAGAATTAACCGTCGAAGCAAAAGCAAGGGTTCATAGTCCTTGTTTTTACTAAGGCATTTAATAAGATTTCTCATACGAACGAGAAAAAGGTTTATAAAATATATACTAGTAGAATTGAAAAAGATTTCATAATATAACTTCGTATAATGAAGTAAGTTTGGAAACCATTTTGGTAAAAGAGTTTGATAACTACTAATAATATAAAACCTTTTTATATAATTTCGTAGCGACAAATCTCGTGTAACATTGATCGAACTAAGAATCCACATTTTAATAACGTAGATTAAAACTCATAAATATTGATTATTGAATTCATTAACAATGAATAAATCGAAAATCCATAAAAATTGAGCTGCAAAAATCTATGCTGCAGGGAAAATGAAAAGTCACAAATAAAGTCGAAATGGGTCGAAACTCGGCCCGGAAAGAGCCTGGATGGGCCTAAACTGTTGACCGTGGCATCCACCAATCAACAACAGAAAAACAGGATTCAAATGTCTGAATTAAAAATTCAGACGTTTGAATTTGCATTTTCCTGAAATAGCAAGGATTTAGTTCATTTTTGAGCAATTTCAGATGTTTGAATTTTTTTGACCAGACGTCTGAATTAAAAATTTCAGACAACTGAATTATGTTCATCTTGTTTTCTAATTATTTGTAGCAGGTCAGACGTCTGAGCTAAAATATTCAGACGTCTGAATCTGGGCTAGAGCTTCATTTTGCCTATATAATATGCTTAATATGATTTCGATAAACGCCCAAAGGCTTATAACATTATATATGCAAAATGTAGCATCCCAGGCTTGCCGAAACAACTTATAACATCTAAATTCATATGCACACCAAGAATAACAATGGAAATCAACAAAATGATGTCAAAACTCATAAATTGGAAATGTTAAAACATAAACCAATGAACACGACCAAATACACAATTCATAAGTCATATATACGTGCCAAGAGCACACTAGACAAGCATAAAAGCTTGAGGCACAGATGTGAGTTCATAGGAACTAACCTTTGGTTATTGCAAGAGAAGAGATGAATGAAGACTTTGCCAAATCAATCTCTCTTCAAATATAACACACAATTCTTCAATCTACACATGGATATACCATATTTCCTAAGAATTAGGTTAAGAAAATCATAAGGATTGAAGAGCAATTGAATTGGAGAAGATAGAGATTGAGCTTACCTCTCTTTCTCTATGGATTTCCACTTGATTTCAACATGAATTGGATTCCTAAGACCAAGCTAGTGCTTAGGGAATTTTAATTCCCTCTCCCCATTTCTAATTTTGTGGAGTATGAGGAAATGAATGAAGGAGGAGGGGGTTGTGGAAGCTTTAAGGGTGAGCGAGGTTGGATAACCCAACCCAAGTCCAAAGTCCAAATTTTTGACATGCTCGAAATATATCGAAGCTTATAGTCAAAATGTTTGTAAACGATGATCCGGAATCAGTGGAAGTGGTTTCGAGTCCAAATTCATCTATATGAAAAATGTCACTTTTTGTTCATACATACGATTAAGAACTAACGACGTTATATTTAAATAAAATATGTAAATATATTATCGTCAAATATGCGGGTTGTTACAGGAAACAAAATAATTAATTAAAACCAAACATTTAGGAAGTGATTAGTTGAACTATGATTTAGGGTGATAGATTTTACCAGAGCATATTCCAAAATTATCCTCTTTAATTGATCTGGAACAACATGCCAGTTGATGTAAGTAAGGGACACATTATCCTTTGCTATTGTCCCAAGAAAATTGCTTAACTCCGTAATATTATCAAATACTAGCTGACAATCCCCATTCAACTCAATGACTACTTTATCATCGGGGGTTCTAGCAAGCACCTTGGTCATTTTTAACTTCCCTCTAGGTATTTTTGGACCTTGTACTTTATATACCAGGTTCAAAAAAATGAATAGAAAATTGATGTATGGCATTACGAAAACATAATATGCAAGCAAAACTTAAAATAGACACACTCAATAGTGCGGTGCGGTGCACAGATAAAGAAACGTTGTACCTATAATTGCTTTATCTTCCTGTGTAATCCATTCCTGCTCTAATCGATCAGTAAGATTTTCCATTGTTGGAGGCGCTTCAACATTCTTCTTTTGATGTTTCCAAATCGCTAAATAAGCAGCGACGGAACCACACTACAACAAATATACTCTATTACAACAGTGCAAAAACGTTGTAAAAAGTTTTTACAACTGTGGAGCCACCGTCGTGTATTAAGAAGTTGTAATATACTTATATCTTTTACAACATTTCTGCACCGTTGCAACACCGTGGTGAAATAGGATATTTAACAACTTTTACTCACAGTTGTAATAAATTTTATTACAACTTTTATTCCCCGTTGTTGTAGACATTTAAATATCGTAAGATCATAGGTATGACAACTAGTGATTACCGTTGTGACTTCTAGAATATTACAACTCTTTCACACCGTTGTAAAATGATTTATTACAACTTTGTTTTGTTGTTGTAACTTATATACACCTAACTAATATAAAGAATTCGTACATATTAATAATAATACGATTCATATTTCAATGCAACAAATATAACTATACATAATCATTCATATATATTAATTAACATAATATTCGATCAACATACACATTGTACATCACCAACAAACCCCTTCACAAAAAACATAATCGTTTCAAAATACATACATCGATCTAACACAAAAGATACATAAGACAGATAGAAGTTTTGTCCACAAAAGATACATAAGCATACCCTACGAAAGCACTCTAGCTGAAGGCAACGTAATTTTTATTCCAATCCGCGGTTGATCCAACAGCTTCTCCAATGGTAGTCATTTCGAAATTCGGCTTCCACAAGAAAGCTTCTGGATCCACCGCCACATCAATCAAACCAATTAGCATCACTCACAAAAACGTAAAAATCAAAATGTTGGAGTAATCATTGATGCTACTAATGAGTCACACACCATGAACCTAATTCCACAAAGTGTTGTAGTGGTGCAGGCAAGTTACTATTTGAGACATGAATTCATATTTCTTACGAATTTCCAGATTTTGCTGAAAAACAACCAAACTGGTTAGAATTAACAATTTTACAGAAGAGCTGATAAGTGTTTACTCCAAGAAACTAACTTAAATCTACCTCTTTTCTTCCTTTTTAAGCTGATCCAAACTGGAATTATCCAACTTCTTATCGGCTTTGCTGCAAGGCTTTGCACCCTTAAATACACAAACTGTCAACCGCCCCTGACAATATAAACTACAAAATCAGTAAGATTCGGCATCAAAATGAAGAACACCTAAAAAGTAATACATATACAAAAAGGTGGATCGCCAATAATTGAACTATTTTCATTTCGCTTCCTTTAAAAAGTAATACATATCAAATAAAATGACATATGAATAATCATTCTCCCTGCATCTACAGTTATCTATAAGTTCTAATTACATCATGTAGTTCCATGGAATGTGCATTTGCTTTAACTAGTGTAACAGCACAACGGTGGAAAAACTGACCGTTTTGATATGTAAATTTAAAAATATTTTCTGTAAATCTTCAAATGTTTCAAAAATAATTTTGTTTTATTAAAAATATACTAAATACATAATTAACAGTTAAATGTTGAAAATGATATGCAACTATACAAAATTATTGCTTGTATGATATGACTAACAACGGTATCTTCTATTACAGAATAAAATACAAACTCCAAATATCCACAAGTTTTTCTAGAATGGCAAGGACCTATTATTCCACGGATGCTATATGTTATTACATTCAAAACACACATTTAACCTGAATTATTGATCCAATTTAATTGCCGGATGAATTTTACAATAAATATATATGAAATATTTCATGATAACATCCTCAGGTCATTCATGTTAAGTAATTTTTTGTATTATTTCGTAGAGTATTTCTCAGTTTCACTAGCACATGCGAATATGTAACTATACAATTAATCAATAATGTAACTATTAGGAAACTGAATCACTGTCAATAACATAAAAAAATGTGTTATTGCACAGAAATGTGAAAAGATAAACTCTAAATAACCTCAGCAGGGCCAATTGCTGTCATTTAGTGCAGCATTGAAGGAAAAAAAACATAATTATTGAAAATAAAACATCTTTCTACAACCATAATTGACTGTAACGCAAGATGTTATGCATCTGCTTTGAAATAGAATTCCATGCATGATAAAAAAAGGCATGATGTCCAAGGCAAATTTATCTCAAAACACCCAAAAATAAAAACAAGATAAGTAAATGTATCAAGTGACTTACAATTCCTTCTAGCATTTTCATCAATGCTTGCTGAACACCTTCTCCAGAAAAATCTTTGCTAATATTTTGATTACTGTCTGCCAATTAAAATGTTACTACTCAAAATGAGGATTGTTTAAAAGATACCAATGTTGTACCTTCTTGGTGATTTTGCCAACTTCATCAACATACAAAATGCCTTGTTGAGTTGCTTGCACATGTTGCATCATCATCAACACACTTCATTGATATACCATGTCCTCCCCCATTTTATATCCACCCTCTATTTTGACTCTGTATCATCTGTACCTTGATTCACCCGGTTTCTCAAGCACTGGTCCAAATTTATATCTGAATTAATAAAGCCGGCAGGCACTTTCTTTTCAACTTAGATTCACGATTTATGGCATCGGAACTGGAAGAATCGAAACTTTCTAGCCTCAAAATCTGAATAAATAAATAATGATGTAATTATGTTTTCATCAATTATCCGCTTTAATCCAATCAACATTTAATCAAGTTCTAGGGTTAAGGCCAAGAATCCTTTGAATCAGGGTCTGTGCTTCACGAGATAGCCATTTAGGAATCTCGAAGTCTCCCTTGAAAATCTTTAACAAATTTTAAATTGAATGTTAAAGTAGTCGACTTCGTATGCAAATAATAATTGAATGTTGTAACTTTGTATTATTGAGAAGTATCAAGAAAACACTACAAGTGCATACAAAAACAACGGTGGTTGACTAAAAAATCTCATAAACTCTATAAATCAGACCAAAAATCTAGTTTCTTTTAGAAAAAGAAAAGAAAGGGGAAAAAACCTAAATTTTATTTTGGAACAAATTTGCAAAGTATATGATAGAACATTCAAAGAACAACCATAACAAAATGAAAATAAAAAGTTAAAGTCACTAAAGCTTAAATTGAGTTACTCTATCCTCTATTTTGCTTGATTAATTTAAATTCAATTGTTACTATTTGTATTTTATCCACATTTGCAATGTAAATATATGTAACTAACCAATATTGTTCTTCTAATAAACAGTTATTTTCATTTGTACAGTATCCAATAAGAGTACAAGTACACCATTTACTAACGTATCTTATTCAGAAAATGGATGCCTAAACTAAAAGTGGAGCTTAAGTTCGAAATTCTCGTAATTGATTTTAGAAGCAAGAATGTTAATGGCTTACGAAAGTCCGGCCAGTTCTCTGGTTTCATGGATAACTCCTTATTAAATGTTGGTTATGATGAAGATCAAACAATTTCTGTGTAGTTATACAGTTCAAGTTTCAATGAAGGCAAAATAAAGTTTAGGCCTGAATGATATTTGGTTATTCAAATGTGATAAAAGGGTTTTATTTTTCCATAAATCTTAAAAACAAAAAAAACAAACAAAGAAAGAAAAAATGAGAAGCCCATTACCTGGTAAAGATATTAAGGTTCCTTTTGGTTTGCTTAGTTAGAAATTCAAATACTTGGTTACTGGATAATAGAGGTATGCCGAGCTAGTGTCCAGTAAGATGTGAAGTAAATTCTTCTGGATGTTCAAGTTATAAAAAAAGCTTTGTTACATTGTAAATAATATTTTTTTTCATATATGTAAACACTCTCCCCAAGACAGCATACAAATTTGGCAAGCTAGCACAGTAAATTTTCTAAAAGCATGTGTGTAGGTAATGGTATTTATTTTAGTTGGTAAAATCTCCCCATATAAAGAAAATCCCATGTGCATCATAGCTCATGTGAATCAAAAATATTAGTTGCAGTCCTATTACGTGAAGAACAGAATAATACTGAAAACAAATTACTTTATCAAAATTCAAAATACTGAAAATAAATTAATAGACACAATACAAAATAAACAGTCCTTCAAACTCCAACCACAAATTACGCAATAAAAGTAAAATAAGCAAATAGCCTACAACAATAAGTGGATCAATCAGCTATTACCATTGTTACAATAACCAATGTAGCATTAAAGTGAGTTTATGGACTATTCATTAACCTATTAACACCAGTAAAAGCGACCATTGAATGATATTAAAAAAATAGATGAATGCAACTCATAACTTTTTTCTTAAAAATATTCACAGTAATAATGTAGCCAGACGTGTAAACTAAATCCTATTTCTATGCAAAGAAACATGTTAGTGGGATCCAAACATCCCAAAAACTAGAGCAAAAAGATATATAAAGTGAAAAATACAATTGGATGAGATGCAATTTGTCCATTGCTACTATCAAGTGAGTTGGATTGAAAAAATTGTGCTTGATATGGATCTCACACTAGTTCATTTGGTCTGAAGCTCTCAGATCTGCCATGTTCAAGTGGATCTGAAAATAAAAAAATCCAACCAAAAGTTTAGTAATAACCTAAGAATCTGAAGCCCTCACCCATGTTCGTGCAGATCTGGAGGGGAGCATACTGTTCGGATTTGAAGCATGCAACCAGATCTAAAGAAGAAGTCTTATCAGGAGCCATCTTTGTTAAAATCTCTTCCTATTGACCGTACTCAAAATTAAAAAGTGTATATTGCAAGTTACAGTGCTATACTCAAAATTACCTGGAGATATTTTTAGAAACCACATCTTTATCAAATGCGCCTTTGCGAACGCTATGGATCGAGTTCCTGCCTTGCAAAATTGGCGAAGTCGCGTCGCACAGTAGTTGTTGCCTCATGGAATCTAAGTCGTCACCATCGTCGCCCCCACTGAGTAGTCCTTGTCATCGTCGCTAAGCAGTCATTGTCGCTGTTACGTGCTTTTAGGTCGTGAAGCTGATGCAATTATATCAGGGATTTGGGTTTTGTTTCTTAACCAGTTTGGATTTGGCGAAAGAGCTTTGGATTTTCGTTTTGGTGCTTTGGATTTGGCGAAAGAGCTTTGGAAAGGGAGACAAGAGAGAGATCAAAAAATATACGTATGGAGCCAACAATTTTGTTTTGGAGCCCAAAATTTTCTTTTTTGAGCTAAAGAGAAATTTGGACTTGGAGCCAAAAGAAAAGAGAATTTGTTTACTTCACCGTATAACATTCTATAATAAATACTTAAGAAGTTCAAAATTCAACCATTTCTGTATTCGAAAAATAAAAATTATATGATTTTGGAAAAAGAAATACAAATACGGATATGGTCACACTCGCATCCGATGATTGTTTGTTTGAGTACAATTAAAATTATGCTTAGTTTTTCGAGTAACTTAATAGATAAAATTATTGTCATTTATTATTTTATATAAGTAAAATATCTTAATACATATTATTATTTTTATCATTTTCAGTATTAAAATTTAATTTTAACTATTATTATTTAATTATCGTTTGATTAATCAACATTATTTATAAAATTTTATAATTAATTATAAATTATAGCATTCAATAGTGTGTTATTTATAAATTGTAGATTATAATTTATTAATTAGATATTTACTATTAATTTATTTATTATTAATAATAATTTAATGCCTAATTATTTACTATTAATTATTAGTTAACTATATTTACTAGTACTAATTACCAAATGTTAAATGTTAACTACTTATTAAATAATAAATATTAATTACTTGTTAAATATTAAATATTAATTACCAGTTATTAATTTCTCATTAAATATATTAGTTACTAATACCAGTTATTAATGAGTAGTTAACATACATTAACTATTAAAAATAAATTACTACTTATTAACTATTAATTATTTAATAATAATTGATAAATATTATTGACTCCTAAGTTTATTATTAATTATTATTATTAAATATTAATATAAATAGTTATTAAATATAGATATTATAAACATGAATTTTGTAACAGGCATCTATTACAACTAATAAAATGAAAAGTTGTTAAAAATATGTTTATGACAACGGTAGAGAGCAGACAGTTGTAAAAAACATTTATTACAACTGTGCTTTTCCCACAGTTGTAAAATTAAAGTTGTAATATGGTGTTTTTGTTGTAGTGCCAATAGCTTTACATGAATTGGTTGTTTGTTTGAATATTTTGCTACATGTAAGTTTTAAAACTAGTGGACAAGACGTTGTAGGTTTTAAAATTCCTGAATAGGACAGTGTAGGTTTCGTCAAGTTCTTTAATGTTTCTGCAAACCTCTCCTGGTTACTGAGTTTCTTTGAAGTGGGAGTGTGTGCCATCAACTCCTTGTTGGAGCCAGCTTTCTTTGGAGGCGGGTGCAGGTCATCGCTTCCTTCTTATTTTCAATGGCTGCATTGGTTCGCAAACAAGTTCTTGGCCCAAGTAAAGGATTCTTTGACTTAACAACTTTGATTCTCTACAATTAAGTCAAAGCTCATGATTTTTTACGTTCATAAAGGCAAAGAGAATACGTAGTAAACAAATAACTTTTTTATACCCCCGAATCCGATGAATCATCACTGACATCTTCACCAGCATTTTCTGGGATGTATTCATTACATCCAGCAATATCTTTACCTTTTTCTTTACTATTTTGTGCGGCAGCCTCTTGCATACTACTAACCAATGAAGACACACCAAGTGATCTACTAACTGCATCATTTTCTTGCATTCACGCGATTCGCTCTTGTTCATACTTCGTCAAAACTGATGGTTGTGAGAACTCCAACCAATACATCATTATTACTCACCATCGATGATAAATTTAAGGTAGTTAACCAAATAGAGTCGATGTATAAATAGTTCTTGCTGTTTTGACGGAATGCATACAAAGAACCAATAGTTACTTGAATTTGCTGCAACCTTCATGATTGGAATAGGAAATCGACACAGTAGTAGAAAACATTAAAATTTAGTTCTTACTTTTACGTGTAGAATTTTAATAAAAAATAGTTTGAAATACAAGATTTCATCCTAATTAATAAAACTAAAATGAAAACTGAAAATACCTCATGAACATCAGCTTCATTCTCTCGGGTATCATCATCATTATCTGTTTCGTTTTCTACATTTAATTTCCTCCTAGTTCCTTTGTCTGTCACAGAAACATCTTCTTCATCATTATTCATATCAGGCTCTGGCGATAATTCCTTCTGATCTACTTGAGTTAGGTTGTTTTTCATTATTTTGCATTGCTGCTGAAGTCTATGTGCAATAATATACTTGCGCTTTGCAACTGGTTTCTTAGTAGAACCTATAACAATAAAAATAATAACGATGGCCTCCTTCATAGTTCTTTACACACACATACAGATATATATATATATATATATATATATATAAACACACACACACATATATATATACAAGAATGGATCTATATTACATATATATACCTTGAATTATGTTTTTCCTTGGTCGTATGATTACATGTGGGTGCAGTTAAATCAACGGCTCACTCTCTTTGTCAATGGTGTTGTCAATGCAAAAATCAACTTCTTCTTCCTTATTGCTGCCCTGTACATATTTGTTTACTCCTTGTCATTCAATATCAGCTGCCAGCTACCCCATCTTCCTTTGTTGACATAGAATCTTATTTCAGTGTAATGAAGGCAATCTTTAACAAAGTCCATAAGCACACTGTAAGAAAAGCGGTCTACATCATATTTTGTTACTATGAAGGATTCTCCACCGACGTAACATGTCCTTCGAAATTCTCTGCTATGGTGCAGTCGGATATTTATAAGTTAATCCATATTGTATAAAATGAATACATTAGAACAAGGTACATGCATGTTAAAGTGGACAAAAAACAACAATTAACATTTTGATCTATAACAAATTTAGATGATAGTAAAGAAAGACACTAAATCATAAAACATGTGAACATTGTAGATTGCATTATGAGAAAAGAGTGCCAAATACATTCATCAAAGATAATAATTTACAGCTAAAACAAAAAATGCCAAATACATCATAAATGAGACAACAGATTAGACCAGAATTAAGCAATGAGAAAGAGGATTTTTTTGTCCAAACGAAATGGAACTGGATCAGGAATTTTTTCTTCTAGTTCGATTTCTAGTTCTGCTTCTAGTTGTATTATGGGGACATCATCCCTAATCCAACCCACATCAACAACTTCTGGTTCTAGTTCACCACCTATGCCCATATCATGTGAATGCGGATTGCTCTTGTCTTCGTCTATTGCATTCTGATTTTCAGTATCACACCAATCTCTTAGCAATTTTTTAATAACGTAATGATTGTTCTTTTCAACTGCATCTTCCACATAAAATAATTTCTACACTTGCGAAGACATGACATAAGGATCGGTTTTATGGCACTTACTAAAATTTACTCGAGTAAGACCATATGTATCTTTTTCCTCTTGGTACCAACAACACTTAAAAAGGACCATTGTGAAAGCTCCCCAATAATCAAGCTCAAAAATTTCTTTGACTGATCTGTAGTAATTGACATCACCCACTATCAAGTTTTGGTCTTTCGAACTTGCAAAACCAGTTGTTTTGGCTGTAAAAAAACACCACTATTTTGTGGGGTACATCGAGAATCTCTAAATTTTGTGTGGAATCTATATCCATTTACTATAAAACCGGTAAACTTTCAAGCTAGTCGATTAGTTACTAATGCAAACACCTCTAAATCTCTTGAAATACTGTCCTTTTTCAGAACCTCTTCTTTTAGGCAATTCCAAAACTCTTCAAAATGTTCTTGTTCCCTCTTGTATCTTCTTAGATTTGCAAGACTGTCCACAAAAGCTCGATGAACCCTAAATAATAATTTAGGTCAAAAAACTTTGAAATGCATATATAAATTTATAGTTAAGGAAAAGTGAATATTAGGCACACATCCCTATTTTCAAACTTAATTAGGCTCACATACCTCCTTAAGTTTTAATATAAACCCACCCCTATTTTATTACTTCCGCATTTTTTCATTTATGGACAGAATTTTTGGCGCTATCATATAAAAAAAAATCTAAAATCAGGAAATATTCTCGAAAGTCCACGCGAAAAAAAAGTTGCATACATGTAGAAACTATTGCATACGTTGTTTTCTTTTGAAAATCTGGACCAAATCTTGCATACATGTGTGCGACTAGTTGAAAATTTTGCACACATGTATGCATATATTTGCAGAAGGAAACTTAAGTGAAATTTAGCTTGCGAAGTATTGCACACTTTTATGTAGGAATAATGCAATAAGTGCATAGATGTACGCAAGTAAATCAACAAAGATGCATGAAGTGAAAAACATGTACGGATATATGCAGGAAAATACAGATATGTGCATACTATTATGCATTTAACTGCATTTCCGTTGTTTTTTCTATTTTTTTGTTTTTGATGCCTTGTTTGATTTTTTTTCTCTGAATTTTTTAGCGTTTACATGTTTTATTTAAATAAGAATTTACATGATTTTTTCATTTTTTTTTACTGAATGATATAGGGATCTATGCCAAACGAACCCTAAGGAAAATGATATAGGAACTTAAGAACTTACTTAATCAAACTCTCAATTTCTTTATTATCAGAATTGAACAGAATATAGCGATGCATTGCCTACTAATCTGCATCTTTCAAATTGAACACCTTTCCATCTTTATTCTTTTTTGTTCTAATATGATATTCCAAATGTGCTGGACATCTTCCAAAATCAATCGACATGTTTCATGTTCCTCCATCAACGCTTAAAAATATTGAATAGGTCACACACTCTTCTGCCAAGTAACCTTCTGCAATCGAGCCTTCCGGTCTGTTTCTATTTCGCACATAAGATTTCAACTTTCCTAGATATCGCTCAATTGGATCCATGAATCTAAGGTGTTCAGGCCTGTCGTATTCGATTTCTATGCATAAATGAAATGGAAAGTGTACCATTATATCAAAAAAAGCCTGTGGAAAAATCATTTCAAAATGACAAAGTATCTAGACAATTTCTTTTTGCAGCCTCTTGATATCATCCAGTTCGATAACCCTGCTCCATAGTCGTCTAAGGAATGCACTAATTCTGATCATTGATAATGCAACCTCGGGTTTTGATGCTTTCTTCATGGCAAATTGTAACAAATAGTGGAGTATGAAGTGAGCATCATGGCTCGTATATCCCACAACCGTTCTCTCTTTTATGTGCACGTATCGACTAACATTCGAGGCACAACCATGGATCAGTTTGGCGTTCTTCAATACAGAGAAAAATATTCCTTTTTACTTATTTGTCATATCAAATATTATAGCTCTAATTTCAACATGCTTTCCATCACCACATTAAACAGGATGAAGGGCCTTCCTTATGCCCAATTCCGTTAAATCCTAATGGGCGTTTAGGTGATCCTTTGACATGCGACCTATATTAAGTAAGGTACCTAATATTTTGTCGCATATGTTCTTCTATATGTACATGGCATCCAGGTTATGTCAAAGGGGATAATGACATCAATACGGTAGGTCAAACAGTATTGACCTTTTTTTAAATATCACTTTTACCCGGTTTCTTGGTCTTATCCCCAAACTGATTTTTGAACCCCCAGAATAACTCTTCAGTATCTGTTCCTGATAATATTTTTGGAATGCTTCTCATTTCAATTTTGCCTAAATCTCCTCTTATCCAGCCTCCACTTATGTGTCGGATCAAGAAACTTTCTATGGTGCATATAACACATTTTTTCTATGCTTTAAATAATTTGAAGAAGTTTCATAATGGCATACTGGACACGCTAGTTTCCCCTTCGTTCTCCAACCTGACAACATGGCATATCCCAGAAAATCACTAATGGTCCATAAGACGCTTGCACATAAATTAAAATTCACATCAGTCAAGGAATAATAAGTTTCGACGCCAACATTCCATAACGCTTTCAATTCTGCAATTAAAGGCTGCATATATACGTCAATACCGTTCTTTCGAGAATTTGGACCAGATATTAATGTTGAAAGAGTCAAATTCTCTTTTTTCATACATAACCAAGGCGGAAGATTGTAGTTTACCAACACAATCGGCCATATACTGCAACTTGAATTCATGGAACGATATGGATTAAATCCATCAGATGTTAGACCCAATCTAACATCACGATTTTCTAATGAAAAATCAGGATAGCGAGAATCCATTATCTTCCATGCCACCCCATTAGCCGGATGTCTTTGTTTTCCATCTTCTTTTCATTCCATTTGGTGCCATCTCATAAGTTTGGAAAATTCTTTGCACATAAATATCTTTTGTAACCTTGGTCTTAGTGGAAAATATCTCATAACATTTGCCAGCACTTTGGGAATCGAATTTAGTGGATCATTATTATCAGCGATGTCTTCTATTTCTTTTACAGCCCACCTCGAAGAACCATAAATGTCACAAGCCTCGTTATCTTTGTTCTCTGCCTAATATAACATGAAATAGTTTGGGAAGTCATTTATTTTATGGTAATCAAAACCTAAATCCTTATTGACATTCTTTGTAGAGTAGGAAGACAAAGTCAGTTGGGCACCAGGAAAGTCTTCTTTTATAAGCTTTAGTAATTCCCCAAACACAGACTCGTTAATTCCATAAGCACACTTTAAATGATAAAGCCTAATCAAGAAACTTAGTCGAGAAAATTTTGTGCAGACATGATATAACGGTTTTATCCTTCTTTAACTTGCCGATAAAATTTCTCAGCCTTTAGATTTGGTTCTACTTCAAAGTCCCCGAGATTTTGATCAAATTTGTAACCCACACATTTGAACATCACATCTAAATTATCCTTGAAATCCGTCTCCATTGCTCAATCCATATGGTCATCAACACCTATTAGTTTCGTCTATGAAACTTCACAAATCCACCTGGTATATACTGGAGAAGGGCCATTAATAATAAGATGATCGTATATGACATTTTCACAATGCCAATTACATTTTGTACAATTTTTGCAGGGGAACTTCATCTCATCACCTACTTTATAAATGGGAAATGCACTTCTTATATATGCTTTTACCCTTCTTACATATTTTGCACTTGATCTCGAAAGTCCTATCCGTATGTAATACTCACTATCCATTGCCACAATCTAACCATGGCTTAATAAAACTAAATTTGATACCACAAACAGTTTCAAGACACGAATAGGGGACCACCTTGTAAGGTTTGATTAAATTAGAAATAAAAACAAAACAAGTTAATAATTTACAAATATACATAATCTGTGTGGTGATATAAAGATGATTGTTTTGATATGAATTATCACTAACTTTTGGAACTGAATTATCAGGAGAATACATCAAACAAGCAACTAAAGATACTGAACACAAATTCATAACATTACATGGTTGCACCAAAACAAAACAGTATAGATACAAAGACTATACAGGTGATACAAAGACGATACAGTCATATCTAATACAAAGAATGATGCAATAATTTAATTTTGTTTTCTAATGTTTAGCCCTTGAAGTTGGTCGTTAAGTCTACTAATGTCAGTTCGAAAACCAATAACTCGATTTTGCAGCGTTGTAAGTTGATGTCGTAATTCATTTACGTACTCAGCGGCTCGACTAGGAAACTAATGGTCAATCCACTGCCAAAAGGTATACCCTATGGGATAAACACGACATCTAAAATAACGATGACCAATTTTGAATCCAATCAAAATAACATCTTCTATAGCGGCATACCCACACTCACACATTATGATTGGTGAGTCAACTTGCTGTTCATTAACCACTTGATTGTTTTGATGCTGACGATGCAAGGCAGCACGATTATGCCATCACATTTCCCTTTCTTCACGTCGTTCTTTTTCTCGCCTTTGTCTTCGGAGTTCTTCTTGCTTTAGTTCATACTCAAGCAAATCATCGTAGTGCCTTTCTTGCATCTCTATATAAAATCAATAAGAGTTTCTGGTGATGATGGGTTTGACAATCGTAGATCACCCATGCCTAGGGTATCTTCAGAGTCATATGATTTAGGAAGAGAAATAGGCATTATTTAACTTCAAATAGAAATACACATTTAAACATTTAAATTGGATTTCTTTTGTCCTCTAAATTTTGTTTCCACTTTTCGAAATAAACATCATTTACCAATACATGAATTGTTTGGCACACATAAAAATACAGATTTTGCACAATTTCAACACATGCAAACATATAAATACGACACTTCAAGTATAAAAAACCCAAATTTAAGGCAATCGGTATGCCCAAATCACACAGAGACTTTGAATGTAGACCAAAATAAGTTAGAGATGAAATCACTTAAATAAAACCAAAATGATGAAGCCCTAACTACCTGTAATTGTTCTAAATGATCCAAATCGAAGGTGTAAAGTTTGTAAAATAGGAGCAATCAGAGGTTTATAGTTTGTAACCGAAGGTAGAGTAGCAATCAGAGGTGTTTGTGGATGGATTTCGTGGGGAGAGAAGAGCACAGAACGAGAGATTTTTTTTTTGAGGGGAGGTATTTCGTGAATGAGGAAAACATCGCGCCAATTTTTCACTAATCTGAAGCAGGGATCGGTTTGAACCGTTGGATTAATCAACATCTACAGTGATTTATTTGTTTAAACTGATAATGTGGATCGCTGACCTGACATGTATTTATGTAAAGCAACGCTTTAAACTGGTGTTGCACGTCACAGCACAAGAATTCCAACCGCAACACTGCATTCACGTCTAATGCAACAACATATGAATGTTGTTGTAGAAGATCAGAGAAAGCATAGCTTTTGCTACACTTTTCATGCAACGCACACAGATTAGTGTCGAATATTCCCATTTTTGTAGTAGTGATAGGTTGAATCATTCGTACAGGGGAGACTATAAATTTTTTTTTGAAAAATTTAAGATGTTTGAATGTTTTTTTGAAATTTTTTATAAGCGGAAATGAATTGATGATTTAACTGAAACCAATTGGATCAGTTAGAATCAAAAGTTAGGAATGAAACAAAACATTTTAAATTAATGGGTTTGTAGCAATTTTCCTACCTTAGTAATTTCGAGGACGAAATTGTTTTAAGGGGGAAGGAATGTGTGATGACCCCAAACCCCCGTTCCATGGTGGAAGGGTAATCTTTGGAAAGATATTTTTAAAGCGTACCCAATGGTTTCGGTTTCGGGAAAATCCGACAGTCGAACCTCCCGTAATAATCGTTTAAAATCACGATTTCAAAACGCGAACTACAACGTCGTTATTCGTTTTATTTTAATTATATTTATATATATATAAATAAAATATATTCTTCGATTTCCAAACCATTTTCATTTCATATATGTGGTAAAAATAATATTTTTAGCCAACAAATATTTATTTCGACACATAACTATTTTTAACACTTCATATATATAATAAAAATGTGATTTTTATTGTTAAAACATTTTATTTCAAGCATAAATATTTTTAGTGATTCATATATATAATAAAAATGTGATTTTTATTGTTAAAACAATTTATTTCAAATATGAATATTTTATATACTTCATATACATGATAAAAATGTTATTTTTATCGTTCAAACAATTCATTCGTCATATGAATATTTTTCCAACACTTGAATATAAATCAAACACATGACTATTTCATAAAATTTCGGCAGCATAACGGCAGGGGGTTTAAAACCGGCACCATCCCGAGTACGACTCCTCGCACTACCTTAGGCCTCACGGCGTTCTCTAAGGGGCTTATCCTAATGATCTAATCATTACAATTATTTTCATATCACATTGATTTTTTCCACAAACAATTCCAATTTTGTTTTCAACCACATTCAACCATTATCAACCATTCGCATTTATCAACCAAATTTCACGTCAACCAAAATCCAAACAATCACAATCAATATTTATCATCCATGGTCTGTGGACGAGGGGAGTATATATATATATATACATATATAAATATATTTCAATTTCATTTCAACTCCATTCAACGCACATATGACTTTTACAATATATATATATATATATATATATATATATATATATAATATACATCGCACATATAATTTATACAACGCTTATACATGAGGTACAACGCTTATATAACTTATACATCAATTATATAATTAATACAAGCATTGTAAACCTCATGTATAAGCGTTGTATAAATTATATGTGTGATGTATAAGTTACATATACGTTGTAAAAGTCATATGTGCGTTGAATGGAGTTGAAATGAAATTGAAATATATTTATATACGTATATATATATATACTGTAATAACCCGGAAAATACGAGCCAATTTAAAATTTTTAAATTGGTTATTTTAAAAGAATTTAAACAATTGAAATAGAATATTTCAATAAAATAATGAATTAGAAATGGTGCGGCAGTTAGAAAATTTGAATTCAAACTTTGACTGACTGTACCGGGTGCAAAATAAAACGGATTTCAGTGAAACCAAAAATATTTAAATCTGTTTATGAATATCTTTCTAACAAATCAGAAAAATCGAAGTTTCATAGCGGGATTCAAAAGTTATGGCCAATAAATTTTCAGAAAGGTCGCTATAGAGAATATATAGCCCTTGAAAATAGACATTTTTCAAACGACCTCGGAATTCGACGAAACCACTTTTGTTGGATCTGGGATGTCAAATTATTTCTATGTTTCAAATTTCATAATTTTTGAAGCTAGTATGTGAGCGTGGCAAAAGAAAATGTGTTTGGTCAATTTTTGTTAAATTGGATCGACCAGAAAATGGCCATTTTTCAAACGATCTCAGAATTTGACGAAACTAGTTTTGTTGGGACCGTAGCGTCAAAACATAGCTAGATTTATTTTTCTGGAATTTTTCGAATCAGTTTGTAGCCCTGGCAAATTGAAATGTACGTTCAAAACGAATATTGAATGTTTTATGTTTTAATTTGAAGAATAACTGATTGTAACGGTCGAATTGGCCTACGAAACATATCCCATAGTGTCCGGGATGGGGTATTTAGCTAAGGACGACAGTCGTTGGGTTTGGATTGGTGTTCGTATTAAGAAACGCTATTTTAAAAATCTAATAAATCCTCGACCAATAAAAAAAACTTCAGAACCCCCCCCCCCCACGACCTCCCTCGCTCTCGACGACGCACAGCTTCCCCCCCTTCCCGACCATTTTCCGACCGCCAAAGCCACTATTATCCCCACCCCCAGTTGAACTTTTTGAAGAGCATCCTCTACTCTTCAAATCCATACCAGAAGCTCCCCTATCGTTGCTCCTACCTCGAGTTTCACGCCTCCAAACATCCGAGCTTCATAGCGCCGCCGTCCCCGATCCCTACCACCGAATTGAATGCCACCGCCGGCGAATGAAGTCCCCCTCCTCCCTCTTCGACGTGACACAACCAGATCTTAACCCCGTGCCACGGATTTCGAGTAAAACCTAAACCTAGTTTCGAACCCTTGTTGAAAGGTGCGGCTGTTGTTTACTTTGAACTGTTTTAACACGTTAAAGTGTTGCAAACTTTGAAAAATCGTATCTTTATCGTGTATTAACGAAATTCGATGAAACAGGAAACATCGTGACCGCAAGGACGCTCTCTACAGTCTAGCAGTGTCTGGGGATTTTCTGAGCTTGCTAGGATTTTTAGAAAAGCAACAACCAATGTGAGATTTCTAAACTGAAATGTGAATGGACATGTGTTGTATAAGTTATATAAGCGAAATATAAATTATATATGTGTTGTATACCTCATGTACACGCGTTGTATAAGTTGTATGAGCGAAGTATGAATTATACATGCATTGTATAAATGATATGTGTGTTGGAATGGAAATAAAATATATTTATATACGAATATATATATATATATATATATATATATATACTCCCCTCGTCCACAAACCATGGGCGATATTTATTGAATGTGAATTGTTCTGAAAAATTTCGTGAATAATGCGAATGGTTGATAGGATTGTTTGTGGTTGATATTGTTTGGATGTGGTTGAAAAATACCATTGTGGTTGAAAAATACCCATTTGTGATTGAAATTATTTTTGAATAAATTGTGGAAAAGAAAAACATACTTGCCTGTGTGCGAATTAGATGTATGAAATCCCCATTGTCAAAAACCGCGAGGTTTTAAGATAGAGCGAGGAGCCATACTCGGGACGGTGCCGGTTTTAAATACCCTGCTGTTATGCTGCCGAAATTTTCAATAATATTCATGTGTTAGAATTATTTTCATATGCTGAAATTATATTCATGTGTTGAATAGAAATTCATGTATTGAAATCGTATTCATGTGTTGAATAGAAATTCATGTGTTGAATAGAAATTCATATGATGAATAGAATTCTTTGAAAAATAAAAATAACATTTTATCACATATCTAAACTATATAAACTATTCGTGTTTTAAATAAATTGTTTTAACATTAAAAATCACATTTTTATTATATATATAAACTATTGAAATTATTCATGTGTTGAATAAAGGATTAGAATGACAAAAATCATATTTTTATCGTAAGGGTGAAGTGGATAATATTCATGTGTTGAATATATAGATTGAACAATAAAATTTACATTTTTATTGTGAATATGAAGTGCTCAAAATGTTCATGTGTTGAATAAATATTTTAGACGATAAAAATATCATTTTTTTCATGTAGACGATTCGCTAAAAAATACAAGTGTTGAAACAATTATTTGTTTGCTATGAATATTATTTTTAACATGTGGGCGAGCTAAATAAAATAGTCATCTGTTGATATATATTTTTGTTCGCCAAAAATATCATTTTTATGCAAAACGTGAAGTGTTAAAAATAACCACTTGTTCAAATAAATATGTGTGGGTTGAAAATATTATTTTTAACATGTGTAGGAAGTGTTAAAAATAACCATAAGTGGAAATAAACCTTTGTTCGCTAGAAATATAATTTTTTAGCTTAGTTTTGCACACATATATATACATGTGTTGAACAGGAAATGGATTAGCTGTTGAGTAAAGAATTTATTTGCGTGCCCGACAAATAGGTAAACCTTAATGAGTTGGATGTGCAAATTTTATTATTATATCAATTCCTATGGATGCCATTGGATGCGGAGTGCTAGTTGTTCTGTGTGTAATAATAAATATCGCCATAGGATAGTAACAATTAATTTTGAACTACACTACATGGCATACTTCTTGATGATAGGCATACTTCATCATATACCACATAAGCATTTGGAGCTTGTGCGACGAGGTTGAAGAATTACCATACGAGCGAGAGGCTTGTATTGCGATGACTATATATTATAGGTTGAACTGATGACTGATCTGGACTATATAAATTGTAACGGTAAATTGCAAGATTAATAAAAACCCCACACGGGTCTGGAGATGACAATAAACATGTCTCTCTAGTCATTAAGGCACAAAAACAATTTATAGGGTGACGAGAATTTATTCTCTGGAGTTATGATCTATACACACTCCCCTGTGGACACCGGAATATATCACTATAAATATGTGTATGCTTATTAGGATTTATTGGGTACCTAATACGGCCCAATAAATTTCCAAACCCCTTCCCGTACAAAGGAGGTTATGGCGAAATTTTTCGAATTATAAAGGTGTTAGTGAAATATTTGAAGAGAAAACGATATTGAAATCGCCGAATGAGTTATGTATATATATATATATATATATATATATATATATATATATATATATTAAAACGAATCGAGGTCGTGCAGTTCACGTTTTGAAATCGAAACTTCAAACGATTATACCGAAAGATCCGACCATCGGATTTTCACGAAACTGGAACCGTTGGGTTCGCTTTGGGAATATCTTCCCAATGATATAAACTTTGTTGAAATCCAACGGTTAGATTTTCATATATGTGTAAAAAAATTAGGGAAAAACAACGTCGGTGCCTCGGCACGACCTGAAATGTCGTTTAATTAAATAAGGCCATTTTTTAAATAAATAAAAATGGCGATATCTCGTTATAAAATATTATAGACGATATAGAATGGAAATAAACCGATCCTGCTTGGTTTGCTTGATATTGGGTGGTTGAATGTGTTTGACATGAAAATTATACTAAAGAACTGAAATGTGAATGTCGAATGATCTAACCATGTGAAGAATTGATTTGAAAATCTAAATATACGTGGATTATTTGAAAAGGTCGAGTTAATTCTCATTTCAAATAATCGATCGACGGTTAGAATTCGAAGAGTTGAAGGCGGTTCAAGACCGACGATCTTCACATTGGATGGATGGGTGCTACTGATGCTCATGATTGAAATAGCTACCTTGAAGGAGCTGAAGTGGTAGCCGTCCGCACGTAATGTTGATTGTATGGATATGCGAGGAATTTGGTGCCTCCGGGTTCGTTCAAACCCAAAACGAACTTGTAAATGGACTGTGTGTCTGACATTGGATTTTGTTCTGTGCTGGTTGATCTCTATTAAATATATATCTGTTTGACGGCGGAGAATTTATTCTCTTGCTTAACGCTTTCTATGAGATGTACGAGCTCAAAGGTTATATATCGATAGAAATCAGTCGCATGGAGTGAATTGCCTGTGTGGCGCGCCTAAGTGGCATAACATCAGGCTTCTGTTGCAAAGCAAAGTCTTGTGGTTGATGATCAAAGCATGGCCTACGTGGTGTAGCTTTGTGTATAGCGTGGATTCGCGAGCCTCACACCTCGGTATGGGTCAAAAACGGGATAAGGACCCAAGGAGTGCACGACGTTTCTTTCTAGCTATGGGTGATGTCAGTGACCTACCAGCCCTGACATTTATATATACTATTTACCTGTGTGGTTGTTGGAATGCGAGGCGCCTCGATTATAGGTCCTATAGGACCGGGAAACGTGTGTTCAGGAATTGCCAATCCTCAAAAGAAAGAGAGGACCGGCCTTGGAGGTTCCAAGGACCGCTGTGTGCGATCCTGAGGAATTTGCTAGAGTGTCTCGAATGGAGAGGAGCTTTCCCCTTGCCTCGACTCATGATGGAATCCAATTTCCAATACGAAATTGCGGATGTGATTGTATTACTAGTATGGCGACATAGTAGATGGTAGCTATGCCGCCTAGGATTGATATTTATGATGGTAATTGTTTTTGAAACATATATGCACTAGTAATAATATCAAACACTTTTGTTTTATATGTATCAAGCATTTCTTGGCCATTATAAGGTAAAACTCTATCCTCCGGCTTGCGTTGCATTGTGTGATGGGTCCTGAGTCTTATAATGGCTTCATTTTTATAAAAAGCATTGCGATGATTTAATAATTTACTTTATTTCATGCACTAGCAATCTTTGAAGTAAACCCGTTCCGCGAAAGTGGCGTGGTCCTTTGATTTGCCTTATTATTGTTGTTTAATTAGTTAAGTAGATTTCTCATACCAGTCCCATGACTGACTCATAGTTTGTTTCACCTTGCAAACTCGGGTGCCCCTTATTTTCGCACGGGCAACCCAGTAACAGGTAGCTGGCCTATTTTGGCTTTGCACCACAGCAGAGGTGCACCTTTTGGCTCATGGCGAGGTTTGAATACACAGTGTTGACTATTGATTTTTCCGCCATTACTGTATATGTATATGATTCCGCCTCAAGCGATGTAGACTGAGGTTTCTTTATGTACTCTCTATGTATATGATTCCGCCTCAGGCGATGTAGACTGATCATGTATCTTTATGCACTAAGTAGTATCCTGCACTGTGCTCTCTGATGTTGTGATATGTATATGATTCCGTTGTCATATTTGTGTAAATTATTCTATTTCCTGCTTATGCTATTATCTGTACTCTGCTAATGATGATTAATGTGTTATATTCCAATGATTATCCTTAACACCGTAGCACGGGGTTTTGGGATCGTCACAGTTGGTATCTGTAACAAGAGGAATTTCGCTCGATCCGAATCAATCGCTGAACCGACCAAGACCGTTCGAAACCCCTGATTGTTTTGAGAACACGACAAATCAGAACGCAGACAGAAGAACATTTCATTGTTTATTACAACAATTACATCAGAATACAAGAATATACAGAGAATGAATCAATATTACACTTCATAAAATATCAAAGATTATAATACATTATATAGCAGCGGAAAATAATACAAAACACAACTGAAGGAGACATACAGATACAAAGCTTTCTGGATATCATTCCAGCTGTAAACCAGGATCCTGTGAAGATAAATCTGCAAAACCAAAACTATTAGCTGCTAGTGTTGAAAATAAGGGCACCCAAAGTTTAGGTTAAAACAATAAACTCCAGGTCAGTCATGTGACTGGTGTGAGAACTAAAACGGTTATTAATATTTATTTTAAAGTTAGGTAAATCAAGGGACCACGCCGTATAGCACGAAACGGGTTTCCTCCCAAGAATACCAGTGCATATAACAAAACTGCGCAATGCTTTTGGGAAAAATGAAGCTATTATAAGACCCAGGTCCTATCACACAATGCAACGCAAGCCGGGGGATAGGGTTTTCCCTTATAATAGCCAAACATGCTTAGAACGTTTAAAACAAATCATTTGATACTATTATAAGCGCATAGTGTATAAAACAACTTCAAGTCATAAGTATCAATCATAGATGACATGGGTACCATATATCATGTCGCCATACTAGGATCTACAATCAAAACCGCAAAGTCACGTATTTGGAAATTGGATTTCCATCTATGAACCGAGGCCAGGGATCGTCCTCTACCGATTCGAGACGCTCTAGCCTGCCCCTCAGGAACAACCACAACTGCCCCTTGGATCGTCAGGGCCAGTCCACCGATGTGGATTATTATGTCTGAACACTGCGTTTCCCCACCCTTTGGGGTGTCAATGAGTCAACAAATGACTCCATCGGCTTCACATAGTCGCCGATATATCTGAGGCGCCTCGCAACAGCAACAACCACATAAGTCAAACTCGTCAGGGCGTGTAAAACCACCGACGCCACTCCTAACTAGAAAGAAACGCATGTCCTCCCTGAGGTCCTACTCCCGTTTCTGGTTCACAACCGGGGTGTGAGGCTCGCGAATCAACGCTACACAAAGCTATGCCACACAGGCCATGCTTTGATCATCCACCACAAGACTCTGCTTTTCAACAGAAGCCTTGATCATTTACCACTTAGGCATGCCACACAGACAATTCACTCCATGCGATTGATATCCATCAATATATAACCCCTGAGCTCGTCCGTCTCAGAGAAGGGCGTTAAGCAAGAGAATAAATTCTCCGTCGCCAAACAGATATATATTTAATAGAAATCAATCACACAGACTAAAATCCAATGTCAGACACACAGTCCATTTACAAGTTCGTTCTGGGTCTGAACGAAACCGAAGGCACCTAGTACCCTGCATATCCATCAATCTCCAAGTACGTCTGGACGACCACTAACCGATTCCCGCCTCTTGGGTGTACGGCCCAATCAAGATCATCAGTAATCACCCAAACGACGTGAAGACCTCCGGTCTTCAACCACCGTCTTCATCTTCGACTTATCGTCGTATCAGTTATTCAGAATGGGATAAGCCCGGTCTTTCCGAATAACTCGCGTATATATTAAACAAGTGTTACACAAACACAACATACGCCTCATTCCAATTCATCAGTCACTAACCGTAAATTGGCCAGAGAATAATCCCACAAATATTAACCCCGAAGGCCGAAACCAACATCAGATCAATACCCAGGAAACCATTCTTCTTAGCTAACCTACGGTTAGTTTCTAAATTTCACATTCTCAGGGAAAGGTTCCCATTAATTTTATCAAAGATAAATTCCTTTAAATTTATTCTTTAATCTTCCTTTGGAATATCAGTTCAAGCTAGTCGGGATTTGTGAACCACACCAAAGTAATCATTTATTCTATTTCCCTATCCCAACCTATTCATCCCATGAAGTAAAACTGGTAATACTTCATATCTAACACCACGGTGTTATCGGTAAATTCAATTACCATTTCACGTTCAAATCTAATTAAAGATTTAACTATCGCCTGGAGCAAAACTGGTGATACTCCATTCTCGATTTTTTCAACCTAATTAAAGATTCATTAAAACTCCACTTAGTTTTAATCTTTAACTGGGTTAAAGAATCAATGTCATTTAAAACACTGTTCACGATAAACCCAAAATCACATTCCATTCTATCAGCTTTTAACCGTAAAATAGAAAGTGAGCAATTCCCTAAGTGTTAACCCCGAAGGCCGAAACCAACATCAGATCAATACCCAAGAAACCATTCAACTTAACTAATCTCCAGTTAGTTTCTGATTTTCTTAACTCCGTTGGGTCTAAGAACAGTATTATTGTAGGTACCGTTCACGACAACCCAAAATTACATTCCATTAATTATCGGGTTAAAGAACAAGTGTTATTTAAAACACTGTTCACGATAAACCTAAAAATCAATACCAATTCAATTCCAATTAAATATTATTTAATTGGTACACTTCATTAAATCTAAATAAAAAGATTTAATCTTTTTCTCAACTGGGCTTAAGAAAAGTGTTAATGAAGACACCATTCACAACAAACCCAAATCACATTTGATATTAAATACAAGGCTCTGAATAAAAAAATATACCGGCTTATATTCAATATCAAATTCTGAAATCAACAAATATCGTATTGGAAATAACGATATAAATATTTCTTTCAAATTCCCATAACAATATCTGTATCATCACGAAATCCAACATCGAAATATTCCAAAGACAATTTTGATTCATATCCATTTCAATTCAACTATTGGAAATTCTGGTTACTTTTAAAACCATTTCAGATCCACTTTATTTATTTTTAAAAATAAATAGAATTATAATTCTAGTTCAAAACTAGTTCATTTCGATAAAAATCGATTTTTATCTTTTCAAATATGGAGTTTTTCATCCCAGTTCTTTCCAATTCATATATTATGATTTTACACAAATTATTAATATTTTTAATAATTTTATCAAGGCCCGTACAGTCGATTTCCATCAGCGGCCATCGAACTGCACTTACAGCGACCTTTTCCAAATTTGATTTGGACATAATTCCAAATCCAACCGTTAGATTTCAAATCTCTAATATTCATTAGAAAGATCTTTTCGATACGAACCCAAAGGTTCCGGTTTTAGGAGAATCCGACGGTCGGATCTCCCATAATATCCATTTGAAGTCAGTGGTCGAAATTCGCTAACTGCCGCGGCGCGGCGCTTTCTATTCAGGCAATTATATATATATAATATATATTTCGTCGATTTCCTTTTAAAACGTATTTTATAAATCGTTTTAAATTCGTTTTCAAAACGATTTCAACTTCCGTATTGTAACGATACGGATTTTGCCCGACCTTAATCGATCGCTAAATCGACCAAGACCTTTCAAAACTCGCATACGTTAACTTTGGGAATACAACAACATCAGAACAACAACAGTAGACTTTTATAACATCATAATAAATGTTACATCAGAGTACAGAATATATACCAGAGTACATTAAATAAATTTACAGTGGAAGATAAATTACAACAGATTTAATACATTAAACAGCGGAAGACTTCTAAGCTCTGGACACAGCTTTAGGCTTCGATCCAGGATCCTGCTAAATAGAGAGATATCTGCAAAAAGCTACTCGACTGCCCGTGTGGAAAAGAGGGCACCCGAGTTTGCAAAGTGAAACAAACTACGAGTCAGTCATGGGACTGATGTGAGAATTCTAAACTAACATAATTAATAATCCAAGGACCACGCCACTTTCGCGGAACGGGTTTACTCCTATGGATTGCCAGTGCATAAACCAAAGTAAATCGAGAAATAACGCAATGTCTTTTTGGAAAAATGAAACCATTATAAGACCCAAGTCCCATCACACAATGCAACGCACACCAGAGGATAGGGTTTTACCTTATAATGGTCAAAAGATGCTTGATACGTATAAAACGGATTTGATATTATTATTAGTGTATACATGTTTTAATAAAAAGATTTGAATCATAAGTATCAATCCTAGACGACATGGTTACCATATAGCATGTCGCCAATACTAGTTCTACAATCAAAACCGCAAGGTCGTATTGGAAATTGGATTTCCATCATGAGTCGAGGCTAGGGGCAAGCTCCTCTCCGATTCGAGACACTCTAGCAAATGCCTCAGGATCCCCCGCAGTGAACCCTTGGATCTTCAGGGCCGGTCCCCGCCTATGGGCAGTGGATTAGTTATGCATGAACACACGCTTCCCGGTCCCTTTGGACCTATAGTATGACCACCAACGGCCTATAAAAATAACGAGGCGCCTCAAAATCCATCATCCACATAAGTAAAATGTCAGGGCTGGTAGGTCACTGACACCACTCTAGCTAGAAAGAAACGTGTGCACTCCCTGCAGTCCGTATCCCGTTTTTGACTCATACCGGGGTGTGAGGCTCGCGAAGTCACGCTATACACAAAGCTACGCCTAAACAGGCCGTGCTTTGATCATCAACCACAAGGCCTGCTTTTCAACAAAAGCCTTGATCAATGCATCTTAGCATGCCACATTGTCAGTCCATACTATACCATTGATTTATACCAATATATAACCCCTAAGCTCGTACGTCTCAGAGAAGGGTGTTAACCACCAAACAGATATATATTAAGAGAGATCAACGAATGTAGTATAAAGGACTACAACGTCAGACATACATTCCATTTATAAACTTATGCTCTGGGTCTGAGCGAAAGTCAAATCCGTACAAATCAACGCTACGTCCGGACGGCTACTACTGTCGCCCCTTCAAGGTAGCTACTCCTCTCATGGGTCTCAATAGCAACACACCCATTCGATGTGAAGATCGTCAGTCTTCAATCACCGTCTTCAACTCTTCGAACGTCGTATCATTATTTGGAATGAGAGTAAACTCGGACTTTCCAAATAATTCTCGCATATATAAATTTGCAAACCATTCTATATCGTTATTTATTCTTTTATAAATATAAATATCGTCCATTCATTTCATGTATATATATATCGTCCATTCATTTCATAAATATCGTCCATTCATTTCATGCGTACAAATATTGTCCATTCATTTCATGCATATAAATATATCGTCCATTCATTTCATGCATTTCATATGCGACTTCATGCTTTTTAAAACATGTTAAATTTTCATATGCGGTTCATGCATCTAAATCATGTTTCATTTCATATTTTTATATTTTTATTCGCATGTGAAATGTAAATAAAAATTCCCTTCTTATTTTCATCTTTTTATTTACATGTGAAAAGTAAATAAAAGTTTCATTCTTATTTTTATCTTTTATTTACATGCGAAATGTAAATAAAAGTTTCATTCTTATTTTCATTCTTTTATTTACATATGAAATGTAAATAAAAGTTTCATTACTTTTATTTATATAAAATATATAAATAATATAACCATTTCATGTTTTCATTCATTTATAACATGAAAATATTCATTGCTTTATGGTTCATTTTCCATTTTCGATCACTTTCTTAATTCAGTGATCTTAACTACTTAATTCCTTTTCAATCAAATTAAAGATTTAATTAAAATTTTATTTAGTTTTAATCTTCCAAAGTCATTACTAAATGATTATTCAATTTCTAGGGAATTAATTCTATCATAAATTCGTGTTAAAGAATAAATGTTATTTAAAACATAATTCACGATAAACCCAAATTTAGATTTCATAAATTTCCCATTTAATATATATAATTAGACATCATTTATTTCAGAGTATTTCATTTAATCTTAAATAAAATATTAATCATCTTCGATTTCCTTTATAGAATATATAACATAATTTATACAGGTTAAAATGGAGTTACTATTTTAAAATGGACTGAATAGCCCAATTCATTTTCCTTATCCATTTATTATGTTTATCTTTACATTTTATTATTTAATAGCGGGCCAGACCTCTCACATTAGGCCTACAACTTGTGGATGCTGGATATGCCGGTTGGTTCCGGGCAGACTTCTACCACAGGTTGGGCTTAACCTCGTGTCTTGACCCAATTCGTATTTGCGCACTTGGACCTCTCACATTAGGCCCAACATTTATGGCTGCTGGATATGCCGGTTGGTTCCGGGCAGACTTCCGCCATAAATGTGACCTAACCTCGTGTCCAGGTACAATTAATAATTATCATTATAATTATCTCTTAGAAGTATTATTTTAAAACATTTCATATTTTAGAATATCTAATTTCTAAAATATCTTTCATTCTTTTACTTATCCTTTCATTTCAGTAAACATTAATCTTTCCATATTAATATCATAAAACTATTCCCAAAATGTTTCAATTGTTATATCAAAAACTTACCATTTTAATATTAAATGAAATCTTCCTCAATTAATCCATTTATGTTAAATTTTAAAATCAAATCTTCTAAATTTACAAGTTAACATAAAAACGAGATTTTTCAATTCAAATCTTCATTATTATAATTGGAATGAGATCTTACCAATTTAAACTTTTTATTTCATCCTTTTTAAATGTGCAATCTTATTAATTAAATCGTCCATTAATTCCATTAATTGAGTAAATAATGAAAATATTTCAAGTTCCTCAATAACGCTAATTATATATTCACATTCATGTACAACTTTCATGTGCAATATCCATATATAAATTTTTTATATTTTTAATCAGAAACACTACGAATATATTTATTTACATATTTTACTTAAAAATGCTTAAAATAAACTTGCATTCATGTTTTGACATAACAATAAAAATAAAGTTGCATTCATATTTTTATGTAAATAAAAATAAAGTTTCATTCATATTTTTATCAAAACAATAAAAATAAAGTTTCATTCATACTTTAACAAAACGATGCAAATAAAGTTTGCATTTATATTTTATCAAAAAGTGTAAATAATGTTTGCATTCATATTTTTATCAAAACAATGAGAATAATGTTGCATTTATATTTTATAATAAACAATGCAATTAAGTTTGCATTCTTATTTTATTAACAACAATGAAGTTATAATTATTTTCTAAATTTACCTAACTCGCTAAAAATAAGTTATCAATCTTATTTTAACTTAAACAATGAAAATATATTTATTTTCTACTTTCACTTAACGCGCTAAAAATATAACAACACTCATATTTTTACATAAACGCTGGAAATAAGGTTGCATTCCTATTGTGACATTAACTATGAAAATAAGTTTATTTTCTTAAATCATATAAAAGAGTATTTTATATGTTAACATTTTTCTACGTTTCAAATATCATATAAATGAATATTTATTTACATACACCATACTATGTATTCTAATGGCCCTTTTTATCTAATGACATTCTAACTTAATAACATTCTAATCTAGTGACATTCCAGTGTTAATGTCATTCTAATTTAATGACATTTTTAATAAATGACATTATAGTAATTTAACTTGAAGGACAAACTCCTCTCAACATGAATAGACAAATTCATGTTGACATAAATGACAATTTCAATCTTCACATAAATGACAAGTTAAATTTTCACATAAATGACGGATTCAGTCATAAATGACAAATTTATCTTACATAATATATCCCTAATAAAAATGGCATGTTTATTCTAATTAAACATTTACGACATATATGATTTTTCAACTATAATTAAACACATATGACGATTATGATTTGTCAATTCAAATCACACATACATGACATATATAATCTATCCATTCCAATTAAACATATATGACATACATGATTTTTCAACTATTAAAATCCATTCTTTTTATTTTACGTATCCTAATGTCAAAAAAATGATTTCATATGTTAACATTTTCTAACTTAAATGAGAAAATGTTCTCTTTTATATGCAACATAACTTTTCTAACTTAAATGAGAAAATGTTCTTAAATCTAACATTACATTTTTGTAACAAACGATATTTTATTCTAACTTTACATTTTATGACACAAAATTTTATTTTATTCTAACTTTACATTTTATTTTGTTTGACCAAAGCGATGTTTATATTTTAACATAACGTTAATTGACCAAAATGATAGTTTGATTTTAACCATGCTAATTTAATAAAAATGAACATTTTTATTTAGTCAATACTAATTCAATAAAAATGACAAGTTCTATTTCAACATGACGTTGTCTAATGAAATTGAGATTTTTATTTTCCTAAAACATTTTATAACAAAATGACATATTTTTTTCCTAATAAAAAGAAATTATAAAACACTTCTAACAAGATAACAAAATTTTCTAATATAACATAAATGACAAATTTGTTTATTTTTCTAACATGAAGATTTCGAACAAAGACGTTTACTTTATCTACCATTGAGATTCTAATAAAACCATCCTAATAAAAAGGTTATTTTAATGCCAACATAACATGAACCAATGACAATGATACTTTATTGTTAACGCAGCATGATTTAAACAACATCAGCATCGCAATCAATACAAACAACAAACAATAATTTCAGTCACAGATCTGATTTCATCACATGAACAATTTTATCGCATAACCCATTTTTCTACATCGAATAAATATAATTTTATAAATCCTTTTGATGTGAGTTAGAATTCTCACCGATGGCTTTTGAATTTTCAAAAATTGTAGATCAGTCCATTTCAGATCTGGTCTGTGTTGTAGAGTTCGCCATGACGAGTCCATTGCAACTTTATTTCTCTAATCCTTTCTTCCGTCTTCGTTTAATTCACAGAACCCATCATCGATCGTCTCTCTCCCTGCGCCCCGCTTCTGGAGTCACCGTTCGTTGAAATCGAAGAACTGACATCGCTTAACAATTTGGCTATTATAAATTTGTGAAGATACTGCGTAGATTTGAGGATTAATTGGAGATAAAATCGAAGAGGAATGGTAAATATGAAGAGGAAGAAAAAGAATGGGAGTGGTTCTAAGAATGAATGGAAATTAGGATAAATACATAGGAATAAGAAATATAAATGAAGCGGTAAAAGAATGGATATGAATAGAGAACCAAAAGGAAATAAATTAAAGGTATGAATGGTTTAAATTTTTCCCTTTTATTTATTCAAATTTCAAAGGTTAATTAAATGAATACAGTATTCAATTTCATTTATCCTTAATTTAATTACCCATCTAATCCTAGTCTAACATAGGAATAAATTACCTGTCTCATACATCTCAAATTCAATTTTCTAACATTTTTAATCGAGCAATTAATCTTTGTAAAACAATCAATTCATTAATCATTCCTTCCAAACATGACAAAGTTAACATAATGTCTCATTTCACATTTCTTTTTATACTTGAAATAAACTATTAGGAAAGTTTCATTATACTAAATTCCGACATTATATTCCAATTTCAAAATTAACTGGTTTGTTTTATTGTATTAATTCAACATTTATTATAGTTTCGTTATTTCCAATCTTCCTATTTTCACATTTTTATTTTAATGTAAAATCTTATTTTTACATCTTCCTATTTAATATAAAATCTATTTAATCATTTATGTTTACATCGTAAAACGTAAACAAAAGATAAACTTTTATATAATTAACAAATGTATATTTTGATTTAGACATTTTTTTTGTTTACATAAAAATTGTAAACAAAAGATTAACTTTTTATTAAATTGACAAATGTTAATTTAGATTTTGACATTTTTTTATTTATTTATACTTTGTTCAAACAAAAAGGGTATTTTGAATATGAACAAACATAAAAGTTGACATTGTGAATCCTAGCATAAGTGGTATTTTTAACTCAACATAAATGTCATTTTGAATACTAACATAAATGGTGATTATAACTCAACATAAATGACCCTTTGAGCTTTATCATAAGTGGTGATTCTAATAGGTCAATTGTCATAAATGACATTTCAAATATGCATTTTATTATGTTCGCAAAAATAAAGGTAAAGCTCGTATTTTATTTTGTAAACAGGATTAAAGATTAAAATTAGCATTTTATTTTGTAAACAAAATAAAAGATTAAAACTTGCTTTTTATTTTATAAACAAAATAAAGGTAAAAATTGGTGTTTTATTTTGTAAACAAAGTAAAGTTAAAAACTTGTCTTTTATTTTCAAATGACAAAATATATTCTTTCATTTCATTCTCTTAATATGAATAAAAATGATAATCTTGTATGTTGACTTTCAATACACAAATAAAAATGAAAATTTGTTTGTTAACTTTTGATTCAAACAAAAATAGTGATTTTGTTTATCAATTTTTTTAAATAAATCAAAATGTTCATTTTCCAATTAATCCCTTTCAATGAATAAAAAGGTTCATTTCTAACTCACTAACATATTAACCCAAAATGAGTATTTAAATTCACTAATCAAGTCTTGACAAGAATGTTGTTCTTTTTCACTAATGTGACGTTTATATAAAAATGTTGTTTATTTGTCTAACCAATTTCTTAACCAAAATTGTCAATTTGATTTAATCATCATTTCTAGTCAAGGTGATATTTTTATTAGTCTAATAAATCATTTTTATGTTCTTACATTTAAATAAAGACTAACATTTATTTTAAAACATATTTCAATTTTTTTTTTAAATTCTGACGCATTTTCTGTCAAAATTTCCTTAAAATGATTTTTTAAATTAGTTCCAAAATTCCGGGTTGTTACAATCTCCCCCACTTAAAATCTTTTCGTCCTCGAAAAAGAACTAGGTTAAAAGTTGTTTAATTAACTAACTAAATTTTAATTTCTCTTATTAATTTCATTTGTTGACTAACTTATCAAATATACATACTCGTTTATATATTTAAAAATCATATTTTCAGAAATAGATTATACAATCAAAAATACGCTAATTATAAGCTTATCACTCTGAACTCATTCTAGGGCATTACTAACCCCATCTCTAATGAGTTTTCTCATTCTAGGATAATGCTGATCCTATCTCTAATGAGTATTCTTATTGGACATTACTAATCCAATTCTCTGATGAGTCTTTTGTTCAGTTCTAACGAATTGTACCCCAAAGATTTGAGCTAACCAGAGCTCTGATACCACCTGTAACGATACGGATTTTGCCCGACCTTAATCGATCGCTAAATCGACCAAGACCTTTCAAAACTCGCATACGTTAACTTTGGGAATACAACAACATCAGAACAATAACAGTAGACTTTTATAACATCATAATAAATGTTACATCAGAGTACAGAATATATACCAGAGTACATTAAATAAATTTATAGCGGAAGATAAATTACAACAGATTTAAAACATTAAACAGCGGAAGACTTCTAAGCTCTGGACACAGCTTTAGGCTTCGATCCAGGATCCTGCTAAATAGAGAGGTATCTGCAAAAAGCTACTCGACTGCCCATGTGGAAAAGAGGGCACCCGAGTTTGCAAAGTGAAACAAACTACGAGTCAGTCATGGGACTGGTGTGAGAATTCTAAACTAACATAATTAATAATCCAAGGACCACGCCACTTTCGCGGAATGGGTTTACTCCTATGGATTGTCAGTGCATAAACCAAAGTAAATCGAGAAATAACGCAATGTCTTTTTGGAAAAATGAAACCATTATAAGACCCAAGTCCCATCACACAATGCAACGCACACCAGAGGATAGGGTTTTACCTTATAATGGTCAAAAGATGCTTGATACGTATAAAACGGATTTGATATTATTATTAGTGTATATATGTTTTAATAAAAAGATTTGAATCATAAGTATCAATTCTAGACGACATGGTTACCATATATCATGTCGCCAATACTAGTTCTACAATCAAAACCGCAAGGTCGTATTGGAAATTGGATTTCCATCATGAGTCGAGGCTAGGGGCAAGCTCCTCTCCGATTCGAGACACTCTAGCAAATGCCTCAGGATCCCCCGCAGTGAACCCTTGGATCTTCAGGGCCGGTCCCCGCCTATGGGCAGTGGATTAGTTATGCCTGAACACACGCTTCCCGGTCCCTTTGGACCTATAGTATGACCACCAACGGCCTATAAAAATAACGAGGTGCCTCAAAATCCATCATCCACATAAGTAAAATGTCAGGGCTGGTAGGTCACTGACACCACTCTAGCTAGAAAGAAACGTGTGCACTCCCTGCAGTCCGTATCCCGTTTTTGACTCATACCGGGGTGTGAGGCTCGCGAAGTCACGCTATACACAAAGCTACGCCTAAACAGGCCGTGCTTTGATCATCAACCACAATGCCTGCTTTTCAACAAAAGCCTTGATCAATGCATCTTAGCATGCCACATTGTCAGTCCATACTATACCATTGATTTCTACCAATATATAACCCCTAAGCTCGTACGTCTCAGAGAAGGGTGTTAACCACCAAACAGATATATATTAAGAGAGATCAACGAATGTAGTATAAAGGACTACAACGTCAGACATACATTCCATTTATAAACTTATGCTCTGGGTCTGAGCGAAAGTCAAATCCGTACAAATCAACGCTACGTCCGGACGGCTACTACTGTCGCCCCTTCAAGGTAGCTACTCCTCTCATGGGTCTCAATAGCAACACACCCATTCGATGTGAAGATCGTCGGTCTTCAATCACCGTCTTCAACTCTTCGAACGTCGTATCATTATTTGGAATGAGAGTAAACTCGGACTTTCCAAATAATTCTCGCATATATAAATTTGCAAACCATTCTATATCGTTATTTATTCTTTTATAAATATAAATATCGTCCATTCATTTCATGTATATATATATCGTCCATTCATTTCATAAATATCGTCCATTCATTTCATGCGTATAAATATTGTCCATTCATTTCATGCATATAAATATATCGTCCATTCATTTCATGCATTTCATATGCGACTTCATGCTTTCTAAAACATGTTAAATTTTCATATGCGGTTCATGCTTCTAAATCATGTTTCATTTCATATTTTTATATTTTTATTCGCATGTGAAATGTAAATAAAAATTCCCTTCTTATTTTCATCTTTTTATTTACATGTGAAAAGTAAATAAAAGTTTCATTCTTATTTTTATCTTTTATTTACATGCGAAATGTAAATAAAAGTTTCATTCTTATTTTCATTCTTTTATTTACATATGAAATGTAAATAAAAGTTTCATTACTTTTATTTATATAAAATATATAAATAATATAACCATTTCATGTTTTCATTCATTTATTCATTTATAACATGAAAATATTCATTGCTTTATGGTTCATTTTCCATTTTCGATCACTTTCTTAATTCAGTGATCTTAACTACTTAATTCCTTTTCAATCAAATTAAAGATTTAATTTAAATTTTATTTAGTTTTAATCTTCCAAAGTCATTACTAAATGATTATTCAATTTCTAGGGAATTAATTCTATCATAAATTCGGGTTAAAGAATAAATGTTATTTAAAAACATAATTCACGATAAACCCAAATTTAGATTTCATAAATTTCCCATTTAATATATATAATTAGACATCATTTATTTCAGAGTATTTCATTTAATCTTAAATAAAATATTAATCATCTTCGATTTCCTTTATAGAATATATAACATAATTTATACAGGTTAAAATGGAGTTACTATTTTAAAATGGACTGAATAGCCCAATTCATTTTCCTTATCCATTTATTATGTTTATCTTTACATTTTATTATTTAATAGCGGGCCAGACCTCTCACATTAGGCCTACAACTTGTGGATGCTGGATATGCTGGTTGGTTCCGGGCAGACTTCTACCACAGGTTGGGCTTAACCTCGTGTCTTGACCCAATTCGTATTTGCGCACTTGGACCTCTCACATTAGGCCCAACATTTATGGCTGCTGGATATGCCGGTTGGTTCCGGGCAGACTTCCGCCATAAATGTGACCTAACCTCGTGTCCAGGTACAATTAATAATTATCATTATAATTATCTCTTAAAAGTATTATTTTAAAACATTTCATATTTTAGAATATCTTATTTTGTAAAATATCTTTCATTCTTTTACTTATCCTTTCATTTCAGTAAACATTAATCTTTCCATATTAATATCATAAAACTATTCCCAAAATGTTTCAATTGTTATACCAAAAACTTACCATTTTAATATTAAATGAAATCTTCCTCAATTAATCCATTTATGTTAAATTTTAAAATCAAATCTTCTAAATTTACAAGTTAACATAAAAACGAGATTTTTCAATTCAAATCTTCATTATTATAATTGGAATGAGATCTTACCAATTTAAACTTTTATTTCATCCTTTTTAAATGTGCAATCTTATTAATTAAATCGTCCATTAATTCCATTAATTGAGTAAATAATGAAAATATTTCAAGTTCCTCAATAACGCTAATTATATATTCACATTCATGTACAACTTTCATGTGCAATATCCATATATAAATTTTTTATATTTTTAATCAGAAACACTACGAATATATTTATTTACATATTTTACTTAAAAATGCTTAAAATAAACTTGCATTCATGTTTTGACATAACAATAAAAATAAAGTTGCATTCATATTTTTATGTAAATAAAAATAAAGTTTCATTCATATTTTTATCAAAACAATAAAAATAAAGTTTCATTCATACTTTAACAAAACGATGCAAATAAAGTTTGCATTTATATTTTATCAAAAAGTGTAAATAATGTTTGCATTCATATTTTTATCAAAACAATGAGAATAATGTTGCATTTATATTTTATAATAAACAATTCAATTAAGTTTGCATTCTTATTTTATTAACAACAATGAAGTTATAATTATTTTCTAAATTTACCTAACTCGCTAAAAATAAGTTATCAATCTTATTTTAACTTAAACAATGAAAATATATTTATTTTCTACTTTCACTTAACGCGCTAAAAATATAACAACACTCATATTTTTACATAAACGCTGGAAATAAGGTTGCATTCCTATTGTGACATTAACTATGAAAATAAGTTTATTTTCTTAAATCATATAAAAGAGTATTTTATATGTTAACATTTTTCTACATTTCAAATATCATATAAATGAATATTTATTTACATACACCATACTATGTATTCTAATGGCCCTTTTTATCTAATGACATTCTAACTTAATAACATTCTAATCTAGTGACATTCCAGTGTTAATGTCATTCTAATTTAATGACATTTTTAATAAATGACATTATAGTAATTTAACTTGAAGGACAAACTCCTCTCAACATGAATAGACAAATTCATGTTGACATAAATGAAAATTTCAATCTTCACATAAATGACAAGTTAAATTTTCACATAAATGACGGATTCAGTCATAAATGACAAATTTATCTTACATAATATATCCCTAATAAAAATGGCATGTTTATTCTAATTAAACATTTACGACATATATGATTTTTCAACTATAATTAAACACATATGACGATTATGATTTGTCAATTCAAATCACACATACATGACATATATAATCTATCCATTCCAATTAAACATATATGACATACATGATTTTTCAACTATTAAAATCCATTCTTTTTATTTTACGTATCCTAATGTCAAAAAAATGATTTCATATGTTAACATTTTCTAACTTAAATGAGAAAATGTTCTCTTTTATATGCAACATAACTTTTCTAACTTAAATGAGAAAATGTTCTTAAATCTAACATTACATTTTTGTAACAAACGATATTTTATTCTAACTTTACATTTTATGACACAAAATTTTATTTTATTCTAACTTTACATTTTATTTTGTTTGACCAAAGCGATGTTTATATTTTAACATAACGTTAATTGACCAAAATGATAGTTTGATTTTAACCATGCTAATTTAATAAAAATGAACATTTTTATTTAGTCAATAATAATTCAATAAAAATGACAAGTTCTATTTCAACATGACGTTGTCTAATAAAATTGAGATTTTTATTTTCCTAAAACATTTTATAACAAAATGACATATTTTTTTCCTAATAAAAAAAAAATTATAAAACACTTTTAACAAGATAACAAAATTTTCTAATATAACATAAATGACAAATTTGTTTATTTTTCTAACATGAAGATTTCGAACAAAGACGTTTACTTTATCTACCATTGAGATTCTAATAAAACCATCCTAATAAAAAGGTTATTTTAATGCCAACATAACATGAACCAATGACAATGATACTTTATTGTTAACGCAGCATGATTTAAACAACATCAGCATCGCAATCAATACAAACAACAAACAATAATTTCAGTCACAGATCTGATTTCATCACATGAACAATTTTATCGCATAACCCATTTTTCTACATCGAATAAATATAATTTTATAAATCCTTTTGATGTGAGTTAGAATTCTCACCGATGGTTTTTGAATTTTCAAAAATTGTAGATCAGTCCGTTTCAGATCTGGTCTGTGTTGTAGAGTTCGCCATGACGAGTCCATTGCAACTTTATTTCTCTAATCCTTTCTTCCATCTTCGTTCAATTCACAGAACCCATCATCGATCGTCTCTCTCCCTGCGCCCCGCTTCTGGAGTCACCGTTCGTTGAAATCGAAGAACTGACATCGCTTAACAATTTGGCTATTATAAATTTGCGAAGATACTGCGTAGATTTGAGGATTAATTGGAGATAAAATCGAAGAGGAATGGTAAATATGAAGAGGAAGAAAAAGAATGGGAGTGGTTCTAAGAATGAATGGAAATTAGGATAAATACATAGGAATAAGAAATATAAATGAAGCGGTAAAAGAATGGATATGAATAGAGAACCAAAAGGAAATAAATTAAAGGTATGAATGGTTTAAATTTTTCCCTTTTATTTATTCAAATTTCAAAGGTTAATTAAATGAATACAGTATTCAATTTCATTTATCCTTAATTTAATTACCCATCTAATCCTAGTCTAACATAGGAATAAATTACCTGTCTCATACATGTCAAATTCAATTTTCTAACATTTTTAATCGAGCAATTAATCTTTGTAAAACAATCAATTCATTAATCATTCCTTCCAAACATGACAAAGTTAACATAATGTCTCATTTCACATTTCTTTTTATACTTGAAATAAACTATTAGGAAAGTTTCATTATACTAAATTCCGACATTATATTCCAATTTCAAAATTAACTGGTTTGTTTTATTGTATTAATTCAACATTTATTATAGTTTCGTTATTTCCAATCTTCCTATTTTCACATTTTTATTTTAATGTAAAATCTTATTTTTACATCTTCCTATTTAATATAAAATCTATTTAATCATTTATGTTTACATCGTAAAACGTAAACAAAAGATAAACTTTTATATAATTAACAAATGTAAATTTTGATTTAGACATTTTTTTTGTTTACATAAAAATTGTAAACAAAAGATTAACTTTTTATTAAATTGACAAATGTTAATTTAGATTTTGACATTTTTTTATTTATTTATACTTTGTTCAAACAAAAAGGGTATTTTGAATATGAACAAACATAAAAGTTGACATTGTGAATCCTAGCATAAGTGGTATTTTTAACTCAACATAAATGTCATTTTGAATACTAACATAAATGGTGATTATAACTCAACATAAATGACCCTTTGAGCTTTATCATAAGTGGTGATTCTAATAGGTCAATTGTCATAAATGACATTTCAAATATGCATTTTATTATGTTCGCAAAAATAAAGGTAAAGCTCGTATTTTATTTTGTAAACAGGATTAAAGATTAAAATTAGCATTTTATTTTGTAAACAAAATAAAAGATTAAAACTTGCTTTTTATTTTATAAACAAAATAAAGGTAAAAATTGGTGTTTTATTTTGTAAACAAAGTAAAGTTAAAAACTTGTCTTTTATTTTCAAATGACAAAATATATTCTTTCATTTCATTCTCTTAATATGAATAAAAATGATAATCTTGTATGTTGACCTTCAATACACAAACAAAAATGAAAATTTGTTTGTTAACTTTTGATTCAAACAAAAATAGTGATTTTGTTTATCAATTTTTTTAAATAAATCAAAATGTTCATTTTCCAATTAATCCCTTTCAATGAATAAAAAGGTTCATTTCTAACTCACTAACATATTAACCCAAAATGAGTATTTAAATTCACTAATCAAGTCTTGACAAGAATGTTGTTCTTTTTCACTAATGTGACGTTTATATAAAAATGTTGTTTGTTTGTCTAACCAATTTCTTAACCAAAATTGTCAATTTGATTTAATCATCATTTCTAATCAAGGTGATATTTTTATTAGTCTAATAAATCATTTTTATGTTCTTACATTTAAATAAAGACTAACATTTATTTTAAAACATATTTCTTTTTTTTTTAAATTCTGACGCATTTTCTGTCAAAATTTCCTTAAAATGATTTTTTAAATTAGTTCCAAAATTCCGGGTTGTTAGACGTATCAAATTCAAATCAAAATTGAATCTTTTCAATATAAATTCGTTTTAAATTCATTTCAACTCGATTTCAATTCTTTTCAATTTAATTTGAATTTCAAATAATTTCAATTTAATTCGAATTTCAATTCAATTCGAATTTCAAATCCTTTCAAAATATCAGATTTTGAAATCACTTTCGATATTCATTGTAAAATGAATAAAATCGATATAAATATCGTTCACGTCAAAATGGCGTCAATCTAATCAGCACGGCTTTTATTCAACACATGAATTTATTTTCTATTCAACACATGAATTTATTTTTTTATATTGGAATGAGGCCCAATCAATTACCATATAACGTTTATTATATGGATTTTCCATGCAACACATATATATAATAGCAACGATAAATAATCAACCATCATCCAGAGTGAACCACACAACTGCATAAGCGTTAAATATAAATAATTAGCGCTTACATAGTCTGTCAATCCACCGATTGACATACAACTAAACAATCGGGATTAGTGTACGTCAAATCTCATCCCAATACCCGTGTGGGGTTTCAAATCAACAAACACATATTTTATTTGTGCAGTTGGGCGATGTGTAAAATTTATCGTCCCAATCAATATCAGTCAAATCAGTGTATATAAACAAATTGTCCGATTTGTTTATAAATATTTATTTTATATACACGTTAAAAATTATAGTTTAACTATAAAATATTTTATTTCATTCCACATCACACAGTAAAATTTCACAACACAACAATCAAACAAACAAGTCATCCATGATCTGTGGACGACGGGTGTCAGGTGCTACTAAACACCGTCTGCATCCAAGTATATATTTCAATTAGAAATTAAAATAAAAGTGAGGAGTTCTCACAGATTAGCTAAACCAAACGCAACGACTCTTCTTATATAGAAGTCTTCGTCGTTCTCACCATTTGTCACTTTCGTTGTCCGTAGCCACTACATATATAAAAATCACATTTTTAATTCGCTCTATATGGATAAAATTCACATTTTTATGCCGCTACTATATAGATAAAAATTATATTTTTACAACGCTACTATATAGATAATTTTTTTTTATTACTCTATGTCTTCATATATAAAAATCTCATTTTTACTTCATCATTTCAACTATATAAAGATTATATTATTATTCTCTCTAGTATATAAAAAATCATATTTTTATTATCTATACTATATAAAAATCATATTTTTATATTCTAAAAAATCTCATCTCTTTGCATATAAAAATCTCACCTGCTCGCATGTAAAAATCTAATCTTTACAAGGATAAAGATAAAATCTTTACAAGGATGAAAATCGAATCTTTTCTATGATAAAGGTCTAAACTTCCTTCATATAAAAAATCTAATTCCTATCGTATTAAAAATCCTTTCTTTCCTTAAAAAAATCCTTTTCTGTATTTATTTAAATATATAAAACTGATTTATATAAACCTATTTAAATATATAAAAACTGACTTTTTAAATAATATTTTATATACATCAAAGTTGATTTAAACTAGGTTATTATAAAAATAAAACTGAATTAAAAACTAGGTTTACAAAATAGAACTCACCTTTTCCTATCGAAGAAGAGGGGGTTCGACTGGAAGAGGGCGTTGTTGGGCCTGCAGCGTCGGAGATGGTCAGGTGGGGTGCTGCGCTGGCCTTCGGCGAAGCAGGGGGGAATCGACAGCGTTTTAGGGTCAGGCGTGGGGGTGGGGGGTTCTTCTTTGGCTCGAAATCGATCTGGGGGGGTTTTAAGGCTGCGGCGGTGGACGAGAAGAGGGGGGCCGCTGTGGTGGGAAGTGGCGCGTCGGCGGCTGGCCATGCGGTGGGCGAGGCATAGGGGAGACAGGCTTCTAGGTTTTTTTTCATCTGGAGTCAAGAGGGGGGGTCTGAGGGAAGGAAGAAAAAGGGGAGGGCCCTTTTATAAATATATATATATATATATATTATTTCATTAAATTTCAAAAAGGTACTTTTTAATTCGAACTCGCAATCGAACCCATCGACTGTCGTCCATAGCTAATTACCCCCATTCCGAACACAATGGGATATGTATCGCAAGCCAGTTTGGCTGTTTCGATCAGTTTTCGTCAAAATCAAAATATAAATCTATATATTGAATTTGAACGCACATTTCAATTTACCGGGGCCACATACGACTCTAAAAATTCCCGAAAAATATTTTCTAACTTCGTATTGACGATACGGTCCTAACAAAACTAGTTTCGTCAAATTCTGAGACCATTTGAAAAATGGCCATTTTCAGGTCGATCGAAATTGACAAACACGTTTAACTTTGCCACGCTCACATATTGATTCAGAAAATTACGAATTTTGAAACCTAGCAATAACTTGACATCACGAATCCAACAAAAGTGGTTTCATTGAAAACCGAGGTCGTTTGCAAAATTCCCATTTTTAAGGGCCAGAATTCCATAACGACTATTCTGAAATTTCAACTGGACGTAACTTTTTATCCCCGCTATGAAATTTCAATTTTTCGGATTTGTTGGAAAGATATTATCAATTAGATTCTAATATTTTTGGTTTCACTAAAATCCGGTTTATTTTGAATACTATACACTCATTTGAATTTTGAAATCGAATTATCGAACTACCGTGCCATTTTCAATTCCTTTTATATATATAAATAAATTTTTATATTCTAACGTCGAGCTATATAAATATATACGTTCAAATTCTATTCAAAATAAATTTCTCGTCGATATTATTTAAAATAATTCATTTTAAATATTCAAAATTCACTAAAATTGCCAAAATAAAAATTTTAAATTGGCTTAGGTTTCCGGGTTATTACAATCTCCCCCACTTAAAACTTTTCGTCCCCGAAAAGGAACGAAGCCGAAAGTGACAAATCAACTCAACTTCCAGTATTTTCCTTACGGCTTAAGTTCTTCAACTTTTCAGTTTCTAAGAACTTTTCAAATTTTTCAAAAATTTGGCTAACACCCTAAATTTTCGAAAAATTTCGTCATAACCTCCCCTGCACCGGGGACTTTGGGATATTTCATATAGCCTCCCATGGCCTTCTTCAATCCAAAAGAAAAAGAAAAGGCCAAGCGGCTAGCCAATCGGCTCATAAAATCACTCAAAACTCAAGAAATACAATAAACATGTACCTATTTGTCGGGCAAACAATTTTATTCCTCTTCTCTAGCCTCCTTGCTATGACCTGTTCAATGTAAGTACATGTATATGTATGCAAATGCAACAAATTTCAATACAACTCACTATTTGATTCGATTTGGCTAAAGGTTCAACATCCAATTAATCACAACAATAATCAAACAACACAATCAGTAATCAATTAGTTGATTAGCTTTTCAAATTCATAATTTTGATACATAGTCCAAAAATCAGATTTTTGATGCCAAATCACAACAATAAGCCCTATCTAATTTTGGTTCTCATACCAGTCTAATGGAAATATATAGATATCCCACTTTCGGCACTCGAAAACAGACTACTGATGTCGTACGTCATCAGTAGAATCATGCCCAGGCGACTAGAGTGTGATTCTATATCTATCCAGTATATTAAAACTTCAAATACACGCGGATCAGACGTATATTAAAACCTATATACACTTGATAGTCCAAATCAATATAAATAAATATTAAAATACGTATTAAATATTTATATTTTCAAAACAAAAATTGTTTTCATTTTAAAAATAAACTCTTCACACTCGTTCTAGGATACTATTGATCCCATCTCTAACGAGTCATTCTCATTGGATATTACTAATCCTATCTCTGATGAATTCTTTCGTATGGTTCTAATGTGTCTTGTTCTCTAAGCTTTGTAAACCAAAGCTCTGATACCAAATGTAACAAGAGGAATTTCGCTCGATCCGAATCGATCGCTGAACCGACCAAGACCGTTCGAAACCCCTGATTGTTTTGAGAACACGACAAATCAGAACGAAGACAAAAGAACATTTCGTTGTTTATTACAACAATTCCATCAGAATACAAGAATATACAGAGAATGAATCAATATTACACTTCATAAAATATCAAAGATTATAATACATTATATAGCAGCGGAAAATAATACAAAACACAACTGAAGGAGACATACAGATACAAAGCTTTCTGGATATCATTCCAGCTGTAAACCAGGATCCTGTGAAGATAAATTTGCAAAACCAAAACTACTAGCTGCCAGTGTTGAAAATAAGGGCACCCAAAGTTTAGGTTAAAACAATAAACTCCAGGTCAGTCATGTGACTGGTGTGAGAACTAAAACGGTTATTAATATTTATTTTAAAGTTAGGTAAATCAAGGGACCACGCCGTATAGCACGGAACGGGTTTCCTCCCAAGAATACCAGTGCATATAACAAAACTGCGCAATGCTTTTGGGAAAAATGAAGCTATTATAAGACCCAGGTCCTATCACACAATGCAACGCAAGCCGGGGGATAGGGTTTTCCCTTATAATAGCCAAACATGCTTAGTACATTTAAAACAAATCATTTGATACTATTATAAGCGCATAGTGTATAAAACAACTTCAAATCATAAGTATCAATCATAGACGACATGGGTACCATATATCATGTCGCCATACTAGGCTCTACAATCAAAACCGCAAAGTCACGTATTTGGAAATTGGATTTCCATCTATGAACCGAGGCCAGGGATCGTCCTCTACCGATTCGAGACGCTCTAGCCCGCCCCTCAGGAACAACCGCAACTGCCCCTTGGATCGTCAGGGCCGGTCCACCGATGTGGATTATTATGTCTGAACACTGCGTTTCCCCACCCTTTGGGGTGTCAATGAGTCAACAAATGACTCCATCGGCTTCACATAGTCACCGATATATCCGAGGCGCCTCGCAACAGCAACAACCACATAAGTCAAACTCGTCAGGGCGTGTAAAACCACTAACGCCACTTCTAACTAGAAAGAAACGCATGTCCTCCCTGAGGTCCTTCTCCCGTTTCTGGTTCACAACCGAGGTGTGAGGCTCGCGAATCAACGCTACACAAAGCTATGCCACACAGGCCGTGCTTTGATCATCCACCACAAGACTCTGCTTTTCAACAGAAGCCTTGATCATTTGCCACTTAGGCAATTCACTCCATGCGATTGATATCCATCAATATATAACCCCTGAGCTCGTACGTCTCAGAGAAGAGAGTTAAGCAAGAGAATAAATTCTCCACCGCCAAACAGATATATATTTAATAGAAATCAATCACACAGACTAAAATCCAATGTCAGACACACAGTCCATTTACAAGTTCGTTTTGGGTCTGAACGAAACCGGAGGCACCTAGTACCCCGCATATCCATCGATCTCCAAGTACGTATGGACGACCACTAACTGATTCCCTCCTCTTGGGTGTACGACCCAATCAAGATCATCAATAATCACCCAAACGACGTGAAGACCTCCGGTCTTCAACCACCGTCTTCATCTTCGACTTATCGTCGTATCAGTTATTCTGAATGGGATAAGCCCGGTCTTTCCGAATAACTCGCGTATATATTAAACAAGTGTTACACAAGCACAACATACGCCTTATTCCAATTCATCAGTCACTAACCGTAAATTGGCCAGAGAATAATCCCACAAATATTAACCCCAAAGGCCGAAACCAACATCAGATCAATACCCTGGAAACCATTCTTCTTCGCTAACCTACAGTTAGTTTCTAAATTTCACATTCTTAGGGAAAGGTTCCCATTAATTTTATCAAAGATAAATTCCTTTAAATTTATTCTTTAATCTTCCTTTGGAATATCAATTCAAACTAGTCGGGATTAGCGAACCACACCGAAGTAATCATTTATTCTATTTCCCAATCCCAACCTATTCATCCCATGAAGTAAAACTGGTAATACTTCATATCTAACACCACGGTGTTATTGGTAAATTCAATTACCATTTCACGTTCAAATCTAATTAAAGATTTAACTATCGCCTGGAGCAAAACTGGTGATACTCCATTCTCGATTTTTTCAACCTAATTAAAGATTCATTAAAACTCCACTTAGTTTTAATCTTTAACTGGGTTAAAGAATCAATGTCATTTAAAACACTGTTCACGATAAACCCAAAATCACAATCCATTCTATCATCTTTTAACCGTAAAATAGTAAGTGAGCAATTCCCTAAGTATTAACCCCGAAGGCCGAAACCAACATCAGATCAATACCCAAGAAACCATTCAACTTAACTAATCTCCAGTTAGTTTCTGATTTTCTTAACTCCGTTGGGTCTAAGAACAATATTATTGTAGGTACTGTTCACGACAACCCAAAATCACATTCCATTAATTATCGGGTTAAAGAACAAGTGTTATTTAAAAAACTGTTCACGATAAACCCAAAAATCAATACCAATTCAATTCCAATTAAATATTATTTAATTGGTACACTTCATAAAATCTAAATAAAAAGATTTAATCTTTTTCTCAATTGGGCTTAAGAACAGTGTTAATGAAGACACCATTCACGACAAACCCAAATCATATTTGATATTAAATACAAGGCTCTGAATAGAAAATATATCGGCTTATATTCAATATCAAATTCAGAAATCAACAAATATCGTATTGGAAATAACGATATAAATATATCTTTCAAATTCCCATAACAATATCTGTATCATCATGAAATCCAACATCGAAATATTCCAAAGACAATTTCGATTCAAATCTATTCCAATTCAATTATTGGAAATTCTGGTTACTTTTAAAACCATTTCAAATCCACTTTATTTATTTTTAAAAATAAATAGAATTATAATTCTAGTTCAAAACTAGTTCATTTCGATAAAAATCTATTTTTATCTTTTCAAATATGGAGTTTTTCATCCCAGTTCTTTCCAATTCATATATTATGATTTTACACAAATTATTAATATTTTTAATAATTTTATCAAGGCCCGTATAGTCGATTTCCATCAACGGCCATCGAACTGCACTTACAGCGACCTTTTCCAAATTTGATTTGGACATAATTCCAAATCCAACCGTTAGATTTCAAATCTCTAATATTCGTTAGAAATTTCTTTTCGATACGAACCCAACGGTTCCGATTTTAGGAGAATCTGACGGTCGGATCTCCCGTAATATCCATTTGAAGTCAATGGTCGAAATTCGCGAACTGCCGCAGCGCGGCGTGTTCTATTCAGGCCATTAAATATATAATATATATATAATATATATTTCGTCGATTTCCTTTTAAAACGTATTTTATAAAACGTTTTAAATTCATTTTCAAAACGATTTCAACTTCCCTTTCAAATTCAAATCAAAATTGAATCTTTCCAATATAAATTCGTTTTAAATTCATTTCAACTCGATTTCAATTCTTTTCAATTTAATTCGAATTTCAAATCATTTCAATTTAATTCGAATTTCAATTCAATTCGAATTTCAAATCCTATCAAAATATCAGATTTTGAAATCACTTTCGATATTCATTGTAAAATGAATAAAATCGATATAAATATCGTTCACGTCAAAATGTCGTCAATCTAATCAGCACAGCTTTTATTCAACACATGAATTTATTTTCTATTCAACACATGAATTTATTTTTTTATATTGGAATGAAGCCCAATCAATTACCATATAACGTTTATTATATGGATTTTCCATACAACACATGTATATAATAGCAATGATAAATAATCAACCATCATCTAGAGTGCACCACACAACTGCATAAGCATTAAATATAAATAATTAGCGCTTACACAGTCTGTCAATCCATCGATTGACATACAACTAAACAATCGGGATTAGTGTACGTCAAATCTCATCCCAATACCCGTGTGGGGTTTCAAATCAACAAACACAGATTTTATTTGTGTAGTTGGGTGATGTGTAAAATTTATCGTCCCAATCAATATCAGTCAAATCAGTGTATATAAACAAATCGTCCGATTTGTTTATATATATATATATATATATTATATACATGTTAAAAATTATATTTTAACTATAAAATATTTTCCATTATAAAATATTTTATTTCATTCCACATCACACAATAAAATTTCACAACACAGCAATCAAACAAACAAGTCATCCATGGTCTGTGGACGACGGGTGTCGGGTGCTACTAAACACCATCTGCATCCTAGTATATATTTCAAGTAGAAATTAAAATAAAAGTGAGGAGTTCTCACAGATTAGCTAAACCAAACGCCACGTCTCTTCTTATGTAGGAGTCTTCGCCGATCTCGCCTTTTGTCACTTTCGTTGTCCATAGCCACTACATATATAAAAATCACATTTTTAATTCGCTCTATATGGATAAAAATCACATTTTTATGCCACTACTATATAGATAAAAATTATATTTTTACAACGCTACTATATAGATAATTTTTTTTAATTACTCTATGTCTTCATATATAAAAATCTCATTTTTTACTTCATCATTTCAACTATATAAAGATTATATTTTTATTCTCTCTACTATATAAAAAATCATAATTTTATTATCTATACTATATAAAAATCATATTTTTATATTCTAAAAAATCTCATCTCTTTGCATATAAAAATCTCACCTGCTCGCATGTAAAATTCTAATCTTTACAAGGATAAAGATAAAATCTTTACAAGGATGAAAATCGAATCTTTTCTATGATAAAGGTCTAAACTTCCTTCATATAAAAATCTAATTCCTATCGTATTAAAAATCCTTTCTTTCCTTAAAAAAATCCTTTTCTGTATTTATTTAAATATATAAAACTGATTTATATAAACCTATTTAAATATATAAAAACTTACTTTTTAAATAATATTTTATATACATCAAAGCTGATTTAAACTAGGTTATTATAAAAATAAAACTGAATTAAAAACTAGGTTTACAAAATAGAACTCACCTTTTCCTATCGAAGAAGAGGGGGTTCGATTGGAAGAGGGCGTTGTTAGGCCTGCAGCATCGGAGATGGTCAGGTGGGGTGCTGCGCTGGCCTTCGGCGAAGCAGGGGGGAATCGGCCGCGATTTAGGGTCAGGCGTGGGGGGGGGGGGGGGGGTTCTTCTCTAGCTCGAAGTCGATCGGGGGGTGGGGGTTCAAGGCTGCGGCGATGGACGAGAAGAGGAGGGCCGCCGTGGTGGGAAGTGGCGCGTCGACGGTTGGCCATGCGGTGGGCGAGGCACGCGGGCGACAGGCTTCTAGGTTTTTTTTTCATCTGAAGTCAACGAGGGGGGTTTCTGAGGGAAGGAAGAAAAAGGGAAGGGCCCTTTCATAAATAAATATATATTATTTAATTAAATTTTAAAAAGGAACTTTTTAATTCGAACTCGCAATCGAACCCACCGACTATCGTCCATAGCTAATTACCCCCATTCCGAACACAATGGAATATGTATCGCAAGCTAGTTTGGCTGTTTCGATCAGTTTTCATCAAAATCAAAATATAAATATATATATATTGAATTTGAACGCACATTTCAATTTACCTGGGCCACATACGGACTCTAAAAATTCCCGAAAAATATGTTCTAACTTCGTATTGACGATACGGTCCTAACAAAACTAGTTTCATCAAATTCTGAGACCGTTTGAAAAATGGCCATTTTCAGGTCAATCGAAATTGACAAACACGTTTAACTTTGCCACGCTCACATATTGATTCAGAAAATTATGAATTTTTAAACCAAGCAATAACTTGACATCACGGATCCAACAAAAGTGGTTCCGTCGAAAACCGAGGTCATTTGCAAAATTCCTATTTTTAAGGGCCAGAATTCCATAGCGACTATTCTGAAATTTCAACTGGACGTAACTTTTTATCCCCGCTATGAAATTTCAATTTTTCGGATTTGTTGGAAAGATATTATCAATTAGATTCTAATATTTTTTGGTTTCACTAAAATTAGGTTTATTTTGAATCCTATACACTCATTTGAATTTTGAAATCGAATTATCGAACTACTGCGCCATTTTCAATTCCTTTTATATATATAAATAAATTTTTATATTCTAACATCGGGCTATATAAATATATAAGTTCAAATTCTATTCAAAATAAATTTCTCGTCGATATTATTTAAAATAATTCATTTTAAATATTCAAAATTCACTAAAATTGCCAAAATAAAAATTTTAAATTGGCTCAGGTTTCCGGGTTATTACAGTACCAGAGCTTTGGTTAACCTTAGTTCTGGAATTTAACACATTAAACACCTCGTCAGAATAGAATCAGTAGTATTCTGAGGCGAGTATCTCATTAGCGATAGGACTAGTAATGTCCTAGAATGAGCTAAGCAGAATAGCAAAAATAATTTGATCAATACATCATTGTCTTTCCTTAAGTTCTTCTACTGTACCATATAATAAAATTATCGTTTCTGAGAGCTGACTCTTTCCTTGCTTATGCGGAATTTGAGAAATGGCTACCAGAGCTGCAGCAGCAGGAGGGGGCCGTGGAGGCCGAGGCAGAGGCCAAGGAGATAACCCCGCTGCAGAAGGACCATTAATACAACCACCAGCCGCCCAGCCATTCGAGCTCAACCGAGTGGCCAAAAGATATAAGAATCTAGGAGGCAAAACCTTCTCCGGAACCGGCACGGTGGTTGAGGCCCTAGCATGGTTAAAGACATGCGAAAAGATCTTGGGAGGCCTGAGGCTCAGAGATCAAGACAAAGCATTCATGGGCGCCTGGCTCTTGCAAGACGAAGCAGAATTGTGGTGGGAAGCCATCACCGCAGAGAATCAAAATGCAGGAAGGATATGGGACGACTTCAAAGAAAGGTTCAAAGAGAAGTTCATCCCAGAGCAAGCAATTGAATGCATGCATGATGAATTTGCAAATCTCCAGCAAGGAGACCTCTTTATGCAAGACTATCTCAATAAGTTTACACAGTTATCTCGCTACGCCCCAGAGCTTATCGCGACTGCTAAGTCCAAGAACAAGAGGTTCATCCACGGGCTAAAGCGTAAGTACCAAGACAGGGCAATGATCCAAATCAAACTGGAATTTTCAGACTTAGTGGAGATGGCATGCAATTATGAGGACCTTGACCAAAGAAACCTTGATCTGGACCGCGCTAAGAGTCAAGCGGGGAGCAAACGCAAACCCTCTATGAACCAGGCTGAGTCAAGCAGCGCAACAGGACTTGGAAATTACTCCAAAATTAGCAGTTAGAAGAGAGCCGTTAAAAATTGTTGGCAAAGAAACTAAAGAGCTAAGGACCAAGAAGGTTCATTTAGTTAAAGTGCAGTGGAGTAGTGATCCTAGAGACTGTACTTGGGAGACTGAGGAAAGCATTAAGCAAGCTTACCCTAAATGCAGAGTGGACATCTCTGACTAACTCCGGTGCAAGGTACCTTCACAATGCTTTGCATTTACATTTTTGTTTCCTACTGTACTGTTGTTTCCTTTTCGGGGATGAAAAGTTTTAAGTGGGGGAGATTGTAACAACCCGGAAAATACGAGCCAATTTAAAATTTTTAAATTGGTTATTTTAAAAGAATTTAAACAATTGAAATAGAATATTTCAATAAAATAATGAATTAGAAATGGTGCAGTAGTTTGAAAATTTGAATTCAAACTTTGACTGACTGTACCGGGTGCAAAATAAAACGGATTTTAGTGAAACCAAAAATATTTAAATCTGTTTATGAATATCTTTCTAATGAATCTAAAAAATCGAAGTTTCATAGCGGGAATCAAAAGTTATGGCCAAATGAATTTTCAGAAAGGTCGCTATAGAGAATATATAGCTCTTGAAAATAGACATTTTGCAAACGATCTCGGAATTCAACGAAACCACTTTTGTTGGATCCGGGATGTCAAATTATTGCTAGGTTTCAAATTTCATAATTTTTGAAGCTAGTATGTGAGCGTGGCAAAAGAAAATGTGTTTGGTCAATTTCTGTTACATTGGATCGACTAGAAAATGGCCATTTTTCAAACGATCTCAGAATTCGACGAAACGAGTTTTGTTGGGAACGTAGCATCAAAACATTGCTAGATTTATTTTTCTGGAATTTTTTGAATTAGTTTGTGGCCCTAGCAAATTGAAATGTACGTTCAAAACGAATATTGAATGTTTTATATTTTAATTTGAAGAATAACTGATTGTAACAGTCGAATTGGCCTACGAAACATATCCCATTGTGTCCGGGATGGGGGTATTTAGCTAGGGACGACAGTAGTTGGGTTTGGATTGGTGTTCGTATGAAGAAACGCTATTTTAAAAATTTAATAAATCCCCGGCCAATAAAAAAATCCATCATAATTTAAAATAAAATAAAAACTTCAGAACCCCCCTGCCTCCCTCGCTCTCGACGATGCACAACTTCCCCCCTTCCCGACCATTTTCCGACCGCTACAGCCACTATTAGCCTCACCCCCGGTTGAACTTTTTGAAGAGCATCCTCCACTCTTCAAATCCATACCAGAAGCTCCCCCTATCGTCGCTCCTAGCTCGAGTTTCGTGCCTCCAAACATCCGAGCTTCAGAGTGCCGCCGTCGCCGATCCCTGCCACTGAATTGAACGCCACCGCCGTCGATTGAAATCCCCCTCCTCCCTCTTCGACGTGACGCAACCAGATTTTAACCCCGTGCCACGGATTTTGAGTAAAACCTAAACCTAGTTTCGAACCCTTGTTGAAAGGTGCGGCTGTTGTTTACTTTGAACTGTTTTAACACGTTAAAGTGTTGCAAACTTTGAAAAATCGTATCTTTATCGTGTATTAACGAAATTCGATGAAACAGGAAACATCGCGATCGCAAGGACGCTCTCTACAGTCTAGCAGTGTCCGGGGATTTTTCTGAGCTTGTTAGGATTTTTAGAAAAGCAACAACCAATGTGAGATTTCTAAACTGAAATGTGAATGGACATGTGTTGTATAAGTTATATAAGCAAAATATAAATTATATACGTGTTGTATACCTCATGTACACGCGTTGTATAAGTTGTATGAGCGAAGTATGAATTATACATGCATTGTATAAATGATATGTGTGTTGGAATGGAAATAAAATATATTTATATACGAATATATATATACTCCCCTCGTCCACAAACCATGGGCGATATTTATTGAATGTGAATTGTTGTGAAAAATTTCGTGAATAATGCGAATGGTTGATAGGATTGTTTGTGGTTGATATTGTTTGGATGTGGTTGAAAAATACCATTATGGTTGAAAATTCCCATTTGTGATTGAAACAAAATTTGAATAAATTGTGGAAAAGAAAAAACATACTCGCCTGCGTGCGAATTAGATGTATGAAATCCCCATTGTCAAAAACCACGAGGTTTTAAGGTAGAGCGAGGAGCCGTACTCGGGACGGTGCCGGTTTTAAATACCCTGCCATTATGCTGCCGAAATTTTCAATAATATTCATGTGTTAGAATTATTTTCATATGTTGAAATAATATTCATGTGTTGAATAGAAATTCATGTGTTGAAACCGTATTCATGTGTTGAATAGAAATTCATGTGATGAATAAAATTCTTTGAAAAATAAAAATAACATTTTATCACATATCTAAACTATATAAACTATTCGTGTTTTAAATAAATTGTTTTAACATTAAAAATCACATTTTTATTATATATATATAAACTATAGAAATTATTCATGTGTTGAATAAAGGATTAGAATGATAAAAATCATATTTTTATCGTATGGGTGAAGTGGATAATATTCATGTGTTGAATATATAGATTGAACAATAAAATTTACATTTTTATTGTGAATATGAAGTGCTCAAAATGTTCATGTGTTGAATAAATATTTTAGACAATAAAAATATCATTTTTATCATGTAAACGATTCGCTAAAAATATACAAGTGTTGAAACAAATATTTGTTTGCTATGAATATTATTTTTAACATGTGGGCGAGCTAAATAAAATAGTCATGTGTTGAAATATATTTTTGTTCGCCAAAAATATCATTTTTATGTGAAACGTGAAGTGTTAAAAATAACCACTTGTTCAAATAAATATGTGTGGGTTGAAAATATTATTTTTAACATGTGTAGGATGTGTTAAAAATAACCATAAGTGGAAATAAACCTTTGTTCGCTTGAAATATAATTTTTAGCTTAGTTTTGCACACATATATATACATGTGTTGAACATGAAATGGATTAGCTGTTGAGTAAAGAATTTATTTGCGTGCCCGACAAATAGGTAAACCTTAATGAGTTGGATGTGCAAATTTTATTATTATATCAACTCCTGTGGATGTCATTGGATGCGGAGTGCTAGTTGTTCTGTGTGCAATAATAAATATCGCCATAGGATAGTAACAATTAATTTCGAACTACACTATATGGCATACTTCTTGACGATAGGCATACTTCATCATATACCACATAAGCATTTGAAGCTTGTGTGACGAGGTTGAAGAATTACCATACGAGCGAGAGGCTTGTATGGCGATGACTATAAATTACAGGTTGAACTGATGACTGATCTGGACTATATAAATTGTAACGGTAAATTGCAAGATTAATAAAAACCCCACACGGGTCTGGAGATGACAATAAACACGTCTCTCTGGTCATTAAGGCAAAAAAACCATTTATAGGGTGACGAGAATTTATTCTCTGGAGTTATGATCTATACACACTCCCCTGTGGACACCGGAATATATCACTATAAATATGTGTATGCTTATTAGGATTTATTGGGTACCTAATACGGCCCAATAAATTTCCAAACCCCTTCCCGTACAAAGGAGGTTATGGCGAAATTTTTCGAAATATAAAGGTGTTAGTGAAATATTTGAAGTGAAAACGATATTGAGATCGCCGAGTGAACTATATTTATATATATATATATAAATATAAATTAAATTAAAACAAATCGAGGCCGTGCAGTTCGCGTTTTGAAATCGTAACTTCAAACGATTATACCGAAAGATCCGACCATCGGATTTTCACGAAACTGGAACCGTTGGGTTTGCTTTGGGAATATCTTCCCAGTGATATAAACTTTGTTGAAATCCAACGGTTAGATTTTCAGATATGTGTAAAACAAATTTAGGGGAAAACAGCGCCAGTGCCTCGGCACGACCCGAAACATCGTTTAATTAAATAATGCTGTTTTTTAAATAAATAAAAATGGCGATATCTCGTTATAAAATATTATAGACGATATAGAATGGAAATAAACCGATCCTGCTTGGTTTGCTTGATGTTGGGTGGTTGAATGTGTTTGACATGAAAATTATACTAAAGAACTGAAATGTGAATGTCGAATGATCTAACCATGTGAAGAATTGATTTGAAAATCTAAATATACGTGGATTATTTGAAAAGGCCGAGATAATTCTCATTTCAAATAATCGATCGACGGTTAGAAGTCAAAGAGTTGAAGACGGTTCAAGACCGACGATCTTCACATTGGATGGATGGGTGCTACTGATGCTATTGATTGGAGTAGCTACCTTGAAGGAGCTGAAGTGGTAGCCATCCGGACGTAATGTTGATTGTACGGATATGCGAGGAATTTGGTGCCTCCGGCTTCGTTCAAACCCAGAACGAACTTGTAAATGGACTATGTGTCTGACATTGGATTTTGTTTTGCGTTGGTTAATCTCTATTAAATATATAACTGTTTGGCGGCGGAGAATTTATTCTCTTGCTTAACGCCCTTCTCTGAGATGTACGAGCTCAGAGGTTATATATTGATAGAAATCAGTCACATGGAGTGAATTGCCTGTGTGGCGTGCCTAAGTGGCATAAGATCAAGGCTTCTGTTGCAAAGCAAAGTCTTGTGGTTGATGATCAAAGCATGGCCTACGAGGTGTAGCTTTGTGTATAGCGTGGATTCGCGAGCCTCAATCCTCGGTATGATTCCAAAACGGGATAAGGACCCAAGGAGTGCACAACGTTTCTTTCTAGCTATGGGTGATGTCAGTGACCTACCGGCCCTGACATTTATATATACTTTTTGCCTGTGTGGTTGTTGGAATGTGAGGCGCCTCGATTATAGGTCCTATAGGACCGGGAAACGTGTGTTCAGGAATTGCCAATCCTCAAAAGTAAGAGAGGACCGGCCTTGGAGGTTCCAAGGACCGCTGTGTGCGATCCTGAGGCATTTGCTAGAGTGTCTCGAACGGAGAGGAGCTTGCCCCTTGCCTCGACTCATGATGGAATCCAATTTCTAATATGAAATTGCGGATGTGATTGTATTACTAGTATGGCAACATAGTAGATGGTAGCTATGCTGCCTAGGATTGATATTTATGATGGTAATTGTTTTTGAAACATATATGCACTAGTAATAATATCAAACACTTTTGTTTCATACGTATCAAGCATTTCTTGGCCATTATAAGGTAAAACTCTATCCTCCGGCTTGCGTTGCATTGTGTGATGGGACCTGAGTCTTATAATGGTTTCATTTTTATAAAAAGCATTGCAATGATTTAATAATTTACTTTATTTTAATGCACTAGCAATCTTTGGACTAAACCCGTTCCGCGAAAGTGGCGTGGTCCTTTGATTTGCCTTATTATTGTTGTTTAATTAGTTAAGTAGATTTCTCATACCAGTCCCATGACTGACTCGTAGTTTGTTTCACCTTGCAAACTCGGGTGCCCCTTATTTTCACACGGGCAGCCCAGTAACAGGTAGCTGGCGTATTTTGGCTTTGCACCGCAGCAGAGGTGCACCTTTTGGCTCATGGAGAGGCTTGACTACATAGTGTTGACTATTGATTTTTCCGCCATTACTGTATATGTATATGATTCCGCCTCAGGCGATGTAGACTGATGTTTCTTTATGTACTCTCTATGTATATGATTCCGCCTCAGGCGATGTAGACTGATCATGTATCTTTATGCACTAAGTAGTATCCTGCATTATGCTCTCTGATGTTGTGATATGTATATGATTCCGCTGTCATATTTGTGTAAATTATTATATTTCCTGCTTATGCTATTATCTGTACTCTGCTAATGATGATTAATGTGTTATATTCCAATGATTATCCTTAACACCGTAGCACGGGGTTTTGGGATCGTCACATATACACTCCTCTCGTCCACAGACCATGGGCGATATATATTGATTGTGATTGTTTGGATTTTGGTTGACGTGAAATTTGGTTGATAAATGCGAGTGGTTGATAATGGTTGAATGTGGTTGAAAACAAAATTGGAATTGTTTGTGGAAAAATTCAATGTGATATGAAAATGATTGAAATGAATAGATCATTAGGATACGCCCCTTAGGGAAAGATATTCTTAAACAAATTTAAATATTTTTGGTTTCACTAAAATCCGACTTATTTTGCAACCTGTACGCTCAGTCAAATTTCGAATTCAAATTTTCAAACTGTCGCGCCATTTCAGGCTTTGTTTTATAATTAAAATAAATGTATTTACTATAACTTCGATCCAACTAAATTTTTATTTGTTATTATTTAAAATAAATTATTTTAAATATTCAAAATTCATTATAAATTCAAAATAAATAAAAAATTAGTTCTAATTTTCCGTGTTTTTACAGAATGTAATGACCCGGATCTTTAGCCGTTTAATTCTGAATATTTAAATTTATTTTAAATGTTGTATTGGAAATATAAAATGATTTGTATAAGGAATTTATTTAATTAAACGACATTTGAACGTGTACGTTATAAATTAATTATAAACGAGCATGTAACGTTGCAGTAGTTTGTAATATGTCGTTTTGAACTTTAATTGAATATACATGATCCAATATACTTCAGAATTCTTTAAAACAAGAATCTTCCAAATCTATTAGATTGTATTTGTCTAATAAAAGTGAAAAATCGAGATTTCGTTTTGCAGCTTGTGAGTTATGTCCAAATCAAATTTTCAAATAGTCACTATGAAATCGTCTATAAATTATAATGATTTATTATATTAATAATTCGATATAGATAATCTGAACATCGTTTTAATTTGAAATATCGAGTTGTAAATCCAGATATGATCGTTTTGGAGCTATATGATGTTCTATTAGAATATATATGATAATAATAATTTATTATTATTAAATAGAATTGTTTTTGAATTTATATTTTATCATTTTATTTCAGACTTAAAAATAGCCTTTTTGCAAACGACCTCTGTTTTCGATGAAATCAGTTTCATTGGATCCGTATAAGTAAGTTATTATAGAATTTCGATTTTCGTATCGATCGGACTTACCGGTTGATTATGGGAATATCAAACGCATAGATTTCTTTTGGAAAGGCTGACTGGTTTTTAACGTGATCCGTAACATGTTATATTTTTTATTCAATTTAATACGGAACTTAAAAATAGCAATTTTCAAATAACCTCCAATTTCAACGAAACTAATTATATAAAATCCATAATGCTTAATTTTTGTAAATTTTCCGAGTTGGGGTCATGGAGTTATTTTGTGGTAATACGTGATATAAACGCATATTGATTTACGTTGTGAAATAAAAAGAGAGTTGTTCCAAACGATCTCGGAATTTGACAAAACCAGTTTCATCGTGTCCAGAATATTTAATTATTGTAGGATCTCAAGTTTGAGCATTTCAGAGTTGTTATACGAGCGTGTGAAAATTAAACGTGAATCAATTGATGTTCCAAATATTTAAAATTTCGCTATTTTTTCGGACAGACCCCGATTTCGACGAAACAAGTTTCGTTAAGTCCGGAATATCAAATTATAGCACGATGTCAGTTTTCGTCGTAATTGGAGTTCGTATGCAGTCTTACGAAATTAAAAAGTTGAATGAATATAACGATGGACATCAATTCATAAAAATTAATAAAATATTTCAATAAAAAAATCTACTTATAAAAAAACCCGGGCTGAAATCCATAATCCCTATTTCTATTCATTTCCGTTCTTTCTTTGATAGTTATTCTTTCAAAGAAAAACAAAAAAGAAAAAATTGGGCTCGTTCTTTTCTTCAATTAGAACTCCGCACATTTGTCTCATTCCATTCGAAAAACTCAAAAACTAAGGTAGTGTTTGGTTTAAAATTTGTTTTGAGTTTTCAATATTGATTACAAAACATAAGAAAGGTTAAGGGACGACAGAGGAAGTGAAAGAGTGATGGAGGGGACCACGAAACGGGGAGAGGGACGACGGAATGATATATTACCTCTCTTTCTTGTGTTAATTCTCACAATAAGGAAAACAGATAAAAGTTGTTTTCTATTTTGCGTGTTAACTTTGTTTTCTAAAACGATCGTTTTTAGCGTTATACATGCATCATTTGCATTTTACTATGGACGAAAACTAAAAACTAAAAAGCGTAAACCGAACATTGCCTGAAATTCACAACTTTAAAAATCCATGGAAAATCAAAAATACAATAAAATCAAACAAAAATTAAGGGTTTTAGGCTGGTATAACAGTTGTTTGGCTCAAACGATGTTTCTGTAGAACAAATTTTTGCAGCACGACCTAAGGCTTGATCTTGCTCGGAATAGAGGAAGTATGGTGTGATGACCCCAAACCCCCGTTCCCCAGTGGCAAGGGTAATCTTTGGAATATAACACATAAACAAATAACAGGAGAACAAAAATATACAAATACACCAGATAATGAACAACAGAATACACAGGATAAACATAATCATCAGAGTTACACAGTATACAGGATCATACTTAGTGCAAAATACACTTTCAGCTTTACATAAAATGTCTACAGCAGAATCAAAACATAATATGTACAACAGGAGCTCAACAGAATAAAAAGAAAGAAGTGATAGAATCCATCTTCAGCTCCATAGCTATCCAGAAAGAGGCTGCTAAAACCTGAATACAAGGCTACCCGTGTAGAAAATAGGGCACCCGAGTTTGCAAGTGAAACAAACTACGAGTTAGTCATGGGACTGGTATGAGAAATCTACTACTTAACTTATTTTATAATAAAGCTAATTACAGGACCACGCCGCTAACGCGGAACGAGTTTGCTCCATTGGATTACCAGTGCTCAAAACAAGTAAATCATTTAAACATTACAATGCTTTTTATAAAAATGAAGCCATTATAAGACTCAGTTCCCATCATACAATGCAACGCAAACCGAAGGATAGAGTTTTATCTTATAATGGCAAAAAGATGCTTGATACGAATAAAACAAAAGCATTTGATATTATTACTAGTGTTTATATGTTTCAAAAACAATTTCAATCATAAGTATCAATCATAGACGGCATGGGTACCATATATCATGTCGCTATATATAGGTTTACAATCAAAACCACACGATGTCGTATTTGGAAATTGGATTTCCGTCATGAACCAGGGCAAGGGATCGTCCTTAACGCTTCGATACAATCTAGCCCATGTCTCAGGCAAGCGCACAGACAAGCCTAGGACCATCAGGGCCGGTCCACACGGAGTGGATTAAAATGCCTGAACACTGCGTTTCCCCACCCTATGGGGCGCAGACTAGTTATATCCCGACCAAACCATCGACCCCGTAACGACCGATATAACCGAGGCGCCTCTCTATCCATCATCCACATAAGTAAAATGTCCGGGCGTGTAAAACCCAAAACACCACTCCTAGCTAGAAGGAAAGGCATGTCATCCTTGATGTCCTCTCCCGTTTCTGGCTCATACCGGGGTGTGAGGCTTGCGAATCAACGCTAAACACAAAGCTAGCTATTTAAAGCCCTGCTTTGATCATCAACCACAAGACTCTGCTTTTCAAAAAAATCCTTGATCACTGCATCTCAGCATGCCACATAGGCAGTTCACGCCATGCAACTGACGTATATCAATCACACAGAATGAAATCCAATGTCGGACACACAGTCCATTTACAAGTCCGTTCTGGGTCTAAACGAAACCGGAGGCACCTTATTCCTCTCCCGTATGCCTAATATAGGAGAGAGGCCCTCGCATATCTGAACGATCAACAAGTACGTCCGGACGACCACCACTGTAAACCCTTCAGGGCAGCAACCCCTATCAAAGGCATCAGTAGCCATCCATTCGATGTGAAGATCATCGGTCTTGCACCGTCTTCATATCTTCGACTTCTAACCGTCGACCAATTATTTGAAATGAGAATTAACTCGGCCTTTTCAAATAATTCACGTATATTTAGAATTTCAAATCAATTCATTTCAATGGTTAAATTATCTGACATCCATAATTTAGTTCATTAATGTAATTTTCATGTCAAACACATTCAACCATCTAATATCCTATAAACCAAGTAAATTCAGTTTATTTCCATTCCATATCATTTATAATATTTTGTAATGATTTATCTCTATTTTTATTTATTTAAATATAGCCAATTTATTCAAACGACGCTTCAGGCCATAACGGGGCCATGACGCTGTTTTTCTCCAGATTTAATTTACACATATCTGAAAATCTAACCATTGGATCTTTACATATTTTATATCATTGGAAAGATCTTTTCAAAGCGGACCCAACGGTTCCAGTTTTGGGAAAATCCGACGGTCGGATCTCCTAGTACAATCGTTTGAAGTTACGATTTCAAAATATGAACTGCAGCGTCGTTATTCGATTTAATTTAATTATATTTATGTATATTAATATAATACATTCTGGCGTTGTTTTCATTCAGATTTGAATTTAACTTTTCACAAAACCTAACCGTTGGATCTTTACAAATTTGGTGTCGTTGGAAAGATATTTCCAAAGCGGACCCAACGGTTTCGGTTTCGGGAAAATCCGATGGTCGGATCTCCCGTAATAATCATTTAAAATCACTGTTTCAAAATACAAACTGCAGCTTCGTTATTCGACTTATTTTAATTATATATATATATAATTTGTTCTTCAATTTCCAAACATTTTCGTTTCATATATTTGATAAAAATAATATTTTTACCCAACAAATATTTATTTCAACACATATCTATTTTTAACACTTCATATATATAATAAAAATGTGTTTTTTTATCTTCAAAACAATTTATTTCAAACATGGTTATTTTTAGCGATTAGTATATATTATGAAATGTGATTTTTATTGTTTAAACAATTTACTTCAAGCATAATTATTTTTAGCGATTCGTATATATTATAAAAATGTGATTTTTATTGTAACAACTTATTTCGAACATGAATATTTTATATACTTCATATACATGATAAAAATGTGATTTTTATCTTTTAAACAATTTATTCGTCATATGAATATTTTTCCAACACATGAATATATTTCAATACATGAATATAAATCAAACACACAAATATTTCAGAAAATTTCGGCAGCATAACGGCAGGGGGTTTAAAACCAGCACCGTCCCGAGTACGGTTCCTCGCACTACCTTACGCCTCGCAGCGTTCCCTAAGGGGCTTATCCTTATAATCTCAATATTTCAATCATTTTCATATCCCAATGGATTTTTTCATAAATAATTCCATTTTTGTTTCAACCACAAACAATCATTATCAACCATTTGCATTTATCAACCAAATTTCAAAGTCAACCAAAATTCAAATAATCATAATCAATATATATTGTCCATGGTCTGTGGACGAGGGGAATATGTATGTGTGTGTGTGTACGTATATAAATATATTTCGATTTCATTTCAATCATTTCAATTCCATTCAATGCACATATGATTTTTACAACGCATATATAACTTATACATCGCACATATAATTTATACAACGCTTATACATGAGGTGTACAACGCTTATATAACTTATACATCGATTATATAATTTATACATCGCCATTCCATATCATTTATAATTTAGAAATCTCACACTGCTTTTCGCTTTGCCAAAAATTGTAGCAAGCTCTAAAAATTCCCTGGTCTCTTCTAGAATATAGAAGACGTCCACACGAGTCCAATGTCTCTTGTTTCACTGGATTTCGACAACATAGCAAAAAGATGTGATTTTTATAAATAAATTCCAATTCGTAACGCTTTTAACTGTTGTAATCACTTAAAATAGAAATAGCTGTATACCTTTTTAAAGGATTCAAAACTAGGTTTCTATTTTACTTTAAATCTGTTGAACGTTGCGACGATCGGGCAACGCCACTTGGAGGGGCCCGGAATCGCACTCAGATCGATGCTAGGTGGGCCCACTTCCATCTGCATTGGAAGGCGTGGCGGCGAGCTAAAGGCTCGGACTTTGGAGTTTCCGTTCTCGAGATTGGCGCAACTACGGGAGGTGTGGTTGGCACAGATTTAAAGAGGAAGGAGAGCTCTTTAAAAAGTTCCAAAGGGGCGTTGGGTTTTATTGTAAGGATCGAGAGAAACAGAGGAGAGAAGGTGGTGAAGGGTTTCCATCGTGCGTCGCTATAACGGGGAGAGAGAAAAGGAATTTTCGATTTCTTTAATTTAATGAATGGAATTTTCCTATTGGGCCATACTTATATTAAATTTTAAAATAAGTTTTTCTACTACGAACACCAAATCAAACCCAACGACTATCGCCTTTAGCTAAATACCCCCATTCCGGACACAATGGAATATGTTTCGTAGGACCATTCGACTGTTTCAGCCAGTTATTCTTCAAATTAAAATATAAAACATTCAAATATGGATTTGAACGTACATTTCAATTTGCCAAGGCCACATACTGATTCCAAAAATTATAGAAAAATAAACCTAGCTATGTTTGGACGATATGGTCCCAACAAAACTAGTTTCGTCGAATTTGGAGACTGTTTGAAAAATAGCCATTTTCTGGTCGATCCAAATTGACTCGATTTAACCAAACAAATTTTCCTTTGCCACGCTTACATATTAACTCCAAAAATTATGGAATTTCAAACCTAGCAATAATTCGATATCCCGGATCCAACAAAAGTGATTTCGTCGAAACAGAGGTTGTTTGCAAAATGACTATTTTCAAGGGCTATATAAACTCCATAGCGACCTTTCTGAAAATTCATTTGGCCATAACTTTTGATTCCCGCTATGAAATCTCGATTTTTCAGAATCATTAGAAAGATATTCATAAACAGATTTAAATATTTTTGGTTTCACTAAAATCTGTTTTATTTTGCATCATGTACAATCAGTCAAAGTTCGAATTCAAATTTTTAAACTACCGCGCCATTTCAGGCCTTGTTTTATAATTAAAGTAAATATATTCACTATAACTTCGATCAAAACAAATTTTTGGTCGTTATTATTTAAAATAATTTATTTTAAATATTAAAATTCATTAAAATAGCAAAATTAAAAATTTTAAATTGGTTCTGATTTTCCGGGTTGTTATATATGGTATTGATGTGAGTGTGTATTTGGTTTGAGGGTTTCGAGTAGCAAAGGGTCACAAAAATTGGAGTGATTTAAGGATGGAAGTTGTTAGGCTTTAGGTTAACTGTGGGAGAAAGGCCAGTGACGCAAATTGAACTAGGCGTCGAGCTGGGCTCTTAGATAGTCAGTGCGTATGAGTTGAAGCGGGGAATCACGTAGAGGGAATTATGCCAGAGATGGGTGGCCGGAGTGTCTTGGAATCATGGTCAAATGTCGGGGTTAGGGATGGAAGGATGGGTTCCAGTATGCGACTAAAAGGAGAAGACGGGTTAATTTAGTTAACTATGGTAATTAAGGGATTATGATGTGATTAGAGAATTTATATTATTTTAATTCATCTATAACATTATTACAAGTATAACTTTATCATATGTGAGCAGAATTCAACGAAACATGTGTCTTGGGTTCCTAATCGCGAAGCCTACGCGTATGAGATGAAACAGAATTAATCAGAGCTCATTGGAATTTTATGTGGTTTCAAACGCTTGATTGAAACTATATAAAAGAACCAGAATCGTCAATCAAGATAAATTGTGAGTTAACTCTCATGCTTTTTAAAATACTATGATGTGTTAAATTCAAATTTATCGTTGATAATATAAATTATGTGATTGGATGAATTGGATGATTTATTGGTTGTTGTTTGCTTTGGATGTTTATCGTTTAATTGTTGTTTATTGTGATTTATGTTACCGCCATTAAAATGATTTAAAATAGAATTCTATTTCATATGTGTTCATAAAATAATGAACTGCGATGCAGGGAATAACAGGTCGGAGGAATCCAACCGGATTCCTCAAATAAATTGTATATTACTTGTTTTTATTTATCTATATATGAATTTTTTATTTCATGTAATATTAAATCATGTTTGCATATTGATTATTGATTTGGATTCAATGTTGATAAGGTATTAATCAATCGATAATATCGATTGAGATATTAGGAGCAAATGCCTTGGAATTCAAAAAAAAAAAAAAGATTTCGATTGCCGTTAGGTAAATTGACAAAGTTTGTAGTTATAAAATATATTTTTATAACTGAAATTATACTTTTATCTTATATTTTTATAAGTTATTTAAAATAAAAGTTTATAGTTTATTTTTATAAAATATTACTAACAGGATATTTATAGCGAATTCTTATGTTTTAATAAGTTTCTATAAGCAAGTAAGTCCGAAATTAATATATGGGTTAATAATTTGAAATAATTGTTCTTACGGAACAATTAACTGATTTTGTTAAACTAAATATTATTAATTAATTCAAGGGAATGTACTAATTGAAATCAGTTTTCAAGTTAATTGATGGTTTTCAAGTTGACCAAGTTAACTTTTTTGAATTGAAAACGATTATTAGATTAATTTGTTTAAAATTAATCTAATAGAAATGGTTTGATGAATAATTATTCAAATAGATGTTTCTTAAAAGTTAATTAAAAGTTATGTTCAAAGTAATTATTGAATTGTTTGTTGTTATTGAAGTTAATTATTAATTTAATGATCTTTTAAAAGTGATTAACTATTTTACTTTTAGTTATTCAAGAAGTTAACTACATCTACGATAGAAAATTATTATTCTAATGAATGATAATTAAAGTAATTACTTTTAAAATAGAATTCATTTAAGAAATAATCGAGTTAGAGATGAGATTTAGAAAAATCTTGAGAGAAGTATAAAAAGGAATTTTATGATAAAATCCGAGTTTCACCAACGAAGCTTGTAAAATAGATTTTTAGCGTATACAGTGGTTTAAAATAATTTTTTTTACTAAATGTTTGGATTAAGGAAAAGGGTTTGTGAATATATATTGATATTTTTAAAGTAAAGGAAATAAAGAAAGTAATTTGGAAATTATGTTTATTTTAAAGGAATTGGATAACATTTTCAGAGAAACGAGAACAAGAGAGTTTTGTTAAGGAAGTAAATAGAATCGATTTTTAAAAATCGATGGAATGATTTTCAAATAATTTTAATGAATGAACTAAAAAGGACCCGAGCTGCCAATATACTGATATATATTGTTTTTATTAGATAGTTAAAAACCCAACTATCGATGAAATGTTGCATTTGGACTTTTGACACGCTAGTTCGAAGAGATTGGAATGTGAACTAGACCTAAACCACTTCGAACCAACTATGCATTCGAGAACTAACATTGCAGGTATCTTATGAGATGAATTGAAGACATAGATCTTCCGGGCGAGAGGATTAATGGCTGATGTCTCTGATTAATTACCGAGATTAAACTCGTGGCAGTAAACCTCTAACTCTGAGATATCTTTAGTTTTGTTTGGTCCTAGAACGAACTTATAGGGACAGATGTCTGACAGAGTATTTCCTAAGATCACTTACGTTGATTTTTGCAAATATACCAAGTTTGGTGGCAGATAATTTATTCTCTTAGCTTAACACCCAGAGTATATTTGTAGACGTAAATTAGTGATTTGACGGATTTGATAATGTGGCATTCCAAGTTTGAATGTTCTGTTCAGAAAGGTAATTGTGACCTCAAGCCTCATCAACCGGGAAATGACAGAAATCGAGTAGGCAGCATGGCTATGTGGGTCATTCCTATTAGGGGTATTATCATCTGATCTAGAGAAAATCCATTTGCTTCTTATTTTATCGCTAATGTATGCTTTCAGTAACGGTTGCTGATAACAACCATCGGTGATAATATGCTCGGTACACTCAAGCTGAATGAGTGGAAGGTCATGTGTGGCCGAGTTACAAGATGTTCTTATTGAACCCCAGGGTATCCTCTGTAGATTACACTGATCGGAAGGTGGTCTTATACCTTGTCATGTTGGAAATCCAATCTCCAATACGCTCCATGCAGTTTTTGATTATATATTAAATACGTGGAGCGTGAGATGCAAGCGTTCTGCTAAATGGTTATCTATTTTTGGTTTGATAGACGCTATTATAATATCACCGAATTATGATATCAAAATTGTTATTGGTTATCGTAAAGTAAAAATCATCTGTGTTTATTTGTGGACTGGTCTTACGATTATCCTTTTCTTTCAAAGGATTTTATAAAGTTAAACGAGTAAGTTGTTATATGAACCTATCACTGAAAGTATTCCAGACTGATCCGGGTGAATTTTACTTCGCTTCAAATGTGCTCGAGTCAGACCGAGTATATTTTCAGATTAGGTTTCGCTTGAAACCTCAGAAGAGAAGCTGGAATTGAGATGTATTCCCATATTTTCTGGTTTAAACTTATTTCCACTATGTGATTCGTATTTATGTATAATATGATGTTGTCTAATCATATATATATACAGTTTTCTCTTTGTGTAAAGAGATTTGATATATTACAATTGTTGGATCTAGAATAACCCTAGAGGGGGGGTGAATAGGGTTTTTCACAGTTTTTAAACTGAATTGAAAAACTGACAGGATATTAAAATAATAAACAGATCACAGAATATAGCAGAAACAGAAATGCAGAAAATAAATCACACACAGATATACCCAGCTTCGGCAAAACCCTGCCTACTGCTGCATTTCTAAGGTTTCTACTAGGTGATAGAACAGATCCCGCATACAAGACCATGTACACTCGCAAACCCTGCTCCTATTCTAACCCTACGCTCAAAAACCTAGACTGATCGATATCCACTCGATCAGATTTTCCCTGATTACGACCCCGTAAACAGTAATCCAGATTTTACAGACTCTGTCAACTGTCAGTCAACACCCTGACTGAATCCTTTAGAATTTTACAGACTCTAGAAAATGTTTGTTTGTTTTCAAAGAAAAAACAGAATTAGAAAACAATACGACATAAAAACAACACAAGTTAAAACCCTAGGAATTTAAAAAGATGGGTCATCCCCTTATTCATTGGAAACTTGGCCGGCCCCATTTGAACGTGGTGCACCCATACTTCTATGTCTCGATCCCTTTTTCTCTTGAGATAAAAATGGCGGCTGCTCTGAAAGTAATTCTAGGGTTTTCCTTGTTCTTCCCCAAATCCAAATCGATGTTTGATGAATTGAATTCGCTGATGCTCGAAATTGTTGCTATATGTCTCTTCGATTTGGGATTGCTGTCTATCTCTCTCGATTGCTCGAAAACGTGTGAGTAATTTCTGAATTGATTTCTGCTCTTCGAATTTTTGATTTTGTTTTCGATGGATACTTGCCAGTGATGAATGGTTGTGTTGTATATAGGATTACAAATCCTTTTAATTCCTCTGATTTCACGCCGAACTGATTTGGTCTGATTTTGTGATTTCCCTTTTTGCTTGCGAAAAAAAATTGTAAGATTTCCTGCTTTGAATCTTCGGCTTAAATTGAAATTTTCTGCCTTGATAGAGAATGCCGTGAATGATTTGTGAATGAACTTGCCCCTTTTGAATAAATCAGCTTGAGAAAATGTGTGTGTTTCCCCTTTTGATTTAATCACCTCGGCTTGATTTCCTTGTTTGTCTTGATTGATTAGCGACCCAAATACTGTTGCTTTGATCCCCTTGATTTGTAGCCGAATTGATGAATTAAATCTTTTATTGGGCCCTTGAATTAAACTGAAACATTGTGTGAACTTTGCTTTATATTGTTCATTTCTGGAAAGAAGTTTTGCTGTAAAACTGATTTCTTGTGAGACTTATTGCCTTGTTCGAATTGCTTAATTTCTGGAACATAAATTCTTGGTTGCCTTGTTTAAATCAGCAGTGAAAGCTAATATTAACTTTCCAAAAAAAAAAACTCTGTGATTGTTCCTATGCCAAGATTTAAATATTGATTTCAAAAGGAACTTCTGGCCATGTATGCTTGATGATAAATCTGGAAATTTAAATCAGCATGCCTCCTTTTTGTTGCCATGAATTTACTCCACCAGGTTTGAAAAACTTGCATGCTTTCTGCCTTGAATATATTGAACCATTTTGACTTGAACTGTCAGTAACTATGTTGCCAAGAAAAAACTACTTCATTTCTGAAAACCTGATTTGCAATATTGCTCTTTGTCCATATATGATTTCAGGAGTACAAGTCAGATTTTCATATAAGCAGAAATTGAGCACTTGTCATAACATGCTTGCTGATATCGTGAGACCATCCTTGTATTTGTTTTTGTGTTGTTTCACCAATTCATTTGTTGTGTACACAGTTGTGTACATGTTGATGCTCTGTCCATTTATGGCTTGTCAATCTGGCTCGACACGTTTGTATGTACATTGTACACTATTACGTGCTGCTTGTCTTCCATTTTGTTGCTCCTTAACCTGTTGCAATTTATGTCTTGAACGTGACTGACCTGAGTATTTCACTCGAACATCAATATGCTGAACTGAACTGTTTTTGATCATACAGTTGCACCACTCTTTAATTACTTTCATGTAGTTGCACCATTCATTTATACTCCTCGCTTTCTGAGCAGCTTGTGACATTGAGACTGTTGCCTTATGCACACCATGAACACCATGCTTGTGCACTGTATGCTTGCTGCGCCATTTTTGCATATTACTTGTGCATGCTTACATGTGTTCTTCCATACTAATAAATATGACACCATGTGTAGCTAGCTTGTTTTACTTTGAACTGAAATGTTCATGTACATGCTGTTGTAAACTCGACCATTTCGCAATTGCATGATCACATTGCTTTGTCCATTCTAGTCTGTATTGCACACTATCAAACAGTTTTGGGCTGATCTGCCTTTTGCTGTCCATCATTACATGTCCATTCATGTTTTATGTCCATACTGCATTTGCTGTTTTGACATTGTTGCTCGACAACTTCATTACTGTTTTGATCACAAGACTTGTACTACCTTGGCACTTGTATTGAGCTCGACCATTTTGATATGTTGTGTTTGTGCTCGACCACACACGTTGAGCCGACTCGACCACTTTGTTTTGTACTTTGAGATGTGTTGACTTTTGTTTTATTGCTTGAGTGTTGCACTGAGTCGAGATGGTCCCCGTGGCTCCTCCTCAGTTGCACACTGATTGGCGAGGCAGTACACATATGTATATTTTATACATGTGTGTATATGCAGCCATCAGACAAATTTTTCTGTCCCTGCACTTTATATACATACTGTCTACCTTGTGGTATTTACAGTGTATCACTGTGAATATCACAAGCTGTCTAGACACAGATTGATGGTTTTATAATTCAGATCAAGTCAAGAAAAATGATGAGAAACACACCAGAAATCTGAGGCAAATAAAATAAAAAAAAAACAAAATTTATATTTGCATATATTCAGTATTATTTCTATTGCAGTATACTGTGTGTTTCTGTTTCATGTGTGACAGGTAAGCGGGGATGACTGGACTGACTGTGATGACTGGACTGACAATGACTGGACTGAAAGCTGAGGATAAGAAGACAGTGTGTGGTGTCAATGAATGTATGAGTCTGTATATACAAGTGAAAATGGATATATATGAAATGTAACTGTGTATATGTTGTGTGTATGTATGACTGAGTGACAATGAATGAACTGTACTGAGGAGCTGTGAGAGAATTGTACAGATATATGTAATAAACAAATTTGATTGAAATAAAATATCATTTTATTGTTGTCAAACGAACTTGTCTATTATATTCTGTTTATATACAAGTACAATATACAGTGAATGTTTAAATAGTGGAGTTATACAGAGTTGTACTGTTTGAATGTTAGAAATATAATATTCAATTCAAATATTATATTCCTATCTGTGTTGTATATATAAAACATTACAATAACAAATACATTTATAATAATATATATTTGTTTGTTATCATCAAACAAAAATCATATAATTGTGTATACAACTGCGTTATATACAACAACCTCCCCCTTTTGATGATGACAAACAAATAAAAGATTTTGATTACAATAAATGTGTTTGACAGTGAATTCTGAACTCCCCCTATTTATTAGCTCCCCCTACAACAGAAACTCCCCCTATAACTGTGCATGAGTGAAAAGAATGTAAAAGGATTCAGAATTCTCAAAATTAAAATATTTATAAAATATTCACTCATAAATCAAAATCTAATCCATTCTCCCCCTTTTGTTATCAACAAAAGGATATAGAATTTAAAATATCGATGAAAAATGACTAAAAAAAATATAATTTCAGCTTAAGAGGAGGAATGGTCATTATAAATCTCAATTAGTCAAACAAAAATCATAATAAACTAAGAACTGGTGGCATATCTCACATTGTAGAGAATGAGGGATTTACGATGAGTTTTATATAAAATGGGGAGAGTTTTAAAACAATTCATTTCCAATTATTTTCAAAGGATTTTTATAAATAAAGAACAGAAACAGTGATGGATTTGGACTATAATCAATAGTTCAACTTAAGTGACAAGATCGAATAATCTCAAATCCCAATACCCATCAATCAACAAATCATAATACGTCATAAAATTTCAACATATTTCACAGAATAGAAGATGGATTGATAGACTGGCTTTTATACTCAAAGGAGAATTTCAAAATTTATTTCTATTTTTAGCACATTATTTTTTTTTTTTTAAGAGCACACTGACCACGCATAACCAGAGCTTGGATTTTTAAATGGGATCAGTCGCAGCTTAAATTTTAAGTTGTCTCTTAACCATGCATGACCAGAGCTTGGATTTTTAAATGAGGTTAGAGACACACTTATATATTGATTATATTTATTATTTTCAGCATTTAAAGAAAAAACTCCTCAGTATGTAGAACCAATATATGAATGGTAGAAAATGGAGTAGGTACAGAGATGGACTGTGAAAATAAATTTCTAAATTAATTATATTATGAAATAAGCTCGACTGTACCGGGATTATTGAAAATTTCAATTAACACTAATTCTGAAAAATAATATAGTCCCATTTCTATCACAAATAATTTTCACTGTTTTAAAACAAGATGATTTTTCTTTTTTAAAAATAAACTCTCCAATATAAAATCATGATGGATGGCAGACGGGTGATAGATAAAGGAGATGGTCGTGAAATATTTGCCAGTTCAAAGATATTATAATTAATATTCAGCCATCATGAAAAAACAAATAAAATCTCCTCTTGTTGTGAAGTACACTGTAGTCACAATTCATCACAATTTCAAAAACTTATAATAATTTTGATGAATTATAAATACATTTCAATTTTGGATATTGATTTCAATTTCTGAAAGAATAATCAATAAATAATTTTTAAAATTGAAAATCAATTACAAGAGGAATTTATACAGATTTATACATGAAATGAGGGGCTTAAAAATATATACATGATGAAAAAAAAATCAGCACATCTAAACTGATACCACTTGGTGTTTCAATCTTGAGGATTTTAACATGACATAGGTGACTAACAAGAGTATCCCAAACATAAAGCCAAAGCAGACAAGACTCACAAATTTTACAAGATTATCATAGCAGCAAGTTGTATTTACCAAAGCAAACAGTCATAAAAAAAAATTGTCGAATCAGTATCAGAGCAGCACAGAACATAGTTTCAAATCATACTTGTCAAGATGATGGCCACATATGATGATTCATGATCTAATGATTAAAATACTGTTTACTTGAAATCATTTGAGGAATATGAAAATATCAGAATTTAATGAATCAATCACACCAGATTATAAATTTTTGATTTGAGATGTGTGTGAGATTCAATAAATCAATAATTTCAAATGATTTTAAACAAACAAATAATTAGATCAAATAATCATGAAATAGGAGTGAATTTCAAGACCAGATTTTCAAAGGAATTTTTCACAAAATTTCTAAGAGTGATTTTAGATCATTTACATCAAATAATTAAGAGATATTCATGATCCATAAATAAATAATTTATTTGAAATCACTTAAATCAATGTCAAGTTTTGAGATATAATGAATCAGTCACACAATATTGATAATTTCAAATTTAAGAGATATGTGAGATTCAGAATATCAAGTATTTCAGATGATTTCAAACAAATAGATTTCAATCATAAAATGATCATGAATATAAGATGATTTTCTAGATGTATCACTGTAATTCAAGACAATTCAAAATATCCAAGCCAATCTGAAAATTTCTGAAATTATCACAACTGATAAATAACAGAGTGTACTGTAATGAGTATAATATTTTAAGCGTTTCCAAAATGAATTGGAAGAAACTCAAAACAGCAGCGGTGTGTGAAATTCCATTAAACTTTCAGATCTTCAAAAAAAATTAGAATTCAAGTTAACAATGTTCAAGATATGACAAGAATGCATCAACACTGTTATGAATTCAAAAATTAGAAAATAAACTTCAAAACAATTGTAGATATTTACAAGTTTAAATACAAGATCTGGAAAAAATTAAAATATCAGAATTATATTCAACTAAGGCAAATTTCCAGAAAATATGAATTCTACAATTGGAAGTTAATGAAGCCCAGAAGAAGTTACAATGATGTGACAGTGAAAAAAAAATTAAAAACATAAGAGATAAAGTAAATACACAGAGGGGGTAGAGGGAGAAATAAACAAAAATCAAAAAAAATATTTACAAAGATGAGTTTAGAGATCATACCAGAATCCAATGTAAATCAGAATCTCTAACTCAACAGATCTTGGCCTAAGGAACTGTAAATGACACAGAGTTATAGACAATCTTGATTTCAAATTTCTTTTCAGCACAGCAGTTCCTCAGCCACCTTCGATACCTAACAGTTTATAGAATCGAGTGGTCTAACAAAGTTTGTAAAACCACTCATAGTTTTGTTCACATCTTTTGGTACCCAAATCTGTTTATATAACAAACCATTTGAATTAACTTTCGTACCCTTAGGAACCCAAATCGACTTGAATTTAACAAAACCCGTTTTATTTTCATTTGAGATCCAAGAAGGTTTAAATGGTTTGTTATAAAACAAATCCTCATCTCGATTGTGATTTACAAATCCTTTGAAGTTTTCAGAGTTAAAATTTTCAAAACAAACATTTCTAAAGTGATTTGAGGGATTTTTAAAATCACAAGAATTTTGATTTCTAAAAACATCATTTTTCCCGAATCCAAGTCCAGATTTATTTCCACGATAAACTTGGTTTTGTAACAGCATATTCAACAATTTTTCCCCATTAGAAAATTTATCCAATGTTGATTCTAATCGTTGAATTTTGGATTTCAGATCGCTATTTTCTTTTAATAAATTTGAGCAATTATTTATAGCGATCATCTGTTCAGCATTGGTCTGTTTCAAAACCAAATTCTCATTTTCTAACGATCTAATTTTGGCTCGGGATTCGGAAATTTCAAGTTCAAATTGTTTTTGCTTTTCCGACTCAAACTTCTTGGATTTTTCAATCTCATTTTCAAGTTCTTTCAAAATCAAACCACTTTTCACCAAATTTTCATTTTCAACAATTTCAAATTTGGAATATATATCAGTCTTAAAATTTTCAAATTCCTCTTGTAAAAAGTTATTCAAACTTGATAACTCAATCTTGTTCTCTTTTAGGATCAGAATTTCCTTTTCAAACTTTTGGATATTTTTATTGAGATGAACAAGATTGGTTTTCAATTTCAAACAATTTTTGCAATCTGAATTTGAAGAATTTTTAAAATGTTCAAGTTGTGATTCCAAATAATCAATTTTGCTGATCAACTCAGAATTCCTAGATTTCAGAGACTTATTTTTCAGTTGGAGTTTATCAACAGATTTTGTTAAATCAAGACACATGTAAACCAGATCTTCATATGAGAAATTTTCTGTTTGAGCACTTGTTGATTCTCCATCATCTGTTCCATCTGAAGTTTCGTCTGCATGGCTTGTTAAGCACAGATCTGAAGCTGAGTTGTCGTTCTGGGGTTTAGAGCAGTCGTCAGACTTTCCATACAACGTACTGAGAGTTTTCCAAATATCCTGCGCAGTTAAACAATGAGAGATAAATATTAATTGATCATTACCAAGAAAAGAATAAATAATATGCATAACACGAGCATTAAAAGCTGTATTCCTCTTATCTAACATATCTCCCAAATTTTCAATAATATTCCAATATTCTAAATTAACAGATTTTAAATAGGATTCCATTTCTAATTTCCAAATTAAAAAATCTGTACCATCGAAAATATTTGGAATGTGACTGGACTGACTCTCAACGATCTGACAACAAGGATTACCCATTACTCTAGAGTTAAACAAAAATACCTGGCTCTGATACCACTGTTGGATCTAGAATAACCCTAGAGGGGGGGTGAATAGGGTTTTTCACAGTTTTTAAACTGAATTGAAAAACTGACAGGATATTAAAATAATAAACAGATCACAGAATATAGCAGAAACAGAAATGCAGAAAATAAATCACACACAGATATACCCAGCTTCGGCAAAACCCTGCCTACTGCTGCATTTCTAAGGTTTCTACTAGGTGATAGAACAGATCCCACATACAAGACCATGTACACTCGCAAACCCTGCTCCTATTCTAACCCTACGCTCAAAAACCTAGACTGATCGATATCCACTCGATCAGATTTTCCCTGATTACGACCCCGTAAACAGTAATCCAGATTTTACAGACTCTGTCAACTGTCAGTCAACACCCTGACTGAATCCTCTAGAATTTTACAGACTCTAGAAAATGTTTGTTTGTTTTCAAAGAAAAAACAGAATTAGAAAACAATACGACATAAAAACAACACAAGTTAAAACCCTAGGAATTTAAAAAGATGGGTCATCCCCTTATTCATTGGAAACTTGGCCGGCCCCATTTGAACGTGGTGCACCCATACTTCTATGTCTCGATCCCTTTTTCTCTTGAGATAAAAATGGCGGCTGCTCTGAAAGTAATTCTAGGGTTTTCCTTGTTCTTCCCCAAATCTAAATCGATGTTTGATGAATTGAATTCGCTGATGCTCGAAATTGTTGCTATATGTCTCTTCGATTTGGGATTGCTGTCTATCTCTCTCGATTGCTCGAAAACGTGTGAGTAATTTCTGAATTGATTTCTGCTCTTCGAATTTTTGATTTTGTTTTCGATGGATACTTGCCAGTGATGAATGGTTGTGTTGTATATATGATTACAAATCCTTTTAATTCCTCTGATTTCACGCCGAACTGATTTGGTCTGATTTCCCTTTTTGCTTGCGAAAAAAAATTGTAAGATTTCCTGCTTTGAATCTTCGGCTTAAATTGAAATTTTCTGCCTTGATAGAGAATGCCGTGAATGATTTGTGAATGAACTTGCCCCTTTTGAATAAATCAGCTTGAGAAAATGTGTGTGTTTCCCCTTTTGATTTAATCACCTCGTCTTGATTTCCTTGTTTGTCTTGATTGATTAGCGACCCAAATACTGTTGCTTTGATCCCCTTGATTTGTAGCCGAATTGATGAATTAAATCTTTTATTGGGCCCTTGAATTAAACTGAAACATTGTGTGAACTTTGCTTTATATTGTTCATTTCTGGAAAGAAGTTTTGCTGTAAAACTGATTTCTTGTGAGACTTATTGCCTTGTTCGAATTGCTTAATTTCTGGAACATAAATTCATGGTTGCCTTGTTTAAATCAGCAGTGAAAGCTAATATTAACTTTCCAAAAAAAAAACTCTGTGATTGTTCCTATGCCAAGATTTAAATATTGATTTCAAAAGGAACTTCTGGCCATGTATGCTTGATGATAAATCTGGAAATTTAAATCAGCATGCCTCCTTTTTGTTGCCATGAATTTACTCCACCAGGTTTGAAAAACTTGCATGCTTTCTGCCTTGAATATATTGAACCATTTTGACTTGAACTGTCAGTAACTATGTTGCCAAGAAAAAACTACTTCATTTCTGAAAACCTGATTTGCAATATTGCTCTTTGTCCATATATGATTTCAGGAGTACAAGTCAGATTTTCATATAAGCAGAAATTGAGCACTTGTCATAACATGCTTGCTGATATCGTGAGACCATCCTTGTATTTGTTTTTGTGTTGTTTCACCAATTCATTTGTTGTGTACACAGTTGTGTACATGTGGATGCTCTGTCCATTTATGGCTTGTCAATCTGGCTCGACACGTTTGTATGTACATTGTACACTATTACGTGCTGCTTGTCTTCCATTTTGTTGCTCCTTAACCTGTTGCAATTTATGTCTTGAACGTGACTGACCTGAGTATTTCACTCGAACATCAATATGCTGAACTGAACTGTTTTTGATCATACAGTTGCACCACTCTTTAATTACTTGCATGTAGTTGCACCATTCATTTATACTCCTCGCTTTTTGAGCAGCTTGTGACATTGAGACTGTTGCCTTATGCACACCATGAACACCAAGCTTGTGCACTGTATGCTTGCTGCGCCATTTTTGCATATTACTTGTGCATGCTTACATGTGTTCTTCCATACTAATAAATATGACACCATGTGTAGCTAGCTTGTTTTACTTTGAACTGAAATGTTCATGTACATGCTGTTGTAAACTCGACCATTTCGCAATTGCATGATCACATTGCTTTGTCCATTCTAGTCTGTATTGCACACTATCAAACAGTTTTGGGCTGATCTGCCTTTTGCTGTCCATCATTACATGTCCATTCATGTTTTATGTCCATACTGCATTTGCTGTTTTGACATTGTTGCTCGACAACTTCATTACTGTTTTGATCACAAGACTTGTACTACCTTGGCACTTGTATTGAGCTCGACCATTTTGATATGTTGTGTTTGTGCTCGACCACACACGTTGAGCCGACTCGACCACTTTGTTTTGTACTTTGAGATGTGTTGACTTTTGTTTTATTGCTTGAGTGTTGCACTGAGTCGAGATGGTTCCCGTGGCTCCTCCTCAGCTGCACACTGATTGGCGAGGCAGTACACATATGTATATTTTATACATGTGTGTATATGCAGCCATCAGACAAATTTTTCTGTCCCTGCACTTTATATACATACTTTCTACCTTGTGGTATTTACAGTGTATCACTGTGAATATCACAAGCTGTCTAGACACAGATTGATGGTTTTATAATTCAGATCAAGTCAAGAAAAATGATGAGAAACACACCAGAAATCTGAGGCAAATAAAATTAAAAAAAACAAAATTTATATTTGCATATATTCAGTATTATTTCTATTGCAGTATACTGTGTGTTTCTGTTTCATGTGTGACAGGTAAGCGGGGATGACTGGACTGACTGTGATGACTGGACTGACAATGACTGGACTGAAAGTTGAGGATAAGAAGACAGTGTGTGGTGTCAATGAATGTATGAGTCTGTATATACAAGTGAAAATGGATATATATGAAATGTAACTGTGTATATGTTGTGTGTATGTATGACTGAGTGACAATGAATGAACTGTACTGAGGAGCTGTGAGAGAATTGTACAGATATATGTAATAAACAAATTTGATTGAAATAAAATATCATTTTATTGTTGTCAAACGAACTTGTCTATTATATTCTGTTTATATACAAGTACAATATACGGTGAATGTTTAAATAGTGGAGTTATACAGAGTTGTACTGTTTGAATGTTAGAAATATAATATTCAATTCAAATATTATATTCCTATCTGTGTTGTATATATAAAACATTACAATAACAAACACATTTATAATAATATATATTTGTTTGTTATCATCAAACAAAAATCATATAATTGTGTATACAACTGCGTTATATACAACAACAATTTATTAGTTCTGCTGAGAGACAGTGATCTTCTTATTCTTATATTCTAATTTTTCTTTTTTCCTTCTTCTCACCCTCTATTTTCTTTCTCATAACTGTTCGAATAATTAATATATGGTATTTATTTGTGTAAACTGGTAGTGTATTTGGGATTTGGTTTAAAAATGCCATCCATTGCTTGGGTTGTCATATGATATAATATTGGGTTGTTAGGTTGAGGAGAGCTTTGTGGGCTTTGAGTTTGGTTCGTTTGAGCAGTTGAAATGGAGGTATTTAGGGAAAGAGATGTTGCTGACTTAGAGTTGTAAGATTGGGCAACAGACGTGGGCTGTGTTTCTTGACTGAAAAGAAGAGGAGTGGGTTGTGGGCTTAGCTGAGTTTGTCGACCAACCCGAGTGTTGACAGCACATGGAGAGAATTTCTGGGGAACTGGGCCTGTGGGAGCTAGTGGCGCAACAGAAGAGGATGCAACTGGGTCCGTTTGAGGCCGTGGACCAGTAAGGGGAAGCTAATATAATGGGATAGAATGAGGCATGGACTCAATTATGTTTGAAGGCTTCGAAGTAGAGTGAAAATAATTCAATAAAGAATTAGAACTATTGACAATTAAAAAATCATACGTTTTATTTATGGTTTTATGAATTTGTTCGAATGGGAATTCGGTCTCAATGAATTTCACATGACGACAAATAATGATTTTGCCACTTGCAATATCGTAACACTTTGAGTCTCTTTGGTTGGGAGCGGGACCAAGATAACCATATAGAGTGGATCGAACTTGCAATTTATAGATAGAAGTGGTCGGAAACAAAGGAAAACATAGGCAACCAAATACACGTAGAATATTTGGGATCACATTGGTATAGAATTTTGGTGGGGGACTGAAATCCTAAGACTTTAGTTGAATGTATGTTAAGAAGATATGTGGCAATTTCTAAGCATGATGCCAAAAAGAAGGTGGCATAGAGGCTTTAGCAAGCAAGATACGAATGATGTTGTTTATTGATTTAATGTGTCGTTCGGCTTTGCCATTTTGAGGAGAGGTGTAGGGACAAGAAAGGCGGAATTGCATCCCATTATGATCAAAGAATTGTTTAAAGGTGCCACAGATGTATTTTGTACCATTGTCACATTAGAATGTTTTAATGTTTCGTTCAAATCGAGTTTTGATTAAAGCATGAAAAGATTGGAATAAATGTTTGACTTATGACTTTTTGGAAATAGGGAAAGTCCACAAAATTTTGCTATAATCTTCAGGAAAAAGAACATAATAACAGTGGCCAAGAGAACTAACAACAGGCGATGTCCAAAGATCGCTGTGAATAATATCAAAAGGTAGCATAGTGTATGGCAAAGAATCAAAAAGGGTAATTTAGAATGTTTTCCAAGAGGACAACAAGAACAATAAGTTTTACGAGACTTATTACAATTAATGAGGTTTTTAGGATTTAATGATATGAGCACAGCAGCACCAAGATGTCCTAAGCGGTTATGCCAAAGATCTGGAGAGAGAGTAGTAAAGGCTGACTGATTCATAAAGGGTGTGATTTGGTTATTGGAGAAGAGAGGACAAAGATGATTCATAAAGGGAGTGGTTTGATTATTGGAGAAGAGAGGATAAAGATCCCCAGTGCTGTCACATCTCATTAATTTGGTTCACGTATGTAAATCATTAATAGAAAATCCAAACGGATCAAATTCAATAGAAACCATATTATCAGTTGTGAACTTACGAACGAGTATCGGGTTTTTAATAAGTTTAGGAGCATGCAAAACATTATTTAGGATAAATGGAGGGTATGGTAAAGGTAAATTAGTGCTACCGTGACCAACAATTGGAATTAGATGACCATTACCAACAACAATATTAGGATAATTATTGTTGGAATTGAAATAAGAAGAAAGTACACTTTGATCCGCTGTCATGTGAGATGTGGCATCGGTATCCATATAAAAAAATTCATCGGCATGCATAGTGGCCATTGGTGGTGATTTAACAAGAAAGAGATGGTCGAAGAAGAAGAAAGAGAGGAGGATGAGAGAGCAGAGGTTTAGATATTCGAAACCTGCTCTGATACCATAATAGAATTCAATTTCTTTCCTCATTTCATTATTCTTAGCTCCTTTATATATGTAGGAGTTCAATATTTACATGAATTATTACAAATAGATAAACATCAACATAAATCATATATATTACCATATGTAATATATATATATAGAGAGAGAGAGAGATAGGATCAAGAGCACCCCAAATAGTGTAGCACCCCTTTAGCCCCCTGATTTTCACCATACATTTCCGTTTCTCTCTCCTTCCACTAACTCTCTCCTCCCCCACTAACTTTTTTTAATATAAATGTGTGGCTACTAATGAGGTGCAGTTGGGGTGCTCCCAAATAGGGGTGCCATGGAACCCTCCTCATATATATATATATATATATATATATAAACATAAATAACACACATCTAATCTTTTTTCATTAATATATATTACCATGCGTAATATATATAAATGACAAATTTTTTATCATTAATATATTGTATTTATGTAATATATTATTAACATAAATACTATATATTAATTATTCTAACACAAATCTTCTGCCACTAATATATGGTGTTTATGTAATATATTATTAACATAAGTACCATATATTAATTATTCTAACAATAACTATCCGCTTTTATGTGCTTTTGAGTTGGACATGAGTAGTTAAATATCAGCTTAAATGGTACAGAAAAGTTGGGTCGCTACCATACCGATATGAGTTAGAATATACTCATGTAGATATTAAGGGTGACAGCGTCAGGCAGAACATGACCCTCAGGCAGAACATGACCCTCCTCGAAATGTAATAGATATATAATGTACTATCAGGGACTTGTAATTGAAATGAGAATCAATATGAACCTCTATCTCAATCCTCGGAAGCATATAAAAACCGACAGTAGTAATACCAAGCTCAAAATTGAAAAAAATGGTATGTATGGTAGATCACCACCTCTCAACTAAGGTAGATATAGGTGAATGACCTTATAACTGAGGTAGTCGAGTCTATAAGAATAGTGCAAAAGAACCGTTTGCAAGACATACACTAAATTCTAAAATAGTCCATCATAACAGTATGCTATACATTTCAACTAACTGCAACGACAATTGACGTAATGAGATTAGAAAAATAAACAGTTGTTCGTGATTAGCATACGTTATACAAGTATAACATTAATTAACAAATAGATGCACCAGATTGTTTAATAGTTAGTATTTTATTCAGGATTATACCTCAGTCATGTCTAAAGCCATGAACAATACGACGCATGTAATCCTCAGGCAGTTGATGTAGAATTGTTAAGTCATATATCATCGCCTCCTGAATATTCATGGCCGAATATTCCAGGACTAAATATTCAGCCCTAAATGTGTTGGACATGCTCTAAGTGAAGTCTCCACTCATCTTATTTCTTTGCTACCAGGATTGGGGTTTGAACTGGGTTTCGGGCTGATTTCTCATTTTTATAACAATGTTTTGAGTTTGTTCAATATTAATTGAGGTTTGGATTAATGCCAGTTAGTGTAGAATAATTCTTACAACATAATTACATGAATGAATTTAGTTGGTATATTTTATAAAGTATTGGTGCAAACAAATTAGTGTTACTAAAATAACTTATACATAGTTTGTGAGGAAATTCATTTCCAACCCAGCTTATTGCTGAGTAGTCCCTACATGAGTAAATCCATCATTTTGCTTAGTAACCGTCGGTTTTATTTAAAAAATAATAATAATACTCTTTCTCGTAGTGTTGTACGTGATTTTTTAGCTAATCACGCAGAGGCACTGCGTGGTAACTAATGATACCATATAGAGACACTACACTACGTGATATCATTAGGTACCACGCAGTGTCTATGCGTGCTTCTCTACAAAGCCACATAGAGTCACTGCGAGGTAAACTGAAAATTGTAAAAAAAAAAGTGACAGTTTCATTTTTGAATTTTTAAACGGAGGCTGCTCAGCAATTCAATTTCCCGAATTAAAATAGAATTTGCCTAGTTTGTACCAATTTTATAACACAAAAATTTATTGGAGGTGCTAGGCAAATCCGAATATCAAGGCTTCAAGTACTATATGAAGTCGGACTTCCTAGACAGTTACTCGCAATATGAAGTTGGAAATATAATTTGAAATGTTGACTTACTAAATAATTAATATTTGCATTGGAACCATGTATCTAGAATATTGAAAGGGCATGTCTATTGGGTAAATGGTTATGTAAACCACTATAAATATGTGGTCATTTTGTAAGTTGAAAGCAAAAAATTCAAAGAAGTTCTTCATTTTAAATTAAGCACTCTTCCTCTAATTTCTTCTCCTCTAACAAAGTGGTATCGGAGCAAGGTTAATAAGGGTGTGATAAAATGACAAACAATGGAATGTTTTCCCTCCAATATCCTCGTCTCACAAAAGAAAATTATGAGAAATGGTGTCTTCGAATGAAAGTTTTACTTGGTGGGCAAAAAGTGTGGGAGATCGTAGACAAAGGCTATGACAAGCCAGAAAATAAAACTGCATTATCTCGAGCGGAGAAGGAAGCCTTAGCAAAGATGAAGGATAAAGATCAATACGCACTTAGCCTCATTCATCAATGTTTGGATGATTCAATGTTAGAAAAAGTAGCGGATGCAACCACTTCAAATGAAGCCTGAGAAATTTTGCAAAAGTCTTTCCAAGGAGTTGATAAAGTCAAGAAAGTGAAGCTTCAATCACTAAGGAGTGATTTTGAAGCAATGAAGATGAGTGAATCTGAATCGATTTCAGATTATTGCACAAGGGTGAAGGCGAATGTGAATCAATCAAGAGGCTATGGAGAAAAAATTACTGATGTTAGAGTGGTGGAGAAGATTCTTCGTTCTTTGACTCCGAAGTTCGATTATAATGTGTGTGTCATTGAAGAGACGAAGGACCTCGAACAAATGACAGTGGAAGAATTGGAAGGTTCTTTACGTGCTCAAGAAGAGAAAATTAAGAGAAGACAAGAAGAACCACATGAGCTAGCTCTTAAAACTAAAGCAACTTTGGAAAATGAAGAACAAACAACTGATATTAAAGAAGAAATTGGTATTGATAATGAAAAACTTATTGATGTGGAGGAGAAAAATGGTGATAAAGATGTTGATGTAAGCCTCAAAGAAGATTTGAAAAATGAGAATGGTGTAAAGAATGACATGATAGATAAATGGATAATCGAAGCAGAAGAGGAAATACAGGATGACATGGAGATGAAAGAAGAAAGCTGCAGTGAAATAAAAGAGGTTGCAGAAACAAAAGACAAAAGAGATAATAAAAATAAGGATATCGAGATGAGTGACCCTGATGATGTCGAGGTCGATGATGATTCAATAAAAAAGGATGCTTGCGAAAATGCGAAGAAGACAGATGAATATAAAGGAGGTCCTGATGGTGTTCTTAATGTGATCACTGGTTTTGGCTCCATAGCTGGTGCAACTTTTGCTAGTCACATGGATGTCAACAAGCTTGCTTTCACCGGATCGACTGAAACCGGTAAAATGGTACTCGGAATGGCTGCAAAATGCAACCTCAAGCCTGTTACATTGGTATTTGGAGAAAAATCACCTATGGTCGTATTTGATGATGCTATTATCAATCATGATGTAGAGCTTGCTCATTTAGCATTGTTCTTTAACCAGGGACAATGTTGTTGTGTTGGTTCTCGTACTTCTATGCATGAAAAAATATATGATTAAGTTCGTCGAGAAGTCAAAAGCTCGTGGTTTAAGTCGTGTAGTCGGTGATCCTTTTAAGAAAGGAAAGGAGCAAGGTCTTCAGATTGATGATGAACAATTCAATACGATTCTGCACTACATAAAATTAGAAGTTGATGGTGGTGCTTCCCTTGTTAATGGGGTTGAGATAATTGAAAGCAAAGTGTACTATATCCAACCTATTGTTCTCTCAAATTTCAAGGATGATATGTTCGTTGCAAAAAAAGAGATATTTGGACACTCCGGTCCATTCTTAAGTTCAATGATTTGAATGAAGTGATTAGATATGCAAACGCATCACCCTTTGGACTAGGAGCTGGCGTTTTCACAAGCAACATTGATAAAGCAAACCATTAAAAGGAAAAAGAAAAAAGTTCTTGATTGGAAAGAAGATACAACCTATGATACTCGAGTCACTCAACCGAAAAAGGGTAAGAAAGAAAATTTCAAATTAGGAGGGAGTCTTGGAAATATAATTTGAAATGTTGACTTACTAAATAATTAATATTTGCATTGGAACCATGTATCTAGAATATTGAAAGGGCATGTCTATTGGGTGAATGGTTATGTAAACCACTATAAATATGTGGTCATTTTGTAAGTTGAAAGCAAAAAATTCAAAGAAGTTCTTCATTTTAAATTAAACACTCTTCCTCTAATTTCTTCTCCTCTAATAGTTGGATGTTCTAGATGTTGGAATATTTCGACAATTGGGTCACATATGTAAAATAAAATGTGTTGTGCTATTTTGGTGTAAAGCCTAATTAAAGTGATCTAATTTTAGATTAGAATTAATAGGCTTAAAGTTTAAGTTATCATGGGCCTAATGTGTAGATACCGGGGCATTTTATAATTTGTTGAAGGGCCGAATTACAAAATGCCAACTCTATAAATAAAGGGTTATGGTCCCCGAATTATACAAGCCTTAGCAACTCTCTAACCTCTTCTACGGAGAGCTGATTTCAGATCTAGGGTTTGTGTCAATTTGGAAGACCAAACCTAATTCATCTTCTCGTTTAACAACCGACTACGGATTCAGGTATTGCACTGATTAAATACAGATTCAGGTACGCTTCCGCTAATCAAGTTATTTATTTTCTGATTTGTTCTCAATTAAATCAATATGGGTTATATATTTGGATCTAGGGTTTCACGATTGGATGTTGTTAATGTATATTGAAATCCTAACAAGTGGTATCAGAGCCACCCATCGTTGAGTTGGTTGAGAAATTCTTGTTTTTCTTTTTTGATAAAATATGGACTGCAGATTCATTATAAAAAAAAATAAAAAAATTTCCTATGCGTAAGAAATGTACACAGGCATAGTACATATAACGAATCACCCTGACATATATGAAGCACATTTATGAAATTATGATAGTACGTTGTACGCATAATTGGATTTAAATTTCAGTTTAAGGTTTGAGAAACCAGCATTTTAATATTGTTCCATATTATCATGTCCATGCATGTCAAGTCAATCCCATGCAAGCCATAATATACCAAGATTCATGTGCGGCCATGTAATACTATCAATTGCTCATGATGCATAAGGAAGCATCAGTTTTATGCTTGCAATATTAATTTTATTTTTAATAGTATTAAATTTTGTATGATTACAAATATGTTGACCTATTTTTTAGGCATTTTAAGTGTGGATATTTTACGGTATAGATATTTGTAATTTCGTTTATATTCTTGTTTGTTGAGCTATTCACGTGGACATAAGTACGGTGCATTTTTTTTTCCTTAGCTATTTGCATGGAATGGTATGCAGTAACTTTTTTTTTTAAATATATAGTTCACGTTTTGCTTAACAGACCTGATCAGATCTTCGGCAGTTTCTTCGATTATTATTTAATTAATTTTGATTTTAGATTACTTCAGATCCGTTATAATATTACATATAGATTTAGATTTTTTTATTGATCTGGTCATGACGTTATGAACGTAGTTGATCTTAAAAAGGTCATTCACTATCATGTGGTAGTATGAGTTGATTATGTAACCTTAAGCAAGCTCTAATGTTCAGCTAAATTTATCAGTAAATTGAATGTGGACATTGAAACAGGTTAAGTCATATTGTTCTGCAAACTTGCAAACTGTAGTATCATTATATTACTATATAACTTTTGCGTTAGAAGATGATGATAATGTTTGAACTGTTGCTCCTATTATGGAGCACTTATATGGTTTCACTTTCATATGTGCAATACAGTGCAACCTATGGAATTTAGGATCAAATTACCCAATAAAGTAAAGATATTGATTTTTTGTTTGTTTTAAGATTTGGACTTGTTCAATATTTGAAACATTCAATGGGATACTATTATCGCATAAAATGGATTCATGCCACAACGCACTTGTGTTTGTCATGTCAGTTTATCATTAGTAGTATTATTTGGCTTAGCACATTTCAGACCGTTTATTCATGCATAGAGATTTTTTTTTTCTGAATGTACCATTGACGCACATGTTCATATATTAAAGTAAATGTGTTGGAACCCTGCATTAGTATTGGCAACCATAAAAATAAATGAGCTGAGGTTATTTAGAGACAAATTAAAGTAACAAAGTAGCATTTTGTGCAGTTGCATTATGGTTTAGACATGCATATAGTAGTTACTTCGTTGATTCAAGTTATCTAGTATGACATTTACATTGTCGTTTATGTGTCACTTGACTGTGGCATTCACATATGATATTTATTATGTGATTTATTAATGATGTTTGATATCATCATATTCATTTAAGGAATATTATGAATATAATCACATGCCTAAAGCAAAAGATTATGACAACTATAATTAAAAATCTGTCGCGCTATGGTTATAATTTTGATATTTCAGTTGTCATATGGACCTAAAACAAAGTGTTTTGTAACACTCAAAATATATTGTACATATATTAAGGATAAATTCAAATATAATTTTGGCGTCTCTTTACAGCTGTAAATATTTTACATTAGTAGTGAATTAACTTTAAAATAATATGTCACCAAAGTGACCTCTATATTTTGGTGGTTCATGAAAATGTTTAATATTTGTGTGTAGTTATTCATGCGAATATTAGTCGTCCCAAAGGAAGGCTAATGTTTGGCCGAATCACTTACACATGTGTGATGATAAATACGTGACAATTATAAAGTTTTTCGAGTGAATAATTAATCGGCCCAAAGGAAGGTTGTTATTTGACTTGAATTTATTGTCACTATTTGATCATTACAACAAGAGTACCACTTACAGTTAATATTACTGTCCAAAGACTTGATATTAATGTGTACTAGGTATCTTGAGAGGAGACTTACCAATTATTTGAATTTACTATGGTTGATATTTGGCTATGAGCATATACGGTCAATCTTCATTTTATTTTTGTTCATTTTCAGCTAATTTAACTGAATTATCTGTCAATTTAAAGAATATTTCCATCTTGCTTTGGGATAAATATAAGGATTTGTATGAGAGCATGTTATTTGTTCTTGACTTTATAGATTTAACTCTTGTAACTAAGAGGGTTACAGCCAACTCTACTACGGTTAAATATTCTTATAATGTTATGAAGAATATTGAAAGGTGATAGAATTCAAAGGCAAGAGTTAAATGATCATTAAGTAAATACTTCAGAAGTTTTCAAGGATGTGCTATAGGTAACGATAACTAATTTTGTATAAGTTATCTACTGAGAATTGAAACGGTTTTTGTGAAAACAATAAGGGAAATCAAGCACTCTTTGTGGTGCTTGATTACATAAAGTCAAAGTAAAAGAAATATAAATGAGTACTATACGGAAAAAGATATTGCTTCAAAAGTTAAAGACGCTCAAGTTATCGTTATTTTTGGTGCTATCTTCAATATATTCATTTAAAGATTAAAATTATTTTAAGAATAATATGTTATCTTATTGGGCTAATTTAGCGCTTTGGTAACTAAAATAGAGATTGAAGTTTTTATGATTGAGAAGTACTCATTTGATATACATTATAAATAAATGTATGAATAAGGATTAAGAAGTCGCTAAGGATCTCAAAGAAAAGAAATAACATACAGTTTTTTTTTTAGTTGTTTCTTTAACGAGATATACAGACATATAAAGTAAAATATACTTGATATTTTATAGTTATTATTGAAATTTAAGTCAATTTTTTTGGATTTATTTGATATATTTTTATGCTGTCATTTAGACAGATTTCGGTTTTTACATTTCTAATGTGAACATATTAGGTTATTATTGTTCATCAAGAAATAGTAATGTTGATTTATGAATAAATTCAAAATCTTATGTAATTGAAGCTCATATAAGTTATGGCTACTTATGCTAAATAACTTATGTAATGATATCTCAAATTTTGTTTTGGTGACTAATATAATTTTTGTTTCAGTTTACTGAGGAATTATAGATTGAGATATCATAAAGGTAGAAAATGCTTTATTGATATTCTAAGGGATTTAAAGTTTATAATTTTTTATGAACTCACACTAAAGAAAAGTTTTAAAGCGGGAATTGCAATAGTTATTTTGAGGATGTTGAGTTTGGGGGAGAAAGAAAGTAATACCATTGTCTTTAAAGAGAATCATTATCTTTGATTCAACTGCGGTTGCTTCTTCGCTTAAAGTTTAAGATTTGTTTGCTTTTATTAAGAAGAAGTAAATTAAGAACCATAATAAGACGATGTTGAAGATAATTTTTCTTTAAGCTAAGGATTTTGCTTCAAGAAAACAAACTCAACAACCTCAAAGATGCAAGATCACTAAGGAAATCCACGTAAATGGGAAGAAATGCTATTTCAGATTATTGTGTAGTATTTCTTCATAAAGATAAATAATGGATTAATAAAGATGATGCTACGGACTTACATCAATCCATGTAAGGTACTAATTTAAAATGTGGATTTAAGAAATGAACATATAGTATAAATCTATATGAATAATAAAGTTTGAAATTTCCCTCTAACTTAAGTAATAAGATCATTGGTTATGAATAACTATTCAAAGCCAAAAAGGGATCAAGTGGGTAATATCGAATTTTATAAGGCACTTTATCGAAAGCACTAATTTTAAAAGGAAAATTTATTTTCTTTTAGGAATGTTTCATTTTGGACTTAGTAAACGATTCTGAATCGATCACTTTGGAGCTTACTACAGTTTGTACTTTTGAGCATTATCTGATGGAGATTAAAGTTATATTTCTCAATGGAGACATTGGTGAAACTACTTAAGAAACTCATTTATGGATTAGTCTTTTGTATTTGGGATTCAAATTCACCATTATTATTCATGGGGTGATATTTGGATTATTATTACAAAAGAATTAGGATGATAAATGCTTAAAAGATTTGGTATATAAATTGTGATTCAGTTGCTTTTCTTTTACCAAACAGATAAATGTTGCCATCCTTGAAACTAAAGAAATGCAAAAGATTTTTCATGCATTTCAGTTTGAATTCCAATGCATACTAATGTATATACACATATGGATATGCGTGTATTATTTGGCAGATATTTTACTGATATTAAAAGTGGATCACTGATTTAGTAGCCAAAATGGTTATGAGATATCTTTAAGGAATAAAATAAAAGATCATATGCTCATAGATAAAAGATTGGATCGGTTGGAGATCATAAAGAATTACGATCCTTTTATTTTGGATGTCATTACCGTAAAAGATCCACTTTTAGCAATGGTAATATATTTTATGGGTGAAACTATATAAGGGAAAAGTGTCATTTAGACACTTATAGTTTTCGCCATTTTGAAAATATCGTCTTTGGTTAATTATAAGACATCCAAATATGGAAAATAATAATGAAATTTTGTCACAAGACTCCAGTTATTGATAAAGAATTGAAAGACCAAGTGATATTGTGACAGTAAAGTATATATTATTTTCCAATAAAGGAAGAGTGCAAAATATATTGTAAATCATAGATCATATTTAGACAAACTCCATTATGGCGGATCCGCTTACCAAAAGGTTATCACCTAAGGTCTTTCATGAGCATGTAGCTCAATTGGTGTAACTTTTATGTAAGGATATTTTGGTTCAGGGGGAGTTTATATTCGGTATTGTCATATGACTCATTGCTCTATACTTGCGTTACAGATATATGCATATCAAGTTCTTTTTCTGATCAGAAATAAAGTAATGAAGTTTTCTTTGCACTCAGGTTGTTTAAATATTAAACGTTTTGATCTCACTAAAGAAGGACCAGTTGAAAATAGACATGTATAGATCACATTTCATGTAATTTCCATGCTACGCATCCAGGATTGATCTATGTCATTTGATTGTATTGATATATGTGACCATTGATGGGTTTAGTTACGATAAATGTAACGAATGCCGCTTTGATCCTTTGTCAACGCAATTAATGGACGAGATTGTTTCAGATACACCGTATGTTATAAATAGCAAATTTTGGAGCTCATAAAGTTAAACACATTTTAAGGTTATTTCATATGTGGCCCGGGGGGGGGGGGGGGGATTGTTGTAATATTTCGATAATTGGGTCACATATGTAAAATAAAATGCGTTGTGCTATTTTGGTGTAAAGCCTAATTAAAGTGATCTAATTTTAGATTAGAATTAATAGGCTTAAAGTTTAAGTTATCATGGGCCTAATGTGTAGATACCGGGGCATTTTATAATTTGTTGAAGGGCCGAATTACAAAATGCCAACTCTATAAATAAAAGGTTATGGTCCCCGAATTATACAAGCCTTAGCAACTCTCTAACCTCTTCTACGGAGAGCTGATTTCAGATCTAGGGTTTGTGTCAATTTGGAAGACCAAACCTAATTCATCTTCTCGTTTAACAACCGACTACGGATTCAGGTATTGCACTGATTAAATACAGATTCAGGTACGCTTCCGCTAATCAAGTTATTTATTTTCTGATTTGTTCTCAATTAAATCAATATGGGTTATATATTTGAATCTAGGGTTTCACGATTGGATGTTGTTAATGTATATTGAAATCCTAACACTAGACAGTCGCTTTGGTGGCCTTATCCAAGACTGCCCCGGTAAAATAACTATACGTCGTGCGTATTCAGATGGGAAAAAACACTAAAATTCACTGACGGGATTATCAAAAAAGATGGAACGAAGTTGCAAAACTTACCGATGGATGGAATGAAAACGATAGATTAAATTGTGAACCGTGGTTATGAATGGCGAAAGCCATGACGCAAGGGGTGGCAGTTGCCTTTTCATCTTAAGGTGTAAAGTGTATGGAAAAGCACACTGTACGTATGCCACAAAACATGCATGAATGACTCTTCAATATTTTGTTGTTTCAATAATTTAATTTTTTATTTTCAGTGATCCAAAAATGCATAAAGTTTAGCATTTATCATATGACCATTCATATTATTATTATTTTGCATGTTGTAGATAGCTTTTTCGGCAATTCTTTTTGCTTGAAGGACGAGACGATGTTGTAGCTGACATTAAAAATTTAGTTTTTATGAATTTCCTTAAGCAAGTTGTAACATGCGGTCAATTATATAAATGTACGAGTTGATTCAAATTTATATTTTGTCAATAATGTATGTCATTGTTTTGAATATTGGATTTAAAAAGGATGATGTACTTGAAATTTTGGGGTTATAACATTGTACTTAACGATGTTTTTGCTATATAATTTCAGCAGAATCTTTGTAGTATACGTTGTTACTGAAATAAATCTTAATTATAACACATGCACAATAAATCCAAATGGCATGCATCGTTCGTTGCATTGTATGCTAAGGCTCCAAAGGATTAAGGCCTAAAAGCTTGATAAGTACGATGCTCATACGTTTGAGTTAGAAACGTTGATAACGTGTTTGATTTAATGTCTGAAAGAGAGGAGTATAAAATGTTTGGTATAATGTTTAAAACAAAGGAGTATAACTGTTTGGTACAGCGGTAGACAGAAATAAAAATAAGTTATCAAGGAAATGTGTGTTGCGTCATTGATCAGCCTGCATTGGATATAATTTTTTCTTGACATTGTCATGGTTGTTAACGTCGGCTTCATGGCGTGAAAAATGCTATGCCACCTAAGCTAGCATGACATGACAATTCAAATGGATTGGAGATGCTTTTAATCTTCAATGGTATTGTAATTTAAAATTATTAAATGACATTGTGAAGTGCAATAATGTTTAGTTTTAGACGTAGTCCTCCACAATGTGAAGCATTAACCATAAATAATACAAATTACTTCCATTGTCTAGGAATGATAGAATGACACATATTAGAAAACTATCCATTATTGAAATTTGCATTGAAGAGAAGTTGTAAATATCATCGTCATGTATGTAAACATTGAATTAACATTGTCTATAACTAATTGATACGTAAGTTTTAAATGACAATATTTGTGAAATGGGTTGGAGATGCTCTTAGAGCATAGGAACTACATCGTTGTGGGGTGATGGTTAGGGAAGACAAAAGGATGTCATTGTTATCTGCTTAAATCAATCAATGGGTTATCAATAAGCTTGTACGGGTCGGTTTGGTGCGTTTGAAGAAAGGGTCGGTCCTGAAGTTATTACATGGGGTCGGTCATCGTCTGGTCGTTCCTTTCTTTAAACTCTACTGGTCGTTCCCTTCCTTAAACACCTGGTCGCTCTGTCTTTGGATAAAAGCTACAGGGTCAGTTCTGCAATGCCACAGGACTGGTCGTTCCTTCTCAACTCATGGCTTGAGCCAAAAGGCTTGATAAATTGTCTGGTCGCTCCAAATACAGAAGATCTTTGGTCGCTCCAGATGAAGAAGATCTCTGATCGCTCCAAATGCAAAGGGCAGCTGGTCGTCCTTCTCTGGAGACCGACCCCATTTTTGAGGGAACCAATTCCGATGTGTTCTCGATCATGGTCGCACATTTCTGGAAGGTAGCGCCATCTCTGGTCGGACCGTTTTTTGGGTCGAGCTTTTGGTCATTCTTTGGTCGGTCCGCTCCACATTCTAGCCTCATGGTCGTCCTTTCTTCTGGCGGAAGCTCCTGGTCGGCCAAAGCGCTAGAAACGACCTGTGATGGCGTGACAGCTGGAAACAATTGGTGACAACTGGGAGTGGCATTTCCGTAAATACCGAAATACCGATCAGACCCCTGAATACAAGATTTCAGCCATTTCTCCGCCTATAAATAGGACCCTACCTCCATCATTTTGGGGGAACTTTTTCTGGAACGACGAGGAGGTGCTGTCTAATTGCTTTCGGGATTTCTCCAAGCATTCCTACATCTCTTCTCTATCATCGATCATAAGTCTATGGAACATTAGAGCATGTGGAGCATAGCTTTCATGGAGGAACAAGCATAAGCATTTCACGCACTTCTTCATTTCTTCTTGATCATTCACCCAAAGACCTAAGGAGCTTTCATCTATGGCTTCCATGGAGAGATTGGCATAAAATACTTCAAGCTTTCATCCATTCTTTCAATCGATTGTAAGGACAAATGCATGTCAAAGGAGCTTGTACGAATGTATAATGGAGCAAATGTTATAATCTTTTGGTGATTAATGAAATCCAACCTTCAAAGTGGACGTAGACTCGATTAAGAGTCGAACCACTATAAAATTCTTGTCTTCTTTCCTTATTTTGGTATTTTGATGCTTTTGAATGTTAGATATGGCCTCACATAACTCTAAAGGTTTTCTAACGCCCCGCCTCTGAAAAGGTGGTGTGCTTTCTAAGCATCTCGCCTCTGATTAGGTAACGTGTTTAGAAATACCATTTTGGTTGTTATACCAATTTTCGGTATCAACAATTAGGCGCCCACCGTGGGGCCAGATCTACTTTCTGGCATCAAATATACTACGAAGATCTTGAGATCTTGAAGCTAAGCCTTAAAATAGCTCGCTCCAGCTTCCGATTTGGACCTTCCGACGAACTCTCCTCAAAGTTCAAGTTGCTTTCTGAAATAATGCCGCCAAAAGTGAGCAAGGAAGCGAGAACTAGGACATCTAATGAAAGAAATCGGGAGGAAACCCCCATGATCAACCAATTTGAATTAGGCGAAACATCAAATGGAGGCATGAATGTTACAAGGGGCGAGCTTGATCAAGCTGTCGCTGGATTGACGCAACAACTAAAGATAGCTAACAAAGCCATGTTGACAAAACTTGATTCGCTCTTTGCTCTTCAGGCCGCTACGGCAAAGGTGGCCTCTAAGCCCATTCGTGCAGAGGATGCTGGTTCTTCTTCATCTAGTCCAAATCGAGAAAAATCTTTTCAAGAAATCTCTAATCCTGGTAAAGGAAAACCCGATAATCCAAAGCAAGCCGCTTGGAACCATAATGGAGAAGCTACTTCTTGTCGAGTTGTCGATGCTGCCAAAGGGGCACTTTCCAATCGAGAAAGGCCAGGGCCCCTAAGTCGCAACCGTGAGGGTTTGCAAAGGCAAGCCTCCGGCCAAGACATAGGCGTCCGCCCCGCAGGAAGCCTCGACGAGAAGGATCGCCTTCTGAAGATGGTCCGACAGATCATGAAGGAGGACAAGCACCGAAACGACAATGAAGCAGAATGGGAATTCGCGCCATCTAAAACCCCCCTTACCGAAAGAATCAAGAAAACGACCTTCCCGCGAAAGTTCAAACCGCCCACCATCCAAGCTTATAATGGGACAGGAGACTCTAATGTGTTCTTGTTCCGATACGATCAACATATGGATGGGGCATAAGCAACTGACGAGCTTAAGTGCTTGTACTTCCCGGTGTATTTGGAGGGGGTTGCGTCATTATGGTTCACAAAGTTGCCTCCCAGATCTATTGATAACTTTGCCACATTGGCAAGATGCTTCCGAGACCAATTCCGCCTCCAAACAACAAAGGTCAGAGATATCATGTCCCTCAATGAACTAGAACAAGCTCCTGGTGAAACGATAAGGTCTTTCTTGAATCGTTTTAATGCTGCTGCTGCAGAAGTAGGGACCCGCGAGCCAAGGCTAATTCTAATGGCCTTAAAGGGGGGCATTGATAAGTTGTCTTAGTTCGGAAGGTGGCTAAAAAGGAAAAAACCTGAGACGCTAGAGAAATTTTATGACAAAGCCGAGGAATACATGTGTCTTGAAGATGATCCTATCTATTCCGTTGGCAATGTCAAAGCTAAGGTGGTCCCGGAAAGGAAGGAAGCTCCCAAAAAGAATAGTCAAGAAAATTTTGGGGAAGGTCAAAAGAGAGGAAGCAGTAATGATGCTAGAAATGATAAGGATTCCAAGAAACGGCGTTTCTTCCAGCCAACGGATTTTACTCCGTTGAATGATACAATCGAGCACATATATATGGCAACGAAGGATGCAGAGGGCTATCCGAGCCCAAAGCCAGTAAGGGTGTCCGAAGAAGCTGCGAACTCTGGAAGGTTTTGTCGATTTCATAATCGACCAGGCCATGACACGAATAAGTGTCGACACTTGAGGAATCTGGTTGAAGAATTAATAAGGAAGAATCGCCTCCAAGAGTACGTAAAGCGGTCAACAGATGCCGAGACTACTCAGGGACAGCAAACTCGCCCGACTCAAGATGGAAGAGCACCTGCAAGTGACTCCCGACCAATAATCAATACGATTAGTGGTGGTCCTCATCCTGCAGGGGATACTTGGGAGGATATGATCAGGTATACTAATGAACCAAGAAGCGTTCTAAAAGGAGACGGTTTTGAGGTTTGCAATAATTCTCTTCGTCGAAAAATGCCTAAAACATCCTGCGAAGATGTTATCTTCCGGGATCGGGATTCCGACGGAATGTTGGTTCCAACTGTTGACCCAATGGTGATCACTATTGGCTTGGGTCCAGCAATAGTAAAGAAGGTGTTGATTGATAACGGAGCATCCGTGAACGTTCTGTTTTACAGTACTTTCTCTAAAATGGGTCTATCCATGGATAATGTGCGAGCTAGCAAAGACAAAATACACGGGTTCACTGGCATACCAACTCAGCCAATAGGTGTGATTGATCTCCTTGTAGAGCTAGGAGAGGGAGAGAGGCAAGTCTCCATGATACAATCTTTCGTTATAATTGACTCACCTTCAGGGTATAATGCATTCTTGGGAAGGCCAGCACTTGCCGACTTCAGGATAGCTCTTGCTCCTTGGTGCTTGATGATGAAGTTCCCGACCACAAATGGGGTGGGAGTTATCAAAGGGGATCCTCAGGAATCGAGAGAATGCTATATGGCAGAACTGATTGAAGCTCGGAAATACGAAATTCAGAAGGATATGGAGACTCATCTCTGCATCCATGAAGCTCCTTTATAGCAATTAATGACCTCCCCCTGCGCTGGAGCATATAACGACATGCAGGAAGATATGGACCCATGAAAAATCAGTGCAGGGGATGAAAAGGTAGCACCAGCTGAAGCTACCATTTCCATAGAAATCCATTATAGTGATACAGATAAGCTAATAAAGATAGGCTCCCAATTGGACCCTATGCTGCAAAAGTAATTGATTAGTTTTTTGAAAGCAAATTTGGATGTCTTCGCTTGGAGTCACTCAGATATGTGCGGGATACCTCCAGACGTAATAGTGCATAAGCTGAATATTGACCCCAACGTGCGCCCGGTGAAGCAGAAAAGACGGATGCAGGGCCCAGAAAGGTCTGAAGCTTTGAAAGATGAAGTGGATAGGCTACTGAAGAATAATTTCATTCGAGAATCCACCTATCCTAATTGGGTGTCCAATCCGGTCCTTGTGAAAAAATCAAACGACAAATGGCAAGTGTGTGTGGATTATTCTGACTTGAATAAGGCTTGCCCAAAAGATAGTTTCCCCCTACCTCGAATTGATCAACTTGTTGATGCAACAGCGGGGCATGAACTATTGTCTTTCATGGATGCATATTCTGGATACAATCAGATTATGATGCACGAGCCAGACTAGGATAGTACCAGTTTCATAACTGGTCGTGGTTTATATTGTTATAAGGTAATGCCGTTTGGGTTGAAAAATGCAGGTGCCACCTACCAACGCTTGGTGAACGCGATGTTCAAAACTCAAATTGGAAAGACTATAGAGGTTTATGTTGACGACATGCTGGTAAAATCCAAAGAGGCAAAGAATCATATAGAGGATCTTGATGAAATGTTCCAAATCCTGAGGAGATACGGCATGAAGCTCAATCCACTTAAGTGCTCGTTCGGCGTAGCATTAGGAAAATTTCTTGGTTTCATGGTAAATGCTCGGGGCATTGAAGCAAACCCAGCACAAGTGATTGCTTTACGAGAAATGCAAGCTCCACGGACTAAAAAAGAACTCCAATGCTTAAATGGCAAGGTAGCAGCATTAAGCCGCTTCATCTCAAGGGCAACGGACAGGTGCATTCCCCTATTTGATGCATTAAAAAAGGAAAAGAAAAGCTTCCAGTGGATTCCTGAATGCCAGCAAGCATTTGAAGATCTCATCAAGCACATGGAATCCCCTCCGATGCTATCGAAGCCTAGGGATGGAGAAAGCTTGCTCTTATACCTTGTAGTGTCATCCCATGCGTTGAGCGCAACACTCGTTAGGGAGGAAGACAAAGTGCAGTGGCCAGTATACTACATTAGCAAAAGGTTTACCGGGGCAGAAATGAATTATCCAAGGATAGAAAAGCTTGCATATGCCTTGCTCATCGCATCACAAAAGCTCAGACCCTATTTCCAATCCCACTCTATTAAAGTCCTTACCGACCAACCCTTGAAACAGGTATTGTTCCGTCCAGAAACTTCGGGGAGACTCCTGAAATGGAATATTGAACTCAGCCAATATGATATCACTTACTACCCCAGAAAAGCAATAAATGGGCAAGCTCTGGCCGACTTTATCGCTGAATTCACTGACAGGGGAGAGGAAATGGAGGAAACTAACGAATTGGCCGTTAGGTGGAAACTTTTTGTTGATGGCGCTAAGAATGAATATTTTGCTGGGGCAGGGATAGTATTCGAAACCCCAGAAGGACGACATGTATGCTGCGCTCTGCGATTTGAATTCCCCATCACCAACAACGAGGCCGAATATGAAGCATTACTTGGAGGATTGCGGGTTGCAAAAGAATTAAGCTTGAAAAGTCTACTAATATTCAGCGATTCACAGCTAATGGTTTCTCAAATCAAAGGTGAATTCCAGACTAAGATGGGAAGGCTTCCGACATATCTGCTTAAAGCCAAAGAACTTCTCAACAACTTGGAATATTATTATATCTCTCATATCCCCCGCAGAGAAAATTGGAAGGCAGATTCCTTATCAAAGCTGGCTAGCACCGGAGATCCTCAAATCTTCGATCTAGTTCCTGTGGAAGTATTATCTAGTTCTAGCATTGAGGAATCCGATATAGACTGGGTTATGGAAGCCACCAACGAGCCCGACTCGTGGATGACCCCTATAAAAAACTATATACTTCACGGAACACTTCCTGAGAAACCAAAGGATCGCATAAAACTGCTCCGAAAGTCTCGCCTATATCTCGTCCAAGATGGTCATTTATACAGGAGAGGATATTCAACGCCATTACTACGATGTGTAACAAAGGAGGAATCTAAAGCGATTTTGGCGGAGCTACATGAAGGAGACTGTGGAGGTCATGTTGGTGGACAGACTCTTGCCAAAAAGGTCCTTCGATATGGTTATTTTTGGCCCGATGTGAACTTCGACTCAATGACATTCACTAAGAAATGCGACCGGTGCCAGAAATTTGCAAAAATTCCAAGAGCTCCGTCAACTGAGTTGACACAGATGTTGAGTCCTTGGCCATTCGCTGTCTGGGGCATAGACTTGATTGGAGCACTACCTACCGCAAAATCAAGCTTCAAATATGCTATAGTGGCCGTGGATTACTTTACCAAATGGGCTGAAGCCGAACCATTGGCAACTATCACATCGAAGAAGGTAATCAACTTTGTATTGAAAAATATCATATGCAGGTTTGGGGTTCCACAGAAAATTATCACCGACAGTGGCACGCAATTTGAAAGTGATGAATTCAAGGACTTCTGCAACAAATATCATATTCAGAAAAGCTTTGCAGCAGTTGCCCACCTGCAGGCCAACGGGCAAGTTGAGGCGGTTAACAAAATCCTGAAGTCCACCATTAAAAAGCGTCTCGAGAAAGCTAAGGGCAACTGGATTGAAGAATTGCCACTGGCACTATGGGCTTATCGTACAACCCATAAAACTGCAACAGGGCATACTCCATTCTCTTTGGCATATGGCTCGGAAGCAATGATACCTGTGGAATTGGAAGTTCCTACTCACCGCAGAATACACTTTAGCTAAGAAGAGAATGAAAAGCTGCAACTTGAAGCTCTCGATCTACTTGAGGAAAAAAGAACCGAAGCAGAGCTTAGAATGGTCTCCCATCAAAGAAGAATAGCCCGACACTTCAACCAGAAGGTCAGGCATAGAACATTCGAAGAAGGAGACTTAGTGTTAAAAAAAATCATGACCGCAACAGGAGTCTTTGGCCCCAATTGGGAATGGTCGTTTATTGTCAATCAAAAGCTTCTTGACGGTACCTTTAAACTCAAAACTACAGATGGAGTAGAGCTCCCAAGAGCATGGAACAGCGATCACCTCCGCCGTTATTTCAAATAGCTTTGTGACTTGTAATTCTTCGGCAAATGTTGTACATATGGGATTACATGAATGCAAATAAAGCAGCACAGATTTGGTTACGGGACACGATAAATCTGCTGGCCGGCTTTCCTACGAAGAACTTAATATAAATTCACCAAAGGGAAAGTCCAAAAACATGCACTAGCTTAACCCAAATACTCTCCGAAGGTTCTCAGTCAAATAACTCGAAGTCAGACAAAACTTGACCTTGTTATTGCCAAACTGAGATACTTTCCAGGGGTATTCGGTCAGCAAACCGAGTCCTTTAACCCAAATCCTCCCCGAAGGTTCTCAGTCAAATAACTCGAAGTCAGACAAAACTTGACCTTGTTATTGCCAAACTGAGATACTCACCAGGGGTATTCGGTCAGCAAACCGAGTCCTTTAACCCAAATCCTCCCCGAGGGTTCTTAGTCGAATAATAAACTAAGTTCTCTCCAGGGGTACTCGGTCAGCAAACCGAGTCCTTTAACCCAAATCCTCCCCGAAGGTTCTCAGTCAAATAACTCGAAGTCAGACAAAACTTGACCTTGTTATTGCCAAACTGAGATACTCTCCAGGGGTATTCGGTCAGCAAACCGAGTCCTTTAACCCAAATCCTCCCCGAGGGTTCTTAGTCGAATAATAAACTAAGTTCTCTCCAGGGGTACTCGGTCAGCAAACCGGGTCTTTTAACCCAAATCCTCCCCGAGGGTTCTTAGTCGAATAATAAACTAAGTTCTCTCCAGGGGTACTCGGTCAGCAAACCGGGTCTTTTAACCCAAATCCTCCCCGAGGGTTCTTAGTCGAATAATAAACTAAGTTCTCTCCAGGGGTACTCGGTCAGCAAACCAGGTCTTTTAACCCAAATCCTCTCCGAGGGTTCTTAGTCGAATAATAAACTAAGTTCTCTCCAGGGGTACTCGGTCAGCAAACCGGGTCTCTTAACCCAAACCCTTTCCGAGGATTCTCAGTCGAATAATAAACTGAGTCTTCTCTAGGGGTGCTCGGCCAAATAACCCAAAGTCAGACAAAATCTGATCGCGTTATAACCGAGTCTCTTACCCTCTCCGAGGATTCTCAGTCGAATAATAAACTGAGTCTTCCCCAGGGGTGCTCGGCCAAATAACCCAAAGTCAAACAAAATCTGATTGCGTTATAACCGAGTCTCTTAACCCAAACCCTCTCCGAGGATTCTCAGTCGAATAATAAACTGAGTCTTCTCCAGGGGTGCTCGGTCAAATAACCCAAAGTCGGACAAAATCTGATTGCGTTATAACCGAGTTTCTTAACCCAAATCCTCTCCGAGGATTCTCAGTCGAATAATAAACTGAGTCTTCTCCAGGGGTGCTCAGTCAATAAATCAAAGTCAGATAAAACTTGACTACGATATTACTGAGTCTTTGACAAGGAAAACCTTCAAAAGGCATTCAAACATTTCTCGAATATCTAACGCATTAGGACGCAAAGGATGGAGAATTCCAAACAAAGCATGCGAATGTCGTATGAAGAATGAAAAAGCTCCAAATGTCACAATGCAATGACAGACGCTTCCTAAATTCTGATCACAACTTAAAAACATCCAAATCTCAAATCTATTTTCAATATATTAAAGTTGAAATATCCCATTGGTACGGGGGCATATAGCAAAAGTGACTACTTGATTCCTTACATGCCAAAGGATCACTGCAATTATACATAGTTGAAAAATCCATAAACAAGCCATGTGTGTAAAGTGAGATGTGCAAGTGTGGTATGCAAACCAGGACAAGCGGAAGAAAGTAACGACAAGGTTACAAATGCTGAAACACAGAGCATCACCACGTCACATTCAAACACAGAAAGTCAACCTACATCACAGTCATAGAGATCATAGTGTACCAACACAAAATAAACATAGAAGTTAAATGCGAGGACCGGGACTCGCTTAATACAACCGGTCTAGACATAAAATCCACCAAGCCAAAAGTCATCAAGAGAGAACAAGCTATGCCTTTGGGTTCTTCCTGGGCCGTCCTACCTTCCTTTTCACCAGGGCAGACCCAGATGTGGAAGCTTCACCAACCGATCCCCTTTTGTAAGGTCCCACCAATTCAATGTCCCCCATTGGAAGGGCAGCAACAAGAGCATCTCGGTTCCTCAAAGCACGGATCAGCTTGACCTTATCAGCCTCCAGAGCAACAATACGATCAAGACTCTCTTGGTGAAGTCTTTGAAGATCTTCAGCCAGACCATGTCAGCCATGAATTTTCCTCGCAGTATGGTCTCTGAGCAAATCCATTTGCTTCTCAAACTGGCACAAGGCGTCGTCCATGCGCTCCATCAGCCTGGTTTTTGCCACCATGACGTCACAGGATGTCATCTGCCGATCACTATGAGATATCTCATAGTCGGAAGACACCCCATATAAATCCCAATCAGGGAGCCGTTTAGCCAGCTTGGAATTGCAAGCCCTCAGTGCATAAGGAGGCCTGTTTATAACTGATTGAATTTCTGAATAGGTGGGGCCAACGAGCACAGGAGAAGTCACTAAGGGCTGGCCAGTATTCTCTTCGTCCAGATCAAAGTGTCTTTTCATCCGGTCAAGTGTTAAATCCATCCTGTGTAAAAGGAAAACATTGTTCGTATATTTAAGTTAATAAATAAACATCAAACAAGTACATTGGGGAAACAAAGTACAGGCAGGGTCGGTCATGGCAAGCTAGAGGTTGGTCGGTCCAAGACTAGTCAGGCCCTGGTCGCTCAAAGCTGGTCAGGCCCTGGTCGCTCAAAATTAGCGAAATCCTGATCGTCCAAAGCTAACCCCAATCCTAGTCAGTCTAGTGATGATCAATTCCTGATCGACCAAAGAACCAATTCAGCTCTGAATGATTCTAAGTCATTCAAGACTTGGTCGTTGTTAAATTGGTCATAACTTGGGTCGGTAATAAAGCTTGGTCCACACAAAATGGTTGGCTAAACCGGAAATTGACCAATAGGGCCATGAAAAATCGCTCAAGATGGACACAGCACAAGATCAACCAGGTTGGTTATATCTCAGAAATTAGATATGATACAAAGGCATTATATCGCAAAATGATGGATTAAACAAGAAATCATGCATGCGCGAGCCATTCAAGCATTTACATTGTGATTGTCATCGTAATAAGAAAGAACTACAAAGGTTTTTTATTGCAAAAACATCATCCGCAAATTCAAATTGAACAGATTGGTTTCTATCTTACCGTTAAGCATACCAATATGCCAAGAGTGTTGAATTCAAGGATTTTACAATCAAGTTGCAATCATACATCAAAACTAATCCAAATACGGTTTAACCCCGAAAAATCCAGCCAAATTAAAAGGACAGCGTCGATCATTCTCGAATTAACAAAGAGATAGAAAATGTGTTCCTGCAATCAAACCAACTAGCTAAAAAAAAGTTTGGATGGAATTTCTGGGCTTTGGCGAGGAACAGATTCGAGCACTTGGCAGAGAATCGGGGAGAGTGATTGTGGATGGATTGTTTCCCTGGATTGGATTGGAGAAGCAAGAAAAAGATTGGAGAATTTTCTTTAAGAAACCGCCTCCATTAAAGTAAGAAAGTTCTGGAGTTGGGAAAGTAAGGAACACCAAGGGTCAAAAAGAAGATATATAGCCAAGACGACCAGCCGCTTTGTCAAAACCGACCCCTACGTACCATGTTCAAAACCGGCCCCTGGTCCAACCTGATCGATCCGCTAATACTTTGAAGTCCATAATTTTTCTTGAAAATTATGAAACTCCGAGGGGCAAAATGTTATCTGCTTAAATCGATCAATGGGTTATCAATAAGCTTGTACGGGTCGGTTTGGTGCATTTGAAGAAAGGGTCGGTCCTGAAGTTATTACATGGGGTCGGTCATCGTCTGGTCGTTCCTTTCTTTAAACTCTACTGGTCGTTCCCTTCCTTAAACACCTGGTCGCTCTGTCTTTGGATAAAAGCTACAGGGTCAGTTCTGCAATGCCACAGGACTGGTCGTTCCTTCTCAACTCATGGCTTGAGCCTAAAGGCTTGATAAATCGTTTGGTCGCTCCAAATACAGAAGATCTTTGGTCGCTCCAGATGAAGAAGATCTCTGATCGCTACAAATGCAAAGGGCAGCTGATCGTCCTTCTCTGGAGACCGACCCCATTTTTGAGGGAACCAATTCCGATGTGTTCTCGATCATGGTCGCACATTTCTGGAAGGTAGCGCCATCTCTGGTCGGACCGTTTTTTGGGTCGAGCTTTTGGTCATTCTTTGGTCGGTCCGCTCCACATTCTAGCCTCCTGGTCGTCCTTTCTTCTGGCGGAAGCTCCTGGTCGGCCAAAGCGCTAGAAACGACCTGTGATGGCGTGACAGCTGGAAACAACTGGTGACAACTGGCAGTGGCATTTCCGTAAATACCGAAATACCGATCAGACCCCTGAATACAAGATTTCAGCCATTTCTCCGCCTATAAATAGGACCCTACCTCCATCATTTTGGGGGGACTTTTTCTGGAACGACGAGGAGGTGCTGTCTAATTGCTTTCGGGATTTCTCCAAACATTCCTACATCTCTTCTCTATCATCGATCATAAGTCTATGGAACATTGGAGCATGTGGAGCATAACTTTCATGGAGGAACAAGCATAAGCATTTCACGCACTTCTTCATTTCTTCTTGATCATTCACCCAAAGACCTAAGGAGCTTTCATCTATGGCTTCCATGGAGAGATTGGCATAAAATACTTCAAGCTTTCATCCATTCTTTCAATCGATTGTAAGGACAAATGCATGTCAAAGGAGCTTGTACGAATGTATAATGGAGCAAATGTTGTAATCTTTTGGTGATTAATGAAATCCAACCTTCAAAGTGGACGTAGACTCGATTAAGAGTCGAACCACTATAAAATTCTTGTCTTCTTTCCTTATTTTGGTATTTTGATGCTTTTGAATGTTAGATATGGCCTCACATAACTCTAAAGGTTTTCTAATGCCCCGCCTCTGAAAAGGTGACGTGCTTTCTAAGCATCTCGCCTCTGATTAGGTAACGTGTTTAGAAATACCATTTTGGTTGTTATACCAATTTTCGGTATCAACAGTCATCCATCATTTTTAAACCAAAACAATGTTTTGAATTACAACTCTATAAAAAATATTGATAAATCTTTCCCATTTTCTCTAAAATCAAATCTGAACCTTATTGCATATTTCAATGCTTTTCTTTTTGGCAAAAGTATGGTTGAAACTGAAAATCTATGTAATTTTTAAAATAAGTTTTCTAAAGTGGACATATGTGCATTTTTAAACCTAAGAGATCCTAATTTTTATTTTCCCTCTCTAATTTTCCATTCATCTAATCCACCCCATCTTCTTATTGTTATTTCCCTCTCAAATTTTCCATCCTTCTTAACCATAACAAATTTGCTCTACATTTTAAAACTTCCCCTCCAATGTTGTTGTTCTTTCACACCTTTATTTGGTTCAAATTTTGATTTTGACGTTATTGAAATTTTGTGTATATTGAAAGTACCCCCGCTTATATTCGACAGATCGAAAATCCATTTATGACGTAGATAACGACGACTTGTTTACATAATCGAGTAGAATTAATATAAAAAGTATAAGTTATTTCATAAAAGTATATATTTACTAATAGTTGTGATATGCATGGTGACACTTTTTATTCCAGCGTAAACTATCAGAAACGCCATTCTACGGATATTTCTAAACTTAAGATCCAAGAATCAAACTACTTTTACAAATTAGAAATGCACCTCTATAAATGTTATCAACTTAAAAAACGAATCTAACAAATAAATTTCTTTTATAAATTTATATTTATTTATAAATAACAAAAACAAATTTTCAAACAGAAAACGAATGAAAATAAAATCATATGCTGCAATTTAGAAGTAAAAAAAATTAAAACTAATTATATATAATTTTGATGCAAAAATATGGCTAAATTATGATGACATGTTGTTTCGAACGATTCACATTGACAATAAACCACACAAGTCCGACCCAAACCATTCAAAAAATGAATTGTTAATAGGGTTTAATATAAGAATAAAAGATAAAAAAAGATAAAGAACAATACATACAATTTCACAGTGGAATGACATAATGCAATAACATGAAAAGTTCATGAAGTTGTTTAACTGTATAAATTAATTTCCATTTATAGTAAAGTCAAAATTGTAAATTAACAGATATATCAAATACTGTCGCAAAAAAAAAAAAAAAAACTTTATTTGTAGTTGTCTTGAAAGAGAAAATTTTAGTTCGACTATGATTTGCAAAAGTATCCTTATATATCTTTATTTTCATATATCGCTTAAAATACGATCTACCAATTAAAACTTTTTACAAATTCAAATTGCAATTCTATAAGTAGTAACCAATCTTAATATTAATTAAAAGATAGGATCTAACAAATAAACATTCTTTATGACTTCATCCTCTATTAATTAATAAATAAAATAAAAATAAATAAACAATTAGATATCACAACATAAAAATAAAATTCGAACTAATTACACATGGTTTTAGCACAAAGACATATAACTACTGCAAATCATTTTCTCTTGAACGTATAAAATATTTACGGGTTCTAAAGACATAATTCACGTGCAAAACATACGCCATGATCACGCGTGAGGCGCTTACCCTAACAGTAAGTGATATATAAATACGGTCTTCCAACACTGCCTTCGTCTTCAAAAAAACGAACGTCTTCAGTAACTGAAACAACTTAGCTTGACCCAAGCATAACGGGAAAACAATACGTCAGGGCTAAGACAAAAAAAAATCTTGTGCAAGTAAATTCAAATCAAGAAATAAAGGCAAACTAACCTAAGAGATGTTCGTTTAAAATTCATGAAAACATATCATAATTCTATATCAAAAATATCATCATTTAAATTAAACAAGTTGCAAGCTTAAATCATCAATTTAAAATGCCTTTATATTTCAAATTCAAATTAAAACAAATTAGACTTCAAATTTCAATTTAAAATGAAATTCAGATTACAATTTAAATTTATAATTTCGATTTAAAACCATTTAAACTACATGTTTCAATTTGAAATAAATTAAAATTCAGTAAATTAAAACTTAGCCTTTTAGTTAAATATAATTAAATTTCAATTTTAATTTAAAGAAAATGAAATTCCAAACTTTCAAATTAAAGGAAATCTAATTTAAAATAAATTTAAAGCCAAAATTAATTCAAACGTACTAAAACACAATTTAAACAAGTTTAGCATTTGAATTTAATCTTAAACATATTTAACTTCAAATTGTAATTTAAATTGAATTTAAATATTTATATTGAAATTTCAAAATTTTAAAACTTTAAAATTCAATTTACATAAATTTGAATCACTTCAAATTTAAACTTTATAGTTTAAATTTTGTAATTTCAAATTAAATTATCAAAAACCATTTTATTTAAACAATACAACCATAATAATTGATATGTTCATGTAGTCAATCTGGATCCAAATCAAAATATATCACAATAGTTATTAATTATCACGTATCGAGTGTTCTACTATTTATAACATTTACCGAATTGAATTTCAAAATAGCAAATCAATTTAATTTTATACGGATCCAAATCCAAATAATTTCACTTTAAAATATCTAAACAATAAAATCACAATCCTATTTCCTAACTCCAATAATCCAAAATTCGTTTCAATCAAATTTGTGACGAGCTGCCCATTCCACCTACACTGAATGATATGGAAGATGCATTGAAAACGACGCCAGGCTGATATAGGACAATCATTAAGGAAAAGAAACTTACACAAAACTTGTCGTGTATCTCACAGCGCATGGATAAAATATAATAAGAACATATAAAATAAAACAGTAGTAATTCGTGATGAAGTAAGAAATCCTATTTCTTAATATAAAACCAAGGAGTATGATACAAGATTTCACAAATCTCTATATGTATCGGTGCCATGCTACAAACTTCATCTTGAGTACATATCAACAACTGAAAACAAATAACTATAAGTAGAAATAATACGCCAACCTCCAACTCATTTTCGTTTCGCATTAGTGCTACCAAGCCTGCTATATATACTACTAACCAATTATTTTAATGAGCATCCAAGGTAATAAGAGAAAACATAAAACCGTCGATCAGACATGTAATGACCCGCATTTGCAGAGGTATTATAATTTATTTATTTAATTATATAAATAGTGATATAGTGAATTAAATGGTGGTTTAATTAAATAATGGTGAATATTTAATTAAAATAATAAATTAAATAATATATTTAATTCTGAAATAATCAGAATTGACTGAAATGGCGATATGGTGTGAACTGAATCATCTGTGATGTTTAATTCAGTTTAGAATTGAATTAGAATAACGAATATATTATTTAAACGACAGTTTGAACGTAGAATTATAATATAATTAAAATAGAGAGCGTAACGACGCGGCAGTTCGCTATTTGGCGATTTGAACTTCAACTGGATATATAGGGTTCGTTTTAAATCGGATTTCTGTGAAATAAGAAACGTGTGGAGCTGGTGGAGTATATCTTTCTAGTGGAAGAGAAAGATCGGGATTTCGTCGGGTAGATTTTTATTTACGTCCAAATCAAATTTCAGAAAAGTCGCTGTGGAATTCCTTTATAATTTATAAAGGAATTATTTATATTTTAAAAAGGAATTTCAATATAAATCGAATATCGGGTTGACCCAGTAGTGAATATCGAGTTAGAAACTCATATAGGAATATTCTAGAGCTGTATGGTATTCCACTGTGAATATATACGATAATATTAATTTATTAATATTTAATTTAATTATATTTAAATATATTTATATATTTAAATGGGTCATCCAGAGCTTTAAAAATAGCCACTTTTGCAAACGAAGTCAGAATTCGACAAAACTAATTTTTTTAGATCCACAATGTCAAATAGTTGCTAGATGTCAGTTTCCGTGATTTTTAGAGTCATTGTGTGGTCATACGGATTTTTAGAGGGATAAATAGTCAGTATTTTGACGGTTAAAAATACGTTGTGTGAGCATACGAAGTCAGAATTCGACGAAACCAGTTTCGTTGGGACCGTAATGTCGAACTATAGCTGCATGTCAGTTTTCGCGATTTTTGGATATGTTACGTAATTATAGGAATTTTTAAAGTATGAACAGACTAAACGAGTGGTTAGAAATCAATAGGATAAGCAAATTATCTCAACCCTTTGCTTATAAATAAGCCTCCTTAACAAATCATTAAGACCTAAATCCTCATTTTCCTCAGCACGGTTAATATCCGCCGCCATCCAGATAAAATTCCAACGAGAAAATATTCCTCTAAATTCAAAGTAAATCAAAATAAAATCCAAACAATTTCAAAACATGTATATTTGGAATTGTCTTGCTTTTCTCTTCAAACTGGTATGCTACTATTATGGTGCGACGCAGTTTTAGGATACCCGAAAATCAACAGCATATCTAGGGTTTTTGTTTTCGGGTTATACAAGTGTTGATGAGCAATTCGAATTTGATATTTGGGTTTGCGGCTAGAAGAGGCATCAGTGAGCAAATTTTTGGAATTTCTAAAAATTAAAACTGTCGATATGGGTGCTGGGTGCCGTGCTTTATCCTGGAGCACGGAAGTTGATACATGGAGGCGTGTTGTTCCATTTCGATCTGGGTAGAAGGAGAGTGCGAACAGGAGGTTAATGGCGTGGTTGGATTTTTCATCTGATGTTTGGAAAAGGAGAGAGACGTGAGAGAAATTAATGAAATGGTAAAGGAAGGTTGAGGAGCAGCGCGTTTGGCAGATCGGGGAAGGAGACTATTCACGTTGGGTTTGGGTATTGGGCCAGGTAAGAAAAGTGGTGATTATTGAGGGTTTTGCTCGGCACCTCAAATTGTTTTGATGTACTTAAGCACATTTGGGACGAAGGAAATACAGTGAACGACGAACTGGAATTGGAAGATGGTTCATGACATGTTCCCGTTTGTGTACAGAAATTCATGTTTATGATGAAGGATATGCGCGTGAAATCACGAGTCCCATTTGTGTAGCTCCTTCAACCATTCAGGTTACGTTCAACAAGGGACGGACACTACAACATGTAACCAACTAGAAGTAATGCGGAGCTCGTTACAATTTATGACAAAATAAATTGTCCGTCTGAACCAAGCGACAATTATCGTTAATTAACGATGATAGTCCAATGTGAGTAAATCACACCAACTTTGAACAGTTTATAATTTCATGTTGTATTTTTAGAACTGTTAAATATTGGCTGATTGATTATGTGTTGATTGTTTGATTGAACTGCTAGTCAGTTAGTTGAATTTCTATATTGATTATGTTTAACAGAATATAACATATGGAACTGAAAGTGATGTTATCTATATTGTTTAACATCTGTAATGTAGGGAAACAGGTTGGAGGAATCCAACTGGATTCCTCAACATTTATTTTACTGCAATTCATATATTATGATATATGATGTGATATATAATCAGTTGTTGATTATGTGTGTTTGGACGATATTTATCGTTGTTATATGGTATGTTAAAAACCATAAGAAATACTGGATGTAGGAAAGGGGATTTTCAAAGTGTATTTTGAAAATGAATTATTTATATAAAATCAATGGATTTTATATTATAAAAGAAAAAAGGGTTTTGAATAAAAGAATTATATTTGTAAATCAAATATAAGGGAATTATATTTGTAAATCAAATATAAGGGAAAGAATTTGTTAAACAGGTATAGAGGGAAATATTTGTCAAACAAATATAAAGGAAAATATTTGTCAAACAAATAGAAAGAGAAATATTTGTAAACCATTTACAAATAGGTTAAAAAGGATTTATTTATTTAGGGAATAAATAAAGGTATAAAGGATTTATTTATTTAAGGAATAAATAAAGGAAATATTTATTTGATAAACAAATAGGAATAAATAAAGGAGAGTTTATTTGACAAATAAATAGAATAGAATCAAAGGAGTAACGTTATTAAAGAGAACATTTATAAAGTGAAGAACCGTTACCAAAAGTAAATCTTTATAAATGAATAAACGTTATCAAATAGGAGTTATTCGAATAAGAGAAATCGATTAGAGTTAGAAATGATCGATTAGAGTTAATCAGTGAGGGTTGACCAATTAGAGTTAGAGTTAACTAATTAGAGTTAATCAAATAGGAGTTAATCGAGTAGAGTTATCGAATATCACTTATTCGAAGTAGAGTTATCGAATATAGTGTATTCGAGAGAGGAATAATCAAATTTTGGTTATTCGAGGTGAGTAAATCGAATCTAGTTATTCGAAGTAGAGTTATCGAATATAGTGTATTCGAGAGAGGAATAATCGAATATTAGTTATTCGAGGTGAGTAAATCGAATCTAGTTATTCGAAGTAGAGTTATCAAATATAGTGTATTCGAGAGAGGAATAATCGAATATTGGTTATTCGAGGTGAGTAAATTGAATCTAGTTATTCGAGAGGAGTAATCGAATCTAGTTATTCGAAAGGAGTTATCGAATCTAGTTATTCGAGAGGAGTTATCGAATCTAGTTATTCGAGAGGAGTTATCGAATCTAGTTATTTGAAAGTAGTTATCGAATAGTTTATTCAAATAGAGTTAGAGTAGTTATCGAATAGTTTATTCGAATAGAGTTAGAGTAGTCATCGAATAGTTTATTCGAATAGAGTTAGAGGAGTTATCGAATCTAGTTTATTCGAAAGGAGTTAAGTGAATAGAGTAAATCAAATAGAGTTGAGCAAATAGAGTTAATCCAATAGGGTCAGTGCAACAGAGTTAAATGATAAGAGTTAAGTGAAAAGAGTTAATCGAATATAGTTATTCGAAAGAAAGGTTAAGTAAGGAAGTTAGTTAAAGAAATTTAAAGTGAACTTTGCCTATTTCAAGGTTAGAAATGTTGTTCAGTTAAGGTCTGAGAGGTAATTCTACCCCAACTTGATTGGCTTCGTTTTTAACTAAGGAATGGTTAAGGTTCGGCAGAAAAGGATGGTAAAGTGAATTTAGTAATTTAAGGAAATGGTTGAGTGGGCATAGCGATGTTTTATCTAAACATCTGCTAAATCCAAACGTAGGAGTTTTGGAAATGTTTCAAAACAAGAACCAGGAATGTTTTCTAACATAGAAAACAAGAAATGGAAATGTTTTCCAGTGTTAATAAGATATATTTTCTAAATTTAGAAAATAGCAAATGTTGAATATAGGGAAATAGGAGATGAAAAATGACCTAAGGAGATAAATGTTAAATGATGTTTGATTGATAGAATTTCCATCTGGAAATAATATCATTGTTTGCACACATGTTTTTCTTCGATTAGTTAAATCACAGACTATCGAAGTTTTTGACCATTTTAATGTTGTTAATATGGAGAGACCGGTTGGATTATTATCCAAAGAACCACTCTGTATTGGCATAAGCGTTGCGAATCATATATGCCAAAGATAATTGAAGACGGAGTAAAGTGCAAGGGCTATTGTATAAGTCTTAGGTAACAGTGTCTAAGATGGATGTATTGCATAGTGCCTTCGGTTCATCCTGTTCCTGGATGACTTGTATGGAGGGATGTCTGACAGAGTATTTCCAGACGATCACGTACATTGATTTCTCCAACCGTACCAAGAGTGGAAGCGGAGAAGGAAACTTCTTTTAGCTAACACATAATGTATTGTTGAGGACGTCAATCGGTGGTCTGATGGATTTGACGATGTGGCATTCGAAGTGAATCTGGTGTGATGATAAAGCGTAGCTTCTAGCCTCATCAACCGGTAAATGACAGAAATCGGGCAAGCAGCATGGCTAAGTCGGTCGCTCCGAAGTAGGGTGTATAATCACCTGATCTAGAGTTTCATTTATTTCTAAAAATCTATTGTCGATACTGTCCCATTCGGGAAACGGTTGCTGATCCCAACCGTTGGTGATATACATTCGATACACTCAAGTGAAATGAGTGGTCGGTCATGTGTGGCCGGGTTGCAAGATGTTCTTGTTGAACCTAGTGTATTCCTCTCTAGAGGTACACTAGCGAAAGGTGGTTCCATACCTTGTCATAGTTGGAAATCCATTACCCAATACGTTCTTGCGGGTTTGATTTTATACTATATATGTAGAACGTGAGATGAAAGCGTTTCTGCTAAATGATTATTATATTGTGGTTGATAGACATTATTATAATATCAAAAGGTTTTTGATATAAAGATATTTTGGATTCTCATAAGGGAAAAACCCGTTCCGTTATACGGCGTGGTCTTATGAGATATCGTTTAAATGGCTCAAACTGTTTTTAAACTGTTTTACTCATACCACTCCCATGACTGACCCGGAGTTTATTTTGTTTTGTTTTCCCTAAACTCTTGGGTGCCCAATTTTGTACGGGCAGTCAAGTAGTCGGGATTTACAGATATACTGGAAGAGCTTGGAGCAGGAGGCTTCATGATTATATAGCTATAGTTATTTCCGCTGTGTTGTAAGTGTTGTACTTTGAAAATGATGTATATTCAAGTATAGATGTATATTTCAAGTTATGTTATATATATTATATGTTATTCGTTCCGCTGTGAGGTTCGTGTTACTCTGATGTTGTGTTCTTCTTCTTCTTCTATTCTAAGTTTCTATCTTATCTTTCCTCACCCTCTGTTTTCTTTCTATTAATTTCCTGATTTTTAGTTTAATTTGGGGTTGGACTTGCATTTTTGGTCAGCTCAAATTGGAACGGATTTTCGGGTCATTACAGTTGGTATCAGAGCTTAAGTTAAGTGAATTACCTCGGCTTTGTGGCGTGACTCGGTAGAGATAGGGTTAGTAATACCCTAGACTGAGAATGAGTGTATATATACGAGTGAACGTATTTGTAGATGATATAATTTTTTTTTATATTGTGGTGATTTATTGGTTGAGTTGTTTATGGGTTCTGGTCGATCAGTTTGATCCACTGTATCGGTAGGAGTTACTAAACACTCGAATACGATGGGTCGACACGATATGTTTTGAAAAATGGGTGAATTAAAATAAGTTTACCCAAGGTATATCTTGATATAGAGAAGATATATATATCGAAATTATAATATAGTGGATATATTGGTTGTTATTATAATCGAGTAAGATTGTAAATTAAATGGTTATGTAAATAACCAATCAGAATTCATATAAGTGAAATACGTGAAATCAGATGAGTAAAATCTGAAATTTAAACCAGAAATTGAATTAAAATTCTGGAAAATTGGATAAGTGTTTGTAAATGGATTTGGATTAAAAATAAGGAAAATTTAAGATCCTGGGAGATTTTAAATTGTTTTACAAGCAGTGTGAATTATAGTTTGAAATGAATTTCAAAGGGGAAATGTTTAGAAATGGTTTTATAGTATTAAACTCACTTCGATCGTTGGAAAATAGATTCCGATGATGACAGCTGCATCATCAGTATTCATTTTCGAGTTGTAAGTGACGAATCACTACCAGAGATACTGTTTTGAATTTGTTTTGGGAAAACAAGTTGTGTTGAAGTTCAAATATGAATTTGATATAGAATTTGAATATAGAATTCAAATAAAATTGAAAACGGAATCCAACTAGTGATATATAAGTTAAACTTATATTTGAATAGGTTATATTCAAAATGAAAGGGGGAAATAGGCAAAACAGTTAACTAGAAATTAATTAATGGAATTTTTAATTAAAGTTGAACATTGAAAGGTAAATGGGATTTGAGAACTTAGATTTCGAAATTTGATATGAAACGTGAGTTGAAAAGGAATTCAATTAGTTATAAACAAGTTAAACTTAGATTTGAACATGTTGTGTTCAAATATAAAGTGCAATAAGGAAAAGAGCTAATTAGCGAAGTACTTAACCGAACGAGTTAAAACTTTTTGATTGAGTTGAAACAAAAATGGGAATGGTTGGATATAGGTTAAACAGGTTTGGAATGGAGTGTTAGAAGAGTATAAATATAATGCTCGACAAAAAGAGGTACGTATTTAATTCATATATGGAATTTATGCGCCGTATCGGCAAGCCGGTTGGCTTTTCCTTTTGCTTTTTGAATAGAGTGGGCCGCGGGAGGCTATTTAAAATATCCCGATGCTCCTAGTACAAAGGAGGTTATGGCGAATTTTTCCCGGAATTTAAGGAGTTAGAATATTTTTAAGATAATTTGATAGTTTGAAATCAACGTATCGATATATATATATATATATATATATATATATATATATATATATATATATAGAAGTCGATAAGGAAACGAACTTAGAAATAGAATAGTAAAATTAAAAAGGAAGACTAAGAATAAAATCTGGTAAGAATAGAAAGAGGAAGCGTATACGTGTTTAAAGGTGAATAAGTAGTTGTATGGTATTGATTATTCGAGTAAGTAGTCATATCTGTTTTGACGTTATAAATGTTATTCAGTCAAGGTCTGAGAGGTAGTTATACCCCAACTTGATTGATTTCATTATTAACAAATAAATAGTAAGATTTCAGGCTCGAAGATCAATGTTGAATAAGAGTTAGTTGAATATAGTATTTGGTTTATCGTAACGATGTTTTACACAACATCCGTTTTAACCCAAATAAGTGTAAGCTTGGAAATAGAATAATAAATATTTCCTAAGTATAGAAATAAACGAATCAGAAAAGAGGTAAGTAATTGGAGTATTTTCCAATTATAAATAGCATATATTTTCTAAAGTTTAGAAAATAAAGGAAGGTGATATTCGGAAATGTTTTCCAAATAACATAAAGGGCCAATATGGTTATTGAAAATATTTGGTTAACAAATATTGATAAAGAAATAGAGAAGTGATTTAACTAATGGAATATTAATTAAGGGCTCAGTGACATGTTCAAAAGGAAATTTTGATTTTTGAAAAGAGTAAACTGTTTGAAAACTCCCAGGGAAAGACTGTTTGAATTAAAAAAAAAAATTAACAGAAATTTGTGAAAGAAAATTTGAATAAAAGTAAAGCCAGTAAAGTGGTAATTGAGATTGAATTAGAATGATATCAAGACAAATTGGATTGTGAGATTCAAATTGGAAGTTTAATGTGATAATCAAGTTAAGAGTTGGGAATCGAGAAGAAACTCGAGTTGAAATGATATCTGGCTCGGATATAAGCGAATGGTTGGGTGGTGGATAAAAGCAGATTGGAATTTGATTGGGATGACCCTTGTATCCGCTGAATTGATAACAGGTGGGAAGGATATAATGATATGCCGACAAAAGGTACAAGTTTATATTTCTATTGGATATAAGATTTATGAGCCGAATTGGCAAGCCGCTTCGCTGTTTGATTTTCTTTTGGGATGGAGATGGCCCAGAGAGGCGAGTGGTGGCTTGATGTATTGACCGGTACAAAGGAGGTGCTGGCGAAATTTTTAAAATAAATTAAGGCGTTAGAAAATTTTCAGGATTTTTGAAAATTTTCGTTGATAAGAATTAATTAATATTTAATTAAAATTAAATTGGTTCAGTTGAAACTAAAGTTAAGAAGTGAACAAATATGTTCTATCCAGTCGATAGGGTCGTTCTCTAACTTTTAGCAATTTCGAGGACGAAATTATTTTAAGTGGAGAAGATTGTAATGACCCGCATTGGCAGAGGTATTATAATTTATTTATTTAATTATATAAATAGTGATATAGTGAATTAAATGGTGGTTTAATTAAATAATGGTGAATATTTAATTAATATAATAAATTAAATAATATATTTAATTCTGAAATAATTAGAATTGGCTGAAATGGCGATATGGTGTGAACTGAATCATCTGTGATGTTTAATTCAGTTTAGAATTGAATTAGAATAACGAATATATTATTTGAACGACAGTTTGAACGTAGAATTATAATATAATTAAAATAGAGAGCGTAACGACGCGGCAGTTCGCTATTTGGCGATTTGAACTTCAACTGGATATACAGAGTTCGTTTTAAATCGGATTTCTGTGAAACAAGAAACGTGTGGAGCTGGTGGAGTATATCTTTCTAGTGGAAGAGAAAGATCAGGATTTCATCGGGTAGATTTTGATTTATGTCCAAATCAAATTTCAGAAAAGTCGCTGTGGAATTCCTTTATAATTTATAAAGGAATTATTTATATTTTAAAAAGGAATTTCAATATAAATCGAATATCGGGTTGACCCAAAAGTGAATATCGAGTTAGAAACTCATATAGGAATATTCTAGAGCTGTATGGTATTCCACTGTGAATATATACGATAATATTAATTTATTAATATTTAATTTAATTATATTTAAATATATTTATATATTTAAATGGGTCATCCAGAGCTTTAAAAATAGCCACTTTTGCAAACGAAGTCAGAATTCGACGAAACTAATTTTGTTAGATCCACAATGTCAAATAGTTGCTAGATGTCAGTTTCCGTGATTTTTAGAGTCACTGTGTGGTCGTACGGATTTTTAGAGTGAGAAACAATCAGTATTTTGACGGTTAAAAATACGCTGTGTGAGCATACGAAGTCGGAACTCGACGAAACCAGTTTCATTGCGACCGTAATGTCGAACTGTAGCTGCATGTCAGTTTTCGCGATTTTTGGATATGTTACGTAATTATAGGAATTTTTAAATTATGAACGGACTAAACGAGTGGTTAGAAATCAATAGGATAAGCAAAATATCTCAACCCTTTGCTTATAAATAACCCTCCTTAACAAATCCTTAAACCTAAATCCTCATTTTCCTCAACTCGATTAATATCCGCCGCCATCCAGATAAAATTCCAACGAGAAAATATTCATCTAAATTCAAAGTAAATCAAAATAAAATCCAAACAATTTCAAAACATTTATATTTGGAATTGTCTTGCTTTTCTCTTCAAACTGGTGTGCTACTTTTATGGTGCGACGCAGTTTTAGGATACCCGAAAATCAACAGCATATCTAGGGTTTTTGTTTTCGGGTTATACAAGTGTTGATGAGCAATTCGAATTTGATATTTGGGTTTGAGGCTAGAAGAGGCATCGGTGAGCAAATTTTTGGAATTTCTAAAAATTAAAACAGTCGATATGGGTGCTGGGTGCCGTGCTTTAACCTGGAGCACGGAAGTTGATACATGGAGGCATGTTGGTCCATTTCGTTCTGGGTAGAAGGAGAGTGCGAACAGGAGGTTAATGGCGTGGTTGGATTTTTCGTCTGATGTTTGGAAAAGGAGAGAGACGTGAGAGAAGTTAGTGAAATGGTAAAGGAAGGTTGAGGAGCAGCGCGTTTGGCAGATCGGGGAAGGAGACTATTCACGTTGGGTTTGGGTATTGGACCAGGTAAGGAGGGTTTTGCTCGGCACCTCAAATTGTTTTGATGTACTTAAGCACATTTGGGACGAAGGAAATACAGCGAACGACGAACTGGAATTGGAAGATGGTTCATGACATGTTCCCGTTTGTGTATAGAAATTCATGTTTATGATGAAGGATATGCGCGTGAACTCACGAGTCCCATTTGTGTAGCTCCTTCAACCATTCAGGTTACATTCAACAAGGGACGGACACTACAACATGGAACCAACTAGAAGTAATGCAGAGCTCGTTACAATTTATGACAAAATAAATTGTCCGTCTGAACCAAGCGACAATTATCGTTAATTAACGATAATAGTCCAATGTGAGTAAATCTCACCAACTCTGAACAATTTATAATTTCATGTTGTATTTTTAGAACTGTTAAATATTGGCTGATTGATTGTGTGTTGATTGTTTGATTGAACTGCTAGTCAGTTAGTTGAATTTCTATATTGATTTTGTTTAACAGAATATAACATATAGAACTGAAAGTGATGTTATCTATATTGTTTAACATCTGTAATGTAGGGAAACAGGTTGGAGGAATCCAACTGGATTCCTCAACATTTAATTTACTGCGATTCATATATTGTGATATATGATGTGATATATAATCTGTTGTTGATTATGTGTGTTTGGACGATATTTATCGTTGTTATATGGTATGTTAAATACCATAAGAAATACTGGATGTAGGAAAGGGGATTTTCAAAGTGTATTTTGAAAATGAATTATTTATATAAAATCAATGGATTTTATATTATAAAAGAAAAAAGGGTTTTGAATAAAAGAATTATATTTGTAAATCAAATATAAGGGAATTATATTTGTAAATCAAATATAAGGGAAAGAATTTGTTAAACAGATATAGAGGGAAATATTTGTCAAACAAATATAAAGGAAAATATTTGTCAAACAAATAGAAAGAGAAATATTTGTAAACCATTTACAAATAGGTTAAAAAGGATTTATTTATTTAGGGAATAAATAAAGGTATAAAGGATTTATTTATTTAAGGAATAAATAAAGGAGATATCTATTTGATAAACAAATAGGAATAAATAAAGGAGTATTTATTTGACAAATAAATAGAATAGAATCAAAGGAGTAACGTTATTAAAGAGAACATTTATAAAGTGAAGAACCGTTACCAAAAGTAAATCTTTATAAATGAATAAACGATATCAAATAGGAGTTATTCGAATAAGAGAAATCGATTAGAGTTAGAAATGATCGATTAGAGTTAATCAGTGAGGGTTGACCAGTTAGAGTTAGAGTTAACTAATTAGAGTTAATCAAATAGGAGTTAATCGAGTAAAGTTATCGAATATCACTTATTCGAAGTAGAGTTATCGAATATAGTGTATTCGAAAGAGGAATAATCGAATATTGGTTATTCGAGGTGAGTAAATCGAATCTAGTTATTCGAAGTAGACTTATCGAATATAGTGTATTCGAGAGAGGAATAATCGAATATTGGTTATTCGAGGTGAGTAAATCGAATCTAGTTACTCGAAGTAGAGTTATCAAATATAGTGTATTCGAGAGAGGAATAATCGAATATTGGTTATTCGAGGTGAGTAAATCGAATCTAGTTATTCGAGAGGAGTAATCAAATCTAGTTATTCGAAAGGAGTTATCGAATCTAGTTATTCGAGAGGAGTTATCGAATCTAGTTATTCGAGAGGAGTTATCGAATCTAGTTATTTGAAAGTAGTTATTGAATAGTTTATTCGAATAGAGTTAGAGTAGTTATCGAATAGTTTATTCAAATAGAGTTAGAGGAGTTATCGAATCTAGTTTATTCGACAGGAGTTAAGTGAATAGAGTAAATCAAATAAAATTGAGCAAATAGAGTTAATCCAATAGGGTCAGTCCAATAGAGTTAATTGATAAGAGTTAAGTGAAAAGAGTTAATCGAATATAGTTATTCGAAAGAAAGGTTAAGTAAGGAAGTTAGTTAAAGAAATTTAAAGTGAACTTTGCCTATTTCAAGGTTAGAAATGTTGTTCAGTTAAGGTCTGAGAGTTAATTCTACCCCAACTTGATTGGCTTCGTTTTTAACTAAGGAATGGTTAAGGTTCGGCAGAAAAGGATGGTAAAGTGAATTTAGTAATTTAAGGAAATGGTTGAGTTGGCATAGCGATGTTTTATCTAAACATCTGCTAAATCCAAACGTAGGAGTTTTGTAAATGTTTCCAAACAAGAACCAGGAATGTTTTCTAACATAGAAAACAAGAAATGGAAATGTTTTCCAGTGTTAATAAGATATATTTTCTAAATTTAGAAAATAGCAAATGTTGAATATAGGGAAACAGGAGATGAAAATTGAACCAAGGAGATAAATGTTAAATGATGTTTGATTGATAGAATTTCCATCTGGAAATAATATCGTTGTTGGCACACGTGTTTTTCTTCGATAGTTAAATCACAGACTATCGAAGTTTTTGACCATTTTAATGTTGTTAATATGGAGAGACCGGTTGGATTATTATCCAAAGAACCACTCTGTATTGGCATAAGCGTTGCGAATCATATATGCCAAAGATAATTGAAGACGGAGTAAAGTGCAAGGGCTATTGTATAAGTGTTAGATAATAGTGTCTAAGATGGATGTATTGAATAGTGCCTTCGGTTAATCCTGTTCCTGGATGACTTGTATGGAGGGATGTCTGACAGAGTATTTCCAGACGATCACGTACATTGATTTCTCCAACCGTACCAAGAGTGGAAGCAGAGAAGGAAACTTCTTTTAGCTAACACATAATGTATTGTTGAGGACGTCAATTGATGGTCTGATGGATTTGACGATGTGGCATTCGAAGTGAATCTGGTGTGATGATAAAGCGTAGCTTCTAGCCTCATCAACCGGTAAATGACAGGAATCGGGCAGGTAGCATGGCTAAGTCGGTCACTCCGAAGTAGGGTGTATAATCACCTGATCTAGGGTTTTATTTATTTCTAAAAATCTATTGTCGATACTGTCCCATTCGGGAAACGGTTGCTGATCCCAACCGTTGGTGATATACATTCGATACGCTCAAGCAAAATGAGTGGTCGGTCATGTGTGGCCGGGTTGCAAGATGTTCTTATTGAACCCAGTGTATTCCTCTCTAGAGGTACACTAGCGAAAGGTGGTTCAATACCTTTTCATAGTTGGAAATCCATTACCCAATACGTGCTTGCGGGTTTGATTTTATAATATATATGTAGAACGTGAGATGAAAGCGTTTCTGCTAAATGATTATTATATTATGGTTGATAGACATTATTATAATATCAAAAGGTTTTTGATATAAAGATATTTTGGATTCTCATAAGGGAAAAACCCGTTCCGTTATACGGCGTGGTCTTATGAGATATCGTTTAAATGGCTCAAACTATTTTTAAACTGTTTTACTCATACCAGTCCCATGACTGACCCGGAGTTTATTTTGTTTTGTTTTCCCTAAACTCTTGGGTGCCCAATTTTGTACGGGCAGTCAAGTAGTCGGGATTTATAGATATAGTGGAAGAGCTTGGAGCAGGAGGCTTCAGGATTATATAGCTATAGTTATTTCTGCTGTGTTGTAAGTGTTGTACTTTGAAAATGATGTATATTCAAGTACAGATGTATATTTCAAGTTATGTTATATATATTATATGTTATTCGTTCCGCTGTGAGGTTCGTGTTACTCTGATGTTATGTTCTTCTTCTTCTTCTATTCTAAGTTTCTATCTTATCTTTCCTCACCCTCTGTTCTCTTTCTATTAATTTCCTGATTTTTAGTTTAATTTGGGGTTGGACTTGCGTTTTTGGTCAGCTCAAATTGGACCGGATTTTCGGATCATTACAAGACAATTGTCTATTAAGGGAGATAAATGTCTATCAATAGTTATACTACGTAATATGGAACTAGATAGGTTTAAGTCTTATACCTTGCATGTCCTTGCAACCAAAGAGTTAGAATATAATAACTAAGTACAATATGCTACTCAATTAGCAACAAAAATAAATACCACATAAAATAGGATAGAAGAATCTAAGCAACTTCTTTCAACTCTTTATTCCCTACCCCTACCTTACTGTACTCATTAGGTGATAGCCTACCCAAAGAAAGAAGAGAGATCTTCATAGCAACCATAGCATCCATTAAAAAAAATAGCTATCACCTTCTAAAGTCTTAAATACATTGATAACCTGAATAATGGTCCTCAATTCTGCGAAGGGCTAATGGAAACCCCGGTTCTAGTTGAAACTTCATATTTCCACTGACACTCCCCCCCAACTAGCACTAAATCCCCCCATCTGGGAAATCTGGGGCACATTACCATCGCCTCTAGTCCTAATGGACATCCCTTTAATACCCTTGTTTTGAGTCAACTAGAATATTTCGAACTATTGATGATTCCCTAGCATTCCCTAGCACAAGAGTCATCCATAACTCCATCTTTAGGTTCAAGTACATTTTGAAACCAATCCATTATCATACAGCTTCGTTCCATCTTGAGCTTCTCATCATACTCCTTCGACCACTTTCGTCTGAGTTCATAATCGAAGAGTCATAACTTCAAAATCCCATAACTCCATTCACTATAAGTAATCAATGAATCACAAGTTTTTACACTCTCCTGATGAAGTCCTCTGCCACCACATGGATTGCCCCTCCATATGAACTATCCCGATCCATCGTTGATGGATCGTCCTGTTTTGGGTGATGCCCATGGTCGAAACTCCTAAAAGAGTGTTTCGCCTAGCCTGTCAGGGCAACTAACTCATATGGCCATTCTCGGTATTCCCCTAGCTACGCCAACCGAGGGTTACATTACGAAGAGGAAGGTACCGGGAGGTCGTGCCAAGTCATATACTTAGCCAAGTTTTTAGCTAAGTTACTTTAGGGTCCTTTACATCTCTTCCCTGAAGCCTCTTGGATCATATTCCCCCAAACTTGACTCAAATCCAGCTGTCCACTTCACTATAGCTAATCCATCACCTTGCTACCACCTGGCCTATCCAGTTATCAACAACCTTCACAGTAGCTGCTGCAGGGTTCCACCATCATCTATAAGAAATTGCACGTCCACCGGGGCTTTCCTCATGGATCGATGTCGATCCATATACCTCACTATGCCATAGATTGCATACTGAAACACTAGAGAAGTGATGCATGAAGTGCCAAAAAATGTTGCTATAGGCCAAAAAATATCTATGGCAACACTTTCTTGGTGTTGCGTTTCGCTGCATTGCCTTAGAGTCAAAGGCAACATTTTGCGATCCTAAGGCAACATCGGTACAGGTGTCGCCACATGTACTAAATTTACAAAAATGTGGGGCCTACTAAAACCTGCATCCTGGGTTCACAGAATCCTATTGTGCCACTAAAACATGTAGCAGGTTCACAGAATCTTATTGTGGGGCCCACATGCTTTAATCTATGGCAACACTTTTACCATCCAATGGAAACACTATATCATAGCCACGACAACATTTTTAACATCATATACTACAACATTATATCATAGCTATGACAACATCATATAACATACTACAACATAACAACAATTAACACCACACACTGAAATTAATAAAGAACTTTTCATTTCAAATTAACCAGTAACACAAGTACTAATTGGTCAACTACAAAATAAAAAAACATAGCCATTAAATTCAGTTTTATAGAGTACTTACAAACACAGCCAGGACTAAATTCATGTTTACATCAAACTAAAACAGTTTCAAAATATAACGCGAGCCTCCAATGCGTTCAGTGCCTCAGCTACCTCTAGTGCCTTCAGTAACAAGTTCTTGAATAACTTCATAACTGCCTCCTTCACCTGCAAAATAAAGAGTTTCAAAAGTCATGCATCTCAGCAAAGCCTTTAGTACAACTAATGCATTTCATCACAACAAATTCATGCATGCCTCAGTCACAAACTGATGCAATGCCTCGTTTATATTGCAACACAAAATGAGAGGCACGCATGCCTCAGTTGCATTTCAGCACAAACTATGGCCATAATATAACTGAGTTGCATCTCAGCACAAAGACATTTCATCACAATATATGGTCTGCATACCTCAGTTGCATAACTTCCCGATTGAAGAGACATACTACTATTCGTTCAAGTACAAACTCAACAATGATTTCAATTACGAACAGACACAATCAATACTGCTTGAAGAGAAAATAAAATTCTTAAAATTATATGGTTCATTACTGAAGCGTCAGTCTTGTACACAATCAGTTACATTTTCACAGTTTCTAAAACTTATGTGAAACCTTGATCATCATAATACGCCATAGCAAGCTGCACAACACTTAACAAAATAATGTAAGAATTAGATTAATGCTTCAGCAAACGGAAATTGTAAGAATTTTGCAGTTCATTACTGTAGTTCATTACTAGCAAACCATAAAAATAAGCAAAAATACATACCAGCAATGTGTGTCAGTATATGGTCTCCGATCTGCAGAATTTGTAAGAGCCTTGGACTACAAAAACATGAAGTAAAGATATTTATCTGCCATATTTGAATGTGATAAAGCATAAAATTATACCTAAATTTTTTTCATCTCCCCAAAACATCAAGAGTACTTTGAAATCCTCAACTGGAATTTTGTCCGGCCTACACAAAATGAAGGAATTAATGTTAGAATGACATCAGTTACTAAAAGAAGCCACGAATATGATACATCAGTTACTTGTAAAATAAAATAGTCACTTCACTAAAATGCAATCAAGGAAGAAACAACATTTTCTTACTTAAATTGTGTAGAACAGTTATTTGAATAAATATGATAGTGATACACAAAAATTAAGAAGCATTGTCTTTCACTTTGCTAGGCGGAAGGCGGATTCGTATTATTAGGACATCATCTCTATACCAATGAACATCAAAATCTTGATTTCCCATTCCATAAGCAGGCTGGATATCATTCAAATCTTCATTTTCATATACTTTTTCATTTTCACACCAGTCGCTTGGCAATTTCTTGATAACATATTGACACATATTATCAAATGGATCTTCTATATAAAACACCTGTTGTACTTGTGAAGCCAAAACATAAGGATTAGATTTCTGGCACAATCGATTAAAATTAACACGAGTCAACCCATATAAATTGTAACGACCCTTATTTTCGGCGATATAATAATTAATTTATTTAATTATTTAAAAAGTGATTTAGAGAATTAAATGGTCGTTGAATTAAATTATATGGATTTATTTAATTAAAATAAATAATAGAATAATATATTTAATTCAGAAATAATCAAAAATGGTGAAATTCACAATATTGTGTAATTTGGATTATTTGAAATATGTAATTCAGTTTAGAGTTGAATTATATTCATGAATATACTATATAAACGAAGTTTGAACGTATAATTATATTATAATTAAAATCGAGCTCCAAATGGCGCGGCAATTCGCTATTTGGCGATTCGAACTTCAACTGAATATACGAAATCCGTTTTAAGTTAGATTTCTATGAAACAAGAAACGTACGAATCTGTTAAGCCATATTTTTCTAAGGGAGGAGAAAAATCAAGATTACACTGTGTAGATTGTGGATTATGACAAAATCAAATTTCCATAAAAAAACTATGAAATTCCTTTATAATTTATAACGATATATATAAGGAATTTCAATATAAATTTGAATATCGATTCAACCGGGATTTGAATATCGAGTTGTAAATCCTAGTGAAGCTATATGATATTCTATTGTGGATATATACGATAACATTTATTTTTAAATATTAAATTTAATTATTTTTAAATATATTTATATATTTAAATGGGTTATTTTGATCTTTAAAAATAGCCAGTTTTGCAAATGACCTCTGTTTTCGACGAAACTAATTTTGTTGGATCCGAAATATTAAATTATTGTAAGATTTCAATTTCCATGATTTTTGAAGTCAGTATGTGGCCGTACGGATTTTTAATGTGAAAAACAGTTAGTATTTTTACGATTAAAAATACGCTGTAGGAGCAAACGTAGTCGGAATTCGTTGAAACTAGTTTCGTTGGGTCCGTATGTCAAACTCTAGTTGTATGCAAATTTTCATGATTTTTGAATTTTGTATGTGATCATAGGAATTTTTAAAGGACAAACGGAAGTAACGATTGATTATAAACTATAAAATAATCAATATAAAAATATTTAAAACTTCCTATAAATAGCATACCCTCTCAAACCCTAAGTTTCACTCTCCACAGTCAAAGAAAATGCGCCGCTACTTTTTATTTTCCAGAAAACAGATCAAGAGTTGTAAAATAGAAATAAAATGAAATAAAATCCTATAAATTATAATATATATATTTGAGTTTTTTGGGAGTTTCTCTTCATGTTGATATCAATTTCGTTGAGTTCGACGATGTTTTTGGGTTCGCTGCTCTAAGCCAGCGGATCTAGGGTTCAACATTGCGGAAGATTAAAGCGTTAATCCTCGAATTGAACATCATTTTTGAATTCATGAGATCGAATGGAGTTTGTACGCTGAGTTTTGGCGGTTTCGGTGATCTTTTTGTTTGGATGTCTTACTGTAGCTGTGCGGCGGAAGTCTGACGCGAGGGAGTGAGAAGGTGGTGCGAGTTGTATTCGGAGGAGATGAGTAGGAAGTGGATTCGATGGAGAGTTCAATGGTGGAGTTTTGGTTTGATTCGATGATGTACTGGAGTGGGAAATGGAGTAGGACTTTCGCAGCAATGTCTGTATGTTGAGGAGCATGTCGCAGTTTTAATCGGGGAAGAACGCAAGTGTTTGCGGGCTGGTATTTTGCCAAATGGGCTGGAGAAAAACAGAAAGGTTAAGGCCCAAAGAGATTTTTATTTAACTTTTATTTAATTAAAGAATGTATTCGAACTTGTAAATTAAATATCTCGGTCATACTTCAGCAGAATTCAACGAAACAAGATCCGTTGGGATCGTATGGACGGCGGCTACGCAGTGGAACTAACTGGGAGTGAGTCGAAGCTCGATACAATTTATATCGAAATAAATTGTCTGCTGAAACAAGCGATGGTTATCGTTTTTAACGATGATCGTCCAATGTGAGTAAAACTCACCAACTCTGAACAGTTTTATTTTTACAGCATATTTTTAGAATTGATAAGTATCTGTTGATTGCTGTGTGTTAACTGTTTGGTTGAATTGCTTATGTATTGGGTGAAATTATAGATAACGATATATATATATATATATATATATATAAATTGTTAATCAAATATTGATTCTGTTTAGCAGAATATTTCATAGTGAAATGAAATAAATGTTAATTATATTGTTTAACATCTGTGATGCAGGGAAACAGGTTGGACGAATCCAACTGGATTCCTCAACATTTATTTTACTATTTTCATATATATTGTGATATATGATGTGATATACAATCTGTTGTTGATTGTGTGTGTTTGGGTGATACTGAACAGTGATATATGTTATTTGAAATACATAAGAAATACTGGAATATACAAAGGGATTTTTCAAAGTGTATATTGAAATTTAATTATATTTGTAAAACAAATATAATTGAATTGGAAATATTTGTGAAACAAATATAAAGGGAGTTAATCGAATATTTATTTAGAAAATAAATAGATTTGAAAAGGGGATATTTATAAACCATTTACAAATAGATTTGAAAAGGGGATATTTGTAAACCATTTACAAATAGATTTGAAAAGGAAATATTTGTAAAACATTACAAATAGATTTGAAAAGGAGATATTTGTGAACCAACATAAATAGAATTATAAAGGAAATATTTATTTAGAAAATAAATAGATTATAAAAGGAAATACTTGAAAAATGAACAGAATAGTATAAAAAGAGAATTTTACACTAGGAAGGTTTAGACCCGTGCTTCGCACACGGGTATAACAGAATATGAATTCAAAGTGAACATTTAAGAGAAATCTGTTTTAACAGATAAAGTAAGAAGATTAATTTATAAATAAGGTTTTATAAATAAAATATTTATCATTGGATAAATAGAACATATAAGTCAGGACATATATAGAGAAGTAAGAATCGATTTCAACTTCGATATTTGAAACTGAATATGGACGTAGAGTTAATCAAAGGAGTTAATCAAAATGTGTTAATCAAAATGAGTTAGACGAGTTAATTGATTAGAGTTAGGGTTAATCGATTAGAGTTAGAGTTAACTAGTTAGATTTAATCAGTTAGAGTTAATTAGTTAGAGTTAACCAGTTAGAGTTAATCAGTTAGAGTTAGAGTTAACCAGTTAGAGTTAACCAGTTAGAGTTAATCAGTTAGAGTTAATTAGTTAGAGTTAATCAGTTAGAGTTAATTAGTTAGAGTTAATCAGTCAGAGTTAATCAGTTAGAGTTAACCAGTTAGAGTTAACCAATTAGAGTTAATTAGTTAGAGTTAAATTGAACTAGAGTTATTCGAATATAGTTTATCCGAAAAAAGAAATTAACGAATATTAGTTATTCGAAAAAAATTATCGAATATTAGTTATTCGAAAGAAATTATCGAATATTAGTTATTCGAAAGAACTTATCGAATATTAGTTATTCGAAAGAAATTATTGAATATTAGTTATTCAAAAGGAATTGTCGAATATTAGTTATTCGAAAGAAATTATCAAATATTAGTTATCCGAAAGGAGTTAATCGAATATTAGTTATTCGAAAGGGGTTAATCGAATATTAGTTATTCGAAAGGAGTTAATCGAATATTAGTTATTCGAAAGGAGTTAATCGAATATTAGTTATTCAAAAGGAGTCAATCGAATATAGTTTATTCGAAAGGAGTTAATTGATAAGAGTAAATTAGTTAGAGTTAATTGAATAGAGTTAATCCAGTAGGGTAAATCAAATAGAGTTAATCCAATAGAGTTAATCAAATAGAGTTAATCAAATAGAGCTAACTAATAAGAGTAAATTGATTAGAGTTAATCGAATAGTGTTAATTGAATAGAGTTATTCGAATATAGGTTATTCGAAGAAGAGATATTATCGAATATAGTTTATTCGAAGGAAAGAGGTATCGAATAGAGATTTATTCGAAAGAGAGTTACGTAAGGAAGTTTGTTAAAGATTTAAAAGATAAACTTTGACTATTTCGAAATTAAAACGTTGTTCAGTTAAGGTCTGAGAGGTAATTATACCCCAACTTGATTGAATTCCTTCTTAATTAAGGAATGGTAAGGTTTGATAGTGAATGATGGTTAAGTGATTTTAGTTAATGTGTGAAATGTTTGAGTTGGCATGGCGATGTTTGATTTAAACATCAGTTTAAATCCAGTGAATGAGTTTTGGAAATGTTTTCCAAATAAGAATCAGAAATGTTTTCTAATAATAGAAAATAAGAATTTAGAATATATGGAAATAGCAGATAAGTAAATTAATGAACTAAAGAGATAAATGTTAAATGATGATTGATCGATAAAATTTCCATCTGGAAATAATATCGTTGTTTGCACACATGTTTTACTTTTATAGTTAAATCATAGGCTATCAAAGTTTTGACCATTTTTCCGTCGTCAGTACGGGGAGACCGGTTGGATTCTTATCCAAAGAACCACTCCGTATGGGCGTTAGCGTTTCGAATCAAATAGATCGAAGACAAATTGAAGACGGAATAAAGTGCAAGGGCTGTTGTATAAGTCCTAGGTAGAGATTGCCTATGATGGATGTACAGAATAGTGCCTTCGGTTTGTCCAGTCCCAGGACGACTTGAATGGATGAATGTTTGACATAGTATCTAGTAGATCGCGTAAGTTGATCGTTTCAAACGTATTTACGTTGGTGGTGGAGGAATTCATTTCTCTTAGCTTATACCCGTGGTATTTTTAGGGAAATCAATTTGGGATTTGATGGGTATGACGATGTGGCATTCGAAGTAAATGGAGGAGTGATATGTTAAAAGATACGTTTTGACCTCGATTTGACATGTATGACGATGTGGAATTCGAAGTAAATGGAGGAGTGATATGTTAAAAGATACGTTTGACCTCGAGCCTCATCAACTGGGAAATGACAGAAATCGGGCAAGCAGCATGGCTAAGTGGTTCGCAACCAAGTAGGGTATATTGTCACCATCTAGAGAATATTCATATTTGTTACTTCTTTCAATTCTGTATCTTCTGGGAATGGTTATGTTGGTTTACCAACTATAAGGTGACAATATATTCAATACACTCAAGCGAAGTGAGTGGTCGGTCATGTGTGGCCGAGTTGCAAGATGTTCTTGTTGAACTCCAGTGTATCTCTTCTAGAGTACACTGAGCGCAAGGTTGATCCATACCTTGTCATAGTTGGAATCCATTCCCCAAATAAGAGCCCGCGATTTTGATTGTATATTATATATATATAACGTTAGATGCAAGCGTTCTACTAGATTAATATTACTTGTGTTAGACATTATTATAATATCAGAATAATATTGTTTACAAATGATTTGGGTTATCGTAAGGTAAAAACCATCCGTGTTTATGTGTGGCTCGGTCTTACGATTATTCTTTCTTTGAAAGGATCTTTAAAGTTAAACAAATGATTTGAGTTTGCTCACACCAGTCACATGACTGACCCGGAGTTTATTTTGTTTTGTTTTCCCTAAACTCTTAGGTGCCCAATTTTGTACGGGCAGCCAAGTAGTCAGGATTTAAAGGTACTTGAAGAGCTGGAGCAGGAGGCTTCAGAATTATATAGCTATGGTTTCTTCGCCGTGTTGTAAGTGATGTACTTTGGATATGATATGTATATTCAAGTATATTTATATTTCAAAGTTATGTTATGAAATATATTTATTCGTTCCGCTGTGAGATTCGTGTTTACTCTGATGTTGTATGTTCTTCTATTCTAAGCTTCTATCTTATCTATTCTCACCCTCTGTTTTCTTTCTATTAGTTTGCTGATTTCCAGTGCAATTTGGGTTGGACTTGTGTTAATTGGTCAGTTCAAATTGGGCCGGAATTTCGGGACACTACAGTTGGTATCAGAGCTTAAGGTTAAGTAATTACCTTGGCTCTGTGGCGTGACTCAGTAGAGATAGGGTTCGCAATACCCTAGATTGAGTTGAGTGTATATATACGAGTGAACGTATTTGTTATTTGATATAAAAATGGTTTTATATTATGGAGATTTATTGGTTGAGTTGTTTGTGAGTTCTGGTCGATCAGTTTGATCCACTGTATCGGTAGGAGTTTATAAACACTCGAATACGATGGGTCGACACGATATGTTTTGAAAAGAGGGTAAATGAAAATAGTTTTACCCAAAGTATATTTTGATATAGAGAAATTATACATATTGGAATTATAATATATTGAATATATTGGTTGCTATTATAATCGAGTAAGATTATAAATTGAAACGGATGTATGTAACCAATCAGAAATCATATAAGAGAAACATATGAAATCCGATGAATTGAATCTGAAATTAAAACCAGAATTTAAATTAAAACCATGGAAATTTGAAAAGTATTTGTAAATGAGTCTGGGTTAAATATATGTGAATTTTAAAATCCTGGGAGATTTTAGTTTTGTTACAAGCATTGTGAATGATATTTTGAAATGTATTTCAAAATGGAATAGTTTAAAAGTGATTTTGAAAGTGATATAGTATTGAACTCACTTCGATGGCTGGGAAATAACCATGATGTTGAATCGCGACATCATTAGTGTTCATTCTGAGTTTTAAGTGACGGATTACTACCAAAGATATTGATTTCAAATTGTTTTGGCAAAACAAGTTGTTTTAAATCCTGAAAAGGAAAGTTTGACTTTTGAGAAAAGCAAAGCTGTTTAAAACTCCCAAGAAGAGACTATTTGAATTAAAAACAAATTTAAATAAAAATTTGTGGAAATAAATTGGAATTTAAAACAATTAAGTGGAAATTGAATTGGATTAGAATGGTATTGAGAAAAAATGGATTATGAGTTTGGAATCGAAAATGAAATTTGAAATCGAATTTGGCTTGGATAAGCGAAGGGTTGTGTTGGAGATAAAGGTGATTTGAGTTTGATTGGGATAACACTGGTATATGTTGAATTGGCAGAAGATGAAAATGATGTAATGATATGCCCGACAAAAAGGTACCAGTTTATATTGTATATGGGTTTGAGATTTTGATGAGTTGAATTGGCAAGCCGCTTGGCTGTTTGATTTTCTTTTGGGTTGAAGAAGGCGTAGAGAGGCGAGTTGGAGTTTGAGCTATTGACCAGTACAAAGGAGGTGCTGGCGAAATTTTTCAAAAATTTCAGGTGTTAGAAAATTAACAGGATTTTTGAAAATTTTCGTTAATAGAAATAAATCAATATTTTTATTAGAATTAATTGGTTCAGTTGAAACTGAAGTCAAGAGGTGAAGAAATAATTTTAACCCAATTGGAGGAGTTTGTGTTCTACCTTAGCAATTTCGGGGATGAAATTATTTTAAGGGGGGAAGAATGTAACGACCCGTATTTCGGGCGATGTAATAATTAATTTATTTAATTATTTAAAAAGTGATTTAGAGAATTAAATGGTCGTTGAATTAAATTATATGGATTTAATTTATTAAAATAAATAATAGAATAATATATTTAATTCTGAAATAATCAAAAATAGTGGAATTCACAATATTGTGTAATTTGGATTATTTGAAATATATAATTCAGTTTAGAGTTGAATTATATTCACTAATATATTATATAAAAGAAGTTTGAACGTATAACTATATTATAATTAAAATCGAGCTCCAAATGGCGCGGTAGTTCGCTATTTGGCGATTCGAACTTCAACCAAATATACAGAATCCGTTTTAAGTCGGATTTCTGTGAAATAAGAAACGTACGAATCTGTTAAGTCATGTTTTTCTAAGAGAAGAGAAAATTTGAGATTACATCGTGTAGATTGTGAGTTATGACTAAATCAAATTTCCAGAAAAACGCTATGGAATTCCTTTATAATTTATAACGATATATATAAGGAATTTCAATATAAATTTGAATATCGATTCAACCGGGATTTGAATATCGAGTTGTAAATCCCAGTGGAGCTGTATGATATTCTATTGTGAATATATATGATAATATTTATTTTTAAATATTAAAATTAATTTTTTTTAAATATATTTATATATTTAAATGGGTTATTTTGAGCTTTAAAAATAGCCAGTTTTGCAAATGACCTCTGTTTTCGACGAAACTAATTTTGTTGGATCCGCAATATTAAATTATTGTTAGATTTCAATTTACATGATTTTTGAAGTCAGTATGTGGCTGTACGGATTTTTAATGTGAAAAACAGTTAGTACTTTTACGATTAAAAATACGCTGTAGGAGCAAACGTAGTCGGAATTCGATGAAACTAGTTTGGTTGGGTCCGTATGTCAAACTCTAGTTGTATGCAAATTTTCATGATTTTTGAATTTTGTATGTGATCATAGGAATTTTTAAAGGATAAACGAAAGTAACGATTGATTATAAACTATAAAATAATCAATATAAAAATATTTAAAACTTCCTATAAATAGCATACCCTCTCAAACCCTAAGTTTCACTCTCCACAGTCAAAGAAAATGCACCGCTACCTTTTATTTTCCAGAAAACAGATCGAGATTTGTAAAATAGAAATCAAATGAAATAAAATCCTATAAAGTATAATACTTATATATTTGAGTTGTTTGGGAGTTTCTCTTCATGTTGATATCAATTTCGTTGAGTTCGACGTTGTTTTTGGGTTCGCTGCTCTAAGCCAGCGGAGCTAGGATTCAACATCGCAGAAGATTAAAGCGTTAATCCTCGAATTGAATATCTTTTTTGAATTCATGAGATCGAATGGAGTTTGTACGCAGAGTTTTGGCGGTTTCGGTGATCTTTTTGTTCAGATGTCTTACTGTAGCTGTGCGGCGGAAGTCTGACGCGAGGGAGCGAGAAGGTGGTGCGAGTTGTATTCGGAGGAGATGAGCAGGAAGTGGATTCGATGGAGAGTTCAATGGTGGAGTTTTGGTTTGATTTGATGATGTATTGGAGTTGGAAATGGAGTAGGACTTTCGCAGCAATGTCTGTATGTTGAGGAGCATGTCGCAGTTTTAATCGGGGAAGAAAGCAAGTTTTTGCGGGCTGGTATTTTGGCAAATGGGCTGGAGAAAAACAGAAAGGTTAAGGCCCAAAGAGATTTTTATTTAACTTTTATTTAATTAAAGAATGTATTCGAACTTGTAAATTAAATATCTCGGTCATACTTGAGCAGAATTCAACGAAACAAGATCCGCTGGGATCGTATGGATGGCGGCTACGCAATGGAACTAACTGGGATTGAATCGAAGCTCGTTACAATTTATAACGAAATAAATTATCCGTCTGAAACAAGCGATGGTTATCGTTTTTAACGATGGTCGTCCAATGTGAGTAAAACTCACCAACTCTGAATAGCTATATTTTTACAGCATATATTTAGAACTGATAATTATCTGTTGATTGCTGTTTGTTAACTGTTTGGTTGAATTGCTTATGTATTGGTTGAAATTATAGATAACGATATATATATATAAATCGTTAATCAAATATTGATTCTGTTTAGCAGAATATTTTATAGTGAAATGAAATCGATGTTAATTATATTGTTTAACATCTGTGATGCAGGGAAATAGGTTGGACGAATCCAACTGGATTCCTCAACATTTATTTTACTGTTTTCATATATATTGTGAAATATGATGTGATATACAATCTGTTGTTGATTGTGTGTGTCTGGGTGATACTGAACAGTGATATATGGTATTTGAAATACATAAGAAATACTGGAATATACAAAGGGATTTTTCAAAGTGTATATTGAAATTTAATTATATTTGTAAAACAAATATAATTGAATTGGAAATATTTGTGAAACAAATACAAAAGGAGTTAATCAAATATTTATTTAGAAAATAAATAGATTTGAAAAGGGGATATTTGTAAACTATTTACAAATAGATTTGAAAAGGGGATATTTGTAAACCATTTACAAATAGATTGAAAAGGAGATACTTGTGAACCAAAATAAATAGAATTATAAAGGAAATATTTATTTAGAAAATAAATAGATTATAAAAGGAAATACTTGAAAAATGAATAGAATAATATAAAAAGGGAATTTTACACTCGGAAGGTTTAGACCCGTGCTTCGCACACGGGTATAACAAAATATGAATTTAAAGTGAACATTTAAGAGAAATCTGTTTTAACAGATAAAGTTAGAAGATTAATTTATAAATAAGTTTTTATAAATTAAATAAAATATTTATCATTGGATAAATAGAATATATAAGTCGCGACTTATATAGAGAAGTAAGAATCGATTTCAACATCGATATTTGAAACTGAATATGGACGTAGAGTTAATCAAAGGAGTTAATCAAAATGTGTTAATCAAAATGAGTTAGAGGAGTTAATCGATTAGAGTTAGAATTAATTGATTAGAGTTATAGTTAACCGGTTAGAGTTAATCAGTTAGAGTTAATCAGATAGAGTTAACCAGTTGGAGTTAAGCAGTTAGAGTTAGAGTTAACCAGTTAGAGTTAACCAGATAGAGTTAATCGGTTAGAGTTAATCGGTTAGAGTTAACCAGTTAGAGTTAACCAGTTAGAGTTAATTAGTTAGAGTTAACTAGTTAGAGTTAATCAGTTAGAGTTAATCAGTTAGATTTAACCAGTTAGAGTTAACCAGTTAGAGTTAACCAGTTAGAGTTAAATCGAACTAGAGTTATACGAATATAGTTTATTCGAAAAAAGAAATTATCGAATATTAGTTATTCGAAAGAAATTATCGAATATTAGTTATTCGAAAGAAATTATCGAATATTAGTTATTCGAAAGAAATTGTCGAATATTAGTTATTCGAAAGAAATTATCGAATATTAGTTATTCGAAAGGAGTTAATCGAATATTAGTTATTCGAAAGGAGTTAATCGAATATTAGTTATTCAAAAGTAGTTAATTGAATATTAGTTATTCGAAAGGAGTTAACCAAATATTAGTTATTCGAAAGGAGTTAATCGAATATAGTTTATTCAAAAGGAGTTAATTGATAAGAGTAAATTAGTTAGAGTTAATTGAATAGAGTTAATCCAGTAGGGTAAATCAAATAGAGTTAATAGAATTGAGTTAATCAAATAGAGCTAACTGATAAGAGTAAATCAATTAGAGTTAATCGAATAGTGTTAATTGAATAGAGTTATTCGAATATAGGTTATTCGAAGAAGAGAGATTATCGAATATAGTTTATTCGAAGGAAAGAGTTATCGAATAGAGATTTATTCGAAAGAGAGTTACGTAAGGAAGTTTGTTAAAGATTTAAAAGATAAACTTTGACTATTTCGAAGTTAAAACGTTGTTCAGTTAAGGTCTAAGAGGTAATTATACCCTAACTTGATTGACTTCCTTCTTAACTAAGGAATGGTAAGGTTTGATAGTGAATGATGGTTAAGTGAATTTATTTAATGTGTGAAATGGTTTGAGTTGGCATGGCTATGTTTGATTTAAACATCAGTTTAAATTCAGTGAAGGAGTTTTGGAAATATTTTCCAAATAAGAATCAGAAATGTTTTCTGATAATAGAAAATAAGAATTTAGAATATATGGAAAGAGGAGATGAGTAAATTAATGAACTATAGAGATAAATATTAAATGATGATTGATCAATAAAATTTCCATTTGGAAATAATATCGTTGTTTGCACACGTGTTTTTGTTTGATAGTTAAATCACAGACTATCAAAGTTTTTGACCATTTTTCCACCGTCAATACGGAGAGACTGGTTGGATTCTTATCCAAAGAACCACTCCGTATGGGCGTTAGCGTTTCGAATCAAATAGATCGAAGACAAATTGAAGACGGAGTAAAGTTCAAGGGCTGTTGTATAAGTCCTAGGTAGAGACTGCGTAGGATGGACGTACGGAATAGTGCCTTCGGTTTGTCCAGTCCTAGGACAAGTTGAATGGACGAATGTTTGACAGAGTATATCTGGTAGATCACGTAAGTTGATCGTTTCAAACATATTTACGTTGGTGGTGGAGGAATTCGTTTCTCTTAGCTTATACCCGTGGTATTTTTGGGGAAATCAATTTGTGATTTGACGGGTATGACGACGTTGCATTCGAATTAAATGGAGGAGTGGTTTGTTAAAAGATACGTTTTGACCTCGAGCCTCATCAACTGGGAAATGACAAAAATTGGGCAGGCAACATGGCTAAGTGGTTCGCAACCAAGTAGGGTATATTGTCACCATCTAGAGAATATTCATATTTGTTACTTCTTTCAATTCTTTATCCCCCGGGAATGGTTATGTTGGTTTACCAACTGTAAGGTGACAATATATTCGATACACTCAAGCGAAATGAGTGGTCGGTCATGTGTGGCCCAGTTGCAAGATGTTCTTGTTGAACTCCAGTGCATCGCTTCTAAAGTTCACTGAGCATAAGGTGGATCCATACCTTGTCATAGTTGGAATCCATTCCCCAAATAAGATCCCGTGGTTTTGATTGTATATTATATATGTAGAACGTTAGATGCAAGCGTTCTACTAGATTAATATTACTTGTTTTAGACATTATTATAATATCAGAATAATATTGTTTACAAATAATTTGGGTTATCGTAAGGTAAAAACCATCCGTGTTTATGTGTGGATCGGTCTTACGATTATTTTTTCTTTGAAAGGATCTTTAAAGTTAAATAAATGATTTGAGTTTACTCACACCAGTCACATGATTGACTCGGAGTTTATTTTGTTTTGTTTTCCCTAAACTCTTAGGTGCCCAATTTTGTACGGGCAGTCAAGTAGTCGGGATTTACAGGTACTTGAAGAGCTGGAGCAGGAGGCTTCAAAATTATATAGCTACGGTTTTTCCGTAGTGTTGTAAGTGTTGTACTTTGGAAATGATATGTATGTTCAAGTACAGATTTATATTTCAAAGTTATGTTTTGAAATATATTTATTCGTTCCGCTGTGAGATTCGTGTTTACTCTTATGTTGTATGTTCTTCTTCTTCTATACTAAGTTTCTATCTTATCTATTCTCACCCTCCCTTTTCTTTCTACTAGTTTTCTGATTTCCAGTGTAATTTGGGTTGGACTTGTGTTAATTGGTCAGTTCAAATTGGACCGGAATTTCGGGACACTACATAAATCTTTCTCTTCTTGGTACCAACAAAACTTAAATAAAACCACACTAAATTCTCTCCAATAATATAGTTCTAATATTTCTTTAATTGATCCATAATAATTAACTTCACCAACCATTTGATTTTGATTTTCGAACTTGCATAGCTAGTAGTCAAGGCTGCCAAAAATACACCACTGTTTTGTGTTGTACATTTGGCATCTCTGAACCTTGTAAAGTCTGTATCCATTGATAACATATCCAATAAACCTCTTAGATGTTAGAAAAGGGACCACTGCAAGCAGTTGTACTTCTTTTGAAATATCCTCCTTTTTCCCAACCTCTTCCTTTAGCCGCTTCCAAAAATCTTCACCGTGTTCTCTCTCTTTTATATATTTTTGATGATGCATAACCATCAATTAAAGCTCGATGTTCTTTAATACTTACTATTTTTTTTAAACTTACTCAAGTAAAGTCTCTATTTCCTTGTTACCACAATTGAATAGAACGTAACGTTGACATCCCTACCATTGAGAATTTTAAGATGAATAGCTTTTCCATCTTACTTTCTTCTTGTGCCAATAAGATATTCCAGATCTGTGGACAGGTTTCAAATTGCATTTTTCCTGCTCCATCGCCACCTAAGAACCTTGAACAGAACATCAAAAATTCTTCTACAAGATAACCTTCAGCAATGGATGCCTCAGGTTTACTTTTGTTGCGAACATATGATTTCAGTTTACAAAGATAACATTCAATAGGAAACATACAACGAACCTGTGCAGGCCCACCATATTCAAGTTCCTTGTGTAAATGAACTAGCAAGTGCACCATTGTATCGAAGAAAGCATTTGGGAGTATCATATCAAATTAACAAAGAATTTCCACAATTTCCTTTTATAGCCTCTTGACATCAGCCAAATCGATAGTTTTACTCCAAAGACTTCTTGGAAATGCATCTAATCTTATTATAGGTATTACAACTTCAGGTTTTATGGATTTCTTCACAGTAAATTGTAGCAAGTAATGGAGAAGAAAATGAGCATCGTGGCTCTTATACCCTGCAATTTTCCTATTTTTTCTTATTTACATACCGGCTAATATCAGCTGCACAACCATAAGGCAATTTAGCATTCTCTAACACCGAGCAAAATATTTCTTTCTCCTTGTTCGTTATTTCAAATATGGCAACCCTCATCTCCAGGTAATTCCCATCAGCTGATAGAACGTATGTTATAACAAATGTTTTTCTCTATGTGCATAACATCAAGGTTATGTCGACATACATTTTGACTCCAACATGGTAAATTAGAAAATATTGACTTTTTTAAAAAAGGAGATTTATTTTTATGCTTCTTGACCTCTTTCTTCCCAAAAATATTTTCATAACCAGCCAACAATTCTTCAATGTCAGTCCCGGATAAAATTCCGGGAGGTGTCCCCTTTTCAATTTCACCATTGAACCTTTTCTTATCAAACCTCCACTTGTGTCCTGGATCTAAAAATTTCCTATGATTCATGTAGCACATTTTTTTACTATGTTTCAAGTAAGTCGAAGATGTCTCAAAATGGCATACGGGACAAGCTAAATAACCCTTTGTGCTCCAGCCGGATTATATTGCATAGCCTAGAAAGTCGCTGATCATCAACACGATTGCACGTAATGTGAAATTATCACCAGTGAAGGCATCATAAGTTTGTATGCCAAGATCCCATAATTCTTTCAATTCTACGATAAGAGGTTGCATGTAGACATCAATTTAATTGTTTGGAGACTCTGGACCAGGGATAAGGGTTGAAAGTATCAAATTTTCTGTCTTCATGCATAACCAAGGTGGAAGGTTATAATTTACCAATACGATTGGCCATGTGTTGTGCTGTGTAGTCATTGTACGAAAATGACAGAATCCATCAGATGCTGCTCCTAACCTGATATTTCTGTTTTCAGATGAAAAATGAGGATAATTGGCATCCATCGTCTTCCAAACCTCGCCATCAGCTGGATGTCGAAGTCTACCATTATTTTTTCGTCCCACTGCATGTCATAACATAAATTCTGTGTACTCCTTGGACATGAACATCTTTTGCAGCCTTGGGTTTAGTGGAAAATAACGTATCACTTTTTCTGGTACTTTGTGAATCTGCTTCTCCGGATCATTGTCAATAGCCACTTTCTTATCCGGTATAATCCACCTTGAAAAACCACAAGTTTTGTAGTTATTTTCCATTTCATTATCTGCCCAATATAGCATGCAGTCATTTGGACATGCATGTATTCTTTGGTAATTGAGGCCTAAATCTTTAATGATATTTTTGGTAGCATTAAAAGATAAAGAGATGTGGGCTTGTGGAAAAGCTTCTTTTATCAACTCTAATAAATCGCTGAATGCAGACTCGATGATTCTATGCAGGCATTTTGAAGAATAAAGCCTGACAATGAAACTTAATTGCGAAAATTTAGTACACCCGGGATATAATGGTTGCTTTCCCACTTCAACACATTGATGAAATTCTCTAGCCTCGACATCTATTTTATTTGATCCATCAGAAGATCCACATTCATTGTTCTGCATATTTCCATAAGTACGTTGCAATATCTCATCGAGATTATCTCCAAAATTTATTCCTGCTTCACAATCCATATCGTTATTGCTCCTTTCAGGATCTAAATAGGAAACCTGACAAATCCATTTCACATACAATTTAGATGGACCATTCCAAATTATATGGTCGTAGACTATCTCTTGACGATTCCACTTGCAATTATGACACTTTTAGCAGGAGCATGTAATTTCATCACCTACCGCGAAACTAGAAAAAGTATTTCGAATAAAATGTTTCACTTCACTGATGTATCCTTCACTGAACTTAGCAAGTTCTGCCTATAGTTTTTCCTCGTCATTCATCACTAATTGAAAAACAAGTAACATAAAAAAATATCATTTAGCCATGACTATAAGAAGAAAGACAAACACAATAATAAAATTAGGAATATGATTACACCTGAACGCACAAGTAAATCAATAAATTAGGCAACACAACAATAAATCAGAAAAAATTAGAATATACATTGAGTGATACCTTAAGCAGTAGATTAAATTGAAGACCTAACCGAAATTTGAAACCCAAACGAACCCCAGTTGAAGACTAATTGAAACACCGAAGCCCTAATTGGACTTGAACTCGAGCTTGCCCTAATCGAACCCCAATTAAGCTTGTAAACTTGAACTTTTATCCATAATTGAACCTGAGAGTGAGTGTTTGAGAGGTTGAGCGACGGAGTATTTTGTTTGAGAGTGAGTGTTTGAGAGGTTGAGTGAATATTTTGTAAGTGTTTTGCCGAATTGTTTTTGTTTCCCGCCTTAAACATTATTTCTCGCGGATCACTGACCTGGACCGTTAGATCATGTTGACATGGATTGATAATTTTATTCACTCGGCTACTGCAACACATGGTTGATATCTATGCTAACACACTAAAGCGTGCGTTTCAGTCGAAAAAAATAGCATAGCTATGGCAACATTGTAGGTAACAACGCTATGGATTTTTCGTTGTAGTCGGCCATCTATGGTGTAGTGCCTATTTAGTTTTTGAGTTATTCTTCTTATATGCCTTATGGACATCCTCCACAGCCTATCCTCTAAGTTTCTTGCAAATCAAATGAATTTCGACCCCAATATTCCCTGAACATCAACGCAAATCCTAATTCAAATATACACTAACACACAAGTCAAGCGTAACAGGTAATTCAAGCATTTAAACAACAAATTCAACCCCATATAAACATTCTATAGCACTCAAACAAGAATAAATTAGAAATAATCATAAATATTACACTACACATGGTTAATTACTCATTAATTACGTTGGATTAACAAGTTAACCAAAATATGTCATAATTAGTTTATCATAAGGGTTTATAGATCTGAAATTAACATATAAGATACAAAAATGCCTAATTACAGCATAAATCCAATATAGATATGTGAGAGATCATAACCACTCATCTAATCTCATAATTCAATTAAACTAAATGGAGATCTATCTTGGACATCAATAAAATGCAGAAATTGCCTGTAAATGATGATTTCTAATCCTTTAATGTAGACCTAGCCTCTAATTGATGATTGGAGATGAATTCATGCAAAATTAAGAATTGATTTGGGAGTTTTAGGATGAATTAGAGTAGATAAAGCCCAAACCTAAATTGAGAATAAGAAGGAAAGCTTATAATCTCTCCCTTCAGCCCTATTTAAATTTGAGGGTGACTAAACGAATAGGCTTGCTAATTTCAACCCATTAGCATTAGTCTAATTTTGTTCATTAATATTAAAAACTTAAAACTGTAATTCTATTCAAATCACTGAACCGTTTTCTTTATGTGACCACTCTGCGGAATGACCAACAACCATCCTGAAGCAACAAAACTAGCTAGAGCATCTAATGCGATTCCTTTCAAAAGTTATGGCTCAAATAATGTTTCTAAGGGATAAAACGGTCACAAAAAGATTCAAGAAAAATTGTAGACATGAACAATATCCCCGTATTCCAGAATATTAGAATGATATAATGAGGTCGTTACTTTCTCCTCCCTTTAGGAATTTCGCCCCCAAAGTCCCTAGCAACCACAATCAAACATTGCAACCAACATACCTACCTTCCGTGAGAAACCATCCTAACATATAGACAACCAATAACAAGCAAATTTCTATCCTGATGCAAATTTCTAATAGGATAAGATGCAATGTCACATGTAGATATGATATATGAGACTTCTCGAAAAGTTCTAGTTAGGTCTTCTTTAAAATCTCCTATGTCTCATACGCGCAATCTCTATCATTCTCACTTCGCTGTATCTTGACTATCTTAACTATCTTCCTCATAAGCTGTTTCGTGTCATTTCCAATGACTTGAAAAGGCTTACGAGGACTTGAGACTTCTATCCCTGCCTCTACAACTTCGAGTCGATCCAGAGATGTCACACAACTTGAATTATGCACAAACTTCTGTAGACACGAAACATGAAAAACATTGTGCACACCTGCCATCTTCGGTGATTAATCCACTCTATAAGCTAACTTCCCGATCCTTTCCACTATTGTAAATTGTCTAGAAAATTTCCCATTCTTCTGAATTTGACAACATTTTTAGGAGGAGAAACCTTAACAAATACCAAGTTTCCTACTGAGAAATCCAAATATTTCCTTCTCTTATCAACGTAACTCTTGTAATGATCTTGAGAAGCGTTCAATTATTGACTAATAATCTCTATCTTATCTATCATTTCCTTTGTTATTTTTAGTCCAAGAATTAACTTCTCTTTTGTTCCCAGCTAATAAGAAGGTGCATTACATGGTCTTCAATATAATGCCTTATATAGTGACATGCCAATACTCGATTGATAACTACTATTATAGGAAACTCAACGAAATGAATGTGGTCTTCCCATGATTCCCTGAAATCCAAAACTCAAGCTCCAAGGAAAATTATCAATACTCTATTCAATCTCTTGGTTTTACCATTAATTGAGAATGATAAGTTGTACACGTTTGCGATCCAGATCCCAATGCTTCTTGATAACTCTTTCAGAGTTCACTAGTGAATAGTGGATCTATATCAATCACCATACTCTTAGGAATCCCATGAAATTGAACTATCAATATAACAACCAACTCAGCCAACTTGGATGTTGTTCTGATTGACTTAATAGGAATGAAGTTGGCAATCTTGGTCAGGCGGGTAACGACTACTCAAATACTATCATATCCATCCTTGATCTTAGGTAATCCATAAAATAAACCCATAGATACTTACTCCCATCTCCGTATAGGAACTTCAAATGGCTGTAGTAGTACACTTGGTTTCTTCTGCTTAACTTTAACTAATTGACTGTTCATAGAATTAGAGATGAATCTTCCAACATACCTCTTCATTCCTTTCCAGTAGTAGTTTCTCTTCATATGTCTATATATCTTGTTACTACCATGGTGAATGGTCAATCTCGAATGATAATATTCCCTCAAAATTTCATCTCGCAGTCCATTTACATCAGGAAAAACCAATCTTCTATTCTTACGAAGACAACCATCTTGGTCGATCTCATATTGCTTCATCTGCTTAGACTCAACTCAAATATCTACATTTTTTGAAATCTCTACAAGATTGGGATCGTGTTTCTAGTTATATTTAATCTGTTTGATGAGAATAGGTATGATAGACAAGTTTCAACATCTTTGATTCTAAATCATAGTGAGTCCTGAAATCAAATCCAGTTATACATTACAATTGCTTCCATTCCAGAAACATGGCTCCCAAGCTGGCATGTCTTCGATTCAGTGTGCCTATGATTACATTACCTTTTTTTGGATAGGAGATACCAAAATCATATTACATTACCTTTTTATGGTGTATAGGAGATATCAAAATCATATTACATTACCTTTTTTGGAGTATAGGAGATAGCAAAATCATATATGGCAAAGAACTTTAATTACCATTGATACTAAAGAATAAGTTCCTTTTAGGAGAAAGATAGTTCAATGAATTTTTATATGTAAATAGCTCAAACCTCACTCCCTATGGATTATGCCTCCACATCTTCAGAACAAAATAATATAGCCGCTAACTCTAAATCATGAATAGGATAATTCCTTTCATGCAACTCCAATTGTCGGCTAACACAAGCAACTACTCTTCCTTCCTACATCAATACCACTTCCAAACGAGTATCACATGAATTGGCAATGAGAATCATCTCTTAATTTCCACTTAGAATAACTAGGCAGAAGCACTAGTCAATATCTTCTTCAAGAGCACAAAAGCATGCACACACTTAGCATCCTACATAGAAGTTTGATTCTTCTTCGTAAGGTCGATCAACAATGTTGCTATCTTTAAGAAATCCTTCATAAAACGTCAATAGTATCCAGCTAAACCAAGGAAACTTCTAATATCTATAGAAATCTTAGATCGATTCCAATCCTGAATTCCTGCTACCTTCGCAAGGTCTATTGTTATTACCTTACATGATATGACATAGTCTCACTTCTTCTTTCCAGAAGTGACATTTAGAAAATTTAGCCTTCAATCATTGCTTTTTCAGGGATTGTAAGATAATTCTCTTGGGTACCTTGTGTTACTCCTTGATCATGGAGTAGTTCAAGATATTGTCCACAAACACAAGTATACACTTGTTTAACTAATCCACGAAAACTTTATTCATAAGATACAAAAAATATATTGGTGCATTGGTCAATCCAAAAGTCATCGCCAACCACTTAATCCAAATGGTTTCCAAAAGCAATCATCGACACACTATCTTTTTTCCCTCTCAACTGGTGAAATCTCATCGCCACATCCATTTGGGAAAACACTTTGGCCCTGTGCAGCTGATTAAACAAGTCATTAATCCGAGGAAGGGAATACTTATTCTTCTTGGTCACTTTACTCAGCTCTCGATAATCAACACATAACCTCAAGGAACCATCTTTCTTAATTGCAAACGTAACTGATGAACACCATGGGATACACTCCTTTGTATGAATACTTTTCTCAGGTATATCATTAACTTGGACTCTAACTCTTATTGTTCTTTAAGCATCATTTTTCCTCAAGGACATTACTATAGGTCTGGCTTCATCCGCTAAAATCGATCTGGACTCAATATCTCTTTGTGGCGGCAATCCTTTGACCTCCTCGAAGACAATAGAATATTCATCAGCTATAAGCATAAATGATAATCCATTACGTGGAATCTTAAGGGAATATAAGAAGATAACCATCACCCCATCCTTCAGTAAGCAACATATGACAACCGTTCACCCTTCCACACTCCCGATTGTCACCTCGAGCTTCTTGCAATCCACAATAGTAGCATACTAATTAAGCCAATCCATATCGAGAATAATACCAAATCCAATGAAGTTCAAACAAAAAAGTCATAGATGAAGTAACAACCATAACTCGGTAAGACAAAATTACGAGAAATCATATAAAGATCAGTGGATCCTTCTACAGAGTTAGTCATAATAAAAGGTCTACCTACTATCTCAGGTTCAAAATTTAATCAACATACCAGACCAAAATAAATTAAAAAATTTGATGCTCTAGTATCAAATAGAACTTTACTAGAAGCATCTTTAATGAAAAGCGTACCTTGCACCATCACTCCTTTCCTTTTCTTAGCAGTAATAGGAGATTTAAAAGTGTTAGAGACCACATCTAATGCATAAGCTTTTAGAATTTCAGCTCTGGACATTTTTCGTTAAGTGTCCAGGTTTATTATGCACTTCTTCCTAGCCTTTAAGCCCTTACTCATTTGAGTATTGCCCCTTCTCATTACAATTATAGCAGGCTACCTCTCCATTATTCTTCTTCTTGTTCGGTCCACTTTTCTTTGCTATTGATTTCTCTTTCTATTCCATTTCTTCTTACCTCCACTACCATGTTATCGCTTCGGATCTCATTTTTCATAGCATTAACAACAACATCAACATTCTTCGAGAACACGTTCTTATGCTTGAGAGCCTTCTCAACAAGATTCTTGAACGAAACTTCAACATGATCTACCAACTTCTCATCAAGATAATCATCAAGACCCTGATATAATTCACATCCTTCCTAAAGGGAGTATCAATGGATGATATTCCATTTTTAGGAAAAGGTTCAAATTTAGCTACATACTCTACAACTAATCTATCATCTTGCTTCAATTTAGCACACTTCTTAAAGATAATGGTCTTTTGCACAAAAGAAATATGAACTTGTCCTCGAACTTAACTCTAAACTACTTGCAAGATATCTGGTATTCCAATGTCTCATTGATGATAGGATTTCACCAATCCATAGCTCGGCTTTTAAGTTGCCTTGAAGTGGATTTCTCTTCATCGCATCATCTATTCCAAGACCTCCAAAGATGCGAGTATGACAAACAGCTTGCCACCAGGAGAAGAGTAGTGATTAAATAATTTAGAAAAATCAACACTAAGAGCTTGCACAGGAGAACCACCATCTACTTCCACTTCCGAAGTAGGTTGAACTCTCATCATAATCGATGTCATCATTGCCTCAAACATAACTGGGTAATCGGGTGTACCGACTCCCGATCCATCTCCTTCGCCTACTATTGACGACAAAAAATTTTGTAAACACAAAAGATTTCTATTACTAGGAATAGTTAATTTGGTCTCAAGACTAAGTAAGAGAAAGCGGTAAATAACACAAGTATTTATAGTTGTTCGACCGCGGATTAAACCTACGTCCACTTTGGAAGGATGTTGAACTTTTATTAGCCAGTCAAGAATTACAAGGTAGAGCCATGCTCATTACATTCACTTTCATAATTGAAATATGCTAGGTATTTGGGAAAATGAATATTTAATTCTCCTTCTTCCTCAAGTAGGAGATGCTATTAATGGAGTTGATGAAGCTCTAGGGAGGTCTCAAGTGAAGAAATCCAACCTTTTTGAAGTGTAAGGCCATGGGATATTTGTAGGAGTGGGAGTAGGTAGGATTAGGTAGAAATAGGGACCACATGCAGGAAATTCGAGCCTACCACCCGCGCGCCTCGAAATTTCAATCCTGGGCATAGGTTCGAAATTTCGAGTACTTGGGTTCGAAATTTCGAACCCGGTGGGTTCAGAATTTCGAACCCAGGCACGGGCACGAAATCTCGCTCCGCTGGATTCGAAATCTCAAACCCAGCTGTGGGCGCAAGATTTCGCGCCTGGGATCTCGAGCCCGGCTATGGGTGCGAGATTCCGCATCCGCTGGGCTCAAGACCTCGCACCCGCTGGGTTTGAAATTTCAAACCCAGGCATGGGTTCAAAATTTCGAACCCAGGCATGGGTGCGAGATTTCGCACCCGGCTGGGTGCGAATTCCACGTCATGTCTGGGTGAGGTCCTTCCGAGGGGTGCCTGGGTCCCGGGACCGGGTGGTCGAGGCTCGTAACTCCTTCGGGGTCTGAGGCCTTGGTTTGTGGACGTCTTCTGCATGCCGTGAGGCCACAAGCGGTGTAATCCCTTCTTGATCCTGTTTCCTTCACCCCTGTGTGTTCCTTTTCGGTCTCAGTTTCACGAGGTATGTTTAGCTGAGCATGTCTGATGCTCTACTGGGAAATGGACCAAAAAGCCGGTTAGCATTTGCCCCCCAAAGTACGTGTTGTCTTTGACATGATGTGCTTTGCGTAGGTTGAGGGAGTGGTGAAGCTGTTAGTTTTTCCTGTAATTCAAAAAGGGAAATAGGTGTTAGCTGTAGGGCTCATTCCCTTTAGCGGCGTAGATGAGCCGTCGTTTGGAGGATGTGCCATGCTCAAATCGTTGAGTGTCCATAGTGCATAATTTTCGTGATGCGCGGGAGTCGGCATCCACGTGTGAAGAGTATGTATACGAGGCGGCGTGTCGCAGCGTTCCCGATCCTGGAGGTGTGACCATCGCTATTCATTTTTTTTACTTTTAGGAGATTTTCGAGCCCGAGGGGCATCAAAATTTCGAAACCAACGGGATAGAAATTTCGAACCCAGGACCAAGGAATTTTGTCCTCGGGGTCTCGAAATTTCGAGCCCATGGGGTCGAAATTTCGAATCCAAGGGTTCAGAAGTCCAATCCCCTGGTGTTCGAAATTTCGAACCCATAGGCTCGAATTTTCGAACCCATGCTGGGATACGAAAAGACGCGTTTTTCCTTTATAAATAGGCCCCTTCACTTTTTCCCTTCTAATTTTTCTATCTTTGGCCGCCATTGCTGAAAGCTTCAAACTCGATAATTTCGAGCACACTAATTTCGAACCGAGCTAGGTGAGGCCTTTAAATGAGGAGTTGAGAACGGGATGAGGTCGAAGAGCCACGGCGGAGGCCACGAGACCTTGTGGGTTCGATTTTTCGAACCCAGCCAGGCTCGAATTTTCGAACCTCTATGGGTTCGAATTTTCGAACCGTAGTGGATCCGGACTTTTGAACCCACCAGGTCTGAAGTCTCTAGTCCTTAGGGTTTGAATTTTCGAACCTAGGGGGTTTGAAGCATCGAACCCTCCAGGGTTCGGATTTTCGAACCCCATGGGTTCGAGTTCTTGAGTCCCTGTTTGGGTTCGAAATTTCGAGCCCGATAGGGTTCGGGACATGGCCGTTGCCGGGTTTCCACCTTGTCACGCTGATGGACTTTGACTACCGAATATTCGCCTCTGGATTTGCATGATTAGTGTCGATGCATATATTGTTAACTGCACAAGCGGGGATTTGGACTGTTCAAATAGGGTAGAGCATACAGCCAGACTAGGACTTGGACTGTTACGAATTGTTCTGAACTTTCTTTATGTAGCTCATCCTTGCATAGCATTACACGCACATATTAGTTGTCACCAACACGAGGGGTACAGGTCAATATACTTCCCGTTCTAACACTGATGCATTAAAGTATAACTAAAGATGCAAACCAGATCAAGGACCGGAAAGACTATGGAATCTGAAGCTTCCCAGCCCACCTTGCATACATCCGACCCTACCCCTAGAGGTGACTCATCTAGCAGCGAGCTTGAGACCACCACCGAAGGATCGACTTCTTCTCATTCGACTTCGACTAGCTCGCCCGAAGCATTTGAGCACGGGGAGCAACCTGAGCGACAATATTCCTCGGTCGTAACTGAAGAGGCCAAGAATGTAGTTATCATGGGCGAGGATGAGCCCGTACCTCCGGTAGCTCCAGAAATGTTGCCTGATGCGGTGATTTTGGAGAATCCTGTCGATTCAGTACCCTCGTGCCTGGATGCTACTGTGATTAGGAAGACGGCAGTGCGATTTAACATACTGGTGGATGATGCCCATGCCCTCGGGAGAGGTGACAGAGCCCATGTGCTGCCCGAAGGCCTTACTGCCTGTAATCGTCAAGCTTGCCTCGCCGGGTGTGTGAACCCAGCAAATATCTTCATTTGGGATATGTTGTTCTATTTCTGCCTCGCGCCATCGCAGCTACACCCTAATGCTTATGCTTCCCTTCTGGGTACTTATGTCCTCTTCCACAAGTTTCTGCACAGGGAACCAACCGAGGAAGACATTCGATATCTATTCCACCTAAGGAAAATGAGCAGTACCTCCCCCTCTCAATTGTTTCTGGAAGCGACAGCTGCCACAAAATTCTTTGTCAGGATTTGGCCTAAGCTGTCAATGTTTAAGCACGAGTGGTTCTTCGTTAGCTACCCTCCTAGCTTTTCCAGGAGGTGGATTGAGGGAAGTAAGTGTTCCTCTAACTACGTTCTTTGTCGTAACTTTAAGATCCCTTCCTTTATTTATGGTTTTAAATGGGATATGACAGGAAATCCAAAGGCGCCTACTGGAGATGAATATCGGGAACGCCTCAATGCTTTGCAGGCGATACCAGAATCTCCGCGATACCAGCACAGTGATAAGTCAGGATCGGCTCTGCCACACTGGGTTGCTGCCGAACAACTGGGCTGTGATCAGACCCACGGTTGCCCTTTAGTATGCCAAAGGAAGGAGTTGTGGCGGGTCCTACCCCTAGTAGGCGGAAGAGAAAAATACCCCCAGCGGGAGGAGAATCGCATAGGACCATTCTGCCTCAAGGAGATGTGCGTGGAGCCGAGGTTCATGGTCAAGAGGAGGTTGCCGGATTTGAGGGGTTGCCGAGCACTCCTTTCCCGCCTCCGACAGAGGAGGGGGAAGGAGTGTTGGCTAGACCGCAGTCTCCTGCGACTCACTTAGGGGCCACTGTCTCGCTTGAACCTACAGCCAGTTTGATGGATTAAAGGGACATGCTTTAGTAGTGACTCCATGGCCAAATACGATGAGCCTGGAAGAACCTTTCTGCGCTGCTGAGTGGTTAACCCCCTTGATCGGACTGCAATCTGTTCTGTCAAGAGAACACTTAGGGCATACATCCATAACACTGCATAGCATAGACATTCACCTATGTGAGTTACTTGACTAACTTCAGCTTTTTCCATTAGCAGGTGTCATGGTAGGAGGACGCAGTGGACGAAGTTATGGGCATGGGGACCGCCAGCTTCCCCAGAGTTCTTCTTTCGAGAGATTCCGAAGATCCACCAGCTTGTATGGTGCTCCACCTCAATTAGAACAAGGCAGCGGTCGTCGAGACCGGGATCGATCTATGTAACGGCTGGAAATTTTCGACTCCTCGAGAGTCGAAAATTCCGAGACGTTAGTGAAAGAAAGTAGAGGGTGAGGAAGAAAAGATAGAACTAATAGAATAGAAGAAGAAGAAGAACTTACATCATCAGAGTAAACACGAATCTCACAGCGGAACGAATAAAATATAACATAACTTTGAAATACAAATCAGTTCTCGTATATACATACCGTTTCAAAGTACAACACTTAACAACACAGCGGAATAATAATAGCTATAATCCTGAAGCCTCCTGCTCCAAGCTCTCCAAGTGTATCTGTAAAATCCCGACTACTTGACTGCCCGTACAAATTTAGGCACCCAAGAGTTTAGGGAAAACAAACAAAATAAACTCCGGGTCAGTCATGGGACTGGTGTGAATAAAACCCCAACACTTGGTTAAATAAAGGATATCTTTCTGATATTATAATAAAGTCTAAATACAAATAGATATCAATCTAGCAGAACGCTTGCATCTCACGTTCCACATACATAGTATACAAATAAAACCGTGAGCGCTTATTGGAGATTGGATTCCAACAGACAAGGTATGGGAGCACCTTCCGATCAGTGTACTCTAGAGGAGATACACTAGGGTTCAACAAGAACGTCTTGCAACCCGGCCACACATGACCGTCCACTCATTTAGCTTGAGTGTAACGAATATATTATCACCGATGGTTGGGATCAACAACCATCCTTCCCGATAAGGGACAGCATTGAAATAGATTATAAATAAGTACAATTGAATATTCTTTAGATGGTGATAATACACCCTGCTTGGGTATGGCCCAACTAGCCATGCTGCCAAGCCCAACTTCTGTTATTTCCCAGTTGTGAGGTTTGAGGTCACGTTTATCACTTTGACAGATTATTTCTTCAATTACTTTGAATGCCACATCGTCATACCCGCCAAATCATTATCGATTTCTAAAGGCATCACGAGTATAAAAGCTAAGAGAAACGAATTTCTCCGCCACCAACGTAATACGTTTAAAGAGATCAACATATATGATTCGTTAAGAATACTTTGTCAGACACTCGTCCATATACGTTGTTCTGGGACTGAATAAACCGAAGGCACTATTCAGTGAATCCATCCTACCTAGGCTTTCCACAATAGCCCTTGCACTTCACTCCGTCTTCAATTATCTTCAGCGTACTTGATTCGCAACGCTTATGCTAATACGGAGTGGTTCTTCGGATAATAATCCAACCGGTCTCTCCATATTTACAACATAAATGGGGTCAAAACTTTGATAGTCTGTGATTCAACTATCAAATGAAAACATGTCGGTGTACAAACAATGATCTTATTTCCAAATGGAAATTCGATCGATAAATCATCATATACATATATATGTTCATATTTCCTTATTTCATATATTTAGAAAATATATGTTATTAATCATTGGAAAACATTTCCATAGCTTATTTATGCATCACTATTATTTCGCAACTATCAGTCCCTAACTGTAACTAGTATGAGAACAATTCTCTAAGTATCAATCCAGAAGGTTGAAACCAACTTCAGATCGTCACTTAGAAAACCGTTCAACTTACCCTCTCCAGTCAGTTTCTGAATTTGCTTAACTCTATTTCTTAAATTCTTATCATGAAAACATTTCATTTTCTATGTTTAGAAAACATATCTGACTATATTTGGAAAACGTTTCCAAAACTCATTTACGGATTTCCAATGAACGTTGTATAAAACATCGTTTTGCTTAATCCATTTATCGCTTATTCCTTAACTTTATTCCTAATCAACCTTTTAGATCGAACCACAACTATTCCTTTGTCAATTCTGAAGTCAATCAAGTTGGGGTATAATTACCTCGCTGACCTTAATTGAAAAACGTCCTTTACTGTGAAATAGATGAAGCTCATCACTCACTTTTTACAATCATCTGTTTACGCAAATTCTCGGATTCAGGTTACGAATCCACTTATTATATGACAACGTTTGATTATAACTATAACGTTATAATTCCTACCCCTAAAATATCTAACCTAAATTATGAATTTATTTCCTAACTCGAATAATTTAACAGACACCTAATTTCTAAATCAATAACTAAATCTTGATTTAAACCCTGGAAAGTAAATAGTACTTTCCCAAATTCGCTATAATCGAATTCGACGTATAACTCTCTTTCGAGAAATCTCTATTCGATTAACTCTCCCTTTTTAATAACTGATATTCAATAAACTCTATTTCGATTTAACTCCTATCGAATAACAAATATTCGAATAACTCTTCTTGGATGGCTCTATTTCATTAACTCTTATCGAATAACAAATATTCGATTTTCTTAAATGTGTCAATTCTTATCGAATAACTAACATCCGATTAACTTAAATGGATTTACTCTTATCGAATAACTTATTCGATTAACTCAACTTGATTTTCTTAACTCGATTATCTCAACTCGATTACTTAACTCGATAAATCTTAACTCGATTACTTAACTTGATAACTTAACTTAACCCAAATCGATTAACTCAACTCTAATCGATTAACTTAATTTGATTTACTCCTTCGAATAACTCATTCGAATAACTTAATTGATAAATTATATTCACTTCTACCCTATCGAATAAACTGTATTCGATATCTCCTCCAACACTATTCGAATGAACTATATTCGATTAACTTCTATAACTCTATTCGAATAAATTATATTCGATTAACTCTTTTAACTTTACTCGAATAACTATATTCGATTAACACTTTCTTTCGAATAACTATATTCGATTAACTCTTCGACTAACTCCTTTGGATTAACTAACTTCGAATAACTCCTTTGGATTACTAACTTCGAATAACTCCTTTGGATTAACTAACTTCGAATAACTCCTTTGGATTAACTAACTTCGAATAACCAATATTCGATAACTACTCTTCGAATAAATAATATTCGGTAACTCTTCTCAAATGAATAACATTTGATTTCTCCACTCGAATAAACTATATTCGATTACTCTTCCCTCGAATACACTATATTCGATAACTCTACTTCGAATAAGTGCTATTCGGCAACTCTACTCGATTAACTCCACTTGGATAACTCTAACTGGTCAACTCTAACTGGTCAACTCTAACTGAGTAACTCTAACTGATCAACTCTAACTGGTCAACTTTAACTGGTCAACTTTAACTGGTCAACTCTAACTGGTCAACTCTAACTGTTTATCTTTAACTGGTAAACTTTAACTGGTTAACTCAAATGGTTTAACCTAACTGGTTAACTCAAATGGTTTAACCTAACTTGATTTACTTGTCTCGATTAACTGAACTAATCCACTTAGTTTAACTTAGTTAATTCACTTTGATTAACTCTAACCGATTTACTTAGTTTAACTCAGCTAATTCACTTTGATTAACCCAACTAATTTACTTCGATTAACCAATTAGTTTAACTTGACTAATTCACTTAGTTTGACGCAACTAATTCACTTTGATTTACCAATTAGTTTAACTTAACTAATTCACTTCGATTAACCGCTTAGTTTATCTTAACTAATTTACTTTGGTTAACTTAACCAATTACTTTGATTAACTCGACTAACTCGCTTTGGTTAACTTAACCAATTACTTTGATTAACTCGACTAACTTTCTTTGGTTAACCTAACAAATTACTTTGTTTAACTCGACTAACTTGCTTTGGTTAACCTAACCAATTACTTTGTTTAACTCGACTAACTTTGCTTTGGTTAACCTAACCAATTACTTTGTTTAATCCTTTTATCACACTCTGGTATTTCTTATGGTTTTTACCACATCACCTAACAACGATGACTATCGTCCAACCACACGTAATCACAACAGATTATATACATCACATTTATATATCACAATACATAAATCACAGTAAAAATAACTGTTGAGGAATCCAGTTGGATTCCTCCAACCTGTTTCCCTGCATCCACAGATGTTAAACAACGCCAGTATAATATTCTGATAAACAGAATCAACATATAACTATTTGACGGTTTATATATATATATATACATACGTAAATATATATATAAAATCTCTACTAACTGATTAGCAGTTCAAACAAACAATCAACACACAGTCAAACAGACAATATTTTAACAGTTCTAAGAATACAACGTGAAAATAAAACTGTTTAGAGTTTGTGAGATTTACTCACATTTGGACGATCATCGTCAATGACGATAACCATCGCTTGATTCAAACAATTTATTTTGCTATAAATTGTGACGGACTCCAATCGACTCGCGGTCAGTTCCAGTGTGGAGTGCTCGTCCCCACGATCCCAACGCAACTTACGGTTCTCGATTCTGACCTCGTATGGATGAGATATCACAATTACAAGCTAATACACTTTTTAATTAAATAAAAACTTGGATTTAAAATGCCAACGGGCCTTCACCTTACTTTTTACTCCGGCCCAATACCCCTTAAAGCCCACGTCCTCCTTCTAAAAACCCGCTTCTCCCTTTACTTCCTTCCCCAAATTAGCTCCCGTAACCCAATCCTCCAAATCAGACGTTGACCCCAACGTTGACCACCACTTCTCGTCCGTCCGTCCATCAATTTCGGGCGCCACCTCCTCCATCCAAATCCCCATCCAATTTCGCACCAGCCCATCCCCCTGAAGCCCAACTCGATCACCCCTCCCAAACCCGACCTGTAGTCCATCCACCTCGAAAACTCCTGTCGCATTCCAACACACACCACCGAAACCACCCGAACTCCTTCACTAGCTGCTACTCCATCTTCTCATCTCAATTTCCATGCTCATTTCTCAAATCGAACTTCCAAATCCAAACTAGGTCGAACCCTAGCCTCACGCTCGGAAAGGCAGCGAACGGGAATGGTATTCGAACGCGACCAAATTCATGTGAAATGAAGAGAATCTCACTGGCAACTCAGAAACACTACTTCCATGATTTATTGATTTCTTTTTTATTTTACTTTGTGGCAAACTTTTACTGTGTTTGGTTTATACGCCTTATATAGGCTTGAATGGGTTTGGTAAGGTTTGTGGTGGAGATCGAAGGCCGTGTGGCCTGTGCAGGACCTCTGAAAATGGGAGGGATATTTTCAATTTGATTTTCTTATCTTTATTTATCGATTTTCTCCTCGTATTTGTCTTCTAAAAATCTCAGCGACCACATACGATCTTCTAAAATTACGAAAATTGACATGTAGCTAGAGTTCGACATTACAGTCCCAACGAAACTGGTTTCGTCGCATTCCCGACTTCGTATGCTCACACAGCGTATTTTTAACTGTCAAAATACTGACTATTTCTCTCTCTAAAAATCCGTACGACCACACAGTGACTCTAAAAATCACAAAACTGGAAATCTAACAACTATTTGATATTGCGGATCCAACAAAACTAGTTTCGTCGAATTCTGAGGTCGTATGAAAAAGTGGCTATTTTTAAAGTTCTAAATAACCTATTTAAATATATAAATATATTTAAATTAAATTAAATTAAATATAAATAAATTTATATTATTGTATATCTTCACATATGATATCGTACAGCTCCAGAATATCATATCAGAATATACAGTTTGATATTTCAGATTTCAGATTATCTCGGTATTCAGTTCATATCGAAAATCCTTTTATAACGTATATAAAGCGTCGCAAATTATAAAGGAATTCTACAGCGACTTTTCTGAAATTTGGTTTGGACGTACATCAAAATCTACACGACGAAATCTCGATTTTTCTCTTCCACTAGAAAGATATACTCCACCAGCTCCATACGTTTCTTGTTTCACAGAAATCCGGCTTAAAATGAATCATGTATATTCAGTTGAAGTTCAAATCGCCAAATTGCGAACTGCCGCGACGTTTCAGGTTCGTTTTAATTATAATTATAAATTATAAGTTCGTACGTTGTACTTTAAGTTATCGATATCGCCAAATCGATATATAAATCATTAAATAAATTAATTATTCGACAGCTAACAAAACGCGCCATTACAGACTTCCCCCCTTAAAATAATTTCGTCCTCGAAATTGCTAAGTTAGAAAAATGCTACTAACTCTACTAACTAGATTTAAAAAATCTTTTTGTTTACCTCTAAATTTCAGTTTCGACTGGACCCATTTAATTTTAATTAATTTATTAATTCGTTTCCGACCAACTACAATTTTCAAAAATTCTAAAAATTTTCTAACACCTTAAATTTTCGAAAAATTTCGCCATAACCTCCTTTGTACGGCTCAATACGTCAAACCACAACTCGCCTCTCTAGGCCTCCTCCAATCCAAAAGGAAATCAAAATAGCCAAGCGGCTTGCCAATTCGGCTCATAAAATCAAAACTCATATATGATATAAACTTGTACCTTTTTGTCGGGCATTTAACTCTATCCCTTTCATCTGCTACCACTTCAACATATACCAATGTTATCCATTCCAATTGATCTCCAATCAGTACATATCCTCAAATCCAAATCGAATTTCATTCGAACTTTAATATCAAATTTCAAATTATTGACTTATCAATTTGGTTCCATTCTAGATTATCTCTAATCCAATTCAATTTTATTTAACTCGGTTCAAGTTAAATTTCAATTTATTTTTACCATCTCATTTTATTTAACTTCATTAGTTAAATTTTAATTCCAGAACTTAAGTTCCTGGGTTTCTTTCAAATCAATTTGAAATCATAATGCCAATTCAAAACCTTTGAATTTCTAAACAACTTGTTTTCTCAAAACAATTCAAAAACAAAACCTTTGGTAGTAATCCGTCACTTAGAACTCGAAAATGAACACTGATGATGTCTAGATTCATCATAAAAATCTATTTTCCAGCTATCGAAGTGAGTTCAATACTATATCATTTTCAATTTGAAAAACATTTTCAAAATCTCCCAGGAACTTAAAATTTCCTTATTTTAAATTCCAAATTCTGATTTAAATTCATATTTAATTCAAACTATTTCATATATTACATTCATATGAATTCTGATTGGTCATTTATAACCATTTCACCCTTTTATAATCTAATTCGATTATAATAACAACCAACACAATCAATATACTATAATAATTTCAAGATATATATTTCTTCTATAAACAAATATATTTTAGGAAAAATTATTTCATTTACCCTCTTTCAAAACATACCATGACGGTTCATCGTATTCGAGTGTTTAGTAACCCTTATCGATACAGTGGATCAAACTGATCGACCAGAATTCATAAGCCACTCAATCAATGAGTCTCCACAATATAAAACCATTTTATATTGAATAACAATTACGCGCTCATATATATATACAGTCAAACTCAATCTAGGATATTACTAATCCCATCTCTATCGAGTTATGCCAAAGAGCCAAGGTAATCACTTAACTTAAGCTCTGATACCAACTGTAACGGCTGGAAATTTTCGACTCCTCGAGAGTCGAAAATTCCGAGACGTTAGTGAAAGAAAGTAGAGGGTGAGGAAGAAAAGATAGAACTAATAGAATAGAAGAAGAAGAAGAACTTACATCATCAGAGTAAACACGAATCTCACAGCGGAACGAATAAAATATAACATAACTTTGAAATACAAATCAGTACTCGTATATACATACCGTTTCAAAGTACAACACTTAACAACACAGCGGAATAATAATAGCTATAATCCTGAAGCCTCCTGCTCCAAGCTCTCCAAGTGTATCTGTAAAATCCCGACTACTTGACTGTCCGTACAAATTTAGGCACCCAAGAGTTTAGGGAAAACAAACAAAATAAACTCCGGGTCAGTCATGGGACTGGTGTGAATAAAACTCCAACACTTGGTTAAATAAAGGATATCTTTTTGATATTATAATAATGTCTAAATACAAATAGATATCAATCTAGCAGAACGCTTGCATCTCACGTTCCACATACATAGTATACAAATAAAACCGTGAGCGCTTATTGGAGATTTGATTCCAACAGACAAGGTATGGGAGCACCTTCCGATCAGTGTACTCTAGAGGAGATACACTAGGGTTCAACAAGAACGTCTTGCAACCCGGCCACACATGACCGTCCACTCATTTATCTTGAGTGTAACGAATATATTATCACCGATGGTTGGGATCAGCAACCATCCTTCCCGATAAGGGACAGCATTGAAATAGATTATAAAGAAGTACAATTGAATATTCTCTAGATGGTGATAATACACCCTGCTTGGGTATGGCCCAACTAGCCATGCTGCCTAGCCCAACTTCTGTTATTTCCCAGTTGTGAGGTTTGAGGTCACGTTTTCACTTTGACAGATTATTTCTTCAATTACTTTGAATGCCACATCGTCATACCCGCCAAACCATTATCGATTTCTCAAGGCATCACGAGTATAAAAGCTAAGAGAAACGAATTTCTCCGCCACCAACGTAATACGTTTAAAGAGATCAACATATATGATTCGTTAAGAATACTTTGTCAGACACTCGTCCATATACGTTGTTCTGGGACTGAATAAATCGAAGGCACTATTCAGTGAATCCATCCTACCTAGGCTTTCCACAATAGCCCTTGCACTTCACTCCGTCTTCAATTATCTTCAGCGTACTTGATTCGCAACGCTTATGCTAATACGGAGTGGTTCTTCGGATAATAATCCAACCGGTCTCTCCATATTTACAACATAAATGGGGTCAAAACTTTGATAGTCTGTGATTCAACTATCAAATGAAAACATGTCGGTGTACAAACAACGATCTTATTTCCAAATGGAAATTCGATCGATAAATCATCATATACATATATATGTTCATATTTCCTTATTTCATATATTTAGAAAATATATGTTATTAATCATTGGAAAACATTTCCATAGCTTATTTATGCATCACTATTATTTCGCAACTATCAGTCCCTAACTGTAACTAGTATGAGAACAATTCTCTAAGTATCAATCCAGAAGGTTGAAACCAACTTCAGATCGTCACTTAGAAAACCGTTCAACTTACCCTCTCCAGTCAGTTTCTGAATTTGCTTAACTCTATTTCTTAAATTCTTATCATGAAAACATTTCATTTTCTATGTTTAGAAAACATATCTGACTATATTTGGAAAACGTTTCCAAAACTCATTTACGGATTTCCAATGAACGTTGTATAAAACATCGTTTTGCTTAATCCATTTATCGCTTAATCCTTAACTTTATTCCTAATCAACCTTTTAGATCGAACCACAACTATTCCTTTGTCAATTCTGAAGTCAATCAAGTTGGGGTATAATTACCTCGCAGACCTTAATTGAAAAACGTCCTTTACTGTGAAATAGATGAAGCTCATCACTCACTTTTTACAATCATCTATTTACGCAAATTCTCGGATTCAGGTTACGAATCCACTTATTATATGACAACGTTTGATTATAACTATAACGTTATAATTCCTACCCCTAAAATATCTAACCTAAATTATGAATTTATTTCCTAACTCGAATAATTTAACAGACACCTAATTTCTAAATCAATAACTAAATCTTGATTTAAACCCTGGAAAGTAAATAGTACTTTCCCAAATTCGCTATAATCGAATTCGACGTATAACTCTCTTTCGAGAAATCTCTATTCGATTAATTCTCCCTTTTTAATAACTGATATTCGATAAACTCTATTTCGATTTAACTCCTATCGAATAACAAATATTCGAATAACTCTTCTTGGTTGGCTCTATTTCATTAACTCTTATCGAATAACAAATATTCGATTTTCTTAAATGTGTCAATTCTTATCGAATAACTAACATCCGATTAACTTAAATGGATTTACTCTTATCGAATAACTTATTCGATTAACTTAACTTGATTTTCTTAACTCGATTATCTCAACTCGATTACTTAACTCGATTACTTAACTTGATAACTTAACTTAACCCAAATCGATTAACTCAACTCTAATCGATTAACTTAATTTGATTTACTCCTTCGAATAACTCATTCGAATAACTTAATTGATAAATTATATTCACTTCTATCCTATCGAATAAACTGTATTTGATATCTCCTCCAACACTATTCGAATGAACTATATTCGATTAACTTCTCTAACTCTATTCGAATAAATTATATTCGATTAACTCTTTTAACTTTACTCGAATAACTATATTCGATTAACACTTTCTTTCGAATAACTATATTCGATTAACTCTTCGACTAACTCCTTTGGATTAACTAACTTCGAATAACTCCTTTGGATTACTAACTTCGAATAACTCCTTTGGCTTAACTAACTTCGAATAACTCCTTTGGATTAACTAACTTCGAATAACCAATATTCGATAACTACTCTTCGAATAAATAATATTCGGTAACTCTTCTCAAATGAATAACATTTGATTTCTCCACTCGAATAAACTATATTCGATTACTCTTCCCTCGAATACACTATATTCGAAAACTCTACTTCGAATAAGTGCTATTCGGCAACTCTACTCGATTAACTCCACTTGGATAACTCTAACTGGTCAACTCTAACTGGTCAACTCTAACTGAGTAACTCTAACTGATCAACTCTAACTGGTCAACTTTAACTGGTCAACTTTAACTGGTCAACTCTAACTGGTCAACTCTAACTGTTTATCTTTAACTGGTAAACTTTAACTGGTTAACTCAAATGGTTTAACCTAACTGGTTAACTCAAATGGTTTAACCTAACTTGATTTACTTGTCTCGATTAACTGAACTAATCCACTTAGTTTAACTTAGTTAATTCACTTTGATTAACTCTAACCGATTTACTTAGTTTAACTCAGCTAATTCACTTTGATTAACCCAACTAATTTACTTCGATTAACCAATTAGTTTAACTTGACTAATTCACTTAGTTTGATGCAACTAATTCACTTTGATTTACCAATTAGTTTAACTTAACTAATTCACTTCGATTAACCGCTTAGTTTATCTTAACTAATTTACTTTGGTTAACTTAACCAATTACTTTGATTAACTCGACTAACTCGCTTTGGTTAACTTAACCAATTACTTTGATTAACTCGACTAACTTGCTTTGGTTAAACTAACAAATTACTTTGTTTAACTCGACTAACTTGCTTTGGTTAACCTAACCAATTATTTTGTTTAACTCGACTAACTTTGCTTTGGTTAACCTAACCAATTACTTTGTTTAATCCTTTTGTCACACTCTGGTATTTCTTATGGTTTTTACCACATCACCTAACAACGATGACTATCGTCCAACCACACGTAATCACAACAGATTATATACATCACATTTATATATCACAATACATAAATCACAGTAAAAATAACTGTTGAGGAATCCAGTTGGATTCCTCCAACCTGTTTCCCTGCATCCACAGATGTTAAACAACACCAGTATAATATTCTGATAAACAGAATCAACATATAACTATTTGACGGTTTATATATATATATATATACATACGTAAATATATATATAAAATCTCTACTAACTGACTAGCAGTTCAAACAAACAATCAACACACAGTCAAACAGACAATATTTTAACAGTTCTAAGAATACAACGTGAAAATAAAACTGTTTAGAGTTTGTGAGATTTACTCACATTTGGACGATCATCGTCAATGACGATAACCATCGCTTGATTCAGACAATTTATTTTGCTATAAATTGTGACGGACTCCAATCGACTCGCGGTCAGTTCTAGTGTGGAGTGCTCGTCCCCACGATCCCAACGCAACTTACGGTTCTCGATTCTGACCTCGTATGGATGAGATATCACAATTACAAGCTAATACAATTTTTAATTAAATAAAAACTCGGATTTAAAATGCCAACGGGCCTTCACCTTACTTTTTTACTCCGGCCCAATACCCTTAAAGCCCACGACCTCCTTCTAAAAACCCGCTTCTCCCTTTACTTCCTTCCCCAAATTAGCTCCCGTAACCCAATCCTCCAAATCAGACGTTGACCCCAACGTTGACCACCACTTCTTGTCCGTCCGTCCATCAATTTCGGGCGCCACCTCCTCCATCCAAATCCCCATCCAATTTCGCACCAGCCCATCCCCCTGAAGCCCAACTCGATCACCCCTCCCAAACCCGACCTGTAGTCCATCCACCTCGAAAACTCCTGTCGCATTCCAACACACACCACCGAAACCACCCGAACTCCTTCACTAGCTGCTACTCCATCTTCTCATCTCAATTTCCACGCTCATTTCTCAAATCGAACTTCCAAATCCAAACTAGGTCGAACCCTAGCCTCACGCTCGGAAAGGCAGCGAACGGGAATGGTATTCGAACGCGACCAAATTCATGTGAAATGACGAGAATCTCACTGGCAACTCAGAAACACTACTTCCATGATTTATTGATTTCTTTTTGATTTTACTTTGTGGAAAACTTTTACTGTGTTTGGTTTATACGCCTTATATAGGCTTGAATGGGTTTGGTAAGGTTTGTGGTGGAGATCGAAGGCCGTGTGGCCTGTGCAGGACCTCTGAAAATGGGAGGGATATTTTCAATTTGATTTTCTTATCTTTATTTATCGATTTTCTCCTCGTATTTTTCTTCTAAAAATCTCAGCGACCACATACGATCTTCTAAAATTACGAAAATTGACATGTAGCTAGAGTTCGACATTACAGTCCCAACGAAACTGGTTTCATCGCATTCCGAGTTCGTATGCTCACACAGCGTATTTTTAATTGTCAAAATACTGACTATTTCTCACTCTAAAAATCCGTAAGACCACACAGTGACTCTAAAAATCACGAAACTGGAAATCTAACAACTATTTGATATTGCGGATCCAACAAAACTAGTTTCGTCGAATTCTGAGGTCGTATGAAAAAGTGGCTATTTTTAAAGTTCTAAATAACCTATTTAAATATATAAATATATTTAAATTAAATTAAATTAAATATAAATAAATTTATATTATTGTATATCTTCACATATGATATCGTACAGCTCTAGAATATCATATCAGAATATACAGTTTGATATTTCAGATTTCAGATTATCTCGGTATTCAGTTCATATCGAAAATCCTTTTATAACGTATATAAAGCGTCGCAAATTATAAAGGAATTCTACAGCGACTTTTCTGAAATTTGATTTGGACGTACATCAAAATCTACACGACGAAATCTCGATTTTTCTCTTCCACTAGAAAGATATACTCCACCAGCTCCATACGTTTCTTGTTTCACAGAAATCCGGCTTAAAATGAATCATGTATATTCAGTTGAAGTTCAAATCGCCAAATTGCGAACTGCCGCGACGTTTCAGGTTCGTTTTAATTATAATTATAAATTATAAGTTCGAACGTTGTACTTTAAGTTATCGATATCGCCAAATCGATATATAAATCATTAAATAAATTAATTATTCGACAGCTAACAAAACGCGCCATTACAATCTAGGAGATCTCCGACACCTCCTCCTCCTCCTATTTGCATGTCTATAGGAGATACTCGGCTTAACATAGGCGGGTCTCGATCTTTGTCTTTGACAGCTTCTCCATCGGTCATCCCTCCGGCTCCTGTTCATCTTGCTAGGGAAAAGGAAGCATCTCTTGGCCAGCCGAGGCCGGAGAGAGAGACCAAGATAGAGGTGCAAGACTTGACAGGACCCCAGTTTCAAGAGCTATCCATAGAGGAGCGAATGGCGTTCCTGAAGCATCATTTTCCCTGGCACTACTTCGACGAGTTAAAGTTTTTCCCCGACCTCCGTTCGGCTCTCGACCACAGTCAATGGAGGTATAGGAGCACGTGAAAGCTTCGTATCATCAAACTAATGAGTTTAGCAAGTATTCCTTCGAGCTTTCTGTAACACCCCGCATTTTTAATATAGTTAAAAATATGTAGAAATATGTGTATATGCATAGATAGGTAAATAATGGTGATGTATAATGAAAAATTTATTAATATATGGAAGAGAAGGAAAAAAATTAGTTCAATAACAGTGTACATAACGGAGAAGATAATAAAATAAGGATACTTAATTTAAATATCTGGAATTAAGTAAAACAGACATCACCATTGTGTTCGCCTCAAAATTCTGCTTGGAATAGAGTCCAAGTTTTTGAAAATCGGACTCCGTATGAAAGAGTTATAGACTGCGGAAGATTCAACAAAAATTCAGAAAAATACCTAGGCAGGTCGACCTTGGGGTCGACCTACCCAGGGCGGTCGACCTAGGGGTCGACCTCCCCCTTGATTTTTCCAGATCTGGGCAGTGACGATTTTTGATGTGCTGGACAGACTGGATGGCTTCTAGGGCGATCTAATGGCTCTAAAACACTCTCTACACCTATAAAATAGTGCCTAGACCTAACCTAATTCATAAACAATTCCTTCTGACGCTTCCATGCCGCTAAACTTCAACCAAACATGGTCGTCGCCTCAAAACCCTAAATTAATTTTCAAGTTCTTCATCAACTTTGGAGTTTAATCAAATCAAGAAGCAAAGTTCTTCATCAGCAATTCATGCTCTTCACCAATAATCATATAAAATCGGCATTCTACATCAACGACAAATCACTTATTTCTCTAATCCAGTCAATGTGAGTGGATTTGAACTATATTTGTTGTATAATGTGTCTTCTATCATTTACCATTCCCCATAATGAATATGATGTTAATTTAATAAGATCTGTTATTTTATTTATGCTTACGTTTGAGTTCTCCCCTTTTTATCCTTTCCCCTTTTTATTTTGGATCTAATTTATCTTGAACCTAGACGAAATCTTATTATACAATACGCACGATTGGAATATGGGGATATTGGAATATAATTTGAAATTTTGGGGTTTGTGGCACAACAATTGTTATTGCATATATTGGGCATAATCTATTTTATGCAGTCGAGGAATATAATCTATGCTGAATAGTGCGCAACTATGAATTTTGATTTATGATGTTAACATGAAATTGTGTAAATTTTAATTGGAACTATTGGATATGGAATTGGTATAATTCAATATTAACAACATGTAATTGGATAACATGGATTGGTGAAATTTATTTGTGACTTGAAAAGTAAGAATAGAGGGTGAATTTTATTATATGTATGAACGTGGGAATGTTGGGATATATATTGGGAAAATATTGATTATATGAAATTGGGTATAATTGGATATTGGAAATTGGCATGTTTAGGTAAGAATAACATGGAATTAGTGAATTTGGCTATAATTGGATAATTTGGGTAATATGAAATTTGGCTAACTATTATGTAATTGGTGTAGTGAATGGAAAATTGGAAATAGGCATAAAAAATGAAATGTAATTTAGTTGAATTTGGAACATATGACATAAATTTGGGGTTTGGGTGAAAGATGATTATTAATGAACGCCTATGACACGAGGTTAGACACGTTTGTGGTGTAAGACTGCCAGGAACCGCCCGGCAAATCCAGCAACCACAAGCGGACGTCTAATGTGAGAGGTCAACGGCAAGAACTAGAGGCATAACGGTTTATGACACGAGGTTAGGCGCGTTTGTGGTGTAAGACTGCCCGGAGCCGCCCGACAAATCCAGCAGCCACGAACGGACGTCTAATGTTAGAGGTCATACATCATTACGGCATTATAAATAAATTAAGAAATACTAACCATAATAAGACATGTGGGTGACATGGGTATGGTTAGAGGGTTAAGTGGGTGATATAAATGACATGTAAAGCATGACTAATGTGGATTTAACCGTTGTAAGACATGTGATGTAAAACATGAATAAGGTAGACTTAACCATAGTAAGACATGTGTAAGATATGGAAACTATAATAAAGGGGGTTAAGTGGGAAATGTGTGACATGTAAAACATAATTTAGATATGCTTAACCAAATGAGACCCGTAACGGTATCATAAATTAATTGAATTGGATAAAGTTTAAGTAACGGGTTAAGTAAATGGAAGGGTTAAGTCAAATCTAAAATTAATGACACATCAATGGGGGAATAATAATTACCTATTATAAACTTGAGTTGCGGTGATGTAAAATTAAATAAATAGGCAAACTTGTCATAGGGACAAGGGAAGGTTATGAATTAAGATGTAATACAAGACTTAATGGGTGGGACGACTTATACTATGAAATAAGTTAATCTAAAATTAATGATAAGAAATGGGGAATGATAAATAACCTATTATGAATGAACTTGTATAAGGCAAGAAAGGATAATAGGTGGAAATTATAACTTATGGGACAAGATAAGTTATAGGAAACGATAAGGAAGATGAGATAACTTATATGTAAATATATACTTAAATTAAGTGGTTTGGAAAGGAGATATGTGAAATTAAAAATGATATAAGTTATATGAGTGGAAAAGAAGTAAATTAGAATCATATATGTTGGTTGGGTTGAGCAATTCTCTGGGTGCCAGTCTGATGTTGATTTCAATCTTTGGGGCTGGTGTTTAGAGGGTTATTGTCCTAATCAGTATGTATGTAGGATAAGGCATACTTAACTATGAATTAAGTATAACATGTTGATGTAACCCAAAAAGGGAATAAATAATGAAATTTGAAAATAACATGTTATGGGCTTATTAGTGGACTTAAGTGGGTTGAGTATAAATTGAATTAATAAGCAAGGGTAACTTGGTGAATACGAAAAAAAACTAATGTGAATAACCAAGTTAAATGAGAAAGATGACGAGGTGGCACAAGCGTGAAATAAATGGTTAGACTTAGGGTCTAATGACATATAAAACTAAGGCGCTTGAAGCAGTCCGTACGTTGTAGGATGAATAACCCAACGAGGTAGATCATGATGGTGTCATAAGGCACGAGGAGAGCGCACGTTCGCGCGGCTCCAACGGACTGGAAGGGGAAGCACGCAACTTCCTGAGATGTTAAAGGTGCTCCTGGTAGTCCTCTGTAGTGGTTTAGCTTCGGGCTAGGATTACAGAGGTTGGGTTTGCGCGGAAATACCAGGTGGGTGGGCCTTGACTGCACAAGTAGGGGGCAGTCAGAATGCTGTACGCGGAGGCATTAAGGGTGGTTCAGCGATTGCCTCAAGCGGAGGTAGAGGGTCAAGACCAAACAATAGCAAGATCATCGGACACTGTCACCAGCAACCTAAGGAATGCGAAAAGAGAAGAGCTAACCCCTAGAGATCGTTAACCTTTGCTATCAAGGGACGGGTGCGGGGAGACCCCACATGGATGTTTAGATTGTTTGCTTATTAGGGGTGGTCGCTTAGCTCGTGTGGTCTTTACTAGTTGAGGGAGGGGATGAGGTGGGGCCATAGCCACCATAGAAAAACCAAACCCGAGGGATATCTGTACATTGGACACTCTTAGAGGCGGGCCCATACAGATATAGAAAAGCTCCCGACCGAGTTCCGTGTTTTCTGGTGTAGCCCTTCCACGGAACTTGGGTGCACAAGTAGAGGTTATGTGCAGTAGAAACATTGAGTGCGGTTGATGATACATATGTGGGAAAGTCTAGGTACAACCATGTCTACTCTGGGTGGTGTATCGTAGACTAAAGGGCATTATTCGGTGATGGAACCAAACTCGATCGAATAGTTTGAGGAAAGTAGTCAATACGCTTACATAGCATAGCGATAGTGGTTCTATGCGAATGTAGCGTTGTAAGTTACTATGGCATAGGATGAGGGACTGTGCATATTACTGTGGAGATACGGAGGAGATCGTGCGAGTGGGATATCACAGGGTGTACCTTAGTTTGGGGGTAGCTACATATACACTATATTAGGTTAATCTACTAGGGGGTAGATGGGTGTGACGTGTGTGTAAGTTTTGAGTGCTAATAACACGTATAACCTAATAAATAAGAAAGTTTAATTGAACGGTATATGTAGGATTATTCAAGAAGTGTTGTTTAAATTCATTCACACAGAACTTATGTTCTGACCCCCTCCTCATAACATTCGTAGGTTAGACAGAGACTTATAGCTTTGGGAATACTGATTTAGCAGTATTGTGATTAAGGTAAAGCTATGTTTTAAAATATATTATATTTTATTCCTTCCGCTGTGAGGTGTTTTTACGTACTCTGACATGTTTCTTTTCTTTGTCTTTTCTGCAGGATACCAGAGCAACCAACTCGGGTCTCGATGGATTGAATTTTGAAAAAAAACCGATCCGTCGGAATCCGGGTTGTCACATCTGGTATCAGAGCTTCGGTTTAGTGATCTTAAGGAGATATTGAGTGAACGTATTTGTATTTTCTAAAATATAAATATATTATATATATAAACCTAAATCCATATAGTAGCCCACTAGACATGAAAAGAGTTGGGATATCTAGTTTGTACACTCAAGGAATGAACATAGGAATTTGGAAACCATTAGGTGGTTGGGAAAGTGTACAATATGACTTGAAGCTAGAGAAAGAAAAATATCCCATAGGATGGAAACTGAAATATTGTATTTCAGAGTAGTGGGTTTAGAAGTGTAACCTTAGAAAGTAGAGAAGGTTGAAAAATGAAAAATGGATTAGAAATATATATAGTCGAGAGAATTGAGTTCACGAAAGTGCCTTGGAAAGCCTAGTGAGTTGAAGACCCGCTGTGAGTCTAACCCAATAATAAACTTTTAAGAACTTGAATCTATAAAAGAATTTGTGTAGTTTTTCAAGTTTTAGTCTTAAAAGTATTTTGATGTTTTTAGTGCATGATGGGTTTTAAAGTAAAGTGAGGTATATTGGGTAAAACAATGATTTCTTGTTTTAAAAGAATTCTCTTATGAAAAGGTGCATATTATGGAGCATAAATTGCTTGCTAGTTTTCATATATGAAAAGAAGTTTTGAAATCTCTATTCGGTTAACAATAAATTTTGATTATTGTTTTAAAAAGAAATTTTGTTGGGTAAACAAAATAAGCAATAGAGTGCAAGAATAGAGTAGATATTTGCGCCTTAGCAACCAAAGTTAACATTGTAAATAGGAGCAGTGTAACTCATTAGTCATCCTTGTCTACTCCAGTTTGTGATTTAAAAAAAATTGCAATTTTACTTTGTAACATGTTTTTATGGTTTGGCAAAAGCAAGTTTTTGAGAAAAAGAATAAAAGTTTTACCACTTTAGTTTTTTTTTGAAAGAATAATGTAATAAAAAGAAAGAAGGCCAAACCATGTTTTAAAAATGGAGTAGTTAAGGATTAAGGCCTAGAAAGAACGAGATAAAGTTAAAGCTATTAGAACCAACTGGGAATTGGTTGAGATGAGAAATTCTCTGAGTATCAATCTGATGTTGATTTCGGTCTTCGGGGTTGATACTTAGAGAGTTATTTTCTTGCCAATTTACAGTCAGGGATTAGATAATATTAAACTAATGGAAAATTTCCCATAGAATGCATAAGCATTGAGAAACCTAAGTTTGTTGCTTGAGAAAAAGAAAAAGGAATGTTGCTTAAAAGAGAAGTATAGGCTAGTAATACACAGCATGGACTAGTGGTGACTACTAGGTAGAGAAGGGCAAGCAAGTGTATAGATCCTGTTGAGTGGACTCGTGACATAAGTCCTAAGATTCTTGGCCCATAGTAGTAGCTGTGTAAGATGCCGTTTGAGTTGAAAACGAAAAGGCTTATTTGAAAATAATAAACTTAAGTATTTTGATTAAGTCAAATAAGCTAAGAAAGAAACTAGCCTAACTAAAAAGAAAACAACAGAATCAATCAAGCAGCATAACGAGACGGGAAAATAAAATGGAAATCTTAAGAAAAAGATGAATAAATATGAAATTTTTCCAAGATAAGTGGAAAAAGAGAAGAAATTTTCTTATGCTATTGTACTTGGATAGGAAAATAGGAAATCTTTATAGAATAGTCATATAAAAATCCAAGTACGATTAGAAATGAAAAACGAAGGATGTGAATTTTTCCATTTTACACCTTTTCGTAACATATGAAATCGAATTTGGAAAATTAGATTTTTTCTAAATTTCGAATTTAATGATGGTTGGTAGGATTTTGGATGCGAAAATTGGATGAACTATGCTCTTACTCTAAAAGAGTGTAGGAAAATTTGGATGAAAAACGTTTTGATTTTTCAAAAATATTGCATTCATATAGAACTGCAAGTATATTTAGGATGTGAGCATCATGTTTTGAAAGAGTTTTTAAAGTTTGCATACATATAGGTGGATCCAAATTAAGCATACATACATTACTATGATGTATCTCACTTTGCACATGTGCACAATGTTTGCAACAATTGGATGCACACTTGATGGATGGATATTGCGAGGGGTTATCTATTTTACTCTTATCGAATTTCGGGGACGAAATTCCTTAAGGGTAGGAGAATGTAACACCCCACATTTTTAATATAGTTAAAAATATGTGTATATGCATAGATAGGTAAATAATGGTGATGTATAATGAAAAATTTATTAATATATGGAAGAGAAGGAAAAAAATTAGTTCAATAACAGTGTATGTAACAGAGAAGATAATAAAATAAGGATACTTAATTTAAATATCAGGAATTAAGTAAAACGGAAATCACCATTGCGCTCATCTCGAAATTCTGCTTGGAATAGAGTCCAAGTTTTTGAAAATCGGACTCCGTATGAAAGAGTTATGGCCTGCGGAAGATTCAACAAAAATTCAGAAAAATACCCAGGCAGGTCGACCTACCCAGGGAGGTCGACCTAGGGGTCGACCTTAGTGTCGACCTCCCCCCTGATTTTTCCAGATCTGGGCAGTGATGATTTTTGATGTGCTGGACGGACCGTATGGCTTCTAAGGCGATCTAATGGCTCTAAAACACTCTCTACACCTATAAAATAGTGCCTAGACCTAACCTAATTCATAAACAATTCCTTCTGACGCTTCCATGCCGCTAAACTTCAACCAAACATGGCCGCCGCATCAAAACCCTAAATTAATTTGCAAGTTCTTCATCAACTTTGGAGTTTAATCAAATCAAGAAGCAAAGTTCTTCATCAACAATTCATGCTCTTCACTAATAATCAAATAAAATCAGCGTTCTACATCAACGACAAATCACTTATTTCTCTAATCCAGTCAATGTCAGTGGATTTGAACAATGTTTGTGGTATAGTGTTGCTTCTATCGTTTACCATTCCCCATAATGAATATGATGTTAATTTAATAAGATGTGTTATTTTATATTAATGCCTACGTTTGAGTTCTCTCCTTTTTACCCTTTCCCCTTTTTATTTTGGATCTAGGTTATCTCGAACCTAGACGAAATCTTATTATACAATACGCACGATTGGAATAAGGGGATATTGGAATATAATCTGAAATTTTGGGGTTTGTGGCATAACAATTGTTATTGCATATATTAGGCATAATCTATTTTATGCAGTCGAGGAATATAATCTATGCTGAATAGTGCGCAACTATGAATTTTGATTTATGATGTTAACATGAAATTGTGTAAATTTTAATTGGAACTATTGGATATGGAATTGGTATAATTCAATATTAACAACATGTAATTGGATAACATGGATTGGTGAAATTTATTTGTGACTTGAAAAGTAAGCCTAGATGGTGAATTAGATTATATGCATGAACGTGGGAATGTTGGGATATATATTGGGAAAATATTGATTATATGAAATTGGGTATAATTGGATATTGGAAATTGGCATGTTTGGGTATGGATAACATGGAATTAGTGAATTTGGCTATAATTGGATAATTTTGGTAATATGAAAATTGGCTAACTATTATGTAATTGGTGTAGTGAATGGCAAATTGGAAATAGGCATAAAAAATGAAATGCAATTAAGTTGAATTTGGAACATATGACATGAATTTGGGGTTTGGGTGAAAGATGATTGTTAATGAACGCCTATGACACGAGGTTAGACACGTTTGTGGTGTAAGACTGCCCGGAACCGCCCGGCAAATCCAGCAACCACAAGCGGACGTCTAATGTGAGAGGTCAACGGCAAGAACTAGAGGCATAACGGTTTATGACACGAGGTTAGGCGCGTTTGTGGTGTAAGACTGCTCGGAGCCGCCCGGCAAATCCCGCAGCCACGAACGGACGTCTAATGTTAGAGGTCATACATCGTTATGGCATTATAAATAAATTAAGAAATACTAACCATAATAAGACATGTAGGTGACATGGGTATGGTTAGAGGGTTAAGTGGGTGATATAAATGACATGTAAAGCATGACTAATGTGGACTTAACCGTTGTAAGGCATGTGATGTAAAACATGACTAAGGTAGACTTAACCATTGTAAGACATGTGTAAGATATGGAAACTATAATAAAGGGGGTTAAGTGGGACACGTGTGACATGTGAAACAGAATTTAGATATGCTTAACCAAATGGGACCCGTAACGGTATCATAAATTAATTGAATTGGGTAAAGTTTAAGTAACGGGTTAAGTAAAAGGAAAGGTTAAGTCAAATCCAAAATTAATGACACAATAATGGGGGAATGATAATTACCTATTATAATCTTGAGTTGCGGTGATGTAAAATTAAATAAATAGGCAAACTTGTCATAGGGACAAGGGAAGGTTATGAATTAAGATGTAATACAAGACTTGAAGGGTGCGACGACTTATACTATGAAATAAGTTAATCTAAAATTAATGACAAGAAATAGGGAATGATAAATAACCTATTATGAACAAACTTGAATAAGGCAAGAAAGGATAAAAGGTGGAAATTATAACTTATGGGACAAGATAAGTTATAGGAAACAGTAAGGAAGATGAGATAACTTATATGTAAAGATATACTTAAATTAAGTGGTTTGGAAAGGAGATATGTGAAATTAAAAATGATATAAGTTATATGAGTGGAAAAGATCGTAGGACGCCTGTCACCAGCAGCCTAAGGAATGCGAAAAGACAAGATCTAACCCCTAGAAATTGTTAACCTTTGCTATCAAGGGACGTGTGCGGGCAGACCCCACATGGATGTTTAGATTGTTTGCTTGTTAGGGGGTGGTCGCTTAGCTCATGTGGTCTTTACTAGTTGAGGGAGGGTCTGAGGTGGGGCCATAGCCACCATAGAAAAACCAGACCCGAGGGATATCTGTACATTGGACACTCTTAGAGGCGGGCCCGTACAGATATAGAAAAGCTCTCGACCGAGTTCCGTGTTTTCTGGTGTAGCCCTGCCACAGAACTTGGGTGCACAAGTAGAGGTTATGTGTAGTAGAAACATCGAGTACGCTTGATGATACGTACGTGGGAAAGTCTAGGTACAACCATGTCTGCTCTGGGTGTTGTATCATAGACTAGAGGGCATTATTCGGTGATGGAACCAAACTCGATCGAATAGTTCGAGGATAGCAGTCAGTACGCTTAAGTAGCACAGAGATAGTGGTTCTATGCGGATTTAGCGTTGTAAGTTACTATGGCATAAGATGAGGGACTGCGCATATTACTGTGGCGATACGGAGGAGACCGTGCGAGTGGGGTACCACGGGGTGTACCTCAGTTTGGGGGTAGCTACATATACACTATATTAGGTTAATCTACTATGGGGTAGATGGGTGTGACGTGTGTGTAAGCTTTGAGTGCTAATAACACGTATAACCTAATAAATAAGAAAGTGTAATTGAACAGTATATGTAGGATTATTCAAGAAGTGTAGTTTAAATTCATTCACACAGAACTTATGTTCTGACCCCCTCCTCATAACATTCGCAGGTTAGACAGAGACTTATAGCTTTGGGAATACTGATTTAGCAGTATTGTGATTAAGGTAAAGCAATGTTTTAAAATATATTATATTTTATTCCTTCCGCTGTGAGGTGTTTTTCCGTACTCTGACATATCTCTTTTCTTTGTCTTTTCTGCAGGATACCATAGAAACCAACTCGGGTCTCGATGGATTGAATTTTTAAAAAAATTCAGTCCGTCGGAATCCGGGTTGTCACACTTTCAAAACTAATCAGAAAGAAGAACCTGCAACTTGCTGCCGAGAGGACCACCGTCGAAGCTTTGAATAAGAAGATAGGTATGCTCATTCCCCTTATTGTAAGTTCCCCTTTATGCTCCGTCAGACCCCTTAACGTTATCTTTGTCATTGCAGATGAGATGACACATGCCTATGATATACTGAAGAGGAAGTTAGGGCATACCATCTCGAATTATAAAGCCACCATGGCTGATCTTACTACCAAGACCATGGCTCTAAAAAAGGACAAAACCGATCTAAAGCAAGCGTGTGACGTTTTGTAAAAGACAACGCGAGGGTCATCGGACTCTAGAATAACAACGCTGCTTTGAGGGAGGAAAATGAGAGATTGCATGCTTCGCAGAGTTGAAGAGGCAGCTCGAGATGATGAGAAAGGCGAAGGAGGATGCCGAAGCTAGCAATAGGGATGTGCTGAGCGAGTCTGAGGGTATAAAGGCTAAATATCTAAGAGAGTTAGAGCTACCGAGGGAGCAGCTGAGAGATATGGAGTTTCGCATTGGGTCCTCCTTCGACGAAAGTATTCATAGTATGTATGTCAAGGCTTTGAGATTCCGAGGGATTTCGTGGGTCGAAGACTACCCCCGCGAGCTTGCTAGAACTTGGGAGAGGTTGATTCCGCACTAGGCTTTCTTGCGTCAAGTGGATGTAAGCGCTTTAGATGAGCGCCAGCTTGCAAATGTTCTTCTGGATAGTAGTGAATGGGAGAAGCTAGAGGAAGGACGGAGGCTGTTGAGAGAAGATGCTGAGAACGAAAGGTTGGCGAGGCTCGCCAGGGAGAAGGGGAAGTTCGTGCCGACCGATAGTGTGGTGGTGACAAAAACATTTGCAGGGGGGAGCTCTTTTCAGGCCCTGGTCCCCGGGTCTGCTATGGTGCGTGGTCCTAAGGCTTCGACCCGCACCGCTACCGAGTACAATCCCGATTTCCCGGCAGTGGGGGATACTAGCATCACTTCACCTATCGCCGCAAGCACCCTTCCTATCATTCCTATGCCACCCTTGACTATAGGTAATTTCCTTTTACCCTGCATCCCTGAGAATGAAGTGATTACCGAATTTATGGACTAAAAAGGTTGTGTCTTTGCTATGCAGTTCCCCCTAAGTCTACGACGGCAGTGGATCCCGTCCCTATGATCACCCAAGTGACTAAAACTGGGTCGGGCCTCATAGGGACACAGGCTGGAGAGGACGGCGACCAACTTGACAACTTTTTTGACATAAGGGTAACTCCTAGCATGGTGGACATTCTCAATGAGGAAGGAGAGGTGGTCGACAGACAGAGTGCCTTGGCCAGAGGTTCAGTGGACGCCGATGTGTCCATGATGTCGGCTATGGGGGCGACTCAAGAGGCCAAGATGGTGGCCCAGCATGAGAAGGTGGAGGAGACAGAGAGGGCCGAGCGAGAAGGGAAGGATATCCTATAGAAGGGCGAGGCTGTCGCGAATCCTGCCACTAGGAATGTCCCCGTGCCTACGCCACTTTCCGTTACTACTGATGTCACGGAGATTTATAGTGGTGATGGTGCGGGGGGTCGTCGCCTCTCTATTGCTCATGAGTCGGTTACTCCCTCGAAGGGCCGATCGAGCATAAGGGGATCTGGTCAGAAGAGGTCTGGTGCTGGTGACGAACATAGAGTGCTTAATCTGAAAAAAGACACAGGCAAAAGAAGAAAAGAAATGATTAATGTTAGTATCCTAAGTAGATGTTACCGTTGTTTTGGTAGTGTAGGCCGATAGTTTACACGAGTACGACTCTCGCTTTTAGTTTTTCAAGACACGGTGTGGTTCTCATGTACACCCTGTCATTAGAAAGTAAAAGTGTTAGACATGTAGTTTGTTTCAGCATGTGTGTGTGTGTGTGAAAAGGAAATATTAATTAGTAAAGGACGCCTTTCATGTCAAGTGTTCGGATGTTCTTTTTATGTTTCCAGCGTCATGTACTCACATAAACTTACTTATCGTTACACTTGTCACAAAAGCGATTAAGGCCCATATCTGGGTAAATTATTCCAGAAAGGTGAGGTAGAGCGCTGGTTTCAGGAAGTTTCCCTCAGCTCAGGGAACTCGTAGTTTGCGAAACCAGGCTGTGCGCCTGCTGTTTTGGGTGGTCCGAGGTTAAACCCAAGTATAGCGAAGGCGAAGGGCGTCGCATTGTGCGGTCCACCAGGTGGGTGGTTCTCCCGTCGTTCATCAGGTTGAGGCGAGCCGCTAGACGTCATTTATTCACCAGCGTAGTTTTTAGCCCTGATCATCATCTGGTAAGGTCCAATCGTGGCCACGGGCTGCCCCCCAGCCTTGAGATCTAAGGGGAAGTAATGATTTAAGGTTGGTCTTAGTGTTGTGCCAAGATTCGACCGACACCCGCAACCGGTGAATAGAGATTTGCATCGATCTTAGTCGGTCGCTGAGTGGCGCCAAGCCGCCTGGACTAGGACGCAGAATGATTTATCCTCGGCCTTGGCACTGGGCCGGGGTTCGAGTTAGGGGTTGTTTAGACTCGGTTGCACCGCGGGCCGACGATTTGAGTAGCGTTGTCGGCTCCCCTGCTCGGGGTGCCGAGCGTAGCCAATCGTTTCAGACTCAATGTTGCCTAGAAATTGGGATGGCCGCGCCGGCTCCCATGCTCGGGGTGCCGATGCGGTTTTCGCAGGCGTGAATCGAGTTGGTTGTTGGAAAACAAGACGCATTACATGAAAAGTAAACAACAGGGAGACAGAAAATTGAGCACCATTTCTACTAATAACTTTGGCAGTAATTGCCTTTACAATGCCTTGGATTTCTGACAAAACAGAACATTGTTCGAAAAGCATAAACAACCGTAAACTGAGTTATGTAAACTAGCAGCGGAGATGTTCGTTGTTCCATGCCCTTGGGAGTTCAGCTCCATCGACGGTGGCGAGCCTGAAGGTTCCATCGCTGAGCTTTCGATGTATGGAGTACGGGCCTTCCCAACGAGGTGAAAGGCCTGTTGGCAGGGGAAACACCCGCTTTAGAACGAGGTCGCCAATGTTGATGTCATTATGGCAGACTTTGGAATTGAAGTATTGGGCTACTCGTTGTCACTGGGCAGCGGCTCTGATATCAGCCTCATTCCTTTTTCTTCCAACAAGTCGAGTGATCCCAGAAGTAAATCTCGGTTTGTCTTTGGATCGAAATACGTGACTCGATTCGATTGTAACTTAAGCTCGATGGGAATGACGGCTTAAGATCTGTATGCGAGGGCGAAAGGATTATGGTCGGTTGCTATCTTGTGGGTGGTGCGGTAAGCCCATAGAGCTAGAGGGAGTTCGTCTGCCCACATGCCCCCAGCCTTTTCCAGATGTTTCTTGATGATGGATTTGATGACCTTGTTAACCACCTCGGCTTTCCCACTGGCTTGTGAATGAGCCACCGCTGAGAATCTTTTATCGATACCGTGGCGGTGACAGAAAGCTTTAAACTCAGTGCTTTCGAATTGAGTGTCATTGTCGGAGATGATAGCCTAAGGCATTCCACAACGGGTAATGATGTTGCGGACGACAAAGTTGATCATCTTCTTCGTGGTTATGGTGGCGAGAGCTTCAGCTTCTGCCCACTTGGTGAAATAGTCCACTTCGACGACAGCGTGCCCCGCCTCTAGCCATTGGAAGAGTTCCGATGATGTCGATTCCCCACATGGCGATCTGCCATGGGCTGACCATTTGAGACAGTTCGGTAGGCGGGGCTCGTGGAATCTTGGTGAAGCACTGGTACTTATCGCACTTGCGAGCGTAGTCTGAGGCGTCTTGATTAAGCGTGGGCTAGTAATAACCATGTTTGAGAATCTTTCTGGCCAGGGTCGGCTCTCCAGTGTGATCACCACATTCGCCTTCATGCACACTGCTTAGTACTTGGAGGGTGTCGCCATGAGCTATGCACCGGAGCAAGGTTATCTCAAGGGATGTGAACTCCACGATGAAGCCTGCGAGGGCTTGGACGAGGATGGCTCGTCGGGAGATGAAGGTTATCTCGAACATGCTTAACTCTATGCTCCACTTTAGTAATCGCCCTGACGCCTCGAGTTGTTGTAGGACCGGGCGTAATGGCTGGTCCATGAAAACTTTAATGGGATGCGACTGGAAGTACGGTCAGAGCTTTCTAGAGGAAATCAATAAGCAGAATGCCATCTTTTCTAGCTTCAGGTAGTTCTTCTCTGCCCCCGCCAGCCGCTTGCTGATATAGCAGACGGGCCGTTGAGTGTGGTCTTCGAGGCGTATTAGTTCCGAGCTAATTGCCTACGCAAAAATAGCCATGTAAATATATAAGTGCTCATGGTCTATAGGCTTAGAGAGGATAGGTGGTCGCTCTAAGTGATCCAGAAGTTCCTTGAATGCGAAGACGCATTCGGGGGTCCACTCAAAGTTGTGTTTCCCTTTTCGGAGTTAATCGAAGAAGGGGATGCACTTGTTGGTGGCCTTAGAGATGAACCGACTTAAAGCGGCGACCTTTCTGTTCAGACTTTGAACATCCCTGATGTTCTCGGGGACTCAGATGTCCTGAATAGTTTGGCTTTTTTCTGGGTTAGCTTCGATGACCCGTGAATTGACAATGAAACCTAAGAATTTTCCTGAGGCGACTCCGAAGGAGCATTTCAGGGGGTTGAGTTTCATGTCGTACTCACGAAGGACATCAAACATTTCGGAGAGATCATGGACATGGTTGCTTGATTTTTTAGATTTTACTAGCATATCGTCCACGTACACTTCCATGGACTTTCCGATTTGATTTTTAAAGAGTTGATTAACCATTCTTTGATAAGTGGCGCCGTCATTTTTAAGGCCGAAGGGCATAACAAGGTAGCAGTAGAGCCCAAGGTCGGTTATGAAAGAGGTATGATCTTGGTCGCGGAGGCTCATCGGGATCTGGTTGTAGCCTGAGTAGGCGTCTATGAAGAATAATAGCTGGTATCCGACGGTCGAATTGGTTAGTCGATCGATCTTCGGGAGCAGGAAGCTATCCTTGGGACATGCCTTGTTCAGATCAGAGAAATCGATGCATGTTCGCCACTTACCGTTGGCCTTTTGAACCAGAACTGGATTGGAAACCTATTCGCGGTAGTCAGCTCCGCGGATGAAGTTATTGTTGAGCAGATGGTTCACCTCTTCTTCGAGTGCCTTGGACATCTTGGGCTCTGAAAAGCGGCGTTTTTGTTTGATTGGAGGTATTCTAGGATCTAAGCCAAGAGAATGGCAAGCAATTGCAGGGCCGATGCCTTTCATGTCAGAGTGGTTCCATGCAAACACGTCTAAATTGGCTTTTAGGAAACGAATGAGATCTTCTTTAACTGCTGGGTGAAGTTGTGACCCTACCTTCACCACCCTTGTTGGGACGTCGAGGTTGACGGGAACGTCCACTGTGGATTCGACCGGGGTATCCCTCTCGTATTCGGACTCTTCATCCTTCCGTGGGTCGAGGTCATCGGAAAGACAAGAGTGGTGCCTGAGCCAGGGCCCAGACGCCGCTGATTCCTATGTAGATACTTTCTTGGCACAAGAAGGAGCGGGCACGGCTTTGCCCTTATCCTTATTGCACACATTCTTCCATTCTATTGCATAACATTCCCTGGCACTTAATTGGTTTCCCTTGACGGTTCCGACATTTTCCATCTGGAATTTCATTAGGAGAGACCATGGTGCCATGTAAACTCGGAATTCGGTGAGAAAGGGGCATCCTAGGAAAGCGTTGTAGCAGGAGTCCATGTCTATGACCATGAAATTGAGAATCCGGACTCGGCTTCGGTTCCCCTCGCCCAGTTCTACGAGTAGTTTGATCATCCCTATAGGGGAACTAGAGGCCCCATTGAAGCCATGAATTGTAGCGTGACATGGCTTCAAGTCATTCATTTCAATTTCATCTGGTCATAGGCTGCCTTAAAGATGATGTTAACCGAGCTTCCTAAGTCGATTAAGACCTTCCGAACGGAAGCGGCACCGATCTGGGCACTGATGACTAATGGATCAGTGGTCGGGATTTCCACCTCTGTCGATTCCCTTTCTCGGAAGACGATGTCATCCCGCATGGTTTTTTATAGCTAGGATGGGATGGACTCAGGGAGAGCGGAGCAGGCTTCGTAAGTAGCATGCTTTATGGAATTCACATATTCCTCAATTTTTCGAAAGCTGTTATGTGTGGGGTAAGGTCCGCCACATATGGTGTTGATCATGATTCCTCATCTTGGGTTAGACGGTCCTAGAGCTCCTTTGGCGGCTGCTTGTGGATCTGGCGCTGGAGGCTGCGAGTTTGCCATGGTGGGAAAGGGCTCTTGGACATATTACTTGAGCTATTTCTCGTGAATAAGTTTCTCGATTGCATCCTTAAGTTGGAGGCATTCATTGGTGTCGTGCCCATACACGTCATAGTATCGACAGTACCTCCCGGTGTTCTTCTCGCGGTCAATTGATTCTCTGATGCATGGCTTCTTGTATAGCAGGGTGTTACACGTTTCCAAGTAGATTGTCTCTATGTCTTCATTCAACGGGGTGTAGGTCTCTAAAGCTTGGTGAGGGTTGGGCTTTATTAATTCTGCGGGGCTTGCCCATTGTTTCGTCCATCCAGCCTGCCATTGTTAGGTTTTTTCCTTTGGGGACCTGGCCCCCTGTTTTGATCAAAGGGCTCCCCGCATCGCCTACCTATGAAGTGATTATTGGCGGTATCCACTTGGGGATCATTTGGACGACTTGTAGTGGAGAGCCGATTCCGTCTGGCTTCTTCTTCGCATAAGTATTGGTCTGCCTTCTCATTGAAGGCGTCGAGGCTCTTGGGCTATTTTCGATTGATCCAGGCCCCAAACTCTGAAGTAGGGAGGACACCTTTCGCTAATTGAAAGTGTATGGTGCGAGGATCTGGGTCCTTGCCCTCGGCGAGTGCTGTGTTGAATCGGGAAAGGAAGCTTCTAAGCGATTCGGCGGGCCCCTGGTATAGGTTGGATAAAGTGAGGGCATTCTTCGAAGTTGGGATGTGAACCCAGAATTGCTTGACCAGCTCTGTTTCTAGTTATCCGAAGTTGTTAATGGAATCGAGAGGGAGGCACTAGAACCAAAGTAAAGCGGTACCAGTGAGGAAGACCGAGAAGCATTTACATTTGGCTGGATAGTCACCCCGACTCGAGTCCATTTGCCATTCATAGCGATTCAAGAAGGCACAAGGATCAGTGGTACCATCGTAGAGCGGCATTTGTGGCATGCTAAAGCGCCTCAGCCATTTGGCCTCATTTACTCTTCTCGTGAAGGGGTTACACCTAATATGGGCTTCCCATGCGCCATGTACGCCCCCCTCGCATTTGCCCCCATGAACCTTCGTATCATGTCGGGAAGGTAGGTTGGATGAGGATCCACCATTGGGATCCACGGATTTTGACGCGGGTGCAGAGTCCTGTGGCGAGGTCGTCTTCTATGATGGACGTCTGGATCATCTTCCTCCATGTCCTCGACATCTATGATTGGGTCTTGGTGTGGATGGTGAGGTGGAGAGGGGTGATGCGGATCCTGTTCTGGAGGAGCGCGGGTCGTTGGAACAGCTGGCATATCACCATGATTAGTGACCATCGGGTTGTGTCGAGGAAGAGGTTGGTTTGTAGGACCTGGTTTTTCATTGATGATCAAGCGAGAGCGGTCTCGATGTTGTGCCCCCTCGCTATATGTGACTGTAGTTCGGTCACTGTTGCCGTTTCCATTGGCATGATCGTTACCATTATCGAGGGCATTGGTGCGAGCGGTGACATTGTCGATGAGGGTGAACCTTCTCCTTTGGTGTGGGCCCCTTGACTCAGAAGAGGAAGTTTCCGATGCGGTTGGTCGGGGTCGAGCATTGTTCCGAGCTAATTGAAGTCGGGCGACGACGCGTTGACTTTCTTGAAGTTGCCGCATAAGACCGATGTTATCCCTTAATGCTTGGATAAGCTCGACCGCGGTGTTCTGATACCTTTCATTAAGAACGCGAATTTGAGCTTGGGTAATGGGAGCTTCGGGGTCCACAACAGGAGGGATGGTTTTGTTATGGGCCGGGACATCTACCGGTTGAGGTTGTTGGGAGGTACCAGCCTCCGCTGCGGCTGAAGAGCCGACCATTGTGTTCTTTGACTTCTTTACCATCGTAAGCGGACTCGACAGCAGGTTAGGCAAGGAACCTCAAGCTTGTCGAAGTCAAGATGATAACGTGGAAGAAAGACGCAAATCTTGAAATCAGATTTTCAGTGAAAGCGCCAAATGTTGACGGCAAAAAATGTCGTAAACACCAAAGGTTCCTATTACTAGGAATAGTTAATTTGGTCACAAGACTAAGTAAGAGAAAGTGGTAAATAACACAAGTATTTATAGTGGTTCGGCCGCGGATTAGGCCTACATCTACTTTGGAAGGACGTTGAACTTTTATTAATCACTCAAGAATTACAAGGTAGAGCCATACTCATTACATTCACTTTCATAATTTAAATATGCTAGGTATTTGGGAAAAAGAATATTTAATTCTTCTTCTTCCTCAAATGGGAGATCCCATTAATGGAGTTCATGAAGCTCTAGGGAGGTCTCAAGTGAAGAAAATCCAACCCTTTTGAAGTGTGATGCCATGGGCTATTTATAGGAGTGGGAGTAGGTATGATTAGGTAGAAATAGAGACCACATGCAGGAAATTCGAGCCCGCCAACAGCACACCTCGAAATTTCGAACCCGGGCATAGGTTCAAATTTTCGAGTACTGGGTTCGAAATTTAGAATCTGGTGGGTTCGAAATTTCGAACCCAGGCACGGGCGCGAAATCTCGCTTCGCTGGATTCAGAATCTCGAACCCAGCTATGGGCGCGAGATTTTGTGCCCGCTGGGCTCGGGATCTCAAGCCTGGCTATGGGTGCGATATTCCGCACCCATTGGGCTCGAGACCTCACACCCGCTGGGTTCGAAATTTCAAACCCAGGCACGGGATCGAAATTTCAAACCCAGGCATGGGTGCGAGATTTCGCACCCGGCTGGGTGCGAATTCCGCGTCATGCCTAGGTGAGGTCCATCCGAGGGGTACGAGGGTCCCGGGACCGGGTGGGCGAGGCTCGTAACTCATTCGGGATCCGAGGCCTTGGTTTGCGGACGTCTTCTACATGCCATGAGGCCCCAAGCGGTGTAATCCCTTCTTGATCATGTTTCCTTCACTCCCGCGTGTTCCTTTTCGGCCTCAGCTTCACGAGGTATGTTGAGTTGAGCGTGTCCGATGCTCTCTTGGGAACCGGACCAAAAAGCCGGTTAACACCTACTATGCTAGAAGCCGAATTGTTCCCAACAGTATTTCTTCTATTTGATTCATTCTTTATCTGAAATAAGATTGATTTGCCTTTAACAAAGAAAAACCGCAATGGTACATAAGTGCATACTAATATACTATATACATATATATTATAAAGTTGACATCTAAATAAAATAAAAATACGTCTCTCTTACACTTATACTCTCTAAAAACTTTAGCTAAATTAAATAACCAAAGCTTTGATGCTAAATGTGATGACTACCCTAAACCACACATGCACCTATGATAAGGAAAATATGTTATAAACCGTAGTAGGATGATATGGAATGTTCATCAAGAAAAAGAAACCTACACAAATATTGTCATATATATTATAATGTATGGATAAAGTATAATAAGAGTATATACAATAGAATAATAATGAAGCATGATAAAGCAAGAAATCTCATATTAATATGAAACCACAGAATATGATGCAAGATGTCACAAACCTTTATATACATCAATGCCCCCATTACAAGCATTACTCAGAGTATATGTAAACAATGGAAAAAATTCTACAAGTACAAATAATATGCCATCTTTATGTGCATCTTCGGCCTTCATTAGCGCTACTAAACTTGTTAATCAACCCACTCACTAACGGTGTTAGTGAGCATCCCAAGATAATAATAGGAAACATAAAACCTTGGTTCAGACAACATTATAGTGTAAACGATAAACGACTATCAATAGATATACTATATAATATGAAATCAGAAAGGTTTAAGTATCATACTTGACCTCAGTGGCGTAGCCAGAAATTATAGATGTGTATAAAGATCGTAAAATATTTTCACATATCTAGAATTTTGAAAAAGAAATTACAATATGTTTTTTTAGCAAATTGAAATCAGAGTTTTAGTATTCTCACACATGTCTAAGAAGGATGAAAATATGGACCTTGAATCGGAATGCAACTAGTAATGGTAAATGCATTCAGAAAACATAGACCTTAAATCAGAATGCAGTCAAGATCAGTAATGGTAATTGCTGAATTAGAAAAATGTTATGCCCCATTCTTGTTTTCAGGAAAACAGTAGGTAAAACTTTGTTGTCGTCAAGATGCAGGCCAAAGAACATCAAAAATGGCGCTGGAAGTTATCAGCGAGCTGATGGAGGTAGGTACACAAAGGCTCTGCTGGATGGTGACTGCAAGTGATGACAGGGTCGTTGGCCAGTTATGTGTACATGCATAAGTGCAAAGTTATATTGAGGTAAAATGATGTTAACTGAATTGGGCCAAGTCCGTGTGTGTTGATTGTTGAGCATGTATTGGGTACTAACTCGCTAATTTTGGGTCGGACCTGTTTCATTGTATATATATAAGTGTTAACAGAAAATGTGTGTTGACTGAAGATAAAAGCTTATGCCTCATCATTTTCTTACCGTGTCTGAATCTTTATTTTCCTTTCCTCCCTTCGATCATCACTTTTTGATCAACTCCTTCTGTTTATTCTCCCTTTTTGATCCTAGCTACTCTCTGCCTCATTCAAGAACTGCTCTTCTCAACATTCAAACCCTTCCTACTCCTCATTTCTCTTCCTTATACTCATTCATATTCTGCTTTTCCTCTCTCAAACTAACAAAATTATGCATTTCTCCCCATTTATATGTTTGTCCTAGTCGCTGACCAAAGTGATGCTTTATAGCTGGTGCCTGGAGGCGGTTCATTGGAGCTGGAGGTGGTTTGCTAGAGGACAGATCTAGAAGCGGTTCGCTAGGGCTAGAGGTGGTTTGCTGGAGGTCGGAGATAAAGGAGGAAGGGTATAATCGCTTATTCGCTTAGGGGGGTTTTCACTTTTTACCATAAGCGATTTTTAAAAAAAAAAAGTTGCCTAACCTACTGGGGGAGATACGTCCTGCCCCAACCTACACATGGCTCCGCCAGTGCTTGACAATTGTTTCCAACAGTATTTCTTGTATTTAATTCATTCTTTATCTGAAATAAGATTGATTTTCCGCTTACAAAGGAAAACCGCAATGGTACATAAGTGTATACTAATATACAATATACATATATATTAGAAAGTTAACATTTAAATAAATAAAAATACGTCTCTCTTACATTTGTACTCTCTAAAAATTTTGGCTAAATCAAATAACCAAAGCTTTGATGCTAAATGTGATGACTACCCTAAACCACCTATGATAAGGAAAATATGCTATAACCCGTAGTAGGATGATATGGAATGATCATCAAGAAAAATAAACCAACACAAATGTTGTCGTATATATTATAACATATGGATAAAGTATAATAAGAACATATACAATAGAATAGTAATGAAGCATGCTGAAGCAAGAAATCTCATCTTAATATGAAACCACAGAGTATGATGCAAGATGTCACAAACCTCTATATACATCAATGCCCCATTACAAGCATTACTCAAAGTACATGTAAACAATGGAAAAAAATTCTACAAGTAGAAATAATCTGCCAGCTTTATGCGCATCTTCGGCCTGCATCAACGCTACCAAACTTGTTAATCAACCCACTTACAAACAATGTTAGTGAGCATCCCAAGATAATAGTAGGAAACATAAAACCTTGGTTCAAACAACATTATAGTGTAAACGATAAACGATTATCAATAGATATACCGCATAATACGAAATCAGAAAGGTTTAAGTATCATACTTGACCTCACTAGCATAGCCAGAAATTGTAGATGTGTATAATGATCATAAAATATTTTCCTATATCTAGAATTTAAAAAAGAAATTACAATTTGTTTTTTAGAAAATTGAAATCAAAGTTTCAGTATTCTCAAACATGTCTAAGAAGGATAAAAATATAGACCTTGAATCGGAACACTGCCAGTAATGGTAAACGCATTCAGAAAACATAGACCTTAAATCAGAATGCAGTCAAGATCAATAACGGTAATTGCTGAATCAAAAAATGTTATGCCCCATTCCTGTCTTTAGAAAAACAGTAGGTAAAATTTCCCTTCGTCAAGATGCAGGCCAAATATCATCAAAAATGGCACTGTAAGTTATCAGTGGTGAAGCTGATGGAGGTGGGTACCAAAAGGCTCTGCTGGTTGGTGACTGCAAGTGATGACAGGCTCGTTGGCCAGTTATGTGTACATGCATAAGTTCAAAGTTATATTTAGGTAAAATGATGTTAACTGAATTGGGCCAAGTCCATGTGTGTTGACTGTTGAGCATGTATTGGGTACTAACTCACTAATTTTGGGTTAGGCCTGTTTCATTGTATATATATAAGTGTTAACAAGCAATGTAAGGGGCATGTTGAATGAAAATAAAAGCTTTTACCTTATCATTTTCTTACTGTGTCTGAATCTTTATTTTCTTTTTCTCCCTTCGATCATCATTTTCTGATCAACTCCTTCCGTTTATTCTCCCTTCTTGATCCTAGTTACCCTCTGCCTCATTCAAGAACTGCACTTCTCATCATTCAAACCCTTCCTACTCCTCAAATCTCTTCCTTATACTCATTCGTATTCTACGTTTCCTCTCTAAACCTCATAAATCTCTGCATTTCTCCTCATTTATATGTTTTTCATGGTCGTTGACCAAAGTGAAGCCTTACAGCTGGAGCCTTGAGGTGGTTCGTTGGAGCTGGAGGTGGTACGTTGGAGTCCGGATCTGGAGGCGGATCGCTAGGACTGGAAGTGGTTCGTTGGAGGCTGAGGTAAATACGGAAGGGTATAATCGCTTATTCGCTTAGGGGTTTTTTCACTTTTTCCGTAAGCGATTTTTTTTAAAAAAAAACGTTGTCTGACTTGCTGGGGGGTTCACGTCCTACCCCAACCTACACATGGCTCCTCTAACGCTTGACCTATTCCTACAACTAAAGAGTTAGCATATAATAACTAAGTACAATTTGTTGTTTAATTAACAGCAAAGATAGGCACTACATATAATAGGGTAAAATAATCTATGCAATCTCCTTCAGTTCTTTATTAATCCCAGTCCCCATCCACTTTAGTATCATATATACAATAGCTACGTAGTGAAAGAAGAGGGAGCATCCATAACAATCATAGCATCCGTTAAACAAAAAAAACATAGTTATCACCTTCTAAAGTCGTAAATACGTTGATCACCTATATGGCGACCCACATTTCTGCCAAGGGGTAATAGAAACCACGATTCTTGTTGAAACTCCATGTCATCACTGATAGTAGCCCCACTTGCACTAGATCCTCCGATCTGGGAAACCCAAGGTACACTACCATCACGTTCAGTCATAATGGGCATCCCTGCGATACCCTTGCCGTGAGTAAACTAGGACACTCTAAACTATCAATGATTTCATTGCACCCCCTAAAACAAGATCCATCCACATCTCCAAATTTAGCTTCAAGCATGCTCTCAAACAAATCCATTATCTTATAGCCTCGTTCTATCCCGAGTAGCTCATCATACTCCTTCGACCACCCCATATAAGTTCATAACTGAAGAGTCATAACTTCAACATGCCATAGCTTCCTTTTCGTAAAAGAAATTAACAAACCACAAGTTACCACAAGCACCTAATGAAGCCCTCTGCCACTACCTTGGATCACCCCTCCATTGGGAACTTCCTAACGAATCGGTGTTGATCCATTTACTTAGCCAAATTTTTGGCTAGCTTACTTTAGGGTCCTTAACAATTCAATTAATTTAGTTGTATATGAAATATATAAATCAAGAATTATAAGAATTCACATAATGGAGTATCATTAAAAATTCACATATCTGGGCATCAACTAGCAATGATATTTATTTTAAATACTGACTTCAATTACTAACAACAGATCAATAAATTTTATTTGTATATATATATATATATGTCAACTAAAAACTCACCTTTTGTAGTCCGCAAAGAATCGCATGATTTGAATACTGGGACAACGACGAACACACATGCGATACGAGCGATGGATGCAAGGAGAGTTGCAAATAAATTTGAATGGGCCGATGGACTTCGAGCTCGATAGGCAACTTGGAAACTATATATGGGTTTTGGTTGGGTGACTGGGTAGAGCAAAGCAGTATGTTCTGGTATAGGTGAATAGTGTGGCTGGTTGATGGCAACGATGTGTTGGAGGAAGGCTAATGGCGGAGTAGAACTTAAGGTAATGGAGGAACTGGAAGGTGGTTTGACTGATAATACTAGTGAAGGGATGCAACGACTTGAAGCCTTCAAATGTATAATAATAATAAATTTAAGGGAAAAAATTTGAGAGGGAAGCCAGATGTGATTGCTGGGTTGGCGAGGCTATGGTTGGGATGGTTTCGAGGATGGAAAACTATAGTTAGATTAGGGAGCCTATAACGACTTGAAATTTAATGTTTGGGTATTTAACATTTTATCTCAATATTAATCACTATAATTGACGGTTCTGATTTTTCACATATGATCGAATCAGAACACGAAATCACTTCCATTGAGTTCGAATGGTTTTCTATGTGAAGAAAAAGTACAAGGATCGATATATTTCAATATATGACGTGTCAGGAGTAAAAGGATCTCGATACATGCGAAAATGGTCATTTCTGGGTGTAGTGTCAGATTATAATTAAAATTATATTTTCAGCACCATAGTGCTGAAACGATATACGTCATTAAATTTAATAACAGTTGAATGTACAATTTGATTGCATGAATTAAAACGCGTAATCATTTTCAATTGAGAATTCAAAACAATTCAAACAAAATTATATACATTTAAATAACATTATCCGGAAATACTAATTCCTATTGGTCAGTTAACTATTTCGTCCTCTTCTCCAAAATCACATTTAAATAGCATTGTCTGCAAACACCAATTCTTATTAATCAGTTTACAGTTCCATCCTCTTTTCCAAAATCATGGCCGCCAACACCCATAACTCTTCAAGAATTAAATCCCACTTATTTACTCGACGACAAATTTCGAAATCAGATCTATCACACTGGTATTGTAATACCCCATGATTTTAAATATTAAAATTAACAAATTAAAGAATACTTAATTTTAAATGTGAGAATTAAGGGAAACAGGTTACGCCATTACGTTCGTCTCGGAATTCTTCTTGAGATAAAGTCTGAGTTTGCATGAATTGGACTTCGTATGAAGAAGTTATGGCCCTCAGAACTTTCAGAAATTTATATAAAACAATTCAGAAAATTAAATACCAAAGTAGCTCGACCTGGGGGTCGACCTACCCCAGGCTAGGACGATCAGAGGGTCGACCTCCCTATATACAGGTCGACCTACCCCCCCCCCCCCGAGCAGATCTGAAATGTGACGATGTTTTGACTCACTGCTGAGTCATTAGGGATGAGGTGGTTATTCTATCTTGTCTGGATGGTCTTGATTTCTTCTAGGTTAATTTGATGGCACTTAATTAATTAAAATTCTATATAAGCAACCTAACCCTCAACCTAAAATCACACTAATTCATACCAAGAGCCATCATGCTGTCAATGGTGAACCTAGAGTAGTCGCTGTTCTCTTTCAACTCAAAAGCAAGAATCAAAATTAAATCTAAACTAGAATAACAATTAGTCTACAACAAAGGCGAGAAATTCAGTTTCAGAATACAGATCACAGAAAAACAAGACTGTTCTTTTGTTTGTGAGTATAATTTCTTTCACAAAATAATTAATAAATTAATTATGATGGGACATGACTTGGATTATGAGAACATGTTTGTTGAATCATGTGACGTTACTTGATTTTGTTTGTGAATATTTGATTATTTTGTTAACTTATGTTTGTAGATCTAAATCATACATGAATCTTATGCAAGTTTAGGATGTTAAATCATATGCGAATATTATGTAAGTTTGGGATGTTAAATTATATATGAATCTTATGTAAGTTTGGGATGTTAAAACATATGTGAATCTTATGCAAGTTTGTTTCTACGTATGCTAATTGTATATGAATCCTATGCAAGTTTGGGATATTAAATCATACGCTAGTTGTATATGAATCTTATGCAAGATTGGAGATGTTAAATCATATGCTAGTTTATGAATCTTGTGCAAGTTTGGGATGTTAAAACATATGTGAATCTTATGCAAGTTTAGGATGTTAAAGCATATGCAAATCTTATGTAAGTTTGGGATGTTAAATTATATATGAATCTTATGCAAGTCTGTAGGTGGATTATACACAAGTTCATATGTGAATCAAGTATATACATATGCTAGTTTATATGCAAAACATGTGACATTAATTTACATGTTAATATCCATATGAAAGTTCACATTTTTATGTTTAGATCTATATTTAGATCCATGGCAGTACATAGTTATGCAAATTTATGTTCTATATGCCCATTGCCTATTCTAGTTTTGTATGTGAATCATATGCTAGTTTTGTATGTGATCATATGCTAGTTTGAATGTAAGTTTATATGAAATTCATGTGCAAGCTATAGGAAAACCATATTCATATATGCAAGTTCACGATTACATGTTTAGATCTATATTTAGATCCATGATTGTTTATGCAAATTTATGTTATATATATCCATTGCCTATGCAAGTTCTTGGCTATCAAACTTATGTTATGATCTATTTTATGTGTTATGCAAGTTGTGATGTTGCTTTTCTTTTTATAAGTTAGACTATTTTCAAGTCTAAAATATATCGTATTAAAATGAAAGAATAGCGTGGGGACAATGGGAAAATGTTAATTTTGCAAAATTGTGAATTTGCATAAAATGGCTTTAAAGGCATATAATTAAATTGAGACATTATTTGGTATAATTTATATACCTAAAAAGTATGGACATAATTTCGGTGACAATTATGGACATGGATTAAAATTGGAAGTTATTAGATATTTGAAATAGGGATATTAATTTAAATTGGGGTTGAATAAAATAATGCATAATAAATGCCTAAGACACGAGGTTAGACTCGTTTGTGGTGTAAGACTGCCCGGACCCGCCCGGCAAATCTAGCAACCACAAACGGTAGTCTAACGTGAGAGGTCAAAGGCATAAATTAAATGAGTGATAAAGGCCTAAGACACGAGGTTAGACTCGTTTGTGTTATAAGACTGCCCGGACCCGCCCGGCAAATCCAGCAACCACAGACGGTAGTCTAATGTGAGAGGTCAAAGGCATAAATTAAATGATGCTTAGACACGAGGTTAAGTCTGGCTTGTGGTAGAAGTCTGCCCTGAACCGCCCGGCATATCCAGCAGCTACAAGTAATCGACTTAATGTGGGAGGTCTGTGCATTAATAATTAATTAATGCTAATTAAAGACGAATATGAATGACAAACAGAATTTTGGTTGAGTGAATAATTCTCTGAGTACTAATCTGATGTTGATTTCGGTCTTCGGGGTTGATACTTAGGGAGTTATTCTCTTAACCAATGTATCAGTGAACTTAGATGTACTTAATCATAAATTAAGTAAAACATGATAAGTGGATAGAGTTAAGACCAGCTTAACCAATAAGTGGATAGGGTTAAGACAAACTTAACCAATAATATGTTTTGATCTGATAGGGTTAAGACAAACTTAACCAATAATATATATTGATTTGATAAGCGGATAGGATTAGGACCAACTTAACCAATAATATAAGCGGACAGGGTTAAGACTAACTTAACCAATAATATAAGTGGATAGGGTTAAGACCAGCTTAAACATATATATATATATATATATATATATATATATATATATATTGTTCTGACAAGCAGATAAGGTTAAGACAAGCTTAACCAATAACACATTTTGATTTGATAAGTGGGTAACATGGGTGACATGTGGGAAATAATTATAAACACTTAACCAAGTTGAAACATGTAAGAATACATGAATAAGAGGGGGTTAAGTGGGAAATCCTAGTGGGTACCAAGCATAGGTGGAAAGCTTGTGTCAAGCGTGGGGACCCTTTTCAACCAGTAACCCATTTAGTAACTAAGTGAGCTCGATCTATATCGAGGACGGGACACGCTTACTGGGTTTGACTGTAAGAGGTCAAAACGGGTTAGCGGTGGCAACGCAAGTCCAACGGGGTCATGTGCGTGCGAGGGCCCGGGCTAGTAGGTAAGACGTTGTTGAAACGTGTAAGTATAAGTCATGCATCTTTAGTGGTATCGGGTTGCCACTTTGGGAAGTGATACACCCCACTGTGGGACCAGCACGGGTATCTACGAGTTAAGGAGTCGATCAAATGGGGAAGGTAGTGGGTACGACTAGCGGAGATAGGGGCAGGTGACACCTTTGACAGCAGCTAGGAGTACAAGAAACTACCATTTTATAAATAAATGTTGTAACTTGACTGGGGAGGGTAGTGGGTACAACTAGTGGAGGTAGGAGCAGGCGGCACCTACAATAGCAGCTAGGAGTACACGAAACTACTATTATAATAATTATGATTGGTAAGAGGGATCAACTTCCATTATTAGACTAGTAATGGTGCGGTGTAATTAGCATTGGTGCAGTATAGTAATTATCCTATAGCGATTAGGAACGAGATTAACGCCAGAATATTCCTCTTGTTTGTTTTGACTTGCCCACTTGTTTCACAGTCATTCCTTGTTTTACCAGTTTATTCCTTATCTTAATTACTTTAATAATTATATTGTTAAAGTTATTGTACTCGCCAAACTTTATGTCTGACCCCCTTGTTTTCGCCTCTTTTCTTCCTCCCCCCCATAGGTTCTCAGGGTAGGACTAGTACTAGTGGAGCTTGATTTGGATCTCTTTCTCTCTCTTTTGGAAGTGCTTGGATTTCTGAAAGTAAAGTTCAGCTCATCTCTTTTATGGCTACTTATGTTGGGGTTGTGCTTTTTTACTTTATGTACTGTGAAAACAATTTGTCAAGATGGATATTAAGTGTACTTGGTTTATGAAGTTGTTGTAATCAAACTTTTTCTCCGCTGCAATAAAAGTTGTTTTAAAATTTTCAAGTACAAATATATGGATCTGTCTTGTTATATTTTGTTCTATACACTAATAATACTCCATGAAAGTTAATGCATTCCTTTTGAGAGTGGCATTAATGGACGTCGGGTGTTACACGTGGTATCAGAGCTAAAGGTTAACAGAACAGATAAGGGATTTTGAAAAAATATTTTTCAAAAGCGTTTTTATAAAGAAATACTTTCAAAAATATGTTTTAAGGAAAGTATTTTCAAGAGAAAGGTTTGTTTTAAAAACATAACCCCCAAGAGCCATATATCTTTCCTTCGGTTCTCCATTTTGAATCTCTTCCTCTTTCCTCTTTGAATTTCTTCCTCCACGTATAGACGCTTTTTCTAAGATATGTAAGAACTTCTGTATGGTGGACGGAAACCCGCTTCATGGGACTGGGACGTTTGTCAAAGCTAGAAGGAAGTGGAGGACTTGTTGGTACCTTTAAGATAGGCGATGCGAGGAAGGTTCAATTAGTTGCTTGGTTAATGAAGGACGAAACCTCATTTTGGTAGGAGGTCACGAATGGAGAATGTGCCGGAGAAACATGGATAGTACACATGATAAGAAAGTAGATCCAAATAAAGGCGGTAAGGATAACAAGGGGCTAAGAGAAAAGGAAGGGCCACACTTGTGAAATACATGACTACTTAAATAAAGACGTTAGAAAGAAGAAGACTGGTTGTTATCGTTACGGAGAAATAGGACATCTTATTAGGATCGTCCAAAGAAGAAAAAGGCAAAGGTAAAGTTAAAGTACAAGATCTTCTGGAGGGAAAACGCGTTCCCTCACGGCTGGAATACCTGATAGAGGTAGAAATATCTTGGTTGGAAGTTTGGTTTTTTTTTATCATCCTGTTCGAAACTTGTTTGAATTCTAGCGCTTCACACTCGTTTGTATTTGCTTTGTCAGTTGAAAACACTGCATCTAAATACTAGTCTAGTTACGGATTCCATAGTAGTCTCAAATCCTATTAATGATTCGGCTCATCTTTCGGTAATTTGTCGGGATTTGAGAGTATCTATCTTGAGTGTTGAGTTTGAATGCAATGCCTTCGTTCTTGGCTTCACGGGCTAGGGATTTATTCTAGGCATGGATTGGTTATCCAGTAATGGTGCCATCCTCGATTGTGAAAAGAGAGTGGTTAGACTTATGACTCATTGTGGAAAGACCCTTGATATTACTTGTGACCCTTGAGGTCCGGTGATGCTTAGCTACCTGGAAACTCTTGACGCGTCCAATGCTGATTTACAATTTGTTCGTGTGGTTCATGAATATGGTGACGTCTTCGATGAAGTTCGGGGTTTACCCCAAGGCGCGAGATAGACTTTCGTATATACCTTGTAAATAATGCAAAGCCAGTTGCATTACCGGTGCGCCACATGGCTCCGAGAAAGAAAAGAGAACTCAGTAAGCAAAGGTGTTGCTTGAGAAGGGGTTCATAAGAGGAAATATTTCAGAATGGGGTGCTCCAGTTGTTTTTGCTACGAAGGCTGATGGTTCACTTAGACAGTGTGTGGACTATAGAGAATTGAATAAGCTCACCAAGAAAAATAGACACCCATTGCCGAGGATAGACGATTTATTCGATCAGTTGGTCGGTGCTTCGGTTTTCTCGCAATGGGATTTGGCTATAGGATTTTGTCAGCCAAGGGTGGCTGAAGACAGCATAGATAAGACTGCATTTAGAACTCCTGACGATTTCTTCGAGTGGCTCGTCATGCCTTTTGGTTTGACGAATGCACCCGCATAATTCGTTGACTTAATGAGTAGGGTGTTTAGGGAGTTTCTAAACAAGTTTTTGGTAGTCTTTGTGGACGATATCTTGGTTTTCTCTAGAAGCGAGGAAGAGCATGCCCTACATCTTAGGGAAGTATTAGAGACCCTACGAGCGCATCAACTCAAAGCTAAGTTCTCCAAGTGCTATTTTTGGAGAAAAGAAGTGAGGTTCTTAGGACACGTGGTCTCTAAGGAAGGGATAGCTGTGGATCCCGCAAAGGTGGTGGCAATCCAAGATTGGAAAATTCCTAAGAATGCAACAGAAGTAAGAAGCTTTTTAAGGCTAGCCGGTTGTTATAGGAAGTTCATTAAGGACATCGCGAAGATATTAGCCCCACTTATTCGATTAACGAAGAAGAACTTGACTTTTGCTTGGGATGTTGACTATGACGATGCTTTCCAGCATTTGAAGGGGACGTTGACGGCAGCTCCAGTTTTAGTTTTGCCAGGTGGAAGTAAGCCATTCACAGTGTATACCGGTGCTTGCGGGACAGGGCTTGGAGCAGTTTTCGATGCAAGAGGAAAAGGTGATATGCAAAAGGCGGCAAGTACGAGCATTGCTTATCATCCATAGACGGATGGACGGATAGAAAGGGGTTAATAGAATCCTTGAAGATCTTTTAAGGTTATGTATCCTAGATTTTGTAGGGACATGAGAAGAGGCAACGAGCTTAGTGGTGTTCACGACGTGTTTCACGTATCGCATTTGCGGAAGTGTTACAAGATACCGCGGAAGTAGTGGAGCCGAACATGCCTAGAGAAGTGGAAGTAGAGTGAGATGCCACGATTAGACGAGGTCTTACATGCATCCTTGAGTCGGAGGTATAAAATCTACGCAACAAAGAGGTCAAGTTGGTCAAAGTGCAATGGGGAGATGATCAAGGAGACGCGACTTGTGAAACGGAAGACAAGATGCATACGTTGTACCCTTTCCTTTTTTAAGGCATGATTTTTAACTTCCCCTTTTTTTTACCGCTTTGTCGATACTTGTCCTATCTTCGTGATTATATCTTCGATCTCTAGTTAGGAAAAACCCTATGGTTATGAACATGTGTTTGAGACAAGTTATGTTTGGTGGATGCAAATGGATGCAAGTGGTTGCTCATGGATGCATGTACACATACATTAGGAACTAGATCGGCTCAGTCACTTTCATATTGCATATAAATATGTGTTCATATTTAATGGATGCATACTGGTTGTGTTATCATATGGATGTTGCATTTTGATGAATGGTTGTGCACATATGTAGAAATAATATGTATCGTTAGGATTCTTTCGCATACATAATGGATGCATGGCACTGTCATGATTTTCATTAAGGAGGTCAACTGAATCAGTAGACCACTTGATTTTGCATTAGATAAGGAACATATACACACACTTTTTGCATATTTTCATATAGAATTATAAATCTTGTAAGGACAATGGATGCCTGTGTTTGATGGTTAGTATATGGATGATTGGATGTTAGGATATACATTCTCCTTGGAGATTTCGGGGGCGAAATCCCTTTAAGGAGGGGAGAATGTAACACCCCGTGATTTTAAATATTAAAATTAACAAATTAAAGAATACTTAATTTTAAATCTGAGAATTAAGGGAAACGGGTTGCGCCATTGCAATCGTCTCGGAATTCTGCGTGAGATGGAGTCTGATTTTGCGTGAATTGGACTCCGTATGAAGAAGTTATGGCCCTCAGCACTTTCAGAAATTTATATAAAACAATTTAGAAAATTAAATACCAAAGCAGGTCGAACTACCCCAGGCCAGGTCGACTTCCCTATATACAGGTCGACCAAGGGGTCGACCTACCCCTCCGGGCAGATCTGAAATGTGACGATGTTTTGACTCATTGCTGAGTCATTAGGGCTGAGGTGGTTATTCTATCTTGTCTGGATGGTCTTGATTTTTCTAGGTTAATCTGACGGCTCTTGATTAATTAAAATTCTATATAAGCAACCTTACCCTCAACCTAAAATCACACTAATTCATACCAAGAGCCATCATGTTGTCAATGGTGAACCTAGAGTAGCCGCCGTTCTCTTTCAACTCAAAAGCAAGAATCAAAATCAAATCTAATCTAAATTAGAATAACAATTAGTCTACATCAAAGGCAAGAAATTCAGTTTCAAAATACAGATCCCAGAAAAACAAGACTGTTCGTTTGTTTGTGAGTATAATTTCTTTCACAAAATAATTAATAAATTAATTATGATGGGTCATGACTTGGATTATGAGAACATGTCTGTTGAACATGTGACGTTACTTGATTTTGTTTGTGAATATACGATTGTTTTGTTAACTTATGTTTGTAGATCTAAATCATACATGAATCTTATGCAAGTTTAGGATGTCAAAGCATATGTGAATCTTATGTAAGTTTGTGATGTTAAATTATATACAAATCTTATGTAAGTTTGGGATGTTAAAACATATGTGAATCTTATGCAAGTTTGTTTCTATATATGCTGATTTGTATATGAACCCTATGCAAGTTTGGGATGTTAAATCATACGCTAGTTGCATATGAATCTTATGCAAGATTGGGGATGTTAAATCATATGCTAGTTTCTTAATCTTATGCAAGTTTGGGATGTTAAAACATATGTGAATCTTATGCAAGTTTAGGATGTTAAAGCATATGCGAATTGTTAGACCAAAAAGTGGTTCTAACACCCAAATTGATTAAAAGCAAATGAAATGAGATAAAAATGAAAATGAACACACAGGATTTATAGTGGTTCGGCGAAGAAATGCCTACGTCCACTTACCTTTCACTATATTCAATGATTCAGTTGCAAATACAATGTAAAATTCACTTGATTCCACTCACAACTCACTTATATTCACTCAATTGACTAAAACAAATAATGAAAGAAGATTTGGATTCTCCGGGAGTACTGGAGTTCAGATTATGGAGGTGGTTGAATTCTCGAAATGCCCAAAAAAAAAGATCCTTTTCTTTGTCTCCAGACGGGGTATTTATATGTGTGAATTTGCTCAGAGCCCGATCCGGATCGGAGCCACGTGTCACTCATCCCATCAGCATCGGATTCGGATTGATTTCTACGTTGACAATGCATCAGAATAATGGACGTTATGGGCAGGAACTGGTCATAGCCGATCCAGATATCCAGGCGCTTATGCTGGAGAATGATATGGAAAATGGGTTCGGGTCGGAGGGACACGTATAAGGGGTTCGGATCGGGATACCCGATCCGACCCGGATTGGCTTGGAAACAACGCTCTCTCTTCTTTAGTCTGCTCCGCTCCGCTCCGATCTATTTCTGTAGCAACCAGGTGGCTTTCCGATCCAATTGAGACTATATTGCCCTCCGATCCGAACAGCTATGTCTTACCAATTTCCTCAGCAACAGTTCACCGATCCGAACAGAAAACTTTAACCGACCCGAACCGATACGCTGTTTTGACCCGACCCGAATAACTGCAGCTGTCCGATCTAGGCTGTAGTGTCCTCCCCGATCTGAGTAGTGGTGGTCTCTCCGATCCGAACCGAATTCTTCTAATTAGAAAGGTTCTTCAATGCTTGATATCTTTAATTTGTGTTGCCTAGTTCACAAAGTAGGCTAACACGAATCTTATGTAAGTTTGGGATGTTAAATTATATATGAATCTTATGCAAGTCTGTAGGTGGATTATACACAAGTTCATATGTGAATCAAGTATATACATATGCTAGTTTATATGAAAAACATGTGACATTAATTTACATGTTTATATCCATATGCAAGTTCACATTTTTATGTTTAGATCTATATTTAGATCCATGGCAGTACATAGTTATGGAAATTTATGTTCTATATGCCCATTGCCTATGCTAGTTTTGTATGTGAATCATATGCTAGTTTTGTGTGTGAATCATATGCTAGTTTTGTATGTGAATCATATGCTAGTTTGAATATAAGTTTATATGAAATTCATGTGCAAGCTATAGGAAACCCATATCCATATATGCAAGTTCACGATTACATGTTTAGATCTATATTTAGATCCATAATAGTTTATGCAAATTTATGTTATATATATATATCCATTGCCTATGCAAGTTCTTGGCTATGAAAACTTATGTTATGATCTATTTTATGTGTTATGCAAGTTGTGATGTTGCTTTCTTTTTATAAGTTTGACTATTTTCGAGTCTAACGTATATCATATTAAAACAAACGAATAGCATGGGGACAATGGGAAAATATTAATTTTTCAAAATTGTGAATTTGCATAAAATGGCTTTAAAGGCATATAATTAAATTGAGACATTAATTGGTATAATTTACATACCTAAAAAGTATGGACATAATTTAGGTGAGAATTATGGACATGGATTAAAATCGGAAGTTATTGGCAATTTGAAATAGGGATATTAATTCAAATTGGGGTTGATTAATAATAATGCATAATAAATGCCAAAGACATGAAGTTAGACTCGTTTGTGGTGTAAGACTGCCCAGACCCGCCCGGCAAGTCCAACAACCACAAACGGTAGTCTAATTTGAGAGGTCAAAGGCATAAATTAAATGAGTAATAAAGGCCTAAGACACGAGGTTAGACTCGTTTGTGGTATAAGACTGGCCGGACCCGCCCGGCAAATCCAGCAACCACAAACGGTAGTCTAACGTGAGAGGTCAAAGGCATAAATTAAATGATGCTTAGACATGAGGTTAAGTCTGGCCTGTGGTAGAAGTCTTCCCAGAACCGCCCGACATATCCAGCAGCCACAAGAATCAACCTAATGTGATAGGTATGTGCATTAATAATTAATTAATGCTGATAAAAAACGAATATGAATGACAAACAGACGTTTGGTTGAGTGAATAATTCTCTGAGTACCAATCTAATGTTGATTTCGGTCCTCGGGGTTGATACTTAGGGAGTTATTCTCTTAACCAATGTATCAGTGAACTTAGATGTACTTAATCATAAATTAAGTAAAACATGATAAGTGGATAGGGTTAAGACTAGCTTAACCAATAAGTGGATAAGGTTAAGACATACTTAACCAATAATATGGATTGATCTGATAGAGTTAAGACAAACTTAACTAATAATATATATTGATTTGATAAGCGGATAGGATTAGTACCAACTTAACCAATAATATAAGTGGACAGGGTTAAGACCAACTTAACCAATAATATAAGTGGATAGGGTTAAGACCAGCTAAACCAAATATATATGATCTGATAAGCAGATAAGGTTAAGATAAGCTTAACCAATAACACATGTTGATTTGATAAGTGGGTAACATGGGTGACATGTGGGAAATAATTATAAACACTTAACCAAGTTGAAACATGTAAGAAAACATGAATAAGAGGGGGATAAGTGGGAAATCCTAGTGGGGACCAAGCATAGGTGGAAAGCTTGTGTCAGGCATGTGGACCCTTTTCAACCAGTAACCCATTTAGTATCTAAGTGAGCTCGATCTAGATCGAGGACGGGACACGCTTACTGGGTTTGATTGTAAGAGGTCAAAACGAGTTAGCGGTGGCAACGCAAGTCCAACGGGGTCATGTGCGTGCGTGGGCCCGGGCTGGTAGTTAAGACGTTGTTGCATCGTGTAGGTATAAGCCGTGCATCTTTAGTGGTATCGGGTTGCCACTTTGGGAAGTGATACACCCCACTGTGGGACCATCACGGATATCTACGAGTTAGGGAGTCGATCGAATGGGGAAGGTAGTGGGTACGACTAGCGGAGATAGGGGCAGGCGGCACCTTTGATAGAAGCTAGGAGTACAAGAAACTACCATATTATGAATAAATGTTGTAACTTGACTGGGGAGGGTAGTGGGTACAACTAGTGGAGGTAGGAGCAAGCGGCACCTACGATAACAGCTAGGAGTACACGACACTACTATTATTATTATTATGATTAGTAAGAGGGATCAACTTTCAGTATGGGACTAGTAATGGTGCGGTGTAATTAGCATTGGTGCAGTATATTAATTATCCTATAGCGATTAGGAACGAGATTAACACCAGAATATTCCTCTTGTTTGTTTTGACTTGCCCACTTGTTTCACAGTCATTCGTTGTTTTACCAGTTTATGCCTTATCCTAACTACTTTAATAATTATATTGTTAAAGTTATTGTACTCGCCAGACTTTATGTCTGACCCCCTTGTTTTCGCCTCTTTTCTTCCTTTCCTCCCCCTCTAAGTTCTCAGAGTGGGATTAGTACTAGTGGAGCTTGATTTGGATCTCTTTCTCTCTCTTTTGGAAGTGCTTGGATTTCTGAAAGTAAAGTTCAGCTCATCTCTTTTATGGCTACTTATGTTGGGGTTGTGCTTTTTTACTTTATTTACTATGAAAACAATTTGTCAAGATGGATATTAAGTGTACTTGGTTTATGAAGTTGTTGTAATCAAACTATTTCTCCGCTGCAATAAAAGTTGTTTTAAAATTTTCAAGTACCAATATATGTATCTGTCTTGTTATATTCTGTTCTATACACTAATAATACTCCATGAAAGTTAATGCATTCCCTTTGAGAGTGGCATTAATAGACGTGGGGTGTTACACGTGGTATCCGCGCTATATACCATAGCAGTCTTCCACCGCTACACTATTTCAGTTTAGCCCCAACAAAAAGTAGATCTTCTTTAAGCCCCGCTATTTTCCACTACATCCACTAAATCAATGATTTTTAGCATCTGCTTTAGCAATATTAATATACAGAGGTTGATTTAACTAGTTCTCTTTTAAAATAAATAAGAAAAATTGTTGTAAAGAGCTAATTTTTAAGGTTTAAGTTACTAATATAAGAGTAAAAATCTATTGTAGACGTCAAATTAAGTCAGTATAACCATGGTATTCTTTGATTTTTTAATATAAGGTTGACTAATATTAGCATTCGCTTTAGTGAGTATAACCATGGTATTCAACTAATTTTGGTTAAAAACACGATCGAGATAGTTGTTAATGATTACTATGAGGCGATTAAGATCGACCACTATTGATATAGCCATTATGGACACTTTGACGTGAATGATAGTGTGGTTTAAAGGAGAGTAAGATGATGATTTGTTTGATGGTGGTTTCAAGATGATGACTCTTCGTTTGGTGGCTTTTGTGCGAGGCAAGATGGGTGTTTTGTCAAAAGGTAGAAATAGATAGCGATATCCATAGACGAGGTAATGTGGTCATCATGGTAGCGCTAGAGGTTGTGGTTCGCTGATTTCTTCTGCGGGGTGGAAGTTTTTGCGCGTTAAAGTTATGACTCTTCGATTGTGAACTCAGATGGAAGTTCTCTAAAGAGTGTGAAAGGGGGAAGGAGATGGGACGAGGTCATGGAATAATTGATTTATTTCTTTAGGACTCAAACCTAAAGATGGAGTTTTGGACGGCTATTGTGCTTGAGAGTGCCAAAGAATCATTGACATATTGGAGAGTTCTAATTGACTCTAAGAAATGGTATCGTGGGGATGTCCCTTTAGATTGGAAGCGATGGTCGTGTACCCTGGACTGCCCAGACGGAAGGGGGTCTAGTGCCAGTGGTAGTAGTGTGTTTGGAAAACATGGTAGTTTGATTAGAACTGAGTTTTTCCATTAGCCACTGACTCAAGCAGAGCTGGTCATGTGAGTTATTGATGTATTCACAGCTTTAGAAAATTATAGATAGGATCTGGCTGATGGATGTTGTTTTGATCTTTATTGCCTTGGGTAGATTATCACATATAGGATTGTAGAGAGAGGATAGGAAGTGAAGCCATAGTTGGCTATTTAGATTCTTCTATTGTACAATCCTAAAATTTAAATAATAATAATTATGTTATTGTATTATGATTTCTAGCTAAAGTTTAATTTTTATAAGACATGCAGTAGTTTTAAGGTCTATGATTGAAATGACTTATTAGCGTTGAAATAATAAGTTATGTTTCAGTTTAAAAATGTTTCCGTTGTATTTTTTATCTTGTGGATCTCAGTCTTTGTGATATATGTCTTTATACCTCAATGCTTCACATTTCTTAGCATAACCCTACTTTAGCAAAAATTAAGGGGTGTGGGGTGTTACTTCTATGCTATTATAGTTTCCTCTGTTGTTTTTTTGAGTAACATATACCATTCTATTATGTGTGCTGACTCTGTGGATGTAGGGATGACAAATGTGACTCTCCATATCTATATTCCTTATACTATTATGAATTTTACAATATTTTGAGTTTGTTTATCGCTCACACCAGGCTATTGTTTAACCTAATGTTTTAGGTTTTCTCTTATTACTTTGGATACTCATCAACCATACCGATGAGTAGATTAGGTTATATGTGTAAGTGTTGCCTGGAGCTGCGCAGGTGTATTGACAGGTGGTGATGCCTTCTGGTACTTTGTACAGTTGATGTTTATTTCCATTGTGAGATACTGTGAAGCTTTGATAGTGTTCGACTTTTTATTAGAGACAGTTTGTCAATTGATTTTATTTACTCTTTTGTATGAACTCTATTTATGTAGGTGTATAAGCCAATATAATTTAATTTTGTGGTTTATGTAGTTATCAATGTCTTGTCTATTTTATATTTCTAGTTTATCTTTTACTTTATCTAATGCACCATGAGATATATGACAGGTTCTGTGTTTATGTATTATGTATCTTTCTCCCTCTTTTGCTTTATTTTATTCTCTTCCTTTCCATTAATCTTTTTTTCCTTCTACTTCTTTCCCTTGATAACCGTCATATATCGATTGGAAGCTAGTACAACGCATTATTGGGTTATTTGAGCATCAATGGTATAAGGAAATAGTCACAGAGGTAGAGGGGAGAAGGAGAGAGAAGTGGTCGATGGTTTGGTGGGGTAATGAAGGAGGAACAAACGTTTGGTGATGGCCAAATGGACAAAGGTTTGAGCGAGAAGAAGCTTAAGGCGTGGTGACAACGGGTTGGGGTCGACGTAGGGAAGCCGGAGGGAGTTGCTTGAGAAGGAGGGAGGGAAAGATGATGAAGTGACGAGTTAGAAGCAATTTTAAATAAGAAGATGAATTTTCTTTTTATTTATAATTCTTCAATCTCTTATTTTCGAATAAGATGTCAAATAAAAAAGCATAAAATATTCCTATGGAACATGAATTTCGATCTAGAAATTGATGGGATGATATAATTCCTAGCATCTCAAACACACTTATATATTGGACATGGGTCAAAATTAAAACTATATCCATATTTCTACACTGCTGTTCTATGCTTCTAAACACTCAACCGAGAGCTTAAAATGAAAAATAAAATAATATGTGAAAGGAGATGGACAAAATGGTAAACAAATAATTGTATTATGACGAACGTGGTAAAATTCACTTTTAACTGCTCGCTATATTTCTTTAAAATGTACAAACTCAAATTGTAATAAACAGAGCTAGAGAACTCAGAATTTAACGAAACAAATTTTGACATCTTATTCAGAAAAATCGGTATAACTTTCATATGTAAAAACATTTTTCTAGTTCCAAAAAAAATAATATTTCACTTTAAATTTAATCGATTTTGAATTGAATTTAAAAAGGAACAAGTTTTCTCGAATACCAAAATCATTCATTTTCATATTAAACATGTGTTAATTATACAATTTTATTTTATCATAAAATTTAAGTTTGATGCTAAAATCGGTTTCATACAATTGTTACTTAACAGCCATAAAATATTGTTTTAAAATTTAATCCTTTTTATCAGATTATAACACTTCAAGAAAAGTGTTTTATTTTGATAGGTAATGGCGACAGCTAGTTTTCGATGGCTCTCAACGGGCCGTTAGTAGTCATCGGAAGCCATCAGAAAATATCGAATAACTGCCTACTCGAGAGCTTTCTTCCTCATTGCTTCAGCCCCAATTTCTTAAACCTGCGAAAACCCATTCTTTTTTCCCCCAAATTCGGATTTCAAGCCCTCAAACTCCATTTTCAACATCTTAGATGTAACAACCCGCATTTTATGTATCGAAGGATCATAAAATATTTTTACTTGATTCTCCACTTCTCATATTTTGATAGTTTTTTCGTGGGTATGTAAGACATGTCCATGATTTTTATCAATTTTATTTGCGACCATTTTGGCCATGTTTTTTTTTTTTGGGCATAACTTTTGAATGGGAAAGAATCAGGTGATGTGATTGATTTCATTAGATCGGAAATGGTGTTTTCAATTCCGTAGAGCGGTCTCCCTAAAGACTTGGCTGACCGGTTTAGGAGGAATCACTATTTTAGTGTTGCTAGTTTTCTGGACATGCTAATTAGTGAGACCCATTATGACAAGGGGCTATTGGCTATAAATAGGAGGGTAGGGTTAAAGAGAATAGTTTTGTCTCTTCATTTCTCATTTGGTTGGGTGTCTGTGATTCTCTGGCTCAACCAAATTCACCTCCACTTTATTTCAATTCATAGATTTGTGAAAGAGGATTGAAGATCAACATCGAGGATGGGTACATCGCATCAATTGAGTTGATTCGGAGGTAGTTTGTCGATGTTCTTGACCGTTTGGATTAGAGATTTGTTGATTTGAAGCTATTCTGTGGATTTGGTCAGTGATAAGCATCTCTCACACGGATTCAATCGAGTATACGGGTTTTGTTTGATTTTATTTTCATTAACACAAGTTATTCTCACCTAGATCTAATCGAGGTAAGTATATTTTGAATTCGGATCACACCATCGGATCAAATCTAGCAAGTAACAATGATTAGTTCTTATGTTTATGTAAGTTTAGATCTAATTATTAATTCGTTTATTGGTTAATCATGATTTGGTGAACTTTATATGATTGTATGATGATTATTGATGTGCTAATGTTTTTTTGATGATTGCTTGACGTGCTATTGATCTTTTGATTTAAATTGGTCGATTTGGATGAGTTGTGTGCATAAATGTTCATCGTGTAAAGCATGAATCGAGAAGTGTGGCATCACATAGTATGGTCGATGCAAAGCTTGGATCGGTCGGTGTTGATGGATCATCGAAATTGGTGATGGGTCGTTGGATCGTGTGCATGGGATGGATCGTAACAAGGCAGATGGAAGGATCAACCAAAAGTATGGATCGACAAGGGTGGCACATGGTGATTTGGTGGAACGTGTCGAGTGCGATCCGATGGATCGACCAAGATGGATGGATCAGCCAAGATGGATGGACCGGGAAAAACACATGAATCAATGGTGAAAGCATGGAGCATACACGGTGAGAACATGGATCGTGCTGATGTGCATACATGGATCGCGTGGAATCAAATCGTCGCAAGATAGTGGATCAGGCCAGTCTTTGGTCATGGAGTTCACACAATAATGTGATGGATCGGGTCGAGTTGCGATCCGATGGATCGGCAGATCAATGGACGGATCGACAAGTGAAGGATGCGGCAAATTAGAGTATCGTCTCAAGTTGCACACGTTGGATCAGCTGAAGACATGGATCTCATCAATGCACGGATTGAGCCAGAGTTTGGTAATGGATCGGTCGAGCATCACATGAGGGGATCATGTGATCGGATTGAGGGCAGATGTGTGGATCGTGTGCAATCCAATGGATGTATCGATAGGCGATCCATTGATGGATCATGAACGATCCATTATATATTTACCAAATGAAGTTTATTTTTAGTTCGACAATGAGCGTAGCTTCGAGGTGAATTCATATGGAATGTTCGGAGCATAGTTATGTGTACGTTGATCATGTAATGACGCAATGATGTTGTGAAGATGACTCAAGATGATTTGATCTCATGGATAATGGTTGCTCGAGAAGGCGCTTGGGCTTATGGATATAGTTGCCGGTGATGACGACTAGAGTTATGAAATGCCAAGGAATCGTCGTTAGTCGAAGGTTCTAGCGGACTCAAAGTAACGGTATAATGAGGGCACCCAAACACTATATGATTAGTTGAGTACCTGGGGTAGTCATGATGGGCCTAGATACGAGTCACGATGGTGTATGCAATTTTGCTAGAAGCAGGGTTACCATTATCCCCTGACGGATAGCAAAATTAGCCAGTCATATGATTAACGATGGATTCAAGGCAAGGCAGATGGTGATAGCCAGAGTCATTGATGCTATTGTCTGCTTGTATCGTCTTGTGTGGATTATTCAACGTCAAGGGAGATATTTTTGGGTGCTTATCTGATGTTGGTTTAGGCCTTTGGGGTTTGTGCTTAGGAGATATTGAACTTGATTAGAATGGTCTATGCTTGATAATTGGTTGCTATGGATGTACTGTTTGTTTCTTCTCTGATTGTTTGGGAAGGCTGTCACCATAGCTTGAGTAGGTGAAGTGGTTTGGGAATTCTTCTCTGTTGATGTGTTGGCAGATCAGATGATTGAACTGCCTATTTTCCATTTACTTTATTGATGCTGCTGTTAGCTATTTTATTGCTTATTAAGACTATTGTCTAACAAAAGGTTTTATGTTTCCCTATTATTACCTTGGGTTGTTCATCCATGTTATGGATGAGCGACTAGGAGGAAGGTAGCAGATCTTGATGAGGATGATGCTGCTGAGAAACGACGAGCTAGAGGCTGACGTATTACTTTCTACTATACATATATGTTGTTTCCCCTAATATTGAAGATATAAGCTACTCTCGGTGAACCTATAGTGAGGCTTTTTGTACAGATTCTGATGTAATCCAGATGTTGTATGGATATTTTCATGATGATATGAAAAGTTTAAGATTTTGTTCAATTGTGCTTCACTATTATATTTTGTTGTACATGTTCTATTATATTATATGCCTACGATGTGAGTTATACGACAGGTTTCGTGTGTGTTATTCAACCTTGATGATCGTCCCGTATCGGCCTGGCACGTCATACAACACATTTCTTCTTAGTTTGTGCAGGAGGTACGGGACGGCCGTCACATTTGGTTGATCAATTTTATCCAAAGTTCGTGGACATAATAAAGTATGAGAGACGTATTTGTACTTTCCTAATGGATGATTACTATATTATAGTGCATAATATAGTAGCGCTTGAACTCCATTGCCGTTTTCTCATTTATGGACTACTCATTCTATTTTTAGATTTAGAATCAGTCGTCGATCTTCGAGGCATACTGTTAGTGAAGAGCCTATTCTTGGAGGAGGAGATGGTGGTTTACCTTATTACCCAGCTATGTCCGAGGCCATGGTGGTAGCAACCATGAGGAGGGTACCCTCTCTAGAAGCAACTGTAGTAGATGTTGGTGTTCAGGTGCAGGTGCTTAGGGTGGTTGATTTCGCTAAGCTGTGTAAGGATTTCACTACTCTTAGTAGGAAGTCATTCAAGGGGATAGAGCTTACTGTAGAGATTCAAGGGTGGCTTGATACTTGTGTTCGGATATTCGTAGATTTGGGTATCGAGTATGTGACTTATAGGAAGCTTGCATCAAGGCAGCTACAGAGCAGAGCTATGGATTGGTGGAACTCTGTCACTTTAGAAACTCCTGAAGATGAGATCACTTGGGATCAGTTCCTAGTCAAGTTCGAGACGAAGTTCATTTCTACAGCCCAGAAGTTTATTCTGTTCAAGAGGTTTGTTGAGCTAAAGCAGAATTGTCGACCAGTGTTGGAGTACATTTCTGAGTTTGAAGCTTTGTCCAAGTATGCTCATTTGTATATTGAGACTCCTTATCAGAAGAACGAGAAATTTGTCATGGGCTTGGATACATATCTTGGGAAGCAGTTAATTGATCATCCGGATGCCTCTTATGAGAAGATTATAGAGAAAGCTTTTAGGCATGAGAGTTTGTTTCCCAAGGAAGAAGTTGTTGCAACCAAAGAGGACCCGAAACCACATCATGGTGGTAATAAGAAGAAGTGGAACAAGAAAAGGAAGCGGCAATGGCAACATGGGAGTGATGGTTAGAAGAAGAAGAAAAGGGAAGTGACTTGCTTCAACTGCCAATAGAAGGTTCACGATTCTATGGATTATAAGAATCCAAAAGCCGAGAGGAAGTGGTATAACTATGGTTAGCCTGAATATAACAAGAAGGATTGTCTAGAACCGTCGAAGGGTAAGAAGATAGTGAAGGCGTATGCTTTGGAGGCTGTGCCAACTTCTTCGAGAGCTCATACGGCGGTGGAGAAAGGGACGAGTGTTTTTGTTCAAGGTATGATTTCTATCGGAGGTGTTTCAGTTCGAGTGTTCTTTGATACTGGAGCATCACATTCTTTCATTTGCAATGAGCTTGTGTGTTGGTTGGGTTTGGAACTCGAGATTTGTTATAGACAATTGGTTGTGACTAATCCAGTGGGGGGTTCGTCAAGTCTGTGTATATTTTCGTTGTCTAGTGTTATCGAGTCAAGGTTGCTCCTTTGTGTGTGATTTCTTTGTTTTGAACTTGGCTGGGTTTTGGATTATTTTGGGTATGGACCGGCTTAAGAGGTATGCAGCTAAAGTGGATTGTGAGAAGCTCGAGGTGACAGACAGGGATGTGGAAGGGTGAACGGTTGTGATTTGATGTAAGCCAGAAGATGGTGTCTTTGTAAGATTTGTATATTCGCTTGTGATTTCATGGGAAGACTTGTCATCTATGCCGATCGCTAGTGATTTTTATGATGTCTTTGAAGAGGTCAAAGGTTTGTCACCGCATCGTGAGATTGAGTTCAGGATCGATTGGTCGAAGGTGCTGGACCTATCGTTATGGCCCTTTGGCGGATGGCGCCTAGAGAACAATGAGAGTTAGAGGTGCAAGTAAGTGACATTTTGGGAAAAGGATTCATTTAACGGATCGTGTCCGAATGGGGTGCACTAGTTGTGTTTGCAACCAAGGCTGAGATTATGTGTGGATTATCGTAAGCTGAACAAGGTGACCAACAAGAACAAGTATCGTTGCCGGGAATATATGACTTGTTTGATCAGCTTCATAAAGCCAATGAGTTTTCCGAAATGGATTTGGCGACGGGATTCACCAGTTGAGAGTGGTGTAGGATAGTGTGTGAAAGACTACTTTTAGGACACCATCCGGTTTTTTTGAGTGGCTGGTGATGCCATTTGGATTGACCAACGCGCCAGCGTATTTCGTGGACCTTATGAATAGAGTGTCCATAGATCAGTTGAATAAGTTCGTGCTTGTGTTTGTGTATGATATTCTGGTTTACTCCTGGAACGAGGAAGAGCATCAGATGCACTTACGAGTTGTTTTGGAAATCTTGTGAAAGCATCGGCTGAGAGATAAGTTTTCGAAGTGTCACTTCTCGAAAAACGAAGTGAGGTTCTTAGGCCATGTGGTTTTCGGAAACGGAATAGTAGTCGATCCCGTTAAGGTGGCAGTAATCAATGAATGGGATAGCCTATGAAGTCAACGGGTGTTAGGAGTTTCCTTAGGTTGGCGGGATATTATCGTCGATTTATCAAGGACTTCTCTAAGGTAGTTGCACCATTAATAGGATTGATGAAGAAGAATCAAGTGTTCACATGAGATGAAAAGTGTGAGAAAGCTTTCAGAACCCTGAAAGAGAGACTGATGAGTGCTCCTATTTTGACTATTCCAAGAGGGAATGAGGAAATTGTGGTATATACCGATGCATGTAATACTGGACTTAGAGCAGTGCTAGCGTAGAAGAATAGAGTTATGGCATATGTGAGTCGACAACTGAAGTCACACGAAGGAATTATCTGACTCATGATTTGGAGTTGGGCTCGATCGAGTTTGCCCGGAAGATGTGGAGACATTATCTGTTGGGTGTTTGATTTAAGCTGTTTACAGGTAACAAGTCGTTGAAGTATCTTTTCCCCGAAAAGGATTTGTATCTTCGACACCAAAGGTAGTTAGAGTTTTTGGCATCTTATGATTTTGGTATTGCCTATACTCCTTGTAAAGGTAACGCAGTGGCAGATGCGTTAAGTCAAAAATTTGCAGGTTTAGGAGCTTTGTTTTTGGAATGGAAGCACCTCCAGTACTTGAAAGAATTTGATTTCAGGCCTAGGTATGAGTTGAAATGCTGGCAAGCTTATCGATAAGACCGACTATTATCGAAAGGATTGACGAAAGCCAAAAGCATGACAAAAAGCTTGTCGAGATCATCCAGAAGGTGGAAGCGAGAGCAGAACCAGAAAAGGATAGGAATTTGACATCGATCGAGATGGTTGCCTTCGGAAGACAGATTGACTGGTTGTTCCTGATATTGATGGATTGAGAGATGAGGTTCCGAGTGAGGTTCATCACTCAAATTTGATGATTCATCCTGGTGGAAATAAGATGTATCGGGTTATGAAGCGACTTATTATTGGGAAGGAATGAAGAGGGATGTTGGAAATTTTATTCCCAAATGCATGAACTGTCAGTTGGTGAAAGCAGAACGGAAGAAGCCAAGTGGATTGCTTCAACTGTTAGAAGTTCCTACGTGGAAGTGGGAGCAAGTGTCGATGGACTACCTAGGACAAGGGCAGGAAATGAAGGAACTTGAGCCATAATGGACTGTTTGACCAAAAGCGCAAGGTTTATTCCTGTCAGATCGACTAGGACATCATCGAAGTTGGTTGAGCAATATATTAAATGTATAGTTCGATTCCATGGTATCATAAGAGTATCGTGAGTGATCAAGATCCCTTGCTCACAAGTGAACTTTTTGAAGAGTTTGCAAGAGACTTTGGGATTTGAGCTACATTTGAGTACGACTTATCATCCCCAGGCTGGCGGTCAAACCAATAGAGTTAACAGAGTATTGGAATAACTCCATAGAGCTTGTTCGATTCAGAAGAAAAGGGATGTTAGCTCCAAGATTCATTGGACTGTTTACGATAGTCGAACGGGTTGCAAAGCTCGTGTATAGATTGGATTTACCAGAGAAGATGTCAAGGTGCACAATGTTTTCATGTTCCTATTCTATGGAAGTGTATACATGATTTGAACGTGGTGGTATCTCTAGATCAGTATGAAGACATAGATGTCGAGTTGACACAAAACAGCTTAGGAGGAAGGCGGATAAGCTAATCAAGGTACAATAGGTTGAGGATGATGACGATTATTCATGGGAAATGGAAGAGAGTATGAAGGAGACCCATCCAGAACTCTTGGTTGGTATGACCCATTGATGTCGTGTTACTCTTACACCATTGTAACTTGTACTATTACTAGAATTACGCATGCTAGTTTAAGGCTATGGATGCATGCCTTGATGGATGCAAGATTGGATGATAGATTGGTGGATGGTAGGCATTCGGGATAGTTTTTGGTTGCTCGTGTTTGCTTCAAATTTCGGGGGAGAAATACCTAAAGGGGGGAGAATGTAACAACCTGCATTTTACGTATTAGAGGATCGTAAATATTTTTATTTAATTCCCCAAGGGTCGGATCATTATCATATTTTGATATGTTGTTTATGGGTATGTGAGATATGTCCAAGATTTTTGTCAAATTTATGTGTAACTATTTTTCCTCTATTATTCTTGTTTAGGGCATAACTTTTGAATGGGATGAAACCAGGAGCTGGGATTGATTTCATTGGATCGGAAACGATGTTTTCAATTCTGTAGAGTAGTCACATTAAAATTTTGGCAAATCGGTTTGGGAGGAATCGTTGTTTTAGTGTTGCTAGTTTTGTGGATATGCTAGTTAGTCATTAATGGGCTGATTATTGAGGCCCATTAAGGCTAGGGGCTGTTGGCTATAAATATGAGGGTAGGTGTAAAGAGAATAGTTTAGTCTCTTCATTTCTCATTTGGTTAGGTGTTTATGGTTCTTTGGTCAACCAAATACACCTCCACGTCATTTCATTCATAGATTTGTGAAAGAGGATTGAAGATCAATATCGAGGAAGGGTTGATCGCATCAATTGAGTTAATTCGAAGGCCATTCTTCACTTTCCGGATTAGAGATTTGTTGATTTGAAGCTATTTTGTGGATTTTGTGAGTGATAAGCATCTCTCACACGGATTCAATCGAGTATATGGGTTTGTTTGATTTTGCTTCCATCAATACAAGTTATTTTCACCTAGATCTAATCAAAGTAAGTATATTATGAATTTCGCACAATAAGATCAAATCTATCAAGTTATAATGGTTAATTCTTATGTTTATGTAAGTTTAGATCATATTTTTGGTTCATTTATTGTTTAGTCATGATTTGGTGAATTTCATATGATGTATGATGATTATTGATGTGCTAATGTTTGTTTGATGATTTCTTGATGTGTTATTGATCGTTTGATTTAAATTGGTCAATTTGGATGAGTTGTGTGCATAGATGTTCATGGTGTAAAGCATGAATTGGGAAGTGTGGGATCGCATGGGTTGGTCGATGTAAAGGTTGGATCGGTCGGTGTTGATGGATCACCAAAATTGGTGATGGGTCATCAGATCGTGTGCATGGATGGATCGTGACAAAGCAAATGGAAGGATCAGCCAAAAATATGGATCTTGGCGCACTGTGATTTGGTGGATCGGGTCGAGTGTGATCCAATTGATCGACCAAGATGTGTGGATCTAGCAAAACACATGTATCGGCTGTGAAATCCTGGAGCGCACATGGTGAGAACATGGATTGTGATAATATGCATACATGGATCTGTTGGAATCAGATCGTGGCAAGATAATGGATCGGGCTAGTGTTTGGTCATGGAGCGTGCATGATAATGTGATGGATCAGTCGAGCTGCGATCTGATAGATCGGGAAAATCAATGGATCGACAAATGGACGGATCGACAAGTGAAGGACGTGGCAAATTAGTGGATCGGATCGAGTTGCACACGATGGATCGACTGAAGATATGAATCGCGCCGATGCATGGATCGAGCCAGAGTTTGGTAGCGGATCAGTCAAGTGCTGCATGAGCGGATCATGTGATCCGATTGAGGGCAGATGTGTGGATCGTGTGCGATCTAATGGATGGATTGGTAGGCGATCCATTGATGGATCAAGAACAATCCATCATATATTTACCAAATGAAGTTTACTTTTAGTTCGATAGTGGGCGTAGCTTCGAGTTGAATTCAGATGGAATGTTCGGAGCATAGTTGTCTAGTCGTTGATCATGTGATTATGCAACGATGTTGTGATGACGACTCAAGATGATTTGAGCTTGTGGATAATGATTGCTCGAGAAGGCGCTTGGGCTTATAGATATAGTCATCGGTGATGATGACTAGAGTTATGAAGTGCCGAGGGATCGTTGTTAATCGGAGGTTCTAGTGGACTCAAAGAAGAGGTGTATTGAGGGTACCTAAAGACTAGATGATTAGTCGAGTACCCAAGGCAGTCACGATAGACCTAGATGCGAGTCACGATGGCCTATGGAGTTTTCCTAGAACCGGGGTTACCATTAGCCCTCGACGGATGGCAAGATGAGCCAGTCATACAATTAACGATGGATTCAAGGCAAGGAAGATGGTGATAGCCAGAGTCATGGATGTTATTGTTTGCTTATATCATCTTGTGTGGATTACTCAACATCAAGGGAGATATTTTTGGGTGCTTATCTGATGTTGGTTTAGGCCTTCAGGGCTTGTGCTTGGAAGATATTAAACTTGATTAGAATGGTCTATGCTTGATAATTGGTTGCTACGGATGTACTGTTTGTTTCTTCTCTGATTGTTTGGGAAGGCTATCACCATAAGTTGAGGAGGAGAAGTGATTCGGGAATTCTTCTCTGTTGATGTGTTGACAGATAAGATGATTGAACTGCCTATTTTCCATACACTTTATTGATGATGTTGACAGCTGTTTTATCGCTTATTAAGACTACTGTCTTAAGGTTTTATGTTTCCCTCTTATTACCTTTGGATGTTCATCCATGTTGTGGATGGGTAGACTAGGTGGCAGGTAGTAGATATTAACGATGATGATGATGTTGAGCGACGACGAGCTGGAGGTTGACGTATTACTTTCTACTATATATGTATGTATGTTGTTTCCGCTGATATTGATGATGTATGCTACTCCGAGTGAACCTGTAGTGAGGCTTTTTGTACAGATTCTGATGTAATCTGGATGTTGTATGGATGTTTTCATGATAATATGAAAAGTTAAAGATTCTATTCAATTGTGCTTCGCTATTATACTCTGTTTATATGTTCTATTATAATTTATCACTGCGCTGTGAGTTGTACGACAAGTTTTGTGTGTGTTATTCAACCCTGATTATCATCCCGTACCAGCCTAACACATCATACAACGCATATCTCCTTGGTTTGTGCAAGAGGTACAGGGCGATCATCATATTAGAACTCCCCTAGCTTCACCATCAACCTCTACAGTAACCAGTTTCAGGTATTATCTCTTATTTTGTTTAAAATTTTTTTTTTACCCTAAACCTATATTTGCATTTATTGGTAAATTAGGGTTATATAGTGGTTGCAATAGCCTCTAACAGCGCAATAATGGTTTATAGCATCGCTTTGTGTGCATATTTCACATGTTACTGTTAAATTGCAAAATGTATGTAAAAATTATTGTTGTTTGTGTATATGTAAACCATTATATATATATATATATTCGTTCTTCCCATTGTATTCAACCTTCTCTTTAATTGAATCCTTCAGATCCATTACAACATCTATCTGTGACTTCGAATCTGGTTATGGATCCTAATACTCATTTAAACGATAGTAACAAATCAGATCTCAATGCTCGAAAGTTGAGCTTTGTGAAACCTTCTGCGGACTGGGTTTTTATTCCTGAGAAGATTTTTATTAAATCTAAGGAAACTTGGATTAATACAATTGCTCTAATGCCGATCTTCTTCAGACTGTCATCAATCAAACTTAAGGATTTTATTGCTAAAGTTTGGAAACCAGTGGGTAATTTTCATATTCATGTCTCTCCATCATATAATTTTGCAGCTCAGTTTGAAAACAAAATGGATTTCTCTCGAATATTAGAAAGTTATACTTATTTCTATTTTGGTAGGCTTCTTATTATAGAAGCATGGCATCCACGGTTTGATTTTAACAAAAAGCAAGGAGAAGAAGTTCAGATCTGGGTCAGATTTATGGATCTGCCCATGTAACTATGGTCTAAAGATGCTATACAAACGATTGCTAGTTTTATAGCCAATCCAATTCTTCTTGATGAGAATACTGCTGATAGGAAGTTTACAAAATTTGCTAGAGTCCTTATTGCAATTAATCCTCATACATATTTAAAAGATGCTATTCCTATTTAGTTACACAATGGTGATAAATATAATATTACAGTAGAATATGAATTTGTCCCTTCCAAGTGTTCAAGCTGCAAGGTATTTGGTCATGAAGACTTTTACCATGAAGTATCCACTGATTCTCGCTGGATTCCCCCTGAAATGCAGACTGATTCAAGTAACATTGTTGAAGATCCTGTTCAAATTCCTTCTGATGATGTTCCAGATCAACATAATGTAGCAGATCCTCCTCCCAATGGCTTTGATATATTGCCTGAGCAAAGAAATTCAAAATTAGCTGATGATTTGGATTTTCTGAATCCTATTTTACCTGAAAAAGTTATTCCAGATGATTTAAACATTGTGGCAGATTCTATATCAGAAGGTGATAAGGTTGATATGAATGACAAAGGTAAAAATATTGAGGCTGCAGATATGGTTGATGAGAGTTCAAACTATTTTACAAGTGACAACACAAAGGCTTCATCCTCTTATATTCCTCCTTCTAAAGAGCTACAAGGAGTACTTCTAGAATTAAATGACATTGTTAACTTGGAATGTAAGGGGAATGAACGCTACTTCTCGTATGAAGGATGTGTTAGCTCTCCTTAAGTATACTAAATCAACACTTGTTGGTTTAGTAGAAACAAAGTTATCTGCTAATAATTTAGTTTTGTTCACTTCTTTATTACCTTGTTCATGGAAGGTTTTAACAAACAATTCTAGAAGTTCTTCAGGAAGGATTTTATTAATCTGGGATAGCAATGTTTGGGATGTGGTACCTGTTTCTTTTTCATCTCAACAAATGACAGTAAATGCTATTAATAAAGGTGGTTTTGACATGGTTTTTTCAGTCATTTATGCAAGTAATTCTTTTGCTGAAAGACTATGTTTATGGCAAGAATTGTTGAATGAATCTAGTATGATTTCAAATGCTTGGTTTCTCATGGGTGATTTTAATAATGTTTTGTCTCCAAAGGATAAAAAAGGTGGATTATCAGTTCCTTTTCAACATATTAGAGATTTTCAGAGTCTCATCTCTCAAATTTCCTTATCTGAAATCAAGCCTTTAGGTTTTAATTTCACATGGCGTAGAAAGGGGATTGCTACAGTTATTGATAAAATTTTGGTGAATAACATGAGTTTGCAATCATTTTTACATATGAGAGTTATTTCCTTTCCTCAGAAATCCAGTGATCATAACCCAATTATGTTAGATTTAATTCCAACTAAAGAGGCAAAAGGTTTCCCTTTTAGATACAGAAATGAATGGCATACAATTCCTGGTTATATGGATGCAATTTACAGGGGTTTAAACTCATCAGTTTGGGGTCATCATAGTTATCAATTTATGCAAAAACTCAAACATTGTAAAATGGAATTAAAAATATGGAATAAAGTGAGGGACAGGAATAATGCAAACCTCAAACAAGCTGAAGATTTTGCTGATCAACTGGAAAGAGCTGTTGATAATGATCCTGAAGATTTGATTTTATTTGACAATTACCTGAAGGCAAAAAAAGATTTTCAGAACTTACAACAAATTCATTTCAGTACTTTCAAATAGCAAGCCAAAGTTCTGTGGTTACAACAGGGTGATACAAATTCTAAATTTTTTTATTCAAGGTTGTCTAACAGGAGATTTTTCAATCATATTAGAGCACTAATTGATCAATCTGGAAATTTATTGTTCAAATCTGAAGACATTGAAGCTGAAGCAATTAATTATTTTCAAGGAATGTTTAATGGTGTTTCATCTATTAATTTCCCAAATTTTCTTCCTATAGCCACCATTAATTCTAAGGGACAACAATTCATGATGAAAGCTATTGATTTAACAGAGGTTAAGGATGCATTATTTTCAATTCATGATGAATCTAGTCCTGGGCCAGATGGTATCAATGCCAAATTCCTGAAAATTCATTGGGATGAACTGAAAAATGACTTACTGTTGGCTGTATCAGATATTTTCATTTCAGGTAAATTGCCAAAATCCCTAAATCACACTTTCATTGCATTAATCCCTAAAAAAGATAGGCCGACAGAGATTGCACATTATAGACCAATTGATTGCTGCAATGTCTATTATAAAAAAATTTCTAAAATTTTATGTAATAGACTAAAGCAATTTTTGCCTTTTCTTATTTCGGAGAATCAAAGTGCTTTCATTAAAGACAGGAATATTGGGGATAATATTTTGCTTGCTCATGAACTTTTAAGAGATTTCAAAAAAAGTGGGATGCCTAAATTTTGTATTAAAGTGGATTTACAAATAGATTATGATCGTGTGAATAGGAATTTCATTTGTTTCATCATGGCAAAAATGAATTTTCCCACTCATTTCATAAATCTTATTTATGAATGCATATCAACTGCTACTTATTCTATCATGATTCAAGGGGTACCCAAAGGTTTTATTACTTCTAATCGAGGAATCGGGCAGCGTGACCCATTATCACCTTATTTGTTTGCTTTGGCAATGCAATTTTTCTCCTTTCTTATGGATGAAGCAGTGTATATGCATGAATTTCAACCCAGTTCTACAATTCAGCCTATTATACCACATTTGCTATATGCTGATGACCTCATGATTTTTGGAAAATCATCTATGTCTAATGCCAATTCTTTGAAGAAGATTTTTCAAAAATTAAGTATACATGCTGGTTTGGATGTAAATGTCACAAAGACAAAGATTTTCTTTAGTTCATCTATCATTAATTCTAGTGAGATAAGGCAAATTTTGGGTTTTGAACAAAGATTTCTGCCTATTAAATATCTGGGGGTGCCTCTGTCCTCTAATTACTTGAAAAATTCAGAGTGTAATTCTCTTATTGATAGAGTTCAGAGCTAAATTAATGGATGGGAGACTAAATTGCTAAGTTTTGCAGGGAGGGCTGAGCTAACTAACACAGTGATTATCCCTATTATTCTGTACTGGCTACTCATTTACCAAATTCCTGAGTTCACCATAGACAAGATTAATTCTATTTGTGCAGATTTTTTTTGGGGAGGTACATCACACAAAGTTTCATGGAATAAGTTGTGTAGGCCTAAATCTGAAGGTGGCACTGGTCTAATTTTTTTTCAGATCTTAAAAGAGTGGCTTGTGTGAAACTACTATGGAAATTTTTGTCTAATACAACTTTATGGAGTAAATGGTTGCATAATAAGTATTGTAAAAATGAGTTTTTTTGGTCGATGGCTTTGGATAATAATGCATCCTCTACATGGAAAGCAATGTTAAGACTAGGAAAAAGATCTAAACAACTTTTCAGTAAAGTAATTGCTAATGGAGAGGATACCTTCTTATGGCATGAGCAATGGATTAATTGCAGATGCTTAGTTGACCTTCTTGGTTATGATAGAATGAATATTCTGGGTTCTTCTGATCAGAAAGTTAGCTATATCATCAGAAATGAAAAGTTTGCTCCTGAAATCCTCCCTGCTACAAGAGAGTTACTTTAAGAAATTAACACAATTTCTACACATCCAAATCAAAGTTGAGATGCATATGAATGGTGTGAAGGTGGTACGTTTGAATTTCATAAAGCTTGGGAATTTTTGAGAAATCATGAAATATCTGATAAAGTTTTTTCAGTAATTTGGCATGTCAAAAATTGCAAAAGAATGTCTTTTATAGCTTACCTTGCCTTTGTTGGAAGATTAAACACAAAGGATAGACTCCAGCAATTCAGTAATATTTCAGATCCAAGTTGTCCTCTTTGTTCTAATCACCCTGAATCCATACAGCATCTTTTCTTTTCATGTGACTATTCATCTTTTATATGGCTTTCGCTGAAACAAAAGTTGGAACTTCCCCTGAATTCATTCACAGATCTAAAGGAAGAAGCTTTGATTATTCATGATAATATGAAGAGGAAAGATCAACTTAGAGACCTAGCTTGTGCTGCTTATACTACCGCAATTTACTATATTTGGAAGGAGAGAAATTTGAGGATTTTTCAAGATAAGAAGATGAATCCATCAATTTGTCTATTGAAGATTGAGAAAGAAATCCAATTTCTTGTGAACAAAAATGGAAGTAGAACAGCTCGTACAGAGAGACATGTGCAACTTCTTAGTAGGTGGAGGATTGAACTAGTGGACACGGGTTGACTTTTGAAGTGGCTATTGAATTTTCAACGGTTTAAGTGAAGTGGGGATGGGCCATTTCTGGGCCGAGAAGCGTGAAGCCTGCTTATTTTTTATTTCTGCTTTTATTTTAAGTCTGTTTTTGTTGTATTGAATAGTTCTAAAGTTTGATTTCTGTTTGTACGCCAATTTTATGAGTACTCTTTTTCCCCGTAAGGCGCCTATTTAGGTTAGGGGGATTAAGGGGTTTTAACGAGGCTCATAGAGGAGGCTTTTATTGGTTTTTAGCAATAAAGTGAACCAATTTTCAAATGTATATATATATATATATATATTTGTGTGTGTGTGCGCGCTCTAGTGTTACCATTATATTAGGTTAATTGGAATGCACAAGTCAGAAATATTATATTGTGCTTGTGTTGACTTATGCAATAAAAATGAATGCATGAATGTAAAAGCAATTTATGTGCTGACAACGTTACTAAAGTAGTTCTATGTCGATGAAATATGTTTAAAAAATTTGATAAATTAAAATATATGTATTCAATTATATAAAAATCAGTAAAAAAATATATATTCTTTTTCATAAAATGCAAACATCTTGACTTATGCCCCTAAGATAGTTTTTGGCTCCGTCCGACGAGTTTTGTACATGATCATTATATAAATACTCGTTTTCATCACAAAACGACCATTTATATTAATCTAGTACAATGCTTGTTAGATTTGTCCTTGTATTTGGATAAATTATAAACACATTAAGCAAGTATATTTCGCATATTACTTCGTGCAAACGGTTCAGAAAAATTCGGCCTATTTTTTCTTCTTTTTTTTGTTTCCTACGTACATGCATTTGTGTACAATGCAGAAAACAAAAGGGATATGCTGCCGAAATTTTATTGAATCATTTGAGACGAAATAATATACGAAATGCAAATGCATATTGTGTTTGTAATGGAAAGTAGGATGGTTGACCATGGAAAAAAGATATGTTTTTGTATAACTTTTTGTATAGATACATTAAAAGATAAAATGACGTGCCATAGTTGGAAATAGTTTTGAATTTATGAAATAGTTATTTAAATTCAAATATTATACATGTGAAATCCGACCATGAAAATAAGCCTTTTCGAGTTTGTACTCTTGAAACTAAATATTAAAATTTGAACTTGTTGTTGTATATAACGGTGTTGTATACACAATTATATGATTTTTGTTTGATGATAACAACCAAATATATATTAATATAAATGTGTTTGTTATTATACTGTATATAACATCACATACAGGAATATAATATTTATATTTAAATAGAATACGATTGTACATAATTCTATACATTCACACAGTATTTTATTTAAATATAATATTATATTTCAACATTCAAACAGTACAAATTATATGACTCCACAATTTGTACACATTCACAGATATTACACATGATATTGTACTTGTAAATAAATTAAATACGATAGACAAGTTTGTTTGTACACAATAAAATGATATTTTATTTCATTCAAACTTATTTGTTACAAATATCAGTACAATTTCCTCTACAACACTCATAAAGTCACTTTGCCTATACAAATCATATATACACAGACGCATTTACTAAACTGCTTCATACACTGTCTTCAGTCTTCTGTTTTCATAGCATCTTCACTATTAGTCCAGTCATCATCTTCATACCTGTCATATACAGAAACACACACGGTATATGGAACAGAAATAATTTTCAAAAGACATGCGAATATAAATTTTATTTTTAAAATTTTATTTTCCTTATATTTCTGGTGTGTTTCTCATCATTTTTCATGACTCGATCTGATTTATCAATTTATCCAACTGTGTCCAGACAGCTTGTGATATTCACAGTGATACACTGTAAATACCACATGGCAGTCGGTGTATATACAAAATATTTCAGTGCAGGGACAAGAAAATTTTCTGATCGACTGCATATACACACGTGTATAGATATACACGTGTGCACTGCCACGCCAATCAGTATGCATCTGAGGAGTAGCCACAAGGACCATCTCAACTCATTGCATATGAATATGGTCGAGAGCTCAAACAATTTTCAAAGCAAAGCTCAAGTATAAGATCAAATGTACAAGCATCGACATGGCAGCAAATGCATGAACACTTTCATGTATGAATGGAACAAGTGTCATATATATGCAGCAAACAAAATATGGTCGAGCCATGGCATAACAAAGTAACATCAATGAATACAAGTACACATAGCACAAGCCAAATGGAGCATGGCAACATAGTACAAGGAAACATCAAACATAGGTTCAGAAATGCCAAAACAAAGTGATCAAAACTGACATGCACAAGAAACAAGGGCAAACAGGGTCAAGACAATGGAGTGCATGCATGTCGGCATTAACATGGTAGCTTACAGAAATATGAGCATGGATGGTGTAGTTTTTACATTGGTGAAGCCAAGAAATGCCACACAGTGATTTCAACAAGCATGCATGGTTAGGCATCTCAGCAATGATACATTAAAGTCTTGAGTACAAGTGGAAAGTAAAAGTGGTCGAGCCATACACAAATAGAGCAAGTCAGGTTCACAGTGCATGGTGAACACAAACACACCCAAGCAACTTAGTAGCATGAAGGATAACACAGCAATAATCAACTACATATGGACAACAAGCATGAATGTGTTCAGGTACACTGGTGGATACAACTCATGTTTAGACAGCAAGGAACAACAGGTTTGTGTATCATGGAAAAACAGTGTAATTAAGCATATACTTTATAGCAGATACATATACATAGGTAGATCACTTGTGCAAGTGCTCACGCAAGAAATATAGAGCAGCCTTTTATTGGCAAGCTCAAATGAATTATATACATGCTCAAGAAATCATAATGGAAGCAACACAGCAAAATGCATGGCCATGGTTATACAATGGAGATGGATCAGTTCAATAATGCAAGGTTTCAAATACAGATATATGCATGGCAAGTTCAAAGTGTATATACAACTACATGGTGACAAGGCATGAGATTTTAATTTGGTATGCATACACAATTACTGGTTCAACATGTTCAAGTTCAAGCAATGGTGCAATAGCGTGCACACAAAACAGAGGTGTTAAATAAATTCCAGAATATTGCATGCAAGTGAAAATGGGATAAACTCAAGACTGGCCATTCAGTCTGTTTTTGGCAAGCGTAAAATCAGTGTTAAAACTTTCAAATTGTTTTTGTTTTTTTTTTTCATCAAAGAAATTTCAAGAAAAAAGGGCAAAGTAATTTTCGGCAAATTACAAGAATAACAGAACAGGCAGGTTTACAACTCGTGATGACAAATTGTATTTCCAGATTTTCAGGAATTATAATTGGATGGAATTTTTTTCAGAAAATCTCTTATCAATTAGGATTTTTATTCAAGGGCCCACGCAAAATATGTTTCCCAGTTTTTAAAGGAATTTTGAATGCAATTTAAAACAAGAAATCAATCCAAATATTTCCATCTTTCGAGTGATTTAATTTTGGCAAGAAAAATCATGCAAAAATCAGAAAGGGAAACCGCAATCAATCAGACCAAATCACTTTCACGAAATCAGAGATGATAGGATTCCTAAATCCTATTTTAACACTATCTACATCATTGGCAAAGGGACATCGAAATCCAACAAAATCAGGGCAAGTCAATACGAGGAAATCAGAGATAATTTGTGGTCTGAAAACCCTACATATTAACACCACTTTCATCACAGGCACGAGGTCGAAACCCACAAAAAATCAATTCAAGCATTTCAAAGCAACAAATTTCAGAAAACTTACAGTTTTCTATCGAACCAGAGAGCAATCCCAAATCGGACTAGTAGAGCCATCAAAGAATCAAGCATCAAAGTTTTACTTCACCAACATCAGAGAATTCGATTTGGGATTAAAGAGAGAAACCCTAATAAAAATTCCAGAGCCGCCGCCATGATTTTAGAAAATGATCGGGTCATACCTTGTGAAGGGAATGGCCGACCAACATTATTAAAGGGGCTCAGTCTTTCTTTAAATTTGCTAAAGGAAGTTTTTAAAGTCCTTTTTTAATTATGGTTTTGTAACGACCCGCATTCTACGCATCATAGGATCGTAGGATATTTATTCCTTTCACATACGGAGTTGTATGGTCATGTAACTTTGGGAGACGACTATTGGGGTCATTTCCCATATTCATAATTTTTGCCGATTTTTAAATGACCGTTTTGCCCCTAGCTGGTCTTGTTTTGGCCATAACTTTTGATTGGAAAGGAGTTTTGACCTGAAACCACTTCCATTGGCTTCGGATGATGGTTTACCTTTCCGTAGAGTGGTCACATGTGAAAAACGGACTTACCGTTTGGGAGATATGGCAGAAATAAGGTTTGGAAGGTGAAAAACTGCTTAACCAGGCCAAATAGGGTGATTAGTGAATGGGCCCATAATCCATTTCAGGATTAGGGTTATGGGGAGACTGAAATGAGTTAGGTTTTCATTCTATTTCAGTTTTCTAGCCGCCAATTACCTCTTAGAAACCCTAACAATGGCCTCCAACCTCTAAAACACCTCCAAATCACTTTCTAATCAAGGATTAGGCTTAGCAACATCAAATCAAGGCGGATTAGCACAAGAATCGAGGAAGAGCTGCTGTGTTGCATTGGTATTCACGCCCAAACAGTAGAGTTTCAGTTCTAAAGGTTTTATTTGTGGCCAAGGTGAGTGATTTGCATAGTTTTGCACTAATTACGGTTAATTAAGGGTAATTAGTGAAGATTAACGAAATTAGACATGATAAAATTCTGGAAAAATATTCATAAATTCGGAAATATTGTTTTAGACCTCTGTTAGAAAATTTTGCTAGTTTGGTTAAGTTTTGTTAATCCTATCATTAGTTTTGCTTAAGCACGCTTAAGGAAAATATGGGGTTTTGGCTATGTTTGATCTATTTTAACCTATCAAGTTATTGTTTTGATGTTTTTGGTTGATGTTATATGTTCCTATGACTGTTTGGTATGAATTGTGATTGTTTAGAATAGTTAGATTGGTCGAAAACGCCGTCGAATGGCGTAAGTAGTCGCTGGAAAGAAGTGCAGGAATTTGGCCGATCCGGATCGACTCGGTGGAAGGAGCCCGAACCAAACCGACCAGGAGACCTCTCCGCGAACTGAACCGCCCCTCCAAGCTGTTGTATCCACGAGACGATCTGGACCCGAACCCACGACCCGATCCGCCTCTCGTGTGCCACTCCGACCCGAACCGATGCACCATGGAGAAGCTTGAGAGACTCGACCCGATCCGGGGTGCTTGGGAAGAAGGACCGAACCAGTGGAGTTCTCCATGAAGACAGAAGGCATGGACCCCGATCTGAACCGCTGGAGGAAGGTCACTACGATCCGAATCGATCTGGAGAGGGTACTACGAAACGATATGAACCCGAGCCTAGATGATGATCACGAACTGAATGAAGACCGATCCGGAGATGATGACCAAAACCCGAGATGCAAAGGTAGTCCAAATGAGTAGTTTTGACTCAGTATCCAGATGGGAACCAATGAGTGAACTTCATGATTGGGCTTTGCTGCGGGACGTGTGCCAAGGGGTTGTCGATGTCTATAACTTTGGATCACTATGTGTAGGGGGTACATGAACGGATTCAGGGCCATAGTGGCCTAGGTACGACTAAAGAGCTATAGACCAATGAAGTGGGGTCATTTGTAAAGATTTGGTCATGACTCCATGTGGTGAGCTTGGTAGTAGCAGTAGTTGTACAAGTCGAACTCCGTCACTACTTCGATGGGTCTAGTGATCGAAGCAGTAGATATCGTATGCTTTACGCACTGAGTGAGAGATGTGAGGATGGTTGCTATGTTTGATTTGTTTGCCATCATTATGACATGCACACCCCCACCCCAGTTATCTTTACACCATCTGTTCAGTGGCACCTTAGAGTATTGTACGGTATGTAGTGCTAACTCTTTGGTTGCAAGTCCAGGTTCAGGTATGGTTTAGTATACCTGTTATTGTTCTGTTTAGCTGCTTATCGCTCATACCAGACTTTTTGTCTAACCAGAGTTTTATGTCTCTTCTTATTACTCTGGGTGTTCTCACGAGCAGACTAGAGACAGTTTGTTGGTGATGCACGAGTGGCTATACCGGAGACGAGCAGGAGGCTTCCACGTATGATACATATATAGATATTCTCCCTGTGTCGCTGCTGGTCACTACTTTGGGCATTAGTAGTGCACTCTTCCTTTCTTTTGTTTAGAGACAGTGGTTTGAAAAGTTGTAATATGCTGTATTTAGACTTTCACTACTCTGATGTTGATGTTGGTTTTAGTTATCAACTTATGCACTGTCTCGCCTGTTTTATGTCAAGTACATTATTATTATATTTTGTTCCATGCGCTATGAGACATTCTACAGGTTTTCGATTAGTTCATTCTCTTCTTTCCTCTCTTTGGCGACCGTCCGTGCTAGTTGGGCATGCGTACAGCGCACTTTCGGAGGAAATGCCAGCTGGTGCGGGGCAGGCCGTCACAGGTTTTGATTTAATTTTTGTATTGGTGTTTAATCTGTGTTGTAAAACAATTTTAAACAGTTTCTAGGTCTGTAAAATCTAAGGGGAATCAGTCAGGGTGTTGACTGACAGTTGACAGAGTCTGTAAAATCTGGATTACTAGTTACGGTGTCGTAACTAGGGGAAATCTGATAGAGGGGATAACGGTCAGTCTAGGGTTTTGAGCGTAGGGTTAGAATAGGAGCAGGGATTGCGAGCGTACATGGTTTTTTATGTGGGATATGTTCTATCACCTAGTAGAAACCTTAGGAATGCAGCAATAGGCAGGGTTTTTCCGAAGCTGGGTATCTCTTGTGTCATTTACTTTCTGCATTTCTATTTCTGCTATTATTTGTGATCTAATTATTATCCCGTAATATTTGAACTCAGTAAAAATTGTAATTAACCATATTCACCCCCTACTAGTGTTAATCTAGATCCAACAATTGGTATCAGAGCAGGTATTTTTAACTCTAGAGTCATGGGTAACCCTAGTTGTCAGTCTAGCGAGAGTAAGTCTAGTTCAACTCTAACTATTTTCACTAGAACTGGTTTTTTAAACTGGAAATCCAAAATGGAATTTTATTTAAAATCTGTTAATATTAAATGTTGGGATGTTGTTATCAATGGGTACGATATGGTAGATAAAGTTTTTAATTCTCGTGCTACACATATTCTTTATTCTTATCTTAACGATGATCAATACAGTCTGATCTCCCATTGTTTGACTGCGCAGGAAATTTGGAAAACTCTCAAAAAGCTGTATGGAAAATCTGACAACAGCTCAAAACCCCAGGACTACAACTCAGATTCAAATCTACGCTTAACAGTTCATGTAGATGAAACTTTAGATGGATCAGATGATGGAGAATCAACAGATGCTGAAATAGAAAATTTCTCATATGAAGAACTGGTTTACATGTGTCTTGATTTAACGAAATCTGTTGATAAACTCCAACTGAAAAATAAGTCTCTGAAATCTAAGAATTTTGAGTTGACCAGCAAAATTGATAATTTGGAATCACAACTTGAATATTTTAAAAACCTTTCAAATTCAAATTGCAAAAATTGTTTGAAATTGGAAACCAATCTTGTTCATCTCAATAAAAATATTCAAAGGTTTGAAAATGAAATTCTGATCTTAAAAGAAAACAAGACTGAGTTATCAAATTTGAACAATTTTCTACAAAAGGAATTTGAAGTTTTTAAAACTAATATAAATTCCAAATTTGAAATTGCTAGAAAATTTTTTTTGTTGAAAAGTGATTCGATTTTGAAAGAACTTGAGAACGAAATTGAAAAGTCCAAGAAATTTGAATCTGAAAGTCAAAAACTTTTTGAAATTGAAATCTCTGAGTCCCAAGCCAAAATCAAATTACTTGAATCTGAAAATTTGGTTTCGAAACAACATGATATTAAAAGGAAGATCACTAATAATCAATGTTCTGATTTAATAAAAGAAAACATAATCCAAAATTCAATGATTAGAATCAACTTTGGATAAATTTTCTAATGGGGAAAAATCGTTGAATATGTTGTTGCAAAATCAATTTTCTATTGGAAATAAATATGGTATTGGCTTTGGGAAAAATAATGTTTTTGAAAATATCAATTCAAATGGTTTTAAAATCCCTCAAGTTGCTTCAAGAAGGATAGTTTTGAAAAGTTGAGCTCTGGATATTTCAAAAGTTTTGTGAATCACAAACGTGAAAAGAAATTGTTTGATAACAGTCTATTTAATCCATTTTGGACCCCAAAAAGAAACATAGTGAATTCATATAAATTCAAACAGATTTGGGTCCCTAAAGGAATTTTAGTAAATTCTGATGGACTGTTATACAAACAGATTTGGGTACCAAAACGTAAGAAAACAAATGAGAGTGGTTTTACAATTTTTTTTAGAACACTCAATCCTTTTAACAGTTAGGTACCGAAGGAGGCTGAGGAACTACATAGCTAAAGAAAAACTGGATTCAAACTGCTACATATCACAGAATCATTCACAGTTCCTTAGCCACATCTTTTGAGTTAGAGATTCATTTGCTTACATTGATTTCAGGTATAATCTCTAAACTCATCTTTGTAAATATTCTCAGTTTTTATTTTCTTCTTTTGTTCTTCCTTATACCCCCTATGTTTATTTACTTTATCTCTTCTGTTTTGATTTGACACTGCCATTTTTTTTCATCTAAGCTTCATTAACTTCAAATTACAGTACTCTTGTTTCTCTGGAAATCTGCTTCACTTGAATGAAAATCTGATGTTTTTTTTTTCTCCAGATCTTGAATATAAATTTGTAAATATTTGCAATTGTTTTGAAGTTTATTTTCTGTTTTATGAATTCATAACAAAGTTGATGTATTCTTGTCATATCTTGAACTCTGTTAATTTTAATTCTAAATTTTTGAAGATCTGAAAATTTAATGGAATTTCACACAACAATGCTGTTTTGTGTTTCCTTCCAATTCATTTTAGAAAAACTTAAAATGTTATACTCATTACAGCACATTGCTATTTGTCAGTTGTGATAATTTCATTGTTTTTCAGATTGGCTTGGAAATTTTAATCTATCTTAAATCTCAGTGATACATCTTGAAAATCATCATTATTCATGATCATTATGACTAGAATTCATTTGATTGAAATCATCTGAAATTATTGAAATTTTCAATAATCACACACCTCCTAAATTTGAAATTTCAACCTTGTGTGATCGATTCATTATATTTCAAAACTTGACATTGATTCAAGTGATTTCAAATAAATTATTTTGGATCAGGAATATCTATCAAACCTGATGTAAATGATCTGAAATTCTTGAGTACTTGTCAGAAAATTCTTGTGAAAATTCTTTGAAAATCTGGTCCTAAAATTCTCTGTTTTTTTCATGATTATTTGACTTAAATATTGGTTTGTTTAAAATCATTTGAATTTATTGATTTATTGAAAACCACACATATTTGGATCTGAAATTTATAATCTGGTGTGATCGATTCACTGAATCTGAGATTTTCATATTTCTCAAATGATTTCAAATAAACTGTATTTTAATCTTGGATCATGAACCATTTTTGATTGTCTGAATCATCTTATATGACCGTCACCTTGACAAGTCTGATTTGAATCTGATTTTTTTGTGCTGCTCAGATATTGTTCTTGAAAATATTTTTTGGTGACTGCTTGTTTTGGTATCAAATGTAACCATGCTCTGATAGATTAAATTAATTTGCTTGATTTGTTAACAGTGTCTGCTTGGGCTTTGCGATTAAAATTCTATTGTCTGTAATGTCCTTGTTCATCTGCAGTGTCGTGTTAAAATCATCGTAAATAGAGACATCATTTGGTATCAGAAGTGCCATATATTTTTGTTCATCTGTCTTTTTGAATCTTCACCTTGTATAGTTTTACACACTCTTTTTGCCTTGTTCAAATTCATCCCTCTTGGCATGTATAGATCTTCATATTCCTCTTGTAATTGATTTTCAATTTTAAAATTATTTATTGATTATTCATTCAGAAATTGAAATCAATATCCAAATTGAACTGTATTTATAATTCATCAAATTTATATCAGATTTTGAAATTGTGATGAATCATGACTGCAGTATATTTCACAACAAGAGGGGATTATATTTTCATGATGGTTGAACATTTATTATAATATCTTTGAATTGGCAATTATTTCACAACCATCTCCTTTATCTACCAATATTCTACCATCCATGATAATTTTATATAAATGTGGAGAGTTAATTTAAAAAAAACCATCTTGAATAAACTATGAAAATATTTGTGATGGAATTGTGGTTATGTTATTATTCAAAATTAGTGATAATTGAAAATTTTCAATGATCCCCGTAAAGTCGAGCAGATTTCATAATATAATTAATTTAGAAATTTATTTCACAGTCCATTTCTGTACCTACCACATTTCTATCATTCATATTGGTTGTATATACCGAGGAGTTTTTCTATTTAAAGCTGAAAATGATAAAATATATAATTAATACATAAGTGTGTCTCTAACATCATTTAAAAATCCAAGCTCTGGTTATGCATGGTTATGAGACAACTTATAATTCAAGCTGGGACTGACCTCATTTAAACATCCAAGCTCTGGTTATGCGTGGTCAGTGTGCTCCTAAATAAAATAAAAAGAAAAAGGAAATAATGTGCTATAAATAAAAATTTCTATGAAATTCTCCTTGGTGTTTAAAAATTAGCCTATCAATCCATTTTCTAATATGTGAAATGTGTAATATTTTATGATGTATTATGATTTGTTGATTGATAGATATTGGGATTTGAGATTATACGATTTTGTCACTTAAATTGATTGATTGATTATAGTCCAAAGCCATCACTGTTTTTATGCTCATTTTTTAATTTTTTTGAAAATAATTGGATATCATTTTTTTGTAACACTCTCCATTTTATATAAAATTCATCATAAATCCGTCATTCTCTACAATGTGAAATATGTCTCTTGTTCTCAGAATATTATGATTTTTGTTTGATTGATTGAGATTTATGATGACCGTTCTTCCTCTTATGCTGAAATTATATTATTTAGTCATTTTTCGTCTATACTTTAAATTCTGTATCCTTTTGATGATAACAAAAGGGGGGGAACGAATTGAGATTTTGATTTATGAGTGAATGTTTTATAAATATTTTTAATTTTGAAAATTTGTTCAATTTTCATATTTCTTCACTCATGCACAGTTATAGAGGAAGTTTCTGTTGTAGGGGGAGCTTTCAAATAGGGGGAGTTCAGTTCTTCACTATCATACACATTTATTATATTCAAAATCCTCATATTTGTTTATCATCATCAAAAGGGGGAGATTGTTGTATATAACGGTTTTGTATACACAATTATATGATTTTTGTTTGATGATAACAACCAAATATATATTAGTATAAATGTGTTTGTTATTGTACTGGTATATAACATCACAGACAGGAATATAATATTTATATTTAAATAGAATACGACTGTACATAATTCCATACATTCACACAGTATTTTATTTAAATATAATATTATATTTCAACATTCAAACAGTACAAATTATAGGACTCCACAATTTGTACACTTTCACAGATATTACACATGATATTGCACCTGTAAATAAATTAAATACGATAGACAAGTTTGTTTGAACACAATAAAATGATATTTTATTTCATTCAAACTTGTTTGTTACAAATATCAGTACAATTTCCTCTATAACACTCATACAGTCACTTTGCCTAAACAAATCAAATATATATATAGAGAGAGACATTTACTGACACTGCTTCATTCACTGTCTTCAGTCTTATGTTTTCACAGCATCTTCACTGTTAGTCCCGTCATCATCTTCATACCTGTCATATACAGAAACACAAACAGTATATGGAACAGAAATAATTTTTAAAATACATGCGTATATAAATTTTATTTTTAAAATTTTATTTGCCTCAGATTTCTGGTGTGTTTCTCATCATTTTTCATGACCCGATCTGATTTATCAAATTATCCAACTATGTTTAGATAGCTTGTGACATTCACAGTGATACACTGTAAATACCACAAGGCAGTCGGTGTATATACAAAATATTTCAGTGCAGGGACAAGAAAATTTTCTGATTGACTGCATATACACACGTGTATAGATATACCCATGTGCACTTCCACGCCAATCAGTATGCATCTAAGGAGAAGCCACAAGGACCATCTCAACTCAGTGCATATGAATATGGTCGAGAGCTAAAACAATTTTCAATGCAAAGCACAAGTATAAGATCAAATGTATAAGCATCGACATGGCAGCAAATGCATGAACACTTTCATGTATGAATGGAACAAGTGTCATATATATGCAGCAGACAAAATATGGTCGAGCCATGGCATAACAAAGTAACATCAATGAATACAAGTACACATAGCACAAGCCAAATGGAGCATGGCAACATAGTACAAGGAAACATCAAATATAGGTTCAGAAATGCCAAACCAAAGTGATCAACACTAACATGCACAAGAAACAGGGGCAAACATTGTCAAGACAATGGAGTGCATGCATGTCGGCATTAACATGGTAGCTTACAGAAATATGAGCATGGATGGTGTAGTTTTTACATTGGTGAAGCCAAGAAATGCCACATAGTGATTTCAACAAGCATGCATGGTTAGGCATCTCAGCAATGATACATTCAAGTCTCGAGTACAAGTGGAAAGTAAAAGTGGTCGAGCCATACACAAATGGAGCAAGTCAGGTTCATAGTGCATGGTGAACACAAACACATTCAAGCAACTCAGCAGCATGAAGGATAACACAACAATAATCAACTACATATGGACAACAAGCATGAATGTGTTCATGTACACTGGTGGGTACAACTCATGTTTAGACAGCAAGGAACAACAGGTTTGTGTATCATGGCAAAACAGTGTAATTCAGCATATACTTTATAGCAGATACATATACACAGGTAGATCACTTGTGCAAGTGCACAAGAAAGAAATAAAAAGCATATTGGCAAGCTCAAATGAATTATATACATGCTCAAGAAATCATAATGGAAGCAGCACAGTAAAATGCATGGCCATGGTTATACAATGGAGATGGATCAGTTCAATAATGCAAGGTTTCAAATACAGATATATGCATGGCAAGTTCAAAGTGTATATACACCTACATGGTGACAAGGCATGAGATTTTAATTTGGTATGCATACACAATTACTGGTTCAACATGTTCAAGTTCAAGCAATGGTGCAATAGCATGCACACAAAACAGAGGTGTTAAATAAATTCCAGGATATTGCATGCAAGTGAAAATGGGATAAACTCAAAACTGGCCATTCAGTCTGTTTTTGGCAAGCGTAAAATCAGTGTTAAAACTTTCAAATTGTTTCTGTTTTTTTTTTCATCAAAGAAATTTCAACAAAAAGGGCAAAGTAATTTTCGGCAAATTACAAGAATAACAGAACAGGAAGGTTTACAACTCGTGATGACAAATTGTATTTCCAGATTTTCAGGAATTATAAATGGAAGGAATTCTTTTCAGAAAATCTCTTATCAATTAGGATTTTTATTCAAGGGACCACGCAAAATTTGTTCCCAGTTTTTAAAGGAATTTTGAATGCAATTCAAAACAAGAAATCAATCCTAATATTTCCATGTTTCGAGTGATTTAATTTTTGCAAGAAAAATCATGCAAAAATCAGAAAGGGAAACCGCAATCAATCAAACTAAATCACTTCCATGAAATCAGAGATGATAGAATTCCTAAGTCCTATTTTAACACCATCTACATCATTGGCAAAGGGACATCGAAATCCAACAAAATCAGAGCAAGTCAATACGAGGAAATCAAAGATAATTTAGGGTCTAAAAACCTTACATATTAACACCACTTTCATCACAGGCATGAGATCGAAACCCACAAAAAATCAATTTAAGCATTTCAAAGCAACAAATTTCAAAAAACTTACAGTTTTCTATCGAACCAGAGAGCAATCCCAAATCGGACTAGCAGAGCCATCAAAGAATCAAGCATCGGGGTTTTACTTCACCAACATCAGAGAATTCGATTTGGGATTAAAGAGAGAAACCCTAAAAAAAAAATTAGAGCCGCGACCATGATTTTAGAAAATGATCGGGTCATAGCTTGTGAAGTGAATGGGCCGGCCAACATTATTAAAGGTGCTTAGTCTTTATTTAAATTTGCTAAAGGAAGTTTTAAAAGTCCTTTTTTAATTAGGGTTTTGATTTAATTTTTGTATTAGTGTTTAATCTGTGTTGTAAAACAATTCAGAACAGTTTCTAGGTCTGTAAAATCTTGGGGGAATCAGTCAGGGTGTTGACTGAGAGTTGACAGAGTCTGTAAAATTTGGGTTACTAGTTACGGGGTCGTAACTAGGGGAAATCTGATCGAGGGGATATCGGTCAATCTTGGGTTTTTAGCATAGGGTTAGAATAGGAGCAGGGATTGCGAGTGTACATGGTCTTGTACTGTTCTATCACCTAGTAGAAACCTTAGGAATGCAGCAGTAGGCAGAGTTTTTCCGAAGCTGGGTATCCCTTGTGTCATTTACTTTCTGCATTTCTATTTCTGCTATAATCTGTGATCTGTTTATTATCTCATAATATTTGAACTCAGTAAAAATTGTAATTAACCCTATTCACACCCCTCTAGTGTTAGTCTAGATCCAACATTTATGACTCATTTTCTCAAATAGGAAAAATGATTTATTATTTTGTAGATCGGAGGAGATGGATGTATCAAAGAAGAGGACTGAGAGACTCAATAAAGAAGATTTATATAATGGTATAAGCGCATTTTTTGAATTTTCTTTAAGTAATAAGGGAAACGATCCAAAAAATTCATTGCCCGTGTAGTAAGTGTAGACATTTGAAGTATTTGTCACTCGATATTGTGAAAGTCCATTTGTGCAAAAATGGATCATACCTGAGTATTATGTTTGGGATCGTCATGGAGAAGTTGTCGCAAGTACTTCTATAGAGTGTGAGTTAGAAAGCGTTGTTAAAGAAAATGTTAATACGACCGGTATTTAAAATATGATCGAAGATGCAACACGATCAGTGTTTCCTATGATTGACGTTGATGACAACGATGGAAATATTGAAGAACCCAATATTGTAGCATTTTTTTTGTGATTTACTGGATGCTGCTAAGAATCCTATTTGGGATGGTTTTGAAAGGGACACTCAGTTATTAGTTATCGCATAATACATTGCGATGAAGTCAAAATACAACATCACCAAAGTCGGGTTTACGGCTATTGTACAAGCCGCAAAAAGACATATGTCCCCCGATAATTTAATGTATGAAAATCACAATGAAGTTAAAAAAAACTTATGTCAACTTTTGGTTTACATTATCAGAAAATAAATACATGTTTAAATAGCCACATGTTGTTTTGGAAAGAAGATGCGAACCTTAGAAATTGTTAAATATGTAATCAGGAAAGATACAAATAAAGAAAAAAGAAGGGAAATAAACTTCTGTACGAGCATATGCATTACTCACCCATCAACCTAAGGTTTAAAGATTATATGCATCTTCTGTAACAACATCTCATATGAGATGGCATGGTGTGAGATCAAAAAAAGAGCATACGTTGACACATCCGGTCGACGGAGAAGCATGGAAGCATCTCGATAAAACTTATCCCAATTTTGTAGCGGAGGTCGTAATATCAAACTAGGATTATGTATGGATGGTTTTTCACCATTTTCTTGATTTGGTTCTAAATATTCATTATGACTCATTATCATTACACCATGTAATTTACCTCCATGGATGGCATGAAAACACAATATATGTTTCTTATTGTTGTCGTTCCAGGCTCCAACGATCTGACACAAGGAATTAATGTTTATTTACAACCATTGATTAAAGAATTTAAAACACTATGGAACGAAGTAGTAAAATATACGTTGTTTTAAAGAAGATTTTTTTTGTATGTTTGCTTCTTTTTGTGGACTATAAGTGATTTTCGTTTCTATGCAATGCTTTCATGATGGAGTACTGCCAATCGTCTAACATGTCCATATTGCATGGAAGAAACATGAACATTTTATTTACCGCGCGGTAAGAAAATTTCATGGTTTGACCATCATCGATGTTTTCTCCATGTAAATCATCCCTTTAGATTAGACAAGAATTTTTTTTAAGCTAATAAAGTAACAACCAGACAACCACCAACAATATGGTCAAGCGAGGACATATACGAACTGCATAGGGACTATCCAAAGATATATGAAACTGGAGTGCAAATAGAAGTTGAAGGCAATCCGGATGTTCATAATTGGTGCAAATAGTCTATTTTTTGAAAGTTATCGAATTGTAAACATCTTCTGCTTCGTCATAATATTGATGTGTTGCACAATGAGAAAATTGTATTTGATAATGTCTTTAACACAATTTTTAATGTTAAAGGAAAGACCAAGAATGATTTGAAATCAAAACACAATATAGAAGAATTATGTAAAGGTCCTGAGCTTCATATGAAACCAAATGACGATGAAAAAACCGAAGGCATGTTACGAATTAGATAGTAATCAAGTTAAAGTTTTGTTAAAATGGGTGGAAGCGTAATGATTTTCTGATGAGATTTCATTAAATCTTCGTAGATGTGTAGACTTTAAAAATGGTAGATTGAGCAGAATGAAAAGCCACGATTGTCATATAATAATGGGAATTTTATTATTTGTTATGATAAAAGAACTACTGCCATTAAAAGTTTGGAAGGTAGTGACGAAGCTTAGTAAGTTTTACAAAGAGCTTTGTTCGACTACTTCAAAAATGCAACATTTACGTAAACTTGAAGTAGATATTCCTATATTTCTCAACAAATTAAAAAAAAATTCGGCTAGGATTTTTTAATGTAATGGAGCATCTACCTGTTCATCTCCCATCTGAAGCACGACTTCGAGTCCTTGTCCAATATGGATGGATGTATTCATTTTAAAAGTATACAATATGTTGCCTAGTAATTTAATAGCATTTAAAATATGAAGTTAATGTAAATTAATTTTGCATAGATATCTGAATCATCTTAAGAAAAAAGTGGGACAAAAAGCAAGAGTCGAAGGTTCGATATGTAAATCTTACATCAAAGAAAAAGCCTTGTTCTTTTTCTCTCGCTATTTCAGTGATCATGTGAATATATTTGTTAACACCAAATTTTGTGCCAATCAAATATGAAGAAGCGAAAGGTTAAAAGCCGAGAGGGTAAAGGGATTTCAGACAACGAAACCAGGTCTATGGAGAAAAGAGAAAATTTAAGGAGTTACCGAAAGAAAAGTCTAGGAGCCTACAACAAAGCCGTAAGGCAAAGGGGAAAAGCCGAAAGCAGATACCGACAGCCAAGAAGAATCAGAACATAACAACGTCGGTCCAGTACCTATAGCTGAAGGTAGAAAGTAGTATTGAAGATTCTGAAAGGTCATGACGGAGGAAAGCTCAAGATCGATATGAAAAAAGAAGACATCGGCAAAATAATGCCAAAACTAAAAAAGGGCACAAAGTAGCAACTCCAAAAGCATTACACCTGATAAAGGAAGCTGGTGACAAGAGGATTACCAAAAGCATGTGATCTGAGACATAAGTAGGAGGAGGAAAGAGCCTACGAATACTTACCTAGTACCAACACCAACATCAAGAAGCATCTTCAGCATTACTAGGAGGTATTCCAAAATTCTACCTTTATAACTAAAAGCAGATACATATTCTAGAATCCAAAACCCATACCCTTCACCGTTACCAAAAACCCATTGCTTAAGCCGAGAGGTACTGAGGCGGACCGAGACCAGAGGTCCTGAAACCAAAAGCCATCAAGACCAAGCTCTCAAATTCAAGGACCAAACTACCAGAAGGTATGGCAACATAACCTTTAATCCCTTAGGTAACCTTGCCACGTTTCTAATCGTGCTGTTTCGCCCCGGGTTGAATTAAGCTTTGAAGAACTAAATGTGTAGAGAGATACTTTCAATAGTCGTCGAAGATGGTCAGACCAAGAAAGAATTATGAGCAAGATTTCAATGCATCATCTACCCTAGAAGATGGTATACTTTCAAACTTCCCCTTAGCATATTTGCAAACAGGGGAACCTTCAAACCTAATGAAAGAGGCGAGTTATGAGTTGGAGGTATTGCATCTAGCTTCACAAATCGATATTGCAAGAAGGCTTATCGAAGAAAACATGATTGAAAGGACCTTTGAAGCAAGATCTCTTGAAGTGGAATCAGGAGCAATGGAACCTCAAGAGCTCAATACTTAAGTTACTGCTACACCAAACCTACATGACATTCTAGTTATGCAAGGAAGCAACCAATTATTAAAAGAAATAGATGGTTTGAAAGAAGGTGAGGGCCCTATGTTGGCAAAAGATAGGAATCTACAAGGAATCACCTTCTCTAACGAAATAAAAACGGCTATAGCTTCATTCAATATGAAAATTCCACCACTTCAGTACGATGGAACAACAGACCCATAAAACCACCTTTGTATCTTCGAGAACTTGATGAATTTATATAACACGCCTGAAGCACTCCGTTGCAAGATCTTCCTAAAAACGCTTTGTGGAGAGGTCATCAAATGTTGAAAACACTACCACGATCTAGTCATCACTACTTGGAAACAACTATCTACTGCATTTACTACAGAATTCCATGTATGGAAGGATCCAACAATTAGTATTTACGATTTAGCCACCATTGAACAGAGACCCAAAGAGTTACTCGATGGTTATCTGAAAAGATTTCATACTGAGTTGCTCAAGGTAAAAGGAGCAACAAATAGAGAAAAGCTTATAGTTGTGCATTCAGGACTACTCATACTTACACCCTTCTGGGAGGATCTTATTTTAAATGAATATGGAAGCTTAGATGACTTTTATGCTAGAGCTGACAAGTATGTCCATATGGAAAGGATCCTCAATACAAAGAAAAACTTAGAACAGGATCTACAGTAAGCTCAGTTCTGATCTCTTAGCAAATGATCCCACAAAGCCAAACAGGGAGAAAGCTTAATGTTCATACCACAAGGAAGGAAGTCACAAAACCAACCAATGTCGAGGTCTGACAGAAAGACTCCGTAACAAAAGGTAAAAGGAGCCTACTCAAGAAACGATGAAAAGTGACCGAGAAGGATAATGGTCAAGGACATCTCTGAAAGAGATTAAGATCTAACAATAAGTTTTATGTTCCAAGTACTTGTTTCGTTTAGTCATCTCATTTTGCTTTTTATTTGTAGTCAAACAAATATTAGTACAAGTTCAAGTGTTTTTACAGGTAAAAAAAAACCAAACCCTGTTCGAACCTATTCATGCAACAAAAGATCAAAGGGAGCGCCTCCTGCCTATATCTTGCCCCATAGAAGGCAACGAAAGCTTAAATTGAAGCACTTAAAGAGGCACAATACTTGAATGAATACGCAACAAAGCTACCAATCAAAGACAAGCTTTGGCGGAGGATGTTCATAGAAAACATGCAACGAAGGAATAATTATGCACTTTTCATAGCTCGGTGCGGAAACTACTCCTGATAAAGGATATCAAGAAAGCCCTTAGATGAAAAGGCACAACAAACAAAGCTTCCGGAGGGAGAAGCTACAATCAACAAAGATTCTGGAGGGAGAAGCTATAATCAACAAAGCTTCCAGAGAGAGAAGCGCCAACAAACACAAGTTCCCAGAAGAGGAGCGTCAAACAAAGCTTCCAGAGAGAGAAGCGCCAACAAACACAAGCTCCCAGAAGAGGAGCGCCAAACAAAGCTTCCAGAGAGAGAAGCCACAACAGACAAAAGCCGCCATAGGTAGAGCATCTAGAAGCTTCCAAGAAGAGAAGCAACATCTCCTATAAGGGAGTTCCTATGAAGTAGGGCCATAAACACTTGCATCTCTAGCAATGGAGTGCCCTACAGGGGGGCCTAAACATACCTGCATCTCTGGTTAGCGGAGTTGCCCATTATAAGGGGGCTAGTTAAGTATCTACCCATAAGGGGACCTCTCTTAGAGGGCTTTCATTCATTTGCATATCCTGGGGGTTAGGATTAAGGTTATACATTAGACATCCAGCAGCCAAATAATCAAACGGAACTTCTCGATGAACGGTTCATAACTGCTTGATCTAACGGAACTTCTCGCTGAACGATTGTGGATTCAGATAGCCAAATGGAACTACTTGTTGAACGATCAAACAATCAGAAGATTGGATGATTGAACATAACTACCTGCTAAATGGCTAAATGAAGAAATAATTGAACGGAGCTACTGCTGAAGGATCAAATTGTTTGAAATTGAATGGAACAACTGCTGAATGACTATTTGGTTCAGGATAGGAATAGTTTATTTTTGAAAGCAGTCCTCTACCTATGTGTCCAAGCGGGTATTCCTCGGGATAGTTATGACTCTTTCGCTCGTGCTCTGAGCCAAATTCCAAGGAGTCCATGGATGGCCTTATATTAATTAGTTTTTCTCACTAACATTAAAATCATTTAGCATTACGCACATAAGCAACCTATGGTCAATGATAATGATTATATTTGATGACTTCTTAATAGTATTTGGTAATTCTTCTAAGTGTTCCTTAATATGATGTGCTTAACCTTTATGCTTTTCCTGCATATGTTCTGTTCGAAATTTGATTTATAAATGTGATGTATGCTCGCCCGAATGCTAACTTTAGGAATTTGCATGGTATCTGCCTCTTTTTACCCAAGCGTGAGTCCTGGAGTCTTTATTATTTTTAGATATAAAATTTGATTTTTCATGTACCCAAGTGTGAGTCTTGGGGTTTAAATATGATTTATGACTTGTGTTTACCCAAGTATGAATCTTGGGATTTCTATTATTTTCAGGTATGATATCTGAGTTACTATTTACCCAAGTGTGAGCCTCGGGGTTGCTATGATTTCCTAATTTCTATTTGACTAAGCATGAATCTCGGGCTTTCTATATGATTTTTTGATTTATGTTTTCCCAAGTGTGAGTCTTGGAATTTCTCTATGCTTTCTGGTTTAAGTGTACGCAAGTGTGAGTCTTGGGATTTCTCTATGATTTTTGATTTCTACTTACCCGAGTGTAAGTCTCGGACTGCCATGATTTATGAATTCAATTTACCCAAGTATGAGTCTTGGGATTTCTATTATTTTCGGATATGATATCTGAATTACTATTTACCTGAGTATGAATCTCGGGGTTGCTGCAAGAGTTCCTAACTTCCATCAATCCAAGCATGAGTATCGGAACTTCTGACCTCCTATTTACCCAAGCATAAGTATCGGGATTTCTACTAATCGCGGATGGGAATTTCTGATGTCTGACCTCTATTTATGGGTTTTTATTTTCCTATCACATTCAAATTTTTGAATTTCTGCTGTGCAAACTCATGTTTAAGCCTTAAACTTTGATTCCTAGGTATTTACTTATTTCCATAAAGGGTGCTGATTTCTTTCTACCATATTTACATACGGATTTCGAATACATTGATATCGTTTCTAGATAAAAGTCCTCAACATAGAACGCAGGCGGGTACTGTGGACCTCCCGTCTCAAGCCTTCCAACAAGAATCATGATCTCTCAACACTTCGTATAGGGAGTTTTCTGAACCTAAAGCACATTAACATCTATGAAGACATCTGATAAGAAGGAAGGTAGCCGAAATCTTTTTGTCGGAATCAAAGTTCACAAGAATGGCCGAGACCTTGTTTCCGCATCCAAAAAGGGCTTCTGCTGAGCCCACAACAGAAGGGGGTCCAATATGCCTATAAATAAGACCCCACGGGTCTCATTTTGGGAGGTCTTTTTCTTCATTCCACATTCTTCCTCTCATTTCAGAGAAAGCAAACCCCTAATGGGGATTTCTTATGTAGACTCCTCTATGAATAAAATCATCAAAGCCCTTAAAGTGGACGTAGGTTCAATCCGAACCGAACCACTATAAATTATGTGTTCTTACTTTCTTTTGCATACTATATCGTTCTTCAACATATTTCTATACATATTATGTTATGCTGTTGGATTACCAGAGCTCCCTTCCACAAGCCGTTAGGTTCTTAGCAACCTAACACTCCCTTCACAATATAAGCCTTTCCTCACCAAACTTTCCGCGAATCCGCTCCCAAAGCAACTATTGGGCCTAGAGTGATAGAAGTAGGATGCTCACCCCTGGTGGAAGAGGTAACTAGATCGCGAACTCAAGACCTTGTTATCTAGGAATCAAAGAACTATCCCAAGCTCGTAGGAACTATATACTCCCATTTTTCCCTTAGGCCTGCTTCCTTAGACCTATGTCTAGTGTTGACGAAAAATATCGTTAACAATATCATTTGAAATTGTTTCTCAAATGACAAAGGCAACGAACAAGAGTCCTCTCAAACGATGTTATCTATTTTTAGATAACATGGTCGACCTTTTGGGAAATGTGCAGAAATATGGTTAGACGATAGAGATCTTCTTGTAGCACACACTTATATTATTTAAATTGCGTTGAGGCTGCACCATTTGTTAGGTAATATGAAACAATAACTTGTGTTTTATTCATTTCTATAATGCGTGCGCATGTAGAATCTTGTTTAATATTTTATTTATATATAGTATTTATGAACGTGAACAACCGAATGGAGATCTCAGTAAATAATTTTTTGGTTGGTTTTCAAAATATGTCTACGAGCCGAAAAATTGTGTTGTTGAAGGGTTGAAATATCTTGCGATGGGACCAAAAAGAGTGGTGAAGACATATCCAGTATATTTCATTAATGAATATAAATTTAACATCAAAGAATACAGTGCAGAAAAATTGGCTAATAATACAGGTGTATTTATTAAAGGTCATGACGATTCAGAAAATCACATAAATGATTTTTATGGCATTTTAACATAAATTTTGCAACTGACATATTTCTCACGTTCCATAGAGGAAGTGTTTATATTTAGATGTAACTTGTTTAGCAATGTTAAAGGTTCTGAAGTTAATGTGCATAAGGTTTATAATCCTATTGAAATAAAGCACACATCGGATTATCATAAGTATGATCCTTTTTTACTAGCCAAACAAGCACTGCAAGCTTATTATGCTCCTTACCTATCCCTAAAAATAAGTAAAGCAGATTGATTGGCAGTTTTTAAATCAAAGACCATATTTGCTTTTGTTGGGAAGAATATTTGAGACAAACAAGATTGTCAAGCAGATTTTAAGAATAAGAAAATAATAATTATAGATGATCATACAGATTTTGGACCTTCAATCAATGAATTAAATGTTCTGGTGGAAGCATTTAAGAGTACAAAGAAAATTATCATAGAAAATGAGATTGAATTTGTATCAGAAGACGATGATGATTGATATAAATGAGTAGTATTAATCTGATAGTTATGTTGCCACATATATTTTTCAATTGATGTAACTATGTTGAAGTCTTGATATATTATGAAATTGATGCAACTATGAAACCAAATATTTTTACTATTGTTTACATATTTTATGTCATTTCCATTTTTCATTTATTTAGCAATTTTTATTAAAAATACAATGTAATCGGCTTATCGTCAGAATATGAGACCTAATATGAATCAAGTATATACAATTCCATTTCTATTTCTATTTCAATCATTAAGCTAGCAATTTATATTGTTTATGTCATTTAAATATGAAATATATTTCATTATCATGTTACTATTCTATTTTGAAATGATGTGTATATATGTCACATGTATAGACATGTCATCCAGAGGTAGGAGTTCATCCCGATCATCCGGAGGCGGTGACGGCGTTCCATCACAATCTTCACAGTGTATTGTGTTACTTAAGTACCTAGAGCAGAGGGGTAAGAAATAAATTTTATTCAACATCTTAAATTTTTTCCCTAATGATATATGTACTTATTTGCATCATATAAGAAAACAGGGGGTTTGACCTACAACCATCTAGGATTGTACTAGATATTTCTAAAGGAGCTTATCGGGGTAAGATATCGGCTTGTTGGCCGAAGTGGGATGCCATCCCTCCTCACATAGTAGAGTGTATTTGGCAGGACGTCCTTGTAAGCATATTCTTTTGTTTTCCATTTTTAATTCCATCTTATCGCTTTTTTACTATTCACCGTTTACAGTATTGTTTTTTCATTCTAAAACACATGCTCAGTTAGACTTCCAGATAGACAATATGCAGCTGGCACGAAATTACTGGATGCGAAAAATGCGAAAGAACTGTAGGGATTCGATGTTGGAAATGAAGAAACAAGGAAAGAGGTCAAATTTGATGGTGGTGAGCATATGGGAAAGTAGGTTGACTTACTGGAATATTGATGAGTTGAAGGTAAGTATAATAAACTTTTTTTTTCCTAATATTTGATTGATAGATTAATATCAAAAAAATACTTGATCGATAACTAACATATCAAATTTCAAATGTATAGGCTAAGTCGGAAAGAAACTCTGCAAACAGAAATAAAAATCACGCCACTCATCGAGGATGATCAAAATCATTTTACGAGTATCGACAGGAATTGGTAAATTTATTGAATGTGAATTGTAAATTATTGTTGTGCTGTATAATTTTGAATGTACAATAATTGTATAAAATAACCAGTTTCAGCAAGTTGAGGCGAAGGATCCCATGTCATATAGGGACATGTTTACCCGTACGCATGTCGTTGATCATGTAGATCCAAACGGGACAGTTTCATATACATGGCACAACCAAAAATCCACTAAGAGCCACGTAAGATATGATATTAAATTTAGCTATATACTTATTTGTTCATGCTGGAGAAGTTTACGGAGCAGCGCCAGAAAATCATGGTTGACACGGGTCGAGAGCGGCTGTAGACGGATGAGGAGGATGTTATATTTGAGTCAATTAATGATCCACGTTGCAGAGCAGACGATACAGATTTGGCAATCAAGCGGTAAGTAAATAATATATTAGAAAATAACAATTTAATAAAATTTTAATTTATTGTACATCACTTTGCTTTTAGTCTTAAGTTTCTCTAAGAAAAAATAGTAATTAGTGGAGAATACTTTCCAATTAAAGAAAAACATTAAAGTTTAATAAAAAATAAAGTGATTAGCACACAGTAGTCCTCATTTCCCCATTTTTTACGTGTTTTAATCACAATTAACACACAACAACATAAATAAGTAATTATTATCATTCGTATATATAATTTCAAACATAATTTTACAAGTTAAGGATAATTTTAAACAACTAAAACAATATTTTTAACCCTTCACATAATAAATTTCATATTTCAGGTTCATGTTTGTGCAGAAACTAAATTATATAATTATTGCAGGCTACCTGTTAGAAACAAGGCCGAGGACTAGAGATGATATCGATCTAGCAGAGATCGATGATTTGAGGGTTAGATTAGCATAGCTAGAGGATCAGAACCGTCGTCAGGCCATAAAGATGACACAGCTGCTGGATCAGCTTATTGCCGAGTTTATGCGACAGTACGATGGTCGCTTCCCTTCTTTTGCTGGCTTAGAAGGTCCTGCTGACGATTGACTGCTTTGAGATGTATGTTTTTTGTATTAGTATGACTTGCTGGATGGTAGACTTATTTGATGTTATGTATATATAATATGTATTGGTAGACTTGGTTGGTTAGTTATATGATGACAGACTTGATGTTATGGATGCTGTGTATATTATGTATTGTATTGTATTGTGCGGCTGTTTGGTTGTGGATGATATAGTTTGAATTGACTTTATATATTTTTTGATTTTGTGAATTATGTGTAGCTTGGTTTCTGATTTTTGGTTGGAATATTGTATATTGGGTATTGCATAGTATTGGTGGAATAATGTATGCAAGAGAAATGTGGCTGCAACACTATAATGCAGCTGGAATATAAAAAACAACAGGTTTTCCAACGGCTTCCGATAGCATTCAACTCATTTTTATCCAACGACTTCCGATACGTATCGAAAGTCGTCGGAAGTCGGCAAAAGCTGTCGAAAACCGCCGGAAATGTGTACGGCGGGCTATATCGGAAGCCATCAGAAATACTACTCTTCGATGCCTTTTTTCTAAAGGATTATTCCGACGGCTCCCAACGGCTTCCGACATCCGCCAGTGTTTTGAACTGTCGGATATAATACTTATTCTTGCAGTGTATTTACCTTAAAAATGGAAACGTACATTTTTATTTTACAAAATACTTTTTAAACTTAATTAAAATGCTTATTCTATTTTAATACAAAACCTAAGTTTCTCATATTAATCTTATTGATTATAATTTACATATCTTACTTTTAAATTGAAATTTTTACCGATAACTATAATCAATATTAAAATTCAACATGGACTTTAGTTAACGGAAAGAGAAATAACATATTTTTTAATTTATATTAATTCAAAAAAATTAAAAATTATTGGTTTAGTAATTATTTCCATGCTACTGCAATCAGACTTGTCTAAATAACATTTTAAATCAAAAAAAATCGTTAGATTTTAACTTCTATTAAATTTTATTTAATAATTATATCTAATTTAATATTTTTAAATGGTTACAAATGCATATTGTAACATAAATATTAGTGCAAATCATTTCAATTTGAATGTGTTAAACATATATAATTTGAAAAAATGAAAATAACAATTCATGTGTGAAGCATCTATCGCTTATGACAAAGAAAAGTTATTCTTTTATTTCTTCATGTTAATAATTTTATAGAATTTTCCTTTAAACTGCAGGTATAAACGGAATATTTTATAGACAAAAAAAGGAAGGAGATATTCGATTAACTCCATTGTTTCAATTTTCAATTTTCGGAAGCAAAAAATATTTGTTCACTTTTTTGTTTGAGATTGTAGTCTAAAGGAACGGGACTGCGAACAATGATGTGAGAAGGAAGTTGCAAGTGTAGGAACATGGTGTGGCAGACAATGGGTGCATTTTTTTACGAAAGCAAACTGGGTATTTAAGCATGGCATGTTAGTGAACGAGGAATAAGTTTTTTGATGTGAAAGGATATTTAAACGTGGTATTTGTATAATAGGATTTTTTATTTTTTTCTTGTATTGAATTAATTAAATACTTGTTGTATATAAAAAAACTACTACATTTCATTAAAAAACCAAATACAATAGAAATATAATAACAAAAAGAATATTTTGAATAAATGAAAATAATAAAAATAACGGTAATAAAAAACCTATTTTGAAGCTCGGAATTGCTCAGAAGAAAATAGAAAAAAGAGGAGGATTGTATGGTGAAGGTGTGGGGAGTTGGAAGAATGAGGGAGGAGTTGATATAAGGGTGTGAGGAGTTGGAAGAACGAGGGAGGGGGAAATTGTTGGATCTAGATTAACCCTAGAGGAGGGGTGAATAGGGTTTATTGGATTTTAATGAGATAGTAAAATTATCAGAACACAAATTTCAATAGAGAAAATAAATGCAAAAATAAAATAACATGGATTTTACTCAGCTTATACCACTTACAAAACCCTGTAAACTCGCAAACCCTTCTCCTACTCTAATCCTACACTCAAAACCCTGGACTGATCTTTTTCCCCGAGATTAGATTTTCCCCGATTTACAAACTCGTAACTCATAAACCCTAACTATAAACCCTATAGCTAGTAAACCCTTAGTTTTACAGACAAACTAGAAAACCGTGCAACGTTTGTTATAAATAAAAACAAAGAACTTAAATAAATAAAAAGCAAACAAAACCCTAATGTAAATAAAATATTGCTGGACTCCCTATTTTCCTATTTAAACAAATCATGCTTCCTAGTTTCTTTTAATGGCCGAATCAGAATTATTTGGGTTTTGCTTCCAAATCAATTCGCGACTTCATTTGCTGTAAATATTTGATCTCTGATGATCTTCGAGTGTCGTTGTTCTTCATTGGTTGATTTGGCTTGCGATCGAAAATCAATTGTGAGTAATTCTGATTTGAATTTGTTTGCTCTTCGAATTGTTGCTTTTGTTTTTTGATCCCCAATGTCAATGATTGTGTGTCTTATATTAAGGGTTTCAAGATCAAATAGGTAACCCTATTAATTACATTCTAAACAATTTAAAATAAAGGATCTATGCAAAATAATAGTAAATCGAAATTAAATTCATACCTTCCTTTTTGGATCCGTGAATTTGAAGAAATTGATGGCAATGAATCGAATCGCAAACACGTCAATCGTCGTGCCTCTAGAGGTATCCAATGGAACGTTTATTTTCATCAATCAAATTGAAGAAGAAAGGAAAGGTGTTACTAGCTGCCGCCATGATTTTCTAGGGTTTTTAGAATTATGGTTTTCGGGTTCATCATAAAAAATAATCTGATCGGATGAATATCTGTTTTATATTGGGTTAGCGATTTACTTTTAAATGGGAGAAAAATATGAAGATCTCTTTTAAAATTAAACGTTAACCATAAATATAGGAACTGACCCGAACACTAATTCCAACTTCAAATAAAATATCAACAAATTGATATTTTGTTTAACCCAAAAATATTTCCTCCTTTACAACGTTCTATTGTGTGACCCTATAGGTTATTACAACATTGGCAATGATTATAAATCGTATCTAAAATCATAAACATTGATTGATATCTAGTAATATGTCGCTACTTCCCAAGTCATAATAAGATCAACGATTCAATACAACCTCTCTATGACCAGTGTGTCAATGTAATATAATCCTTTTAACCAATATATCCAAGATAAAACTCAAGGCATGTAACATATCATCTTCTTTATAACTTAATCTGTTTATCTAGATCGATGAGTAGACTATTTATAACAAATCAATGTTTGAGCACAACCATGCATTTCATAGTCTCACTCATTCAAGAGGCCCCTGGATATCACTACAAATATATCGTAGGGTTAAATTCCATCTAGATCATTCATAATTTTCATTTGATTCGAGATGTACCTAGTAATCAACGCTGTCATCTACTCGATTAAAAGTAACTTTTAATGATATCAAACCACAAATATCCTCGTATAAAATTATCATGATTTTAGGTCTGAGGACCATTACATCACTTCCACTATGAAAATAACTTATGATACTTTTAATTATATTCCATGTAGTTTTCTCATGTTGGGTCGGCCCAATACGCTATTCTCCAATACGTATTTATGCCTTGACCTTAATATCACGTATATAAATGATCAATGAGATATGATCATCAATCAATCAACATACTAGTCTCAATATTTATTGTTGCCCTTTGCATACAATAAAACTTGACTGGGGACATTTAAGAATTATAATACTTAATATAATCTCATGTTCAAGTCTTACTCGAACTATATAATTCCCTATTATTATTATTATTCTAAGGACTTCTATTATGTCAGTATTTATATTACACGGTAAATATAACATAAAACAATAACATCAACAATATTAATAATCACATAAAATGGATTTCCTCTAGGGCATAACTCTAACAATCTCCCACTTTCACTAGAGTTAATCATTCATGTATCGTATACTCATGAAACTAGTGTGATCATTAAACTTTGCTGCAATAGAGTTTAATTTAGTAGGTCTGCAACATTACAACCTTTTGCAACTTTGCAGATATGTTTATTTCATCTATAAGAAAATTTTCACATAATTAAGAAATTATATTTCTTAAATATATGTTTGGATCGACAATGAGTTTGAGACTTTAAGGCCTGAGCAATAGCCACATTGTTATCGCAATGCAAATCATTAGATTAACGATGAATTAAGTTCAATTATGTACTTATCAACCCAAACATTTTCTTTCTTATAATCAATATTTATTTCTTGTTTTAAAACTAACATTATTCACAAAATTAACATGTTATCAATATACGACATTCGAATTATTGTGTCACCCCTACTCAATTTCTTGTTTATACAAGGTTCAATCGTATTTTGTGGTTCCTGAGAAATTTCGGGTTCTACTTTATTCCTATCGGTATCTCAGAGACTGACTCTCCTTTAAAAGGATACCAATTCGAGTAATAAATATTTTATTCTCAAAGGATTTATAGAAATAATATCCTTTTGCTTCTTTTGGATATTCCATAAAATAATTATCAGATTTGGGTCCGATCTTATCATATGCAAAACGTTTAACAAACGCCTTATAACCCAAATCTTTAAAATAGATATATTAGGACGTTTCCTAGTCCATATCTTATATGGCGTCTTTATAATCGTTTTAGTAAGGTTACTATAAAGTATGAATTGTTTTAAGGGGATAATCCCAAAATTTATTGGAAGATCTGTATGACTCATCATTGATCGTACCATATCTTATAAGGTGTGACTTCTCCTTTCAGACACACCATTCCAGGATGGTGTTCTAAGTGGAGTGAGTTGTGAAACAATTTCACACGATTGTCATTAAATTATTGGCTTAATTATTCTCTTTGATCTGTTCGAAGAGTATTTATTTTCTATCAAAATTGGTTTTGAACTTCATTTTTGAATTCTTTGAACTTTTCAAAGGATTCCGATTTGTGTTTCATAAGATACACATATCTATATGTAACAACCCGGAAAATCAAAACCAATTTAAATTTTTTATTTTGGCTAATTTATTTAATATTGAATAGTTAAAATAATTTATTTTAAATAATAACAATTAAAAATTTATTTAAATCAAAGTTAGAACGAATATATTTATTTTAATTAAAAAAGGAGTTAGAAATAGCGCGGTAGATTGAAAATTTGAATTTGAACTTTGATTGAATGTACAGGATGCAAAATAAATCGGATTTTAGTGAAACCAGAAATATTTAAATCTTTTAAAAGTATCTTTCCAACGAATCCGAAAAATTGAAATTTCATAGCGGGAATAAAAAATTATGGCCAGTTGAATTTTCAGAATAACCGCTAAGGAATTTAATATAATATATAGCCCGCATAAATAGTCGTTTTGCAAACAACCTACATTTTTGACGAAACCACCCTGATTGGATCCGGAATGTCAAATTATTACAAGATTCCAATTTTCATAATTTTTGGAATTAATATGTAAGCGTGGAAAAAGAAAATGTGTTTTGTCAATTTCAATCAATTTGGATCGACCAGAAAATGGGCATTTTTCAAACAGTCTCCTAATTTGACGAAATTAATTTTGTTAGGACCGTATCATTAAAACATAGCTAGATTTATTTTTCGGGAATTTTTAGAGTTAGTATGTCTCCCCGGTAAATTAAAATGTACGATTAAATTTAATAATAAAATGTTTTATTATTTAATTTAAAGAGAAGTGGACTGAAACATTCGAATGGGCTGATGAGACATAGTCCATTATGTCCGGAATAGGGGTATTTGGCTAGGGGCGGCAATCATTGGGCTTAATTTGGATCTAGTAGGAGTTAGCGAGGCTTTTTAGAAATTAAATAATTAAATAATTAAAATATTATAATTAAACATTACAAAACCCTAAATTTTCTTTTGGGCCGCCGCCATCTGGTACACAATCCATGGCAAATTAGAACAAGAAATCAAAGAAAAGTTTAAAGAGAAATCTCCGGTCTTCAATTTCATACGGTCAAGATCCGATTTTAAGGAGTAAATCGGGTGGATTTCAAGCTCAAACCCTCTCCGTTCACACGAGAATCGAGGGCATAAGGCACCATCGAGTTCATCGAGGAAAGGGGGCACGTGCGTCTCTCGAAGCTGGATGTCGGCGAGGACTTCGATCGGATTCCGGCATACCCTGTCGTGAGCAAAGGGAAGACCTAGTTTCGAACTAATGATGAAAACGTCGGCCAGAAACAAAATTGAGGAAGAAGGTATTAATTAATTAATTAATTAATTTAAATATAACTAAATTTTTAATGATCATATCTTGTTCGTATTTGATCAGAATTCGATAAAACTGAATGCGTTGGAATCACAATGACGAGATCTACATTTTAGAACTGACCGGAGAATTTTTGGAGCATTCAACAAATTTAAAAGAATTAAAACCGCGATGTGAGATTTCTAAATCCGAAATAATTAAATAAAATTATGTTAGGTTGCAGATAGAGTTTAGAAACTCCCGACACAAATCGTCCATAGACCATGGACGACTTGATTGTATTGTGATGTGGAATTGGTTGATTTTTGGTGTTTGATTGTGGTTGAAATGAAATTGGTTGATATTGTGGCAATAAATTGCCTAGAAAAAAATGTATTAGGAAATTAAACCCCTTGTAAACGTCGCTAGGCCTAAGGTAGCGCGAGGAGCCGTACTAGGGACGATGCCGGTTTTAATTACCCTGCCGTTATGCTGCCGAAATTTTTCTGAAATTTATGTGTTGTGAAATATTCATGTTATGATATGAAATTTGTTTGAACAATAAAAATTAGATTTTTATTGTATATAAACTTTTAGATATAAAAATGAATTTACATTTGATTTTACATTTTTAAAGTAAATGAGACATTAAAAATAAACATTTAGATATAAAAATGAATTTATATTTGATTTTACATTTTTAATGTAAATGAGACATTAGAATAAACATTTATATATAAAAGTGATTTTACATTTTTAATGTAAATGAGACATTAAAAATAAACATTTAGATATAAAAATGAATTTACATTTAATTTTACATTTTTAATGTAAATGAGACATTAAAAATAAACATTTAGATATAACAATGAATTTACATTTGATTTTGCATTTTTTACGTAAATGAGACATTAAAAATAAACATTTAGATATAAAAATGAATTTACATTTGATTTTACATTTTTAATGTAAATGAGACATTAGAAATAAACATTTAGATACAAAAATGAATGTACAGTTTTAATGTAAATGAGACATTAAAAATAAACATTTAGGCATAAAAATGAATTTACATTTAATTTTTCATTTTTAATGTAAATGAGACAATAAAAATAAACATTTAGATATTAAAATGAATTTACGTTTGATTTTACATTTTTAATGTAAATCAAAAATTACAAAAGAAACATTAAAAGTGCCCAATGTTATATAAAATATGTTTTCTTTGAAATATACATTTTTAATGTAAATGAAACTTTAAAATGATCATTAGTTAAATAAAAATATTTTATTTGTAAAAAATATTGATTGATTTGAAATGAAATTGTATTTATAATAAAAAATCACACTTTATTGTACATAAGAAAAGATCAAAAATGATCATTAGTAAAATGAAATTTGTTTAACAATAATTCACATTTTTATTGTAAAGAGAAAAAAATTGATCATTTGTTGGAAAGAAAAATATGGTCAACATAAAAAGGATACATTTTTATGTAAGATAAAAAGAATACATTTTTATGTAACATAAAATGATTACATTTTTATTATGTAATATATAGTGATATAAAAGATTACATTTTCTTTGCAAATAAAAAGATCACATTTGCTTTGCAAAATAAAAAGGTTACATTTTCTTTACATTGAAAAAGGGATTACATTTTATTTGCAAAATAAAAAGATTACATTTTTTTACAATGAAAAAGGGATTACATTTGCTTTGCGAAATAAAAAGATTACATTTTTATTACGTAATATACAGTGATATAAAAGATTACATTTTCCTTACAAATAAAAAGATCACATTTGCTTTGCAAAATAAAAAGGTTACATTTTCTTTACAATGAAAAAGGGATTACATTTTCTTTGCAGAATAAAAAGATTACATTTTCTTTACAATGAAAAAGGGACTACATTTGCTTTGCAAAATAAAAAGACTTCATTTTCTTTAAAATGAAAAAGGGATTACATTTGCTTTGCAAATAAAAGATTGCATTTTATTTGTAATGTAAAAAGGTTACATTTTTGTATAATGTCAAAAAATTACATTTTTATACAATGTAAAGAAATTATATTTTTCAATGTAATTAAAGAAATGAATAAAGAAATTACATTTTAAATGTAATAGAAGAAATGAATAAAGAAATTACATTTTTCAATGTAATAGAAAAAATTAATAAAGAAATTACATTTTTCAATTTAATAAAAGAAATGAATAAAGAAATTACATTTTTCAATATAATAGAAGAAATGAATAAAGAAATTGCATTTTTCCAATGCAATAAAAGAAATGAATAAAGAAATTACATTTTTCAATGTAATACAAGAATGAATAAAAAGATTACTTTTTAATGTAATAAAACAAAGATAAGGAAAATTACATTTTTAATGTAACATATGATTTCTTATATAAAAGAAATCAATGTTGAAATGAAAATGGTGTTGAAATCGTTGAATGATTCATATTTATATAAATATAAATTAAAATAATACAAATCGCGCTGCTGTATTTCGCGATTTGGAATCGTAACTTCAAATGATTATACCGAGAAATCCGACCGTCGGATTTTTCCAAAGCTGGATCCGTCGGGTTTGCCTTGCAAAGATCTTTCCAACGATATAAAATTTGCTAAGATCCAACGGTTAGATTTTGAGAAACGTGTAAATCAAATTTTGATGAAAACAGTGCCAAGGCCACTTAATGACCCGAAGCGTCGTTTAATTAAAAATGGCTATTTTTATATAAATAAAAATAGCGATAAATCGTTATAAAATTTTATAAACGGTATGGAATGAAAAGAATTGATCTGAATTTTATATATTTGCTAACTATTTGAAAAGATCGAGTTAATTCTCATTTCAAATAATTAATCGACGATTGGAAGTCGAAGATTTGAAGGTGATGGATTGAAGACCGGCGATCTTCACATCGAATGGATGACTGCTGATACCCTGGATTGGTTAGCTCCTAGGAAGGGGTTACAGTGGTAGTTGTCCAGACGTAATTGTTGATTGTTCGAATATACGAGAGCCACTTTTTCCGTATTGGACATATGGAACGAGGAATAAGGTGTCTTCGGTTTCGTTCAGACCCAGAACGGACTTGTAAATGGACGTATATCTTACATTGGATTTTATTCTATGCTGATTGATTTCTATTTAATATATATATCTGTTTGGTGGCGAAGGATTTATTCTCTTGCTTAACACTCTTCTCTGAGATGTACGAGCTCAAAGGTTATATATTGGTAGACATCAGTCGCATGGCGTGAACTATCAATGTGGCATGCCAAGATGCAATGATCAAGGCTTATTGTTGAAAAGCAGAGCCTTGTGGTTGATAATCAAAGCACAGCTTTATATTAGCATAGCTTTGTGTATAGCGTTACTTCACGAGACTCACACCCCTGTATGAACCAGAAACGGGAGAGAACTACAGGGAGGACATACTTTTCTTTCTAGCTAGAAGTGGTGTCATGGTATGGAGCCCAGACATTTTACTTATGTGGATGATGGAATGAGGTGCCTCGGTTTTTGAGTCCCTAGTGGCTCTATATTTACACCCCATAGGGCGGGGAAACGTATTGTTTAGGCATAACCAATACACTAACGTATTTGTGGACCGACCCTGAAGATCCAAGGGTCACTCGAGCTCTGATCCTGAGGCACGGGCTAGAGTGTCTCGAATTCGGTAAGGACGATCCCTTGCTTTGCTTCATGATGGAAATCCAACTTCCAATACGACCCATGCGGTTTTGATTGTATAACTAGTACGGCGACAGAGTATATGGTAGTTATGCCATCTATGATTGATACATTATGATTGAAATGTTTTTGAAATATATATATACACCAATATTAATATCAACTCCGTTTTATCATATCAAGCATTTTTGACCATTACAAGGTAAAACTCTATCCTCCAGTTTGCGTTGCATTGTGTGATGGGACTTGGGTCTTATAATGGTTTCATTTTTCTAAAAATCATTGCATTGTTTAACGATTTACTTTATTTATGCACTGGCAATCCAATGGAGTAAACCCGTTCCGCGTTAGCGGCGTGGTCCTGTGATTAGCCTTATTATTAAATAGGTTAAATTAGATTTCTAATACCAGTCCCATGACTGACTCGTAGTTTGTTTCACTTTGCAAACTCGGGTGCCCTCTTTTCCACACGGACAACCTTGTATACAGGTTTTTAGCAGACTCATTCTGGATAGCTATGGAGATGAAGATGGATCTTATCATTTCTATTATGTTGTTCAGAATTCTTTTAGTATATTATGTTTGAATCCGCTGTAGACATTTTATATTAAGCTTAAAACTGTATTATGTACTAAGTATGATCCTATTATGCTGTGTAACTCTGATGATATATTATTTCCAGTGTAATTTGATGTACATTTTCTTCTGTAATTCTATATTTCTGTTCTGTTGTTATTGTTTATGTGTTATATTCCAATGATTATCCTTGCTTTCGTACTATGGGAGTTTGGGGTCATCACAGTTGGTATCAGAGCTTTGGTTAAACTTAGATCGGAATATAACATATTAACAAACTCACCAGAAATTGAATCAGCAGAATTCTAAGATGAATAACTCATCATAGATAGGACTAGTAATGTCGTAGAATTAGTATAGCAGAATAAAATACACTCCCATAGATTCCTTTACATTTTAATATATGTCTCTATTGTAACGACCCAGAAAATCTGAACCAATTTAAAAATTTTAAATTGGCTAAAATAATGGATTTTAAATATTTAAAATAAATATTTTAAATAATGGCGATGAAAATGAGTTTGAATCGACATTCGAAAACCAATATAATTAATTATAATTATATATAGAATTGAAAATGGCGCGGTAGTTCGATAATTCGATTTCAAACTTCAATTGAATATACCGGGTGCAAAACAATCCGGATTTTAGTGAAACCAAAAATATTTAAATCTGTTAGTGAACATCTTTCTAACGAATCCGACCAATCGAAATTTGATAGCGGGAATCAAAAGATATGTCCAGTTGAAAATTCTGAATAGTCGCTATGAAATTCAGGCCCTTAAAAATGGACATTTTGCATACGACCTCGGATTTAGACGAAACCACTTTTGTTAGATCCGCAGTGTCAGGTTATTGCTAGGTTTCAAATTTCATAATTTTTCGAATCAATATGTGAGCGTGGCAAAGGAAAACGCGTTTGACCAGTTTCAGTTGATTTTAATCGACTGGAAATTGGCCATTTTTCAAACGGTCTCAGAATTCGACGAAACTAGTTTTGTTAGGACCGTATCGTTGATACGAAGCTAGAAAATATTTTTCTAGAATTTTTTTAGTTAGTATGTGACCCCGGTAATTTGAAATGTGCGTTTAAAATTCAATATAATGATTTAAATGAAAATTCAAAAGGAAACTGACTATAACGATCAAATCAGCTTGCGATACATATCCCATTGTGTTCGGAATGGGGGTGAAACGCTATGGGCGACAGGCGGTGGACCTCGTTTCGAGGTCATATGTAAAAGTCAACCCTGATGCAAATTTAAATAATTAAATAATAAAATAAATAAAAAAAAAAAAAAAAAGAATCCCCCTTATCTCCCGCTTGGCCCCCCCCCCCATCTTCATTTCGATTCAGACAAGAAAAAAAAAAAAAAAAGAGAAACCCTGGAAATCGAACCCCGCCGCCGATCTTGGAAGCCATCGCCGAAGCCACCGCCTGACGCTGAGCCGCCCTCGCAACCTTCTCCTCCCATCGAAGCGACGCCTCGCAGATCGAAGCCCCCCTCGAGACGCCCAGAAGCCTAAGCACCGCCGTACCTCGAAGCCCCCCCTCGAGACATCACCGACGAAGCAACACCACCATTCGAACCCTGCCGCCGGTCTCCTTTCCCCCCCGCTCCTCTGTAAGCTTTTGATTGTATTTTATTTTTATTTATTTTATTTTTTTTATTTTATATATAAACTGTTTTAATTAAGAATTTTTAAAAACTGAATTTTTATAAAAAAAAAAAAATAACTGTTTTGAAAAAGAATTTTATAAAAGAAATTAAACCTGATTTTAATTTAGAAATAAAAACTGAATTTTTAAAAAGTATTTTAAAACTGAATTTTTAAAAAGTATTTTAAAAACTGAAATGATTTTTAAAAGTATATTAAAACTGCATTTTAAAAGTATATTAAAACTGCATTTTAAAGTATATTTAAAACTGAATTTTAAAGTAGCATAAAACTGGTTTTTTTTTTTTTTTTTTTTTAAAGAAAGAAAATAAAACTGCATTTTTTAAAAAAAAAAAGAAAAAAAAAACAAATTTTTTTATATATGAAAGCAAAAGCAAAAATCATATTTTTATATATGAAAGCAAAAGCAAAAATCATATTTTTATATATGAAAGCAAAAGCAAAAATAAACATATTTTTATATGTCGAAAGCAAAAGGAAAAAAAAACATATTTTTATATGTCGAAAGCAAAAGGAAAAATTCGATTTTTATATATTGAATAGCATAGTAAAAATTCTATTTTTACATATGTAGAGAATACGGGCGAAAGCAACAAAAGGCGAAGATTTCTATTAAGAAGAGTCGTGAAGTGGATAGCTATTGGTGAGATTTCTGATTTAAAATTTATATATATATGTGTGAAGTAAAAGTGAATTGCTATATATAAATATATATATATATATATATATACGCCTCTCGTCCACAAACCATGGACGATATTTATTGGTTGAAATTGTTGTGGAAATTTGATTGATAGCGAATAGTTGTTTGGGATTGTTTGTGATTGATATTGGATGGATTGTGGTTGAAAAATACCCGTTTGTGGTTGTGAAATATTTGGTTGAAACCACTTAGGATTAGTTTGTGGAAATGAATAAAAATATATACATGCCGCCTGCGTGCGAACTAGATGCATGTTTCCCATTGTCAAAAACCGCGAGGTTTTAAGGTAGAGCGAGGAGCCGTACTAGGGACGGTGCCGGTGTAACTACCCTGCCGTTATGCTGCCGAAATTTTGAATAATATTTGTGTGTTTGAATTATTTTCATATGCTTAAACTATATTTATTCCTTATATTGAAAACATTCTTGTGTTGAATTGATATTCATTCGTTGTTTAGAAATTCATGTGTTGAATGATATTCATATTTTGAAAATAAACTGTTAGATAATAAAAAAAATCACATTTTTATCTATATCTAAAAACTATTGAAAACATTCTTGTGTTGAATTGATATTCATTCGTTGTTTAGAAATTCATGTGTTGAATGATATTCATATTTTGAAAATAAACTGTTAGATAATAAAAAATCACATTTTTATCTATATCTAAAAACTATTGAAAACATTCTTGTGTTGAATTGATATTCATTCGTTGTTTAGAAATTCATGTGTTGAATGGTATTCATATTTTGAAATAAATAGTTCGATAATAAAAATCCCATTTTTATCTATATCTAAAAACTATTGAAAACATTCTTGTGTTGAATTGATATTCATTCGTTGTTTAGAAATTCATGTGTTGAATGGTATTCATATTTTGAAATAAATTGTTTTATGATAAAAATTCTATTTTACCACCTACATGAACTATATAGAAAAAATAGTGTTTTGAAATGAGTTGTTTTACAATAAAAATCACATTTTTATTGTATGCATAAATCGTTAAAATATGAAGTGTTAAAAATAGCCACTTGTTCAAAATAAACATATACGAGTTGAAATATTCATTAATTAGCTAATGAAATGATTTGCACCTATTTATGTAACATTAGAATGAATGGTGTTTTTAAACCAAATAGAAATCAAATATGAAGTTGAATAGAAAATGAAAAATGATATGAACTGTATATATATGTACATGCATATTCATTGAACAGGTTATAGCAAAGGGGCTAGAGAAGAGGAATAAAATTTTGTGCCCGACAAATAGGTACACATTTACTGATTTGTTTGGGTGATGATTTTGAGCCTGATTGGCTAGCCGCTTGGCTTTTTCTTTTTCTTTTTGAGATTAGAAGGACCGGGACGCTATTTGCGATTTCCCGACGCTCCCGGTGCAGGGGAGGTTATGGCGAAATTTTTCCAAAATTTAAGGAGTTAGAAATTTTTTTGAAGTGAAAACGATATAGAAATTATTGAACGAACTATATTTATATAACTATATAAATATAAATAAAATTAAAACGAAACGAGGCCGTGCAGTTCGTATTTTGAAACCGTGATTTCAAACGACTAGTACGGGAAATCCGACCATTGGATTTTCCCGAAACCTCAACCGTCGGGTTCGCCTTGGAATAATCTTTCCAACGGCACCAACCTTGTAAAAATCCAACGGTTGGATTGTCTGGAATGTTTAATTCAAATCTGAAGAAAAACAGCGCCAGAAACGATTATATTTATTTATATATATAAATAAAATTATATTTAATCGAATAACGACGCTGCAGTTCGTATTTTGAAATCGAAAATTCAAACGATTGTACCGGGAGATCCGACCGTCGGAATTTCCCGAAACTGGAACCGTTGGATTCGTTTTGAAAAGACCTTTCTAATGATGTAAATTTTGCGAAGATCCAACGGTTAGATTTTCAGATATGTGTAAATCAAATTTGAAGAAAAACAGCGCCACGGCCGCCTTATGGCCCGAAACGTCGTTTTGATTAAAACGGCTATTTTAAAATAAATAAAAATAGCGATAAATAGTTATAAAATATCGTAAGCGATATGGAATGGAAATAAACTGAATTTGCTTGATTTATGTGATGTTTGATGGTTGAATGTGTTCGGTGTGAAAACTATATAAAGAATACAATTGGTGTGTCGAATAATTTAACCATTGAAATAAATCGATTTGAAATTCTAAATATACGTGAATTATTTGAGAAGGCCGAGTTAATTCTCATTTCGAATAATCGACCGACGATTGAAATTCGAAGATGAAGACGATGGTCGAAGACCGGAGATCTTCACCTCGTTTGGATGGTAACCGAGGTCCTGATTGGGAGGCATCCCGAAATATGGATAATGAGTGGTGATCGTTCAGACGTACGTGTTGATCGATGGGTTTGCGAGGTATTTAGTGCCTCCGGTTTCGTTCAGACCCAGAACGGACTTGTAAATGGACTGTGTGTCTGACATAGGATTTATTCTGTGTGGCATGCTAAGATGCAGTGATCAGGGCTTCTGTTGAAAAGCAAAGTCTTGTGGAGATGATCAAAGCACCGCCTGCGTGGCGTGGCTTTGTGTATAACGTAAATTCGCGAGCCTCACACCCCGGTATGAACCTAAAACGGGAGGAAGGACCTCAGGGAGGACATGCGTTTCTTTCTAGCTAGGGTGGTGTCAGTGACCTACCAGCCCTGACATTTATATACTTTTCACCTATGTGGTTGTTGCTGTTGCGAGGCGCCTCGGTTTGATCGGACGATCCGGGTCCGATGGAGTCATTCGTTGGCTCGTTTACACCCCAAAGGGTGGGGAAACGCAGTGTTCAGGAATTTTAATCCACATCGGTGGACCGGCCCTGACGATCCAAAGGCTTGACTGAGTACTTGCCTGAGGGGCGGGCTAGAGCGTCTCGAATTCGGTAAGGACTATCTTTTGCCTTGGTTCATGACGGAAATCCAATTTCCAAATACGATATCGTGCGGTTTTGATTGTATACCTACATATGGCGACATAGTGGTATGGGGCATTAATGCCGTCTATGATTGATAGTTATGATTTGAAATTGTTTTCAAAACATATAAACACTAGCAGTAATATCAAATGCCTTTGTTTTATTCGTATCAAGCATATCTTGGCCGTTATAAGGTAAAAACTCTATCCTCCGGTTTGCGTTGCATTGTGTGATGGGAACTGAGTCTTATAACGGCTTCATTTTTATAAAAAGCATAGCGATGTTTAAAAGAAAGATTTGTTTTAAAGCACTGGCAATCCAATGGAGTAAACCCGTTCCACGAAAGTGGCGTGGTCCTGTGATTAGCCAAATTATATATGTGTTGAGTAGATTTCTCATACCAGTCCCATGACTGACTCGTAGTTTGTTTCACTCTCAAACTCGGGTGCCCCTTTTTCTACACGGGCAGCCTTGTATTCAGGTTTAGCTGGTTCTTTCTGGATAGCTGGAGCTGAAGATGGATTCTATCATTTATTTCTTTTTATGCTGTTCAGCTCCTATTGTACATATTTTGTTTATTTCCGCTGTAGACATTTATGTATAGCTGAACTGTATTTGTACTAAGTAAGATCCTGTATACTGTGTAACTCTGATGATTACTTTTATCCAGTATATTTTGTTGTTCATTCTGGTGTATTTATTTAATTCTGTTCTGCTATTATATGTTTCTGTGTTATATTCCAAAAGATAACCTTGTTTCCGTGAGAACGGGAAATCGGGTCGTCTCAACGTGGTATCAGAGCCTTGGTTAAGCTTAGTTCTGGAATATAACATTTGAACGAACTCGTCAGAAATAGAACCAGTAGTGTTCTAGGACGGGTAACTCAATACAGATAGGATCAGCAATATCCTAGTATGAGTAAAGCAGAATGATTACACCTTGATAAGACACATTTACATTGAAGTATGTGTTTCTATGTTTGAAAGTTTCCTTTTCTGTGACCTGACACTTGTTCTGCTAATTGCAGAAGTACTAGAAAAATGAGTGCCAGAAACAGAAGGGATACAGAACCCGATCTAGAAGCTCTATTAAAGAAATATCGAAATCTGAACGGAGCGCAATTCTCGGGCAATGAATCTATTATTCAAACTCAAGCTTGGTTGAGTTCTGTCGAAAGAATCTTTGAGCATATCCAGCTGAGAGATGACCAGAAACGGTTAGTAGCATCTTGGGCGCTTAAAGAAGAAGCTTTAATTTGGTGGGAAACCATCATCAAAGATAATCCAGAAGGTGATATCACCTGGGACAGATTCAAATTGATTTTCTTAGAAAGATTTACTCCTCCCGAAGTAACCGAGAGATTATGTGATGAATTTTCTTATCTAATACAAGGTGATATGACCATTCCGGAATATCATAAGAAATTCAACGAACTTGCTCACTTTGCTCCTCATCTAATTCAAAATCCGAAGAGGAAAAATATGAGATTTATTCACGGACTTCAAAGGAAATACCAGAATAAGGTATTGGGGCATGTGAAGCTTCCTTTTTCTGAAATGATTTACATGGCCTATCAGTATGAAGATCTCCATAAGAAAGGAATGTTGCGCGACGAAGAAGAAGTCTGTTCTAGTGACAAAACAGAGTCAGAAACTGATATTCCTGAAGCCAGTACAAGGTCTGAGGTCAATAAGGAGCTCAGTGCCAAGAGAAAAAGGGCTGAATCTGGGAACGAACGAATAATGACCGCCACGTGCTCGAGCTGCAATAGAAAAGGGCATTTGGCGGTAAGTTGCAAATCTTGGAACAAACGAAGAAAAAGTGGATCTAAGCCCACTAAGAAACAAAAGAACCCACATAGGGAAAGAAGATGCCATAAGTGCCGCCAGGCAGGTCACATTGCACGGGAGTGCCAACTCTCAAAGAAACCTGAAACCGTGTGTATAAATGAAGTGGCAGAAACTTCCGAGCCCTCAGCTAGTCAAGAAAGGCCCGATGTTTTAGAAGGCACGCTTACTGTCAAAAACATTCCAGTCAAAGTACTGTTTGACACAGGCGCGTCACGAAGCTTCATTTCCAAAGATGCAGCTAAGAAACTGGATTTGAATTTGAAGAAGCTCAAGGAACCAATGACTGTCCAGAATCCGGTTGGGGGTTCCATTGATCTCAGTTGGATTTGTGGAGTGCCGGTTTCTTTCTCTCGTTATCGGTTTCCGACCATCGCAGTCGTTATGAATTTTAAAGAGTTTGATCTTATCTTAGGGTTAGATTGGTTGACTAAATATGAAGCTGAGGTTAAATGCGCCGACAGAGTCGTAAAGGCGAAGATTAAATCAGGCGATTATATAACCATACCATGTGAAGGCCCGACTTCAAATAGAAAAGACTTCTGGGCAGCTTTGAATGTTTCTCCAGCCCAAATAGAAAATGTCCCTGAAGTCATAGAGAATATTCCTGACCTCATTAAAGATATTCCTGTCGTCAAGAATTATGCGGATGTGTTTGAGGAAGTTGTTCGCTTACCTCCGCAGAGAGAAATAGATTTCAAAATTGCTTTAATTCCAAATGCAAGGCCGGTAGTTCACGCTATTCGAAGGATGTCCTTGAAAGAGAAGGAGGAATTAGACAATCAAACACGACAGCTGGTATGGAAAGGTCTGATCAGGCCTAGTTTCTCTGATTGGGGTGCAGCAGTGGTATTTGTCCCAAAATCTGACGGTACTCTACGACTATGTGTGGATTATCGAGATTTGAACAAACAGACAATAAAGAACAAGTATCCATTGCCGCGGATTGATGATTTGTTGGATCGATTAAATGGAGCACAAGTATTTTCACGAATGGACCTAGCTACAGGATTCCATCAACTTCGAATTGCCGAAGAGTGTGTTCCAATGACAGCGTTCAGAGGCCCCGACCTATTCTACGAGTGGTTAGTAATGCCGTTCGGCTTATGTAACGCTCCTGCTTATTTCGTCGATCTAATGAACAGGGTATTCAGAGGAGTATTGAATAAATTTGTTCTGGTTTTTATTGATGATATTCTAATCTTCTCTAAATCAAAGGCCGAACATGAAAAACATCTGGAACAGGTTCTAGAAATCCTCAGAAGGAATGTATTAAAAGCCAAATTTTCCAAATGTATATTCTGGCAAGATGAAGTAAAATTTCTGGGCCATGTCGTATCGAAAGATGGAATCGCTGTGGATCCAAGCAAAATCACAGCTATTCAGAATTGGAAACAGCCCAGTACTCCCACTGAAGTCCGTAGTTTTCTTGGATTGGCTAGCTATTACCGAAAGTTCGTTAAAGACTTTTCTAAGATATCTGGCCACTTAACAAAGCTTACAAAGAAGCATTCTAAATTCAAGTGGACTCAAGAAAGTGAGGAGGCTTTCGAAGAGCTAAAGTTAAGATTGACGACAGCTCCAGTGTTAACCATCATTGATGGCAACCAGGATTTAAAAGTCTGGACTGATGCGTCTAGAGAAGGCCTTGGAGCAGTGTTAATGCAAAGAGGCCAAGTAATTGCTTATGCTAGCCGTCAACTGAAGCCACACGAGAAAAACTACGTAACTCATGATCTTGAGTTATTGGCTATCATATTCTCTTTGAAAATCTGGAGACACTATCTTCTGGGCGAGAGGTTTGAACTGTTTACAGATCACCAGTCGTTAAAATATCTGTTCACTCAGAAAGACTTGAATTTGAGGCAGCAACGTTGGCTGGAGTTTCTTGCAGCATATGACTTCGAAATTATATATACTCCAGGGAAAGCCAATGTCGTGGCTGATGCGTTAAGCAGAAAGAACGTAATGATCGCCAGCTTTATTATCACAACTTCCTTGATTGACAAAATATCTATTCTTCAGAAGGAGGATAACTTTATTAAAGATATGATCAAAAGGATTCAGAAAGGCGAACCCTCGTGTTTTCAAATAGATAACGACGAGACCTTGAGATTAAAAGGAAGGATTTGTGTTCCTGACGTTCCTGAGCTAAAAAGGGAAGTGTTAGACGAGTGTCACAAGTCCAAGCTGAGTATCCATCCTGGCGTGGCCAAAATGTATAACGATCTCAAAAGAACATTCTGGTGGAAGGCTATGAAAAGAGACGTTTCAATATACGTTAGCCGATGCCCTACTTGCCAGCTAGTCAAGAGTGACCAACAGAAATTGGCTGGATTGTTGCAACCACTAGAAGTTCCTGGCTGGAAGTGGGAACATATTTCTATGGATTTCATCGATGGTTTGCCCAGAACCAGGAAAGGAAATGACAGTATTTGGGTGATCGTAGATCGTTTCACGAAGACCGCCCATTTTATACCTGTCAAATCAAATAGAACTGCTCAGAGTCTGGCGCAGATATACTTCAGAGAAATAGTTAGACTACATGGAGTGCCACTCAGTATAGTAAGTGATAGAGATACAATATTCACTAGCAAATTCTGGGAAGCATTTCAAGTCGAGCTAGGAACGAAGTTAAACTTGAGCACCGCTTATCATCCTCAGACAGACGGTCAGACTGAGAGGGTGAATCGCATTTTAGAAGATCTATTGCGGGCTTGTGTTATAGATTTCGGTGGATCATGGGAAGACAATCTGCATTTGGCTGAATTCTCTTATAACAACAGCTACCAGGCGAGTCTGACAATGTCGCCATTCGAAGCATTGTATGGTAGACCGTGCCGATCTCCTGCTTGTTGGGTCGAGCCTGGAAATAGACTTGTGTTGGGTCCCGATATGATTCGAGAAGCTGCCGACAAAGTTGATTTTATCAAGAAGCGATTACTCGCCGCTCAAAGCCGACAAAAGAGCTATGCTGATAAAAGAAGAAGAGATATATCCTTTGAAGTTGGCGACTATGTATATTTGAAAGTATCGCCGATGAGAGGAGTTATCAGGTTCGGTAAAACTGGGAAGTTAGCACCCAAATTCATTGGTCCGTTTCCTATTCTGGAACGGATTGGAACTCTCGCTTATAGGGTTGAACTGCCTGACTGGTTGCCTGGAGTGCATGATGTATTTCATATATCTCAACTTCGAAAGCACGTTCATGATCCAGACTTGATCGTGGAAGAAGCTGCTCAGCAGGATATTGAAATTACTCCAGAATTAGCTGTGAGGCGAGAGCCGCTAAAGATTATCGGCAAAGAAACCAAGGAGCTGAGAAACAAGAAGGTTCACTTAGTCAAAGTGCAATGGAGTGGAGATCCGCGAGATTGTACTTGGGAAACTGAGGAGAGCATTCAGAAAGCTTATCCTAGATGCCGGGTAGATATCTCTGATTGACTCCGGTGCAAGGTACATTTACCCTACCTTGCATTATCATATAGTTCTCTATTCTATTCTGTTGCTATTTTCTTCCCATGGATGTGTATCGTTTATTCTATACTCTGAATATTAAAAACAAATTGGTTGTTGTGATGTGTGATCGTAGATTTATCAAACCACTTTCGACTTTATTCCTTTTCGGGGACGAAAAGTTTTAAGTGGGGGAGATTGTAACGACCCAGAAAATCTGAACCAATTTAAAAATTTTAAATTGGCTAAAATAATGGATTTTAAATATTTAAAATAAATATTTTAAATAATGGCGATGAAAATGAGTTTGAATCGACATTCGAAAACCAATATAATTAATTATAATTATATATAGAATTGAAAATGGCGCGGTAGTTCGATAATTCGATTTCAAACTTCAATTGAATATACCGGGTGCAAAACAATCCGGATTTTAGTGAAACCAAAAATATTTAAATCTGTTAGTGAACATCTTTCTAACGAATCCGACCAATCGAAATTTGATAGCGGGAATCAAAAGATATGTCCAGTTGAAAATTCTGAATAGTCGCTATGAAATTCAGGCCCTTAAAAATGGACATTTTGCATACGACCTCGGATTTAGACGAAACCACTTTTGTTAGATCCGCAGTGTCAGGTTATTGCTAGGTTTCAAATTTCATAATTTTTCGAATCAATATGTGAGCGTGGCAAAGGAAAACGCGTTTGACCAGTTTCAGTTGATTTTAATCGACTGGAAATTGGCCATTTTTCAAACGGTCTCAGAATTCGACGAAACTAGTTTTGTTAGGACCGTATCGTTGATACGAAGCTAGAAAATATTTTTCTAGAATTTTTTTAGTTAGTATGTGACCCCGGTAATTTGAAATGTGCGTTTAAAATTCAATATAATGATTTAAATGAAAATTCAAAAGGAAACTGACTATAACGATCAAATCAGCTTGCGATACATATCCCATTGTGTTCGGAATGGGGGTGAAACGCTATGGGCGACAGGCGGTGGACCTCGTTTCGAGGTCATATGTAAAAGTCAACCCTGATGCAAATTTAAATAATTAAATAATAAAATAAATAAAAAAAAAAAAAAAAAAAAAGAATCCCCCTTATCTCCCGCTTGGCCCCCCCCCCCCCATCTTCATTTCGATTCAGACAAGAAAAAAAAAAAAAAAAGAGAAACCCTGGAAATCGAACCCCGCCGCCGATCTTGGAAGCCATCGCCGAAGCCACCGCCTGACGCTGAGCCGCCCTCGCAACCTTCTCCTCCCATCGAAGCGACGCCTCGCAGATCGAAGCCCCCCTCGAGACGCCCAGAAGCCTAAGCACCGCCGTACCTCGAAGCCCCCCCTCGAGACATCACCGACGAAGCAACACCACCATTCGAACCCTGCCGCCGGTCTCCTTTCCCCCCCGCTCCTCTGTAAGCTTTTGATTGTATTTTATTTTTATTTATTTTATTTTTTTTATTTTATATATAAACTGTTTTAATTAAGAATTTTTAAAAACTGAATTTTTATAAAAATAAATAAATAACTGTTTTGAAAAAGAATTTTATAAAAGAAATTAAACCTGATTTTAATTTAGAAATAAAAACTGAATTTTTAAAAAGTATTTTAAAACTGAATTTTTAAAAAGTATTTTAAAAACTGAAATGATTTTTAAAAGTATATTAAAACTGCATTTTAAAAGTATATTAAAACTGCATTTTAAAGTATATTTAAAACTGAATTTTAAAGTAGCATAAAACTGGTTTTTTTTTTTTTTTTTTTTTAAAGAAAGAAAATAAAACTGCATTTTTTAAAAAAAAAAAGAAAAAAAAAACAAATTTTTTTATATATGAAAGCAAAAGCAAAAATCATATTTTTATATATGAAAGCAAAAGCAAAAATCATATTTTTATATATGAAAGCAAAAGCAAAAATAAACATATTTTTATATGTCGAAAGCAAAAGGAAAAAAAAACATATTTTTATATGTCGAAAGCAAAAGGAAAAATTCGATTTTTATATATTGAATAGCATAGTAAAAATTCTATTTTTACATATGTAGAGAATACGGGCGAAAGCAACAAAAGGCGAAGATTTCTATTAAGAAGAGTCGTGAAGTGGATAGCTATTGGTGAGATTTCTGATTTAAAATTTATATATATATGTGTGAAGTAAAAGTGAATTGCTATATATAAATATATATATATATATATACGCCCCTCGTCCACAAACCATGGACGATATTTATTGGTTGAAATTGTTGTGGAAATTTGATTGATAGCGAATAGTTGTTTGGGATTGTTTGTGATTGATATTGGATGGATTGTGGTTGAAAAATACCCGTTTGTGGTTGTGAAATATTTGGTTGAAACCACTTAGGATTAGTTTGTGGAAATGAATAAAAATATATACATGCCGCCTGCGTGCGAACTAGATGCATGTTTCCCATTGTCAAAAACCGCGAGGTTTTAAGGTAGAGCGAGGAGCCGTACTAGGGACGGTGCCGGTGTAACTACCCTGCCGTTATGCTGCCGAAATTTTGAATAATATTTGTGTGTTTGAATTATTTTCATATGCTTAAACTATATTTATTCCTTATATTGAAAACATTCTTGTGTTGAATTGATATTCATTCGTTGTTTAGAAATTCATGTGTTGAATGATATTCATATTTTGAAAATAAACTGTTAGATAATAAAAAAAATCACATTTTTATCTATATCTAAAAACTATTGAAAACATTCTTGTGTTGAATTGATATTCATTCGTTGTTTAGAAATTCATGTGTTGAATGATATTCATATTTTGAAAATAAACTGTTAGATAATAAAAAATCACATTTTTATCTATATCTAAAAACTATTGAAAACATTCTTGTGTTGAATTGATATTCATTCGTTGTTTAGAAATTCATGTGTTGAATGGTATTCATATTTTGAAATAAATAGTTCGATAATAAAAATCCCATTTTTATCTATATCTAAAAACTATTGAAAACATTCTTGTGTTGAATTGATATTCATTCGTTGTTTAGAAATTCATGTGTTGAATGGTATTCATATTTTGAAATAAATTGTTTTATGATAAAAATTCTATTTTACCACCTACATGAACTATATAGAAAAAATAGTGTTTTGAAATGAGTTGTTTTACAATAAAAATCACATTTTTATTGTATGCATAAATCGTTAAAATATGAAGTGTTAAAAATAGCCACTTGTTCAAAATAAACATATACGAGTTGAAATATTCATTAATTAGCTAATGAAATGATTTGCACCTATTTATGTAACATTAGAATGAATGGTGTTTTTAAACCAAATAGAAATCAAATATGAAGTTGAATAGAAAATGAAAAATGATATGAACTGTATATATATGTACATGCATATTCATTGAACAGGTTATAGCAAAGGGGCTAGAGAAGAGGAATAAAATTTTGTGCCCGACAAATAGGTACACATTTACTGATTTGTTTGGGTGATGATTTTGAGCCTGATTGGCTAGCCGCTTGGCTTTTTCTTTTTCTTTTTGAGATTAGAAGGACCGGGACGCTATTTGCGATTTCCCGACGCTCCCGGTGCAGGGGAGGTTATGGCGAAATTTTTCCAAAATTTAAGGAGTTAGAAATTTTTTTGAAGTGAAAACGATATAGAAATTATTGAACGAACTATATTTATATAACTATATAAATATAAATAAAATTAAAACGAAACGAGGCCGTGCAGTTCGTATTTTGAAACCGTGATTTCAAACGACTAGTACGGGAAATCCGACCATTGGATTTTCCCGAAACCTCAACCGTCGGGTTCGCCTTGGAATAATCTTTCCAACGGCACCAACCTTGTAAAAATCCAACGGTTGGATTGTCTGGAATGTTTAATTCAAATCTGAAGAAAAACAGCGCCAGAAACGATTATATTTATTTATATATATAAATAAAATTATATTTAATCGAATAACGACGCTGCAGTTCGTATTTTGAAATCGAAAATTCAAACGATTGTACCGGGAGATCCGACCGTCGGAATTTCCCGAAACTGGAACCGTTGGATTCGTTTTGAAAAGACCTTTCTAATGATGTAAATTTTGCGAAGATCCAACGGTTAGATTTTCAGATATGTGTAAATCAAATTTGAAGAAAAACAGCGCCACGGCCGCCTTATGGCCCGAAACGTCGTTTTGATTAAAACGGCTATTTTAAAATAAATAAAAATAGCGATAAATAGTTATAAAATATCGTAAGCGATATGGAATGGAAATAAACTGAATTTGCTTGATTTATGTGATGTTTGATGGTTGAATGTGTTCGGTGTGAAAACTATATAAAGAATACAATTGGTGTGTCGAATAATTTAACCATTGAAATAAATCGATTTGAAATTCTAAATATACGTGAATTATTTGAGAAGGCCGAGTTAATTCTCATTTCGAATAATCGACCGACGATTGAAATTCGAAGATGAAGACGATGGTCGAAGACCGGAGATCTTCACCTCGTTTGGATGGTAACCGAGGTCCTGATTGGGAGGCATCCCGAAATATGGATAATGAGTGGTGATCGTTCAGACGTACGTGTTGATCGATGGGTTTGCGAGGTATTTAGTGCCTCCGGTTTCGTTCAGACCCAGAACGGACTTGTAAATGGACTGTGTGTCTGACATAGGATTTATTCTGTGTGGCATGCTAAGATGCAGTGATCAGGGCTTCTGTTGAAAAGCAAAGTCTTGTGGAGATGATCAAAGCACCGCCTGCGTGGCGTGGCTTTGTGTATAACGTAAATTCGCGAGCCTCACACCCCGGTATGAACCTAAAACGGGAGGAAGGACCTCAGGGAGGACATGCGTTTCTTTCTAGCTAGGGTGGTGTCAGTGACCTACCAGCCCTGACATTTATATACTTTTCACCTATGTGGTTGTTGCTGTTGCGAGGCGCCTCGGTTTGATCGGACGATCCGGGTCCGATGGAGTCATTCGTTGGCTCGTTTACACCCCAAAGGGTGGGGAAACGCAGTGTTCAGGAATTTTAATCCACATCGGTGGACCGGCCCTGACGATCCAAAGGCTTGACTGAGTACTTGCCTGAGGGGCGGGCTAGAGCGTCTCGAATTCGGTAAGGACTATCTTTTGCCTTGGTTCATGACGGAAATCCAATTTCCAAATACGATATCGTGCGGTTTTGATTGTATACCTACATATGGCGACATAGTGGTATGGGGCATTAATGCCGTCTATGATTGATAGTTATGATTTGAAATTGTTTTCAAAACATATAAACACTAGCAGTAATATCAAATGCCTTTGTTTTATTCGTATCAAGCATATCTTGGCCGTTATAAGGTAAAAACTCTATCCTCCGGTTTGCGTTGCATTGTGTGATGGGAACTGAGTCTTATAACGGCTTCATTTTTATAAAAAGCATAGCGATGTTTAAAAGAAAGATTTGTTTTAAAGCACTGGCAATCCAATGGAGTAAACCCGTTCCACGAAAGTGGCGTGGTCCTGTGATTAGCCAAATTATATATGTGTTGAGTAGATTTCTCATACCAGTCCCATGACTGACTCGTAGTTTGTTTCACTCTCAAACTCGGGTGCCCCTTTTTCTACACGGGCAGCCTTGTATTCAGGTTTAGCTGGTTCTTTCTGGATAGCTGGAGCTGAAGATGGATTCTATCATTTATTTCTTTTTATGCTGTTCAGCTCCTATTGTACATATTTTGTTTATTTCCGCTGTAGACATTTATGTATAGCTGAACTGTATTTGTACTAAGTAAGATCCTGTATACTGTGTAACTCTGATGATTACTTTTATCCAGTATATTTTGTTGTTCATTCTGGTGTATTTATTTAATTCTGTTCTGCTATTATATGTTTCTGTGTTATATTCCAAAAGATAACCTTGTTTCCGTGAGAACGGGAAATCGGGTCGTCTCATCTATGCTTTACAATATCTATTCTGTTGGCCTGACGCTTTGTCTGCTATTTGCAGACATAGTAGAAAATGAATGGTAGAAACAGAAGAAGTAATTCTTTGGTTCGACAATCTAATGAGCCAGTCATGCTCCCACAACCAGAACCAGATCTAGAAGCTCTAGTAAAGAGGTATCGAAATCTGGGTGGAGTACCATTCTCGGGGAAAGAGTCCGTTATTGAAGCACAAGCATGGGTGCGTTCTTCTGAGAGAATTTTTGAAGGCTTCAAGCTAAGAGATGATCAAAAGAGATTAATAACATCTTGGGCACTCAAAGGCAAAGCTTTAATCTGGTGGGAAACTGTTACTGAAGAAAATACATATGGTAATATTACGTGGGATAGATTTAAAGAAATGTTCGCAGAAAAATTTATTCCTCCAGAAGCAACTAAGCGACTATATGATGAGTTTTATAATCTGAAACATGGAGATATGACCACCGGGGAGTATCAGAATAAATTCAAAGAACTTTCTCGCTTTGCCCCAGAACTAATTCAAGATCCTATAAGGAAGAATCTGATATTTATCCATGGACTTAAAAAGAAGTACGAAGGTAGAGTACTTGCTCATGTGAATCTTCCATTTTCTGAGATGATACAAATGGCTTATCGCTATGAGTATATTGATGAGCAACATGGTTTAGAAGCTGAAGAGGAAACCAGCTCTAGCAGCAAAAGGAAGTTTGAAACTGATAGCCCTGAGGCAAGTACAAAGCCTGGAGTCAGTAAGAAACCTAAAGCTGATAAGAAAAGGGCAAGATCTAAGAAAGAACTGTTAACGACTTCCACATGCTCTAACTGCAATAGGGAAGGACATTTGTTGATAAATTGCAAATCTTCGAAGAAACGAAAGAATGATGGATCTAAATCCAATAAAAAGTTTCAAGAGAATAGAAAATGCAATTTGTGCCATCAGACGGGGCATCTTTCAAAGAGTTGTCAACTATCAAAGAAGGCTGAAATAGCTCATGTAAGTGAAGTAGTAGAAACCGCAGCACCCTCAACTAATAGGGAAAGGCCAGATGTTTTGGAAGGCACGCTCACTGTCAAAAATATCCCTGTTACAGTATTGTTTGATACAGGCGCGTCACAAAGCTTTATCTCCAGCAATACGGTTAAGAAGTTGAAATTAAAATTAAGGAATCTTAAAGAATCGATTAGAGTTCATAATCCGGTAGGAGGTTCTCTTATTCTCGGTTTGTACTGTAAAGTGCACATTTCCTATTCTTGTTACCGGTTTTCCTTTAATTTAATTTTTATGGATTTTTCCGAATTTGATATCATTCTCGGGTTAGATTGGTTAACGAAGTACGAGACCGAAGTTAAATGTGCAGAAAGAGTTGTTAAAGTTAAAACAAAGCTTGGGAATAATGTTATACCATGCGTAGGCTCAGATCCATATAGAAAAGAATTTTGGGCTGCTCTTGAAGTCACCCCCACCGATCTTGAGAATATTCATGTCATCAAAAATTATGCGGATGTGTTCGAAGAAGTTTATAGCTTACCTCCGCGAAGAGAAATTGACTTCAGAATTGATCTAGTTCCGAATGCAAGGCCAGTGGTGCATCCTATTCAAAGAATGACATGATAAGAGAAAGAAGAATTGGGTAATCAAACTAAACAGCTTTTATGGAAGGGCCTGATCAGGCCTATCTTTTCGAATTGGAGTGCAGCAGCAGTGTTTGTTCCAAAGTCAGACGGTACTCTCAGACTGTGTGTGGATTACCGAGATTTAAATAAGCAGACACTCAAGAGTAAATATCCATTGCACCGTATAGATGATTTATTGGATCATTTGAATGGAGCTAAAGTATTTTCTAAAATGGACCTAGCTACAAGTTTTCATCAACTGCGGATTACCGAAGAATGTGTTCCTTTGACAGCTTTCAGAGGTCCAGACATATTTTATGAGTGGTTAGTAATGTCGTTCGGCTTATGCAATGTTCTTGATTATTTTATCGATTTAATGAATAGAGTATTTCGGGATGTTTTGAACAAATTTTTGTTGGTCTTAATTAATGGCATTTTAATCTTCTCTAAATCAACTACTGAGCATGAGAAGCATTTGGAACAAGTTTTAGAAATTCTGAGAAAGAATGTTTTAAAAGCCAAATTTTCTAAATGCATATTTTTGCAAGAAGAAGTGAAGTTCCTCGGTCATGTAGTATCGAAGGAAGGAATTTTAGTGGATCCAAGAAAGATCATAGCCATTCAAGATTGGAAGCAGCCTAGCACTCCTACAGAAGTCAGAAGTTTCCTAGGATTGGCTGGCTATTATCGGAAATTTGTTAAAGATTTTTTGAAATTATCTTGTCCATTAATGAAGCTTACAAAGTAGCATACAAAGTTTATTTGAACACCTAAATGTGAGGCAGCTTTCCAAGTGCTGAAACTAAGGTTGACTACTGCTCCATTGTTGACTATTATTGATGGCAATCAAGATTTAAAAGCCAGGACATACACTTCTATTGAAGGTATTGGTGCGGTATTAATGCAAAGGGACAAAGTAGTTGCTTATGCTAGCTGCCAATTGAAGCTGCATGAGAAGAGACGCCCCACTCATGATCATGAGTTGATGGCCATCATGTTTGCTTTAAAGATATGGAGGCACCATCTTTAGGGTGAGAAGTTCGAATTATATGCAGATCATAAATCCTTGAAGTATTTGTTCACCCAAAGGGACTTGAATTTGAGGCAGCAACGTTGGTTATAATTTCTTGCGGCCTATGATCTGGACATCTTGTGTACTCCAGGAAAACCAATGTTGTAGTCGATGCGCTCAGCAGGAAGAATGTGGTCACCGCCAATCTTATCATCGCCAATCTTATTATCACCAATCTTATCACTACACCTACATTGATTGACAAAATCTCTGCTCTGAGGATGATGAATTTATGCAGAGAATTAGTAAAAGAGTTCGGGAAGGCGAACCCTCGAGTTTCCAGATTGATAACAAGGGAGTTCTAAGGTTAAAAGGCCGAATTTGTGTTCCGAATATTCCTGAGCTCAAAAGAGAAGTAATGGATGAATGTCATAAATTCAAGCTTTGTATTCATCCAGGGGTGAGCAAAATGTATCATGATCTCAAGCGCACGTTCTAGTGGAAATCTATGAAAAGAAATATTTCCATTTATGTTAGCAGGTGTTCTACTTGCCAGCAAGTCAAGAGTGATCAGCAGAAACCTGCCGGATTGTTACAACCACTAGAGGTTCCAAGTTGGAAATGGGATCAAATTTCCATGGATTTCATTAATGGCTTGCCCCGAACTAGAAAAGGCAATGACAGTATTTTGGTGATTATTGATCGTTTCATGAAGCATGCCTATTTTGTTCCTGTCAGATCAACTAGAACAGCTCAAAGTTTAGCGAAAATTTATGTCAAAGAAATTGTCAGACTACATGGTGTTCCGAGTAGCATTGTTAGTGATCGAGATCCAATATTCGCTAGTAAATTCTGAGAAGCATTTCAAGAAGAACTGGGGACAAAGTTAAACTTGAGCATCGCATATCATCCTCAAACAGATGGCCAAACTTAGAGGGTGAACCGCATACTAGAAGACTAGTTGCGGGTATGTATTCTTGATTTTGGCGGCTCATGGGAAGATCACTTGCATTTGGTCGAGTTCTCCTATAATAACAATTACCAAGCAAGCTTGCAAATATCGCCATTCGAAGCATTATATGGCAGGCTTTGTAGATCTCCCGCATGTTGGGTGGAACAAGGAAATAGACTAGTATTGGGTCCCGACATGATCAGTGAAGCTTCGGATAAAGCTGATTTTATTAAGAAGCGATTACTAACAACTCAGAGCCAACAGAAAAGCTATGCATGATCAAGAAGAAGGGATTTGGAATTTGTTGTTGGCGATTATGTGTACTTGTGGGTTTCCTCATTGAGAGGAGTAGTTCATGTCAGGAAAACTGGGAAGTTGGCTCCTAGATTCATTGGTCCATTTCCTATTCTCGAAAGAATTGGAACTCTCGCTTACAGGGTTCAGTTGCCTGACTGGTTGCTAGGAGTACATGATGTATTCCATGTGTCTCAACTTCGAAAGCATGTACATGATCCAGACTTGATTATGGAGGAAGTTGCACAGCAAGATTTGAAGGTTACCCCGAGCTTAGCAGGAAGAAGGGAGCCAGTAAAGATCATTGGCAAAGAAATCCGAGTTCTGAGGAACAAAAGAATTCATTTAGTTAAAGTGCAGTGGAGCGGAGATCCTAGAGACTGTACATGGGAGAACGAGGATAACATCAAACAGGCTTATCCCCAGTGCAGAGTGGATATCTTTGACTAGCTCTAGTGCAAGGTACATTTACAATATTTTACATTTTCCCTTTTTGTTTCCTACTTTACTGTTGTTTCCTTTTCGGGGACGAAAAGTTTTTAAGTGGGGGAGATTGTAACAACCCGGAAAATCAGAACCAATTTAAAATTTTTATTTTGGCTATTTTATTTAATATTGAATATTAAAAATAATTTATTTTAAATAATAACAATTAAAAATTTATTTAAATCGAAGTTAGAATGAATATATTTATTTTAATTATAAAAGGAGCTAGAAATAGTGCGGTAGTTTGAAAATTTGAACTTTGACTGAACGTATAGGATGCAAAATAAATCGGATTTTAGTGAAACCAGAAATATTTAAATCTGTTGAAAAATATCTTTCCAACGAATCTGAAAAATTGAAATTCCATAGCGGGAATAAAAAGTTATGGCCAATTGAATTTTCAGAATAGTCGCTATGGAATTTAATATAATATATAGCCCGTATAAATAACCATTTTGCAAACGACCTCCATTTTCGATGAAACAGGATCCGAAATGTCAAATTATTGCAGGATTCCAATTTTCATAATTTTTGGAATAAATATATGAGTGTGGCAAAAGAAAATGTGTTTTGTCAATTTCAGTCAATTTGGATCGACCAGAAAATGGTCATTTTTCAAACAGTCTCCAAATTCGACAAAATTAATTTTGTTAGGACCGTATCGTCAAAACATAACTAGATTCATTTTTTGGGAATTTTTAGAGTCAGTATGTGGCCCCGGTAAATTAAAATGTACATTAAATTTAATAATAAAATGTTTTATTATTTAATTTAAGGAGAAGTGGACTGAAACAACCGAATGGGCTGATGACACCTAGTCCATTATGTCCGGAATAGGGGTATTTCGCTAAGGGCAATAGTCATTGGGCTTAATTTGGAACTAGTAGGAGTTAAGGGGCCTTTTTAGAAATTAGAAAATTAAATAATTAAAATACTATAAATTAAACATTACAAAACTCTAAATTTTCTTTTGTGCTGCCACCATCTGGTATGAATGAACAGAATCGTTTGAATTTGATCTACTAATTCCATACAATCCATGGAGAATTAAAACAAGAAATCAAAGAAAAGTTTAAAGAGAAATCTCCGGTCTTCAATTTCATACGGTTAAGATCTGATTTTAAGGAGCAATTCGGGTGGATTTCGGGCTCAAACCCTCTCCATTCGCACGGGAATCGAGGGCCCAAGGCACCGTCGAGTTCATTGAGGAAAGGGGGCACATGCGCCTTTAGAAGCTGGACATCGGGGAGGACTTCGATCGAATTCCGGCATACCTTGTCGTGACCCAAGGGAATACCTAGTTCCGAACTAATGATGAAAACGTCGGCCAAAAAAAAATTGAGGAAGAAGGTATTAATTAATTAATTAATTAATTTAAATATAACTAAATTTTTAAATGATCATATCTTGTTCGTATTTGATCAGAATTCGACAAAACTAAATGCGTTGGAATCATAAAGACGAGATCTACATTTCAGAACTGACCGGGGAATTTTTGGAGCATTCGACAAATTTAGAAGAATTAAAATTGTGATGTGAGATTTCTGAATCTAAAATAATTAAACAAAATTATATTAGGTTGCATACGGAGTTTAGAAACTCCCGACACCCGTCGTTCACAGACCATAGACGACTTGATTGTATTGTGATGTGGAATTGGTTGATTTTTGGTGTTTGATTGTGGTTGAAATGAAATTGGTTGATATTGTGGCAATAGGTTGCCTAGAAAAAAAATGTATTAGAAAATTAAACCCCTTGTAAATGCCGCTAGGCCTAAGGTAGCGCGAGGAGCCGTACTAGGGACGGTGCCGGTTTTAATTACCCTACCGTTATGCTACCGAATTTTTTCTGAAATATTTGTGTGTTGTGAAATATTCATGTTATGATATAAAATTAGTTTGAACAATAAAAATTAGATTTTTATTGTATATACACATTTAGATATAAAAATGAATTTACATTTGATTTTACATTTTTAATGTAAATGAGACATTAAATATAAACATTTAGATATAAAAATGAATTTGCATTTGATTTTACATTTTTAATGTAAATGAGACATTAAAAAAATGTTTAGATATAAAAATGAATTTACATTTGATTTTACATTTTAATGTCAATGAGACATTAAAAATAAACTTTTAGATATAAAAATGAATTTATATTTGATTTTACATTTTTTAATGTAAATGAGACATTAAAAATAAACATTTAGACATAAAAATGAATTTACATTTGATTTTACATTTTTAATGTAAATGAGACATTAACAATAAACATTTAGATATAAAAATGAATTTACATTTTATTTTTCATTTTTAATGTGAATGAGACATTAAAAATAAACATTTAGATATAAAAATGAAGTTACATTTGATTTTACATTTTTAATGTAAATGAGACATTAAAAATAAACATTTAGATATTAAAATGAATTTACATTTGATTTTGCATTTTTAATGTAAATGAGAAATTAAAAATGAAACATTAAAAGTGTCCATTGTTATATAAAATATGTTTTCTTTGAAATATACATTTTTAATGTAAACGAAACTTTAAAATGATCATTAGTTAAATAAAAATGTTTTATTTGTAAAAAAATAATCGTTGATTTGAAATGAAATTGTATTTACAATAAAAACTCACATTTTATTGTACATAAGAAAAGAACAAAAATGATCATTAATTAAAATGAAGATTGTTTAACAATAATTCACATTTCTATTATAAAGAAAAAAAAATGATCATTAGTTGGAAAGAAAAATATGGTCAACATAAAAAGGATACATTTTTATGTAAGATAAAAAGAATACATTTTTATTTAAGATAGAAAGAATACATTTTTATATAACATAAAAAGATTACATTTTTATTATGTAATATATAGTGATATAAAAGATTATAGTTTCTTTGCAAATAAAAAATCGCATTTGCTTTGGAAAATAAAAAGGTTACATTTTCTTTACAATGAAAAAGGGATTATATTTTCTTTGCAAAATAAAAAGATTACATTTTCTTTACAATGAAAAAGGGATTACATTTGCTTTGCGAAATAAAAAGATTACGTTTTTATTATGTAATATGCGGTGACATAAAAGATGACATTTTCTTTGCAAATTAAAAGTTCACATTTGCTTTGCAAAATGAAAAGGTAACATTTTCTTTACAATGAAAAAGGGATTACATTTTTTTTGCAAAATAAAAAGATTGCATTTTCTTTACAATGAAAAAGGGGTCACATTTGCTTTGCAAAATAAAAAAAATTACATTTTCGTTAAAATGAAAAAGGGATTACATTTGCTTTGCAAATAAAAGATTACATTTTATTTGTAATGTAAAAAGGTTACCTTTTTATATAATGTCAAAAGGTTATATTTTTATATAATGTCAAAAGAATACATTTTTATACAATGTAAAGAAATTACATTTTTCAATGTAATAAAAGAAATAAATGAAGAAATTACATTTTTCAATGTAACAGAAGAAATGAATAAAGAAATTACATTTTTCAATGTAATAGAAAAAATGAATAAAGAAATTACATTTTTCAATGTAATAAAAGAAATGAATAAAGAAATTACATTTTTCAATATAATAGAAGAAATGAATAAAGAAATTGCATTTTTCAATGCAATAAAAGAAATGAATAAAAAAATTACATTTTTCAATGTAATACAAGAATGAATAAAAAGATTACATTTTTTATGTAATAAAAGAAAGATAAGGAAAATTACATTTTTAATGTAATATTTGATTTCATATATAAAAGAAATCAATGTTGAAATGAAAATGATGTTGAAATCGTTGAATGATTTATATTTATATATTTATATATAAATATAAATTAAAATAAAATGAATCGCGCTGCTGTAGTTCGCGATTTGGAATCGTAACTTCAAACGATTATACCGAGAGATCCGACCGTCGGATTTTCCCAAAACTGGATCCGTTGAGTTTGCTTTGAAAATATCTTTCCAACGATATAAAATTTGTTAAGATCCAACGGTTAAATTTTGAGAAACGTGTAAATCAAATTTTGATGAAAACAGCGCTAGGGCCGCTAAATGACCCAAAGAGTTGTTTAATTAAAAATGGCTATTTTTATATAAATAAAAATAGCGATAAATCGTTATAAAATATTATAAACGATATGGAATGAAAAGAATTGATTTGAATTTTTTTATATTCGCTAGTTATTTGAATAGACCGGATTAATTTTCATTTCAAATAATTAATCGACAAGTGAAAGTCGAAGATTTGAAGACGATGGATTGAAGATCGGCAATCTTCACATCAAATGGATGACTACTGATGCCCTGGATTGGTTAACTCCCAGGAAGGGGTTACAGCAGTAGTTGTCCGGACGTACTTGTTGATTGTCCGGATATACGAGAGCATCTCTTCCGTATTGGACATATGGAACAAGGAATAAGGTGTCTCCGGTTTCGTTCAGACCTAGAACGGACTTGCAAATGGATGTATGTCTGACATTGGATTTTATTATGTGTTGATTGATTTCTATTTAATATATATCTGTTTGGTGGCGAAGGATTTATTCTCTTGCTTAACACCCTTCTCTTAGACGTACGAGCTCAGAGGTTATATATTGGTGGACATCAGTCGCATGGCGTGAACTGTCAATGTGGCATGCCAAGATGCAATGATCAAGGCTTATTGTTGAAAAGCAGAGCCTTATGGTTTATGACCAAAGCACAACTTTATATTTGCATAGCTTTGTGTATAGCGTTACTTCGCGAGCCTAAAACCCCGGTATGAACCAGAAACGGAAGAGGACTACAGGAAGGACATATGTTTCTTTTTAGCTAGAAGTGGTGTCATGGTATGGAGCCCAGACATTTTACTTATGTGGATGATGGAATGAGGCGCCACGGTTTATGAGTCCTTAGTGGCTCTATATTTACGCCCCATAGGACGGGGAAACGTATTGTTAGGCATAACCAATCCACTAACATATTTGTGGACCGGCCCTGAAGATCCAAGGGTCACTCGAGCACTGATCCTAAGGCACGGGCTAGAGTGACTCAAACTCATTAAGGACGATCCCTTTCCTTGGTTCATGATGAAAATCCAACTTCCAATGCGACCCATGCGGTTTTGATTGTATAACTAGTATGGCGACATAGTATATGGTAGCTATGCCGTCTATGATTGGTACATTATGATTGAAATGTTTTTGAAACATATATACAATAATAATAATAATAATATCAACTCCGTTTTATCGTATCAAGCATTTTTTACCATTATAAGGTAAAACTCTATCCTCCGGTTTGCGTTGCATTGTGTGATGGGACTTGAGTCTTATAATGGTTTCATTTTTCTAAAAATCATTGCGTTGTTTAACGATGTACTTTATTTATGCACTGGAAATCCAATCGAGGAAACTCGTTCCGCGTTAGCGGCGTGGTCGTGTGATTAGCCTTATTATTAAATAGGTTAAATTAGATTTCTCATACCAGTCTCATGACTGACTCGTAGTTTGTTTCACTTTGCAAACTCAGTTGCCCTTTATTCCACACGGGCAACCTTGTATACAGGTTTTTAGCAGACTCATTCCGGATAGCTATAGAGATGAAGATGGATCTTATCATTTCTATTATGCTGTTCAGACTTCATTTAGTATATCGTGTTTGACTCCGCTGTAGACATTTTATATTAAGCTGAAAACTACATTATGTACTAAGTATGATCCTATTATGCTGTGTAACTCTGAAGATATATTATTTCCAGTGTAATTTGATGTACATTTTCTGCTGTAATTCTATATTTCTGTTCTGTTGTATTGTTTATGTGTTATATTCCAATGATTGTCCTTGCTTTCGTACTATGGGAGTTTGGGGTCATCACACTATACCTACTGATATCGTCAGTAAATGTAATGAAGTAATAAAACATACCTCTAGCTTATGTATTCATTGCTCCATATACATCATTATGTATGAGACCCAATTCTTAAAAGCCCATTCGCTGTATCAAGTGAAAGGTGATTCAGTTATTTTGCTTAATAAATAAAATTTTCATTCTTCATATAATTCAAAATCTAATGATTACAAAATTCCATCATTATGGAGTTTAGATATGTTTTTCTTGTTTATATGGACTAACTGATAATGCTAAAGTTGTGATGGATTAAAATAATTAAATTTGTCAAATTCCATAAAATATTTCATTTAAATAAAATGAATAACGATTGTTCTTTTAATACAAATGAAATTTAAACTTGTCTAAACAAGATACATTATAACATTTATTTTAAATTGAATTTTCATAATAACAATTATTTTACAATTAAGTAATTACATAGAACAACAAGCAACTTTGAAATGATCCTCCCTCGCGGTTGATCCAAATCGATTGTTAAACCGACTTAAATCGAACCAAAAAGGAAGATATGCTAACTTTGGGCGCACAATGCATCAAAAAAACAACAACATAATACTTATATAAACATCATAATAATGTTACATCAGAGTACAGAATATCAGAGTATCGAAAATAATATACAGCAGAAAATAAATTTACAATAAATGTAATACAATGTGGTGGAAACAAATAAACTAACATAGCGGAAGACAATCAATGCTCCGAATACATCTTTAAACTTTGATCCAGAATCCTGCTAAATGAAATAATCTGCAAATCTAAACTACTGACTGCCCATATGGAAAATATGGGCACCTAGAGTTTAGGTAGAAACAATAAACTCCAGGTCGGTCATAAGATTGGTGTAACTTAAATAAAATAAGGAATATCATGGGACCACGCCGTATGTCACGGAATGGGTTTACCCCCATGAATATCGGTGCATAAACAACAACTAATAATAGTCATATGGATCTACAACGCATCACACAAAATGCAATTTTCCAATCCACCCATTTAGGCTTAATTCCAAATTTAGATTTTCAAAATCCAATTCATTTTACAAAAATTATTCCTTTGGACTTTATTTCCTGATTTCTTATTTCAAAACATTTGAGATACATATCTAGCTTTTATATCAAAGTATATTTCACTTCGGGATCTCAAACCAAAATATTTGGAAATATGAATTCCAAAACATCATAATTCATACAAACAAGTATGCAACCAAACCCGTCAACAAGGAAAAGGGTACGTACCTTACCAACTTGATATATATATATATATATATATATATATATATATATATATTTGTGTGTGTGTGTGCACACCTCCCACGATGGAGCAGGCTATACTGACGATGTTCCATTCCACACTCTGGGGAACTACACCGCCATCTCACACTACTTTTAGTCCCTGGGTTACCCGAATCTTTAGCCACATACTAAATCATTCCATATCCCGAAGTAGGGAAAATCATTTCACAACATAATAATCACAAGTACTTTCCAAAATATAGTACTTTACTTTAGCAATTCACATATATGATCAGTCACTATTAATCACATAACCTTTGAGCTCGTACGTCTCAAAGAAGGGTGTTAAGCAAGAGAATAAATTCTCTGCCACCAAACAGATACATCATCAGTAGCAACTAACCGGTTACGTGAGGAACCATAATGTCAAACACATAATACAATTCGAAATCATTTCGACAATATCGGGTTTAGCCCTCGAAATCCTTTCTATTTTATAAAACATTCCCTGTCCAAAATCGGGAATACATTTCTTTTCATTTAAGAAAAATATCATTTCAAAATCATTCATTAAATTGGAAATGAACTCCACAACATCGCTAAACATCTCATAGTCAAATCGTGTAGTGTTTCACAAGATGTTAGCATACAAATATTTCTACCTAACCCAATGCTAAATATAAAAGCATATTTTGCTCATAAACTGGTCAAGCATAATCACACAGTCAATCAATATCAACAACCAAGTATTTTTGGTTTATACCACTTCTCATGTTTTGGTAAATTTAATCACTATTCATTCCAATCTAATTAAAGATTTATTAAAACTCTTCTTAGTTTCAATCTTAAAAATCATACTTAATGATTATTCAACTTACTGGAAGTTGGTCATGCTTTTACTCGGCTTAAAGAATCAATGTCATTTAAAACAAAGTTCACGATAAACCTAAAATCATCTTCCATCAAAATGGAATATTCACGGAAATCATAACAATATACAATCGATATAAATTTCCGCCTCAAACTAGTACAATAAGTGGAATAGCGGCAAGACCTTTTAAATTCCATAAATAGTAACGGTCTTCCTTTACAAAAGCTTATCTCGATTATTATTAAATCGAATTCCATTTAATTCCAATTCAATGCATTAAATTGGAAAACTTTTCTTTGGAAAATTCCATTAAATATTAATAAAAAGATTTATAAATTCCAAATCATATCTTCACTGTTAATTGGGTTAAAGGACAAATGTTATTTAAAACATTGTTCAATATAAACCCCAAAATCCAATTTGATATTAAATATAAGGCTCTGAATAGAAATAATATTGACTTATATTTAACATCAAATTCTGAAACTAATGGGTATCGTATTGGGAATAACGATATCTATATCTTCCAAATTCCTCAATAATATCCATATAATCACGGAATCCAATATCGAAATATTCCAAAAAAAATTCCACTCAAATCCATTCAAACTTATTCATTGGAAAATTCTGGTTAGATAAAAACCCATTTACAAATCCAATTTATTATTCTAGATATTAACTAGTACATTTCAAAAAAAATAAATTTTTATCCTTTCAAACTTGGAATTTTTCATCCAGAATAATTCCAAATCATTTATTATGATTTTACACAATTTTTCCATATTTTTAATAATTTTATTAATGCCCTCACAATTGGTTTTTAATATCGGCCAACGAATTGCATCCATAACGACCTTTTCTAAAATTGATTTGGACATATTTTAAAATCCAACCATTCAAATTTAAATCTCTTATATTCATTGGAAAGTGAAACAACCCACCTCCGTTAGGGTCACTCTCAAAGGGAATGCCCTAATTTTGGTGGAGGTTTATAAGTATAAGTCACAGATACAGAAGACAGATATAAATACACATATTTGTGAACAGCGGAAAACAACAACAACTTTTATTTCATCAAAATAAGTGTTACACAAACCATGCCACAATTGTCTTACAATACTTCCAAAAACATTACATTTTCATAACTGTCTTGATTTCATAACTTAAAGAAGCATAAAATCATAAGTAAACTGCATAAGTCCCCATAATTGCTATCCAAAGCCATAGTCCAAAACGAAACAGATCCAAGCAATACATTCTTTCTCTTCAAGCTGGATGTGAAAACTGGTCAAGCTGCGGTATTCCCTCCCTGTGGACCTGGGGGGGGGAACGAAAGAAAAGAAGACGAAAGAAAAGTAGAGTCAGACATAAAGCCTGAGTAAGTCTAGGACTATTCAGTCTATGAATAAAGAAATGAGCATGATAAGTACAAACTGGAAATGGGGAAGCACCATAAACTAAGTTAAGTTGTCTAGAGTCGAATATACTATCGTACCCCATATTAATCTCTGCACCCCTATAAACTAGTTCCCAACAGGCACCCCATAATCAAGGTGAAGTGATCCATTTCTAATGATCGGCTCCTACTCGCATAGTTACATGTGTCTTACGGCCCCCGATGTTGTAGCTACCTATGTTGGTCCCACCATGGGGTGTATCAAGTCCCATGGTGGCGGCCCGACAAAATTCTAGAATGCACAGGTATACTACTGGTGCCTAGTGCCTAATTTTTCTGCACCGGAGTGTGTGCACGCCCGCACCCCGTTAGAACCTACACTGCTGCACCACCGCCGTCGATTTGACCTCTTACAGCCAGCCCAGTAATCGTTCCCCACCCTGCCTAGTTCAGGGTATCCTGATACACCTTGTAGGGTTACTGCTGAAAAGGGTCCCCCGCTACTAGGTTTTCTATTTCTAGCCAACATGCTAAGTTGATTAAGTGTTCTGTAAACCTAACCCCCAATCAGTCTGTATAGTTTAGCATGTTCAATTTGATTAAGTATTAATTCAATTTGCTTAATCTTATCAATCCTGACTCAGCCTTAATTGTCTTATTAAAGCCTCAACCACTCACATTAGACAGGTATCGTTGTGACTGCCTGTTGCCGGTTGGGTCCGGGCAGTCTTACGTCACAACTCAGTCTAACCTCGGGTCTTTATTGGGCTCAATGTTTAACCACCCACATTGGATAGGTATTGTTGTGACTACTGGACAGCCGGGCGGGTCCGGGCAGATTTATGTCACAACTCAATCCAACCTCGGGTTAAAAACATCGTATTTTCTAAGTTTACATATTTTGTCTCTTTTCTTTTTATATGTAAATATTTGCAGCCCATTATTCAAATTCATCTTTATTGGGTAAAATTAATTTATACCACGTAAATGTTCTCAAGGTCGTTGGCATGCGTCCAACATGCCAACACATATGTTTTATATTTTTAACCCAACGTCATTACCCCCGTTTTATACGTTCACTATATTATAACATATGTTGGGCTTAACATTTAAGCCCAACTTAGCCACATGAAAAAGGGGAGGCTTAGAACATGATGTATATATATTCTAAGTAACATCAAAAAGGGGTGTGTAAACGCATGAACTTGCAACATAGCGGTCTAATTAACATAAATTAGGCACTTGTGAACTTGCATTGTAATAGCATAAAATCTTGACATAAAACATACCTAAACATGAATCATGGTTTTAATCTAATCATGTAAACTTTTATTTAAAGCATGAATCTAACTTAATTATGTGCCACATATATTAGCATATGTTTCTTAACAACAACCTAAGCCTAAAATATATTTTGTTTGAGCATAAAGTTAAACATAAACTAGCCATGTTCATAAAGTCAACTCAAGTTCACAAAGATGCTTACTTTTGTCACTAATACAAAAGTATGGTTTTACACTTGAATCATGATGCCAATTCCAACATAAATTCATATGAATCATAATACTCAATTAGATCCAACTACACTAAAAATGATCATAAAAATATACATAGATGGATCTAAAATCATGTTGGCATAATAGTGAATCGTATACTTGCATGAGTCTCAACTTTGTTGTAATAAACTACCACAAACATATAGTTCTTAACTTTCAACATGAATCATATACTTGCAAATATCCAATAGGTCTAACATCATTATACCACAACATCCCAAATCTATTCATAATTAGAATCATAGCAACATACAATTATGAATTATCATCACCACAAATTAAGTACAATTCCATTTCTCATTTCACACAAATCAAATCTCAGTTATTCATTCACATCGGAATAGCACTCTACTTACAACGTATGACGAATCTTCAATTCAGGATTCTGAATTCTGAATTTGGAGATGCTATCCTTTGTTGTAGGCGTTGTTTTGATTTAATTGTCGTGGCTTTAAGCTTTTGAATAAACTCCTAATCGTCTCTCAATTTTGACGGCTACTCCTAGTCTTTCTTCAGCAGCATGACGGTCTCATTCTCATTTTATTTGTGTGAATTAGGTGGAGTCTTAGATTCTTTTTATAGAGTTTGTGAATTGATTAGAGCCGTCGATGGAGCTTAGATTAATATTAGCCGTTCGTTTTAAAGAGAAACCAATCAGGAGCTGACACATATGCCCTAGTGACAAGACAAAGCTCAGAAATTCGGCCAAGCACAGACCAGGCCAGCCAGGAGGGGCTGGGTTCGACCTGGCTCAGGGGCCAAGTCGACTACCCAGTCGACCCCCAGGTCGACTACCCAGTCGACCCCCAGGTCGACTACCCAGTCGACCCCCAGGTCGACTACCCAGTCTGGGCGGGAAAATTCCCGCCCAGCCCAATCTGGGTCCGATTTTTGAATTTTGAACTTGTTTCTGAACTGTTTCTGCCTGTTTGAATTTTAAACTGAATTCTAAAACTTTCGGAGGTCATATCTCCCTCATACGGAGTCCGTTTTACGCAAACTCGGACTCTATCTCAAGCAGAATTCCGAGACGAACGCAATGGCTTATCCCGTTTCCCTTAATTCTTTGATTTCAAATTAATAATACTTTAATTTGTGAATTTCACTATTATAGAATATACAGGGTGTTACAGAAAGATCTTTTCAATGCAAATCGAAGGTTCTAGTTTTAGGAGAGTCCGACGGTCGGATCTCCCGTTACATCGATTTGAAGTTAATGGTCGAAATCCGCGAATGATCGCCGCGCGGCGCGATCTATTCAAGCCATTATATATATATATATATATATATATATCGTCGATTTCCATTTAAAATGTATTTTATAAATCGTTTATAAATTCTTTTAAAAGCAATTCCAACTTCCATTTCAATTTTAAATCAAAATTGAATATTCCGTTACATGACCATTTTATACAGTGCTTTTATATGTTAAAAATTATATTTTTAACAATCCAACAATTTTTCTATTACATGGCAATTTTATTCATCGCCTATATAAGCTAAAAATAATATTTTTAGTGAACAAATATTTATTTCATTACATGACCATTATATATATCATATATATATATATATATATATATATATATATATATATATATATATATATATATATTTCACATCGCATATAAATTATTATTCACATCGCATAAAATTATTTTATTCACATTTCATATATATATATTTTATTCACATTTCATATATATTTTTTATTCACATTTCATATGTATATTATTCACATTTCGTATATATATTATTTTATTTACATCGCATATATATATTTTTTATTCACATCATATTTGTATATATATATAATATATATATTATTCACATCACAATCACAACATAATACAGTCAATTAAATCGTCCATGGTCTGTGGACTAGGAAGGTGAGCTAACAGGCACCGTACAACATTTATGATAAATAAAAAATGATATAAATCAATACTGGTAGTTCATATATGCAGTTATAAAATAAATAACTTTACAAAAAATTATAGTGAGAAGTTCTCACATTGATCGGTTTCGGAAATCGTTTATATAACGATTGTTTTCACTAAATTAAACTTTTCGTTTAATTTAATCAAAAATCACCACTAGCTTCGAAACTGACAAAAACTGCTCCATTGCATAGATCCTGTCATGATGATTCTAATGGATCCGAAATCGCTGAATTCTGATTCAAAATGAATAAGCTATGGTCGTGTAAACATTAATTACTTAATTAAAATAAATAAACATCGTTAACTTTTAATTACTTGCCCTAACCCTTGATTAATCCTCTCCATCGTCTTCCCCAGGTCAAGCAGAAATTCGGAAATGCTGCACCCTCTTCTCTTCACGTCCCACGCCACCTGAGTTGGCTAATCTCCAATCAGAACATGCTACACGAACCGCAGACGCCTCCACCCCCAACGTTGGTCATAACGGTTGATTCGATGTCCGTGATTCCTCGAGAAACACGTTCGAACGAGCTGAACATGAGCTTGAAACTCAAACGAAATACTAACTGAGAAATGATCTCCCCCATATGAAATTAAATCTTGTAGAAACCTCTACATTTTTCGTTTTATAACTTAGGTTTATTCTTGCGTGTAGAAGGAGAAAAATTAGGGAAAAGAACTGAGGGATATCGGCCCTTGATGAAGATTGTATGCGACGCTGAAGAAATATATTTAGGGTTTTGTGTAATGAGTATTTATACTATTATATATATGTATATATATTAATATAAAATTCTATTAATTAATTCGTTATGAATTTTCATACCCGAACTCCAAATCAAACCCAACGATTGTTGCTGCTAGCTAAATACCCCTATTTCGGACACAATGAGATATGTTTCGTAAGCCAGTTTAGTTGTTTCAATCAGTTTCGTCAAAAATAAAATATAAATCAATATATATTGAATTTAAATGCACATTTTAATTTACCGGGGCCACATACTGACTCCAAAAATTACAGAAAAATAAATATAGCCATGTCTTGATGATATGGTACTAACAAAACTAATTTCGTCGAATTTCGAGACTGTTTGAATAATGGCCATTTTCCAGTCGATTAAATTCAAACTGAAGTTACCAAACATATTTAAATTCACTACGCTCACATATTAATTCCAAAAATTATGAAAATCGAAACCTAACAATAATTTGACATTCCGGATCCAACAAAGGTGGTTTCGTCGAAAATGGAGATCGTTTGCAAAATGGCTATATATAATATTAAAATATATATAAATTCCATAGCGACTATTTTAAATTTTAAACTGGACCTAACTTTCAATGTATACTATGAAATCTTAGTTTCTTAACTTAGTTAGAAAGATATTATTAAGCAGATTCAAATATTTCTGGTTTTATTGAAATCTGATTTATTTTGATTATGTACATTCATTTGAAATTTAAAATCGAGTTTTCAAACTACTGCACCATTTCAAACTCTATTTATAATCAAAATAAACATATATGTTCTAACTACGATTTAAATGAATGTTAAGTCGTTATTATTTAAAATATTTAAAATCCATTAAAATAGCTAAACTAAGAAATTTAAATTGGTTCTGAAAATCTGGGTTGTTACAATCTCCCCCACTTAAAAACTTTTCGTCCTCCAAAAGGAACGGAGCTAAAAGTTTTTTAACTAAACAACTCTACTTTCATTCTGGCTTTCGTTCTTTAACTTTTCAGTTTCTAAGAATTTTCAAATTTCTCAAAAAAATTGGCTAACACCCTAAATTTTTGATTTTTTTTCCATAACCTCCATTGTACGGGTTGATATTTACAATCGTAATTTGCCTCACAGGGCCCTCATCAATCCAAAAGAAAAATATAAAGCCAAACGGCAAGTCAATCAGCTCTTAAAATCATCAAACCCAAGAAATATAGTGAACATGTACCTATTTGTTGGGCATACAATTTTATTCCTCTTCTTAGCATCTATGCTATGACTTGTTCATTTTATATACATGTACATATATGCAATTCCAATCAATTTTCAATTCAGTTCGATATTCTGATTCAATTTGGCTAAAATTTACCTTTCCTTCTGCTATTGGTTTTATTATTCCAATATTTCAGTTAATCAAATTAATAATCAAACATCATAACCAGCAATCAATTAGTTGGTTAGCTTTTCAAATATATAAAATTTATATATCTAAACATAATATTTTTTAAGATCAGATTATATATATAATCACCAAGTATGTTTATTAACATATAACCCTCAACTTATTCTGGGGAATTTCTAACCCAATCTCCAATGAGTTGCTCATTCTAGGATGCTACTGATCCTATCTCTAATGGGTTTTCTTTCATAGGATATTACTAATCCAATCTATGATGAGTCTTTTATTCTATTCTAACGAATTGCAGCCCAAAGATTTGAGTTAACTAAAGCTCTGATACCACCTGTAACGACCCTCCCTCTTGGTCTATCAAAATCGATCGTTACACCGACTTAAATCGAACCAAAACGGCAGATACGCTAACTTTGGGTGCACAACACACTAGAACAAACAACAGAAGACTTTTATAAACAACATAATAATGTTACATCAGAGTACAGAATATCAGAGTATCGAAAATAATATACATTGGATAATAAACTTATAATAAATGTAATACAATGCTGCGGAAACAAACAAACTAACATACCGGAAGACTATCAATGCTCCGGACACAGCTTTAAACTTCGATCAATAATCCTGCTAAATGAATTAATCTGCAAACTAAACTACTGATTGCCTGTATGGAAAATATGAGCACCCAGAGTTTAGGTAGAAAAAATAAACTCTAGGTCATTCATGGGACTGGTATCAGAACTCAAAACAGTTATTAATAACTTAAATAAAATAAGGAATATCACGGGACCACGCCGTATGTCACGGAACGGGTTTACCCCCATGAATACCAGTGCATAAACAACAACTAATAATAGTCATATGGATCTACAATGCATCACACAACATGCAATTTTCCAATCTACCCATTTAGGCTTAATCCCAAATTTAGATTCTCAAAATCCAATTCACTTTACATAAATTATTCCTTTGGACTTTATTTCCCAATTTCTTATTTCAAAACTTTTGAAGTACAAATCTAGCTTTTATATCAAAGTAGATTTCACTTCAGGATCTCAAACCAAAATATTTGGAAATATGAATTCCAAAACATCACAATGCATACAAACAAGTATGCAACCAAATATCACGCTCCCCGTCGACAAGGAAAAGGGTACGTACCTTACCAACTCAATATATATATATATATATGCACCTCCCATGATGGAGCAGGCTACACTGATGATGCTCCATTCCACACTCTGGGGAACAACACCGCCATCTCACACATACTTTTAGTCCCTGGGTTACTCGAATCTTTAGCCACATACAAAATCATTTCATATCCCAAAGTAGGTAAAATCATTTCACAGCATAATAATCACAAGTAATTTCCAAATAAAGTACTTTACATTAGCAATCCACACATATGATCAGTCACTATTAATCACATAACCTTTGAGCTCGTACGTCTCAAAGAAGGGTGTTAAGCAAGAGAATAAATTCTCCACCACCAAACGGATACATCATCAATAGCAACTAATCGGTTACGTGAGGAACCACAATGTCAAACACATAATACAATTCGAAATTATTTCGACAATATCGGGTTTAGCCCTCAAAATCCTTCATATTTTATAAAACATTTTTATAAAACATTCCCTGCCCAAAACCGAAAATACATTTCTTTTCACTTAAGAAAAATATCATTTCAAAATCATTCATTAAATTTGAAATGAACTCCACAACATCGCTAAACATCTCATAGTCCAATCATGAAGTGTTTCACAAGATTTTAGCATACAAATATTCCTACCCAACCTAATGCGAAATATAAAAGCATATTTTTCTCATAAACTGGTCGAGCACAATCACACAGTCAATCAATATCAACAACCAAGTATTTTTGGTTTATACCACATCTCATGTTTTGGTAAATTTAATCACCATTCATTCATTCCAATCTAATTAAAGATTTATTAAAACTCTTCTTTGTATCAATTTTAAAAATCATACTTAATTATTATTCAACTTACTGGAAATTAATCCTTCTTTTACTCGGATTAAAGAATCAATGTCATTTAATACAAAGTTCATGATAAACCCAAAATCATGTTCCATCAAAATGGAATCTTCACGGAAATCATAACAGTATATAATCGATATAAATTTCCGTATCAAACTAGTACTATAAGTGGAATGGCAACAAGTCCTTTTAAATTCCATAAATAGTAATGGTCTTCCTTTATAGAAGCTCATATCGATTATTATTAAATCGAATTCCATTCAATTCCAATTTAATGCATTAAATTGGAAAACTTTTGTTAGAAAAAATCCATTAAATCTTAATAAAAAGATTTATAAATTCCAAATCATATCCTCATTCTTAATCGGGTTAAAGAACGAATGTTATTTAAAACATTGTTCGCTGTAAACCCCAAAATCCAATTTGATATTAAATATAAGGCTCTGAATAGAAATAATATCAACTTATATTCAACATCAAATTCTGAAACTAATGGGTATCGTATTGGGAATAACGATATCTATATCTTCAAAATTCCTTAACAATATCCGTATAATCACGGAATCCAATATCAAAATATTCCGAAGAAAAATTTCCACTCAAATCCATTCCAACTTATTCATTGGAAAATTCTAGTTAGATAAAAACCCATTCACAAATCCAATTTATTGTTCTAGTTATTAACTAGTGCATTTCGATAAAAATATATTTTTATCCTTTCAAACCTAGAATTTTTCATCCAAAATCTTTCCAAATCATTTATTATGATTTTAAACAATTTTTCCATATTTTTAAAAAATTTATTAAGGCCCTTACAGTCGGTTTCCAATATCGCCCACCGAAATGCATCCATAGCGACCTTTTCTAAACTTAATTTGGACATAATTTTAAAATCCCACCGTTCAAATTCAAATCTCTTATATTCATTGGAAAGATCTTTTCAACACGAACCCAATGGTTTCGGTTATAGGAGAATCCGATGGCCAGATCTCCCATTACATCGATTTGAAGTTAATGGTCGAAATTCGCGAACGGTCGTTGCGTGGCGCGTTCTATTCAAGCCATTGTATATATTTTATATATATATATATATCATCGATTTCCATTTAAAACGTATTTTATAAATCGTTTATAAATTCATTTTAAAAATGATTCTAACTTCCATTTGAATTTTAAATCAAAATCGAATATTCCATTACATGACCATTTTATACAGTGCATATATATGTTAAAAAAAAATATTTTTAACAATCCAATAATTTTTCTATTACATGACAATTTTATTCATCGCCTATATATGCTAAAAATAATATTTTTAGCGAACAAATATTTATTTCATTACATGGCCATTATATATATCGTATATATATTTCACATCGCATATAAATTTTTATTCACATCGCATAAAAATATTTTATTCACATTTGATATATATATTATTCACATTTCATATATATGTTATTCACATTTCATACACATTGCATATATATATTTTATTCACATCACACAAATATATATATATATATATATATATATATATATATATATTATTCACATCACAATCACAACACAATACAGTCAATTAAATCGTCCATGGTCCGTGGACAAGGGAGCTGAGCTAACAGACACCGTACAATATTTGTGATAACTAAAAACTGATATAAATCAGTACTGGCAGTTCATATATGCAGTAATAAAATAAATAACTGTACAAAAAATTATAGTGAGAAGTTCTCACACTGATCGGTTTCGGAAATCGTTTATATAATGATTGTTTTCACTAAATTAAAATGTTCATTTAATTTAGTCAAAAATCACCATTAACTCCAAATCTGACCATAACTGCTTTATTGCGTAGATTCTGTCATGACGATTCCAGTGGATCTGAAATCGCTGAATTCTGATTCCAAATGAATAAGGTATGGTCGTATAAACATTAATTACTTAATTAAAATAAATAAACATCGTTAACTTTTAATTACTTGCCCTAACCCTTGATGTAACAACCCGAAATTGGAATCAATTTAAAATTTTATTTTAGAAATTTTATTGGATTTTGAATATTTAAAATAATTTATTTTAAATAATAATGACTAAAAATTTATTTTAGTCGAAGTTAAAACAAATAATTTTTTTTAATTATAAAACGAGCCTGAAATAGCGTGGCAATTTAAAAATTCGATTTCAAATTTCAAATGAACATAAAGGACTCAAAATAAATTTGATATCAGTGAAACAGGAAATATTTGAATCTGTTTAAAAATTTCTTTCCAACGAATGTGAAAAATCCAGATTTCATAATGGGAATAAAAAGTTATGTCCAGTTTAAAATTCAGAATAGTCGCTATGGAATTTATATATTTTTTAATTTAATATATAGACCTTAAAAATAAATATTTTGCAAATGACCTCCATTTTCGACGAGATTTGTTAGATCCGGAATGTCAAATTATTGCTAGATTCCAATTTTCATAATTTTTGAAATTAATATGTGAGCGTGGCAAAAGAAAATGTGTTTTGTCAATTTCAGTCAAATTGGATCGACCAGAAAATGGCCATTTTTCAAATGGTCTACAAATTCGACGAAATTAATTTTGTTAGAACCGTATCATCAAAACATAGATAGATTTATTTTTTGGGAATTTTTGGAGTCAGTATGTGGCCCCGGTAAAAGAAAATGTACGATCAAAATTAAATAATTAAATGTTTTATATCTTAATTTAAAGAAAAAATAATTAAAACAATCAAATGGGCTCACGAAACATGGTCCATTGTGTCCGAAATGGGGGTATTTAACAAGGGGCGTTAGTCATTGGGTTTGATTCAAAGTTGGTGGCATTAAACAAGAATTATCGGAATTAAAAGAAAATTAAATAAATGCACATACTAGTATATATACCCTCTCATATACGTAACCCGAACCCTATGCTACAGCCGCCACTTCAATCGTTCAATGGCTGAAATGCCCCAGAGAAGATCGGCTCCGTTCTCCCTCCACAGTCAATGTCTTGCAATGATTTCAAAGGCAAAAACAAAGGAGATGAGATCTTTAGAACTGACGGTTGTGATGGGGCTTAATTTGGTCATTGGGGAGAATTACAGGTTCGAAGGTCTATCATTTGGAGCGGATTTCTGGGGGCGCGGCACGATCGCGACGGACCAGGTTATGGGCGACGGTGGAGGTTGTCGACGGTTGAAGGTGACGGGGTTTGATCGACGACCGATTACGAGATGGTGGTGCGGCATGGGGCTTTTGTGTCGACGATGATGGGTCCAGTTGCTGAAATACGATAGTGGAAGAAGAAGATAGTGTAATTTTTTAAACTATGTAATTAATTAAGTAAAAATATGAATATTATATATTATATACATAACAATGTTTTTTAAAACATAAATATACATTGATTTTAAAAATATAAATATACATGTTCTTAAAAATAAAAATAGCAATGATTTTAAAAATTAAATAGATTTGTTTTAAAACTGACAAAGTTTTATATAATAAAATTGACAAAGTTTTAAATAATAAAATTGACAATGTTTTAAAATGAAATTGACATTTTCTTTAAAAGTAAAAGTAGATTTGTTTTAAAAGTAAAAATAGATTTGTTTTAAAAATAAAAGTAGATTTGTTTTAAAAATAAAAGTAGAATTTTTTTTTGAAATAAAAATAGCATTTTGACTTTTATAGAAAAAGCATTGCATAAAAAATGAATTTTTATTTATATATATTGTTGATGGGTCTTTCGGACTTCCCATCAAGGCATAGCAGCGCGGTAGATCCGTATACAAATTCTTTGAAGTAAATGGGGAAAGCCCATTCACCTAGGCCACTTTGTCCGTAGAGTGCGGCCCAGAAGGAGCTTGAGATGATTAAGCCTGATCAGTTGCGATTTGTTCATTTAAAGTTCAAAAAGCTAGCTGAAGAATAGTTCATTGGCAGTTCTTTCCAGTTCAAATCGCCCAAAGCAGACGGATCACAGGCCGCCTCATACCAGATATTTGGGAAGGAGCACCGATTCTTCAGCAGATACTTAATCATTCAGCCATAACTATTCTTTTGGGTCCAGTGACACGTGTAGATAATGGCTAAGTGTAGTATCATCTATAAATACCTGTGTTTCAATTCAGAAAAAACATGGTAATTGTAATAAAAAAAAGAAATAATATATAAAGTGGACATTGGCACCGTATTCGCCGAACCACTATAAAAACTCTGTGTGTGATCTTTTCAATTCCTGTGCATTGTTTAATGTTATTAATCTTCACCTATTCTCTACAAAGTTCTTCTCTCTGGGTGTTGAACAAGTTTTTGGTATCAACATTTTGGTGCTTTCACTGAGAATAGATTTTCTCGGGTCAATCCGGATTTTCGCTCTACTTTTGGATCACCAAGTCCAAGACGGAAATCTCATTTTTGTCGTTGCATTGATTTAGCAATGGCTGGAAAAACAGTTTGCAATACCGGAAAGAATCCACAAGTTGGAACATCGACGGAAGCAGCTGGCAGGACGGCTGACCCTGAAGCTACTTTGAATCAGCCTACATTACCCCCTGGAAGGGATATAGATCCATCTTCTGCTTTCGCCACTCGAGACGAATTCATGGCTATAGTAGATCGGCTTAGGGAAACAACAGATGCCCTAAGGGCCCACTCTCAAGAGAACGCCGCTATGCGTGAAAACATGACTCGCATCGCGAGGCAATGAGAGGAATTCAGGAATCAAGCTCAGGATGCTCGGGGTCATCATCTCCCTTCCCCTCAGTTGGATCGAGTGTCAGGAAGCTCATCTTCATCGGAAGAAGGCAGAGACCCATGTCGGCTTCGACGTCCGTTAGAGAGAATTGAAAACGTCCGGCAACCACGGACCGAAGAACCTCAACATCCGCCAGATAAACGTGACCAAGGGCATGCTGATCAGGTCGAGTTAGAGGTTGTCGATCCCATAGCCCCGCATCATCGGGAGGCATCCCCTCTTGCAAATCAAAATGTTGGTCGAAGAAATCGGGCTCTTGTACATCCTCCCCGGAATCTTGTGATTGACCAAGGAAACCGGAGGAGAAGAAACGCCAAGACGGCATTTCCTGATGGAGGGGGTAGAAGAAGTCCATCGGTTAATGAGGCCAACCCAGATACGGTCGTACCATCAAATTTAGCCGCTATGGTACGACAAATCATGAATGACAGTCATGGGCATAGGAATGAAGACTGTGGAGTCGACCGAAGCCATATGCCATTCAATGATGACATTTTTCAAGTCGAATTTCCCAGGAGATTCAATCTGCCCAAAATGAATCAATATGATGGAACTACAGACCCACAACAATACCTGATGAGATATTCTTGGCACATGGAAGTAGCTGTTGCTCCTGACACAATTAAATGCAAGGCTTTTCCAATCTTCTTAAGCAGGATTGCCCTTATGTGGTTTGTCCGTTTGCCCGCAAAGTCAATTCCTAGCTTTAAAGACGTGAGTGAAAAATTCCTAACTCAATTCCGCCTTCACGCCACCAAATTGAAACAGGTCATGGCTTTGTCAGCAGTTAAGCAGGGAAGAGGCGAATCCCTAAGGAATTATCTCAATCGGTTCAATCGGGCGGCAATCGAGGTCAGTAACCCCAACCACGAAACTGTTTTGATGGCCATGGTCGATGGCATCGACAAACGAACCGAGTTTGGAAAATATTTGATTGGAAAGCCACCTACCACGATTGAAGCTGTCTATGAAAAGGCTCACATCCGATTGAGGCAAGAAGATGCACAGCTGGAGGAAGGAGATGGTCTGACGGGCGATGTCGATCCGTCAGCTCGTAACAACGTCGCTGTTAAACAATCTGGATATAACTCGGGGAAAGTCGAGGTGAATGTTGAAAACTGTGGCAAGTGCAATGGTTAAGGGTCGAGAGAAAATGGCGCAAATTCAAAGCAAAGAGGGAACTCCCGAAATCGCCCTCGCTTCCAGGTGTTAGACATGTATACTACATTAAATGATACGTTAGAGAACATATATCTCGATACCTGCAGTACGATGAAGTATAAGAAGCCGCCCCCATGAGAGCCTACGGAGAAGGAACGAGCAACCGGGAAGTACTGCTTATTCCATGACATTTACGGGCATACGACCGACGAGTGCCGACATCTTAGGAACATTGTTGAAAAGCTGATTCGAGAAGGGAAACTCGACGAATACAAAATAGCTCCAAGGGACAGGGGGCAAGGAACTTCATTACCCAAGCAAAGTCAGCCAACACTCGTGGTACTCCTCAAGAAAAAGGGAAAGGAATTGTTATTAACGCCATTGTGGGAGGACCACATCCGGCGGGGCATAGCATTAGGGCCATGGAACGATATGTCAATGCTGCGAAACACCTCGACATCGAAGAAGTAAACCCCCCACGAGGCCGCGAGTCCCGTCAAACAAAGGAGGACAATGGGTGAGGATATCGTCTTTTGTGACCGCGATCCAGTTGGTATAGAAACCCCAACGGTCGATCCATTGGTGATAACTGCCATCATCGACCCAGCTACTGTCCGAAAGGTTCTGGTAGACAATGGAAGCTCAGTGAACATCCTATTCAAACAAACCTACGACCAAATGAAGTTAGAAACAAAGGACTTAGAGTTATATGAAGGTCAAATACGTGGTTTCAACGGAGCATCCACCGAACCTATCGGCCAGGTCAGACTATCGGTGGAGTTAGGAGATGGAGAAAGACGAAGAGTTAGGATTCTACCATTTATGGTAATGAATATCAACTCGCACTATAATGCCTTTTTGGGATGACCTGCCCTGGCGGTATTCCGAGCCTGTATCACCCCTTGGTGTTTGCTTTTGAAGTTTCTTACCAATAGTGGGATCGGAACTATGCGAGGAGACCAAGTAACAGGCTGAGCCTGTTATATGGCAGAGTGGAAGGAGTTAAGGAGCAGCGCAAACAAGGAATCTGAAAAATCTTCTCCCCCAGGGTAGGGGAAGGAAGCGTAGCAATTACAGGAAACACCTCGACCAGGAGCATCGTCCTATGAGGTCGAAGACATCGACCCATGGGATGACAATGAGTCGGGGTGTAGAAAAGCGGCTCCAAATGAGGTCACTATAGAAGTCCCGATCGATGACTGTGATCCTAATAAAGTTCTAAAGATCGGGTCTCATCTTGATCCCTTCTAGATAAAGGACTAAGTGAATTCCTCCGGGCGAATTTAGACGTATTCGCCTGGACCCACGTTGACATGTGTGGGATATCTCCGTCAATTATAACTCACTCCCTCAGCATCCAACCAAAGTATACTCCTGTAAAACAGAAAAGGCGAATGTTGGGCCCTGAAAGGTCAAGAGCTTTAAAAGAGGAGATCGGGAAGTGACAAGCCAATGGATTCATCCGGGATTCAACCTATCCCGACTGGATAGCCAACCCGGTATTGGTGAAGAAGGCTAATGGGAAGTGGAGAACCTGTATTGACTTTTCCGATTTAAATAAGGCCTGTCCTAAGGACGGCTTCCCGTTGCCCAGAATAGATCAGTTAGTCGACTCCACCGCTGGGCATGAGCTACTTTCATTCATGGATGCATATTCCGGATACAACCGGATCGCCATGCACGTCCCTGATCAAGAACATACCAGCTTCATAACTGACCTTGGACTATATTGTTATGTGGTGATACCTTTTTGACTAAAAAACATAGGAGCTACCTATCAAAGGCTAGTTAATCGAATGTTTCATGATCAAATTGGGAAAACGATGGAGGTGCATGTAGATGATATGTTGGTAAAGTCGAAACAATCATCCGAGCATGTGAACGACTTGTCAAGGATGTTTAACATCCTTCGGAAATACAGAATGAAACTAAATCCTTTAAAATGTTCTTTTGGAATGGCATCGGGCAAATTCCTCGACTTCATTGTAAGTTCCCGTGGAATCGAGATCAATCCTGATCAAATTGCAGCCCTTAAGGGAATTCAGGAGCCTCGTCGGATAAAGGATGTTTAGAGTTTAGCAGGAAAGGTAGCAGCTATGGGACGATTCATCTCAAAAGCCACTGATAAATGCCTGCCCTTCTTTGAACTGGTAAAAAGGGGGAACGGAACTTTGCTTGGACGCCCGACTGTGTCGAAGCCTTCCGAAATCTGCTTAACCATCTTGAAAAGCCTCCTATTCTATCCAAACCTGTCGACCATGAAGGCTTGTTTGTCTATTTAGCAGTATCCGCACATGCAATTAGCTCAGTCCTGGTCCGCGAATAGGATCGAGTGCAACGACTGGTCTATTATGTGAGTAAGAAATTGACCGGAGCCGAACGTAATTATCCTAGAATCGAAAAACTGGCCTATAGTTTACTAATCACGTCGAGAAAGCTTCGACATTACTTCCAGGCCCATCCAATTAAAATATTCACTGATCCGCCTCTTGGACAAATCTTAAAACGACCAAAAGTAAGCGGGAGACTCCTAAAATGGAATATTGAGTTAAGCCAGTTCGATCTAATGTTTATTCCTCGGAAGACAATCCGAGGACAAGCCTTAGCTGATTTCATAGAAGAATTTACGACCCCGGAGGAAGAGTGTCAAGATGATGACCCCGAGCCTATGAAGGTCGATCAGGAGCCAATCAGCTGGAAGCTTTACACGGATGAGGCCCGAAATAAACAACATGAAGGGCGCTCGATTTATTATGCTCTGAGGTTAGAGTTTTTGGCAACCAATAACGAATCTGAGTACGAAGCCCTGATTGCTGGGCTCAAACTAGCGAAAGACCTGAAGATAATATCGCTCGACATCTTTTGTGACTCACAGCTTATAGTCTGCAAAGTCCTAAAGGAATTCATTACCCGAGGAGAACGACTGACTTCTTACCTCAAAGAAGTCGAGAAGTTGCTGCGGGACTTCGATCGATACAGCATTTCCCATATTCCTCGGGTAGAAAACCAGAAAGCAGATAGGCTAGCAAAACTGGCCAGTTCAGACTATCCGAACGAGACAGAGTTAGTTCCCATAGAAATATTGAAAGTTCCAAGCATTGACCAGATGGATGCCGATCAGACGGATGTCGAGCCCGAAGAAGAATCATGGATGACTCCCATCAAAAATTTCCTTCTCCACGGGCAGTTGCCCAAAAAGAAAAACGAAAGGCGAGCTTTGGTACGACAAGCTTCCAGGTATCTTGTTCAGCAAGGCCAACTCTATATAAGAGGGTTTTCTGTTCCTATGTTCCGATGTGTATCCAACAATGACATCAAAAGAATACTGCAGGAAGTACATGAGGGGGATTGTGGAGCACACATCGGGGGGCAAGCCCTGGCCCGAAAAATACTGCACTATGGATACTTCTGGCCGACCGTTAACAAGGACGTCGCCAACTATGCCAAAAAGTGCGATAAGTGCCAGAAGTTTGCGCAAATCCCACGGGTGCCCCCAACGAATATTACCCAGATGACAAGCCCTTGGTCGTTCGCTATGTGGGGAATTGACATCATCGAAACTTTGCCTATTTCGAAAGGGGGTGCTAGGTACGCGATTTTGGCGGTAGACTACTTCACAAAATGGGTAGAAGCCGAGCAGATGAATACAATTACAGCAAAGAAGGTTATCAACTTTGTCGTCAGGAACATTATATGTTGATATGGAGTACCTCGAACCATTGTCACGGATAACGGAACTCAGTTTGATAGTCTGGAATTTCGAGATTTTTGTGAGAAATATCATATTGAAAAGAAATACACCGCAGTCGCGCATCCTCAATCCAATGGTCAAGTTGAAGCGGTTAAAAAGATCATTAAAACAATTTTGAAGAAATGGCTGGAACGCGCTAAAGGAAAATGAGTCGACGAGTTACCCTTGGCATTATGGGCGTATCACACTACCCATAAGACCGCTACAGGGCGTACCCCCTTTACTTTGTCATACGAGTTCGAAGCAGTCCTTCTGATCGAGCTTGAAGTCCCGACTCAACGGAGGACCTACTATGATCCCCTGACTAATAAGGCACTTCTCTTGACGTCCTTGGACATGGTCGACGAAAAAAGAGAGGAAGCGAACCTTCGTGCCCAGGCCCACAGGCAAAGAGTCGTTCGATATTATAACCAAAAAGTCCAACCAAAGACCTTCGAAGTAGGCGACCTGGTCTTGAAACGAATCTTTCCAGTCCCCGTGCATATGGGCCCGAGGTGGGAAGGACCTTATGTCATTCAGAGAAAGCTCGATAATGGAAGTTTTAGATTAACAACTGTGGATGGCGAGCTGTTTCAAATAACATGGAATGCGGAGCATTTACGACATTATCTCTCTTAGAATTTATGTTTTTGCTTTCTTTATGCATTTAGATTGTTGATTTATTTGTTTCTTAGCATTGTAATAAGCGATCAACATTAATCACGCTAGCATATTAATAAGAGTCTCCGTTCCTGCTCTGATTTGTTGTAATTATAAAGAGCTAGTGATTACGATTGAATGACTTATCTCACAACTTTTACCTTGAATAAATCTAGGATAAAAGTCGACGTCCATCCAGGCATACTGATCGACCATCAGAACTCAACTCCCGACCTCATTGACATGAGGAAGAGTATAAACGACAATCGAGCGTGAATGGTGCACCTTGACAAAAGATTGCTCAAACAATAAAACTTTACCCTTTATTGACCAATGGATAAGTATAAAAGCCTGATGGCGCCCCTGCTTAATTGCACCTAAACGTCGATTAAGGATGGGACTTCTTGAGTTCGACGGGGAGATCATCACTCAAGTATCTACCCGATACTGGGGGCAAAAGAAATAGCAAGCGCCCCTGACAAGGGTAAAGGGTGACTCACCCTTGACATTAAAAACATAACCATGAGATTCACATGACATCTATGTTACACATGTTATCATTACTTACGAAATAAGTTGATTTTCATTCATAATACCCTGATATCATCACAAAATATCACTGCATGACCGGTACCATTCAAACAACGATATCAGAGATACATCATTAGACAATTACATAGAAAAAGAAAGTCTTAAACGGGAGCTGGCATTAGCCTTGCTCCACCATTTCAGCCAACTCTTTCTTCCTGATCATCTCCAGCATTTCTTCGGTGGTCATCACATGTCTCGACCCACCAAGTGTGGTACCAAAGGGACGAGGAGTCGAAGCAGAAGCCTGTGGATTCATCAAGGTAGCAGGGAATGGAGCTGCGGAAAGAATGGTCAGAGGGACAAACTGGAGAGGCTTGGCGATCACATGATCTTCGATAGGTTCGGGTTTTGTGGCAAAAATTCCCTTGTCTTCCTGATCCTTGATCTCGGCCATGGATGGGCGATCCTCTCTTTTGAACTCCTCGACGATCTCGACATCGGGAGATACCAAGTCGATCTCCTCCACTCATGCAGTCTTGTCCATTTCATCCGTGGTGCCTTTCTTTTCAACAGTAGATCCTTCATCTCCACTGTCAGCAACCAGAGAAGTCCCTACAAAAAAAGGAAATATATACAGATTAGGAGGAGATGATGGATTTTAAAAAAGAGGGGGAAGGGGGGCTTTCCTTCCATGTTAGAGCTGACCACCTGTCCTTCCGCGGCCTTGACTTTGTCGGACAAAAAAGTAGAAGACGAACCCTTTTCCATAACCGTGTGCGCGGAAGATGCGGGAGCATAGGGCCGACTGTCACTAGCTTCGGTTTGGGAAACCGATTTTCCTTTCGCCTTACGACGTTCCTCTTCTGCTATTCTCTTTTCTTGATGTTGTGCCTCCACCACGATGGCACGTTCCCTATCATTCATAATATGGGTCATTAATGACGCCTCATCCACTAGACGTCCCTGTGTCGTTTTCTTCTCTTCCCATAAGAGTACCTTCCATACGTCGACCAACGACCTGGGAAATCCCGGCATCCAAGACAAATCCCTGTGGCGAAGGAAATTTGTGCAAAACAAGATAACTTGGCGAGCATGTCCCTTCTTCAACTCAACTTTCTCTCGAGCGTGCTCAACCTTAAGGGTCTCGATTTCAACATCATGTTGAAGCTTCAAATTGCTAGCAGACTCGATCGCTGCGGCAGTATTCTTCTCAACCTGATCCTTGGCTAACTCGGATGAATGAAGGGTAGCCTTTAAATTCTGAATTTCAAGATCAAGTCGAGATCTATCCCTCTTCAAGGTTTCAATCTCTTCTCTCATAGAATTGCATTCCGGTCCTCTCTGTTGAACCTGAATGTTTAAATCTTCGACCTCTCTCCCATGCTTTTCTTTATCTGCCGCCACCTATAGCTCTTGATCCTTGATTTTCTTCTCTAGGAGCCCAAAGGTCCTCTTACCACTGTCAACGTCCCTTTTTAAACCTGCGATCTCGGCAAGCTTACCCTTTAATGCTCTACTCACTTGCTCGGCATATTCCAGCATAGCGTCATATTGAGATATGGCATATTCCAAATTATTTCGCATGCGGCGACGAAAGCTATGGGTTAATGGTTGTATTTCGAGGGGTGGCCCAATCTCAGAAAAAATGAGATCGGGGAAATTTCATTCAAATTCTTGGAATCGATCGGCGGAAGAAGTTCTAACTGTAGGACTGGGATGATGTATCACTGTTCGAGAGGGCTCGACTACTTTTCTCTCCACGGGATTGGGAGAATTATCTTTTTTCCTTTTCTTGGGCGCACGATCAAACACTTCCATATATCCCGACGTTCGATCGTTTCTTCTCAAGCGTCTCTTTTTCTGTCCATCCTGATCCTCGGGTATTTCCTTCTTCCCTCGATTCTTCCTTTTTCCCTTCCTCGTCTCCTCTCACGTCTTCTGTCTCCCTCCTTTTGCTATTATCGTCTTTTTCGTTGCCACCTTTTTTAGTGCGTGGCAAAGTAGCCTCCCTCAACCTAATGTCCATTGGGAAGAAGGAAAACGGGTCTCCATAAAACTCTTCATCGACACCTGCAAGGAAAGAAAATGAAGCAAGCGATCCTCGATTTATACATAAGCATTTGATGTTGTGATACGCAATAAAACCTTATAATCATGACAAGATTATACCTCCGATGCCGCCTTGTCTGTCTGGAAAGGACATTCCTTCAGATTTGTTGGCAAAGAATCGATTTGGATCTAAGCTTTGAGGTGAGAGAATAATGATAGGCATTTGAAGATTTTCCAACCCTGGAAGAGGTGTTGCTTTAAGCCCCGCTTGTAAGTCATGAGTCGAGGGGAAGTCATCCTCAACTCCCGAATCTTTCGGATGAACCCCGAAAGGTTCCTCTTCGTTTGTCCCGCTTTGAGCCTCCTTGGGAGTTCTCTTGGCAGCAACCTTTTCTTTTTATCGACGACCGACCTCATCACGAGCAACTTCTTGAAACTTGACCTTTTGAATCCGCCTTTTGAAAGCGGGCTTCTTCAAACTGGATTTCTCTTTCTTTCCAAACAGAGGGAGAGTGGGGGATTTTTTAGTCGAACGAATTGCCTGTTCGTCCTCCGACCCCTTCGTGACTAGGGGAACCTCGTCTTAAGCTTATACTGTAGGGTCAAGTCCGTCTTTTGTCGATCCCCTTGTCCTACTTCGGTCGAGTATGGCATATCGGTGCAAGTTTTTATCGGTCAGGCAGTTCCAAAACTGTCGTCGCTCCTTCTTTATCCTGATCAATCGCTCGTGGCGCTCTTTAAAAATTTCATCCTCAGGTCTTACAGGCTCGGCCTCTATATATAAAATAGGATGATCAGAAAGAAAAATCTTTATGGAATAGGAGTGTATAAAGAAAAGGGGGAAAACCACCACATTTGAGCCAGTATCAAGCACACCCCAGTTGCTGCTTAATCTAAAACCTATCTCTCTTGGGATCACCCGCTTTGCTTGGGACATCCTCGATAATCTTCCAGCCCTGAATAGCTTCAAAATAGAATAAAGAGGGAGACTGTGTCTTATTGTGTCTAAATTTAAAGAGAAATGCTATGTCATCAAAGGTCGATAGAAAAATTCCATAGGCTATTGGATGAAATTGCATCGGAGCTAAATTCATCCGACATAGAAAATCGACGATGAAAGAAGGAAAGGGGGAATGGCTCCCACATTGCACATCGGAAGGGAGATCGCAATGTAACCATCTGGGGGATTGTGAGGTCTTGCAGCCTTCTCAGGAACAAGAACATCGTTAAATGAAATATTGTGCTTTGCGGTTAAATGCTGAAGTCGTCTGAGGGTAATTTTGGACTCTTCTGCCTCCGGAGGATTCCTCAAAATCTCCATACTTGGGAGCATATCAGGTGCCAGCGGAATGGGCACCGCTTCAACTAGCTCGACTGTTATTGGAGGAATAGACAATGGATCCATCGATCGACTTTTAGGGTCATTACCAAAAGTAGACTCTGATTGACCCGAAGACTCTGAAGAACTGTCCATTCTCATAGAAAAAGGAATCTCTCCACCAGATTCTTGCTTACGGGTATCACGTGTTATAACCATTGACCTACGAAGAACTTGTGGCGTAAAGATAAAAGAAAAGCACAAAAGAAGAAATAAAGTCAGGATTTCTTTCTACAAGCATAGCCTTAGTAAACTGTGAATAAACAAGTGATGCAGTTTAGATTATGCGAGAATCGGTATCCCCTACGTCGCCCTTTTTAGCATGGTCGCGTGCCTTGGGGTTCGAAGACACTCCGATTCACAAAAATTCTTGGAAAAGGTGGGATCTTTTTCACCTACCATCAAAATTAGGGTTTCGTCATCAGCGGGTCTTATCCAAAGGACGGAAGCCTTGCCTTAGGGAACCGCACCACCGCTGACTCCGGTGGTTTGATGCGGAAAGCCTCCGACAATTGGACCGAATCGAACCTAAATTATAACGAAAGAGGAGGGGAGACTCCGTGCAAGAATGGCATTTGATATAAAGGATGACTCATACCTGAAAAGATGACTTTAGGTGGAGGTGGTGATTGCTAATCGTGTCTCTTTCTGGAACGGTAAATTAGCCCCTGTAGAGATTAAAAGTAAAAAGAAAAAGGTAAATGGGATTTTACTTTTGTAATAAAAAAGAAGAAGAGCGACTATTCCAATTCAGCCAATATGATTGGACCAAGCGGACGTGTAAAGAAGTCGGAGGGCTAGAGACTAATTAATAAGATGGGAAGACTGGGAGGCGTCATCATTATCTGAACTAATTGATAGTTTTGAAATAGTTGATGGGACTCAACGCAATTTACAATGTCCATTGAATGAAAATTAAAGTAATCGGTGAGACAATCGGCATACAGAATCTAACTTGAGATATATAACAACAAAGTATGTTTCTTACTAAATGAACCATACTTTGGGGGGCAAAGTGTTGAAGGGCCTTTCGGACTGCCCATCAAGGCATAGCAGCGCTGTAGATCCGTATACAAAGTCATTGAAGTAAATGGGGAAAGCCCATTCTCCTAGGCCACTTTGTCCGTAGGGTGCGGCCCAGAAGGAGCTTGAGATGACCAAGCCTGATCAGTTGCGATTCGTTCATTTAAAGTTCAAATAGCTAGCCTGAAGAATAGTTCATTGGCAGATCTTTCCAGTTCAAATCGCCCAAAGCAGACGGATCGCAGGCCGCCTCATACCAGATATTTGGGAAGGAGCACCGATTCTTCAACAAATACTGAATCATTCAGCCATAACTATTCTTTTGGATCCAGTGACACGTGTAGATAACGGGTAAGTGTTGTATCATCTATAAATACCTGTGTTTCAATTCAGAAAAAACATGGTAATTGTAATAAAAAAAGAAATAATATATAAAGTGGACGTAGGCACCGTCTTCGCCGAACCACTATAAAAACTCTATGCGGTATCTTTTCAATTCCTGTGCATTGTTTATTGTTATTAATCTTCACCTATTCTCTACAAAGTTCTTCTCTCTGGGTGTCGAACCAGTTTTTGGTATCAACATATATAACATTATTTTTAAATGTAATTTTTGCATATGCATAACGCAGTTTTTAAAATATAAATATGCATTGTTTAATAAAACATAAAGGCCATTGTTCTTGAAAATATAAAGTGCATTGTTTTTGAAAAGAAAAATAGCATTAGATATATATATATATATATATATGTATGTATGTATACATACATATATCATTGTTTTTTATAAAAAAATCGCATTGTTTTTAAATTAAAAATCGCATTGTTTTTAAATTAGAAATAGCGATATAAAAATATTATTTTTTATATATACATAACAATATGATTTTTTTTACCATATATATAGAACAACATTAAAAATATGATTTTTAATACAAACTGTGTGAAACAGATTCGCATTGGGGTCATGGTGAAGAACACTGCATACTGGAGCAAATCAAATTGTCCGCTAAAGAATGACGGAGTGGAAACCAGTCAAGGTGAGAACTCCTTCTCACTGAAAATATTTTATCATGTTATTGTGTTCGTATATAAAAACACATAGAATGGCCAGTATAAATTTTTATCAGTTTATATTATATAATTGTACACGGTACATGTTAGATCACCTTCCTCGTCCACGGACCATGGACGATTTAAATTGATTGTATTGTGTGTTGTTTGTGATGTTGGAATGTTTAACATATTAAAAATAATGTTACATTAATATGGTAGTTGAAATTTAAATTATAAATATTCATTTATGATTGGAACAGTGAAAATTGGTTAAATAGAAAATAATTCAAACTGAATTAGAATTGGTTAAATTTATTAACCAATGATTTATTTAAATAAACTGTTGTTGTTTGAAAACCCCACACGGGTGTTGGGATGATATATGACATACACTAGTCTCAATATTTAGTTGTATGTCAATCGATGGATTGACAGTCTGTGATAAGCGTTATTTATTTTAATGCTCACACGGATGTAAATTTCACTATGGATGTGAATGAACTATTTGATGATTATTTATCATTATTGTTGCATACATGCGATGTATGAAATCCATATATCTGAAATTATATGGTAATTGATTGAGTTGCATTTCGATTCAAAAATAAAAAAATACATTTTTAAATAAAATAAATTGGATTTTTATTGTAAATAATGTAATCGAACATTTTTAATGTAAATAATGTAATTGAACACTTTTAACGTAAATAATGTAATCGAACATTTTTAACGTAAATAATGTAATCGAACATTTTTAACGTAAATAATGTAAAAGAACATTTTAATGTAAAGGAACATTTTAAATAAAGAATATTTTAAAATAATATTCAGTGGAGAATAAAATTATGATTTTGATGTCCGACCTTGAATAGACATAAAAATATAAAAATATGAAGTCGGGTTAAGTATATAAACGCCATTTTAACCCGAACGGGTTTATCGATCGACTTTATTCATTTTATAATGAATATTGAAAAGAAGTGATTTCAAAATCTAATATTTTGAAAATATTATCATTTTAATATGATAAAAATATAGAATATTCAAATTTGATTTAAAATTGAAAATAAAGTTGGAATCGTTTCAAAACGAAATTATAAACGATTTATAAAATACGTTTTATATGGAAATTGACGAAATATATATAATATATATTATATATATTTAATGGTTGGAATAGAACGCGCCGCTCAGCGACCGTTCGCGAATTTTGAGCATTATATTCAAATTGATTTAATGAGAGATCTGACCATCGGATTCTCCTAAAACCGGAACCATTGGGTTCGTATCGAAAAGAGCTTTCCAATGAATATAAGAGATTTGAAATCTAGCAGTTGGATTTGGAATTATGTCCAATCAAATTTGGAAAAGGTCATTGTAAACGCAGTTCGGTGGCCGTTATTGGAAACTGACTGTAAGGGGCTAAATAAGATTATTAAAAATATGGAAAATTATGTAAAATCAAAATAAATGATTTGAAAAGAATTTGGACGAAAAATTCCAATTTTGTAAAGATAAAAATATATTTTTATCAAAATGAACTAGTTATTAACTAGAATAATAATCCAATATTTTAAATAAATAAATAAATTGGAATTGAATAAAAGAATTGAATTTTGGGTTCGTCGTGAACGTTGCCTTAAATAACACTGTTCTTAAACCTAGTTGATAAAGGAATAAATCTTTAAATCAAGATGTAATGAAGTTTTTCAATTAATTAATATTTATTGGAATTAAATTAAATAAATTGGATCTTTGGGTTTGTCGTGAATGGTGTCTTAAATAACACTGTTCTTAAGCCCTGTATGAAAAGAATAAACCTTTTAATTAAGATAATTAGAATTTCCACTTATATTAAGTAATTGGAATAAAATGAAATGTGAATTGGGTTTATCATGAACGGTGTTTTTAAACGACATTTGTTCTTTAACCCAATTAACAGTGAAAATTCAATTTGGAATTTATAAATCTTTTATTAAGATTTAAATGGAAATTTCCAAAGTAAAGTTTTCCAATTTAATGAAAGAAATTGGAATTGAATGGGATTCAATTTGGTAAAAATTGAGATGAGCTTCTGTGAATTAAGACCATTACTATATGTGGAATTTAAAAGGATTTGTCGTTATTCCATTTATATTATTAGTCTGACACGGGAATTTATATCGCTTACATGCTGTTATGATTTCCGTGTAGATTCCATTTTGATGGAAGATGATTTTCGGTTTATCGTGAGCCATGTTTTAAATGACATTAGTACTTTAACTCAGTTAAGATAAGTTAAGATAAGATTAATTTCTTAAATTTGAATAATCATAAAGTAATGATTTTTGGTATTAGAACTAAATTGGAGTTTTAATAAATTTTAATAAAATTGAAATGGGAATGAGATAATTAAATTTATTGAATTCTTGAAATGAACGAGAATGGAGTACCACCAGTTTTACTACGGGCGATAGTAAAATCTTTTATTAGATTTGAACGAGAAATGGTAATTAATTTTACCGATAATACAGCGGGTATTAGATATGGAGTGCTACCAGTTTTTCTCCATGGGAAGAATAGGTTGGGATTGGGATTAATAAATAAATGATTACTGTGGTAAAGTTCGCTAATCTCGACTAGTAAATAAACCTTAATTTGGTTTAGAATTGATAAAAGATAAAATAAAATCTTTTGAAATCGATATCGAAAGGAAGATTAAAGAATAAATTTGAAAGAATTTATCTTTGATAAAATTTATGGGAACCTTCCCTAATAATGCGAATATTTTATTAAAAGAATATTCTTCATTGGAAGGAGGCGTATGATGTGTTTTTATAGCACTTGATTATAAAATACGTGAATTATACGGAAAGACCGGCCTTGGCGCTTCTAAGGTCACTCGAGCTCTGATCCTGAGGAACGGGCTAGAGTGTCTCGAATCCGGTAAGGACGATCTCTTGCCTTGGTTCATGATGGAAATTTAACTTCCAATACGACAACATGCAGTTTTGATTGTAGAACTAGTATGGTGACATGATATATGGTACCCATGCCGCCTATGATTGATACATTTATATTTGAAGTTGTTTTAAACACTTGCACTTATAATAATATCAAAATGATTTGTTTTATATGTATCAAGCATGTTTGGCTATCATAAGGGAAAACTCTATCCTCCGGCTTGCGTTGCATTGTGTGATGGGATCTGAGTTTTATAATAGCTTCATTTTTCCGAAAAGCATTACGTTGTTTTATTTTAACCTAAGATTCTAGTGGAGTAAACTCGTTCCGTGTTATACGGTGTGGTCCCATGATTTACCTAACTTTAAAATTTAAGATTAATAACTGTTTTAGTTCTCACACCAGTCCCATGACTGACCTAGAGTTTATTGTTTTAACCTAAACTCTGGCTGCCCATATTTTCCACACGGGCAGTCGGTATTTTTGGATTTTCATATTTCTTTTCACAGGATCCTGGTTTATAGCTGGAGCTATATTCGAAACGCTTTGTATCCGTGTATTTCTTTCAGTTGTGTTATGTATTATTTTTCCGCTGCTATGTATTTTAAAATGAAATTTAAATATCTGATATTTTCTATTATATATTATTTATTCTTACTCTAGAATATTCTTGTATTCTGGTGTAAATTGTTGTAATAAGCAATGAAATGTTTTTCTGTTTGTGTTCTGATTTGTTGGGTTCTCAATTCAATCCGGGCTTTCCTTTACAGGGAAGTTTGGGTCGTTTCTGTAACAACCCGAAAATCTGGGCCAGTTTAAAATTTTTATTTTGGCAATTTTAGCGAATTTTGAGTATTTAAAATGAATTATTTTAAATAATATCGACGAAAATTTATTTTGAATATAATTCGAATGTATATATTATACGCGTCGTCGTTAGAATATAATTTTATTTATATATATAAAAGGAATTGAAAATGGCGCGGTAGTTCGATAATTCGATTTCAAACTTCAATTGAATGTACCGGATGCAAAACAATCCGAATTTTAGTGAAACCAAAAACATTAGGATCTAATTGGGAATATCTTTCCAACGAATCCGAAAAATCAAAATTTCATAGCGGGAATCGAAAGATATGTCCAGTTGAAAATTCTGAATAGTCGCTATGGAATTTAGGCCCTTAAAAATGGGAATTTTGCAAATGACCTCGGATTTCGACGAAACCACTTTTGTTGGATCCATGATGTAAAGTTATTGCTAATTTCCGAATTTCAGAATTTTTGGAGCTAATATGTGAGCGTGGCGCAGTTAAACGTGTTTGACCAAATTCAGTTGATTTTAATCGACTGGAATTTGGCCATTTTTCAAACGGTCTCAGAATTTGACGAAATTAGTTTTGTTAGGACCGTATCGTCGACACGATGCTAGAAAATATTTTTCTGGAATTTTTAGAGTGCGTATGTGACCCCGGTAATTTGAAATATGCGTTAAAATTAAATATATACTGATTTATGTTTTAATTTGAGTGAAAACCTATCAAAACAGTCGAATTGGCTTACGATACATATCCCATTGTGTCCGGGATGGGGGTAAAACGCTAGGGACGACAGTCGTTGGGCCTCGTTTGGGGTTCAGATGAAAAGTCAACATTTAGAGATATAAAATAATAATTAAATAAAATAATAAAATTGCTTATATTCTCTCCCCCCATTCTTCTATTGACCCAGTCAAAACTAGAAGAAAAAAAAGAAAAAAATATATAAAATCGAAATCGCGATGCCCCCTCTCCAGGCGATGGCCGCCACCCACGCCACTGGAGCTCCGGCGAGGCGCCCCATAGCCACGCAACCCCAGCACCTCCTCATGTCGAACCTCCTTCCCTCCCCTGCTTCTCCTCCGTTTCGCTCTCTCCCTTCGAACCCCACCCCAAACCGAGGACCGTTAAAACCCTGGCCTTACCTCCTGCTGCGCCACCACTGGCCAGCGCCACTCCCTCCTCCTCCACCTCCACTCGCGCCAGATCCCAGAACTTCGCCTCACCTTCCTCCTACGTGCCAATCCCAAATCGAGATGCCCAGAAGCCCTGCGACGATGCTCAGCTCCACTGCCTCAGTCCGAGCATTCCCAACCCCGACGCGCAGCTCCCCTTTGACAGCAAAACCCCCTCCCACCAACCTCAGATTTTAAAACAAGAAAGAGGTGCATTTTTATTTATTTTTTGAGACGACCCGATTTCCCGTTCTCACGGAAACAAGGTTATCTTTTGGAATATAACACAGAAACATATAATAGCAGAACAGAATTAAATAAATACACCAGAATGAACAACAAAATATACTGGATAAAAGTAATCATCAGAGTTACACAGTATACAGGATCTTACTTAGTACAAATACAATTCAGCTATACATAAATGTCTACAGCGGAAATAAACAAAATATGTACAATAGGAGCTGAACAGCATAAAAAGAAATAAATGATAGAATCCATCTTCAGCTCCAGCTATCCAGAAAGAACCAGCTAAACCTGAATACAAGGCTGCCCGTGTAGAAAAAGGGGCACCCGAGTTTGAGAGTGAAACAAACTACGAGTCAGTCATGGGACTGGTATGAGAAATCTACTCAACACATATATAATTGGCTAATCACAGGACCACGCCACTTTCGTGGAACGGGTTTACTCCATTGGATTGCCAGTGCTTTAAAACAAATCTTTCTTTTAAACATCGCTATGCTTTTTATAAAAATGAAGCCGTTATAAGACTCAGTTCCCATCACACAATGCAACGCAAACCGGAGGATAGAGTTTTACCTTATAACGGTCAAAATATGTTTGATACGAATAAAACAAAGGCAATTGATATTATTGCTAGTGTTTATATGTTTTGAAAACAATTTCAAATCATAACTATCAATCATAGACGGCATGGGTACCATATATCATGTCGCCATATATATATATATACAATCAAAATCGCACGATGTCGTATTTGGAAATTGGATTTCCATCATGAACCAAGGCAAAAGATAGTCCTTACCGAATTCGAGACGCTCTAGCCCGTGTCCCAGGCAAGTACTCAGTCAAGCCTTTGGATCGTCAGGGCCGGTCCACCGATGTGGATTAAAATTCCTGAACACTGCGTTTCCCCGCCCTTTGGGGCGTCAACGAGCCAACGAATGACTCCATCGGACCCGGATCGTCCGATCAAACCGAGGCGCCTCGCAACAGCAACAACCACATAGGTGAAAAGTATATAAATGTCAGGGCTGGTAGGTCACTGACACCACCCTAGCTAGAAAGAAACGCAGGCCCTCCCTGATGTCCTCTCCCGTTTTAGGTTCATACCGAGGTGTGAGACTCGCGAATTTACGTTATACACAAAGCTACGCCACACAGGCGGTGCTTTGATCATCACCACAAGACTTTGCTTTTCAACAGAAGCCCTGATCACTGCATCTTAGCATGCCACACAGGCAATTCACACCGTGCAACTGATGGCTATCAATCACACAGAACAAATTCCAATGCCGGACACACAGTCCATTTACAAGTCCGTTCTGGGTCTGAACGAAACCGGAGGCACTAAATACCTCGCAAACCCATCGATCAACACGTACGTCTGAACGATCACCACTCATTATCCATATTTCGGGATGCCTCCCAATCAGGACCTCGGTTACCATCCAAACGAGGTGAAGATCTCCGGTCTTCGACCATCGTCTTCATCTTCGAATTTCAATCGTCGGTCGATTATTCGAAATGAGAATTAACTCGGCCTTTTCAAATAATTCACGTATATTTAGAATTTCAAATCGATTTATTTCAATGGTTAAATTATTCGACAACACCAATTGTGTTCTTTATATAATTTTCACACCAAACACATTCAACCATCAAACATCACATAAATCAAGCAAATTCAGTTTATTTCCATTCCATATCGCTTACGATATTTTATAACTATTTATCGCTATTTTTATTTATTTTAAAATAGCCATTTTATTCAAAACGACGCTTCGGGCCATAACGTGGCCGTGGCGCTGTTTTTCTTCAGATTTGATTTACACATATCTGAAAATCTAACCGTTGGATCTTCACAAAATTTGCATCATTAGAAAGGTCTTTTCAAAACGAACCCAACGGTTCCAGTTTCGGGAAATTCCGACGGACGGATCTCCCGGTACAATCGTTTGAATTTTCGATTTCAAAATACGAACTGCAGCGTTGTTATTTGATTAAATATATAATTATATTTATATATATAAATATAATCGCTTCTGGCGCTGTTTTTCTTCAGATTTGAATTAAACATTCCAGACAATCCAACCGTTGGATTTTTACAAGGTTGGTGCCGTTGGAAAGATTATTCCAAGGCGAACCCGACGGTTGAGGTTTCGGGAAAATCCAATGGTCGGATTTCCCGTACTAGTCGTTTGAAATCACGGTTTCAAAATACGAACTGCACGGCTTCGTTTCGTTTTAATTTTATTTATATTTATATATTTATATAAATATAGTTCATTCAACAATTTCAATATCGTTTTCACTTCAAAAAATTTTCTAACACCTTAAATTTTGGAAAAATTTCGCCATAACCTCCCCTGCACCGGGAGCGTCGGGAAATCGCAAATAGCGTCCCGGTCCTTCTAATCTCAAAAAGAAAAAGAAAAAGCCAAGCGGCTAGCCAACAGGCTCAAAATCATCACCCAAACAAATCAGTAAATGTGTACCTATTTGTCGGGCACAAATTTTATTCCTCTTCTCTAGCCCCTTTGCTATAACCTGTTCAATGAATATGCATGTACATATATATACAGTCCATATCATTTTTCATTTTCTATTTAACTTCATATTCGATTTCTATTTGGTTTTAAAACACCATTCATTCTAATGTTACATAATTAGGTGCAAATCATTTCATTAGCTAATTAATGAATATTTCAACTCATATATGTTTATTTTGAACAAGTGGTTATTTTTAACACTTCACATCTTAACGATTTATGCATACAATAAAAATGTGATTTTTTTATTGTAAAACGATTCATTTCAAAACACTATTTTTTTATATAGTTCATATAGGCGATAAAAATAGGATTTTTATCATCAAACAATTTATTTCAAAATATGAATACCATTCAACACATGAATTTCTAAACAACGAATGAATATCAATTCAACACATGAATGTTTTCAATAGTTTCTATATATAGATAAAAATGTGATTTTTATTATCGAACAATTTATTTCTAAATATGAATACCATTCAACACATGAATTTCTAAACAACGAATGAATATCAATTCAACACATGAATGTTTTCAATAGTTTTTATATATAGATAAAAATGTGATTTTTATTATCGAACAATTTATTTCTAAATATGAATACCATTCAACACATGAATTTCTAAACAACAAATGAATATCAATTCAACCCATGAATGTTTTCAATAGTTTTTATATATAGATAAAAATGTGATTTTTATTATCGAACAATTTATTTCAAAATATGAATACCATTCAACACATGAATTTCTAAACAACGAATGAATATCAATTCAACACATGAATGTTTTCTATATAAGGAATAAATATAGTTTAAGCATATGAAAATAATTCAAACACACAAATATTATTCAAAATTTCGGCAGCATAACGGCAGGGTAGTTACACCGGCACCGTCCCTAGTACGGCTCCTCGCTCTACCTTAAAACCTCGCGGTTTTTGACAATGGTAATCATGCATCTAGTTCGCACGCAGGCGGCATGTATATATTTATTTCATTTCCACAAACTAATCCTAAGTGGTTTCAACCAAATAATTCACAACCACAAATGGGTATTTTTCAACCACAATCAACCAATATCAATCACAAACAATCCCAAACAATCATTCGCTATCAATCAAATTTCCACAACAATTTCAACCAATAAATATCGTCCATGGTTTGTGGACGAGGGGCGTATATATATATATATATATATATATATATATATATATATATATATATATATATATATATAGCAATTCACTTTTACTTCACACATATATAATTAAATTTTAAATCAGAAATCTCACCAATAGCTATCCAACTTCAAGACTCTTCTTAATAGAAATCTTCGCCTATTTGTCCCTTTCACCCGTATTCTCTGCATATGTAAAAATAGAATTTTTACTATGCTATTCAATATATAAAAATCGAATTTTGACTTCGCTATTCAATATATAAAAATATGATTTTTTACTTTTGCTTTCAACATATAAAAATATGTTTTCTATTTTTGCTTTCAACATATAAAAATATGTTTTCTATTTTTGACAAAATCCGTTTTCTAGTTTATAAGTCATTTTAAAATCAGTTTTTATATTCTTTAAAATTTCAGTTTTTAACTTTTCAAGAAAACCAGTTTTTAAATATTTTTATAAATCTCAGTTTTAAACTTTATAAAAATTTCAGTTTTTAATTCTTTTATAAAAATGCAGTTTCTAGTTTCTTTAAAAAAAAAAGTTTTAAAGTTTTTAACATATTCAGTTCTTTAAAATCCTTTTAAAAATCAGTTTTACTTTCTTTTTTTTTTTTTTTTTTTTTAAAATCCAGTTTTAAATTGCTTTTAAAAATAACAGTTTTAACTAAAAAAAATTCAGTTTTATTTTATAAAAATTTCTGTTTTAAACTTTAACAAAATCGGTTTTTAAATTTTTAAAAACAAAACAGTTTTTATCTTTCTTTAGAAAACAGTTTTTACTTTATTTTTAAAACAGTTTTTATTTTATTTTTAAAACAGTTTTACAGATTAAAATAAAATAAAATAAAAAAGAAAATAAAATACATATAAAAAAAGGAAACGCTCACCGAACTGCGAAGAAGGGGAGGGGAAAGAAGAGGTCGTCGGCGGCTTCAGCGTCGCCAGCGAGGGGGGTAGCTTCGTCGGCGGCTTCCAGGGGCTCGCGGTGGCGTTCGAACGGTCGTGGCAGGAGGCGCTGGCTTCCAGGGGGCTCGGCTTTGGGGTTTCAGCGAGGTGGCGATGGCTTCGAAGGGGCTGCGGTGGTGTTCGTCGGCGTCAAGGTCGGGGGGGGGGGGGGGGCGGCAGCGATTAGATTTAGGTTTTGGTTTTTTTTTTTTATTTCTGTTGAATGAAATCGAGGGGGGGGGCCAGGAAGAAGATAAAGGGGAGGGAGGGAATTAAAATTATTTAATTATTTTATTATTTAATTTCGGAAAAGGTTGACTTTCACGTACGACCTCGAAACGAGGCCCACCGCCTGTCGCCCATAGCGTTTCACCCCCATTCCGAACACAATGGGATATGTATCGCAAGCTGATTTGATCGTTACAATCAGTTTCCGTTTGAATTTACATTTAAATCACTATATTGAATTTTAAACGCACATTTCAAATTACCGGGGTCACATACTAACTAGAAAAATTCCAGAAAAATATTTTCTAGCTTCGTATTGACGATACGGTCCTAACAAAACTAGTTTCGTCAAATTCTGAGACCGTTTGAAAAATGGCCAATTTCCAGTCGATTAAAATCAACAGAAACTGGTCAAACGCGTTTTCTTTTGCCACGCTCACATATTGATTCGAAAAATTATGAAATTTGAAACCTAGCAATAACCTGACACTGCGGATCTAACAAAAGTGGTTTCGTCGAAATCCGAGGTCGTATGCAAAATGTCCATTTTTAAGGGCCTGAATTCCATAGCGACTATTCAGAATTTTCAACTGGACATATCTTTTGATTCCCGCTATCAAACTTCGATTGGTCAGATTCGTTAGAAAGATATTATCAATTAGATTCCATTATTTTTGGTTTCACTAAGATCCGGATTGTTTTGCACCCGGTATATTCAATTGAAGTTTGAAATCGAATTATCGAACTACCGCGCCATTTTCAATTCTATATATAATTATAATTAATTATATTCGTTTTCAAATGTCGATTTCAACTCAGTTTTCATCGCCATTGGCTAAAATATTTATTTTAAATATTTAAAATCCATTATTTTAGCCAATTTAAAATTTTTAAATTGGTTCAGATTTTCTGGGTCGTTACAATCTCCCCCACTTAAAACTTTTCGTCCCCGAAAAGGAATAAAGTCGAAAGTGGTTTGATAAATCTACAATCCCACAATACAACAACCAATCCAATTGTTTTTAACCTTTCAAAGGCATGCAAATTAATTCCTATTTTTCTTCTAAAATAATTCAAACAATAATAATAGAATAGAGAATTAAATGGTGAGGTAAAGTATGGCAAATGTACCTTGCACCGGAGTCAATCAGAGATGTCTACTCGGCATCTAGGATAAGCTTTCTGAATGCTCTCCTCAGTTTCCCAAGTACAATCTCGCGGATCTCCACTCTATTGCACTTTGACTAAGTGAACCTTCTTGTTTCTCAGCTCTTTGGTTTCTTTGCCGATAATCTTTAGCGGCTCTCGCCTCACAGCTAATTCTGGAGTAATTTCAATGTCCTGCTGAGCTGCTTCTTCCACGATCAAGTCTGGATCATGAACGTGCTTTCGAAGTTGAGATATATGAAATACATCATGAACTCCAGGCAACCAGTCAGGCAGTTTGACCCTGTAAGCGAGAGTTCCGATCCGTTCCAGAATAGGAAACGGACCAATGAATTTGGGTGCTAACTTTCCAGTTTTACCGAACCGGATAACTCCTCTCATCGGCGATACTTTCAAATATACATAGTCGCCAACTTCAAAGGATATATCTCTTCTTCTTTTATCGGCATAGCTCTTTTGTCGGCTTTGAGCGGCGAGTAATCTCTTCTTAATAAAATCGACTTTGTCGGCAGCTTCTCGAATCATATCAGGACCCAACACAAGTCTATTCCCAGGCTCGACCCAACAAGCAGGAGATCGGCACGGTCTACCATATAATGCTTCGAATGGCGACATTGTCAGACTCGCCTGGTAGCTGTTGTTATAAGAGAATTCAGCCAAATGCAGATGGTCTTCCCATGATCCACCGAAATCTAGAACACAAGCCCGCAATAGATCTTCTAAAATGCGATTCACCCTCTCAGTCTGACCGTCTGTCTGAGGATGATAAGCGGTGCTCAAGTTTAACTTCGTTCCCAGCTCGACTTGAAATGCTTCCCAGAATTTGCTAGTGAATATTGTATCTCTATCACTGACTATACTGAGTGGCACTCCATGTAGTCTAACTATTTCCCTGAAGTATATCTGCGCCAGACTCTGAGCGGTTCTATTTGATTTGACAGGTATAAAATGGGCGGTCTTTGTGAAGCGATCTACGATCACCCAAATACTGTCATTTCCCTTTCTGGTTCTGGGCAAACCATCAATGAAATCCATAGAAATATGTTCCCACTTCCAGCCAGGAACTTCTAGCGGTTGTAATAATCCAGCCAATTTCTGTTGGTCACTCTTGACTAGCTGGCAAGTAGGGCATCGGCTAACATATAAAGAAATGTCCCTCTTCATCGACTTCCACCAGAAGGTGCGTTTGATGTCATTATACATTTTGCTTACTCCTGGATGGATACTGAGTTTTGACTTGTGGCATTCATCCAGTACTTCCTTTCGAAGTTCAGGAATGTTAGGAACGCATATTCGACCTTTGAGCCTTAGAATCCCCTCATTATCAACTTGAAAACTCGAGGGTTCGCCTTGTTGAATTATCCCTCTGATCTTCTGAATGAAGTGATCATCCTCCTGAAGAGCAGATATCTTATCTAGCAATGAAGTCGTGATAATAAAACTGGCGATCATTACATTCTTTCTGCTTAACGCATCGGCCACGACATTGGCTTTTCCTGGAGTATATATAATTTCGAAGTCATATGCTGCAAGAAACTCCAGCCAACGTTGCTGTCTCAGATTTAAGTCCTTCTGAGTGAACAGATACTTTAACGACTGGTGATCTGTAAACAGTTCAAATCTCTCGCCCAGAAGATAGTGTCTCCAGATTTTCAAAGAGAATATGATAGCTAATAACTCAAGATCATGAGTTACGTAGTTTTTCTCGTGCGGTTTCAGTTGACGGCTAGCATAGGCAATTACTTGGCCTCTTTGCATTAACACTGCGCCAAGGCCTTCTCTAGAAGCATCAGTCCAGACTTTTAAATCCTGGTTGCCATCGATGATGGTTAACACTGGAGCTGTGGTTAATCTCAACTTTAGCTCTTCGAAAGCCTCCTCACTCTCTTGAGTCCATTTGAACTTAGAATGCTTCTTTGTAAGCTTTGTTAAGTGACCAGATATCTTCGAAAAGTCTTTAACGAACTTCCGATAATAGCTAGCCAATCCAAGAAAACTGCGGACTTCAGTGGGAGTACTGGGCTGTTTCCAATTCTGAATAGCTGTGATTTTGCTTGGATCCACAGCGATTCCATCTTTCGATACGACATGGCCCAGAAATTTCACTTCCTCTTGCCAGAATATACATTTGGAAAACTTGGCTTTTAATACATTCCGTCTGAGGATTTCTAGAACCTGTTCCAGATGCTTTTCATGTTCGGCCTTTGATTTAGAGAAGATTAGAATATCATCAATAAAAACAAGAACAAATTTATTCAATACTCCTCTGAATACTCTATTCATCAGATCGACGAAGTAAGCTGGAGCGTTACATAAGCCGAACGGCATCACTAACCACTCGTAGAATAAGTCGGGGCCTCTGAACGCTGTCATTGGAACACACTCTTCGGCAATTCGAAGTTGATGGAAGCCTGTAGCTAGGTCCATTCGTGAAAATACTTGTGCTCCATTTAATCGATCTAACAAATCATCAATCCGCGGCAATGGATATTTGTTCTTTATAGTCTGCTTGTTTAAATCGCGATAATCCACACATAGCCGTAGAGTACCGTCAGATTTTGGGACAAATACCACTGCTGCACCCCAATCAGAGAAACTAGGCCTGATCAGACCTTTCCATACGAGCTGTCGTGTTTGATTGTCTAATTCCTCCTTCTCTTTCAAGGACATTCTTCGAATAGCGTGAACTACCGGCCTTGCATTGGGAACTAAAGCAATCTTGAAATCTATTTCTCTCTGCGGAGGTAAGCGAACAACTTCCTCGAACACATCCGCATAGTTCTTGACGACAGGGATATCTTTGATGAGGTCGGGAATATTCTCTGTGACTTCAGGAATATTTTCAATTTGGGCTGGAGAAACATTCAAAGCTGCCCAGAAGTCTTTTCTATTAGCATTCTGACCTTCACTGGGAATGGTTATATAACTCCCGGATTTAATCTTAGCTCTAACAACTCTCTCGGCGCATCTAACCTCTGCTTCATATTTGGTTAACCAATCCAATCCCAAAATAAGATCGAATTCATCAAAGTTCATGACGACAGAGATAATAGGGAATTTATAGCAAGAAAAAGAGACGGGTACTGCACAAACCCAACTGAGATTGATGGAACCTCCCACTGGATTTCGTACCGTCGTTGGCTCTTTGAGTTTCTTCAAATTCAAATCCGACTTCTTGACTGCACTCTTTGCAATAAAGCTTCGTGACGCGCCAGTATCAAACAGTACTTTAACTGGGATGTTCTTGACATTGAGCGTGCCTTCTAAAACATCAGCCTTTTCTTGACTAGCTGAGGGCTTGGAAATCGCTGCCAATTCATTGATGTGCACTGTTTCAGATTTTTCTAAGAGTTGGCACTCCCGTGCAATATGACCTGCTTGGTGACACTTATGGCATTTCCTTTTCCTATGGGGATTCTTTTGTTTCTTAGTGGCCTTAGATCCAGCTTTGATTCTTTTATTTAAGGGCCCACAATTTATCGACAAATGTCCTTTCTTATTGCAGTTAGAGCAAATAGTAGTTGTTACTGGTTCTTTCCCAGATTCAGCCCTTTTTCTCTTGGCACTGGGCTTCTTACTGGCTTCAAGAATATCAGTTTCCGACTCTTCTTTGTCACTACCACAGACTTCTTCTTCGTCGCGCAACATTCCTTTCTTATGGAGATCTTCATACTGATAGGCCATATATATCATTTCAGAAAAAGGAAGCTTCACATGCCCCAATACTTTATTCTGGTATTTCCTTTGAAGCCCGTGAATAAATCTCATATTTTTACTCTTCGGATTTTGAATCAGATGAGGAGCAAAGTGAGAAAGTTCATTGAATTTCTTATGATATTCGGGAATGGTCATGTCTCCTTGTATCAGATAAGAAAATTCGTCACATAATCTCTCTGTTGCTTCGGGAGGAGTAAATCTTTCCAAGAAAATAACTTTGAATCTGTCCCAGGTGATATCACCTTCTGGATTATTCTGTATAACCGAATCCCACCAAAACAGAGCTTCTTCTTTGAGTGCCCAAGACGCTAGTAATCTTTTCTGATCGTCTCTCAGCTTTAAACCCTCAAAGATCTTCTCTGCTGAACGAATCCAAGCTTGTGTTTCCATAATGGACTCCTTGCCTAAGAATGGCGATCCACCAAGATTTCGAAATCTCTTGAATAGAACTTCTATATCGGATTCTGGCTGTGGGAGCACAACTGGCTCATTAGCTGGTCGAGCCATACGATTACTTCTTCTGTTCCTGTCACTCATTTTCTAGTACTTCTGCAAATGGCAGATCAAGTGTCAGGTCACAGAAAAGGTATTTTAAAATATAGAAACACATACTTCAAATGTAAATGTGTCTATCAAGGTGTAATTTCATTCTGCTTTACTCATACTAGGATATTACTGATCCTATCTGTATAGAGTTACCCGTCCTAGAACACTACTGGTTCTATTTCTGACGAGTTCGTTCAAATGTTATATTCCAGAACTAAGCTTAACCAAAGCTCTGATACCACGTTGAGACGACCCGATTTCCCGTTCTCACGGAAACAAGGTTATCTTTTGGAATATAACACAGAAACATATAATAGCATAACAGAATTAAATAAATACACCAGAATGAACAACAAAATATACTGGATAAAAGTAATCATCAGAGTTACACAGTATACAGGATCTTACTTAGTACAAATGCAATTCAGCTATACATAAATGTCTACAGCGGAAATAAACAAAATATGTACAATAGGAGCTGAACAGCATAAAAAGAAATAAATGATAGAATCCATCTTCAGCTCCAGCTATCCAGAAAGAACCAGCTAAACCTGAATACAAGGCTGCCCGTGTAGAAAAAGGGGCACCCGAGTTTGAGAGTGAAACAAACTACGAGTCAGTCATGGGACTGGTATGAGAAATCTACTCAACACATATATAATTGGCTAATCACAGGACCACGCCACTTTCGTGGAACGGGTTTACTCCATTGGATTGCCAGTGCTTTAAAACAAATCTTTCTTTTAAACATCGCTATGCTTTTTATAAAAATGAAGCCGTTATAAGACTCAGTTCCCATCACACAATGCAACGCAAACCGGAGGATAGAGTTTTACCTTATAACGGTCAAAATATGTTTGATACGAATAAAACAAAGGCAATTGATATTATTGCTAGTGTTTATATGTTTTGAAAACAATTTCAAATCATAACTATCAATCATAGACGGCATGGGTACCATATATCATGTCGCCACATATATATATACAATCAAAATCGCACGATGTCGTATTTGGAAATTGGATTTCCATCATGAACCAAGGCAAAAGATAGTCCTTACCGAATTCGAGACGCTCTAGCCCGTGTCCCAGGCAAGTACTCAGTCAAGCCTTTGGATCGTCAGGGCCGGTCCACCGATGTGGATTAAAATTCCTGAACACTGCGTTTCCCCGCCCTTTGGGGCGTCAACGAGCCAACGAATGACTCCATCGGACCCGGATCGTCCGATCAAACCGAGGCGCCTCGCAACAGCAACAACCACATAGGTGAAAAGTATATAAATGTCAGGGCTGGTAGGTCACTGACACCACCCTAGCTAGAAAGAAACGCAGGCCCTCCCTGATGTCCTCTCCCGTTTTAGGTTCATACCGAGGTGTGAGGCTCGCGAATTTACGTTATACACAAAGCTACGCCACACAGGCGGTGCTTTGATCATCACCACAAGACTTTGCTTTTCAACAGAAGCCCTGATCACTGCATCTTAGCATGCCACACAGGCAATTCACACCGTGCAACCGATGGCTATCAATCACACAGAACAAATTCCAATGCCGGACACACAGTCCATTTACAAGTCCGTTCTGGGTCTGAACGAAACCGGAGGCACTAAATACCTCGCAAACCCATCGATCAACACGTACGTCTGAACGATCACCACTCATTATCCATATTTCGGGATGCCTCCCAATCAGGACCTCGGTTACCATCCAAACGAGGTGAAGATCTCCGGTCTTCGACCATCGTCTTCATCTTCGAATTTCAATCGTCGGTCGATTATTCGAAATGAGAATTAACTCGGCCTTTTCAAATAATTCACGTATATTTAGAATTTCAAATCGATTTATTTCAATGGTTAAATTATTCGACAACACCAATTGTGTTCTTTATATAATTTTCACACCAAACACATTCAACCATCAAACATCACATAAATCAAGCAAATTCAGTTTATTTCCATTCCATATCGCTTACGATATTTTATAACTATTTATCGCTATTTTTATTTATTTTAAAATAGCCATTTTATTCAAAACGACGCTTCGGGCCATAACGTGGCCGTGGCGCTGTTTTTCTTCAGATTTGATTTACACATATCTGAAAATCTAACCGTTGGATCTTCACAAAATTTGCATCATTAGAAAGGTCTTTTCAAAACGAACCCAACGGTTCCAGTTTCGGGAAATTCCGACGGACGGATCTCCCGGTACAATCGTTTGAATTTTCGATTTCAAAATACGAACTGCAGCGTCGTTATTCGATTAAATATATAATTATATTTATATATATATAAATATAATCGCTTCTGGCGCTGTTTTTCTTCAGATTTGAATTAAACATTCCAGACAATCCAACCGTTGGATTTTTACAAGGTTGGTGCCGTTGGAAAGATTATTCCAAGGCGAACCCGACGGTTGAGGTTTCGGGAAAATCCAATGGTCGGATTTCCCGTACTAGTCGTTTGAAATCACGGTTTCAAAATATGAACTGCATGGCTTCGTTTCGTTTTAATTTTATTTATATTTATATATTTATATAAATATAGTTCATTCAACAATTTCAATATCGTTTTCACTTCAAAAAATTTTCTAACACCTTAAATTTTGGAAAAATTTCGCCATAACCTCCCCTGCACCGGGAGCGTCGGGAAATCGCAAATAGCGTCCCGGTCCTTCTAATCTCAAAAAGAAAAAGAAAAAGCCAAGCGGCTAGCCAACAGGCTCAAAATCATCACCCAAACAAATCAGTAAATGTGTACCTATTTGTCGGGCACAAATTTTATTCCTCTTCTCTAGCCCCTTTGCTATAACCTGTTCAATGAATATGCATGTACATATATATACAGTCCATATCATTTTTCATTTTCTATTTAACTTCATATTCGATTTCTATTTGGTTTTAAAACACCATTCATTCTAATGTTACATAATTAGGTGCAAATCATTTCATTAGCTAATTAATGAATATTTCAACTCATATATGTTTATTTTGAACAAGTGGTTATTTTTAACACTTCACATCTTAACGATTTATGCATACAATAAAAATGTGATTTTTTTATTGTAAAACGATTCATTTCAAAACACTATTTTTTTATATAGTTCATATAGGCGATAAAAATAGGATTTTTATCATCAAACAATTTATTTCAAAATATGAATACCATTCAACACATGAATTTCTAAACAACGAATGAATATCAATTCAACACATGAATGTTTTCAATAGTTTCTATATATAGATAAAAATGTGATTTTTATTATCGAACAATTTATTTCTAAATATGAATACCATTCAACACATGAATTTCTAAACAACGAATGAATATCAATTCAACACATGAATGTTTTCAATAGTTTTTATATATAGATAAAAATGTGATTTTTATTATCGAACAATTTATTTCTAAATATGAATACCATTCAACACATGAATTTCTAAACAACGAATGAATATCAATTCAACCCATGAATGTTTTCAATAGTTTTTATATATAGATAAAAATGTGATTTTTATTATCGAACAATTTATTTCAAAATATGAATACCATTCAACACATGAATTTCTAAACAACGAATGAATATCAATTCAACACATGAATGTTTTCTATATAAGGAATAAATATAGTTTAAGCATATGAAAATAATTCAAACACACAAATATTATTCAAAATTTCGGCAGCATAACGGCAGGGTAGTTACACCGGCACCGTCCCTAGTACGGCTCCTCGCTCTACCTTAAAACCTCGCGGTTTTTGACAATGGTAATCATGCATCTAGTTCGCACGCAGGCGGCATGTATATATTTATTTCATTTCCACAAACTAATCCTAAGTGGTTTCAACCAAATATTTCACAACCACAAATGGGTATTTTTCAACCACAATCAACCAATATCAATCACAAACAATCCCAAACAATCATTCGCTATCAATCAAATTTCCACCACAATTTCAACCAATAAATATCGTCCATGGTTTGTGGACGAGGGGCGTATATATATATATATATATATATATATATATATATAGCAATTCACTTTTACTTCACACATATATAATTAAATTTTAAATCAGAAATCTCACCAATAGCTATCCAACTTCAAGACTCTTCTTAATAGAAATCTTCGCCTATTTGTCCCTTTCACCCGTATTCTCTGCATATGTAAAAATAGAATTTTTACTATGCTATTCAATATATAAAAATCGAATTTTGACTTCGCTATTCAATATATAAAAATATGATTTTTTACTTTTGCTTTCAACATATAAAAATATGTTTTCTATTTTTGCTTTCAACATATAAAAATATGTTTTCTATTTTTGACAAAATCCGTTTTCTAGTTTATAAGTCATTTTAAAATCAGTTTTTATATTCTTTAAAATTTCAGTTTTTAACTTTTCAAGAAAACCAGTTTTTAAATATTTTTATAAATCTCAGTTTTAAACTTTATAAAAATTTCAGTTTTTAATTCTTTTATAAAAATGCAGTTTCTAGTTTCTTTAAAAAAAAAAAGTTTTAAAGTTTTTAACATATTCAGTTCTTTAAAATCCTTTTAAAAATCAGTTTTACTTTTTTTTTTTTTTTTTTTTTAAAATCCAGTTTTAAATTGCTTTTAAAAATAACATTTTTAACTAAAAAAAAATTCAGTTTTATTTTATAAAAATTTCTGTTTTAAACTTTAACAAAATCGGTTTTTAAATTTTTAAAAACAAAACAGTTTTTATCTTTCTTTAGAAAACAGTTTTTACTTTATTTTTAAAACAGTTTTTTATTTTATTTTTAAAACAGTTTTACAGATTAAAATAAAATAAAATAAAAAAGAAAATAAAATACATATAAAAAAAAGGAAACGCTCACCGAACTGCGAAGAAGGGGAGGGGAAAGAAGAGGTCGTCGGCGGCTTCAGCGTCGCCAGCGAGGGGGGTAGCTTCGTCGGCGGCTTCCAGGGGCTCGCGGTGGCGTTCGAACGGTCGTGGCAGGAGGCGCTGGCTTCCAGGGGGCTCGGCTTTGGGGTTTCAGCGAGGTGGCGATGGCTTCGAAGGGGCTGCGGTGGTGTTCGTCGGCGTCAAGGTCAGGGGGGGGCGGCAGCGATTAGATTTAGGTTTTGGTTTTTTTATTTTTTTATTTCTGTTGAATGAAATCGGGGGGGGGGGGGCCAGGAAGAAGATAAAGGGGAGGGAGGGAATTAAAATTATTTAATTATTTTATTATTTAATTATTTAATTTCGGAAAAGGTTGACTTTCACGTACGACCTCGAAACGAGGCCCACCGCCTGTCGCCCATAGCGTTTCACCCCCATTCCGAACACAATGGGATATGTATCGCAAGCTGATTTGATCGTTACAATCAGTTTCCGTTTGAATTTACATTTAAATCACTATATTGAATTTTAAACGCACATTTCAAATTACCGGGGTCACATACTAACTAGAAAAATTCCAGAAAAATATTTTCTAGCTTCGTATTGACGATACGGTCCTAACAAAACTAGTTTCATCAAATTCTGAGACCGTTTGAAAAATGGCCAATTTCCAGTCGATTAAAATCAACAGAAACTGGTCAAACGCGTTTTCTTTTGCCACGCTCACATATTGATTTGAAAAATTATGAAATTTGAAACCTAGCAATAACCTGACACTGCGGATCTAACAAAAGTGGTTTTGTCGAAATCCGAGGTCGTATGCAAAATGTCCATTTTTAAGGGCCTGAATTCCATAGCGACTATTCAGAATTTTCAACTGGACATCTTTTGATTCCCGCTATCAAACTTCGATTGGTCAGATTCGTTAGAAAGATATTATCAATTAGATTCCATTATTTTTGGTTTCACTAAGATCCGGATTGTTTTGCACCCGGTATATTCAATTGAAGTTTGAAATCGAATTATCGAACTACCGCGCCATTTTCAATTCTATATATAATTATAATTAATTATATTCGTTTTCAAATGTCGATTTCAACTCAGTTTTCATCGCCATTGGCTAAAATATTTATTTTAAATATTTAAAATCCATTATTTTAGCCAATTTAAAAAATTTTAATTGGTTCAGATTTTCTGGGTCGTTACATTTTTATTTATTCAAATACTACATCGTTTTGATTTCAGTTTTAAATAATTTAAAGAGGTGTTTTTAAACATGAAAGCTACGATTTTTAAACTAGTAAAGATTCGATTTTTAAATTAGAAAATAGTCGATTTTTGATTAGGGAAAGTATAGGATTTTGTTTATATTTTTATGTAGTAAAAGACGACATTCTTGGATTATAAAAGGCGACATTTTTAAAGTGAAAAGAGCGAGATTTTTAGTTAAAATAAAAATATAATCTTTTTATGCATAGTAGCTAAATAAAAATATAATCTTTTTATGCATAGTAGCTAAATAAAAATATAATCTTTTTATGCATAGTAGCGATATAAAAATATGATCTTTTTATGCATAGTAGCATATAAAAATATAATCTTTTATGTGTTAAAGGCGAGTTAAAAATATAATCTTTTTGATATATATATAGCGATTTAAAAATAGAATTTTTATCTATATAGGGGCGATGTTAAGAATGTGATTTTTAACACAAATGGTGTTTAACAGATCTCGATTAGAAGCACGGCGAAGATTTCTACCTAAGAAGAGTCGTGGCGTTGGATTAGCAATTCTGTGAGAACTTCTCACTCTAAAATTTCTTTTTCTAGTTATATATATATTAGGATGCAGACGGTGTTTAGTAGCACCCGACACCCGTCATCCACAGACCATGGATGGCTTGTTTGTTTAATTGTTTGGTTGTGTAGTTGGTTAGATTATTTGGTTTAAATTGAATTGTTTGGTGAAATGAAATTGATTTGATTGATGTGTGAATGGCGTGGGCCTTCACTAGACCGGGGATAAGGCTAGGCCTTGTCCCGTTTCTAGTATCGTGCTGTTATGCCGCCGAAATTTTCTAAAAATAAGTTAGAAAAATAAAGATAACATTTTATGTAATAAATGAACCGAATAGAATATTCATAGTTTGAATAAAATATTTTGGTCGTTAAAAATATAATTTTTAACGTGAATGTGAATAAATAAATATTCATTTACAAACCGGACGGTTTGTTTATGTACACCTATTTGAAGGACATTGATTGGGACGATAAATTTTACACATCGCCCAACTGCACAAATAAAATCTGTGTTTGATTGTTTGAAACCCCACACGGGTATTGGGATGATATATGGCATACACTAATCCTAATAGTTAGTTCTATGTCGATCGATTGATTGACAGACTGTTATAAGCGTTAAATATTTATATTCGATGCTTATACAGTGTAGAATGCACTTTGGATGATGGTTGATTATTCACCGTTGTTATTGTATACATGTGTTGTAGAAAATCCATATAATTAACATTATATGGTAATTGATTGGGCCTCATTCCAGTTTCGAAATAAAAATATTTGAAATAGAAATATTTGAAATAGAAATATTTGAAGAGGAATATTTGAATAGAAATATTTGAAATAGAAATATTTGAAATAGAATATTTGAAAATAGAAACATATGAAGCTGTGTTGGTTAGATTGACGCCATTTCGACGTGAACGATATTTATATCGATTTTATTCATTCTTCAATGAGTATTGAATAGATTTGAAATTGAATAGATTTGAAATTCGACCTATATTGAAATTAATTGAAATTCGAATTATATTTAAAGTGAATTGAAATTCGAATTAAACTAAATTGATTTGAAATTTGAAATACACTGAAATGATTTGAAATTCGAATAGAAATGAATTCAAATTGAATTTGAATAGAAAAGAATTCGAATTGAATTGAAAACGAACTGAAATTAAATTAGAAATCAATTTGAATTGAAATCAATTTGAAATGAATTTAAAACGAATTTATATTGGAATATTCAATTTTGATTTGAAATTGAATTTGAAGTTGAAACCGTTTTGAAAATGAATTTAAAACGATTTATAAAGCACGTTTTGAATTGAAATCGACGAAGTATATATTATATATATTATATATATAATATATTGGCCTGAATAGAACGCGTCGCGCCGCGGTAGTTCGCGAATTTCGACCATTGATTTCGAACGGATATTACGGGAGATCCGACCGTCGGATTCTCCTAAAACCGGAACCGTTGGGTTCGTATCGAAAAGAGCTTTCTAACGAATATTAGAAATTTGAAATCTAACGGTTGGATTTGGAATTATGTCCAAATCAAATTTGAAAAAGGTCGCTGTAAGTGCAGTTCGATGGCCGTTGATGGAAATCGACTGTACGGGCCTTGATAAAATTATTAAAAATAGTAATAATTTGTGTAAAATCATAAGAAATGATTTAGAAAGAATTGGGATGAAATACTCCATATTTGAAAAGATAAAAATAGATTTCTATCGAAATGAACTAGTTTTGAACTAGAATTATAATTCTATTTATTTTTAAAATAAATAAACTGGATTAGAAATGATTTTGAAACAACCAGAATTTCCAATAATTATATTGGAATGGATTTGAATCGAAATTGTCTTTGGATTATTTCGATGTTGGAATTCGTGATTATACAGATGTTGTTATGGAAATTTGAAAGATATATATATTTATATCGTTATTTCCAATACGACATTTGTTAATCGTAGAATTTGATATTGAATATAAGCCGATATATTTTCTATTCAGAGCCTCGTATTTAATATCAAATATGATTTGGGTTTGTCGTGAATGGTGTCTTGACTAACACTGTTCTTGAACCCAGTTGAGAAAAGATTAAATCTTTTTATTTAGATTTAATGAAGTGTACCAATTAAATAATATTTAATTGAATTGATATTGATTTTTGGGTTTATCGTGGACAGTGTTTTAAATAACACTTGTTCTTTAACCCGATAATTAATGGAATGTGGTTTTGGGTTTATTGTGAACCGTGTTTTAAATGACACGGATTCTTTAACCCAGTTAATGATTAAAACTAAGTGGAGTTTTAATGAATCTTTAATTAGATTGAAAAGATCGAGAATGGAGTATCACCAGTTTTACTCCAGGCGATAGTTAAATCTTTAATTAGATTTGAACGTGAAATGGTAATTGAATTTACCGATAACACCGTGGTGTTAGATATGAAGTATTACCAGTTTTTACTTCATGGGATGAATAGGTTGAGATTGGGAAATTAAAACAAATGATTACTTCGGTAAGGTTCGTTAATCCCGACTAGTTGAATCGAAATTCAAAAGATGATTAAAGAATAAATTCAAGGAATTTTCCTTGGATAAAATTAATGGGAACCTTTCCCTATGAATGTGAAAATTAGAAACTAACTGTCGGTTAGCCAAGCAGAATGGTTTTCTGGATATTGATCTGATGTTGGTTTCGGCCTTCGGGGTTAATATTTGAGAAATTATTCTCTTGATTAATTTATGGTTAGTGACTGATGAATTGGAATGAGGCGTATGTTGTGTTTGTGTAACACTTATTTAAAATATACGCGAGTTATTCGGAAAGACCGGGTTTATCCCATTCTGAATAACTGATACAACGATAAGTCGAAGATGAAGACGGTGGTTGAAGACTGTAGGTCTTCACGTCGTTTGGGTGATTACTGATGATCTTGATTGGGCTGTACACCCAAGAAGATGGAAACAATTGGTGATCGTCCAGACGTACATGGAGATCGATGGATATGCGGGGTACTAGGTGCCTCCGGTTTCGTTCAGACCCAGAACGGACTTGTAAATGGACTGTGTGTCTGACATTGGATTTTAGTCCGTGTGATTGATCTCTATTAAATATATATCTGTTTGGCGGCAGAGAATTTATTCTCTTGCTTAACGCCCTTCTCTGAGACGTACGAGCTCAAGGGTTATATATTGATGGATATCAAACGCATGGAGTGAATTGCCTGTCTGGCATGCTAAGATGCAATTGATCGAGGCTTCTGTTGAAAAGCAAAGTCTTGTGGTGATGATCAAAGCACAGCCCGTGTGGCACAACTTTGTGTAACGTGAATTCGCGAGCCTCGCACCCCGGTTGTGAACCAGAAACGGGAGAGGACATCAGGGAGGGCATGCGTTTCTTTCTAGCTAGGGTGGTGTCAGTGACCTACCAGCCCTGACATTTATATACTTTTCACCTGTGTGGTTGTTGCTGTTGCGAGGCGCCTCGGTTAGATCGGACGATCCGGGTCCGATGGAGCCATTCGTTGGCTCATTTACGCCCCAAAGGGCGGAGAAACGCATGTTCAGGCATTTTAATCCACATCGATGGACCGGCCCTGACGATCCAAGGGTCCACCTGAGTCTGGGTCCTATGAGGCGGGCTAGAGCGTCTCGAATCGGTTGAGGACTATCTTTTGCCTCGGTTCATAGATGGAAATCCAATTTCCAAATACGTGACATTTGCGGTATTATTTGTAGAACCTAGTATGGTGACATGATATATGGTACCCATGCCGTCTATGATTGATACTTATGATTTGAAGTTGTTTTATACACTATGCACTTATAGTAGTATCAAATAATCTGTTTTTAAACATATCAAGCATGCTTTGGCTATTATAAGGGAAAACCCTATCCCCCGGCTTGCGTTGCATTGTGTGATAGGACCTGGGTCTTATAATAGCTTCATTTTTCTTTATTTAGCATTGCGCTGTTGTTTTATGCACTGGTGTTCTTGGGAGGAAACCCGTTCCGTGTTATACGGCATGGTCCCTTGATTTACCGAACTTTAAAAATAAAGATTATTAACTGTTTTAGTTCTCACACCAGTCACATGGCTGACCTGGAGTTTATTGTTTTGACATAAACTCTGGGTGCCCCTATTTTGACACGGGCAGCTAGTAGTTTTGGTTTTGCAGATTTATATTCACAGGATCCTGGTTTGCAGCTGGAATGATATCCGGAAAGCTTTGTATCCGTATATCTCTTCTAGTTGTGTATTGTATTATTTTCCGCTGCTATGTAATTTAATGTAATCTCTGATATTTCTGTGTAATAATTATTTGTTTATACTCTGTATGTTCTTGTAATCTGATGCATTGTTGTAATATACAATGAAATGTTCTTCCGTCTGCGTTCTGTTTTGTCGTGTTCTTAAAACAATCAGGCATTTCGAACGGTCTAGATCGGTTTAGCGACTGGTTCAGATCGAGCGAGATCCATGATCGTCACACGTGGTATCAGAGCTTTGGTTTACAAAGCTCAGAGAACAAGGCACATTAGAACCGTACGAAAGAATTCATCGGATATTGGATTAGTAATATCCAACGAGAATGACTCGTTAGAGATAGGATCAGTAGTATCCTAGAACGAGTGTGAAGAGTATATTTTTAAAATGAAAACAAATTTTGTTTTGAAAATTTAAATCAACTATTCGTATTTGATTATTTGTTTTATATTGATTAGGACAGTCCAGTATATAAAGATTTTGGATATACGCCTTGCAAACGTGTATTTGAAGTTTAATATATTGGATAGATATAGAATCACACTCTAGTCGCCCAGAGATGATTCTGATGATGAGGCCTCATCATCAGTGTTTATATTCGAGTGACGAAAGTGAGATTTCTATATATTTCCTATTGATTGGTGTGAGAACCAAAAATTAGATAGGGCCTATTATTGTGATTTGGCATCAAAAATTTGATTTTTGACTATATATCAAAGTTATGCATTTGAAATGATAATCAACTAATTGATTGATGTTTGTGTTGTTTGTTTATTTGTTTGATAATTTTGAACCATTATGCCTAATTGAATCAAATATTGAATTGTATTGAAATTTGGTCGCATTTGCTTGCATATACTTGTACTTACATTGAACAGGTCATAGCAAGGAGGCTAGAGCAGAGAATAAAATTTGTTTGCCCGACAAATAGGTACATGTTTACTACATAATTTACTGTTTTGTTTGGATGATGATGATTTTATGAGCCTATTGGCTAGCCGCTTGGCTTTTTCTTTTTCTTTTTGAGATCAGAAGGCCTGTATGGCAATTTCAGGATTTTTCCGTGGCTCCCGGTGCAGGGGAGGTTATGGCGAAATTTTTCAAAAATTTAGGATGTTAGCCAAATTTTTGAAGAATTTGGAAATTCTCAGAAACTGAAAAGTTGGAGAATGGAAGCCAGATCGAACGTAGAGTTGATTGATCAAACCACTTTCGACTTTGTTCCTTTTCGGGGACGAAAAGTTTTAAGTGGGGGAGATTGTAACAACCCGAAAATCTAGGCCAATTTAAAATTTTTATTTTGGCAATTTTAGCGAATTTTGAGTATTTAAAATGAATTATTTTAAATAATATCGACGAAAATTTATTTTGAATATAATTCAAATGTATATATTATACGCGTCGTCGTTAGAATATAATTTTATTTATATATATAAAAGGAATTGAAAATGGTGCGGTAGTTCGATAATTCGATTTCAAACTTCAATTGAATGTACCGGGTGCAAAACAATCCGGATTTTAGTGAAACCAAAAATATTAGGATCTAATTGGGAATATCTTTCCAACGAACCCGAAAAATCAAAATCTCATAGCGGGAATCGAAAGATATGTCCATTTGAAAATTCTGAATAGTCGCTATGGAATTCAGGCCCTTAAAAATGGGAATTTTGCAAATGACCTCGGATTTCGATGAAACCACTTTTGTTGGATCCGTGATGTAAAGTTATTGCTAGTTTCCAAATTTTAGAATTTTTGGAGCTAATATGTGAGTGTGGCGCAGTTAAATGTGTTTGACCAAATTCAGTTGATTTTAATCGACTGGAATTTGGCCATTTTTCAAACGGTCTCAGAATCTGACGAAATTAGTTTTGTTAGGACCGTATCGTCGACACGATGCTAGAAAATATTTTTCTGGAATTTTTAGAGTGCGTATGTAACCCCGGTAATTTGAAATATGCGTTAAAATTAAATATATACTGATTTATGTTTTAATTTGAGTGAAAACCTATCAAAACAGTCGAATTGGCTTACGATACATATCCCATTGTGTCCGGGATGGGGGTAAAATGCTAGGGACGACAGTCGTTGGGCCTCGTTTGGGGTTCAGATGAAAAGTCAACATTTAGAGATATAAAATAATAATTAAATAAAATTATAAAATTGCTTATATTCTCTCCCACCATTCTTCTGTTGACCCAGTCAAAACTAGAAAAAAAGAAGAAGAAAAAAATATATAAAATCGAAATCGCGACGCCCCCTCTCCAGGCGATGGCCGCCACCCACGCCACCGGAGCTCCGGGGAGGCGCCCCCTAGCCACGCAACCCCAGCACCTCCTCCTGTCGAACCTCCTTCCCTCCCCTGCTTCTCCTCCGTTTCGCTCTCTCCCTTCGAACCCCACCCCAAACCGAGGACCGTTAAAACCCTGGCCCCGCCTCTTGCTGCGCCACCACTGGCCAGCGCCACTCCCTCCTCCTCCACCTCCACTCGCGCCAGATCCCAGAACTTCGCCTCACCTTCCTCCTACATGCCAATCCCAAATCGAGATGCCCAGAAGCCCTGCGACGATGCTCAGCTCCACCGCCTCAGTCCGAGCATTCCCAACCCCGACACGCAGCTCCCCTTCGACAGCAAAACCCCCTCCCACCAACCTCAGATTTTAAAACAAGAAAGAGGTGCATTTTTAGTTATTTTTATTTATTTAAATACTACATCGTTTTGATTTCAGTTTTAAGTAATTTAAAGAGGCGTTTTTAAACATGAAAGCTACGATTTTTAAACTAGTAAAGAGTCGATTTTTATATTAGAAAATAGTCGATTTTTTATTAAGGAAAGTATAGGATTTTGTTTATATTTTTATGTAGTAAAAGACGACATTCTTGGATTATAAAAGGCGAAATTTTTAAAGTGAAAAGAGCGAGATTTTTAGTTAAAATAAAAATATAATCTTTTTATGCATAGTAGCTAAATAAAAATATAATCTTTTTATGCATAGTAGCTAAATAAAAATATAATCTTTTTATGCATAGTAGCGATATAAAAATATGATCTTTTTATGCATAGTAGCATATAAAAATATAATCTTTTATGTGTTAAAGGCGAGTTAAAAATATAATCTTTTTGATATATATAGCGATTTAAAAATAGAATTTTTATCTATATATGGGCGATGTTAAGAATGTGATTTTTAACACAAATGGTGTTTAACAGATCTCGATTAGAAGCACGGCGAAGATTTCTACCTAAGAAGAGTCGTGGCGTTGGATTAGCAATTCTGTGAGAACTTCTCACTCTAAAATTTCTTTTTCTAGTTATATATATATATATATATATATATATATATATATATACTAGGATGCAGACGGTGTTTAGTAGCACCCGACACCCGTCATCCACAGACCATGGATGGCTTGTTTGTTTAATTGTTTGGTTGTGTAGTTGGTTAGATTATTTGGTTTGAATTGAATTGTTTGGTGAAATGAAATTGATTTGATTGATGTGTGAATGGCGTGGCCCTTCACTAGACCGGGGATAAGGCTAGGCCTTGTCCCGTTTCTAGTATCGTGTCGTTATGCCGCCGAAATTTTCTAAAAATAAGTTAGAAAAATAAAGATAACATTTTATGTAATAAATGAACCGAATAGAATATTCATAGTTTGAATAAAATATTTTGGTCGTTAAAAATATAATTTTTAACGTGAATGTGAATAAATAAATATTCATTTACAAACCGGACGGTTTGTTTATGTACACCTATTTGAAGGACATTGATTGGGACGATAAATTTTACACATCGCCCAACTGCACAAATAAAATCTATGTTTGATTGTTTGAAACCCCACACGGGTATTGGGATGATATATGGCATACACTAATCCTAATAGTTAGTTCTATGTCGATCGATTGATTGACAGACTGTTATAAGCGTTAAATATTTATATTCGATGCTTATACAGTGTAGAATGCACTTTGGATGATGGTTGATTATTCATCGTTGTTATTGTATACATGTGTTGTAGAAAATCCATATTATTAACATTATATGGTAATTGATTGGGCCTCATTCCGTTTCGAAATAAAAATATTTGAAATAGAAATATTTGAAATAGAAATATTTGAAGAGGAATATTTGAATAGAAATATTTGAAATAGAATATTTGAAAATAGAAACATATGAAGCCGTGTTGGTTAGATTGACGCCATTTCGACGTGAACGATATTTATATCGATTTTATTCATTCTTCAATGAGTATTGAATAGATTTGAAATTGATAGATTTGAAATTCGAACTATATTGAAATTAATTGAAATTCGAATTATATTTAAAGTGAATTGAAATTTGAATTAAACTGAATTGATTTGAAATTCGAAATACACTGAAATGATTTGAAATTCGAATAGAAATGAATTCGAATTGAATTTGAATAGAAAAGAATTCGAATTGAAATTGAATTGAAAACGAACTGAAATTGAATTAGAAATCAATTTGAATTGAAATCAATTTGAAATGAATTTAAAACGAATTTATATTGGAATATTCAATTTTGATTTGAAATTGAATATGAAGTTGAAACCGTTTTGAAAATGAATTTAAAACGATTTATAAAGCACGTTTTGAATTGAAATCGACGAAGTATACATTATATATATAATATATTGGCCTGAATAGAACGCGCCGCGCCGCGGCAGTTCGCAAATTTCGACCATTGACTTCGAATGGATATTACGGGAGATCCGACCGTCGGATTCTCCTAAAACCGGAACCGTTGGCTTCGTATCGAAAAGAGCTTTCTAAAGAATATTAGAAATTTGAAATCAAATGGTTGGATTTGGAATTATGTCCAAATCAAATTTGAAAAAGGTCGCTGTAAGTGCAGTTCGATGGCCGTTGATGGAAATCGACTGTACGGGCCTTGATAAAATTATTAAAAATAGTAATAATTTGTGTAAAATCATAAGAAATGATTTAGAAAGAATTGGGATGAAATACTCCATATTTGAAAAGATAAAAATAGATTTCTATCGAAATGAACTAGTTTTGAACTAGAATTATAATTCTATTTATTTTTAAAATAAATAAACTGGATTAGAAATGGTTTTGAAACAACCAGAATTTCCCATAATTATATTGGAATGGATTTGAATCGAAATTGTCTTTGGATTATTTCGATGTTGGAATTCGTGATTATACAGATGTTGTTATGGAAATTTGAAAGATATATATATTTATATCGTTATTTCCAATACGACATTTGTTAATCGTAGAATTTGATATTGAATATAAGCCGATATATTTTCTATTCAGAGCCTCGTATTTAATATCCAATGTGATTTGGGTTTGTCGTGAATGGTGTCTTGACTAACACTGTTCTTGAACCCAGTTGAGAAAAGATTAAATCTTTTTATTTAGATTTAATGAAGTGTACCAATTAAATAATATTTAATTGAATTGATATTGATTTTTGGGTTTATCGTGGACAGTGTTTTAAATTACACTTGTTCTTTAACCCGATAATTAATGGAATGTGGTTTTGGGTTTATCGTGAACCGTGTTTTAAATGACACGGATTCTTTAACCCAGTTAACGATTAAAACTAAGTGGAGTTTTAATGAATCTTTAATTAGATTGAAAAGATTGAGAATGGAGTATCACCAGTTTTACTCCAGGCGATAGTTAAATCTTTAATTAGATTTGAACGTGAAATGGTAATTGAATTTACCGATAACACCGTGGTGTTAGATATGAAGTATTACCAGTTTTTACTTCATGGGATGAATAGGTTGGGATTGGGAAATTAAAACAAATGATTACTTCGGTAAGGTTCGTTAATCCCGACTAGTTGAATCGAAATTCAAAAGATGATTAAAGAATAAATTCAAGGAATTTTCCTTGGATAAAATTAATGGGAACCTTTCCCTATGAATGTGAAAATTAGAAACTAACTGTCGGTTAGCCAAGCAGAATGGTTTTCTGGATATTGATCTGATGTTGGTTTCGGCCTTCGGGGTTAATATTTGGGAAATTATTCTCTTGATTAATTTACGGTTAGTGACTGATGAATTGGAATGAGGCGTATGTTGTGTTTGTGTAACACTTATTTAAAATATACGCGAGTTATTCGGAAAGACCGGGTTTATCCCATTCTGAATAACTGATACAACGATAAGTCGAAAATGAAGACGGTGGTTGAAGACCGTAGGTCTTCACGTCATTTGGGTGATTACTGATGATCTTGATTGGGCTGTACACCCAAGAAGATGGAAACAGTTGGTGATCGTCCAGACGTACATGGAGATCGATGGATATGCGGGGTACTAGGTGCCTCCGGTTTCGTTCAGACCCAGAACGGACTTGTAAATGGACTGTGTGTCTGACATTGGATTTTAGTCCGTGTGATTGATCTCTATTAAATATATATCTGTTTGGCGGCAGAGAATTTATTCTCTTGCTTAACGCCCTTCTCTGAGACGTACGAGCTCAGGGGTTATATATTGATGGATATCAAACGCATGGAGTGAATTGCCTGTGTGGCATGCTAAGATGCAATTGATCGAGGCTTCTGTTGAAAAGCAAAGTCTTGGGGTGATGATCAAAGCACAGCCCGTGTGGCACAGGTTTGTGTAACGTGAATTCGCGAGCCTCGCACCCCGGTTGTGAACCAGAAACGGGAGAGGACATCAGGGAGGGCATGCGTTTCTTTCTAGCTAGGGTGGTGTCAGTGACCTACCAGCCCTGACATTTATACACTTTTCACCTGTGTGGTTGTTGCTGTTGCGAGGCGTGAAACACCCCACCTCCGTTAGGGTCACTCTCAAAGGGAATGCCCTAATTTTGGTGGAGGTTTATAAGTATAAGTCACAGATATACAAGACAGATATAAGAACACATATTTTTGAACAGCGGAAAAACAACAACTTTTATTTCATTAAAAATACGTGTTACAACAACCATACCATAATTGTCTTACAATACTTCCAAAAACATAACATCTTCATAACTGTCTTGATTACATTATTTAAAGAAGCATAAAGAAAATATAAATAAACTGCAAAAGTCCCATAGTTGCTGTCCAAAGCCATAGTCTAAAACGAAAAGATCCAAGCAATACATTCTTTCTCTTCAAGCTGGATATGAAGGCTGGTCAAGCTGCGGTATTCCCTCCCTGTAGACCTGGGGGGGAAACGGAAGGAAAGAAGATGAAAGAAAAGTAGAGTTAGACATAAAGCTTGAGTAAGTCTAGGACTATTCAGTCTATGAATAAAGAACTGGGTATGATAAGTATAAACTAGAAATGGGAAAGCACCATAAACTTAGTTAAGTTGTCTAGGGTCGAATATACTATCGTACCCCATATTAATCTCTGTACCCATATACACTAGTTCCCAACAGGCACCCCATAATCAGGGTGAAGTGATCCATTTTATGGTGATCGGCTCCTACTCGCATAGTTACATTTGTCTTACGGCCCCCGATGTTGTAGTTACCTATGCTGGTCCCACCATGGGGTGTATCAAGTCCCATGGTGGTGGCCCGACACAATCCTAGAATGCACAGGTATGCTACTGGTGCCCAATGCCTTATTTTTCTGCGCCGGAGTGTATTCACGCCCGCACCCCGTTAGAACCTACACTGTTGCACCACCGCCGTCGATTTGACCTCTTACAGTCAGCCCAGTAATCGTGCCCCACCCTGCCTAGTTTCAGGGTATCATGATACCTTATAGGGTTACTGCTGAAAAGGGTCCCCCGCTACTAGGTTTTTCTATTTCTAGCCAACATGCTAAGTTGGTTAAGTGTTTTATAAACCTAACCCCCAATCAGTCTGTTTAGTTTAGCATGTTCCATTTTGATTAAGTATTAATATAATTTACTTAATCCTATCAATCCTGACTCAGCCTTAATTGTCTTATTAAAGCCTTGACCTCTCACATTAGACAGGTATTGTTGTGGCTGCCTGTTGCCGGTTGGGTCCGGGCAGTCTTACGCCACAACTCAGTCTAACCTCGGGTCCTTATTGGGCTCCATGTTTAACCACCCACATTGGATAGGTATTGTTGTGACTACTGGACAGCCGGGCGGTTCCGGGAAGGTTTACATCACAACTCAATCCAACCTCGGGTTAAACACATCGTATTTTCTACATTTACATATTTTGTCTCTTTTCTTTATTTTCTTATATGTAAATATTTGCGGCCCATTATTCAAAATCAATTTAAGCTAATGGTGTAAAGGTTTACACCAATCATAGGCCCAACCCATTCTTGAATTTGGGCCCATCTACTTTTATATTTTCATTTATTAATTAATTTGGCCCAACGCTATTTCCCCCGTTTAATACGTTCGTTTATTATAATATATGTTGGGCTTAGCCTTTTAAGCCCAACTTAGCCACATGAAAGAAGGGGAGGCTTAAAACATGATTATATACACAAAAAGGGGAATGTGAACGCATGAACTTGCAACATAACATTGGAACTACAAAATAGAAACTGGTGAACTTGCATTGTGGTAACATATACTTTGGTCATAAAGCATAAGTGACATGAATCAAACCATGTAAACTTGTAGTTAAGTTAAGAATCTAACTAAATTAGATATCATTATTGACAAACTACAACATAAACCTATATTTTTACTTAGGCATAATGTCAAACATAAGCAAATCATGTTTATAAAATTACTATATGTTTACAAAGGTGCTTACTTTTGTTACTAATACAAAAGTATAGTTCAACTAGAATTATTCCAACTTAATCATGATTTTTAATCTATTCACATAATCATGGCACAAATATACCCAAACATGAAATCATGGTTTTTGATCTATTCATGTAATCATGGCATAAATATTCCTAAACATGAAATCATGGTTTTTGATCTATTCATGTAATCATGGCATAAATATTCCTAAACATGAAATCATGGTTTTTGCTTTATTCATGCAAACTTGCAATTGGAATGTAAATATAACTTAGCTATGTGTCACATATATTATCATATAATTCTTGTTAACAATATAGGCCTAACATGTTTTTCAATTAGGCATAATACCAAACATAGCCTAGTCATATTCATAAAATCAACATAAGTTCACAAAGAGGCTTACTTTTGTTTCTAATACAAAAGTATGGTTTTATACATAGATCATGATGCCAATTCCAACATAATTTCATATGAATTATAATACCCCAAATTTGATCCAATTACACACAAAGTGATTTTGTATAAAAATATACATTATGTTGGCATAGTAGCAAAACCACATACTTGCATGAATCTCAATTAAACAACCACAAACATGTAGCTTCAACATGAATTACATACTTGCGAATATCCAATCGTATACTTGCATGAATCTCAAATAAACTACCGCAAACATGTAGTTTTTATCATGAATTACATACTTGCGAATATCCAATCGTTATATCACAACATTCCAAATCGATTAGAATCATAGCAACGCACAAATATGAATTACTATCACCACAAATCAAGTGTAATTCTCATTTTACACAAATCAAACACAGTTATTTATTCTCATCGGAATAGTACTCTACTTACAATCGTGTGACGAATTCTTCAATTCAGGAATCTGAATTCTGGATTTGGAGATGCTATTCCTTTGATGTAGGCGTTGATTTGATTTGTTTAACTTTAACTTGTAGTTGCTTTATGCTTTAGAGTTTGTCTCCTAATTGTCTCTCAAATTGGTGGCTACTCCTAGTCGTTCGTCAGCAGCATGATGGCCTCATTCTTATTTTTGAATGAATAGATTAGGTAGAGTCTAGGGTCATTTTTATAGAGTTTATGAATTGATTAGGACCGTCGATGTAGCTTGGGTTAATCGTAGCCATTCATTCGAAAGAGAGACCAATCAGGAGCTGACACCTAGCCCTCGTGACAAAGCAAGCCTCATAAATTCGGACCCAGCACAGACCAGGCCAGCCAGGCCGACCAAGCAGGTCGACCTGCAAGTCGACACCCGTGTCGACTGGGCAGTCGACACGGGGGTGGTGGTGTCGACTGGCAAGTCGACACCCCTGTCGACTTGTCCTGAGCGGGAACTTTCCCGCCCTGCCTCCCTACGTGTTTGAAATTCGAATCTTCGAGTTGTTTTCTGAATTTGAATTTTTCTGAAAACTTTGACGGGCCATAACTTGGTCATACGGACTCCGATTTTGGAAAACTCGGACTCTATTTCACGTATTTTTCCGAGACGAACACAATGGCACAGCCCGTTTCCCTTAATTCTTTGATTTGTGATTAATTATACTTTAATTTATGAATTTCACGGTTCTAGAATACACGGGGTGTTACATTCTCCCCCACTTAAAAGGATCTCGTCCCCGAAATCTTCAAGTTAGGAAGAATGTATATCCTAACATCCAAACATCCATCTACTCATCCATCAAACACGAGCATCCATTGTCCTTAAAAGACTTCTAATGCTTCATGATCATATGCGAAGTGTGTGTGTACATGTACTTATCTAATGCAAAATCAGGCGGTCTACTGATTCAGTTGACCTCCTTAATGCGAATTATGTAAGTGCTATGAATCCATTATGTATGCAAATTTTCCTATTCATGATTCTACATGAGTGCACAATCATTCATACAAATGCAACATCCATATGACAACACATTAAAGTTCAACCATATATGAATGCAAACATATATGCATATGCAATATGAAGTGACTGAGCCGATCTAAAACCTAGATTGTGTGTATATGCAACCACGAGCAACCACTAGCAATCACTTACAACCACTTGCAACCATCATCCATAACATGTTTCAATTACATGTTTTCATCCAAAGGGTTTCTACCTAAAAGATAAGGTCGAGGAAATATACCTAAAAAGATAGATAAAAGCGCAACTTAAGGAAAAAGAAAGATCAAGGATGTACCCTCGAAAAGAAAAGGGTAGGCAGTGCGTATTCTAGCTTCAGTTTCCCAAGTCGCGTCTCCCTCGGCGTCGCTCCACTGAACTTTGACGAGCTTGACTTCGCGGTTGCGTAGCTTCTTCACTTCCGTTCCTAATATGCGGGTTGGAACTTTCCTCACGGTTGCTTCGCGCTCCACTTCAGCTTCTTCTAGGATATTTGGCTCTACCACTTCAGCAGACTCATGTAGACATTTTCGGAGATGTAAAACATGAAAAACGTTGTGAACTCCGGCCAGCTTTTCGGGTAGCTCTAATCTATAGGCCATTTTCCCAATTTTCTCGATGATAGGGAATGGCCCTACAAACCTTGGTGCTAGCTTTCCTGTGGTTCCAAAACGAACAACGTTCCTTAGCGGAGATACGTTAAGAAAAACTCTGTCTCCAACCTCAAATTCAAGGTCGGTTCTTCTCTTGTCGGCGTAGGACTTTTGTCTGTCTTGGGCCGTCTTCATCCTTCTTCGTATTAAGTCTACTTTCTCTATAGTTTCTCGGATCATATCTGGTCCAAGTATGAGTTTATCAGTAGACTCCCACCAACAAGTGGGCGATCGGCATGGTCTTCCATATAAAGCTTCGAAGGGCGCCATTCCGATGGTTGCTTGATAGCTGTTGTTGTAGGCAAATTCCACCAAAGGAAGATGGTCTTCCCATGTCCCTCCGAAGTCAAGGACGCATTGTCTTAGAAGGTCCTCCAAAACTCTGTTCACTCTTTCTGTTTGGTCGTCAGTTTGGTGATGATAGGCTGTGCTCAAGCATAACTGTGTTCCTACTGCTTCTTGCAGACTCCTCCAAAACTCACTTGTGAAGATAGTGTCTCGGTCACTAACAATGTTGGATGGTATTCCGTGGAGTCGGACAATTTCCTTGAGGTAAAGAGATGCTAGAGATGAGGCAGTTCTTTTACTTTTGACAGGTAAGAAGTGGGCGCTTTTAGTAAGCCTATCCACTATTACCCAAATGCTAGTGTTGCCTCTCCTAGACCTAGGCAGCCCATCGATGAAGTCCATTGAGATGCTATCCCATTTCCACTACGGGACCTCCAGAGGATGTAGCAGTCCGCCAGGCTTTTTCTGTTCCGCCTTAACCTGTTGGCACACCATACACTTAGAAACGAATTCTGCCACGTCCTTTTTCATGCTGTTCCAGAAGAAAGTTCTTTTTATGTCCTTGTACATTTTGTCTCCGCCTGGGTGTATCGTCATCTTGGAGTGATGTGCTTCCTCGAGAACCCTCTTTACTAAATCCCCTGTCTTGGGACGCATAGTCTTCCGTCTCGCCTTAGCCAACCCTTATCGTCGATGGAGTATCTGTTGAGGTGACTTGAAGTCTCACCCCTAATTAGCCTATCAATCGTTTCCACAAGCTGAGGGTCTTCACGTTGTGCTGTCCCTATTGAGTCCACTAAAGTCGGACGTACTTCGAGAGATGCTAGCAAGCCTGGTACAAAATCGGAGGAGGGCCTAAAGTCGAAGCTGGCTATAAACTCTAGGCTTTGTCTTTCAACAAACAGCGGGCTTAAGGTCAGTTTCTTTTGGCTTAACGCGTCTGCTACTACGTTGCCTTTGCCCGGAGTGTAGGAGATCTCGAAATCATACGAGGCAAGAAACTCCATCCATCTCTGTTGCCTCAAGTTAAGATCTTTCTGCGAGAAAAGATATTTCAACGATTTATGGTCAGTGTAAAGTTCAAACTTCTCACCTAGGAGATAGTGTCGCCAAGACTTGAGTGCAAAGACGATGGCAGCTAACTCAAGATCGTGGGTCGGGTAGTTCTTTTCGTGCACTTTCAACTGCCTCCCGCCATAAGCTACTACCCTTCCTTCTTGCATTAAGACAGCGCCCAGCCCTGTCCCACATGCATCTGTATAAACAGTGAACATCTTGCTTCCATCTGGCAACGTCAAAACTGGGGCTGTTGTAAGAGCCCTTTTTAGTCGCTGGAAAGCAAACTCGCAATCCAAGTCCCAATTGAATGCTAGATTCTTCTTGGTCAATTTCGTGAGCGGAGCTGAGGTTTTCGAAAAATCCTTTATGAACTTTCGATAGAAACCTGCTAGTCCTAAAAAACTTCGGACCTCAGTTGCATTCCTTGGTGTCTTCGAATCCTGTACCGCCACTACCTTAGCAGGGTCCACTGCTAACCCTTGTTTGGATACTATGTGCCCAAGGAACCTCACTTCTTCTCTCCAAAAGTGGCATTTGGAGAATTTGGCTTTTAGCTGATGGACTCGCAGAGTTTCCATGATTGTCCTTAAGTGCTGAGCATGTTCCACTTCACTCTTTGAGAAGATAAGGATATCGTCTATGAAGACCACTACGAACTTATTGAGGAAATCTCTGAATACCCTACTCATCAGGTCCACGAAGTAAGCAGGTGCATTTGTCAAGCCGAAAGGCATGACAAGCCATTCAAAGAAGCCGTCTGGGGTTCTGAATGCCATTTTATCGATACTATCTTCAGTCACCCTTAGCTGATGAAAACCGGTCGCTAAATCGAGTTGGGAGAAAACAGACGCTCCTACAAGCTGATCAAACAAATCGTCAATTCTGGGGAGAGGGTGCCTATTCTTTTTCGTTAGCTTGTTGAGCTCCCTATAGTCAACACATAGACGGAGTGAAATCCGCCTTTGTAGCGAACACCACTGGAGCGCCCCATTCTGAAATGCTCCTCCTAATGAACCCCTTTTCTAGAAGCTCTTTAATCTGTTTACTGAGCTCTTTCCTTTCCCGTGGAGCCATGTGTCTAACGGGAAACGCAACGGGCTTTGCATTATCTACAAGGTATATGCGGAAGTCTATCTCCCGCTTCGGAGGCAAGCCCTTCACCTCTTCGAAGACATCCGGATATTCCCGGACCACTCTAACTGATTGCAAATTTTCAACAGAGGCATCTAGCGATTAAAGGTAACTAAGCATAACCGCATACGAGGGATTAAAAGAAATTTCCAAAGTATTACCGAGCTGGGTTAGGAGCCTAACAACCATTTTCTCACAATCAAGGATGGCCCCATTACTGGATAGCCAATCCATGCCCAAAATCAAACCATATCACGAAAATCCCAAAACAAAGGCACTACATTGAAATTCTACGCTTAGAATAGAAATTTTCAATCCCAAACAGATCATAGACAAATGAGCTGGGCCCCCAATTGGGTTTGAAACAATTAAGGGGTCCTCTACCATACTAGTTTTTAGGTGCAGAGATTCTACTAAAGCAGACGAGATAAAGGAGTGTGATGCGCCAGAATCAAATAAAGTGCGAACGGGTTGATCATAAAGATAAACTACACTTTCTACAGAAGTATTTATACCTCGTTGTTGCAGAGGTGGTGCTTCTAGCACATGAACTTGTGCCCCTGAGGTGGATCCAGCCCTCTGCCCCTGTCCTCGTTTCTTTGGGCAGTCCTTAGCCCTGTGGCCTGTCTCACCGCAAGAAAAGCACCCACCATTTTCCTTGGCCTTCTTTTTTCGGCAATCTTTCACTAAGTGCCCCACTTTGCCACAGAAATTACACTTCCTCTTCTCTTTGTTGCCTTTCCCGCCCTTCTTAAAGTCTGTCTTCTTAGGCTGCAAACCCTCTTTCTTCCCTTGAGAGCTTTCTGCCTTTGTCTCCTTCTTGCCCTTATCCTCTTCGTTCAGCAACGCCATCTGTACCAACCTTTCATACGTAGCTCCCATGGGTATATGGGTCATGGCCAAACTATGTAATGGCTCATTCAACCCTTTGACAAAACGGAGAGCCTTCTTGTGCGGGGTATTGACTAGGTCCAGCCCAAACCTAGCCAGCTCATCGAACTGATTAACATACTCTTTGACTGTCTTGTTCCCTTGCTTAAGAAATAAGAATTTTTCCAACTGCAAACTCCTTTCCGCATCTGAGAGAAATTTAGCCTCAAACCTTGCCCTAAAGTCCTCCCATGTTTCCACTGGTCTTTCTGCATTAGTGACTTCCCACCAGTAGGAAGCCTCACCTTTTAGCAACCATACTGCCAGTTGTACTTTCTTCCTATCTTCTACCTCAAAGATGATGAATAAGTCCTCGGTTTCTTTCAGCCAATTTCTAGCTGCCACGAAGGACTCAGTTCCATGGAAATCCTATCCTCCCATAGCTTTAAAATCTTTACATATCTTAGCAAACGTGTTTCCCTGTGGAGGAGGTGGAGGAAGAGGTGCTGCTGCAGCTGGATGATTTCCTACAGCTAGAGGAGGAGGAACGGTAGGACCTGGCTGAGTGGCCCTTGCTTCTAAGAACCGTCTAAATCAACCAGGTATTGGTACACCCTCTGGCAAGTTAAGTTCTTCGGACATGCTGAAACAAAAAGGATAGATTCAAAACGAAGGATAAGAGATAGTACCTATGGCTTTGGGGGGACTTTGCCTTTTTTAAAATAAAATAATATTTTTCTTTTAAAAATGCTTCTTTAAATTTCCTTTTTGAAAATAATTTTTTCAAAACTTTTATCTTATCTGGTAAACCTATGCTATGATACCAAGTGAAACACCCCACCTCCGTTAGGGTCACTCTCAAAGAGAATGCCCTAATTTTGGTGGAGGTTTATAATTATAAGTCACAGATATACAAGACAGATAAGAACACATATTTTTGAACAGCGGAAAAACAACAACTTTTATTTCATTAAAAATACGTGTTACAACAACCATACCATAATTGTCTTACAATACTTCCAAAAACATAACATCTTCATAACTGTCTTGATTACATTATTTAAAGAAGCATAAAGAAAACATAAATAAACTGCAAAAGTCCCATAGTTGCTGTCCAAAGCCATAGTCTAAAACGAAAAGATCCAAGCAATACATTCTTTCTCTTCAAGCTGGATATGAAGGCTGGTCAAGCTGCGGTATTCCCTCCCTGTGGACCTGGGGGGGGGGGGGAGGAAACGGAAGGAAAGAAGACGAAAGAAAAGTAGAGTCAAACATAAAGCCTGAGTAAGTCTAGGACTATTCAGTCTATGAATAAAGAACTGGGTATGATAAGTATAAACTAGAAATGGGAAAGCACCATAAACTTAGTTAAGTTGTCTAGGATCGAATATACTATTGTACCCCATATTAATCTCTGTACCCATATAAACTAGTTCCCAACAGGCACCCCATAATCAGGGTGAAGTGATCCATTTTATGGTGATCAGCTCCTACTCGCATAGTTACATGTGTCTTACGGCCCCCGATGTTGTAGTTACCTATGCTGGTCCCACCATGAGGTGTATCAAGTCCCATGGTGGCGGCCCGACACAATCCTAGAATGCACATGTATGCTACTGGTGCCCAATGCCTTATTTTTCTGTGCCGGAGTGTGTGCACGCCCGCACCCCGTTAGAACCTACACTGCTGCACCACCGCCGTCGATTTGACCTCTTACAGTCAGCCCAGTAATCGTGCCCCACCCTGCCTAGTTTCAGGGTATCATGATACCTTATAGGGTTACTGCTGAAAAGGGTCCCCCGCTACTAGGTTTTTCTATTTCTAGCCAACATGCTAAGTTGGTTAAGTGTTTTATAAACCTAACCCCCAATCAGTCTGTTTAGTTTAGCATGTTCCATTTTGATTAAGTATTAATATAATTTACTTAATCCTATCAATCCTGACTCAGCCTTAATTGTCTTATTAAAGCCTTGACCTCTCACATTAGACAGGTATTGTTGTGGCTGCCTGTTGCCGGTTGGGTCCGGGCAGTCTTACGCCACAACTCAGTCTAACCTCGGGTCCTTATTGGGCTCCATGTTTAACCACCCACATTGGATAGGTATTGTTGTGACTACTGGACAGCATGGCGGTTCCGGGCAGGTTTACATCACAACTCAATCCAACCTCGGGTTAAACACATCGTATTTTCTACATTTACATATTTTGTCTCTTTTCTTTATTTTCTTATATGTAAATATTTGCGGCCCATTATTCAAAATCAATTTAAGCTAATAGTGTAAAGGTTTACACCAATCATGGGCCCAACCCATTCTTGAATTTGGGCCCATCTACTTTTATATTTTCATTTATTAATTAATTTGGCCCAACGCTATTTCCCCCGTTTAATACGTTCGTTTATTATAATATATGTTGGGCTTAGCCTTTTAAGCCCAACTTAGCCATGTGAAAGATGGGGAGGCTTAAAACATGATTATATACACAAAAAGGGGAATGTGAACACATGAACTTGCAACATAACGTTGGAACTACAAAATAGAAACTGGTGTACTTGCATTGTGGTAACATATACTTTGGTCATAAAGCATAAGTGACATGAATCAAACCATGTAAACTTGTAGTTAAGTTAAGAATCTAACTAAATTAGATATCATTATTGACAAACTACAACATAAACCTATATTTTTACTTAGGCATAATGTCAAACATAAGCAAATCATGTTTATAAAATTACTATATGTTTACAAAGGTGCTTACTTTTGTTACTAATACAAAAGTATAGTTCAACTAGAATTATTCCAACTTAATCATGATTTTTAATCTATTCACATAATCATGGCACAAATATACCCAAACATGAAATCATGGTTTTTGATCTATTCATGTAATCATGGCATAAATATTCCTAAACATGAAATCATGGTTTTTGATCTATTCATGTAATTATGGCATAAATATTCCTAAACATGAAATCATGGTTTTTACTTTATTCATGCAAACTTGCAATTGGAATGCAAATCTAACTTAGCTATGTGTCACATATATTATCATATAATTCTTGTTAACAATATAGGCCTAACATGTTTTTCAATTAGGCATAATACCAAACATAGCCTAGTCATATTCATAAAATCAACATAAGTTCACAAAAAGGCTTACTTTTGTTTCTAATACAAAAGTATGGTTTTATACATAGATCATGATGCCAATTCCAACATAATTTCATATGAATCATAATACCCCAAATTTGATCCAATTACACACAAAGTGATTTTGTACAAAAATATACATTATGTTGGCATAGTAGCAAAACCACATACTTGCATGAATCTCAATTAAACAACCACAAACATGTAGCTTCAACATGAATTACATACTTGTGAATATCCAATCGTATACTTGCATGAATCTCAAATAAACTACCGCAAACATGTAGTTTTTATCATGAATTACATACTTGCGAATATCCAATCGTTATATCACCACATTCCAAATCGATTAGAATCATAGCAACGCACAAATATGAATTACTATCACCACAAATCAAGTGTAATTCTCATTTTACACAAATCAAACACAGTTATTTATTCTCATCGGAATAGTACTCTACTTACAATCGTGTGACGAATTCTTCAATTCAGGAATCTGAATTCTGGATTTGGAGATGCTATTCCTTTGATGTAGGTGTTGATTTGATTTGTTTAAGTTTAACTTGTAGTTGCTTTATGCTTTAGAGTTTGTCTCCTAATTGTCTCTCAAATTGGTGGCTACTCCTAGTCGTTCCTCAGCAGCATGATGGCCTCATTCTTATTTTTGAATGAATAGATTAGGTAGAGTCTAGGGTCATTTTTATAGAGTTTATGAATTGATTAGGACCGTCGATGTAGCTTGGGTTAATCGTAGCCATTCATTCGAAAGAGAGACCAATCAGGAGCTGACACCTAGCCCTCGTGACAAAGCAAGCCTCAGAAATTCGGACCCAGCACAGACCAGGCCGACCAAGCCGACCAAGCAGGTCGACCTGCAAGTCGACACCCGTGTCGACTGGGCAGTCGACACGGGGGGGGGGGGGGGGTGTCGACTGGCAAGTCGACACCCCTATCGACTTGTCCTGGGCGGGAACTTTCCCGCCCTGCCTCCCTGCGTGTTTGAAATTCGAATCTTCGAGCTGTTTTCTAAATTTGAAATTTTCTGAAAACTTTGACGGGCCATAACTTGGTCATACGGACTCCGATTTTGGAAAACTCGTACTCTATTTCACGTATTTTTCCGAGATGAACACAATGGCACAGCCCGTTTCCCTTAATTCTTTGATTTGTAATTAATTATACTTTAATTTATGAATTTCACGGTTATAGAATACACGGGGTGTTAGAAGGCTCCTCGGTTAGATCGGACGATCCGGGTCCGATGGAGTCATTCGTTGGCTCATTTACGCCCCAAAGGGCGGGGAAACGCATGTTCAGGCATTTTAATCCACATCGGTGGACCGGCCCTGACGAACCAAGGGTTCACCTGAGTCTGGGTCCTGAGAGGCGGGCTAGAGCGTCTCGAATCGGTTGAGGACTATCTTTTGCCTCGGTTCATAGATGGAAATCCAATTTCCAAATACGTGACATTTGTGGTTTATTTGTAGAACCTAGTATGGAGACATGATATATGGTACCCATGCCGTCTATGATTGATACTTATGATTTGTAGTTGTTTTATACACTATGCACTTATAGTAGTATCAAATAATCTGTTTTTAAACGTATCAAGCATGCTTTGGCTATTATAAGGGAAAACCCTATCCCCCGGCTTGCGTTGCATTGTGTGATAGGACCTGGGTCTTATAATAGCTTCATTTTTCTTTATTTAGCATTGCGCTGTTGTTTTATGCACTGGTGTTCTTGGGAGGAAACCCGTTCCGTGTTATACGGCGTGGTCCCTTGATTTTCCGAACTTTAAAAATAAAGATTATTAACTGTTTTAGTTCTCACACCAGTCACATGACTGACCTGGAGTTTATTGTTTTGACCTAAACTCTGGGTGCCCCTATTTTGACACGGGCAGCTAGTAGTTTTGGTTTTGCAGATTTATATTAACAGGATCCTGGTTTGCAGTTGGAATGATATCCGGAAAGCTTTGTATCCGTATATCTCTTCTAGTTGTGTATTGTATTATTTTCCGCTGCTATGTAATTTATTGTAATCTCTGATATTTCTGTGTAATAATTGTTTGTTTATACTCTGTATGTTCTTGTAATCTGATGCATTGTTGTAATATACAATGAAATGTTCTTCCGTCTGCGTTCTGTTTTGTCGTGTTCTCAAAACAATCAGGCATTTCGAACGGTCTAGATCGGTTTAGCGACTGGTTCAGATCGAGCGAGATCCCTGATCATCACAGTTTCATTTGGTATCATAGCTTTGGTTTACAGAGCTCGAGAACAAGACACATTAGAACCAAACGAATGAATTCATCAGAGATAGGATTAATAACATCCTATAAGAATAACTCGATTGAGATAGGATCAGTAGTATCCTAGAATGAGTTCAAAGAGTATTATTTATTAAAAAAACAAATTTAGTTTTGAAAATTTTATCTTAAATTACGTATTTGAGTATATTATTTTATTTTAATTTGGACAATCGATTATATGAAGGTTTTGAATATATGCGTACTTAACGTATATTCAAAGTTTTAATATACTGGAAATATATAGAATCACACTCTAGTCACCCGGAGATGATTCTGATGATTGACATGTCAGCATCAGTAGTTTATGTTCGAGTTCCGAAAGTGGGATATCTATATATTTCCAATTGACTGGTGTGAGAACAAAACTTAGTTAGAGTTTATTGTTGTGATTTGCACTAAAATATGATTTTTGACTATATATAAAAGTTATATATATTTGAAAACTTAATCACCCAATTGATTGTTGGTCGTGATGTTCGATTATTTGTTTAACTAATAAAATTATTGGAATGATAATTAATAAAACCAATATACAAAAGAATGATAAATTTAGCTAAATCGAATTTAATATTGAACTGAATTGAAAATTGATTAGAATTGAAAGTTGAGTTGGTTAGTTAAACAACTTTCAGCTCCGCTCCTTTTCGAGGACGAAAAGATTTTAAGTGGGGGAGATTGTAACAACTCGAAATTTTGGAACCAATTTAAACTTTTTATTTTAGAAATTTTAATGGATTTTGAATATTTTAAATAATAACGACTAAAAATTCATTTTAATCAAAGTTAAAATGAATAAATTTATTTTAATTATAAAACGAGCCTGAAATGGCGCGACAGTTTGAAAATTCAATTTCAAATTTCAAATGAATGTACAGGATTCAAAATAAATGGGATTTCAGTGAAACAAGAAATATTTGAATCTGTTTAAAAATATCATTCCAATGAATGTGAAAAATCTAGATTTCTTAATTTCTGCAAACGACCTCCAATTTCAATGAGACTGTTTTTGTTAGATCCGGAATGTCAAGTTATTGCTAGATTCCAATTTTATAATTTTTGAAATTAATATGTGAGCTTGGCAAAAGAAAACGTGTTTGTCAATTTCAGTAAAATTGGATTGACCAGAAAATAGCCATTTTTCAAACGGTCTCCAAATTCGATGAAATTAATTTTGCTAGGACCGTATCGTCAAAACATAGCTAGAATTATTTTTCGTGAACTTTTGGAGTTAGTATGTGGCCCCTGTAAATTAAAATGTACGATCAAATTAAATAATTAAATATTTTGTATTTTAATTTAAAGAAAAACTAATTAAACCAATCAAATGGACTCGTGAAACATAGTCCATTGTGTCCGAAATGGGGGTATTTAGCTAGAAGCATTAGTCGTTGGGTTCGATTCAGAGTTTGTGGCATTAAACAAGAATTATCGGAATTAAAAGAAAATTAAATAAATATAAATACTAGTACATATACCCTCTCATATACGTAACCCTAACCCTATACTACAGCCGCTACTTCAATCATTCAATGGCTGAAATGGTCCAGAGAAGATCGGCTTCGTTCTCCCTCCACAGTCAATGTCTTGCAACGATTTCAAAGGCAAAAACGAAGAAGGAGATGAGATCTTTGGAACTGACGGTTGTAACGGGATTTAATTTGGTCACTGGGGAGAATTACGAGTTCGAAGGTCCATCGTTTGGAGTGGATATCTTGGGGCACGGCACGATCGCGATGGACTAAGTTATGGGCGACATGGAGGTTGTCGGCGGCTTGAAGGTGACGGGGTTTGATCGGCGACCGACTGCGAGATGGTAGTGTGGCATGGGGCTTTTGTGTCGATGATGATGGGTCCAGTTCCTGAAATACGATACTGGAAGAAGAAGACAGTGTAATTTTTTAAACTATGTAATTAATTAAGTAAAAATCTGAATATTATATTTTATATACATAACAATGTTTTTTAAAATATAAATATACGTTGATTTTAAAAATATAAATATACATGTTTTTAAAAATAAAAATAGCAATGATTTTAAAAATAAAAATAGATTTGTTTTAAAATTAACAAAGTTTTATATAATAAAATTGACAAAGTTTTAAATAATAAAATTGACAAAGTTTTAAATAATAAAATTGACATTGTTTTAAAATGAAACTAACATTTTGTGACGATCCCAAAACCCCGTGCTACGGTGTTAAGGATAATCATTGGAATATAACACATTAATCATCATTAGCAGAATACAGAAAATAGCATAAGCAGGAAATAAAATAATTTACACAAATATGACAGCGGAATCATATACATATCACAACATTAGAGAGCACAGTGCAGGATACTACTTAGTGCATAAAGATACATGATCAGTCTACATCGCCTGAGGCGGAATCATATACATAGAGCGTACATAAAGAAACATTAGTCTACATCGCCTGAGGCAGAATCATATACATATAAAGTAATAGCGGAAAAATCAATAGTCAACACTGTGTAGTCAAGCCTCGCCATGAGGCAAAAGGTGCACCTCTGCTGCGGTGCAAAGCCAAAATACGCCAGCTACCTGTTACTGGGTTGCCCGTGCGAAAATAAGGGGCACCCGAGTTTGCAAGGTGAAACAAACTACGAGTCAGTCATGGGACTGGTATGAGAAATCTACTTAACTAATTAAACAACAATAATAAGGCAAATCAAAGGACCACGTCGCTTTCGCGGAACGAGTTTACTCCAATGAGTGCTAGTGCATGAAATAAATTAAATTATTAAATCATCGCAATGCTTTTTATAAAAATGAAACCATTATAAGACTCAGGTCCCATCACACAATGCAACGCAAGCCGAAGGATATAGTTTTTAACTTATAATGGCCAAGAAATGTTGGATACGTATAAAACAAAAGTGTTTGATATTATTACTAGTGCATATATGTTTCAAAAACAATTACCATTATAAATATCAATCCTAGACGGCATAGCTACCATCTACTATATCGCCATACTAGTAATACAATCACTCCGCAATTTCGTATTGGAAATTGGATTCCATCATGAGTCGAGGCAAGGGGCAAGCTCCTCTCCGTTCGAGACACTCTAGCAAATGCCTCAGGATCGCACAGTGATCCTTGGATCTTCAGGGCCGGTCCTCTCTTACTTTTGAGGATTGGCAATTCCTAAACACACATTTCCCGGTCCTTATAGACCTATAATCGAGGCGCCTCGTATTCCAACAACCACACAGGTGAAAAGTATATATAAATGTCAGGGTTGGTAAGTCACTGACACCACCATAGCTAGAAAGAAACGTCGTGTTCTCCCTGCAGTCACTATCCCATTTTTGACTCATACCGAGGTGTGAGGCTCGCGTATCCACGCTATACACAAAGCTACGCCACACAGGCCATGCTTTGATCATCAACCACAAGACTTTGCTTTTCAACAGAAGCCTTGATCATATGCCGCTTAGGCGTGCCACACAGGCAATTCACTCCATGTGACTGATTTCTATCGATATATAACCTCTGAGCTCGTACGTCTCAGAGAAGGGCGCTAAGCAAGAGAATAAATTCTCCGCCGCCAAACAGATATATATTTAATAGAGATCAATCAGCACAGAACAAAATCCAATGTCAGACACACAGTCCATTTACAAATTCGTTCTGGGTTTGAACGAAGCCGGAGGCACCAAATTCCTCGCATATCTGTACAATCAACAATACGTCCGGACAGCTACCACTTCAGCTCCTTCAAGGTAGGTACTCCAATCATGAGCATCAGTAGCGCCCATCCATCCAATGTGAAGATCATCGGTCTTGAACCGTCTTCAACTCTTCAACCTTTAACCGTCGATCGATTATCTGAAATGAGAATTAACTCGGCCTTTTCAAATAACCTACGTATATTTAGATTTTCAAATCAATTCTTCACATGGTTAAATCATTCGACATTCACATTTCAGTTCTTTAGTATAATTTTTCATGTCAAACACATTCAACCACCAAATATCCAGCAAACCAAGCAGAGTCGGTTTATTTCCATTCTATATCGTCTATAATATTTTATAACGATATATCGCCATTTTTATTTATTTAAAAACGGCCCTATTTAATTAAACGACGTTTCAGGTCGTGCCGAGGCACTGGCGCTGTTTTTCCCAAAATTTGTTTTACACATATCTGAAAATCTAACTGTTGGATTTCAACAAAGTTTATATCATTGGGAAGATATTCCTAAAGCGAACCCAACGGTTCCAGTTTCGTGAAAATCCGATGGTCGGATCTTCCGGTATAATCGTTTGAAGTTACGATTTCAAAACGCGAATTGCACGGCCTCGATTCATTTTACTTTAATTTATATATATATATATATATATATATATATATATATATATATATATATATAATTCATTCGGCGATTTCTATATCGTTTTCACTTCAAATATTTCACTAACACCTTTATATTTCTAAAATTTTCGCCATAACCTCCTTTGTACGGGAAGGGGTTTGAAAATTTATTGGGTCGTATTAGGTACCCAATAAATCCTAATAAGCATACACATATTTATAGTGATATATTCTGGTGTCCACAGGGGAGTGTGTATAGATCATAACTCCAGAGAATAAATTCTCGTCACCCTATAAATGGTTTTTGTGCCTTAATGACCAGAGAGACGTGTTTATTGTCATCTCCAGACCCGTGTGGGGTTTTTATTAATCTTGCAATTTACCGTTACAATTTATATAGTCCATATCAGTCATCAGTTCAACCTGTAATATATAATCATCGCCATACAAGCCTCTCGCTCGTATGGATCTTCAACCTCGTCACACAAGCTCCAAATGCTTATGTGGTATATGATGAAGTATGCCTATCGTCACGAAGTATGCCATGTAGTGTAGTTCAAAATTAATTGTTACTATCCTATGGCGATGTTTATTATTACACACAGAACAACTAGCTCTCCGCATCCAACGGCATTCACAGGTGTTGATATAAGAATAAAATTTGCACATCCAACTCATTAAGGTTTACCTATTTGTCGGGCACGCAAATAAATTCTTTACTCAACAGCTAATCCATTTCCTGTTCAACACATGTATATATATGTGAAAAACTAAGCTAAAAAATATATTTCTAGCGAACAAAGGTTTATTTCCACTTATGGTTATTTTTAACACTTCACGTTTCACTTAAAAACGATATTTTAGCGAACTAAAATATATTTCAACACATGACTATTTTATTTAGTTCTTATACATGTTAAAAATAATATTTATAGCAAACAAATATTTATTTCAACACTTGTATATTTTAAGCAAATCACATACATGATAAAAATGGTATTTTTATCATCAAAAATGTTTATTCAACACAAGAATGTTTTAACACTTCATATTCTCAATAAAAATGTATTTTTTATTGTTCGATCTTTTTATTCAACACATGAACCTTTTTCAACACACGAACTTCTCAACACATGAGCATTTCCACACGTGGATATATTTTATATAGTTTGTACTTTTAAGAAAGATGTATTTTTTATTTTTGAAACAATTTATTTATAACACGGATATTTTACATACTTCCTATATAATAAAAATGTGATTTTTATTGTTAAAACAATTTATTTATTCAACACGTGAAATTATTTTTCAACACATGACCTTCTCAACACATGAGCATCTCCACACATGGATATGGTTTCAACACATGACTTTTGTTTCAACACATGAAAATAATTTCAACATATGAAAATAATTCTAACACATGAATATTATTCAAAATTTCGGCAGCATAATGGCAGGGTAGTTAAAACCGGCACCGTCCCGAGTACGGCTCCTCGCTCTACCTTAAAACCACGCGGTTTTTGACAATGGGGATTTCATACATCTAATTCGCACGCAGGCGAGTATGATTTTTCTTTTCCACAATTTATTTCAATCACAAATGGGTATTTTTCAACAACAACCAAACAATATCAACCACAAACAATTCAATCAACCGTTCTGTAATGACCCGCATTGGCAGAGGTGTTATAATTAATTTATTTAATTATATAAATGGTGAATTAAAGGATTTAATGGTCATGGAATTAAATAACTGGGAGTATTTAATTTAATTAAATAATTAAATAATATATTTAATTCAGACATAATCAAAAATATTGGAAATCACAATATTCTGTGAACGGGATCGTCCCTTAGATTTAATTCAGCTTAGATTTGAATTATATTGACGAATATATTCAATCGACGACAGTTTGAACGTATAATTATATTATAATTTAAAATCGAGCTTGAAATGGCGCTGCAGTTCGCAATTTGAACTTCAACTGAATGTACAGGATTCGTTTTAAGCCGGATTTCTGTGAAACAAGAAACGTATGGAGCTGGTGGAGTATATCTTTCTAGTGGAAGAGAAAAATCGAGATTTCGTCGGGTAGATTTTGATTTACGTCCAAATCAAATTTCAGAAAAGTCTCTATGGAATTCCTTTATATTTTGCGACGCTTTATATACGTTATAAATGGATTTTTAGTACAAACTGAATATCGAGATAATCTAGAATCTGAAATATCAAACTGTAAATTCTGATATGATATTCTGGAGCAGTACGATATCATATATGAAGATATACGATAATATAGATTTATTTATATTTAATTTAATAATACTTAAATATATTTATATATTTAAATGGGTCATCCAGAGCTTTAAAAATAGCCACTTTTGTAAACGAAGTCAGAATTCGACGAAACTAATTTTGTTGGATCCGCAATGTCAAATTATTGTTAGATGTCAAGTTTCGTGATTTTTAGAGTCAGTATGTGGCCGTACGGATTTTTAGAGTGAGAAACAGTTGGTATTTTGATGGTTAAAAATACGCTGTGTGAGCATACAGAGTCGGAATTCAACGAAACCAGTTTCTTTGGGACCGTAATGTCGAACTGTAGCTGCATGTCCAGTTTCATGATTTTTGAATATCGTATGTGATCACACGGATTTTTAGAAGGCAAAACGAATTAACAAAAAGGGAATATACTGGGAATATTCCCTCTATAAAAAATATCTAGATATTTATGTCCCCTATATATATATACCCCCTAACTAATTCCTTAAGACCTAAAGGCCTCATTCCTCAGTAAAATTTGAGCCGCCACAATTCTGGTTACAGGAAACCAAACCGATCTTCACAAATTAAAACAAAGTCAAAGAAAATTTGTAAAATCATAATATATATATATATATATATATATATTTGCACTCGTGATGAAATCTCCTTCGACCTGATGTCTCTCTTGTTGAGTTCGACGTCATCAGGGTTCTCGGATTTTTGGGTACAACAATGTCTAGGGTTCCAGTGAATTGAAATTACAAGCATCGATGGGTTTTTCTGTTGTTGGATTAGGATTCAAAGTGGAGAATCAAAGAGGTTGTGATGTTTTGGGAGGTTTTGGTGTAGATGAAGTTCGGTGGTCTCCTAGTTATGAGCGCGACGAGGGTGAAGTCGGAAACCATGGAAGGACGTCGAACTTCTTACTGTGTGTATGATGAGATGGAGTATGAAAGTGGGACTTGAATGGAATGATTGGATTCAAATATTTTGAAGAAGAAGTGAGGGAATGGTGGAAATGAAATCGGCTATGGTGTTCGGTGCATTTCCTGGAGCTTACGAAATGGTTGGGGAGGAAGGATTTGTGGTCTGGGATTGTTGAAGTGAGGATGGGCCATGAAATTTTTGGAAAAGGCCCAAACAAAAACAAGGGTTTAAGTTTATTTTATTTTTAATAATACAGGAACTTGTAATGTTAATATCTCCTACCTGTGTTATCAGAATTTCACTAACTCGGATCCGTTGGGATCGTATGGACAGACACTACCCAATGGAACTGACTGGAAGTGGATTGGAGCTAGTTTGAATTTACGTCGAATTAAATTGTTTGATTCAAATCAAACAACAGTTTATCGTTCTTTAACGATGAACTGCCAATGTGAGTAAAACTCACCAACTCTAAACAGTTATATTTTTATAATGTATTTTTAGAACTGTTAATCATTTGTTGATTGTTGTATGTTGGTTGATTGATTGAACTGCTAGTCAGTTAGTGAAAATTATATATATATATATATATATGTAATTATATATATATAAACCATTAAATATTTATATATTGATTCTGCTATCAGAATAATGTATATTGAACTGAAAGTGAGGATAATCATATTGTGTAACATCTGTGGATGCAGGGAGACAGGTTGGATGAATCCGACTGGATTCCTCAATAGTTATTTTATTGTTTTTCATATATTGTTATATGATGTGATATAAAATATGTGGGCGATTTTATGTACTTGGACGATATTGAACATCGTGATTTGATATGATTGAATACCATAACATACCGAAATGTTGATAAGGGAATTTTCAAAGTGATATTGAAAATATAATATTTATAAATGGAATATTTATAAATAAGAGATATTTATAAATAGAAATATTTATAAATAAGAAATACTTATAAATTGGAATATTTATAAATAGGAGATATTTAGAAAGGAAATAATTTCAAACAATTTTCTTTTTGAATGGAAAGGCCTGTGTGGCGGGTTTGGGGATTTTCCCGATGCTCCCGGTACAAAGGAGGTTATGGCAAATTTTTCAGAGAATTTAAGGAGTTAGAATATTTTCAAGAATAAATTTGAAAAGGAAATATTTGTAAACCATTCACAAATAGAATTGAAAAGGAAACGTTACAAAAAGGAAATCATTTTTAAAGTGTAGAACCGTTATTTAAAAGTAAATCTTTTCAAATGAATAAAACGTTGTTAAAAAGGAAATCTTTATAAAGTGAATAAAGTAAATCGAATATGGTATTCGAAAGGAGTTAAATCGAATATGGTATTCGAAGGGAGTAAATCGAATATGGTATTCGAAAGTTTGTAAAACGAATATGCTATTCGAAAGGGGTTAGTCTAGTCGAGTTAGTTGAATGGAGTTAACTAGTTCAGTAGAGTTAACCAGTTCAGTAGAGTTAACTAGTTCAGTAGAGTTAACCAGTTCAGTAGAGTTAACCAGTTCAATAGAGTTAACTAGTTGGGTTAAGTAAGTCAAGTTAACCAGTTGGGTTAAGTAAGTCAAGTTAACCAGTTGGGTTAAGTAAGTCAAGTTAACCAGTTGGGTTAAGTAAGTCAAGTTAACCAGTGGGTTAAGTAGGTCAAGTTAACCAGTGAGTTAAGTAAGTCAAGTTAACCAGTTGAGTTAAGTAAGTCGAGTTAATCAAGTAGAGTTGATCGAGTTAGAGTTACTCAGTTAGAGTTAATCGATTAGAGTTAAAACGAACTGGAGTTAATCAAATATAGTTATTTGAGACAGAGTTAGTCAAACATAGTATTCAGGGTAAGTTGCCATCTCGTACGACTGCTAGCGTAATTCGCAGGGCTGTAAATAGCCTAAAGCGGTCGGATGTTGCCTAAGGGAATCAGGCGTAACCATTGTGATTGCTGCGATCTAGAGTCAAGCGAATGGAGTTAAATCGAATCTAGTTATTCGATAGGAGTTAATCAAGTTGAGTTAAATAAGTTAAGTTAATCGAATCTAGTTATTCGATAGGAGTTAATCAAGTTTAGTTAAATAAGTTAAGTTAATCGAATCTAGTTATTCGAGAGGAGATTATCGAATATAGTTTATTCGAAGGAGTTATCAATTATTAGTTATTCGATGTGAGTAGTCGAATATTGGTTATTCGAAGTGAGTTAATCGAACCGAATATCGGTTATTCGAAAAGGGGAGTTATCAAATCGAGTAGAGTTAGAGGAGTTAATCGAATATAGTTTATTCGAGTAGAGTTAGAGGAGTTATCGAATATAGTTTATTCGACAGGAGTTAAGTGAATAGTTAGATTAATCAAAGTGAATTAGTTAAGTTAAACTAAGTGAATTGGTTAGGTTAACTGTAACATCCCGTAATTTTAAACGATTAAAAATCCGATTTAAATCAAAATTTTATTTTGATATTATTCTATGGTTTTTCATAACGGGAATTCGAAATTTGTAATACGTACAGTGAGATGTAGCAACTGTAAAAATTTCATCGGAAAATGTGACTGTTGTCGGTCGCGCCATTTTCAGTGCAAAGCTGCGCATATCAGTTCAAATTTTAACGATTTTAAAATCTCTCCGAAATCAGTTCGTACAAACACGAAAAATATTCTATTCGTTGTCACGAATCTGACGGCGAAATTCGTTTCGCGAAAATCGGACGTTTTGACCTCCGTTTTCCGTCCGCATTTTTACGTCAAAGGGGTCCGTAACGCGCTTTTGAACGGAGCATCCTGACACTGATTTTTACGTCAAATGTGAATATGTACCATACGTTGCTTCTCATTTGGTTCCAAATACCATGCATGCATTCAACGTTTTCCAATCTGTTTGTTTCCGTATATGCTTTATGTTTCCACCTTTTCGTACTTTTCAACAACAAAAAATAAAAATAAAAATAAAATAAAAGAAAAAATAAAAGGGAACATGGACTTAGTTTACTGAACCAAACACTCGTCGGTTGTTGGTGATTTAATTTGAAATTCGCTCCTTCTTGCTAGGTCCTAAGCCAATTTTCGTAACCAAATAATATACAAGGCACTGAAAAAAAGATTCGTAAGTCCGTTTCCTCTGTATTTTCAAAGTTTTGAAAATATAAACGTGCGTGGCCACGTCTTCGTATTCCCAAAAGAATTGCTCCATTATTCCCACACGCCTGCTGCCCTTATACGTTGCCTATCCCGTCTTCTTCTAGGTCTGAAACATTATTTCCATCGGCATTTTTTTTCCCTTCTGCCTTTATTTTTCTTTCTAAAAATGAAAACCTACTCAACTTCTTCCCATTCGCAACCAAACCCCTACTGCTGCTCCTTTAAATTCTCTTCCCTCGTTTATGTTCTCTCCTTCTATTGCACCCGAAGCTGCTTCACCGACCAGCGCCCGAACTGCCGAACCCACCTAAGTTGTGCTGCGTTCAGCGAAACCTAGCTCCAACAGCTAGAATCCGAAGCCGACCAGTCCCGCACCCCACAAGCCAACGAACTCACCCATCCCCATCAGCCGCATCCACCAAGCCTCCGACCCAAGCAACCGCATCCGTTCAGTCCATTGTCCTCCTGCGTGCGTGCAAACGGGAGTGTGAACTGTGCATATGAGAGTCATTTCCTGGCGAGTGTGTTTTGTTTTTTGGTATGCGAGTACTCAATTTTATCAGCATGGGTTTGTTTGTGCTTATTGTTTTTTTTTCTCTCATGTGTGCGTTGAGTCTTGTAAATGGTGTTTTGTTTGTGTGCATGTGTGTGTGAGTCCTTATAATTGAGTGAGCTCTTTGAAGTTTTTTTGGAAAATATTTTATTTAAATATTTATATATAATATGGTTTTAGTGTTATAAAATCTATATATACTGATCTGTATTGAATTTTTATCATATATGTTATATTTTACGATGTGTATCTGTATATAAATATAAATTTATTTTGAAAATTTATTGTATTCATTTTTGAGTCGAGTTGGTGTTAAGTTGACAACTTTCCAAACCGTCCAAATCCAATAACCGTACCGGTCCATTGACAAACTCCCTAACCTCTTCTTGGAAAAAATATCATCGAATTGCATCTAATCTGAGTCGTTTCTTAAAGTCGTTACTCCGTTCTGCATCAATCTGTTCGTCATCTTCAATTTGTGCCATGAAAGGTGAGTTTATCTCACACCTGACTTACATTTTTCATGAATGTTAGATCAATAATGAACTGTTATATGAAATGTATAGGTTGCTAGTAGAAATTGTTTGATTTGACATGTATGCACATTTCATATGCGACACGATATATTCATATGACACGTAGTTGCACTGATGATATATATGTTGTGATTGATACTATGTGATTGTTGTTGTGATTGTTGATACCCTAGTTTTAGGAAAATCACTAAGGGTTGAAATGATACATACCCGAACGAACATTAGAATAGGGAAAAATCGTTATGGGTTGAAATGATAGATCTGAATGATTTTTATTGAATTTGGGATTGCGGGTTGAAATGATAGACCCGTAGAAATTTTATAAATTGCGGGTTGAAATGATAAATATCCGTATCACTTGACCATAGGGTAGAAAACTATATACGACACCGTCGGTCATGTTTTCGAAGTTAAATGAGTTTTATTTTAAAATATTTACTTAATACTTTATATATTTATATTTTATTTAAATTTAAATTATTTTGTATATTTTAAATTATGTGTTTTAAAATGATCTATTTGTAAATAGGGATTTAAATGTTATTTAAGATTTTACTTATAAATTTATTTATTTTAAACCATATAATTTATTCCTATAAGTATTTTAACCTTTTTATATTATTGTAAATATTTATTTAAATCTATTTTATATTATTTTAAACTTATATATGTTATAATCTATTTCTAATTTATTTTAGAATTTTATAAACTTATATATATACATATATCTATTTTCAAAATTAATTTTCTTATATATATGTTTCATAAACTTTAATAAAGTCAAGATGGATAGGTTAGATTTCACGATTTAAATTCGAAGTTTAAAGATGTAAATTTATATAACGATGTTTGAATAACGAATGAACTCATATTATGTTATGAATCAGAACCGATACGAATTTTAGTAGAGATGAACTTGAATTGATAAAATTAAGAAATTGAATTTGATTTGGTTTAGATTATGAACCTTGATAAGAAATGAATGTGAATTGGGTAAATTAATTTATATTTTAATTTATAATCGATATGAATTGAATTCAAATTTTAATTGATTAAACATGAACTGGAATATATATATATATATATGTTATATGCGGAATTGATTTTTATATTGTTTGGTTTGAATTAAGAATTTTGTTAAATTGATGTATAAAAATGGTTTCATATAGTGATTTGTTTGAATGAAAATATAAGATTTTGATTCAAAATGTAGAAGTAACAATTTTGAACTATATGACTTGAATGATAAAGTACGATAGAATTTGTTTAAATTGAAATGTAATTTTGACTTGAATCGTATATTCGAATTCGAACCAAATGTTGGATTTAAATGAATCGAATTGAAACGATTCCTTATGAAGGAAATAATGACCACGGTGTGAAAAATGTAAACGATTGGTTGTTAAAGAGACCGGGATCGGCTATTGTCATACTCTCTGCCAATACCGAAAACCACTTTAACAACTGTGTACGCGGTGGAGTTCCAGAATGAAGGGGATGATTTGGCGAACGACTCTATTTTGTATTTTCATAATAATTACGAGACCCTGACTACCTTGAGTCAGCTTGATGTGGCTAAAACAGGAGCTACGCACGGACCAATTGAGGTCATACCTCTTATCGAGCACACTTCTTCGATATTATTCTATTACTGTTGAGATTCGATTTGGGCCCTTTTGATATGGGAGTGTGTCTCGAGGTGGGCGGTAGTTGCGGCTATGCGTTACCACCAGTCCGGCTCTGCAAATGGTGAATCCATCCTGGCATTCCTTGCGTGCCTTGTCACATGCCTTATACGAGCCCACTACGATTTTGTTTTGTACTGTTTTATATGGAGTGCCCTCTGATCAACCTCCAGTTTACGGAGGAATTACGGTACTGTATATACTATAGGAATATATAAACGGTGTAAGGGTAATCATGGTAATCCCGCTTACGCTATTTTGATATTTTACTTTACTGATAGACACTATTGTATATAGCGTATTATACTATATAGTATTAGTTTGACGGATCCTTAGAGGATGGTGATCCCAAACTTCCTCTAAGTTACTGTTTGCATTTCATCGAACATTTCATTTAAATTGATTTACTTCCACGAGAATGTTAGTCCTGATCCGAGTTGTTTTGTTTTGCATTATTGCTCGGGTCAGATCGATTATCACAGCTTTCGAGATCTACTCTTGGAGTTTGAAGATTATTGGGTTTTCTCATTTATATCTACCTGTTCAGTTATCTTTGTCATTCTGTTTCAGATTGTTATCAGTTATTTATTGTATTAGACTTCCGCTGTATTATTTATGTAAACTCTGATGTAAAGCTTCATGAACTACTATTGTATTTTAATTTTTCCGCTGTGAGATGTTATATTGCTCTGTATCTGTGTCTATGATCTGTGATTTGTTCTATTTACCTCAGAAGCTAATAACAATCTGTTGTTTTGGACGTTTCGAGTTGGCATATTTTGTCAATTCGGCACGGTCAAAATGGCGGGTCGTTACATTAACCAAAGTGAATTTGTCGAGTTAATCAAAGTGATTAGTTCAGTTAATCGAGTTAAATTTGTCAGTCGAGTTAATAAATGGAGTTAGTCAAACCAAGTAAAACCAGTAAGAGTTAATTAATTAAGGTTGACCAGTTAGAGTTAATCAATCAGAGTTAATCAAATAGAGTTAAGTAAAATTAGAACTGACTAGAGATTAGTAAATTGAATGGTTTTCTTAGTGTCTATCTGATGTTGGTTTCGGCCTTCGGGATTTATACTTAGGGAATTGTTCACATACTAGTTCACAGTCAGGGACTGAAAGTTGGGGAAGAGTAGTGATTTGTAAATAAGCAAATGGAAAACGTTTTCCAGTGTTAATAACATATATTTTCTAAACATAGAAAATAAGGCAATGTGAATATATATATAGATATATGTTGATGATTTACCGATATAATTTCCATCTGGAAAAAATATCGTTGTTTGCACACTTGTTTTTCTTTGATGGTTAAATCACAGACTATCGAAGTTTTGACCATTTTAACATTGTTAATATGGAGAGACCGGTTGGATTATTATCCGAAGAACCACTCTGTATTGGCATAAGCGTTACGAATCATATATGCCAAAGATAATTGAAGACGGAGTAAAATGCAAGGGTTGTTGTATAAGTCTTAGATAACAGTGACTAAGATGGATATACTGAATAGTGCCTTCGGTTTGTCCAGTCCCAGGACAACTTGTACAGACGAAGGTCTGACAGAGTATATCCAATGGATCGCGTAAGTTGATCTGTTCAAACGTATTCACGTTTGGTGGCAGAGGAATTCGTTTCTCTAAGCTGTATACCCATGTTATTTTTGGATAAATCAATTTGTGATTTGGCGGGTATGACGATGTGACATTCTAAGTGAATGAGGATGACTTGTGTTGATGAATGTCTGACAGAGTATTTCCAGAACGGTCACGTACATTGATTTCTTCAACTATACCAAGAGTGGAAGCGGAGAAGGAAACTTCTTTAGCTAACACGTAACGTACTGTTGTAGACGCCAATTAGTGATTTTCGATGGATCTGACAATGTGGCATTCGAAGTGAATCTGATGTAATGATAAAGCGTAGCTTCTAGCCTCATCAATCGGTAAATGACAGAAATCGGGCAAGCAACATGGCTAAGTCGGTCGCACCGAAGTAGGGTGTATAATCACCTATCTAGAGAATATTCATTTGTTTCTTAAATCTATCAATGTTGTCCCATATATATACGGGAACAGTTGCTGATCCCAACCATTGGTGATATACATTCGATACACTCAAGCAAAATGAGTGGTCGGTCATGTTTGGCTGAGTTACAAGATGTTCTTGTTGAACTCCAGTGTATCGTTCCAAGAGTACACTGATCGGAAGGTGGTTCCATACCTTGTCATAGTTGGAAATCCATTATCCAATACGTGCTTTTCGAGTTCTAAGTGGTGGATTACTACCAGAGATTTTGATTTGAATTATTTTAAGAAAACAAGTTATTTAGAAATTCAAAGGTTTTGAATTGGCATTATGATTTCAAATTTGATTTGAAATAAAACTGGGAATTTAAGTTCTAGAAATTAAAATTTAACTTGTGAAGTTAATTCGAATGGGATGGTAAAAGTAAATAATAAACCATTATTTAACTTGAGATGATAGGTTAAGAAAAACTGGAAGTGATTAGAGAATAATCTGGATTTGAAATGATAAGTTGAGAGTTTGGAATTTGAAACTCGAATTTGAAATTAAATTCGGCTTGAATAAGTGAATGGTTGTGTTAAGAATAACTTGGTTGGAGTTGATTAGGATGGCATTTGTATATGCCAAGTTGATAACAGATGGTAGGTGTAACACCCCGTATTTTCTGAGAATATTAAAAAAAAATGGTTAATTATGAAGAAGTTATTAAGCCTTGAAGTTTATATGCATATGAGAGAAATATATATAGATATATATAAAAATTAAAAAAATAAACATGCAAAAAAGGTTCAAAACAGCAAATTGGGAGGGGGAATAACCGAACCGGCCCATTTTTGAGGTCGACCCTAGCCCCGCTGGGTCGACTAGGGGTTAATCCAGGGTGTTTGGCTGTCATCCCGTGGGCCGATTCGCTCAAATGCAGATTTTGCATTTGAATGGTTCTCATGATTCAGGGTTAATCTAATGGTCCTAAATAACTTCCTACACCTATATATACATCCCTAACCTAAACCTAAATCTCATATACAATTCTCTAGCCTCCATTGCTCTCTTTCTCTCTAAAAAAATAAATAAATCAATGGCGTCTCTACTCTGCTGAAACCTAAGCTAGGACTTGTGCTTCTTCTTCCTCCAATTCTGATTAGGACTAAAAGAGAACAGCTACAACACCTTTTTCTTTTAGAATCCAACCAAGGCAAGTACAGTTATTTTCCGCTATAAACGTTAATAATAATTTTGATATGTTTTTGATTCTGAATCTGAGATTGTATATATATTCTCTTCTGTCAGATCTGTTTTTCTGTATCCCTTTTCTTCTTTTCTGTTTTTATAGCCAGGCTACCACGAGCCTGTGCCTAATCTCATAAGTGATGAACGTATGAACGCAATTTTTGGGATGAATGATGCGAAATTTGACAAGACTAAATTGAATGTATGACTTTAGGTCTGAGGCATAAAATATATTGGACATATGCATAAATTTGACTATGAACATATAATTTATGCATGTTGTATGCATAGCTATGTTGTAATTTAGAACTGTAATTAATGAGCATATGTTGTAAACTAGATTTGGATCTATGCATATTCTATGATAGAAGAAAAGAGGAACCATTGTAAGATTACATATGATTTGAGACTTTGGACAAAATGCATATAAAAGTCAAGATATGATTTTTAGAAGATATGATTTAAAGATTTATATTGTTGGGTATAGTTTGCATAATGATTCATGACTCAAAAAGAAGAAGATATGGAAACTTAGGTGTAAAGATTTACATTAATTAGGATATCTATTATTGTGATTACACCTAAATAGGGATTTTTGGATATATGGCATGCATTGAAATTAATGGTTATATTTGGTATAATTTATATGTGAATCTGCTGTAAAATGCTAGTTTAACAAAAATTGGAACATATGTTATATGGCAAATTATGTCCATATTCTGTGCTATGTAACTTTATGCAAACATGGAGTATATGTTGTGAATCATGACAATTATGTAAGCATATGAATTTAGGCCAATTTATGATTGGGCAAGGCATGTAAATAGAACTTTTAGAAATATTAAATTTGCTAAATCTGCTAATTTGTCTAGTTGCCTAAACCACTAGTTTTGTTATATTGCCTAGACTGCTAATTAGATTGAAATGCCTAATCTGTTAAATTTGTCGGTTGAAATGCCTAACCTGTTATATGCCAAAATCTGCTAAGTTGCTATCCGTTAAGCCATATAAAATCTGTTATCTGTTATGTTGATATAATCATCCTGTGGTTGATATAATCTGAATTGGCATATATATTGGGCGTGCACATAAACGGTAAATTATTAATTAATTGGCCGCAAAGATAGACATGGCTAACTCGAGGTTAGAATGAGTTTGCGGCGTAAATCTGCCCGGAACCGCCCGGCACATCCAGTGGCCGCAAACAATAGGTTCTAATGTGAGAAGTTAGTCATAACATGCGTAAGACACGAGGTTAGGTCTGGCTTGTGGCAGAAGTCTGCCCGGAACCGGCCGGCATATCCAGCGGCCACAAGCTACCGACTTAATGTGAGAGGTCTGTGCATTAATAATTAATTAATGCAAATCTAAGATAAGAATGACGTCTAAAACGTATTGGGGAAAAATAGGGTTAAACCAAAGGGATTAATAGATGTAGTAAAACCCGTCCATGAATCTGTAGGCCCAATACAAAGTTAGACAAATCTGAAAAATCTGTACATCTGACCCATTAGTCTGAAAACTTGTTAACTTAATTTGTGAATTAGTAAATCTGAATTCTGTACGTCTGAACTTGTAAACAAGTTAATCTGAAATCTGTTAGTCTGGGGACACAAGGTTAGGAGGGGAATTACTTGTGTCATCTGATGTTTGGGACCCATATTAGTCAGTAACCCTTTCTGGTATCAAAACTTTGACCCAACAGTAAGTAGGGTCCGGGCACACTTACTGAACTAATTATAAGAGGTTCATTCTGATAATGGCGAGGGGTGTTGATGGTGCGTTCCAACCGGGTCATGTGCGTGCATGGATCCCGGTCTGCCTCTGAGGATGTAAGACGCCGTGACATCTGTAAATAGGTCTGTGCCAATTGGTTGTCACTTTAGGGAGTGATACACCCTACTGTGGGGCCGACACAGGATATTTATGTATTAGGGAGCCGATCGCTTGGGGTAGGGTTTTAGGGTACGCTTAGTTCTGTCTGTTTCTGTTGGTACCGTCTGTTTCTGTTGGGTGGTAACACCTGTCTGTTTCTGTGTGGTACCGTCTGTTCGGGTGGTAAAGGCCCATTACTAGTGTACACCTAATCCCACATTCTGTTTCCATAGGGATAAATATGTTTCTTCTTCTGTCTGTTTCTGATCGGGTAGTAAAGGCCCATTATTAGCATTATGTTTCTGTTAAAGTATTCTGTACCCGTTCCTGCTTCAATTTAGACATTAGGGTGACACCTAATTTTGCTATACTAGTATTAGTGCAGAGAAGTGTAAAACAATAGTTTATATCATTCTGTTTTTCTGTTATATCTGCTACACCTGTTATAGTTATTTCACATCCAGTTTTATGTTCATATCATATTATTATTATCTGTTCATATGCTGAAAGTCACTGGACTTGCCAGACTTTTTGTCTGACCCTTGTTGTTTTCGCCTCCTTTCTTCCGTTCCCCCCCCCCCCAGGTTATCCAAGGAGGGAAATACTTTAGCTTGATCCGGATTTCTCTTTGCTTGAAGTGCTTAAAGTATGGCTTGGCTCTGTATAGCTTCCGTTCCATGGGGATTATGATTTTAAACTATGCATTTTGAAGGCTTTTGTACAAGACTGATATTTTGTACTTGAATTCTGAAATTGAAAGGATGTAACCATATAAATTTCTGTTTCCGCTGTAATAAAGTAAAAAAAAATTCAAGTACTGTTTTATCTGTCTTGTAAGTTTCTGTTCTGTTTACTAAAATGCTCCACCAAAGTTAAGGCATTCCCTTTGTGAGTGACCTTAATAGAGGTGGGGTGTTACACATGGTATCAGAGCTGAAGGTTACCAGATTTGATAAAAAGTTTTTGAAAACTATGTTTTAAAAAGGAAGTATTTTCAAAAGTAAAGCTTATTTTGAAAAATAAAAAAACATAATCCCCAAAAGTCATATGTCTTTCTTTCGATTCTTTATTTCGAGTTCCTTCCTCTTTCCCTTTTGAATCTCCTCCTTCGCATATAGATGCTTTTTCTAAGATATGTAAGAACTTCCGTGCGATGGGCGGAAAACCGCTTTATGGGACTGAGACGTTGTCGAGGCTAGAAGTTGGCTCAATGGAGTAGAGGACTTGTTGGTACCTTTGAGATAGAGGATGGGAGGAAGGTTCAACCCACTGCTTGGTTAATGAAAGATGAAGCTTCATTTTGGTGGAAGGTCACGAATGGAGAACGTACATGGGAGATATGGATAGGACACATGATAAGAAAGTGGATCCAAAGAAGGCTGCTTGCTTCAACTGTGGTGAGATGCGACACTTCACTAGGGAATGCCCGAAGAAACGAGGGCAAGGGCAGAAGATAGGACCTACTTCTGGAGGGCAGGCGAATACTCTCAAGGTTAGTGGATAGGATAGAATTAGGAAAACTTTCTGTGAGAGGTTTAATTTCTTTATCTGATTGTTGAGTTAAAACTCTTTCTGATTCTGGCATTTTGATTCTGTAATCGATACTCTGCACTTTAATACTAGTATTGTTTCTGATTCCGCTGTAGACTCAAACCTATAAGGGTTATGACTCATCTGCTTGCGATAAATTGGGGTTTGAGAGATATCTGTGTTAGGCGTCAAGTAGGACGCATACATTCTGGGTTTTATCATGCTTAGTTTTCTAAGAATCATTTGGTAATCTGATCTGTACTAGTAGTCTGTAAATGTCTGAATATCTCTGATAAGGTTAAGATTTCCAGTTTTGACATTGTCTAAAGGTGGTAATCCTCCGGGTGTCAATCTGGTGTTGATTTCGGTCTTCGAGGTTGATACTTAGGGGAATTATTTTCTCAACCAATGTCTAATGGGAACCAAGTCTTTGTCTTATCTGTACTCGCTTCCATCATTCGACTGTATCCTATCGATCGAATCTTCGAACTTTAGGTAGAAACTAATGGGTGTAAACATGTGTTTGAGACATGTTATGTTTGATGGTTGCAAGTGGATGCAAGTGGTTGCTAGTGGTTGCTCGTGGATGCATATACACACACTAGGCACTAGATCGGCTCAAAAAACACTCTCATACTGCATATGGATGTGTGTGCATTTTTCAATTTTTGTGGATGCAGAATGATTGACTCCTCACATGGATGTTGCATTTGGATGAATGGTTATGCACTCATATAGAAATGATGTGTATCAAATAGGATTTCTTGCATACATATTTGGACTCATGACACTAACATGATTCGCATTAAGGAGGTCAACTGGATCAGTAGACCGCCTGATTTTGCATTAGTTAAGAAACATATACACACACTTTGCATATGTTCATACGGCATTAGAAACCTTTTAAGGACAATGGATGCTTGTGATTGAATGGTTGAGTAGATGGATGTTGGATGTTAGGATACATTCTTCTTAACTTGAAGATTTCGGGGACGAAATCCTTTAAGGAGGGGAGAATGTAACACCCCGTATTTTCTGAGAATATTTCAAAAAAATGGTTAATTATGAAGAAGTTATTAAGCCTTGAAGTTTATATGCATATGAGAGAAATATATATAGATATATATAAAAATTAAAAAAATAAACATGCAAAAAAGGTTCAAAACAGCAAATTGGGAGGGGGAATAACCGAACCGGCCCATTTTTGAGGTCGACCCGAGCTCCGCTGGGTCGACTAGGGGTTAATCCAGGGTGTTTGGCTGTCATCCCGTGGGCCGATTCGCTCAAATGCAGATTTTGCATTTGAATGGTTCTCATGATTCAGGGTTAATCTAATGGTCCTAAATAACTTCCTACACCTATATATACATCCCTAACCTAAACCTAAATCTCATATACAATTCTCTAGCCTCCATTGCTCTCTTTCTCTCTAAAAAAATAAATAAATCAATGGCGTCTCTACTCTGCTGAAACCTAAGCTAGGACTTGTGCTTCTTCTTCCTCCAATTCTGATTAGGACTAAAAGAGAACAGCTACAACACCTTTTTCTTTTAGAATCCAACCAAGGCAAGTACAGTTATTTTCCGCTATAAACGTTAATAATAATTTTGATATGTTTTTGATTCTGAATCTGAGATTGTATATATATTCTCTTCTGTCAGATCTGTTTTTCTGTATCCCTTTTCTTCTTTTCTGTTTTTATAGCCAGGCTACCACGAGCCTGTGCCTAATCTCATAAGAGATGAACGTATGAACGCAATTTTTGGGATGAATGATGCGAAATTTGACAAGACTAAATTGAATGTATGACTTTAGGTCTGAGGCATAAAATATATTGGACATATGCATAAATTTGACTATGAACATATAATTTATGCATGTTGTATGCATAGCTATGTTGTAATTTAGAACTGTAATTAATGAGCATATGTTGTAAACTAGATTTGGATCTATGCATATTCTATGATAGAAGAAAAGAGGAACCATTGTAAGATTACATATGATTTGAGACTTTGGACAAAATGCATATAAAAGTCAAGATATGATTTTTAGAAGATATGATTTAAAGATTTATATTGTTGGGTATAGTTTGCATAATGATTCATGACTCAAAAAGAAGAAGATATGGAAACTTAGGTGTAAAGATTTACATTAATTAGGATATCTATTATTGTGATTACACCTAAATAGGGATTTTTGGATATATGGCATGCATTGAAATTAATGGTTATATTTGGTATAATTTATATGTGAATCTGCTGTAAAATGCTAGTTTAACAAAAATTGGAACATATGTTATATGGCAAATTATGTCCATATTCTGTGCTGTAACTTTATGCAAACATGGAGTATATGTTGTGAATCATGACAATTATGTAAGCATATGAATTTAGGCCAATTTATGATTGGGCAAGGCATGTAAATAGAACTTTTAGAAATATTAAATTTGCTAAATCTGCTAATTTGTCTAGTTGCCTAAACCACTAGTTTTGTTATATTGCCTAGACTGCTAATTAGATTGAAATGCCTAATCTATTAAATTTGTCGGTTGAAATGCCTAACCTGTTATATGCCAAAATCTGCTAAGTTGCTATCCGTTAAGCCATATAAAATCTGTTATCTGCTATGTTGATATAATCATCCTGTGGTTGATATAATCTGAATTGGCATATATATTGGGCGTGCGCATAAACGGTAAATTATTAATTAATTGGCCACAAAGATAAACATGGCTAACTCGAGGTTAGAATGAGTTTGCGGCGTAAATCTGCCCGGAACCGCCCGGCACATCCAGTGGCCGCAAAAAATAGGTTCTAATGTGAGAAGTTAGTCATAACATGCGTAAGACACGAGGTTAGGTCTGGCTTGTGGCAGAAGTCTGCCCGGAACCGGCCGGCATATCCAGCGGCCATAAGCTACCGACCTAATGTGAGAGGTCTGTGCATTAATAATTAATTAATGCAAATCTAAGATAAGAATGACGTCTAAAACGTATTGGGGAAAAATAGGGTTAAACCAAAGGGATTAATAGATGTAGTAAAACCCGTCCATGAATCTGTAGGCCCAATACAAAGTTAGACAAATCTGAAAAATCTGTACATCTGACCCATTAGTCTGAAAACTTGTTAACTTAATTTGTGAATTAGTAAATCTGAATTCTGTACGTCTGAACTTGTAAACAAGTTAATCTGAAATCTGTTAGTCTGGGGACACAAGGTTAGGAGGGGAATTACTTGTGTCATCTGTTGTTTGGGACCTATATTAGTCAGTAACCCTTTCTGGTATCAAAACTTTGACCCAACAGTAAGTAGGGTCCGGGCACGCTTACTGAACTAATTATAAGAGGTTCATTCTGATAATGGCGAGGGGTGTTGATGGTGCGTTCCAACCGGGTCATGTGCGTGCATGGATCCCGGTCTGCCTCTGAGGATGTAAGACGCCATGACATCTGTAAATAGGTCTGTGCCAATTGGTTGTCACTTTAGGGAGTGATACACCCTACTGTGGGGCCGACACAGGATATTTATGTATTAGGGAGTCGATCGCTTGGGGTAGGGTTTTAGGGTACGCTTAGTTCTGTCTGTTTCTGTTGGTACCGTCTGTTTCTGTTGGGTGGTAACACCTGTCTGTTTCTGTGTGGTACCGTCTGTTCGGGTGGTAAAGGCCCATTACTAGTGTACACCTAATCCCACATTCTGTTTCCATAGGGATAAATATGTTTCTTCTTCTGTCTGTTTCTGATCGGGTAGTAAAGGCCCATTATTAGCATTCTGTTTCTGTTAAAGTATTCTGTACCCGTTCCTGCTTCAATTTAGACATTAGGGTGACACCTAATTTTGCTATACTAGTATTAGTGCAGAGAAGTGTAAAACAATAGTTTATATCATTCTGTTTTTCTGTTATATCTACTACACCTGTTATAGTTATCTCACATCCAGTTTTATGTTCATATCATATTATTATTATCTGTTCATATGCTGAAAGTCACTGGACTTGCCAGACTTTTTGTCTGACCCTTGTTGTTTTCGCCTCCTTTCTTCCGTTCCCCCCCAGGTTATCCAAGGAGGGAAATACTTTAGCTTGATCCGGATTTCTCTTTGCTTGAAGTGCTTAAAGTATGGCTTGGCTCTGTATAGCTTCCGTTCCATGGGGATTATGATTTTAAACTATGCATTTTGAAGGCTTTTGTACAAGACTGATATTTTGTACTTGAATTCTGAAATTGAAAGGATGTAACCATATAAATTTCTGTTTCCGCTGTAATAAAGTAAAAAAAAATTTCAAGTACTGTTTTATCTGTCTTGTAAGTTTCTGTTCTGTTTACTAAAATGCTCCACCAAAGTTAAGGCATTCCCTTTGTGAGTGACCTTAATAGAGGTGGGGTGTTACAGTAGGGATATAATGATATGCCCAACAAAAAGGTACAAGTTTATATTTTATACGAGTTTGGAATTTATGAGCCGAATTGGCAAGCCGTTTGGCGTTTTGATTTTCTTTTGGGTTGAAGAAGGCCCAGAGAGGCGATTTGGAGTTTGAGTTATTGACCAGTACAAAGGAGGTGCTGGCGAAATTTTCCGAAATTTAAAGTGTTAGAATATTTTCAGAATTTTTGAAAATTTTAGTTAGTCGGAATAAATAAATATTTTAGTCGATAGATTGGTTCAGTTAAAATCAGAAATAAGGGGTAAACAAATCTTAGGAATTCCAATAGATAGGGTCATCATCTAACTTAGCAATTTCGAGGACGAAATTATTTTAAGTAGGGAAGAATTTAATGACCCGCATTGGCAGAGGTTTTATAATTAATTTATTTAATTATATAAATGGTGAATTAAAGGATTTAATGGTCGTGGAATTAAATAACTGGGAGTATTTAATTTAATTAAATAATTAAATAATATATTTAATTCCAAAATAATCAAAAATATTGGAAATCACAATATTCTGTGAACGGGATCGTCCCTTAGATTTAATTCAGCTTAGATTTGAATTATATTGACGAATATATTCAATCGACGACAGTTTGAACGTATAATTATATTATAATTTAAAATCGAGCTTGAAATGGCGCTGCAGTTCGCGATTTGGCGATTTGAACTTCAACTGAATGTACAGGATTCGTTTTAAGCCGAATTTCTGTGAAACAAGAAACGTGTGGAGCTGGTGGAGTATATCTTTCTAGTGGAAGAGAAAAATCGGGATTTCGTCGGGTAGATTTTGATTTACGTCCAAATCAAATTTCAGAAAAGTCGCTGTGGAATTCCTTTATAATTTGCGACGCTTTATATACGTTATAAATGGATTTTCAGTATAAACTGAATATCGAGATAATCTAGAATCTGAAATATCAAACTGTAAATTCTGATATGATATTCTGGAGCTGTACGATATCATATGTGAAGATATATGATAATATAGATTTATTTATATTTAATTTAATAATATTTGAATATATTTATATATTTAAATGGGTCATCCAGAGCTTTAAAAATAGCCACTTTTGCAAACGAAGTCGGAATTCGACAAAACTAATTTTGTTGGATCCACAATGTCAAATTATTGTTAGATGTCAAGTTTCGTGATTTTTAGAGTCAGTATGTGGCTGTACGGATTTTTAGAGTGAGAAACAGTTGGTATTTTGACGGTTAAAAATAGGCTGTGTGAGCATACGGAGTCGGAATTCGACGAAACTAGTTTCGTTGGGACCGTAATGTCGTACTGTAGCTGCATGACCAGTTTCGTGATTTTTAAATATCGTATGTGATCACACAGATTTTTAGAAGGCAAAACGAATTAACAAAAAGGGAATATACTGGGAATATTCCCTCTATAAAAAATATCTAGATATTTATGTCCCCTATATATATACCCCCTAACTAATTCCTTAAGACCTAAAGGCTTCATTCCTTAGTAAAATTTGAGCCGCCACAATTCTGGTTACAGGAAACCAAACCGATCTTCACAAATTAAAACAAAGTCAAAGAAAATTTGTAAAATCATAATATATATATATATTTGCACTCGTGATGAAATCTCCTTCGACCTGATGTCTCTCTTGTTGAGTTTGACGTCAACAGGGTTCTCGGATTTTTGGGTACAACAACGTCTAGGATTCTAGTGAATTGAAATTACAAGCATCGATGGGTTTTTCTGTTGTTGGATTAGGATTCAAAGTGGAGAATCAAAGAGGTTGTGATGTTTTGGGAGGTTTTGGTGTAGATGAAGTTCGGTGGTCTCCTGGTTTTGAGCGCGATGAGGGTGAAGTCTGAAACCATGGAAGGACGTCGAACTTCTTACTGTGTGTATGAGGGGATGGAGAATGAAAGTGGGAGTTGAATGGAATGAATGGATTCAAATATTTTGAAGAAGAAGTGAGGGAATGGTGGAAATGAAATCGGCTATGGTGTTCGGTGCATTTCCTGGAGCTTACGAAATGGTTGGGGAGGAAGGATTTGTGGTCTGGGCTTGTTGAAGTGAGGATGGGCCATGAAATTTTTGGTAAAGGCCCAAACAAAAACAAGGGTTTAAGTTTATTTTATTTTTAATAATACAGGAACTTGTAATGTTAATATCTCCTACCTATGTTATCAGAATTTCACAAACTCAGATCCATTGGGATCGTATGGACGGACACTACCCAATGGAACAGACTGGAAGTGGATTGGAGCTAGTTTGAATTTACGGCGAATTAAATTGTTTGATTCAAATCAAACAACAGTTTATCGTTCTTTAACGATGAACTGCCAATGTGAGTAAAACTCACCAACTCTGAACAGTTATATTTTTATAATGTATTTTTAGAACTGTTAATCATCTGTTGATTGTTGTGTGTTGGTTTATTGATTGAACTGCTATTCAGTTAGTGAAAATTATATATATATGTAATTATATATATATATATATATAAACCGTTAAATATTTATATATTGATTCTGCTATCAGAATAATGTATATTGAACTGACAATGAGGATAATCATATTGTGTAACATCTGTGGATGCAGGGTGACAGGTTGGAGGAATCCGGCTGGATTCCTCAACAGTTATTTTTATTGTTTTTTATATATTGTTATATGATGTGATATAAAATCTATGGGCGATTTTATGTACTTGGACGATATTGAACATCGTGATTTGATATGATTGAATACCATAACATACTGAAATGTTGATAAGGGAATTTTCAAAGTGATATTGAAAATATAATATTTATAAATGGAATATTTATAAATAAGAGATATTTATAAATAGAAATATTAATAAATAAGACATATTTATAAATTGGAATATTTATAAATAGGAGATATTTAGAAAGGAAATAATTTCAAACAATTTTCTTTTTGAAAAAAGGCCTGTGTGGCAGGTTTGGGGATTTTCCCGATGCTCCCGGTACAAAGGAGGTTATAGCAAATTTTTCAGAGAATTTAAGGAGTTAGAATATTTTCAAGAATAAATTTGAAAAGGAAATATTTGTAAACCATTTACAAATAGAGTTGAAAAGGAAACGTTATAAAAAGGAAATCATTTTTAAAGTGTAGAACCGTTATTTAAAAGTAAATCTTTTCAAATGAATAAAACGTTGTTAAAAAGGAAATCTTTATAAAGTGAATAAAGTAAATCGAATATGGTATTCAAAAGGAGTTAAATCGAATATAGTATTCGAATGGAGTAAATCGAATATGGTATTCGAAAGTTAGTAAAACGAATATGCTATTCGAAAGGGGTTAGTCGAGTCGAGTTAGCTGAATAGAGTTAACTAGTTCAGTAGAGTTAACCAGTTCAGTAGAGTTAACTAGTTCAGTAGAGTTAACTAGTTCAGTAGAGTTAACCAGTTTAGTAGAGTTAACCAGTTCAATAGAGTTAACCAACCAGTTGGGTTAAGTAAGTCAAGTTAACCAGTTGGGTTAAGTAAGTCAAGTTAACCAATTGGGTTAAGTAAGTCAAGTTAACCAGTTGGGTTAAGTAAGTCAAGTTAACCAGTGGGTTAAGTAAGTCAAGTTAACCAGTGAGTTAAGTAAGTCAAGTTAACGAGTGAGTTAAGTAAGTCAAGTTAACCAGTTGAGTTAAGTAAGTCGAGTTAATCAAGTAGAGTTGATCGAGTTAGAGTTACTCAGTTAGAGTTAATCGATTAGAGTAAAAACGAACTGGAGTTAATCAAATATAGTTATTTGAGATAGAGTTAGTCAAACATAGTATTCACGGTAAGTTGCCATCTCGTACGACTGCTAGCGTAATTCGCAGGGTTGTAAATAGCCTAAAGCGATCGGATGTTGCCTAAGGGAATCAGGCGTAACCATTGTGATCGCTGCGATCTAGAGTCAAGCGAATGGAGTTAAATCGAATCTAGTTATTCGATAGGAGTTAATCAAGATGAGTTAAATAAGTTAAGTTAATCGAATCTAGTTATTCGATAGGAGTTAATCAAGTTAAGTTAAATAAGTTAAGTTAATCGAATCTAGTTATTCGAGAGGAGATTATCGAATATAGTTTATTCGAAGGAGTTATCAATTATTAGTTATTCGAAGTGAGTAGTCGAATATTGGTTATTCGAATTGAGTTAATCGAATATTGGTTATTCAAAAAGGGGAGTTATCAAATCGAGTAGAGTTAGAGGAGTTAATCGAATATAGTTTATTCGAGTAGAGTTAGAGGAGTTATCGAATATAGTTTATTCGACAGGAGTTAAGTGAATAGTTAGATTAATCAAAGTGAATTAGTTAAGTTAAACTAAGTGAATTGGTTAAGTTAACCAAAGTGAATTTGTCGAGTTTTGTCAGTCGAGGTAATAAATGGAGTCAGTCAAACCAAGTAACACCAGTTAGAGTTAATTAATTAAGGTTGACCAGTTAGAGTTAATCAATCAGAGTTAATCAAATAGAGTTAAGAAAAATTAGAACTGACTAGAGATTAGTAAATTGAATGGTTTTCTAAGTGTCTATCTGATGTTGGTTTCGGCCTTCGGGATTTATAGTTAGGGAATTGTTCTCATACTAGTTCACAGTCAGGGACTGAAAGTTGGGGAAGAGTAGTGATTTGTAAATAAGCAAATGGAAAACGTTTTCCAGTGTTAATAACATATATTTTCTAAACATAGAAAATAAGGCAATGTGAATATATATATATAGATATATGTTGATGATTTACCGATATAATTTCCATCTGGAAAAAATATCGTTGTTTGCACACTTGTTTTTCTTTGATGGTTAAATCACAGACTATCGAAGTTTTGACCATTTTAACGTTGTTAATATGGAGAGACCGGTTGGATTATTATCCGAAGAACCACTCTGTATTGGCATAAGCGTTGCGAATCATATATAACAAAGATAATTGAAGACGGAGTAAAATGCAAGGGTTGTTGTATAAGTCTTAGATAACAGTTACTAAGATGGATATACTGAATAGTGCCTTCGGTTTGTCCAGTCCTAGGACAACTTGTATGGACGAAGGTCTGACAGAGTATATCCAATGGATCGCGTAAGTTGATCTGTTCAAACGTATTCACGTTTGGTGGCAGAGGAATTCGTTTCTCTAAGCTGTATACCCGTGTTATTTTTGGATAAATCAATTTCTGATTTGGCGGGTATGACGATGTGACATTCTAAGTGAATGAGGATGACTTGTGTTGATGAATGTCTGACAGAGTATTTCCAGAAAGGTCACATACATTGATTTCTTCAACTATACCAAGAGTGGAAGCGGAGAAGGAAACTTCTTTAGCTAATACATAACGTACTGTTGTAGACGCCAATTAGTGATTTTCGATGGATCTGACAATGTGGCATTCGAATTGAATCTGATGTAATGATAAAGCGTAGCTTCTAGCCTCATCAACCGGTAAATGACAGAAATCGAGCAGGCAGCATGGCTAAGTCGGTCGCACCGAAGTAGGGTGTATAATCACCTATCTAGAGAATATTCATTTGTTTCTTAAATCTATCAATGCTATCCCATATATATATGGGAACGGTTGCTGATCCCAACCGCTGGTGATATACATTCGATACACTCAAGCAAAATGAGTGGTCGGTCATGTGTGGCTGAGTTACAAGATGTTCTTGTTGAACTCCAGTGTATCGTTCCTAGAGTACACTGATCGGAAGGTGGTTCCATACCTTGTCATAGTTGGAAATCCATTATCCAATACGTGCTTGCGATTTTGATTGTATACTATATATGTAGAACGTGAGATGAAAGCGTTTCTGCTAGTTGATATCAATTTGTACATAGACATTATTATAATATCAAAAGGTTTTTGATATAAAGATATTTTGGATTCTCATAAGGGAAAAACCCGTTCCGTTCTGCAGCGTGGTCTTATGAAATATCGTTTACTTGTTCATATACCTGTTTAAACTGTTTTACTCACACCAGTCTCATGACTGACCCGGAGTTTACTTTGTTGTTTTCCCTAAACTCTTGGGTGCCTAAATTTGTACGGGTAGTCAAGTAGTCGGGATTTACAGATATACTTGAAGAGTTGGAGCAGGAGGCTTCTGGATCATATAGCTATAGTTTATTTCCGCTGTTTTGTAAGTGTTGTACTCTGATAAGTGCTATTGTATACATAACTATTATATTTCAAAGTTATGTTATATATTATATGTTATTCGTTCCGCTGTGAGGTTCGTGTTACTCTGATGTTGTGTTCTTCTTCTTCTATTCTAAGTTTCTATCTTATCTATCCTCACCCTCTAATTTCTTTCATTAATTACCGAGATTTTTCGATGTTTTGGTTATCGACATCGAGCTTATGTCGATAACCAAAGTCGCTAAAAATCCGGGTCGTTACACGTTCGCATTATTCACCAAAATTTTCCACACCAATTCACAATCAATAAATATCGTCCATGGTTTGTGGACGAGGGGAGTATATATATATATTCGTATATAAATATATTTTATTTCCATTCCAACACACATATCATTTATACAATGCATGTATAATTCATACTTCGCTCATACAACTTATACAACGCGTGTACATGAGGTATACAACACGTATATAATTTATATTTCGCTTATATAACTTATACCACACATGTCCATTCACATTTCAGTTTAGAAATATCACATTGGTAGTTTCTCTTCTAAAAATCCTTGCAAGCTCAAAAAAATCCCTGGACACTTCTAGACTGTAGAGAGCGTCCTTGCGGTCACGATGTTTCCTGTTTCATCGAATTTCGTCAACACACGATAAAGATATGATTTTTCAAAGTTTGCAAAACTTTAAAGTGTTAAAATAGTTCAGAGTAAATAACAGCCACACCTTTCGACAATAGTTCGAAACTAGGTTTGGGTTTTACTCGAAATCCGTGGCACTGCACTGAAATCGAAGCACACCACGATGAAGAGGTTGGAGAGGCGCGCACGACGAGGTATGGGGGGTCCCACTCGGTGGCGGCGCTGAGCAGGTAGGGCGGTTCGAACGGCTGAACTTGGTGGAGGTGATTCTCTCGATTGGGGGCGACGATAGGTGGTGCAGTCGGGGTTGATTTGAAGAGGAGGGCGAGGCGAACAAAAGACTTAACTGGAGCGGGGGCTGGTACTGCCTGTGGCGATCGGAAATCGCCTGGGAAGGGGTGGATGCTGCGTCGCCGTCGAAATCGAGGGTAAGGGGGGGGTTCTTATTTTTGGAAAATATAAATTATAAAGGAAATTTTCTATTGGGCTATGCTTTATTAAATTTTAAAATAGTGTTTCTCCAAATGAACACCAATCCAAACCCAACGACTGTCGCCCTTAGCTAAATACCCCGATCCCGAACACAATGGGATATGTTTCGTAGGCCATATCGACTGTTACGGTCAGTTATTCTTCAAATTAAAATATAAAACATTCAATATTTGATTTGAACGTACATTTCAATTTACCAGTGCCACAAACTGATTCGAAAAATTCCAGAAAAATAAATCTAACTATGTTTTGATGCTACGGTCTCAACAAAACTAGTTTCGTCGAATTCTGAGATCATTTGAAAAATGGCCATTTTCTGGTCGATCCAATTTAACAAAAATTAACCAAACACGTTTTCTTTTGCCATGCTCACATACTAGCTTCAAAAATTATTAAATTTGAAACCTAGCAATAATTTAACATCTTGGATCCAACAAAAGTGGTTTCGTCGAATTCTGAGGTCGTTTGCAAAATGTTTATTTTCAAGGGCTATATATTCTCTATAGCGACCTTTCTGAAAATTCATTTGGCCATAACTTTTGATTCCCGCTATGAAACTTCGATTTTTCAGATTCATTAGAAAGATATTAATAAACAGATTTAAATATTTTTGGTTTCACTAAAATCCGTTATATTTTGCACCCGGTATGGTCAGTCAAAGTTTGAATTCAAATTTTCAAACTTCCGCACTATTTCTAATTCATTATTTTATTGAAATATTCTATTTCAATTGTTTAAATTTCTTTGAAATAACCAATTTAAAAAATTTAAATTGGCTCGTATTTTCCGGGTTGTTACACATTTGTTTTAAAAGTTAAAGTAGATTTGTTTTAAAAGTAAAAATATATTTGTTTTAAAAATAAAAGTAGATTTGTTTTAAAAATAAAAATAGAATTTTTTTTCGAAATAAAAATAGCATTGTGATTTTTATAGAAAAAGCATTGCATAAAAAATGAATTTTTATTTATATATATAACATTGTTTTTAAATGTAATTTTTGTATATGCATAGCGCAGTTTTTAAAATATAAATATGCATTTTTTTAATAAAATATAAAGACCATTGTTTTTGAAAATATAAAGAGCATTGTTTTTGAAAAGAAAAATAGCATTAGAATATATATATATATATATATGTATACATACATATATCATTGTTTTTAAAATAAAAATTGCATTGTTTTTAAAATAAAAATCGTATTGTTTTTAAATTAGAAATAGCAATTTAAAAATATGATTTTTATATATACATAACAATATGATTTTTTTTACTAAAAATATGATTTTTAATACAAACTGTGTGAAACAGATTTACGTTGGGATCACGGAGAAGAACACTATGTACTGGAGCAAATCCAAAAACCATTGTCCGCTAAAGAATGACGGAGTGGAAACCAGTTGAGGTGAGAACTCCTTCTCACTGAAATTATTTTATCATGTTCTTGTGTTTGTATATAAAAACACATAGAATTGCCAGTATAAATTTTTATCAGTTAATGTTATAAAATTGTACACGGTACCTGTTAGATCACCTTCCTCGTCCACAGACCATGGACGATTTAAATTGACTGTATTGTGTTTTGTTTGTGATGTTTTAATGTTTAATATATTAAAAATAATGTTATATTAATATGGTAGTTGAAATTTAAATTATAAATATTCATTTATTATTTGAACATTGAAAATTGGTTAAATAGAAAATAATTCAAACTGAATTAGAATTGGTTAAATTTATTAACCAATGATTTATTTAAATAAACTGTTGTTGTTTGAAAACCCCACGCGGGTGTTAGGATGATATATGACATACACACTAGTCCTAATATTTAGTTGTATATCAATCGATGGATTGACAGTCTGTGATGAGCGTTATTTATTTATTTTAATGCTCACATAGTTGTAAATTTCACTCTGGATGTGAATGGACTGTTTGATGATTATTTATCATCGTTGTTGCATACATGCGATGTATAAAATCCATATAACTGAAATTATATGGTAATTGATTGAGTCGCATTCCGATTCATAAATAAAAAAACAATTTTAAATAAAGAACATTTTTAAATAAAATAAATTGGATTTTTAATGTAAATAATGTAATCGAACATTTTTAATGTAAGTAATGTAATCGAACATTTTTAATGTAAATAATGTAATTGAACATTTTTAATGTAAAAAATGTAATCGAACATTTTTAATGTAAATAATGTAATCGAACATTTTTAATGTAATTAATGTAATCGAACATTTTTAATGTAAATAACGTAAAAGAACATTTTAATGTAAAGGTGCATTTTAAATAAAGAATATTTTAAATAAAGAATATTTTAAATAAAGAATATTTTAAATAACGAATATTTTAAAATAATATTCAGTGAAGAATAAAATTATGATTTTGATGTCCGACTTTGAATGGACACAAAAATATAAAAATATGAAGCGGGGTTTAGTATAAAACGCCATTTTAACTCGAACGGGTTTATCAATCGACTTTATTCATTTTATAATGAATATCGAAAAGAAGTGATCGAATATTTTGAAAATATTATTATTTTAATATGATAAAAATATAGAATATTCAATTTTGATTTAAAATTGAAAATAAAGTTGGAATCGTTTTAAAACGGAATTATAAACGATTTATAAAATATGTCTTAAATGGAAATCGACGAAATATATGTAATATATATTATATATATTTAATGGCCTGAATAGAACGCGCCGCGCAGCGACCGTTCACGAATTTCGACCATTAACTTCAAATTGATGTATCGGGAGATCCAACCGTCAGATTCTCCTAAAACCGGAACCGTTGGGTTCGTATCAAAAAGAGCTTTCCAATGAATATAAGAGATTTGAAATACAACAGTTGAATTTGGAATTATGTCCAAATCAAATTTGGAAAAGGTCGCTGTAAATGCAGTTGGGTGGCCGTTATTGGAAACCGACTGTAGGGGTATAAATAAAATTATTAAAAATATGGAAAAATTATGTAAATCAAAATAAATTATTTGAAAAGAATTTGGATGAAAAATTCCAATTTTTTAAAGATAAAAAAGTATTTTTATCAAAATGAACTAGTTATTAACTAGAATAATAATCCATTATTTTTAAATAAATAAATTGGAATTGAATAAAGGAATTGGATTTTGGGTTTGTCGTGAACGTTGCCTTAAATAACACCGTTCTTAAACCCAGTTGAGAAAAGAATAAATCTTTAAATCAAGATGTAATGAAGTTTTCCAATTAATTAATACTTAATTGGAATTAAATTAAATAAATTGGATCTTTGGGTTTGTCGTGCATGGTGTCTTAAATAACACTGTTCTTAAACCCTGTATGGAAAAAATAAATCTTTTAATTAAGATTATTAGAGTTTCCACTTATATTTAGTAATTGGAATAAAATGAAATGTGAATTGGGTTTATCGTGAACGGTGTTTTCAAACGACGTTTGTTCTTTAACCCAATTAACAGTGAAAGTACAATTTAGAATTTATAAATCTTTTATTAAGATTTAAATGGAAATTTCCAAAGTAAATTTTCCAATTTAATGAAAGAAATTGGAATTGAATGGGATTCGATTCGGTAATAATTGAGATGAGCTTCTGTGGATGAAGACCATTACTATATATGGAATTTAAAAGGCTTTGCCGCTATTCCATTTATATTATTAGTCTGACACGGGAATTTATACCAATTACGTACTGTTATGATTTTCGTGTAGATTCCATTTTGATGGAAGATGATTTTGGGTTTATCATGAATCGTGTTTTAAATGACATTAGTTCTTTAACCCAGTTAAGATAAGACTAATTTCTTAAATTTGAATAATCATAAAGTAATGATTTTTGATATTAAAACTAAATTGGAGTTTTAATAAATTTTAATAAGATTGAAATGGGAATGAGATAATTAAATTTATCGAATTCTTGAAATGAACGAGAATGGAGTACCACCAGTTTTACTCCAGGCGATAGTAAAATCTTTAATATGATTTGAACGAGAAATGGTAATTAATTTTACCAATAATACAGTGGGTATTAGATATGGAGTGCTACCAGTTTTGCTCCATGGGAAGAATAGGTTGGGGTTGGGGTTAATAAATAAATGATTACTGTTGTAAGGTTCGCTAATCTCTACTAGTAAATAAACCTTGATTTGGTTTAGAATTAATAAAAGATAAAATAAAATCTTTTGAAATTGATATCGAAAGGAAGATTAAAGAATAAATTTAAAAGAATTTATCTTTGATAAAATTTATGGGAAACTTCCCTAATAATGTGAATATTATATTAAAAGAATATTCTGAATTGGAAGGAGGCGTATGACGTGTTTGTATAGCACTTGATTATAAAATACGCGAATTATTCGGAAAGACCAGGTTTAACCCATTCTGAATAATTAATACGACGATTAAGAGTCGAAGATGAAGATGGTGGTTGAAGACCGGAGTTCTTCACATCGTTTGGGTGATTACTGATATCTTGATAAGGTCATACACCTAAGACAAGGTTATAAGTGGTGATCATCCAAACGTACTTGGAGATCGATGGATATGCGAGGACCTCTCTCCTGTATTGGACATATGGGATGAGGAATAAGGTGCCTCCGGTTTCGTTCAGACCCAGAACGGACTTGTAAATGGATGGTATGTCTGACGTTGTATTCTTTTATGATGTATTCGTTGATCTCTGCTAAATATATATCTGTTTGGTGGCGGAAAATTTATTCTCTTGCTTAACACCCTTCTGTGAGACGTACGAGCTTAGAGGTTATATATTGGCAGAAATCAATGGTATGGTATGGATTGTCAATGTGGCATGCTAAGATGAAAATGATCAAGGTTTTTGTTGAAAAGCAGAGCCTTGTGGTTGATGATCAAAGCACAGCTTATTTAGGCATAACTTTGTGTATAGAGTTACTTCGCGAGCCTCACACCCTGGTTTGAACCAGAAACGGGAGAAGGACCCCAGGGAGGACATGCGTTTCTTTCTAGCTAGAAGTGGTGTCATGATATGGAGCCCAAACATTTTTACTTATGTGGAAGTTGGAAAGTGAGGTACCTCAGATATTGAGTCCCTAGTGGCTCAGATATTATGCCCCATAGGGCAGAGAAACATATTGTTCAGGCATAACCAATCCACTAAAGTATTTGTGGACCGGCCATGGGGCTCCTAAGGTCACTCGAGCTCTGATCCTGAGGCATGGGCTAGAGTGTCTCGAATCCGATAAGGATGATTCCTTGCCTTGATTCATGATGTAAATTTAACTTCCAATACGACATCATGCGGTTTTTATTGTAGAACTAGTATGGTGACATTATATATGGTACCCATGCCGTCTATGATTGATACATTTATATTTGAAGTTGTTTTAAACACTATGCACTTATAATAATATAAAAATGATTTGTTTTATATGTATCAAGCATGTTTGGCTATTATAAGGGAAACTCTATCCTCCGGCTTGCATTGCATTGTGTGATGGGACCTGAGTCTTATAATAACTTCATTTTTTAGGAAAGCATTGCAGTGTTTTATTTTAACCTAAGATTCATGTGGAGTAAACCCGTTCCGTGTTATACGGCGTGGTCCCGTGATTTACCTAACTTTAAAATTTAAGATTAATAACTGTTTTAGTTCTCACACCAGTCCCATGACTGACCTAGAGTTTATTGGTTTAACATAAACTCTTGGTGCCCATATTTTCCACATGGGCAGTCGGTAGTTTTGGTTTTGCAGATTTCTTTTCACAGGATCCTGGTTTACAGCTAGAGCTATATTCAGAACGTTCGATATCCATGTATTTCTTTCAGTTGTGTTATGTATTATTTTTCCGCTGCTATGTATTTTAAAATGTAATTTAAATCTCTGATATTTTCAGCTGTATATTATTTATTCTTACTCTGGAATATTCTTGTACTCTGGTGTAAATTGTTGTAATAAGAAATGAAATGTTCTTCTGTTTGTGTTCTTATTTGTTGTGTTCTCAATTCGATTCGGGCTTTCCTTTACGGGGAAGTTTGGGTCGTTTCACTTGATTAATTCATTCCATCATCTTCCCCGGGTCACGCACAAATTCGGACCCTCTTCTCTTCACATTGCACGCCACTTGAGTTGTCTAATCTCCGATCAGACCATGCTACATGAACCGCCGACGCCATCACCCCGCAACGCCGGTCATAGCGGTCGATTCAAAGTCCGTGATTCCTCGAGCAACACGCTCGAATGAGAATAACTTGAGCTCGAAATTCAAATGAAATACTAACTGAGAAATGATTTCCCCCATATGAAATTAAAGCTCGTAGAAATCTCTCCATTTTTCGTTTTATACCTTAGGTTTATTCTTGCATGTAGAAGGAGAAAAAGTAGGGAAAAGAACTGAGTGATATCAGCCCTTGATGAAGATTGTAGGTGGTGCTAAAGAAATATAATTAGGGTTTTGTGTAATGAGTATTTATACTATTATATATATTAATATTAAATTCTATTAATTAATTCGTTATGAATTTTCACACCCGAACTCCAAATCAAACCCAACGACTATCGCCCCCAACTATATACCCCCATTCAGGATACAATGGGATATGTTTCGTAAGCCAATTCAGCTGTTTCGATCAATTTTCATCAAAATTAAAATATAAATCAATATATATTGAATTTGAACGCACATTTTAATTTACCGGGGCAACATACTGACTCCAAAAATTACAGAAAAATAAATCTAGCTATGTTTTGATGATTCATTCCTAACAAAACTAATTTCGTCGAATTTGGAGATTGTTTGAAAAATGGCCATTTTCCAGTCGATTAAATTCGAACTGAAGTTACCAAACACATTTAAATTCACCAATCTCACACATTAATTCCAAAAATTATGAAAATTGAAACCTAACAATAATTTCACATTTCGGATCCAACAAAAGTGGTTTTTTCGAAAACGGAGATCGTTTTCAAAATGACTATTTTTAAGGGCTATATGTAATATTAAAATATATATAAATTCCATAGCGACTATTTTAAATTTTAAACTGGACATAACTTTCAACGTATACTATGAAATCTCAGTTTCTTAACTTCGTTAGAAAGATATTATTAAACAGATTCAAATATTTCTAGTTTTATTCACATCCGATTTATTTTGAATTTTGTACATTCATTTGAAATTTAAAATCAAATTTTCAAACTACCACGCCATTTTAAACTCTGTTTGTAATTAAAATAAATATATACGTTCTAACTGCGATTTAAATAAATTTTAGTCGTTATTATTTAAAATAAATCATTTTAAATATTCAAAATCCATTAAAATAGCTAAAATAAAAAATTTAAATTGGTTCTGAAAATCCGGGTTGTTAGAAACTTCCTATGGATAATCCAGCAACATTTGCTTCATTTCCAATCATAAGTCCATTTGTCCTTTTGTCAGATCTCTACTTGTTTTGCAATTCCTGCAAATTCACATACATCTATGTGTTTCATATCTAGTATCTAATACTAGAGATGAATACGTAGATTGTTATAACATTTATATCATATTCAGTTGAAATCATATCCCAACTTTCAATTTAGATCTTCTCCATATTTCTAAAACAATTACATTTAATTTGTTTGAGGACATTTCTCAAATTTCAATGTTAGTCAAGAAATTTAATTTTATTCAATTCAATTTATCCTTCTTAAGGATTAATTTAAATTATCATATTTATTTGTTATTTAATATCTACAGTAGATAATAAATAATAACTGATTCTGTAATATTTAGTAAATATAAATACGAAATTTTTGACAATCAAAATTTATATTAACATAAATGTATAATTTAAACTAAAATAGGCTCCCACTCAAATTAACATGGCCTTTTATATATATATATATATATAATGGTATTCCAAGATCAAAATCTAGTCATGCCCTGACCTAGCCTTAGCTAATCCCCAAAGCACAACCTTTTAGGTAGACGTCCTATGTCAATTATATCGTATATAACTCTTGGATCGCATGATGAACATTTTGTTCATTGAACTATTCATTTGCTCAAATATAGAATAATACATACTCTTTGTCGCTAAGGCCACAAATACTATTATGCAGCCTTAGTTAAGTCAAACCCAATAATACCATCGAAGTATCACAATTACTCCTACCTCATATAACCAAAATAAAAGGATGCACAACGCTTTGGTATTACCTGCATCCGATGAGATAGGCATTGATGGGTGTATTATTGGAAGACTTCACCATGACTTAGTATAACAAAATTTGCTTTAAATGGATTTTATAATTCATAGTGGGAAACGGTATCACTGTCATCTACACATATCAATTTATATATATATATATATATATATATATAACATTGATAATTTTTAACTGGATTTAAATAATAAATATAACGTATATATTAATTTAAATTCAACATTATAAAGGAACAAAAATATATTTTATTTGAACATTTCAAAAAAAAATATGGTTAATTTTGATTCCCGCAAGTAGTGAAGCAGAAATTATTAATCTAATATTAAATTTCATGTTGCCACTATCATTTCCAGTTTTATACAACATTCAGCCCATATGATTAAGGGCCTAGTTATATATAATGTATATGCTAAATACGTACATAATTTTTAAGTTATATATATGTATTTGCAGGCCCATTATAAGATCCAGTATCTGTCTTCAAACTTTTGAACTTCTAAGACATATTAATAAATATAACATGTGTATTATTATTTTTCATCTTTTTCCCTACAAATTTTAAGGCCTAATGGAACCAAGCCCACATAACATTTAAATGAAATCTAAGATACATATACAATTTAACTATCATACAAGGTGATTACTATTAAACTCTGCACATGTTAAATACCAGAAGCGTGTAAATAAGACAAGTCCCTTTCAAATGTAAATAAACAATTTGATTTCAGAGAAATATCATTTACAAATTGGCAGGCTCATACAGGAATCTACATCATGTATGCAACTATACATTTCAAACAATAATAAGCTGCCTGTTTTACTTATACATCAAATGTACATTGCAATATGTATTCAATATGCATAACAAATTACACACACACACACACACACACACATATATATATATATATACATATATATATATATATATATGACATACTACATTTATAAGTTAATTATACATCAATAAGTGCACACGGTAAAAAAAATATTCATATACTATGACCCATGCAGTAACATACTAAATATATGTGTGTGTGTATATATATATGCACACACACACACATCAAAATCTTATCATATGAAATGGAAGTAATATGTCCAATACATAGAAGATGCAATTATGCTTAGGTTAGCCTCAAGACAAGTCATACTTGCTTCAAGCTTGTTGCCTTTCCTGCTAAAATGATTTCAGCGTATATCACAACTGCAATGTTGAAACAATTTAAAGTCATATGATTAGCCTTACTTCAATTCATCAAGTGTATATTGTATATGAGTAGTAGCTTAAATACATCAAATGTAATTATTCAACAAACACATATAAACAGTAACACATGTATATTTTAATATTTCCAAAATTTGAACAATTTTGATACGGACTTTCCCCATATAATGTATAATCTCAATTGAATATTGTTTTATTATATATAACTACTGCATGCAGATACTCATTGTTATGTAACATTTACATATCTATACACCATTTCAAAACATACAATTATATGTATAATAAAAGGATTAAGGGTAACCTAAATATCCAGATTTATACAGCCCATATCACGGTTATTGCAAATTATATTTGCAATTTTATATCATGAACTGGTCAAGACTGGATCATACTGAAGATGGCTAATTTCTAACATAGTTATGACTATGTTTACGCCCAAGTTTGTAAATTTATGGGGTAATCCATTGAGCAGTTAATGTCTATTTTCAAATTCATATACGTATATATATACATAGTTTTGCTAAATCATTTTCCAGGCAAGATTTTAACATGTGCACACACACACACACACACACACACATATATATATACACACACATTATCACAAACAAGTCATACCTACTTAAAATTACATATATGTATATGTGTGTGTGTGTATATATGTATAAACAGACGATCAGGTTATGACTTATAATATAAACATTATAAATTGCAAATCATTGAGTCAATAATATACATATCAAATAAACAAACAATTTTGTTCTATTGTTTTAAAAAATGCAATCTGCGGTTATATATATATATATATATATATATATATATATATGTATGTATGTATATATGTATATAATCCTATAATGAGATTATTATTTCAATATCATTTATATACATGCATTATTTTAAATAAATAGCAAGTTAAATCACAGCAGATTTTATGAAGTATGCATATCAACCAATTTGATATTTATCTAGTAACTTAATACTAATGCATATATGAATGGTACTAAAATATAAGACAAGTTATACGTGAAGTGTATTCCAAAAAAAAAAATACATATTACTGGGAATAAATTCGAAGGCAACCTATATAGTGACATATACAAACATTCCATGTATTATTATAAAGCGATCCTTATGTTTATACCAGTAATTAAATGTAAGTAGATATATCAGTGAGTAATCTTTGACTTAGATTATTACATCAAATCAAGTTAATATTATATAGAGATTGTGGATTCGAACTTGCTTCATGATCAATATCATAAACATCAATAAAACACATTCTCCGTGCTAATTTATCTTTAAAGATAATGATAAATGTAATACACAAAGAAATTGATATCACTAATGCTATGATGACCATACATCCAATGACTGTTCATCAATTTGAAACTTAACCCTTAAGGATAAATTAAATATATTGTTCATCAATTAAATAGTATGTATAATTTATTTGACTTGGCCAAAGCAAAGTCATAATCAATATTATCTATAGAAATAGTATGAAATATAACATGTTATTATGCCTTTTTATAAAATATGCAATATATGGAATCTGTACACCTATAATTGATATCAACTATAAAATATTATGTGCAATTTTAAACTGCTCAGAAAAACTGCATAATGAGATCCAAAACTGAATGAAACAATTGAAACTAATTCTTCAAAAAAAAGTAATTGATCTAAGCGCTATTTGGATAGAACAATCAACGGTTACAATAACATGTTTCTATTAATCTTCTACAGGCTTTGATTTACATACAATGATTAATATCAAGATAAACAAAATATTTTATAATATTCAATATAACTTGAAAATCATCATTATGATTTGGAATTATCCTATAAGCATAATCAATATGTTGTATGTATAAAACCCAAAATGTTGAACTATGAGTCTATAATTCATTACAATAGAACTAAAACTTTTAATTTAAGCAAACCAAACATCTTTTGATTTTATTAGTATAACAGTGTTCTCACTTGTCTACAGATCCATACACTATTAAATTACACCGAGTTAACACATTGACCCACGTGTTTGAAGTTTAATAGCGTGAGATGTATCAATAATTAAAACAAAAATGATATCAGATATCAACTCATAATTTCATTTTGAAATTTGTATCGAACACAAATTTTATTAACAGTGAAAGATTTTCAGGTCACATATGTATTTACATAAATTCTTGCATGTTCATAAGGATCCAATTTTGTAAGAATTCATTTATTCTAAAATTAATTTCAATACTCAAAGAACTTTGTTCTTAAATCTGATTTGTATGAAATATCAACATTAGTTTTGTTTTTCAAAATCAACAATTGGTTTTGAAGAACAGAATCATAGCACTATGTTATCAAATAACATAAATGTAACATATCAATCAACCAAAATCAGTTAAACAACTTAAATGAACAACATTTTAACATTTAAAATCAATACTCAAATAAAATCCAATCCATATAATTCAGACAATATAACAACAATATAAAACTGAATCAATGTTAAGTATTAAGCACGAATCCCCTGTTAGGGTAAACCGCGCCTTTGCGGAAGCGACCAGGATATTATTCACCCAAGTACTTAAAGACGATTTCTATGAAAAACAACATAGATATTAAATCACATGTGCAAACAAGATATTCCACCCAACCACCCTCTTTTTTGATTCAACAATACAAATTTTCTTTACATAAAATGGATCTACAACCAAAAATAAACAAAATTACAAGAATCAATAACCTTATTGAGATAGGGAAAGAATTCTAGATGACTACAACTTTTGTTGGAGAAGGAGAACAATGAAAAACAACGACAACCTTTGAATTAACCATTTCGGTCTCAATCTCATGCTCTTAATCCAAACCTAGATGCTGCTAATATAGGAGAATAGAAGGCCTAGGCAAATATCCAATTTGCCTCTCAGTAATATATCCAGAATAAAATTATTCATTTCTTTCCTTCTGTGATACAATCAATTAACCAATCATCAATCAATCAACCAATCAAATCAATTAATTAATCAATCAATCAATCAATTAATCAAATCAATCTTCATTAATATATGTGATTTCATGTCACAAATCACAACGCTCCACCTTGATATGAAATCACATCATATCAAACGAACTTCCAACACACAAGTCATTTAGCTCTTTGAACGACACCTATTCTCAATTAAACAATTACAAATACAACCCACCACCTGCCAAAAAAATGCATCTTCCCTCCCCCCCCCCCCCCCCCGAGATGCACCATACCAACAGTCTAAAAATGCTTATAATGTCACAAGGATCTCCACCTTGTGGATTTTCCATATCGACACCCGTCTACCACTTGATCTGATCCCCTTCATTGATCACTCCGGATCCCTCGAGCATCATCAACATGAAGACCCATGTCTATACCATCAGCAGTGACCAAATTAACCTCTCCACCTTGCTGTGGACTAGGTTCTTCAACTGTCACTCGCCTTCCATAGTTGACCACAGAACCAACCAATCTATACAGGTTTCCCTCCTCCAAGACACCTCTCATCACAACACGACTACCCTTATTCACTCTCAAAACTCCACCTTGAGTATCATAAGTGCAACCATGGCAATCCAACTGACCGAGAGAAATGAGGTTATGCGAACTCGCGGGTACATGTCTAACTCCAGTGACTTCTTTCACCATGCCATCATCCATACGAAACCGGATAGATCCAATACCACAAACTAGCAGCTCTACTACATTGGTTGTTCTAATAACATCAACATTCTTCTCATAAGAAGCAAAATACTTCACATCCTTACAAATGTGAAAAATGGCTCCTGAATCCATCTTCCAAGGATTAACTTCGCTAAACAGGACATCACAAGAAACATAAGTGATGTAACCTGCAGCAAGAACTGCCTGTGCCTCATCACTACTACTATCACCATCTGGAACCTTCTTCTTATCCCTTTGATAAGAATGGAAATATTTGCGTATGTGACCTTGCTTATTACAATAGTAACAAGTGATGACACCTTTACCATTAACCCCTTTCTTCTTCCTCTTTGTATCTTTCCCCGAGTCCTTCGCTACCATCGCCTCACCTCGGACTAATTTCAAACCCGACCCTTTCTCCTTAGTTCTTCATTCAAAAGGCTGCTTCTTACAATTTCCAAAGATATATATCCACTAAAATTGGAGTTACTCAATGAAACAACCAAAGTTTCCCAACTTTCTAAAAGCGAACTCATCAACAAAAGAGCCTGCAACTCATTATCAAAATTGACCTTCAGATTTGCCAATTGATTGATCACATCTTGAAGTTCATTCAGGTGCCCTGAAACAAACTTCTCCTCATCCAATCTCAGCTGAACAAGCTTTCAAACTATAAAATCCTTACTTGTAGCACTCGTCGACTCATGCAAAGATACCACCTTGTCCCACAAATCCTTCGTGGATTCACAACTAGCCACATAATGGAATACCGAATCATCAAGGTATTGCCGAATCAAGGCAATCACCTTCTTATCCATCTTCTACCACGTTTCCTCATCCATATTCGAGGGCTTCTCGCTATCTCCATCAACCGGATCACGAAGATCATTGTTGTAAAGCACACCCTCCATCTTAGGCTTCCAGATCCCCTAATTTCTTCCATCAAAAATAGTCATCTTCAGAAACGCCATCATATCCGACATTGTAACAAACCGGATTTTTAAATAACATGATATAACATAAACCAAGGCAAAATTAAATGATAAAATCTGAATCAAGGGAAATGGGCTGTGCCATTGCGTTCGTCTCGGAAAAATACGCGAAATAGAGTCCGAGTTTTCGAAAATCGGAGTCCGTATGACCAAGTTATGGCCCGTCAAAGTTTTCAGAAAATTTCAAGTTCAAAAACTGTTCAAATTTGAATTCAGAATTCAAATTCAGCCAAGCAGAACAGGCGGGAAAAATTCCCGCCACCCCCAAGTCGACTTGGGAGTCGACACCCCTGTCGACTTGGGTGGTCGGCCAGTCTGGCCTGGGTGCACCTGACTTGTTTCTCAAGACATGTTTGGAGGCTTGTGACGGATTTTAAAGGCTCAGATCTGAACTAGGGTTAATCCTATGGCCTAAACTAACCTAATCTTACCCTAAGACCTAGCCTAAACCCTCATTAATCATTCCTACAAATAAACTATGCCAAAATGCTTCTTGATCATGGCCTCCACCTTCATATCATGGCCTCCATCCTCTTCATGAAAATTTGAGTGTCCTAAGCTAGTAAAAGAGCCACCTTTCTTCATCAAAATAAGAATCTTTCTTCATACAAATCAAAAGGAGCTTCTTGTTCCTCAAGACAACTTGGAGCTTATATTCATTTGGGGTTTTTAGAGTTGCTAGTGGCTTCGTCTCAATCTTTTTTTTATTTTATAAGTCTTCATAGCATTGTAAGCCCTATACTACTCTTAGATTCTAACTATGAAGTTAAATATGACATGTTGCAAGTTTGAGTTTGGGCCTAAGTATGATTTGTGCTTTGATTCTATCATGTTATGTATAGATTTATTCTATGCATGTTTGTAAAGCTATCACCTTGACCTTGTGCATAGAAAGCTATGAGCTTTGATTGGGAATGTTGCATAAAGCAACATAGAAACTCTCATAAACCTTATGTTATCTTGCATATGATGTTATATGCGAATCACTAGCTATCATCCTATGTCATTTATGATCATGTTTCACCTATTTGCTAAAGTTTGATATCTTGCATGTTTTGAGGATTATAATGTAATATGCAAGTTTATGAACACGTTTGCCTCATATGCCACCATGTTTAACTTGTGGCCAAATCACCCTTATGCTATTATGCATGCTTGTGGCCAAATCACCCTTATGCTATTTGATATGTTTGAGGCCAAGTCACCTTTTATGCCATCATACATGTTGAGGCCATATGCTAGTATGTTGAACCCTCTTTGGTCTCAAATATCACCATGTTTAACTTGTGATAGACTTTGCCATCTTATGCCCACCTTGTCATATTCTCATGTTCCCCCTTTTGATCTATTTGTGTTGATGCGAACTTACGTGCGATGGGGTTACGTTATGGGTAAACTTTAATGACATGAAACATGACTTGAAAATATGACATGTGATTATGCTTGAAAACATGAACGTGGACATGACATGTAGAAAACATGAAAGTGGCCAACTCGAGGTTGGGTTGAGTTTGTAGCATAAATCTACCCGGAACCGACCGGCTTAACTAGTGGCTACAAATAATAGGACTCAATGTGAGTAGTTGGTCATATCGCACTTAAAACCCAAGGTTAGACTAGGTTGTGGTGTAAAGCTACCCGGACCCGCCCGGCTTAACTAGTAACCACAACAAAGTCTAATGTGAGAGGTTGGGGTGCATTAAGTTAATTAATGCCACATGGTAGGGTTAAGTCATGGACTACTTGAATACTTAACCAATTAAACACGATGGATTGGTAGGGTTAAGTCATGGACTACTTGAATATACTTACCCAGTTGAACACGATGTATTGATAGGGTTAAGTCATGAATTGCTTGGACACACTTGACCGACTCAATACATGGTTTGGATAGGGTTAACCACACTTAACCCGTTTAAAACCCTAGTTACGTGGTCCTTTTCAGCAGTAACCAACTCGGGAGTATCTGGGTACCCTGGACTAGGCTAGGGTGAGGCACGATTACTGACTGATTGTAAGAGACCAAAAGAGATGGCTGAAGGGTGCACCGGTTGTTCAGGAGGACCATGGTCGTGCACATTAAGTCCGGAGTTGAACATGGGCACCGGTAGGTTTAGACTGTGCGTGCTTGATTTGTGTCTGTGGTTTACACCTTAGGGCTGGATACACCCTAGGGTGGACCTAGCACAGTTAACTACATTCCATAATTAAGTCGTATGACACCGACACACGACGAGTTAGGCTTATAGGGAGCCGATCGACTAGACCGAGTAGTGGGACCTTGATTTAGGTCATCTCATGATGTGGGCCAACTTTGGGCCAAGGGATCATTTCTCGTTATACTTGACATGGATTAGAATACTAGTATGCCCGGTGCAACTTAACCTTGTATATGCGATGCCACACTTGATCTATCTTGTTAACTTTTCACCATGCCAGTTATCACCCTATGTTTCATCTTTGCTTTACATGTCCAGTTAACTTTATTAGTTTTTATACTAATAGTAGATAGGACTTACCAGTCTTTTGACTGACCCATTTTCTTTCGCCTCTTTTCTTTCGTTCCCCCCCCCCCAAGGTTTACAGGGTGGGAACACTGGTACTTAGCTTGGATCTTTGCTGCTTTTCTGGATAGCTCATGTACGGTTTGGACTTGAGCATGCTATGGCTTTATTCTACTTTGGGGATAGTTACTTTATGTTTTCTTCTGGCTTTTAGTTTATGTTTCTAGACTTGTAGTAGTTGGAAAATAATGACCAAGTACTTTGATGTAACTTGACTATGGTTCTGAAATGTTAGTTGTTACCCGCTGCTTTATTTACTCTGTTTTTACTTATATGTTCTGTCTTGTGATATCTGCATGCATGATTACCTTGTTTAACGCCCCTCCAAAGCTAGTGTGCTTGCAAGAGCGGCATTGGTGGAGGTGGGGTGTTACAGACATAGAAAAAATGATTTTTTTTCTTTCAATCTGAAATCACTCTAAGCTTTGCGCTGATCTCGCTCTGATACCAATTGTTATGGAAACTGCGCCTTTGCGGAAGTGACCAGGATCTTATTCACCCAAATACTTAAAGATGATTTCTATAAAAAAAACACAGATATGAAATCACACGCGCAAACAAGATATTCCACACAACTACCCTCTTTATTGATTCAACAATACAAATTTTGTTTACATATAATGGATCTACAACCAAAAATAAAAAAAATTACAAGAATCAATAACCTTATTGAGATAGGGAAAGAATTCTATATGACTACAAATTTTGTTGGAGAAGGAGAACAATGAAGAACAACGACAACCTTTGAATTAATTATTTCGGTCTCAATCCCATGCTCTTAACCCAAACCTAGATGCTGCTAATATAGGAGAATAGAAGGCCTAGGCAAATATCCAATTTTTCTCTTAGAAATATATTCAGAATAAAATTATTCATTTCTTTCCTTCTATGATACAATTAATCAACCAATTAACCAATCAATCAATCAACCAATCAATCAAATCAATTAGTCATTTAGTTAATTAATCAATCAATCAATTAATCAAATCAATCTTCATTAACATATGTGATTTCATGTCATAAATCAAAACATCCCCTTTTAGTAATTTTGTATCATATATCAAAATTTAACTGCAGTAAATAATTTTACTTTAGTATCGAACACAGTTTTTGATCATAATGGAACATTTTCGCCTTTTTAAATGAATTTACTTTAAATTCTAATATAAGTGCATATAATATATTATTATCTGGTAATTCAAGTAGGCAGAAATCAAAATAATAATTCAAAATACTAAATTTGCAAGCCTAGAGCTCTGATACCACTGTAGGGTTTCGAGATCAAATCGGAAACCCTATTAATTACATTCTAAACAATTTTAAATGAAGGATTTATGCAAAGTAATAGTGAATCAAAATTAAATTCATATCTTCCTTTCTGGATTCGTGAATCTGAAGAAACTGGTGGCGATGAATCGAATCGCAAGCACGTTAATCACAGCGCCTCCAGAGGTATCCACTAGAACGTTTATCTTCATCAAACGAATTTAAGAAGAAAGGAAAGGCATTAATAGCTGCCATGATTTTCTAGGTGTAACGACCCGGGGAATTTGCGATCCTGGATATCGGCATACAACACCATGTCGAACATCCAAGCATCGGAAACACCGGAGAGTGCATGAAAGAAATTAGAGGGTGAGAATAGATAAGATAGAAACTTAGAATAGAAGAAGAAGAACATACAACATCAGAGTAAACACGAATCTCACAGCGGAACGAATAATATATAATAGATACATAACTTTGAAATAAAATCAGTATATGTATTATGTATACAGTAACATTATCAGAGTATAACACTCACATCACAGCAGAAATAAACAATAGCTATAAAAACGCTGCTGAAGCCTCCTGCTCCAGCTCCTTCTAGTGCATCTGTAAATCCCGACTACTTGACTGCTCGTACAAATTTGAGCACCCAAGAGTTTAGGGAAAACAAAAAAAAAACTCCGGGTTAGTCATGGGACTGGTGTGAGTAAAACAGTTTGAGAAATTAAACGATATCTCATAAGACCACGCCGTATAACGGAACGGGTTTTTCCCTTATGAGAATCCAAAACATTTGATTTAACTTTCAAAATCCTTTTGAAAGAAACGATAAAATTTATATCAAAACTCTTTTGATATTATAATAATGTCTATCAACCACAACTAAATAATCATCTAGCAGAAACGCTTTCATCTCACGTTCTACATATATAGTATACAATCAAAACCGCGAGCACTTATTGGATAATGGATTACCAACTATGACAAGGTATGGAACCACCTTCCGATAGTAGACCTCTAGAGAGGAATACACTGGGTTCAACAAGAACATCTTACAACCCGGCCACACATGACCGACCACTCATTTCGCTTGAGTGTGTCGAATGTATATCACCAACGGTTGGGATCAGCAACTGTTTCCCTAATGGGACAGCATCGAATAGATTAAAGAATGAAATGAATATTTCTAGATAGGTGATAATACACCCTAATTGGCAGCCAACCACTTAGCCATGCTGCCTGTCCGATTTTTTTCATTTCCCGGTTATGAGGCTAGAGGCCACGCTTATCTCTGATAGATCACACATTTATTCACTTTGAATGTCACATCGTCATACCCGCCAAATCACAAATTGATTTCCCTAAGAATACAACGGGTATACAACTAAGAGAAAAGAATTCCTTCACTACCAAACATACATACATTTGAAGAGATCAACTTACGTGATCCATTAAATATACTCTGTCAGACATTCTTCCATACAGGTTGTCCTGGGACTGGACAAACCGAAGGTACTATTCTGTAAATAGGACAGCCCTTGCATAACTCCGTCTTCAATTATCTTCATCATATTTGATTGCAACGCTAACGCCCATACAGAGTGGTTTTCAGATAATGAGTCTGATCCCGGTCTCTCCGTATTGACGACAGAAAAATGGTCAAAATCTTCGGTAGTCGGTGATTTAACTATCAAAGGAAAACATGTGTACAAACAACGATATTACTTCCAGATGGAAATTCTATCGATCAATCATCAATCATCATTTATTTCTTTAATTAATTTATCATTAATTTATTCATCCTCCATTTCCTGTTTCTGTATTTATACAGAAATTCTTATTTTCTAAATTTAGAAAATATACGATATTAACATTGGAAAACATTTCCATATTTACTCCCCTTTCTTATTTTCTATATTAGAAAACATTTTTGATTCTTATTTGGAAGATATTTCCAAAACTCCTTCGTTGGATTTAAACACAGATGTTTAAATAAACATCGCTATGCCAACTCAAACCATTATACTCGTTAACTAAATCCACGTAACCAATCTTCACTGTCGAACCATAACCATTCCTTAGTTAAAAATGAAGCCAATCAAGTTGGGGTATAACTACCTCTCAGACCTTAACTGAACAACATTTCTAACTTCGAAATATACAAGGTTCACCCTTTAAATCTTTAACAAACTTCCTTACGTAACTCTCAGATACTATTTATGAATCCACTTCTTTATTGAAAAACATTTGATTATAACTATAGCGTTATAATCCCTACTTCTGAAATATCTAACTCCAAAATATAACTCGATTAACTCAAATCAATTAACCCTAACCCCATTAACTTTAACTCGATTAACTTTAATTCATTAATTCTTATCACTTAACTCCTTTCGAATAAACTATATTCGATTAACTCCTTTCGAATAAACTATATTCGATAACTCCTTTAACTCTATTCGACCAAACTATATTCGATTAACCAATATTCGACTAACTCTCTTCGAATAACTAATATTCGATTAACTCTCTTCGAATAACCAATATTCGATTAACTCTCTTTTGAATAACCAATATTCGATTAATTCTCTTCTTCGAATAACTAATATTCGATTACTCTTTCCTCGAATAAACTATATTCGAATAACTCTAATCCGACTAACTCTAATTCAATTAACTCTATTCGAATAACTAATATTCGACTAACTCTAATTTAATTAACTCTATTAGAACAACTAATATTCGACTAAATCTAATTCAATTAACTCTATTCAAATAACTAATATTCAACTAACTCTTTTTCCATTAACTCTAATTTGATTAACTCTAATCGATTAACTCCACTCGATTAACTCTTTTCAATTAACACTAACTCGATTAATTCTAATTCGATTAACTCTAATCTATTAGCTCTATTCGATTAACTCTAATTCGATTACCTCTAATCGACTAACTCTAGTCAATTAACTCCACTCGATTAACTCCTATTAAGTTTGACTTCGTATTTCGAAATAGTATCCCATTTCCAAATTCTATTTACACTTCTATTTATAGGATTATTCATATGAAATCTCCTTTTAATACCTAATACTTAAATCTCATTTAAAGTTTCCTTTTATAACTCTATTTATTTTTCTAAATAAATATTTCCTTTTATAACTCTATTTATTTTTCTAAATAAACCTTTCCCTTTCAATTCTATTCATTTAACAAATAAATATTCTTTTATCTTTCTATTTATTTAACAAATAAATATTCTTTTTCAATTCTATTTGTAAATGGTTCACAAATATCTCCTTTTCAAATTTATTTGTAAATGGTTCACAAATATCTCCTTTTCAAATCTATTTGTAAATGGTTTACAAATATCTCCTTTCCAAATCTATTTGTAAATGGTTTACAAATATCTCCTTTTCAAATCTATTTATTTAAAAAATAAATATTTCCCTTTCAAATCAATTTATTTAACAAATAAAATTTTCTTTTCAAATCTATTTATTTAACAAGTAAATATTTCCTTTTCAAATCTATTTATTTATATTTCCTTTTTCTTATAACCTCCTTTGATTTTATAATTATTTTCTTTTATAAAATCCTTTTCCTTTTATATATAAAATCCATTGATTTTATATAAATAATTTATTTTCAAAATACACTTTTAAAATCCCCTTTTCTACATCCCAGTATTTCTTATGGTATTTAAAATACCAAATAACATTGATTGATAACATTCAAACACACATAATCAACACAGATTATATATCACATCATATAGTACAATATATGAAAACAATAGTATTATAAATATTGAGGAATCCAATTGGATCCCCCCAACCTGTTTCCCTGCATCCACTGATGTTAAACAATATAATAACATTGATTTCATTTCGATATGAAATATTCTGATAAACAAAATCAATATTTGATTAACGATTTATATATATATATATATATATATATATCGTTATCTATAATTTCAACCAATACACAAGCAGTTCAACCAAACAGTCAACACATAGCAATCAGTCATCATTTATCAGTTCTAAATATACGTTATAAAAATATGAATTGATAGAGTTGGTGAGTTTTACTCACATTGGACGATCATTGTTAATAACGATAACCATCGCTTGATTCAGATAGACAATTAATTTTTCTATAAATTGTAACGAGCTTCGATTCACTCTCAGTCAGTTCCATTGTGTTGCGCTCGTCCATACGATCCCAACTGATCTTGTTTCGCTGAATTTCGATACCGTATGGATAAGTTATGATACCTTTAAGTTAATACACATAAAAAAAACTTAGAATTTAAATTATAACGGGCCTTAACCTTTATTTCAGCGGCCCATCCTCTTTCCCAAATACTCTCTAAAGCTCAACCCGCTTCCCTATTGAACCCGTCTTCCCCAAATGAATTTCCACGCTCCAGTTTCTCATCACCATTTCCGACTTCTCCCTCCATCCTTCTCTCCACCCTCACTTCACTAAAATCGATAACAACACCACAATTAGAACCTCCTTCCCGAGCTCTCCGTCCTCCACACAACAGCTTCCAGCTCGCACTCACTTCCCTTATCTCGTCGACGGCAGTGCTACAGATCGGGGCGTAACTTTCGGTCACCATTTCAACCCAAAAATCATCACAACGTACTACAAAATCTCCTAAACCACAAACCAATATAGAATTTAATTATTAATGCCTTCACTTCCCAAAATCTCGAACCCTTGAAATCTAAAATCGATGTTGTGTCGATCTCGACCTCCCCAAACAGGCATCGCACTTTGTAAAAGTAGTATAGAAATGAAGAGGATCGGTCGCCAAATGCAAATATATATATATCGAATGATTTATACGATTTTATTTTACTTTCTTTTGATTTTAAAAACTTGCGTTTTCTGAAAAGGAATAAGAAAAGTAACGGCGGGTTTTTGTTTGACCACCGAATAAAGAACTTTAGGGTTAGAGATAGTTAGTGGTGTATTTATAGAGGATTTAGATATTTTAATATTCAATTAAATATTCAATTTTAATGAACCACTAATTTTATTTATCATTTAAAATTCCTATGATCATATACCATATCCAAAAAACATGAAAATAGACATACAAGTGGAGTTCGACATTACGGACCCAACGAAACTGGTTTCGTCGAATTCCGACTCCGTTTGCTCACACATCGTATTTTTAACCATCAAAATACTGACTGTTTTTCACATTGAATATCCGTATGGCCACACAGTGGCCCCAAAAATCACGAAACTTGAAATATAACAATAATTTGACATTACGGATCCAACAAAATTAGTTTCGTCGAAAACGGAGTTCGTTTGCAAAACTGGCTATTTTTAAAGCTCTAAATAACCCCTTTTAAATATTAAATATATTTAAAAATAATTAAATTAAATTAAATATTTATAAATAAATATTATCGTATATATTCACACTAGAATATCATACAGCTCCAGAATATTCCTATATGAATTCCTAGCTCGATATTTTTAATCTCGATTAAATCGATATTCGATTTATAATGAAATTCCTTTTATATATCGTTATAAATTATAAATGAATTCCATAGCGACTTTTCTAAAATTTGATTTGGACATAAATCAAAATATATATGACGAAATCCCAATTTTTCTCTTCCAATAGAAAATTATACTTCACCAGCTCCGAACATTTCTTGTTTCATAGAAATCCGATTTAAAACGGAACCTGTATATTCAGTAGAAGTTCAAATCGCCAAATAACGAACTGCCGCGCCATTTCGAGCTCGATTATAATTATAATTGCGTTCAACTGTCGTTTATATAATATATTTGTTAATATAATTCAACTCCAAACTGAATTATATATTATAAATGATCGAATTCACACTATATAGTGAATTCCACTATTTCTGACTATTTCAGAAATTAAATATATTATTCTATTATTTATTTTAATTAAATATTCCATTTAATTTAATTAAATGACCATTTAATTCTCTAAATCACTATTTAAATAATTAAATAAATTAATTATAATATCGTAAAAATACGGGACATTACATTCTCTCCCCCCCCCCCCCCCCTTAAAATAGTTTCGTCCTCGAAATTGCTAAGGTAGAAAACAAACCCTATTGACTGGTTAAAAATTATTTGTTCACTTCTGAACTTTAGTTTCAACTGAACCAATTTAATTTCAATTAAATATTTATTCATTCCTACTAACGAAAATTTTCAAAAATTCTGGAAATTTTCTAACACCTTAACTTTTCGAAAAATTTCGCCCGCACCTCCTTTGTATTGGTCAATAGCTCAAACTCCAACTTGCCTCTCTGGGCCTTCTTCAACCCAAAAAGAAAATCAAACAGCCAAGCGGCTTGCCAATTCGGCTCATCAAAATCTCAAACCCATATGAATATAAACGTGTACCTTTTTGTTAGGCATATCAACTTTATCACTTTCACCTGTTATCAATTCAACATATACCAGTATCATTCCAATCAATCTCAACTCACTTTTACCTCCAATACAACCATTTGCTTATCCAAGCCAAATTCCATTCTCAAGTATCACTCCTGATTTTAAATTTCTTAACTTACCAATCAATATTCTTAACCAAGTTAAGTTCCATCCCATATTTCACTAACTGGTTAATTTCTCTAATCAGAGATCTTTATTTCATAATTCAAATCGGATTTTATTTCAAAAATCAATCCATTTACTCAATCGAGTCCAATTGTATTCCAAAATCCAACTTTACTCGATATCATTCTAATCTAATTCAATTTCAATTTCAATTACCACTTAACTGGCTGTACTTTAATTCCAATTTGCTTTTAAAAATTTTAGTTTAATTTGTTTTTAACTCAAACAATCTCTACCTGGGAGTTTAAACCATTTACCCTTTTTTTTAAAAGAAAATCAAATATTCCCTTTTTGGAATTTCAACACACTTGTTTTTCCCAAAATAATTCAAAACAGTATCTTTGGTAGCAATCTGTCACTTAGGACTTGAAAATGAACACCGATGATGTCATGATCATCATCGGAATCTACTTCCAGCTATCGAAGTGAGTTCAATAATATATCACTTTCAAAACCATATCTAAACACTTCCATTTTGAAATTCATTTCAAAATACCGTTTACAATGCTTGTAAACAATTTAAAATCTCCCAGGATTTTAAAATTCTCATATATTTAACCCAGTTTCATTTACAACACTTTTATAACCTTCCACGGTTTTAATTCCAATTCTGATTTAAATTCAGATTTAATCCATCTAATTCCATATACTACACTTATATGAATTCTGATTGGTAATTTACATAACCATTTAATTTATAATCTTACCCGATTATAATAACAACCAATATATCCAATATATTATAATTCCAATATATATTTTTTCTCTATATAAAAATATACTTTGGGTAAAATTATTTTCATTTACCCTCTTTTAAAAACATATCATGTCGACCCATCGTATTCAAGTGTTTAGAAACTCCTACCGATACAGTGGATCAAACTGATTGACCAGAACTCATAAACAACTCAACCAATATATCACCACAATATAAAAAAAATTATATTGAATAACAAATACTCGCTCATATATATACACTCAACTCAATCTAGGGTATTACTAACCCCATCTCTACCGAGTCACGCCACAGAGCCAAGGTAATTACTTAACCTTAAGCTCGGATACCACTGTAACGACCCGGGGAATTTGCGATCCTGGATATCGGCATACAACACCATGTCGAACATCCAAGCAACGGAAACATCGGATGGTCCATGAAAGAAATTAGAGGGTGAGAATAGATAAGATAGAAACTTAGAATAGAAGAAGAAGAAGAACATACAACATCACAGTAAACACGAATCTCACAGCGGAACGAACAATATATAATAGATACATAACTTTGAAATAAAATCAGTATATGTATACAGTAACATTATTAGAGTATAACACTTACATCACAGCAGAAATAAACAATAGCTATAAAAACGCTGTTGAAGCCTCCTACTCCAGCTCCTTCTAGTGCATCTGTAAATCTCGACTACTTGACTGCTCGTACAGATTTGAGCACCTAAGAGTTTAGGGAAAACAAAACAAAACAAACTCCGGGCCAGTCAATGGACTGGTATGAGTAAAACAGTTTAAAACAGTTTGAGAAATTAAACGATATCTCATAAGACCACGCCGTATAATGGAACGGGTTTTTACCTTATGAGAATCCAAAACATTTGATTTAACTTTCAAAATCCTTTTGAAAGAAACAATAAACTTTATGTCAAAACTCTTTTGATATTATAATAATGTCTATCAACCACAACTAAATAATCATCTAGCAGAAACGCTTTCATTCACGTTCTACATATATAGTATACAATCAAAACCGTGAGCACTTATTGGATAATGGATTACCAACTATGACAAGGTATGGAACCACCTTCTGATAGTGTACCCCTAAAGAGGAATACAATGGGTTCAACAAGAACATCTTGCAACCGGCCACACATGACCGACCACTCATTTCGCTTGAGTGTATCGAATGTATATCACCAACGGTTGGGATCAGCAACCGTTTCCCGAATGGGACAGCATTGAATAGATTAAAGAATGAAATGAATATCTCTTGATGGGTGATAATACACCCTAATTGGCAGCCAACAACTTATCCATACTGCCTGCCCAATTTTTGTCATTTCCCGGTTGTGAGGCTAGAGGCCACGCTTATCTCTGACAGATCACACATTTATTCACTTTGAATGTCACATCGTCATACCCACCAAATCACAAATTGATTTCCCCAAAAATACAATGGGTATACAACTAAGAGAAACGAATTCCTCCACCACCAAACGTACATACATTTGAAGAGATCAACTTACGTGATCCATTAAATATACTTTGTCAGACATTCTTCCATACAGGTTGTCCTGGGACTGGACAAACCGAAGGTACTATTCTGTAAACAGGACAGCCCTTGCATAACTCCGTCTTCAATTATCTTCATCATATTTGATCGCAACGCTAACGCCCATACAGAGTGGTTTTCAGATAATGAGTCTGATCCCGGTCTCTCCGTATTAACGACGGAAAAATGGTTAAAATCTTCGGTAGTCGGTGATTTAACTATCAAAGGAAAACATGTGTACAAACAATGATATTATTTTCAGAAGGAAATTCTATCGATCAATCATCATTTATTTCTTAAATTAATTTATCATTAATTTATTCATTCACCATTTCCTGTTTCCGTATATATACAGAAATTCTTATTTTCTAAATTTAGAAAATATACGATATTAACATTGGAAAACATTTCCATATTTACTCCCCTTTCTTATTTTCTATATTAGAAAACATTTTTGATTCTTATTTGGAAGATATTTCCAAAAATCCTTCATTGGATTTAAAAACAGATGTTTAAATAAACATCGTTATGCCAACTCAAACCATTATACTCGTTAACTAAATTCACTTAACCAATCTTCACTGTCGAACCTTAACCATCCCTTAGTTAAAAACGAAGCCAATCAAGTTGGGGTATAACTACCTCTCAGACCTTAACTGAACAACATTTCTAACTTCGAAATAGACAAGGTTCACCCTTTAAATCTTTAACAAACTTCCTTACGTAACTCTCGGATTCTATTTACGAATCCACTTCTTTATTGAAAAACATTTGATTATAACTATAGCGTTATAATCCCTACTTCTGAAATATCTAACTCCAAAATATGACTCGATTAACTCAAATCAATTAACCCTAACCCCATTAACTTTAACTCGATTAACTTTAATTCATTAATTCTTATCACTTAACTCTTTTCGAATAAACTATATTCGATTAACTCCTTTCGAATAAACTATATTCGATAACTCCTTTAACTCTATTTAAATAAACTATATTCGATTAACTCCTTTAACTCTATTCGAATAAACTATATTTGATTAACTCCTATTCGATTAACCAATATTCAACTAACTCTTATTCGAATAACTAATATTCGATTAACTCTTTTCGAATAACTAATATTCGATTAACTCTCTTTTGAATAACCAATATTCGATTAATTCTCTTCTTCGAATAACTATTATTCGATTACTCTTTCTTCGAATAAACTATATTCGAATAACTTTAATCCGACTAACTCTAATTCAATTAACTCTGTTCGAATAACTAATATTTGACTAACTCTAATTCAATTAACTCTATTCGAACAACTAATATTCGACTAACTCTAATTCAATTAACTCTATTCGAATAACTAATATTCGACTAACTCTTTTTCGATTAACTCTAATTCGATTAACTCTAATCGATTAACTCCACTCAATTAACTACACTCGATTAACTCCTTTTAATTAACTCTAACTCGATTAACTCAAATCAATTAATTCTAATTCAATTAGCTCTATTCGATTAACTCTAATTCGATTAACTCTAATCGATTAACTCCAAATCGATTAGCTCCACTCGATTAACTCCTATTAAGTTTGACTTTGTATTTCAAAATAGTATCCCATTTCCAAATTCTATTTATACTTCTATTTATAGGATTATTCATACGAAATTTCCTTTTCATTCCTAATACTTAAATCTCATTTAAAATTTCCTTTTATAACTCTATTTATTTTTCTAAATAAATATTTCCTTTTATAACTCTATTTATTTTTCTAAATAAATATCTCCCTTTCAATTATATTTATTTAACAAATAAATATTCTTTTATCTTTCTATTTATTTAACAAATGAATATCTCCTTTTCAAATCTATTTGTAAATGGTTCACAAATATCCCCTTTTCAAATCTATTTGTAAATGGTTTACAAATATCTCATTTTCAAATCTATTTGTAAATGGTTTACAAATATCTCCTTTCCAAATATATTTATTTAACAAATAAATATTTCCTTTTCAAATCTATTTATTTAACAAATAAATATTTCCTTTTCAAATCTATTTATTTAACAAATAAATATTTCCTTTTTCTTATAATCTCCTTTGATTTTATAACTATTTTTTTTATAAAATCCTTTTTCTTTTATGTATAAAATCCATTGATTTTATATAATTTATTTTCAAAATACACTTTGAAAATTCCCTTTTCTACATCCCAGTATTTCTTATGGTATTTAAAATACCAAATTACAATGATTGATATCATTCAAACACACATAATCAACACAGATTATATATCACATCATATATTACAATATATGAAAACAATAGTATTATAAATATTGAGGAATCCAGTTGGATCCCCCCAACCTGTTTCCCTGCATCCACAGATGTTAAACAATATAATAACATCGATTTCATTTCGATATGAAATATTCTGATAAACAGAATCAATATTTGATTAACGATTTATATATATATCGTTATCTATAATTTCAACCAATACATAAGCAGTTCAACAAAACAGTCAACACACAGAAATCAGTCATCATTTATTAGTCATAAATATACGTTATAAAAATATGAACTGACAGAGTTGGTGAGTTTTACTCACATTGGACGATCATCGTTAATAACGATAACCATTGCTTGATTCAGATAGACAATTTATTTTGTTATAAACTGTAACAAGCATCGATTTGCTCTTAGTCAGTTCCATTGTGTTGCGCTCGTCCATACGATCCCAACAGATCTTGTTTCACTGAATTTCGATACCGTATGGATAAGGTATGATACCTTTAAGTTAATACACATAAAAAAACTTAGAATTTAAATTCTAACGAGCCTTAACCTTTATTTCAGCGGCCCATCCTCTTTCCCAAATACTCTCTAAAGCCCAATCCATTTCCCTATTGAACCCGTCTTCCCTAAATGAATTTCCATGATCTAGTTTCTCATCACCATTTCCGACTTCTCCCTCCATCCTTCTCTCCACCCACACTTCACTAAAATCGATAACAACACCACAATTAGAACCACCTTCCCGAGCTCTCCGTCTTCCACACAACAGCTTCCAGCTCGCACTCACTTCCCTTATCTTGTCGACGGCACTGCTATAGATCGATGCACAACTTTCGGTCATGATTTCAACCCAAAAATCATCACAACGTACTGCACAATCTCGTAAACCACAAACCAATATCGAATTTAAGTAATAATGCCTTCACTTCCCAAAATCTCGAACCCTAGAAATCTGAGATCGACGCAGTGTCGATCTCGACCTCCCCAAACAGGCATCGCACTTTGTAAAAGTAGTATAGAAATGAAGAGGATCGGTCGCCGAATGCAAATATATATATCGAATGATTTTTACGATTTTATTTTACTTTCTTTTGATTTTAAAAACTTGTGTTTTCTAAAGAGGAATAAGAAAAGTAACGACGGGTTTTTGTTTGACCACCGAATGAAGAACTTTAGGGTTAGAGATAGTTAGTGGTGTATTTATAGAGGATTTAGATATTTTAATATTTAATTTTAATGAGCCGCTGATTTTATTTATCCTTTAAAATTCCTATGATCATACACCATATCCAAAAATCATGAAAATAGACATACAACCAGAGTTTGACATTACAGACCCAACGAAACTGGTTTCGTCGAATTCCAACTCCGTTTGCTCACACCGCATATTTTTAACCGTCAAAATACTGACTATTTTTCACACTGAAAATCCGTACGGCCACACAGTGACCCCAAAAATCATGAAACTTGAAATATAACAATAATTTGACATGATGGATCAAACAAAATTAGTTTCGTCGAAAACGGAGTTCGTTTGCAAAACTGGCTATTTTTAAAGCTTTAAATAAACCCTTTTAAATATTAAATATATTTCAAATTATTAAATTAAATATTTATAAATAAATATTATCGTATATGTTCATACTATAATATCATACAGCTCCGGAATATTCCTATATGAATTCCTAGCTCGATATTCCAAATCCCGATTAAATCGATATTCGATTTATAATGAAATTCCTTTTATATATCGTTATAAATTATATATGAATTCCATAGTGACTTTTCTAAAATTTGATTTGGACATAAATCAAAATATATATGACAAAATCCCAATTTTTCTCTTCCACTAGAAAAATATACTTCACCGGCTCCGAACGTTTCTTGTTTCATAGAAATCCGATTTAAAACGGACCCTGTATATTCAGTTGAAGTTCAAATCGCCAAATAACGAACTGCCGCGCCATTTCGAACTCGATTATAATTATAATATAATTATATGTTCAACTTTCGTTTATATAATATATTCGTTAATATAATTCAACTCCAAACTGAATTATAAATTATAAATGATCCAATTCACACAATATTGTGAATTCCACTATTCTGACTATGTCAAAAATTAAATATATTATTCTATTATTTATTTTAATTAAATATTCTATTTAATTTAATTAAATGACCATTTAATTCTCTGAATCACTATTTAAATAATTAAATAAATTAATTATAATATCATAAAAATATGGGACATTACACTAGGTTTTTAGAATTAGGGTATTCGGGTTCATCATCAAAAATAATATGATCGTGTGAATATCTATTTTATATTGGGTTTGCCGTTTACTTTTAAAAGGGAGAAAAATATAAATATCTCTTTTAAAATTAAACGTTAACCATAAACATAGGAACCGACCCGAATACTAACTCCAACTTTAAATAAATTATCAACAAATTGATATTTTATTTAACCCGAAAATATTTTCTCCATCATAGCGTTCTATTGTGTGACCCTATAGGTTATTATAACATTGGAAATGATTTTCAATTATATTTAAAATCATAAACAATGATTGGAACCTAGCAATACGTCGCTGCTACCCAACTCATAATAGTATCAACGATTTGATACAACCTTTCTGTGACCAGTGTATCAATGTAATATAATCCATTTGACCAATATATCCAAGATTAAACTCGAGGCATGGAACGTACCATCCTCTTTATAATTTAGTCTATTTATCTTGATCAATGAGTAGACCGTTTATAATAGATCAATATTTGATCATGGTCAAGCATTTCATAGTCTCACTCAATCAAGAGGCCCATGGATATCACTACAAATATATCATATGGTTATATTCCATCTAGATCATTTATAATTTTCGTTCGATTCGAGATGTATCCAATAATCACCGTTATTGTCTACTTAGTTAAAAGTAACTTTTGTTGATATCAAAACACAAATATCCGCGAATAAAATTGTAATGATTTCTGGTCTGAGGACCATTACATCACTTTCACAATGAGAATAACTTATGATATTGTTAATTATATTCCATGTAGTTTTCTCATGTTGGGTCATCCCAATACGCTATTCTCCAATACGTATTTATGGCTTGACATTAATATCACATATATAAATGATCAATGATATATGATCATCAGTCAATCAACATACTAGTCTCATTTTTTTTTAATTGTTGTCCTTTGCATAAAATAAAGTTTGACTGGGGACATTTAAGAATTATAATACTTAATATATTATATAATCTCATGTTCAAGTCATACTCGAACTATGTAATTCCATATTATTATTTTAAGGACTTCTATTATGTTAATATTTATATTATGCAGTAAATATAACATAATAGAATATTTTATTCCAAATAAAACTATAACATCAAAAATGTTATTAATCACATCAAATGGATTGCCTCTAGGGCACAAACTCTAGCATTATAAAGGGTTAAAAAACCCTTGTTAAACTCTGATTTCACCAGATGCCTTGGTCTAAATTTTGCATGGTTTATTCTCTTGCGTGATTTGTTGTCATGGCTTGGATTGTGTGATTGCTCTGTTGATTAAATAAATGACCACGAGTATACTGATGATATCTGGAAATACTTGAGGCCATGATTTCTCTGATTGGTTTTGGAAACAATTCGATTGTTTTCATCCCAAAAATATTTGCATGTTCTTACTTGAAACAGTACTCTGATTTCTGGAAACATTAAAAATAAATTCATGCCAAAAATATTTGCTATTCACTTTGAATGCTCTGTTGTAACCTTGCATGTTTGATAAGAAAATATTTTCCAAAACCTGTTTGCCAGTTTTAACATAATTTCAAATCTGGAAACAGATTGATGATTTCATGGCACATTGAAATCTGTGTTAATTTCTAGAAAGATTCGATTTGAAATTTTCTCCCCACAATTGCTGCCTTGCCATGACTTTTGCATGACTAAAGCTTTCCAAAAAAAACTTGTCGATTTATCATTTGCCAAAAATGCAAATTAAAATCCTTTTTCATTTTCTGGCATGCCAGTTTGATAGCTTGCCTTAATTGTGTTTTTTCAATTGAGATTAAGGCTACATGCAAAGTTTTTCTTCCTGGAATCATTCGAACAAATTTATGAATGTTGTACTTGTGCATTTGTATATTGAACACTTCTTTGTTCATGTAAACTACCATGTTTCTATTTGACTTGAGTTATGTTTCTTCCTCTTGCTGACCATACATGCAAATGAATAATCACTTATGCACTTGTATGCATGTCACTTGAACTTGCATAACCAGTTTTTGTACATGCTGAGAATTCTGGCCATATTTTTGTGTTTGACCATTTGCCTACACCTTGGTTGGTATGTCCCTTCTTGTACATGAATTTGCTGAGAACATTTTATTTGGCTTAAGTTTGGAATTCTTGCATTGACTTGCTATGTTTTTGTGTATCTATGAGTTGCACTAGACTTGAGTCATGCACCTGCTGATTCTTTATGCACCCAAAATGTAACCTGGCCTTGTGGTCTCCTTCATGTACATATGTACATGCATTTGTATATGTGCATGTCAATTGAACTTGGTTTTGCATCCATTCCTTGTTGTTGGCATATGAACGTATATTCTAGCTTGTCATTTTGAAATTTCTTGAGCATTTGCATGATTCATTCGACTTTGGCATACTGACTTGTCATGTTCATTTCTGCATATGCATTTGGTATATTCATTTGTTATATATATAAACGAGCATAACGGCACGCGCTTCGCGTGTGATCATGGCACGCACTTCGCGCGTGGTTAATCCTCAAATATTGTGTATCTTATAAATGTTATGTAAAACTAAAATAATGCAGAAAGAGTTAACAATATAAACAAATTCGAAAGTATATGTACATAAAATGTTGAGGATGGAGTTACACATATGCATTTGTATGTGTATTTGTACACAATTTCTTTCTGAAGAAAAATGGATATATTTATGGCAGGTGGCTATATTCTGCATGTCAATGAGAGGAATAATGGCTCCATTTATGAGTAGTCTTACACGAAGATTTCTAGCAAGTAGAATAAGCAACCGAACCCCTCCTTCAAATCGTTCTGCTTGTTACTCCTATTTACGAACCCTAAGCGCCATCGAAACCAGCAAACTGCAAACCACCGAGAAAATTAAACCGAGGAGCCTAAAGTTTTGAAATATTCCCAAAGTTTAACAACTAAACAATAAGAACTAAAAATAAATGACTAACCTGAGGCTTTGAGCGATCTACCACAAATACGACAAATACAATGTTGAAAAGCATCGCGCAAATCCCAATATCTCAGGTGATGAAGGCTCTACCAGACTCTTTAGTTCCGTAGAGGCTGATAATAAAGCTGCTTTGGAGGTAATTTTCACATCAATTTTTTTTTTAAATACGAATTGGTCGCATAACGATCATTCCCTTTTAAGAGTTTCCTAAAAATAGGAAGGGAAGGGTGAATGGAGAGAGAATAATGGTGTTGAACAAAGAGCAGTGAAAATGAGGAGAGAAATGTGAATATGAATGGAGATTTTGAACGATATTTAAAGGGGTGTATGGTTTGTTCTAGAAATTTCGCATTTGTAGTCAGACTAAGGCTAGGAATAAAACACGTAAGACGGATGCTATTTTTTTAGGCTCAGCGAAATTTTAGTGATTTATTCCATATATTAGTACCATCTATATTTGAAATTGAATTGGATAAAAATTCCATATAAGAAATTGCAAAAAAAACTATCATTGATATAGATTAAAATTTGCTTTCTAACCATATACAAAATTGCCATATATCCACATCAATAGAAATTTCTATATATGGAAAATAAATTGAATTAGTATATCTATAAGAAAAATATAAATGACCTAAGTTCTAATTTTAAACACAAATATGGTTATACATATATAATAGTATCATGTATACATATAATAAAGGTATAAAGCAAAGAGTTTTGGAATGATAAAATTTAATTGCATAATAAAAACCTAAATGGATGTAGTAAATTGCACATGAAAATTCGTAGCATTAGAACCAATGAAAATACATAAACTAAAATAAATAGCAACTAAATCAAAGAAATTTTCCTAAACTTAGCACCTAAATATTGTAAAAAAAACTGTCATTAAAATAGTGCCAAATTTGCTTTCTAACCATATAAGAAATTGCCATATATCCATGTCAGTATTGTAAAAAAACTGTTAATAAATTGAATTAGTAGATCTATATACCAAATATAAATGATCTTAGTTCTAATTTTAAACACAAATATGTTTATAAATATAATAGTATCGTGCGTACATATAATAAAAGTTTTAAGAAAACTGTTTTGGAATGTAGAATTTAAATTGCATAACAAAAACCTAAATGGATGCAGTAAATTACGCATGGAAATTCATAGCATTAGAACCAATGAAATACATAAACTAAAATAAATATCAATTAAAATGAGAAGCGATTAAAATTTGCAATGAAAGCCTATTTAGAGATCCTCTTTTTGAGCAACATTAAAGAGACAATTTTAATTTACTGAAAAGGAGGTTTATTAGATCCTAATTCACGTGACATTTAATGCCTAATTTATTGGGGATATTAGGTAAATAATAATTTTATATATTTAAAAGCCCATATGTAAGGGCATTTTGGGAAGTTCACGGTCGAACCAAAACTTTGCGCCCTCAAGAGAATTATTAATAAAGATATGTATACACACACACACAAATATATGTATATATACATATTTATGTGACTTGCCTTATAATTAATCATATTGGGAGTTCTGTCCATGAAGTTCCCTTGTACATTTCCATTCTTGCAATTTTCTTGTGTGTCTGGGCTTGTATCTATTTTTTGTTGCACTCTTGTTCACCTGGCTTGTGTTTGGCATTGTACTGACCTGAGAATGATTGGACTGTCTTGACCCTTGACTTGTACTTCACTGTTTTGTGTTCTGAACTACCTTGGCCATGTTTTTGATACAGCCATATAAACATGCCATGTATATACATGTATATATATACACATATATACACGCACAACAATTATGTATATGTGTGTTTGGCTTTGATGAACTTTGCGCTCCATCATTCATTTGCATTGTTGTAGGTTGTCATTGATCAATACAACATATGTATATATATATGTATATGCACAAATGCGTGTATATATACATATTTATATTTCTTACTGTTATACACATGTACATATTTGTTTGACTCCATTTGTTTGAACGGATGAGTTTGCACTTGAGCTGCATAAACTTACTTGTCGATGTTGAACTTGAATTTTTGACCAAATTGCCCCTGTATAGCTGAAAAGAAATATGTGCATATACATACATGTATGTGTACACATTTATTGCGCATAGGCAGTTTATATATGTGAGCACTAGAGATATTGTCTACCTTTTGGTATTTTCAGTGAATCACTGTGAATATCACAAGTTGTGTAGAAATATACGGATATATACACATCAGACCAAGTCATGAAATATGATGAGAAACACACCAAAATTCCGAGGCAAATAAATTTTAAAAATAAATTTATATCTTCTAGAATTTAAAATTATTTTTGTTTTGGTTTACTGTTTATGTTTCTATGACAGGTATGCAGGTCATTGGACTGACTGTGAAGCTGACAATGGATAAGTGAGTGTAACTGTAAATGAGTGAATAATTGTATATGAATGTATTTGTACAACTGAGTGATGTACAAAGTTTTGTAGTGAGCAACTGATGTAACAAATGAAACTGAATGTGAAATTGAATTATAATATATCAGTGGAAAGCACAAATAGTGGAGTTAGAAAAATTTGTGCTATTCAGATGTTGAAATAAAATATTACTTTTAGATAAAATACTGATTGAATATTTAAATTCTTCTATAGTAGTATTTCTATTTCAATATAAATATTTAATTATGTTTGTGATGTAGTAGAATAGTACAATTGTGAACACATTTATAATAATATATATGTTTGTTATCATCAAACAAAAATCATATAATGTTATATACAACAAAAATGAATGGTAGAAACTGTACCGTTGCTGCCGACGCATCGGACGCAATCAACACAAATTCCAACGTCCATTTTGATCGTTGTTGGGTGTGGTAAACCACGCTCACGCGTCCAGTGCGTCGGGCACAAACACAACGGTAGCATTGTTAATTCTGATTACGAACGGTATTAATATTTGTTGGTGTAAAAGACGATTTTACCAGTACATTACGTTTGGGAATCAGTTATATAGATAGAAAGAATGGATAAGTCTGATAATTCAAAAAAAAAGGCTTTGTTTGGAAAAGTATTTGCTTTATTAGACAAATGGATAGATTTTGATCATACACACAAGTGTCATGATCCAAAACAAGAAAAAGTTTAGATGACGTTTGATTTACCTTTTTTAGCTTTTATCCAAACAAAAATGAAAGCAACACACATATATCGCAAAAAACGATCATTTTATAAAACGAATTTTACACACAAAACAAAAATAGCTTTATTCATTTTCCTTGTTTTTGGGAAGTAATGAAAGAATGAGACACAATTTATCCTTCAATCCTTTTTTGATTCCATCCGTTATCCCTTAACCATTCTTATATTTTGTAGTAATATTGAAAACCAAACCACAAAACTAGATTTAAATCAAACAGTACCCTGTGTGTATAACTATTCTTTATTCATATTCTATTTAGTGATTTTTTTTCAATTTAGCCCAATTTTACAGATTTGATATGCAAATGAAATGTTCTAAAACAAATTTCAAATATAATCATATTTTAGCCAACTCAGCGCTGAGTTGGCCATAATACACTAACATCATTTGATTGGCGCCAGTGTAAACTACATTTTTTTAATGAATTGATTCCACTTCATTGAAAATTATTTTTTCTATCCTTTTTTTTTAAACTAACACTAACGTAAGTGAAATATTAACAATAATATTCGAGATGATGTCAATGTATTTTAACTAGCTCAACGTTGAGTTGATCAAAACAATGTTCAATTTGAAACTAGTTTTAAAACATAGCTATTTGCGTATTAACTCTGTAAAACCAAACCAAATTTGAAAGAAAAAAAATCCTTTTTTCTTTGATTATTCTAGTTCAATGAATTTTATTTTTTTATACACATGTCAAACTTCCCAATATAACACTAGTTATTCATTATTCTAGTAATGTATAACAAAATAAACATAAAAAGGTAAAATACATACATTGTAAAATCCATGTATTACAAATTATCTATGATCTTCAATGGTGCCACTCATTATTGTTAGAATAAAATAAATACAAAACATATTATTCTCCTTTAGGAGTTACACTTAGTTGATAATTTCCATGAATTATTATGGTACAACATATTAAAGACAAAAAAACAAAGTTATGAGATTAGACAATGTTAAATGAATTATATTTGACTGACAGCGTTAAATAAACCGACAGTGTTTGACTTGTTACTAGAGACAATTTATTAATTAAGTTTATTTACCCTTCTGTATGAACTCTATTTATGTAGTAGTATTAGCCGATATACTGTAATTGTGTGGCTTATGAAGTTATCACTATCTCGCTTGTTTTATATTTGTGGTTTACCTTTTATTTTACTTGATGCGTTGTAAGACATACGACATGTTTTGTGTTTATGTACTATGTTTCTTTCCCTCTCTTCTATTCTATTTCATTCTCTTTCTTTCGATTCATCCTTTTTTTTTCTTCTATTTTTCTCCCTTGATAACCGTTATACATCAATCGGATGCTGGTACAATGCATTATTGGATTATTTGAGCATCGATGGTATGGCGATCGTCACAGAGGCATAGGGGATGTAACGGCCCAGAAAATTCGACGCTCGAATTTTCGACAATTAAAACATAATCCCGTATTACTTGCCAAAAACCCAAGTATCGAAATCCTAGATTGTTAATAGAAGAAATTAGAGGATGAGAAAGAAAGAGATATTAGAATAGAAGAAAGAAGAAGAACATCACACGAGAATCTCACAATGGAGCGGATAAAATTTAATATTTCAATATAAATTTAACGAAACAATCTTTGTATATACATACCATTTGTCATAGTACAACATACATTAGTCACAGCGGAAATAAACTTCATATAACTAACAGTAAAGCCTCCTGCTTCCAACTCCTGAAACTTCAAACAAAAAACCTAACCTGTAAATATATTCGGTCTAACCCGAGCACATTTGAATCAAAGCAAAATTCACCTAAATCAGTCTGGAATACTTTCAGTGATAAATTCACAGCACAAACAACTTGTTTAACTTTATAAATCCTTTTGAAAGAAAGGATAATAGTAGGGCCTACCCACACATAAATACTAATGGATTTTACCTTACTATAACCCAAACAATTTTTGATATATAAAAATCCAGTAATATTATAATAGTGTCTATCAAATCAAAAATAAATAACCATCTAGTAGAACGGTTGCATCTCACGCTATACATATTCATTATAAGATCAAAAACCGCAAGGCGCTTATTGGAGATTGGATTTGCAACTATAACAAGGTATGGGACCACCTTCCGATCAATGTACTCTAGAGGGGATACACTGGGGTTCAACAAGAACATCTTGCAACCCGACCACACATGACCGACCACTTATTTAGCTTGAGTGTATCGAATATATTGCCACCCATTACGGTTTAAAGGGCCCACTGTACATCCGCCGAGATACAAAAAATGAAAGAACAAATATGAATTTTCTCTAGATCAGCGACAATGTACTTTTCTTGGGAATGACCCAACTAACCATGTTGCCTGCCCGATTTTAGTCATTTCCAGATTGATGAGTCTTGAGGTCACGTTTAACTTTTTAGAACTTCTGACCATCATTCACTTTGAATGCCACATCGTCAGATCTGTCAGATCACTAGTTGACGTTCACAAATACACTCTAGGTGTTAAGCTAGAGATTTTTCCACCACCAAACTTGGTATATTTATAAAAATCAATCGTACGTGATCATTTTTAAATACTCTGTCAGACATTCGTCCATACAAGTCATCCAGGAACAGGATGAACCGAAGGCACCCTCCTACTGCATCCTACATAGGAATTACCCCAAAGATCAGTAGCGACAAGTCCTTGCAAATCCAAAGATTCAATCACGACAGAATCACAATAAAAAGATCTCTGCTTGAAAGTCAGAGAAATTTATCAAGTAATTCTTCCGCTCATGAAGATTAACGGTCTTCAATGCTCCATCTTCATAAGCTGCAAGTTAGTCATGTCTGCACCGTTGCTTCGAAGTGGTTTTGAGTCTAGTTCCCATCCCGGTTTCTTCAAAACAACACGTCAAAAGGTCCAATAGAATAATTCATTTGATAGTCTGTTGTTTAACTATGAAATCATAACCATAGTATTAAGTACTCGGCAGCTCAGGTCTTTTATACTAAACCATTTCATTAAACCATTTCATCGATTCTTAAAATCAATTCATAAATTCTATCTCAACAAAACTCTTCTGTTTTCGTTACTTGAAAATATTAATCGATACTCTCATATTTACCAAACTTCTCTTTCCATTTCCTTTGTCAGGAAATATTACTATATTTCACAAAAACATCTTTTATTTCCTCATCTTGGAAACATCACTTTGTAATCTTAAAACCTTTTCGTATTCTCTTATATTTGAAAACATCACCATAGTCTTATAAACACACTTTCCATTTCCTTTACCACTGGCAATATCGTCATATAAATGTTTAACCATTAGGTATATATTTAATTACAAGTCATCTGTTTCCAAAATCACATCAAGCGACATGCTTTTTATAATATAATCTTATATGGTTTTACTACTCAAACTTTATCAAATAAGGTTCAAAATCTTACATACGAAGATTATAATTCCATTTGAAATCAATATTACTCTTTTACAAGCGTTTTCCTGTAAACCAAACTATGGATTTATTTCTTCGAATAAGGTATTTACCAAATCTCTTATTGGCCAATCAACGCCAAATAAAACATATTATTGGAAACGATCCAATTACTTTTATTTTATTTCTAAATCCTTTGCAATTTAAAGTTGCAAATATTTCCTTACTAAATCATTCCAACATCCTTATTCATTACAAACTAATACTATATCTTGATAATAGTGATGTCGTTCAAGTTGGGGTATTTAATTACCTATCAGACCTTGATCAACAACATTCTTTTCCCAAGATAATAATGGTTTGTAACTCAAAAATCTGATATTTCATTCCCATTTCCGTTTACTATGGTTTTATAAACCATTTTTCTTTTGTTTGAAAACCCGCTTTACATGTTAATTCCTTTTACTTAATTAAGTAAAAAATATAATTTAAACTACTACATTAGCTTACAAATCACATTTACAAACTTTATTTGTAAACTTGGATATTATTCCTTTTATAAAAACTCTTACGAGACTTTGATCAAAGCTTATTGCCCTTTGATCACTTCTTAATTGAATTCCAATTAAAATGTAATCGCTTTAACTATTATTAATTAAATTAATAATTACTTCAACATTAACTACATTTAAAAGTAATTAACTTCGTTACTAACTAAAGATAGAATAATTAATTATTTTTAAAAGGTTATTAAATAATAATAAGCTTTATTAACAAAAAACAATTCGATAATTACTCAAAATATAGTTAATCAAGGATTAACTTACTTTTGACACATTCGTCAAATTTAGCAACTGCGTGGAAAAGCTATTCTTATTTAACTCGATTTAATCCAATAACCAAATTCAACTAAAACAGTTGACTTCGTCAACTATAAATATCAGTTAGCTTAGTAACTGATTTCCTTTAATCTTATATTAATTATTAATTTAATTAATTTAAGAACGTCCCTTAATTGTTTAATAAAAACAATTATTTTCAAAATAACAACTCATTGGTTAATTCCTGGTTATCTGTTTATGAAAAACTCAATAATGACATAGATTTCGTTATATAAATCGCTGAATGATTTCTTTGTAAACACGATTATAAATACAGATATATTTATAAAATTTATATTTTAAGTTAACTTATATAAAAAATAAACTTAAAACTTCAATTCAGTTATATAAATAAGTTTATAACTTAAAACCTCATTAATTTGCGTAACGGCAAAATGACGTCATAAAATAATAGATTTTATGCCATTACTGCCAATCACTTAATCAATACCGTCGATTGATTAAAATCACCAGAATGATTAACAACCCTCCAATAATCACCATCCAAACAGGTTTTAATGTCATTTGGGGTAAAAGTTCATATATATGAAAAATATGAACAACAAATAACATACAATTTATTTGAGGAATCCGGTTGGATTCCTCTAACCTGTTCGTCCCTGCATCACATATCACAATAATATTTGATAATAATATATGAAATAAAATATCAATAATCTATTATTTTTAAACGACGAAATATAAAAAACATCAACCAATCAAATAATAAATAGCCAATAGCATCCAATCAACCAATTTATACTATCAATGGTAAATTATTTTTATGTGAATTTAACACATCACTGAATTCCAGAAGGCATGAGAATTAACTCACCTTTTATTTTGATTGATGGTTCGCGCGTTGTTTCATATAATTTTAAACAACGTTTAAAATTACATCAAATTCCAGACTCCGTTTCCAACCAAATCAGCTTGTACGCGTAGCCTCCGTCGCCATGAACCCAATGGATCCAGTTTCACTCGATTCTGACAACGTATGGACGAGTTATCATTATCACAAGTTTTAATGTATATAATATAAACTATAAATAACAAAATAATATTTATTTCCCTAATTAACGTTTACCCACTAATTACAGTATCAAATTAACGTTGCCACGTCATTAACAGAAAATGATGAAACGCGGTTCTCCTCCACGATGCCCTTCTTCCCTATATCCTCCTTTTCCCAGTAACTCGATATCCACTAACTCAAGAAACACGAAGCATATATATCACTATCGACACCGCCCTAGACCATCTGACACCCATCTGACATCACCAGCGGTAACGCCTTGGGCCCCTCTACCTTCGCCAAAGACCACCGCCCCCAGTTCGATTCCAATCGTCCCGAAATCAAGGAAAACCGAAACCCCTTTCTTCATGAAAAGCCATCACCACATACCACCAGAGTCAGCCGCAACACTATCGGTCGACGAGCCTTCGACCCCTCTCCATTTCACTTTCAATCCATCGGCCGCCTCGTCACCTTAGTTGATCAAAAAATAGAAAAATTCGATTGCAACTCACGAAAAATCGCTCTAAACACCGCCTCCGATCAACTTAATACACCAACTACTGCAATCAGTTTCAGCTCCTCCAACCAAATGGAAAAATGTAGCCATGACTCTTGTAACAACCTGGAAAATCAGAGCCAATTTAAAATTTTTATTTAAGCAATTTTAATGAATTTTGAATATTTAAAATGAATTATTTTAAATAATAACGACTAGAAATTTATTTTTGAATATAATTAGAACGTATATATTTATTTGTATCGACGTTAGAATATAATATTTATTTTAATTATAAAATAAATTGGAAATGGCGCGATAGTTTGAAAATTCAATTTCAAATTTCAAATGAATGTAACGGATTCAAAATAAAACGGATTTTAGCGAAACCAAAAATATTAGAATCTATTTGAGAATATCTTTCCAACGAATCCGAAAATTTGAAATTTCATAGCGGGAATAAAAAGTTATGCTCAGTTGAAAATTCAGAATAGTCACTATGGAAATATGCCCCTTAAAATAGCCATTTTGCAATCGACCTCCGTTTTCGACGAAACTACTTTGGTTGGATCCGGGGTGTCAAATTATTTTCTAGACTCCAAAATTCATAATTTTTTTTGGGATTAATATGTGAGCGTGGCGAAGGAAAACGTGTTTTGATAGTTTCAGTCAATTTGGATCGACCAGAAATTGGCCATTTTCAAACGGTCTCCAAATTTGACAAAATTAGTTTTGTTCGGACCGTATCGTCAATACGAAGCTAGAAATAATTTTTCTGGAATTTTTAGGGTCCGTATGTGACCCCAGTAAATTGAAATGTACGTTTAAATTCAATATAATGATTTAAATGTTAATTTAAATGAAAACTAATCGAAATGATAGAATTGGATAATGGGGTATATCCCATTGCGTTCGGAATAGTCGTAATTAGCTAGGGACGATAGTTGGTGGGTTTGATTTGGTGTTCAAATGAAAGGGGTGCTTTTTATTGAAAATAATAATAATAATAATAATAATAATAATAAATATATTTATATACTCACTCACCCTCCCTTTTTCCCTCGTTCAAGTCAATGCCCAGAAAAGGAATAAAAGAAAAAAACCGCGATCCATGATCGCTGAAGCCGCCGCCTGGCCTCTGTCGCGGGCCCCCTAGCGGCCCTACCGCTGATGATCCCAGCTGCCCCCTTCGATCTCCCCTTACTCCTCCTCCCTCTCTCCACGTTAAAACCCTCCCCCAAACCATGAATTGCTCCACCAACCCGCCATGGCCCCACCGCCGGTCAGCCTCGCCCAGCGCCGATGCCCCCCCGCCTGCCGCACTCCACCAGTACCACCCCCCCCCCCCCCACAGCGAGCACCCCCTCTGATTAACTGTAAGCTTCTTTTTTAGATTTTGTTTTAGGTTATTTTATTTTATATAAAAAAATCTGGTTTTTAAATTGTTGAAAAGTTTTGATTTTTATCACTAAAAGATTTGTTTTTTTTTAATTTATACGATTATAAATAAAAACTTGATTTTTATTCATATGGTAACAATATAAAAAAACTTGGTTTTTAGTATATAATAGCATATTAAATATTTGATTTTTTTATAATCATAAAGATTTGATTCTTAGAAAGATAAAAATATAGAATAGCATAATAAAAATTTGATTTTTATTATATGAAAGGCATTATAAAAATTTGATTTTTAATATATGGGTAGCATATTAAAAATGTGATTTTTACACTTATAGCTTTGAAATGAAAAATATAATTTTTATTATATATATAACGAAATAAAGAGAAGATCAAAAATGTGATTTTTATTTGTAACACAAGTTATGAAAAATATAATTTTTATATAAATGAAGTAGCGATATAAAAATATAATTTTTATATAGAAAGCGGCGTTGTAAAAATTTGATTTTTATAATGTAGATTTGAAATAAAAATACGATTTTTATATATACAGTAGCGTAATAAAAATATGATTTTTATAAAGAAAGCCAAGTTATAAAAATGTGATTTTTAAATATATAATCACCATATTAAAAATGTGATTTTAACTATGAACAACGTGAAAAAGATTGTGTTGGAAATGCGGGCAAATATGAAATTCAGAAATGAAACGGCGGAGTGGAACCCTAGGGTGAGAACTTCTCACTTTAATTTTATTTCTAGTTAAAATATATACTAGGATGCAGACGGTGCTTAGCAGCACCCGACACCCATCGTCCACAGACCATGGACGACTTGTTTGTTTGTTTGATTATGTTGTGAAAATTGATTGTGTGATGTGGAATGGAATAAAATATTTTATAGTTAAAAATATAATTTTTAACGTGTATAGGAATAAAATAAATATTCATAAACAAATCGGACGATTTGTTTATGTACACACATTTGACTGATATTGATTGGGACGATAAATTTTACACATCGCCCAACTGCACAAATAAAATTCATTATTTATTGATTGAAACCCCACATGGGTATTGGGATGATACTGGACATACACTAATCCCAATATTTAGTTATATGTCAATCGATTGGTTGACAAGCTGTGTAAGCATTGAGTATTTATATTTAATGCTTATGCAGTGTAGAACGCACTCTAGATGATGGTTGAATGTGTTTGATGTTGTTATGTACATGTGTTGTATGAAATCCAAATAATCACATTATATGGTAATTGACTGTTTTTTATTCCAGTTCAGAATGAATGAATATTTTAAAATAACAAATATTTTAAAATAATATTCAATAAAAGATCAAAAATCCGATATTTTATGTCCAATTTGGGATGGACACGAATATATTTAAATATATAAAGCCGTGTTGATTAGATTAACGTCATTTGGATGTGAACGATATTTATATCGAATTTATTCATTTTTATAACGAATATCGAAAAGGAATTGATTTCAAAATCTAATGTTTTGAAAATATTGTCATTTATATACCGATGATATGGAATATTCAATTTTGAATGGAAATTGAACGTGAAGTTGAAATCATTTTGAAAACGAATTTAAAACGATTTACAAAATACGTTTTAAAAGGAAATTGATGAAATATATATATATATATATATATATATATATATATATATATATATATATATATATATAATGGCCTGAATAGAACGCGCCGCGCTGTGGCAGTTCATGAATTTCGACCATTGACTTCGAATGGACATTACGGGAGATTCGACCCTCGGATTCTCCTAATACCGGAACAGTTGGGTTCGTATCGAAAAGAGCTTTCTAATGAATATTAGAGATTTGAAATCTAACGGTTGGATTTGGAATTATGTCCAAATCAAATTTGGAAAAGGTCGTTGTAAGTGCAGTTCGATGGCCGTTTATGGAAATCGACTGTACAGGCCATGATAAAATTATTAAAAATATCCATAATTAGTGTAAAAACATAACAAATGATTTGGAAAGAATTGGGATGAAAAATTCCATATTTGAAAAGATAAAAATATATTTTTATCGAAATGAACTAGTTATGAACTAGAATTATGAAATCCAATATTTTTAAATAAATAAATTGGATTTGAAATGGTTTTAAAAATAACTAGAATTTCCAATATATGAATTGGAATGGATTTGAATCGAAATTATCTTCGGAATATTTCGATGTTGGATTCCGTGATTATACGGATATTGTGGAGGAATTTGGAAGATATACATATCGTTATTCCAATACGGTATTTGTTGATTCCAAAATTTGAATTTGATATTGAATATAAGTCGATATATTTTCTATTCAGAGCCTTGTATTTAATATCAAATGTGATTTTGGGTTTGTCGTGAATGGTGTCCTCATTAACACTGTTCTTGAACCAGTTGAGAAAAAATTAAATCTTTTTATTTAGATTTAGTGAAGTATACCAATTAATTAATATTTAATTGGAATTGAATTGAAATTGGTCTTTGGGTTTATCGTGAACGGTGTTTTAAATAACACTTATTCTTTAACCCGATTAACAATGGAATGAGATTTTAGGTTGTCGTGAATGGTATCTTTAATAATATTGTTCTTAGACCCAACAGAGTCAAGAAAATCAGAAACTAACTGGAGATTAGTTAAGTTGAATGGTTTCCTGGGTATTGATCTGATGTCGGTTTCGGCCTTCGGGGTTAATACTTAGGGAATTGTTCACTTACTAATTTATGGTTAAAGCCTGATGGAATGGAATGTGATTTTGGGTTTATAGTGAACCGTGTTTTAAATGACACTGGTTCTTTAATCCAGTTAAAGACAGGATATGATTTCCCAAGCTAAACAATCATTAATATTGAGTTTTGGGAAGATTAAAGCCAAGTGGAGTTTTAATGAATCTTTAATTAGATTGAAATGATCGAGAATGGAGTATCACCAGTTTTTCTCCAGGCGATAGTTAAATCTTTAATTAGATTTGAACATAAAATGGTAATTGAATTTACTGATAACACCGTAGTGTTAGATATGAAGTATTACCAGTTTTGCTTCATGGGATGAATAGGTTGGGATTGGGAAATTAAACAAATGATTACTTCGGTAAGGTTCGCTAATCCCGACTAGTTTGGATAAACTATAATTTGGTTTGAATTGATATTCAAAGGAAGATTAAAGAATAAATTTAAAGAATTTATCTTTGATAAAATTAATGGAAACCTTTCCCAAAGGATAAGAATATTTGAATAAAGGAATATTCTGGATTGGAATGAGGCGTATGTTGTGTTTTTATAGCACTTGTTTATTATATGCGCGAGTTATTCAGAAGGACCGGGTTTATCCCATTCTGAATAACTGATTCGACGATATGTCAAGGATGAAGACGGTGGTTGAAGACCGGAGGTCTTCACATCATTTGGATGATTACTGATGTCTTGATTGGGCTGTACACCCAAAACAAGGTAATAAGTGATGATCGTCCAGACGTACTTGGAGATCAATCGGATATGCGAGGACCTCTCTCCTGTATTGGACATATGGGACAAGGAATAAGGTGCCTCCGGTTTCGTTCAGACCCAGAACGAACTTGTAAATGGATGTGTGTCTGATATCGGATTTCATTCTGTGTGATTGATAGACATCGGTTGCATAGCGTGAATTGCCTGTGTAGCATGCTGAGATGCAAATGGTCAAGGCTTCTGTTGAAAAGCAGAGTCTTGTGGTTGATGATCAAAGCACGGCTTTAATATAGCGTAGCTTTCTGTAGCGTTAATTCGCGAGCCTCACATCCCGGTGTGAACCAGAAACGGGAGAGGACATCAGGGAGGGCATGCGTTTCATTCTAGCTAGGAGTGGTGTCAGCGTTTTCCAAGCCCTGACGTTTTACTTATGTGGATGATGGATAGCGAGGCGCCTCAGTTATATCTGTCGTTCCAGGGCCGATAATTTGGTCGGGATATGACCACTTTATGCCCCATAGGGCGAGGAAACGCATGTTTAGGCATTTTAATCCACTCCGTGTGGACCGGCCCTGACGATCCAAGGGCCCACATGAGTCTGGGTCCCGAGGCTCGGGCTGGACAGTCTCAAAACGGTAAGGACGATCCCTTGTCTTGGTTCACAGATGGAAATCCAACTTCCAATTCGTGAAAATTGCGGTTTTGATTGTAGATCCTAGTATGGCGACATAGTGGGATGAGGCACTCATGTCGTGTATGATTGATACATTTATATTTGAAATTGTTTAAACACTATACACTTATAGTAATAATAAAATATGAAATTTCAAGTACCAAGCATTTTTGGCTATTATAAGGTAAAAACTCTATCCTCCGGCTTGTGTTGCATTATGTGATGGGACCTGTGTCTTATAATAGCTTCATTGTTCTTTATTTAGCATTGCGCTGTTGTTTTATGCACTGGTATTCTTGGGTGGAAACCCATTCCGTGTTATACGGCGTGGTCCCTTGATTTACTTTAAAATCAAATTAATAACTGTTTTAGTTCTCACACCAGTCACATGACCGACCTAGAGTTTATTGTTTTAACCTAAACTCTGGGTGCCCCTATTTCCACACGGGCAGCTTGTAGTTTTGGGTTTTGCATATTTATATTCACAGGATCCTGATTTACAGCTGAAGCGATATTCGGAAAGGTCTATATCCATGTATTACTTTCAGCTGTGTTTTGTATTGTTTTCCACTGCTATGTATTTAAATGTAATTTAAATCTCTGATATTGATCAAATGTATATGACTTATTCATACTTTGTTATATTCTTATATTTTGATGAAATTGTTGTAATAAGCAATGCAATGTTCTTCTATTTGTGTTCTGATTCGTCTTGTCCTCAACTCAATCCGGGATTTCTCGTAAGGGGGATTTCAGGTCGTTATAACTCTGCTCTACAACTTCTATTCAGACACCATCAACAAATTGTTCACCAAAACGCCCCAAAACATCAAAGAAGGAAACTGATTTATTCATCGGGTTGGTCGATTCCGGCCAAGACAATTGACGAAACTCCACCAAATTTTAAACGTAGGTAGCTCTCGACTAGATCTACAAATTTTCTTCAGATTTCCTTGGCTAATTCATTCTAGATCCAAAGATATAAATTATTTTAAGGATGAGGGTTTTCTGCAAATATGTTGGACGGAAATGAGTTTGGGTTGGAATAGCTGATACGTTTAGGGTATTATATAAGAAAAAAATATTATTTTAAGTTGGTGTGACTAGCGATATATTATTTCGTGTCTATCGCAATTTCTGAACGTTGTTTATTCGCTTCTATGGTCACATACAAACTCCGTTAGCTACGAGAATGGATGTCCTGGTATAATTTGACGTTATGGTCCTAATGAAACTTATTTCGTCGAATTCCGAATCTATTCGCTCAAACAACACTCGTTCGAGTACAAACGGTCGTTTTATTTGCATTTAATTTTGTCATGCTCACAAAATAACTCCAATTGATGCGAAACTTGAAATCTAGCAATAATTAGCTGTTACGGTCTTAATAAAATTTGTTTCGTTGAAAACGGAGGGAGGTCGTTTGAATAAAGTCCCTTTTTAATGGTTTCAATTAAATTAAAATAAAATAATTTAAAAATACCTCAATATAATAATATTAAAATATTATAACCGGCCATGCTTGAGTAGAATTTCATGTAGATTCAAAATAAAACACTCAGGGTTGAATTCCAAGCCAAATCGATATTAAAAATATATAAAAACTCTTATTTATATAAATAAACGTTATAATTTATAAACGAATTCCATAGCGACTATTTTAAAATTTGATTTGGACATAAAACAAAATCAACAACATGAAAACTCGATTTTTTTGCTCCATTTGAAAAATATTATCCAATAGATTCGGACGTTTCTTGTTTCAAGAGATTCCGACTTATATTGGATTCTGTACATCCAATTTAAGTTCAAAACGCATTATTACGAACTATCACGCCGCTGCAGCTCGTTTTATAATTAAATTATAAATTAAATGTTCTAATGTCATTTAATAAATGAATTCGTTAATTAAAATTCAATATAAACAATATTAAACCATTTTAAATTTCCCGTTCACATTATATTGCAAATTTAACATTTTCTGACTATTTTGGAATTAAAATATTAATATATTATTTATTTTAATAAAATATTCAAAATAATTAAATTTAGGCTATTTAAATTCAAATCGACATTTAAAAAAAATAAAATAATTTAAATAATTGACCAGAAAATACGGGACGTTACAGGGGATATGAGTGTAGGTAGAGAGGAGAAGGAGAGGGAAGTGGTCGACGGTTTGATGGAGTAATGGAGGTGGAACGAAAGTTTGGTGATGGCCAAATGGGCAGAGCTTTGAGCGACGAGGAGCTTAAGGCGTGGTGACAGCGGGTTGGGGTCGACGTGGGGAAGCCGGAAGAAGGTGCTCGAGAAGGAGGGAGGGAAAGACGATGAAGTGATGAGTTAGACGCAGTTTTAAATATGAAGATGAATAGTCTTTTTACTTATAATTCTTCAGTCTCTTATTTTTGAATAAGATGCCAAATAAAAATGTATAAAATATCCCCAATGAACATGAATTCTGATCTAGAAATTGATAAATAATATAGTTCCTAGCATCTCAAACACACATGTATATTTGCACATCACTATGCAGTTAAAACGTTTAACGGATCCAATGTGGCAGAGATCCAAAAAGTCATAATAGGGATAAAGCAAGGAAATAACATGACATGACGGATGTCTCTAAAATAGCATATGTAAATTGTTTATAATGTGTTTACGAATATATGAATGATAATTGCACGAAAAACTAACATTCAATTTAAATATAATTAGTACATTCTTAATTTAAAAGAAAAAACACGTGCAAATATCTGCAAATAAACGTAAAATACAATTGAACTTAATTAAACTAATATAATATTTAAGTATTTTTGTTTTTGAAAATGAATGTTAAAAAAATGCAACTAAAAAACAGAATTTCGTAAAAAAAAATTAATGTATAAATGTTATTTTTTAGCTCATTTCTTTCATCAAAGATATAATGCCGAATAGCGTAATATGGTGGGAATAACGGGACATATCGGGAATGATTAAATATAATGGAGCTTAAAGTGGAAATGAGCTATATCAAAGGCTATTTGGGAAAAACGTAGGGGTAGTAATTCGCTACGGGAAATAGTGGGGTAATAACAGGATAATATAGCAGAGCATTAACTACGCAGGTCAAAATTCATATTGTTCCCGTATTTCTACATCGACGGTTCTATGCTTCCTAACCCTCAACCGAGAACGTAAAATCAAAAGTAGAATAATCGGTCGGAGGAGACGGACAAAATGGTAAACAAATAATTGTACTACGACGAATAGGATTGGCAATTAGAACCAATAACTGAAAACTCGAACTGAACTGAATCGACTCGTAAAAGCCCGACCCGATGGGTCTTAAGTTGGATCTAGGTGATGAAAAATGCATTCAAGACTTAATCAAACCAGACCCGAAAGAACCAACCAAAAAACATTGAAATACATGTATTTTTAGTGTTATGGCCCAACCGAACTCAAACCGAAGCTCGGATCGGGTAAGGTCCATGAAACACCCCACCTCCGTTAGGGTCACTCTCAAAGGGAATGCCCTAATTTTGGTGGAGGTTTATAAGTATAAGTCACAGATATACAAGACAGATATAGAAACACATATTTGTAAACAGCGGAAGAACAACAAACTTTTATTTCACAAAAGCAAATACGTGTTACAAAACATCACCATGATTGTCTTACATCCTTTCCAAAAACATAACATAACATTTTCATAATCTGTCTTGAGTACATTATTTAAAGAAGCATAAATAAAACATAGATAAACTTCAAAAGCCCCATAGTGGATTGTCCAAAGCCATAGTTCAAAACAGGAAAGTCCAAGCAATACATTTCTCTTCTTCAAGCTGGATGTTAAGGTTGGTCAAGCTGCTGTGTTCCCTCCCTGTGGACCTGGGGGGGGGGGGAAACAGAAGAAAGAAGACGAAAGAAAAGTAGAGTCAGACATAAAGCCTGAGTAAGTCTAGTACTATTTTGTCTATGAATAAAGAACTGGGTATGATAAGTATAAACAAGAAGTGGGCATGCATTATAACTTGGTTAAGTTGTCTAGGGTCGAATATACTATCGTACCCCATATTAATCTCTGAACCCATTTAACTAGTTTCCAATTGGCACCCCATAATCAGGGTGAAGTGATCCATTCTATGATGATCGGCTCCTACTCGCATAGTTACATGTGTCTTACGGCCCCCGATGTTGTAGTTACCTATGCTGGTCCCACCATGGGGTGTATCAAGTCCCATAGTGGCAACCCGACACAACCTTAGAGTGCACAGGTATGCTACTGGTGTCCAGTGCCTTATTTTTCTGCGCTGGAGTGTGTGCACGCCCGCACTCCGTTAGAACCTACACTGCTACACCACCACCGTCGATTTGACCTCTTACAATCAGCCCAGTAATCGTGCCCCACCCTGCCTAGTTTCAGGGTATCCTGATACACCTTTTAGGGTTACTGCTGAAAAGGGTCCCCCGTTACTAGGTTTTCTATCTCTAGCCAACATGCTAAGTTGGTTAAGTGTTTTCTAACCTAACCCCCACCAGTCCGTTTAGTTTAGCATGTTCCATTTTGATTAAGTCTTTAGTTCACTTAATCCTAACAATCCTGACTCAGCCTTAATTGTCTTATTAAGGCCCTGACCTCTCACATTAGACAGGTATTGTTGTGGCTGCCTGTTGCCGGTTGGTTCCGGGCAGTCTTACGCCACAACTCAGTCTAACATCGGGTCCTTATTGGGCTCCATGTTTAACCTCCCACATTGGATAGGTATTGTTGTGACTACCGGACAGCCGGGCGGTTCCGGGTAGGTTTACATCACAACTCAATCCAACCTCGGGTTAAACACATCGTATGTTCTACATTTACATATCTTGTCATTCTTCTTTATTTCTTATATGTAAATATTTGCGGCCCATTATTAAGTTAATGGTGTAAAGGTTACACCAATCATGGGCCCAACCCATACTTGAACTTGGGCCCTTCTATTTTATATTTTCATTCATTAGTAATTTTAACCCAACGTTATTTCCCCCCGATTTACACGTCCGTTTATTATATATATTGGGCTTAGCCTTTTAAAGCCCAATTTAGCCATGCGAAAAGGGGAGGCTTAAAGCGTGATTACATACACAAAGAGGGGAAGGTGAGCGCATGAACTTGCAATATGACGTTGGAAATACAAAATAGAAACTGGTGTACTTGCATATATATACTTTGGTCATAAAGCATAGGTGACATGAACCAAACCATGTAAACTTAAGATAAGAATCTAAATTAGGTGTCACATAGTCTTAACTACAACATAGACCTATGTTCTCATTTAGGCATAATGTCAAACATAAACAAGTCATGTTCATAAGGTTTCTACATGTTTACAAAGGGGATACTTTGTTACTAACACAAAAGCATAGTTCAACTTTTAAGTCTAATCACATAACGATGGTATAAATATACTTATGCATAAATATTCCTAAACATGGTGTTTGCTTTAAACTTGCATAAGGGATTTTTGAGTCTAACCTAGCCATGTCTCACATATGTCACCATATAACTCTTGCTAACAAATCATGGTCAAATATCAATCATAGCCTAGTCATATTCATAAGTTTGCACATAGGTTTTCTAATACAAAGCATGGCTTAATACATAGACCATGATGCCCAATTATCAACATAATTTCATATGGATTATAACAACCTAAACTTGTTCCAATTTCCTTACAAAAATGATGTTTGTGTAAAAATACACATTATGATGGCATAGTAGCAAAACCCCAAACTTGCATGATTTTCAATTTAACAACTACATACATGTAGCTTCAACATAAATTACATATTTTGCGAATATCCAAACGTCATACTTGCATAAAACTACCGCATGTAGTTTTTCATAATGAATAGCATAATTCAAGAATATCCAAACGTATCCAATATTCCAACGCACAAATATGAATTACTTTATCGCCACAAATCAAGTATACATATCTACACAATCATTTGTTCATACCAAAGTAATACTCTACTTACAATGGTTGCGGCGAATTCTCTAATTTATGAATAAGAAGATGCGGTTTGATTTGATTTGCTTGAATTGCTTTAGGCTTTAGAATTTTCCTCCTAATCTTCTCTCCAATTTGGTGGCTACTCCTAGACGCTCCTCAGCAACATGGCGGCTTTGTTTTTATTTATGAATGAATAGATTAGGGTTTAGTCTAGGGTCCTTTTTATAGGGTTTATGAATTGATTAGAGCCATTGATGTTGCCTGGATTGATCATAGCCATTCATCCTAAGGAGAGACCAATTAGAGCTTGCCACCTAGCCCTAATGACAAAGCAGACCACAGAAAATCGACCAACATAGAATAGGCCAGCCAGGTTGGACTGGGCTCGACCTGGGTCTGGACCAGGTCGACATGCCTGTCGACAGCCCTGTCGACAGCCCTGTCGACCTGGTTAGACCAGGTCGACAGCCCAGTCGACCTGGGTGCGTCAGGCGGGTGTTTTTCCGCCCTGGCCCATTGGGCCCCATTTTCGAATTTAAACTTGATTTTCTGAGTTATTTTATTCTGTTCGAATTTTAAACTTAATTTAGAAACTTCCGAAGGCCATATCTTCTTCATACGGACTCCGTTTTTCGAAAACTCGGACTCTATTTCGCGTATTTTTCCGAGACGAACGCAATGGCGTATCCCGTTTCCCTTAGTTCTTTGATTTAGAATTAATTATACTTTAATTTGTTAATTTCACAATTATAGAATTCGCGGGGTGTTACATTCTCCCCCACTTAAAAGGATTTCGTCCCCGAAATCTTCAAGTTAGGAGGAATGTATATCCTAACATCCAATCATCCATCTACTCATCCATCAAACACGAGCATCCATTGTCCTTAAAAGACTTCTAATGCTTCATGATCATATGCGAAGTGTGTGTGTACATGTACTTATCTAATGCAAAATCAGGCGGTCTACTGATTCAGTTGACCTCCTTAATGCGAATTATGTATGTGCCATGAATCCATTATGTATGCAAATTTTCCTATTCATGATTCTACATGAGTGCACAATCATTCAATACAGATGCAACATCCATATGACAACACATTAAAATTCAACCATATACAAATACAAACATATATGCATATGCAATATGAAGTGACTGAGCCGATCTAAAACCTAGATTGTGTGTGTATATGCAACCACGAGCAACCACTGGCAATCACTTGCAACCACTTGCAACCATCATCCATAACATGTTTCAACTACATGTTTCCATCCAAAGGGTTTCTACCTAAAAGATATGGTCGAGGAAATATACCTAAAAAGATAGATAAAAGCGCAACTTAAGGAAAAAGAAAGATCAAGGATGTACCATCGAATAGAAAAGGGTAGGCAGTGCGTATTCTAGCTTCAGTTTCCCAAGTCGCGTCTCCCTCGGCGTCGCTCCACTGAACTTTGACGAGCTTGACTTCACGGTTGCGTAGCTTCTTCACTTCCGTTCCTAAGATGCGGGTTGGAACTTTTCTTATGGTTGCTTCGCGTTCCACTTCGGCCTCTTCGAGGATATTTGGCTCTACCACTTCAGCTGACTCATATAGACATTTTCGGAGATGTGAAACGTGAAAAACGTTGTGGACTCCAGCCAACTTCTCGGGTAGCTCTAATCTATAGGCCATTTTCCCAATTTTCTCGATAATAGGGAATGGCCCTACGAACCTTGGTGCCAGTTTTCCTGTGGTTCCAAAACGAACAACGTTCCTTAGCGGTGATACCTTGAGAAAAACTTGGTCTCCAACTTCAAATTCAAGGTCGGTTCTCCTCTTGTCGACGTAGGACTTTTGTCTGTCTTGGGCCGTCTTCATCCTTCTTCGTATTAAGTCTACTTTCTCTGAGGTCTCTCGGATCATGTCTGGTCCAAGTATGAGCTTATCCGTGGACTCCCACCAACAAGTGGGCGATCGGCACGGTCTTCCATATAAAGCTTCGAAGGGCGACATTCCGATGGTTGCTTGATAGCTGTTGTTGTAGGCAAATTCCACCAAAGGAAGGTGGTCTTCCCATGTCCCTCCGAAGTCGAGGATGCATAGCCTTAAAAGGTCTTCCAAAACTCTGTTCACTCTCTCTGTTTGGCCGTCGGTTTGGGGATGATAGGCTGTGCTTAAGCATAACTGCGTTCCTACTGCTTCTTGCAGACTCCGCCAAAACTCACTGGTGAAGATGGGGTCTCGGTCACTAACAATGCTAGATGGTATTCCATGGAGTCGAACGATTTCCTTGAGGTAAAGTGATGCTAGGGATGGGGCAGTTCTCTTACTTTTGACAGGTAAAAAGTGGGCGCTTTTAGTAAGCCTATCCACTATTACCCAAATGCTAGTGTTGCCTCTCCTAGACCTAGGCAGCCCATCGATGAAGTCCATTGAAATGCTATCCCACTTCCACTGCGGGATCTCTAAAGGATGTAGCAGTCCGCCAGGCTTTTTCTGTTCCGCTTTAACCTGTTGGCACACCATACACTTAGAAACGAATTCCGCCACGTCCTTTTTCATGCCGTTCCAGAAGAAAGTCCTTTTTATGTCTTTGTACATTTTATCTCCGCCTGGATGTATAGTCATCTTGGAGTGATGTGCTTCCTCGAGAACCTTCTTTATTAAATCTTTTGTCTGTGGGACGCATAGTCTTCCGTCTCGCCTTAGCAAACCCTTATCGTCGATGGAGTATCTGTTGAGGTGACTTGAAGTCTCACCCCTAATTAGCCTATCAATCGTTTCCACAAGCTGAGGGTCTTCGCGTTGTGCTGCCCCTACTGAATCTACTAAAGTTGGGCGCACTTCGAGAGATGCTAGCAAGCCCGGTACGAAATCGGAGGAAGGCCTAAAGTCGAAGCTGGCTATAAACTCTAGGCTTTGTCTTTCAACAAACAACGGGCTTAGGGTCAATTTCTTTCGGCTCAACGCGTCTGCTACTACGTTGCCTTTGCCCGGAGTATAGGAGATTTCGAAATCGTACGAGGCAAGAAACTCCATCCACCTTTGTTGCCTCAAGTTAAGATCTTTCTGCGAGAAAAGATATTTCAACGATTTATGGTCAGTGTAAAGTTCGAACTTCTCACCTAGGAGATAGTGTCGCCAAGACTTGAGTGCAAAGACGATGGCGGCTAACTCAAGATCGTGGGTTGGGTAGTTCTTTTCGTGCACCTTCAACTGCCTCCCGCCATAAGCTACTACCCTTCCTTCTTGCATTAAGACGGCGCCTAGCCCTGTCCCACATGCATCCGTATAAACAGTGAACATCTTGCTCCCATCTGGCAGCGTCAAAACTGGGGCTGTTGTAAGAGCCCTTTTTAGTCGTTGGAAAGCAAACTCGTAATCCAAATCCCAATTGAACACTAGATTCTTCTTAGTCAATTTCGTGAGCGGAGCTGAGATTTTCGCAAAATCCCTTATGAATTTTCGATAGAAACCTGCTAGTCCTAGAAAGCTTCGGACCTCAGTCGCATTCCTTGGTGTCTTCCAATCTTGTACCGCCACTACCTTAGCAGGGTCCACCGCTAACCCTTGTTTGGATACTATGTGCCCAAGGAACCTCACCTCTTCTCTCCAAAAGTGGCATTTGGAGAATTTGGCTTTTAGTTGATGGACTCGCAAAGTTTCCATGATTTCCCTTAAGTGCTGAGCATGTTCCTCTTCACTCTTTGAGAAGATAAGGATATCATCTACGAAGACCACTACGAATTTGTTGAGGAAATCTCTAAATACCCTACTCATCAGATCCACGAAGTAAGCAGGTGCATTTGTCAAGCCGAAAGGCATGACAAGCCATTCAAAGAAGCCGTCTGGGGTTCTGAATGTCGTTTTATCGATGCTATCTTCAGCCACCCTTAGCTGATGAAAACCGGTTGCTAAATCTAGTTGGGAGAAAACAGACGCTCCTACAAGCTGGTCAAACAAATCGTCAATTCTAGGGAGAGGGTGCCTATTCTTTTTCGTTAGCTTGTTGAGCTCCCTATAGTCAACACATAGACGGAGTGATCCATCCGCCTTTGTAGCGAACACCACTGGAGCGCCCCATTCTGAAATGCTCCTCCTAATGAACCCCTTTTCTAGAAGCTCTTTAATCTGTTTACTGAGCTCTTTCCTTTCTCGTGGAGCCATGTGTCTAACGGGCAACGCAACGGGCTTTGCATTATCTACAAGATATATGCGGAAGTCTATTTCCCGCTTCGGAGGCAAGCCCTTCACCTCTTCAAAGACATCCGGATATTCCCGGACCACTTTAACTGATTGCAAATTTTCAACAGAGGCATCTAGCGATTCAAGATAACTAAGCATAACCGCATGCGAGGGATTACAAGAAATTTCCAAAGTATTACCGAGCTGGGTTAGGAGCCTAACAACCCTTTTCTCACAATCAAGGATGGCCCCATTACTGGATAGCCAATCCATGCCCAAAATCAAACCATACCCCCGAAAAGCCCAAAACAAAGGCATTACATTGAAATTCTACGCTTAGAATGGAAATTTTCAATTCCAAACAGATCATAGACAAATGAGCTGGGCCCCCAATTGGGTTTGAAACAATTAAGGGGTCCTCTACCATACTAGTTTTTAGGTGCAGAGATTCTACTAAAGCAGACGAGATAAAGGAGTGTGATGCGCCAGAATCAAATAAAGTGCGAACGGGGTGATCATAAAGATAAACTACACTTTCTACAGAAGTATTTATACCTCGCTGTTGCAGAGGTGGCGCTTCCAGCACATGAACCTGTGCCCCTGGGGTGGATCCAGCCCTCTGCCCCTGTCCTCGTTTCTTTGGACAGTCCTTAGCCCTGTGGCCTGTCTCACCGCAAGAAAAGCACCCACCATTCTCCTTGGCCTTCTTTTTCCGGCAGTCCTTTACTAAGTGCCCCACTTTGCCACAGAAATTACACTTCCTCTTCTCTTTGTTGCCTTTCCCGCCTTTCTTAAAGTCCGACTTCTTAGGCTGCAAACCCTCTTTCTTCCCTTGAGAGCTTTCTGCCTTTGTCTCCTTCTTGCCCTTATCCTCTTCATTCAGCAATGCCATTTGCACCAATCTTTCATACGTGGCTTCCATGGGTATGTGGGTCATGGCCAAACTGTGTAATGGCTCGTTCAACCCTTTGACGAAACGAAGAGCTTTCTTGTGCGGGGTGTTGACTAGGTCAAGCCCAAACCTAGCCAGCTCATCGAACTGATTCACATACTCTCTGAATGTCTTGTCCCCTTGCTTAAGAAATAAGAATTTTTCCAACTGCAAACTTCTTTCCGCATCTGAGAGAAATTTAGTCTCAAACCTTGCCCTAAAGTCCTCCCATGTCTCCACTGGTCTTTCAGCATTAGTGACTTCCCACCAGTAGGAAGCCTCGCCCTTCAATAGCCACACTGCCAATTGTACTTTTTGTCTATCTTCTACCTCAAAGATGATGAATAGGTCCTCCGTTTCTTTCAGCCAATTTCTAGCTGCTACGAAGGACTCAGTTCCATGGAAATCCCTTCCTCCCATAGCTTTAAAATCTTTACATATCTTAGCAAAATTGTTTCCCCGAGGAGGAGGTGGAGGAAAAGGTGCTGCTGCAGCTGGATGATTTCCTGCAGCTGGGGGAGGAGGAACGGTAGGACCTGGCTGAGTGGCTCTTGCTTCTAAGAACCGTCTAAACCAACCAGGTATTGGCACCCCTTCTGGCAAGTTAAGTTCTTCGGACATGCTGAAACAAAAAGGATAGATTCAAAACGAAGTATAGGAGATAGTACCTATGGCTTTGGGGAGTGGACTTTTCCTTTTTAAAATAAAATAATATTTTTCTTTTAAAAATGCTTCTTTAAATTTCCTTTTTGAAAATAGTTTTCCCAAAACTTTTTATCTTATCTGGTAAACCTATGCTCTGATACCAAGTGAAACACCCCACCTCCGTTAGGGTCACTCTCAAAGGGAATGCCCTAATTTTGGTGGAGGTTTATAAGTATAAGTCACAGATATACAAGACAGATATAGAAACACATATTTGTAAACAGCGGAAGAACAACAAACTTTTATTTCACAAAAGCAAATACGTGTTACAAAACATCACCATGATTGTCTTACATCCTTTCCAAAAACATAACATAACATTTTCATAATCTGTCTTGAGTACATTATTTAAAGAAGCATAAATAAAACATAGATAAACTGCAAAAGCCCCATAGTGGATTGTCCAAAGCCATAGTTCAAAACAGGAAAGTCCAAGCAATACATTTCTCTTCTTCAAGCTGGATGTTAAGGTTGGTCAAGCTGCTGTGTTCCCTCCCTGTGGACCTGGGGGGGGAAACGGAAGAAAGAAGACGAAAGAAAAGTAGAGTCAGACATAAAGCCTGAGTAAGTCTAGTACTATTTTGTCTATGAATAAAGAACTGGGTATGATAAGTATAAACAAGAAGTGGGCATGCATTATAACTTGGTTAAGTTGTCTAGGGTCGAATATACTATCGTACCCCATATTAATCTCTGAACCCATTTAACTAGTTTCCAATTGGCACCCCATAATCAGGGTGAAGTGATCCATTCTATGATGATCGGCTCCTACTCGCATAGTTACATGTGTCTTACGGCCCCCGATGTTGTAGTTACCTATGCTGGTCCCACCATGGGGTGTATCAGGTCCCATAGTGGCAACCCGACACAACCTTAGAGTGCACAGGTATGCTACTGGTGTCCAGTGCCTTATTTTTCTGCGCCGGAGTGTGTGCACGCCCGCACTTCGTTAGAACCTACACTGCTACACCACCGCCGTCGATTTGACCTCTTACAATCAGCCCAGTAATCGTGCCCCACCCTGCCTAGTTTCAGGGTATCCTGATACACCTTTTAGGGTTACTGCTGAAAAGGGTCCCCCGTTACTAGGTTTTCTATCTCTAGCCAACATGCTAAGTTGGTTAAGTGTTTTCTAACCTAACCCCCACCAGTCCGTTTAGTTTAGCATGTTCCATTTTGATTAAGTCTTTAGTTCACTTAATCCTAACAATCCTGACTCAGCCTTAATTGTCTTATTAAGGCCCTGACCTCTCACATTAGACAGGTATTGTTGTGGCTGCCTGTTGCCGGTTGGTTCCGGGCAGTCTTACGCCACAACTCAGTCTAACATCGGGTCCTTATTGGGCTCCATGTTTAACCTCCCACATTGGATAGGTATTGTTGTGACTACTGGACAGCCGGGCGGTTCCGGGCAGGTTTACATCACAACTCAATCCAACCTCGGGTTAAACACATCATATGTTCTACATTTACATATCTTGTCATTCTTCTTTATTTCTTATATGTAAATATTTGCGGCCCATTATTAAGTTAATGGTGTAAAGGTTACACCAATCATGGGCCCAACCCATACTTGAACTTGGGCCCTTCTATTTTATATTTTCATTCATTAGTAATTTTAACCCAACGTTATTTTCCTCCGGTTTACACGACCGTTTATTATATATATTGGGCTTAGCCTTTTAAAGCCCAATTTAGCCATGCGAAAAGGGGAGGCTTAAAGCGTGATTACATACACAAAGAGGGGAAGGTGAGCGCATGAACTTGCAATATGACGTTGGAAATACAAAATAGAAACTGGTGTACTTGCATATATATACTTTGGTCATAAAGCATAGGTGACATGAACCAAACCATGTAAACTTAAGATAAGAATCTAAATTAGGTGTCACATAGTCTTAACTACAACATAGACCTATGTTCTCATTTAGGCATAATGTCAAACATAAACAAGTCATGTTCATAAGGTTTCTACATGTTTACAAAGGGGATACTTTGTTACTAACACAAAAGCATAGTTCAACTTTTAAGTCTAATCACATAACGATGGTATAAATATACTTATGCATAAATATTCCTAAACATGGTGTTTGCTTTAAACTTGCATAAGGGATTTTTGAGTCTAACCTAGCCATGTCTCACATATGTCACCATATAACTCTTGCTAACAAATCATGGTCAAATATCAATCATAGCCTAGTCATATTCATAAGTTTGCACATAGGTTTTCTAATACAAAGCATGGCTTAATACATAGACCATGATGCCCAATTATCAACATAATTTCATATGGATTATAACAACCTAAACTTGTTCCAATTTCCTTACAAAAATGATGTTTGTGTAAAAATACACATTATGATGGCATAGTAGCAAAACCCCAAACTTGCATGATTTTCAATTTAACAACTACATACATGTAGCTTCAACATAAATTACATATTTTGCGAATATCCAAACGTCATACTTGCATAAAACTACCGCATGTAGTTTTTCATAATGAATAGCATAATTCAAGAATATCCAAACGTATCCAATATTCCAACGCACAAATATGAATTACTTTATCGCCACAAATCAAGTATACATATCTACACAATCATTTGTTCATACCAAAGTAATACTCTACTTACAATGGTTGCGGCGAATTCTCTAATTTATGAATAAGAAGATGCGGTTTGATTTGATTTGCTTGAATTGCTTTAGGCTTTAGAATTTTCCTCCTAATCTTCTCTCCAATTTGGTGGCTACTCCTAGACGCTCCTCAGCAACATGGCGGCTTTGTTTTTATTTATGAATGAATAGATTAAGGTTTAGTCTAGGGTCCTTTTTATAGGGTTTATGAATTGATTAGAGCCATTGATGTTGCCTGGATTGATCATAGCCATTCATCCTAAGGAGAGACCAATTAGAGCTTGCCACCTAGCCCTAATGACAAAGCAGACCACAGAAAATCGACCAACATAGAATAGGCCAGCCAGGTTGGACTGGGCTCGACCTGGGTCTGGACCAGGTCGACATGCCTGTCGACAGCCCTGTCGACAGCCCTGTCGACCTGGTTAGACCAGGTCGACAGCCCAGTCGACCTGGGTGCGTCAGGCGGGTGTTTTTCCGCCCTGGCCCATTGGGCCCCATTTTCGAATTTAAACTTGATTTTCTGAGTTATTTTATTCTGTTCGAATTTTAAACTTAATTTAGAAACTTCCGAAGGCCATATCTTCTTCATACGGACTCCGTTTTTCGAAAACTCGGACTCTATTTCGCGTATTTTTCCGAGACGAACGCAATGGCGTATCCCGTTTCCCTTAGTTCTTTGATTTCGAATTAATTATACTTTAATTTGTTAATTTCACAATTATAGAATTCGCGGGGTGTTACAGTCCAGGTTTTTGAAATATATAGTTTAGACCTGACAAAACCTGACCTGTCAAGAAGCGAGACTCGTCAGGTCGGGCCTAATAGCCACCCCTACGATGAACGTGGCAAAATTCAATATTAATACAAATTACATTTTAAACCGATAAAAATCGTAAGATGTTAACTTTTACTAAATTTTATTCAAAATTTACACTTAATTTAATATTTTTAAATGATCTTAAATGCACACTGTAAAGCAAATACTAGTGCAAATTATTTCTATTTGAATATGTTAAACATATATAATATGCAAAAATAAAAATAAAAGTAAAAAGTCACGCGTGAAGCATGCGTTCTACCGCTCGTGACAAAGAAAAGTTAATTATTTTATTTGTTCACATTAACAATTTTACAAAATTAACCTTTGAACTACTGGTATAAACAGAATATTTTAGAGACGACAGATAAAGGCAGGAGGACATAATCGATCAGTTTCCACTGTTTCAGTTTTCAGTTTCTGAAGCAAAAAATACGAAGTGAGGAGGAAGTTGCCAAGCGTAGGAACGTTCGGGAATCAGTTCTACGTATAAGTCTGGTAATTCAGAAAAGGGCTTCGTTCGGAAATGTATTTGCTTTATTAGATATATAGATGAATAGATTCCGTTCACACACAGCTTGACGTGTGTATAGCTTTTCTTTATTCATGTTAAATTTTAGTGAATTTTTTTGCTTGGATTTCTTTTTTCCAATTTAACCGGATTTTACAGAGTTATCACCCAAATAGCATGCTTCAAATGGAATTCCAAATATAATCAAATTTTAGTCGATTCAACGCTGAATTGATTAAAATACACTAACCCCGTTTAATTGATGATTTCCATGAATTATCATAGTACAACATATTAAAGAATGAAAACGAAGTTACGAGATCAGACATTATCTACCCTGGTATAAATATCCATTGACATTTACGGTAAGCGTAATCACCTCAAAAGATGATATTCAGATCATGTTAGAAAACTCTGATGAACTTAGCACATGTGCAACATCTTGATGTTCACTTGTCCTATATATGTTTTGTAAGTTCAATTTTGTTGAAATTTTTACTCCAATATGTAATGGTTATATCATGTAAACGTTTAAACACGAAAATCAGCATCACATAGACACAGACACGGGTTTTGAAAACATTAGACGTACATCTCCTTGAAGTGCTAAATTCATGCATACCTAACCACAAAGTATGATGTAAATCAATGTTTGCTTACAACCCATATATAAGTTATAACTTTAAAATGTCCATTTTATAGATAGCTAAACCTTAACCTACCACATCGGATGTAATGTACGGAGCACTCAATTTGCCCATGAACATACCTTCAGTTCGAAGTGCACACAAAACTCAATTGATATGAACAGCTGAAAGTTCTCAAAATTTCAAAAAAATCGCTGAATAAGCACATAACTTATTTCATATATGTAGCCAAAGACATAAATAAACACATATTTCTATTCATTAGTAAATATCACATTGATAATGGTTCATAAATTGGCATTAAACTAACTTAACATGCCAAAAATCTAGGGACAGCTTAGTATGCTTGATCAATTAGGAAGAAAAACGAAGACGTACACAAGCTAACCACTTTTTAGTCTTCTTCAAAATGCTTTCTTCTCATAAGAAACTAAGCCATGTACACCACCTTCAGCCTGCGCAGCCCCAGTCCTAACCTGAATTGACATGATTGATTGAAGAACACGGTTATAATCCAGTACGATGAATATGGCTATGGTTGAAACAAAATCGAGTTGTCATACTGATCAAATACTACGTACCTCCATTCTAAGTTCTCCAGATCTCAGAAGATCGTGAGCAGACTTTATAGAAGAAGCACCGAAATCTTGGAAACCTTGTTTCACGGCTTGCATCGTGTAAGGAATAAGTTTCAAAACTGATCCCTTGTCGGTTACTGAACCAACTACGCCCTGAGCAATTTTCAACTTCAATGTATCACCAAGGTAACGCGCATCGCTTCCCTTTGTCATGGCCTCTAGTGAACCCATACCTCTGTACTTCTTTACTCTGTTACCACCCTGTAAAAATGTCCAGTTAAGAAGATAAGGATAAGGTGGACCATTGCCATCAAACCTGAAATGCTTAGCAGAACTTTTTTTCATATATGTCACCTTTATAGGTAATGAACATAGTTGTCAAGGCATACCGAAAAAGTCCTAAAACATATGCTAGAACCGGCGGGGAGAAGGCTATCGACAGCAGGATAGAAGATGAATACGTTGGCTGGCAGCGAATATAATGGTGAGGGCAAACAACAATCTATCTTGTTTTTTTCCTTTTTTGTTGATATTGAAAGAATGATGTTTCTTACTGTTCCATATCGCTGTTAAGATGACTAAACATTTTTTTTTTTTGCTTGCAGAATTGGATTTGGAAATGTAACTGAGCTCCATATTGGACCAAATAACGAAACTTTTTTCCTTCTCAATAATGATGCACAAGACATGCTCACATCATGGGCGCTTTGAAAGGTAAAAAGCCCCATGCTAGTGCCTAGGGCTTTTTTGTGCCTAGGCGAGGGATTTAATAGATAACCCACAACCTTTAGACTTTAATTTTACAGATTTGACTCAGAGAGGTGCTAGTGATTTCATGTTATATACATAGCAAAGGCCAGTAGATGCATTTTATCCTTTTTACTAACATGAACTGATTCATATCCACAGCAATCATTCTGAATTCACATGCATTCTCGTATATGCATTTAGGTACTTGAAATAACAATTAACGTAGACAGAACGGTCAGTACGACACAATTACTGTAGCTATCCTTCTTGGCTGCAGTTTTAGGATCATCAAGTGCCATGTACTTTGGTGTTTAATCCTAGAAACACATCTTCCCCTGACAATGGAATCAATTTCTTAAACGTATCAAAACCTAGCAGAATGCATCTACATTCAACTGTAGCGTAACACATATGTATTTTACATGATACAACAGGGGAGGTATAAGTTTTTTTTTCTTTTGTTAACGATGACAAATTGTCTAATGTAGTTTGGCTTTAAAGAACAGACTATTGCAGTAATTTTCAATATCACCCTCTTTTTTACTCAAATTGATTAACAGTACGAAAGAAGAAACCCGGTTGACTCAATTTCTATGATACTGGAACACTTCCACATACAGATTTATTTCTAATGTGTAGATTTTAAGCATGTAAATGTATGAAGAAAGTTATTGGCTTGCGGATGATGGATAATAGATAAAAGAAAACAAGTAAAAGAAACGTTAAATGGAAATATAATGATGCATTATATGTGATGGTATGAACTAAAAAGTAAAGACTGTTGCATTACAATTTGAACAAGATAACAAAGATGCAAGCACATAAAATTACTATAAATTGATATCATTTTTTTTATTTTATGTAAGAACTTAATATGGACACTGAAAAAAATTACCTGATATTCATAAACCCCAGGAGCCTCATGACTTCCAGCTAGGAAACCTCCCATCATAACCGTAGAGGCTCCAAGTGCCAAAGCTTTAACTATATGTCCAGAATTACTGATTCCACCATCAGCAATAATTGGAATACCATATTTGCTAGCTAATGATGCAACCTTGTAGACTGCGGAAGCCTATAACAACCAGAGTAAATAAAACACTTGGTAACGTAAATTCATCTAGGTTCTGTAACATCATTCTTATGCAAAGCAGAAAGTATAATTTCTACACCCTGCACATAACTTTAAGGAAAGAAGATTTGATGTAAATCTCTAAGTACTGTGAATCAAGTACTAACTAAAGAAGAAGTTGTTTTTTTTAGTTGGAAAAAGGATGCTTATATGACTTAAAATGAACGTCAAAACATTTCTAAAATTGTTATGTAAAATAAAGCTGAATACTTAGGTACAAAAACCATTAAGCTCGTTGTATTGCCACCTCAGTTTCCTACTTTCATACCTCGATCAATTCCAAAAAATTATCAGTCCACTCTTCTCTTTTCATTGCCCAATTCGTGCAGAAAATGTCATCGTTTTTCTAAAACCATATTCGAATATGATGTGATTGATTCACGAATCTCGCTGAGTTCAAATTAGGTTATCATACAAACCTTGCTCGATTCTAATTAGGATTATTACACAAACCTAGTCTGAACGGACCAAGGTCAGTACACAAACCGAGCGAGGAATTTACCTTTTTTGATGATATTACATTACAACTCAAACAACATATTTCTCGTCTCCTGCATATATCTACTTCCCACATTGCATATAATGCTAATTCAACTTAACCAAGTCTATTAAAGATGCTAATTCAACTAACTATATCCATTAAAGATAAGGTTGTATGCTACTATGTCGTTCAAGCAAACATGATAACTGACCAGTGGGATTTAAGCACAAAACTCACATTAATTTAAATCTCTACCTATGTGTCAGAGGACAAGAACTTCATAAGTAAAAACACCGAAGTAACCAGGATATACCTGTCCTCTCCCAACAGCACAAACCTCCTGAGTGGTACAGATCGACCCAGAGCCCATCCCAACTCTCAACCCATCGACCCCAGCCTTGATCAAATTATCCGCCTGTGCCATCGTAACTACATTCCCACCAATCACATCCACACTTGGAAATCTGTTCTTCACATGCTTAATCAACTCAATCTGATAACTCGAGTTCCCTTGCGAGCTATCAATGACAATCACATTTGCTCCTGCCTCAACCAATGCCTCCACCCTCTTCTTATCTTCCTCTCGGGTCCCAATCGCTGCCCCAACTAATAACTTCCCATCCGAACCTAATGATGGAACCCCAAATTTTGGATAACTATCAATCCTCTTGACAATTTCATCATTTACATAGTCGACAACCACACAATTTTCCTCATCATAAATTGGTGCAAACTCCAATTTCTCATCAGCTAAAAATGCTGCAACCTGATAATGATAAAACATTAAACTAGATTAGACTTATACCTACAAGAACATATTTTAGTTGTTGTTTTCCCATTCATATTATGAATCACTAATTAACTACAGCTATACAGAGGAATAACCTAAATATTAGAAGGTAAACAAGAACATCACCTGCTCGAAATTACAGTCAGCACTGACAAATTTGTCAACCTGTTTCATATAGCTTTTCACACCTTTAAGCTTAACATCATCTGCTAAACCCTCCCAACTAGATTTTGAAACAACTCCGACTGCTTTTGATTTCGAGCTCCCTGATTCAGTAACGATCACCAAACCCTGAGATCCAAAATCTGCCTCCGAACTGATAACATCATCCTTGGAAACAAAAACCGGGTCGGACGCGAAAGGAACTTTTCTGGACTTAGCGGACCGAACAATCTCAGCTTGCCTACCAGCAGTGCAATTAGAATGAATTATCGAAATGCCTCCAAGGCAGGCCATGGAAACGGCCATGGCGGTTTCCGACACAGTGTCCATGGGAGAGGCGACACATGGGATAGAGAGAGGGACGTTTTTAGAGAGCTTTGTAGAGAGATCAACGGATGTTGCAGGGAAGTCAATGTAACCCGGAAGCAAGATGCAGTCGTTGTAGGCGTACGTTGTACCTTGGGAGAAGAGACGGGCTGCTGTGAATCCATCTTCTTCAAAGCTATGAGAATTCGCCATTGACTTCTATTTTTAAATGTTTAGTTAGGTTTTTAGGGTTTTAGACATACAAAGAGAGAAGGGAAACGATATATAAATAGCAATTGGATTTTGGGCGAGGGTGTACACAGGACCTACAATTGAAGAATTTCCTTTCTTTTATACCATTTTCGTCTAAGATTCTTCAATCATGATGACAGCAGTTATCCATAAAAGTAGTAATTTTCAACATAATGTAAAGCGAAGTGCACGTCTCAAACGGTAATGGCGTTTAAAGATTGCTCAACGCTGATGCTGAGTTAAGCCTGAAGTTTGGTTGGTAAAAAGACAGGTGTTTTGTCAAAAGTACTACACGTTTGGTTAAGAAAAGAGAATTTTAAGGAAACTTCCAACTTATTTGTTTTTGATGCTACTATTCAAATCTCGGTTTACACTTTCAGCCACCTATATAAATTTAATACAAATGATTATTTATTATATTCTTCTGACCACCATATCTTATTCCTTCACTCAGTCATTCACCACCGTACTTCTCCTAAAAAACACGTGCTTCTCTATAATTTCACATCATAAACCCTAACAAAAGCCAATATTCTTCTGTGTCTATTGGAGATGGAAGATTAAAAAAAAGTTAGAATTGCTTGATTTTTATTGTTTTTTATTATGATATAGAACATGTTGTTATGACTTTTGTTAATGGTTAGGGTTTTCCATTGTGTTTTAGGAAAAAAATTCCACTATGCTGGAAATTTCATGCTCGGAGTACATTAAATTTGATGACGTTGTAATAGAGAATGACAATGTAAGTTTTGTTTATAGGATTTTTATCTGTATAACTTACATAACGTCTTTTACGAATTGATACTTTTTTTTGTCGTTTGATAGATGGAGTATTTGAACGATGATAAATTGGATGATAAACATGATGGTTGTGATAATATGAAGCAAATTGTTCGATCAAATGACTCAAAAGACATAAATGTTGATTCGTGACGAATAATTTCACAACCGACGAAGTAAGTACTCGTTTATTAAAATTAAAATTGCTAATATGGTTATGAAAATGGATTATGTTAATTTTTTCTTGAACTATTTGACTTTGAGTATTTGATTCGCAGTGGAAGAGCTCTAAGTGAGGAAGGAAGTGTTCGTGTAGATGCTGCTGGTGGCCTCTCTATTTTTAGGTTTTTAACTTACACGGTGGCCAGAAGAGGATATTTGAAATATTTGGATTGCTTTTAGTTTTGATAGCCGGAAGTGTAAACCAGGGTGTGAATAGTAGCACCTTTTTTTTTGTTAAGAGGGGGGGTCGTTTATTTTATTTTTATTTTAAAAAGAAAAGACCTAACTACCCCTAACTCGTCACTTATATTAAACCGTAACTTACTAAATTCAGCGCAAGTAACAAACATGTGAATTACTAAACATCTCAATTACACAAGTTCGATACAACATATCAGATCAAAAAATTTGTTTCTACATTTATTTTAAATTAACCATAACAATTCCAATATGAAATTACAATTAATTACCTATCAGATGTCTTTTAATCATCCACAAAACTTCTTTTGTTTCCATTACATTAACTATATCTTTTTTAATCTTTATGTACAACACTAAATTGTAAACATTAATTAAGGTTTATATTTTATGGTTTATATTAACGAGGATTATAGGGGGTTAGTATCGGAATTTTAATTTATATGTTTAAGGGAAGGGTAATTTAATTTGTTCTTCCCATAACAATTATACAATAAAAATTGGTCCTCCCCTTGAACAAATGTGGAGTCCCTTTAACAATCCAAAAAAAATAACATTTTCATGTAAAATGACTGCTTGTGGGCAGGGACAGAGCTAGGAATTCATTCAAGGGGGGTCAGATTCGAAGGGGGAGGGAGGGGAGGGGGTAAATTTTTTTTTTATATACTAATTTTTTCTAAATTTGTTTTAATTTCAACCTATAATATTTCATGTTATCAAGTTTAGGCAGAAATATTGTATGAATATTAATAAAAATGCCATAAAAGCAGTAATTTTATAATATGGGCTTAAACCGCGACAAAAAAATTATAATAATATTTTGAAATCAAGGGGGGTCGTAGCCCCCTTCTCCCCACCCCCCCCCCCCCCCTCTAGCACCGTCCCTGCTTGTGGGCATTGCACATCACAATGCTTAAATGTGGTAAGTGATGTAGACTTGAGAGCCGACATTTGCATAAAGCAATTAAAGCAGATGCTTAGGTCTCAAAATGACCAGGGCATCAATTATCATTGTCTTCGTTAGAATTTAAAAAAAAAAAGCAATGACTAATAAAATAAATTATGCACTTACGTGAAAAAAGTTGGTAAATGTTGTGCATTGCACAAGGTGAAACATGAAAGCGGCGATATAGTTCGCCAATAGTAAGGATGATGAGACCTCTCTGATTTCATCCTCCATGGGATAATTTCTCAATTTGAAATTAGCTGTCAATTTCATATTCATTTAAGGTTTGGAAATTTAGATTCATTGTAGTAAAGTTAATAAATGATTTCGTGTTATGAATACCACAATTTTTTTTCAATCTGAGTGCGAACACGGTTTGTTTCCTTGCGAATTCAATGATTATATCTCGAATTGGTTGATGGAATGATCTTTTTTGTTTATCCTGTGAATATTCTTAATAAGTTATTATTTATGGATAACTATTTTGGATGGTTAATTCATTTTATTCCTATAAAATATTAATCTTTGATATATGGTTGATTTTGATGAATTCATGTTGTTTTATGTACAAAGTTTTCATCTCATATTCATTTTGTAGTGTTATATGTACATATCTTTGTTCTATGATGATTTTAAAAAGTACATTTTTATTTAGTTATGGAAATTTCAACAAATACCTGCACTAATTATCCAAATGTTGTTTGTAGAAATGAAATTAGTACCTTTTGGAGCACTAGAAAAATATATAAATCTTTCACTACCTTTTATTATTAATTTTATTTTCAATGCATTGATAGTGTAGAAATGTGCAATTACGAATCTAGAAAGGTTAGAAGGGTTTAAAAATATATTTAATTTAGATTCTACTCTTATGTTATTATACATGGGCATTCGATTTTGATTGGCTTAGGGGATCAAAACTCCTATGACTAACATTAGAGACTTGTGATTTTGTGTAACCCTTACAAAATCTATTATTATTGTACTTATAGATTGTAATTTTCAACTGTAAACATTTGCATTGGGATTCACAACACCAGAAAAGCCAATTTATCACGCTTATAACCGTTAGTACTCAAATTCGTCACGGTTATAACCGTTCTCCCAGCATGCGTTGGTAATTTTTATCACACATATTATCACGGTTATAACCGTGATAAATACTCACGAAGGTAATAACGGTTATAAACGTTTAATATTTCGCTATAGTCACGGTTATAACCGTTATGGTCTAGAATTTACTAATGGTTATATGCGTTATAATATTTTAGATTATAACGGTAATATACGTTATATTTTCTTATCTAATAACGGTAATAAATGTGAATTTATTTATGTACAAACGATTATAAGCTAATCTCTAACGGTTTTAAATGTTGCTGGTACCAATATTATAACGGTTATAACTGTTATAAACTACACAGTATAGTTACTAAAAAAAATACCTATATTTCATATCAAATATACACAGATAAATATTCAGTACTAGTGTTTGCTACATACACAATAACATCATTAAAACAACAAATGGCACATAGAACATACCAAGTTTAAAATAGCATACATAAATTTATAATACCAATTGTTATACACTGTCGTTAACACACATGATAAGTTTTAAAACAATATTCAACATATTTCTTCTAAATTCAATCTTATCACAAACACTACTTAAGCATCTACCAAATTAACTTCAGTCCTACCACTAGCTGCACAGCTTTAATTGTACCTGTAGAAAACCACAATAAAACATCACGTGAGTATAACATAACAAACTGATGATACATATGAAGGACCACACAAAAGAGAAAAACAAAATAAATATGGAGGTATGATTATAAATGCAGTATGCAAAAAGGACATTATTAATGCAGTATGCACATTATTTGTCATGTAGCAAAAACATCATCAAGTAGATAGATCTGCAAAAGTCCGATACTGATGCTTGTTTCAAAGTTCTACTCCATCTTTGTATATTAGTTTGACATCTTATCTTCCTTTGTTCTGTTTACAAACTACTTGTGTTTTACAGCTGTAACAATTATAAATTTGAGGTTTCTGCAGCTATTAGATAGCGTGAAATCACCCTCAGTGTAATAATTTATCTATTTCCTTCTAAGCTAAAATCTGACATCTAACGTACAAACGGATTAAGCAAAAGTAACTTTGCTAACTTCTCCTTTGAAAGGTTTAGAATGAATAAATTATTAGTGGACTAATAACCAACGTCTGACCAATAAAATATGACATGCCAAGAACAAAAAAAACATCTAGAAAGCAAAATGAGATATCAAAATGGGAAACCCTGATCATGTAGACGATGGCAACAGGCTTACAATTAACTATTAAGAATGATGCACAGCTTCAATGACTCTATGAACAGATATAGACTGTAATATGCAAAAAGGACAGATATAGACCAAGCAAAGTTACCTTGAACATGTATTTTATCCCCAGAACTTCAGAATGTTCGGACTTTGTCTTCCATTTCTCGTAACCTGCATGACAAAATAAATAAATGAAATTACAGTCAATTACATGTGTTCAGTTGCATGAAAATCTTTGATGGTTTCTTGATACGTGCAAGTTTCTTTGTTTACTATCAATTTGAACACTCATATACATGATGGAAATATGAGCTATTTGCACATTCTCTCAAGTAAATTTGATTTGAGTTTGGGCACAATTAACGATCTCAGTATTCCAATACATAAAAACCTATTGTCTTAACACACATAAAAGTTGATATTAACTGCATATTTCTAAAGCGTGGTTTATTTGCAATAAAGGTACAACATGGTTTTCTAAAGGCCTTAGGGAGTATTTCACCAAAATAAAATGACAGAGGCATATCACTTCTCAAGGCCTCAAACATGATAATATCTATTATATCCATGAGGACATTATGATCTCATCGATCAAACTAATTAAACAGCAAAAAACAACTTATGCATAATCAATAAATTGTATGTCCATGTATCCAGGAACAAATTGTATACAGCACAAATGGAGCAATCTGACTTCAATTTTATAGCATTTACTAAAGAAAAAGTTCAATAAAGAAAGGGACAAATGCTTTGCTTGCTGGTTATTTAGATGTATGTCCATGTATCTAGGAACCTGCACATGAATTACTTCGAACAATGAACCATTTCCTTTCATTTCTTACATTAAATTTCTCTTTAATTCTATCTTGACAAATAAGCCATTTGTTTCTTTTTATGCCTAGCCTGTTGCACGGTACATCCTACACAATGAATAGACTACTTTCATGAAATGTATACAGTAAACGTCACTTGCAAGAACTACATAATCTGGAAGTTTCAGCCAAGAAGCTCAGTTCACAATTATTTCATAATAAGTAATCTGACATGTAAAGATCCAGCCAAGGGTTTTCCTTGCACTGTGAATCGGCACAAATTAATGAAATGTCTTTCACCCTATGCATAATCAATATGTATATTCATTTTACAAGCATCGCTTAAGCAGCTATTTTATTTATTAATGGTTAAGTGTAAAGCTTCTACATTATCCCGTGTACAATTAACGACCGAGCAAACTTTACAAACGATTTTAGGCGTACGACAATAGATGCTCTAGTATGTGAACAAATGATGTTAAATTTGCTTTCTTCGTTGTTTTTTCTAAAATCATCAATTAAACGCTGTAATATCAATCTGTATTTCATTAAAAACACAAATAATTGAGATTGAGCCATGGGAGGAAAAAATATCAAGAATCACATGAGTAATAAAAACAAACCATATTCCTTCCTAAATTGTTCAGTCAATTACATGTGTTCACTTGCAGTTATAGGTGGATACAAAATAATACAATCTGGTATTGTGAACTAATTACCAATTTTCCACAAACTCTTTTCTACAGATGAATAAAATTCAGTTTTAGTCAATATAGTTCTTTTAGTCTTTTGTACATATTGCGTGTTGTCATGGTCTGGTAAATGATTTTTAAACCCCTTCTCAGCCAACAAGGCGTGATCATCACAAAGCAATGTGCCATAAAGGCTTAATCATAGGAACAATTACAACAGGCTGTAATATGTCCAGACAATCATGTTGATTAATTTATTTATTTTCAAATACAACGAAAAATTGAATGGTTGTTCTGTTAATTTCGAACTAATGGAAAATGAATGGTCGAGTTAACGTTTAACTAATGAAAAATTGAATGGATGTTCTGTTAATTTCGAACTAATGAAAATTGAATGACTGTTCTATTAAAATCACTCAGACCAACAAAATGCTAAAAATAGCAACAAAGTATTAAAATGAACTTACAGAATTTTACTGATAACGTAGACGATACTCGGGCCAAATCACAAAACCTCCGTCAACTAGATCGGATAGCGTGTAATGACCATTTTGTGGTGCATCAAAAAGTGAAGCATCTGGATCGAGAGCATCCTCCACCCAAACAACTTGTTCTCCTTCAACCACCTTTCTACCATGACACATCTTCTGCGTCCCGATATGTCCTCTCGCTACCTCCACCGAACCTGGTCCTAATATCGTTACAGATTGTTTTCCTCCCATAGGCGCTGTTGTCACTTTATCTAATGGAGTACTTTTGCTAGATATCGAATTATTGAGATTTTGCTCGGTATTGGAAGTATCAACTGGTCTTGGTGTCATCGCATTTCCTCTAAATTGATTTACAAGAAACGCCATGCATTGTTTCAAATCAACGATAGCCGAACTCATTGTTTTCATATCTGTCTGCATTTCCTCTCGCCATTTCTGATTCACATTCTCACGATAATTGACTATTGCCTTTGAAGCTTGCATGAGTTTTACTTGTTTTGCATTAGACGTGGAGCTAATAGCACGACAATAACTTCTCCTACCATCATCTCCAAAAACTTCGGCGATGGGATCTCTTTCAAAATCTTCTAAGCCTCTTATACCATCACCTCCATTAACACTAGATTCTGACTTTTGTCTTTCTTCAGCTGCTTCTATCAATGCCTACATATTTTATATGATGATTAACAGATGTGTACTATGTTCTACTTTACAAGTAGGAAGGTGTACTTTATAAATGGTAATTAACAGATATGCAAATGTTAGCTAGAGTTTAGAGCCTTTAGACCGTCAGTAGAAATGTACATATTCCGAACGCTGCTGGCCAAACACAAATAACAGGTGTAATTCAAATCTGGGTCAACATATGCTTTAATGTACAACGGAATTAAATAAAAAGCGCATGCCAAATATGACAAACTATATACTCCAGATGATCAGGTATTCTTTTTAAGTTTATGCAGGAATCAAAATATAAATCCTACTTGCTAAGGCCAATGCCATGTGCAATAAATGTCCTTGAATTGCTTCTACATTAGCAAATCATTCTAAAACTATTTCTTCATGCACCGCCTGAAAAGCTTTTGTTCGACTTAACTACTGATCAACTAATTGATGAAAAGGTTATATTAGACATGAACAAGAAGATCATGTCCGTGGAGAGTTAGACAACAAGAAGAATTCATTAGGTAGCGCAGCGCACAAACATAATTCAGAAACTCATTAAAAATCCAGACCGTCTTTCCATGGTTCAAAATTTCAGCGGAATTCAGGCTATTTTGGCAATTCCGTTCTAGATCCAGTCATAACCAAAATGGAGAAAAAAATAGTAAAAAGTTACCTAAAATAAATAAAAAACGAAAAATATATAAAAAACTAGAAAAGAAAATTAATTTAAAACCTTGACGATATGACATTAAAAATTTCAATTAACTCTTCAATTGGAGAGAGCTTTGAGATCATATGCTATTTCCTACCAATAGGATAGGTGGCTGTATCTAACAAATTAGTATCTCATTGTTCTAACATGACCTGTGGGCAACTTATGGAAAAATGTACCATTAGAAGAAAAATAAAAATAAATAAATTTGACTTTGTTACTGATTGGCGATAATTGCTTTTCCGAATTTTCATATGCATGACATGCATGTTATGCTATTGTTAGACATTAGTTTATGGATCTGAACCGGAGTTATATTATGAACTAAATACAAATTGTCAACTGCTTTTAAGAAGATGCTTGTGTATATGATTACAAAATGTTTCAGTTCTGAAGATTCCTAGTTAGTTATGATGAACTGGTTAGCTTGAAACCCTTCTTTTTCTTTCATTCTTTGTTTCAGTTCTGAAGATTCCTAGTTGTTTGGATCGAAATGTACATATGTAGGAACACTCGGGCATGCAAGCACTTCTTGGACACTGTTGCATTCATGTCTCTTTTACTTTTAGCATTGCTGTGAATTTTTATGGGTGCATACCCTGTAGTTTAGTTTTGTTGGTTCATGCAACAAATCATTATCTGTTGACCCAAAACATAGCATTTTTAATATCTGTTGGTTTCGTCTATATGCTCGAGGCAACATTTAGCTTCAGTTTAATAAAGTGGACTTCTGGTATTTTTTTCCTTTATTTTTTTAAGTTTCCTCCATATACAATTCCTCCTTTTTCCAAGATATAGAGAGTATCATGTTACATGTACCAAATATGCTCTGTAAAATTGTAGCTTTCATTTTCCAAAAAATTATGATTTGTAATGCGCATACATATCGTTTTCCAGTGAAATTCAGATATTTCAATGCATATATTTCCTCTTCACACAACAAATTAAGTTAATTTTTTTGTAGAAAAGCTCTGATACTTGCTGATTGCACTAAAAAGCCATTGAAAACATTTAATTTTCAATGTAGACAATTAAAGGGTAAGTTGCCATCACTCTTTTTTTAAGGGTGTATATCAAATTGCAGACTCTAAGCACAACAGATCAAAAGGTTGTGAATATAGTAGCCAAATTGATATTTTGGTTAAATATATTTTTACTCTTTATATAGACTTACGATTGGAAGACAATATTACTGTCTTAATTTCATTTCAAACAATGAAAAGGGTTATAAACGTTATTTTTTAGAAGAAAAAAAAGCTCAACGACACGTAACGGTGATCCAATTAATCAGTACAAGATTAAATCAAAAGTGCAGTCAGTCCAAGCATATTCTGATCAATGATGATGTTTCTGTCAATGTTTCTAACATGAAATTTGTTGGAATAAAGGAAGAAAGAATGAGGTACACTTCATAAAGATTAAACATGTTTTGTCCCCTTCCTGGCTGTATGTAAACTAAAGCCAAAAGCTCAAGAATCAAATATTGGCAAACATGTATCTTGGAAATATGAAATAATTGGGTTATTAAAACAACAAAAGGGTATGTATAGATTATATTTCATTTTAATGTATATACATATAAATATTAACCATTTGCACTACTGAGCACATTGGGATATTAAAATGGAAAATGTGTATTTGGCGGTAAGGAAGATGGAAGCGGCTTTTCAACCACGGAAGTGTTTTAATAAGCCTAATCAAAACTATTCGGTAGATATATATTTAGAAGAGGTGGATATGCATGCATATGATTTCAGGACGCAAAACATTAAAATATTGGAACTGACCGCTATATGATTTCAGTCATTCATTGCATGATGATTATATAAGATTTCAGCCACTATAAAAAGACAAAAATAATATTAACTTACATATTTTTCGGCGGCGCAAGGAAGCACTTCTCCAGTTTTTTTACTTGTATGTGTTATTTTCCATACTTTTGTTCGTGTAGGCTTACATTCCAGATTTTCCTTTTCCTACATGAATAAATATAAATATATTCAACAGTCATAAAGTATTATCTAAAATAACCATAAAAGGATTGACTAGTACGAACCAATGTTTCATATAGCTTAGCATAAGATTTTCTTCCCAATGTATGATTTATAGTATTTTTTCCCTTGTTGTCGCTATTCGTCTTGCATTTTTTCTCTTCTTGTCAGTATACTCATTGTCGATGAACTTCTCTCATTGAACTTTATCGATTTCGTCGGGTCGATTTTCAATTGCAAGATGCCTAGGCAAAAGCTCCTTTTCTTTTGTTTTAATATATGTCTTCCTCAATTTTGATTTTGCCGATCTTAAATATTGTGGAAAAAATTTCTTCAAAATAGGTCGAGCAACATTGGAATTTATATTCAAGTCAAACTCTTTCAATGGAAAAGGTAAATGGTTTTGATTATAATTCTATGCTTTATATATGCCAAAAAAATTAGAAATAATAAAGAAAAATACCATTAGTGTTGTCCATAAGTTGTCCTTGTAAAAAGAATCAACTTTCCTCCAATCGTCGTAGCTAACTGGAATATGCCTTCGGATCAGAGTGCCGCAACGTGAAGTCCACTTTGATGAGTCGTCGCCTTTTGCACCATCCATTTCAACAATTATGTAGTACTTTTTATTTGCTGGCGGAGGAGGAACGGTATCTTCTACACTTTCTCTACGTTGTGATGCATTACTGTTACTAGTCGACATTCTGCATAAGTAATTCATATATTTTAGTCTACATTCAATACATGAAAGCAAATAAAACTAATACATGAACTAGGTACAAGCTGCTAATGTAAGACCCAAAATAATGGGGAAAAAAAGGAAAACGTACAGTGCAGTCATAAGAAAAGAAAGCGCGCAACCATAAGAAAAAAAGGCAACAAGCATTCAAGCATTTAACCTGTCGAAAATCAACAATAGTGCCATGCATACACATGTTGAACATAAGCAAGCGCACAACTATAAGAGAAGAGGCAACAAGCATTCAACAACTCGAATATTACAACTAAAACCATCAATGTTAAAATCATCAAATATCTCAAATATTCAACACATAAAGAAAGACTTGGACTCAAAATCAAGCTCATCTATTTGGTTTCGATGCATTTTAACAATGCTTCTAAGTTTGGTTGTTCCTTTAAAACAGACTGAAAATTTGTTGCCGCCTCGTAATCATCCATGTTATCAGTCAGACGTTTAGGTGAACGTCGTACAATGGACCAATCCGGATTTTGTATGTCTTTTACGTAGAAAACTTGACTTGCTTCTGATGCTAGAATGGCAGGCTCATCGTACTCTCCATTGCTGCTTTTAAGTTTGTTAAGATTCACCATCAACAAATTAAAGTCTGTACAAATCTTACAACCATGTATTTTGTCAGCAACATTCACCCAATCGCAATAGAACACAACATGTTGAAATTGATAATAATCAACTTCAATTATCTCCTTGATAATACCATACCAATTAGTGTCATCATCTGTAGGATTTAAATCTTTTGCACTTGCTATAAATGTTGTAATTGCATCCATACAAACACCACTATCTTGTGTAGAAAGAGTGTCATCGTAGTGCTGTGGAGAGAATACATAATCATTAATTCTATATTTAAGGTGAGTTTTGGCTTCCAATGCTGGTCCACTAACATAATACCATAACGGTGAATTCATGCACTTTTCGTCCATTAACTGTCAAACCAATTTCAACAAGTTAAATAATGTCAATTTCTTTATTGAAGTATGAGTTTTGTGCAATCTAACAAACCTTCTTGTGCAACCAATCAATAAATTCAGTTTGTACTACTACTTCTGCCTGTGTATGGTGCCTTTTTTTGCTCCTTTGAACATCCTCTAATGATGATCGATAGTCGCTACAAATCAAAATGTTGCGGCTTAAGTAAATATTGAAATTACGTCACATAATGTCATAACATGTCAAAATGAGACAAACCTATAATAATCGTCTACGCCAGCGATGTCCATGGTAAAAAGTATCCACCGTCGAATTTGAATACGTTGTACGCCAGATAATTTGATAATTTTACCCTCAAGGATGGAACGTTCATAAGTATCATCTCCGTTCTCATCTAAAAATGGTGCTTGTTTGCAGCTATGATTACCAGTACGTGGATCTGGCATATATTCCATGGCGTATCTTACAGATTCTGAAACAAGATATGCTTCAGAAATTGATCCCTCCACATAACGCTTATTGCTCGGTATGTCCTTATACTCCTTCATAGCTCTAACAAAAAATTTAAAATTTTACGTTATCGGTGAAATAAACCATGTAATAATTACATGAAAGAAATATTATACCTTTCAAATGGATATATCCATATATAAGTAACCGATCCACATAGCAATGCTTGATCAGCTAAATGCACCATTAAATGTATACTTATGTCAAAGAATTGAGAAGAAAAATAATGCACCAACACGCATAATGCCTCAGCAATCATGTCTTTAGCAGCTTGAACATGCTCCCGAATTAAAACCTTCGAACAAATAATACTAAAATACAAGCATACTTGCAATATTGCACGTCTTAAGTCACGATGCTTTGGGTAAGCATGTTGAATCATGACAGGTAGAAAATATTGAATGATAACATGGTACTCATATGACTTTCTAATATTCAAACTGGGTGGTTGACTATTTACTAAGTAACTTAACTTAGTCCCAAAGCAAGATGGAAGTTTGACATCCTTTAGGAATTCATAGAAACGAGTCTTATAAGATCTATCAAACACAAATTTGGAAGAATATTGCTTGTTCCTATCAAATAACAAATTAATAAAATGCTCTGATACATTCTTCTCGGTGTGCATCACATCAATAGTATGTCGCACTTTATGATTACTCCAATACTCTAATGCAAAAAGAATCGACTTCTTGTACCATGTCGGTCTTTCATCATCACCCTTTTCATTCATAGAATATTCCTCAACGGGATCAACATCATCTACTATGTGCTTTTTTTTGGGGGGTAATTTACCTGGTATATATTTGATATGAGCAAGCTTTGCTAGAAGTGTTGATCCTGTCAATTGTGTTGGAGGTTCATTATTCTCTATGGACTTATACCACCCATGCTTCAATGCCCTATACGGATGACCATTCTTCAAAAATCATCTATACTTCGTATAAACAATCTTATTACCGATGCGCTCTGATTCTGTCTCCGTAGCACAAATAGGACATGCTTTATAACCATGTGTTATACAACCAGATAAATTCCCGAGGGCGGGTAGATCGTGAATTCCCCATAACAACATTGCTCTAAGAGTGAAATACTCCTTTGTATTCATGTCAAATGCAAGCACTCCTTCTGCCCATAATTGCTTCAACTCATCCACAAGAGGTTCCAAATACACATCAATATCTTGACTTGGTGCTTTTGGACCAAGAATTAACAAGCACAACATTTGAAACTCCGGCTTCATGCATAATGACGGCGGTAAGTTATAAGGAACTGTATAAACCGGCCAACAACTATAACTGCTTGATTGAGTTTTACTAGGATTGAACCCGTCGGTAGCAATACCAAGCCAAACATTTCGTCCATTTCTACTAAACTCCGGCCACTTATTCTTCAATGATCTCCATTCAGCCGAGTCAATAGGATGACGCATGCGATTCCAACAAGGCTTTGCTTCACTATGCCACAACATTTTTTGAGCTATCCATGGTATAGTGTACAACCTTGTTAATCTAGGAGCTAATGGAAAATATTTCAAAACTTTTTGAGGTTGTTTTGTAATTTTTACCACTTCCCCTTGCTTTTTACTTTTAAATCTTGAAATGTGACAACGAGGACATTCTACTGCATTACTGTGCTCTTTCCAAAACAATATGCAATCATTTTTACATGCATGTATGCACTCTGCTTTCATTCCCAAATCTTTTAATATTTGCTTCATTGTTGGGTACTTCTCTGGTATTCTATTTTCCTTTGGAAGCCATTGTTTCAATCGTTTCAATAACTCAGTCATACTATTTCCTGACCAATTAAATTCTTTTTTCAAATTGTGAAGCTCTATCATGACACTTAATGTTGTTAGACCGTCTTCACAAGAAGGGTATAATTTTTCATTTGCTCTTCTTTTGTACTCCTGATACTTTTTCCAATGGTTACCATCACTAATCCCTTCTACGCCATATGCATCATCAATAAGATCTCCAAGAGCGTCTCCTATACGGTTTTCCTCTTGAAATTGGTTAGAATTACAAGCCTCGTGATTGACATGCCGTGTAGGATTAAGCACCATGTCATTGTCGCTTCTCTCACCATGAAAAACCCATTCATCGTATGTTTGATCCATACCATAAACGATCAAGTGTTTCTCTACTAATTTAAACTGCAACTTTTTTGAATTTCTACACTTTATGCAAGGACAACTGCATAGTTCGAAGTTGGGTAGTGAATTAGACTTTGCAAATTCAATGAAATTTCGAACTCCTTGTATGTAATCAATATTATTTCGATGTCGAATTCTAATCCACTCATTCGACATTGGATTCATCTTTAGCAAGAAACTTTATTTGTCCCTGACAAGACATGAAAATACAACTCGAAAGACTTAGATAAACTACTAACACTAAAAAAAATGAAAATGTGGGAAAAAAAGTATTAGAAAAATCGAAAAAGAAAATAGCATTTCATTCGTGTAAAGTCATTATATTTAATCAACTGGATGATTTTGCTAACTAGATAATAATCAATCCACATGAAAACAATAAATCAAAAGCAAAACATACCATTTTTAGGTCAAATTTACATTATTCATTAAGCACAGCAGCAAATTCATGGTACTTCAAAGTCATGCAATGAACTTTTTCAAATAACCAAAATTTACAGCTTTGTTATTTATTTATTTTTCAGAAAATAGCATTTTATTCGTGTAAAGTCATTCTAGTGTAATGCCATTATAATTAAAAATTGAAATTCTACTCCAATTACTGCAGGTGTAAGCATATTTTATTTTAATATTTCTTTCCTGCATTAATGCATAAGTAACTCCCCATATTCAAACCATGTCCTTTACACATGATTTAGTTCCGAATTTCAAGCAAGAAGCTTAATCCAGAATACTACCGAAATATTGAAATGAAAAGCACTCTATTATATAAAAAGGTTCTTCTCTTCTAATAACAATAAATTGAATGATAGTTGATAATGTTTTATTAGCTACAGGATCGAGAAAAATCATCGAACAATCAATCAAATAACAATAAATTGTAAATCAATATTGATATTCTATATTTATTCAAACAAAAAAAGAAAAAAGAAAAAAGTTCTAAATTCACCCAGAATTACAGTAGACTTATTTGTAATATATTTACAAGATAATTCTACTATTAGGTTTCAAATTATAGAAATCAATCGCGACCATTAGGTAATCTACAAAATAAGTATCGATGTTTGTGTTTATATCATATATAAACACCTCTAATACTAATAAAGATTATTCAATGAAAATGATTTTCATGATTTCTTTTTGACATGTACAAAATATACCTATCTATCAGCCGAATCTCATCACCGGTTTGCAACCTTAACCGTCATTCCCTTTTCCATTATATATTAATGAAAATCTATTATCAATTTGCCATAGAAACCACCAACAAAACATCTTAATATAAAAGTGTTGTGACTGCTAAAACTAGTGCACCTATGGCACACTTCCATCAACTCATTTTTTCAATAAAAAAGAGAAAATATCTCCAAATGTTAGTGGCATGTATGTTTGATTTATACTTGCAGTGCAAAAGAAAGTTTTAATAGAAATAACTAAAACATGTAGTTAATTTCATATACATGCACACATGATATTAATTACCAGAATATTACTATTGATGCATAAGTAAAGGTTGATTTTTTGTGGAGTCTGTATGTATTTGATGGCTGTGTAATTTATTTCTAATTTCCCTTCTTAGGTTTGAAACTTGTGTTATGTTTATGCATCTATGTTATGATTATTTCATACTTCATAGTCTTAACCTGCACCTCCAAAGCCACCATGTGATCTTTCGTCACTTTTAATGAACCCAAGCCTAACAACTTTTAGTGAACCCAAGCCTAACTGAGTTACATAGAAAACTCAGTTAGAGAATAATATATACCAATATTTTGTGTACTACAAAATAACTAGCAGGCATTACACAACACAAGCACCGAGAATACCTAGTGATTATGACTTGTATGCCTCTCTCACAAGCGGACCGTTACTTTAACTTTCAAGGTCAGGCCACCTCTTTCTACTCTAGATTTCTCTCAAAAAGTAATTTCTTTTTGATTTTTTTTAATATATGTATGCATTATTTTCGACTTCGGATAACTAGGTGGTCCACTATATAAACTTTCCACATCACTAAGCATCATAAGGAGATCAACATTCAATTCCAAAGAAAGTAAATTGTAAAACATGACAAATTAAAAAACTAACTATTGGACGCCTTCATAAAATTTACTATATGTGTGTGTGTGTTGATCATGAGCAAAGTAATTCATTTAGAAGTTCTTACATCTGTAGAATCATGGTCTGAAAGCGAATATTCACAATGCAACAATGTCCAAGCCAAAAATTAGGGTAAACAGGAGAAAATAATGCAGGATTATGATAATGAGTTGGCAAACGTGTAAATCATGCAAAGTGACATTTATCTTCTTTATATTTATTTAAAATATACTAGGTAAGTGCAATATAATATTCTGACTGTATTTAAGGGTTTTATCTAGTTTACCTGGTTTTTCAAAAAAGATAACTAATTGATGAAAACAAAACCTTCAAATACCAACAAGATATATTACTAGATATGTTCATGCCTTAGACCATCATTGAATCATTAACGCAAGACACGAGAAGACATATGTTTTACATTTTGTTGATAGTGCAAGGGTGAGGGACAATTTATATTACTACATGCTTACCACTATCATTCTGAAATTATTTAACTTGATATCATTATTTATATTTTGGATCTCAAATGAGAAATTCATAATATTAACAATGTTTCTCGCATGACCATCTTTCAACAAATATGGCGGCTCCATCGTTCAGACCAACCATGAAGATGGTTTTCACAAATTAATTTATCATACATATGCTATACATGTACAATTTGCAGATGAACCAATTCACACTATCTAAATTATTATATTCCATTGCCCCAGGTTTTCCACCACAGAATTCGATTGTGCGGAAAATTTCTACCTGCGAGAATTGAACTTCACTGCTTACTGGAATTCACTAAAAAGCTCAGCCACATGGCCATCACTACGAATTTCAACTGAAGTGTATATATATATATACACTAAGGAAAATTGAACTTATTCCTATAAGTTGGTATGCACATGGTCATCTATTTAATGGGTTGCCCTCCAGATTGGGTGTGGTATTAGGACATCCAACCGAAAAACTCTGGTCCTATAGGTTCCTTTGTATAATTAATAAGGTAGCATGACAGTTTAATGGATAATTTGATTCCAGTGTTGAATAATGCACAGGTTGGCATCAAAAGCATTCCAACATAAATATCAATTAAATAATTATGTATGCTTTTGTCGAGAAAAATAACTAACCTTCCCGGAAAGAGGCAACGTTGATGGCCTGCAAAACAACCAATTTTATTTGCTTAGATCAGTTTATCATTTGTATAGCATACTATAATATAACTGGAAAGCAGCAATGATACTGGCTTTAGAAAGGAAATATAAAATTTTGTTTCTTTTTTTTGAAATTGAGTAATAATATGATATATTAAGGCAGAAAAGATATTTTAGTTGAATGAAGAAACAAAATATTTTAGTTGGATACCAGATTGAGGGGACATTGTATGCCTAATGTTTCTCATCCTTTTAAGAAACGTCAGTATTAAAATAATATGCATACATGTAAAAGGCATATACTCGACTTGAGCCTGCAGCAATGCACGCTATGCATTGCCTTTATTGAAGGCTACAACAAATTAATCCACAGCAACGCACTTAAAAACAATCATTAAAAAAACAATGTCACGTGTCCCATTATATAAAAAAGAGGATACAAGAAAAACATATTATTGGGACAAAAGTAGAAACAGTGTGTCCAGTAAAAGAAACAAAACTTGCAGCAATATACAACACACTATCTAACAGCAATCAACCCTCTTTCATACCACTATGTATTTTTTGATAAATCTATAACTTAACATATCTAAAAATTAATAAATATTTTCACTTTCTTATTTCCTGACTTATTGCCCCAGAAAACCTTCAAAACAAAATACAAAACGTCAATCTTGAATAAAAGTTTTCAACACAAATATACATTTTAAATTGCATTCACAGTGAGATAAAACTTTAATTACTTGCATGTTACAATATATATATATTTACAGTTCTATCAGTACATTTCGCTAAAATAAATGCAGTTAGGACTATATGCAGTTTGAGTGCAAAAATATACAAAATGTTGGGTCAAAAATAGAAGATGCTTTGTCTTTTCTCAATTGAAAATCACCCTTGTATTTAGAATTTATGCTCTAAAGACTCAGGTTTCTTCATCTAAAACCTGGTTTTAATATTAAGCAAATCTGGGATATCAAGCAAATCTAAAACCTGGGATATCAAGCAAATCTAAACGTGGGATATCAAGAAAATCTAAAACTGGTTTTAATATTAAATCATTGTTATATTTAAAACTGATTTTGACCCACGATATTCTACATCTAAACCTAAGATTTAAACAATGAAATCCTAATCGTTTCCAGCATTGAAAACCACGAGATTCTACATCTAAACCTAAAATTGTTATATTTAAACAATGAAAACCTAATCGTTTCCAGTGCCATACCTTGATCACAACAGAACCGCGACTCCAACAACAGATGAGACGAGATCCAAATTTAGTCGCCGATTTTGAGAGCACCAAAACCTAATCGTTTTCTTCAAGCGTGAAAAGGGGTTTCTGACTCTATGTATGATTTGGAAGCGTAATAAACTAGATAATAGGAAAATGACTATTTTGCCCAGGTACCTGAATAAAGTCACGGAATTAACCATTAGCACATACAATAACGGATATAACTGTCAATTTTTATCACCATAATAACCGTGACAATAACCAGCGAAATAAGTGTGACAAATGAGCCCGTTTGGTGTAGTGGTTCCTTTTCACATTTTTAATGGCTTTGCTAATTTTCTCTATGAAATTAAATTCGCATCGTAGAACTATCATGTACACGTAGACATCCCATCACATTACGATATCTTTACATTGAAGATGCTTTTTATTAGAGTATGATAAGTGTGAGGAGAAATGAAAAGTGGGAATTCCTCTCATTTCTTTCCAGAATTAATAATAATTATGCGTCGATACCTTACATGTTTTTCTACATATGATATTTCAAAAAATGTTTAAGTATCTAAATGGTGTTCATTTTCCGTTTATGGCATAATAATGCAATAATACTCAAGTAAAAAAAATTACATAATTTCATTCATTCAATGCAAAGTACTCAGTACAACTAAAACTTGCTAATACAATCAACAACAAGAAAATATAAAATTAATTAGACAAACACACCACAAAGTTACAACAAATCTACATACACAAATCTCTCTCTTCTTCTTGGTGTCCTTAAAGTCAAGCACTTAAATTGTTGAGTCTTTTAAGTAAAGTTAACATACTTTAAATGTCCCACGGATAGAAGAAGAAAAATCAGTTGTTAAATAATATTCTTCTTTTATCAATATGCATCTTCCACGAACCTTGTTAATGTCAAAAATTGAACACTAACACCCCGGAAGACGATGCACACCTTCAAATTATATAGATCTAGATTATGGGAAACCATAAACACAAAAGCAGTAAAAAGACAGGGATTAGTCGTGGTTCGGCCTAGATCTGGCCTACGTCCACTTTGAATAGAGATTTCATTACATTCTCAATGTTACAAGGTAGATAATTTCTATATCTTTGCTCATTTTCTCCCGTTGCAATAATTATCTCTATTTCTTCTCTTTAATCTCTTGATTCTCTCAATTTCACCATGGAAATGATTAGATCTCCTTGATTGCAATGATTGTTGGAATATATCTTCAACAATTGAGCACTTTGACGATTTTTGACGATTTCATGATGATTGAGATGTTGAATCGAAGCTTGAAAGAACTCTAATGGAGGTTAGGATGGTTTGGAATTATTGAGAAATGAAAATGGGAGCACTTCGTGGTTGGAGAAATCAGTCTTTTCATGGTGGAAACGTGGGGGTATTTATAGGCATGGAAGTGAGGTGGCAAGTCTGAAAATTATGTGTGCACGGAGTCGGGTTGTTGGAACGGCCTGACGTCTTGGATCGGGCATGACCTGCATGTGTCTTGAGCTTCAAGAAACGGTCTATCATCCAGGTTGCTGAATGACCTGCCCCTTCATGGTACACAGAAGATCAACGACCCAGCACATAGCGGCCCTCCTTTATGAAGCATGAACGATCCGCTTGAGCGCACATATGAACGACCCAATGAGCATGGCGACCTAGAGGGAAATGACCTAACTCAATTGAAGCTTTAACGACCTGAACGTTGAGGACGTGACTTGAACGATCCAAAGCCTGGACAACCTAATATTTTACGACCCGACTTTGCTAATAAGAGGACGACCCAACCCAGTGTGTTTTGAACGACTTAAGATAATAATGACCCGACCCAACAGAACGTGAACGACCGGTTATGAACGACCTAACTTTGAACCATATTTTTATGGGTTAGCATTTTCCCCTTGGAGCGTGTGTCGTTGAAAATAGCATATGCTTCGAATTACACATACCAACATTATTTTGGCACTCTTTAAGTGGGTTGTTATTGAAGAAATGATTCATGCATTTTCGTTAGGTCGTTTCGGCTTTTAGGCTGACCTAGATGCGGTCCATCATTGCTCGGTCTTTATATCTTTTCTTAGGCCCTCTTTCCTTTTTATTTCTCACAACTGAAGAAACCCTTTTAATGGCGGATGACTTCTGATTCAAAGAAGAAATTTTGACTTCCAATAGCTGCTCGAGTTCACAAGATCCACATCACTAACGTTAGTCAGAGCTTCAATGTTCAACCTAGGACATTCATGGTCTCTCTCTCGATCAAAACAACCCGACTTGAAGGCGTCTCTTTTAAATTTGAAGTACACTGCCGTTGTCAAATTTTCAGAAGTTTTTTGCACCAAATTTCGATCTTCTTTGATCGTTGATAGAAGTGTAGGTGATGTAATCCCTTTTTGCTTTTTTATCGAATTGGTTTTTGAGATTTTAGGGTTTGCCAAATTGATTTGGGGATTTTGAATATGGCGTATCGGATCTGGGTGTTGGTTATGAGAATTTTGAATCCTTGACTAAATCCGACGATGGTCTATGTATTAAACCAAATTTTTATCAACATTATTCACTGTTTGTATATTTTGCACCGATCTTTAGTTCATCAAAATTGTGTTTTTAGATCCGAACCCGGTAACTTGTGATCTATGTGCAATAACATGAGACTGGATTGACGGTTTGATTTCATGTAACCCATAATGTTGAATCGATGATGATCTGGTTTTATTTGTGTTCAGATTTGAATATGAAATTCTGGTGTTTATTATGGATCCGAAATTTTGATTATGATGATTTGCATGCCTTGAATCTGGGTTGATTTTGAGCATGAATCCTTGCGATCTATCGTCGTGTTACATACATTGTTGTTAATGCATGAATTTGTTTGCTTGAATCATCATAGTATACTTTGGAGATTCTCACTTTGATTATGCCAACACTCAGCATTTTTAGGATTTAGGTCGAAAATTGAACCACGTGCCAGGTCACTAGAATGACCCACAACCTCAGTTCGTTAATGACCTAGGCTCATTAATGATGCACGACCCGCTTCCTTGAATTGGTGGACAGCCAAGTTCCTCAGGTCGTTGAACGACCTAAGCTTCAGCTTGCTAGGACGACTTAAGCTTTCAGACCCCTGGGACGACCTAAGTCATCTGACCTCTTGGCGACCCATACCATTAGGTCATTGGCGACCTAAGCTCTTATTTGATTCACGACCCATGAGATTTTGAAGTATTTGAATCCTTCAGGCCGTTTAACGATCTGGGCACTAGGTCGTTGAGCGATCTAGTTGCCGGGTCGTTAAACGACCTGAACCCTGGTACCTGACACTTACTTTTGAAGCTTGTTGCATTCAAACATCCTAGACTTTGAACATTTCACAGTTTTGAATTGAGAACTGAATGTCCATATGCCATGTTTCCTGCCTTACAACATTAAAAAACGTTTGCATATTTTGGATTTATACTTTGCCATTAATCGTCAACATCGATAACGGATTATTTAATAAAGCATATTACAGTGAATTTCAAGACTTAAACCGGATAATGCATATACGCAAGACTATTTCGTACAACAGTTTGTGACTTGTCGAATTTTGCTTGCATACACACAACATTTAAGTTTAAGTTAGCAACGATACTTTGGATCGACTAATCGACACACGCCGATTGTGGATTTCCAGCTTCACTTTAATATGACTTGTATAATTCTACACGACACTTCACATTTAGTAAATGCATACCTGTGATATGTTTATAAACAAGGTTGTTCGTGTAGAATGACTACCGGGCAGGAGGCTCACCTCCAGGCCAAAGAGACATCCGCTTCTGCGCGAGTTGATATGTCAACATCTGCATCTAGGGCTACAACCACTAAACCTCCTAGATCGGTACTCGGTCAGCCATTTTCTTATTCCTCGCCCCCTTAGTACCCCTCTAGTAGAGAGACATTCTACCACGATCAATTAGAAGATAATTTTTAAACAGTTGTGCGATCAATATGGTGTCCCCGAGACTTACGTGATTTTTCCGGAGAAGGATGTGTTCGCTGATCAACCGCCAAGCGGATATGTAGTTGTTAACTGTCAGATGTTGATGAGCGGCGCCGTCCCTCCCTTTAATCCATGTTTAGAGATGATCCTGAATAGCATGGACATTTCCCCTTTCCAGCTTCATCCCAACGGCTATGCCATTTTATTAGGAATTTACGTGCTCTTTATGCAAGTAAGGGAATGTGCGCCTACGTTTAAGGATATCTGCTACCTGTGCTCATTTAAAATGAGGTAAGACACTGCCTTTATCATACATGTTGAGGGTGCACGGAGCCGGAAGCTCGTACTCGACTTGCCGGAGAGTGCTTCAGGCTTTCTTAGTCAAATTTTCTTTGTTTGTTATCCTGAGACCTTTTACGGAAACTAGACGGAAGGAGGTGAGCATATTTGCAAAGAGCTCTTCTCATCTGACTTCTCTTAGGTTTCGGTTACTGAACTTTTCTTTCTTGATTACAGTTGTTCTAACTCTTGTCAAGGATGCTCTTGAGGCTTTAAGAGATGTTGGTATTGTAGATAGAGGAATAAAGTACATAATTAGAGAAGAATTCCTTCATTAAGACGGATTGCTCCATCCTTCTAGAAAATACCGTTCCAAAGGACCATCTTCCACATCTTAGTCTACGCCTGTAACATCGGATGTTGGTGCTTCCGGAAAGGGCAGTGCATCCAAGAGTAATGTTGATGAACCTTCTCTAAAGAAAAGCTCGGACCCTTCTGGCGGAACTAAAACACCTTCTCAAACTCGATTATCTTTGATTGTAGAGGAAGTGTTTTTGCGCCATAAAGGTAAGAGTCCTGTGAAATTTACCGAGTAGGTTGAGGGGAGAGAAATCACAACTGGAGGTGATTTGGATGTTGAGAAAGCCAATGAAGGTCCCACAATCCCGACTGCTCACGAGGAAGATTCTATGGATATCTATAATGAGTTGAGTGATCTTAACACTTCAAAGGATCTTGCCCCAAGCGACATTGTAACTTCAAAACTTGCAGCCATGGTTACAAAAGTGGCAACTAAGTTGGATTTAACTCGAACTCCTCCGTTGCAAAAGACTTTTTCTGACTCGGGACTGCGTTAGCTTCTCAAACGAAGAGCGGGTCGTTATTAGATGCGTGTTAGACCACACATCACACACAGATGCGTGTTAAACCACACATCACACACTCTCTAAGTTTTTTGGGGTTTTGCATGTACCTTATATTCTACCCCAGTAGTTTCTGATTTAAATATTGAAATCCTGCTTTTCCTTATTTCAGGTTCAACTATGAGTCGGCCATATATGAAAAGCTTAAAGCACCAAACCAGCTCTTATAACCCGAGGCATTACATGCCATCTCAGCATTCACAACAGTCTTAGTATTCTCAGCAGTCTCGGTATTCTCATGGCTATGTGGGGACCGAGGAACAAAGGATGTGGAGGCACAAGGACCTGGATCAGCTAGAGGCAGATAACCAGAGTCGGGGTTCTCATAGTGATCGCTATGAACTGAGTAGATGGGAAGAAGAGGACAACCGGAAAAAGAAGAGAGAGAGAGGGATGATCTAAGCAAGGATCATAGCAAGGATGATTCTCACAAGTGGTCTAGATTGGATAAAGACCCAGCCTCTGCTACTCAGACCTCTTCCAACTATTTGCCCCTTGCTTCTCCGTCTATAACTCCTGCTGCTGCTGACATACAGAAGATCATTCATAGGCCACACTATGCTCTTGAACTTGCCCCTACTAGACTTGCTGATCGGTTCAAGAATTGGTGCTTGAAAGGAGTTTACTTCGATCTGGATATACATCTGTCTGATAAGAAAGAGATGATTAAAGAGCTGGATGTAGTGAAGAATAACATTGAAAAGCAATTGAATGTACTCAAGGATCAAGTTGATAAGCTTTTGGACGTAGTTAAGGGTCTAGTTGAGAGGCTTCATTTATGGTATAAACTGGCTGATGAGCTCCATCGAGTCAACAAACGCAAACTTGAGACCATAGTTACGCTGGAAAATGACAAGGCCGAGTGGGCCAAAGTTCTTTAATCTTGGGATGCTGACATTGCACTTACTCAGAAAAATACAGAGTTGGAAGCCGATAATCAGAGGCTTAAAGAAGAGCTCGCTATTGCTAAGCTGAGGGAAACCACGCTGAATAGTCAGTGAAAGATGCTCACTCTTCACAGAAGACCACAAAGGAAAAGCTTGCTGAGGAGAAGCAAACCATTGAAACTTATCAAAGGGAGAATGCCAGTCTACATGAGAATAGTGCTTCCCAAGAGTCGAAGATTTACTTTTGAAAGCTAAGAAAGAGGCCCTTGAGCGGGAAAGAGATCAAGCTTTAGTAGGCAAAGCAGTTGCTGAAAAAGCGTTTACTGAAGCTGAGGTTGATGCCAATGCCACCTTGTTCAAATTTTATACCCTCAGTGTCATGAGTCGAGGCAGCTTGCGCTACTTAGGAGATGATTTTACAATTACTTTGGCTGAAGTCTAGGAAGCAGTGCTTGTCCAAGTTGGAGACATTTATTCTAAGGAGTATCTTATAGAGAATATTTTAGATGAGGAGTCCTGTGAAGCTTAGGCTAAGAGGAAGAAACAACTTATAACCGAGCCAATTTGTTGCATGGAGTTGGATCCTTTGGGAAGCAAGCCATGATGTAACTGCCACCACTACTCACACTGATTATGTTCATGTTCAAGCTCCTGGTTCTCAAATTTTTATTATACCTCCCACTGATCCTTTTATCATTCATATGGAAAGGAAAGAGACTGTTGAGGAGCACGCTACTAAGGAGCGTGTGGGAGATGACGAAGGTGATGATGGAAACCCAGACGATTACGAAGTGGATGTGCATAAGAATCTCTTTGCCTCAGGTAAAACCGAGTTCGACCAAGTCGTATTGGACTTAGACTATCTTTGTACTTCACCTAAGTATACCGAATTCTATGCTCGCTATTCATTTATATTAGGCCTGATTTCACCAAAGCTTTCTCCTGCTGGAGCGAACACAACGACAACTGAACTCATTATTACTGATTCCACCTTGGTGTCAACTAGTGCTGCTCCGCTCAGCATTTCTCCTTCGGGCGATGCATCTTTAATGTAACGTCCCGTATTTTTACGGTATGATAATTAATCAATTTAATTATTTAAATAGTGATTTAGAAATTTAAATGGTCGTTTAATTAAATAATATTTAATTTTTAATTAATATAAATAATAGAATAATATATTTAAATCCTGAAATAGTCGGAAATAGTGGAATTCACAATATTATGTGAATTGGATCATTTAAAATATATAATTCAGTTTAGAGTTGAATTATATTAATGAATTTATTTATAAATGTCAGTTGAACGTAATAAATATATTATAATTATAATCGATCTCGAAATGGTGCGGCAGTTCATAATTTGGCAATTCGAACTTTAAACGAATATACAGAATCCGTTTTAAGCCGGATTTCTGTGAAACAAGAAACGTTCGGAGCTGGTGAAGTATATTTTTCTAATGGAAGAGAAAATTCGAGATTTCGTTGTGTAGATTGTTAGTTACGTCCAAATCAAATTTTAAAATAGTCGCTATGGAATTCCTTTATAATTTATAACAGTTTATTTATATTATTAAAGGAAATTCAATATAAATTGAATGTCGATATAATATGGATTTGAAATATCGAGCTATAAATCCATATATGTATATTTTGGAGCTATATAATATTCTATTATGAATATATACGATAATATTAATTTTGAAATATTTAATTACTTTTAAATATATAAATGTTTAATGAGTTTATTTTGAGCTTTAAAAATAGCTGTTTTTGCAAACAACCTCCGTTTTCGACGAAACTAATTTTGTTGGATCCGGAATATTAAATTATTGTTAGATTTCAATTTTCGTGATTTTTGGAGTTAGTATATGGCCGTACGGGATTTTAATGAGAAAAATAGTCAATAATTTGACTTTAAAAATACATTATGTGAGCATACGGACTCGGAATTCGACGAAACAAGTTTCGTTGGGCTCGTAATGTCGAACCATAGTTGTATGTCCATTTTCGTTAAAATTGGATATCGTATGTGTTAGATCCAAAATTGGCTCTAACACCGAAACTAATAAAGATTCTCAGGAAATGAAAACTAAAACGAAGAAGACACACAATTTATAGTGGTTCGGCGTTAAATAGCCTACGTCCACTTTTCTTCTTTTTCGATTGATGTCTTGCATGCGAGTACAATAATGATTTTCACTCAATTCTTACTCATTTCATATAATGATTCTCTCAATTTCCTTCACAATATGATTTGAAAGATGATTGAAGGCTGAATGAGATGATAAAATTCGGGTTTCAAAGGAGTTTTAATCCAAAAAGTGCTAAAAGATCCTCCCAAATGCCTCTTGATGGTGTATTTATAGGTGGAAAAAGCTTCTGGAATTGGATCGGTTCGGATCCACGTGGCATCCATCCCATCACTTTCGGGTTCGGATGGAATATAGTGGTGACAACACATCTGGTTAGTGGCAATCGTGGGTAGAACGCGCGCATAACTGCTCTGATTCTTAAGGAGAACGTAGGGTGAAGCAATTCGAGTTCTAGGTTCGGATCGGGTAGGCTAATAACTGGGGGGTCGGATCAGCCTTGTCACTTCCGATCCGGTCCGGTCTGCATCCTTTCCTTCATTGCTTTGTGTTGGTTTGTCTCTGTCCAAAGAAGACTCGATCCGATCCGATCCGAATGTTTGGCAGAGTGTTCTTCATTATTTGATTCTTTAACTTTGTGTAGCCTAGTTCACAAAGTAGGCTAACATTTTGCCCCCTCAAGGGATGCTTCTATCGAAGATGGAGCGTGCCTTGACATCGCATATTCATTGGTCTTTGAAATTGAATCGTTAGATAGTCATCTCCACTCGTTCGCAGGGACGTGTTGCTTCATAAAGTCGTATCCTTTGCTGCTTATATATACGCCATGGAATGCGCAAATTATTTTCTTTACTTCACGTAATTTAGAGACTTCTCCTTGATGTCTAGTAACTCTTCCAGGTTAGCTCCTTGTTTATTTCTTCTTTGAATTCCATTTATACACCACTTCAGTGTGTAAGATTCCATTCAGTTCGGACTCTGACCCGAAAAGCTTCTGTCTTTGACTTTGCTTAGTATCAGACCAACGGGCCAGAACATATTTGTGGGCCTAAACTCCGGTCCGAACGGGGTGAATGACGAGGAATACAAAGAGACATGTCAGATCTATATAAACTCGCCACCTGCTCTCCTTCTTTCTTTCTTTTTATTCTCTCCACCCATTTATTTTTACACAAGAAAAAACCCTAACTCTCAAGAACTTCAGAATTTTTGTTTTAATCTTCAAATCGAATGCATAAGTAGGTTTAAAACTTCGATGCACCTCGTAATAATTGATTTCATTTATAATTGGCAGTCAATTTGAACTGTTTGGACATGGAGTTTGCCCGGCTTAGACGTCGTGGCCCCCTCTTCCCTCGCCGTCGTCGTTGGTGGCTCCGCCATCACCTCGAGGCGTTGGGAGATGGGATTAGGATTTATTGTTGGATATTTGAGCATACAAGTGCTCGGACTTAATTCGGTTTTTTTGGCATGGAGTTGGATTGGGTGTCAGTTGAGTGAGATGGAAGATGGAGAAGAAGAAGAGGAGGAGAGGAGCTGGGATCAGTTCGGGTGGAGAAACATTGAAGTGAAGAGAAGGGAGAGAAGTTCATGTGACCGGATTGGATCGGAGTAAAAAGGCGAAGAGGGGAAACAAAGCTCACTTGATCGGGTCGGGTCGGAGTGAGAAACAAGGAGGAAGAGAGGCATGGATGTTCACGTCAATCCGGACCGCCCCGAATGCCTGCCTCCGAACCGATCTGATTTCACTTAATAGGTGTGAATGTCTGCTTCAGACCAAAGTATGGCTTTGTCCCCCCGATCCGATCCCAACACATGCACCCGAAACGAACTGAAGCAGTCCAACTCAATGCCCAAGAATTCGTTCAATTGGTTAAATTAATGCCTGACATATCCTTCAACTTAATGAACAGTTAGGATAGCGCCTTACGAACATAAACGAACATCAAGAACTATTCTGAATATTACTGCTTTATCGAACCTTTGCATTACACTCTCATGTGTTTATTTTGCATCCTTTGCACACATAGCACACACTTTAATTCACACACGTACACGGGGGGATACGGGCTATCTTACTCTAACTTATGTTATTGCTTCTTCAGTAGTTTAGCGATCATGGCAGAGAGACGTTCGTCTAGGTTAGCAGAGCAGAGAGAAAATGCAGAAACTTCCGAGGGATTCACTCTTGATGATATATCCTCTCCCTCAGATCTTGAATGGGACGATGAGGGCCCAGATTATGAAGCAGAAGCACACAATAGTGAAATACCTACTGATAGTGAAGTTTCTCTTGGCGATATAGAGGAAGGAGGGATAGGAGATAATCGTGCTCCTGATGAGTTTGAGTCTGCCATTATATTGGAGTTACCCAAAGATTCTGTTGGATCGATGATTGATGACGACGGACTTGTTCGAATATGTCTAAAGCATGGAATATTAAAAAGAGATACCATGGTGCCATCGAAAACAGATCGCCTCCACAATCCTCCGGAAGGATTTATAGCAGTTACCCGATTGATGTGTATGGTAGGGGCTATTCCACCATTTCCGCCTTTTGTTGTCGATTTTCTGAGACATATGCGGATTGCCCCCATGCAATTACATCCCAACTCTTATGCTTATTTATACACCTTGTATATAGCATACAAAGAGGTTTTAGGAATAGAGCCTACCTTCGATGACGTTCACTTTTTTTATAATTTCAAGCATCAGACTCAAGAGACTCCTTCCTTCTCCTATTTTGAATCAGTCCCAAAAAGGGAAATTGTTATAGCTCCATTTAGTAGCAAGGCTGGCGATTCTAAGCTCGAATGGTTTTATATCAGGCAGCAGCCGGGGTGCGCCAGGAGATGGAACAAATAAAGTAAAGCACCAATTTTCTAGATCTCAATTTGAAATGTTCATGCCAACACATTAACCTGCTTTCTTTTTTATTCGCAGTTGATAACCCTAAACAAATATCGGATCAATTGTACTTTGATCGTTTGCATCGGCTTCTCAATGGCGATCAAAAGTTTCTAACCATCGACGAAGTTCTTAAGGATGAGTATCTCCATCATCACAGGTTACTATCCATTACCCGTAGCATAGGTCATGGGACGGGTCCATATGTGTACATACCCCCAGTAGACATTATTCCTGAGACGGGCGAGGGCTCGAAAGGTCCAACAATACCTCTTCGGACTTCACCTTCTCCATCTTCAACTCAGTACGACGAGTTAGCCAACATAGCTGAAAAGCATAGAGAAGGGTATACCGTCCCTGATGATGTTATTTCTCCTGAGAATTCAACATCCCCTACTACCGACGATTCCACATTTAAGGGTTTAGGAGATCTCCCCCGCCTGAAACCATCTATACTTCAGAGGACTTTGGCACAAATCCTTTAACTTTCACTTCTTCAGAGGGGACTACTCCCGTGAAGGCCAAAGAGCCCACTCGCGCTAGTCTGGCTTCAGACTCGAGTTTGTCGGGGGAAACACCACTTAGGATGCACTCAACACATTAGCACCATACATCACAGCACTCACTTTTTATGTGAACACTGATTCTGAATTCCACTTACATTGTTGCGCACGTACAATGTCTCGCCCTTACTACGATGTTAGAAAAATGCGCCGTAGCATGTCTAGACCTCCTTCCGATGTCGAGCATGATCACCGTGAGAGCCGGGGCAGAGATGACAGAAGGTCTCATGATTCTTATCGACCACATACCTCGCGCTCTCGTTCCCCCGTCCGGTCGGATCCAGACAGATATAAGAGCTACCAGAGTCGTCGAGGAGAAGATACGTCGCAACCTAAAGACCGAACTTCTCCTCAAGACAAACACAGTCGGGAAAAATGTCCACCGAAACATATCGATTCACGAGACAAACACAAGGTTTCTGAGAAGCGATCTGGAAAGGGTGACACGGCCATCGTCCCGACTAAGCAAAAAGACATTGAACTAACATACTGCAAACCTCCACCACTGGATGCTGAGTCCAAAGTTAAGCTGGCATATCTGGAGAAGCAGTTACCAGATCATTACTTTGAGAATCCGACTTTTTTACCTGCACTCGAGCCTATTTCCTCAAAGTGGGCAGATGAGGCTAAAGAAAAGATTGACGCAGTTGAGAAGCAATACTCGAAGATGTTCAAATATTCACGCAATCTCTCCAGAATTATTCGGACTTTAATTACAAATGTTAATTCAATGAAAAAGACTGCGGATTCTGATGAAAAGGCTTGAAAATTTTGGAGAAGGACCTAGAAGACACACAGGCTCAACTCGTCATCGCTCAACGAGACGCCAACAACTTCAAACAGCAATTTGAGGAGTTACAGAAGTGTTATCATGACTTGCTGGAATCTCATAGTCAAGAGCGTTTGGAGTTGAAGAAACAAGCGGAAGACGCTAAGTCGGACAATGTCAAAATGCAACAGGCTTATAGTACTCTTGCGCAAGAAAAAGCCGAGTTAGTGAGAAAAAATACTGAATTAGAGAAACAAAACGCTGACTTGGAGTCCAAGTTAATGGAAGACGAGAATAGGGCTGCCCTAGCTGAGGGAAATGTGGAGAACATCATTAAGTCTGCTAAAGAGACCCGTAAACAGCTATCAGAGGCTCAGGAAGAAGTGCGCGGTTTTGGCGAATTACTGATTGAATTCTTTGCGCACATAATTCGTCACCGAAACATCTCTTGGATTGAAGACTATCCAACTACCTTAGTTCACGTATGGAGTCAAATCATCGAATGAGAGAAAGAGGAACTTAAGATAGACTTCGTTGATGAAGATAAACTTATGGAGAAGTATCTGAGAGATGATGAACCGGCACGCCTGGCCGAGGGGCGTCGCCTCATTGCCCCTCTATGGAGGAGGAGAAGCAGATGGCCAAACAAAAGAATATCCCTGAGGCTGGTTCTTCTTCCGCTACCGATGAAACTACTGAAATCGAGGGATTTGATCCCGAGAACCCAGGAATTCCTCAAGCGTCTCTTTTATCTTCTATATCCGAATCAGCGTCAGAGACGGTAGTCACTCCAATTGAGAGACCATCGGAAGGTTTTTCTACCTTTTCACCTCAATTTGTCAAGGCCGTCTCCACCTTTCATCACATAATTGGGCAATCAATGGAGGATCCTTTATTTTCTCTTGAGTTGATAACTGTTGCTTCTCATTCTGTAGGTGTTGAACCGACCGAGAAGACTGACGTGCATCAGGGAACCACCACTGGGGAAAAATCTGTGGAAAAGACTCAAGGAGAACAGGATAAGGCTACCATTGTTGAGTCAGGAGGGCGAGCTGAACTGTCTAAGGCCGACACTTCTCATGATGACAAGATGATAGATGCCTTAAAAGACGACGGTGGTAATGAGGGGCATGAAGAAGATCCTGATGTGGCTATAATTGGGGATTCAAAAAGTGTCGATGACATCACTTTGGCTGAAATGAAAGCCGAACAAGCCAAACGTATGTAGCTAAAAGTTGAAGACTTGAACCCGCGAAAGCCTTAAGCCCCTTACAGTGGTGGATCCTGGATCAAGGTTAGTCGTTAAGCTTTCAACTAGGTCTATTACAGAAGAGCTTGCTAAAAAATCTTCTCTTGATTCCAGTGTTCCGACTCCTGGGAAAAAATCAACCGATTCTAGCACTTCGACTGCAGAGAAGAAAAGGTCAAAGTGCGTTATGACTGATGTTGAAAAAAAGGCTAGGAATGCTTATAAGGCTGCCAAAAAATCCAAGTCTGCTCCAAAGCCCAAGTGGTGATGTGCTTTGTTTTATTTTGATATTCAATTGGTCTGCAATTGTTGTAGCGAGTGCGGCCCTCGCATCCTTTGCTTGATTTCCCTGTACAAACTCACGTGTTTGTAAATAATAATAATTTATTACCTGCAATGTCTGATAGTTGTTAGTTTAGTACTTAAGTAAAAATGCAAAAGCATGTCATATTACAGTTATATAATAAAGTCATTGTTGAGGGGAATATGTGTACACATATATGCCCCCAGTCAATCTTGGATAACTGAGAAAGAATTATTCAAGATTGATTAAATTCAAAATCCAATTGCCACCGATTCTCCGATGGGGCCATTTTCCTTTCGTCATTGATGCCTATTCTTTTTAGCATCTTTATACTCTCCTATCCCATAACCAGGTTAGAGTATTGTTGAGGCGGTCTCTCATCCAGGTGCACCTTCACGCCCCAAGGGACGTCGTCTTCCCGTCCTTTATACTCTCTCTCGATTCATGAGAATTAGACTTAAGAATGTCATCTTACCATTCTTTTGCATTCTATCATGCAAGCGGTCATTTTGTTCGCTCCTACACATAAGTTATTTCCAATTTTCCAAATTTAATTTAATGTTTCGTATTTCATGGTCATGATAGAATGATTGTCAAATATGTAGATAATGCAGGAAAATAAATGACACACGATATTTTTATAGTGGTTCAGCTAAGTCGTAGCCTACATCCACTTCATAATCCTTTGTTCATATAAATAGACTTTTTAAGGCAAGTCGTGCCTTTTTTACACAGCTTATAAAAACAAAAAGGAAGACACTTCATATTTAGCTCAGATATCGTCGTAAGTGCTGAGCATTCCAAGCTCTGGGAATCTCTTCACCGTACATGGTCATTAGCTTGAATGCTCCTGTATCAAGCTTCCGTTGGATGGTGTATGGCCCTTCCCATTTTGGACCCAATTGGGTCGAAGGTGGGAAGACTCGTTTCAATACTAGATCTCCTGGTTCAATGGTTTTGAAGCGAACTTTCCGGTCATAATAACGTGCTACTTGATGTCGATGTCTCGAGGCACGCAAGTCGGCTTCGTCTCTTTTTTCTTCAATCATATCAAGAGACTATATGAGGAGTGTTCTATTTGTCATCGGGTCATAATACACGACTCGATGAGAAGGGACTTCCAATTCTACCAGGATCACTGCTTCTGACCCAAAGGAAAGTGTATAGGGAATATGGCCGGTAGCCATCTTAAAGGTTGTCATATAGGCCCATAAAGCTAGTGGCAACTCGTCTACCCATTTGGCTTTGGCCCGCTCCAACCGCTTCTTCAGAATAGATTTAATGACTTTGTTTATGGCTTCGACCTGGCCATTTGACTGCAGGTGAGCTACTGCAGTGTATCGTTTATCAATCTTGTACTTCTGGCAGAAGTTCCTGAATTCGATGCTGTCAAACTGCGTCCCATTATCAGTTATGATGGTCTTCGGTATCCCAAATCGACAAATAATGTTTCTGACCACAAAACCAATCACCTTCCTCGCTGTGATGGTTGTTAAAGGTTCAGCTTCCACCCATTTTGTGAAATAGTCCACGGCGACGATCGGGTACTTAGCTCCTCCACTGGCAATAGGTAACACTCCAATAATGTCAATTCCCCACATGGCAAACGACCATGGGCTTACCATTGACTTGATCTGAGTCGGAGGCGCTTTGGGAACTTTGGTAAATCTTTGACATCTGTCGCAGCGTCGTGAATAATCAGCCGCGTTTTTATTCACGGTAGGCCAGAAATATCCATACTGCAATACTTTCTTTGCTAGGGTTTGGCCCCCAGTGTGGTCTCCACACTCACCTTCATGTACTTCTTGCAGTACACGTTTAATGTCGTCGTGTGCGATACACCATAATAGGGGCATTGAAAACCCTTGGCGATAAAGGACATCGTCCTGTAAAACGTACCTTGCAGCCTTGCGTCTTACAGCTCGCCTTTCGCTCTTTTTCAATGGGAGGGTTCCATTCTTGAGAAAATTATTGATCGATGTCATCCAGGATTCTCTCTCTGGGTTGACTTCCAGGACTGGTTCCGCTTCCATTAGTTCGAAACTCGGTGATTCTAAAACCTCTATCGGGACCATTTCAGTTTCTTTAGGGTTATCAGAACTTGCCAGCTTCGCCAGTCGATCTTCTTTCTGGTTTTCCATTCTTGGAATGTGCATTATGATGTAATGCTCCAAACTTCCCAACAACTCCTTTACCTTTTTGAGATAAGTAATGAGTCGAGGTCCTTTAGCAGTAAATTCTTCCCGAACCTGGCATACAACTATCTTGGAATCACAATATATATCTAATGTCTTCGCTCCCAATTCTTTGGCGAGTTTCAGCCTGACAATCAGGGCTTCATGCTCGGAATCATTGTTAGTAGCAGCAAACTCTAATAGTAGTGCATAGTAAATAGATCGTCCTTCAGGAGTTATTAAAACAACTACGGCGCCAGATTTTCGATCATTTTTGGCTCCGTCTGTATATAGCTTCCACGGAGTAACCTCTAACTCTTGGTCCAAAGTAATTACCTTGTCGCCCACCATTTCCTCTTCGGGAATTGTAAATTCAGTTATAAAGTCAGCCAATGCCTGCCCCCTTATTGATTTTCGTGGCTGAAAATTCAAATCAAATTGACTCAGCTTGATGTTCCATTTAAGTAACTGCCCCGATGCTTCGGGTTTTTGCAACACTTGTCTCAAAGGTTGATCGGTATATACAACTATCGGGTGAGCTTGAAAATAATGACGAAGTTTGCGGGAAGTAATCGGGAGGCTATAAGCAAGCTTTTCTATTTTTGGATAATTACGTTCCGCAGCAGCTAGCTTTTTGCTCACGTAATATACAGGCTTCTGGACTTTATCCTCTTCACGTACTAATGCCGTACTGACGACGTGAGATGATACCGCTAAGTAAGCAAAAAAATCCACATGTTCCACGGGTTTTGATAATATTGGAGGCTTTTCTAATAAGTCTAATAGATTCTGGAACGCCTCCACACAATCAGGGGTCAACTCAAAATTTCGCTTTCCTTGTTTTATGAGATCGAAGAAAGGTACACATCTATCTGTAGCTTTGGAGATAAACCTACTCAATGCAGCAACTTTTCCGGCCAAGCTTTGAACGTCTTTGATCTTGCGAGGTTCTTCAATATCCCTTATTGCTGCTATTTGGCTAGGATTTATCTCAATTCCTCGAGAACTCACAATAAACCCAACGAATTTTCCAGATGCAACCCCAAACGAACATTTTAGGGGGTTTAACTTCATCCCATACCTTTGAAGAATATCAAACATTTCAGCTAAGTCCCTTATATGGTCGGAAGATTGTTTAGAATTCACAAGCATGTTATCCATGTAAATCTCCATGGTTTTCCCGATTTGATTATAAAACATGCAGTTGACCAGGCGCTGATATGTGGCTCCTGCATTCTTTAACCCAAATGGCATTACCACATAACAATATAACCCTAAGTCTGTGATGAAGCTTGTATGCTCTTGATTTGGTATGTGCATGGGAATTTGATTGTACCCAGAATAGGTGTCCATAAAGGATAAAAGCTCATGCCCGGCCGTCGAATCTACTAGCTGATCAATTCTAGGGAGGGGAAAGCTATCCTTCGGGCAAGCCTTGATCAAATCAGAAAAGTCGATACATGTTCGCTACTTCCCGTTTGACTTTTTGACCAGGATTCGATAACCAGTCGGGATATTTCGAATCCTTAATGAATCCATTATCTTTTAATTTCTCTACCTCTTCTTTTAAAGCTGCTGACCGCTCTAGGCCTAACATCTGTCATTTCTATTTGATTGGTGGGTGCTTTGGATTAATACACAAAGAGTGGCTCATGATGGCAGGCGAAATCCCACACATGTCAGCGTGAGTCCAGGCAAACACATCCAGATTTGCCTTTAAAAAGTCAGCCAACTATTTCACTCGGACTGGATCTAGTTGCGAGCCGATCTTTAGTACTTTTGTCGAATCTGTTTCATTAATAGGTATATCTACTGTTATTTCGTTGGGAGTCGCCTTCCTATCCTCGGGTTCTCTATCCTCTCTGGGATCTATATTCTCGAGCACATCTGAGGACGGCTCTCTTGGGGCAGGACCCCTTAATTGCTATGCTGAGTTCTCCTTTGGAGGGGCAGAATCGTCCTTAGTTTCTATATCCAACCCCTTCATTAGCATCTTTAACTCCGTCATGTAACAAGCTCGTCCCGTAGCTTGGTCGCCCCTCATCACCCCAATTCCTGAGTCAGTCGGGAATTTAAGCAGCAAGCACCAAGGTGCAATACATGCCCTAAACTCGGCAAGGGCCGGTCGGCCTAGGAAGGCATTGTAGGGCGACTCCACATCCAAAACTATAAACGGCAGGATCCTCACTCTCTGGCGATCACCCTGCCCTAATGTGACTGGTAATTCCACATATCCCATCTGAGCCGTCGACGCTCCGTTGAAGCCATGTATCCATCCTTCGTATGGCTTTAAATCTTTTGTTTCGAGTCTCATTTGTTCGAAAGCTTTCTTGAAGTGTATATTGACCGAGCTCTTGTTGTCCACTAACACTTTATGGACTAAAGCATGGCCAATTGTCATGGTAATCACTAGTGGATCGTCAGTTAGAGATTGAACTCCGGAATCATCTCTACTACAGAATACGACGTCATCTGACATTGCCTTTTGTTGTTTTACTGGAGTAATGTCTTCGAGGCTACTGCATTCTCCTACCTCAAAATGCTTGGCGGCATTGATGTACTGATCCATTGCTTTAAACTACGACCAACTAGGTGAGGTCCGCCTATAATAGTATTAATAACGATCCCCTTACCTTTCTGCTGGGCTGTGGGTTTTGAAGTGGGCTGGTTTTGGTCTGGGGCTTGTCCCCCCTGCCCCTTGTCCTTTGGGGCAACCTTGTACTCGTCTAACTTGCCTTCCCGCAGCAAATTTTCGACTATATCTCTCAAATGACGACATTCATTGGTGGAATGACCGTGGGTTCCATGGAACAAACAAAACTTTCCTATTGCGATCTCTTTCTCAGTGTAATCTCTGGGTGGTGGTTTTTTGTACTGCAATATGCTATATGTATCCAAGTAAATATTCTCCAACGTATCATTTAACGGCGTATAATTTTCAAAAGTCTAGAATCTGGGTCTTTTACTAGAGCTATTCCCTCGGTTTATGTTCCTTCTTTTGCCGTTCCCATTTCTGTTGCTATTAATCCCACTCTGGTTGCCAACGTTAACTTCAACCTTCCCTGAACTGTCACTAGATTGTTTCACCGCAACATTACTCCGGACACCTTCCCTCGAGGCCCCTTCGGACTTTCTCTTCCTGTTTGCATGAGCTTCTTCTCGCCTTAAGCGGATATTAGCTTTTCATAAAACAATTCTCTAGTAGGAGGCGGTTTCCCAGACAAGTAATCCCCGAGTTCTGTGTTAGGGTCTACCCCTTCTATCATGGCCATCAGGATAGGAGGCTCATGAGGATCACTAACTTTGGTGACGGCTAGGTTGAAGCGATCTAAATATGACTTAAAGGATTCTCCTGGGGCCTGTTTAATCCGTGACAACTCTATGACGCTCTTGGACTTTCGGGCATGAAATCGAAACTGATCCATGAAGCGCTCACTCAATTCTGTGAAATTTGATATCGACCGAGGGGGGAGTCAGGTGAACCACATTAACACCACGTCTTCAAGATAAATTGGAAAGTCTTTGCATTTTACAGCATTTGGAGCTGCTGCCACATTCATGAACCATGCATACCTCATCAGATGCTGCCCTGGGTCCGTTCTTCCTGAATATCGATCCATCTGAGGCAAGTTGAATCGCCGAGGGAACTGGAAGTCCAATATATCATCCGTGCAGGGGGTATGACTTCGCTCAATGCCCCAATCTTCATTAGTATACCGTTGGCTCTCGGACATAATCTGGCGCACCATTGCCCATACATCGGCATTTGTTAATGTCTGCACAGGTTCTCTAGGTCTGATGTTCGGATTACCCCTGGGTTCCTGATTAGGGGACAACCTCTGGTTTCTAGCAGTAGTTGCTCTACACTTCTCTCTGCGCTCCCGGTCGATCTCAGGAGGTAGAGGTTGAAGAAGATGCTGCTGCGTAGGGTTGGTAATATTAGGATCCCGGGGTAGGACGTGGGATCCACGCATGGGTAGCAACATAGGTTGTTGCAGGCTTAGGTCATCAGGCCCTAATACACGAGCGGCGTCTTCTCGGGATCCTAAAGATCCAAAAGTTAACTGATCGAGGTTCTGAGGTTGTTCAAGCGGCCTTCTTTCACGAGGGCATCCCTCGTTTGAAGAAGACGAATCATCTGTAGCAAGGCGGCATGTTGGGGAAGGAGTCTTCTGCCTCCGGAGCTCTTGGAGTTCTCTACCCATAGTGATTATGTTTTCCTACATGCGAAGGCTTTCACGCCTTTGGGCTTCCAATGCCTCCTTAGCGCTCTGGAGCATGTCAAGAAAGCATGAAAAATCTCCTTGTGTGATGGGTGCAGATGGATCAGGCTGAACATTAGTCATCATGGCGGGAATCGGAGCATTGGTGGGAGCTCGAGTAGAAGTTCCAGCTTCATCCTGGTTCGGATCGGATCGGAGTGCAGTGGCCTGGCCGGAGCGGTTCAGATGGGAAGAATGAGTGTCCTCAACTTCATTGGACCGGATCGGATCGGGGTCTTCCATCCGGTTCGGACCTTCCTGACTGGAGCGGCCTGCTCCAGAGTTTTGAGCACGTGACCGCGTTAGCATGATGGCTTGTTGATCTTCTCTAGCATCGTTTCCCCTAGTGCCTTGCACTTCTTTTCCTTTTGTCTTGGCCATAATATTCGATTCTTCAACAGTTAGCCAACAAATACTTAAAGATGTCAGAAATAAAGGATTAACTTCTTTGAACTTGAGGGTCCAAATAGTAAAATGATAATCCCAAAAAGCTGAGAATTCGAAGATTTCTCAGTGAAAGCACCAAAATGTTAGATCCAAAATTGCCTATAACACCCAAACTAATAAAGATTCTAAGGAAATGAAAACTAAAACGAAGAAGACACACAATTTATAGTGGTTCGGTGTAACAACCCGTATTTTTTTATAACATGTTATAACATAAATCAAGGAAGAATTAAATGATAAAATCTGAATCAAGGGAAACGGGCTATGCCATTGCGTCCGTCTCGGAAAAATACGCGGAATAGAGTCCGAGTTTTCGAAAATCGGAGTTCGTATGACCCAGTTATGGCCCATAGAAGTTTTCAGAAAAATTCAAGTTTAAAAACAGATTCAAATTCAAATCCGAATGTTTAAGTTTCAACTCAGACAGGCCAGGCGGGAAGATTCCCGCCAACCCCCATGTCGACTGGGGTGTCGACACACCCAGGGCCGTGTCGACTGCCCAGTCGACACGGGTGTCGACATGGTGGTTCGGCCGGTTTGGCCTGGGTGCACCTGACTTGTTCCTCAAGACATGTTTTAAGGCTTGTGACGGATTTTAAAGGCTCGGATCTGAATTAGGGTTAATCCTATGGCCTAAACTAACCTAAACTTCTATAAAAGGACCCTAATACCTAGCCTAAACCATCATAAATCAATCCTACAACTAGGTTATGCCAAAATGTTTAATCATGGCCTCCACCCTCTTGTCATAGTCTCCATCTTCATTCATATGAGAGTTTCTAAGCTTGTTTGAGAGTTTCTAAGTTCGATTCAAGGCCAAAGTTCAATCTTTCTTCATCAAAGCAAGGATCTTCTTCTTATTTCTCAAGGGTTTTCATTGGAGCTTATTATTTGGGGGTTTTTAGAGTTGCTAGTGGCTTCATCTCAATCTTATTTTATTTTATAAGTCTTCATAGAATTGTAAGCCCTACTCTACTCTTAGATTCTAACTATGAAGTTAAATATGACATGTTGCAAGTTTGAGTTTGGGCCTAAGCATGATTTTTGCTTTGATTCTATCATGTTATGCATAGATTTATTCAATGCATGTTTGTAAAGCTATCATCTTGACTTTGTGCATAGAAAGCTATAAGCTTTGATTGGAAATGTTGCATAAAGCAACATAGAAACTCTCATAATCCTTATGTTATCTTGCATATGATGTTATATGCGAATCACTAGCTATCATCCTATGTCATTTATGACCATGTTTCACCTATTTTGCTAAAGTTGATATCATGCATGTTTTGAGGCTTATAATGTAATATGCAAGTTTATGAACACATTTGCCTCATATGCCACCATGTTTAACTTGTGGCCAAACCTTATTAATTATGTCATGCTTCTAAGTTCCCTCTTTGAGATCTATTTGCGTTTATGCGAACTTACATGCGATGGGGTTACGTTATGGGTAAACTAAAATGACATAAAAACATGACTTGAAAAGATGACACGAAATATGACATGTGATTATGCTTGAAACATGAACTTGGACATGACTTCTAGAAAACATGAGAATGGCCAACTCGAGGTTGGGTTGAGTTTGTAGCATAAATCTACCCGGAACAGACCGGCTTAACTAGTGGCTACAAGCAATAGGACCCAATGTGAGTAGTTGGTCATGTCGCACTTGAAACCCGAGGTTAGACTAAGTTGTGGTGTAAAGCTACCCGGACCCGCCCGGCTTAACTAGTAACCACAACAAGGTCTAATGTGAGAGGTTGGGTGCACTAAATCAATTAATGCCACATGATAGGGTTAAGTCATGGACCACTTGAATACTTAACCAATTAAACACAATGGGTAGATAGGGTTAAGTCATGAACCTGGGGTACACTTAACCAACTTGGTACTTGATTGGATAGGGTTAACCACGCTTAACCCGTTAGAAACCCTAGTTACGTGGTCCTTTTCACCAGTAACCCTCTTGGTTGTATCATGATACCCTAGGGACTAGGCTAGGGTGGGGCACGATTACTGGGCTGACATGTAAGCGACCAAAACGACGGCTGAGTAGGTGCGCCGGTGTAGGTTCAGGCGGACTATGGTCGTGCACATAGTCCGGAGTTGAAAAAGCAGACACGGGCACCAGTAGGTTTAGACTGTGCGCGCTTGATTTGTGTCTGTGGTTGGCACCCTAGGGCTTGATACACGCTAGGGTGGACCTAGCACAGTTTGACTACACTTCGTGATTGGGTCGTATGACACCGACACTTGACGAGTTAGGCTTTTAGGGAGCCGATCGACTAGACCGTGTTGTTGGACCTTGATTTAGGTCATCTCGTGATATTGGGCCAAGATTGGGCTAAGGGATCACTTCTTGTTTATACTTGACATGGGTTGGAATACTAGTACACTTGGTGCAAAACTTAACCTTGTATATGCGATGCCATACTTGATCTATCTTGTTAACTTTTCACCATGACAGTTATCATCCTATGTTTCATCTTTGTTTTACATGTCCAGTTAACTTTATTAGTTTTTATACTAATAGCAGGTAGGACTTACCAGTCTTTTGACTGACCCATTTTCTTTCGCCTCTTTTCTTTCGTCCCTCCCCCCCCCCCCCAGGTTATCAGGGTGGAAACACTAGCACCTAGCTTGGATCTTTAGCTGCTTTTCTGGATAGCTCATGTACGGTTTGGACTTGAGCTTACTATGGCTTCATTCTACTTTGGGGATAGTTACTTTATGTTTTCTTCCAGTTTCCAGTTTATGTTTCTAGACTTTGTTTGTGGGAAAATAATGACCAAGTACTTTGATGTAACTTGACTATGGTTTGAAATGTTAGTTTTTACCCGCTGCTTTATTTACTCTGTTTTACTTATATGTTCTGTCTTATGATATCTGTGCATGTTTACCTTGTTTAACGCCCCTTCAAAGCTAGTGTGCTTGCAAGAGTGACATTGGCGGAGGTGGGGTGTTACATTCGGCGTTAAATAGTCTACGTCCACTTTTCTTCTTTTTCGATTGATGTCTTGAATGCGAGTACAATAATGATTTTCACTCAACTCCCACTCATTTCATACAATGATTCTCTCAATTTCCTTCACAATATGATTTGAAGGATGATTGATGGCTGAATGAGATGATAAAATTCGGATTTCAAAGGAGTTTCAATCCTAAAAGTGCTAAAAGATCCTCCCAAATGCCTCATGATGGTGTATTTATAGGTGGAAAAAGCTCCTAGAATTGGATCGGTTCGGATCCATGTGGCATCCATCCCATCACTTTCGGGTTCGGATGGAATATGGTGGTGACAACACATCTGGTTAGTGGCAATCGTGGGTAGAACACGCGCATAACTGCTCCAATTCTTAAGGAGAACGTGGGGTGAAGCAATTAGAGTTCTAGGTTCGGATCGGGTAGGCTAATAACTGGGGGGTCGGATCGGCCTTGTCTCTTCCGATCTGGTCCGGTCTGCATCCTTTCCTTCATTGCTTTGTGTTAGTTTGTCTCTGTCCAAAGAAGACCAGATCCGATCTGAATGTTTGGCAGAGTGTTCTTCATTATTTTATTCTTTAACTTTGTGTAGCCTAGTTCACAAAGTAGGCTAATAGTATGTAACTGTACGAGTTTTTAAAGGATAAATACAAGCAACGATTGATTAAAATGGAATTTAAAATATAATTAAAAAAATCATTTAATTATCCTATATATACCCCTCACTAACCCTAACCCTCATATATTTTTTTCTCTGGTCAAAATTGAGTAGCCGCCACAATTTTGTTTCCAGAAAACATTTCGTGAGTTTTGAAAAATGAAATCAATCGAAATAAAATTCTCTAAATTCTCTAAATTACTATTTTGATCTCGTTGGGTTCCTAGCAAGAAGGGCTTCAACCCCATGTAATTATTATGTAGTGCGATGCAATTTCATGAATACTCGAATATGAACAACGAACTAGGGCTGATGATTTCATATGAGGGATGCGTTGATTTGAAGTATAGTGATCATATTTGGGTTTAGAGGATCTTGTAGCATCACGCATGAGTTTTTGGGGTAGTTCGGTGCTTTTTGAGGTCGAGGTATGTACGGGTGCTGAACGACGGTTTTTGATTGGTGATGTCGAGTTGAATGATGAGTATATGAGGAGGAAGAGTAGTTGACGAGAGGAATTATGAAAGTTTTTCCTTGATTTTTAAGAAGTAAGGAGGGAGATTCAGTTTGAACTGGTGTTACGGGTTCTTACTGTATTGCGTGAACATGAAATCTGATGGATTTCATAAGAGGGCATCGAGCTGTGTATCTGTAGCTTGGGAGAGAAGGAGATTTGGAGAGGAGTTTAATGGTAGCAGTTTCGGTGGGTTTCGTGGAATGTAGGAGGAGCCGTTGGAGTTGTAAGGAGGCGCATTGGCCATGTGAAGGAGGAAGTCGCGGCCTGGTTTGGGAGAGAAGGAAGAGCACTGTAGAAATGGAGCGGGTAAGAAAAGTTGATGTGGGTCGTGTTTATAAGTAAGCCCAAAATAAAAAATGAATCAAATATATTTTAATTAAAAATATTATAACTTATATTATTAATATCTTTATCATCCGTGGTCGAAATTCAGCGAAACAGGATCTGATAGGATCGTATGGACGACAACTACAATATGGAACTAGTCTAGAGTGGATTGGAGCTCGTATGAATTTTTGGCAAAATAAATTGTCTGAATGGAGCTGTTGAATGGTTATCGTTATTTAATGATAAACCACCAAAGTGAGTAAAACTCACTAACCCTATCATGTTATATTTTTATAAGTATAATCTAGTATTGATAAATGATGATTGATTGTTGTGTGTTGATTGTTTGGTTGAATTGCTGATTTATTGGTTGAAATTATAGATAACAATAAATATATAAATCGTTAATCAAATATTGATTCTGTTTATCAGAATATTTCATATTTAAATGAAATCGATGTGATTTATATTGTTTAACATCTGTGGATGCAGGGAAACAGGTTGGAGGGATCCAACCGGATTCCTCAATATTATAATACTATTTGTTTTCATATATTGTGATATGTGATGTGATATATAATCTGTGATTGATTATGATGATACTGGTCTTGTTATTTGGTATTTTAAATACCATATGAAATACTGGAATGTAAAAAGGAAAATTTTAAAGTGAATATTGAAAATGAAATATGTATATATAAAATAAATAGAATTATATAAAAGGATTTATATAAAATAAATAGAAGTATAAAAGGATTATTTATATAGAAAATAAATAGAAGTATAAAAGGAATATTTGTTTAGAAAGTAAATAGAATTATAAAAGGGATATTTGATGAGATATAAAAGAATTATGAGAAGATTGTTTAAAGTGGATATTAAATAGAAATCTGTTTTAACAAATAGATTGAGAAGATTAATTTATAAATAATGTTTTATAAATTAAATAAAATATTTATCATTTGATAAACAAAACATATAAGACTGAATTTATGTAGAGAAGTAGGAATCGGTTTTAACACCGATATTTTAAATGGAATTTAAGCATTTTTTATAAAGGTGATTATAAATGGGATTATAAGTGTTAAAAGAATAAAATGAGATTTTATATAAATAATTCTATAATTAGAAGTATAAATAGAAATTGGATTTGGGATATTGTTTTAAATACAAAATCAAACTGTTTTGATTGCAAGGAAGAAATATTATTTACATTTAATGTGAATAAAGGATTTAAGTAAATATTTTGCTAATAAAATATTTATAAAGGAAATAGGGTTTGAAGTAGGAATTAAAATGGAGTTAAAGGAATTAGAAACGGACTGGAGATTAGTTAATTTGAACAGCTGTCTGGGTATTGATCCGATGTTGGTTTCGGCCTTTGGGGTTAATACGTAGGGGGTTGTTCTCTTACTAGTTTACAGTTAGAGATTGATATATGTGATAAGATAGTGATGCGTGAATCAGTAATGGAAACGTTTTCCAATGTTAATAAGGTATATTTTCTAAATTTAGAAAATAAGAATTTATAGAGATATGGGAATAGGTAACTGAATAAATTAATGATAAATTAATTTAAGAGATAAATGATGATTGATGATTAATCGATAGAATTTCCATCTGGAAATAATATTGTTGTTTGCACACATGTTTTTCTTTGATAGTTAAATCATCGACTATCGAAGTTTTTGACCATTTTTCCGTTGTCAATACGAAGAGACCGGGATCAGATTTATTATCTGTAAACCACTCTATATGGGCGTTAGCGTTGCGATCAAATATGATGAAGATAATTGAAGACGGAGTTATGCAAGGGCTGTCCCATTTACAGAATAGTGCCTTCGATCTGTCCAGTCCTAGGGCGACCTGTATGGAAGAATGTCTGACAGAGTATATTTAAATAGATCGCGTAAGTTGATCTCTTCAAACATATTTACGTTTGGTGGCAGAGGAATCCGTTTCACTTAGCTGTATACCCGTGGTATTTTTGGGGAAATCAATTTGTGATTTGGGCGGGTATGACGATGTGACATTCAAAGTAAATAAAGGTGTGATCTACACGTTATGGCCTCTAGCCTCACAACCAAGAAATGGTATAAAATCGGGTAGGTCGCATGGCTAAGTGGTTAGCTGTCAATTAGGGTGTATTGTCACCCGATCTAGAGAAATTTCATTTACTTCTATAATCTATTTCGATGTTGTCCCTTTCGGAAACCGGTTGCTGATCTCAACTGTTGGTGATAGTACATTCGGTACAATCAAGCGAAATGAGTGATTGGTCATGTTTAGCCTAGGTTACAAGATGTTCTTGTTGAACCCGGTGTACTCCTCTCTAGAGATACACTATCGGAAGGTGGTCCCATACCTTGCCAATTGGAATTCATTAACCAATAAGCGCCTGCGGTTTTTGATTATAAATTATGTATGTGGAACGTGAGATGAAAGCATTATGCTAAATGATTATTTAGTTGTGGTTGATAGACACTATTATAATATCAAAAGAGTTTTGATATAAAGATTATCGCTCTTGCCAAAGGATTTTGAAATGTTAAATCAAGTGTTTTGGATTCTCATAACGGAAAAACCCATTCCGTGTTATACATCATGGTTTATGAGATATTGTTTATTTTCTCAAGCTGTTTTAAATTGTTTACTCACACTAGTCCCATGACTAACCCAGAGTTTATTTTGTTTTCCCTAAACTCTTGGGTGCCCAAATTTGTACGGGAAGTCAAGTAGTCAGGATTTTACAGATATACTGAGAGCTTGGAGCAGGAGGCTTCAGGACTTTATAGCAATTGTTTATTTCCGCTGTGTTGTAAGTGTTGTACTCTGATAAATGTTATTGTATACATATACTGGTTTTGTTTCAAAGTTATGTTACATTTTATTCGTTCCGCTGTGAGATTCATGTTACTATGATTCTGTTTTTGTGATCTTCTTCTTCTATTTTAATTTTCTATCTTATCTATTCTCACCCTCTAACTTCTTTCATTAACTATCCGGTATTTCCGATGCTTGGATAGTCGACATTGAGTTCATGTTGATAACCAGGATCGCGAAAACCCGGGTCGTTAGATACCGTATCAGAGATGAAGGTTAAGTGAATTACCTTGGCTCTGTGGCATGACTTAGTAGAGATTGGGTTAGTAATGCCCTAGATTGAGTTGAGTGTATATATACGAGTGAGCGTATTTGTAGATTTTATAAAAATTGTTTTATATTGTGGTGATTTATTGGTTGAGTTGTTTACGGATTCTGGTCGAGCAGTTTGATCCACTGTATCGGTAAAGGTTTATAAACACTTGAATACGATGGACCGACATAGTATGGTTTGAAAAGAGGGTAATGAAATAATTTACCTAAAGTATATTTTGATATAAAGGATTTATATTGGAATGATTATAATATATTGGATATATTGGTTGTTATTATAATTGAGTAAGATTATAAATTAAAAGGTTATGTAAATAGCCGATCAGAATTCATATGAGTGTAATATATAAAATCAGATGAATTAAATCTGAAATTAAAATCAGAATCGAAATTAAAAACTTTGAAAGTTGGAGTAGTGTTCGTAATTGGATTTGAGTTAAGTATATGAGAATTTTAAAATCCTGAGAGATTTTAAATTGTTTTACGACATTGTGAATGGAATTTTGAATTAGATTTCAAAATGGAGTGTTTAGTATGGTTTTTGAAAGTGATATAGTATTGAACTCACTTTGATAGCTGGGAAATAATTCGGATGATGCTGGCCACATCATCAGTGTTCATTTTCGAGTTCTAAGTGACGGATTACTACCAAAGATATTATTTTGAATTTTTTTGGGAAGACAAGTGTTTTGAAATTCCAAAAAGGGAATATTTGATTTTTGAAAAGGGCAAATGGTTTAAAACTCTCACGTAGAGATTGTATGAGTTAAAAACAAATTAAACCGAAATTGGTAAAAGCAAATTGGAATTAAAGTAAAGCCAGTTAAGTGGTAATTAAAATTGAATTGAAATAGAATGAGATCGAGTAAAATTGGATTATGAGATGGAAATCTGGAATTATATTGGACTGGTAAGTTAAGAGTTGAAATTGGTAATGACATTTAAGTTGAAAATGAAATTCGACTTAGGTATAAGCGAATGGTTGAGTTTGAGGATAAAAACAGATTGGAGATTTAATCGAATGATGTGACGGCCTGGAATTTTGCTCGATCCGAATCAGTCATTAAACCGATCTAGACCGTTCGAAAACCCCTGATCGTTTTGAGAACAGGACAAATCAGAACGCAAACGGAGGAACATTTCATTGCTATTACAACAATTCCATCAGATACAAGACTATACAGAGTATAATGAATAAATTACATTCGATAAATATCAGAGGTTACAATAAATTACATAGCAGCGGAAAATAATACAAAGCATAACTGAAGGTGATATACGGATACAGAGCTTTCCGGATATCATTCCAGCTGTAAACCAGGATCCTGTGAATATAAATCTGCAAAACCAAAGCTACTAGCTGCCCGTGCGGAAAATAGGGGCACCCAGATTTTAGGTTAAAACAATAAACTCCAGGTCAGTCATGTGACTGGTGTGAGAACTAAAACAGTTATTTAAAACTTTACTTTAAAAGAGAGTAATTCAAGGGACCACGCCGTATAACACGGAACGGGTTTCCTCCCAAGAATACCAGTGCATAGGATAAACAGCGCGATGCTTTTTCGAAAAATGAAGCTATTATAAGACCCAGGTCCCATCACACAATGCAACGCAAGCCGGAGGATAGGGTTTTACCTTATAACAGCCAAACATGCTTGGTACGTTTAAAACAAATCATTTGATACTATAATAAGTGTATAGTGTCAAAACAATTTCAATCATAAATATCAATCATAGACGACATAAGTGCCCCATACCACTATGTCGCAATACTAGGCTCTACAAATAAAGCCAAAATACACGTATTGGAAATTGGATTTCCGTCATGAGTCGAGGCAAGGGGCAAGCTCCTCTCCGCTTCGAGACACTCTAGCAAATGTCTCAGGGCTACGCACTCTGGGCAACCCTGGATCTTCAGGACCGGTCCTCACTTACGTTAGAGGATTGGCAATTCTTGAACACACGTTTCCCGGTCCTTACAAACCTAAAATTGAGGCGCCTCATCCAACAACCACATAGGTGAAAAGTATATAAATGTCAGGGCTGGTAAGTCACTAACACCACCAAAGCTAGAAAGAAACGTCGTGCTCTCCCTGCAGTCCGTATCCTGTTTTTGACTCATACCGAGGTGTGAGGCTCGCAAATTCACGTTATACACAAAGCTACGCCACAAAGCCGTGCTTTGATCATCAACCACAAGACTTTGCTTTTCAACAGAAGCCTTGATCGATGCAACTCAGCATGCCACATAGGCAATTCATGCCATGCGATTGATATCTATCGATATATAACCTCTAAGCTCGTACGTCTCAGAGAAGGGCGTTAAGCAAGAGAATAAATTCTCCGCCGCCAAACAGATATATATTTAACAGAAATCAATCAACATAGAATAAAATCCAATGTCAGACACACAATCCATTTACAAGTTCGTTCTGGTTCTGAACGAAACCGGAGGCACTTTCCTCGCATATCCATCCATCTCCAAGTACGTCTGGACGACAACCAACTGATTCCCTCATCTTGGGTGTACAGCCCAATCAAGATCATCAGTAATCACCCAAACGATGTGAAGACTTCCGGTCTTCGACCACCGTCTTCATCTTCGACATATCGTCGAATCGGTTATTCAGAATGGGTATAAACTCGGACTTTCCGAACAACCCGCGTATATTAAAAATATTACACAAACACAACATACGCCTCATTCCAATTCCACATTCTTAGGGAAAGGTTCCCATTAATTTTATCCAAGATAAATTCTTTAAAATTTATCCTTTAATCTTCCTTTAGATGTCGTTTCAAACCAAATTATGGTTTTCTAAATTAGTCGAGATTAGCGAACCATACCGAAGTAATTATTTATTTTATTTCCCAATCCCAACCTATTCATCCCATGAAGCAAAACTAGTAATACTCCATATCTAATACTATGGTGTTATCGGTAAAATTAATTACCATTTCGCGTTCAAATCTAATTAAAGATTTAACTATCGCTGGGAGCAAAACTGGTAATATTCCATTCTCGCTCATTTGCCAAATTTGATAATTTAAATTATCAATTCACATTTCAATCTAATTGCAGATTCATCAAAACTCCCTTTTCCGGGTTAAAGAACTAATGTCATTTAAAACACAGTTCACGATAAACTCAAATCACATTCTATTTATTATCGGGTTAAAGAACTAGTGTTATTTAAAACACAGTTCACGATAAACCCCTGAATCAATTATATTTAAGCCCATTTCAAATCCAATTTATTTATTTAAAAATAAATGAGTTTTAATTTCAGTTCAAAACTAGTTCATTTCGATAAAAATCTATTTTTATCTTTTCAAATATGGAGTTTCTCATCCCAATTTTTCCCAAATCATTTCTTATGATTTTACACAAATTATTACTATTTTTAATAATTTTATCAAGGCCCGTACAGTCGATTTCCATCAACGGCCATCGAACTGCACTTACAACGACCTTTTCCAAATTTGATTTGGACGTATCTCCAAATCCAACCGTTAGATTTCAAATTTCTAATATTCGTTAGAAAGTTCCTTTCGATACGAACCCAACGGTTCCGGTTTTAGGAGAATCCGACGGTCGGATCTCCCGTAATGTCCGTTCTAAATAAGTGGTCGAAATTCACGAACTGCCGCGGCGCGACGCGTTCTATTCAGTCCATTATATTATATATATAATATATATAATATATATTTCGTCGATTCCTAATTAAAACGAATTATATAAATAGTTTTAATTTCGTTTCAAAACAATTTCAACCTTTATTTTAAATTCAAATCAAAATTGAAATTTTCTATTATAAATCATTTTTACTTTCATTTCTATTTGATTTCAATTCAAATCGATTTTAATTCGATTCGAATTCATTTTCTTTTCAATTCAATACAATTCGAATTCGTTATATATTCACTTCAAATTCAATTTCTTTTCTATTCAAATCAAATTCCATTTCTTTTCTATTCGAATCAAATTCAATTTCTTTTCAAATCAAACTCATTATATTCAATTCAATTCGAATTCGTTTTATATTCGATTCAATTCAAATTGGTTTTCTATTCAATTCAATTCAAATTGGTTTTCTATTCGATTCAATTCAAATTGGTTTTCTATTCGATTCAATTCAAATTGGTTTTCTATTCGATTCAATTCAAATTGGTTTTCTATTCGATTTAATTCAAATTGGTTTTCTATTCGATTCAATTCAAATTGGTTTTCTATTCGATTCAATTCAAATTGGTTTTCTATTCGATTCAATTCAAATTTCATTTCAAAATATTCGATTTCGAAATCACTTTTCTATATTCATTTTAAAATGGATAAAATCGATATAAATATTGTTCACGTCAAAATGGCGTCAATCTAATCAACACGGCTTCATATATTTCTATTTTCAAATATTCTATTTCAAATATTTCTTTTTCAAATATTTCCCTTTCAAATATTTCTATTTCAAATATTTCTTTTATTAAAATATTTCGTTCAACACATGACTAATCTCAACGGATGAGTACTGTCAACACATGAACCTTTATTTTATATTGATAAAGATGTAAATTTTATTATTAAAATATTTCGTTCAACACATGACTAATCTCAACGGATGAGTACGGTCAACACATGAACCTTTATTTTATATTATTCTTTATTTCCTAAATTGGAATAAGGCCCAATCAATTACCATATAAAGTTAATTATATGGATTCCATTCAACACATGTATATAATAGCGATGATAAATAATCAACCATCATCCAAGGTGCACTACACTGTATAAGCATCAAATATAGATATCTAACGCTTATGACAGCCTGTCAATCAATCGATCGACATATTTAATCAATCAGGATGAGTGAACTTCAAATTTCATCCCAACACCCGTGTGGGGTTTCAAATCAACAAACACAGATTTTATTTGTGCAGTTGGGCGATGTGTAAAATTTATCGTCCCAGTCAATGCCCTTCAAATAGGTGTACATAAACAAACCGTCCGGTTTGTAAATGAATATTTTATTTTATTCACTTCCACTATATTCATATTCACGTTAAAAATTATATTTTTAACGACAAAACATTTTATTTTAACATATGAATTTCTATTCAGTTCATTCTTTAAATAAAATGATATTTTTATTTTCCTAACTTATTTTAGAAAATGTCGGCGGCATAACGGCACGATACTAGAAACGGGACAAGGCCTAGCCTTATCCCCGGTCTAGTGAAGGCCCACACCATTCACACATCAATCAAATCCATTCATTTCACCAAACAATTCAATTCAAACCAAATAATCTAACCAACTACACAACCAAACAATTAAACAAACAAGCCATCCATGGTCTGTGGATGACGGGTGTCGGGTGCTACTAAACACCGTCTGCATCCTAGTATATATATATATATAACTAGAAAAAGAAATTTTGAGTGAGAAGTTCTCACCAATAGCTATCCTAACTCCACGGCTCTTCTTTTGCAGAAACCTTCATCGTTCTCGCCTTTTTGTCATCTTCGTTGCCCGTATTCTCTACATATGTAAAAATAGAATTTTTACTTCGCTATTCAATATATAAAAATCGAATTTTTACTTCGCTATTCAATATATAAAAATCGAATTTTTACTTCGCTATTCAATATATAAAAATCATAATTTTACATCGTTATTATATAGATAAAAATTCTATTTTTACTTTGCTACTATATAGATAAAAATTCTATTTTTACTTTGCTACTATATAGCTAAAAATTCTATTTTTACTACGCTATTACATATAAAAATCTCGCCTTTTCATTTATAAAAATCTCGCCTTTTCATTTATAAAAATCTCGCCTTTTCATTTATAGTTTCATCACTATAAAAATCACATTTTTATTTTGCTACATATAAAAAGATGATATTTTTACTACTTCTATAATGTAAAAGATTATATTTTTATCCTCCTATCATATAAAATAAAACTGAAATTAATTTACAAACTAATTTAATTAAATACTCACTGATTTCGATCGGAGGGGGGTTTGAGGTGCGGCACCGGAGATTGGTGGATGGTCGGAGGGGATGGCGGCTTCACTGGCGGCGGCTTTCAGGATTGGGCGCGGGTTTTGGGTCTTCGCGGTTCGGAGAGAGCGACTGGACGGGGGTGGAAGGTAGGCGATGCTTCGGTGAGGCGGGGGTGGCCAGGCTGAGGCGCGGCGGCGCCTGAAGGGCAGAGCGGTGGACCTGCGATGGCGGTGGCGAGCGCGATGGGGAGGTCGTCGGTCTGAAGCTTCGTTTTTTTTCTTTTTATTTAATCGATTTTGGTCTAATGATTTGGGGGGGGGGGCAGAACGAATAGAGGGAGAGAAGAGGGTTTATTTTATTTTTTTAATTATTTTATTTTTCACTAAAAAGCAACTTTTATTTTCGACCTCTAAACGAGGCCCACCGCCTGTCGTCCCTAGCGTATTACCCCCATTCCGAACACAATGGGATATGTATCGCAGGCTGATTCGGTCGTTACGATCAATTTTCGTCAAAATCAACATATAACTCTATATATTGAATTTGAACGCGCATTTCAATTTACTGGGGTCACATACTAACTCTAAAAATTCCTGAAAAATATTTTCTAGCTTCGTATTGACGATACGGTCCTAACTAAACTAGTTTCGTCGAATTCTGAGACCGTTGGAAAAATGGCCAATTTCCAGTCGATTAAAATCAACTAAAACTGGTCAAACGCGTTTTCCTTTGCCACGCTCACATATTGATTCGAAAAATTATGAAATTTGGAATCTAGCAATAATTTGACATCACGGATCCAACAAAATTGGTTTCGTCGAAATCCGAGGTCGTTTGCAAAATGTCTATTTTTAAGGGCCTGAATTCCATAGCGACTATTCAGAATTTTCAACTGGACATATCTTTTTATTCCCGCTATGAAATTTCAATTTTTCGGATTCGTTGGAAAGATATTCTCAATTAGATCCTAACGTTTTTGGTTTCACTAAAATCCGGATTATTTTGCACCCGGTACATTCAATTGAAGTTTGAAATCGAATTATCGAACTACCGCGCCATTTTCAATTCTATTTATAATTATAAATAAATATATATTCTAACGACGACGTATATAAATATATACATTCTAATTATATTCAAAATAAATTTCTCGTTGATATTATTTAAAATAATTCATTTTAAATGTTCAAAATTCGCTAAAATTGCCAAAATAAAAATTTTAAACTGGCTCAGATTTTCCGGGTTATTACAATCTCCCCCACTTAAAACTTTTCGTCCCCGAAAAGAAACAAAGCCGAAAGTGGTTTGATTAATCAACTCTATGTTCGATCTGGCTTCCATTCTCTAACTTTTCAGTTTCTGAGAATTTTCAAATTTTCAAAAATTTGGCTAACACCCTAAATTTTCGAAAAATTTCGCCATAACCTCCTCTGCACCGGGAGCCACGGGAAAATCCCGAAATTGCCATACAGGCCTTCTGATCTCAAAAAGAAAAAGCCAAGCGGCTAGCCAATAGGCTCATAAAATCATCATCACCCAAACAAAACAGTAAATTATAGTAAACATGTACCTATTTGTCGGGCAAACAAATTTTATTCTTCGGCTCTAGCCTCCTTGCTATGACTTGTTCAATGTAAGTATATGTATATGCAAGCAAATGCGTCTAATTTTCAATATAATTCAATATGTGATTCAATTAGGCATAATGGTTCAAAATTATCAAATAAATAAACAAACAACACAAACATCAATCAATTAGTGAATTTAACGTTTCAAATTCATAATTTTGATACATATACAGAAAATCATGTTTTTGATGCCAAAACACAACAAAAATCTATCTATATTAGTTTTGGTTCTCACACCTGTCCAATGGAAATATATAGAAACCACACCTTCGATACACAAACATAAATATTGATAATGCAGCCGCATTACCAGAATTATCTCCGGGCGACTAGAGTGTGATTCTATATCTATCCAATATATTAAAACTTCGAATATACGTTCAGGACGCGTATATACAAAATCTTTATATACTAGATTGTCCAAATTCAATATAAATAAAATATTCAAATACGTGGAATTGATTTAAATTTTCAAAACAAAAATGTTTTCATTTGAAAAATATACTCTTCACACTCGTTCTAGGATACTACTGATCCTATCTCTAACGAGTCATTCTAATTGGATATTACTAATCCAATATCTGATGAATTCTTTCGTATGGTTCTAATGTGTCTTGTTCTCGAGCTCTGTAAACCAAAGCTCTGATACCAAATGTGACGGCCTGGAATTTCGCTCGATCTGAATCAGTCGTTAAACCGATCTAGACCGTTCAAAAACCCCTGATCGTTTTGAGAACAGGACAAATCAGAACGCAGACGGAGGAACATTTCATTGCTATTACAACAATTCCATCAGATACAAGACTATACAGAGTATAATGAATAAATTACATTCGATAAATATCAGAGGTTACAATAAATTACATAGCAGCGGAAAATAATACAAAGCACAACTGAAGGTGATATACGGATACAGAGCTTTCCGGATATCATTCCAGCTGTAAACCAGGATCCTGTGAATATAAATCTGCAAAACCAAAACTACTGGCTGCCCGTGCGTAAAATAGGGGCACCCAGAGTTTATGTTAAAACAATAAACTCCAGGTCATTCATGTGACTGGTGTGAGAACTAAAACAATTATTAAAAACTTTACTTTAAAAGAGAGTAATTCAAGGGACCACGCCGTATAACACGGAACGGGTTTCCTCCCAAGAATACCAGTGCATAGGATAAACAGCGCAATGCTTTTTCGAAAAATGAAGCTATTATAAGACCCAGGTCCCATCACGCAATGCAACGCAAGCCGGAGGATAGGGTTTTACCTTATAACAGCCAAACATGCTTGGTACGTTTAAAACAAATCATTTGATACTATAATAAGTGTATAGTGTCAAAACAATTTCAATCATAAATATCAAACATAGACGACATAAGTGCCCCATACCACTATGTCGCCATACTAGGCTCTACAAATAAAGCCGAAATACACGTATTGGAAATTGGATTTCCGTCATGAGTCGAGGCAAGGGGCAAGCTCCTCTCCGCTTCGAGACACTCTAGCAAATGTCTCAGGGCTACGCACTCTGGGCAACCTTGGATCTTCAGGGCCGGTCCTCACTTACGTTAGAGGATTGGCAATTCCTAAACACACGTTTCCCGGTCCTTACAGACCTAAAATCGAGGCGCCTCATCCAACAACCACATAGGTGAAAAGTATATAAATGTCAGGGCTGGTAAGTCACTGACACCACCAAAGCTAGAAAGAAACGTCGTGCTCTCCCTGTAGTCCGTATCCCATTTTTGACTCATACCGAGGTGTGAGGCTCGCGAATTCACGTTATACACAAAGCTACGCCACAAGGCCGTGCTTTGATCATCAACCACAAGACTTTGCCTTTCAATAGAAGCATTGATCGATGCAACTCAGCATGCCACACAGGCAATTCATGCCATGCGATTGATATCTATCGATATATAACCTCTAAGCTCGTACGTCTCAGAGAAGGGCGTTAAGCAAGAGAATAAATTCTCTGCCGCCAAATAGATATATATTTAACAGAAATCAATCAACATAGAATAAAATCCAATGTCAGACACACAATCCATTTACAAGTTCGTTCTGGGTCTAAACGAAACCGGAGGCACTTTCCTCGCGTATCCATCCATCTCCAAGTACGTCTGGACGACAACCAACTGATTCCCTCATCTTGGGTGTACAGCCCAATCAAGATCATCAGTAATCACCCAAACGATGTGAAGACTTCCGGTCTTCGACCACCGTCTTCATCTTCGACATATCGTCAAATCGGTTATTCAGAATGGGTATAAACCCGGACTTTTCGAACAACCCGCGTATATTAAAAATATTACACAAACACAACATACGCCTCATTCCAATTCCACATTCTTAGGGAAAGGTTCCCATTAATTTTATCCAAGATAAATTCTTTAAAATTTATCCTTTAATCTTCCTTTGGATGTCGTTTCAAACCAAATTATGGTTTTCTAAATTAGTCGAGATTAGCGAACCATACCGAAGTAATTATTTATTTTATTTCCCAATCCCAACCTATTCATCCCATGAAGCAAAACTGTTAATACTCCATATCTAATACTATGGTGTTATCGGTAAAATTAATTACCATTTCGCGTTCAAATCTAATTAAAGATTTAACTATCGCTGGGAGCAAAACTGGTGATACTCCATTCTCGCTCATTTGCCAAATTTGATAATTTAAATTATCAATTCACATTTCAATCTAATTGCAGATTCATCAAAACTCCCTTTTCTGGGTTAAAGAACTATTGTCAACACAGTTCACGATAAACCCAAATCACATTCTATTTATTATCGGGTTAAAGAACTAGTGTTATTTAAAACACAGTTCACAATAAACCCCTGAATCAATTATATTTAAGCCCATTTCAAATCCAATTTATTTATTTAAAAATAAATGGGTTTTAATTTCAGTTCAAAACTAGTTCATTTCGATAAAAATCTATTTTTAACTTTTCAAATATGGAGTTTCTCATCCCAATTTTTCCCAAATCATTTCTTATGATTTTACACAAATTATTACTATTTTTAATAATTTTATCAAGGCCCGTACAGTCGATTTCCATCAACGGCCATCGAACTGCACTTACAGCGACCTTTTCCAAATTTGATTTGGACGTATCTCCAAATACAACAGTTAGATTTCAAATTTCTAAAATTCGATAGAAAGCTCCTTTCGATACGAACCCAACGGTTCTGGTTTTAGGAGAATCCGACGGTCGGATCTCCCGTAATGTACGTTCGAAATAAATGGTCGAAATTCACGAACTGCCGCGGCGCGGCGCGTTCTATTCTGGCCATTATATTATATATATAATATATATAATATACATTTCGTCGATTCCTAATTAAAATGAATTATATAAACAGTTTTAAATTCGTTTCAAAACAATTTCAACCTTTATTTTAAATTCAAATCAAAATTGAATTTTTCTATTATAAATCCTTTTTACTTTCATTTCTATTTGATTTCAATTCAAATCGATTTTAATTCGATTCGAATTCATTTTCTTTTCAATTCAATTCAATTCGAATTCGTTATATATTCACTTCAAATTCAATTTCTTTTCTATTCAAATCAAATTCCATTTCTTTTCTATTCGAATCAAATTCAATTTCTTTTCAAATCAAACTCATTATATTCAATTCAATTCGAATTCATTTTATATTCGATTCAATTCAAATTGGTTTTCTATTCGATTCAATTCAAATTGGTTTTCTATTCGATTCAATTCAAATTGGTTTTCTATTCGATTCAATTCAAATTTGTTTTCTATTCGATTCAATTCAAATTTGTTTTCTATTCGATTCAATTCAAATTGGTTTTCTATTCGATTCAATTCGAATTGGTTTTCTATTCGATTCAATTCGAATTCGTTTTATATTCGATTCAATTCAAATTCGTTTTCTATTCGATTCAATTCAAATTGGTTTTCTATTCGATTCAATTCAAATTGGTTTTCTATTCGATTCAATTCAAATTGGTTTTCTATTCGATTCAATTCAAATTGGTTTTCTATTCGATTCAATTCAAATTGGTTTTCTCTTCGATTCAATTCAAATTGGTTTTCTATTCGATTCAATTCAAATTGGTTTTCTATTCGATTCAATTCAAATTGGTTTTCTATTCGATTTAATTCAAATTGGTTTTCTATTCGATTCAATTCAAATTGGTTTTCTATTCGATTCAATTCAAATTGGTTTTCTATTCGATTCAATTCAAATTTCATTTCAAAATATTCTCGAAATCACTTTTCAATATTCATTTTAAAATGGATAAAATCGATATAAATATCGTTCACGTCAAAATGGCGTCAATCTAATCAACACGGCTTCATATATTTCTATTTTCAAATATTCTATTTCAAATATTTCTTTTTCAAATATTTCCCTTTCAAATATTTCTATTTCAAATATTTCTTTTATTAAAATATTTCGTTCAACACATGACTAATCTCAACGGATGAGTACTGTCAACACATGAACCTTTATTTTATATTGATAAAGATGTAAATTTTATTATTAAAATATTTCGTTCAACACATGACTAATCTCAACGGATGAGTACGGTCAACACATGAACCTTTATTTTATATTATTCTTTATTTCCTAAATTGGAATGAGGCCCAATCAATTACCATATAAAGTTAATTATATGGATTCCATTCAACACATGTATATAATAGCGATGATAAATAATCAACCAACATCCAAAGTGCACTACACTGTATAAGCATCAAATATAGATATCTAACGCTTATGACAGCCTGTCAATCAATCGATCGACATATTTAATCAATCAGGATGAGTGAACTTCAAATTTCATCCCAACACCCGTGTGGGGTTTCAAATCAACAAACACAGATTTTATTTGTGTAGTTGGGCGATGTGTAAAATTTATCGTCCCAGTCAATGTCCTTCAAATAGGTGTACATAAACAAATCGTCCGGTTTGTAAATGAATATTTTATTTTATTCACTTCTACTATATTCATATTCACATTAAAAATTATATTTTTAACGATAAAACATTTTATTTTAACATATGAATTTTTATTCAGTTCATTCTTTAAATAAAATGATATTTTTATTTTCCTAACTTATTTTAGAAAATGTCGGCGGCATAACGGCACGATACTAGAAACGGGACAAGGCATAGCCTTATCCCCGGTCTAGTGAAGGCCCACACCATTCACACATCAATCAAATCCATTCATTTCACCAAACAATTCAATTCAAACCAAATAATCTAACCAACTACACAACCAAACAATTAAACAAACAAGCCATCCATGGTCTGTGGATGATGGGTGTCGGATGCTACTAAACACCGTCTGCATCCTAGTATATATATATATATAACTAGAAAAAGAAATTTTGAGTGAGAAGTTCTGACCAATAGCTATCCTAACTCCACGGCTCTTCTTTTGCAGAAACCTTCGTCGTTCTCGCCTTTTTGTCATCTTCGTTGCCCGTATTCTCTACATATGTAAAAATCGAATTTTTACTTCGCTATTCAATATATAAAAATCGAATTTTTACTTCGCTATTCAATATATAAAAATCGAATTTTTACTTCGCTATTCAATATATAAAAATCATATTTTTACATCGTTATTATAAGAATAAAAATTCTATTTTTACTTTGCTACTATATAGATAAAAATTCTATTTTTACTTTGCTACTATATTGATAAAAATTCTATTTTTACTACGCTATTACATATAAAGATTTCGCCTTTTTCATTTATAAAAATCTCGCCTTTTCATTTATAAAAATCTCGCCTTTTCATTTATAGTTTCATCACTATAAAAATCACAATTTTATTTTGCTACATATAAAAAGATGATATTTTTACTACTTCTATAATGTAAAAGATTATATTTTTATCCTCCTATCATATAAAATAAAACTGAAATTAATCTACAAACTAATTTAATTAAATACTCACTGATTTCGATCGGAGGGGGGTTTGAGGTGCGGCACCGGAGATTGGTGGATGGTCGGAGGGGATGGCGGCTTCTCTGGCGGCGGCTTTCAGGATTGGGCGCGGGTTTTGGGTCTTCGCGGTTCGGAGAGAGCGACTGGAGGGGGGGTGGAAGGTAGGCGATGCTTCGGTGAGGCGGGGGTGGCCGGGCTGAGGCGCGGCGGCGCCTGAAGGGCAGGGCAGTGGACCTGCGATGGCGGTGGCGAGCGCGATGGGGAGGTCATCGGTCTGAAGCTTCGTTTTTTTCTTTTCTTTTTATTTAATCGATTTCGGTCTAATGATTTGGGGCGGGGGGCAGAACGAATAGAGGGAGAGAAGAGGGTTTATTTTATTTTTTTAATTATTTTATTTTTCACTAAAATGCAACTTTTATTTTCGACCTCTAAACGAGGCCCACCGCCTATCGTCCCTAGCGTATTACCCCCATTCCGAACACAATGGTATATGTATCGCAGGCTGATTCGGTCGTTACGATCAGTTTTCGTCAAAATCAACATATAACTCTATATATTGAATTTGAACGCGCATTTCAATTTACTGGGGTCACATACTAACTCTAAAAATTCCTAAAAAATATTTTCTAGCTTCGTATTGACGATACGGTCCTAACTAAACTAGTTTCGTCGAATTCTGAGACCGTTGGAAAAATGGCCAATTTCCAGTCGATTAAAATCAACTAAAACGGTCAAACGCGTTTTCCTTTGCCACGCTCACATATTGATTCGAAAAATTATGAAATTTGGAATCTAGCAATAATTTGACATCATGAATCCAACAAAACTGGTTTCATCGAAATCCGAGATCGTTTGCAAAATGTCTATTTTTAAGGGCCTGAATTCCATAGCGACCATTCAGAATTTTCAACTGGACATATCTTTTTATTCCCGCTATGAAATTTCAATTTTTCAGATTCGTTGGAAAGATATTCTCAATTAGATCCTAACGTTTTTGGTTTCACTAAAATCTGGATTATTTTGCACCCGGTACATTCAATTGAAGTTTGAAATCGAATTATCGAACTACCGCGCCATTTTCAATTCTATTTATAATTATAAATAAATATATATTCTAACGACGACGTATATAAATATATACATTATAATTATATTCAAAATAAATTTCTTGTCGATATTATTTAAAATAATTCATTTTAAATGTTCAAAATTCGCTAAAATTGCCAAAATAAAAATTTTAAACTGGCCCAGATTTTCCGGGTTATTACAAATGACATTGGTATATGTTGAATTGGTAGCAGATGTAAAGGATATAATTATATGCCCGACAAAAAGGTACAAGTTTATTTTATATGAGTTTGGTGATTTATGAGCCTGTTTGGCAAGCCACATGGCTGTTTGATTTTCTTTTGGATTGGAGAAGGCCTAGAAAGGCGAGTTGTAGTTGTACCGATTGACCTGTACAAAAGAGGAGCTAGCGAAATTTTTCGGAAATTTAGGATGTTAGAAAATTTTCAGAATTTTTGAAAATTTTCGTTAGTAAGAATGAATTAATAATTTGATTAAAATTAATTGGTTCAGTGGAAACTGGAGTTAAGAAGTAAACGAATAAATTTTTACGTAGGTAATAGAGTTTGTTTTCTACCTTAGCAAATTTCGAGGATGAAATTATTTTAAGGGGGAAAATGTAATGTCCCGTATTCTTACGGTATAATAATTAGTTTATTTAATTATTTAAATAGAGATTTAAATGGTCGTTTAATTAAATAATATTGAATATTTAATTAATATAAATAATAGAATAATATATTTAAATCCCGAAATAGTCGGAAATAGTGGAATTCACAATATTGTGTGAACTGGATCATTTAAAATATATAATTCAGTTTAGAGTTGAATTATATTAACGAATTTATTTATAAACTTCAGTTGAACGTAATAATTATATTATAATTATAATCGAGCTTGAAATGGCGCGGTAGTTCGTAATTTGGTGATTTGAACTTTAAACGAATATACAGAATCCGTTTTAAGCCGGACTTCTGTGAAATAAGAAACGTTCGGAGCTGGTGAAGTATATTTTTCTAATGAAAGAGAAAAATCGAGATTTCATTGTGTAGATTGTTAGTTATGTCCAAATCAAATTTTAAAATAGTCACTATGGAATTCCTTTATAATTTATAATGTTTTATTTATATTACAAAAGGAATTTCAATATTAAATGAATATCGATATAATACGGATTTCAAATATCGAGCTATAAATCCATATATGTACATTTTGGAGCTGTATAATATTCTATTGTGAATATATACGATAATATTTATTTTTAAATATTTAATTTAATTAATTTTAAATATATAAATGTTTAAATGAGTTTATTTTGAGCTTTAAAAGTAGCCATTTTTGCAAATGACCTCCGTTTTCGACGAAACTAATTTTTTTGGATCCGGAATATTAAATTATTGCTAGATTTCAATTTTCATGATTTTTGAGTCAGTATGTGGCCGTACAGGATTTTACTGTGAAAAACAATCAATAATTTAACTTTACAAATACGTTGTGTGAGCATACGAACTCGGAATTCGACGAAACAAGTTTCGTTGGGTCCGTAATGTCGAACCATAGCTGCATGTCCATTTTCGTTAAAATTGGATATCATATGTGACCGTACGAATTTTTAAATGATAAATACGAGCAATGATGGATTAAAATGGAATTTAAAATGGAATTTAAAATATAATAAAAATTCATTTAATTTTCCTATATATACCCCTCACTAACCCTAACCCTCATTTTTTTTTCTCAGGTCAAAATTGAGTAGCCGCCATAGTTTTGTTTTCAGAAAACATTTCGTGAGCTTTGAAAAATGAAATCAATCGAAATAAAATTCTCTAAATTACTATTTTGATCTCGTTGGGTTCCTAGCAAGAATGGCTTCAAATTACGTAGTGCGATGCAATTTCATGAATACTCGAATATAAACAACGAACTAGGGCTGATGATTTCATATGAGAGGTGCGTTGATTTGAAGTATAGTGATCATATTTGGGTTTAGAGGATCTTGTAGCATCACGCATGAGTTTTTGGAATAGTTCGGTGCTTTTTGAGGTCGAGATATGTATAGGTGCTGAACGACGGTTTTTGATTGGTGATGTCAAGTTGAATGATGAGTATATGAGGAGGAAGAGTAGTTGACGTGAGGAATTATGGAAGTTTTTCCTTGATTTTTAAGGAAGTAGGGAGGGAGATTCAGTTCGAACTGGTGTTACGGGTTCTTACTGTATTGCGTGATCATGAAATCTGATGGATTTCATAAGAGGGCATCGAGCTGTGTATCTGTAGCTTGGGAGAGAAGGAGATTTGGAGAGGAGTTTAATGGTAGCAGTTTCGGTGGGTTTCGTGGAATGTAGGAGGAACCATTGGAGTTGTAAGGAGGTGCAATGTCCATCTAAAGGAGGAAGTCCTGGCTTGGTTTGGGAGAGAAGGAAGAGCACTGTAGAAATGGAGCGGGTAGGAAGAGTTGGTGTTGGGCCGGGTTTATAAGTGAGCCCAAAATCAAAAATGAATTGAATTGATTTTAATTAAAAATAGTATAACTTGTATTATTAATATCTTTATCATCCATGGTCGAAATTCAACGAAATAGGATCCGATAGGATCGTATGGATGATGGCTACAATATGGAACTAGTCTGGAATGGATTGGAGCTCGTTTAAATTTATGGCAAAATAAATTGTCTGAACGGAGCTGTTGAATGGTTATCGTTATTTAACGATAAACCACCAAAGTGAGTAAAACTCACTTACTCTATCAGTTTATATTTTTATAAATATAATATAGTATTGATAAATGATGATTGATTGCTGTGTGTTGATTGTTTGGCTGAATTGCTGATTTATTGGTTGAAATTATAGATAATGATATACGTATATATATATAAATCGTTAATTAAATATTGATTCTGTTTATCAGAATATTTCGTATTTAAATGAAATCGATGTTATTTATATTGTTTAACATCTGTGGATGCAGGGAAACAAGTTGGAGGGACCCAACTAGATTCCTCAATATTATAATACTGTTTGTTTTAATATATTATGATATGTGATGTGATATTTAATCTGTGATTGATTATGATGATACGGGTCTTGTTATTTGGTATTTTAAATACCAAATGAAACACTGGAATGTAAAAAGGAAATTTTCAAAGTGAATATTGGAAATGAAATATTTATATATAAAATAAATAGAATTATATAAAAGGATTTATATAAAATAAATAGAAGTATAAATGGATTATTTATATATAAAATAAATAGAAGTATAAAAGGAATATTTATTTAGAAAGTAAATAAAATTATAAAAGGGATATTTTACGAGATATAAAAGAATTATGAGAAGATTGTTTAAAGTGGATATTAAATAGAAATCTGTTTTAACAAATAGATTGAGAAGATTAATTTATAAATAATGTTTTAAAAATTAAATAAGATATTTATCATTTGATAAAAAGAATATATAAGAGTGAATTTATGTAGAGAAGTAGGAATCAGTTTTAATACCGATATTTTAAATGGAATTTGAACAGCATTTATAAAGGTGATTAGAAATGGGATTATAAGTGTTAGAAGAATAAAATGAGATTTTATATTAATAATTCTATAGTCAGAAGTATAAATAGAAATTAGATTTGGGATATTGTTTTAAATACGAAATCAAACTGTTTTGATTGCAAAGAAGAAATATTATTTACATTTAATGTGAATAAAGGATTTAAGTAAATATTTTGCTAATAAAATATTTATAAAGGAAATTGGGTTTGAAATAGGAATTAAAATGCAGTTAAAAGAATTAGAAACTGACTGGAGATTAGTTAAGTTGAACAGCTGTCTGGGTATTGATCTGATGTTGGTTTCGGCCTTCGGGGTTAATACGTAGTTCTCTTACTTGTTTACAGTTAGAGATTGATATATGTGAGAAGATAGTGATGCGTGAATCAGAAATGGAAACGTTTTCCAATGTTAGTAAGGTATATTTTCTAAATTTAGAAAATAAGAATTTATGGAGATATGGGAATGGATAACTGAATAAATTAATTTAAGATATAAATGATGATTGATGATTAATCGATAGAATTTCCATTTGGAAATAATATCGTTGTTTGCACACATGTTTTTCTTTGATAGTTAAATCATCGACTATCAAAGTTTTTGACCATTTTTCTATTGTCAATACGGAGAGACCGGGATCAGATTCATTATCTGAAAACCACTCTGTATGGGCGTTAGCATTGCGATCAAATATGATGAATATAATTGAAGACAGAGTTATGTAAGGGATGTCCTGTTTACAGAATAGTGCCTTCGGTCTATCTAGTCTCAGGGCGGCCTATATGGAAGAATGTCTAACAGAGTATATTTAATTAGATCGCATAAGTTGATCTCTTCAAACGTATTCGTTTGGTGGTGGAGGAATTCGTTTCTCTTAGCTGTATACCCGTGGTATTTTTGGGGAAATCAATTTGTGATTTGGCGGGTATGACGATGTGACATTCAAAGTAAATAAAGGTGTGATCTATACGTTATGGCCTTTATCCTCCCAATCAAGAAATGGTATGAAATCGGGTAGGTCGCATGGCTAAGTGGTTAGCTACCAATTAGGGTGTATTGTCACCTGATCTCGAGAAATTCCATTTACTTCTATAATCTATTTCGATGTTGTCCCTTTTGGGAAACGGTTGCTAATCCCAACTGTTGGTGATAATACATTCGGTACACTCAAGCGAAATGAGTGATCGGTCATGTTTAACCTAGGTTACAAGATGTTCTTGTTGAACCCGGTGTATTCCTCTTTAGAGATACACTATTGAAATGTTGTCCCATACCTTGCCAGTTGGAATTCATTAGACAATAAGCATCTGCAGTTTTTGATTATATATTATGTCTGTAGAACGTGAGATGAAAGCGTTCTGCTAAATGATTATTTTTTTGTGGTTGATAGACACTATTATGATACCAAAAGAGTTTTGGTATAAAGATTATCGTTCTTGCTAAAGGATTTTGAAATGTTAAATCAAGTGTTTCAGATTCTCATAACGGAAAAACTCGTTCCGTGTTATACGGCGTGGTCTTATGAGATATCATTTATTTTCTCAAGCTGTTTTAAATTGTTTACTCACACCAGTCCCATGACTGACCTGGAGTTTATTTTGTTTTGTTTTCCCTAAACTCTTGGGTGCCCAAATTTGTACGGGCAGTCAAGTAGTCAGGATTTGACAGGTATACTGAGAGCTTGGAGCAGGAGGCTTAAGGATTTTATAGCAATTGTTTATTTCCGCTATGTTGTAAATGTTGTACTCTGATAAATGTTATTATATACATATACTGGTTTTGTTTTGAAGTTATGTTATATTTTATTTCTTCCGCTTTGAGATTCGTGTTACTCTGATTCTGTTGTTGTGATCTTCTTCTTCTTCTTCTATTCTAATTTTCTATCTTATCTATTCTCATCTCTAACTTTTTTCATTAACTATCCGGTATTTCCGATGCTTGGATAGTCGACATTGAGTTTATGTCGATAACCAGGATCGCGAAAACCCGGGTCATTACATTTAATCACCGCTTCCACTCCTGCTTCACAGCCTGGGTCCCAAGAAGCGAAGATTGCTGCAACTGCTGACTTGGGCTATTCTCCCAGCGAAGCAGAAGATCTTGATGACATAGACGAGAGCCCAGGGAAAGGAGTCAAAGGCAAAAAAAGAAAATGATTAAGCCTTCATCTTTGAAGCATAAAGGAAAGCGCCCTGCTCCAAGAAAGGACTTGTTCTATCTTCTCCTGAGAGTCCTCAATCTTGATTTGAAAACATATAGTACTTCATTTCATACTCCTCATAAACCATACTTATGTCAACTTAACTAAGATTTTCTTTCCAAATAATGTTTTCAAACATCTGATTCTTATAAAAATTCTATTATATAAGATTTTATCTCAATCCATTACCTTCCAAATCAACAGTTTCTGAATTCTCTATATTATTCATATAAGTTTCAAAAATTTCTATATTTAATATCTAAATTAAACAAATTTCCATCCAAATTTCAAAATTTTAGTTTCGATCTCTTAATCTATTCAGATATTTGATATCTTTTCAAACTCAGATTTATGAATCTATTGGTTATAAACCAAATCTTATTCCAGATTCCAACTATTAAGTTCATCACTTATTTCAAATCATTATACTCTCAAAATTTCAGAATTTTCCATTCTTATAATACTTTTCTCATTCACGTATTATTGCTCTTCCATATTCATATCCTTCGACCGTAAATTATCAAGAAAACAACTTCCTAAGTATCAACCCTGAAGCCTGAAACCAACGCCAGATCAACACTCAAAAATTCATTCAACTTGACTAATCTCCAGTCAATTTCTAATTTCCTTAAATCCATTTCTTAAATTCTTATCAAATCATTTCTAACGCAATTCTCAGATTCAATTTAAAAATCCACTTCTTTTATAACAATCATTGATTATAACAATAATTCATGCCTTTAAAATATGCTTTGTTCATAATTCTGAATACATAAACAATTAATTAATAATATATAATTTTGATTAAAACGTTTCCTGAAATTCAACATAGTTGACTCCCATGAATAACTTTCTTCCGAATGATCTTGTAAAACCCCGCATTTTGTTAAGAATAAATTAATAAATGATGCATATATGTATATATGTGCATAAAACTTTATGTTTAAAAAGAAAATTTAAATATGTGAAAGAAAAAGAAGAAAGAGTTAATGTAATAAAGAAGTGCATGCAATGCATGCATTATAGAGAAAATTTATACATACATGGCATTTGAAATTCAAAAATAGTAAATTAATTGCATACAACATGATATTAAAGGCAAAGATTAGGCATACACATAAAATTGTGTAATTAAAATCTGATAAAGAGGTAAAAGAGGCACAATTAATTAAAGAAAAACAAAACAAGAAAGTAATTGAACGTTTAATAGATAAACGTTACAAACATTAAAATCAGAAGGTATAATGAGCCTATATAGGAATATAATATAAGAATAATTCAAATCAATTCAAACTGAAGACAATGTGTAGAAGAAAGAAAGAAAAAGACTGAACCAGGGCCTGGGTCGACCCAAGGGGGGGGGGGGGGGGGGTAGGTCGACTCTAGGGTCGACCCAGGGGTCGACATACCCTATATCAAGGCAGATTCATTCGATGAATCTAGACTGTTTTTCAGAACATATTCCTTGCTGACTCAGTGCTGCGTGTACAAGACCATATCTACTTCCTTGAACACCTATAAATAGGCTAGCAGAGCCTAGCCTAAATCTCATATTTTTTGAGAGACTGTCTAGACTCTACCTTTCTTCTTCCTCCTCAAATTCCTTCAGAAAATAGAATAATTAGTCTTAGGAAATTTTGATTCAAGATCTGGAGGAAAAGAATGTATATCTACAAATGGGTGTTCAGAATTCTGATCGAAGTGAGGTAGATTCTTGGATCTGGTCAATTTAGATTCCTCTTTTTTCTTCCCTTTTTCTTTTAGTTTGAGAATTGCGGATCCATGGTTGTTTAGGTTTTAGATTCAGTTAGGGGATCCATGGAATGCTAGGTCTGGACCAGATTCGTGAATTGGAAAGCTATTAGGTGAGTGGATTTAAGTTATACTTTTTGCTAATGGTATATCTATCGTTTGGCATTCCCCGTTAATATGTATAAACCTACTGAAATGTAAACCTGCTGAAATGTAAAAATCTGCTAAAATGTAAATCTACTGAAATATATAAACCTATTATAATATGTGGAAAGGATTACCGTTGTATATAGACCAATTCTAATAACCCGTTAACTGGATACTGTAAGTTAAGTTGCATTGAAATTAGTAATAGTTATGGTAACTGAAATTAAATCTGCTGAGAACATTTCTGTTGTATAAGACCTGCTTTAATTAATCACCTGTCTGAATTGGTAATTTCTGTGAATACTGCAATTATGAAGTTTACAGTGAACATTAATATTTGTTTAAGAATATTATTGTGCCAAAAGATTGTAAATAAGAATTACAGTAAAATTCAAAAGAATGAATATGCCTAAATTTACAGTAAATAGAAAATTGTAACCGCACTTAGACATGAGGTAAAATTCAACTTGTGGTAGAAGTCTGCCTGGAACCGCCTGACAAATCCAGCATCCACATGTGATTAATTTAATGTGGGGGGTCTAGTGCGTAAATATACATGTAACGGTGCTAAGACACGAGGTTAAGTCCAACTTGTGGTAGAAGTCTGGCCGGAACCGCCCTGCAAATCCAACATCTAAAAGTGGTCGGCTTAATGTGAGAGGTCAGGTGCATAAAAATATGCATATAATAGGATAGAATTAAATTGCATTAATTGTACTTAATGGAAATGAATTAATGTTACAACAATATAAATATTGGAATAAACGGGGAATGATAATAACCCATTATGAATAAACCTGAAAGGAGACAAGGAAAGGTAATAAGTAGGCTTGTCCTAGGGACAAGTGGAAATTATAACTTAGGTTATAATAGAAGATAGAGAGAATGAGATAACTTATGTAATGAGATAAGTTGTACTTAATTATAAATTACATAATCTGTAAATATGGAAACCTGAAACCTACGGTTTGTGATAAGTAGATAAAAGAGGGAAAACTTATAAAATGCAATAAGTTGTACTTAATTATACAATAAGTAATCTATAAACTTGACAATCTAAAATCTGCTGATTAGAATAACATGTTAAAGGATTATTAATGAACTTACATGGGTTAAGTTATATAAATGAAATTAATAAGCAAGATGAACTTGGTAACTTGAACAAGAAGTCAATAAGACTTGAAATAACCAAATTAACTGGAAATATGATGAGGTAGAGCAAGCGCGTAATTAAATGTTTAGTCATAGGGTCTAATAACACATCAACCTGAGGTGCTTGGACTAGTCCGTACGTCTGAAGGTGAATAACCCAACGGGGTAGATCATTGTGGTGTCATGAGACGCGAGGGGAGCACACGTCCATCTGATTATTCAGCTTGTTCTATGTGTTGTTATGCTAATATTATGCTAGCTCTGAAGGATTGTAAAGGGAAGCACACAGCTTCCTAGGATATGGAGGGTAATCCTGGTAGTCCTCTGTACGGTGACAGCGCTTAGGCTGTGCTCACAGGGATTGGGTCTGTGCGTTACTACCAGGTGAGTATACCGTGACTACCACGATAGGGGGCAGTTAGAAGGCTATAGGGTCACTCTCAAAGGGAATGCCCTAATTTTGGTGGAGGTTTATAAGTATAAGTCACAGATATACAAGACAGATATAAGAACACATATTTGTAAACAGCGGAAAATCAACAAACTTTTATTTCATAAAAGCAAATACGTGCTACAACAACATCACCATAATTGTCTTACATCTTTTCCAAAAACATAACATAACACTTTCATAATCTGTCTTGATTACATTATTTAAAGAAGCATAAATAAAACATAGATAAACTGCAAAAGCCCCATAGTGGATTGTCCAAAGCCATAGTTCAAAATGAAAAGGTCCAAGCAATACATTTCTCCTCTTCAAGTTGGATGTTAAGGTTGGTCAAGCTGCTGTGTTCCCTCCCTGTGGACCTGGGGGGGAAACGGAAGAAAAGAAGACGAAAGAAAAGTAGAGTCGGACATAAAGCCTGAGTAAGTCTAGTACTAATCTGTCTATGAATAAAGAACTGGGTATGATAAGTATAAACAAGAGGTGGGCAAGCACTATAAACTTGGTTAAGTTGTCTAGGGTCGAATATACTATCGTACCCCATGTTAATCTCTGAACCCATATAAACTAGTTTCCAACTGGCACCCCATAATCAGGGTGAAGTGATCCATTCTATGATGATCGGCTCCTACTCGCATAGTTACATGTGTCTTACGGCCCCCGATGTTGTAGTTACCTATGCTGGTCCCACCATGGGGTGTATCAAGTCCCATGGAGGCGGCCCGACACAATCCTAGAATGCACAGGTATGCTACTGGTGTCCAGTGCCTTATTTTTCTGCGCCGGAGTGTGTGCACGCCCGCACCCCGTTAGAACCTACACTGCTACACCACCGCCGTCGATTTGACCTCTTACAATCAGCCCAGTAATCGTGCCCCACCCTGCCTAGTTTCAGGGTATCCTGATACACCTTCTAGGGTTACTGCTGAAAAGGGTCCCCCGTTACTAGGTTTTCTATCTCTAGCCAACATGCTAAGTTGGTTAAGTGTTTTCTAACCTAACCCCCACCAGTCCGTTTAGTTTAGCATGTTCCATTTTGATTAAGTCTTTAGTTCACTTAATCCTAACAATCCTGACTCAGCCTTAATTGTCTTATTAAAGCCTTGACCTCTCACATTAGACAGGTATTGTTGTGGCTGCCTGTTGCCGGTTGGTTCCGGGCAGTCTTACGCCACAACTCAGTCTAACCTCGGGTCCTTATTGGGCTCCATGTTTAACCTCCCACATTGGATAGGTATTGTTGTGACTACTGGACAGCCGGGCGGTTCCGGGCAGGTTTACATCACAACTCAATCCAACCTCGGGTTAAACACATCGTATGTTCTACATTTACATATTTTGTCTTTCTTCTTTATTTTCTTATATGTAAATATTTGCGGCCCATTATTAAGTTAATGGTGTAAAGGTTACACCAATCATGGGCCCAACCCATACTTGAACTTGGGCCCTTCTACTTTATATTTTCATTTATTAATTAATTTAACCCAACGTTATTTTCCCCCGTTTAATACGTTCGTTTATCATAATATATGTTGGGCTTAGGCTTTTAAGCCCAACTTAGCCATGAGAAGAAGGGGAGGCTTAAAGAGTGATTACATACACAAAAAGGGGAATGTGAGCGCATGAACTTGCAACATAACGTTGGAACTACAAAATAGAAACTGGTGTACTTGCATTGTAGTAATGTATACTTTGGTCATAAAGCATAAGTGACATGAATCAAAGCATGTAAACTTGTAGTTGAGATAAGAATATCACTATTGACACATAGGCTTAACTACAACATAAACCTATATTTTTACATAAGCAAATCATGTTCATAAGATTACTACATGCTTACAAAGGTGTTTACTTTTGTTACTAACACAAAAGTATAGTTCAAACTAATCATGATTTTAAATCTATTCATATGTCATAAATATATGAAACCATGATTTTTACTTTAGTCTTGCAAAAGGGGTTTTTGAATCTAACCTAGCTATGTACCACATATGTCATCATATAATCCTTGTTAACAATATGGATTTCAATTATGCAAAATATCAATCATGGCCTAATCATATTCATAAGTTTGCTAATAGGTTTTCTAGTACAAAAGCATGGCTTAATACATGGTGCCAAAATTTCAACATAGTTTCATATGAATTATGATAACCCAAACTTATTCCAATTACTTCACAAAAACGATGTTTGTATAAAAATACACATTATGATGGCATAGTAGCAAAGCCCCAAACTTGCATGAATTTCAATCAACTACATACATGTAACTTCAACATGGATTACATAATTTGCGAATATTCCAAACGTATACTTGCATAAAACTACCGCATGTAGTTTTTCATAATTGAATAACATAATTCGAGAATATCCAAACGTATACAATATTCCAAATCGATAGTAACGCACAAATATAAATTACTTTATTGCCACCAATCAATTATACAAACCAACACAATTATTTGTTCATACCAAAATAATACTCTACTTACAATGGTGTGACGAATTCTCCAATTTAGGGATTTGGAGATACGATTCCTTGTTGATTTGATTTGTTTAGGTTGCTTTATGCCTTAGAATTTTCCTCCTAATCCTCTCTCCAATTGGTGGCTACTCTTAGTCGTTCCTCAGCAACATGGCGACTTTGTTCTTATTTTTGAATGAATAGATTAGGGTTAGTCTAGGGTTGTTTTTATAGAGGTTATGAACTGATTAGGACCATTGATGTTGCTTGGATTGATCGTAGCCATTCATTCGCAAGAGAGACCAATTAGAGCCTGCCACCTAGCCCTAATGACAAAGCAGACCTCTGAAAATCGGCCAAACACAGACCTGGCCAGCCAGGGCTAGACCAGACCTGGCCAGCAGGTCATTTTTGACCTGGGCGCACTTGGCAGGTGCGCCAGGTCAAAAATGTACTGGCGCACTTCACAAGTGTGCCAGTGCATTTTTGTTCTGGCGCACTTCCCAAGTGCGCCAGTGCATTCTGACCCTTTTCCGGTTTTTCGCCCAACTTCGTTCGTCCATAACTCCTTCATACGATATCCGTTTTTCGAAAACTCGGACTCTATTTCGCGTATTTTTCCGAGACGAACGCAATGGCGTATCCCGCTTCCCTTAGTTCTTTGATTTGAAATTAATTATACTTTAATTTATGAATTTCACAGTTATAGAGTTTGCGGGGTGTTACATTCTCCCCCACTTAAAAGGATTTCGTCCCCGAAATCTTCAAGTTAGGAGGAATGTATATCCTAACATCCAATCATCCATCTACTCATCCATCAAACACGAGCATCCATTGTCCTTAAAAGACTTCTAATGCTTCATGATCATATGCGAAGTGTGTGTGTGTATATGAACTTATCTAATGCAAAATCAGGCGGTCTACTGATTCAGTTGACCTCCTTAATGTGAATTATGTAAGTGCCATGAATCCATTATGTATGCAAATTTTCCTATTCTTGATTCTACATGAGTGCACAATCATTCAATACAGATGCAACATCCACATGGCAACACATTAATGTTCAACCATATACGAATGCAAACATATATGCATATGCAATATGAAGTGACTGAGCCGATCTAAAACCTAGATTGTGTGTGTATATGCAACCACGAGCAACCACTAGCAATCACTTGCAACCATCATCCATAACATGTTTCAACTACATGTTTCCATCCAAAGGGTTTCTTCCTAAAAGATACGGTCGAGGAAATATACCTAAAAAGATAGATAAAAGCGCAACTTAAGGAAAAAGAAAGATCAAGGTTGTACCCTCGAACAGAAAAGGGTAGGCAGTACGTATTCTAGCTTCAGTTTCCCAAGTCGCGTCTCCCTCGGCGTCGCTCCACTGAACTTTAACGAGCTTGACTTCACGGTTGCGTAGCTTCTTCACTTCCGTTCCTAAGATGCGGGTTGGAACTTTTCTTATGGTTGCTTCGCGTTCCACTTCGGCCTCTTCGAGGATATTTGGCTCTACCACCTCGGCTGACTCATGTAGACATTTTCGGAGATGTGAAACGTGAAAAACGTTGTGGACTCCAGCCAACTTCTCGGGTAGCTCTAATCTATAGGCCATTTCCCCAATTTTCTCGATAATAGGGAATGGCCCTACGAACCTTGGTGCCAGTTTTCCTGTGGTTCCAAAACGAACAACGTTCCTTAGCGGTGATACCTTGAGAAAAACTCTGTCTCCAACTTCAAATTCAAGGTCGGTCCTCCTCTTGCCGGCATAGGACTTTTGTCTGTCTTGGGCCGTCTTCATCCTTCTTCGTATTAAGTCTACTTTCTCTGAGGTCTCTCGGATCATATCTGGTCCAAGTATGAGCTTATCCGTGGACTCCCACCAACAAGTGGGCGGTCGGCACGGTCTTCCATATAAAGCTTCGAAGGGCGCCATTCCGATGGTTGCTTGATAGCTGTTGTTGTAGGCAAACTCCACCAAAGGAAGGTGGTCTTCCCATGTCCCTCCGAAGTCGAGGACGCATAGCCTTAAAAGGTCTTCCAAAACTCTGTTCACTCTCTCTGTTTGGCCGTCGGTTTGGGGATGATAGGCTGTGCTCAAGCGTAACTGCGTTCCTACTGCTTCTTGCAGACTCCGCCAAAACTCACTGGTGAAGATGGGGTCTCGGTCACTAACAATGCTAGATGGTATTCCATGGAGTCGAACGATTTCCTTGAGGTAAAGTGATGCTAGGGATGAGGCAGTTCTCTTACTTTTGACAGGTAAAAAGTGGGCGCTTTTAGTAAGCCTATCCACTATTACCCAAATGCTAGTGTTGCATCTCCTAGACCTAGGCAGCCCATCGATGAAGTCCATTGATATGCTATCCCACTTCCATTGCGGGACCTCCAGAGGATGTAGTAGTCCGCCAGGCTTTTTCTGTTCCGCTTTAACCTGTTGGAACACCATGCACTTAGAAACGAACTCTGCCACGTCCTTTTTCATGCCGTTCCAGAAGAAAGTCCTTTTTATATCTTTGTACATTTTATCTCCGCCTGGGTGTATCGTCATCTTGGAGTGATGTGCTTCCTCGAGAACCTTCTTTACTAAATCTTTTGTCTGTGGGACGCATAGTCTTCCGTCTCGCCTTATTAAACCCTTATCGTCAATGGAGTATCTATTGAGGTGACTTGAAGTCTCACCCCTAATTAGCCTATCAATCATTTCCACAAGCTGAGGGTCTTCGCGTTGTACTGCCCCTACTGAATCCACTAAAGTTGGCCGTACTTTGAGAGATGCTAGCAAGCCTGGTACGAAATCGGAGAAAGTCCTAAAGTCGAAGCTGGCTATAAACTCTAGGCTTTGTCTTTCAACAAACAACGGGCTTAGGGTCAATTTCTTTCGGCTCAACGCGTCTGCCACTACGTTGCCTTTGCCCGGAGTATAGGAGATTTCGAAATCGTACAAGGCAAGAAACTCCATCCATCTTTGCTGCCTCAAGTTAAGATCCTTCTGCGAGAAAAGATATTTCAACGATTTATGGTCAGTGTAAAGTTCGAACTTCTCACCTAGGAGATAGTGTCGCCAAGAATTGAGTGCAAAGACGATGGCGGCTAACTCAAGATCGTGGGTTGGGTAGTTCTTTTCGTGTACTTTCAACTGCCTCCCGCCATAAGCTACTACCCTTCCTTCCTGCATTAAGACGGCGCCTAGCCCTGTCCCACATGCATCCGTATAAACAGTGAACATCTTGCTCCCATCTGGCAGCGTCAAAACTGGGGCTGTTGTGAGAGCCCTTTTCAGTCTTTGGAAAGCAAACTCGCAATCCAAATCCCAATTGAACACTAGATTCTTCTTAGTCAATTTCGTGAGTGAAGCTGAGATTTTCGCAAAATCCCTTATAAACTATCGATAGAAACCTGCTAGTCCTAGGAAGCTTCGGACCTCAGTCGCATTCCTTGGTGTCTTCCAATCCTGTACCGCTACTACCTTAGCAGGGTCCACTGCTAACCCTTGTTTGGATACTATGTGCCCAAGGAACCTCACCTCTTCTCTCCAAAAGTGACATTTGGAGAACTTGGCTTTTAGTTGATGGACTCGCAAAGTTTCCATGATTGCCCTTAAGTGTTGAGCATGTTCCTCTTCACTCTTTGAGAAGATAAGGATATCATCTACGAAGACCACTACGAATTTGTTGAGGAAATCTCTAAATACCCTACTCATCAGGTCCACGAAGTAAGCAGGTGCATTTGTCAAGCCGAAAGGCATGACAAGCCATTCAAAGAAGCCGTCTGGGGTTCTGAATGTCGTTTTATCGATGCTATCTTCAGCCACCCTTAGCTGATGAAAACCGGTTGCTAAATCGAGTTGGGAGAAAACAGACGCTCCTACAAGCTGGTCAAACAAATCGTCAATTCTAGGGAGAGGGTGCCTATTCTTTTTCGTTAGCTTGTTGAGCTCCCTATAGTCAACACATAGACGGAGTGAACCATCCGCCTTTGTAGCGAACACCACTGGAGCGCCCCATTCTGAAATGCTCCTCCTAATGAACCCCTTTTCTAGAAGCTCTTTAATCTGTTTACTGAGCTCTTTCCTTTCCCGTGGAGCCATGTGTCTAACGGGTAACGCAACGGGCTTTGCATTATCTACAAGATATATGCGGAAGTCTATTTCCCGCTTCGGAGGCAAGCCCTTCGCCTCTTCGAAGACATCCGGATATTCCCGGACCACTCTAATTGATTGCAAATTTTCAACAGAGGCATTTAGCGATTCAAGATAACTAAGCATAACCGCATACGAGGGATTACAAGAAATTTCCAAAGTATTACCGAGCTGGGTTAGGAGCCTAACAACCCTTTTTTCACAATCAAGTATGGCCCCATTACTGGATAGCCAATCCATACCCAAAATCAAGCCATACCCCGAAAAGCCCAAAACAAAGGCACTACATTGAAATTCTACACTTAGAATGGAAATTTTCAATCCCAAACAGATCATAGACAAATGAGCTGGGCCCCCAATTGGGTTTGAAACAATTAAGGGGTCCTCTACCATACTAGTTTTTAGGTGCAGAGATTCTACTAAAGCAGACGAGATAAAGGAGTGTGATGTGCCAGAATCAAATAAAGTGCGAACGGGGTGATCATACTACACTTTCTACAGAAGTATTTATACCACGTTTCTTTGGGCAGTCCTTAGCCATGTGGCCTGTTTCACCGCAAGAAAAGCACCCACCATTCATCTTGGCCTTCTTTTTCCGGCAATCTTTCACTAAGTGCCCTACTTTGCCACAGAATTTACACTTCCTCTTCTCTCGGGACTTGTTGTCTTTCCCGCCCTTCTCAAAGTCTGTCTTCTCAGGGCAGTCTTTGTTGATGTGTCCAGTCTCCCCACAATGAAAACATTCTCCTTGCTTTCTTTTTCTTTTTCTACAATCCTTGGCTATGTGCCCTTCCGTACCACAAAAATTGCATTTCCTTTTTTCTCGTTTCTTATTATTACTGTTATGATCCTTTCTTGTTTGACTATTATTCGTCTTCCTACTCTGGGACTCTTCCGCTTGATGGTTCACGTGGAGGAGGAGAAGTGAAAGCGTCAGCAGCTGGGGAGTAAGGTCTCCAGACATGCTGAAACAGAAAGGGTAGATTCAAAACGAAGGATAAGAGATAGTACCTATGGCTTTGGGGAGTGGACTTTGCCCTTTTTAAAATAAAATAATATTTTTCTTCTAAAATTGCTTCTTTAAATTTCCTTTTTGAAAACAATTTTTCAAAACTTTTTATCTTATCTGGTAAACCTTGCTCTGATACCAAGTGAAACACCCCACCTCCGTTAGGGTCACTCTCAAAGGGAATGCCCTAATTTTGGTGGAGGTTTATAAGTATAAGTCACAGATATACAAGACAGATATAAGAACACATATTTGTAAATAGCGGAAAATCAACAAACTTTTATTTCATAAAAGCAAATACGTGCTACAACAACATCACCATAATTGTCTTACATCTTTTCCAAAAACATAACATAACACTTTCATAATCTATCTTGATTACATTATTTAAAGAAGCATAAATAAAACATAGATAAACTGCAAAAGCCCCATAGTGGATTGTCCAAAGCCATAGTTCAAAATGAAAAGGTCCAAGCAATACATTTCTCCTCTTCAAGTTGGATGTTAAGGTTGGTCAAGCTGCTGTGTTCCCTCCCTGTGGACCTGGGGGGGGGGGGGAACGGAAGAAAAGAAGACGAAAGAAAAGTAGAGTCAGACATAAAGCCTGAGTAAGTCTAGTACTAATCTGTCTATGAATAAAGAACTGGGTATGATAAGTATAAACAAGAGGTGGGCAAGCACTATAAACTTGGTTAAGTTGTCTAGGGTCGAATATACTATCGTACCCCATGTTAATCTCTGAACCCATATAAACTAGTTTCCAACTGGCACCCCATAATCAGGGTGAAGTGATCCATTCTATGATGATCGTCTCCTACTCGCATAGTTACATGTGTCTTACGGCCCCCGATGTTGTAGTTACCTATGCTGGTCCCACCATGGGGTGTATCAAGTCCCATGGAGGCGGCCCGACACAATCCTAGAATGCACAGGTATGCTACTGGTGTCCAGTGCCTTATTTTTCTGCGCCGGAGTGTGTGCACGCCCGCACCCCGTTAGAACCTACACTGCTACACCACCGCCGTCGATTTGACCTCTTACAATCAGCCCAGTAATCGTGCCCCACCCTGCCTAGTTTCAGGGTATCCTGATACACCTTCTAGGGTTACTGCTGAAAAGGGTCCCCCGTTACTAGGTTTTCTATCTCTAGCCAACATGCTAAGTTGGTTAAGTGTTTTCTAACCTAACCCCCACCAGTCCGTTTAGTTTAGCATGTTCCATTTTGATTAAGTCTTTAGTTCACTTAATCCTAACAATCCTGACTCAGCCTTAATTGTCTTATTAAAGCCTTGACCTCTCACATTAGACAGGTATTGTTGTGGCTGCCTGTTGCCGGTTGGTTCCAGGCAGTCTTACGCCACAACTCAGTCTAACCTCGGGTCCTTATTGGGCTCCATGTTTAACCTCCCACATTGGATAGGTATTGTTGTGACTACTGGACAGCCGGGCGGTTCCGGGCAGGTTTACATCACAACTCAATCCAACCTCGGGTTAAACACATCGTATGTTCTACATTTACATATTTTGTCTTTCTTCTTTATTTTCTTATATGTAAATATTTGCGGCCCATTATTAAGTTAATGGTGTAAAGGTTACACCAATCATGGGCCCAACCCATACTTGAACTTGGGCCCTTCTACTTTATATTTTCATTTATTAATTAATTTAACCCAACGTTATTTTCCCCCGTTTAATACGTTCGTTTATCATAATATATGTTGGGCTTAGGCTTTTAAGCCCAACTTAGCCATGAGAAGAAGGGGAGGCTTAAAGCGTGATTACATACACAAAAAGGGGAATGTGAGCGCATGAACTTGCAACATAACGTTGGAACTACAAAATAGAAACTGGTGTACTTGCATAGTAGTAATGTATACTTTGGTCATAAAGCATAAGTGACATGAATCAAAGCATGTAAACTTGTAGTTGAGATAAGAATATCACTATTGACACATAGGCTTAACTACAACATAAACCTATATTTTTACATAAGCAAATCATGTTCATAAGATTACTACATGCTTACAAAGGTGTTTACTTTTGTTACTAACACAAAAGTATAGTTCAAACTAATCATGATTTTAAATCTATTCATATGGCATAAATATATGAAACCATGATTTTTACTTTAGTCTTGCAAAAGGGGTTTTTGAATCTAACCTAGCTATGTACCACATATGTCATCATATAATCCTTGTTAACAATATGGATTTCAATTATGCAAAATATCAATCATGGCCTAATCATATTCATAAGTTTGCTAATAGGTTTTCTAGTACAAAAGCATGGCTTAATACATGGTGCCAAAATTTCAACATAGTTTCATATGAATTATGATAACCCAAACTTATTCCAATTACTTCACAAAAACGATGTTTGTATAAAAATACACATTATGATGGCATAGTAGCAAAGCCCCAAACTTGCATGAATTTCAATCAACTACATACATGTAACTTCAACATGGATTACATAATTTGCGAATATTCCAAACGTATACTTGCATAAAACTACCGCATGTAGTTTTTCATAATTGAATAACATAATTCGAGAATATCCAAATGTATACAATATTCCAAATCGATAGTAACGCACAAATATAAATTACTTTATTGCCACCAATCAATTATACAAACCAACACAATTATTTGTTCATACCAAAATAATACTCTACTTACAATGGTGTGACGAATTCTCCAATTTAGGGATTTGGAGATACGATTCCTTGTTGATTTGATTTGTTTAGGTTGCTTTATGCCTTAGAATTTTCCTCCTAATCCTCTCTCCAATTGGTGGCTACTCTTAGTCGTTCCTCAGCAACATGGCGGCTTTGTTCTTATTTTTGAATGAATAGATTAGGGTTAGTCTAGGGTTGTTTTTATAGAGGTTATGAACTGATTAGGACCATTGATGTTGCTTGGATTGATCGTAGCCATTCATTCGCAAGAGAGACCAATTAGAGCCTGCCACCTAGCCCTAATGACAAAGCAGACCTCTGAAAATCGGCCAAACACAGACCTGGCCAGCCAGGGCTAGACCAGACCTGGCCAGCAGGTCATTTTTGACCTGGGCGTACTTGGCAGGTGCGCCAGGTCAAAAATGTACTGGCGCACTTCACAAGTGCGCCAGTGCATTTTTGTTCTGGCGCACTTCCCAAGTGCGCCAGTGCATTCTGACCCTTTTCCGGTTTTTCGCCCAACTTCGTTCGTCCATAACTCCTTCATACGATATCCGTTTTTCGAAAACTCGGACTCTATTTCGCGTATTTTTCCGAGACGAATGCAATGGCGTATCCCGCTTCCCTGAGTTCTTTGATTTGAAATTAATTATACTTTAATTTATGAATTTCACAGTTATAGAGTTTGCGGGGTGTTACAGTGGCATAGGTGATTCGAATATATTTTTGCCTTGTGACTAGGCGGTTTACGACCATCTTATCTGTTGGCCTTTGGTAGATCTAACCATATGATTGATAGTAATCATCGGGTACCAATCATCGACACTCAACATGATGCGTGATGCGGAAAGATGTAGAGCTAAACCTACAGACCGTCGACCTTTCACTATCAAGGATTTGGTTGCGGGACGTGCCAATTACGATATTGTTTGTTGTTTATCTAGGCCACGTCACTAGCTCTCATATGTTTATCTTTCACTAGTTGGGGGAGAGGTCTGGTGGGACCATAGCCATTGTGAAAATGCAGACCATAGCATCTGTGTATACTGAACTCGGTGCACAGTAGATAATATGTGAAGATACATGCATACCATTTCCGGATGGTGTATCATCACGGTTAAGGCATTGAGTATGATTAATGATACGTACGTAAGAAAGTCTAGATAATTGCATGTCCGTTCCGGGTGGTGTATCGTAGACTCTAGGGCATTACTCTGTGATGGAATCTGATTCGATTGAAGGTGGCAGTTCGTACGCTTGCGTAGCTTGGCGATGGTGGTTCTATGCGGAACGTAGTGTTGTTATACAGAGACCCTTACGTCGTTCCTGGAGTAGGATAAAGGACCGTGTATATTTCTGTGGCGTTACAGGCGGAGACCATGCGAGTCGGGTACCATGAGGTGTACCTTATTATTGGGGATAGCCACATATATAATGTGTTAGGTTAATCTACCGGGGAGTAGATGGATACGACGTGCGTTTAATCCTTGAGTGTTGTTAACCCAAGTAACCTAATAAATAAGAAAATGTAACTGAACAATATATGTAGGGTTCTCTAAAATGTGCAGTTTAAATCTAGTCACCAGAACTTGGGTTCTGACCCCCTCCTCATAACATACTCGCAAGTTAGATTTGTGGCAAAGATACGATAGCTTTGGATACTGGTTAGGTGGTATTATTATCTAGGTAAGGCTACATTGATTATATTATATTTTATTCCATTCCGCTTGATATGTTTTCTGAGCTCTGATATGTTTATTATCTATGTCTTTTCTACAGGATACCAGACAAACCAACATGAGTTTCGATAGATTAGAATTTTGAAAAAAATCGGTTTGTTGGAATTCGGGTTGTTACATTTGGTATCAGAGCCTAGGTTTAGGGTTCCTGCATAGATAGTGAGTGAACATATTTGTATTTTTTAAAAATAGATAAATATTATATATATACACCTAGGTCCATAAAGGAACCCACTATATAGAGAAAGCACAATATGGTAAAAGTTGGTATATCTGTTTTGTACACTAAAGGAATGAACATGGAAATATGAGATCCTTAGGTAATTTGGGTAGGTATATAGTGTGCAATATACTTTGTATGAAAGCAAGGTGAATCCCATATGTTAGTATTTCAGGTTAGTGGGTTTGGCAGTAAAACCTTATAAGTTAGGAAGAGGTAAAAAAGAGAAAAATGGGTTAGGAATATATATAGTTGAGAGAGTTGACTTTGTGGGAATGTCTAGGAAAGCCTACTTAAGTTGGAAACTCACTTTGAGTCTTACCCCATTGTTAACTTTTAAGACCTTGAAATTGTAAAAGCTTTTGGAAGATGGTTTATGTTGTTTTCAAGTTTTGATCTTAAAAGTTACAGTTTTAAAGTATGTAAAGAACATATTTGAAAAATTGCATATTGAGTTTTGAAGTAAAATGGGCTATATTTTGGAAATAGTGATTTCTTGTGAAAATTTTGTCTAAAATAAAATTCTCTTAGTAAAAGTTGCACATTATAGAGTATGAATAGTTCGCTAGTTTTTATGTTATATTGAATGAAAGGATTAAAAAGTAAAACATAGAAAATGTTGCATTTTGATATTGCATTTTGTTGAAAACTAGAATTTTCAATAAAGAATATTTTGAAATCTCTATTCTTTTGACAATCATTTTTGATAATTGTGTTGACAAGAAAATTTTGTTCGGTGGATGAAATAAGTTGTAGAAATTAAGTATAGAGTAGATGCTTGCACCTAATTATAACTTATTGAACTGACATTGTAAGTAAGAATAGTGGTAAACCTGATTTAGAAATAATTGTCCTTGTCTACTCCAGTTTTTGTGATTTGAAAAAAAATGATTTGCAATTTTTCTGTAATGACATTTTTTTTAGGTTTGGCAAAAGTTAGTTTTGATGAGGAAAATAAAGTTTTAACATTTTTGGAAGGAAAAAAAGGGGGAAAGCCAAACCGCGTTTTAAAATTTTTGAGTAGGTAAGGATTAGTGCCTAGGTAAGACAGGAAATCTTTTTGAGGCCATGTAGTAAATAGCGAGAATTATCTTGGAATAATGGTAAGTTCCCATAGAATGCGTAAGCATTGAAAAACCTAGGGTGCTGCTTAAAATTACTATTAGTACACAACAAGAACTAGTGGTGACTACTAGACAATAGAGGGAAAGTAAGTGTTTACATCCTGTTGTTTGAATTTTTCCCTTTGAGGGGACATAGTCCTAAAATTCTTGTCCCTTAGTAGTAGCTGTGTAGAGCGTCTGTTTTCCTATTTTTGTTGAAGGACTAGAAGGCTTATTTGAAACTAAACTTATATCAGAGGATTAAGTTAAGTAAGCTAAGAAAAGAGTGCATGCAAAATAATTAGGATGCATGCGGTATATTAAAGATAATATATTAAAATGGCCAACTTATTAATGCACATAAAAAAGGGTTAATATAAGAATATAGTTTCCCAAGATAAGCTGAAAGGATAATTTGTAATAAAGAAAGTTTTCTTATGCGAGTTGTGCTTGGATAAGAAAATAGGGAATATTTATATAGTATTTACATAAAATCCAAGTACATATAGAAAAGGTAATTAAAATAAAAACGGAGAATGTGAAGTTTTCCGTTTTCTACCTTTTTGCAACATACGGAATCGAATTAAGAAAATTAGATTTTTCTAAAATTCGAAATTTAAAGTTGGTTGGTAGGATTGTGGATGCACAATTGGATGAACTGCACTCTTGCTCTACAAGGGTGTAGGAAAATTTGGACGAAAATGTATTTTGATTTTCAAATATTGCATTCATGTAGAACTACTAGTATATTTAGGACATGTGCACCATGTTTTTAAAGAATTTTTGAAAAAATTGCATTCGTATAGGAGGTACCGCCAAAGCATACATGTATTACTATGTTGTACTACACTTTGCATGAGTGCACAGATGTTTGAAAAAATTGGATGCACACATGATGGATGTATAATATACGAGGGATTATTTGATTTTACTTATATAGAATTTCGGGGACAAAATTTCCTAAGGGTGGGAGAATGTAACACCCCGCATTTTATAAAGAATAAAACAATAAATGATGCATATATATGTGCATAATCCTTTATGTTTAAAAAGAAAATTTAAATATGTGCAAGAAAAAAAAAGAGAGTTAATGTAATAAAGAAGTGCATGCAATGCATGCGTTATAGAGAAAATTTATACATACATGGCATTTGAAATTCAAAACTAGTAAATTAATTGCATGTTGCATGATATTAGAGGCAAAGATTAGGCATAGGCATAAAATTGTGCAATTAAAATCTGATAAAGAGGTAAAAGAGGCACAATTAATTAAAGAAAAACAAAACAAGAAAGTAATTGAACGTTTAATAGATAAACGTTACAAACATTAAAATCAGAAGGTATAAGGAGGTTATATTGGAATATAATGTAAGAATAATTCAAATCTATTCAAACTGAAGATAATGCACAGAAGAAAGAAAAAAAAAAGATAGAACTAGGGCCTGGGTCGACCCAAGCAAGGATCAGGTCGACACATAGGTCGACCCAAGCAAGGATCAGATCGACACATAGGTCGACCCAATGGGGGGTGGGTCGACCCTAGGGTCGACTAAGGGTTCGACACACCCCAGATATGGGCAGATTCATTCGATGAATCTGGAATTTTTTCATACCATGTTCATTACTGACTTAGCGCTGCGTGTACAAGATCATATCCACTTCCTTGAACACCTATAAATAGGCTAGCAGAGCCTAGCCTAAATCTCGCATTTTGGAAGAGGCTGTCTAGACTCTGCCATTTTTCTTTCTCCTCAAATCCCTTCAAAAAATAGAATAATTAGTCTTTAGAAATTCTGATTCAAGGCCTGGGGGAAAAGAATGTATATCTGCAAATGGGTGTTCAGAATTCTGATCGATATGAGGTAAATTCTTGGATCTGGTCAATTTAGATTTCTCTTCTTTCTTCCCTTTTTCTTTTAGTTTGAGAATTGTGGATACATGGTTGTTTATGTTCTATATTCAGCTAGGGGAGCCATGGAATGTTAGGTCTAGAACAGATTCATGAATTGGAAAGCTATTAGTTGAGTGGATTTAAATTATACTTTTCGATAATGGTATCGTTTGGCATTCCCCGTTAATATGTATAAATCAGTTGAAATGTATAAATCTGCTAAAATGTATAAACCTATTAGAATATGTGGAAAGGATTACCGTTGTATATAGACCTTTTATAATAACTTGTTAATTGGATAAGTTGCATTGAAATTGGGAATAATTGTGTTAATTGAAATTAAATCTGCTGAGAACATTTCTGTTGTATAAGACTAATATTCATTAATCATCTGTCCGAATTGGGAATTTCTGTGAATGCTGTAATTATGAAGTTTACAATGAACATGAATATTTTTTAAGAATGTTATTATGATAAAAGATTGTAAATAAGAATTACAGTAAAATTTGGAAGAACGAATATGCCTAAATTTACAATAAATAGAAAATTGTAACCGCACTTAGACACGAGGTTAAATTCAACTTGTAGTAGAAGTATGCCCGGAACCGCCCGACAAATCCAGCATCCACAAGTGGTTTATTTAATGTGAGCGGTCTAGTACATAAATATAGATGTAATGGTGCTAAGACACGAGGTTAAGTTCAACTTGGGGTAGAAGTTTTCCCGGAACCACCCAGTAAATCAAGCATCCACAAGTGGTCGGCTTAATGTGAGAGGTCTGGTGCATAAAAATATGCATAAACATGATAGAAATAAATGGCATTAATTGTAATTAATGGACATAAATGAATGTTATTAACAGCATAAATATTGGAATGAACGGGGAATGATAATAACCTATTATGAATAAACCTGAAAGGGGACAAGGAAAGGTAGGCTTGTCCTAGGGACAAGTGGAAATTATAACTTAGGTTATAATAAACGATAGAGAGCATGAGATGACTTATGTAATGCAATAAGTTGTCCTTAATTATAAGTTAAGTAATCTATAAATCCGGAAACCTGAAACCTGCAGTTTGTGATAAGTAGAGAAAAGAGGGGAAAACTTATGAAATGCAATAAGTTGTACTTAATTATACATTAAGTAGTCTGTAAACTTAAGAATATGAAATCTGCTGATTAGAATAACATGTTAAAGGATTATTAATGAACTTAAATAGGTTAAGTTATATAATTGAAATTAATAAGCAAGAGGAACTTGGTAAGTTGAATAGGAAGTCAATATGACTTGAAATAACCAAGTTAACTGGAAATTCGATAAGGTAGAGCAAACGCATAATTAAATGTTTAGAGATAGGGTCTAATAACACATTAACCTGAGGCGCTTGGACCAGTTTTCACGTCTGAAGGTGAATAACCCAACGGGGTAGATCATCGTGGTGTCATGAGACGCGAGGGAGCGCACGTCCATCTGATTCAGCTTGTTCTATCTGTTGTTCTGCTGATATTCTGCTGGATCTGAAAGACTGGAAGGGGAAGCACACGACTTCCTGGGACGTGGAGGGTAATCATGGTAGTCTTCTGTGCAGTGACAGCGCTTAGGTTATGCTCGCAGGGGTTGGGTCTGCGCGTTACTACCCGGTGAGTATACCTTGACTGCCATGATGGGGGGCAGTTAGAAGGCTGTAGGATGGCATAGGTTATTCGACGATCTTATTGCCTTGTGACTAGATGGGTTACAACCATCTTATCTGTTTGCCTTTGGTGGTTCTAACCATCTGATTGATAGTAATCGTTGGGTACCAATCATCGACAGTCAGCGTGATGCATGATGCATGATGCGGAAAGACGGGGAGCTAAACCTACAGACCATCGACCTTTCACTATCAAGGATTTGGTTGCGAGACAGGCCAATTAGGATATTGTTTGTTGTTTTTCTGGGCTACGTCACTAGCTCTCATCTGTTTGTCTTTCACTAGTTGAGGGAGGGATCTGGTGGGACCATAGACACCGTAAAAATGCAGACCATAGCATCTGTGTATACAGATATCTGAAAAGCTCCCGATCGAGTTCCGTGTTTCTTGTACAGCCTTGTTACGGAACTCAATGCACTGTAGATAATACGTGCAGATACATGCATACCATCTTCGGATGGTGTATCATCAAGGTTGTGGCATCGAGTTCAATTAACGATGTGTACGTAAGAAAGTCAAGACATATGCATGTCTTCTATGGGTGGTGTATCATAGACATTAGGGCATTACTCTTTGATGGATTATGATTCGATCGAAGGTGGTAGTCCATACGCTTGCATAGCATGGCGATGGCGGTTCTATGCGGAACGTAGTGTTGTTATATAGAGATCTGTATATCGTTCCGGCGTAGGATAAGGGACTGCATATATTTCATTGGCGTTACAGGCGAAGATCGTGTGAGTGGGGTACCATGTGGTTTACCTTATTATTGGAGGTAGCTACATATATAATGTGTTAGGTTGGGAGTAGATGGGTATGACGTGTGTTTAAGCCTTGACTGTTGTTAACCCAAGTAACCTAATAAATAAAAAAATTAACTGAACGGTATATGTAAGGTTCTCCAAAATGTGCAGTTTAAATCCTATCACCGGAACTTGTATTCTAACCCCTCCTCATAACATACTCATAGGTTAGATTTGTGGCAGAGATATGATAGCTTTGGATACTGGCTAGGCAGTATTATTATTTGGGTAAGGCTACCTTTGATTATATTTTATTTTATTCCATTCCAATATGAGATGTTTTCTGAGCTCTGATATGTTTATTATCTCTGTCTTTTCGGCTGGATAATAGACAAACCAACACAGGTTTTGATAGATTTGAATTTTAAAAAAAAATCGGTCTGTCGGAATTCGGGTTGTTACAGATCTCTTATTCGATAATATATTTCAAACTTTGGACAAATTCTCATTAGATTTGTATTTCAAACTTTGGATTATTCTCACCGTACTAGTCAACTCTATTTCCTTTATCCTCGGTTTCATTTGCAACCCTTTTGCTTTCAAACGTTGTTTACTTTAAAAGGTGAATATTATCCCTTTTATAGGAATTTGGACTCATTACATAAAATTAATTTTTATTTCATTTAAATGTAGGTTAAAATCTCTTGAAAATCTTCATTCATAACTCTCGTTTATAATTCACCTCTTGTTAATTAATTAACAAGTTTATAACTTACTACGGAATTCATATATTCAATTATACATTATTGGTTTGAAACCAATTATAATTTATCTTGCTAAGTTCTGAATAATAAAATTTAACACAATTGAATTATAACCTTTTGACTTCATTTTCATTAATTTATATTCTGAATATCGAAATAAAATTCATCGTTTCATCTTTGAAACGATTTCAAATTTCCCATTCCAATTCCATATGAATTCTTATTTCTAATAAATTGCAGTTGCCTTTGATTGCTAAAACACATAATTTACTCGTTGATTCTCTTGTACTTATTTTCCTTTGATACCATTTGACGTTGGATTCGAGATTCAAACCTAGGGAGATTGATCGAAGAGAAGCTCTCGCATATCTAGATTCGAAGACTGGGGATTCCAAAAAAAATTAAATCTCAAAATAATTTTTTATTTCCAGTATTTTAGTTTCAAAATAATTTCAAATAATTTACCTTTTAGAATTTATTTATACTTTCAAAATTTATATTCCAAAATCCTTTTATTTTCAAGATCCAGTTTTAAACCCAATAAGCTAAGCTTTGAATAAACCAAAGCTCTGATACCACTTGTAACGTCCTTCCTTTTTTATCACTTCAAATTGTTAATTAAACCAACTTAAAACGTTCAAATCGACGGATCGTTATTTATCTTAAAGAGTTTAAAAACTGAATCAACACAGAATAAATAGATAACACAATATTGAATAGCGAAATAAACTTGTATATATAATCAGAATTTGATACAAGATTTTTCTATATAGCGGAATTAAAATGCAATTTAAATACAGGAAAATATTATTGTTTTAAATCTTCAGCGTGCACCGTCTCTTGGATCCCCCACTTTGCCAATCTTCGAATCCTAAGTTGTAATCTTTAATCTGTAATGTTGGGGTCTGACCTGAGCATTCCATGCAAGAACATAAAACACTCGAGTCAGGATTAATTATTTGTTCAAGTAAATTGACTTCAATAGAAACTGAAATATAATAGTTGATCCTAACTTCAATTCTATGTCAGGAAAAAACATTCAAGGATGTAGTATTAGTTCTATGTCAATGACAAGATCTAGTGTGGTATCAGTTCATATCAGTTATATCTTCAGGGACCAGCGGTCATGCGAGTTTGCCTATCCGCACGTGTATACACACGTGGACGACCTCAGCTTTCCATACCGAACATGAGATAATAACAGAGCAAATTGGGACAAAACAAGTCAGAACAACATATGTTTTTATATATATACATATGCCAATAACATATATATGCACATACAATGGTATATATATACATGTATATATACACACTAAAATCGAGCTTCAAGTAATAAAGACACGCCAAAAGGGAGTATGTGACAGGATACAAAACCTAGAATATCATGCAACTAGCAGCAAGAATTTAATGCATATGCTTATAGCATGCTTATTTTTAATTCCAAGAAAAGTTGTAGGGAGCTAAACCGAAGAACATGAAAAAGAAAGTCCATAGCAACTTGACACTAATATATGGAATTGTGCAGGTGAAAATTATGTGTAATCGTACATTTTTAACCCAAAGCAGGCATACATAAGTTAACAAATCACTAAGTTAAATTTAAATAGAAATAGATGGTATGATGCACGCTTCAGGGTGCTTGCAACTTCATACATATACATATATATATATACCAACTAAAAGTGCATATAGAGATGCACGCGGATATATATATATATATATATATATATATATATATATATATATATATATATATATATATATATATGAACACACATTTGCATCCACAATATATACAGTCACATACTCGTATATATGAACCCACACACAAATGCAGCCCAAAATACATTTACACAGTCATATATATGAACACACACACATATGCAGTTATATTGACAGTGTAGTATCAGTGCAAGATCAAGTATAATATTTGTGCTTATCGGTTTAATTTCAGGAAACACAATAATACATTAACAAGTGCCAAGCACAACATCTCGGACTGGGAACCAAAATGGCCATGAAACAAAACATGCCTGCTACAGGTAAAGAATGATACAAATACAACGAACAACAACATGGTAACCCAAAATAGCCCAGTGCCTGAATGCACGAAGGAAGATGCCAACATCCAAATATATTTTCAAATGCAGGGACATGACAACCAAATGGAGGCACTCATGCTAAAAAATTCAACACCTTTATTGACGAACATAACCTGGTGAAATGCGAATAAGGGGAATACATTTGAAGGCAAGGAAACATAGCTGAAATTTTGTAGCGGCATCAAGAGGTATGCATCTTAATTCATACACACACACACAAATTTTTTTTTGAAGTGGGTGACAAGCAATGCACAGGTTTTCTTTTTCTCTTTCTGTTTGATTTATATTACCAAGTTTATATAGTAAAAGCTATCCAAGAAGTCGAGGTCTTAGAATGAAAACTTCACCCAAGCAAATACACACACGCACACATGCGCGCGCACGCACACACAGACACACAAAGACACACACACACACATATATATATATTACGGTGCTTGTGTTTTTATTTACTACTCTTGCTATGTTTCTCATTATATCCATCCCTTATAAGAAGACAATCCAACCCAGATGTATACCTCTATATAGTACATGTTTATCTGCCATAAAATAAAATTTCATGTAATTTATTATATAGATTTTTTTAAAACTGATGATCAGAAATAATTTCTATTTCCACTTTCCAGTTATTGTTCCAGTTTTGTATAAACGGGTACACAACGTTGGCTACAGGGAAATTTGAGAGTGAAATCACCATGGCCATATAACTACATGTATATATAGATGCCAATACACAAATATACTTACAAATAAATGCATGTATTAGGTGTCGTCTCGACACATATACATAGTTACATTATATTGTTTCGTTAGTCACAATGAATGCTACATGTTGGTCAATACAAAATCCAGGATGTACCATGGAAAATACCGATATACACGTGCCATTATAGGTATTTACCTATATATATATATATATATATATATATATAATAAGGATATGACAGGTGCAGGTTTTAAAACAAATGTAAAATGTAACCGAGGTGACAAAATACAACAGAAAATCCACCAATTATTATCGGTCATGGTAATATTGACCTAACCGACCAAGATAGGTCAAGGTCGTGAAAAAATTTACACATTGCCAAAGTTTTAGGTCCACACATCAGGTCAAGAGCAAGTAAATGTAAGTCTGATGGGTTAATGCAAACAGGCTAAACAACTTGAAGGAAACACTTTATATAAATCCATCAGGTTAAGCAAACTTCACACATCAAATCAACTACTAGAAATCAGTTCGTATTTCAGCTGAAATACTTGAATCAAAGAAAAATTGTGAGTTAAAAACTCACCTGCAATAATGGGGACAAAAAGAAACAGAGCTTGGATAGGCATGGCTAACAATAGTGCTCTCTTTACATGGTGGTTGATGGCCGCGAAGAGAGGCAACAACTCAATGACTAGCTTCGAAAAGAAAGGAAGCGACTTTAAAGTTGGAGTGGAGTCTTTGATTTGAGGTGACTTTGAGGAGGTGGAAAAGGCATATGTCAGGGGCTACGCGCAAGGAGTAGCAGCGATTTGGGGAGGAAACTGATTCAGTTGCCATTAAAATGCGAAGGAAAAAAAAGATTTTTCAATAAAAGGCCAAGTTCAATTTAGGGATTTGGGGAAACGAAACCATGGTGGCCATTCAAAATGAAGAGGCTTCGGCCATTAAACATGAAAAAGGAAGAAACAAATTTGAGCTGAAGGAATTTGGGGAGGAAAGCAGTTTATAAATGAAGAAAATTTGGGGATATGATCAATGTAATTCAATAGGTTTAGGGACTCTACGCGTTACAGAAGTAGGTCGGCTTAAATTCATTTGGTGTAGGTTATATTTAGGTATAGTTAAATAATAAAACTCTACTGTAATACTACAGAACGCTCTACGTTTGTACTGTCCGCACAATCTCCAAATGTGAAAAAAATTATACGTAACTCTTTGTCTTCGCGCTATGAATCCAATAAAATTAGTCTGGTTGTTATCCGACATCGGTTATATACGACGTTATTTTAAATTATTTATCGGTTCACCAATTTTATTTCGTTTATCCATCAACAACTTCGTTAAATTCCAAATTTTGAAACATTAAATTTCGATTCCTTTATATGTACAAAAACACATACATCTATGCCGATTTTCTATATGTTTCAACCAATAAAATTTCCAACTCGTTTAATGTCAACTACGTTTATTTTTAAATTCAATCATTTATATTTTTCAGTCGGATTTCAAATCAATTCTAAATATCCAACCAAAATTAATTCAAATATTCAACAATAAATATTTGATTCCCAACCAACAATTCTAAACTAAATATTGAATTCAATGGGCATCAATTCATCAATTCATGCTAACTGGGCCATCGCACAGGGAATGAAAATCTAGGGGCATCAATTCTTCATCACGCATCTAATAAGAATCGAAGAAAACAAAAATACTTGTATCCACTATTCAAATTTTGAACAGATCTATCTCTCGGTGGATAGAGAAGCTGTATAGAAGAAGAGTAAATCATAAATCAAGGAAGAAGGGAAGCAATGAAAATTTTGGTAAAGAAAAAAATTGCAGGTTGATTTCTTCATAAGCTCAAGTAAGAAACCCTAATTCCTAAATGATATCATCTATTTTTTTGCGCTGATTTATTTCAGTTAGAAACTACGGGGAAGATAGAATAAACAAATTTCATTGTGCAATTTGATTTGATGCTTCAAGTAAGGAACCCTAATTCCTAAATGCTATGTTCTATTTTTTATGCACTGATTTTTTTCAGTTAGAAATTTTGGAGAAGATAGAATAATCTGATTTGACTATGGTTTTTATTTGTTCAATGAATTGATTTGAAATTTTTTGTACATAATTGTACTCAAATTTTATAGAAGATGAGAACATATGCTATTTGCTATAGAAAATTAACAGTAGGAAAGGATGAAAAAATTTAGATTTTCCTCTAGTTCATTAAAAAAATTGAATTTTTTAGGTTTGAAATTTGGGGATGATATAATAAACTAGTTTGACTGTGGGTTTTTTTGTTCAATAAATTGATTTGAAATTTTCTATACATATTTTACACAAATTTTATAAAATATGGGAACATGTGTTGTTTGCTATAATTAATAGTAGGAAAGTGGGAACCAATTTAGATAAATTGTTTTTTTTTTCAGTTACAGATTTTGGATAAGATATAATAAACTAATTTGATTGTGGTATTTTTTTGTTCAATAAATTGATTTGAAATTTAGTGTACATAATTGTACTCAAATTTTATAGAAGATGAGAATATGTGTTATTTGCTATAGAAAATTTGCAATAGAAAAGTCAGAGCAAATTTTGTTTTTTCTCTACTTCATTAAAAAGTTGATTTTTTTTCCATACTAAAAATATGGGAATAAAAATTAGTTTAGCATAAATTTAATGATTATTAAACCTAATTATGTTTTAAAATTACAAATTTTATTTATAATTATGCTGAACGTTGAGTTTATCGTATGATATTTTTTGAACGTGTTTAGGAGGGAAATCAACCAGAGTTGTAAGACCCTCCTTAGTGCACCTAGCCTAGTCCGCGAGAACCACATAAGTGGCTGATCTTAGCATATGCACATGGTAAGCTCTTATCATGCTATTCTGGGTTTCGCACCTACGCCACTGTTACCATGGGGCAAGTCCTTAACCACCGGGCTACTACTGCGGACCTTTGTCACATGATTATATATATATTTTGAATATATATATATATATATATAACTAATCATGCTAACGAATTAAAGAAAATAAACTAGTTACAATTTACATATTATTGAATACATCATCTCTTTGGATTTTGATTATCGAATTATTTTAGGTTTCACAATGCTTCCACGAAAAGAACCATCCGAAAATGTAACATCCCATATTTTTCGAATAATTTTTTTTGAATTTAATAAATTCCTATAACTCAATATTGAAAGAGAAACAAAATTGTGATTATTAGCAAGGAATCATCTAGAATGGAAGTAGTAACGCAAATTTAAACAACTTATAACTATTTTAATTAGATTGCAATTAATTGGAATGATTGTGAATTTAAAAGTTGCTATAAAATTGGAAAGTAGGAAAAAATCAAATGTTAACTATTTGGTATTGATGTGGTAACTAACTAAAATCAATATAATTAAGTATCGTGGTTATTATAAATAAAAAGTGGTAGTTATAGAATAGTAAGGTAATAAATGGAAACATGAAAATAAAATGAATGCTACAAGTAAAGTGGTGAATTAACAGGTAATATATAGTATGGTTAAATGGGATAGAAATTATAAATAAGAAGGTAAAACCAATGCGAACCTATTTTTTGTTGTTACCAATAACAAACATGAAATTATGATTAAATTGGCGAGTTATAACAGTTCTTCAATTATGTATTCAATATTTAATTCATTGGTGATAAATTGGAAATAAATTACAATTACTACACATAACTAATTGCAGTTAAGGTGAATTAATAAAGTATCCATAGAAGAATGATTACAATATAATAATTGATTAATAAGTGAAACCATTTGCTTTCGTTTATAAACAATAGACATATAAACATGTTTGAATTAGTAAGTTTATTTTTCAAATTTTTTAACACATTGATGATAAATTGAAAATCTATTGTAGTTAAGCTATTCAATTACCGAGTTAGTGTGAATTAATATGGTTTGTGAAGAATATAAATGTAAAGAGTTATAATCCAATGTTGAGAAAATGGAATTAAAACCGAAAAAAATTAATACTAATATATTGTTAGGTTATATTGGTAATGATGATTGATGGAGATAAATAATAGTTATAAATGGAATAAACATTTAATTCGGCTTCAATTAAAATAATAGCAATGAAGAATTTGTTAATAAAAAATTATTGTTGTTATTTGATGTAGATATAATAATCACTATCAACATAAATTGAATTCTATTAATTATGGACGGAAATCATGATGTGCCAAACTAATTGGGTAGATTGTAATGTCAATATAGTTGTTACTGAATAATCAAAAATCGAAGTTTATATAAATGAGATTGGTATATAAAGTATTTAAGGTCCTATTTGGACATAAATTAAACTAATGAACTTTTAAATTTGAAAAAAAAAATGTATATATAGAAATTGAAATAAATGTTATATGCATGTGTAAACAAATGTTGATTGTATCCATATGATATTTTGTGGTTTGATGAAATCATAGTATAAGAATTCATTAGAAATTTAATTATACCTAATGAGTTTTGGTGCTAATGAAAGGGCTATATTTTTGGTATCATATAATTAATGATGGGCATGGAAAATATTGCAAATCTAAAGTATAAAAATATCTTTAAATTCAGAAATCTAAACGTCTTGTGTTTACTAATTCCTTCTATTTCGACATCTTTAACATATCACAACAAGATGAAAACAAAACCTTGTATACCATTCATTTAAAAAAAAAAATCTATCCTTAACGTAATCGAGAGATTTCAGATCCGATGAACTCGTGAAAGCAAGGGCTTCGATTTTGTATTATATTTTGAAGGTGCGGAAACATTTTGTGGGTTCGACACATTTACAGTAAATGAATTTTCCAAGGGTTTGAGTTCATGATTTATACAGAGATGTGTTAGAGATTTGGTTATTGTATTCCAATTCATAGCAAATTTTGGCATCGCATAACAAATTTTGAGGGGATTCAACAACAAAAAGTGTCGCAACGTTGTAGCATGTTGTGCGTACTAGTGATAACGTCGTGATTTATTTAGGTCATGCGAGTTTGGATTGATGGTGATGGGGAGGAAGCATTCGAGAAAAAAAGAACAACGGTGATATGGGTTCAAGTTTTCGTTTAGAGAAGAAGAAGGGAGGGAGGAGAGAAGGTGAATGTTCAGGACATGAACTGTAACGATTCAAATTTTTAGTCAATTTAAAATTTTATTTTAATTAATTTTACAAGGACTTATAGTCGATTATGTAAATTCGATGATTTAACGCTATTTTGATAGCTTACAAAGGAACATGTTTCAAACAATCTCGGAATTCGATAAAACTTGTTTTATCGGATCCGAAACATTGAAAAATGGTAAGGTTCCAAATTTCATAATTTTTGAAGCTAGTATGTGAGCGTGGGAGAAATAAACTCGTACTGGGTCAATCTTTCAAAATTAAGCAAAAACGCAATAAAAAAATTAAAACAAAGGGTCAAACAAACTCCAAACTCGATGAACCTATTCCATTGGATACAGAAATACATTTTGTGTTAGGGTTCAAATTTTCGTGTAAAATGGAATTGCCATTTGATAACACGAGCAGAAGGACTGACGTTGAACTAAAACACGTCAATGCTTAAAATAATAACTTAAACCTAAAAGCACTAAATGAGGTGTCTACTATCTAAGACCTCAGAGTGTTTTCCTTCTCAAGATCCCTCTCTCCTACACCTCATCAATCCCCGAGATCCCTTCCTTTTATAAAAACTCCATTCTCCTTTTCTTTCTTCTTCATTTCCTTTACTTCTCCTTTAAACTCTTTCTCTTCCCCTTCCTTGAAATCCATGGCCACTCCACTTCCTCCTCCCTTCCCTTGAATGTCGCACCTCCCCCACCTCCCCACTGGCCTGCTCCATCCCTCCTCTTCCCCTCCACCCTTGCCGAACTCCTCTCTCCCCGTAAATCTCTCAAAAATCCAATTTTTACATACTTTTGCATATAAACCCCTCGAGAAATCCACCTTTCCACTTCCTACCTCCTCCATTCCTCCCACCTGGACCCCAAGACTCCCTACATCACCTAAAAATCAAAAATCCATGGACCCCACCCCCTTGCCGAACCTCGGCCCCGTATCCCCTCCTGTTTGCTCCGTATACCCAGATTTGCACCCGTTTTACGTCTGTGGAGTTTAAGAACCTCGTAGCCACCAAACACAGTCCCATAGACTTTGGAAAATTTCATAAGCACCGAAGAAGTGTAGTAGTCCTATGCGAGTGTATGTAGTTCATTTGTGTCAAATATTGGCAGAGTGAAACCCACGGTGAGAAACCGAAACTTAAAAGGGCTAGTTTAATGGTAATCATAGTTAGTGAATTTATATGATTATATAATTATTTGTAGTTAATTATATAAGTTCATTATGATGTTAAATGATCTGTACTATGATAAAATTTTAATTGATATATGTGCAGTTGTCTGGGTATGTGACACTCAAACACAAATAATTCTGATTTGAAAACAGTTGAAACTTAAATAGTCTTGATGAAGTAATCACAAATTACTGGTTAATGAATGTTAATACGAATTTTACATGGGTTTTTGAATGTTAATTAATTTATATATACACCAATTGATTGAGTTTGCGGTTAATCTGTTGATTGACAAACCCGTATAAGCATTATTGATTTAAAGCTTATATGGCGTATTCCACTTTGTATGTGGATTGGATGTTGTTTGATGTTTGATATGATTTTATGGAGTTTGTTTAATAGTTAATAAACTATTTTCAGATGGATTTGATTCGATATTTGATTATAAGTGAAGTTTGGTTTGAATAGAACTCGTCGCATAGCGACAGTTCGCGAGTGTCGACCGTTAACTTCAAACTGATGTACCGAGAGATCCGACCGTCGGATTCTCCCAAAACTGAAAGTGTTAGGACGAAATTAAAAAAGTTTTCTAATGGATGAATGTTAAGATCCAGCGATTAAGTTGTGAGATAACTCATAATCAGATTTCCAAAAAAAATATGGATTTTGTAGTTTAAGACCCAAAATTAGAATTTTATGAAATGAGCTATTTTTATATTAATAAAAATATGGAAAATTATGTTAAGTCATATATTTAGTTTTTGATATTTATTGTTGGTGGTTGATTGTTTGGATTGTGCTCGACCAGTTTATGACCAAATATGCTTTTATATTTAGCATTGGGTTGGGCAGAAATATTTGTATGCTAACACCTTGTGAGTTATTTCATGATTTGACTATGAGGTGTTTAGCGATGTTTTTGGGTCATTTCAATTTAATGAATAGTTTTGAAATGAGATTTTGACAAGAGAAAGGGAATGTTATACCCAATTTTGGAGAGGGAATGTTTTATAAAATAGAAAGGATTTCGAGGATAAACCCGATGATTGGAAGTGGAGATTATCACTGATTTGATTTAATTGTGATTATTGGTGTTAATGATTTTTCCACTTTAGGGTATAAAATGATTTAGTATATGGCTAAAGATTTGGGTAACCCAGAGAACTAAAAGTATGGTTGGGACCCAAGACCTTTATTGGTCAGTGGTCGGTGTAGTCCTGCCCCGTTAGTGGGAGGTATACATACATACATACATACATATACATGCATACATACATACATATATATACATATATATATATATATATCACGAAAACGAAGGTATGTTCCCTTTGCCATGTTGATGGGAGAAACCTCCCGACATTTGGTTGCATATGTTTTGTTTTGCATATATTATGATATCTTGGAATTTGAATTTCCAAATGATTTGATTTGAGATCCCAAAGTAAAAGCTAATTTGATATGAAAGCTAGATATGTATTTCAAATGATTTGAAATAATATTTCGGGAATAAAGTCCAAAGAAATAACTTCTGTAAAGCGAATTAGATTTTGAAAATATAAGTTTAGGAATTAAGCCTAAATGGGTAGTTTGAGGATTGAAAAATTGTTTGATGCATTGTAGGCCCCATAAGTCTATTTTTGGTAGTTGTTTGTGCACTAGCATTCATGTGGAGTAAACCCGTTCCGTGTTATACAGCATGGTCCTGTGATATGCCTTATTTTAAAATAAGTTAATTTTAACTGTACGGTTTCTCATGCCAGTCCCATGACTGACTACTGACTCGTAGTTTGCTTTTTCCTTGCAAATTCGGGTGCCTATTATTTCCACATTGGCAATTGGGTAGTTTGTTTTGCAGATATTTTGAGTAGGATTATAGATTGACGCTTAAAGCTGTGTCCATAGCTTCGATAAGTCTTCTGCTGAATGTAGTTTTGTATTTTCAATGTGTATTGTAATTTACTATTCGCTAATTACTTGCGATGTACTCTGATATTCTGTACTATGATGTAACATTATAATAATGTTAATGAAATGTTCTTTTGTTTCTATTCGATGCAATGTATGCCTAAAGTTAGCGATTCGATAATTTCTGTCTTTTGGATCAGACTTGTGTGGCTTACGGTCAATTCGAAAAGCGGGGATTTTTAGGTCGTTACAAATGGTATTAGAGCTTTGGTTAATTCAAAATCTTTGGGGTACAACTCATTAGAACAAAAAGAAATGACTCATCATAACTAGGATAAGTAACATCATAGAAGAATAACTCATTAAAGATGGGGTTAGTAATAATACCACAGAATAAGTTAAGAGTATTACGTATATGAGAGAGCGTATTCGCGATAAGAAATAGATTTTAAAAACCGATTTTGAAAGTTCATATTTTAATAATAAACTTGACTACGTCTTTCTTCCTTTTCAGGGATGAAAAGTTTTTAATGACCCAAATTTTTGGTCAATTTAAAATTTGATTTTTAATTAATTTAACAAGGATTTATAATCGATTTTGAAAATTCAATGATTTAACGCTATATTGATAGCTTATAGAGGAACATTTTTCAAACGATCTCGGACTTCGACGAAACCAATTTTATTAGATCTACAACGTCGAAAAATGATAAGGTTCCAAATTTCATAATTTTTGGAGTTAGTATGTGAGCGCGCGAGAAATAAACGTATACCGGGTCAATCGGACAAATTAAGCGATATGCAATAAAAAATAAAACGGAGGGTCCAACTAACTTCAAACCTGACAAGACTTGTTCCGTTGGATCTGGATTACGTTTTATGTCTGGCTTCAAATTTTCGTGTAAAACGGAATTGCAGTCTGATTACACGAGGAGAAAGATTGATGTTGAACTAAAAGACGTCAATGCTTAATGTAATGACATGGATTTCGCTCGGACCTAATCGATCGCTAAATCGACCAAGACCGTTCGAATCCCGCATACGCTAACTCTGGGCATACAATTTTCACACAAAATACAACCAAACAAACAAGTCGTCCATGGTCTGTTGACGACGGGGAACAGTTCATATATGCAGTTATGAAATAAATAACTGTACAGAAAATTTAAAGTGAGAGAATTCTCACCTTGGTATCCACTCCATCTTTTTAATTTCTGAATTCGGTACATTCTGAATTTGAATTTTGCTTGAAATTCTGATTTGATTTAAACCTTCCTGAAATTCTAATCAGCTCAATTTCAGTTCTAGTCTGCTCTATGTTGCAGTGCTCGCTGTTGCGAATCCAACGCAACTTGTTTCACTAAATTTCGATATCACATGAAAGAGTTACACGACTTTAAACATTAATTACATTTATAAATAATTAAATATTAATTATACATTTTAATTACTTCTCTTAACTATCTCCTCCCTCTGTAATACGTTCCTCCATCATTCACAACAGGAAACCCATGCTTCCACCTTTGACCAACCACTGCGTCCCTCACGAGCGTCGGGGCGACGATCGAGCTCCCTCACCGTGCGCGCCTCCGCGCAAGCTGCCTCCGGCCAGAACGCCAACCGGTCCGGTGGGCCCCCTCCCTCGTAAAGCGTGATCGACGATGGCCTATTTGGGGCAAAAATTCGAGCGCTATACTTAGTGAAAAATCATCATCGGGGTATGGAACGAAAGGGCTGAAGAAGATATTTGATGTTGTTTTAGAGATTTGAATTAATTCGAACTGGGATGGAGGAATTTTTGGATCGAAGATTGGATGATTTTGACCGCTTATCTTAGGGTGGCGGCTGTCTGATATTGGACGGGGGAGTTAGGGTTTAGTGGATGTTAAAGGGGTATTTATATAAATATTAAATTATATTTAATTCCACTATTACTCGCTTATCGTCACGAACTCCAAACGAACCCCAACGACTGTCGTCCATAGCTAATTACCCCCATTCCGAACACAATGGGATATGTATCGTAAGCTGATTCGATCATTTCGATCAGTTTTCGTCAAAATCAACATATAACTCTATATATTGAATTTGAACGTGCATTTCAATTTACCGGGATCACATACTAACTCGAAAAATTCCAGAAAAATATTTTCTAGCTTCGTATTGATGATACGGTCCTAACAAAACTAATTTCGTCAAATTCTGAGACCGTTTGAAAAATGGCCATTTTTCAGTCGATTAAAATCAACTGAAACTGGTCAAACGCGTTTTCCTTCGCCACACTCACATATTGATTCAAAAAATTATGAAATTTGAAACCTAGAAATAATTTGATATCGCGGATCCAACAAAAGTGGTATCGTCGAAATCCGAGGTCGTTTGCAAAATTTCCATTTTTAAGGGCCAGAATTCCATAACGACTATTCTGAATTTTCAACTGGACATAACTTTTTATCCCCGCTATGAAATTTTGATATTTCGGATTCGTTAGAAAGATATTCTCAATTAGATTCAAATATTTTTGGTTTCACTAAAATCCGGTTTGTTTTGCACCCGGTACATTCATTTGAAGTTTGAAATCGAATTATCGAACTACCGCGCCATTTTCAATTCCTTTTATAATTTAAAATAAATATTTATATTCTAACGACGATCTATATAAATATATACGTTCGAATTCTATTCAAAATAAATATCTCATTGATATTATTTAAAATAATTCTTTTCAAATATTCAAAATACGCTAAAATTGCCAAAATAAAAATTTTAAATTGGCTCAGATTTCCGGGTTGTTACAATCTCCCCCACTTAAAACTTTTTGTCCCCGAAAAGGAACAAAGTCGAAAGTGGTTTGATTAATCAACTCTACGTTCAATCTGGCATCCATTCTCCAACTTTTCAGTTTATGAGAATTTTCAAATTCTTCAAAAATTTGGCTAACACCCGGAATTTTCGAAAAATTTCGCCATAACCTCCTTTGTACGGGGAGGGGTTTGGAAATTTATTGGGCCGTATTAGGTACCCAATAAATCCTATAAATCATACACATATTTATAGTGATATATTCTGGTGTTTACAGGGGAGCGTGTATAGATAATAACTCCAGAGAATAAATTCTCGTCACCCTATCAAAGCCTGAGGGAGTGTGAATTTTAATTGCTCCAGAGAATAAATTCTCGTAACCTCGTCCCGTGTGGGAAATAAATAGTCCATGTGCCGTATCTAATAACTAGAGAGACGTGATTATTGTCAACTCCAGACCCGTGTGATTTTTTTTATTAATCTGGCAATTTATCGTTACAATTTTATATGGTCCATATCAGTCATCAGTTCTACCTGTAATATATAGTCATCGCCATACGAGCGTCTCGCTCGTATGGTAAATCTTCCACCTCGTCACACAAGCTCCAAATGCTTATGTGGTATATGATGAAGTATGCCTATCTTCAAGAAGTATGCCATGTAGTGTATTTCAAAATTAATTGTTACTATCCTATGGCGACGTTTATTAATTACACACAGAATAACCAGCACTCCGCATCCAATGGCATTCACAGGAGTTGATATAATAATAAAATTGCGCATCCAACTCATTAAGGTTTACCTACTTGTCGGGCACGCAAATAATTTCTTTATTCAACAGCTAATCCATTTCGTTTATAATATTTTATAACGATTTATCGCTATTTTTATTTATTTAAAAATGACCAATTTATTTAAAACGACGTTTCGGGCCATAACGCGCCCGTGGCGCTGTTTTTCTTCAGATTTGAATTAAACATTCCAGACAATCCAACCGTTGGATCTTTGCAAAGTTGGTGTCGTTGGAAAGATATTTCCAAAGCGAACCCAACGGTTTCGGTTTCGGGAAAATCCGATGTTCGGATCTCCCGCACTAATCGTTTGAAATCATGGTTTCAAAACACGAACTGCAGCTTTGTTATTCGATATATTTCAATTCTATTTATATATATATATATATATATATCGATTCTTCGATTTCAAAACCAGGTTTCAACTTTGCGATCTAACCGCTGCTCCGATACCAGCTGTAACGACACGGATTTCGCTCGGACCTAATCGATCGCTAAATCGACCAAGACCGTTCGAATCCCGCATACGCTAACTCTGGGCATACAATTTTCACATAGAATACAACCAAACAAACAAGTCTTCCATGGTCTCTGGACGACGGGGAACAATTCATATATGCAGTTATGAAATAAATAACTGTACAGAAAATTTTAGTGAGAGAATTCTCACCTTGGTATCCACTCCATCTTTTTAATTTCTGAATTCGGTACATTCTGAATTTTAATTTTACTTGAAATTCTGATTTGATTTAAACCTGCCTGAAATTCTAATAAGTTCAATTTCAGTTCCAGTCTGCTCTACGTTGTAGTGCTCGCTGTTGCGAATCCAACGCAACTTGTTTCACTAAATTTCGATATCACATGAAAGAGTTACACGACTTTAAACATTAATTACATTTATAAATAATTAAATATTAATTATACATTAATTACTTCTCTTAACTATCTCCTCCCTCTGTAATACGTTCCTCCATCGTTCACAACAGGAAACCCATGCTTCCACCTCCGGCCAGAACGCCAACCGGTCCAGTGGGCCCCCTCCCTCGTAAAGCGTGATCGACGATGGCCTATTTGGGGCAAAAATTCGAGCGCTATACTTAGTGAAAAATCATCATCGGGGTATGGAACGAAAGGGCTGAAGAAGATCTTTGATGTTGTTTTAGAGATTTGAATTAATTCGAACTGGGATGGAGGAATTTTTGGATCGAAGATTGGACGATTTTGACCGCTTATCTTAGGGTGGCGGTTGTCTGATATTGGACAGGGGAGTTAGGGTTTAGAGGAAGTTAAAGGGGTATTTATATAAATATTAAATTATATTTAATTCCACTATTACTCGCTTATCGTCACGAACTCCAAACGAACCCCAACAACTGTCGTCCATAGCTAATTACCCCCATTCCGAACACAATGGGATATGTATCGTAAGCTGATTCGATCATTTCGATCAGTTTTCGTCAAAATCAACATATAACTCAATATATTAAATTTGAACGTGCATTTCAATTTACCGGGGTCACATACTAACTCGAAAAATTCCAGAAAAATATTTTCCAGCTTCGTATTGACGATACGGTCCTAACAAAACTAATTTCGTCAAATTCTGAGACCGTTTGAAAAATGTCCATTTTTCAGTCGATTAAAATCAACTGAAACTGGTCAAACGCATTTTCCTTCGCCACGCTCACATATTGATTCGAACAATTATGAAATTTGAAACCTAGCAATAATTTGACATCGCGGATCCAACAAAAGTGGTTTCGTCGAAATCCGAGGTCGTTTGCAAAATTTCCATTTTTAAGGGCCAGAATTCCATAGCGACTATTCTGAATTTTCAACTGGACATAACTTTTTATCCCCGCTATGAAATTTTGATATTTTGGATTCGTTAGAAAGATATTCTCAATTAGATTCAAATATTTTTGGTTTCACTAAAATCCGGTTTGTTTAGCCCCTGGTACATTCATTTGAAGTTTGAAATCGAATTATCGAACTACCGCGCCATTTTCAATTCCTTTTATAATTTAAAATAATTTTTTATATTCTAACGACGATCTATATAAATATATACGTTCGAATTCTATTCAAAATAAATTTCTCGTCGATATTATTTAAAATAATTCATTTCAAAATACGCTAAAATTGCCAAAATAAAATTTTTTAAATTGGCTCAGATTTCTGGGTTGTTACACTTAAACTAACAACTTAAGCCTAAAAGCACTAAATGAGGTGTCAGCTATCCAAGACCTCAGAATGTTTTTCTTCTCAAAATCCCTCCCTCCAACACGTCATCAATCCACGAGAGCCCCTCCTTTTACAAAAATCCCCTTCTCCTTTTCCTTTACTTCTCCTTTAAACACTTTCTCCTCCCCTTCCTTGAAATCCATGGCCTTCCCACTACCTCCTCCCACCACTTGAATGTTACCCCTCTCTACTGGCCTACGCCAACCCTCCCCTTCCCCTCCTCCCTTGCCGAACTTTTCTCTCCCCTTAAATCACTCAAAATTCCAATTTTTACGCACTTTTCAAATAAACCCCTCCAAAAATCCACCTTTCCCTTTCCTACCACCTCCATACCATAGCCTAGGCCACATAACACCCTACAACACCCGCGCAGCAAAAATTCGTGGACCTCACCCCTTGCCGAACCCTCTAGGCCCCGTATCCCCTCCCGTTTGCTTCGTATACCCAGATCTACACCCGTTTGTTTGTTTGTAGAGTTTAGGAACCCATAGCCTCCAAACACAATCTTGTAGACTTCGGGAAAATTTATAGGCATTGTAGAAGTGTAGAATTCACATGCGAGTGTTCGTATTCCATTTTTGTCAAAGATTGGCGGAGTGGAACCCATAGTGAGAAACCGAAACTTAAAAGGACTAGTTTAACATTAATTATAGTTAGTGAATTTGTATGATTATATAATGATTTATGGTTAATTGCATAAGTTGATCTAATGTTAAATGATGTGTAGTATGATAAAAATACCATTTTTAATTGATATATATGTAGTTGTTTGGGTATATGACACTTAAACACAAACAATGTTAATTTGAAAACAGTTGAACCTTAAATGGTCTTGATGAAGTAATTCACAAATTACTAGTTAATGAATGTTAATATAAATTTTACTTGGGTATAGGAATGTTAATTAATTGATGTATACAATAAGTGATTGAGTTTGTTGTTAATCTGCTGATTGACAAATCCATATAAGCGTTATTGTTTTAAGACTTATATGGTGTATTCAACTTTGTATTGGATTGGATGTTGTTTGATATGATTTTATGGAGTTTGTTAAATAGTTAATAAACTACTTTTAGATGGATTTGATTCGATATGTAATTATAATCGAAGTTTGATTCAAATAGAGCTCGTCACACAGCGACAATTCGTGAATTCGATCGTTAACTTCAAATTAATGTACCGGGAGATCCGACCGTCGGATTCTCCCAAAACTAAAAGCATTGGGTCCGAAGTTAAAAAAGTTTTCTTGTGAATATAATATTGTTAAGATCCAATGGTTAGATTGTGACATAATTCATAATCATATTTCTAGAAAAATACGGATTTTGCTGTTTAAGATCCAAAACTGGATTTTTATGAAATAAGCTATTTTCATATTAATAAAATCGGGAAATATTATGTTAAATCATAATAAATTATTTGAAATGATTATGAACCAAATATACTTGGTTAAGAGTTTTTTTGTGAATATAAGATTGTTAAGATCCAATGTTTAGATTGTGACATAAGTCATAATCATATTTCTAGAAAAATACAGATTTTGTTGTTTAAGATCCAAAACTGGATTTTTATGAAATAAGCTATTTTTATATTAATAAAAAATAAGGAAAAATTATGTTAAATCATAATAAATTATTTTAAATGATTATGAACCAAATATACATGGTTTTTGATATTTATTGTTGTCGATTGGTTTTTTGGATTATGCTCGACCAGTTTATGAGAAAATATGCTTTTTATATTTAGCATTGGGTTGGGTATAAATGATTATATGCTAACACCTTATGATTTATTTCATGAATTGACTATGAGGTGTTTAGCGATGTCATTGGGTTTATTTCAATTTAATGATTGGTTTTGAAATGAAATTTTGATAAGAGAAAGGAAATGTTATTCCCGATTTTGGACAGGGAATGTTTTATAAAAAAGTTTTACAAAACAGAAAGGATTTCAAGGACTAAACCCGATGATTATGAAATGATTTGGAAGAGAAAATTATAATATATTTGATTTATTTGTGATTATTAATGTTAATGATTTTTCCATTTCGGGATATAAAATGATTTAGTATGTGGCTAAAGGTTCGGGTAACCCAGAGAACTAAAAGTATGGGGGGACCCATGACCTTAATTGGTCAGTGTAAGCGAATAATTTCCATCACTTCATAACTCATTAGTCCCTGCCCGTAAATTTATAAGCGAATAATTTCTTAAGTTTCAACCGCGAAGACCAAAATCAATGTCAGATTAGTACTCAAAAATCCCTCAACTCAACCAATCTCCATTTAGGTTCCAATTCTTATCTTAACTCGTTATTAACCCATTATATTCCATTTCTAATTCATTCAACCATTTTTCACTTGAAAATATCATTTCAATTCCATATGTATTACTTAATTTCATTAAGTATCGCCAATTCCAAATTAACACTTCGAATTCACATCTCCTTTATAAACCTGGTTCATAAAATCTCAGGCTTTAATATAAACCCATTTTATATTTTGATTTCTTCTTACTTAATTTTAATGTTAAGTAAATATTTATTTAAGCTATCATATTCACTTAAAATCTCTTTGTTAACTACGTTATAAACTTGGGTTCAATATAAAACTCATTCATAACCTCTTCTCAAATCTCAACCACATTCCACTCCAAAATCGGTTACTCAAATGTATTTCATTTAAGTAATTACTTAAATTTTTATTAATTAAAATAATAATTTACTTCATAATTAACCACTGAAGAAGTAGTTAACTATATTATTAACCAAAATAAATAATAAATATCTTAAAATCTAAAATAAATATTCAATTGCTATTTCATTAGGTTAAGTGACAATAATCTAATTTTACCTAATAATCAAATCCAAATTAAAGCGGTCGACTTAGTCAACTCCAAACACGGTTATTTCATTAACTAATTTCAATTTGTTCTTCCATTATATCAATTAATAATATAATTAATTTAATAGTTCCATTTAATTGTTTCTTGGAAATAATTTAAACCATTTCTTAACCCTGAGGTTAATTTCTGCTCATTTACTTACAAATCTTATGAACATAAGAATTTTCCTTATAAAACCATTTAATAATCGCTTATATCTAAAATAATAAATATTTATTTCCTTTTGATAACTTTTATTCAAATTTCTAAATTTAAAAAATCTATCTCTAGTTATAAAACAAATCTTATACCTTCATTTATGTTGATTTACTTGACTGTAAATCCGTATTTATAAAATGATTGATTTATAGGCCATGTGATGCCAATTACCCAACCAATACTGCCCATTGGTTAATCCCATAAAAAATGTTGAAATATGATTCAACAATAAATAACCAAATCAATCATCTAATCAGGTTGGTCATATAGTTCATATAATTATAATATGAAAATAAACAATGAATTTGAAGAATTCGGTTGGATCTCTCGAACCTGTGTTTCTCTACATCCAAATATGTTACCTCAAATAATATTATTCAATTCAATAACAGATGTAATATTTAACAATAAATAACAATAATTCAAGCATCCATATTTTTTATTTAATACGTTTATAATATTATAAACGTAACCAACTAGGTAAGTTACCTCATTTGGAATTAATCGTTAAAAATAACGATTGGTTCAAATTAAATTATACACATGTTTAATTTAATCAGCTTAGTCAACATGTGTGTATGTGTGTGTATATATATAGCATTCATCAAACAATTAACAATCATAGCACACAAATATTAAACCCGACTTATATAAAATATAAGTGGGTAAAAACTGAGTGAGTTATACTCACTTTGATTCCGTTTATCGCTGTAGCGGTCCAGTTATAGTTAAAATAAACAAAGTTTAATTTAACTATAGATTCTAGCTATCTGTCTCTATCCAAACCTATTCCGTAATGTTCTGTTCATCACCATGATCCCGGGGAAACTTGTTGCATTTCATTATGTTCGTCAAATGAAAAATAATGCTGTTATTAGCATATATGGTTTAATTAAATTAATTAATTTATTCTCTAAATTATTATTTAACCGAACTAATTACTCTTTAAATCATCAGAACGGGCCGACATGATTTCTTTTGTTTCCTTGGTTGCCCGACTTTCTCCCAAGCTGCTGACATGACTAATTTCCTTTTGTTCACACTAAATCCAACATGTCGCCTTCTTCATTCAAATACCATGTCTTCGTTAGCAGTCTACAACCCGCCTCATTTTCATTGATGTCTTTACATGAAAATGAGCCGACATAATCACGTTTTGATTTGAGAATTTTGTTTAACTTTGTAAGCGCTGACCCATTTGTATTGGAAACAAGTCTCAATCCTTCATGTTTCCTTTGTATTCTGCCCATCGTTAATACTGGAATCCCTTCATGCCCCATTGTTTTAAACAATAGCTTCTTCGTTCTCGGTTAAAACTGCTCCTCACACTGGCCTTGTCTCCAATGTGTCCGATCAAAGTCTTACCAACTGCTGCTTCAAGTTAAAAACCAAAACAACCCAATCCTCCCTTTCTCCCTGTTTATTCATGCTAATGAAGCAACACGTAAATATCCTTTAATCAAAGCGTGTACCCGACTTTCTCTTACACCCATGGAAGTTTTTTTTCTTTTTTATATCTTTTCTGTTGGTTTTAAAAACATGAAGATCCCTTTGAATATGAAAGCACAGACCGTACTTCTGCCTTTGTGAAAAATGAAAACCACTGCTCCTTAGTCCCTTTCTAAATTATGCCAACACCTTCCTTCATTCAAAAGCTATAGTGCACGAGCCATGCTTCACATTCGTTTAACATTTCCCATCATGAAAGCTCCCTTATTTCAATGCCACTGCAACCTACCCCGTCCGCCATCGACCCATCGGACACCGCTGCATCGAGCCCCTCTACCAGCTCGGTCATCCCCCAGATTAACATGCAACTCGGTGCTCTCCATTGCCACCTAATCTAGTTCGAACGCCAGCTATTTGAGGAGGGATTTTGGCCTCCACCATGCTTAGATTTTCATCACAAACGGTCAGAATGATGAGCTCGAAGAGCTGACCTGTTTTATAGTTGAGGACATTTCGGTTTGAAGTTTGGAACGAAAGATAAATTGAAGGAGGAGGAGGAGAAATTCCGATTGTTTATTTTGCAAGTGGAGGCGCTAATTATTGTTGCATTGACCAGTGCGGAGAAAATATTAGGGTTACTAATGGTAGAGGGGTATATATAGGAAAGGATATATAATATATTATTAAATCGAAAATTACCGGCAAAGTAACATCTTAAAACCGTCATATACAATTTCCATTTTAGATGAAAATTGTAATCTTAGCATAAAAAACATTCCGGACACGATGGGACAGGTTTCGTCGAATTTCGAGGTTGTTTGTGAAAATCTCTTTATAATTCACAAGTGAAAAATCACGCATTCAAATTTCCTGTGATCACAAAATAAATCCAAATAACTTGAAATCTGAAACACAACAACACTTAACCATTACGGATTCAATAAAATTAGTTTCGCTGAAAACGGAGTTCGTTTGCATATCCTTATTCTATTTTACGCGTAAAACAACGCTATTTTGGACACCAAAAATACCTGGTCTCCAAAAATAACAAACCATATATCAATCCTGACTCGAAACGTCAATACAAATTCAGTGGAATTCGTTTCATAGCTTAATTCGATATTATCTTAAGTTATTAATAAATTCTCTACAAATCGAATTATTAAATAAATAAATTGTTATAATTTATAAACAATTCCATAGCAACTATTTGAAAATTTTAATTGGACATAACTAACAATCTATAACATGAAATCTCCATTTTTCTCTTTTACTAGAAAATTATAATCAAATCAATCCAAATGATTCTTGTTTCACGGAATTCCGAGGTAAAACGGATTCTTATATTCAATTGAATTTCAAATCGTAAATTACGAAGTACCACGACGTTTCGAGTTCGATCTATAAATATATATAAATCTAACGTTCAAACTTCGTTATATAAATTAATTGTATATTTTAAATCCATATAAAATTCCAAACCAATGTTTAAAATAATAAATTATATTAAATAACTGAGTATGGAAAATACGGACGTTACATTCCTTTCTCCTTAAAAGAATTTCTTCTTCGAAATTACTAAGTTAGAAGAAATGCTAAAACAATTATCTTTTTTAACCCTAATTTGTTTTAAATCCAAACTAATTCAAAAACTTTTCACAAATATCAAAAAAATCTAACATATAAAATTCCCAGAAAAATTCAGCAGAGTCTCCCCTGTATGGAGGGACTTCTACGATATTGCAGGATCAACAAATATATATACATCGACCTACGGTCGGAAAACAAAATTCAAAAACCAAAATTCATATTTTCGCGTAGGCGTACCTTATGCGAGCGCTATTGAGCATACTTGCTCAACTTATTCCGATATACTCAATCAACCTCAAAGCCTTCTTGTGCTTGTACTTAACTCCATTCAACATGTAAGTAACAATTACGTGTAATTCTTCAACAATATCTTATTGATTAACAAATATAACCATACAGATTTTCAAAATCAAACATATAGCATCTTTCAGGTGCAAATACAGGGATAAATCATTTAGTTTCAATTCATATGCAAGTACATTCAAATTCATTCTTTTGGAATTCATTCTCTTTAGCTCTCAATTCATTCTTTTTTACTTCAGTCATCCAAGTTAATTCCAATTCATATTCATTTGACTAATTTATTTCTAAAATTAGTTTACTTCCATTTCACGTTCCAAATTCTAATTTTTATCCCAAATATCATCCAATTCACTTCACATTTTATTTAACTTATTTTTAAGTTAAATTCTGATTCATTTAAATACCAATTAAAATTATTATTCACAAATTTCATATCTGAAATCTCTTCCGGTTATATTAAACCATCCAAATTTTTAATCCATTTTGAATTCCATCCAATCAACCAAATAATTCAATATCTTAATAATTTTATAAAATTATTTCTTTTCTATGCAAAAATATATTTCGGGTAAAATTATTTCATTTACCCTCTTTACAAAACACTGTCATGTCATTTGCTAGTTCACAATCGAACAGATCAAATGACACAATACAAAATATTTGTATTTAAAATATACAGATACACGCTCTCATATATATATATACACACTCAACTCAATCTAGGGTATTACTAACCTAATCGAGTTATGCCACAGAGCCAAGGTTATTACTAAACCTTATGCTCTGATACCACTGTAACGACCCAACCAATTCGATGCCCGAATTCCAACAATAATAGACAAACTCGTATTACTTGCCAGTACTCAAGTATCGAAACACCAGATAGTTAATGAAAGAAAATAGAGGATGATATAAGAAAGAATGAAATATTAGAATAAAATAAGAAGAAGAACCAACTACCCAACACAACATAGAGTCTCACATCGTAGCGGAACAAAATATAATATAGAAATAAAACTTTTTTGAGAGCTTTGAAATAAAAACTTACAATCATCAGAGTACATCAACACATTTGGACAGTTATAATAATATGTCCTGATATACAACACACAATGGAATAAATACCAATACGCCTAATCTCCTCCAGCTCGTCTTCTGAAATTCGCAGCTTCCAAACCTAAACCTGAAAACCCGATCTAACCCGAGCATTACAAACGTTGGATCAGTCTGGTGAACCAAAGTGATAAAATTTGCTAAGTTTATAAGCATCATCTAACTTGATTTTAAAGTCAAACCATTTCTTTTCGAAAAAAAGGATAATCGTAAGACTGGTCCACACATAAACACAGAAGATTTTTACCTTATGATAACCCAAACCATTTTGAAATCATATCTTATTCTGATATTATAATAGTGTCTAAGCACATATAAATAGCAATCTAGCGGAACACTTGCATTTCATGCCCACATATATAATCTACAATCAAAACCGGCGACTCTTATTGGAGATTGGATTTCCAGCTATGACAAGGTATGGAACCACCTTTCGATAGTGTATCTCTAGAGGTGAATACACTAGGTTCAACAAGAACATCTTACAACCCAGCCACACATGACTGGCCAATCATTTTTCTTGAGTGTATCGAGTGTATGTAACTAACGGTTGAGCTCAAACCACCGTTTTCCCAAAAAGGGATAGCATCGAAATAGATTAAAGAAGGAAATGAATTTTCTCTAGATAGGTGATTATACACCCTACTTAGGAGTGACCCTTCCGGTTGAAGAGGCTTGAGGTTAACAATACCTTTAGAACACCACATCACCATTCACTTTGAATGCCACATTGTCAGATCTGCCAAATCACTAATTGATGTCCACAAAAAGTACTCTGGTCGTTAAGCTAAGAGAAATGCCCCTCTCCGCCACTAACAGAATTACGCTTGTAAAATTCGACGTACTTGATTCTTAAGAAATACTCTGTCAGACATTTGTCCATACAAGTCATCCAGGAACAGAATGAATCGAAGGCGCCCTCCTACCACATCCTAGGTTTCACCCTATAGATCAGTAGCGTGTAGTCCTTGCAAACCGTAGATTTCAATCATGGTAAGATTACAGTATATCTCTGGCCGCTAACCATAGATTTTAAGTAATCCTACTGTTTTATGAAGATTCACGGTCTTTAGTTGCTCCGTCTTGATCAGCGTCTGATATCTTCCACAATTTGTATTTGCTGGTCAGAATGGTTTTCGAATATAAATTTGTTCCCGGTCTTTTCGTACCAACAATCGTATAGGTTAGATTTGATAGTCGGTTATTTAACTATCAAATAAAACAACCATTCAATCATAAAATAAAATTAGATTTACTGGTTTAGTACTCAGCATCACTTGGCTTCTTTAATTAAAAATGTTCGTTTAATAAACCTCAAAATCAATTAATAATTCGAATATAGCTTTTCACATCTTATTTTAATATAAGAGTATCCTCAAAACAATTTAATTTATATACTTCGGAAAAAAATCCCATACTCATCTCAAACTTCATATTCCATTATCCTTTTCAAAACATTTATCACATTATTATTCGTTGTCTATAATCGATAAATCACTTCAACTTATCACTCATAAACAACATTACAAAATCTATTTTATTCCCTTATTTGAAAACAATACCCAACTCTTATTCTTATAGAAACCTTATTTCAAACACAACTTCTCATTTCCTTTTTCCCTGGAAAATATTGTTACATTTTCACACAATCTCCTTTTGTTTCCGTTATTTTGGAAATCTCATTATATATATTCTCGAGTCCTTTTGTTTTCGTTACTTAGAAAGTCCCATTGTATATTCTCAAATCTTTTTATTTTCATCACTTCAACACTCACTAACCCTGACTGTAAGTTGGCAAGCGAATAATTTCCTAAGTATCAACCTCGAAGACTGAAATTAACATTAGATTAATACTCATAAATCCCTCAACCCAACCAATCTCCAGTTAGGTTCCAATTCTTATCTTAACTCGTTATCAACCCATTATATTCCACTTTTAATTCAATCAACCATTTTTCACTTGAAAATATCGTTTCAATTCCATCCCTATCACTTAATTTCATTAAGTATCGCCAATTCCAAATTAACACTTCGAATTCACATCTCCTTTATAAACCTTGTTTATAAAATCTCAGGTTTTAATATAAACCCCCTTTTATATCTCGATTTCTTCTTACTTAATTTAAATGTTAATTAAATATTTATTTAAGCTATTGTATTCGCTTAAAATCTCTTTTATATAACTCCGTTATAAACTTGGGTTCAATATAAAAATCGTTCATAACCTCTTCTCAAATCTCAACCACATTCCACTCCAAAATTGGTTACTCAAATGTATTTCATTTAAGTAATTACTTAAATTATCATTAATTAAAATAATAATTTACTTCATCAGTAACCACCAAAGAAGTAGTTAACTACATTATTAACTAAAATAAATAATAAATATCTTATTAAACTCTTATTTAAAAATCTAAAATAAATATTCATTTGCAATTTCACTAGGTTAGGTGACAATAATCTAATTTTACTTAATAATCAAATCCCAAATGAAGCAGTCGACTTAGTCAACTCCAAACACGGTTATTTCGTTAACTAATTTCAGTTTTTTCTTCCATTAATTTAGTATAATTAATTTAATAATTCAATTTAATTGTTTCTTGGAAATAATTTATCCCATTTCTTAACCCTGAGGCTAATTTCTGCTCATTTACTTACAAATCTTATGAACATAAGAATTTTCCTTATAAAATCATTTAATAATCACTTATATATAAAATAATAAATGAAAAATATTTATTTCCTTTTAATAACTTTTATTCAAATTTTTAAATTTAAAAAATCTATCTCTGGTTATAATATAAATCATATGACTTCATTTCTGTCGATTCACCTGAAGGTAAATCCATATTTATAAAATGATTGAATTATAGGCCATGTGATGCCAATTACCCAACGAATACTGCCCATTGGTTAATCTCATAACAAATGTTGAAATACGATTCAACAATAAATAACGAAATCAATCATCTAATCAGGTTGGTCATACAGTTCATATAATTGTAATATGAAAATAAACATTAAATTTGAGGAATCCAGTTAGATCCCTTCAACCTATTTTTCCCTACATCCAAATATGTTACCTCAAATAATATTATTCAATTCAATAACAGATGTAAAATAAATAATAGTAATTCAAGCATCCATATTTTTTATTTAATACGTTTATATTATTATAAACGTAACCAACGAGGTAAGTTACCTCATTTGGAAATAATCGTTAAAAATAATGAGTAGTTCAAATTAAATTATATTAACGTTTAATTTAATCAGTTTACTCAACATATATATATATATATATATATATATATATATATATATATATAGCATTCATCAAACAATTAACAATCATAGCATACAATTATTAAACCCGACTTATATAAGTGGGTAAAACCTGAGAGAGTTATACTCACGTTGATTCCGTTTATCACTGCAACAGTTCAGTTATAGTTAAATTAAACAATGTTTTATTTAATTATAGATTCCAGCTATCTCCGTCTCTGTCCAAACCAGGTCCGTACTGTTCTGTTCATCACCACGGTCCCGGGGCAACTGGTTTCATTACATTATGTTCATCAAATGAAAATTTATACTGTTATTAGCATATGGTTTAATTTATTTAGTTAATTAATTATCTGAATTATTATTTAACCAAACTAATTACTCTTTAAATCCTCAGAATAGGCTAACACGATTTCTTTTGTTTCCTTGGTTGACCAACTTTTCCCCCAGCTGCTTCCTTGAAATGTGCCCAATTTCCTTTTGTTCACACAAAATCCAACAAACCGCCTTCTTCGTTCAAATAGCATGTCTTCGTTAGTAGTCCACAACCCGCCTCATTTTCATTGATGTCTTCACACGAAACTGGGCCGACATAATCACGTTTTGATTTGAAAATTCTATCCCACTTTATAAGCGTTGACCCATTTGAATTGGAAACAAGTCTCAATCCTTCATGTTTCCTTTGTATTCTGCCCATCGTTAATACTGGAATCCCTTCATGCCTCATTGTTTTTAACAGCAGCTTCTTCGTTCTTGGTTAAAACTGCTCCTTACGATGGCCTTGTCTCCAACATGCTTGATCAAAGTCCTTACCAACTACTGCTCATGTTAAACGCCAAAACAGCCTTATCTTCCCTTTCTCCCCGTTTATGCATGCTAATGAAGAAACACATAAGCGTCCTTCAATCAAAGCATGTACCCAGCTTTCTCTTACACCCGTGCACTTTTTTTTACTTTTTTATATCTATTCTGTTGGTTTTCAAAAAAATAAGATACCTTTGAATATGAAAGCACAAACCGTACTTCTGCCTTTGTAAAAAATGAAAACCACTGCTCCTCATATCCTTTCTAAATTGTGCCAACACCTGCCTTCATTCAAAAGCTACATCACATGAGCCATGCTTCACATTCATTCTACTTTCCCCATCGCGAAAGCTCTCCCTTATTTCAATGCCACTGCAACCCACCCCGTCCGCAATCGACCCATCAGACACCGCTGCATCGAGCCCCTCTACCAACGGTCATCCCCTAGATTAGCACGCAACTCGGTGCTCTCCATTGCCACCAAATCCAGTTCGAACGCTAGCTATTTGAGGAGGGATTCTGGCCTCCACCCTGCTTAGATTTTCATCACAACCGGTCAGAGTGACGAGCTCGAAGAGCTGACCTGTTTTATAGTTGAGGATATTTCGGTTTGAAGTTTAGAACGAAAGATAAATTGGAGGAGGAGGAGGAGGAGGAGGAGAAATTACGATCTTTTATTTTGAAAGTGGAGGCGCTAATTATTGTTGCGTTGACCAGCGCAGAGAAAAAAATTAGGTTTACTGATGGTAGTGGGGTATATATAGGAATGGATATAATATTTTATTAAATCGAAACTTACCGATGAAGTAATGTCTTAAAACCGTCATATACAATTTTCATTTTCAATGAAAATTGTAATCTTAGCATAAAAAATATTCCGGACATGATGGGACAGGTTTATTCGAATTCCGAGGTCGTTTGTGAAAATCCCTTTATAATTCACAGGTGAAAAATCACGCGTTTAAATTTGCTACGATCACAAAATAAATCAAATAACTTGAAATCTGAAATACTACAACACTTAACCATTAGAGATTCAACAAAATTAATTTTGCTTAAAACGAAGTTCGTTTAACAACTGTTATTCTATTTTACGCGTAAAACAACGTTATTTTGGACACCAAAAATACCCGGTCTCCAAAAATAACAAATCATATATCAATCATGACTCTAAACGTCAATACAAATTCAATGGAATTCGTTTCGTAGCTTAGTTTGATCATTATCTCTAGTTATGAATAAATTCTCTTCAAATCGAATTATTAAATAAACAAATCATTATGATTTATAAACAATTCCATAACGACTATTTGAAAATTTGGATTCGACATAACTAATAATCTATGGCATGAAATCTCCATTTTTCTCTTTCACTAGAAAATTATAATCAAATCGATCTGGATGATTTTTGTTTCACAGAACTATGACTTAAAACAGATTCTGTATATTCAATTGAACTTCAAATCGTAAATTACGAATACCACGACATTTCGAGTTTGATTTATAAATATACAGAAATTTAATGTTCAAACTTCGTTATATAAACGAATTACATATTTAAATCCATTTAAAATTCCAAATCAATATTTAAAATAATATATTATATTAAATATCTGACTACGGAAAATACGGGACGTTACATATTTTAAAGATCCCATGTTTTTTAGCATGAAAAGGTTTCTAGTTTGTAATATTAACATGAATATAAATAATAATAATAGTGATAGTAAATTGGATTTATAAATATGAAACTGTTAGTTTATAATAAATTCCATTTTTGGAAATTTTTTAATTTTTTCTTTGGAAAGGCTAGTGAAAATCCTTCGTTTGGATTTTTGGGGTATTTGATTTCAGATCGTTTAGTTTTATGTCAGCTAGTTTAGGGGAAAATTCATTTTAATTTTATTTCGGATTTCTAGTTGATTCCTTGTTTTAAGTTCATTCGTTTGGTGGTCACAACAGTATGGAGGCAGTGCAAAGGCGTTGAAATATAAAATTTCTCGACTCGAGATTGGTGGAAGTCGATGCGAGAATTCTGTTGGGGTCGGAAGTTGTTTCAAAGTAATAGGAATTATATTTTATTTTTTATATAATTTATTCTGGCCGTTGGACCAAGGTTCAGACCACGCCCTTTTGGGGGCAAGCGGTCGACCACCCTTCGTGGGCAAGGTCGACCGCTCCCCAGAGGGAAACGGCCTGTGCCCGACCCGATTCTGCTAAAACATTGAAGCAACCATTTAATGTTTTCTCCTAAGCCAGAGGGAAGCGGTCAACCATCCTTGAAGCAACCATTTTTTCACCAAACCCTCCTCCATTTCCAAGCTCCAGTCCGAGCAACCTCCTCTCTGTTTCGTCCCTAATTACCACCAAAATCCTTCTCGTGCAAATCTCTGCCCGATTATACTCCAGATTTACAATTTCTTTCGCCTAATTCGTCGATTCCTTCATGGCACCTAATCGTATTGTCGCCACTCAGCACCCCGGCCTCACACCTTAGGAAGTTGAATGGTTAGACCGCGATGAGAATATTGAGCACTACTTGTCCATGGCCAACTATGATTTTCATTTTGGTCGATTGGTGAAGTTCGCCGATTTCACCGCTTTGGGTTTGGAGAAGCTTTTTTTTTTTGCCGTAGGCCTAGCACTGATCCTGCACTTTATCACTTTTGAGCGCGATCTGTATCTGCATTGCATAAGTCTATTTGATGCCCAGATGGATGCTGACATCGATGACAAGTCTTGCTTCTTCCGATCTGAGGTTATGGGCACCCGTATCCAATTCATCGATGACGACTTAGCTCAGATTTTGGGCATCTCGGTGGTTAGAGACAAGCTTGATGGTATAGAGATGGAGGACCCTGAGATTCTTCAGCATATCTTCCTTAAGGACCCTAGAGCCTGGACCACTGCCAATCTGCGACCCATCGCCTGTGTAGCTATGCGCATCATACAGCACAACATCGTCCCGAAGACGGGAAGATTGGAGCAGATTTATCCTTCTGTTCGCTGCCCCACTTATACTATTCTGGGCGGTATAACCGTCAATTGAGTATGCGTGCTTATGATTCGACTTCATGATCCCTTTATAAGCATCACGCGGAGCCATTTTCCTTATAGTCTTCTCCTTACCAGTGTCTTTAGACACTTCCAAGTAAGACTTTTTGGAGAGACAGCGGTGAAGAAGGCGCCGAGTGCCATTAGTTGTGCCACTCTCTGGAAGATGGGCATTCAGCTCCTTGATGCTCATGTCCCCGCTTCGCCCACCCCAGCTCAGCAGCTGCAGCAAACTGACCAGGAAAGCCCAGAGTTTGCCGCCTTCCAAAACATATAGGTCGTACTTTGAGAGGTCCGTAAGGAGCAGCTCCATCAAGTGCGTGAGATTGGTTGCTTCTCGGCCATACAACGTTCCTGGCGCGGACGTGGTAATGGATCGGGTTCCAGCCGTGAAGCTCGACTAGCCTACAGTAGGTAGTCATTGTTAATTTATGTCTTGTGCATGTTGTATTTTGTATCGTGTGTTTCCCTTTCCAGCATTTTTATCCTTGTTGTTGTAGTGCTTGTAACTGCTAGTGTTGCATAAATCGCACAACTTAGTTAATTAGATTTCTATGTTTGGAAACTTTTGTGTCGTTCACGCATATTTATTTGAATGAAATCTCATTTTCTTATCTAAACTAGCATTTGTTATAGAGCTGGAAAGAATAGAATTTTGTGTTGGATAAATTTTAGCAAAGGACCAGTTTTGGGTTGTCTTCGTCACAGGTATAAATAAATAAATAAACCACGTTCCTTGTTAAGCTAAAATTTATTTTGGTCTTTTTGTGTGTAAGTTCAGTTTACGCATTTCTGCGCAACTGACTTCCTTTTTTGCCAACATGTGACTTGAATCGTTTAAGTTTCCATAAAATACATTTTTGAAACTTTTGGAAATTGTTGTTTGAAAAAAAATCTTTTATCATTTTTAACTTTTACTGAATTACTTTCTTTTATTTTGGTTTGCGCAGAAACGCAAAATTTTGATACAGCAATTTGTGCATATTTAAACGTCTGCTTTACATTAAAATAAATGACTTAATTGGCGCAAAGCGCATGTTATTGAAATTTTGATTTTGCATACGAATCTTATATGGAAAGTAAAACTGAATTGAAAAAGAATTTTCAAAATAAATATAAGAAATTTAAGGAGGAAATTTGTTTTTATGAAAATTTCGATTTTTGGTCACATGAATGGTGTAAGGAAGATGTTTGGTTGGTTTATGTGTGCGTTATAGCGGTGCAGTAGGAACGACAATATGATAAAAATGATAGCGACAACAAGGAAAAGACTGCTTTAGCCTCGGAAACGTTGTTTCCATACCTTGTCAACGATGCGCGCAAGCCATTAATTAACTCACTTTACATGTTATAGCTTATTTTAAGCCTCCTTTACAGTCTACAAATGGAAATTTTTGAGTATTTTGGGTAACTATGGTGAAAGTTCCACTATAGGGTGGGAAATGGAATATTTTTAAGCGGAGGAAAGATTAAAATTCTTGATTTCATTTTTTTGGCTTAGGAGAAATTAATTAGGAAACGATTAGATGCATCGACGATTTGGATGGTAGGGTTTGGATGAAAAATTGGTTGCTTCACACTTTTGTTCGTAATTGTGTGAGGGTTGTGGATGAAAAATAATTTTTGAGATTTGCATTCATATAGAACTGCTAGTATAATTTGGATGTTCTACATCATGTTTTTAAAGGTATTTTAAAATTTTCGATACATACATATTGAGGGCCCAATTTAGAATAATCTTGCATACATGTTTTATGGCTGAAATGCATTATGTACACCGTGCACATATACACATGGTTGCAAAGTGGATGTAGATAAATTGGTTGTGTAGGATAGGATAGTAGGTGTTAGAATTTCGGGACAAACTTCCTTTTAAGGAGGGAAGAATGTAACAACCCGAAATTTTGAAAATAGAAATTAATTATTAGAATCTAAAAAATAGGAATTTCTGCAAATGATGAAATTTGACCATGAAACTTTAACCGATGCGTTGATCTCGGAATTCTAGTCAACTTTCATGTTTGGAGTTTCGCGAATGGAGCCTGTATGAAAAAATTACGGACAAAATATAGAAAACAGATGGAAATTAATAAATAGAATAAATAATATATATATATACATATATATATATATCCTTCTTTAACCCGCCTTCACTAGGCATTTCGGTCGAAGAGCGATCGACCGCTCCAAGGAGGGTGTTGACCGCTTCGGGCATGTAGTGCCTAGTAACGACTAAGTTCTAAAGGGTATTTTCGTTATTTATATAATATAAACTGACAGATGTTTATTTAAATAAATCTAACGGTTCATGGCCAATTCCACTCTTATAAATAAAGGGGTAAATCCTCATTCTTTTTCACACAAATCTGTAGATAGCAGCGAAGCTCTTCCATTTCCCTTCCTCTTGAAATCAATTTCTTAATTAAAATAATATTCATAAACAATCAATTTAATATAAATTGTATAAATTAAAAAGGGATTATCAGATTTAAACGGAAAAGAGTATGAATTGCCATATGAGCTATCCTTCATCAGATTCTCCCCTCTTTTCCTATTTTCTTGCAAATCTACAAATTGAAAGTATCCCCTTTTCAGAATAATAGCAGATCTATAAGAATTTAGGAATTGTAGGGCTAAAAGATTATTCAAATTTCAGATTTGGATGCTTTCAGATGAATGGAAAATTTACATATAAAATTATAATAGCCTATTTATCTCGTTTGAATAAAATCTCAAAATATATGCCTAATATCATCAAATATGCTTATATTATTGTTGAACTTGAAATGACACCTATCAGATCTTCTTATAAATATTGTCAAAACTTGAAAGTATCGAATTGTGACTATGAATAATATTATTTGTAGGCTTATTTAATTGTTTATACATGTTGCCTACAATTTTGTTTAGAAATATATTGTGGTTGTTGCAAATACTGTAAATTTGGAAATCAGTCCCATTGAACACCGTTTAAATGTAGTTATATTCTAGATTTCTAGTTTCAGTGTTAATTTATGGATTATGTGATTTTGATTTAAAAGACATAAACCTGTTTGTATTCAATGTTGTTGGGGTATTATCTTAGTTGTTGTAAATATGTCGTTTTCTTCTTTTTGAACAAAAAGACATTATTTTGAAACCCACAAGAAGTGCGACAAAAGATTAAAAAGGGGAAATGTTGTGTAAATATACGTGTAAATATAAATATACATATTCATGCGTAATTTGCAACAACTATTCCAAAATATACATAAACATATATATTTTTTGTTGTTTGAAATACGTCTATTCTAATAATCAGACATAATTTAAAACAACTATAGCTAACGGTCTTTTTGTAAGATTTGGAACCTTATAGCAAGATTGAATACAGAAAGGGATGTTTGGTTATTGATTAAACCAAAATATTAAATTAACGATAACAATAATAAAGGAAGATAACTACGTTAACCGCGCAAAAATAAGTATAAATATATATACGTTATCCGTCTGAATCTACGTAAATGAAAAAATATACATTATATTGAATGTTTGAATGTTTGAACAATATTCATTTATGGAATCATACATGTAAATGTAATCCATATTAGATTAATATATTTGTGGTGACCATTGTAGAAATTAATGTGATTGGTTGTTATAAATAAGACCACAAATGAATAAATAATTATTGTAACCAACGTTGATTTGGTGAAAGTAAAACTTAATAAGGGAAATAATTCTAACAATTACAATTCCTAAGATTTATTAGGATTAATGTTTTAAGCCCCAATTAGGTAATTTAATTTATAATCGCATTAGACATGGGGTTAAGCTCAACTTGTGGAAGAAGCCTACCCAGAACCGGCCGGCATATCCAGCATCCACAAATGGTCAGCTTAATCTGAGAGGTCAGGTGTACATATATATATATATATATATATATATATATATATATATATATAACAGACAATAAATAAATAAATAAAAATTATCAATGTCTGTTAGGGTACAACAAATAAATATCTTGATAAAAATAAATTAAAGATTAATTGTTTCCATAGGAAAATATGACTTTATTCTTATAAAGGGCAATAAACATATGACAGAAACAAATGAAATAAAAAGGGTATTGATGGTTGTTTAAATTTCTAAGTCTAATTAGGGAAAATAATCAAATAAATATCCTAGGATAAGGAGCATATGCATTTAGTGTGAAACATTATTAACCATAAGAACTCGTGATGATAATTAACTGTGCGTATACGGTATTTCATAGAAGAGAAACTAAATGGGAATAATTCAATAATGTAGCTAGCATTATTCCAATAAGAAAGAGCATTAAAGTCTAATTGGGTATGAACTTAATAATCATCGTGCATAGTCCGCTTCCTTGGGTCTTAAGTGCCTTTGGTCAAGGAGTCCACCTGGGAGTAGGTCTTCCAGTCTAGGAGTCTTAAATGGTAAGTGTGTGAGACCTACCCAAACCTAAAAAACTAAAAATGTCTGACATGACTATTTTTCCTACATGAAGTAGTAAGTGACTAGGGAGATTATCGAATAAGGTTGGCTAGATGGTAGAGCGAAACACCCTCTCTTACCTTACACGGGGTATGGGTTTATATGCGTGAATGGCGGAAGCCTTAACTAGTAGGGCCCCGTAGCTGGTGCCCTCTAGTTTATGTTAACATTAAATAAATCATCAAGGAATATTAAGTGACAAACAGTTTCGCCTAGGGTTTTAAGTGATTGGGAGAATCCACCCTATCTATCATTTGATAGTGAGGCTTTAAATAACATAGGAAGTACATGTGAGTATAGATATAAACAAACTCTGTAATTAGGGGTCCACTCTCGATTAAATAACCTGCCATGTTCTAGTATAAAGTATTCACAAATATATGCGTAAAATTTCTACCTCGACATCATATTTTGGATGTACTACCGTGGGAAGGGTAGCTAGAGTCATGCGTAATATTTACAAGGTTAGGCTAGAATCACTAACCTTGGTAAGCATACATCTTGGGTTGAACCAAACGGGATAATATGTGTGTTATAATATGTGCTGTACATTTCCTGTTCACTAGAATCTTGTTGTTCTGACCCCCTCCTCATTATGACCTCCCAGGTTTTTAGAGAAGACCGGGTTCTCACAGGTGTTTAGGTTTGGGTTTCGGTTCTCGTTCTCTCTCATGCTCGGTTGCAACAATTTATAATTTTTAACTAGTTAAATTAGATGAATTTATAAATTAAATTAATTAAATTTGAAATAAGTTGTTTAGAATTATAAAATATTGTTCAGAAATATTTTTGTTAAAATATATAATTTTATATGCACCTTTGGTAGCGTATGGTTAAGTGTTGCGTATAGTTTCCAATACCATTTAAGGGGAAATGCTACCTAAAGTACCTTCTTCCTTATTTTTACAAGTGTTAGAACACTTGTCTTAATGCATGTACCTTTCCATGCATGGCTTACATGGTTCCCATTATGTATCACTCTCTCCTTAAGCTTTTCCCTTGTGTTAACAAGTGATAGGACACTTGTAATGTTGCATGCACCACTCCATGAATGACATACCCTTGTCCTATGAGGTGTCATCGCCATATTCAACCATTTCAAGTGTAAATACACTACCCTTCTTCCCTTAAACATTCATTCTAATCCTCTCTTCAATTTCTCCTCCCTCCTCATCTTAAAATCCATGGCTTATATGGTATAAATCCTCCTTCTCCAATTATAAAATATATAAATTGCTGAAAAGTCGGTAATGTCAAACAGTCAGTCCGGAATATCTGTAGTCGGTCTAGTAGCCTAGCAATAAAGGATAGCATAGTGGAACCCCAAGGTGAGAACTCGAAACTTATATTTGTTCACTTTTTATGCTGTGTGAATGGTTGTTGATGACGTAGTTAATTTGTAATTATTGCAATGTAAGCGTTTAGTGACAAACTCTTGTACGTACACATGTATACAGTGTTATATATACCCATATATGCTAGTGTGATGGATGAATAGATGCTTCATGGTTGTTATTAGTCATTATACTTTTTACATACGTATATGTGGATTTATATCGATATCGGATAAGTCTCGAACCAAGTCGGTTTCATATGAATATCGGATAAGTCTCGGACCAAGTCGGTATTGTAAATGAATGTTTTATTCATTTAAATTTGAAAGTTATAACGTTGTTTGGAAATGGTTTAAAGTAGTTTTTATAAGTATAAAATGGTTTTCTAAATTATTTTGAAGCAATTTAGAATAATATTATATGAATTTAAATTACGGTCAAAATAGAGCTTGTCGCATAGCGGCGGTTCGTGTATTTTGCCACAAACTTTAAACAATTTTAACTTTTGCAAATTAAATCGGATTTCCATGAAACAAAAAACGTTTGCTTTCAATTAACAAGGGATTTCAAATAAGAAAAAGCAGCTTTCAATTTTGAATTATAGTTTTCAAGTTATGTTTAAAAACAATTCAGAAAAGGTCGTTGTAAGTGCAGTTCGTTGACTATAATTATAAATGGATGTTATAAATTATTTTAAAATATGGATTTTTTTTAAATCATAATTAATTATTTAAAAGTGATTTATGTTAAAATCATGTAATTTTTGGTAACATAAAGGTCATTTTACTTAAACTAGCCAATATCGGTATTTTGAAACTCTTTTTGTAAAGTTGTTTGTTCACTATTGAGTTTTAAAGGGATAATCCTTTATAAATCCTTTCCACCTTTAGTAAATGATTTCTAACAAGTAATAAAGTGTTTTATATGACAATTTGAGTTTCCAAATATGGAGTATGGTCTGAAACTTTATTTGGTCCTGTATATCCACATGGTTTTAAAATTGCGCTTATTTTTTGGAAAGACAGGGATCGAAACTAGATCTGAAATCATTTCAAATAATAATACGAAGTTTGGAGCAGATAAGCACATCAAAGTTGGTATTGAAGACTGGGACCCTTCACATCGGAAGGGATGCTTGCTGAATGTCTCGAATGAGTAGCTCTCATTTGCAGATGCATTTTATATCAGCTAAGTGGCAAGCAGACTGGACGTATTTAGAGGAATTCCAGATTTTGGTTTCGTTTAGACCCAAAACGAACCTGTATGGATTGTATGTCTAACATTGTAATTGACTTCGTAGCACTGATCTTTATTAAGATATATCTGCTTGGTGGCGAAGAATTTATTCACTTAGCTAAACACCCTTCTCTAAGACATATGACCTTAGAGGTTATATATTGATAGAAATCAGTGATGCGTTGTGAATGGACAATATGGTATACTTAAGTTATGTGATGAGCTATGGATGATCAAAGCATGGCTTATTTAAGCGTAGTTTTGTATATCATGACGTCGGCAAGCCTCACACCCTGGTAAATGGCTAAAATAGGGTGAAATGTAGCAGAGTTATGAGTTTGTTGTCTCCTTCTAGGTAAAAGGTGTACCATGGTATGGGGCCTAGGTACTAACCTATGTGGAAAACATCTACTCTTATGGTTGTTGTTGGCAAGCGCTCGGAAAGGTCTATAATGACCGGGAGATGACATACTCAGACGTACTCTAAGTTACTTAGTTATAGAGGTAACCCAGCCTTGTGTTAGTGTAACACCCCATAAAATTCATAAGTATCAATAATAAATTAAATAATTAAAAACAAGCAATTATATGATATGGCTGGAAAATGAGATTTTTGCAGCTTTAGGAATTTGGCTATGAAACTATTTTATTTGGATTTGTAGCGAAACTCTGAATCGTTTTCATATATAATATGCGGAAAACGGTCAACATACGAACAAGTTGTAATAAATGAATTTGGACAATGTACGTAGAAATTCTATATGTACAATTATGTGAATATTACATATATTGTCCAAATAATAATTTAGAATAAAAGGAGGGAAATTTAAATTTTGAATTTGAAGATAAGATCTAGAGGACAGCGTATATTGAATATATGGAAAAGAATGAAGCAAATTAACAATGTAATTAATAAAATTAAAAGCCCAGCAACAGAGCAAAATTGGGCGTTCCAGCCGAAGGGGGTCGACCGCTCCCTATTAAGGGAGCTCGACTGCTAGTCGGCTTGCAGGCCCAATTCTACCTACGTGGATTAGGGTTTTCTATGAGGATATGTGAACTTCTAGCAAAAGAGGTTGCATACTACCCGTAAAACATTGGTCGTATCCCTTAGTATTTATACTATACGTGAACGACCATAAGACCCTCTTCCCCCTTCAAATCGAGATTATCAACTAATAAAATATACTTGAGTACGTTATTTATTTTGTAATAATAGCTACTTGTGTCAAATTTAAGTTTTTGGATTTTCCAAATTTGATAACGATGAATGAGAAAAGTCTTAGCCACCCAAATTCTTCTAGGGACTTTGAGATTGATAAAATTGACATGACTCATACCACAGTTGATGAAACTTTTATTGACACTTCTGAAGCCTTGAAAATGTGTTTTAACCATTTCAACTCTAATCTCGATGAGCTTGAATATATTTCTGAATTAAATGAACTACTTGATTCGAAACCTTCATCATTTGAATCTAACCATGGAATGTTGACCAATGTAAGCACACAAGAACATCGTAGATTGGGCCTCAAACCCCTATCACAAGTCCTTGAGTATGTTTACTTGGACTCTACAGAAAATTTTACCATAATCTTGGTCTCTGATCTTACCGAGGACCAAGAAGAAAAGCCTTTGAAATTTATATGGGATAATTTGCATTTGAATCTTTTAAATCATTGGCACAAGACAATTTTCACACAAAAGGTTTTCATTTCAGAATTCATTAACATGTCTGTTGCGCCTCATAAATCAGATAAGAAATCTTTGTGCATCGTCTTCGATAGAGGCAAGTGTGGGGGAAAAAGGAAATTTCATTATTCGCAAACCATTCATCATCATTATAGATATCATTTTGTATATAATTGGCATTCGTATATAGTGGCTAAACTTCATTTCATTTTACAAACAATTTTGCAAGCCATTCACCTTTGGGTTTGGTCTTTCAAATTTAGGAAACGTTCTTACAGTGTGGACACTGTTTAGTTCTAGTGTGGGGGGGAGTCTGCATTACATCCTTTTATTTTTCTTAATTTTTTTTCATATAGGACCATTATGGATTTTAGATCGTAGTAACATGCCATTTTTTTTTAAAATACGACTCATTTTAGATTGATACAACAAAATAAGTTAACAATTGTTAGCCAGTTGATAGTATTTTTTTCTCTCAACTTAGATCGAATAAGAAATATAATGAAAAGTTTAATTCTGAGGGATAATAGTGTAACCAGTACATAGGGAGATTCTTAGCTGATGGCCATGAAATCTATTCTATATTGTAGACTTTGTTTAAATAAGTGGAGGACTTAAAATTCTTATATTGGCTTTTTGAATCTTTAAAACTAAGTTATGTTAAGTTGAATTCGCGTAAATCTCTCTTGTTCTTATATTTTCAATAATAATAATAATAATAATAATAATAAAAGTAATCCAAGGGTATCCAACATTGCTTGTATATCGAGCGTTGGTGTGCAAACCCGCCAAGCTCTATCCGACATGTTGTTGACAAAGTCAGCGTTGGAATATCTTGGTCTCATTTTATGAGATTGGACACCTAAGGATTACCGACATGTGTTGACAAAGTCAGCGTCGGTCTGCACAATCCGCCAAGCTCTGTCCTAACTCTCCGTCAGTCCGCAAGGCAGTGTATGGGTGGTATACCTTGGTCTGTTAAGTTAGGTGTATGTACTTAATCATAAATTTTAACTTTTATAGAGATAGAGAATAAGCGATGATGCCCAAACATTTCTTGACCTTATTGATTTGAATAGCCATACATAAGAAAATTAATTAGAATACCACTTTACAAACTGTGCCAAGCAAACTAAGAATTTATTTCATGGCTGCACTATGTTATCAACTGAACCAACTGGCCAAACTGGAATTTAACATTTGAAAACTTGAATTATATTGAAAATTTGTGACAAGTTGAGGTATCTAAAATAAAATCAACTGAATAGAAATTGCTAACTTAATTTGTTGTACCATTTTTCTGAAACAAGTCGTGTTGTCATTTATGTATATATCCATTGCATTCATATAGTTGCATTAGATCCACACATACTGCATTTGGATTTTGTGGGTAGTATCCGCTGAAAACCCTCACGAGACACCACTCGTCCTACTAGGGACACCTAGAGGTTTAACGGCTTGTTGCATACGCTCAATGCAATCGTGTTTCCTACGAAAGTGTGACCTATCTAGTTCAGTTTTTTTTTTATTTCTTTCATTTTTCTTTTTTTTACTCGAGGACGAGTAAAAGATAAGTGTGGGGGTATTTGATTAACATTGAAATGTGTTTATTTTATGCTCTTATGTTTTATCTTTTGTAAATAAATAAATGATACTTTGGGTATTTTTATGTGTTATTTTACAGATTGTCAAGCGTTGCCTCCTTCAATTCAAATTAAAGGCCAACTACAAGGAAGAGCTACTTCATCACATCAAATCCATTTCAATTGCAAAAGAAGTTGTGGCTCATTGGTAAAGGCATAGGAATTGGTGCTGAGAGACCTGAGTTCGAACCCCGTCAAGCTCTCTTTTTTCCGAAGAACGGAATATTCACACTGTCGCCTTTACCCTTAAGAATTTTAGTGTTATATTATATATATATATATATATATATATACATATTCATGTGTATGTATGTATATGCACTAATAAATATTTCAGAAATAGCCATATTCCTATCATGGAAATCAATTTGTTGGCTCGCTTTTTGACCAAGCCACCCAGGATCATTCATAAGAAGAAAGCATGAAACCACGTTCTCTAAGAATATGAAGGAATGGATCGCATCATCGACTCGCCTATTGATGGATCGCATCATCGACTCGCCCATTGATGGATCGCGCGCTATCGACTCGCCCACCATCGGATCGCGTCTCGATGTATCGCCCCTATTTCATCAGTGAAGCGACACCTCTATGCGATCCGATCCATACATATGTTGTTGCCCAGTATTGATCGATCTGATCCTCTGGTGCGTGGCGAACCCTCTGACCCGTTCAAGCGTGAGCTAGTCTTCAGCGATCCGAGACGCACGGATCTAGCGACACGTGTCCCTAACCGTCATTTGGACCAATTCTCCCCATCTGCACGATCCGGTTTTCAAGCAGATCACGACACCTGTCCACAACGGCTAATTTGACTATTTCCTCAACGGTGGCGATGCGATCCGATGTTCTCGGGATTCGTGCCACGTGTAATCACGACCCGCCTGACAAAATCAGCTATAAATAGCCCGGAGCTTGGCATTTTCTAGGATCTTTTTGGCAATATTGAGTACTGAATCCGCCATTGTTGTCGAACTACTGAAATATTGAGAGAAATCCTTGATTGTATTAGCTTTCAAAGTATAATCAATAATATATAAAGTGGACGTAGGCTCGTTAACGCCGAACCACTATAAATTCTGTGTGTTATTTCCTTTTTTCTCATTCTTTAGTTGAAACTCTATAAGCTTCAGAACAATTTGGGTGTTAGGTCCAAATTTTGATCTAACATTTTGGTGCTTTCACTGAGAAGACAATCCTAAAGTTTCACTATTCGGTTCTTTGAAGGTTCCAGCGATTCGGACATCATGGCTGGAAAAAGATCTAAGGAAGCACGAGCTTCGCAAACCAACGAAACGATTGAAGAGAGTGTGCACGAGCAGGGCAATGAAGAAGCTTTGGATCGCGGGGCGCAGGGGGCGAACCGGATCCGACGAAGACACCACGCTCCGAGTCGATGAGAACGAAGCGATCCGGACTGCTGAAGGGGTTGTTACTCGATCCCGAGGAAACGCCTCGCACCCTCCGCACACTGCGACCGCGAATCGACCTCAAGGGGGTGCTGCGAGCCACCACCCACGAACCGCAGCAATCCAAATTGATGATCAGACCACATTTCGTCCTGGAAAGGAGCCTATGGCTCGCTCCTATCGTCCTGGCCCCTCTGCTCGACCCGACTCAAGTTCTTTGCGCATAAGAGAAGGTGATGACGATCAATATGATCCTGCTGCTCCTGTTACTGAGGGGGATCTCTCTCGCTTTTCTGAAATGTGGGAGAGGTTGTTTGATGAATTGGCCGCCCAAAGGCAGGAAAGCTCCGTCCTGCGAATAAATCTGACTGCTATGGATAGAAGACTTGATGAGCTAGCAAGGCAAAGAACACCGCCGGTTCGTCCACTCACCCCAGTATATTCTTCTTCGTCTGAAAAATCACCGAGACCTCCGCGACGACCGTATGAGAGAGCCGAAAACATAGAGCAGCTTCGGTTCGGAACCCTGCCATCACAGGAAGAAGAAGCACTAGGGGCGGGGCCCTCAAACCGTAATGTGAACAATAAAGCCGCAGCTCCCAGAGCTCGAGATGTGGGCAGTCCCGTACGTAACAGACCACCTCAGCCCCGTCGCCGCACACATACTCATGATAACAGGGGGCAACGAAGCCCTATCAGAGCCCCGAATTTCGTGACTGCTCTCGGAAGAGAAATTAGAGAACCTCGCCAAGCCAGAGGCACTGACCCTGAACCTCCTTTGACCAGTGCAAATGTTGCAGCCATGATCCACCAGATTCTGGCAGATAACCGTGGACAACAGAATGAAGATTGGGGGATCGACCGCAGTCACACCCCTTTCACTGATGATATTTTGGATGTGACTTTTCCAAGGCGTTTCAACATGCCACAAATGAACCGATATGCGGGTAGGTCTGATCCTGTCCAGCATCTGATGAGATACTCTTGGTCAATGACCGCTGTCGCGGCCTCTGACGCTGTTAAGTGCAAGGCGTTTCCCATATTCCTGGAGGATGTGGCTTTGTTATGGTTTACTCGCTTGCCGGCGAGATCGATTTCTAGCTTCAGGGAGTTGAGTGAGAAGTTCGTAGAACAATTCCGTATCTACGCACAGAAGACAAAAAGTGTGATCGATTTGTTCCTTATCAAGCAGCGACCAGGCGAGAGTTTAAAGGTGTACCTGGATCATTTCAATTTGGCCGCTACTGAGGTTAAAGATCCCCATGAACCGATCGTTGTCGCAGCACTGATTGACGGAGTAGATAAGGACACTGAATTCGGGAGGTACCTGGCAGGCAAACCGCCCCCACACCAGAGAATTATTCTACGAGAAAGCCAACGTACATTTACGCCGGGAAGAGGTATATGCTAACCGAAAGGCAAAAACAACCAATAAGGAGGAAATCCAGAGCAATGTCGCCATTAAGCAGACAGGAGACAGCTCGGGGAAAGTTGAAGTAAATGTCGGAAATCAGAATCAGGGTGGCCGTCAGCCAGGTAACAACAATAATAATGGTAACGGCAACAACCGGAAGAGGAACCGAGGGAACGACTCCCAGAGAAGGACTCGTCCCAGGGCCTTTGAAAGTTATACACCAATAAATGATACTCTGGAAAATATCTTCATGGATGCGTATAAAGTCCTCCAGAATAAGAGGCCACCTCCCAGAGAGTCGACGGAGAAAGAGCGTGAAACAGGGAAGTTTTGTCTCTTTCATCGGATTCACGGCCATTCGACGAATGAATGCCGTCACCTAAGAGATGTAGTCGAAAGGCTGCTTCGAGAAGGAAAGCTAGATGAATACAGAGTAACGCCCAGGGACAGGGGGCAAGCAGTGCAGGCCCCAAATCAGAACCAGAATCAACTTGCTGCTAGGCCGACTGCCCAGCAAAAGGGAAAGAACATTGTTATCAATACCGTAATCGGAGGACTTTATCTCGCCGGGCATAGTTCCAAGGCATTGGATCAATACGTCAATGCAGCCAAACAACACCTCGAGGTAGGGGAGTGTAGCAACCCTGAGGACAGTGTCCCGGTGAAGCAGCAAAAGATGATGACCGACGATGTCGTCTTCCGAGAACGAGAAAGCATTGGAGTCCATGCTCCGACAGAAGATCCATTTGTAATTACAGTACCCATTGGTCCAGCCACTGTCCATAAGGTTTTAGTGGACAACGGGAGTTCTGTCAACATTCTTTTCAAAAGGACATTTGACCAGATGAACCTCGAAATAAAAGACTTGAAGCCCTGTCAAGGATGGATCCGTGGATTCAACGGAGCATCTACCGCTCCAATGGGTTATGTAGAGTTACCGGTTACACTTGGGGAAGGAGAACGCCAGAGAGTGAGAATCCTTCCCTTCGTGGTTTTGGATGTTGAATCGCCTTACAATGCCTTTTTGGGCCGACCGGCCCTTGCAAAGTTTAGAGCCTGTATAGCCCCCTGGTGCTTGTTATTGAAATTCCCCACAGAAGCTGGCATTGGTATCGTCAGAGGGGATCAAGTTGCTGCGCGAGCATGTTATGTTGCCGAACTAGAGTTACTTCGTAATGGAGGGGATATTGAAACTAAAGGCACCCCTCCCCCTTCGGGGGCGGAGACCTTATAGCAACCAAAGAGGATAGTCGTTGGAGAGTCGCCCAGAGAGATGCCCGAGGATATAGATCCCAGAGAGGATCAAGAACCCGGGGGCAGAATGGAGACTCCCAACGAGACAACTGTGGATGTACCGATCGATGACAGTGACCCGGAGAAGGTCCTTAAGATTGGATCCCAGTTAAATCCGGATCTCGCTAAAGAATTGAAGGATTTCTTAAAAAACAATTTGGATGTATTTGCTTGGACCCACGCGGACATGTGCGGGATATCCCCATCAATCATGAGCCATTCCTTGAGCATTGACCCTAAACATCCTCCAGTAAAGCAAAAAAGGCGAATGTTGGGCCCAGAGAGGTCCGTTGCCTTGAAAGAAGAAGTTGGAAAGCTAAAGAGTAATGGATTTATCAGAGACTCGACCTACCCAGACTGGATTTCGAATCCAGTCCTGGTAAAGAAGGCCAACGGGAAGTGGTGAACGTGTATCGACTTCTCGGATTTGAACAAAGCCTGTCCAAAAGATAGTTTCCCGTTGCCCCGGATTGACCAGCTGGTAGACTCGACGGCAGGTCATGAACTTCTCTCATTTATGGATGCTTATTCAGGATATAACCAGATTCCGATGCATGTTCCAAATCAAGAGCACACTAGTTTTATCACGGATCTGGGATTATATTGTTATGTGGTGATGCCCTTAGGCTTGAAGAATGCGGGCGCTACATATCAACGCTTAGTCAACAGAATGTTTTATAACTAGATCGGAAAAACAATGGAAGTATACGTTGACGATATGTTGGTTAAGTCCAAGCAATCTTCTCAACACACTACTGACTTGGCAGAGATGTTCGGCATTCTTCGAAAGTACGGAATGAAACTCAACCCAACCAAATGTTCGTTCGGTGTTGCCTCTGGAAAATTCTTGGGATTCATCGTCAGTTCCCGTGGTATTGAGATTAATCCAGACCAGATTGCGGCAATCAGAGACATTCAGGAACCTAGGCAAATTAGGGATGTGCAAAGCCTTGCCGGAAAAGTGGCCGCACTAAGCAGATTTATCTCCAGGGCTACGGATAAGTGCATCCCATTCTTCGAATTAATAAAGCGAGGAAAACGCCACTTCAAATGGACACCCGGCTGCGTAGAAGCATTCCAGAATTTACTCAGGCACCTGGAGAAACCTCCGATATTATCTAAGCCAATAGATCACGAGGACTTATTCGTGTATTTGGCAGTGTCATCCCATGCGATCAGCTCAGCGTTGGTAAGGGAGGAGGATAAGGTCCAAAGACCTGTGTATTATGTGAGCAAAAAATTGACAGCAGCAGAGCGTAATTATCCACGAATAGAAAAGTTGGCGTATAGTTTACTGATCGCCTCTAGAAAGCTTCAACATTATTTTCAGTCACATCCCATTACCGTATACACCGATCACCCGCTCAAGCAAGTCCTACAGAGACCAGAGGCATCTGGAAGGTTACTCAAATGGAATATTGAGCTAAGTCAATTTGATTTGAACTTTCAGCCCAGACGGTCAATTCGGGGGCAAGTGATAGCCGACTTCATAGCAGAGTTCACTGTCCCTGAGGAAGATATAGCAAACGAAGAAGTTGATCCTTCAAAATTACTTTTTGATCCCAATGCCTGGAGATTGTATACTGATGGCGCTAGGAATGACGAAAGATCCGGCGCTGGAATAGTGCTTGAAACCCCCGAGAAACGATTGATAACCTATGCAATCCGAATGGAGTTTCATGCCACTAACAACGATTCTGAATATGAAGCTCTGATAGCTGGATTAAAGATTTCAAAGGAACTAGAAATCACAAAGCTGAACATCTTCTGCGACTCCAAGTTAGTTGTGAACCAAGTCACTGGAAAATTCCAAGCTAAAAGTGCAAGATTGATTTTATACTTAAAGAAAGTGAAAGAATTGCTGAACGATTTTGAACACTACAACATATCTCATATTCCGCGGTCAGAGAATCAACAGGCAGACAAGTTGGCAAAGATGGCTAGTTCCGACGCTCCTGAAGTGACTGGGCTAGCCCCCGTTGAAGTACTTCGATCCCCTAGCATAGATCAAATGGAAATCGACTTAGTACTAGAGACGGAACCAGAAAGGGAGTCCTGGATGACCCCTCTAAAGAATTTCCTGATGAACGGAACGCTTCCGACCAAGAAAAGCGAGAGGCGTAAAGTAATTCGTAAAGCCGCCCGATATGTTCTGCAAGGCGGAGTTCTTTACAGACAAGGGTTTTCAATGCCCCTCCTTCGGTGTGTAGCCCACGATGACATCAAACGTGTGCTGCAAGAAGTCCACGAAGGCGAATGTGGCGACCACACTGGAGGGCAAACTTTGGCAAAAAAGGTGTTGCGGCATGGTTATTTCTGGCCTACCATGAACAAGGATGCAGCAAGATACGCACGACGGTGTGATGCGTGCCAGAGATTTTCAAATATACCTAGAGCACCTCCTAGTCAGTTAAAAACAATGATGAGTCCATGGCCTTTCGCTATGTGGGGAATTGATATCATTGGAAGTCTCCCCATAGCAAGGGGCGGAGCAAAGTTCGCTATTGTGGCCGTAGATTATTTCACTAAGTGGGTCGAGGCTGAACCACTAACTACAATCACAACCAAACGAGCGATCAACTTTATCGTGAGAAACATCATCTGTCGATTTGGGATTCCAAAGATTGTAATAACAGATAACGGAACTCAGTTCGATAGTGCTGAATTCAGAAACTTCTGCCAAAAATACCACATCGAGAATCGATACACCTCTGTGGTGCACCCGCAATCGAACGGACAAGTCGAAGCGGCAAATAAAGTAATTAAGTCCATTCTGAAAAGAAGAATGAAGCGGGCTAGAGCCATGTGGGCTGACGAATTTCCCTTGGCACTATGGGCCTACAGGACAACCTATAAATCGGCAACAGGACATACCCCGTTCTCCCTTGCTTTTGGAACGGAAGCAGTCATCCCGGTTGAGATAAAGGTACCTTCTCACCGGGTGACTTATTATGATCCAATGACCAATAATGAATTGCTCCTTGAGTCCCTGGATATGATCGAAGAAAAGAGGGATGAAGCAGACCTGCGTGCCTTGAGATGAAAACAACAGGTCGCTCGATATTACAACAAAAAGGTTCGAGCCCGAACATGGGAACCGGGAGACTTGGTTCTGAAACGTGTCTTCCTACCCCCAACTCATATGGGAGCGAAGTGGGAAGGACCGTACTCCATTCTGAGCAAGCTTGATAATGGAACCTTCAAGCTAGCAACCGTAGATGGAAAGGAAATCCCCAGAGTGTGGAATTCCCAACATTTACGGCCATATTTAACATGAAAGTTTCAAATTTATTCTTTTGCTTTGTTAAAAAACCATGTACAAGGCATGACTTGCCTAGAATAGTCTGATTCCTTAAAGCAAATGATTATAAAGTGGACGTAGGTCATGATTCGACCGAACCACTATAAAATATTGTGTGTCATTTACCTTTATTGCATCTTTATTTATCTGCCTATTTATTTTTATAGAAATCAAAAGAATAATGCAGGTACCCGAAATCGGTTTCTAACCGTTCCTCTCGTAGACTGTTTGGGGGAACACAAAGCCTTGGCAAGAGCCCCAACTGCTTGTCCGACTGGTTTCAATCCTCGGAGCTTAGATTAAAATATACACCTAGGACGAGTTTGATGAACATACATGATTGCAAACTGCTTGATCCATGACTCTAACTCTCCAGAGAGAGAGAGAGAGAGTATAAAAGCATCTCCGATTGAGCGCTGAGAAAGAGCTCCTTCCCCGCTGAAGGATCGAGGAGCGAATGGATCGTTGAGCTCGAACTCTAGCTCTCCAGAGAGAGAGTATAAAAGCGTCTCCGATTGAGCACTGAGAAAGAGCTCCTTCCCCGCTGAAGGATCGAGGAGCGAATGGATCGTTGAGCTCGAACTCTAACTCTCCAGAGAGAGAGAGAGAGAGTATAAAAGCGTCTCCGATTGAGCGCTGAGAAAGAGCTCCTTCCCCGCTAAAGGATCGGGGAGCGAATGGATCGTTGAGCTCGAACTCTAACTCTCCAGAGAGAGAGAGTATAAAAGCGTCTCCGATTGAGCGCTGAGAAAGAACTTCTTTCCTGCTAAAGGATCAAGGACCGACTGAACTACTGAATTCAAACTCTAACCTTGGCAACCGTCAAGAGAGTACAAAAAAGTCTATGATTGAGCACTGCGAAAGGTGCCAAAAATTCGGTACCATTCGAACAGTCATCCAATGAAATCTTCTAAGTCCCCCATATTCAGAAATAGGGGGCAACCTGCCGACAAAACTAACCAATCCTTAGTAAACCCTAGTCAGGTGCCATGATAACAACTGATTGGGGGCACATATACTCATACACATATACTGAACTTTAATATAGCAACGCAGCGCGAATATTTTTCTTTCTGTTGTTTGACTGATTTCTAATTATTATTAGATGGCCTATGACTAAGCATGGAAAGTTTATTTGAATACAGGTACATAAGGATGCAAAAAGAGATAAACTTTCATTTATATACTACGAACCAACAAAGTGAAAAACAACCTAGAAAAGAAAGTGAGGGCCAGTCTCACAATTACACTTCCTGGCCAGTGGAAAACCTAAAGACAAAATATCAACAAACATCCTATTTACGCTTTGGCCTCTTCCCTTGCTTCTGCCTCTCCAGCCTCTCCTTGTCGGCATCAGATGGATCCCCTTTCTTCCTCTTCCTTTTGTCTATGAGGGGAACATCCGACTCCTCTGAAGATTCCTCTTCCACCTCTTTTCTCTTACTTCTACCAGAGAGGGAAGCCGGGAAATCATCGGGGTTTGCAAAGTGAAGCTGTCGGCTGATGGATTTGGGCTGAATCTTCACAATCATCCCAGTTTTGGGATCGAATTCTGCAAGAGGGACTACGTCTAAAGCCTCATCTCCCACCTTCTTCGAAGCCAACTCTTTCTCCTGTCTGGCTTTTCGGCTGGCCACGGTTTCCTCGTCATCATCGTCGGCCTTTTTGGCGCTGATAATGTCTTCTTCGTCATCTACATGGCGACCATCCATGTCTTTCAAGGCTTCGATGGTCTCAGCATCTTTGGGTACATCAGTGCTAGGTGCCGGGATGCTTCTTTCTGCTGTTGTGACCTCGGCCTGCTTTGATACATCAATACTAGCACCTGGCAAGACAGCCTCTTTCTCCACTTCCTTTTCTTTTTCAGCACCCTTGTCAACGGGCTCGCCACCTGTATCAGGAGGAACACACATTACTAATTCAATTGGTTGTTCTACCAGACGACGATAATTCACAATTGCTTTGATGAATTGTGGGGAAGAGAGAGAAATACCTTCAGCAGATGCTCCTTCTTGAGTAGTTGCAGAGGCTCCAATGACCATGGGAGTTCGACCCAAAGGGATTAATGGATCATCGGGATGGTATTCCTCAACCCCGGAGGTCTTGGGCTCCACAGCCGAACTCGAGCCCTCATCAGCTTTGCCTTTACCCTTAGCCAGGGCCCTCTCCTTTTCCATCTCCGCCAGAATCAGGCGACGACCCTCTGCCAGGTCCTCAGGCTCATTGTCTCTTAGGATGCTCTTCATCAATTCATCCTCATCGATTTCTTCGACCCCCAATCTATGTTTTTTACCTCCACAATGGCATCCCATAAATTGCCCAAAGTAACATGGTAATCCGGGACCCACGAGATGTTGCGAGTTTTGAGAACCTGGCCAAGGAAATCGAAAATCATCTCTTCAAACCCCTCAATCTCCTTCTCTCTTGCGAGGAGCTTGTTGTTAGAAGCAGTGGCCAATTCGATGGCACTTTCAACGTTCTTTTCGGCGAGGGCTGCCCTTCTCTCCGCATCCGAGACCTGGTCATTTAAAATCACCTTTTCTGCTTTAGCCAAAGCCAAACTTTCTTTTAAACTCGCTTTTTCTGCCTCCCAAGCAGCCCTCTCAGCTTCAAAATGGCCTTGTGCTGTTTTCAACTCGATGTTGGCCATTTTGAGATCTTCAACCTCCTTCTTTAAAGCCATTTTCTCTTGGCTATTGGAATCAAGTTCCGTATGAAAGCGTTGCTTAGCATTCTCTAATTCAGTCTTATAATTTTCAGCGTCCCTCCGTGCTAAAGCAAGCTGGGATTGAGCATCTTCTAGGTCCTTCTCCATCTTGGTCCTGGCCCTTTCGTTGTTTTCGAGTTTCGCCTTGGATCTGTGTGCTTCTATTTCAAGCGATCGGATGACTTCAGAAAGGTTAACAGCATGTTTTTTCATCATTTCATATTGCCTGGCAACATGGCGGATATGCCCGACAACCTCGCTATCCCAGTTCTTGGGGACCGGTTCCAAGGCTGGAACGAATGTCATCCGGTCAAAGAATATGTCTGGAAACTTTTCCCGCAGCTTTTCCAGCCTACCTTGAATCTCGGGACCATGCATGTAATCCCGTGACCCGGGGGCAGCCAACTCTGGCTGGCTGGAGGGGACGATGTCACTCCTCTCCTTTTCAGATTCTTTGGATGCATCCTTGCCCTTATCTTTAGATTCCTGATGCCTTTTGGACGACCGGCTGTGGGAAGGTGCACTCTTTGGAGGATTTAGCTCTTTAGGAAGTTTCTTCCCCCTGTAGGAACTGCCGGGTAGCTGGAAGGCTTGGTAGAAGTCGGTTTTGGTGGAGACCGAGGTTGCAAGGAAGTCGGCCTGTGAGAAGGACCATGAAAGCGTTCAGTATCCGGGCGAAGGCTGGGTGTGCCCTCACGAAGAGAACGGTACGAGTAAGATTTCCTGCGGGACATCGTTCCTGCAAAAAAGAAGAGATCATATTAAAACTTTGGATACCCATGATATAAGAGTGCAGGGTCAGATAGTGTGTGTGATGTGTGCATCCCATATAATTCCCCCTAACGGACCCGGGCCAGAAGACAGGCTCATCTGACCAGTTTCTCGTCCTCTAGTTGGAGCACTGGTCTCTTCAAGAGCAGGGAAGAAAGGCCCCTCTTCAAAGTCCTTCTCTGTGTATACATCATCAGGTAAAGGGATTTTATTCAGCTCATCAAATAACTGCTCTTCTGTCAAATCATCGGGAGCAACAGTTTCGATTGGAGCAGAAATAGGAATTTCCTTGGACACGTCACCGCGGACCTCATCCCCTCTGTATATGTTCATGTCTTCATCGTCTTGGATGATTATCGGAGAAGGACTTTTGCGAAATTTAGTTGTTTCTATCGCTTGTGAAGTTCCCTCTCCCTCTGTTGGGGGCACGTACTTATAAGGTTTGCCGCCAGTGCCAAGTTCAAATCTTCTATCTAGAAGACGATGCTTATGAAGATTGTCATCAGTAATGCATTTTTTGATCCTTAAAAAGTCGGATCTGCTCTGTGAAAGAATGGATAATCGATTGTTGTATAGTGGACCCTCCGTTTTCGGGAAGACATGATCTGTTTGAGACAAAGAGAAAGGGGGGAGAATGTTAATGCCTAAACTTCTTGAATAAGATATTCGATTAGAAGCTTAAAAGTTTACTTGATTTGAGCCATCTTCGTGAGCATCCGGCCTGTTTCCTTATATAAAACCAATCAGACTTGGGATCCCCTATATTGCTATATCCATCATACAGAACCTTCCTATTTTCCACCGATTCAAAAAAAGAGAAATTTGGAGTTGCCGAAGAACGGTGCTTGAAAAGAAAGAAGAATGTCAAATCTCTGAATTTAAGTTCGGCATGTAAGATCTCCGCGTATGCAATGTATAGGGTATATAGTGATGCGTAGGCGTTCAGATGGATTTGCATCGGAGCAATTCCCAGTCGTCTTAAAGTTTCGATGGCGATCAGAGGGAACGGAGGGATAGCTCCTACCAAGCACATGGTTCGGCTAATCGCCATATATCCTTCCGGAGCTAGGTGGGGTCTATCTTCGCTTCCGGGCGTCAAGACATCATCCCAAGGAATCCCGTGCCTCAAACAGATTCTTTTAAGCTTTATATCGTCGAGCTTAGATGATAAAGAATCAGAAAATTTATCTATCCCGAGCGCCCCAGGAATCTCGTCGGGAGCTCGCCCATATATCTCAGAATCGTCGCTAGACGAAGTACTTTCGGACGGATCTGATTCCGTGGCCTCGTACGCAGATCCAGTATCTTCACCTCCTGGATTAGTGGGAGGAATTTCAGGGTTGTATTGCTCAGGAACCTCGGATTCCGCTTCTGTTGCGGATCTTGAAGAAGAGTGATCATTCGACATTACTGCTAGGACGAGAAAACATGAACAATGAGATTAATACTACCCGATCCCCGTGTGTGCAAGTGTCAGTGTGTGTACTTGTGTGTGCATTGAAAATAAAGCACGAAAGCAATCGAGATCATTAAAATATTAGTCGTCATATGCAGCCGAATTATGTAGTCATTTAGTCCGGAAAGTCCAACATCAGGGCCCTAGCCTAACTGTTCAGAATTTTATGGTGACAAGTTGTCAATTAAAGTTTGAAATTTCTTCGCATCGTCAACTATGAGTCGGATCGCAAGGCAGAGGGATCGCCCCCTTTCGGATCGCAAGGCAGAGGGATCGCCCCCTTTCGGAGCACAAGGCAGAAGGGTCGCCCCCCATCGAATCGCAGGGCAAAGGGATCGCTCCTTCGCAGATCGTTGCAACCCCCACGATACGCGCCCCTGCTGTCACCACGATCTTCCGTCTCGCCACTCGCCTTCATCTTCTCCTCTCCTTGCCCACGATCCGCACCGGCCTTCCCTCTTCTTCTTCCTTCTTCGTTTTCCACCTCTCCTTCCCATTCTCGAACTCCGAGCTCTACGCCTATCAGCCATGGCGACTTGATGATTCCTTCAGAAAATCGCAAATCTCCATCGTTTCTCCCTCAAATTAGTCGAAAAAATTCAGGAAAGAGCAGCGTTCACGAATAAGAATGCTTTTTGTGGAGTTACCTTTCTAAAAATTGAGAAAACGCTCGGATTTTCGAAGGTTTGAAAAACTTGGGTTCGTTCTTCGACAGTGCAGTCGAAACGATACGGCAGAGAAAAGAAGAAGGAAAGTGAAGAGGGGAGGGTCGGCTTATATAGGCAAAGAGGGCGACCATTTGTCTCCCCTTCTTTGTCCTACTCGATCCACGAAAGACCAGCGGGCCGCGAACCAAAAGCCCACCACGACTCGAGGAGGATCCCGTTTCGTTCCGAGGCCCAAGTGCACACCCAAGAACAGAACGAATGTCTCGCTAACGGACCGTGACCCGAGCCCGCGATCCGAATCGATTAAATTCAGGAATGAGGATTCTGAAAAATCCCAGAAAGAGAATCGTTCTCTGATCCGCGACTCGTTGAGAAAAAGACGATTCTATAGCTTCGAAGCATGTTCCATCATCGATAAAACATACTTCGAGGGGGCAAAATGTTGGCTCGCTTTTTGACCAAGCCACCCAAGATCATTCATAAGAAGAAAGCATGAAACCACGTTCTCTAAGAATATGAAGGAATGGATCGCATCATCGACTCGCCTATTGATGGATTGCATCATCGACTCGCCCATTGATGGATCGCGCGCTATCGACTCGCCCACCATCGGATCGCGTCTCGACGGATCGCCCCTATTTCATCAGTGAAGCGACACCTCTATGCGATCCGATCCATACATATGTTGTTGCCCAGTATTGATCGATCCGATCCTCTGGTGCGTGGCGAACCCTCTGACCCGTTCAAGCGTGAGCTAGTCTTCAGCGATCCGAGACGCACGGATCTAGCGACACGTGTCCCTAACCGCCATTTGGACCAATTCTCCCCATCTGCACGATCCGGTTTTCAAGCAGATCACGACACCTGTCCACAACGGCTAATTTGACTATTTCCTCAACGGTGGCGATGCGATCCGATGTTCTCGGGATTCGTGCCACGTGTAATCACGACCTGCCTGACAAAATCAGCTATAAATAGCCCGGAGCTTGGCATTTTTTGGGATCTTTTTGGCAATATTGAGTACTGAATCCGCCATTGTTGTCGAACTACTGAAATATTGAGAGAAATCCTTGATTGTATTAGCTTTCAAAGTATAATCAATAATATATAAAGTGGACGTAGGCTCGTTAACGCCGAACCACTATAAATTATGTGTGTTATTTCCTTTTTTCTCATTCTTTAGTTGAAACTCTATAAGCTTCAGAACAATTTGGGTGTTAGGTCCAAATTTTGATCTAACACAATTCAAATCATTTATTTTTCAACTGCCATTTAAAAGAAGATTTGGATGAATTATTGCCAAAGAAAATCCAATCATGCTACCACATGTCAATAATCAAGGAGGAAGATCTTCAAGGAATATCTCAACCAATATATCATATCTCTCTTTTATTTGTAAATATATTATTTGCTCTTAGCCCAAATTATGCTGATTGAGAGGAGTCTACATCCTTATAAATACACATGTATACCCATTGTAACAGGATCCTATTTTCTCTTCTTCTCCATTAATAAAGTTTCTAGTTCTCTTTTATTTTTCTGCATTTTTTCTTTTTCTTAGCAATCGGTGTTTTCTTCACAATTAGTTTTGGAAGAACACCAATTGTATTTTACATTTTTTTTATTAGTGATTAGTCGTTTGATTAGTTTCAACGACAATCCTAATTTACTTTTTGTTGTTCTTCTTTTCCTGCAATTTTAATTTCTGCATTTTATTTCTGTTTGCATTTCAATTTCCAATTGATAATTGTGATTTGATCGTCGGTTCAATTAGATTTGTTCTGAATCGGATCGCAGTTTCAATTTTTATTGTTTTCAAAATCAACCTCCAAATTTTGTCTAACTCGCCCAAGAGATTAGATAAATAATTTGATTTTAATTTACCTCCCTGTGTTCGACCTGTATGCTACACACCTGTGCGCTTGCAGAATTTATTACAAATATCGCGCTTTTCTAGCGTCGATCAAGTTTTTGGTTATAACACCAATATTTGATGCAAAATCAACTAATTTTTTTTTTAAAAAAAAAAGAGGAAAGAAATTGTAAAAAGAAAGAAATTGATTGGGGAAAAAAAGAAACAAATAAAAGAAAAATTGGCAAGATTTTTTTATTGCAAAGAAGAAAACAAATTTTACAAAGGAAAGAAATAGATGGAAAAAGATGAACAAAAAGAAAAGAAGTTGAAAAGAGGAAACAAATAAAAAAAATGGCAAGATTTTTTTTTCTTGTTTAGATGATTATAACACCAATATTTGATGCAAAATCAACTAATAAAGAACCCCCTTTTTTTTTAATGAAAGCAAATGTAAAAAAATAGAAAGAAAATAAAGAAAGGAAAGAATTGGAAAAACAAGCAAGTTTTTTTTTTTTTTTTGAAATAGCAGAGGGAAAAATATAAAGGAAAAGAAATTAAAAAGAGGAAGGAAATAAATGAGAAAAAAAAGGAAATAATATGAATGAGATCTATCCAATATTTTTTTCTCTCTCTTGTTTAGTTCATGACAGTACCAATGCAATTGATACGCCACATCACTAATTGAGATTTTTTTTTCTATATATACAAGAAAACAATAATATAAAAAAAATAGAAACTAACACGAATCGGAAATTAAATAAATAATAAAATTTAATTGTTACCTCCCCGGCAACGGCGCCAAAAACTTGATCGACGCTAGAAAAGCGCGATATTTGTAATAAATTCTGCAAGCGCACAGGTGTGTAGCATACAGGTCGAACACATGGAGGTAAATTAAAATCAAATTATTTATCTAATCTCTTGGGCGAGTTAGACAAAATTTGGAGGTTGATTTTGAAAACAATAAAAATTGAAACTGCGATCCGATTCAGAACAAATCTAATTGAACCGACGATCAAATCACAATTATCAATTGGAAATTGAAATGCAAATAGAAATAAAATGCAGAAATTAAAATTGCAGGAAAAGAAGAACAACAAAAAGTAAATTAGGATTGTCGTTGAAACTAATCAAACGACTAATCACTAATAAAAAAATGTAAAATACAATTGGTGTTCTTCCAAAACTAATTGTGAAGAAAACACCGATTGCTAAGAAAAAGAAAAAATGCAGAAAAATAAAAGAGAACTAGAAACTTTATTAATGGAGAAGAAGAGAAAATAGGATCCTGTTACAATGGGTATACATGTGTATTTATAAGGATGTAGACTCCTCTCAATCAGCATAATTTGGGCTAAGAGCAAATAATATATTTACAAATAAAAGAGAGATATGATATATTGGTTGAGATATTCCTTGAAGATCTTCCTCCTTGATTATTGACATGTGGTAGCATGATTGGATTTTCTTTGGCAATAATTCATCCAAATCTTCTTTTAAATGGCAGTTGAAAAATAAATGATTTGAATTGATTTCCATGATAGGAATATGGCTATTTCTAAAATATTTATTAGTGCATATACATACATACACATGAATATGTACATATATATATATATATATATATATATATAACACTAAAATTCTTCAGGGTAAAGGCGACAGTGTGAATATTCCGTTCTTCGGCAAAAAGAGATCTTGACGGGGTTCGAACTCAAGTCTCTCAGCACCAATTCCTATACTTTTACCAGTGAGCCACAACTTCTTTTGCAATTGTAATGGATTTGATGTGATGAAGTAGCTCTTCCTCGTAGTTGGCCTTTAATTTGAATTGAAGGAGGCAACGCTTGACAATCTGTAAAATAACACATAAAAATACCCAAAGTATCATTTATTTATTTACAAAAGATAAAACATAAGAGCATAAAATAAACACATTTCAATGTTAATCAATATGTTTATACGGATGACTCAGATTAATTTTTATTAATCCGACGGCTACTTCTCACACAAGAAAGTATAAATAACCCCATCAAACCCCACACTAGAAACTCGAATTATTCTATACCTCTGCCTCCATGCTGCTGAATTCCATAGAAAAATAAAGAAAATAGAGTGAAGGATTCTTCTACTTCTCTACTTCTTTTCTTTATCTTTCTAATTCAATCTATCTAAATTTAGGAATTTGGAATTTAGCATAAACAATATATATAAGAATCTAATTATATGTTTCTTATATGTATATTGTTAGGAGAAGAATCAGAGCTCGCTTGAACGTTGAGAACCGTTGCAAATCTTGAATTTCTACCACATCTCCACCTAATTTATGAGTGGAATCTAGTTTTGCTTAAAGGCATATTCATATTATTAACAGTTTGCCATATGAACTGTTATTCCTATGAAGATTTGGTTATGCGATAACATAACATGAAAAATCCCCAAATCATCTACTTTGTAATCACGTAGGAAATTGTCATATTGTATTGGTTTTGTGGAATTGTGGTTTTTGTATTAGATTAAAGATAAATATGAGTGTTGCACCATTATTCATAAATTATGCAATTCACCGTTATTATAATTTGATTTAGCCTGAAAAGGTTGGATTTGAATTGTTTCCTAGTTGAATTGTATTTGGATCCTAATTTGAGTGTAAACGCATTCATAAATTGGAATAAGTTAAATATAAACATTTTTTGGTGTATAACACCAAAAAAGGGTGAATTGGGTGAAATATGGATTATAAACATACATGTGAGAATGTATATATCACTCTGCTTTTAATTGAATATTTAAATCATTTCTTTATGCCTAGGATACAAATTATAATTGTTATGTGTGTGTGTGTATACACACACACACACACTAGGTTGGAACCTGTGCTACGCATACGGGTGGGTTAGGAAATTATGTTGTGATGACCACATAGAAGGATCAAAAACATTTGTGTAGAAGTGATGTACAAGTAGAGAGTAAAAATAAAGTTTAGTTGACGTAGTATGAGTTGGCTAGGTAAGAGTATGATGTTGTAGGGCAAGAATAATGTTGTGGAATAATAATGGTTGTGCTTTGAACAGTCATATAACATAACATAGACATTAAGTAGGGTTAAGTTAAATTAAAATATGATCGTGCAAGGATAGCAGCTTTTATGGTGACAAAAGTTTATCATTCAAACATGTTATGATGTAAAGTTGCTTACGTAGCAGAGTGTGATTTTTAGTAGGGGTGAACGCGGTTCAGTCCGGTGCAGTTTGAAATCCAAACAGCTTCCGCACAACATCAGACGGTTGTAAAAAATACGAACCATTATACTAATCATTCAAATGGTTCAATTTTTGTAAAATACAATCTGGTTTTGGTCCAACATGGCTTGAACCGTATTAAATATGAAATAAGAAAATTACTTCCATCAACAATCAATTTACGATTATGTGCTGTTGTTTCACGTAAAAGGTAAAAAACATAATGTTATTCTGATATGAATGAGATTCCATTTGTTAAGATATGAATAAGAGTCTGTTATTTTAAGAGACAATAAATAAAGCAAAGAAAGTAATCAAATATTATATCAATATCTTGAGAAATGCAATAAACACAAAATTTAACGCTTCTCGTAGCAGCGTAGAATCGGAAAACCTTTCATCTTCTCTATTTTAAAAATAAATACTGTATTACTGATGTAGTTAATTATATTTACCAAATGTGAATGTTTTCCATCATGTCTCTTAAAAAAAGGCGAAAGAGCCTTCTCAGAAAAATTAATTTTTTTGATTGTTTTTTAACAATTCATATCTGTTATAAATGTAAAAGTGATTTAGTTCATCATGTTTTTTTTTTTGAAATTGGTTAATAATACATCATAATATATTTCTGAGGGAGTCTCAAACTTTCGATCTCTTACTCGGTAGGTACACACCTTACCACTATGTCATGCTATCTTGGCAGTTCATCATGTTACCTTTGTTCGTTTAGAATGCCATACTAATGTTTTATCTACTACAAAGAGTTCGATCATGAAATAGTTATCAACTTAATGGTTACTTCTCAAGTTATTAACATGGCTTTGCCACCTATGAACGTGGCACGCAAAGTCAATTCTTGTTCTACAACTTCTTCATTTGGAGAAAATGATCAGTTAAAATTCATATGTACACACACACATGAAAACTTTGAACATATGCAGGCTTTGGAATATGCAAAGATTCATAAAGTTTTAAATATGTATACAGTTTCTGATACATAGCCTCGTAGACATATGAATTTGAAAGCCTATTATCTATGGATATATATGTCAGGCTTTGAAATATAAGCTTCATATATATTTGGATTCGCCTAAGTGTCACCCAAATTAAGCTTATATGATTTTATTGAAATCCCAGCAGTAAAAGGGCAAATACATCAAGCCAAAGAAGAAGAAGGTGACATAACCAAGAATATAAATATAAATAACTTAGATGCTAATTTAAGAACATAAAATTTCATATATGAAATCTTACTAATAAATGTCACAGATGCTAACTTAAGATAAAAGTCTAATTTATATCCACAATTTCACACATAAGAAAAGGAAAGCAGAAAAATAACTGATACTGGAGGTCACTTTTAGTTTCAGTAGATTATCAGCTCCAATTAAAAATTACATAAATTTCATGCAGCCATTCTTACTCATTAACTTAATTCATAAATTGTTGCAAAATAAATGAGTCAGTAACAACATCAACCTATAATTGTTTCACACCACCATTTATATGCATGTAGGCATATGTACAAATAAATACAAAGTTGACAGTTTGTAGGTATCCTCTTCATTAGCAGTTTCAAGTTTTTCAGTGGCTTACACTCCATCTCTGGGAACATAACACTGCATTATTTCTGTATCACTGATGGCTAACACCAGTTCTCAGCACACGACATCAGATCACTTGCTTAAATCTTCACTTCTGAATCAACTTTCCCTCACTTGTTATCAACTTTTATTGTCATGCTATAGCACCTGCTTTCTGGTGCAAGCACCTAAAGCACTGGTTAGACCATAACCAACCATCCGTTCTGTTCAGTTATTCTCTCTCATGTTCTGAAACTGGTCCAACGAGCCGAGCACCCAGAAGGGGAGAACCAGCCACGAACTGGTTGGGAGCAGGGGATACAACGGCAAAGATATTGCCGTTATAAATATTACAACGACAAAGTCTTTGCCGTTGTAATATTATAACGGCAAAGTCTTTGCCGTTGTAATATTATAACGGCAAACACTTTGCCGTTATAACATTATAACGGCAAAGTGTTTGCCGTTATAATGTCCCCCCCCCCCCCCTCAAAACCCTCGCCGCCACCCCCCTCAGCTTCATTTCTCCTTCCCCTTCTTCAAACCCGAAAACCCATTTCCCTCCCCCATTTTTCACCCAATTTTCTCCACCAATTCACCAATCCGTCAGTTTTTAACCAAATTAACTAGCTTGTGTGAGATATTAGTTCGAAAATATGGCTAGATTACTAAAAAAATTCGCCAAAAAATTCATGCACGGCGACGATCGTGGCGCCGGCGGGAGTGGTGAAGGTGGTAGTGGCCAACAGCCAGTGCTCGGAATAGAAGACTTACTTGTAGCCGCCGAAAACATGGAGAACGAAGAAGCAGAGGTGCAACAGGGAGGCGGTCATCGGGGACGTGGCGGGCGTAGAGGCGGACGAGCAGGCAGGGCACGTAGGGGTGTTGGATCAGTTGCCGCTAGAGAGGGCCAACTCGATGGCTATGTGGATATGAACCTCAGCGCCGCGAAGCTTCCTGCGCTATCCAACTTTCGCATTCTTCCAGATGACGAAGTACACGTTAGCACGCAGTCGATTTTGGCTGTAAGTATTTTTAGTATTATTTACATAGTATTCTTTGAGTGTTATTTATTGGGTAGATGGTATAACATTTTGTTGAACCGTTAACAGTCGCGGAATATACGTCCACGTGGTTCGTTAGCAACCACACTTAGATATTATCATGCACACTTGGCGGGTAAGGAGGGGGTCGCAGGACTATTACATGCTCTTGGATTTCAAATTTTTCTAGGTAATATTATAGACCTTTTAATGAAATAAGTGGATAATTTAGTAGTCATATTTTATCTTATTGTGCGATTTGCTATTTTAGGAATAAACCATGTTATAAATGCCGATGTCCAATTGCTGACCCATGTTATAAATGCCGATGTCCAATTGCTGACCCATGTTATAAACCATGGAATAAACCATGTTATAAATTTAGTAGTCATACTTTGAGTACTCTAGGAACTTTCATTTTATCACCCGTATTGCTGACCCATCGACCTTTTTCCCCCGTATATGCTTTTGGACTGCGGACAACTGGGGGCCCAGAGATAATGAGTCACGCCATGTGTTTCCCGTTGCCCATAACCAGATTGAGCTGAGGATGTATAGGGATCAGATTCTATGGCATCCATTTGAGCAGAGTACATCCATCGATCTTGAGATCATACAGATTGCTAGGATGCTTGCCGGACGGAGATTTCCACTTATATCTTGTCCCGTGGCGCTAGGTGCTTATTGGTATCTTGGTGAGAGGTGCTGGAGACAGTTGTATGACTTCGATGCTATTCCGGATGGTCCACACCCACATACTTATCGGTGTATGATTTACCCGACGGAGCAGCTAGATATAGCCAGGACAGCAGGCTGGTGGACGGCTGAGAGCTTTGTTATTATCGGGGAGTGTTACCTTACCTTCTGGCGTAGATTTTTCACCGGGTCCTCAGATACGATTACGCATGCAACATCAATTGATTTAGTAGGGCCATCTGCTATACGACACGGCATACGTCCACCTGTTGTCGAGGATGTTACCCAGTCCAGTCAGAGTTTTCGTGCAGCTGATCATGTGGCGACCGCCAGTCATTTTGGATGGACCATGGCAGTGCCCACCATTGGACCGGATCGTTACGTTGACGTGTTTCATCCTCCGGCCCATCACGATTACCCGGATCCTACACAGGTATCATATCATGATCTGTATGATATGCAGATGGGGATTAGGCATACGGGCTATATAGAGCATAGGCGTAGCCTAGATTACTATGATGGTGAGCTACGTCATGTTGCAGAGGAGGCACGACAGCAGCAGGCGCATTTAGAGGCCCAGCTTGAGGCAGAGCGCAATAGACTTCAGGACTTGCAGATGTATTACCACCATAGGTCTAGTGCTGGATCCAGTCAGCCTCCAGATGTTGGTAATCATGAGAGACGTCATCGGCGCCGCACACGTCCACGTACACATTCAGATGACTCGGACGAGTGAGTTACTATCACTTTTATGTACTTTCGCAGTTGTCAGGTGTATGGTCCTACTGTTGGAGTAGACATTCTGCATTTTTTGAGTACCAGTGTTATGTACCAGTGTTATGTACTTTTGTTGTATTACCACTGTTATGCATTTTTTGGTCCTACTGTTATGTACTTTTGTTGTTCTACGTATTCCTAGTTGATAGTTGTCTGTTCTTGTTGTTTGAGTAGACGTTCTGTATTTGTTCACTACCATGATTATGTACTTTCGATGTTTTACGTTTTCGCAGTTGTCAGTTGTATGTTCCTATTGTTTGAGTATGCGTTCTGTATTTGTTGACTACCGCTATTATGTGCTTTCGATGTATTTTTTGTACGTTTTGATTATGTTTCTGTGTAGAGACTACATTTGGTTATGTGTAGACACTGTATTTATGTGTAGAGAATGTTTTTGTGTAGAGCCGGTATCTTCTGTTGTTCTAGTTCCTGTAAGAGTTATTTGGAATGTAATAACGTTTGAATTTGATGTTGAACAAGGTTTCCCTCTTCTCGTGTAGAAATGCAAAATTCTTAAACAGCACACCAACATAACAAGGTTTACATATAACTCCATATTCTACGCACAAACAGCAAAGTAAATAGACAGTAAAACAACAATAAAATCACAATACCATAAGCCTACTCAGTTCCATAGCGGGTCAACCAATTGTAGCGTAGTTTATACGCTTCGTAACCAACGAACTCCTCACCATACTCGAAAAGGTAACGAGAATCATATGTTGCTTGATTTGTTTTAAATATGTTCTCATCTTCAACAGTTTCGATAATCTTTGTGTACCGATCACAAGCGTCTGCAAAATGACGATTAACCATTTGGATTTCAACCGATGTTCGTGTAGTGGGCCGGGAACGATGGTTGTTGTATAGCCTCGTGATCATTGCCCATCTTTCTTCATATGTTAAACCCCCTCCACTTTGCATTAGCAACTCATCTCTCTTTTCAACCTCAATATAGGATTTTACGAGGGCCAGCAAATCCTTAGACGAAAAATCTGGAGTAGGAGAATTATTACAAGCACTATTACTAGGTCGTTGATTTACTAGAGAAGGACGCGGAGCTGTAACCGCTCGATGCTGAATCGCGACGGGCACCTCTTCAACTTTTGTATCATGAACTAAACCCTTTTCGTTATCGTTCACTAAGTTTCGTTCGTACTCATCAAAAATCCTTCCCATTTCTTCATCACTTATTTTTGAATTGTCCATGTAACCTGTGCATCAGTAGAATTAGTAGAGTAACTAGAAGTACGAATTTTGTTGATAATAAACGTTACCTTTAAGAAAACAAGAAAATAAATTTTCTCCCTTTACTCTACAACGGTGCTGCTTGAAGCTGTAGAAGGTATGAGATGGATTATCAGATATGGAGTACTTATAAGGGCAATGTACGACCAACATTTACAATTCAACATACTTGAATACAGTTTACAGGGTTCTCGTGTTATTATGGTTGATTCTGTACAATGTCCGGTCACATCATTGCAATTACGTATGCTTTGGAACTAGAGGAAGAAATAAGAAAGCTGCGAAATCAAGTTAACGACCTAAGTAATTCAAATTATCGACGGACTGTAGCACATTGACTGGTCACGTCTTGCACAGTTCGCATAGTGCAGTCATCTTTTATGTGACAGTGGCGTCATGTCACTCTTTGTCGAGAGTTATTGGAATATAGTCCAGCTCTCAGTCTGTAGCCACAGGGGGTCGTCCTCGATACACTTTATCACTAAAAAGCAGATTCCCTACAGAGTTCCCTACAGAGTTCCCTACAGTCGTACCAGTGACCGGTTACATCAGTATTTTGTTTGTTTACCTACACAAGCTTTGAAAATCACAAAGTGTAGCTAGTGACCATTCACACCATAACTAATATTGCAGCTATATATACATATGTTACTTAGTCACAACTTACCGCACTCAAACACCTTCGAAAAATTATGAAATTTGCCACGCTCACATATTGATTCGAAAAATTATGAAATTTGAAATCTAGCAATAACTTGACATCACGGATCCAACAAAAGTGGTTTCGTCGAAATCCGAGGTCGTTTGCAAAATTTCCATTTTTAAGGGCCTGAATTCCATAGCGACTGTTAAGAATTTTCAATTGGACATATCTTTTGATTCCCGCTATGAAATCTTGATTTTTCTGATTCGTTGGAAAGATATTCTCGATTAGATCCTAATGTTTTTGGTTTCACTAAAATCCAGATTGTTTTGCACCTGGTACATTCAATTGAAGTTTGAAATCGAATTATCGAACTACCGCGCCATTTTCAATTCTATTTATAATTATATATAATTATTTATATTCTAACGACGACGTATATAATATATACGTTCGAATTGTATTCAAAATAAATTTCTCGTCGATATTATTTAAAATATTCTATTTTAAATGTCCAAAATTCACATCACAACAACTGGCTGAATTGACTACTCAATGACAGAGCCATTATTGGCAACCAATTAGTGCCAACCTTTCACATCACAACAACAGTCCAAATTGAGTACTCAATGACAGAACCATTATTGCCAACCATTTAGTGCCAACCTTTCACATCACAACAACTATCGGAATTGACTACTCAATGACAGAACCATCATGTTGGAACCATTATTGCCACCCATTATTGCCTACATGTACTCTATGTCAGAGATATTTAGTTTACCATCCCTGCTTATATATATCTCTCGTTCGGATACGCTTAGAGATAACAACGAAACTCAACTTATAAAAAAGCAAGCAATGGATCCAAATCTATACTACCATTACTACAAAAACAAGAAGAATCAAACTGATAATTCCGAAATAGAAGTGGAGCAAGAGACGGAGGAGGAGCTGGAACAGCACGCAATGGTTGCGTATTCCAATTATTTCGCTGAAGGCTCAACTAGCAACCATCGGGGTAGCATGCATGGCCGGATTGACCGACGGTATAAGAGAGACTACAAGGATGGACATGAAAGACTAATGAGGGATTACTTCATCGACAATCCAACCTTTGATATAACTTTGTTCCGCCGTCGTTACCGTATGAGTCCGGCTATTTTCTCAAAAATATATCTTAAACTTCACCAGTCAAATCCATATTTCACTTATAGACTGAACGGAGCACAAGAAATCGGCCATTCACCACACATCAAAATCACCTCGGCGTTGAGGATGTTAAGCTATGGAACATCTGGCGATCAAATGGATGAATATTTCAGAATCGCAGCATCAACATCAATAGAGTGTCTGAAAGAATTCTGTAAAACAGTTGTTGCAGAGTTTGGGAAGGAGTATCTACGGACGCCTGGACCTAACGATATAACCAGGATACTACGCAGGGCAGAAGCCAGAGGATTTCCAGGTATGATTGGAAGTTTAGATTGCATGCATTGGGCTTGGAAAAACTGCCCAACGGGATGAAAAGGAATGTTCACCGGACATAAGAAAGTGCCATCAATGATCCTTGAAGCAGTAGCAACAGACGATTTATGGGTTTGGCATGCTTTTTTTGGAGTCCCAGGTTCATTGAATGATATGAATGTTTTAAAACAATCATATCTTTTCACAGAACTTGCTAACGGATTGTCAACAGATGTTTCATATAAACTTGGTAATATCGAACACAAAACTGGGTACTACCTAGTCGATGGAATATACCCAAAGTGGAGAACTTTGATGCAAGGGTACAAAGTTCCATCAAATGATAAAGAAAGGTATTTCACTGAAAAAGTAGCTAGCTACAGAAAGGACATCGAACGTACGTTTGGTGTTTTACAAGCCCGATTTCATATTTTACGAAATCCTACTCGTTTTCATGATGCAAGAGTGCTTTCAGAAATCATGTATGCTTGTATAATAATACATAACATGATTGTGGAGTCTGAAAGAGGTGGATATAAGAATCAAAAGTCTAATTATCCTGACATGTTTACGGGCTCAAATGCAAAACCCCATAAAGATGTAAACTCAATGGAAGAATATGTTGATATGGTTCAACACATTGAAGATCAAGCTGCACACTTCCAATTGCGTGACCAGTTGGTGGAACATTTGTGGGCGCATAAAGGAAGGAATAGTCGGAATCAGTAGTTGGTACTAGAACTATGTATTAGTGTGTAGTCGTGTACTATGTATCATTTGAACTATCTATCAGTGCGTACTTGAGTCAATAAATGTGGTTTCCAATCATATTGTAGATTGTATCATTATTTCAACTCAACCCAACATATACAGCTCGTACATAAACAACAACTACTACATTAATACTAGAAACATGTCACAATCATATTACAACTCACCCCAACATATATAGCTAGTACATAAACACCCACCAGCACATAAATACTACAAACAGTTCACAATCATATTACAACTTAACCCAACATACATAGCTAGTCCATATACGAGCCACTAACGCTTCCGCTTCTGCTTCCTTTGTTTTTTCTATACTCTCCAATCTGCTCGGCTACTAGTTCTTGCTGTAGAGGGGTAAGCTTACTAAAATCACATGTAATCATTTTAACATAATTATTCTCTCGCGCCAAAGCTTTCTGCTCCTCCAGCTTCTTTTCTTCCATGGCTTGTTTCTCCGCATGTTCTTGTCTGCGGAGCTCTCGATCATCCCTAAATGCCTTTTGGAAATCTTCGTCGCTACGGTTTCTTTCCACCGAAAATCGAGCTCTATGCTCTTTTGTTGCCTTAGATGAACTCTCCATTGTTTCCATAAATCTAGCAAACTCTGCACCTCGTTGCTCCAGCTGAATTGCCTTGGATCTGCCGACAGGTCGTCCATCACTACTTCCAAATAAAGGATTTCTTTCTTGCGAACTCGGGCCACTTCCTGGACTAGAATCAGAGTAGTTCATCCTTCTAGCTTTGTTATGCTGCTCAAACATGAAGTTGCTGGGGTTCTTCCACTTCGGCAACCTAGATAGAAGCTCATAACAGTCTTGGAATTTAAATGGATGACCATACTTTTGCTGGTAGGCCTTTCGTGACTCTTCAATCTGTAACACAAAGTGGATATTGTATGAGCGTATGTCATTTATAACTAATCGATCATAGTATAGTAAGTTATTTTTCAAAGTAATCTACGCTACTTACAACGTCATAAGGTGCAGCACCGCTTTGCTGTCTGTTCTCCAAGGCTGTCAGTATTGCAAGATAGTTCTGACACGCGACATTCATAACTCTATAACCGCCTCTAAGTGATGCCCATGTTCTATTCCTCGCTTCCAACGAATTGTAGAACTCTGCTACTCTTTCCCAAAATTTCTCACCTTTCATATTATTTCCAACAATGCTGTCTTGTGAAATGCGTATCCACGATTTAGCAAGTGAAACGTACTGCTCGGAAGTAAACTTACATTGTTTTCTTCTTCCATCCGCTGGTATATCTTCCCCTTCAGCATTATCATCCTCAATATCTTCTATTCCGTGATTCGGCTCCGATTCAACTTCGGTTTGGTGTCGTTTACTGAAAATGCTCCTTAAAGACTTCACATTCTTCTTCTTCTTTTGGTTATATTCGGGACTGATAGGTGCAACGTATTCTTCATTCAATTCTTCAGAATTTGTAACATTTACTTCCTCATTTGCATCTTCCTCCTCCTCCTCCGTAGAAGTCCCAACATTTTCTTCGGTAGTAGGAGAGACATACCCATACGAAAACTGTCTTTGCAGATTTTGCATCGCTTCGCGGTCACGAACCTCGGTCTGTTGCGGAATTAGGTGAGGTTGTTGACTTTGCTCGGTCTGCATCATCATTGACATATACGACGAATGATCGTCGTACACGCCTACCCCAGGCGGTCGTTGGTAAAACTGTGGCGGGACGGACGATTGGATGGGAGGAAAATTAGGAGGACCGAGCGGTTGGTACGGTGGACAGTATGGATAATTTGAATACCGCGAGTAGCCATATTCGTGAGATGGCTGCAACGATTGCTGTTGTTGGATTGACCGTTGCATCGCATACGATGACGAGTGCGGTTGGGACATGAGTTTCTTGTTTATGGTTTTTTTCCCGCTTCGCTTGGGTGCAGACGAAGACATTTTGTTGATGAAGAAGTTGGGAAGGTGGAGTGGTTGTGTGGAGGAGGAAGAAGAAGGAGATAGGGTGGTTTATAGAGAGGAAGTGAACTAGCCGTTGGGGTTGCAACGGCTAGTTCTTATAACGGCAAACTTGCCGTTATAATCTTATAACGGCAAAGTGTTTGCCGTTATAATCTTATAACGGCAAACAGTTTGCCGTTATAAGAACCAGCCTCTGTTGGGTGAACCAGCCACGGAGGAGCTCAAAACTAGCCACAGACCAGCCACGGGTGAGTGAACAAGCCACACCTGGTTGCTCCGTGACTTGTTTAGTAACTGAACAAGCCATTGTTGGTTGTGCTGTTAGGTTGCATCTTATCTGTTATTTTGAGTGTAACTTTCTTACTTTGCGTGCTTAGTAGAAATGCATACAGTAGTTACTATCAAAAAGAAAAATAAGTGGAATAAATAGTTGGAAACACTTCTTACCTATAATTTATCATCAATTTGTTAGTTACCAATGAGATAATGGTAGACAAATATTCATATGTCATAAATTCATAATGAGAAAATGGTAGATAAATATTCATATGTCATAAATTCATATTATCACTATTTTTTTGACTATAACTATGAATAAAATGAACAATAATTTAATTCGTTAGTGAAGGAGAACAACCCATCATGAATAGGATTGCATAAGTTCGTAAATAAAGGTTAATGCTGAAGATTGGTCATTATCAATTAATTTAGAGGGAAAACTAACATGACATAGAACGGATTTAATTTATCAATTTATCCACGATATGAAGCATGCACATTCTATATTTATACATTACTCAGACCAAAGTAGAAGTATGCTTATTAACAAAGAATTACTACAACCAAAAAAATAAGGCTCGTTGCTGCTACAGCTTCCAACATAGACACCATCGTGTTAGGTCTCTTCTACGCCTATTTGTGAATTTAGATTATTATTAAATGTCATCTTACGTACATGGTACGTTACACCTCGTCTAATGATAGATGAACACATGTAATATAGTTAAAAAAGGAGAAAAATCAAAGCATAGATTAAATCTTCAGTTTGAATTTTTTTTTTTTTTTTTTTTTTTGAAAATGCTTAATTATTAATATCTTAGGCTTACTGCCTAAAGACCAAGTGAATGCTATTGAATTCCTGCAAAAAAATAAGATGCATCCATTGTGTTTCATATGGTCACCTTGAAAATGTGACTTTACAGTATCTACGCATTTGTACCTATAAATCCATCTCCTTTATGCTCCAGCAAACCACCTGAATACCCAATAAATCCATCTCCTATACGTTCCAGCAAGCCACCTAAATACCCTATAACCTTAAACATGCTTAACATCAAAACATACAATAATAGAGTTTAAAAACCTCATATTAAGGTTATCATATACTCTAGCAAGTTATTCAATTCCAATTTTGTGACACAAAGTAAAATATTAAGCAAGTATGTGTAGCACACAAACTTGATTACCCTTGGAATTGAGAGTTTGTTTATAAACAAAAAGAAAACAATGGCTAAATGACCCTCAAATATAACAGCTAGTTGAAGGAAAAAATTTGTTCATCAAAACTATGATTCCAAAAAGGGCACACGATCAGCTCACATAGCATAACAAAGATAAGTCGATTTCAAGAAGAAAAAAAAAGTGTTTCTTCAAGAAAAATTATGCTCACAACATAAGCAAATGGTTAAACTTCAAAATACGGATTTGAAGAAAGGAGACGCATGTCGCTTAAATGCAATTAGGTAATTGGCTTTAGAGCGTTCTTATTAAGATAATTTATATGGTGCAGCTAATTTTATTAAAATAAACATAAAGCTTACAATTAAAGGAAAAAGAGCACTAATTTTTAAAGTCAAATAATATGTAATAAACCTGGAAAAACGTCCAGAATTTAGTGAGCTTAGATAATCATGATAGATTTCCAATGTATGAAAAGCGAGTCCTATTGTCATCAGATTGGCTTGAGAACATCTAAAAAGAAAATCAACAAATTGGAATAGTTAGAAATGCGGATATTATATATATATATATATACATACATACATACATATATATATATATATATATATATATATATATATGTATGTATGTATATATATATATATATATATATATATATACACACACATACACATATACATACATATATGTGTGTGTAGCAACAGAAAATGCGAAACGTGAATAATAATGGTAATGGTATGGCATCGCCTTATATCACTGTCTCTAACAATAAATTACATATGCCTATTAAACAAGTAATTTAAGCTATTTTTCTTCTATATAAGTAGCCTAATTAATATCTATTTTCTAACAGAAAAAAAAGAGGGATGCTAGGAGACCCAAAAAACAGAGGTATGGGAATGTGCGAAAATCAATTCGACGGTGGAATTGAGGGGAGCATCGGCAATTAAACGATTCAGATAGGAACTGCACAATTTTTTGTCAGTTTTTTCGGGCCTTCTAGAGTTTCCCAAAAAAAAAATTAGTACATCAAAAACGTTGAAATAAATTACAAATCTTAAACCATTTATGTAGAACATCTTAAAGAGTTTGAATCCATCATTGCATGAGACAAAATTGTAGTTATACACTTGTATGAGACTGTAATGCTAATTTAATATTTTAGTGTACAAAATTTTACCAAAGAATCAAACCATCTCCAGCCAAATCCTGCAAAGAAAGAAAAAAAATCACATTAAATAAAGGCGATGAACCTTATTTAAACACAGACAAAATATAAAGAAAACCTACATGAAACTGCAATTTTTTTACAGCAGACCTCGGTCGTTTACTTTTGAGGTCAACATCCTACCAAAATAACCCTAGAAAGTCCAACAAAAAAGGAAACAGATGATTTGGTGAGGAGACTATAAGACCATAACCAACCATCCGTTCTGTTCAGTTATTCTCTCTCATATTCTGAAATTGGTCCAACGAGCCGAGCACCCAGAAGGGGAGAACCAGCCACGGACTGGTTGGGAGCGGGGATACAACGGCAAAGATATTGCCGTTATAAATATTACAACGGCAAAGTCTTTGCCGTTGTAATATTATAACGGCAAACACTTTGCCGTTATAACATTATAACGGCAAAGTGTTTGCCGTTATAATGTCCCCCCCCTCAAAACCCTCGCCGCCACCCCCCTCAGCTTCATTTCTCCTTCCCCTTCTTCAAACCCGAAAACTCATTTCCCTCCCCCATTTTTCACCCAATTTTCTCCACCAATTCACCAATCCGTCAGTTTTTAACCAAATTAACTAGCTTGTGTGAGATATTAGTTCGAAAATATGACTAGATTACTAAAAAATTTCGCCAAAAAATTCATGCACGACGACGATCGTGGCGCCGGCGGGAGTGGTGAAGGTGGTAGTGGCCAACAGCCAGTGCTTGGAATAGAAGACTTACTTGTAGCCGCCGAAAACATGGAGAACGAAGAAGCAGAGGTGCAATAGGGAGGCGGTCATCGGGGACGTAGCGGGCGTAGAGGCGGACGAGCAGGCAGGGCACGTAGGGGTGTTGGATCAGTTGCCGCTAGAGAGGGCCAACTCGATGGCTATGTGGATATGAACCTCAGCGCCGCGAAGCTTCCTGCGCTATCCAACTTTCGCATTCTTCCAGATGACGAAGTACACGTTAGCACGCAGTCGAGTTTGGCTGTAAGTATTTTTAGTATTATTTACATAGTATTCTTTGAGTGTTATATATTGGGTAGATGGTATAACATTTTGTTGAACCGTTAACAGTCGCGGAATATACGTCCACGTGGTTCGTTAGCGACCACACTTAGATATTATCATGCACACTTGGCGGGTAAGGAGGGGGTCGCAGGACTGTTACATGCTCTTGGATTTCAATTTTTTCTAGGTAATATTATAGACCTTTTAATGAAATAAGTGGATAATTTAGTAGTCATATTTTATCTTATTGTGCGATTTGCTATTTTAGGAATAAACCATGTTATAAATGCCGATATCCAATTGTGTGCGGCCATTGCTCTACGGTGGTACAAAACCACCCACACATTTCACTTTCCTTGTGGTGAGTTAGGCCTTACACCGCTTGATTTCTCCATGCTTACTGGTATTAGCATTGGAGTAAGTGCTTATCCCCAACTGCCTTATGACGATGGTCGATGGCGTGATCGTGCACTTGTTCATGATCTACTGCCTCATTTGGATGTTTCTGCTACGTCGTATCAGGCAGAAGGCTCTATTAGAGTGAGCGCGATCCGTGTGGCTATGGACAGGATACTCGAGCACTACTCTGTTGATGACGACTTGGAGCTTGCTCGATTATTTGTGTTATACCTTATGGGTAACCTTTTCTTTAGTTCTTCGAGCAGTAGCGTTCCTATGGGGTTTTTTGCGGTCGCGGCTGAGATAAATGCCGATGGGGCGATTTTATATGATTGGGGCACACCTATCCTTGCATACCTATACAGATGTCTCGACATGCAGTGCACCATCACTGATTCTCAGGTTTCTTTATTTGGATTCTGGGAGTTGTTACAGTATTGGTACTTTGAGTACTCTAGGAACTTTCATTTTATCACCCGTATTGCTGACCCATCGACCTTTTTCCCCCGTACATGCTTTTGGACTGCGGACAACCGGGGGCCCAGAGATAATGAGTCACGCCATGTGTTTCCCGTTGCCCATAACCAGATTGAGCTGAGGATGTATAGGGATCAAATTCTATGGCATCCATTTGAGCATAGTACATCCATCGATCTTGAGATCATACAGATTGCTAGGATGCTTGCCGGACGGAGATTTCCACTTATATCTTGTCCCGTGGCGCTAGGTGCTTATTGGTATCTTGGTGAGAGGTGCTGGAGACAGTTGTATGACTTCGATGCTATTCCGGATGATCCACACCCACATACTTATCGGTGTATGATTTACCCGACGGAGCAGCTAGATATAGCCAGAACAGCAGGCTGGTGGACGGCTGAGAGCTTTGTTATTATCGGGGAGTGTTACCTTACCTTCTGGCGTAGATTTTTCACCGGGTCCTCAGATACGATTACGCATGCAGCATCGATTGATTTAGTAGGGCCATCTGCTATACGACACGACATACGTCCACCTGTTGTCGAGGATGTTACCCAGTCCAGTCAGAGTTTTCGTGCAGCTGATCATGTGGCGGCCGCTAGTCATTTTGGATGGACCATGGCAGTGACCACCATTGGACCGGATCGTTACGTTGACGTGTTTCATCCTCCGGCCCATCACGATTACCCGGATCCTACACAGGTATCATATCATGATCTGTATGATATGCATATGGGGATTAGGCATATGGGCTATATAGAGCATAGGCGTAGCCTAGATTACTATGATGGTGAGCTACGTCGTGTTGCAGAGGAGGCACGACAGCAGCAGGCGCATTTAGAGGCCCAGCTTGAGGCAGAGCGCAAGAGACTTCAGGACTTGCAGATGTATTACCACTATAGGTCTAGTGCTGGGTCCAGTCAGCCTCCAGATGTTGGTGATCATGAGAGACGTCAACGGCGCCGCACACGTCCACGTACACATTCAGATGACTCGGACGAGTGAGTTACTGTCACTTTTATGTACTTTCGCAGTTGTCAGGTGTATGGTCCTACTGTTGGAGTAGACATTCTGCATTTTTTGAGTACCAGTGTTATGTACTTTTGTTGTATTACCACTGTTATGTACTTTTGTTGTTCTACGTATTCCTAGTTGATAGTTGTCTGTTCTTGTTGTTTGAGTAGACGTTCTGTATTTGTTCACTACCATGATTATGTACTTTCGATGTTTTACGTTTTCGCAGTTGTCAGTTGTATGTTCCTATTGTTTGAGTATGCGTTCTGTATTTGTTGACTACCGCTATTATGTGCTTTCGATGTATTTTGTGTACGTTTTGATTATGTTTCTGTGTAGAGACTACATTTGGTTATGTGTAGACACTGTATTTATGTGTAGAGAATGTTTTTGTGTAGAGCCGGTATCTTCTGTTGTTCTAGTTCCTGTAAGAGTTATTTGGAATGTAATAACGTTTGAATTTGATGTTGAACAAGGTTTCCCTCTTCTCGTGTAGAAATGCAAAATTCTTAAACAGCACGCCAACATAACAAGGTTTACATATAACTCCATATTCTACGCACAAACAGCAAAGTAAATAGACAGTAAAACAACAATAAAATCACAATACCATAAGCCTACTCAGTTCCATAGCGGGTCAACCAACTGTAGCGTAGTTTATACGCTTCGTAACCAACGAACTCCTCACCATACTCGAAAAGGTAACGAGAATCATATGTTGCTTGATTTGTTTTAAATATGTTCTCGTCTTCACCACACAATGACGAGGTGCGACAATTAGAGCTCGAAGTAGGAATGCACGAAATGGAAATAAGCAATCAGCAAGACAATCCAGCACGACAACATGACCGTAGGGCTAACCTTGTAATTCCTCGTGTAAGAGCCACGGTTGAAGAAGGCGAGGTGCAATCCGCAAATATTGTATGCTTTTGTGGTTTTGAAGCACCGCAATTAGTCGTCCGTCATGGAAAAGACGTTGGACGACGATATTATACTTGTCCAGTACGAAACAACGAATGCGAGTTCGGACAGTGGATAGATGATCGCTTTCCCCGTCGAGCAATTACATATGCTTTGGAACTAGAGGAAGAAATAAGAAAGCTGCGAAATCAAGTTAACGACCTAAGTAATTCAAATTATCGACTCCAACGTGGATTAAATTAGGATTTAAATATTTTATGTTATGCTAATATGTACTGTATCGTTACGCATCCTATCACTTGTATCGTATCGCTTGTATCGTATCACTTGTATCGTTATTTGATGTTACTATGTTCTGTTGTTCTAGTTCCTGTATGTGTTGTTTGAAATGTATTAACGTTTCGTAACCATCTGTAGTTGGTCGACGGACTGTAGCACATTGACTGGTCACGTCTTGCACAGTTCGCATAGTGCAGTCATCTTTTATGTGACAGTGGCGTCATGTCACTCTTTGTTGAGAGTTATTGGAATATAGTCCAGCTCTCAGTCTGTAGCCACAGGGGGTCGTCCTCGATACACTTTATCACTAAAAAGCAGATTCCCTACAGTGTTCCCTACAGTCGTACCAATGACCGGTTACATCAGTATTTTGTTTGTTTACCTACACAAGCTTTGAAAATCACAAAGTGTAGCTAGTGACCATTCACACCATAACTAATATTGCAGCTATATATACATATGTTACTTAGTCACAACTTACCGCACTCAAACACCTTCGAAAAATTATGAAATTTGCCACGCTCACATATTGATTCGAAAAATTATGAAATTTGAAATCTAGCAATAACTTGACATCACGGATCCAACAAAAGTAGTTTCGTCGAAATCCGAGGTCGTTTGCAAAATTTCCATTTTTAAGGGCCTGAATTCCATAGCGACTGTTAAGAATTTTCAATTGGACATATCTTTTGATTCCCGCTATGAAATCTTGATTTTTCGGATTCGTTGGAAAGATATTTTCGATTAGATCCTAATGTTTTTGGTTTCACTAAAATCCAGATTGTTTTGCACCCGGTACATTCAATTGAAGTTTGAAATCGAATTATAGAACTACCGCGCCATTTTCAATTCTATTTATAATTATATATGATTATTTATATTCTAACGACGACGTATATAATATATACGTTCGAATTATATTCAAAATAAATTTCTCGTCGATATTATTTAAAATATTCTATTTTTAATGTCCAAAATTCACATCACAACAACTGGCCGAATTGACTACTCAATGACAGAGCCATTATTGGCAACCAATTAGTGCCAACCTTTCACATCACAACAACAGTCCGAATTGAGTACTCAATGACAGAACCATTATTGCCAACCATTTAGTGCCAACCTTTCACATCACAACAACTATCCGAATTGACTACTCAATGACAGAACCATCATGTTGGAACCATTATTGCCACCCATTATTGCCTACATGTACTCTATGTCAGAGATATTTAGTTTACCATCCCTGCTTATATATATCTCTCGTTCGGATACGCTTAGAGATAACAACGAAACTCAACTTATAAAAAAGCAAGCAATGGATCCAAATCTATACTACCATTACTACAAAAACAAGAAGAATCAAACTGATAATTACGAACTAGAAGTGGAGCAAGAGACGGAGGAGGAGCTGGAACAGCACGCAATGGTTGCGTATTCCAATTATTTCGCTGAAGGCTCAACTAGCAACCATCGGGGTAGCATGCATGGCCGGATTGACCGACGGTATAAGAGAGACTACAAGGATGGACATGAAAGACTAATGAGGGATTACTTCATCGACAATCCAACCTTTGATATAACTTTGTTTCGCCGTCGTTACCGTATGAGTCCGGCTATTTTCTCAAAAATATATCTTAAACTTCACCAGTCAAATCCATATTTCACTTATAGACTGAACGGAGCACAAGAAATCAGCCATTCACCACACATCAAAATCACCTCGGCGTTGAGGATGTTAAGCTATGGAACATCTGGCGATCAAATGGATGAATATTTCAGAATCGCAGCATCAACAGCAATAGAGTATCTGAAAGAATTCTGTAAAACAGTTGTTGCAGAGTTTGGGAAGGAGTATCTACGGACGCCTGGACCTAACGATATAACCAGGATACTACGCAGGGCAGAAGCCAGAGGATTTCCAGGTATGATTGGAAGTTTAGATTGCATGCATTGGGCTTGGAAAAACTGCCCAACGGGATGGAAAGGAATGTTCACCGGACATAAGAAAGTGACATCAATAATCCTTGAAGCAGTAGCAACAGACGATTTATGGGTTTGGCATGCTTTTTTTGGAGTCCCAGGTTCATTGAATGATATAAATGTTTTAAAACAATCATATCTTTTCACAGAATTTGCTAACGGATTGTCAACAGATGTTTCATATAAACTTGGTAATATCGAACACAAAACTGGGTACTACCTTGTCGATGGAATATACCCAAAGTGGAGAACTTTGATGCAAGGGTACAAAGTTCCATCAAATGATAAAGAAAGGTATTTCACTGAAAAAGTAGCTAGCTACAGAAAGGACATCGAACGTACGTTTGGTGTTTTACAAGCCCGATTTCATATTTTACGAAATCCTACTCGTTTTCATGATGCAAGAGTGCTTTCAGAAATCATGTATGCTTGTATAATAATACATAACATGATTGTGGAGTCTGAAAGAGGCGGATATAAGAATCAAAAGTCTAATTATCCTGACATGTTTACGGGCTCAAATGCAAAACCCCATAAAGATGTAAACTCAATGGAAGAATATGTTGATATGGTTCAACACATTGAAGATCAAGCTGCACACTTCCAATTGCGTGACCAGTTGGTGGAACATTTGTGGGCGCATAAAGGAAGGAATAGTCGGAATCAGTAGTTGGTACTAGAACTATGTATCAGTGTGTAGTCGTGTACTATGTATCATTTGAACTATCTATCAGTGCGTACTTTAGTCAATAAATGTGGTTTCCAATCATATTGTAGATTGTATCATTATTTCAACTCAACCCAACATATACAGCTCGTACATAAACAACAACTACTACATTAATACTAGAAACAGGTCACAATCATATTACAACTCACCCCAACATATACAGTTAGTACATAAACACCCACCAGCACATAAATACTACAAACAGTTCACAATCATATTACAACTTAACCCAACATACATAGCTAGTCCATATACGAGCCACTAACGCTTCCGCTTCTGCTTCCTTTGTTTTTTCTATACTCTCCAATCTGCTCGGCTACTAGTTCTTGCTGTAGAGGGGTAAGCTTACTAAAATCACATGTAATCATTTTAACATAATTATTCTCTCGCGCCAAAGCTTTCTGCTCCTCCAGCTTCTTTTCTTCCATGGCTTGTTTCTCCGCATGTTCTTGTCTGCGGAGCTCTCGATCATCCCTAACTGCCTTTTGGAAATCTTCGTCGCTACGGTTTCTTTCCACCGAAAATCGAGCTCTATGCTCTTTTGTTGCCTTAGATGAACTCTCCATTGTTTCCATAAATCTAGCAAACTCTGCAAATCGTTGCTCCAGCTGAATTGCCTTGGATCTGCCGACAGGTCGTCCATCACTACTTCCAAATAAAGGGTTTCTTTCTTGCGAACTCGGGCCACTTCCTGGACTAGAATCAGAGTAGTTCATCCTTCTAGCTTTGTTCTGCTTCTCAAACATGAAGTTGCTGGGGTTCTTCCACTTCGGCAACCTAGATAGAAGCTCATAACAGTCTTGGAATTTAAATGGATGACCATACTTTTGCCGGTAGGCCTTTCGTGACTCTTCAATCTGTAACACAAAGTGGATATTGTATGAGCGTATGTCATTTCTAACTAATCGATCATAGTATAGTAAGTTATTTTTCAAAGTAATCTACGCTACTTACAACGTCATAAGGTGCAGCACCGCTTTGTTGTCTGTTCTCCAAGGCTGTCAGTATTGCAAGATAGTTCTGACACGTGGCATTCATAACTCTATAACCGCCTCTAAGTGATGCCCATGTTCTATTCCTCGCTTCCAACGAATTGTAGAACTCTGCTACTCTTTCCCAAAATTTCTCACCTTTCATATTATTTCCAACAATGCTATCTTGTGAAATGCGTATCCACGATTTAGCAAGTGAAACGTACTACTCGGAAGTAAACTTACATTGTTTTCTTCTTCCATCCGCTGGTATATCTTCCCCTTCAGCATTATCATCCTCAATATCTTCTATTTCGTGATTCGGCTCCGATTCAACTTCGGTTTGGTGTCGTTTACTGAAAATGCTCCTTAAAGACTTCACCTTCTTCTTCTTCTTTTGGTTATATTCGGGACTGATAGGTGCAACGTATTCTTCATTCAATTCTTCAGAATTTGTAACATTTACTTCCTCATTTGCATCTTCCTCCTCCTCCTCCGTAGAAGTCCCAACATTTTCTTCGGTAGTAGGAGAGACATACCCATACGAAAACTGTCTTTGCAAATTTTGCATTGCTTCGCGGTCACGAACCTCGGTCTGTTGCGGAGTTAGGTGAGGTTGTTGACTTTGCTCGGTCTGCATCATCATTGACATATACGACGAATGATCGTCGTACACGCCTACCCCGGGCGGTCGTTGGTAAAACTGTGGCGGGACGGACGATTGGATGGGAGGAAAATTAGGAGGACATAGCGGTTGGTACGGTGGACGGTATGGATAATTTGAATACGGCGAGTAGCCATATTCGTGAGATGGCTGCAACGATTGCTGTTGTTGGATTGACCGTTGCATCGCATACGATGACGAGTGCGGTTGGGACATGAGTTTCTTGTTTATGGTTTTTTTCCCGCTTCGCTTGGGTGCAGACGAAGACATTTTGTTGATGAAGAAGTTGGGAAGGTGGAGTGGTTGTGTGGAGGAGGAAGAAGAAGGAGATATGGTGGTTTATAGGGAGGAAGTGAACTAGCCGTTGGGGTTGCAACGGCTAGTTCTTATAACGGCAAACTGTTTGCGTTATAAGATTATAACGGCAAACACTTTGCCGTTATAATCTTATAACGGCAAAGTGTTTGCCGTTATAATCTTATAACGGCAAACAGTTTGCCGTTATAAGAACCAGTCTCTGTTGGGTGAACCAGCCATGGAGGAGCTCAAAACTAGCCACAGACCAGCCACGGGTGAGTGAACAAGCCACACCTGGTTGCTCCGTGGCTTGTTTAGTAACTGAACAAGCCATTGTTGGTTGTGCTCTAAAAACATGCTAGCAGTTTAGAAAAGCTAAATGCAAGTATAAATAAAATTCATCACTTAATACAACACAGATTCAAACTGAAGCTTTGCACTAATGCGAAGTGAATACCATAAAATTAGTAATGAAGAATCATGTGCTCATGCATCATGCTTTTCTCCTTTTCTACCAAAATTTTCATATCCAGCATTAAGTATTCAAACATACTCTGTTATAGTCATGCTTTCCAAATGACTAAATGTACATGCAAAGGAGGAGGAAAAAGTGTAGTAGGAAATAGGAATCAAACTGCCAGATGATATTGTAAGGTTAGTACCTAAACTGAGCCCATTATAGTGGGCAAGATTCCCAAGTTTTGTTAACTGTGGATTTAATCTTATTCTCATTTTTATGAACCAAACTTCAGAATTAAATGGATTGACATTTCTTTTAGATGTTGTATAATTCTATATATAATAAATTTGATTCTTTGATGAATAAACTATACTTTAGTTATCCATTGCTTTACTTGTGGTTTATTTACGATTTTATTGGTGAACTGATAATAACATGGTAAACTAAACATGATTTTCTTGGTGAACCTATAATCAGATGGTAAACCAAACATGTTGTCTTAAGTAACTCATCTAAGTATTTCAACCTGTAAAATTCAGTGTAATTAAAATTTCATGTATTTCTACTTTTTTCAATGGAAATTATTTGCAAAAAAAAAAATCAATTAGAATAATATTTACTTCAGTCCAAATCAACCTTACTCCATTTTAATGGTTATCATTTTAAAGCCTATATAATATAAAATGGAAAATATTCAAGACTAAACTCATACAAATTCTTATACTATCCGGTATGATTACAAGTTTAACCGTTTTTGGGTCTCTATAGTTAAATGGTCGAGTCATTAAATACATATGAAAATATGATTTTACTGTCCACTAAGCATTGACGCATTGATTAACTCATTATGAACCAACAAATAATCATGGTATGAAAATTATGGTCTTTCCACTCACGTCAAAATTAATTTTAAGGTGTCGAATCTCTTTTATTTTAATAGTATAATTAAGATATTAATAATATACTTAGAAGTGATTTTATTAGATAAAACACTTTGTTATTAAGACGAAAAGAAATTATTGGATGTTACTTTATTAGATTGCTGTAAGTTTACCTCATCCTTTTTGCACTCTTCTCAAAAAAAATTAAAAAAAATTAGGCATTTTATTCCACCCTATAATTAACATCTATGCAAGCAAATTAATGTTTGAATGGAGAATCAACGTATACTGATCGAACTTGTAGTAAAATCAAAACCATCAGAAATGTACCCAAAAAATTTACATAAAAGAAAATCATTTTGATTAATTTCGTTGTCAGCTAGCTGTAAACAAAATATGGAGACATCATTCGTATTCACTTGCTCCTAGCCTAGAATCATTTGACTGAGCTTACAAAGTGATGGAATCCTCTCTCTACGTATCGAACCTCTACTCTATCAGATTGGCAGGAAGATATCATATTCTTATGATTGAAAGATAGTTTTTCCTCAGTAGGATAGATAAACAGTACCTTTAACTCTAGATGTAGATAAGCATGGACTTGCTTGTTATATCACAATATACCTCCTGATTTCTTTGCATCATCATATATAGCTGTTTCCACTATCGGATACAGTTTGACAACCGCCATGCTCTCGATGAATTTTGACGGATCCAACACAGATTTATGATCCATATGTTGCATTCAAAACCATGGCCATTGGCTCTTTTGACTTTATCTTTGTGTTAAGGCGCTCCTCTTCACATCAGACTAAGGTGGCAATCCTGCAGATGTGAAAACAATTTGAAAGTGAAGTGACTTAAGTGAGCTTCCAGGATTTTCAGCCTCATATGTGTGAATCTCTATGGAATGGGGTAACGTTGGTGATAGGTTATTGTTTTTGAGTCATTTGTTCAGCATCTAAACCACTCATTTCACTCACGTGTGTGTGCATGCAAGTAGAGTCCCAAGTCGACTTCATGACCATGTCGTTAGAAAGCTAAAATATTACAAAAAATGAGAAGACAACCTGTAGAAAGTGGATAAAAATAAATAATTAAAAAATAATGTGTATCGTTATATAATGCCCAACATATTTTGTATACCTTACAGCTGATTGGGCAGCAACAGATGCTAAAAATTTCAAATACCTTGATTATAGAGAGAGTGTAGATAAATAAATAGCGTGTAGAAACTAGAAAGTTGTAATACCGTGATCAAATTCATACTGATAGTGACCAAATTCTTAGTTCAAAGAGGATCCAATAAAAAAAATCATTTATTTATTGATAAGTAAAGGTGGATGTTTCTCAGCGGCTGTCCTATGACGCTGTTGTTGTACAGTCTTCTTTACCCAAAGCAATTGAGAACTTATGTTAATGTTATCTTGTATTCTTATGTGAATTGATCTGTCTTTTTGTAATTATTCACATAAGATTTTGTTGTAAAATTCTTGTGTCTTAATTGTTGCAACGTCTTATCCAGAATAATATTAAAAAATACCAAAGAAATAGTTATTTTCACATACACGCAGTTGTGTCTTATTGAGCGGAAATATCTTAAATAATGATTCATAGCTTTTATTTTGTTTACTCAATGAGAAATCGAAAATGTTTTAGGAGAATTATCCCAGAAATAAGTAAAACAATTCTATGCATTAAACTGTGTCTAGTTTGCTGTTGATTTAAATTTTCAGTTCTTTTTTAGCCTAGTTGAGAAATGTGTGATAAAAGACAGAAATTGTCGAGGGCAAAATCTGAAAGCAAGCCAGTATACTTTTATTGTCATCTTCGATGGATGAGATAAAACTTCATAAAGATCATCCTATCGATAGAAAAAAAATTGAAGAGAGAAAATGCATAAAAAACTATAGTAAAGACCATTTGAAACCGGAGAGAGAAAACGCGTACGAAAGCATATAAAAGACGACAAAGATCACTCTGAAATTAGAGAGATCAATCTCTATATCGGGAAAAAATAATAAAATAAAAATATTTCTTCATATAATGTGTAACACCCCACGTCCATTAATGTCACTCACAAAGAGAATGCATTAACTTCTATGGAGCGTTTTAAGTGTGTATAGAACAGAAACTTAACAATAAGACAGATATAAACAGTACTTAAAATTTAATATTTTATTCATTGCAGCGGTAAACACATAGGTTTGATTACATCATCAAAAACCAGAGTCAAAGTACATAATATTCATCTTGACTAAATCAGAGTACATAATTTGAAAGACATAACCCCAATACAAAATAGCCATAAATAAGATAGGCTGAACTTTTACTTCAGCGATCCAAGCAACTTTTAAAAGCAAGAGATACAGCTGTCCAAAATCAAGCTCCACTGGTGCTAGTTCCATCCTGAGTACCTGGGGGGAAAGGAAGAAAAGAGGTGGAAACAAATGAGTTCAGACATAAAGTCTGGCGAGTGCGATAACTTTAACAATATAATTACCAAAATAACTAGGCTAAGGCATAAGTTGGAAAATAAGGAAATAACTGTGAACAATTGGATATGACAGAGTAAATAAGGAAATAAGATAAACAAAGATAACGTTAAAGGCGCAACTAGTCACTATAAGATAAATTCTACACTGCACCACACCCAACACCCTAAAAGATGATCCCGCCTACAAGACTTTAATAATGATAATGGTAGTTTCGTGTACCCATAGTTGCCTTCGTAGGTGTCGCCTGCCCCTATCTCCACTAGGTGTACCCACTACCCCCATGCGATCGGCTCACTAACTCGTAGATAACCGTGCTAGCCCCACAGTGGGGTGTATCACTCCCCAAAGTGGCAACCTGATACCACCAACAATGCACGGCTCATACCTACACGATGCAACAACGTCTTACCTACCAGCCCGGGCCCACACACGCACATGAACCCGTTGGACTTGCGTTGCCGCCGCTAACCCGTTTTGGCCTCTTACAGTCAAGCCCAGTATGCGTGTCCCGTCCTCGACTTGGGTCGAGCCCACAAAGATACTCATGGGTTACTGGTTGAAACGGGCCCCCATTACTTGACACAAGCTATCCACCTAAGCTTGGTCCCCTCTAGTACATCCCACTTAACCCTCTTCTTATTCATGTTCACTTACATGTTTCAAATTTTGGTTAAGTGTTTCTAATCATATTTCACAAGGCACCCACTTAACCCTCATGTCCCACAACATGTTTATCTGATTAAGTGTTTCTTAATTCATTAACATTGTAACCTTGTAAAGACCTCCCACATTAGACTGGCATTTGTGGCAGCTGGATTTGCCGGGCGGGTCCGATCAGTCTTACACCAAAACGAGCCTAACTTCGTGTCTTTACAACTGTTATGCATTTAATTTATGCCTAAGACCTCCCACATTAGACTGGCATTTGTGGCAGCTGGATTTGTCGGGCGGGTCCGGGCAGTCTTACACCACAAAAGAGTCTAACCTCGTGTCTTAGGCGATTAATTACACAAAATTAATTATTCCCCAATTTGAATTAATTTCCCTATTCAAATTATCAATCAATTCCAAATTTAACTATGTCCATAATTGACTCAATTATGTCCATCTATTTATGGTATGCAAAATCATACCAATTTTCATCATAAATTAATTCTATGTCATTTAAGGCATTTATGCCAATTCTCAATATTAAATCTTTTAATATTATCCCATTGCCCCACGTTGTACATTCGTTCGTTTAACTTAAAATATACGTTAGGCTCGAATAGTCTAACTTATGGAATAAAGAGAAAACATCATAACATACATATAGATAAAACTAGATCTAAACATAAGGGGTGAACTTGCATATGTGAATGAGGTTCTTCATCTAAAACTTGCAGAGACCAAAGTCACAAACTTGCATAAACCATGTATGTCGTAGATCTAATCATAAGGTGTAAACTTGCATAGGCAATAACCACAAACTTACATTACATGATTCACACTCCAAACATATATATATATATATATATATATATGTATGTATGTGTGTGTGTGTGTATATATATATATATACTTGCATATGTGATTTATGCAACATAACGATGGTGTAAACTTACATCTAAAACATGTAAACTAGCATGTAGAATTTTGCGTACTAGCATATACCTCACACATGTCATAGCCTAACTTTGGATCTAATTTACACATAAAATAGATGTCATAAAACATGTAAGGTTATATATAATCCTCACTAACTTGCATATGTTCCATGTCTCAATTAACATCCAAACTTGCATACATACATATGATTTATCATATGAATTAGTTCCAACAACATAACCAAACTAGCATATGAAACATCATTATGGGTTGATTATACATAAGCCAATCATAGAATTACAACATAGATGATAACATCACTACTTTACAACATAGATGATAACATCATAGAATTTACAACATAGATAATAACATGCGGTCAATAATTCACAACATAACCATATAATCCACATCATAGCTCAATCCAATTAAATTGTTAATTATTTTATTAAAGAAATCGAACTCACAACTCAAAGAAGGTCTTGAGTTCTGAAATCTGAGTTCTGAAATTGATTTAGCTTTCCTTTGAAGAAGACAATTTGTTGCGGTTTAGATTAGAATTGAATTTGATTAGCTTTTCTTCCTCTCTAATTGGTGGCGGCTATTCTAGGTTGCAAGGTGACGGCATGGAGGCCATGATTCTAATTTTTTTATTTGATTTTAGGGTTTGAGTCTACATGTGTTTTTATAGAGTTTAGGGTTTTATTTTAAGGTTTGAGTCTACATGTGTTTTTATAGAGTTTAGGATTAATTTAGGTCGTCCTATCAACCCAGAATTAACCCCAGCCATTCAGACCAGATCAGAAACCCTAATGACTCAGCATACAGTCATAAAAAGGTCATCAATCAAATATGCCCGGGGGGGGGGGGGGGGGGGGCAGGTCGACCTGGCCCTGGCGGGAAATTTTCCGCCTAGCTCATTCTGACTTTGAAATTTGAATTTTTGAAATCTGTTTAATTTTTTCTGAAACTTCCGATGGCCATAACTTCTTCATACGAAGTCCAATTCACGCAAACTCGGACTCTATCTCAACCAGAATTCCGAGACAAACACAATGGCACGACCCGTTTTCCTTAATTCTCACATCTGAGATTAGTTATTCTTTAATTTATGAACATTAATATTGAAAATTATGGGGTGTTGCATTCTCCCCTCCTTAAAGGATTTCGCCCCCGAAATCTCCAAGTTAAGGAGAATGCATATCCTAACATCCAAACAACCATCTACTCAACCATCAAACACAGGCATCCATTGTCCTTATAAAATTCCTAATGTTGTATGAACATATGCAAGAAGTGTGTGTATATGTTCTTTATCTAATGCAAAACCAGGCGGTCTACTGATTCAGTTGACCTCCTTAATGCAAACCATGGTAGTGCCATGCGTCCATTATGTATGCGAAAGAATCATATCGATACATATTATTTCTACATTTGTGCACAGTCACTCACCAAAATGCAGCATCCATATGATAACACAACCATTATACATCCATTAACTTAAATATGCACACACATTTATATGCAATATGCAATATGAAGTGACTAAGCCGATCTAGTGCCTAAAGTGTGTGTATATGCATCCATGAGCAACCACTGGTAACCACTTGCATCCATCATATATAACATGTCTCAAACACATGTTTCAACCATAGGACTACCCTATCCAAAGGTCAAAGATACAAGCGAGAGGACATACTAAAGATAAAACAAGTACAAGCTAAGCGATAAAGGAGAAATTAAAAGACATACCCTCGAAAAGAAAAGGGAACAATGAACGCATCTTCTCTTCCGTCTCCCAAGTAGCGTCGCTCTCATCATCTCCCCATTGCACTTTGACTAGGTTGACCTCTCGATTCCTCAACTTCTTAATCTCCGACCCAAGAATGCACGTAGGAGCTCGTCGAATCGTCGCATCACGCTCTATCTCCACATCTCTAAGCAAGCTCGGTTCTACCACTTCCACTGTCTCGTGCAAGCACTTCCTCAAATGTGATACATGGAATACATCGTGTACACCACTAAGTCTCTCGGGCAACTCCACTCTATACGCCATCTTTCCAATCCTCTCCTTAATAGGAAACAGCCCTACGAACCTTGGTGCTAACTTCCCAACGGACCCAAAGCGAACAACATTCCGTAATGGAGACACCTTGACAAAGACCATGTCCCCAATATCAAACTCAAGATCTGTCCTCCTCTTGTCCACATAAGATTTCTGCCTATCTTGCGCCGTCTTCATCCTCCTTCGAATCAAATCGATCTTTTCTGAAGTCTCTCTAATCGTATCGGGCCCAAGCAAGATCTTATCTGTAGATTCCCACCAACATGTAGGCGAACGACACGACCGTCCATAAAGAGCCTTGAACGATGCCATGCCAATGCTAGACTGAAAGCTGTTATTATATGTGAACTCCACCAACGGAAGATGTTCCTCCCATGTACCTCCGAAGTCTAAGACACACAACCTTAATAGGTCCTCAAGAATACGATTCACCCTCTCGGTCTGGCCGTCCATCTGAGGATGATATGCGGTGCTCAAACATAACTGAGTCCCTACCACCTCTTGCAAGCTCTTCCAAAACTCACTAGTAAAGATAGGATCATGGTCGCTCTCTATGCTAGAACGAACACTGTGTAAACGAACTATCTCTCGAATGTATACAGAGGCTAACCATGGAGCAGTCCTCTTACTCTTCACGGGAATAAAATAGGCGCTCTTAGTAAGTCTGTCTACCATGACCCAAATCCCCGTATTACCCTTCCTTGATCTCGGTAACCCATCAATAAAGTCCATCGAGACACTTTCCCACTTCCATTGTGGGACCTCCAATGGGTGAAGCAACCCACCGGGCTTCTTTTGCTCTACTTTTACTTGTTGGCACACCAAGCATCTAGCGACAAACTCAGCCACATCCCTCTTCGTACTGGCCCAAAAGTAAACTCGTCTCATGTCCATGTACATCTTGTCCCCGCCGGGATGGGTGGTCATCTTCGAACGATGTGCATCATCAAGAATGGTCTTCCTCAAATTCTCGTCCCGTGGTACACAAAGTCTACCGTCCCTACGTAACCAACCCTTATCATCTAGGGTATACCTACTGAGATAGCTCGATGACCCCCCCTCTTTTGAGCTTCTCTACTAACTCGACCAACTGTAGGTCATCTCGCTGTGCCTCACCAATCCGTCCCAAAAGTGTATGTCTGACCTCTAAAGATGCTAGCAAACCAGGTACAAAGTCAATGGAAGGTCTAAAGTCAAACGTAGAGATGAACTCTAAGCTTCGCCGCTCAACAAACAACGGACTCAAGGACAGCCTTTTCCTACTTAAGGCGTCTTCCACCACGTTACCCTTTCCAGGGGTATATGCTATCTCGAAATCGTAGGATGCTAAGAATTCCATACACCTTTGCTGCCTTAAGTTCAAGTCCTTCTGAGATAACAAGTATTTTAATGATTTGTGGTCAGTGAACAATTCGAATTTCTCGCCAAGAAGATAATGGCGCCAAGACTTAAGCGCGAAAACAATAGCGGCCAACTCTAGGTCATGCGTAGGGTAATTTCTCTCATGCACTCTCAGCTGCCTTCCACCATAGGCCATTACCCTTCCCTCTTGCATTAAGACTGCGCCTAGTCCTGTCCCACAAGCATCGGTATAAACGGTAAATGGCTTACTCCCATCTGGCAACACTAAGACTGGGGATGTGGTAAAAGCTCTCATTAAACGTTGGAATGCATCATCACAATCTACGTCCCATGTGAAAACTAGGTTCTTCTTCATCAAGCGTGTTAATAGGGCTGATATTTGTGCGAAGTCTTTGATAAACTTCCTATGGTAGTTAGCCAACCCTAAGAAACTCCTCACCTCGGTAGCATTTTTAGGGACCTTCCAATCTTGGATGGCCACTACCTTCGCGGGATCCACAGCTATCCCTTCTTTGGAAACCACGTGCCTTAAGAATCGCACTTCCTTCCTCCAAAAGTGACATCTAGAAAATTTAGCTTTAAGGCTATGCGCTCGAAGGGTCTCCAACACTTCCCTAAGATGTAGGGCATGCTCTTCCTCGCTCTTAGAAAAGATCAAGATGTCGTCCACAAAGACAACCACGAATTTATTAAGGTACTCCCTAAACACCCTACTCATCAAGTCAACAAAGTATGCGGGGGCGTTTGTTAAACCGAATGGCATCACAAGCCACTCGAAGAAGCTGTCTGGAGTCCTAAAGGCAGTCTTGTCTATGCTACCCTCAGCCACTCTCAACTGATGGAAACCTGTGGCTAAGTCCAATTGCGAAAACACTAAGGCGCCAACTAATTGATCGAAGAGATCATCAATCCTCGGCAGTGGGTGCCTATTCTTCTTAGTAAGCTTATTAAGTTTTCTACAGTCCACACAAAGTCTAAGGGACCCATCTGCCTTCGTGGCAAATACTACTGGAGCACCCCACTCCGATATACTACGTCTGATGAATCCCTTCTCAAGCAATTCTTTCACTTGCTTACTGAGTTCTCTTATCTCTCTTGGAGCCATATGGCGCATTGGCAATGCAACTGGCTTTGCATTATCTACTAGATATATTTGAAAGTCTATCTCACGTTTTGGGGGTAAACCCCTCACCTCATCGAAGACATCAACATATTCACGGACTATGCGAACAGAATGTAAATCATCATTGGATGCGTCAAGGGATTCTAGGTAGTTAAGCATTACTGGACCTCTAGGGTCACAAGAAATATCAAGGGTCTTTCCAAAACGAGTCAACAATCTAACTACCCTTCTTTCACAATCTAGGATGGCCCCGTATCTAGTTAGCCAATCCATACCTAGAATCAAGCCGTAGCCCATGAAGCCAAGAACAAAGGCGTTGCATTCAAACCCAACACCCAAAATAGACACTCTCAAATCCTGACAGATCGTAGAAAGATGAGCCGAACCACCAATAGGATTTGAGACTACTATGGGATCTATAAATAAACTAGTATTTAGGTGCAGTGTTTCAACTAATGATGTAGAGATAAACGAATGTGATGCGCCAGAATCGAATAAAGGACGGACAGTATGATCAAACAAAAAAACTAAACTTTCAACGGAAATTGCTCTACCTCGTTCTTGCAGCGGTGGGACCACGAGAGCTTGAACTTGCCCCCTTGCCTGCCCTGGTGCCATAAGAGCCTGCACCTGTCCTCCCAAGGTAGACCCTGCCCTTTGCCCTTTCCTTGTGCAGTCCTTAATCAGATGTCCCGCTTCGCCACAGTGGAAACAACCAGTCTTCTATTTCTTCCTACAATCTTTGCTTAGATGGCCTGGTGTCCCACAGTTAAAGCATCTTTTCTTTCCCTTACCATTGCCTTTACCACCTTTCTTGTTCTGTTGTTGCTTTTGCAGATTCTTTTGATCCACATTCTTCTCGGGTGCCTTATTAGCATTGGCGCCCTTCTCCTCTTCATGCATAAGCGCCATGTCAACTAGTCTCTCAAAGGTAGCCCCCATAGGGATGTAGGTCATAGCTAACCCATGAAGCGGCTCGTTCAAACCCTTAACAAATCTCAGGGCCTTCTTTTCTGGTGTATTCACCAAGTCCAAGACAAATCTCGCTAACTGATTGAACTTGTTGACGTATTCTTTCACTGACAGATTCCCCTGCTTCAATGCCAAAAATCTTTCCATATATAGATTCTCTTCAGCTCGTGAGAGAAACTTCGCCTCAAACCTCCGCCTGAAATCTGGCCATGTATCAACTGGACGCTCTCCATTAGTGACCTTCCACCAAAACGAGGCCTCATCCTTCATTAGCCAGGCAGCTAACTGGACCTTTCTTCCATCTTCCACTTCAAAGATACCAAACAATTCTTCCACCTCCTTTAGCCAATTTCGAGCTTCAACAAATGTCTCTGTCCCGTGAAAAGGTTTTCCACCCATTGCCCGAAAGTCCCTACATATCTTTGCAAAAGTATCAACATGAGGAGGAGGAGGAGGAGGATTTGCTGGACCTGCGGTGGTGGCCCTAGTCTCCAAATACCTCCTAAACTATCCTGGTATCGGTATCCCCTCGGGTATCTCGGGAATTTCAGACATGCTGAAACGAAAAAGGAAAGATTCGATACAAAAGAACCGAAGGAAAGATATATGGCTCTTGGGGTTATGCTTTCTAAAATAAGCTTTTCTCTTGAAAATACTTTCCTTAAAACATACATTTGATGGTACTTCTATATAAAAGTGTTTTTGAAAAACAGTTTTTCAAAATTCATATCTTTTCTGGTAACCTTCAGCTTTGATACCACATGTAACACCCCATGTCCATTAATGTCACTCACAAAGAGAATGCATTAACTTCTATGGAGCGTTTTAAGTGTGTATAGAACAGAAACTTAACAACAAGATATATATAAACAGTACTTAAAATTTAGAATTTTATTCATTGCAGCGGTAAACACATAGGTTTGATTACATCATCAAAAACCAGAGTCAATGTACATAATATCCATCTTGACTAAATCAGAGTACATAAATTGAATGACATAACCCCAACACAAAATAGCCATAAATAAGATAGGCTGAACTTTTACTTCAGCGATCCAAGCAACTTCTAAAAGCAAGAGATACAGCTGTCCAAAGTCAAGCTCCACTGATGCTAGTTCCACCCTGAGCACTTGAGGGGAAAAGGAAGAAAAGAGGTGGAAACACAGGGGGTCAGACATAAAGTCTGGCGAGTGCGATAAATTTAACAATATAATTACCAAAATAACTAGGCTAAGGCATAAGTAGGAAAATAAGGAAATGACTGTGAACAATTGGTATGACAGAGTAAACAAGGAAATAAGATGAACAAAGATAACGTTAAAGGCGCACCTAGTCGCTATAAGATAAATTCTACACTGCACCATACCCAACACCCTAAAAGTTGATCCCGCCTACTAGAATTTAATAATGATAATGGTAGTTTCGTGTACCCCTAGTTGCCTTCATAGGTGCCGCCTGCCCCTATCTCCACTAGGTGTACCCACTACCCCCATGCGATCGGCTCCCTAACTCATAGAAACCCATGTTGGCCCCACAGTGGGGTGTATCACTCCCCAAAGTGGCAACCTGATACCACCAACAATGCACGGCTTATACCTACACGATGCAACAACGTCTTACCTACCAGCCCGGGCCCACACATGCACATGAACCCGTTGGACTTGCGTTGCCACCGCTAACCCGTTTTGGCCTCTTACAGTCAAGCCCAGTATGCGTGTCCCGTCCTCGACTCGGGTCGAGCCCACAAAGATACTCATGGGTTACTGGTTGAAACGATCCCCCATTACTTGACACAAGCTATCCACCTAAGCTTGGTTCCCTCTAGTACATCCCACTTAACCCTCTTCTTATTCATGTTCACTTACATGTTTCAAATTTTGGTTAAGTGTTTCTAATCATATTTCACAAGCCACCCAAGGCACCCACTTAACCCTCATGTCCCACCATATGTTTATCTGGTTAAGTGTTTCTTAATTCATTAACACCGTAACCTTGTAAAGACCACCCACATTAGACTGGCATTTGTGGCAGCTGGATTTGCCGGGCAGGTCCAGGCAGTCTTACACCAAAACGAGCCTAACATCGTGTCTTTACAACTGTTACGCATTTAATTTATGCCTAAGACCTCCCACATTAGACTGGCATTTGTGGCAGCTGGATTTGCCTGGCGGGTCCGGGCAGTCTTACACCACAAAAGAGTCTAACCTCGTGTCTTAGGCGATTAATTACACAATATTAACTATTCTTCAATTTGAATTAATTTCCCTATTCAAATTATCAATCAATTCCAAATTTAACTATGTCCATAATTGACTCAATTATGTCCATCTATTTATGGTATGCAAAATCATACCAATTTTCATCACAAATTAATTCTATGCCATTTAAGGCATTTATGCCAATTCTCAATATTAAATCTTTTAATATTATCCCATTGCCCCATGTTGTACGTTCGTTCGTTTAACGTAAAATATACGTTAGACTCGAATAGTCTAACTTATGGAATAAAGAGAAAACATCATAACATACATATAGATAAAACTAGATCTAAACATAAGGGGTGAACTTGCATGTGTGAATGAGGTTCTTCATCTAAAACTTGCATAGACCAAAGTCACAAACTTGCATAAACCATGTATGTCATAGATCTAATCATAAGGTGTAAACTTGCATAAACTTGCATAAACCAGTTTCCCTTAATTCTCACATCTGAGATTAGTTATTATTTAATTTGTGAACATTGATATTGTAAATTACGGGGTGTTACATAATGAAGGTTAAATACAATACAACCCCTCGAAGAGCGAATGCATACATTTTTATTTTAAATTAAATTATTACTAAACAAGCAGTAGCTATTCACCTTAGCAACCTAACATATGTATTCACTCTACTTTTCATGTTTAGGATTAGCTAAGATGAATAAAATTTTACATTCTCGTATAAGATATGAGTATATCCATTTAGGAAAATGTTAATTAAGCCATGTATTAGATAAATAGGAATTGTTTAACACTACATAATTGTCACAACCAATTATGTACCAATGGAATAATATAACCTAAAAGGTCACTTCCCATAAGGTACATCACCACATGTATAACTCCACTGTTGATGTTATAGAAAATCAAAACACAAGCTTGAATTACATAGCTCGTTACAAAGTACACATCTTAGCTCATCGAGTGATACCTAAAAGCATGTAAAACCAAACGTAGCAAAATAAGGTACCATATACATGCAAATAGTTTATTAGCGAGTTGTTTCCATTAACACTAACAATAGTTAACATTTAGTATAGTGTTTATGTTACGTAGCAACTTTTAAAATTGGACATGCTAGCAAAGGAAAACGGGAACAAAAATTTAAATCAGCACAAAGTATGTGCATGAGATGTTGAATAGTTCACAAATCATGATATAAAATAGTATATCCAAAGCAACATCTAACTTTAGTAGGCATGCTTATTAGCTTTACAAAGTCGTTTTCCAGCAAATTATAGAAAACGCTATAGCTCATACCTGATAGTTGACAGAATCGGTTGTATATAAACGAAGTTGTGCTCCTTCTCCTATCCTGAACTGGTGAGAATGAGTTTTCAATGCCTAAAGAGATGATAACAGTTAAGTAGAAGACAATGTTAGCATAGTTGAATAGTAAATCTTACACATAGCAAGGAAATTAAGGAGAAAAGGTAATAAATGTTTGTAATGTTCATGTAAGGATACACATAATAACAATGAATATGAAATTCTTTCAACTATTTGCATGCTGATTAGCTCCTAGAGTTCAACCAAAAGGGTAATCCAAGTCATAAATAAGTCAATAATGTTAGTGTATATGTAAACATAGCCAAGTCCTTATGAACCCAAGTCAGCTTAAATTAAGTTGAAGACTGATGTTGTTGGGTTTTAAAAAGGTATCTGATTAATTAACAGTAGTGAAAAAATTAAATATTAAAATAACCTTAAAATGAAGTAGACAAATCGAAACCAAAGTTATTTTTCAGACATCTTTGAATAAAAGAAAGTGAAGTAACACGTGAGTTAGCATGGTAGTTGAATAATCAATTGCATGTTTTAGGATACACTGAGAATAAAACATGTTACCTAGCATAACAGATCCAATTTGGTTATTATAAATGCTGCGTAATCATATTTGGAACTGTGCACAATAGGCAAACCGGTAAAACCAAAGTTTATTTAGAAATTATATTGAAAACAAATTCCATCAACACAATTTGTATTATCAAAACTTTAATTATCCCTAAAAATTGCATCATTAGCAACCTAGCTTTGATAAAAATAGGAAGGTGAGCTTTGAATTGTGAAATAATCTGCATGATACTCAATTGAATAAGGAAAAAATTTACCCGAAAGGTTTAATGGTGGATGTCCCCTACATTGCAAAGCATTTCATATTTGATAGAGAAAATGAACACATGCACAAACTTAAAACTATGTCCAATTGTATTTACGTAACAAATTCATATACTGTCATGATCCACAATTACGTAAACTCTCTTATAGGGAGTGATCAACTAAGTATACTTTACCTCACTGCATATGCCATCCCGTGAAACAATGTTCAACTTATTACCTACTAATGCTACAATTCAACCTAATATGCGAAATAACTAACAATTACAACAGACGTGAATACACAGTTCAGCAGTGCAACTTGTGATAATAAACAAAACAGTTTACATACAACTGTCATAACAGTTCATCGAAGAACCGTACAAACATTAATAATGCTGGCAGATGTGTATAACTGGAATGAATATAATTACAACTGGATCTTTAGGAAAAGTTGTCAAACAGGTTAATTTAAATTTAGAGTATAAGTTCATGTGAAAACTCCCAAAATTAAAATGTTAAATATTACCATGTTTATACTAAACAAAGTAACAGCACATGATGTTTAATAGAAAGCACACACCGGTATCTCAAATGAGAAATTTCTCTAAATTGACACAACAATTTGCTAGACAATATGACGACTGGACAGACAACATCATGGAAATGAGTTATACACTCTTGTATGTATAAAATTAGACGTAGTACTTCAAGTTATGAGTATAAAAATTGAATCCATTCATTTAAATACAATAAGATTAAAAGGGGAAAAATTGTAACATACTATAAATCAAAGGAAGAGATAACGTCCACCAAAATAAGGTCTGCATACACCACCGAAAATCGATTTGCTGTTGCAAATTGAAGAAGATCGGCCGAAGTAAAAGCGGCGAAAAAGTCTTCCAACCAGATCTCAGTTTACCGTCCAAATCGGCACGTCATCACATAAAAAAGGTTGATAGATTAAGCGGTTTACTGGGATGAACCGGAGGATGTAGGATTGGGGGACAAAAATTGGGAAAAAGTAGGAAGTGAATATGACGATGGGGAAAGTTATTGGCAGATGAGAACGATTACTCCATAACTGACTTTCTATATTTTACAATAATTTACTCAATACAGAAGCCGCATGTTTGAGTGACACGTCGGATATAGTGAAAGAAGAAACCATCCACCTCACCCTTTTTTCTATTTTACTTTCTATTATAGGTTATATATATATATATATATATATATATATATATATATAGTTGTGCTAAGGGCACCTCAATATGTTCTTCCTAATACCATGACTAAAAAATACCACAAGAATTAGTATTAAACTCTTCTTAATACCACACACTTAAAAAATAGGGGCTACCACACTGTTTTACGCTATTTCTATTTCGCTCGATATTCGTTCGTTTTCATTTGTAAAACTGATAAATGAGCTAAACCCTATATCTATAACTGATCAATGAATTAAGCATCATAATATACAAAAGCCGTGAATAAGGTTTGAATTAAGCAAACTAGAAGAGAAAGTGATAGATTAGGGTTTTCAGATCACCAAACAATTTAGTGATTATTGTACGAATTTGAATTTTCCCACGAGAGATGCGAAGAAGACATCGATTACGAGAGACTATGATATTTAGATTAGCTTAGTACATGATTAGTTCGACAAATAATGATTGAGTGAGATGCTAGAATGGAGATGTAATGCGGTATTAGGAAGCATACAAAATTTAATGAGTTTTATTTTTTTTAATTGCAGTATTTGGAAGAACATATTGGGGTGCCCTTAGCACCACACACACACACACACACACACATATATATATATATATGTTTCCATTCACTGTTATCTGCTATATGTTCATTATGCCATCATGTTTATGTTGTAATGGTAAAATATGGAAAAATTAACTTGTATGCCTTAATTTGGATAAGATGACAATTGCCACCTCGTTAGAACGTTTCCCCGTTTGTACGAATGTTACGTTAGTAGGCGCTATTTTTATATTACCTATTTAAATGTAATCAACGTAATTAACGTTATATTAGCGTAATAAATACGATTAGGCTAGAGTTTGAATTTGAAATGTCCCCTTAACAAATATACATATATATTTGTTTGATTGTGTGTGCGTATATTTAGAATGGCTTTTATATATATACAAACAAATAAATGACACATAGACACGAGGTTAGTTGCCATTTATGTAGAAGCCTGTAGGTACCGACCGGCATATCCAACAACCACAAGTGGACCCAACTAATGTGATAAGTCTAGGTGTCATGTGCCATTCATAAACTTAGTACACTAGACACGAGGTTAGCCCGACTTGTAGTAGAAGCCTGCCCGGAACCGACCGGCATATCCTGCATCTACAAGTATATGGTTTAATGTGAGAGGTCCAGTGTGTATGTGTGTGTGTGTGTATATATATGCATGAAAAAAATAGGCTTACTACGCCTTAAGAAGGTCTTAAGTGGCTGACTCACCTTTTTATCTAGTTTGGATCTTAAGTGGTTAGGACTAGGATCCCTCCGAAGGTTTATTCCTTGGAGAGGAACCCAAGTCATGGGACCCACCCTTATTAGTATTAAGGTAATTCTTTGGTTCCTCCTTCTTTTAAAAGTGTTAGGCGTAAGAACGGTTAATAGGTTAATTCACTGGGATGTCCACTTCCTCTAAAAGCTTGTAAGGGCTCAACTAGGGACAGATTGGTAATTGAAATATATGTGGCCATTACATGCTCACCAACTGTCTAAGGGAAGTCTTAAGCGACATAGATGTCCTACCGGGTAATATCAGTTAAGTAGTAACGTTCTCAATACTACTTCTCATATTACAAATGAGAGAGTAGACTTAAGAACATTAACGTACTAGGATGGGGTTTAAAAAGGGCTAGGGGTCCTCTTTAGGGTTATAAGAGATTGTAAGAATCCACCTTTAATAGGGCTATAGTGACCGAGAATGCCATCTTATTGGGCATTTACCCTAAAATCACTAATGGGAGATTGAATTGGATATCCACCCCATTGGATAGAAATTTGGTGTTTGTTGTGTGCTGCACATACATACCTTGGCATATGTAACCTTCTAAAAATATAGGGTATGGACATTAAGTAACACTATATTTCAGTCACACAGAACCTTATGTTCTGACCCCCTCTCCTTAGCATCCAACAGGTTAGTAGATGGGGTAAAGCCATGGATGAAGTCATGATTGAAGCTGAGGAAGAATGTAACGACCCGCCATTTTGACCATAACGAATCGATAAAACATGTCAACTCGAACCGTCCAAAACAACAGATTGTTATTAGCTTTTGGGGTAAATAGAATAAATCACATAATCATTGATCATAGACACAAATACAAAGCAATATGATATCTCGTAGCGAAATAAATAAATAATACAATAGTAGTTCATGAAGCTACTAAATAAAAATTTACATCAGAGTTTACATAATCAATACGGCAGAAGTCTAATACAATAAATTTTTAATACATAAGTAAAAGATAACTATATTGAACAGAGATGACAACAATAGCTGGAATTGGATCAACTGAACAGGTAGATATAGATGAGAAAAACCCAATAATCCCCAAACTCCAAGAGTAAATCTCGAAAGATGTGATAATTGATCTGACCCGAGCAATAATGAAAAACAAAACAACTCGAATCAGGACTAACATTCTCATGGAAGTAAATCAACTCAAATGAAATGTTCGATGAAATGCATTCAGTAGCTTAAAGGATTTTTGGGATCAACATCCCCTAAGGATCCATCAAACTAATATTATATAGTATAATACACTATATATAATAGTGTCTACCAGTAACGTAAAGTAAGCGTAAGCGGGATTACTATTATTACCCTTACACCGTTTATATATTCAATAGTATATACAATACTGTAATTCATTCGTAAACTGGAGGGCTATCAGAGGGCACTCCATATAAAACAGTACATAACAAAGTTGTAGTGGGCTCGTATAAGACAAGTGACAAGGCATGCAAAGAATGCCAGGGTGGATTCACCGTTTGCAGTTACGGACTGGTGGTAATGCATAGCAGCGACTACCGCCCACCTCAAGACACACCCCCATAATCAAAAGGGCCCAAATCGAATCTCAACAGTAATAAATAGTATCGAAGAAGTGTGCTCGATAGGAGGTATGACCTCACTTGGTCTCGGCGTAGCTCCTGTTTTGGTCACATCAAGTCGACTCAAGGTAGTCAGGATCTCGTAATTAATATGAAATAGAAAATAGTGTCGTTCGCCAAATCATCCTACTTCATTATGGATCTCTGCCGCGTACACAATTGTCAAAGTGGTTTTCGGTATTGGTAGATAATATGACAATAGCCGACCCCGGTCTCTTTAACAACCAATTGTTTACATTTTTTGCACCGTGGTCATTATTTTATAAATCACTTTATAATATCATTTTTACGAAATCTCATATTAGAATTTGAAAATCAAAATTAAATATCTAACTTTGATTATATTTAATTTCGAAAAGAACTCATTTAAATCGCTTAAATTGAATCGATACTCATATTGTAAACATCTCGAAATATAGTATAAACTAATACTATATTACTTAACTTTGGTTTTATATGATATTTCTGAAAATATTCACATAACTACTTATAATCCAAAATTGACTTATTATTAAATCATACCTTAAAGGTTTCAATTTCCATTTAAATCTATAGCAAAACATTTAACTTCAATAATATTTTGGTTTGGTTTATATTTGCCAAAAATTCAAGTTCAAAACATTTCAAATGATTAGATTTTTACCTTTGTAAGAAATCGTTTCAAGTCGATTCATAAAATCCAACAATTTGGTTCGAGTTCAATATAGACAATTTCAATCATAACTTTATATTTCAAGTTAAACAAGTCGCGCGTCTAGTTTTCGCCTTTTTATAAGAATTCATTCGAGTTGATTCAAAATCCCAATTACTTAAGTTCAAATTCGGTATATACAATTAAATCAAAACCTTTTATTTCGATTTATATAATTCAAAACAAATCATATTTCAATTTCAATAATCATATCACATTCTATAACTCAAGTCGTACAATTCAAGTTCATTACTTATAAATTCGAATCAAAACCTTATATTTCAAATCAAAACCAAACGCTTTATAAAATCAAATATATGTATAATTTATATATTCAAATTCACATTTTAATCATTTCATGTCAATTATAAATTTAAATTAAACATCAATTTACGCAATACCAATTCATTTCCTATAAGATCTCATATTTAAGCTAATTCAAATTCAGTTTCATATTGATTATAAATTCCAATTCATCCTTAAATTTGGGAATTCAAACTTCAGAAAACAATTTTACAATTCAAATTCATCTCTAATAAGTTCAAATCAATTCGAATTCAAATTTATATCTTATATCAGTTCTTTCATTAAATCAATATCGTTATATAAATTTAAAATCTTTATACCTTGAACTCAAATCGCGAAAATCTTTACTTATCCAACTTTTAGTTTATTATTAAAGTTTGTAAAATATATATGGAAGAAAATTTAACTTTGAATATAAATTTATATTTATAAATTCTAAAATTAATTAGAAAATTAATTATAAATGTATACAAGTTTAAAATAATATAGAAATAGGTTTAAAAGAAATATTTATTATAATATAAAAATTTAAAATACTTATATGATTAAATTATATGGTTTAAAATAAATAAAATTAAAAGTAAAATCCTAAATAAGTATTTATATCTATATTTACTTATAGAAATAATTTTAAAGCATATAATTTAAAATTAACTAAATATAAGTTTAAAATCTTAAAAAATATATATATATAATATAAAATCTTAAATTATTATTTTAAAATTACATTTTTCGAATCACTTTACTTCGAAAACATGACCGACGGTGTCCGTATATAGTTTTCTACCTTATGGTCAAGTGATACGAATATTTATCATTTCAATCTGCAATTTAAAATTTTACGGGTATATATCATTTCAACCGACAATCACAAATTTAGTAAAAATCGTTCAGGTCTATTATTTCAACCCGTAACGATTTTTCCCTAATCTAAAGTCCGTTCAAGTATGTATGATTTCAACCCTTAGTGATTCTTCCTAACTAAAGGAAATCATCAAACATATGTCAATCATCACATAACAACAATATCATCAAATCATATATCATCAGTGCACCTACGTGTCATATGAATATCGTGTCATATATGAAAGGTGTATACATATCAAACAATTTATACTAGCAATCCAATACATTTCACAACAGTTCATTTATGCTGATCTAGCATCCATGAAACAATGTAGTCAAGTGTGAAATAAACTCACCTTTCGTGGTATAGAATGAAAACGACAAATGAATGGACATAGAACAGAGACGCCAAATCAATAGACCCAAAAATAAAACGACGAGATCCGAGCATATAGGTACTTCTTAAGATCATCAAATACGACAACCCAAATGCCAATAACTCAATGAACACAGCAAAAACCAAGCCTCTTTTTTTCCTTTGTCTCCAAACAAAAAAAAAACCGATATCAACGAATACAAATAAGTCGTGGTCGACATGGAGCTCGAGACAGTGGCACACAACAAGTTGAGTCACTTTTTCCAAAAGCATAGCAAAAGGTACAAGTTAGGCTATATATACACAAACATCTTTCAAGTAAAACTCAACTGCATAAACAAGGAGAGACAAGGCTGTGAATTGGGGACCAAGGATTGGGTTTTGGGCTGCTGGCGTCCGTTAGTGGCAGTAGGAGAACATCATAGGTGGAGGCATAGGAAACCTCTTTTTTTCAATCGAGCTGCTGATTCGTCAGAGGGTGTGGGGACCGGTGGTGCGGAGCAAGACAACAGGCGGCGCTTTAAAGATGGTGTGTGACGGCCTGCCTCGCACCAGCCAACATTTCCCATGGAAGAGCCCTGTGCCGATGTTCAACCACCACGGGACGGTCGCCAAAGAAAGGGAAGGAAAGGAAACTTAACAGTGGACTAACAAAGAACTTGTAGAATGTCACACAGCGCATGGAATAAAATAAAATATAATAATAACCTACTTAACATAAAATTCGCGAGACAGTGCATAAGCTGAAAACTAAACCATAATCATCATAGCAGCGGAAATCCAAAATACAGCTTATGATCCATAACCATAATTATAACTTCAAAATACTATCTCTAAAGTAAAAGAAAGGAGAGGTACACTACTAATGCCCAAAGCATTGACCATCAACAACACAGGGAGAATATATGTAGATAATACGTAGGAGTCTCCTGCTCCTCTCCGGTACAGCTACTCGTGCATAGCCGCCTGACCTATCTCTAGTCTGCCCGTTTAAGAGCGCACAGAGTAATAAGAAGAGACATAAAACTCTGGGTTAGACAAAAGTTCGGTATGAGCGATAAGCAGCAAAACAGAACAATAACAGGTACACTAAACCATACCTGAACCTGGACCTGCAACTAAAGAGTTAGCACAACAAGATGTACAATACTCTAAGGTGACGCTGACATATGGTGTAAAGATACGGGGGTGGGGTGTGCATGTCATAGTGATGTCAAACAATCAAGCATAGCAACCACTCTCACATCTCTCACTCAGTGTGTAAAGCATACGATATCCACCACTTTGATTACTAGACCTATCGAGGTAGTGATGGAGTCCGACTTGTATAACTATTGCTACCACCAAGCTTGCCCCATAGAGTCATGACTAAATCCTTACAAATGACCCCACTTCATTGGTCCATAGCCAATAGTCCTACCTAGGCCACTATGGCCCTGAATCCGTCCACATACCCCATACTCCATAGTGATCCAAAGTTATAGACATCGATAACCCCTTAGCACACTTCCCGCAGCAAAGCCCAACTCATGAAGTTAACTCATTGGTTCCTAACTGGATCCTGAGTACAAACTTCCCATTTGGACTACCTTTGCATCTCGGGTTTTGGTATTCTTCGGATCGGTTCAGTCCTTCATCTCACTTTGCTTCGGGTCATACCCCCTGAAGTGGTTCGGTTAGGATACTTCCTCTGGTTCGTGAACTATAGTGCTCACCAGCTCGACTCGTGATTTCCTGCCTCAGATCGGTTCGTGCATTGCAATTTTTCCCCGGGTCGGGTCGTGATGCCCCCATTGGGTTTGGGTCGGTTGAAGCAACGGTTCGCAGTTCGTACTCTTCTTCCATTCAGCTCGGTTAGTGGTGTATGCTCCAGTTCGTGAGTGGCATCGGTTCGAGTCGGGGTTCCTTCTCTCAAGCGGGTCGGGTCGTGGTGCCAACTCCAGAGCATCAGGTCGTGACTTGCTTCTCCAGGTGGTTCGTGGTGCTCAAGTTGGAGCGGTTCGGATCGGTCTCCATCACCACGAGCGGGTCGGTTCGGTCATGATCTCCCCAGTTCCCCAGATTGGCTCGTGATGCAACAATTTGGGGGGAAACGGTTCGGTTCGTGCTTCCCCTCCGATTCGATCCGGTTCGGTTAATTTCCTGCACTTCTTTCCAGCGACTGTTTTACGCCATTCGACGGCATTTTCGACCAATCTAACTTTTCTAATAAATCACAAAGCATTCCATATAGTCATAGAAACTTGTAGAATTGACCACAAACACCCAAAACAAAAAATTTATAGGTTAAAACGGATCAAACACAGCCAAAATCCCATATTTTCCCTTAAGCATGTTTAAGCAAAACTAATCATAGAATTAACAAAACTTAACCAAATCAACCCAAATTTCTAACAGAGGTATAAAACAATATTTCAAAATTTATAAATATTTTTCTTGATTTTTAACATGTTTTAATTTGCTAATTAACACTAATTACCCTTAATTAGCCATAATTAGTGAGGAACTATGCAAATCACTCACCTTGGCCACAAACAAACTATGGATCTGAAATATTATCTTATTTGGGTTGAATCTCTATGCAACACAGCAGCTCTATTCCCAATATGATGCTAATTTTCCTTGATTTGATGTAGCTTGGCTTAATCTTCTATTAGAAAGTGGTTTAGAGGTGTTTTAGATGTTGGAGGTCATTACTAAGTTGAGAAAGATGATATGTGGCGGCTGATAAATGAGAAAAGGGTGTTCTCTAAACCCTAACAGCCCTTAAATACTCCAAATCCCGAAATCCCCCTCTGGGCCTAGCTGTTAATTACCCAATTAAGCCCGGTTAAGCTGTTTTTCACCTTCTAAACCTTAATTCAGCCATATCTCCCAAATGGTGAGTCCGTTTGGCTAATGTGACCTCTCTACGGAAAGGTAAACCATCCTACGGATCTAATGGAAGTGGTTTCAGGTCAAAACTTCTTTCCAATCAAAAGTTATGGCCGAAACAAGATCAGCTAGGGGCAAAACGGTCATTTAAAAATCGGCAAAAATCATGAACATGGGAAATGACCCCAATAGTGAAACACCCCACCTCCGTTAGGGTCACTCTCAAAGGGAATGCCCTAATTTTGGTGGAGGTTTATAAGTATAAGTCACAGATATACAAGACAGATATAAGAACACATATTTGTAAACAGCGGAAAAACAACAACTTTTATTTCATAAAAGCAAATACGTGTTACAACAACATCACCATGATTGTCTTACATCCTTTCCAAAAACATAACATAACACTTTCATAATCTTTCTTGGTTACATTATTTAAAGAAGCATAAATAAAACATAGACAAACTGCAAAATCCCCATAGTGGTTGTCCAAAGCCATAGTTCAAAACGAAAAGGTCCAAGCAATACATTTCTCTTCTTCAAGCTGGATGTTAAGGCTGGTCAAGCTGCAGTGTTCCCTCCCTGTGGACCTGGGGGGGGGAGGGGGGAAACGGAAGAAAAGAAGACGAAAGAAAAGTAGAGTCAGACATAAAGCCTGAGTAAGTCTAGTACTATTCTGTCTATGAATAAAGAACTGGGTATGATAAGTATAAACAAGAAGTGGGAAAGCACTATAAACTTGGATAAGTTGTCTAGGGTCGAATATACTATCGTACCCCATGGTAATCTCTGAACCCATATAAACTAGTTCCCAACTGGCACCCCGTAATCAGGGTGATGTGATCCATTCTATGATGATCGGCTCCTACTCGCATAGTTACATGTGTCTTACGGCCCCCGATGTTGTAGTTACCTATGCTGGTCCCACCATGGGGTGTATCAAGTCCCATGGTGGCGGCCCGACACAATCCTAGAATGCACAGGTATGCTACTGGTGTCCAGTGCCTTATTTTTCTGCGCCGGAGTGTGTGCACGCCCGCACCCCGTTAGAACCTACACTGCTACACCACTGCCGTCGATTTGACCTCTTACAATCAGCCCAGTAATCGTGCCCTACCCTGCCTAGTTTCAGGGTATCCTGATACACCTTCTAGGGTTACTGCTGAAAAGGGTCCCCCGTTACTAGGTTTTCTATCTCTAGCCAACATGCTAAGTTGGTTAAGTGTTTTCTAACCTAACCCCCACCAGTCCGTTTAGTTTAGCATGTTCCATTTTGATTAAGTCTTTAGTTCACTTAATCCTAACAATCCTGACCCAGCCTTAATTGTCTTATTAAAGCCTTGACCTCTCACATTAGACAGGTATTGTTGTGGCTGCCTGTTGCCGGTTGGTTCCGGGCAGTCTTACGCCACAACTCAGTCTAACCTCAGGTCCTTATTGGGCTCCATGTTTAACCTCCCACATTGGATAGGTATTGTTGTGACTACTGGACAGCCGGGCGGTTCCGGGCAGGTTTACATCACAACTCAATCCAACCTCGGGTTAAACATATCGTATGTTCTACATTTACATATTTTGTCTTTCTTCTTTATTTTCTTATATGTAAATATTTGCGGCCCATTATTAAGTTAATGGTGTAAAGGTTACACCAATCATGGGCCCAACCCATACTTGAATTTGGGCCCTTCTACTTTATATTTTCATTTATTAATAAATTTAACCCAACGTTATGTTCCCCCGTTTAACACGTCCGTTTATTATATATATGTTGGGCTTAGCCTTTTTAAGCCCAACTTAGCCATGAGAAAAAGGGGAGGCTTAAAGCGTGATTACATACACAAAAAGGGGAATGTGAACGCATGAACTTGCAATGTGATGTTGGAACTACAAAATAGAAACTGGTGTACTTGCATAGTAGTAACATATACTTTGGTCATAAAGCATAAGTGACATGAATCAAACCATGTAAACTTGTAGTTAAGTTAAGAATATCGCTATTGACACATAGGCTTAACTACAACATAAACCTATATTTTATTTAGGCATAATATCAAACATAAGCAAATCATGTTCATAAGATTACTACATGTTTACGAAGGTGCTTACTTTTGTTACTAACACAAAAGTATAGTTCAACTTAATCATGATTTTAAATCTATTCACATAACCATGGCATAAATATTTCTAACATGAAATCATGATTTACTTTAGTCATGCAAACTTGCAAAAGGGATTTTTGAATCTAACCTAGCTATGTACCACATATGTCATCATATAAATCTTGTTAACAATATGGATTTCAATTATGTAAAATATCAATCATAGCCTAGTCATATTCATAAGTTTGCAAATAGGTTTTCTAGTACAAAAGCATGGCTTAATACATAGATCATGATGCCAAATTTTCAACATAATTTCATATGGATTATGATAACCCAAACTTATTCCAATTACTTCACAAAAATGATGTTTGTATAAAAATACACATTATGATGGCATAGTAGCAAAACCCCAAACTTGCATGAGTTTCAATTAAACAACCACATACGTGTAGCTTCAATACGGATTACATAATTTGCGAATATTCCAAACGTATACTTGCATAAAACTACCGCAAACATGTAGTTTTTTATAATGAATAACATGCTTTGCGAATATCCAAACTTATACAATATTCCAAATCGATAGTAACGCACAAATATGAATTACTTTATCGCCACAAATCACGTATACAAACCAACACAATTATTTGTTCATACCAAAATAATACTCTACTTACAATGGTGTGGCGAATTCTCCAATTTAGGGATTTGGAGATGCGATTCCTTGTTGATTTGATTTGTTTAGGTTGCTTTATGCTTTAGAATTTGCCTCCTAATCCTCTCTCCAATTGGTGGCTACTCTTAGTCGTTCCTCAGCAACATGGCGGCTTTGTTCTTATTTTTGAATGAATAGATTAGGGTTGAGTCTAGGGTCATTTTTATAGGGGTCATGAACTGATTAGGACCATTGATGTTGCTTGGATTGATCGTAGCCATTCATTCGAAAGAGAAACCAATTAGAGCCTGCCACCTAGCCCTAATGACAAAGCAAGCTTCTGAAAATCGGCCAAACACAGACCTGGCCAGCCAGGGCTAGACCAGACCTGGCCAGCAGGTCATTTTTGACCTGGGCGCACTTGGCAGCTGCGCCAGGTCAAAAATGTACTGGCGCACTTCACAAGTGCGCCAGTTCATTTTTGTTCTGGCGCACTTCCCAAGTGCGCCAGTGCATTCTGACCCTTCTCCGGTTTTTCGCCCAACTTCGTTCGTCCATAACTTCTTCATACGATATCCGTTTTTCGAAAACTCGGACTCTATTTCGCGTATTTTTCCGAGACGAACGCAATGGCGTATCCCGTTTCCCTTAGTTCTTTGATTTGAAATTAATTATACTTTAATTTGTGAATTTCACAGTTATAGAATTCGTGGGGTGTTACATTCTCCCCTACTTAAAAGGATTTCGTCCCCAAAATCTTCAAGTTAGGAGGAATGTATATCCTAACATCCAATCATCCATCTACTCATCCATCAAACACGAGCATCCATTGTCCTTAAAAGACTTCTAATGCTTCATGATCATATGCGAAGTGTGTGTGTATATGAACTTATCTAATGCAAAATCAGGCGGTCTACTGATTCAGTTGACCTCCTTAATGCGAATTATGTAGGTGCCATGAATCCATCATGTATGCAAAATTTTCCTATTTATGATTCTACATGAGTGCACAATCATTCAATATAAATGCAACATCCATATGACAACACATTAGAGTTCAACCATATACGAATGCAAACATATATGCATATGCAATATGAAGTGACTGAGCCGATCTAAAACCTAGATTGTGTGTGTATATGCAACCACGAGCAACCACTAGCAATCACTTGCAACCACTTGCAACCATCATCCATAACATGTTTCAATTACATGTTTTCATCCAAAGGGTTTCTACCTAAAAGATAAGGTCGAGGAAATATACCTAATAAGATAGATAAAAGCGCAACTTAAGGAAAAGGAAAGATCAAGGATGTACCCTCGAACAGAAAAGGGTAGGCAGTGCGCATTCTAGCTTCAGTTTCCCAAGTCGCGTCTCCCTCGGCGTCGCTCCACTGAACTTTGACGAGTTTGACTTCGCGGTTGCGTTGCTTCTTCACTTCCGTTCCTAATATGCGGGTTGGAACTTTTCTTATGGTTGCTTCGCGTTCCACTTCGGCCTCTTCGAGGATATTTGGCTCTACCACTTCAGCAGACTCATGTAGACATTTTCGGAGATGTGAAACGTGAAAAACGTTGTGAACTCCGGCCAATTTCTCGGGTAGCTCTAATCTATAGGCCATTTTCCCAATTTTCTCGATGATAGGGAATGGCCCTACGAACCTTGGTGCCAGTTTTCCTGTGGTTCCAAAACGAACAACGTTTCTTAGTGGTGATACCTTGAGAAAAACTCTGTTTCCAACCTCAAATTCAAGGTCGGTCCTTCTCTTGTCGGCATAGGACTTTTGTCTGTCTTGGGCCGTCTTCATCCTTCTTCGTATTAAGTCTACTTTCTCTGAAGTCTCTCGGATCATATCTGGTCCAAGTATGAGCTTATCCGTAGACTCCCACCAACAAGTGGGCGATCGGCACGGTCTTCCATATAAAGCTTCGAAGGGCGCCATTCCGATGTTTGCTTGATAGCTGTTGTTGTAGGCAAATTCCACCAAAGGAAGGTGGTCTTCCCATGTCCCTCCGAAGTCAAGGACGCATAGCCTTAAGAGGTCTTCCAAAACTCTGTTCACTCTCTCTGTTTGGCCGTCGGTTTGGGGATGATAGGCTGTGCTCAAGCATAACTGCGTTCCTACTGCTTCTTGCAGACTCCGCCAAAACTCACTGGTGAAGATGGGGTCTCGGTCACTAACAATGCTAGATGGTATTCCATGGAGTCGAACGATTTCCTTGAGGTAAAGTGATGCTAGGGATGAGGCAGTTCTTTTACTTTTGACAGGTAAAAAGTGGGCGCTTTTAGTAAGCCTATCCACTATTACCCAAATGCTAGTGTTGCCTCTCCTAGACCTAGGCAGCCCATCGATGAAGTCCATTGATATGCTATCCCACTTCCACAGCGGGACCTCCAGAGGATGTAGTAGTCCGCCAGGCTTTTTCTGTTCCGCCTTAACCTATTGGCACACCATGCACTTAGAAACGAATTCTGCCACGTCCTTTTTCATGCCGTTCCAGAAGAAAGTCCTTTTTATATCTTTGTGCATTTTATCTCCGCCTGGGTGTATCGCCATCTTGGAGTGATGTGCTTCCTCGAGAACCTTCTTTATTAAATCTTTTGTCTGTGGGACGCATAGTCTTCCGTCTCGCCTTAGCAAACCCTTATCGTCGATGGAGTATCTGTTGAGGTGACTTGAAGTTTCACCCCTAATTAGCCTATCAATTATTTCCACAAGCTGAGGGTCTTCGCGTTGTGCTGTCCCTACTGAATCCACTAAAGTTGGGCGCACTTCGAGAGATGCTAGCAAGCCTGGTACGAAATCGGAGGAAGGCCTAAAGTCGAAGCTGGCTATAAACTCTAGGCTTTGTCTTTCAACAAACAACGGGCTTAGGGTCAATTTCTTTCGGCTCAACGCGTCTGCCACTACGTTGCCTTTGCCCGGAGTGTAGGAGATTTCGAAATCGTACGAGGCAAGAAACTCCATCCATCTTTGTTGCCTCAAGTTAAGATCCTTCTGCGAGAAAAGATATTTCAACGATTTATGGTCAGTGTAAAGTTCGAACTTCTCACCTAGGAGATAGTGTCGCCAAGACTTGAGTGCAAAGACGATGGCTGCTAACTCAAGATCGTGGGTTGGGTAGTTCTTTTCGTGCACTTTCAACTGCCTCCCGCCATAAGCTACTACCCTTCCTTCTTGCATTAAGACGGCGCCTAGCCCTGTCCCACATTGTAACACCCCGAATTTCGGTTAATGCTAAAATTCACTAATTACAGAATAAATAATCTCAGATGTGAGAATTGGGGGAAACGGGCTACGTCGTTGCGTTCGTCTCGGAAAAATACGCGAAATAGAGTCCGAGTTTTCGAAAATCGGAGTCCGTATGGCCCAGTTATGGCCCGATGAAGTTTGCAGAAAATTCAAAACTAAAAACAGATTTAATAAATTCAAATATTCAGATTTGGGATGGGCCAGGCGGGGTCAGGCGGGAAGGTTCCCGCCTAACCCATGTCGACAGGGCTGTCGACAGGCCTGTCGACAGGGGTGTCGACATGCCTGTCGACTTGCCTGTCGACAGGGTGGCACGTCCAGTGAACCTGGGTGCACCAGGTTGCACCAGGTTGGGTCTTGGGCTGGCTTGGAGGGCTGGTTCTGGAAGCTTCTTGGATCTGATGGTCCTAAATTAATCTAGGGTTAATCTAAGGGTCTAAAATGCAACCTAATCCTATAAATAACACCCTAACCCTACCCTAATTCATTCATAATTAAACCTAGTAACTAAACTATGGCAAAATGAAACTTGGTCATGGCCTCCACAAATCAATGAAGAGGAAAGCAAGCTCTAATCAATCTCTAATCCATTCTAAGTATCTTAATCTTCTTCATTAGCTTGCTAATTGTGTTTTGGTGAGTTTCTATGGCTTTAATAATCAATTGTTAAATTGATTATGGTAGGATGTGATAAGACATGGTTATGTTTGTGGATAAGTGAGTTATATGCAAGTTGTATGATATGTGAATTGCAAGTTTTATGCCATATGCAAGTTTATTTCCATGTTTTATGATGTAAAATATTATTTATGCATATGTAACATGTTATGCAAACTATATGTGAGAATAAATGCAAGTATATGTAACATGATATGCAAGTTATGCATGTGATTTTATGCATGCTAAGTAGTTGGTGTTATGCATGTTAAGTATTTGATGTTGTGCATGCTAAGTATTTGATTGTATGCATGTTAAGTATTGGGTTTTATGCATGCTAAGTGTTTGGGTTTATGCAAGTTAAGTGGTATGTTTATGCATAATAAGAAATTGGTTCTATGCATGCTAAGTATATGATATTATGCAAGTTTAGTATGTGATTCTATGCATGCTAAGTATATGATATTATGCAAGTTTAGTATGTGATTCTATGCATGCTAAGTATGTGATAATATGTATGATTAATAAGTTGTTTTATGCATATTTAACAAGTGGGTTCATGCATGTTTAACAAGTTCATATGCAAGTTACATGTATGATAATATATGCTATGCAAGTTACATGTATGTTAATATGCAAGATATGCTATGCAAGTTACATGTTTGTTATTATGCAAGTTACATGTATGTTAATATGCAAGATATGCTATGCAAGATACATATTTGTTATTATGCAAGTTACATGTATGTTAATATGCAAGATATGCTATGCAAGTTACATGTTTGTTAATATGCAAGTATGTGAATGCTTATGCAAGTTATGTGGATGTTTAAATGCATGTTTAACATGTTATGCAAGTTATGTGTGTTTATGCAAGTTCAACATGTTATGCAAGATATGTGTATGATAATATGCAAGTTCATATGCAATAAGTTATGCAAGTCATGTGCGATAATATGCAAGTTTGAATGTAGTTGGGTTAATATATGCTCATATATGCAAGTTGACATCCTCTTAACCCATGACAAAGTTATATGCTAAGATTTGGCTAAAACCCATGATATTTGTGATAGATCTTCCCTTTTTATTATGTCGTGAAATGAGAACGATTTGCGTGGGGAACGATGGGGTTAATAAATATATTAATTAAAGTATGGTTGGGTATGATTAAGCATACCATAAAAATAGATTAACATAAGTGGGAATTTACCTATTGAGTTAGGTCTACCCCATGGGAATTTACCTATTGAGTTAGGTCTACCCATGTTATGAAAAACTTGATATTAATTAGGGATAATTAATATAAATTATGAGGGTGATTAATTAGGTGTAATTAATCGACTAAGACACGAGGTTGGACTCAGTTGTAGCGTAAAACTGCCCGGACCCAACCGGCTTAACCAGTTGCTACAAATGTTAGCCCAATGTGAGAGGTCTTAGGCACAAACTAAATACGTGATTAATGTAAAGACACGAGGTTAGACTTGATTATGACATAAGGCTGCCCGGACCCAACCGGCTTAACCAGCGGTCATAAAAGATAGTCTAATGTGAGAGGTCTTTATGAGGATCACGGTCTTAATTAATTAAGAAACACTTAACCATATAAGCATGTAGTGGGGCTTGAGGGTTAAGTGGGTGCCTTGGGTGGCATGAGAAAACTAGTGGGTTGCCTTGGGTGGCAATAGAAAACACGATTAGAATACTTAACCAAAGTGGGACATGTAATTAAACATGATTAAGGGGTTAAGTAAGTGCCTCGGGTGGCATGAGGGAATTAAGTAAAGGACTTGGGTGTCATGTGGAAATCTAGTGGGTGCCTTGAAAGGTAATTAAAATATGATTAATGACTTAACCAAAGTATTTATAACATGTAAGTGAACATGGTTAAAGGGGTTAAGTGGGATACACTAGATAAATTAACAAGCTTAAGTGGTAGCTTGTGGGGGCCCATCTCAACCAATATCCCAAACGTATCTTTGTGGGCTCGACCCAAGTCGAGTGACGGGACACGCATATTGGGCTTGACTATAAGAGGCCAAAAACGGGTTAGCGGTGGCAACGTAGGACCAACGGGTTTCATATGCGTGTGTGGACCCGGGCTGGTTAGTAAATCGTTGTTACATCGTGTAGATATAAAGCCGTGCACCGTTGATATTATCAGGTTGCCACTTTAGGGAAACGATACACCCCATTGTGGGACCAGCACGGGTATCTACGTTAGGGAGCCGATCGCTTGGGAGTAGTGGGTACACCTAGTAATGATAGGGGCAGACGGCACCTATGTAGGGGTACTAGAAACTACTGGGTAAAAACTACTAAGTACATTTAGTGGGATCAACCTTTAAGTAGGAATTAATCTTAGGTAGGTAAAACTGGTGTGGTGCAGTGTAGGAATTACCCATAAGGTGAATAAGTCTAGGGTGGGGTAAGAATTATCTTTGGGTGGATAAATGCGTCTTTTCGGTTATCGTAGTACATCCGGTGTTTAGTTGGCTACTTAGTGTAGTCATTATCCCCAGAGGTACCGTACCTTATTTATGTCATACCCTAATTACTTTAATGGTTGTATTGTTAGGGTTATAGGACTCACTCAGACTTATGTCTGACCCCGTTGTTTTTATCTTTTTCCCAACCCTCAGGTTATCAGAGTGGGCCTAGCACTAGTGGGCTTGGATCAGACCGCTATATCTATCTTTTGGGCTTGGATCGTAGAAGTAAAGCTCGGTTTATCTTTTCGGTTATGGCTATTGTCTATGTAGTGGGATTATGTACTTCTATTTTATCAGGATGGATATTATGTACTTGACTCTGGTTTGTGGTTTTGTGATGTAACCAAACATGTATTACTTTCCGTTGCAATTAAATGATGATTTGAATTTTCAAGTATTACTTATATCTGTCTTGCTGTAATTTTACTGTTCTATATTCACCTAAAATACTTCACCGAAACTAAGGCATTCCCCTGGTATGAGTGACCTTAGCGGACGTGGGGTGTTACACGTGGTATCAGAGCTTAAGGTTACCGGAACAGATAAAATTTATAGAAAAACTATTTTTCTAAGAAAATTTTTGAAGGAGTATTTTCAAAAACATGTCTTTTAAGAGAAAAGTTTTTGAGAGAAAAGCATAATCCCCGATAGCCGTATCTTTATCTTTCGAATTCTCCATTTTTGAATCTTTTCCTTTCTCTCATTTCGAGTTTCCCCTCCGCGTATAGATGATCTTTCTAAGATAGATAAGGATGGAAAAACCACTTCAAGGGATTTAGACGTTAGTCGGATTAGAAGTTGGTTCAAGAAGGAGGAGGACTGGTAGGTATCTATTGGATAGACGAGGAGAGGAAGGCTCAAATAGTTGTTTGTTTAATAAAGGATGAAACCTCATTGGTGGGAGGTTACGAATGGAAAATAGGGAGAAGAAGAAGGTTAGTGGTTATCCTTTGGGGAGGAATAGGACACCTTATTAGGATTGTCCAAAGAAGCAAGGGCAAGGTATGGAATCTTCTGGAGGGTAGTTGTATTCCCTCACGACTAGGGTGCCGGATGGGGATAAGACCGTCTAGGTTGGAATTTGGATTTCTTTATTATCCGATTCGAACTTTATTTGATTTGGACGCATTAAGTTCGTTTACCTCATCATTGTTAGTGAGTCACTGCACTTAGACACCAGTCTAGTAGATGATCCCTTAGTTGTTTCAAACCCAATTAGGCTCCATGATGTGTTTGGGTTTGAAAATTTCTATACTTAGCATTGAGTTGGGATGTGATGCTTGTTGGGCTTCACGGACTATGGGTTAGTTTTGGGCATGAACTGGTTATCCAGAAGGGGTGCCGTTCTTGATTTTGAAGGGAGAGTTGTTAGGCTTATGACCCGCTTGGGTAACACTCTCGAGATCTCTTGTAATCCCATAGAATCTGTTATGCTAAGATATCTAGGATCGCTTGACACGTCGATCGAGAGTTTGTGGTCTGTTAGAAGTGGTCCGGGAATACTCGGATGTGTTTGAGAAGGGGAAGGGCTTACCTCCGGAGTGGGAGATTTACTTCCGAATATATCTGGTAAACAATGCCAAACCAGTGACTTGGCCAGTATGCCACAAGGCTCCTCGTGAGAGGAGGGAACTCCATAAGTAAGTAGGCGATTGCTTGAGAAGGGGTTCATAAGAAGAAGTATATCGGAGTGGGGCGCTCCAGTAGTTTTTGCCACGAAGGCGGATGGGTCCCTCAGACTTTGTGTAGGCTAAAGAGAACCAAATAAACCCACAAAGAAGAATAGACACCCATTACCGAAGATTGATGATCTCTTTGATCAGTTGGTTGGCGCCTCAGTATTTTCGCAGTTGGACTAAGCCACATGGTTTCGTCAGTTGGGAGTGGCTGACGATAGTATAGAGAAGATTGCCTTTAGGACTCCGGATGGTTTTATGAGTGGCTGGTGATGCTATTTGGTTTGACGAACGCCCCGCATACTTTGTTGATTGGAAGAGAAGGGTGTTCAGGGAGTACCTAAATAAGTTTGTGATGGCCTTTGTAAATGACATCTTGGTCTTTTCAAGGAGCGTAATAAGTTTTCGTATGTGCTCAATAGGGTGAGCAAAGCCAGTTATAGGATAAACGGTGGTTTTGGAGCGAGACTGGCGAGGACATCCAAAGTTGGTCAAAGGCTTAATTGTTTAGCCATTATTATTATTATTTTTAGTATCATCTCACGTAGGTTGTCTGAACTCGAAGGAGATGTCCCTTGGGTGTTTGTCTGATATTGGTTTCGGCCTTTGGGGCTTGCATTTGGGGGATGTCGAATTCGACTAGGGTGGTCTGCGTGAGAGATGGACAGTTGTGACGATTTTGGATAGGATTTTTAGCATCTTATGAGTTTGAGATAGCGTATACCCCTAACAAGGGAAACATGGTAGCAGACGCCTTAAGAAGAAAAAAAAATTGTCCTTGAGTTCATTGAACTATAGAGTTTAGAGTTTATTCCTATGTTTGACTTTAGACCTTCCGTTGACTTTGTACCCGGTTTGCTAGCCTCCTTGGAGGTTAGGCCTACTCTTTTGGGGCGTATTGGCGGAGCACAGCGAGACGACCCACAATTGGTTGAGTTATTAGAAAAGCTCATAAGGAGGGGAGTCGTCCAGCCATTTGAGTAGGTACACCCTAGATGGTAAGGGGTGGTTGCGTAGAGACGGCAGACTTTGAGTACCGCAAGACGAGAGTTTGAGGAAGGTTATACTTGATGATATACATCGGTCGAAGATAACCATTCATCCCGGGAGGGACAAGAGGTACCAAGACATAAAGCGAGTTTTTCTTTTTGGCCAATCTGAAGAAAGACGCGGCCAAGTATGTCGCTAGATGCTTGGTGTGCTAACAAATGGAAGCGGAGCAGAAGAAACCCGGAGGGTTGCTTCATCCGTTAGAAGTTCCGTAATAGGAAGTGGGATAGTGTCTCATTGGATTACCGAAATCAAGGTAGGGTAATACGGGGATTGGGCTTATGGTAGATAGACTTACTAAGTGTACCCATTTCATACCCGTGAAGAGCAAGAGGACTATTCCATGTCTAGCTTCAGCTTACCTTCGAAAGATTATTAGATTGCATGGTGTACCTTCCAGCATTGTGAGTGATCAAGATCCTATCTTCACTAGTAAGTTTTGGAAGATTTTGCAAGAGGCGGTAGGGACTCAGTTGTGTTTGAGCACCGCATATCATCCTCTGATGGACGGTTAGACCGAGAGGGTAAACCGTATCTTAGAATATCTTTTGAGGTTATGTATTTTGGATTTTGGAGGTACATGGGAAGAGCATCTTCCATTGGTGGAGTTCGCATATAATAGCAGCTTTCAGTCCAGTATTGGTATGGCTCCTTTCGAAACTCTTTATGGAAGGCCTTGTTGATCACCTACATGTTGGTGGGAATCTACGGATAAGATCTTGGTTGGGCCGATGTGATTAGAGAGTCTTCAGAGAAGATTGACTTGATTCAAAGAAGGATGAAAGCGACGCAAGATAAACAAGAATCTTATGCGGACAAGAGGAGAACAGAGCTTGAGTTTGATATTAGGACATGCTTTTTATTAAGGTATCTCCGTTACGGAATGTGGTTCACTTTGGATCTGTTAGGAAGTGAGTACCAAGGTTTGTAGGGCCATTTCCCATTAAGGAAAGAATTGGACGGATGGCATATAGAGTGGAGTTGCCTGACAGACTTAGTAGTATACGTGATGTATTTCATGTGTCCCATTTGAGGAAGTGCTTACATAAGACCGCTGAGGTGGTAGAGCCGAGTTTGCTTAAAGAAACAGAGTTAGAGCGCGATGAGACGATTCGACGAGCTCCTACTCGCATCATTGGGTCAGAGACTAGGAAGTTGAGGAACAGAGAAGTTCTGCCAGCTAGAGTGCAATGGGGAGATGACGAAAGAAATGCTACTTGGGAGACGGAAACGAAGATGCGTTCTTTATATCCATTTCTTTTTGGAGTGTATGTCTTTTAACTTCTCCTTTATCGCTTGCCTAGTACTTATCTTATCTTTAGTATGTCCTCTCGATTAGTGCTGTTGACCTTTAGATAGGGAAAACCTATGGTTGAAACATGTGTTTGAGACATGTTATGGTTGATGGATGCAAGTGGATGCAAGTGTTTGCTAGTGGTTGCTCGTGGATGCATATATACACACTCTAGGCACTAGATCGGCTCAATCACTTCATATTGCATATTGCATAAAATTGTGTGTAGTTAGCTATATTTATGGATGTATAATGATTGTGTTATCATATGGATGATGCATTTTGGTGAATGATTGTGCACTCATGTAGATACTGTATGTGTCGATAGGGTTATCTCGCATACATATTGGATGCATGGCACTATCATGGTTTGCATATGTTCGTACATTAGATAGGGAACATATACACACACTTTTCGCATATGCTCATACATCATTAGAAATTGTTTAAGGACAATGGATGCTCGTGTTTGATGGATTGAGTAGATGGTTGTTTGGATGGTAGGATATGCATTCTCCTTAGCTTAGAGATTTCGGGGACGAAATCCTTTAAGGAGGGGAGAATGTAACACCCCGAATTTCGGTTAATGCTAAAATTCACTAATTACAGAATAAATAATCTCAGATGTGAGAATTGGGGGAAACGGGCTACGTCGTTGCGTTCGTCTCGGAAAAATACGCGAAATAGAGTCCGAGTTTTCGAAAATCGGAGTCCGTATGGCCCAGTTATGGCCCGATGAAGTTTGCAGAAAATTCAAAACTAAAAACAGATTTAATAAATTCAAATATTCAGATTTGGGATGGGCCAGGCGGGGTCAGGCGGGAAGGTTCCCGCCTAACCCATGTCGACAGGGCTGTCGACAGGCCTGTCGACAGGGGTGTCGACATGCCTGTCGACTTGCCTGTCGACAGGGTGGCACGTCCAGTGAACCTGGGTGCACCAGGTTGCACCAGGTTGGGTCTTGGGCTGGCTTGGAGGGCTGGTTCTGGAAGCTTCTTGGATCTGATGGTCCTAAATTAATCTAGGGTTAATCTAAGGGTCTAAAATGCAACCTAATCCTATAAATAACACCCTAACCCTACCCTAATTCATTCATAATTAAACCTAGTAACTAAACTATGGCAAAATGAAACTTGGTCATGGCCTCCACAAATCAATGAAGAGGAAAGCAAGCTCTAATCAATCTCTAATCCATTCTAAGTATCTTAATCTTCTTCATTAGCTTGCTAATTGTGTTTTGGTGAGTTTCTATGGCTTTAATAATCAATTGTTAAATTGATTATGGTAGGATGTGATAAGACATGGTTATGTTTGTGGATAAGTGAGTTATATGCAAGTTGTATGATATGTGAATTGCAAGTTTTATGCCATATGCAAGTTTATTTCCATGTTTTATGATGTAAAATATTATTTATGCATATGTAACATGTTATGCAAACTATATGTGAGAATAAATGCAAGTATATGTAACATGATATGCAAGTTATGCATGTGATTTTATGCATGCTAAGTAGTTGGTGTTATGCATGTTAAGTATTTGATGTTGTGCATGCTAAGTATTTGATTGTATGCATGTTAAGTATTGGGTTTTATGCATGCTAAGTGTTTGGGTTTATGCAAGTTAAGTGGTATGTTTATGCATAATAAGAAATTGGTTCTATGCATGCTAAGTATATGATATTATGCAAGTTTAGTATGTGATTCTATGCATGCTAAGTATATGATATTATGCAAGTTTAGTATGTGATTCTATGCATGCTAAGTATGTGATAATATGTATGATTAATAAGTTGTTTTATGCATATTTAACAAGTGGGTTCATGCATGTTTAACAAGTTCATATGCAAGTTACATGTATGATAATATATGCTATGCAAGTTACATGTATGTTAATATGCAAGATATGCTATGCAAGTTACATGTTTGTTATTATGCAAGTTACATGTATGTTAATATGCAAGATATGCTATGCAAGATACATATTTGTTATTATGCAAGTTACATGTATGTTAATATGCAAGATATGCTATGCAAGTTACATGTTTGTTAATATGCAAGTATGTGAATGCTTATGCAAGTTATGTGGATGTTTAAATGCATGTTTAACATGTTATGCAAGTTATGTGTGTTTATGCAAGTTCAACATGTTATGCAAGATATGTGTATGATAATATGCAAGTTCATATGCAATAAGTTATGCAAGTCATGTGCGATAATATGCAAGTTTGAATGTAGTTGGGTTAATATATGCTCATATATGCAAGTTGACATCCTCTTAACCCATGACAAAGTTATATGCTAAGATTTGGCTAAAACCCATGATATTTGTGATAGATCTTCCCTTTTTATTATGTCGTGAAATGAGAACGATTTGCGTGGGGAACGATGGGGTTAATAAATATATTAATTAAAGTATGGTTGGGTATGATTAAGCATACCATAAAAATAGATTAACATAAGTGGGAATTTACCTATTGAGTTAGGTCTACCCCATGGGAATTTACCTATTGAGTTAGGTCTACCCATGTTATGAAAAACTTGATATTAATTAGGGATAATTAATATAAATTATGAGGGTGATTAATTAGGTGTAATTAATCGACTAAGACACGAGGTTGGACTCAGTTGTAGCGTAAAACTGCCCGGACCCAACCGGCTTAACCAGTTGCTACAAATGTTAGCCCAATGTGAGAGGTCTTAGGCACAAACTAAATACGTGATTAATGTAAAGACACGAGGTTAGACTTGATTATGACATAAGGCTGCCCGGACCCAACCGGCTTAACCAGCGGTCATAAAAGATAGTCTAATGTGAGAGGTCTTTATGAGGATCACGGTCTTAATTAATTAAGAAACACTTAACCATATAAGCATGTAGTGGGGCTTGAGGGTTAAGTGGGTGCCTTGGGTGGCATGAGAAAACTAGTGGGTTGCCTTGGGTGGCAATAGAAAACACGATTAGAATACTTAACCAAAGTGGGACATGTAATTAAACATGATTAAGGGGTTAAGTAAGTGCCTCGGGTGGCATGAGGGAATTAAGTAAAGGACTTGGGTGTCATGTGGAAATCTAGTGGGTGCCTTGAAAGGTAATTAAAATATGATTAATGACTTAACCAAAGTATTTATAACATGTAAGTGAACATGGTTAAAGGGGTTAAGTGGGATACACTAGATAAATTAACAAGCTTAAGTGGTAGCTTGTGGGGGCCCATCTCAACCAATATCCCAAACGTATCTTTGTGGGCTCGACCCAAGTCGAGTGACGGGACACGCATATTGGGCTTGACTATAAGAGGCCAAAAACGGGTTAGCGGTGGCAACGTAGGACCAACGGGTTTCATATGCGTGTGTGGACCCGGGCTGGTTAGTAAATCGTTGTTACATCGTGTAGATATAAAGCCGTGCACCGTTGATATTATCAGGTTGTCACTTTAGGGAAACGATACACCCCATTGTGGGACCAGCACGGGTATCTACGTTAGGGAGCCGATCGCTTGGGAGTAGTGGGTACACCTAGTAATGATAGGGGCAGACGGCACCTATGTAGGGGTACTAGAAACTACTGGGTAAAAACTACTAAGTACATTTAGTGGGATCAACCTTTAAGTAGGAATTAATCTTAGGTAGGTAAAACTGGTGTGGTGCAGTGTAGGAATTACCCATAAGGTGAATAAGTCTAGGGTGGGGTAAGAATTATCTTTGGGTGGATAAATGCGTCTTTTCGGTTATCGTAGTACATCCGGTGTTTAGTTGGCTACTTAGTGTAGTCATTATCCCCAGAGGTACCGTACCTTATTTATGTCATACCCTAATTACTTTAATGGTTGTATTGTTAGGGTTATAGGACTCACTCAGACTTATGTCTGACCCCGTTGTTTTTATCTTTTTCCCAACCCTCAGGTTATCAGAGTGGGCCTAGCACTAGTGGGCTTGGATCAGACCGCTATATCTATCTTTTGGGCTTGGATCGTAGAAGTAAAGCTCGGTTTATCTTTTCGGTTATGGCTATTGTCTATGTAGTGGGATTATGTACTTCTATTTTATCAGGATGGATATTATGTACTTGACTCTGGTTTGTGGTTTTGTGATGTAACCAAACATGTATTACTTTCCGTTGCAATTAAATGATGATTTGAATTTTCAAGTATTACTTATATCTGTCTTGCTGTAATTTTACTGTTCTATATTCACCTAAAATACTTCACCGAAACTAAGGCATTCCCCTGGTATGAGTGACCTTAGCGGACGTGGGGTGTTACACACATGCATCCGTATAAACAGTGAACATCTTGCTCCCATCTGGTAGCGTCAAAACTGGGGCTGTTGTAAGAGCCCTTTTCAGTCGTTGGAAAGCAAACTCGCAATCCAAATCCCAATTGAACACTAGATTCTTCTTAGTCAATTTCGTGAGTGGAGCTGAGATTTTCGCAAAATCCCTTATAAATTTTCGATAGAAACCTGCTAGTCCTAGAAAGCTTCGGACCTCAGTTGCATTCCTTGGTGTCTTCCAATCCTGTACCGCCACTACCTTAGCAGGGTCCACTGCTAACCCTTGTTTGAATACTATGTGCCCAAGGAACCTCACCTCTTCTCTCCAAAAGTGGCATTTGGAGAATTTGGCTTTTAGTTGATGGACTCGCAAAGTTTCCATGATTGCCCTTAAGTGCTGAGCATGTTCCTTTTCACTTTTTGAGAAGATAAGGATATCATCTACGAAGACCACTATGAATTTGTTGAGGAAATCTCTAAATACCCTACTCATCAGGTCCACGAAGTAAGCAGGTGCATTTGTCAAGACGAAAGGCATGACAAGCCATTCAAAGAAGCCGTCTGGGGTTTCTGAACGCCGTTTTATCGATGCTATCTTCAGCCACCCTTAGCTGATGAAAACCGGTTGCTAGATCGAGTTGGGAGAAAACAGACGCTCCCACAAGCTGGTCAAATAAATCGTCAATTCTAGGGAGAGGGTGCCTATTCTTTTTCGTTAGCTTGTTGAGCTCCCTATAGTCAACACATAGACGGAGTGAACCATCCGCCTTTGTAGCGAACACCACTGGAGCGCCCCATTCTGAAATGCTCCTCCTAATGAACCCCTTTTCTAGAAGCTCTTTAATCTGTTTACTGAGCTCTTTCCTTTCTCGTGGAGCCATGTGTCTAACGGGCAACGCAACGGGCTTTGCATTATCTACAAGATATATGCGGAAGTCTATTTCCCGCTTCGGAGGCAAGCCCTTCACCTCTTCGAAGACATCCGGATATTCCCGGACCACTCTAACTGATTGCAAATTTTCAACAGAGGCATCTAGCGATTCAAGATAACTAAGCATAACCGCATACGAGGGATTACAAGAAATTTCCAAAGTATTACCGAGCTGGGTTAGGAGCCTAACAACCCTTTTCTCACAATCAAGGATGGCCCCATTACTGGATAGCCAATCCATACCCAAAATCAAACCATAACCCGAAAAGCCCAAAACAAAGGCACTACATTGAAATTCTACGCTTAGAATAGAAATTTTCAATCCCAAACAGATCATAGACAAATGAGCTGGGCCCCCAATTGGGTTTGAAACAATTAAGGGGTCCTCTACCATACTAGTTTTTAGGTGCAGAGATTCTACTAAAGCAGACGAGATAAAGGAGTGTGATGCGCCAGAGTCAAATAAAGTGCGAACGGGGTGATCATAAAGATAAACTACACTTTCTACAGAAGTATTTATACCTCGCTGTTGCAGAGGTGGCGCTTCCAGCACATGAACCTGTGCCCCTGGGGTGGATCCGGCCCTCTGCCCCTGTCCTCGTTTCTTTGGGCAGTCCTTAGCCCTGTGGCCTGTCTCACCGCAAGAAAAGCACCCACCGTTCTCCTTGGCCTTCTTTTTCCGGCAGTCCTTTACTAAGTGCCCCACTTTGCCACAGAAATTGCACTTCCTCTTCTCTTTGTTGCCTTTTCCGCCTTTCTTAAAGTCTGTCTTCTTAGGCTGCAAACCCTCTTTCTTCCCTTGAGAGCTTTCTGCCTTTGTCTCCTTCTTGCCCTTATCCTCTTCATTCAGCAATGCCATTTGCACCAATCTTTCGTACGTGGCTCCCATGGGTATATGGGTGATGGCCAAACTGTGTAATGGCTCATTCAACCCTTTGACGAAATGGAGAGCCTTCTTATGTGGGGTGTTGACTAGGTCAAGCCCAAACCTAGCTAGCTCATCGAACTGATTCACATACTCTCTGACTGTCTTGTCCCCTTGCTTAAGAAATAAGAATTTTTCCAACTGCAAACTTCTTTCCGCATCTGAGAGAAATTTAGTCTCAAACCTTGCCCTAAAGTCCTCCCATGTCTCCACTGGTCTTTCAGCATTAGTGACTTCCCACCAGTAGGAAGCCTTGCCCTTCAATAGCCACACTGCCAATTGTACTTTTTGTCTATCCTCTACCTCAAAGATGATGAATAGGTCCTCAGTTTCTTTCAGCCAATTCCTAGCTGCTACGAAGGACTCAGTTCCATGGAAATCCTTTCCTCCCATAGCTTTAAAATCTTTACATATCTTAGCAAAAGTGTTTCCCCGTGGAGGAGGTGGAGGAAAAGGTGCTGCTGCAGCTGGATGATTTCCTTCAGCTGGGGGAGGAGGAACGGTAGGACCTGGCTGAGTGGCCCTTGCTTCTAAGAACCGTCTAAACCAACCAGGTATTGGCACCCTTTCCAGCAAGTTAAGTTCTTGGGACATGCTGAAACAAAAAGGATAGATTCAAAACGAAGGATAAGAGATAGTACCTATGGCTTTGGGGGGACTTTGCCTTTTTTTGAAATAAAATAATATTTTTCTTTTAAAAATGCTTCTTTAAATTTCCTTTTTGAAAATAATTTTTCAAATTTTTTTTTATCTTATCTGGTAAACCTATGCTCTGATACCAAGTGAAACACCCCACCTCCGTTAGGGTCACTCTCAAAGGGAATGCCCTAATTTTGGTGGAGGTTTATAAGTATAAGTCACAGATATACAAGACAGATATAAGAACACATATTTGTAAACAGCGGAAAAACAACAACTTTTATTTCATAAAAGCAAATACGTGTTACAACAACATCACCATGATTGTCTTACATCCTTTCCAAAAACATAACATAACACTTTCATAATCTGTCTTGGTTACATTATTTAAAGAAGCATAAATAAAACATAGACAAACTGCAAAATCCCCATAGTGGTTGTCCAAAGCCATAGTTCAAAACGAAAAGGTCCAAGCAATACATTTCTCTTCTTCAAGCTGGATGTTAAGGCTGGTCAAGCTGCAGTGTTCCCTCCCTGTGGACCTGGGGGGGGGGGGGGAACGGAAGAAAAGAAGACGAAAGAAAAGTAGAGTCAGACATAAAGCCTGAGTAAGTCTAGTACTATTCTGTCTATGAATAAAGAACTGGGTATGATAAGTATAAACAAGAAGTGGGAAAGCACTATAAACTTGGTTAAGTTGTCTAGGGTCGAATATACTATCGTACCCCATGGTAATCTCTGAACCCATATAAACTAGTTCCCAACTGGCACCCCGTAATCAGGGTGATGTGATCCATTCTATGATGATCGGCTCCTACTCGCATAGTTACATGTGTCTTACGGCCCCCGATGTTGTAGTTACCTATGCTGGTCCCACCATGGGGTGTATCAAGTCCCATGGTGGCGGCCCGACACAATCCTAGAATGCACAGGTATGCTACTGGTGTCCAGTGCCTTATTTTTCTGCGCCGGAGTGTGTGCACGCCCGCACCCCGTTAGAACCTACACTGCTACACCACCGCCGTCGATTTGACCTCTTACAATCAGCCCAGTAATCGTGCCCCACCCTGCCTAGTTTCAGGGTATCCTGATACACCTTCTAGGGTTACTGCTGAAAAGGGTCCCCCGTTACTAGGTTTTCTATCTCTAGCCAACATGCTAAGTTGGTTAAGTGTTTTCTAACCTAACCCCCACCAGTCCGTTTAGTTTAGCATGTTCCATTTTGATTAAGTCTTTAGTTCACTTAATCCTAACAATCCTGACCCAGCCTTAATTGTCTTATTAAAGCCTTGACCTCTCACATTAGACAGGTATTGTTGTGGCTGCCTGTTGCCGGTTGGTTCCGGGCAGTCTTACGCCACAACTCAGTCTAACCTCAGGTCCTTATTGGGCTCCATGTTTAACCTCCCACATTGGATAGGTATTGTTGTGACTACTGGACAGCAGGGTGGTTCCGGGCAGGTTTACATCACAACTCAATCCAACCTCGGGTTAAACATATCGTATGTTCTACATTTACATATTTTGTCTTTCTTCTTTATTTTCTTATATGTAAATATTTGCGGCCCATTATTAAGTTAATGGTGTAAAGGTTACACCAATCATGGGCCCAACCCATACTTGAATTTGGGCCCTTCTACTTTATATTTTCATTTATTAATAAATTTAACCCAACGTTATGTTCCCCCGTTTAACACGTCCGTTTATTATATATATGTTGGGCTTAGCCTTTTTAAGCCCAACTTAGCCATGAGAAAAAGGGGAGGCTTAAAGCGTGATTACATACACAAAAAGGGGAATGTGAACGCATGAACTTGCAATGTGACGTTGGAACTACAAAATAGAAACTGGTGTACTTGCATAGTAGTAACATATACTTTGGTCATAAAGCATAAGTGACATGAATCAAACCATGTAAACTTGTAGTTAAGTTAAGAATATCGCTATTGACACATAGGCTTAACTACAACATAAACCTATATTTTATTTAGGCATAATATCAAACATAAGCAAATCATGTTCATAAGATTACTACATGTTTACGAAGGTGCTTACTTTTGTTACTAACACAAAAGTATAGTTCAACTTAATCATGATTTTAAATCTATTCACATAACCATGGCATAAATATTTCTAACATGAAATCATGATTTACTTTAGTCATGCAAACTTGCAAAAGGGATTTTTGAATCTAACCTAGCTATGTACCACATATGTCATCATATAATTCTTGTTAACAATATGGATTTCAATTATGTAAAATATCAATCATAGCCTAGTCATATTCATAAGTTTGCAAATAGGTTTTCTAGTACAAAAGCATGGCTTAATACATAGATCATGATGCCAAATTTTCAACATAATTTCATATGGATTATGATAACCCAAACTTATTCCAATTACTTCACAAAAATGATGTTTGTATAAAAATACACATTATGATGGCATAGTAGCAAAACCCCAAACATGCATGAGTTTCAATTAAACAACCACATATGTGTAGCTTCAACACGGATTACATAATTTGCGAATATTCCAAACATATACTTGCATAAAACTACCGCAAACATGTAGTTTTTTATAATGAATAACATGCTTTGCGAATATCCAAACGTATACAATATTCCAAATCGATAGTAATGCACAAATATGAATTACTTTATCGCCACAAATCATGTATACAAACCAACACAATTATTTGTTCATACCAAAATAATACTCTACTTACAATGGTGTGGCGAATTCTCCAATTTAGGGATTTGGAGATGCGATTCCTTGTTGATTTGATTTGTTTAGGTTGCTTTATGCTTTAGAATTTGCCTCCTAATCCTCTCTCCAATTGGTGGCTACTCTTAGTCGTTCCTCAGCAACATGGCGGCTTTGTTCTTATTTTTGAATGAATAGATTAGGGTTGAGTCTAGGGTCATTTTTATAGGGGTAATGAACTGATTAGGACCATTGATGTTGCTTGGATTGATCGTAGCCATTCATTCGAAAGAGAAACCAATTAGAGCCTGCCACCTAGCCCTAATGACAAAGCAAGCTTCTGAAAATCGGCCAAACACAGACCTGGCCAGCCAGGGCTAGACCAGACCTGGCCAGCAGGTCATTTTTGACCTGGGCGCACTTGGCAGCTGCGCCAGGTCAAAAATGTACTGGCGCACTTCACAAGTGCGCCAGTTCATTTTTGTTCTGGCGCACTTCCCAAGTGCGCCAGTGCATTCTGACCCTTCTCCGATTTTTCGCCCAACTTCGTTCGTCCATAACTTCTTCATACGATATCCGTTTTTCGAAAACTCGGACTCTATTTCGCGTATTTTTCCGAGACGAACGCAATGGCGTATCCCGTTTCCCTTAGTTCTTTGATTTGAAATTAATTATACTTTAATTTGTGAATTTCACAGTTATAGAATTCGCGGGGTGTTACAAATAGTCTCTCCCAAAGTTACATGACCATACGACTCATTATGAGAAATAAAGAAATATTCTATGATCCTTCGATGCGTAGAATGCGGGTCGTTACATGGTGGCACCTTCCTTTTGTTTTTTTCTTCTTGTTCGGATAATTTCAGTTCGGGTTCGGGTTGAAGACTAGATCGATAGAGCATGCGAAAGGAGAAAGGTTAGTTTGGCATAGTGTACGACTGAGTTAGGTGGACGGCAGCGGTGATGGGTCAGTGATTGGGGTCAAACTAGAGAGGGACGGACCTTGGTAAAGGCGGCAACTTGGGGTTAGTGCATGGATCATGGTACAAGCTTTAAAGGGGTAAATATTTGCATGCCTCGCATGCAACAGAGAGAAAGCATGAAATGGAAAAATGAAGGAACAAAGGAATGGAAGTAAATGAGTATACCAGACAGAAGTAAAAGGAGATAGAAAATATAATAGCTACCGTATGTATGTATGTATGTATGTATGTATGTATGTATGTATGTATGTATGTATGTATGTGTGTGTGTATATATATATATATGTATGTATTCATGGTTTTGACGAACGGTTGAGAATCTGAAATGGTTTCGTATACTTATCGAGACAACGCATGGCTTTGGGAAAGAGGAAAAACAAATAGTCCGTTATAAAGAAGAAAAGAAAACAAAGTGGTTATTCATCCTTTTGAAAAAAATAAAGCCAACATTAGAGAATATAAAGGGGCATAACGTTGGTTTCAAAATATGTGGCTTGAAATTTTAAAATAGGACGTGCATGCATGTTTTATAACAAACGTGTCCTTTGGTTTGCATAGTAACCGTTAATGAAGTTGAATTTTAAATGAGATAAATGGTTTTAAAAAATATAAAGCATGGCTTTTGGAATCACAAAGGAACATGATATTTAGAACTATAATTGGTGAAGGACATATGACACCATTTTGTTTTGAATTTAAGCAGGAGTAATGGAATAGAATTTAAAATAGCATAGGGAATAAAACTATTGTGCATGCACGATTTATACATACTTGTGTACCTTATTAAGCCTTAGAAATAAAAAATAAAAATATAGGATGGTTAAGTAAAATAAATGGAAGATTTTTGCAGACCCAAAATGAGTAGAAAAATATGCGGGATTCGAATAGAGATATGTCGAACTCAAATGGCTTTGTTTCAAAAATGAACTGCACAGACCTTTTTGTAATTTCGTCGCGAACCGACACTAAAATTGACAAACGAATATTTTAGGATAACAAGCTCGACGAGACAGACACAATGGTATATAATTTGCAGTGTCACGATACTCCGTTTAAAAACACGTTACTGACCTCATTGAACGTAAAATTCGGATAGGAAATCAATTAAACGGAGGTCAAAACGTCTGATTTTCATGAACGAATTTCGCTGTTGGCTTCGTGATAATGAATAAAATATTTTTCATGTTTGTCCAAACTGACTTCGAAGAGATTTTACGGTCGTGAAAATTTGAACTGTTGTGCGCAAGTTTGCACTGAAAATTGCACGACCAACAAACAATCAAAATTTCCAATGAAATTTCTTAAGCTGCTACATCTCACTGAACGTTTTTCAAATTTCAAATTTCAAATTTTCGTTATGAAAAACCATAAAATATTTTCAAATTAAAAATTCTATTTAAATTGTTATTTAAATCATTAAAATAATGGTTGTTACAAGAAGATGAAGTTATTATGATATTATTAGCTGTTATTGCTTTTCTTTTTTTGGAATCTTATGAGATTGAACTATTTGATGTACCTGTTGAATGAACGTAACTTCGACTGTGGATTTCCAAGATTTTTGAAATAATGGTACATCTTATTTGAATATTATATTTTCTCTTTCCGCCGTGTGAGATTTCCATTTGAAGTATATGTTATTGTTATCTATGCAAATATAATACTTGCGGGAACCAACGACCCGTTTAGAATGGCTCTTTGTTTCGACGGGCTTTTTTCTAGGTCGAAATTTAGGTTTATTCCAGACGGGTTGTTACATTTGGTATCAAAGCATATGTTACCTGATTATAAAGGAAATATATGTATAAGAGGCGTATTTGTGATTTAAAAGATTTTTAAAACTATATATATAATATATGTTTACCCCAATAAGCATACGCACTTATACTAGGCAACTTTATCATTTCTTCCTTTTTCAGCTTAAATACTACCTCAGGAGTATCCATTAAGGGATTATACCTTTTCTTTTCAGATAGTAGAATGGTTGAAAATCCTAATGAGCAGGGCAACCAGGAAAGATCCCGCTACTTTCCAGAATGGTTCCAGTAGTACCTACGTACTGTGGAGCAAGTCCTTATAGCTAATCCTACCCTGGCAGCTCCCACAGCTCCTACCGCTGATGTGGCCTTTGATATTTCTTGCTTTTGTAAGGTCTTTACGAATTCTGGAAGGAAACCGTTTTCTGGAAAGGAAGGCTTTGTTAGTGCCTAATCTTAGGTTATGGACTATGAAAGAATCTTTGAGGCTACTGCCTAGCCCGATGAAGTAAAAAGAAGGATAGCGGCCTGCCATTTGAGGGATGAAGCCCTAAAGTGGTGGAACTTAATATCAATGGAGAACGAGGGCCAGATCTTCACATGGGCCTAATCCAAGACCCACTTTGAAGTGAAATTTTTGCCAAGGGAAGAAATGACTATTAAGCTAGATAAATTCATCCACCTCAAGCAAGGAAGCTTGAGTCTGCAAGAATACGTATCTAAATTCACTGAGTTATGTAAGTTTGGTAGTGTAACACCCCACACCTGTTAATGTCACTCTTTAACAGAATGCATTAAGTTCTGTGAAGCGTTATAGGTAAATAGGAACAGAAACATCACAAGACATGTATAAAATAATAGTCGAATTTAAAATTTTATTCTTCAAACAGAAAACAACGTGGTCCAAAATCTAGTTACAACATAAGTCTGAAATACAGAAAACCCATTACATCAAATTAAAATATCTGCCTTGTACTAAAATCACATAATACGGTTATATAAAGTCATAGTCCCCAAAAATAGTCATAGTTTGCTAGACAAGTAATCAAAGCGGTACATCTAAACAGCTCCAAGCAGAAACAAAAGAGAGAATCCCAATCAAGCCAGAGTATTCCCACCCTGAGAACCTAGGGGCGGGAAAGGAAGAGATAGAAAAGGAAACAAAACAGGTCAGACATAAAGTCTGGCGAGTCCAGTTACTTTTAGCATATAAATAAGTAAAAGCATCATGATAGGTATAAAAAATGGATGAGAGATAACATTGTCATATGATAGGTAAAACAATCTGAACAGGATAAGCAGGATGAACAGAACAGAACAGATTACGCTTCCCAAATACTTTTCTCTGCACCAATACTAGTATAACAGAAACATAATGATCCCAATAGAAATAAATGGTAGAATTAGGTTTACTTCTAGTGACTTGTTTTACCCCCAAACAATAATAATTGGGAACCCAACAGAAATAACGGGTGTTACCCCAAATGATAATAACAGGCTCCTAAACAGGCAGGACTAGATGTACCCTAATTACTACCCCCAATCAATCGGCTTCCTATTCCATAGATACCCTGTGCTGGCCCCACAGTAGGATGTATCACTTCCTAAAGTGGCAACCCCTTTCCTCGATAGGCACAACCATATCTACTGATGTCACATCGTCTTAATTTCCCAATCAGTTCGGACACATGCACGCACATGACCCCATTGGAATGCGTCGTCAAGATCTCCACCCATATGAACCTCTTATAATCAGCTTAGTAAGCGTGCCCTTAACCCCTACCAGGTTCATGGTCCTAATTTGGAAACCAGTATAGGTTACTGACTGATACAGGTCCTATACAGCAAATGATACAAGCCACCCCCTAGGCTTGCATCCCCACTACTAGAATTTTGACAGGTTATGCTTAACTGATTAACAAGCCCGCATAACCCTAACATATAAAACAAGTTAAGTTTGTCGGGTTTATATAACCCCCCACAGATTTAACACATTTACAGATTTAACGGGTTTAATTAACCCTACAGGTTTTACAGGTTTACTTAACCCTACAGATTTACTTAACCCCTTACCTTTAGATTGTAATTAACGAATGTAATCTATAGTCTTTTATCCCTGGATTGTAATTAACAAAAGTAATCTACAATCTTTTATCCCCGGATTGTAACTAATGAAAGTAATCTACAATCCCTTACTCCTAGATTGTAATTAACGAAAGCAATCTACAATCTTTTATCCCTAGATTGTAATTAACGAAAGTAATCTACAATCCAACTCCTAGATTGTAATTAACGAAAGTAATCTACAATCTTTTATCCCAGGATTGTAATTAACGAAAGTAATCTACAATCGCTTCATATTATTTATTGTCTGATTCCATAGTTACAATAACATGTTTTACTTAATATGTAGTTAAATATACTTCATCTCAATTCACCTGTTTTCTGATTTACATGTCACTTATTATTTATGGTTAAATATAACTTATTTCACCTCATATATTCACCTCGTTCTTTCTTATTTAATCATAATTCCATCTTACACTATCACTGCAACTTTTCGTTGTTTACTTATTAACTTAGTTCTCTTAACTAAGGTTTACTAATAAGTTTCCGTTCCATTTATTATAACTTATGTTATAATTTTCACTTGTCCCTAGGATAAACCTACCGATTATATACCATTCTCATTAATGTAACTAAATATAATAGGTTATTATTATTCCCCATTAATGCACCAGACCTCTCACATTAAGTTAACCAATTATGGATGCTGGATATGACGGGCGGTTCCGAGTAGACTTCTACCACAAGCTGGACTTAACCTCATGTATTAGTACCTTTATATGTATATTTACGCATTAGACCCCTCATATTAAATTAACCACTTGTGAATGTTGGATTTGCCGGGCGGTTTCGGGCAGATTCCAACATAAGTTGAATTTAACCTCGTGTCTAAGTGTGGTTACAATTTCTTAATTGCCATAATTGTATTAATGATCTTTTTTGATCTAATAATCCTATCTAGGAATTACTCATGCTCATCATAGATTTTTCAATTAAAGTATTCTGTTTTCAATAGGTTTCAGCAGATTAGTCATTTTAACAGATTAAACATCTCCGCATGTTATAGTAGGTTACTTACCATTTCATTAACAAGTTCCACTTAATCTTAAATTAAACCTACAGATTTATATTCCCTAAATTGCGGTCATAATTCACAATATACACTACACCATAATGGGCATTTGGCAACTCTTATTTTTTTCAACTACCAACACTTATATGTGTTGTAGAATAGTGACACTAATATGTGTTGCTATAGTAAAAATATGTCACCAAAAATGTGGCAACAATTATTTTTGTTGATATGCCTGGTCAACTCTTATATTCTAAGGGCAAAAGGGTAAGTTCTCACACATAACCCTAATCGGTGCCTCAACACTTACTCCTCAACGCTTATCCCTCCGAGGCCGCATCATAAGAAAACAAAAGGAATGGACTTCCAACAATTGCGATTAGTTAATCAATATCTCAAACGGGTATTAGCCTCTCAAATCCTCTCTCCATGACTTCGAATTGAGGCTTCTAGGAATTGGGGCTTCCAGGAATCATGGCGGTTTCTAGGAATGACGATAATAGGTTAAAAAAAATCGATTTCACTTTCATTGTGTTTGGACTATAGATATGAATTTTTTCTGTATTCGGTTGTATATATAAGCAATTGTGTGCGTGTGTGTTCTTTTGCTTTGTTCTGGGTCGATCCCATTAGTTTTAGGGCATGTTAGCAAATCTGTGAGGGGTTAAGTCGGTTAGCTTCATGTATAAATAATGGGTCATTGATTGTAAACAGTGTGAAGAAATCAATTGCAACTTTCGTTCATTTTCAGTTACCTGTTCTTTAGTTCTACTGAGCAATGCCTCAATACCTGTTCTTTAGTTCACCATGCCTTTGTATTGCACACTTTTCAGTTAAAATATGCAGTTATTTTCATGAAGTTTGATTCGTGCTTTTTCTTTCCCCAGTAACAAAATTATGGTCGTTTTAGGACATGGTAAGTTTGAAACACTTGGCACGCTTGGGATATCTTGTATGCTTCTAGCAACTTCTGGAGGAATTGTCTAACATGCTATTGACATCCTATAGGCATACTTGAAATTTTGTTTTTTCTTAGGTTTTTAATTGTATCTTATTTTACTTAATATATGGTTTTGATGCCTTTTAACATGACTTCCCTTACAAGCCGACGCCTTTTGACTCAGGGAATTTTATCATCAAGTCCAGATATGGTCAAGCATATTCATGACGAGTCCCATAATCATGGTGGCCATCATCACGGTTTTTATTTGGAGCATCCTATCCTCGCCTTGAGCATGACATTTGTATCCATCTTTGTTAAAGAATGATAGAGTGTCTGCACAACAGTTTCTTTAGATTTACTCGATATAATTCACCTTTATTCATGGTGACATGACCATCTTTATGTATTTGTAGCTACACATAGATCGCCTTTAGAGGCTACAGGCCTAGACTTTATTTGGAATACCACATTACAAAATCATATTACAATTTTTTTTAAGATAAACATACAAGCTCAATTCTAGTTTTTGTTACACACTTGCAAACATCTTCTCCTAGGTTTCGTAACCTTCCTATAGCCTAGTTAAATTTAGACGTTTCTTCCATAAATATTCAGGATTTCTGACCTTTCCTTACTTATTAAATTGAGAATGAACCTGAAATTTCTTATTTATACCACTCTTATCTAACTCAAGGTAAATCAAGAATGAACATGAACTTACATTTGGTCCATTCATGTAATGATGTGCTCATTGCTTTGAGAAATAAATGAATTACTAACTTTGTATATTCTGTGATATTCCACCAAAATTGAGCAATAATTCTAGACTAAATTGTCTTTATTTTTATCATTGCAGGCTTTACTGGATTACCAAAAAGGCTGGTGAAAGAAAAGGAAGTGAACCGATAAAAGCAAATGCATGGCATCACCATTCAGATGCCATGTCATCTATTGTTGCTCTTGTTGGAGTTGGTAAAATTCTTTCACACTATAGTATCAACTATTTGTAATGCATTAACCCCTTTTTTTTTCAAAAGGATGTTGTGCTAATAAGCTTACTAGATACGTCTTCATTTTCTAGTAAATAATTTGATGTTGTTAAGTACACTAAGGTAAACAGGACTTTTTTCTGCAGTCCACCCCTTCATTGTTAACTTAGCGATCTTGCCCATTCAGTGATTCACTTTATGGTCACAATCGGAAACTATATTATGTCCAGGATCACTGATTATTATTACAGGTGGAGCTATATTGGGAGTGTCATATCTGGATCCAGTTGCTGGATTTTTTGTGTCAGGCATGATTCTGAAAGCTGCAATTGAATCTAGGCATCAAAGGTATTCCATTTTTTTTAGTTTACATTATGTTGCAAGCACGCGCACACACACACACGGATATATACACCTTTTCGAGTATCAATGGAGAGTATCGTTTGCACCAACTGGATAGTTTGTTGCTTCAACACGATATATTTATTTTTTGAAAAACTACCAGTCTTCTACCTATAATAGTGAGAACCCCTATATTAGTAGTGATATAGCTAAAGCGCTTTGGGAAGGTGTTGGCCCCATTCAGAATTTTCAAATGATATTAACTACTAATGTACTGTTGTTTTGAGCTAACTATTTATATATTGTATAAATGATTTTGTTGGATGAATTTAATTTTGCAAGTTTTGGAAAAAAAAATTAATTGAGCATTAATTAATTATATAGGTATAATTTATATGCTGTAAGATGATAAATAATGAGCATCGTGTGCAGAGATGATTTATCTATCTAATATCAATTTCAATTATGCATTCTAAAGTCTTTTGTATTGTTCCTTTTTTGTTGTATGTAAAGTTTGGAGTTCAAGAATAAACTGCTATCTAAATGAAATATAAATTTCTTTTATCATTTCAGCCATCTCAACAAAAATCTTGGTTTACATCACTGGTTTTGGAATATCTTTATGAATGTTGTATGTCAGGTTAATGGTTCAGACAAGCCCTTAGTATATGTACTGACCAAAAAAGTGTTTTCTTTCACTTCATTTAAAACTTGATTCAGTTATTTCTATATTGACCGAATCTATGTTGTTAAAAACTTTTAACAATGTACAATATAATGGAACTTGTCGATGCTGTTGTTCCCTTCTCTGTTTTAGTACAATCAAAGAGACGATAACTCAAGCCGATGGTGTGAAGGTACTTCCTTCAGTTCTTCATGTATACTAATATGTGTGTGCATTTGTAAGTGTAAAGCAGAAACATGAACAGTTCTATGTAGGAGTTCTTCCTGTATACGAAGTACACATGCTTCGTCCATACTTTTATGTCTAAAACATTGGTAATTATGTATGAACCGAACAAACCAAATACCATTTAAAAAGCATTATTCATACTATTATGTCATCAATGGGAAAACATTTACAATTAAGTATAAACGATCTGATAATTAAATTATGAAGTATACTTTTAGTTTGGCTAGGCCAAATTAACAAAAAATATTTTTGGCCTTCACATTTATGGTTTTAGTTTAGTTTGGTATCTTTTACAGTAAACTCTACCGAACCAACCAAATGTTTATTCATACTTCTCATAAATTGTGTGATCATAGATTTGGCTCATTTTCGACCATTTTGTTTGTCATCAATACCAGTAAAATCCCATATATAGTACATTTTATTTGGTGAACATGATTATTGAAAAGTTAACGTAACTATTACAAGCTTTGTAGAGTTAGTTGGTAACTTTTGTAAAACACAAGTTTTAAGTTTCAAAATACATCTCAAGAACAAGTTTTAAAAAATGAATTTGTTTCTAAGTTTCATCATATTAGTAGAAAAATATGCAAAAATTCGAAGCTTTGAACTGCAAAATTTTACAGAAAATTTTGCATTAGATTCCAAACAAAAAGTTTAGATCATGAAAACATTACGATTAAAGTTTAGATTTAATTTCTAAAAGAAATCAGAATCCTTTTTTTTTACTAAAAATAATAGAAAGACGTAATTTAAAACAGTTTTGGGAAAAAAATTCATGTACAAAGACCTAATCAACTTTCATATCACATCCAAGATGTATACATTGTAAGCCTGGAAATTCTTGAATCCATGAATTATTACTGGCCGATCCTGTAGGGCCATTTGTTTTTCTAAGTAACTGTAACGGTGAATAAAATAGTAAAAATCAAATTTTATACATGTGTATCTACCAAATAAAATTGTAAATCTTGATTGTGGTAGGTTATACAAGCATAAAGAAGATACCAAGAAATAAAAACGAAAAAAACTGCAAATGATTGGATATGCTCAGTTTCAAGCAAAACTAAGCATATGTTTAGTTTTTTTTTCAAACTGAGAAATGCTCAGTTTCAAACTGAGCATATGCCCAGTTTCTTGAAACTGAGCATATGCCCAGTTTCTTGAAACTGAGCAATGCTCAGTTTCAAACAAAACTGAGCATATGCTTTGTTTTGTTTCAAACTGAGCATATGCCTAGTTTCTCGAAACTGAGCAATGCTTAGTTTCAAACAAAACTGGGCATGTCAGTTTTGATGAAACTGAGCAATACTCTGTTTCAAACAAAACTGAGCATATGCTCAGTTTTGATGAAACTGAGCAATACTCAGTTTCCTGAAACTGAGCATAGCAATGTTGTGAACAAGGATTTGTTAATTTTTTTTATATGCCTGATATTTTCATACAAGATGTGATCTATTTTCATTAACATTAATTAACCATGTTCAGTTAGTTAATACAAGATGTCATTTATCAGTTTTGCAGCTTGTTATTTCTGTAAAAATGAGTGCGTTTATGTTTTGTAGGCACTTGTGGAGGAGGAGGGAAAAAAACAGAATTTGGAATGTAATAGCAACGAGAAAGCAAATATGTTTGATCTTGACAATGATCCTATCTCCAAAATTTTTGGTTCTGATAAAAGGAAAAATTATTGTTGTACAATAGCTCCTCTTCTTCCATAAAGCACGTAAAGATGATGCAAGCATCAAAAGAAATTGCCAACAAGAATAAAAAGGATGATTTTCGTTAATGGTCTATGGAAATACAAAATCAAGTTGCAAGTCAAGTGGCGAGTCAAGTGTCAATCCAAATCAATGATGCTATTAAATCATTTGCTTCATCCTTTCTTACTATGGTACCGGAATTGCAACATAATGTTAATGACAGTGTTGTGATGCCTATGACATTACAAGCTTTGTGAATTTTTATATGGAGGCTTTGTGATATAGTCCATGTTTCGCCTTCATAATATCTAAAATTCTATGTATCTTTAGTAAAACTTTGTATTGTTTTTTGTAATTTGAACTTGATATTATGGTATTTTGAAATTGGAAGCATTATGCAAAAGTGACAATGTTGAATTTGAAATATAGAAGCGTACCAAATTCTTTTATTTGAATTGATATGATGAATTATATATGTGATTGAAAATCATAAAAACATGTTATATAAGTGTTAGCAATTTATGTATGCCAACATTTATAAGAGTTAGTAGGATTATGATACTGACGTTTATAAGTGTTACCATATCTTATAGTTCCAACATTTATAAGTCTTAGCAATGAATATGTTTGCAACTATTTTAAATGTTGCCATATCTTATGGTTCCAACATTTATAAGTGTTAGCAATGAATATGTTTGTAACTCTTATAAGTGTTACCATATCTTATGGTTCCAACGTTTATAAGTGTTAGCAATGAATATGTTTGTAACATTTATAAGTTTTAGCAATGAATATGTTTATAACACTTATAAGTGTTAGAAGTTACTCTGTTTGTAACACTTACAAGTGTTACAGGAAATTCCTCATAGGCCGTTGGTGACACTTAAAAGTGTTACAGAAATTATTTGTAACACCTATACTTGTTGGGAAACCCTTGTTTTGGTGTAATGATAACATATTCCCCAAGTTTAGTCTTATATTACAGTATAAATTATGCCCCTGAATCCCAGTCATGATTCATAATACAAGATATGCCCCAAATTTATCATTCCCAATTTCGTCTGTTTGCATATTTCAGCGATAGGCCTAGGCTTGAAGGTAGCCTAGGCTATAAAAATAAAAAGGGAAAGAGGGAGAGAAGAGAACATGAATAGGCATAATAACAGAATAGGAATATGGTAACAGAAATACACATATAAGAACTAAACAATAGATCAAGTGTATAGAGGAATACATGTAATGACATATCTGTTTAGGTATGAATCGGATTCTTAACAGACATAGGTTTAGATCCAGATTTATAAACAAGTCATGATTACTTGTTAAATGTTTATATCTAAAAGCAACATAAACTCACAGAGACTGGATCTAAAGAACTGAGAAAAGAGTGTTGATGTTGTAGCAGAGATTCTTATTAACGTATAAGTCGTTGTTGTAGAAGAATATGCTAATTCAATCTGAGCTGGGGCAATATCTCGTTGTCTCCATTGTTTTGGGTCAATAAAACAATAGAAATGAGGCCCTATTTATAGCCTCAAGCTAATGAATCATGTCAAGATACAAGTCCAGGCTTAGAGGATGGATCTGGCCGGATACTTGGGTGGGTCGACCCCGGTGTAACACCCCGTGTATTCTATAACAGTGAGATTCACAAATTAAAGTATAACTAATTTCAAATCAAAGAATTAAGGGAAACGGGATACGCCATTGCGTTCGTCTCGGAATTCTTCTTGAGATAGAGTCCGAGTTTGCGTAAAACGGGTATCGTATGAAGAAGATATGGACGAACGAAATTGGGCGAAAAACCAGAAAATGGGTCAGAATGCACTGGCGCACTTGGGAAGTGCACCAGAACAAAAATGAACTGATGCACTTGGGAAGTGCGCCAGTACATTTTTAGCCTGGCGCACCTGCCAAGTGCGCCCAGGTCAGAATGACCTGCTGGTCAGGTCTTGGCTGGCCTGGTCTGTGTTTGGTCGATTTTCTGAGCCTTGCCTTGTCACTAGGGCTACGTGTCAGCTCCTGGTTGGTCTCCCCTTCAAACGAACGGCTATTATTGAACCAAGCTCCATTGACGGTCTAAATTAACTCACAAACTCTATAAAAAGGACCTAAGACTAACCCTAATTCACACAAACTAAAATGGAGATGAGACCGTCATGCAGCTGAGGAGAGACTAAGGATAGCTGTCAGAAATAGAGAGACAATTAGGAGATAATTCAAAGCTTAAAGCAACATCAAATCAATCAAAACAACGCCTACAACAAAGGGTAGCATCCCCAAATTCAGAACTCAGATTCCTGAATTGAAGATTCATCATACATTGTAAGTAGAGTGCTATTCCGATGTGAATAATTAATTGCATTTGATTTGTGTAAGATGCGAAATGGAATTGTGGTGATAATAATATATATTTGTATGTTATTTTGATTCTAAACGATTTGGGAATATTATGGTATACGATTGGATATTTGCAAGTACGTGATTTGCATTGGAAGTTAACAATGAAATGGAATTGTGGCGATAATAATCTATATTTGTATGTTATTTTGATTCTAAACGATTTGGCAATGCTATGGTGTACGATTGGATTCATACAAGTCTATGATTTATGTTGACAACCACATGTTGTGGAATTTTAATTGGGATTCATGCAAGTATATGATTCATTATTATGCTAATATGATGTACATACTTTTGTGATAACTTTTAGTGTGTAATTGAATCGACTAAGTACTATGATTTATATGAATCTATGTTGAAATTGGCAAATCATACTTTTGTGTTAAAAAACAAAAGTAAGCACCTTTATGAACATGACCAAACTATGTTTGGTATTATGCCTAGTTGAATTATGTTTTAGGCCTAAGTTGTTATCAAAACTATATGGTGATATATGTGACACAATTAAGTTAGATTTACATCCCAATTGCAAGTTTAGAATGATTCATGTTTAAGTATTGTCTATGCCATAACCATATGAATAGAATGATTCATGTTTAAGTATTGTTTACGCCATAATCATATGAATAGAATGATTCATGTTTAAGTATTGTTTATGCCATAATCATATGAATAGAATGATTCATGTTTAACTATTATTTATACGTAATTATATGAATAGAATGATTCATGTTTAAGTATTGTTTATGCCATGATTATATGGATTAAATGATTCATGTTATGCCATGATTATATGATGTTACAATTGCAAGTTCACATGTGCCTACTTTATGTTAATTGAATCGTTCGTTGCAAGTTCATGCGTTCACACTCCCCTTTTTCATGTTACCTTATAAACACCATGTTATAAGCCTCCCCTTTTCATTTGGCTAAATTGGGTTTAAGTATTAAACCCAACACACCTTACATTGGAGTGAAAGTGTAAAACGGGGGTAATGACGTTTGGGCTAAAATATAGAACATATGTGTTGGCATGTTTGACGCATGCCAACAATCTTGAAAAGCAATTAAGTGGCATAAATAAATTTTAATCAATAAAGATGAATTTGAATTATGGGCCGCAAATATTTACATATAAAAAGAAAAGAGACAAAATATGTAAATGTAGAAAATACGATGTGTTTAACCCGAGGTTGGATTGAGTTGTGATGTAAACCTGCCTGGAACCGCCCGGCTGTCCAGTAGTCACAACAATATCTATCCAATGTGGGTGGTTAAATACGGAGCCCAATAAGGACCCGAGGTTAGACTGAGTTGTGGCGTAAGACTGCCCGGACCCAACTGGCAACAGGCAGCAACAACAATACCTGTCTAATGTGAGAGGTCAAGGCTTTAATAAGACAATTAAGGCTGAGTCAGGATTGATAGGATTAAGTAAATTATATTAATACTTAATCAAAATGGAACATGCTAAACTAAACAGACTGATTGGGGGTTAGGTTTATTAAACACTTAACCAACTTAGCATATTGGCTAGAAATAGAAAACCTAGTAGCGGGGGACCCTTTTCAGCAGTAACCCTACAAGGTGTATCAGGATACCCTGAAATAGGCAGGGTGGGGCACGATTACTAGGCTGACTGTAAGAGGTCAAATCGACGGCGGTGGTGCAGCAGTGTACGTTCTAACGGGGTGCGGGCGTGCACACACTCCGGCGCAGAAAAATAAGGCACTGGGCACCAGTAGCATACCTGTGCATTCTAGAATTGTGTCGGGCCGCCACCATGGGACTTGATACACCCCATGGTGGGACCAGCATAGGTAACTACAACATCAGGGGCCGTAAGACACATGTAACTATGCGAGTAGGAGCTGATCATCAGAAATGGATCACTTCACCCTGATTATGGGGTGCCTGTTGGGAACTAGTTTATATGGGTACAGAGATTAATATGGGGTACGATAGTATATTCAACCCTAGACAACTTAACTTAGTTTATGGTCCTTTCCCATTTCCAGTTTATACTTATCATACCTAGTTCTTTATTCATAGACTAAATAGTCCTAGACTTACTCAGGCTTTATGTCTGACTCTACTTTTCTTTCGCCTTCTTTTCTTTCGTTCCCCCCCTAGGTCCGTAGGGAGGGAACACCGCAGGTTGACCAAATTTCACATCCAGCTCGAAGAGAAAGAATGTATTACTTGGATCTTTTCCGTTTTGGACTATGGCTTTGGACATCAATTATGGGACTTTTGCAGTTTATTTATGTTTTCTTTATGCTTCTTTAAATAATGTAATCAAGACAGTTATGATTTCGGAATTATTGTAAGACAATTATGGCATGGTTTGTGTAACACGTATTTTGATGAAATAAAAGTTGTTGTTTTCCGCTGTTCAATAATATGTGTTATTATATCTGTCTTGTATATCTGTGACTTATACTTATAAACCTCCACCAAAATTAGGGCATTCCCTTTTAGAGTGACCCTAACGGAGGTGGGGTGTTTCACTTGGTATCAGAGCATAGGTTTACCACATAAGATAAAAAGTTTTGAAAATTTATTTTCAAAAAGGAAATTTAAAGAAGCATTTTTAAAAGATAAAATATTATTTTATTTTAAAAGGCAAAGTCCCCCCCCCACCCAAGCCATAGGTACTATCTCTTATCCTTCGTTTTGAATCTATCCTTTTTTGTTTCAGCATGTCCGAAGAACTTAACTTGCCAGAGGGTGTACCAATACCTGGTTGGTTTAGACGGTTCTTAGAAGCAAGGGCCACTCAGCCAGGCCCTACCGTTCCTCCTCCACCAGCTGCAGGAAATCATCCAGCTGCAGCAACACCTCTTCCTCCACCTCCTCCGCGGGGAAACACTTTTGCTAAGATATGTAAAGATTTTAAAGCTATAGGAGGAAAGGATTTTCATGGAACTGAGTCCTTCGTGGCAGCTAGAAATTGGCTGAAAGAAACCGAGGACTTATTCGTCATCTTTGAGGTAGAAGATAGGCAGAAAGTACAACTGGCAGTGTGGCTACTAAAGGGCGAGGCTTCCTACTGGTGGGAAGTCACTAATGCAGAAAGACCAGTAGAAACGTGGGAGGACTTTAGGGCAAGTTTGAGGCTAACTTTCTCTTAGACGCAGAAAGGAGTTTGCAGTTGGAAAAATTCTTATTTCTTAAGCAAGGGAACAAGACAGTCAAAGAGTATGTTAATCAGTTCGATGAGCTGGCTAGGTTCGGACTGGACCTAGTAAACACCCCGCACAAGAAGGCTCTCTGTTTTGTCAAAGGGTTGAATGAGCCATTACACATTTTGGCCATGACCCATATACCCATGGGAGCTATGTATGAAAGATTGGTACAGATGGCATTGCTGAACGAAGAGGATAAGGGCAAGAAGGAGACAAAGGCAGAAAGCTCTCAAGGGAAGAAAGAGGGTTTACAGCCTAAAAAGACAGACTGTAAGAAGGGCGGGAAAGACAACAAAGAGAAGAGGAAGTGTAATTTCTGTGGCAAAGTGCGGCACTTAGTGAAAGATTGCCGGAAAAAGAAGGCCAAGATGAATGGTGGGTGCTTTTCTTGCGGTGAGACAGGCCACATGGCTGAGGACTGCCCAAAGAAACGAGGACAGGGGCAGAGGGCTGGATCCACCTCGGGGGCGCAGGTTCATGTGCTAGAAGCGCCACCTCTGCAACAGAGAGGTATAAATACTTCTGTAGAAAGTGTAGTTTATCTTTATGATCACCCCGTTCACACTTTATTTGATTCCGGCGCATCACACTCCTTTATCTCGTCTGCTTTAGTAGAATCTCTGCACCTAAAAACAAGTATGGTAGAGGACCCCTTAATTGTTTCAAACCCAATTGGGGGCCCAGCTCATTTGTCTATGATCTGTGTGGGATTGAAAATTTCAATTCTAAGCGTAGAATTTAAATGTAGTGCCTTTGTTTTGGGCTTTTCGGGATATGGTTTGATTTTGGGCATGGATTGGCTATCCAGTAATGGGGCCATCCTTGATTGTGAGAAATCTCTTGTAATCCCTCGTATGCGGTTATGCTTAGTTATCTTGAATCGCTAGATGCCTCCGTTGAAAATTTGCAATCGGTTAGAGTGGTCCGGGAATATCCGGATGTCTTCGAAGAGGTGAAGGGCTTGCATCCAAAGCGGGAGATAGACTTCCGTATATATCTTGTAGATAATGCAAAGCCCGTTGCGTTGCCCGTTAGACACATGGCTCCACGGGAAAGGAAAGAGCTCAGTAAACAGATTAAAGAGCTTCTAGAGAAGGGGTTCATTAGAAGGAGCATTTCAGAATGGGGCGCTCCAGTGGTGTTCGCTACAAAGGCGGATGGTTCAATCCGTCTATGTGTTGACCATAGGGAGCTCAACAAGCTAACGTAAAAGAATAGGCACCCTCTTCCCAGAATTGACGATCTGTTTGATCAGCTTGTAGGGGCGTCTGTTTTCTCCCAACTCGATTTAGCGACCGGTTTTCATCAGCTAAGGGTGGCTGAAGATAGCATCGATAAAACGGCATTCAGAACCCCAGACGGCTTCTTTGAATGGCTTGTCATGCCTTTCGGCTTGACAAATGCACCTGCTTACTTCATGGACCTGATGAGTAGGGTATTCAGAGATTTCCTCAATAAGTTCGTAGTGGTCTTCGTAGACGATATCCTTATCTTCTCAAAGAGTGAAGAGGAACATGCTCAGCACTTAAGGGCAATCATGGAAACTCTGCGAGTCCATCAGCTAAAAGCCAAATTCTCCAAATGCCACTTTTGGAGAGAAGAAGTGAGGTTCCTTGGGCACATAGTATCCAAACAAGGGTTAGCTATGGACCCTGCTAAGGTAGTGGCGGTACAGGATTGGAAGACACCAAGGAATGCAACTGAGGTCCGAAGTTTTCTAGGACTAGCAGGTTTCTATCGAAAGTTCATAAAGGATTTTGCGAAAATCTCAGCTCCGCTCACAAAGTTGACCAAGAAGAATCTAGTGTTCAATTGGGACATGGATTGCGAGTTTGCTTTCCAGCGACTGAAAAGGGCTCTTACAACAGCCCCAGTTTTGACGTTGCCAGATGGAAGCAAGATGTTCACCGTTCATACAAATGCATGTGGGACAGGGCTAGGCGCCGTCTTAATGCAAGAAGGAAGGGTAGTAGCTTATGGCGGGAGGCAGTTGAAAGTGCACGAAAAGAACTACCCGACCCACGATCTTCAATTAGCCGCCATCGTCTTTGCACTCAAGTCTTGGCGACACTATCTCCTAGGTGAGAAGTTCGAACTTTACACTGATCATAAATCGTTGAAATACCTTTTCTCGCAGAAGGACCTTAACTTGAGGCAACAGAGATGGATGGAGTTTCTTGCCTCATATGATTTCGAGATCTCCTACACTCCGGGCAAAGGCAACGTAGTGGCAGACGCGTTGAGCCAAAAGAAACTGACCCTAAGCCCGCTATTTGTTGAAAGACAAAGCCTAGAGTTTATAGCCAGCTTTGACTTTAGGCCCTCCTCCGATTTTGTACCAGGCTTGCTAGCATCTCTCGAAGTACGCCCAACTTTAGTGGACTCAATAGGGACAGCACAACGCGAAGACCCTCAGCTTGTGGAAACGATTGATAGGCTAATTAGGGGTGAGACTTCAAGTCACCTCAACAGATACTCCATCGACGATAAGGATTGGCTAAGGCGAGACGGAAGACTATGCGTCCCACAGACAAGGGATTTAGTAAAGACGGTTCTCGAGGAAGCACATCACTCCAAGATGACGATACACCCAGGCGGAGATAAAATGTACAAGGACATAAAAAGAACTTTCTTTTGGAATGACATGAAGAAAGACATGGCAGAATTCGTTTCTAAGTGTATGGTGTGCCAACAAGTTAAGGCGGAACAGAAAAAGCCTGGCGGTCTGCTACATCCTCTAGAGGTCCCGTAGTGGAAGTGGGATAACATCTCAATGGACTTCATCGATGGGCTGCCTAGGTCTAGGAGAGGCAACACTAGTATTTGGGTAATAGTGGATAGACTTACTAAAAGCGCCCACTTTTTACCTGTCAAAAGTAAAAGAACTGCCTCATCCCTAGCATCTCTTTACCTCAAGGAAATTGTTCGACTCCATGGAATACCCTCCAGCATTGTTAGTGACCGAGACCCTATCTTCACAAGTGAGTTTTGGCGGAGTCTGCAAGAAGCGGTAGGCACACAGTTATACTTGAGCACAGCCTATCATCCCCAAATTGACGGCCTAACAGAAAGAGTGAACAGAGTTTTGGAGGACCTTTTAAGACTGTGCGTCCTTGACTTCGGAGGGACATGGGAAGACCATCTTCCTTTGGTGGAATTTGCCTACAACAACAGCTACCAAGCAACCATCGGAATGGCGCCCTTTGAAGCTTTATATGGAAGACCGTGCCGATCACCCACTTGTTGGTGGGAGTCTACTGCTAAACTCATACTTGGACCAGATATGATCCGAGAGACTTCAGAGAAAGTAGACTTAATACGAAGAAGGATGAAGACAGCCCAAGACAGACAAAAGTCCTTCGCCGACATGAGAAGGACCGACCTTGAATTTGAGGTTAGGGACAGAGTTTTTCTGTAGGTATCTCCGCTAAGGAACGTTGTTCGTTTTGGAACCACAGGAAAGCTAGCACCAAGGTTCGTAGGACCATTTCCTATTATTGAGAAAATTGGGGAAATGGCCTATAGATTAGAGCTACCCGAAAAGTTGGACGGAATCCACAACGTCTTTCACGTTTCGCACCTCCGAAAATGTCTACATGAATCTGCTGAGGTGGTAGAGCCAAATATCCTAGAAGAAGCTAAAGTGGAACGCGAAGCAACCGTAAGGAAAGTTCCAACCCGCATATTAGGAACGGAAGTGAAGAAGCTACGCAACCGCGAAGTCAAGCTCGTCAAAGTTCAGTGGAGCGATGCCGAAGAAGATGCAACTTGGGAAACTGAAGCTAGAATATGCGCAGCCTACCCTTTTCTTTTCGAGGGTACATCTTTGATCTTTTCTTTTTTCCTTAAGTTGCGCTTTTATCTATCTTTTTAGGTATATCTCCTCGACCTTATCTTTTAGGTAGAAACTCTTTGGATGAAAACATGTAATTGAAACATGTTATGGATGATGGTTGCAAGTGGTTGCAAGTGATTGCTAGTGGTTGCTCGTGGTTGCATATACACACACAATTTAGGTTTTAGATCGGCTCAGTCACTTCATATTGCATATGCATATATGTTTGCATTCGTATATGGTTGAAGTTTAATGTGTTGTCATATGGATGTTGCATTTATATGAATGGTTGAGCACTCATGTAGAATCATGAATAGGAGAATTTGCATACAGAATGGATTCATGGCACTTTCATAATTTGCATTAAGGAGGTCAACTGAATCAGTAGATTGCCTGATTTTGCATTAGATAAGTACATGTACACACACACTTCGCATATGATCATGAAGCATTAGAAGTCTTTTAAGGACAATGGATGCTCGTGTTTGATGGATGAGTAGATGGATGTTTGGATGTTAGGATGTACATTCTTCCTGAACTTGAAGATTTCGGGGACGAAATCCTTTTAAGTGGGGGAGAATGTAACACCCCGTGTATTCTATAACAGTGAGATTCACAAATTAAAGTATAACTAATTTCAAATCAAAGAATTAAGGGAAACGGGATACGCTATTGCGTTCGTCTCGGAATTCTGCTTGAGATAGAGTCCGAGTTTGTGTAAAACGGGTATCTTATGAAGAAGATATGGACGAACGAAATTGGGCGAAAAACCAGAAAACGGGTCAGAATACACTGGCGCGCTTGGGAAGTGCGCCAGAACAAAAATGAACTGGCGCACTTGGGAAGTGCACCAGTACATTTTTAGCTTGGCGCACCTGCCAAGTGCGCCCAGGTCAGAATGACCTGCTGGTCAGGTCTTGGCTGGCCTGGTCTGTGTTTGGTCGATTTTCTGAGCCTTGCCTTGTCAATAGGGCTAGGTGTCAGCTCCTGGTTGGTCTCCTTTTCAAACGAACGGCTATTATTGAACCAAGCTCCATCGGCGGTCTAAATTAACTCACAAACTCTATAAAAAGGACCTAAGGCTAACCCTAATTCACACAAACTAAAATCGAGATGAGACCGTCATGCTGTTGAGGAGAGACTAAGGATAGCCGTCAGAAATAGAGAGACAATTAGGAGATAATTCAAAGCTTAAAGAAACGTCAAATCAATCAAAACAACGCCTACAACAAAGGATAGCATCCCCAAATTCAGAAATCAGATTCCTGAATTGAAGATTCATCATACGTTGTAAGTAGATTGCTATTCCGACGTGAATAATTAATTGCGTTTGATTTGTGTAAGATGCGAAATGGAAATGTGGCGATAATAATATACATTTGTATGTTATTTTGATTCTAAACGATTTGGGAATATTATGGTATACGATTGGATATTTGCAAGTACGTGATTTGCATTGGAAGTTAACAATGAAATGGAATTGTGGCGATAATAATCTATATTTGTATGTTATTTTGATTCTAAACGATTTGGCAATGCTATTGTGTACGATTGGATTCATACAAGTATATGATTTATGTTGACAACCACATGTTGTGGAATTTTAATTGGGATTCATGCAAGTATATGATTCATTATTATGCTAATATGATGTACATACTTTTATGATAACTTTTAGTGTGTAATTGAATCGACTAAGTACTATGATTTATATGAATCTATGTTGAAATTGGCAAATCATACTTTTGTGTTAAAAAACAAAAGTAAGCACCTTTATGAACATGACCAAACTATGTTTGGTATTATGCCTAGTTGAATTATGTTTTAGGCCGAAGTTGTTATCAAAACCATATGGTCATATATGTGACACAATTAAGTTAGATTTACATCCCAATTGCAAGTTTAGAATGATTCATGTTTAAGTATTGTTTACGCCATAATCATATGAATAGAATGATTCATGTTTAAGTATTGTTTATGCCATAATCATATGAATAGAATGATTCATGTTTAAGTATTGTTTATACATAATTATATGAATAGAATGATTCATGTTTAAGTATTGTTTATACATAATTATATGAATAGAATGATTCATGTTTAAGTATTGTTTATGCCATGATTATATGGATTAAATGATTCATGTTATGCCATGATTGTCACATGTGCCTACTTTATGTTAATTGAATCGTTCGTTGCAAGTTCATGCGTTCACACTCCCCTTTTTCATGTTACCTTATAAACACCATGTTATAAGCCTCCCCTTTTCATTTGGCTAAATTGGGTTTGAGTATTAAACCCAACATACCTTACATTGGAGCGAACGTGTAAAACGGGGGTAATGACGTTTGGGCTAAAATATAGAACATATGTGTTGGCATGTTTGACGCATGCCAACAATCTTGAAAAGCAATTAAGTGGCATAAATAAATTTTAATCAATAAAGATGAATTTGAATAATGGGCCGCAAATATTTACATATAAAAAGGAAAGAGACAAAATATGTAAATGTAGAAAATACGATGTGTTTAACCCGAGGTTGGATTGAGTTGTGATGTAAACCTGCCCGGAACCGCCCGGCTGTCCAGTATTCACAACAATACCTATCCAATGTGGGTGGTTAAACACGGAGCCCAATAAGGACCCGAGGTTAGACTGAGTTGTGGCGTAAGACTGCCCGGACCCAACCGGCAACAGGCAGCCACAACAATACCTATCTAATGTGAGAGGTCAAGGCTTTAATAAGACAATTAAGGCTGAGTCAGGATTGATAGGATTAAGTAAATTATATTAATACTTAATCAAAATGGAACATGCTAAACTAAACAGACTGATTGGGGGTTAGGTTTATTAAACGCTTAACCAACTTAACATGTTGGCTAGAAATAGAAAACCTAGTAGCGGGGGACCCTTTTCAGCAGTAACCCTACAAGGTGTATCAGGATACCCTGAACTAGGAAGGGTGGGGCACGATTACTGGGCTGACTGTAAGAGGTCAAATCGACGGCGGTGGTGCATCAGTGTAGGTTCTAACGGGGTGCGGGCGTGCACACACTCCGGCGCAGAAAAATAAGGCACTGGGCACCAGTAGCATACCTGTGCATTCTAGAATTGTGTCGGGCCGCCACCATGGGACTTGATACACCCCATGGTGGGACCAGCATAGGTAACTACAACATCGGGGGCCTTAAGACACATGTAACTATGCGAGTAGGAGCCGATCATCAGAAATGGATCGCTTCACCCTGATTATGAGGTGCCTGTTGGGAACTAGTTTATATGGGTACAGAGATTAATATGGTGTACGATAATATATTCAACCCTAGACAACTTAACTTAGTTTATGGTGCTTTCCCATTTCCAGTTTATACTTATCATACCTAGTTCTTTATTCATAGACTGAATAGTCCTAGACTTACTCAGGCTTTATGTCTGACTCTACTTTTCTTTTGCCTTCTTTTCTTTCGTCCCCCCCCCCCCCCCCAGGTCCACGGTAGGGGTGAGCATTATTTGGTTAAACCAAATAAACCAACCGAACCAATTTATTTTGGTCGGTTTGGTTTGGTTTTGAAACTAAATCGGTTTGAAATCGGTTCGGAAAAATATTTAGTTTGGTTATCGGTTTAACCAAATTAACCGAACTTTTAATATATTTTAAACATTTTCAACATTATAATAAATCATTTAAGTTAGATTTACTCCAAGTAAATTTTAATCATTATGCATGTGTCAAAATTACTTTTAGGAGGCATAAGAATCATAAATAATAATACTCTAATCATATAGTTATGATTTATTTCAAATTATAGTTAATATTATAATCATAAGGTCTAAAATATTTTTAGTTCGGTTAAATCGGATAACCAACCGAACCAACCAAACTTAATTTGGTTGGTTTGGTTTGGTTTTCATTTTTATCGATTTTAGTTTGGTTTGACAATTTTCATCATCGAATAAACCGAACCAACCAAACGCTCACCCCTAGTCCATAGGGAGGGAACACCGCAGCTTGACCAGATTTCACATCCAGCTCGAAGAGAAAGAATGTATTGCTTGGATCTTTTCAGTTTTGGACTATGGCTTTGGACAGCAATTATGGGACTTTTGCAGTTTATTTATGTTTTCTTTATGCTTCTTTAAATAATGTAATCAAGACAGTTATGATTTTGGAAGTATTGTAAGGCAATTATGGCATGGTTTGTGTAACACGTATTTTGATGAAATAAAAGTTGTTGTTTTCCGCTGTTCAAAAATATGTGTTATTATATCTGTCTTGTATATCTGTGACTTATACTTATAAACCTCCACCAAAATTAGGGCATTCCTTTTTAGAGTGACCCTAACGGAGGTGGGGTGTTTCACCCGGGGTCGATACCCCCTTATATGGGTCGACCTCCATGGAGCATGGGTCGACCCCCAACCGGTCGATCTCCCACATTGTTTCCCGCTCTACGATTTTGAATTATTTTGAATATTCTGGACTGCTTTGTTTACATATATTTTGCTTATATGTATACAAACTTCAAAGCTTAATAACTTCATATGATGTCTGTTTTACGCAAACTGGAAGTCTATCTTAAACAGAATTCCAAGACGAACGCAATGGTACGGTCCATTTTACTTAATTCCCAATATTTGATTAAGCATTCTTTAGTTTATTGTTATAATGTCCTTTAAAATTATGGGGTGTTACATTCCCTTACTTAAATGATTTCGTCCCCAAAATCTCTAAGTTACGAAGAATGTATATCTTAACAACCGCATCCATCTACTCATTCATCAATCACAAGCATCCACTGTCCTCAAAATATTTATAATTCTTATATGAGCATATTCGATAGTGTGTGTGTATGTCCTTACACTAATGCTAAAAATTAGGCGGTCTACTTATTCAGTCGACCTCCTCAATGCAATGTATGTTGGTGCCATGAATTCAACATGTATGCAAACAGTCCTAATATATCATGTAAATGTTATATGTGTGCACAATCGTCCATCCAAATGCAACATTCAAGTGATGATACATCCATTTCTATCCATTAAAAAGAACACACATCCATATGTAGTATGAAAGTGATTGAATCGTTCTTGTGCCTAGTGTGTTTGTGTGTGTGTATGCATCCACGAGCAACCACTAACATCCACTTGCTTCCACTTGTATCCATCAAACATAACATGTCTCAAAAATATGTTCACAACCATTGATTTCCTACTTAAAGGTCGAAGATTCGATTGATAGGATATAATAAGATGATAGAAACAAGTACGAATAAAAGCTTTGGAAAAAGAAGTTAAGTACATACCATTGAAAAGAAAAGGTTGTGAAGCGTGAATCTTTTCTTCAGTCTCCCAAGTTGCATCCTTACGGTCTCCGCCCCATTGAACTTTCATCAACTTGACCTCTCGGTTGCATAGCTTCTTAACCTCTGATACAAGAATATGGGTAGGAACTCTTTTAATTGTCGCCTTCCATTCTACCTCTACTTTCTCAAGCGTACTTGGATCAACTACTTCTGCGGTATCATGCAGACACTTCCGCAAATGAAAAACATGGAAAACATTATGAACACCTGCCAATCTCTTTGGTAGCTTTACTCTATAGGCCATTTGACCTATTCTTTCCACTATGGGAAATAGCCCTACAAACCTTGACGCCAGTTTCCCTACAAATCCAAAACGAACCACATTCCTCAGAGGTGATACTTTGATGAAAACCATGTCTCCAACCTCAAACTCAATATCGGTCCTTGTCTTATCTGCATATGACTTTTGCCTGTCTTAAGCTATTTTCATGCATCTGAGGATAATATAAATCTTTTCAAAGGTTTCTCTAATCATCTCAGGTCCTTGTAGAAGTCTATCTCTGCTGTCTTGATTTAAGAACCTTCTGTGAGAACAAATACTTGTGCGACTTATGGTCCGTGTATAACTCGAACTTTTCCAAGCAGATACTACCGCCAAGTCTTAAGCGTAAATCTTATAGTAGCCAATTCTAAATCTTGGGTAGGGTAGTTCTTCTCGTGAACTTGCAACTTTCTACCAACATAACATACTACCCTTCCCTCTTGCATCAAGACGGCACCAAGCCCCATTCCACGTGCATCAGTGTACGTTGTGAACACCTTGCTCCCATTAGGCAATGTCAGAACTAGGGCTGTTGTCAGAACCCTCTTTAATCGCTGAAAAGCATCCTCACAATCAATGTTCCAAGCAAAGGTCAGATTCTTCTTCGCCAGTCTAGTAAGTGGGGCTAATATCCTCGTGAAGTCCTTAATAAACTTCCTATAGTAGCCCGCTAATCCAAGAAAACTCCTCACCTCCATTGCATTCTTTGGTAACTTTCAGTCTTGAACTGCAACTTCTTTTGTGGGAACCACTGCTATCCCATCCTTGGAGGCCATATACCCTAGAAATCTCACTTCCTTTCTCCAAAAATGACATTCGGAGAATTTCTTCTTAAGTTGGTGCGCTCGGAGAGTCTTCAAAACCTCCCCTTAATGTTGGGCGTTCTCTTCCTTGCTCTTCGAGAAGATCAAAATTTCATCCACAATGATCACAACGAACTTATTCAGAAACTCCCAGGACACCCTACTCTTCAGATCCACAAAATACGTAGGTGCATTTGTCAACCAAAAGGCATGACTAGCCACTCCAAGAAACAATATGGAGTTATGAAAGCGGTCTTGTCTATACTATCCTCGGCCACCCTTAACTGATGAAAACCTGTGGCCAAAGCCAACTGAGAGAAAACAGATGCACCACCAAGCTGGTCAAACAGATCATCTATCCTCAGAAGTGGGTAACAGTTCTTCTCAGTGAGTTTATTCAACTCTCTGTATCCACGCATAAGCGAAGAGAGCTATCCGCCTTAGTTGTAAAGACGAATGGAGCACCCTATTCAGATATGCTTCGCCTAATAAACCCCTTCTCAAGTAGCAACCCTACTTGCTTGCTGAGCTCCCTCCTTTCCTTAGGAGCCATGTGATGCACAGGCAATGCGACAAGCTTCGCACTATCGACCAACTGTATCGAGAAATCGATCTCGCGCGTTGGGGGTAAGCCACTAACCTCCTCAAAAACATCTGAATACTCACAGACTACCAGTACAGAACACAGATCATCGAAAGATGCTTCAAGTGATTAGAGGTAACTAAGCATGACAGACCCCTTTGGGTCACAAGAAATCTTGAGAGTCCTCCCGTGGCAAGTCAAAAGTCTAATGACCCTCCTATTACAGTATAGAATGGCACCATACATAGCTAGCCAATCCATCCCTAGAATTAGACCATAGCCCATAAAACCAAGCATATATGAATCGCAATCAAACTCGATGCCCAACATGGATATTCTCAAACCTCAATAAATCATAGACAGATGAGTCGTGCCCCCAAGTGGGTTTGAGGCAACAACGAGATCCAAACCCATACTAGTACTAAGGTGTAGAGGCTCAATCCACGGAACCAGATATAAAAGAGTGTGAAGCGCCAGAATCAAAAAGAGTTCTAACAAGATGATTAGAGAGAGAAATCAAACCTTCAACGGAAACTTTCCTACCTTCGTCTGGTCCACTTCCCTCAAGAGCATGCACCAGCTCTCTAGATGGTCCTGTCTTTTGCCCCTGTCCTTTCTTCTTCGGGAATTCCTTAGTATGGTGTCCATATATTGAAAAATGGAGTTTCAATATCTTTCCTTGATTTCGAAATCTGATTCCCATATTGTTTTGTTGTTTTATTTCAGCAATGCAAATAGATAACGAAAGCGAGAAAGGTGCCTTCAGTTCCAGTTTATCATTAGGTCATTTAATATTTCATTTAGGGGCAAGGAAAAAAGAAATTTTCCTTTTTTAATTTCTTCATGCTCGTTCTAAGTTTGAAGTACCATTTGTACAAATAGGAATCTCCTTCCTTACACGATTTCTTCTTCATATAGATAGATATAGGATCTATGGGGCAATTAATTAGAAGTACATTTTGTGCAACAACCCTTCCTATCTGATAGAAAAAGACCCCATGATCCTGAACCGATCTTACCTGGGATCGCAAATCCCAAGTTTGTCGAGCGGATCTAATTTACCACAGTTGAAGCAAGCATTCTTCCTTTTACGGCAATCTTTGACCAAATGACCCAAGCGCTTACAGTCATGACATTTCTTTGAGAAATTTCATACTCGCGACGGTGGAGGAATAATGGCTGCAGCTGGGGGGGGCTCTCCTTGGCTCTCAATAGGGATCGTAGTCTTAAGATACCTACAGAACCAGTCCGGTACTTGAACGCCCTCGGGATTATTCGGTTCCTCAGATATGCTGAAACGAAAAGGAAGAAGGATTCATTAGAGAATCGAGAGATAATTTATATGGCTTTAGGGAATATGTTTTTCAAAACAGACCTTTATTTGAAAATATTCTCTTTTTGAAACCTTTTGCAAACAATTTTCAAAACCTTTTATCCAATCTTGTACCCTTCAGCTCTAATACGAAATATGACACCCTACGTTCATTAATGTCACTGTTTATCAGAATGAATTAAGTTCCGTGAAGCATTATAGGTAAACCGGAATAGAAACATCACAAGAAAAATATAAAATAACAATGGAATTTAAAACTTTATTCTTTAAACAGAAAACATCGTGGTCCAAAATCCAGCTATAACATAAGTCTGAAATACAGAAAACCCATTACATCAAATTAATATATCATCCTTGTACTAAAATCATCAGAGTACAGTAATATAAAATCATAGTCCCCAAAAATAGCCATAGCAAGGTAGACAGGTAATCAAAGCGGTATATCTAAGCAGCTCAAACCAGAAACATAAGAGAGAATCCTAATCAAGCCCGAGTATTCCCACCTTAAGAACCTTGGGAGGGGGGGGGGAGGAAGAGATAGAAAAGGAAAAAAAACGGGTCAAACATAAAGTCTTGCGAGTCCAGTTACTTTTAGCATATAAATAAGTAAAAGCATCATGATAGGTGTAAAAACTCGATGAGATATAACAGTGTCACATAATAGGTAAAACTAACTGAACAGGTAAGCAGAATAAACAAAATAGATTACGCTTTCCAAATACTTTTCTCTGCACCAATACTAGTATAACAGAAACAGAATGATCCCAACAAAAACAAATAGTAGACTTAGGTGTACTTCTAGTGACGGGATTTACCCCCAAATGATAATAAATGACAGCCAAGCAGAAATAATGGGTGTTACCCCAAACAATAATAACGGGCTCCTAAACAGACAGGACTAGAAGTACTCTAATTACTACTCCCAATCGATCGGCTCCTTATCCCGTAGATACCCTATGCTGGCCCCATAGTAGGATGTATCACTTCCTAAAGTGGCAACCCTTTTCCCTGATAGGCACAACATTATCTACTGTTGTCACATCGTCTAAATTTGTAATAACCCGCATTATACATATCGGAGGATCGTAAAATATTTTTATTTTATTCCCTGAGGGTTGGATCATTCTCATCTTTTAATATGTTGCTTATGGGGATGTGAGACATATCCATAATTTTTACCAATTTTGTTTATGACCATTTTGCCCCTGTTAATGTTGTACAGGGCATAACTTTTGACTCAGGTCGAATCAGGGGATTAGACCTGTGCCATTGGAAAGGAACAGATGGTTTCCTTTCCGTAGAATGATAAAGATTTGGCTCAGCGGTTTGGAAGAAATCGTTGTTTTAAGGTTTTTCAGTTGGTTGTTCAGGTTTTAGGAGCCTAATGGGCTGATTTGGGGAAGGCCCATTAGTGGGCTTGTGGAAACTATAAATAGAGGGTAAGGGATATGGGAAATGGTTTTAGTTTTCCACTCTCTCATTTGGTGCCTTGAGCTCCTCCTTCCTCTAACACCTTTCCACCATTAAAAATATAGGAAATTATAGATCTACACCATTGGAGGCAAGATGTACATCAATTGAAGGGTGAATTCATCAGATCAAGTGATTTGGGGCAAAGTGCTTGCTGTTCGGATTATTATTTCATCAATTTTTCCTTGTTTGGGAGAATCGGTCAGTGGTTTACATCTCTCACATAGATTCAATGAAGTGTATGAGTAGTTGATCCTGTTTTTCATTAAATGCAAGTGTTTTTCCATAGATATATGCATTGGTAAGTCCATTTTCATATAAATCACCCTATGATCTGATTTAGTAAGTTTAGATAGGTAATTTCTATGACATTTCATGTGGATGTGCAAGTTAGATCCATGCTTTTGCTCATATGTACATTTACGGTGATTTTGGTGAATTTTACATATTTATTCATGGAATTGACATATTGGTGTTATTAGTGATTTCATATCATGCTTGTGGTCATATTGGATGAATTGGGTGAGTTGGTTTCGTCGAATGAATCCTTATGGCGAAGTTTTGGTCGAAATTGGAGTTGCACTAAAGGATGCGGGTTTTGGGTCGAGCAAGCCAGAGTCGGTCGAACATGGTGGGACGGTCCCAAAAGCGTGTCTTAGAGAACAAGTCAGAAACCATGCCCTGGTCGGTCGGTCTCATCTGGGTTAGGACAGTCATCTGGGTCGGGTTTGGTATGGGTCGGTTGAGCAGGTCTGAGGGTTCTGGTTTTTGAAGAAGTTTGGGTCGGTCCGTCTGCACATTGAAGGTGGGTCGGTCGAGCAAGCTTGGGTTATGCACTCAAGGACTGGTCGGTCTTCGGAGGGTCTGTCACAGGGAGGAGTTAGTTACCAAGGAACTAGGTCGGTTGCATCAAGGTTCGGTCGCATAGGGCCAATTTCTGAAAATTTTATTTTTTGGCTACAACTCATATTTGAATAAAAAGGACTGAAAACAATATTTTTCGGGGGTAACCCCCAAACCCTAGCCGCAACGCAGTGATGTAATTCAGCTCAATGATGTGGTGACTTCGTAGTAAATTCATTGGAGAATGACGAAGTGAGGTGATTTGTTCGTTGGATGTGACGATTGTGGGGATGACTCAAGGATGTATTGAGTTCGTGTGAAGTGATTGCTCTAAAGTGTTCTGAGCTTATGAATAGTCGTAATTGATAACAAGTCAGAAGGCCGAGGAATTATCATTGTCGTAGGTTCTAGCGGTCTCAAAGCAGGGGTACGATGGAAAGACCGATTGTAGGTCAAGTACCATGCGCATCATGTATGGCCTAGACACATGTTATGTATAGCGTGTGGGGTTTTGCTAGAACCTGGGTGTCGTGTATGGTCCTTGACAATTGACGGCAAGTAGTTAGCCAGTCATATGATAACGAGGGATCCAAAGCAAGGTTAGCAGTGATAGCCAGAGCCAGTCATGGATGTTTGAATGCTTGTTGTAATAATGGCTGAGTTGCTATTGCTATGTATGAATGATTGTTCTGGTTGCCATGGCTGAATTGTTATTCCTTTGGATGTATGGAACATAAAGCTATCACTGTCAGGTGTGGAGAAGGCAGGTGTAAATTCTTCTCTGGAGCTAGGTAGATTATTTGTTTATTTACCCATTCTGATATATTTTATTGATGAAGTTTGTTATCTTTTTTATCGCCCATTAAGACTATTGTTTGACTCAAGGTTTATGTTTCCCTCTTATTACCTAGGGCTGTACATTCAGTTGTGGATGGGAAGACTGAGTAACAGGTGATGGGTAATGCTTTAGTGAGGATGACAATGCTGATCGATGGCGAGCAAGAGGCTCACGTACCACTTTTACTACTATCTAGCATTTGTTTCCACTGTTTTCTATTTTCTTCAGTGCTATAGTGAGGCAAATTGTACAAACACTGTTCTTGATATCCACATGTATGGGAAATACTTTCTAGTTGTCATGAAAGCTTAGTGTTTTCTGTTTCACTATCACTACCTATTGTATATGTTCTGTAACACCCCGTATTTTCTATGAATATTAAAATAAAAAATTAAAGAATACTTAATTTTAAAAGCAGGAATTAAGTAAAATGGTAAGGCCATTGCGTTCGTTTCGGAATTCTGGTTGGAGTAGAGTCCAAGTTTGCATAAATCGGACTCCATATGAGGAAGTTATGAAGCTTAGAAGATTCCAGTTCGAAGCAGAATTAAATTAAATAATAATTAAAAATCAGAAAACAAATTCAAATTTTGAAAATCAGCCAATAAAAGATGAGCGGGAAAAATCCCGCCCGAGGGTGTCGACCACCCCAGGGGGTGTTGACATAGGTGTCGACCTCCTATAGAGGTGTCGACCCCCCTATAAGGGTGTCAACCCCTATCTTCCCAGACCTGGGTGACGAATTCTGAGGGATTAGGGCTTATGTATCGCATTATGGTTGGCTGGGTAACATGTCTCTTTGGTTTGGATGGCTCTGATGAGTCCTATGCTAATCTAAAGGCCATAGTTTGTCTAACACAACTATAAATACATATCTAAACTTAACGCTAACCTCATAACCCTATTCTTTGGTGCCTCCATGCTGTCCATCTCTAAACTAGTCTAGCCTCCTTCTTCTCCAAACTAGAAATCAAATTAGAGAGCTTCACATTAAAGAAAAGGTTTTCCGCTTCAATCAACAAAGAAAGATTAGAATCGCTACAACGTCAGCTAATTCTCTTTTTCTAATCCTATCGCAATAAGTTCAGTTATTATTCAGATTTGAACACATAATAGAAATCATGACTGGAATGAATCGAATCTAGAACTATGCCTGTAAGATAATCAATTCTGATTCATGCTTATGCTTTTGTCAAATCTGAAATTACCGATGTGTATGAGACTGTTGTGATTGAACCTATCATGTTGTACATCAAATTAATAATTTCTTTATGTTCAGTCCTATCGAATCTGTATACCTATGATGTATTTTCCTTAGTTTGCTCATATTCGTTGTTAATGTACAACATGCCTATTGGAACCATGATTCTTGTGTTTGGTACACCTTTACATGTCTATTTTCCCTTATATCAATTCTTGTGTTTCTTCTCTATCCCCATTCCATTTTATTTTATGAGTACTTGGAATTTGGAAACCTTGTTGAATCTTGTTGTACGTGCGACTGTAACGCGGGAATTGGGTATAACTTATTGGAGTAATCTTGGATATAATAAGTATATTGGTCATAACTTGAATTGGCTACAATTGTGGATAATTGGCATACAAAAATCTAGACTTGGACATGAATGGTAAATATGTAAATTGGATAAAAGATGAACATGCCTAACACGAGGTTAGATTGAGTTGCGGTGTAAGACTGCCCGGAACCACCCGACACATCCAGCAACTGCAACAACAGGTCTAATGTGAGAGGTTAGCGCATCAAGCCCAAAACCCGAGGTTAGAATGAGTTTGCGGTAGAAGTCTGCCCGGAACTACCGGTCACATCTAGCAACCGCAAACAGTAGTTCTAATGTGAGAGGTTGGTGCATTAATAAATTAATTAATGCCGATGAACAGACATGCTAAGAACGGTAAGGTTAAGTAACATATGAATAAGCGACACTTAACCAATCCAACATGTTAATTAAACAAATGGGCGGGGTTAGGTTAAATCGAGAACACTTAACCTTTATAACATGTTGATTAGGAAACCCTAGCAACAGGGACCCATTTCAACAGTAACCCACATAGATGTATCACGGTACCCTGAACTATGCAGGATGGGGCATGATTACTGGGCTGATTATAAGCGGTCAAAATAGCAGCAGGTGGTGCGTCAGTGTAGGTTCCGACAGAGTACGGGCGTGCACGTACTCTGGAGTGGAAAAATCAGGCACTGGGCAACAGCAGTTATACACTATGCATCTTGAATTGTATCTGGTTGCCATCATAGGGATTGATATACCCTATGGTGGGACCAGCACAAGTATCTACAAACAAGCGGGGCCGAAGGACATAAGTAATAAATACATACGAGTAGAAGCCGATCGATAAAGGGATCATTCTATTATGAACACATGAGGTTAGTTGAAACAATTGTTAGTAGGTGCAGAGAAATAGAAATGGGTGCGATAGCATATTCATTTTATCTTGCCTTATCTTATCTTATGTTATCATGTTACTATGGTATTTTCTTATATTCGGTTTATTCATGTCATGATCCTTTTTCTTGTTTACATGCTGAGAATCACTGGGCTTACCAGGCTTTATATCTGACCCGTTTTCTTTCATCTTCTTTTCTTCCGTTTCTCCCCACGGTCCACAGGGAGGGAATACTTCAGCTTAGTTCAGACCTTTTCCAGCTTAAAGAGAGCAGATGTATTGCTTGAATTCCCTTTTCTTGGGCTATGGCCGTGGTTACACTTTTATTAGGGATTTATGCTGCTTTGCTACTATTTTATGCTTCTTTGTGTATTTGGAGTTTTGAATCAAGACAGAGGTTTTATTGTAATGATTTGGGAGTCGGGTTTTGAGACAATGGTTGTAATGTTTTGACTGAACCGCGCTGCTTATGAAATGATTTCAGTTTTTCCATTGTTTGTATGTCTGTCTTGTAATTATCTGTATCTTTTTCCTATAATGCTTCACCAAAGTTAATGCATTCCTTTTGTGAGTGACCTTAACGGAGGTGGGGTGTTACACTTGGTATCAGAGCTGATAGTTACCAGATCAGATAAAAGTTTTTGAAAACTATTTTTCAAAAAGAAGTTTTAAAGAAGCATTTTCAAGAAAAGTGTTGTTTTATTTTAAAGGCATATTCCGCAAAGTCATATGCACTATCTTTCTATCCTTTGTTTTGAACCTTTTTCTTTTCATTTCAGCATATCTGGGGATCTTAATCTTCCAGAGGGAGTGCAAGTACCCGCCTGGTTCCATCGGTATTTAGAGGCTACGGCCCCCGCCGAAGGACAAGCGGATGCTCTTCAACTCCTAGCCGTAGATGTTGCTCCTCCTTTTCCCCCAGCTGCGGACGCCGTTCCTCCTCCTCCTCCACGTCCAAATGCTTTCTCGAAGATATGTATGGACTTTCGAGCTATGTGCGGAAAGAATTTTAATGGGACTGAATCATTCATGGAAGCAAGAAACTGGCTCAAAGAAACAGAAGATCTGTTTGTTATCTTTGAAGTGGACGATAGGCGGAAGATACAGCTGGCTGTATGGTTACTTAAGGACAAAGCCTCTTTCTGGTGGGAAGTTACTAATGCTGAGAGACCAGTTGAGATTTGGGAGGACTTCAGAATGAGGTTTGGGATGAAGTTCCTCTCGCAAGCTGGACAAAGCCTACAGATGGAGAAGTTATTAGCACTCAAATAGGGAAGCCTATCAGTTAAGGAATACGTCAACAAGTTCAAACAGTTGGCTAGATTCGGACTGGAGTTGGTAAACACTCCACTTAAAAAGGCTCTCCGTTTCGCTAAAGGGTTAAATGAGCCACTACACGGCCTAGCTATGTCCCATATACCTATGGGAGTGAATTATAAGAGATTGGTGGACATGGCACTGTTACATGAGGAAAGCAAGGGCGAGAAGAAAGAGGTGAAGATGGAAGAACCTCTAAACAAGAAAGTGGAGGAATCGCAGAATAAGAAGATGGATTATAAGAAGGGTGGAAAGAATAAAAAAACCCGTGACAAGAGGAAGTGTAATTTTTGTGGCATACCTGGACATCTGATAAAGGACTGTAGAAAGAAAAAGAGGAAGATGGGTGGTTGCTTTCAGTGTGGCGAGGCAGGACATATGGCTAAGGATTGCCTAAGAAGGCTAGGGCAAGGGCCGAGGACAGAATCTACTTCTTGAGGGCAGATTCACGCTCTCACAACACCTACGCAGGCAAGAGGTAGAAATATTTCTTTTGAGAGTTAAGTTTATCTTTCTGATCATCCTGTTCGTACTCTTTTTGATTCTGGCGCATCGCACTCTTTTATATCTACTGCTTTAGTTGAATATCTTCACCTAGATATTAGTATAGTAGAGGATCCCATTGTTGTTTCAAATCCAATTGGGGGTTCGGCTTATTTATCAATGATTTGTTTGGATTTGGAAATTTCTATACTAAGCACTGCGTTTAGATGCAATGCTTATGTTTTAGGTTTCACGGGCTATGGGTTGATTCTAGGCATGGATTGGTTATCCAGTAATGGTGCCATCCTCGATTGTGAAAAGAGAGTGGTTAGACTTTTGACTCACCTCGGTAATACACTCGAAATCTCTTGTAATCCTATGAATTCTGTTATGCTTAGCTACCTAGAATCTCTAGATGCGTCTGTTGAAAATTTGCAAGCTGTTAGAGTAGTCCGTGAGTACTCGGATGTCTTTGAAGAAGTGAAGGGTTTACCTCCAAAGCGAGAGATAGATTTCCGCATATACCTAGTTGATAATGCAAAACCAGTTGCTTTACCCGTTAGACAAATGGATCCAAGGGAAACGAAGGAGCTCAGCAAGCAAGTTAAAGAGTTGTTCGAAAAGGGGTTCATAAGGCGGAGTATTTCTGAATGGGGTGCTCCAGTAGTGTTCGCAACCAAAGCAGATGGTTCACTTCGCCTATGCATGGATTATAGGGAGCTAAACAAGATAACCAAGAAGAATAGGCACCCACTTCCAAGAATAGACGACTTGTTCGACCAGCTCGTAGGTGCATCAGTTTTCTCCCAACTAGATCTGGCTACCAGATTTCATCAGCTAAGAGTGGCTGAAGATAGCATAGATAAGACTACGTTCAGGACTCCGGATGGTTTCTTCGAATGGCTTGTCATGCCTTTCGGTTTGACAAATGCACCCGCCTATTTCGTAGACTTGATGAGTAGGGTGTTTAGGGAGTTCCTTAATAAATGTGTAGTAGTCTTCGTGGACGACATTTTGATTTTCTCAAAAAGTGAGGAAGAACATGCTTTGCATTTAAGAGAAGTTATGGATACTCTTCGAGCACATCGTCTTAAAGCAAAATTCTCCAAATGCCATTTTTGGAGAGAAGAAGTAAGGTTTCTTGGACATGTGGTGTCCAAAGAAGGGACAGCTGTGGATCCCGCAAAAGTAGTGGCGGTGCAAGATTGGAAGATTCCAAGGAATGCAACCGAAGTACGAAGTTTTCTCGGACTAGCGGGCTATTACAGAAAGTTCATTAAAGACTTTGCGAAGATCTCATCCCCACTTACTAGATTGACGAAGAAGAACCTAATTTTTTCTTGGGATTTGGATTGTGATGTTGCTTTCCAATGATTGAAGAGGGTTCTAACAACAGCTCCAGTTCTGACATTGCCTGATGGAAGTAAGATGTTTATATTATACACAGACGCATGCGGCACGGGGTTAGGTGATGTCTTGATGCAAGAAGGTAAGGTAGTTTGTTATGGAGGAAGGCAATTGAAGGTACATGAAAAGAACTACCCAACTCATGTTTGGAACTAGCTGCCATTGTTTTCGCTCTTAAGTCATAGCGTCATTACATACTAGGAGAAAGGTTTGAATTGTTTATTGACCATAAATCATTAAAATACCTTTTATCACAAAAAGATCTTGACTTAAGACAGAAAGGTGAATGGAATTTCTTGCCTCATACAATTTTGAGATTGCTTATACCCCTGGTAAGGGCAATGTGGTAGCAGACACCTTAAGTAGGAAAAGGCTGACCTTAAGTCCTCTCTTTGTAGAAAGGCAAAACTTTGAGTACATAGCAATCTTTGACTTTAGACCCTCCTTTGAGTTTGTACCTGGTTTTTTAGCATTGCTAGAGGTGCGTCCTATGCATTCGGACTCAATAGGAGCCGTGCAACGTGAAGACACCCTCAGATAGTTGATGTGGTGGATAAGTTAATTAGAGGTGAGACTTCTAGTCACCTCATTAGATACTCCATAGATGACAAGGGTTAGTTGAGATGGGATGGAAGACTATGTGTCTCACAAGCAAGGGATTTGGTGAAGACAGTTCTTGAAGAAGCACGCCATTCTATGTTGACCATACACCCAGGTGGAGACAAGGTGTATAAAGACATAAAAAGGATTTTCTTTTGGAATGGCATGAAGAAGGATGTAGCTGAATTCATCTCTGAGTGCTTAATATGCCAGCAAGTCAAGGCGGAGCAGAAGAAGCCAGGTGGTCTACTTCATCCTCTAAAGGTCCCACAGTGGAAATGGGATAGCATTTCGATGGACTTTATAGATGGGTTGCCTAGGTCAAGAAGGAGCAATACCAATATTTGGGTAATAGTTGACATGCTCACTAAAAGCGCACACTTTATACCTATTAAGAGTAGGAGGACTGCCTCATCATTAGCATACATTTATCTTAAAGAAGTAGCTCGACTGCATGGGATACCCTCTAGCATAGTAAGTGATCGAGATCCTTTCTTTATGAGTGAGTTTTGGAAGAGGTTGCAAGAGGCTGTAGGCACACAGCTATGCTTAAACACTGCTTATCACCCTCAAACTGATGGTCAGACTGAAAGGGTGAACAGAGTATTAGAAGATCTTTTGATATTGTGCATTCTTGATTTTGGAGGAATGTGGGAAGATCATCTTCCTTTGGTGGAGTTCGCATACAACAATAGCTACCATGCTACCATAGGCATGACACCCTTTAGGCTTTATATGGAAGACCATGCCGATCACCAACTTGTTAGTGGGAATCTACAAACAAGGTCGTACTTGGGCCCGAAATGATCAGAGAGACTTCGGAGAAGGTGGACTTAATACGAAGACGAATGAAGACCGCACAAGATAGACATAAGTCCTATGCGGATAAAAGAAGGACCGACCTTGGGTTTAAGGTTGGAGACAGGGTTTTCCTTAAAGTATCTCCTTTGAAGAATGTCGTTCGCTTTGGATCTGTAGGAAAATTGGCACTAAGATTTGTAGGGCTATTTCTTATCATTGAGAGGATTGGAACAATGGCTTATAGAGTAGAATTTCCAGAAATATTGGCTGGAGTTCAAAATGATTTTCATGTTTCTCATGTACGAAAGTGCTTACATGAGTTTGCGGAAGTCGTGGAGCAAAGCATACTAGAAGAAGTAGAAGAGGAACGAGAAGCGACGGTCAGAAGAGTTCCAACTCGTATCTTGGGAACAGAAGTTAAGAAGCTACACAATCATAAGGTCAAGCTAGTTAAAGTACAATGGAGTGGTGCTGAAGAAGTCGCGACTTGGGAGACTAAAGACAAGATACGCGCAGCCTACCCTTTTCTTTTTGAGGGTACATCCTTGATCTCTTTTTCATAAGTTTATGCATGCTTGTACCTATGTTTTAAGTATATCTCCTCGGTCCTATTCTTGATCCTTAAATAGAAACCATTGAATGTAAACATGTATTTGAAACATGTTATGATTGATGGTTGCAAGTGGTTGCTAGTGGTTGCTCGTGGATGCATATACACACACATTAGGTATTAGATCGGCTCAGTCACTTTCATATTGCATATGCATATATGTATTTGTATACGGATTGAAACTTGATGTGTTATCATATGGATGTTGCATTTGTATGAATGATTGTGCACTCATGTAGAAGTTATAAAGTACGATTAGGAATAATTGCATACATGATGGACTCATGGCACTGACATAATTCGCATTAAGGAGGTCAACTGAATCAGTAGACCGCTTGATTTTACATTAGATAAGGACATATACACACACTATGCATATGATCATGAAAGCATTATAAATTTTTTTAGGACTATGGATGCCTGTGATTGATGGTTGAGTAGATGGATGTTGGATGTTAGGATACATTCTTCTTAACTTAGAGATTTCGGGGACGAAATCCTTTAAGTAGGGGAGAATTAACACCCTTTATTTTCTATGAATATTAAAATAACAAATTAAAGAATACTTAATTTTAAAAGCAGGAATTAAGTAAAATGGGTAATGCCATTGCGTTCGTCTCAGAATTCTGGTTGGAATAAAGTCTGAGTTTGCGTAATTCGGACTCCATATCAGGAAGTTATGAAGCTTAGAAGATTTCAGTTCAAAGCAGAATTTAATTAAATAATAATTAAAGATCAAAAAACAAATTCAAATTTCGAAAATCAGCCAATAAAAGATGAGTAGGAAAATTCCCACCCGAGGGTGTCGACCTCCCCTAGGGGGTGTCGACATAGGTGTCGACCCCCATATAGGGGTGTCAACCCCTATCTTCCCATATCTGGGTGACGAATTCTAAAGGATTAGGGCTTATGTGTCGCGCTGTGGTTGGATGGGTGACGTGTCTCTTTGGTTTGGATGGCTCTGATGATTCCTGTGCTAATCTAAAGGCCATAGTTTGTCTAACACATCTATAAATACATATCTAAACTTAACCCTAACCTCATAATCCTATTTTATGGTGCCTCCATGCTGTCCATCTCTAAACTAGCCTAGCCTCCTTCTTCTCCAAACTAGAAATCAAATTAGAGAGCTTCAAATTGAAGAAAGGTTTTCCACTTCAATCAACAAAGAAAGTAAGAATTGCTACAACGTCAACTAATTCTCTTTTTCTAATCCTATCGCAGTAAGTTCGGTTATTATTCAGATTTGAACACATAATAGAAATCATGACTGTAATGAATCAAATCTAGAACTATGCCTAATTGTAAGATAATCAATTCTGATTCATGCTTATTCTTTTTTCAAATCTGAAATTACCTATGCCTATGAGACTGTTGTGATTGAACCTATCATGTTGTACGTCAAATTAGTAATTTCTTTATGTTCAATCCTTTCGAATCTGTATACTTATGATGTATTTTCCTTAGTTTGCTCATATTCGTAGTTAATGTACAACATGCCTATTGGAACCATGATTCTTGTGTTTGGTACACCTTTACATGCCTATTTTCCCTTATGTCAATTCTTGTGTTTCTTCTCTATCCCCATTCCATTTTATTTTAAGAGTACTTGGAATTTGGAAACCTTGTTGAATCTTGTTGTACGTGCGATTGTAACGTGGGGAATTGGACATAACTTATTCGAGTAATCTTGGACATAACAAGTATATTGGTTATAACTTGAATTGGCTACAATTGTGGATAATTGGCATACAAAAATCTAGACTTGGACATGAATGGTAAATATGTAAATTGGATAAAAGATGAACATGCCTAACCCGAGGTTAGATTGAGTTGTGGTGTAAGACTGCCCGGAACCACCCGGCAACCGCAACAACAGGTCTAATGTGAGAGGTTAGCGCATCAAGCCCAAAACCCGAGGTTAGAATGAGTTTGCAGTAGAAGTCTGCCCAGAATCTCCCGGTACATCCAACAACCGCAAATTACAGCTCTAATGTAAAAGGTTGGTGCATTAATAAATTAATTAATGCCAATGAACAGACATGTTAAGAATGGTAAGGTTATGTAACATATGAATAAGCGACACTTAACCAATGCAACATGATAATTAAACAAATGGGTGGGGTTAGGTTAAATTGAGAACATTAACCGTTATAACATGTTGATTAGGAAACCCAATCAACGGGGACCCATTTCAACAGTAACCCACATAGATGTATCCCGGTACCTTGAACTAGGCAGGGTGGGGCACGATTGCTGGGCTGATTATAAGTGGTCAAAATAGCGGCAGGTGGTGCGTTAGTGTAGGTTCCGACGGAGTACGGGCGTGTACTCTGGAGTGGAAAAATCAGGCACTGGGCATCAGTAGTTATACACTGTGCATCTTGAATTGTGTTGGGTTGCCATCATAGGGATTGATGCACCCCATGGTGGGACCAGCACAGGTATCTAAAAACAAGCGGGGCCGAAGGACACAAGTAATAAAACATGCGAGTAGAAGCCGATCGATAAAGGGGTCATTTTGTTATGAACACATGAGGCTAGTTGAAACAATTGTTAGTAAGTGCAGAGAAATATAAATGGGTGCGATAGTATATTTAGTTTATCTTGCCTTATCTTGTCTTATGTTATCTTGTTACTATGGTATTGTCTTATATTCGGTTTATTCATGTCATTATCCTTTTTCTTGTTTACATGATGAGAATCACTTGGCTTACCAGGCTTTTTGTCTGACCAGTTTTCTTTCGTCTTCTTTTCTTCCATTCCCCCCCCCCTCAGGTCCATAGGGAGGGAATACTTCAGCTTAGTTAAGACCTTTTCCAGCTTGAAGAGTGTAGATGTATTGCTTGGATTCTCTTTTCTTGGGCTATGGCTGTGGTTACACTTTTATTGGGGGTTTATGCTGCTTTACTAGTGTTTTATGCTTCTGTATGTATTTGGAGTTTTGAATCAAGACAGAGGTTTTATTGTAATGATTTGGAAATTGGGTTTTGAGACAATGATTGTAATGTTTTGACTGAACCATGCTACTTATGAAATGATTTCAGTTTTTCTGCTGTTTGTATGTCTGTCTTGTAAATTATCTGTATCTTTTACCTATAATGCATCACCAAAGTTAATGCATTCCCTTTGTGAGTGACCTTAACGGAGGTGGGGTGTTACATGTTCTATTATACTTTTTCCTTGCGCTGTGAGTTTACGACATGTTCCGCTTATGTGTCATACCTTTATGATTGTCCATATCTGTCGTGCACACCTTTCAGCGCATTATTCCTCTTGTATAGTGCAGGGGTTGTGGGCTGTCATCACATAATTTCTCGATTAGTCCAGATGCATGCACGCGCATGACTCCATTGGAATGCGCCGTCAACACCTCCATCCATATGAACCTCTTATAATCAGCTTAGTAAGCGTTCCCCTGACCCCTACCTTGTTCAGGGTCCCCCTTTGGATACTAGTATGGGTTACTGACTGATATGGGTTCCACAAAACAGTTGATACATGCCACCCCTAGGCTTGCATCCCCACTACTAGGATTTTGAAAGGTTATGCTAAACAGATTAACAAGCCAGCATAACCCTAACATATAAAACAGGTTAAGTTTATCGAGTTTATATAATCCCTCACAGATTTACAGATTTAACATGTTTAATTAACCCTACAGATCTAACAGGTTACTTAACCTCTTACCTTTAGATTGTAATTAACGAAAGTAATCTACAATCTTTTATCCCCGGATTGAAATTAACGAAAGTAATCTACAACATTTTATTCCCATATTGTAATTAATGAAAAAAAAATCTACAATCCCTTACTCCTAGATTGTAATTAATGAAAGTAATCTACAATCTTTTATCCTTGGATTGTAGTTAATGAAAGTAATATACAATCCCTTACTTCTAGATTGTAATTAACGAAAGTAATCTACAATCTTTTATCCCCGGATTGTAATTAACGAAAGTAATCTATAATCCCTTTATATTATTCATTGTCTGATTCCATAATTACAATAACATGTTTTACATAATATGTAATTAAGTACACTTCATCTCAATTCACTTGTTTTCTGTTTAACATGTCACTTATTTTTTATGATTAAATATAAATTATTTCACCTCATATATTCACCTCGTTCTTTCTTATTTAATCATAATTCCATCTTACACTGTCACTACAACTTGCCATTGTTTACTCATTAACTTAGTTCTCTTAACTAAGGTTTACTAATAAGTTTCCTTTCCATTTATTATAACTTATGTTACGATTTTCACACTTCCCTAGGACAAGCCTACCTATTTAATAACATTCTCATTAATGTAATTAATTATAATAGGTTATTATCATTCCCCGTTAATGCACCAGACCTCTCACATTAAGTTGACCACTTGTGGATGCCGTATATGCCGGGCGGTTCCGGGAAGACTTCTACCACAAGCTGGACTTAACCTCGTGTCTTAGCACCATTACATTTATATTTACACAATAGACCCATCACATTAAATTAACCCCTTGTGGATGCTGAATTTGCCGGGCGGTTCCGGGCAGACTTCTACCACAAGTTGAATTTAACCTGTGTCTAAGTGCAGCTACAATTTCTTAATTGCCATTATTGTATTAACGATATTTTTTGTTTTATAATCCTATTTAGGAATCACATCATAGGTTTTTCCATTAAAGTATTCAGTTTTCAATAGATTTTAGTAGATTAGTCATTTTAACATATTAAACATCTCCGCAAGTTGTATCAGGTTACTTACCGTTTCAATAACCTGTTCCGCTTAATCTAAATTAAACCTACAGATTCATATTCCCCAAATTGTGTTCATAATTCATAATATAACATATACCCCAAGCTTAGTATTACATTACAGTATGGGTTATGCCCCCAAATCCCAGTCATGATTCATAATGCAAGTTTTGCCCCAAATTTATCTTTCCCAACCATTCCTAATTTTGTTTTTTTTGCATATTTTAGTGATAGGCCTAGGCTCGAAGGTAACCTAGGCTATAAAAATAAAAAAAGAAAGAGGGAGAGAGGAGAACAGGAATATGCATAATAATAGAATAGGAATATGATAACAGAAATAGGCATATCAGAAATAGGCATATAAGAACTGAACAATAGATCAGGTGTATAGAGGAATACATGTAATGACATATCTGTTTAGGTATGAATCAGATTTTTAACAGGCATAGATTTAGATCCAGATTTATAAACATGTCAGGATTACTTGTTAAATGTTTATATCTAAAAGCAACATAAACTCACTGAGACTAGATCTAAATAACAGAGAAAAGAGTGTTGATGTTGTAGTAGAGATTCTTGTATATGCATAAGTCGTTATTGCAGAAGAATAGGCTAATTCGCTCTGAGTTGGGGCATCATCTCGTTGTCTCTATTGTTTTGGGTCAATAAAAAGTAGAAATGAGGTCCTATTTATAGCCTCAAGTCAACGAATCAGTTTAAGAAACAAGTCCAGGATTAGAGGATGGATCTGGCTGGATCCCCCGGTGGGTCGACAACCCCTTGTATGGATCGACCCCTATTGGGCATGGGTCGACCCTCAACGGGTCGATCCCCAAGTGGTTTCCTGCTCTACGATTTTGAATTATTTTGAATATTCTGGACTGGTTTGTTTACATATATTTTGATCATATGTATACAAAGTTCAAAGTTTAATAACTTCTTCATACGATGTCCATTTAACGCAAACTTGGGGTCTATCTTAAGAAGAATTCCGAGACGGACGCAATGGTATAGCCTATTTTACTTAATTCCAATATTCAATTAAGTATTCTTTAGTTTATTATTATAATTTCCTTTTAAATTATGGGTGTTTTAGGTAGAGGACTGGTAGACACCCCCATGAACAAAGCCCTTAGATTTGTGAAAGGACTGAACTCCCTGTTAAAGGAAACCTTATTAGCCCAAGTAGCATTTGGGCCGGGGGAACTTTTGAGACTCTAATTGAGACTGCTACCCTTTGCATGGATGAAAGCTCTAAGGAGGATAAGGAGGGTGAGAAAGGAGAAAGCTCCAATAGAAATAAAAAGAAGGAATGGTGGAAAAACAAGAAGAAGAACTTCAAAAAGGACGCAAAGACTTGCGTGAGGTGCAACCACAAGGGTCATGAGGCCAAAGATTGTAGGACCTTATTCGTAAAGAAGGAAGGAAAAATGTTACAACTTCCACGTAGAAGGACACATGTCCAAAGACTATCCATAGCCTAAAATTACCAAAAGTGGCTAGAATTATGCAATTGAAGCAACCCAATTCAAAGTCGACCCTTAAGAGACCAAGGGCAACCAACACTCAAAGGTATAATCTCTATTTTAGGAAATTCAGCATACACCTTGTTTGATTTGGGAGTGACCCATTCTTTTATCTCCAAGCGATTAGTAAATATATTGAACCTTCACATATCTATCTCGGATAGTTCGATTGAGGTGGCCAACCCTATCGGAGGATCTACGTATCTTGAGCTGTTGTGTAAAGACCTTGTATTGGAGGTCGACAATGTTGAGTTACATTGCGAAGTGTATGCATTAAATTTTATGGGGTATGACCTTATCTTAGGTTTGGACTGGCTATCGTTTTATGGGCTATCGTAGATTGCGATAAGAGACTCGTTTGTTTAAAGAGTCGAGGAGGACGCAGCCTAAATATTCCTTTTAATGTTAGAAACAAGGACAAAGCCTTATTATATTCCTTGTCTCTTAGTTTTGAAGGACCATCTTCGATCCCTATAGTTTGTGAGCTCTTGGACGTTTTTGAGGAGGTCACAGGACTTCTGCACTGCAGAGAAATCTCTTTTTGCATTGACCTAGAGAAGGACGCTAGACCTGTAGCACTGCCCTTGAGGCATATGGAGCCGAAGGAAAGAAGGGAGTTAGATAAGAAGATTTCAAAGTTGTTACAAAAAGGTTTTTCCATCGAAGTACCTCATAATGGGGTGTACCTATTATATTTGCCACCAAAGCAGATGGATCTTTGAGACTTTATGTGGACTATAGAGAACTTAATAAATTAACCAAAAAGAACAGGTACCCTTTACCAAGAATTGATGACATTTTTGGCCACTTGGTAGGAGACCGAGTATTTTCTCAACTAGACCTTGCTATTGGATTTCACCAGTTGAGAATTGCGGAGGACAACAAGGACAAAACTGCGTTTAGGACGTTAGACGAATTGTTCCAATGGGAAATGCCCTTTGGATTAACGAATGCACATGCCTTCTTTGTAGACCTCATGAGTAGAGTGTTTAGGGGCATTCTAAATAAAATTGTGGTAGTATTCTTTGATGTATCCTTATATTTTTGAAAGATCGTGAAGAGCATGAAAAACACATGAGAAAATTGTTAGGGATATTAAGAAAGAACCGACTGAAATCAAAATTCTGGAAGTCCCATTTCTGGTGAAAAGTAAGAATTTTAGGACATATTATGTCAAGTAAAGGCTTGGCCGTAAATCCCGCGAAGATTAAAGCAATCAAGGAATGGAGGATACCTCGAAATGCTATAGAGGTAAGAAGTTTCCTTGGATTGGTCGGGTATAATAGGAAGTTCATTAAAGACTTCGCAAAGAGTGCTACTCCATTAACCCAATTAACAAGAAAGAATTTGGTGCTCACTTGGAGTAATAAAAGTGATACAGCCTTTAAGAAATTAAAGGAAGCATTAACTAGTGCACCAGTCCTAATTATATCCGACGGTTCACAATCATTTACCTTTTACACTGATGCATGTAGGACCGATTTAGGAGCAGTTCTTATGCAAGAAGGAAGAGTAGTTGCCTATGCTAGTAGAAAACTCAAGGATCCAGAGAAAAGATATCCACTGCATGCCCTTGAGTTAGCTGCAGTAGTGTTCGCCCTTAAGATGTGGAGGCATTATCTCTTAGGGGAGAAGTCTGAATTGTTTACCGACTACAAGTCCCTTAAGTATTTATTTTCTCAACATGACTTGAAAATGAGACAGCAAAGATGGATGGAATATATTGCCTCATTTAACTTTATGATTCAATATACCCCAGGCAAGGGGAATGTTGTGGCGGATGCTTTAAGTAGGAAACATGCGACATTGAATGCGATGATAAAGTGGAAGCATATAGAGTTCCACAATAATACTAATTTGCAACCCTCACCAACCACTTCCAATGGTTTTGTTGGGGCTATGGTAACTAGACCTACCATAAGAGAAAGAGTCCAAAGAGCACAAGACATTGACGAAGAGTTAAGAGGAGTAAAGGAGAAAATGGTAACGAGAGAGACCTTTCCTCATTCGGTTAGGTATTCGATTAGCAATGACGGGAGTTTACTTTGGGATGGACGGCTTTACGTCCCTAAGGATGAAGGGTTGAGATGTGAAACTTAAGAAGAGTGCTATAGGTCGAGACTGATCATACACCCCGGTGGGGATAAGATGTACAAGGATATGAAAAGGAATCTCCATTGCGAAGGAATGAAGAGAGATGTAGTCGAGTTCGAGACCAAATTCTTAACATGCCAAAAAGTCACGGTAGAGCAAGGGAAGCCCGAAGGATTTTTATTACCTTTAAAGATCCCCACGTGGAAGTGGAAGCATATTTCTGTGGACTTTATAGATGGACTTCCTAGAAGCCAAAAAGGGAATGAGGCTATTTGGGTTGTGGTAGTCCGTTTAACCAAAAGCACCCATTTTATACTAGTCAAGAAGACAAGGACTACAGCCCCGTTAGCCCAATTATATGTTAAAGAGACAGTCATACTCCATGGTATTCCATCAAGTATCGTGAGTGATAGAGATCCCTTATTCACAAGCGAATTTCGGAGAAGCCTACAAGCAACATTGGGGACGACCCTTAACTTAAGGACAACTTATCATCAACATACCGATAGACAGACAGATTGAGTAGATAGAATCTTAGAAGACTTGCTCAGAGCTTGTAGCATCGACATTGGAGGAGTTTGGGAGCAGCATCTACCTCTTGTAGAGTTCATGTATAATAATAGTTTTCAAGCGACGATTGGTATGGCCCCTTTTGAATCGCTATATGAAAGGCCATGCAAATCGCCAACTCATTGGTGGGAAACTACCGACAAGTTTATACTCGGACCAGACTTCATCCATGAATCTAAGGAGAATATATCTTTGATTAGATAGAGGATGATAGCAGCCCAAGACCGTCAGAAATCGTATGTCAATAGGCGAAAGAGGGAACTAGAATTTAATGTTGGAGACTTAGTGTTCATGAAAGTATCCCCTCTTAAGAAAACTATTCGGTTTGGAAAGACTGGGAAGTTGGCTACTAGGTTTATTGGTCCTTTTAGTATCATCGAGAAGATAGGATCTTTGGCTTATCGAGTTGATCTCTCAGAGCATCTACTGTGAATTCATAATGTTTTTCATATATCTCATCTAATGAAATGCCTTTATGATTCTACTATCAGACTCGAGCTTGATAAAATTGGGGACATAGAGAAAGTCGAGTTGGAGTCCAGGTGCCCCATGCCACTGTAGGGATTGTAGAGCATGGAATTAAGAGGCTCCACAACAAAATCGTTCGCGTTGTCTGAGTACTATGGGGGAATGACCCTGCGGAAAGCACATGGGAAACCAAGGATAAGATGAGACAGACTCACCCAAAGTTTTTCACAGGTAATTTTCCCCTCAAATTTCCATTTATGGATGCATCGTGATTTCTAGACTGGATGTTAGGGAATGGATGCAACACCATCGCACAGAGCATTCATACAAATATATATGCGTATTTAGGTTGTTTGCATACATGCTGCATCACTTATTACACCTACATGCTAGGGTAGAGATAACTTTAGTGGTTCTGCAGTTCTTAATCACAACGAGTCTTGGATGCTTATGGATGAATTATAAACAACATGGATGTTTAGAGCGAGTTGTATTTTTCGCTCCTTAAACAGATTTCGGAACGAAATCCATTTTAAGAAGGGAGAATGTAACACCCTGTAAAATTCATAAGTATCAATAATAAACTAAATAATTAAAAACAAGCAATTAATTGATATAGCCGAAAAATGAGATTTTTGCAGCTTTAGGAATTTGGCTATGAAACTCTCTTATTTGGATTTATGGCGAAATTCTGAATCGTTTTCATATATAATATGCTGAAAACGGACAGCGTATGAAGAAGTTATGAACAAATGAATTTGGACAGTGTGGTGGAAATTATATATGTATAATTATGTGGAAATTATATATATTGTCCAAATAATAATTTAAAATAAAAAGAGGGAAATTTAAATTTTGAATTTGAAGATAAGATCTAGGGGACAACGTATATTGAAAACATGAAAAAGAATGAATAATATTAAGAACGTAATTAATAATATTAACAACTCAACAATGGAGCAAAATTGGGCGTTCCAGCCGAAGGGGGGGTTGATCGCTTCCCCTTAAAAGGGATCGACCGCTAGTCGGATGGCAGGCCCAATTCTGTCGACGTGGATTAGAGTTTTCTAAGAGGATATGTTTATATGGATGGCTCAGATTAATTTTTATTAATCTAATGGCTCCTGCTCACACGAGCAAGTATAAATAACCCCTCAAAACCCACACGAGAAACCTTAATTATTCTATACTATTGCCTCCATGCTGCTGAATTCCATAGAAAAATAAAGAGAATAAAGTGAAGGTTTCTTCTACTTCTCTAATCCTTTTCTTTATCTTTCTATTCAATCTATCTAAGCTTAGGAATTTGGAATTTAGCATAAACAATATATATAAGAATCTAATTATATGTTTCTTATATGTATATTGTTAGAAGAAGAATCAGAGCTTGCTTGAACGTTGAGAACCATTGCAAATCTTAAATTTCTATCACATCTCCACCTAATTTGTGAGTGGAATCTAGTTTTGCTTAAAAGCATATTCATATTATTAACAATTTTTCATATGAATTGTTATGCCTATGAAGATTTGGTTATGGGATAATATAACATGAAAAATCCCCAAATCTTCTACTTTGTAATCACGTTGGAAATTGTCATGTTGAATTGGTTTTGTGGAATTGTGGTTTTTGTATTGGATTAAAGGTAAATATGAGTGTTGTACTATTATTTATATTTTATGCAATTCACCGTTATTATCGTTTGATTTAGCCTAAAAAGGTTTGGATTTGAATTGTTTCATAGTTGAATTAGGTTTGGATCCTAATTTGGGTGTAAACGTATTCATAAATTAGAATAAGTCAAATGTAAACATTTTTGGGTGTATAACACCACAAAAAGGGTGAATTGGGTGAAATACGGATTATAAACATATATGTGAGAATGTATATGTCACTGTACTTTTAATTTAATATTTAGATCATTTCTACATGCCTAGGATACAAGTTATAATTTTTATGTATATATACGTTTTCCATTCACTGTTATTAATTATATGTTCATTTTGCCATCATGTTTAAGTTATAGCAGTAAAATGTGGAAAAATCTAACTTGTATGCCTTAGTTTGTATAAGATGACAATTTCCACCTAGTTAGAATGTTCCCCATTTATACAAATGTTACGTTAATTAGGTACTATTATAATATTACCTATTTAAACGTAATCAACGTAATTAACATTATATTAGTGTAATAAATGCAATTACGCTAGAGTTTGAATTTGAAATGTCCCCTTAACAAATATATATATATATATATATATATATATATATATATATATATATATATGTGTGTGTGTGTGTGTGTGTGTGTGTGTTTGCTTGTGTGTAAGTATATTCAGGGTAACTTATATATATATATATATATATATATATATATATATATGTATGTATATATATATATATATGTATATGGCACATGGACACGAGGTTACTTGCCATTTGCGGTAGAAGCCAACCGAAACTGACCGGCATATCCAATAACCACAAGTAGGCCCAACTAATGTGAGATGTCTAGGTGCCATGGACCATTCATAAACTTTACACTAGACACGAGGTTAACCCGACTTGTAGTAGAAGCCTGCTCGGAACCGACCGACATATCCAGTATCTACAAGTACATGGTTTAATGTGAGAGGTCTTATGTGCATATATAACTATATATATATAAGTTGATGTGTGAAAACAAATAGGCATACTAAGCCTTAAGAAGGGCTTAAGTGGCTGACTCACCTTTTTATCTAGTTTGGGTCTTATGTGGTTAGGACTAGGATCCCTCCGAAGGTTTATTCCTTGGAGAGGAACCCAAGTCATGGGACCCACCCTTATTAGTATTAAGGTAGGTCTTTGGGTCCTCCTTCTTTAAAAGTAGTTAGGCATAAAAACGTTTAACGGAGTAAGGTTGTTCACGGGGATGTCCACTTCCTTAGAAGCTTGTAAGGGCTTAACTAGGGACAAATTAGTAATTGAAAGATATGTGGCCATTTCATGCTGACCAACTGTCTAAGGGAAGTCTTAAGCGACATAGGTGTCCTACCGGGTGATATCAGTTAAGTAGTAACGTTCGCAATACTACTTCTCATATTACAAATGAGAGAATAGACTTAAGAACATTAACGTACTAGGGCGGGGTTCAAAAAGGGCCAGGGGTCCGCCTCAGGGTTATAAGAAATTGCAAGAATCCACCTTTAATGGGCCATAAGTGACCGAGAATTCCACCCTGTTGGGTCTTTACCCTAAAATCACTAATGGGCGATTGACTTGGATATCCACCCCATTGGTTAGAAATTTGGTGTTTGTTGTGTTCTGCGTAGACATACCTTGGCATATGTAACCTTCTAAAAATATAGCGTATGGACATTAAGTAACACTATATTTCAGTTACACAGAACCTTATGTTCTGACCCCTCTCCTTAGCATCCAACACGTCAGTTGATGGGTTAAAGCCAGGGCTGAAGTCATGATTGAAGCTGAGGAAGAAGACAAAGTTATTATGATATTATTAGCTGTTATTGCTTTGCTTCCTTTAGAATCTTATGAGATTGAACTATTTGATGTCCCTATCGAATAAATGTAACTACGACTATGTATTTCTGAGATTTTGTAATAATGGTGCATCTTATTTGAATATTATATTTTCTCTTTCCGCTGTGTGAGATTTCCATTCGAAGTATATGTTATTGTTATATGTGAAAATGTAATCCTTACAGGAACCAACGACTCATTTAGAATGGCTCTAAGTTTCGATGGGCTTTTCTGGGTCGAAATTTAGACCTATTTCGGGTGGGTTGTTACAGTTAGCATGAGGAGCTTTAGTTGATCCTCGGACATTGTGACACCCCGCGTCCATTAATGTCACTCTTTATCAGAATGCATTAAATTTCGTGAAGCGTTATGGGTAAACAGAAATATAAAAAGATAGATATAAAATAACAGCGGAATTTAAAATTTTATTAAATAGAAAACATTGTGGTCCAAAACCCAGTTACATCATAAGTCTGAAATACAGACCCATTACATCAATTTAAAATATTTATCTTGTACTGAAATCATCAGAGTACAGTAACACATAAAAAGCATAGTCCCCAAAATAGACATATAAGAGAAGACATGAAATCAAAGCGCTACATCTAAGCAGCTCCAAGTAGAATGAGAGAGAATCCTAATCAAGCCTGAGTATTCCCACCCTGATAACCTTAGGGGGAGGGGAAGGAATAAAGAGAAAAGAAATAAAACGGGTCTGATAAAAAGCAGGTGAGTCCAATTATTTTTAACATATAAATAAGTAAAAGAGTCACGATAGGCATATAAACTGGATGAGAGAGATAACAGTATCAAAAGACAGGTATAACAGACTGAGCAAGATAAACATATTAAAACAGAACAGAATATATTGCCCTTCTCAAGTAATTTTCTCTGCACCAATACTAGTATAACAGAAAAAGACAATCCCTACAGAAACAGATGGTAGACTTAGGTGAACTTCTAGTGATGGCTTTTACCCCAACAATAATAACAGGCAGCCCAACAAAAATGATCGGTGTTACCCCCAATGGTAATAACGAGCTCCTAAACAAGCAAGACTAGATGTACCCTAATTACTACCCCCAATCGATCGGCTCCTTATCCTATAGATACCCTGTGCTGGCCCTACAGTAGGATGTATCACTTCCTAAAGTGGCAACCCCTTTATCTTCGAGAGGCACAACCATCTACTGATGTCACATCATCCTATTATCCCACTCAAGCGGATTCATGCATGCACATCAGTTTGATGGAATGCGCCATCAACACCCCCACTCAAATGAACCTCTTATAATCAACTTAGTAAGCGTGCCCTGACCCTGACTTAGTTCGAGGTTCCCCGTTTGATACGAAGATGGGTTACTGACTGATACGGGTCTGACACAACATATGATACAAGCCACACCATAGGCCTATGTCCCCACTACTAAGATTTTGATAGGTTATGCCTAACAGTTTAACAAGGTTGCATAATTCCAACATATAAAACACTTATGTTTGTCGGGTTCATATAACCCGCCGCCACAGATTTACTTAACCCCTCAATGATTCAAGCAAGTTTACTTAACCCCTACTCAATTTGACAGGTTCATATATATAACCCCTAAAGATTTAAGTAGGTTAAGTATTACAGGTTAACAGGTTATTATCACTTTTCCATTCATGTCTGTTAATGCACTAGACCTCTCACATTAAGTCTACCACTTGTGGATGATGGATATGCCGGGTGGTTCGGGGCAGACTTCTACCACAAGTCAGACTTAACCTTGTGTCTTAGCAATGTTACGTGTACATTTACACACTAGACTCCTCACATTAGATTCAACACTTGTGGATGCTGGATTTGCCGGGCAGCTCCGAGCAGACTTCTACCACAAGTGTAATCTAACCTCGTGTCTAAGTGCGGTTAAGTTTATACTTACTGTAAATTTAGGCATGTTCATTATTAAACAATTTTCATGTTTATCAAAGGTTATTCCCCAAATCCCAGTATGATTCACGATACAAGTTATGCCCCTAAATTAAAATTTTAGACCAAGGTATAGATTATGCCCTCAAAATCCCCGTCAGATTTTATGATACAAGTCATGTCCCAATTTATCATTCCCATCCATTCCCAATTTCGTGCGCTCGCATATTCCAACGATAGGCCTAGGCTCAAAGGTAGCCTGACTATAAAAATAAAAAGGGAAGGAGGGAGAGAAGAGAACTTAAATAGGCATAATAACAAAACAAGTATATGATGATAGAAATAGGCACACTATAGAATAGGCATACGGTGACACTATCAGGCATAATGATAGAATATGCATATCAGGAATATGCATATGGGAACTAAACAGAGGATCAGTTGTACAAGTAGTGGCAGATCTGTGTAGTTAGGATTTAGGTTATTAAAAGGCACAATCTTAGATCCAAACTTATAAACATGTCACGATTACTTATTAAATGTTTATATCTAAAAGCAACATAAACTCACAGGGACTGGATCTAAAGAACAGAGAAATGTCTGTTGATGTTGTAGCAGAGATTCTTGTATACGAATAAGTTGTTGTAGCAAAAGAATAGGCTAGATCAATCTGAGTTAGGACAGCACCTCATTGTCTCCATTGTTTTCTAGGAATAAAACAATGGAAATAAGGTACTATTTATATATAGCCTACGGTCAACGAATTTGGTCAAGAAACAAGTCCCGGTTCACAGAATGGATCTCCCCCATATCTGGGCGGGGTCGACCCAGGAGTCGAACCTGGGGTCGACATCCCCGTGTAGGGGTCGACACATGGGTCGACACCTATGAGGCATGGGGTCGACTCCCAACGAGGATTTCCCTCCCATTCCAGTGGTCTTTGATTTTTGATTTTCTCGACTTGATTATATATATATATATATATATTCTTCTTATGTGTATACAAACCTCTAGGCTTAATAACTTTTTCATACGATGTCCGTTTCATGCAAACTCGGAGTCTATCTTAAGCAAAATTCCTAGATGAACACAACGGCGTAGTCCATTTTACTTAATTCCAAATATTTAATTAAGTATTCTTTAGTTTATCATTATAGTGTTCTTTAAAATTACGTGGTGTTACATTCTTCCCCGCTAAAAGGATTTCGTCCCCAAAATCTCTAAGTTAAGAAGAGTGTATATCTTAACATCCATCATCCATCTACTCATCCACTAATCACCGGCATCCATTGTCCTTAAAATATTTCTAATACTTATATGAACATATGCAAAGGTGTGTGTAGGTGTTCCTATGATAACGCAAAAAATCAGACGGTCTAATGATTCAGTCGACCTCCTCGATGCAATGTATGTCAGTGCCATGAATCCAACATGTATTCAAATAATCCTAGTATAACATGTAAGTTCTATTTGTGTGCACAATCATTCATCCAAATGCAACATCCATATGATGATACACCCATTTCCATCCATAAAAAGAAAAATACGCACATGCATCCATATGCAATATGAGAGTGATTGAGCCAATCTAGTGCCTAATGTGTGTGTATATGCATCCACGAGAAACCACTAGCAAACAAATGCATCCACTTGCATCCATCAAATGTAACATGTCTCAAACACATGTTTACATCCACGGGTTCCCTACCTAAAGGTCGAAGATTCGATCGATAGGATATACTTAATGATAGAAACAAGTACGAATAAAAGCTTTGGAAAAAGAAGTTAGGAACATACCGTTGAAAATAAAAGGTTACGTGTAACAGCCCGCATATTTAATGATAATATATTTAAATATTTTATTTAAATATAACGTCATTAAACATTAATTGTGTATGTGTCCTAAAAGTCACATTTTGCATACCGATGAATTTGTACTCGAAACCACTTTCATTGAGTTCAAAACGTCATTTACGTATTTAAAAACTATAAACATCAATATGTTCAGATTTTGTAGTAATTAGGTCTTTGGGAAGGGGTTTGGGTTTGTAAACCTAACCCATTAACCCACCTTCATATAACCTACCTCCATATATCCCACCTAGATTACTCCTCCTTCATTCATTTTTCCTCTTACTCCACAAAATTAGAAATAGGAATGGGAAATTGAAATTCCTAAGTATAGGTTTGCTATTAGAATTCAAATCAAGAGGAAATCAAGTGCAAATCCAAAGAGAAGCTTAGGTAAGCCTTCTCTTCATCTTCTCCAACTCAACTCTTCTTTAATTTATGAAATTTCCTAAACCTAACTCTTAGGAGATTCATTCATGTGTGTTTATGTTGTGGATTCTTGAGTTCTTATTGAAGAGAGATTGATCTTGCTTTGTTTTGGAGCTTCCCCTTCCATATTAAGATCAAAGGTGAGTTCTTTTAGAACTCACATCTATGCCTCAAGCTCTAAGCTTGTATATTGTGCCTATGGCACGTTTGTGTTGCATATGTAGTATGTAATTTGGTTTGATATGAGTAAACATTCCATTTCACGAGTTTTGGATTCGATTATATGAATTCGAGTATAAATATTTGTGTATGTTTGATTCATGTGATATCGGTTGTTTCAGCGAGTCTTAGAAGCCTCATTTTTCCCTCGAATAAGTGTTGTAAGACTTCATGAGTCGCTCAAGAACTGTCGAAATTGAACTGGCCTTAAGGCTAAGCCTCAAGCAGCTCTCGGTAGCAGCTACCAGTCGACTGGTTTGAAATAACCAGTCGACTGGTCATGTAAATTTGATGAAAGTTGACCAGTCGACTAGTCTGAAATGGACCAATCAACTGGTCCTGCTGTTTTCCTGTAGTCGACCAGTGGAGACAATGGTCGACTGTATAAGTCGTTTCAGGCTCTTTCCGGGTCGAGTTTCAGGCCGTTTGGCCTTTTTCTATGACTTTTCAGTTTCTTCGATTCATAGATTTCTGCATTTCGATTCGATGGACTTTCGATTGATTCGTGGTGAATGAATTTATAATCGATGGTTGTGAGATTAAATTTACTTTTTTTAAACGTGAATTCTTCATTTGATAGTTAATTCGATCACCATTACACGAGATTTGCCACTTCGAAACTATATAAAAAGGGGTTTTAAAATTATTAGTAGATACCAATCTTTTACTGAGTGGTTTCTAATTCTACTTCATTATATGAAGTTATTTTTCAAATTGTTTTACTATCTTCTAGCATATGATTTCATAAACCTTTTTCTCGTTCGAGTGAGAAATCTAATTAAAAGCCTTAATAAAAACAAGGACTTTGACCCCTTGTGTTTGCTTTGACGGTTAAATTTGGATTCATTCGATTGAACACCGTAGCATTGATCGTTTCGTTTTTCTAGAGAAATATATAGCTTGTTCGTAAATATTTGAGTAGAGCAAGTGGTTATGGGACATGTAGCTTAACTATTATATTTACTATCTTGGGGTATCTTGCACTAAAAGCGATCTTCGGATTCGCGGGGAACTTCGGTTCATCTTGTTTGGCGATCTTCAGATTCACGGGGAACTTCGTTTCATCTTGTTTGGCGATCTTCAGATTCGCGGGGAACATCATTTCATCTTGTTTGGCGATCTTCGGATTCGTAAGGAACTTGGATTTATGTTGTTTGGTGTAACGACCCGCATTTTACGAATCGGAGGATCGTAGAATATTTATTTCATTTTGGTACGAATTCATATGGTCGTGTCACTTTGGGAAACGACCATTGGGGTTATTTCCCATGTTCACGATTTTTGCCGAATTTTAAATGACCGTTTTGCTCCTGGCAAATTTTGTTTCGCCTATAACTTTTGATTGGTAAGGAGTTTTGACCTGAGACCACTTCCATTGGATTCGGATGATGGTTTAACTTTCTGTAGAGTGGTCACATTAATGAAACGGACTTACCATTTGGGAGAAATGTCTGAAATAAGGTTTGAAGATGGAAAAACAGCTTAACCGAGCTTAATTAGGTGATTAGTGGTTAGGCCCATAACCCATTTCGGGATTAGGGTTATGGGAGGACTGAAAGGGTTTGGGAAAACATTTCATTTCAGTTTTCTAGCCGTCACAAACATTCCTCTAATACTAGTAATGGCCTCCACCTTCAAAATTCATCCCTAATCGCTTTCTAGTCACATACTAAGCAAATGTACATCAAATTAAGGCGGTTTGACACCAAAATCGAGATAGAGCTACTGGAACACATAGGAACTCGACCCAAATCAGTGGAGTGTTTAGGTCTATAATTTATTTGTGGCTAAGGTGAGTGATTTGCACTTTTATTCACTAATTACGGCTAATAAGGGGTGATTAGTGATAATTAGCGAAATTATGCATTATAAGAATCTGGGAAAATGTGTAAAAATTCTTAAATATTATTTTTTGCCTCTGATAAATTTTTTGGTTAATTTGGATTAAGTTTGCTAATCCTATAGTTAAACATGGTTAAGGGGATTAAGGGGAAAATCATGCTTTTTGGGTATTTTTGATCTAAAATGACCTATATGCTTGATGTTTTGATCTTATTTTATTAAACCTATATGTTGTTACTATTTTTTTGGGATGTTTCATGATTGTTTAGTAAAGCTAGAATGGTTGAAGACGCCGTCAATTGGCGAGAATGGACAATACAAGCATGTAGGAAATTCTGCAGGGACTCGGATCGGATCGGCTAGGGGATCGGATCGGATGGAAAGGACCGAACCGGATTGGAACATGGAAAAAAGGAAGGCCACTTGCATGGAGTTGGAGTTGGAGTATGAGACCGAATAGAAGCATGGGCACCGAACCGAACCGAAGCATGGGCACCGGACCGAACCAAAACATGGGGTACCGAATCGAACCGACTTGAAGTGGAGCACCGAACTGAATGGGAAAGCCTGGGGACGATGTATAGGAGCCAAACCGAGGGAAGCAGGTCGAACCGAACCGAATCGAGCTTCCACTATTTATACGTGATGACTCTTCTGAAGACCAACTCCAATTCGACCAAAACCCGAGATGCAAATGAAGTCCAAGTAGGACGTTATAACTTAGGATCCAGAGGGGAACCAACGGGTTAACTTCTAGAGTTGGACTTTGCTGCGGGACGTGTGCAAAAGGATTATCGATATCTATAACTTTGGTTCACTGTTGAAGAGAGGGGGCATGTAGACGAACCAGAGCCAGGGAAGTGTGGACTGGTTGGCCCATTAAAGTAGAGCCAGGGATGTGTGGACTGGGTAGGGTTATTGACTATAGACCAGGGAAGTATGGTCATAGCAATAGTCGACAGAGCTGCCATCATGGCCCCAATGGATTTGATGATCAAAGCGGTGGATATCTTATGCTTTACGCACTAAGTGAGTGATGTGAGGATGATTGCTATGTTTGATGTTTGCTATCACCATGACATGCACACTCCCATCTTAGCCTTTATGTTAGTGTTACCTTAGAGTACTATACATCATGTTGTGCTGAATCTTTGGTTGTAGGTACAGGTATGATTATTTATACCCGTTATTGCTTATTTTGTTGCTATCGCTCATACCAGACTTTTGTCTGACCCAGAGTTTTATGTCTCTTCTTATTACTTTGGGTGCTCCTAAACGAGCATACTAGAGACTGGTTAGGTGGTTATGCATGAGTAGCTGTCCGGAGACGAGCATGAGGCTTCCACATACTATTTACATGTATTCTCCCTGTGTTGTTGCGGGTCACTGCTTTGGGCATTAGTAGTGTACCTTTTCTATTTTTATTTAGAGACAATATTTTGAAGTTGTAATAATGATGGTTTGGATCATAAGCTGTATTTTAGATTATGCTGCTATGGTGGTTTTGTTTTCAGCTTATGTACTGTCTCGCTTGTTTTATGTCAAGTTATGTTATTACTATATTTTATTCCATGTGCTGTGAGATATACTACAGGTTCTTTGGTGATTTATAGTTTCAAATCCTTTTCTTTTGACGACCGTCCCGTGCTGGTCGGCATTGGCAGCGCATTTCGAGGGAAATGTCAGCTGGTGTGGGGTGGCCCGTCACACTTGGTATCAGAGCCTAGGTTGTGTAGTTTAACCTAAGGGAAGATATCAGGGAGAGATAGTATACATACATGAAAGCCTGTATTTGTGATATTTTGGTTTAAAAAAGACTATGTATATATATGCACTATTAGTATATCTGAGGATGAAGTCGCACTGCACTGGCACCAATAAGGAGATGGTTAATCGTTTTCTCTTTATAGATTTAACGATGAGCCGAAATACGAGGAGGAGTACGGGTTCAGAGGCCAACAATGGGAATGTCCCTGATATAAGGACAATGTTTACTACCTTCATGCGAGATATGCTTAGAGATGCTCAGGGAGAAGTTCCTAATGCTGCTAAGGGTGGTGGGGGCAGTAGTGCAGGCAACTAGGGCCGATTTCGCCAATCTTAGCAAGGATTATACTAATCTTGGTGGAAAGTCGTTCCATGGAATGGAATCGGCAAAGAAGGTTCAAGATTGGCTTGATAGTTGTGAGCGCATCTTCGAGAATTTTGGGATTGAGGATGCAATGAAGAGAAAGTTAGCATTGCGTCAGCTTCAAGGACGAACTATGAATTGGTGGAATTCTATTAAAGGGGCTACTCTCGAAGATCAAGTTACTAGGAATCTGTTTAAGACCCGTTTCAGTGACAAGTTTATTCCAGCTGCTCAGAAATTAGAATTGTTCTGGAAGTTTTTTGAACTTAAGCAGAGTGGTAGGGCAGTCTCAGAATATATTGCTGAGTTCGATACTTTATCGAAATATGGATTATCTCTCATCGATACTGCCGAGAAGAAGAACGAGAAGTTCATAACTAGCCTAGATGAGTACTTGGGAGAAAGACTCATAAACCATATCGATGAGACATTCAAATCTATTGTAGGGAAGGCATTGAGATTTGAGAGCCTTTACCCTAAGTCGAAGATCGAGGCTGCTATTACATCTGCGGAGGAGCCAAAGCTGCAGGCAAGCGGTGGAGGCAAGAATAATTCCTAGAATAAGAGTAAATAGAATCAGACATGGATGGTCAGAAAAAGAAGAATAAGAAAGATATCGAGTGCTTTAGCTGTGGCAAGAAGGGTCACTATGCCAAATAGTGTCGAGAAAAGCCAAGGGAAAAGAAGTGCTTCAACTGTGGCCAAGTGGGGCATTTCAAGAATGAATGTCCACAACCTCCTAAGGAGAAGTAAATCGTGAAAGCATATGCTATCAACGTTGTTCCTTCTTCATTTAATGCCCCCAACTGCGGCACAGAAGGGAAAGGGTGTCATTATTTAAGGTATGCTTTCTGTTTATGATGTTCCTATTCGAGTATTTTTTGATATTGGGGCGTCCCATTCCTTTGTATCTAATGGCCTGATAGATAGGTTGGAATTGGAACCCGAGATAGTCGATAGACCTTTAGTTGTGATGAACCTGATCGATGGTTCGACTAGCCTTAGTATGATTTGTAGTAATTTGGTCTTATCAAGTCATGGGTATATGTTTGCTTTGTTTTGGGATTTACTGGGTTTGGCATTATTTTGGCAGTCGATTAGCTCCAAAGATATGGGGTGATGGTAGACTGTAAGGGGTCTTCGGTGATCACTAGAGCAGATGATGGGTGGAGGTCGGTATTGGTTGCCTACCTAGTGATGAGGTGATGACTAGTTTTCTATATTCCCTCGACATCCCGATGGATGAGTTATCAGATGTGCCTATGGTTGGCGAGTGTCCGGACATCTTCGAGGAAGTGACCGGATTTCCACCACACAGAGAGATCGAGTTTTGAATTGATTTAGTGAAAGATGCCAGACCTATAGTGATACCTCTTCGTCATATGGCGCCAAGGGAGCAAAGAGATCTCGAGTTGCAAGTGAGCGATCTTTTGAAGAAGGGATTTACCTGAAGCAGTGTTTCCAAGTGGGGAGCACCGGTTGTATTCGCTACCAAGGCTGATGGTTCCCTTCGCTTATGTGTAGACTACCGTGAGATGAACAAGGTGACTAGGAAGAATAAGTATCCTCTTCCACATATAGATGATTTATTTGATCAACTTAAAGGAGCAAGAGTGTTTTCCTAGTTGGATCTCGCGATAGGATTTCATCAGCTCCGAGTAACAGTTGAGAGTGTACCTAAAACGACATTTCGAATGCCGTCTGGATTCTATGAGTGGTTGGTCATGCCATTCGGGTTGACCAATGCAACCGCATATTTCGTTGATATTATGAATAGGGTTTTCAGGGACAATTAAATAAGTTTATTCTTGTGTTCGTGGACGATATCTTAGTTTACTTGAGGACAGAGGAAGAACACAAGGAACATTTGAGGAAAGTGATGGAGGTGTTGAGGAAAGACCGATTGAAAGCAATATTTTCTAAGTGTCACTTCTGGACATAATTTAGCGTACACAACATTGGCATAAGAGATTCATAAACATAAACATGACATAGGTGTAAACTTGGCATTTTTGGCATAGTCAATATGAACATCATAGGTGTGAACTTGCAAAATAGTCAACATGAATGTCATAGGTGTGAACTTGCAACGTAGACTAAATCAACATTCATGTGAATTTGCAACATAGCCTAAATCAACTTACATATATGTGAACTTGCATTGAAATAGGGATCTAACCAAATAGGTGTCACATAAATTAGCATATGATTTATACAACATAAGCCTAAACATGTTTTGGATCTAGGAATAACATCGAACTTCACTAGCATATGACAAGAATATGACATTTTCAAAAAGTATGTATAATTTTATGACAAGGGTGTGAACTAGATCCAATCATATGTCTAATTACAACATGAAACATGTATTAAAGTGGATCTTGACATGGATCCAATTAGGAACTTGCAACTTAGGAGCATGTATATGAACATAGTCATTTAGGCATAGAGGTTCTATTGTACAACATATAACTTGTCATAATCACCTAAACATACAGGTATAGATATGAGCCAACTAACTTGTATGTGAATTTGAATAGATCCAACATCAACTAGATTAATCCACAAACATTCTAATGGATCCAACATCAAGTCAATTACACCACAAACATCACAATACCACAATCATTACAACACATGAATTTACATCGTCGTTATACAATAACACAATTCCATTCCATTTTACATCGAATCAAATCCTAACTTTTAATCACATCGGAAAAATCACTATACTTACAACAAACGACGGTCTTGTTTTCTGATTTCTGAGTTCTGAATTTGAAATGCTTTCCTATAGGTAGACTAATGTTGTTTGAACCGTGTTTTACTTTAGTTTTGGCTCGTCTCTAAGTTTTCTACAAGTGGAGGCTACTCTTGGCTTCCTTCCAGCAACAAGACGGCTCTATCTCTAATTTATTTGTGTGAATTTAGGTTTAGACTAAAGTTGTATTTATAGAATATCAAATTAATTAGAGTTGTCGATGAAGCTAGAGTTAATCAAGGCCATCCATCTAAAGAGAAGCCAATCAAAAAGCGACATGTAAGCCCTAGTGACATAGCCAAGCCCCAAAAATCGACCAGAAACCTGACCAGGCCAGCCAGGGCCAAACCAAGTCGACCCCCAGGTCGACCTGTTGCCTGGGCGGGAATTTTCCCGCCCAGCCCAGTCTGGGTCTGATTTTTGAATTTTGAACCGAATTTGAACCGTTTGAATTTTAATTTTAATTCTGAAATTTCCGGAGGTCATAACTCCTTCATACGGAGTCCGATTCACGCAAACTCGGACTCTATCTCAGGCAGAGTTCCGAGACGAGCACAATGGCGTAACTCATTTCCCTTAATTCTTTCATTTAGAATTAATTATACTTTAATTTGTTAATATACAGTTAACAGAAAATTCGGGGTGTTACATTCTCCCCTCCTTAAAGGATTTCGTCCCTGAAATCTTCAAGTCTGGAAGAACGTCAATCCTAACATCCAATCATCCATCTACTCAACCAACAAACACAGGCGTCCATTGTCCTTAAAAGACATCTAATGCTTCATGATCATTTCATAGTGTGTGTACATGTCCTTATCTAATGCAAAAATTAGGCGGTCTACTAATTCAGTTGACCTCCTTACTGCGAATCATGTAAGTGTCATGAATCCATTATGTATGCAATTTTTTTTCCCTACTCATAATTCTACATGAGTGCACAACCATCAATACAAATGCGACATCCATATGAGAACATATCAAGTTTCAACCACATACAAATATGAATACATATATGCATATGCAGTATGAAGTGACTGAGCCGATCTAAAACCTAGGTTGTATGTGTATATGCATCCACGAGCAACCACTAGCAACCACTTGCAACCATCAACCATAACATGTTTCAAATACATGTTTACATCCAAAGGGGTTTCTACCTAAGGATAAAGGATAATATCGAGGAGATATACCTAAAAAGATAGATTCAAGCACAACTTAAGGAAAAAGAGGGATCAATGATGTACCCTTAAAAGGAAAAGGGTAGGCCGCGCGTATTCTGTCCTCAGTTTCCCAAGTCGCGTCTTCCTCGGTGTCTCTCCACTGAACTTTAACGAGCTTGACTTCGCAGTTGCATAGCTTTTTCACTTCAGTTCCTACGACTCGAGTTGGAACTCTCCTAACAGTTGCTTCGCGTTCCACTTCGGCTTCTTCTAGAATGCTTGGCTCCACTACTTCCACAGATTCATGTAGACATTTTCGTAGATGAGTAACGTGAAAGACGTTGTGAATTCCAACCAATCTTTCAGGCAGCTCTACTCTATAATCCATCTTCCTAATCTTCTCGATGATAGGGAATGGTCTTACAATTCTTGGTGCTAGCTTTCCTGCGGGTCCAAAGCGAACGACGTTCCTTAAAGGGGATACCTTAAGGAAAACCCTGTCCCCAACCTCAAACTCAAGGTCGGTCCTTCTTCTGTCTATGTAAGATTTCTGTCTATCTTGGGCAGTCATCATTCTCCTTCGTATCAAGTCCACTTTTTCTAAAGTCTCTTTAATCATGTCTGGCCCAAGTATAACCTTGTCAGTAGACTCCCACCAACAAGTTGGTGATCGACATGGTCTTCCATACAAAGCTTCGAAGGGTGCCATACCGATGGTGGCTTGATAATTGTTGTTGTAGGAGAATTCCACTAAAGGAAGATGATCCTCCCAAGTCCCTCCAAAGTCAAGAACGCATAGTCTCAAAAGATCTACCAATACTCTATTCACCCTTTCTGTCTGACCATCAGTTTGGGGGTGATAGGCTGCGCTCAAGCATAACTATGTGCCTACAGCTTCTTGTAGACTCCGCCAAAATTCGCTCATAAAGATGGGATCTCTGTCACTCACTATGCTGGAGGGTAATCCATGGAGTCGAACTATTTCCTTGAGATAAAGAGAAGCTAGAGACGAGGTTGTCCTTCTACTCTTGATAGGTATAAAGTGGGCGCTTTTAATAAGCCTGTCCACTATTACCCAAATGCTAGTATTGCCTCTTATTGACCTAGGCAACCCATCAATGAAGTCCATTGAAATGCTATCCCACTTCCATTGCGGGACTTCTAGAGGATGAAGCAGTCCTCCAGGTTTCTTTTGTTCCGCCTTGACCTGTTGGCATGTCACGCACTTAGAAACGAAATCTGCCACGTCCTTCTTCATGCCGCTCCAAAAGAAAACTCTCTTTACGTCCTTGTACATCTTGTCCCCACCTGGGTGTATTGTCATCTTGAAATGATGTGCTTCCTCGAGAACCATCTTCACTAAATCCCTTACTTGTGGGATGCATAGTCTTCCATCCCGCCTTAGCCAACCCTTATCATCGATGGAGTATCTATTGAGGTGACTGGAAGTTTCACCCCTAATTAGTTTATCAATCACATCCACAAGCTGAGGGTCTTCACGTTGTGCGGCCCCTATTGAGTCTAAAAGAGTGGGCCATACTTCTAGGGATGCCAATAAACCGGGTACCAAATCAGAGGAGGGCCTAAAGTCAAAACTGGCTATATACTCCAAGCTTTGCCTTTCTACAAAGAGAGGGCTTAGGGTCAGTTTCTTTCTGCTCAACGCGTCTGCTACTACGTTGCCTTTGCCAGGAGTATAGTAAATCTCAAAATCATACAAGGCAAGGAACTCCATCCATCTTTGCTGCCTCAAGTTAAGATCTTTCTACGAGAAAAGATACTTCAACGATTTATGGTCAGTATATAATTCGAACTTCTCACCTAGGAGATAATGGCGCCAAGACTTAAGCGCAAAGACGATGGCGGCCAACTCAAGATCGTGGGTTGGGTAGTTCTTTTCATGAACTTTCAATTGTCTTCCACCATACGCTACTTCCCTCCCTTCCTGCATCAGAGCAGTGCCTAGTCCCGTACCACAAGCATCCGTCTATACTGTGAACATCTTGCTTCCATCCGGCAAAGTCAGAACTGGGGCTGTTGTAAGAGCCCTTTTTAGGCGTTGGAAAGCAATATCACTGTCCAAATCCCAAGCGAATGATAGATTCTTCTTTGTTAGCCTGGTGAGTGGAGCTGAGATTTTCGTGAAATCCCTAATGAACTTTCGGTAAAAACCGGCTAGCCCAAGGAAGCTTCGAACTTCGGTTGCATTTCTTGGTGTCTTCCAATCTTGCACTGCCACCACTTTCGCGGGGTCCACTGCTAACCCCTCTTTGGACACTATATGTCCAAGGAATCTTACTTCTTCCCTCCAAAAGTGGCATTGGGAGAATTTGGCTTTTGGCTGATGTGCACAGAGAGTATCCATGATCTCCTTTAGATGCTGAGCATGTTCTTCCTCATTCTTTGAGAAGATCAAAATATCATCTATGAAGACCACCACGAACTTATTGGGAAATTCTCTGAACACCCTGCTCATTAGGTCTACGAAATAAGCGGGGGCATTTGTCAGGCCGAAGGGCATGACAAGCCACTCGAAGAAACCGTCTGGGGTTATGAACGCCGTTTTATCGATGCTATCTTCAGCTACTCTTAGCTAATGGAACCCAGTAGCTAGATCAAGTTGGGAGAAGACCGACGTACCTACAAGCCGATCAAACAAATCGTCTATTCTGGGAAGCGGGTGTCTATTCTTTTTGGTCATCTTGTTTAGCTCCCTATAGTCCACACAAAGACATAGTGAACCATCTGCTTTGGTGGCGAACACCACTGGAGCACCCCATTCCGAGATACTTCTCCTTATAAACCCCTTCTCGAGAAGCTCCTTAACTTGCTTACTGAGCTCCTTTCTCTCCTTTGGAGCCATGTGCCTAACAGGCAGAGCTACGGGCTTTGCATTATCAACAAGATATATGCGAAAGTCTATTTCCAACTTCGGAGGTAAGCCTTTTACCTCTTCAAAGACATCCAGATATTCCCAGACCACTCTAACCGACTGCAAATTCTCAACAGAAGCGTCAAGCGACTCTAAATAACTAAGCATAACAACATTCAAGGGATTACAAGAAATTTCTAGAGTGTTACCGAGACGAGTCAAGAGTCTAACCACTCTTTTCTCACAATCAAGAATGGCACCATTACTGGATAACCAGTCCATGCCTAAGATCAGTCCATATCCTGAGAAGCCCAAAACAAAGGCACAACATCTAAATTCAACACTTAGAATAGAGATTTTCAAATCCAAGCAAACCATCGACAAATAAGCCGAGCCCCTAATTGGATTTGAAACAACCAAGGGATCTTCTACCATACTAGTGTCTAGGTGCAGAGATTCTACTAAAGTTGATGAAATAAAGGAGTGTGATGCACCATAATCAAAAAGAGTGTGAACTGGATGATCATAGAGATAAACTAAGCTTTCTACAGAAATATTTCTACCTCGTTCCTGTGGAGGTGCCGTCAGCGCGTGAAGTTGTCCCCCTGAGGTGGATCCAGTCCTCTATCCCTGCTCCCACTTCTTCGTGCAGTCCTTAGCCAAGTGTCCAGTCTCTCCACAATGGAAACAACCACCATTCATCTTTGCCTTCTTCTTCCTGCAGTCCTTTGCTATATGACCAACAATGCCGCAGAAATTGCACTTTCTCTTTTCATGGGATGTTTTTTCCCGCCTTTCTTGAAGTCTGTTTTCTTAGCCTGTAAGCCTTCTTTCTTTTCTTTAGGCACTTCCCCCTTTGCCTCTTTCTTGCCTTTATCTTCCTCGTGTAGCAGCGCCATATCCACAAAGCTTTCATAGGTCGCTCCCTTGGGTATATGGGTCATAGCAAGGCTGTGTAGAGGTTCATTCAGACCTTTGACGAAGTGAAGGGCCTTCTTGTGTTGGGTGTTTACTAAATCCAGCCCAAATCTGGCCAGCTGATTAAACTGATTGACGTACTCCTTGATTGTCATACTTCCTTGTTTAAGAGTTAGGAACTTCTCCATTTGCAGGCTTCTTTCAGCTTGGGAGAGGAATTTCATCTCAAACCTCATCTTGGAATCTTCCCAAGTCTCCACCGGCCTCTCAGCATGGGTAACTTCCCGCCAATAGGATGCTTCATCTTTGAGCAACCACACTGCTAGCTGTATCTTTTTCCTATCGTCAACTTCAAAGATAACGAATAAATCTTCAATCTCCTTTAGCCAGTTCCTTGCTACCACAAATGATTCAGGTCCATAAAAGTCCTTTCCACCCATAGCCTTGAAGTCTCTACACGTCTTAGCGAAAGTATTCCCCCGAGGAGGCGGAGGAGGAACCGCTGCCACAGTGGGAGGAGGAATGTCTGCTGGACCCGCACCGTTGGCCCTAGCCTCTAGGTACCTTCGGAACCAGCCAGGGATCGGTACTCCTTCCGGAAGGTTAAGATCTCCAGACATGCTGGAAAAAAAGGAAAGTATTCAAGACAAAAGGATAGAGAGATATTGCATATGGCTTTTGGGGAATTATTCCTTTTGAAAACAACACTTTTTCTTGAAAAAGAATGCTTCTTTAAAATTCTTTTTGAAAATAATTTCAAAAACTTTTATCTCGTCTGGTAAATCTATGCTCTAATACCAAGTGAAACACCCTACCCTCCATTAAGGTCACTCATAAAGGGAGTGCCTTAACTTTGGTGGAGGTTTGCAAGTAAAAGTCATAGATAAACACAAGACAGATATATAAACACATATAAATAAGCAGCAGAAAACATTCAGACTTTTATTTCATAAATACGTGTTCATACAAAACATTTCCATAACTGTCACATAATAACTTCCAAAACATTACATCATCATTTTTGTCTTGGTTAGTAAATAAAGAAGCATAAAACATAATTAAAAACTGCATAAATCCCCATGATTGTGTCCAACAGCCATAGCCAAGGAAAGAGAGTCCAAACCGTACATCTACTATCTTGAAACTTGTAAAGAGTCTGACTAGCTGGGTTGTTTCCTCCTTGTGGAACTACGGGGGGGGGGGGGGGGGGGGGGGGGACGGAAGAAAAGAAGACGAAAGAAAATAGGGTCAAACATAAAGCCTGGTAAGTCTAGTGACTCTTCAGTACGAGAATAAGAATAAGGGTATGATAGGTATAAACTGGAAACAGGAAAGTATCATAAACTAAGATAAAACCGTTTGAATCGAATATACTATCGCACCCCACACTATATCTCTACACCTATTTGTACTGTCTTAACTGGCACCCCATGAAGAAGGTGAAGTGATCCCCTTTTTCTAAATATTGGCTCCTACTCGCATAATCATCTGTGTCTTACGGCCCCCAAAGATTGTAGAAACCTATGCTGGTCCCACCATGGGGTGTATCAAGTCTTATGGTGGTGGCCCGACACAATACTAGAATGCATAGGTTATATTACTGGTGCCCATAGTGCCCTATTTGTCTGCTCCGAAGTGTGTGCACGCCAGCACTCCATTAGAACCCACACTGTTGCACCCACCGCCGTCGCTTTTGACCGCTTACAATCAGCCCAGTAATCGTGCCCCACCCTGCCTAGTTTCAGGGTACCATGATACCTAATTGGGTTACTGCTGAAATGGGTCCTCGTTACTAGGGTTTTCTAGTCAAACATGTTAAGTGGTTAAGTGTCTATATTTACCTAACCCCACCCATCAGTTTAATTAACATGTTGAATTGGTTAAGTGTTTTAGTTAACTTAACCCTATCATCCTGACTGTCAGTCCTTAGCTTTTTTTTAAAGCACTGACCACTCACATTAGACAGGTATTGTTACGGTTACTGGATGTGCCAGTCGGTTCCGGGCAGATTTACTCCGTAACTCAGTCTAACCTCGGGTCCTTATTGGGCTCCATGCTTAACCACCCACATTGGATAGGTATTGTTGTGACTACTGGACAGTCGGGCGGGTCCGGGCAGGTTTACATCACAACTCAATCCAACCTCGTGTTAAGCATACTCGTATTTTCTAAATTTACATATTTGTCTTTATTACTTGTTAAATGTAAATTAAATGTCATGGCCCACTTTCCAAGTTTAACATTTTTGGTATAAGAATTTATACCGTTTAAATGCCACCAATTTTGGCATGTGACAAACATGCCAATTTCATATATATTTTTTTGTCAAGTTTTCCTATAATTACCAATTTTACCCAATGTTACCCCGTCTAAGTTTAGGCTAACAATCTTAGACTAATTTCACGTTCGCATGATTTTCAACATATAATATTAGGCTAAAAAATTAGCCTAATTTAGCGTACACAACATTGGCATAAGAGATTCATAAACATAAACATGACACAGGTGTAAACTTGGCATTTTTGGCATAGTCAATATGAACATCATAGGTGTGAACTTGCAAAATAGTCAACATGAATGTCATTGGTGTGAACTTGCAACGTAGACTAAATCAACATACATGTGAATTTGCAAAATAGCCTAAATCAACTTACATATATGTGAACTTGCATTGAAATAGGGATCTAACCAAATAGGTGTCACATAAATTAGCATATGATTTAGACAACATAAGCCAAAACATGTTTTGGATCTAGACATAACATCGAACATCACTAGCATATGACAAGAATATGACATTTTCGTAAAGTATGTATAATTTTATGACAAGGGTGTGAACTAGATCCAATCATATGTCTAATTTCAACATGAAACATGTATTAAAGTGGATCTTGTCATGGATCCAATTAGGAACTTGCAACTTAGGAGAATGTATATGAACATAGTCATTTAGGCATAGAGGTTCTATTGTACAGCATATAACTTGTCATAATCACCTAAACATATAGGTATAGATATGAGCCAACTAACTTGTATGTGAATTTGAATAGATCCAGCATCAACTAGATTGATCCACAAACATTCTAATGGATCCAACATCAAGTTAATTATACCACAAATATCACAATACCACAATCATTACAACACATGAATTTACATCATCGTTATACAATAACACAATTCCATTCCATTTTACATTGAATCAAATCCTAACTTTTATTCACATCCGAAAAATCACTATACTTACAACAAACGACAGTCTTGTTTTCTGATTTCTGAGTTCTGAATTTGAAATGCTTTCCTTTGGGTAGACTAACGTTGTTTGAATCGTGTTTTACTTTAGTTTTGGCTCGTCTCTAAGCTTTCTACAAGTGGATGCTACTCTTGGCTTCCTTCCAACAGCATGACGGCTCTATCTCTAATTTATTTGTGTTAATTTAGGTTTAGACTAAAGTTGTATTTATAGAATTTCAAATTAATTAGAGCCGTCGATGAAGCTAGAGTTAATCAAGGCCATCCATCTCAAGAGAAGCCAATCAGAAAGGGACATGTAAGCCCTAGTGACATAGCCAAGCCCCAAAAATCGACCAGAAACCTGACCAGGCCAGCTAGGGCCAAACCAGGTCGACCCTTAGGTCGACCTGGTCACCCAGGTCGACCCCCAGGTCGACCTGTTGCCTGGGCGGGAATTTTCCCGCCCAGCCCAGTCTGGGTCTGATTTTTGAATTTTGAACCGAATTTGAACCGTTTGAATTTTAATTTGTATTCTGAAACTTCCGGAGGTCATAACTCCTTCATACGGTGTCCGATTCACGCAAACTCGGACTCTATCTCAGGCAGAATTCTGAGACGAGCGCAATGGCATAACCCGTTTCCTTTAATTTTTTTAATTTAGAATTAATTATACTTTAATTTGTTAATATGCAGTTAACAGAAAATTCGGGGTGTTACAAAAAGAAGCATGGAGGTTTGTTACAACCGTTACAAATCCCCGGATGGAAATGGGAACAAGTCTCAATGGATTTCGTTGATGGTTTACCAAGGACTAGATCGGGTCATGATAGTATCGGGTGATTGTAGATCGATTGACCAAAAGTACAAGGTTTATACCAGGCAAGTCGAATAGAACGGCAACTAAGTTAGCAGAACTATATATGAAGTGGGTAGTGAGATTTCATGGAGTACCTAAAAGTATTGTGAGTGACCAAGATCCATTATTTATTAGTGGGTTTTGGAAGAGCTTACAAGAGGCTTTAGGATTAGAACTAACATCTCAGTACCGCGTACCATCCTTAAACCGACAGTCAAACAGAGAGAGTGAATCGTGTATTAGAGGATCTCTTAAGGGCTTGTATATTGGGCTTTGGGGGATAATGGGATGACCATTTACATCTTGTTGAATTCGCATATAATAATAGTTATCAATCCAGTATTGGTATGACTCCATTTGAAGCTTTGTATGGAAGGCTGTGCAACTCACCATCATGTTGGTTGGAAACTGGCGATAAGTTTGTGCTTGGACCCAATGTAATAAGAGAAACTTCATAAAAGATCAAGGTTATTCAACAACGAATGAAGGCTGCCCAAGATAGGTAAAAGAGTTATGCTGATAAAAGACGAAGAGATTTGAAATTTTCCGTTGGCAACTTGGTATTCGTCAATATTTCTCCATTGAAAAGTGTGATTCGTTTTGGTAGGAGAGGTAAATTATCACCAAGGTTTGTTGGTTTGTTTCCAGTACTCGAACAAATTGTGAATTTGGCATATAAAGTTGGATTACCTGACAAGATGGAGGGAGTTCACGTCGTATTTCATGTTTCCCAATTAAGGAAGTTCATGTACGATTTTGATGTGACTATTTCACCAGATCAGTAGGATGATATCGAGGTAGAATCCAAGGCAGTTGGGAGCCGCAAGACAATTCGTATTGTGTGACATGATATTAAGCAATTTTGAAGGAAAACAGTGAAATTGGTTAAGGTCCAGTGGGGCGATAATGAGAATGACTGTACTTGGGAAACAGAGGAGAACATAAGGAAGTCATATCCAGAACTCTTAGCCTGGTAAGATTTTTGTCGCGATATAGTTATTCCCTTATTAGTATACCGCATGACAGTATAGGCTTGTTGCGTTATTTTTATATGTATGATTGTTTGTAAATGGTTGATAGGCATGCAGGACACCATTATATGTTTTCTTGGTTAAGGAATTCCACCAGCGAAATTTATTAAGGGGGAGGAGGGAGTCTAACAACCCACATTCTACGCATCAGAGGATCGTAGAATATTTATTTTGTTTTCATACGAAGTCATATAGTCGTGTAACTTTGGGAAACGACTACTGGGGTCATTTCCCATGTTCACGATTTTTGCCAAATTTTAAATGATCGTTTTGATCTTGGCGAATCTTGTTTCACCTATAACTTTTGTTTGGTAAGGAGTTTTAAGCTAAAACCACTTCCACTGGATTCAGATGATGGTTTACCTTTCCTAGAGTGGTCACATTAATCAAACAGACTTACCGTTTGGAGAAATTGATGAAATAAGGTTTGAAGATGGAAAAACAGCTTAACCGGGCTTAATTAGGTGATTTGTGGTTAGGCCCATAACCCATTTCGGGATTAGGGTTATGGGAGGGCAGAAAGGGTTTGGGAAAACATTTCATTTCAGTTTTCTAGCTGCCACAAACATTCCTCTAACCCTAGTAATGGCCTCCACCTTCTAAATTCATCCCTAATCACTTCCTAATCACATATTAAGCAAATCTACATCAAATTAAGGTGGATTGGCATCAAAATCGAGATAGAGCTGCTGGAACACATAGGAATTCGACCCAAATCAGTGGAGTTTTCAGATCTATAATTTATTTGTGGCTAAGTGAGTGATTTGCACTTTTATTCACTAATTACGGCTAATTAGGGGTGATTAGTTATAATTAGCGAAATTATGCATCATAAAAATCTGGAAAAATATGTAAAAATTATAAAATATTATTCTTTGCCTCTGATAAAAATTTGGGTTAATTTGGATTAAGTTTGCTAATCCTATAGTTAAACATGGTTAATGGGATTAAGGGGAAAATCATGCTTTTTGGATATGTTTGATCTAAAATGACTTATATGCTTGATTTTTAATTTTTTGATTGAGCCTATATGTTGTTACTGTTGTTTGGGATGTTTCAAGATTGTTTAGTGAAGTTAGAATAGTTGAAAACGCCATCATATGGCGAGAATGGACAATACAAGCTTGCTGGAAATTCCGCAGGGACCCGAATCGGATCAGCAAGGGGTATCGGATCGGCTAGGGGATCGGATCGGATGAGCCAGACCGAACCGGATTGGAACATGGAAAAAAGGAAGGCCACTTGCATGGGGTTGGAATACGAGACCGAACCGAAGCATGGGCACCGAACCGAACCGAAGTGTGGGCACCGAACCGAACCAAACGGAAGCATGGGCACCGGGCCGAACCAAAACATGGGGTACCGAATCGAACCGACTTGAAGTGGAACATCGAACTGAACGGGAAAGCCTGAGGATGATGTATTCGAACCAAACCGAGGGAAGCAGGTCGAACCGAACAGAATTGAGCTTTCATTACTTATACGTGATGAATCTTCTAAAGATCAACTCCAATCGACCAAAACCCGAGATGCAAAGGAAGTCCAAGTGGGAAGTTATAACTCAGGATCCAGATGGGAACCAACGGGTTAACTTCCAGAGTTGGACTTTGCTGCAGGACGTATGCAAAAGGGTTATCGATATCTATAACTTTGGTTCACCGTTGAAGAGAGAGGGCATGTAGATAAACTAGAGCTAGGGAAGTATGGACTGGTTGGCCCACTAACCTAGAGCCAGGGATGTGTGGACTGTGTAGGGTTATTGACTATAGACCATGGAAGCATGGTCATTGCAATAGTCGATGGAGTTGCTGTCATGGACCTAATGGATTTGGTGATCAAAGCGGTGGATATCGTATGCTTTATGCACTGAGTGAGTGATGTGAGGATGATTGCCATGTTTGATGTTTTCTATCACCATGACATGCACACTCCTGTTTTACACTTTATGTTAGTATTACCTTAGAGTACTGTACATCTTGTTGTGCTAACTCTTTGGTTGTAGGTCCAAATTCAGGTATGATTATTAATACCTATTATTGCTTTATTTTGTTGCTATTGCTCATACCAAACTTTTGTCTGACCCAGTGTTTTATGTCTCTTCTTATTACTCTGGGTGCTCAAAAACGAGCAAACTAGGGACATGTTAGGTGGTCATGCGCAAGTAGCTATCCGGAGACGAGCAGGTGGCTTTCACGTACTATTTACATATATTCTCCATATGTTATTACTGGTCACTGCTTTGGGCATTAGTAGTGTACCTTTTTTTTAAAGACAGTATTTTGAAGTTGTAATAATGATGGTTTGGATCGTAAGCTGTATTTTGGATTCCGCTGCTATGATGGTTTAGTTTTCATCTTATGCATTGTCTCGCCTGTTTTATGTCAAGTTATGTTATTACTGTATTTTATTCCATGCGCTGTGAGATATACTACAGGTTCTTTGATGATCCATAGTTTCAAATCCTTTTCCTTTGACGACCTTCCCATGTTGGTCGGGCATTAGCACCGCATTTCGAGGGAAATGTCGGCTGGTGCAGGGCGGGCCGTCACATTTGGCGATCATCGGATTCTCGGGGAACTTCGGTTCATGTTATTTGGCAATCTTCGGATTCGCGGGGAACTTCAGTTCATATTGTTTGGCGATTTTTTCATTCGCGGGGAACTTTGGTTCATGTTGTTTGGCGATCTTCGGATTCACGGGGAAATTCGGTTCATGTTGTTTGGTGATCTTCAGATTCATGTGGAATTCGGTTCAACTTGTGTATGGTGTGCATGGTGTGTGGGTTGTGTAGTGGGGATCTCTTAGAGATGTGGGTTATACATTTTTGGTGTTGCATACTTATGCCTAAACATGATTGTTATTGCTTATGTGTCATTACCTACATATATCTCTATCTCTATCCCTATCCCGATTGATTATGATAAGTACAGCTAGACTGATCCGTTTATTGGTTATGTTCTTATAAATAATACTCAGGTCAGAATGATGTATTACAGATGCTTCTTCAAGACTTTTCGTGGGGACTATTCTTGGCTTTTTGCTAACTACAATAGAGTTGTCGTTTTTGATTATATATGTATATGCTATTTTCATGTATACATACTCTTTTGGATAGAGCTTGTACCTATTATTTTGTTGTATAGTGGATCGACTTTGACCGCTATCTTCGTATTTATACTCATAAGTTATATTCATATCTATTTCCACCTTAGTGATATGAATATTTGTGTCTGATTCTAATTTTATTGTTATGTATTTTATATTGCTTTCCGATTTATATATAGCCATTATGTAGTAGTTTTTAGATGTGTCGGACTTCTACATGAGAATTGAAAAGGTTAGACAACATTATCCGACATATTTAACATTCATTCAAAGCTAATATACAGATGGTCACTCCTCAATGGCCTTATTCTTTGGGTTAGTTGACACCAATGCTTGCAATGGTCTTGGCTAATGCGAGTATAGAGGTGGGGCGTTATAGTCGGTATCATAGCTAAGTTCGAAACAATATAAGATATTATAGCGAGGATCATTGTCCTAAGTCTCTCTTAGGAAATCGTGTTTTAGGGTTTAGCTCGAGTCTTAGGACCCGTCATATCCTATCTTATATCATGATCCTTGTTATACCAATCAATTTTATTTGAGTTCATCTTTGTGAATCTTGGCCTAGATAAATAGAGTCTCACTCCTTTTGTGTGTAGGAATTCATAGTATATATATCTAGTGGTATTTACAATTTTGTTTGGATGGGAGTAATCTTATCCTTATGCTTGTGTAGGTTGAGTCGATTAATAATTTGGGAGCATTAGAACGAACACCTTGTGAATTTAGTTTCACAATTTGACTATGGGGTTTTCGATGATAATGTTAAATAAGAATTCAACCTATAAGAGAACTGTTTAAATTTAGTTTAATTAAGAAATATGCAAGTATAGTTCGTGAATGAGATTTATAACTATGAAACATATCTGAGTTGAAGTAAATTATGACACTTAGTTGTGAAGTTTTCTTAATTAATTTATGAAACGTTTTAGTGAAATAATTTTGGCCAAATAAAATACTAATCCATTTGAGTTTAGCTTTGCGAGGCAAAAGTGGATATATTATTTCCGCTAAGCAATATGCTTGGTTGTTACTATATTGAGGCCTACAGCTACAGGCGGTTGCTGACAAAGCGGAGCACGAAAAGATTATAAAGGATTTGGATGCCTAGGTCAAGCAGGGGAGTCGGGAGTGCGACTCCATGAAAGGTGAAATCGAATCTTTAACGACTGACAAGGTTCGACTAAATTTGAAAGTGCAGAATCTCAAGGCCACACTTCATTCGTCTGAATTGGCCAAAGGATTGGCCGAACAGAATGTTGCTACAGCAATCAAGTTAGCCAGCAACCTGAGACTCCAGCATGACATTGACATCCAAGCGATCGAGTCAAAGCATGCTCAAGAAAATTCGAGTTAAAGAAGGGGCATGCTCGTCAGGTTCTCATGTTGTTCGTTAAGTTCCTTCGTCGCCGGGATCTATCCTGGATGCCGAAGTATTCCATGATTTTAGCTGATGTGTGGGGAATAATCCTGGGTGAGGAAAAAAGAAAAGCGCGAGGGTAGCCAGTAGATGAAGGACTTTTAATGACTCAAATTTTGAACAAGAAAGAACAGGCAGTGTTGGTCGAACGAAGAAGGTAGGAAGAGGTCGCAATAGTGGCAGAGCGTTATAGGTTAAAAGGGATGTCGGTCCCACTAGAGAAAAATGATATCAGCTAGGTCGAGACGTCCGCCATCGCTAACATTAAGAAAGGCCCGTCATTCGGCCTTCCGCCTGACCCAATCGGAGTTGCTAAAGAGAAACCAACCGAACCTGACGTCAAAGGTAGGGTTACTTATTGATTTTAAGCCTATCTTGATCTACACATTACCTTCTCCCATTCCTTCTTTTAGGCATCGCCGGAGCAAACGAAAGTGTAGAAGTGGATGCTACCATTGATGAGAGAGAAGACGACGTTGATATAGTTAGAGAATCGAAGGCAGGGAAAATTAACATAGGGCCATCAGAGGACAGCGATATCGAAATAGTCTCAGAATCGAGAAATGGTGATCGCCCCACTATGGCAGAGGTTCAAGCTCGAATGGACATGCAAATTTCTACCATAAAATCTGAACCGTCCGAAGATGTTATGAATACTCAGCCTGTTCGAGCTATTCCCCTAACTATCCTTTCTTCAGTTGAAGTTCCTCCATTTCCAAATTCTGTTAACACACAGGCCCCGACTTTAATCTCTCGTTGCTTCGGGTGTAAGCTTGGGGAGTTCAACGCTCGCTGTGTTCAGGGAAGACAATGAACATTGATACACAGAAAGAGTCAGCTGAGGCGCTCGAGCGTGGGGAGATGTCGCCCTCATCTTGAGCTTTAGTTGTTAAAAAAATTTAGTCTTTCGGAAAGTCTTATGCGAAATATGATCCTTGCGTCTTTGTAATTATTGAACTTCGTGTCTTGAAGACAATGCTTGAAATGTACCTGTCATGCAACAACATTTTGTAATCATGATAACACAAATGATATTTCATGTGCTCTGCAAGTATTGGTGCCACTTATGTGCAAAATTATTATCTAAATTCCTCGACTTATCTTAGCTCCGAGGGTTATTTAGACGTTTCCCTAACCGGAGTTGTTTGCTGGCTTTCTCGTCCCTGGTGTTAGGGGAGCCATTTGGAACAGCGAACCATTTAGTCGCGCTCATGCGGATCCAACCCTGATCAGGGGTTGGGTGTCATTGAGCGGGTTACACTTTCGGTCCTTTATACCCACCCTTCTTAGTCAGTAAGAAAAGGGAGTTTTATTTGAGCGGTTTCTTGTCGAGGTCACCTTTCACGCTCTTTTTCGTTTATACTCGTCCTCCAGTCATGAGGATTAGAGTTACATCCATATGATTATTTGTAATATTCAGTTGGCGTCACCCTTACTTATAGTTTCTAAAGAAGGGGCCAGAAACTAATCAATCTGTCCAAGTTTACGACAAATAATTAGAGTAAGAACGGAGCTTTTTATTTATAAACTACTTCAAATGAAAATTTATTGCTTATTACAATTCTAAAACAAATAGAAAAGTAAAAATATTTGGAAAATTTAAGAAAGATAAAGTCGTAAATGCTCTGCGTTCCAAGCTTTTGGGAAAAGCTCGCCGTCAACGGTCGATAATCTAAAACTTCCATTGCCCAGTTTTCATTGAATGACATAGGGTCCTTCCCATCGAGGGACCATATGAATGGGAACCGGGAAGATCCGCTTCAAAACAAGGTCTCCTTCGGCCGGACCTTTTTGTAGAAATATCGCGCGACCCTCTGCCTATGGGCCACTATGCGAAGATTTTCCTCTTCCCTTTTTTCATCAATCGTGTCCAACGACGTCAAGAGGAGTGCTTTGTTAGTTAAAGGGACATAGTAAGTCGTTCAATGTGATGGGACTTCAAGCTCTATTGGGAGAACTGTTCCGAACCATAGGATAAGGCGAAAGGAGTATGACTGTTGCAGTTTTATGTTTGGTTCAATAGGCCATAAGGCCAGTGACAATTCATCAACCCATTTTCCTTTTGCTCGTTCTAGTCGATTTTTTAAAATGGTCTTGATGATTTTGTTAACCGCCTCAACTTTTCCATTGGACCGGGGATGTGCAATCGCGGTATAATTTTTCTCAATATGATATTTCTCACAAAAATCCCTGAACTCTGAGCTATCCAACTGAGTCCTGTTATCAGTGATGATGGTTCGAGGGACCCTATACCGACATATAACGTTTCTAACAATAAAGTTGATAACCTTCTTAGTCATTATCGTGGTCATCTGCTTGGCTTCTGCCCATTTTGTGAAGTAATCTACTGCTACTACTGCATATCTAGCACCTCCCTTCGAAATGGGAAAGGTTCCAATAATGTCTATTCCCCAAACAGCGAATGGCCAGGGGCTAACCATTTGGGTGATCTCTGTCGGGGGAGCTCGTGGAATCTGTGCGACCCTCTGACATTTGTTGCATCTTTTAGATTAATTGGCGGCATCTTTGTTAACAGTCTACCAAAAGTATCCATAGTGTAGTATCTTCCTAGCCAAAGTTTGCCCCCAGATGTGCGCCCCACAATCTCCTTCATGTACTTCCTTTAGTATCTTCTTGATATCATCGTTGGCCACACATCAAAACATGTGAACGGAGAACCCTCTTCAGTATAGCTGGCCTTGTTGGATCACATATATGGAAGATTGCTGCACCAAAGCTCGTCTTTCATTCTTTCTTTTAGGTAATATGCCATGGAGGAGGAAATTCTTGATGGGGGTCATTCATGACTCTTTCTCGGGTTCAGTGTCGACATGATCGATCTCCTTTTGCTTGATGCTCGATATACTAAGGATTTCTATGGGGTCTAACTCCGTTTTTCCAGGGTGGTCTGAGCTGCCAAATTTAGCAAACCTATCCGCCTTTTGATTCTCTTTTCAAGGAATGTGTGAAATGCTGTATCGGCCAAAATTTTGCAATAATTTCTCAACTTGTTTAAGGTAAGAACTTAGCCGCTCTCCCTTGGTAAGATATTCCTTACAAACTTGTCGTACCAAAAGTTGTGAATCACAAAAAATATCAAGTGACGCTATCTTCAGGTCCTTCGCAAGCCTTATCCTGGCAATCAGGGATTCGTAATCATAATCATTGTTTATCGCAAGAAACTCAAACCTCAAGGCATAGTAAACCGATAATCCTTCAGGGGAAAGTAATACTATGTCGGTCCCCGACCGGTGCTCATTTCGAGCTCTGTCTATATATAGCTTCCAAGCGATCGATTCAGGTTTGACCCCTGAAGGCTCGGGATTATCATTCTGGTCTTCATCCTCTAGAGCAGTGAATTCTAATATAAAGTCAGCCAAGGCCTACCCTCGGATGGACTTTCGGGGCATAATAGTTAAGTCAAACTGACTTAATTCAATGTTCCATTTTAACAATCTCCCACTGGCTTCTAGTCGCTGCAAAACTTGCCTAAAGGGTTGGTCGGTAAATATCTTAATTGGATGTCTTGGAAATAATGTCGGAGTTTCCTTGACGCGATCAATAAGCTATAAGCAAGCTTCTCAATTTTCGAATAATTGCGCTCAGCACATGTCAATTTTTTGCTTTCATAATAGACTGGTCGCTATACCCGCTCTTCTTCTCGAATTAGGACCGAGCTGATCGCATGTGCAGATACCGCTAAATAAACGAATAGGTCTTCGTGGTCAATGGGTTAGAGAGGATGGGTGGTTTCTCTAGGTGATCGAGCAAACTTTGGAAAGCTTCGACACAGTCGGGCATCCAAGCAAAGTTTTGCTTCCCTCTTTTAATTAACTCAAAGAAGGGTATACATTTATCAATCGCCTTTAAGATGAACTGACCCATAGCTGCTATCTTACCCGCCAGGATTTGGACATCTTTGACCCGTTTAGGCTCTTGAATTCTTTTAAAGGCCGAAATTTGGTCAAGATTAATTTTGATTCCTCGAGAACTCACAATGAAACCAAGGAACTTGCCCAAAGCTACTCCAAAGGAACACTTCAAAGGATTTAATTTCATACCGTACTTTCAGAGGATGTTAAACATCCTTGAGAGATCACTCACATGCTCGGATGATTGTTTCGATTTTACGAACATGTCATCCACATATACCTTCATCGTTTTCCCTATCTGGTCATGGAACATTCAGTTGACCAGCCGTTGATAGGTTGCTCCAGCATTTTTCAGGGCAAAGGGCATTACCATATAACAGTATAGTCCAAGGTCGGTGATGAAGCTAGTATGCTCTTGGTCCGGTATATGCATAACGATCTGGTTGTACCCCGAGTACGCATCCATAAACGAGAGCAGCTCATGTTCTACGGTTGAGTCGACCAACTGATCAATCCTAGGTAGTGGGAAGCTATCCTTAGGACATGCTTTATTTAAATCAGAAAAATCAATGCAAGTTCTCTACTTCCCATTAGCCTTTTTTACAAGCACTAGGTTGGCTATCTAGTCGGGATAGATCGAGTCTTAGATGAACCTATTTGCTTGTAACTTACCAATCTCCTCTTTCAAGGCCATCGACCTTTCAGGACCGAGCATTCGTCTTTTTTGTTTAACCGGGGTGTACTTCGGGTCAATGCTAAGGGAGTGAGTTATAATGGAGGGTGATATCCCATAAATATCAGCGTGAATCCAGGCAAACACGTCTAGGTTTGCCTGAAGAAAGTCAGTCGGTTCTTTCGTCCGGAAGGAATCTAGATGGGATCCGATTTTTAGGACCCTTGTGGGGTCATTTTTATCAACCGAAATTTCCACCGTTGCTTCATTCGGGACGGTCTTTCTACATCTTGGCTCTTCGTCCTCTCTAGGATCGATGTCTTTGACTCCGCAGATGGATAGTCCCGACCAGGATGTTCTCTGTAGTTGCTATGCTCTCATGCCTTTCGTAGGAGGAGACTCGACTGTTGATTTTTTTGCTGCCCTTATTCTGGAGATCCTTCCACTCCGCCAAGTAACAAGCTCTCCCATCTACATGGTCTCCTCATACCATACCAATTCCTCAATCAGTTGGGAATTTCAATAATAGGAACCATGGGGCGATATAGGCTCTAATTCCATTAGCGCCGGTCTTCCTAAGAATGCATTATATCGGGAGTTGATATCCATTACAACGAATAGTAAGGGACTTACTCTCCTTCGATCTCCGTCTCCTAATTCCACGGGCAATTAGATTACTCCAATGGGCTCGTTAGAAGATCTGTTAAAACCCTGTATCTCGCCTGAGCAAGGCTCCAAGTCTTGCAAATCTTGCTTCATTTGTTCATAGGTTTGTTTAAACAATATATTGACCGAACTTCCATTGTCGATCAACACCTTTCTTACTATTGTCGGGCCTATAGTTGCGGTTATTACTAAGGGATCGACCGTTGGAACGTCGATGCCTATCACTTCTCTTCCATGGAAGACAACATCTTCTGTCTCGGTCTTCCTTTGCTTCATGGGATTCCCCCCTTCGGGGATGCTAGCTTCGGCAACATCAAGGTGCTTCATGAAATTCACATATTGTTCCATAGCCTTGATACTGAAACCGATGGGGTGTGTCCCCCCTATTATGGCATTGACAACCATTCCTTTCCCCTTATCTTGTGCAGAAGCTCGAGGAGTGCCATGACTTTGCCTGGGGGTTGAAGCCCTTTGTCCCCTTTCTCTTGGGGCCGTCTTATATTCATCAAGCTTTCCTTCCCAAATCAGCTTTTCTATGATGTCTCGAATATTCCGAAACTCATTTTTCGTATGCCCGTAGATGTCATGGAACAGGCAATACTTTCCAGTCGCTCGCTCCCTCTCTGTGGGTTCACGAGGAGGAGGTTTCTTATACTGGATCGTGCTATTGCTATCAAGGTAGAGGTTTTCTAGTGTGTCATTCAGGGCAGTGTAAGTTTCGAACGCCTGGAACCGCGGTCGTTTTCGAGGGCTCCCCCTCTGTCCTGAGCTTCCACCGGTTTCTCTTAGCCCCTCCCTGTTTTTCTTGTCGCGGTTTTCGATGTTTACTTCCACTTTACTTAAGCTACCACCAGATTGCTCGACTGCGACATTGTTCTGAGTCGATGGAATAGAGGCATTTCTCGGTCCATCTTCTTCCTCCAAATTTGCATCCTCCTGTCGTAATCGAATGCAGGCTTTCTCGTAAAAGGCCTCTATTGTTGTTGGCGGCTTCCCAATCAGGTATTTCCCAAATTCAATTCGTTTGTCGATGCCATTGAATAGGGCCATTAGAACAGTTTCATGGTTGGGGTTACTAACCTCGGTGGCCGCCCAGTTAAATCGGTTAAGGTAATTTCTCAGGGATTCTCCCTTTCCCTCTTTAACAGATGAGAGTGTCATTATATTCTTTGACTTGGTAGCATGAAGGCAAAATTGAGTTAGGAACTTCCCACTCAAATCTTTAAAGCTTGGGACGGATTTTGGAGGCAAAATGCACGAACCACATAAGCGCCATCCCACTCAGGAAGATTGGGAAGGCTTTGCACTTGATAGTGTCGTGGGCCACCGCTACCTCCATATGCCAAGAATACAGCATCAGATGCTGTTGTCGGTCAGAGATGTCGTCGTATTGATTCATCCGGGGCATATTAAATCTTCGAGGGAACTCTGCTCGTAAGATATTGTCGATGAATAGCGTGTGGTTTCGATCAACTCCCCATCCTTCGTTCCTATGTCCGCGATTGTCGTTCAAAATCTACAGCACCGTTGCAGTCAGGTTTGGTGGGATATCTAGGTCTGGGTTGGCTTCATCATTCAAACGGGCTCCCCTGGCCCCTTTGCCAAGGTATGTTGCCTGACCCAGTGACTGGGTCCTCTCCCTTCCTCCCTGGGTATCTCGGTCAATCACAAGATTACAAGGAGGCTGAATGGGGGCTCGATTCCTTCGGGCAGCATTCTGTGGTTGAGGAGCAACTCCTCGGTCCTACGGGGCCGTGGGATTGATAATTTCTACCTCGGTCGGGTCGGCCTCGATTTGTTCATTCACCTCCTACGGGTTTAGATGTTCCTCGAGACGCAACTGTCGTACATTTTCGGCCCTTTCTAACGGGCTCCGGATCCGTCGTGGATCCCTATCTTCATCAGACGATGAAGATTCTTCGGATACTTGATCCAGCTGAGGAAAAGGAAGCTGATGTTCCCTGACCTTCTGGGTTTGATTCCTAAGCTCCTCCCATTATCTTGTTATGCGAGTCATATCTTACCGCATGGCGGCATTCCCTTGAGCATGGTTCTTTAGAGCCTTTGTCGTCTCCCGAAGTTGATTCATCACAGCCGTAGACTCGTCTCGATTAGCAAAGATTGATGAGGGAGTTGGATCTGCCGTGGGAGGCAAGGCAGGTTGATCCTAAGCAATTTCTGGGGCAGCAGATCTGCCTGCTGCCTCTGTGGAGGTTCCAGCTTGCAGTTGCTTTCCTGTGTTGCAAGCTGATTTTCCAGCCATAATTCGATGATACAGGAATGAGGATGAGATTGTTGTCTCGGAGTTGGTGATCCGAAAGTAGAGCAAAAATTTGAACTAAGCTGAGAACTTCAATTCTCAGTGAAAGAACCAAAATGTTGACACCAAAAATTGGCACAACACCAAAAAGAGATACTTGTGTAGAGATTAAAATGAAGACTAGCAAATATAGGGAATGCAAAACAGAAAAAATCACACATAGATTTATAGTGGTTCGGCGTTAAAGAGCCTGCGTCCGCTTTATAAACTTTTACAGATCGTTTCTGCAGCTATGACAATGTTTACAATGGTAGAATAAAAAGAATTAAAATTATAAACAGTTATTGCTATTGTTTTTCCTGTATTAGAGAACTGAAGATGGATTCCTTTCTCTGAATTGAAAAGGAGTATTTATAGATGATATAATATTGAGCCGCATTGAGTACGTGCTGTGAGATCCAAAAAGATAGTTGATATTGATTGAGTCAGTTTTTTCCTAAAGAGTTGGTATTCTCCATGAATTATAGGTGTCAATTGGTGTTGAACCCCTCCAGCTTGAGTAATTTAAAAGGAAAAAAATCGGGGGTGAGCTGATCCTTAGGCCGGTTTTCCGGACCTCCTCTGAGGATGGCAAGGCTAGTCAAGCCTGGTCATGCCAAACTCCTTAGGGCCGTGTCAAGGGAAGAGAGCCCTATCGTTGGGCCTTACAGCTCGGTCCACACCGAACGCTTCAGCAGCATTCTTGCCTCGTCATTTCGCCTTGATGGGCTGCCCGAAAGGCCCATCAACACCATATATGCTCATGTGATGGATGAATGGATGCCTCGTGGTTGTTATTAGTGATAGTATGTGAATTATACTTGTTACACACACATGTGTTGATTTATATGGATATCGAATAAGTCTCGGACCAAGTCGGTATTATATGGATATCGGATAAGTATCCGACCAAGTCGGTATTGTAAATGAATATTTTATTCATTTTAATTTTAAAGTTGAAATGTTGTATGGAAATTGTTTTAAATAGTTTAAAATTGTTTGTATAAGTATAAAATGGTTTTCTAAATTATTTTGAAGCAATTCAGAATAATTTTATATGAATTTATATTACGGTCAAAATAGAGCTTGTCGCGCGGCGGTGGTTCACATATTTTGTCACAAACTTTAAACACTTATAACTTTTGCAAATTAAACCGAATTTCCATGAGATAGAAACATTTTCTTTCTATTAACAAGGGCTTTCAAATAAGAAAAAACAGTTTTCAATTTCGATTTATAGTTTACGAGTTATGTTTAAAAACAATTTAGAAAAGGTCGTTGTAAGTGCAGTTCGTTGACATAATTATAAATGGTCTACTAAATTATTTAAAAATATGAATTTTTTTTTGTAAAATTATAATTAATTATTTAAAAGTGATTTATCTTAAAATCCTGAAGTTTTGGGTAACGTAAAGGTCAATTTACTTAAACTAGCAATTATCTGTATTTTGAAACAATTTTGTAACGCTTGTTGTAACGACCCGCATTCCACACATCGGAGGATTGTAGAATATTAATTTCATTATCATACGAAGTCGTATGGTCGTGCGACTTTGGGGAATGACTATTGGGGTCATTCCCCAGGTTCACGATTTTTGCCGAATTTTAAATAATCGTTTTACCTTTGGCAAATCTTGTTTCGCCCATTACTTTTGATTGGTAAGAAGTTTTGACCTAAAACCACTTCGATTCGATTTAGATGATGGTTTACCTTTCCGTAGAGTGGTCACATTAATCAAACGGACATACCATTTGGGAGATATGGCTGAAATAAGGTTTGGAAGATGAAAAACAACATAATTGCGCTTATAGCAGCTAAACCCATAACCCGTTTCGGGATTAGGGTTACAGAAGGTCTGAAAGGGTTTGTGAAAACATTTCATTTTAGTTTTCTAGCCGCCACTTACATTCCTTGGACCCTAGTAATGGCCTCCACCTTCTAAATTCATCTTTAATCACGTTTTAATCATATATTAACCAAATCTACATCAAATTAAGGTGAATTAGCATAGAAATCGAGATAGAGCTGCTGCAATACATTGAGATCCGTGCTAAATCAGTTAGAGTTTCAGATCTGAAATTTATTTGTGGCTAAGGTGAGTGACTTACACTTTTATTCACTAATTACGGCTAATTAGGGGTGATTAGTAGCGAAATTATACATCATAAAAATCTGGAAAAATATGTAGAAATTCTAAAATATTATTTTATGTCATTGGTGAAAATTTGGGTTAATTTGGATTAAGTTTGCTAATTCTATAGTTAAAACATGGTTTAGGGGATTATGGGGAAAATCATGCTTTTGGGTATGCTTGATCTAAAATATTTCATGTAATTGATGTTTTAATGATTATGATTGATTCTACATGTTACTCCTATTGTTTGGTATGCCTTATGGTTGCATAGGACAGTTCGAATGATCGAAACATCGTCGAGAGATGAAAATAGTTTGCTGGAAAGTGGTGCATGTTTTGGGTCGCACAGAGCGATACCTATGGGAGCGACCCCTAGGAAATGTGCGACCATAGAGGAGCGACCCCTAGGAATTTAGCAATTCCTAGTGGAGAGAACCCTAGGAAGTGAGCGATTCCTAGGTGGGGGGCGACTCCTAGGGGAGGAACGATCCCTTGAGTGGTGACTCATATGGAGGGAACGATCCCTAAGGGGCGACTCTTAGGGGAGGGACGATCCCTTGGGGGCTGGCTCCTAGGGAAGGAGCGATCCCTAGGGGGCGAGCCTTGGGATGGGGGCGATCCCTAGGGGGGCGACCCATAGGATGGCAAGCCGATCAAGGAGGGTGAGATCCGATCCAAATTCCAAAGGATAGCCTAACAGCTTTGCTGCGGGACGTGTGGAAAGTGGTTATCGATATCTACAGCTTTGGTTTATAAATGAGAGAGGAGGTATGTTGACGAACTAGAGCCAGAGGATGTATGGACTGGTTAGCCCGTATTCCAGAGCCAGAGGATGCATCGACTGAGAAGGGTTATTGGCTATAGACCTGAAGGGCATGGTCATGGCAATTAGTTGTACGGAGTCCAGAAGGGCATAGACCCGTCATGGCCCCAATGGATTTGGTGATCAAAGTAGTGGATATAGTATGCTTTACGCACTGAGTGAGAGATGTGAGAAGGATTGCTATGTTTGATGTTTGTTATCACCATGACACGCACACTCCTATTTTACACTCTATGTCAGTGTTTACCTTAGAGTACTATACATCTTGTTGTGCTAACTCTTTGGTTGCAGGACCAGGTTCAGATATGATTATATATACCTGTTATTGCTTTATTTTGTTGCTATCGCTCATACCAGACTTCCGTCTAACCCAGAGTTTTATGTCTCTTCTTATTACTGTGGGTTCTCCTAAATGAGCAGACTAGAGGCAGGTTAGGTGGTGATGCACGAGTAGCTGTCCGAAGACGAGAAGGAGGCTTCCACGTACTACATACATATATTCTCCCTGTGTTGTTACTGGTCACTGCTTTGGGCCTTAGTAGTGTACCATTTTGATTTTTCTTTAGAGACAGTGTTTTGAAGTTGCAATAATGATGGTTTGGATCATAAGCTGTATTTTGGATTCCACTGCTATGATGGTTTAGTTTTTAGCTTATGCACTGTCCCGCCTGTTTTATATCAAGTATGTTATTATTATATTTTATTCCATACACTGTGAGATATACTACAGGTTCTTTGGTGATTCATTGTTTCACATCCTTTTCCTTTGACCACCGTCCCGTGCTAGTCGAGCATTAGCACGGCGCATTTCGAGGAAACGTCGGCTGGTTTGGGGCTGGCCTTCACACTTGGTATCAGAGCTTAGGTTGCATAGTTAACCTAGGCGAAGACACTAGGGAGAGATAGTATACATATATGAGAGTGCGTATTTGTGATATTTTGGTTTTCAAAAGCTATATATATACTGTTAGTATATTTAAGGATGAAGTTGCACTGCATTGGCACTACTAAGGAGATGGTTAATCATTTTTCTCTTTACAGATTGAACGATGAGCCGAGATACGAGGAGTATGGAGTCAGGGGCTAACAATGGGGATGTCCCTGATACGAGGACAATGTTTACTACCTTCATGAGAGAGATGCTTAAAGATGTTCAGGGAGTGGTTCCTAATGCTGCTAACGGTGGTGGTGCAACAGCGCAGGCGCCTAGAGCCGATTTCGCCAAGCTCTGCAAGGATTACACTAGTCTTGGTGGGAAACCGTTCCACGGAACGGAGTTGGCTATGGATGTTCAAGATTGGCTTGATAGTTGTGAGCGCATCTTCGAGGATTTGGGGATCGAGGATGCAATAAAGAGAAAGTTAGTATCGCATCAGCTTCAAGGAAAGGCTATGAATTGGTGGAATGCCATTAAAGCGGCTGCTCCCGAGGATCAAGTTACTTGGAATCAGTTCAAGACTCGCTTCGGTGACAAGTTTATTCCTGCTACATAGAAATTAGAATTGTTTAGGAAATTTTTGGAACTTAGGAAGAATGGTAGGGCAGTCTCGGAGTATATTGCTAAGTTTGAAACCTTATCGCAATATGGATTATCCCTTATCGATACTGCCGAGAAGAACGAGATGTTCATAACTGGCCTAGATGGGTACTTGGGGGAAAGGCTTATAAACCACATCGATGAGACATTTGAATCTATTATGGGGAAGGCATTGAGACTAGACAACCTTTACCCTAAGTCAAAGACCGAGGTTGCTGTTACATCTACAGAGGAGCCAAAACCGCAGGCAAGCGGTGGAGGAAAAAATAATTCCCAGAATAAGAGGAAATAGAATCAGACCAAGGATGGTCAGAAAAAGAAAGTCAAGAAAGATATCAAGTGCTTTAGCTGTGGAAAGAAGGGCCATTATGCCAAAGATTGTCGAGCAAAGGAGGGGGAGGGGAAGTGCTTCAACTGTGACTAAGTGGAACATTTCATGAATGAATGTCCGCAACCCCCTAAGGAGAAACAGATCATGAAAGCATATGCTATCAACGTTGTTCCTTCTTCGTAGAATGCCCTAACTGCGGCGTAGAAGGGAAAAGGTGTCGTTATTCAAGGTATGCTTTCCATTTATGATGTTCCTATTTGATTTTTGTTTGATACCAGAGCTTCCCATTCCTTCATATCTAGTGACCTGGTAAATAAGTTGGAATTAGAACCCGAGCTTGTCGATAGAACTTTAGTTGTGACGAACCCAAACGGTGGTTCAAATATCCTTTGCATTATTTGTCGTAGTTTGGTCTTATCGAGTTATAGATGTATGTTTTCTTGTGATTGCTTTATTTTGGGCTTTACTGGGTTTGGCATTATTTTGAGAGTCGACTAGCTCCAAAGGTATGGGGTGGTGATAGACTGTGAGGGGTCTTTGGTCACCATTAGAGCGGAGATGGATGGAGGGTGGTATTGGGTTGCCTGCCTAGTGATGGGGTGATGGATATTTTTCTTAATTCCCACGACATTCCGCGTGATGAGTTGTCAGATGTGCCTACTACTGGCGAGTATCCAGACATCTTCGGGGAAGTGGCCGGGCTTCCACCACACCGAGAGATCGAATTTCATATTGATGTAATGAAAGATGCCAGACCTGTAGTGATGCCACTTCGTCGTATGACGCCAAGGGAGCAACGAGAACTCGAGGTTCAAGTGGGTGACCATTTAAAGAAGGGATTAATCCAAAGAAGTGTTTCCGAGTGGGGAGCACCAGTTGTATTTGCTACTAAGGCCGATGGTTCCCTTCGCTTATTTGTGGATTACCGCCAGTTGAACAAGGTGACTAGGAAGAATAAGTATCCTCTTCCACAGATAGATGATTTGTTTGACCAACTGAATGGAGCAAGAGTGTTTTCCCAGTTAGATCTCGCGATAGGTTTTCATCAGCTCTGTGTAGCAGCTGAGAATATACCTAAAATGGCATTTTGGACGCCATCTGGATTCTATGAGTGGTTGGTCATGCCATTCGGGTTGACCAATGCACCAACATATTTTGTGGATCTTATGAATAGAATTTTTAGAGATCAATTGAATAAGTTTGTTCTTGTGTTCGTAGACGATATCCCGGTTTACTCGAGGACAGAGGAAGAACACAAGGAACATTTGACGACAGTGATGGAGATGTTGAGGAAACACTGTTTTCAAGCAAAATTTTCTAAGTGTCACTTCTGGAGGAGGGAAGTGAGATTCTTTTGCCATGTTGTCTCAGAGAATGGTATTGCCGTGGATCCTGCAAAGGTGGCTACGGTGCAAGACTGGTCAATGCCCAAGAATGCAACGGACGTGAGAAGTTTCTTGGGGTTAGCTGGATATTATTGTAAGTTTATCCAAGACTACTCCAAGATAGCGGCACTGTTAACTCAGTTGACCAAGAAGAATCAAGCTTTCATCTGGGACAGAAGGTGTCAAAACGCATTTAAGAGCCTAAAGGAAAAGTTGACATGTGCACCAGTGTTAGTTATTCCTAAAGGGAATGAAGAGATGACGGTATACATGGATGCCTGCGGTACCAGGCTAGGTGTTGTACTAATGGAAGGAGGTAGGGTTATAGCTTATGTTAGTCGGCAACTAAAACCGCATGAGAAACGATTTCCTCCCCATGATCTGGAATTCATAGCGATCATGTTTGCGTTAAAGATGTGGAGACATTATTTCTTGGGAGAAAGATTTGTGTAATTTACTAATCATAAGTCATTAAAGTATCTTTTCTCTCAGAAGGATTTAAATCATCGTCAGTGGGGATGGTTAGAGTTCTTGGCTTCATATGATTTCAATATCGCATACACACCTGGGAAGGGCAATGCGGTAGCTGATGCATTGAGTAGGAGACATGCCAACTTGGGGGCTATGTTTCTGGAATGGAAGCAACTGGAGTATGTCGCGGGATACGAGTTCAGACCTAAGTGTGAATTGGATCAAAAAATATTAGCAAGTTTGACGATGAGTCTGACTTTGATTGAGCAGATTGGTTCCAATCCAAGGGGCGATCCTAATCTATTGGAAATCATCTCCAAGATAGAGATGGGTATCGATGGTGAGGCAACGAACAAGTATGGACTTGATCGAAAAGGATGACTTCGAAAGAATGAGAGGTTTGTTATACCTAACGTGGATGGATTGAGAAATGAAGTGCTTTGAGAATGCCATCACTCGAAACTGACTATACATCCCAGTTGTAACAAAATGTATCGAGACATAAAGTAGGCCTACTACTGGGATGGGATAAAGACAGTCGTTGGGAAGTTTATATCCAAGTGCATGAACTGCCAGTTAGTTAAAGCCAAGAAAAAGAAGCCTAGTGGTTTGTTACAACAACTGGAAATTCCCAAATGGAAATGGGAATATGTCTCGATGGATTTCATCGATGGTTTACCAAGGACTAGATCAGGTCATGATAGTATTTGGGTGATTTTGGATCGATTGAACAAAAGTGCAAGGTTTATACCCGTCAAGTCGAATAGAATGACAACTAAGTTATCAGAACTATATATGAAGTGGGTAGTGAGATTTCATGGGGTACCCAAAGGTATTGTAAGTGACCGAGATCCATTATTTACTAGTGGGTTTTGGAAGAGCTTACAAGAGGCTTTAGGGTCAGAATTACCTCTCATTACTGCGTACAATCCCCAAACCAACAGTCAAACAGAGAGGTGAATCGTGTATTAGAGGATCTTCTGAGAGCTTTTATATTGGATTTTGGAGGCTCATGGGATGACCATTTGCATTTGGTTGAGTTCGCGTATAATAATAGTTATCGTTCTAGTATTGGCATGGCTTCATTTTAAGCTTTGTACAGGACACCGTTCAACTCTCCAGCATGTTGGATGGAGACCGATGAGAAATTTGTGCTTGAGCCAGATGTAATAAGAGATACTTCATATAAGATCAAGGTTATTCAAAAGAGAATGAAGGCTGCCCAAGATAGGCAGAAAAGCTATGCTGATAAAAGACGAAAAGATTTGAGATTCTCCGTTGGCAACTTGGTATTCGTCAAGATTTCTCCATTGAAGAATGTGATTCGGTTTGGTGGGGGAGGTAAATTGGCACCAAGATTTGTTGGTCCATTCCTAGTTCTCGAACAAGTTAGGAATTTAGCGTATAAAGTTGGATTGCCTAACAAGATGGCGGGAGTGCACGACGTATTTCATGTTTCTCAGTTAAGGAAGTTCGTGAACGAGTCCGATATGACTATCTCACTCGATCAGATGGATGACATCGAGGTAGAACCCGAGGCAGTTGAAAGCCGCAGACTGATTCGTATCGTCGGACACGATACGAAGCAACTTTGGAGGAAGACGGTGAAACTGGTTAAGGTCCAGTGGGGTGATAACGAGAGTGACTGCACTTGGGAAACCGAGGGGAACATAAGGAAGTCATATCCAGGGCTCTTTACTTGGTAAGGTTTTAATCGCGATGTAGTTATTCCGCATGCTAGGATACGCTTGTTGTGTTTATTATGTATGTTTGATTGTTGCAAATGGTTGATAGGCATGCGGTACCTTTTGGCTGTTTTCTTAGTAAGGAATTTCGGAGGCGAAACTTCTTAAGGGAGGAAGAGTGTAATGACCCGCATTTGACGCATCGGAGGATCGTAGAATATTTATTTCATTCTTATACGAAGTCGTATGGTTGTGTAACTTTGGGGAACGACTATTGGGGTCATTCCCCATGTTCACGATTTTTGCCGAATTTTAAATGACTGTTTTACCCCTGGCGAAACTTGTTTTGCCCATAACTTTTGATTGGTAAGGAGTTTTGACCTAAAACCACTTTCATTGAATTCAAATGATGGTTTACCTTTCCGTAGAGTGGTCACATTAATCAAACAGCCATACCATTTTGGCGATATGACTGAAATAAAGTTTGAAAGATGGAAAACAACATAATTGGGATTAACGGGGTGATTAGCAGCTAAGCCCATATCCTGTTTCGGGATTAGGGTTATGGGAGGGCTGAATGGTTTGGGAAAACATCTCATTTCAGTTTTCTAGCCGACACTTACATTCCTTGAACCCTAGTAAAGGTCTTCACCTTCTAAATTCATCTTTAATCACTTTTTAATCATATATTAGTCAAATCTACATCAAATTAAGGCAGATTAGCATAGAAATCGAGATAAAGCTACTTGAATACATTGGGATCCATGCCAAATTAGTTAGAGTTTCAAATCTGAAATTTATTTGTGGCTAAGGTGAGTGATTTGCACTTTTATTCATTAATTACAGCTAATTAGGTGTGATTAGTGATAATTAGCGAAATTATACATCATAAAAATCTGGAAAAATGTGTAGAAATTCTAAAATATTATTTTATGTTACTGGTGAAAAATTGGGTTAATTTGGATTAAGTTTGCTAATTCTATAGTTAAAACATGGTTTAGGGGATTAAGGGGAAAATCATGCTTTCTGGTATGCTTGATCTAAAATATTTCATGTGATTGATGTTTTAATGTTTTTGATTGATTATACACATTACTACTATTGTTTGGTCTCCCCTATGGTTGCACAGGAAAGTTAGAATGGTTGAAAATGCCGTCAAGAGGCGAAAATAGCTTGTTGGAAATTAGTGCAGGTTTTGGGTCGCACGGAGCGATACCTAGGGGAGCAACCCCTAGGAAATGAGAGATCCTAGGGGAGCGAACCCTAGGAAGTGAGCGATTCCTAGTGGGACGACTCCCAGGGAGAGAAACGATCCCTAGGGGCGCGACTCCTAGGGAGGGAACGATCCCAAAGGGGCGAATCCTAGGGGAGGAACGATCCCTAGGGGGGGCGACTCAACGGAGGGAATGACCCCTAAGGGGGTTACTCCTAGAGGAGTAACAATCTCTAGGGAGCGACTCCTAAGGGAGGGACGATCCCTAGGGGCGACTCCTAGCGGAGAAGCGAGCCCTATGATGGGGGCGATCCCTAAAGGGGGTGACCCTTAGGATGGCAAGCCGGTCATGGAGGCTGAGATCCGATCCAAATTCAAAAGGATAGCCTAACAGCTTTGCTGCGGGACATACGCAAAGGGGTTATCGATATCTATTGCTTTGGTTTACAAATGATAGAGGATGCATGTTGACGAACTAGAGCTAGAGGATGTGTGGACTAGTTAGCCCGCATCCCAGAGCCATAGGATGCATGGACTGGGAAGGGTTATTGGCTATAGACTAGAAGGGCATGGTCATGGCAATTAGTTGTACAGATTCCAGAAGGGCATAGACCTGTCATAGCCCCAATGGATTTGGTGATCAAAGTAGTGGATATAGTATGCTTTACGCACTGAGTGAGAGATGTGAGGAGGATTTCTATGTTTGATGTTTGTTATCACCATGACAGACACACTCCTATTTTACACTCTATGTCAGTGTTTACCTTAGAGTACTGTACATCTTGTTATGCTAACTCTTTGGTTGCAGGTTCAGGTATGATTATATATACCTATTATTGCCTCATTTTGTTGTTATCTCTCACACCAGACTTCTGTCTGAACAAGAGTTTTATGTCTCTTCTTATTACTTTAAGTGCTCCTAAATGAGCATACTAAAGGCAGGTTAGGTGGTGATGCACGAGTAGCTGTCCGAAGACTAGCAGGAGGCTTCAGCGTACTATATACATATATTCTCCCTATGTTGTTACTGGTCACTGCTTTGGGCATTAGTAGTGTACCTTTTCTATTTTTCTATAGAGATGGTATTTTGAAGTTGTAATAATGATGGTTTGGATCACAAGCTGTATTTTGGATTTCGCTGCTATGATGGTTTAGTTTTCAGCTTATGCATTGTCTCGCCTGTTTTATATCAAGTATGTTATTATTATGTTTTATTCCATGCGTTGTGAGATATACTACAGGTTCTTTGGTGATTCACAGTTTCAAACCTTTTTCCTTTGACGACCGTCCCGTGCTAATCGGGCATTAGCACACCGCATTTTGGGGAAATGTTGGCTGGTTCAAGGAGGGTCGTCACACTTTTGTAACACTGTTTGTTCACTATTGAGTTTTAAAGGGGATTAACTTTATAAATCTAACAAGTAATAAAGTGTTTTATATGATAATTTGAGTTTACAAACATGGAGTATAGGTTGAGACTTGATTTAGTCCAGTAATTCACATGGTTTTAAAATTGCGCTTATTATTCGAAAAGACCAGTATCAGAAAACCATTCCGAATAATAATATGATGTTTTGGAGCAACTAAACATATCAAAGATGGTATTGAAGACTAGGACCCTTCACATCGAAAGGGATGCTTGTTGAATGCCTCGAATGGGTAGCTCCCATTTGTAGATGGATTTTATATGAGCTAAGTGGTAAGTACACTAGACGTATTTGGAAGAATTCCATATTTTTGTTTTGTCTAGACCCAGAATGAACATGTATGGATTTTATGTCTAACATTGTAATTGACATCGTTGCACAGATCTATATTAATATATATTTTCTTGGTGGCAGAAAATTTATTCTCTTAGCCTAACACCCTTCTCTAATACGTATGAGCTTAGAGGTTATATATTGATAGAAACCAGTGATGTGTTGTGAATGGACAATGTGGCATACTTAAGTTATGTGAAGAGCTATGGATGATCAAAACATGGCTTATTTAAGCGTAGCTTTGTATATCGTGACCTCGACAAGCCTCACACCCCAGTAAATGGACAAAACAGGAAGAAATACAACAGGGTTATGGGTGTGTTATCTCCTTCTAGATAAAAGGTGTACCATGGTATGGAGCCCAGGTATTAACTTGTGTGGAAAACAACTACTTTTTTGGTTGTTGTTGGCGAGCCCTCATAAAGGTCGGTAACGACTGGGAGATGTCATACTCAGGCGTACTCTAAGTTACTTGGTTACAGAGGTAATCCATCCTTGTGTTAGCATGAGGGGCATAAGTTGATCCTCAGACATCCCTCTAGAGGTATTCAAAATTCGATTACGTGAGGAAGTTCCTTTGCCCGGTCATTGTTGGAAACCCAATCTCCACTACGAGCCCGTACGGTTTTAGTTGTACACTATTACGTCAGTATAGTATATGGTACCTATGTTGGCTAACACTGATACATTTAATTTCGAAATTGTTTTTTACACTATGCACTAATAATAATATCCAAATGGTTTTCGCATATTAAAGCATTTTTGACTATCATATTGAGAAATCACCCCCATATGTGTGTGTTTGCATTGTGTTTGTGCCGCGAAACCTTATGTTAGTTTTGTTTTTCAAAAATTCATTGTGAATTTCTATGCATAAACAAATATAATGAGTTCTCACACCAGTCCCATGACTGGCCTGGAGTTGTTTTGGTTTCACACAAAACTCAGGGTCCCCATAATTTTCACATGGGTAGCCTAGTGTCAGGCTTAGTAGCAAAACTTGGAACTTGTGTCTTGAAGCCTCTTTCCGGTGTATCCCTTGTTTGGGGAAGTCCTACCATGAGCAGATTGTATCCATTGGGCAAATATAGGTTCGATCAAGCTTTGTTTTTCCGGAGTACCAAAAGTGAGCATGACGTCATTATAAACATAAAGACCTAAGGTATGGAACCCTAGAAAGAGACTGACCCAATGCATGCGAGCCCTCAAAGACGAAGTTGAGGCTTCCGAGATGAAGTCAAGTGAGACGAAGTCGGGGACGTAGTCGAGCATGTAAGTGAGCCCCTCAGAAGCAAGTTTTCTTTACGTGTGGAGTCGTTATTCCTATGGAGTATCATCTATTTTCTTTGGAACATATTATTTGTGGGCATCTGTGGTCTGGAGCTATTCAGGTGAAGATGGAGTCTGCTATGGGATTTAACTTGTTTAATAGTTTTCCGCTGTTCTTTTGGATATTGATATGTACTGTTGTACACTCTGATGTAATCTCATGTTATATAAATGAGAAGTTGTTTTATTTCATTTTTATTGATCTAATGTGTTATGTCCCTAAACAACCAGGAATCCAACACTTGAGTATTCAGCATTTTTAATACGAGAAGGTATTAAAATGTTGATTTTCGAGGTCTGAAATTCTGGGTCTTCACATCGGTATTGGCAAAGTGACTTACTTTGAAAAAGGTAGTTACTTGAGTTAATACTAGTCTATCATATTTTGTTTCCGCTGTGAGTTTCTTTTATCGTACTATGATTATTCTCATGCTTGTTTGTTTGCAAGTACCAGATTTACATGCTCCATGTTTGGATGTGTTTTAGTTTCGGTTTTTGTCGAAATTTGGGCTCGGAAGAGTGCGGGGTGTTACACTAAAACTATGAAAATGGATTCTATTACATTTTTCGTATCCAATCAATTTGGAATTGTCCTATTTTCCTAAAAAGAAAGAATTGTCAGGATGAGAAAGAAGGGTCACGTAACTGAAAGAGGTTATGAAAAGAAAAGGAGATATAAAAGGTTTATTGTGTAAACTTACCAAGACGGTAAATAGATTAATGTCATAACTATGAAGGTTATGTTAAACAATAAGAAACTTGTGAAGTATGAAATGAATGGGGAATTAAACATATTATAATAAATTATACCAGATGAGAATGTAATATAATAGGTAGACTTATCAGTGGGACAAGTAGGATAATAACACACATGTTATCATCAAAAGATGAAATGGGAAGTACGAGGCTAATTATAAATAAACATATACAATCGGGAATAAGTTTAATAAACAAACTCACAATTATAGTTGTGGTAATTTTATAATACGAGGTTATAGTTAAATGGAAAAGAAAATGGTAAACTTGTTATTGGTTAACTTATAATTGAAGAATTAAGTTAATGAATATAATAATGAAGGGCCAACTAAGGCTAATAAAAAAATAACTTGAATGTAGAATAAACAATTTAATGATTAAGTTTATTAGCAATGCAGTATGTAAAACAAGTGTGTAGTTGAAGATTAGACATAGAGTCTAATAACGTAATGATGAGATGTGCTTGGACCAGTCCTTACGCATTTGGGATGAAGAGCTCAGTGGGGCAGATCATCGTGGGTGTTTGGAGACACGAGGGGAGCACGTCCAACTTATTCGACGGGACTAAAAGGAAGTGCAGGACTTTTATGAGACATGAGGTTACTCTTTGATGGCCCTTTGTGGTATGCCTAATCAAGTTGTTTGCAAAAAGTCATTTTCTGTACAGTTCTATCTAGTGAGTATGCCTTGGCTGCACCTTGGATGATGGGCAGCCTAAAGGCTGATAAAAGTTTGACCTTGAGATGATTCAGCGGCTGCCTCAAGTGGGGAGGCACTGTGCTTGGGACCCAACGAAGAATAGTAGATCGTCATATACCTGTCATCGTCAATTGGAGCGTGTGCAGGAATGATTGGAGCTAAGCCACGAGGCCAATGGTCTTTTACTATCGAGTCACTGGACGAGGGACCATATGTTTGTTTAAATTGGATATTAGGGCAGTCTTTTAGCTCTTTGAATCATCTTTCATTAGTAGAGGTAGGCTGGGATCTTGGACAACGACCGAAAGAGACAGACCTATCTTTGGATATATATGTTGTAGGACTAACAAGGTTATCCTTTACAAATATGTGTAAATCCCTCGATCGAGTTCCATGGAGGAACTTAGGGCTTAGGACACCCTTATTTCGCAATGGTAGAGTCTTATTTTCTTTCACGGTGTAGCCTAGTGCACTTTCCTGGCACAGCGTTGGAGGTCCAGTATGTTTTCGTAGTACAATGATGTAGACAACTCGAGGAGGATACTATGGGGAGTGCCTCGATATATTAGGCATATAACTGCGTATATATATATATATATATATATATATATATATATATATAGCTTGTTAGGTTAACCTACTAGGGAGTAGATGGGTACAATTTATGAAGAAAAATCGGAAGCATATAGTCAGATAAACCTAAATATTTTAATAGATATAAATTAGTGATAGAATGGTATAGCATTGACTTGGAGAGCCTCTCGGTCCGCTGTCACATCCTCCTGCCTTAGAAATCTATCTGATTCAAAGAAAAATTCACTAAGATGCCTAGGGCAATCCGCCTCCAAAGAATTTCAATATCATAATTGTTCAAAATTACGGAAATTGTAACCATTAAAACAATGGATAAGCCAAAACACGAAGTACATTGTCAAAATAATGGCGGCTGTGCCCTATCATATTCACGACAAGATTTTAGAATGGAGAATTCACGTTATTTTCCTTCGATTTCTTCTTCTTTTCAATCTGATTCGTGGCGAGAATCCCATCATTGATACGATGATATGATTAGTCAGTTTAACCTCAATTCTGTGAATGCCTCTAGTTGGAATTCTTGTAATCGATTGATTAGATGGAAAATTCCCAGAGATCGATTTTGTTTCGGATGTGGAGATTTAAACCATATAGAAAAAGATTGCAGGAATTTGGTTCGTTGCTTCATTTGTGGTAGATATGGGCATCGGAAGAATAGTTATTAAGAATTCTATAGCGGAAAATTGGTGTTTTAATTAATGCATTTCAACTATTCGCTACTATGCCAGAAATTAATTTCTTTCTTGAACCTTTATGATTTAGCAATATCAAATCAGAAAAACGATGGAGCATATTTGTTGCTTTGTTGGGTTGGCACATCAAGGGACTAGTAGATAGTTTCTTTGGCGAAAGAGGGTTCTAAGTGATTCAAGAACTGATTTTTACCCTCCTCTACCATGTCCGCTTGATAGGAAAGAACATGCTTTATCTTTTTGTTTAAATTTCCTAAAATTGAGGAGGATATTTTCTGATTCAATATCAAAGAACAAGAGGAAGGGTTATTATTGTTGAATGAGATTTTGGTGCATTTTGATATAATCAATACTACAGTGAATTGTAATCCAGTTGTTATGTCAAAATGTGGTGATGATATTGTTATGAATACCTAGAGGAATAGTAAACCATTGGTTAATGATTTTCAGTCGGTTACAAATTATGGCAAAGAGTTTGTAATGAATAATGAGACTGTTGGTGGTTTTATGCTTTTTGAGGAGGAGATGGTGGGTCTTACTGGGAGGTTTGTGGTCATTCAGCAGTTTGATCTGATATTACTTGATCCATGGATTTAGGTCTGTTTAGATTAATATAAGTGGTTGTTGTTTATTGATGTTGTGGGTAATGAGGTTTTGAGTGATAGAGTGGGAGAGGAAGTGATGAATGGAATTGATTGCGTGGATACGCAAAGTGTTGATATGGACAGTCATTTTGTATTTTCTCCTTTATTGGCTAAATCTGTTATATACAAAGAGGATGGTGTTAAATGGAAGGTGGCAAATGATATAAGGCTTTATTATAGTTTTGGATTATTGGAGGATTATGGAGAAGGTGAGGAGTACATTGAGAAGGAAGTTGGTTAAGGGATAAATACTCTGAGTAAGGGCAATAGCACTGGTTCTAATTCGTATGGGTTGGAGCAATGTACTCTACGGAAGGAGGAAGTGTGTTATGTATCATCATATAAGAAGGGTCTTTTTTTGAAGTCAGTGCCAAATGTGGTAAACTAGGAAGATGGTTACAAGGCTGTAAAGACCAAGGAGTCAAAATGTGAAATGAGTGAAAATGTTGGATTGATAAACAATGCTCATGTCAGAATTATTGCAAATATAAAGGGGAAGGTTGGTTTGAGGTTCAGTGAAAAATTACTATTATATGGCACTAATCAAGTGATGAATTTGGCTTCAAATTTGGTTTTATTGTCTTCGAATCATAAAAATGGAATTTTTATGGATATGGGGAAAGGGAGTATTTCTGATATGAAGCTGAAACTTTGGGCGGTTATGTATTAGTAGGATCATTTTATCTCAGAGAAGTCAGGATTTGTTGACAGTAATGATTTTAGTCATCCTATGGACTTAGTTAGCACTGTTGTTAACTTAGGGGGTAATCGGGGTAGTGTTGATGGAGGTTATGGCAGTATTGTTGTTGACAGGTTGAGAGGGTGTAAAAGTGGAGAGGATCTAGCGCAGTATGCACAAATGGATGAAGAGACGTGTGATGCTATGTTGGGTCTGAGCAGGTGCAAGATATTGTTTGATAATTTTGGTTGCACTTTGCTTTCAGGAAAGTTGGGTTTAAGGATCACATCTTTGCCGTTGAGGCCTTGCTTTTGTGTATTTTAGACGAATGTTTTTTCGCCGGGAGAATTCATCGGATTGCTGCGAGTAGAACGAGCAGGGCGTGCGAGTTGTTTATGCTAGTGATTGATGCTCTTAGTCAGGTCAGAGATTCGGTTATGGTTCGCTTGATAAAGGATAGTAGAGAGCAATCTCCTATTAGTGACGTGGCCACTACATTGACTAGGAGGGGTAGACGTAAGAAAGAGACTCCCAGTACTAGATTGGTCCGTCGCAGTGCGAGGATTAGTTCTAATGCCTCATCTTATTATGGTAGGTTCCGGAGTTAGAATGCTAGTAGTAGCAATTCGAATTTGAGCTCAGGTATGATTTCTATTTATGGTAGTGACTATACACCATTTGCTTTGGGTAGCATTTCTACTAGTCTGCTATATCAGCTGGCCGATGATACAACATTTATTTTCACTGACATTGAGTTAGACACACATTTCATTAGAAGTTGAGAATTAGAGAGAGTTAATTCTATAAGATGTTGAGACTTGTTAGTTGGAATATTAGGGGTCTTAATGAACCTAAAAAATGTGATAAAATTAGAACATTTATAAAGATTATCATATTGACATTGCATTACTTCAGGAAACAAAACTTGAACACCTTGACTTAATTTATTTATGAGGTTAGGTGGGTCTTACTTTTGTAATTGGGCTTGTCTTCCGGCCATTGGTAGTGCTGGGGGATTAACAATTGGTTGAAGGGATAATCAATTTAGGCTTATTCAGGAAATTCCTAAATTGTATTCTTTGCATATCGTACTAGCCTCCCTAATAGACAATACTATTTTGGGTATTACTAATGTCTATGGACCTCATAAAAAAATAGAGAGGAGAATTTTGTAGGTTGGATGTACATATTTCAGGAATCTTGTCCCAAATCAATGGATTGTTAGGGGGAGGGATTTCAATGTCACTAGGTTTTTAGGGGCGAGATCGCCTCGAGAAGGAATTTCTCTGATATGGAGGAATTCAATGATTTCATTTTAGATAATTATTTGATTGAAATTCCTCTAAATAATAGATCGTTTACATAGTCTAACATGAGAGATATTCCATCTTTTGCTCTATTAGACAGATTTTTTTATTAGTAATGACCTTGAGGGTAGGTTCTCTTTTTGTAGAGTTAAAGGTTTGCCATTCTTATATTCAGATCATTGTCCCATCATAATTTCTTATGACTCGAATATATCCATTAAAAATAGTTTTAAATTTAAAAAATGTGGCTGTTAGATTCTAGTTTTTCTAATTTTGTTGTTGTTAAATGGAGTTCCAAGTTTTATTGTAGTAATATGTATATTGGTAATTCCGCTAAGATTTTTGTCGCGAAACTTAGAAAACTCAGATATTTTTCTTAAGAGTTGGAATAATTATATTTTTGGTAGTGTTAGAATTAGGAAAAACAAGATTATGTGTGAGATGTTTGATTTAGATAAGATTAGTGAGACCAGGATTCTTAATCCTAGTGAGCGGGATAAACACCGCAGCCTTAAGAATGATCTTAAGTTGATATTGGAAAAAGAGAAGGTCATGTGGAAGCAAAGGGCTCATGTACAATGGTTAAGGAAGGCGATAATAATACTAAATTTTTTCATACTGTGGTTAATGAGAGAAGACGTAATAATTTGATTCATTCTATTTATGTTAATGACGTTGAATTGTTTTTCAAAAAGATTTAACTGAGGCTTTTACTAGTTATTATAGACATTTTTTTGGATCAAAGATTAAGAGGAGGATGAATGTTAGATGGAATGACATTTATCCTTCTTATTCTAAGGTTGATTTAGAAGATTTAGATAAACCTTTCTCAGAGAAGGAGATTGGAAGGTTATTAATGATATGCCTAGTGTTAAAGCTCCTGGTTCGGATGGTTTTTCTATTCTATTTTATAAACAATTTGGGATGTCTTGAAATTTGATATTATTAACTTATTTAATGATTTTTATAATGGGAATTTGCAGTTAGGTAGTTTTAACTTTGCAAATGTTATCCTTATTCATAAGAAATTAGAAGCTAATACATTAAAGGATTTTTGGCCTATATCCTTAGTCAACCGTTCTGTTAAAATTATTACTAATGTCTTAGCGAATAGGCTTAGCATTAAGATGAATGACCTAATTGATTATTCCCAAACTGCTTTTATAAAAGCCAGGAATATAGTTGATGGGGGTGGCCATTGTCAAAGAATATATAAATGTTCGTTGTAAAAATATTTTTTCTTGTTCTATTTTGAAAATTGATTTTGAAAAGGCTTTCGATTCAGTTGACTGGGATTTTATTTATGAGTTATTTTAGCTAGGAGTTTTAGTATTAGATAGATCAATTGGATCATGCTTTTGCTCAAATTAGGTTGTTCTAATATTGTAGTCAATGGTGTTATAGGTAAGAAAATTCAATCTAAAAGGGGCCTTATACAAGGTGATCCTTTATCGCCTCTTCTGTTTAATCTCGTTGTTGATGTTTTCACCAAAATTATTGAGAGATCGGCAAGGAAAGGGCTTTTAGGATTTGTAGGTAATGAGGTTTTTAATAATGAATTAACAATACTTCAATTTGAAGATGATGCATTATTATTTTCCTCCCACTTACCCAAATATATTATAGCTTTGAAGTTTATTCTTCATTATTTTGAGATGCTATCTGGTCTCAGAATCAATTTTGATAAAAGTTCGATTATGACTCTAAATGATTTTGACTATGTCGAGAATCAAGTTGGTGATACCTTGAACTGTTCTACTCTAAATTTCCCTTTTGATTATTTGGGTTTTAAAATTAGACCTTCAAAACTTAAACATGAAGATTGGGTTTTTATTATTGATAAAATAATAATATATTATCTAGTTGGAATAGCATATTTTTATCAAGAGCAGGTAGATTAGTTCTTGTGAACTCTGTATTGTTTACTATTCCTACATATTGGGTGGTCGTCCATCGATTTCCTCATTGGGTAATTGAGAAAAATGTCAGAATTAGACATAATTTTCTCTGGAGTGGAGATAACATTTGTAGAAGTTTTAAATGTCAAGTTAATTGGGAAGTTTGTTATAGATCCAAGAAGGATGGGGGTCTAGGGATCATTAATCTTTATAATTTTAATTCTTCCTTGTTAGCCAAATGGTTATGGACTTTTAGGAACCCATAAGTGTTGACTACTTGGAAGCAAATTGTTTCTAAATTTTATTATGCTGGGGACAAATTTATAGTTGATTCAAGTTATACTTGGAATAATAGATTATCCTATTTTTGGAATTCTATATTGAAATGTTCTGATTTTTTTAAATTAGGTTGTAAGCTGACTGTCCATTCGAGAAATATTACATTTTTCTGGCATGATTCTTAGATTTCTCAAGTGCCTCTTAAAATAGAATTTAGAGAACTTTTTGAGATTTGCTTCTTTAAAAATACATTGATTAATGAAGTTTATAGAGGTAGTTTAGATCCCTCGTGGGAATTTACATTTGAAAATATTTTAGAAGGGTCAGTGTTCAGGCAATTTTCCTTATTAAGTGCAAAGTTGTCTATGTATCATTTGGATAATATTGATGATAAAATTTATTAGAGTCTTGATAAGAGTTTACAATATACTTCTAAATTTATGTATAAGTTCCTTATTTTTTTCAGGTATTTCATTGTTTATATTTTTGTTTTTATGGAAGGCTAATTCTCCGCCTAAATCAAAATTTCTTATGTGGTTGATTATTCATAAGAAAATTAACACGGTTGAGCAAGTAAAGAAGAAAAATATTATTTTTGATCTTAAGTGTTGTTTCTATAGTATATTCGATGACAGTGTTGATCATTTATTTTTCTCTTGTACTAAAACCTATTATATTTTAAATATGGTTTTAAGAATTTTTGTTTTTAACTGTTTCGTCGTTTTTAGAAACTGTGAATATTATTGGAATTTTTTTAGATTTATTTTAATTTTGAACATAGATATGTTCTAGATACTTTAGTTACTATTATTAGGTGGTCTATTTGGTTTGAAAGATATCAAGGAATGATTCAGTCTAATTTTGTTTCTACAGATAAATTAACCATTAGGATCGTTACTTTTAGTCTGGATTGGATGTCTAACTCTCACTATAAGTTAAATAAGGATACTATGTTCGAGAGATTTCTAGTTAAAGTTAGAAATAATTTGAGTTGGTTTATAAGGATAAATAAGTATTTTAATCATAATAGAATATGCTTTTATTATTGATATCTGAGTTATCGAGTATTTTATTTATTTCCTGTTATTATATAGTTTTTTTCTTTTTCACGTATATATATATAGACATACACACACACACACTATATATATATATATATATATATATGATGATAGTTTATGGTTGGTTAGTCTCTTTCAAGTCGTAGGTAGTTGATTTATTTTGAGGAGCTTATTGGAGTGCTTATCTGGAGTGTACTTTTTTCATTGTGTTGTTCTTCTTATATATATTTTTAGTTGTATTTTTTGGAGAGACTATGGTATGGTGAAGTATTAGATATATTGCACTATCAGGTTGTGGCCTTGCCGGAACTCGACTCTGTAGTATGATGAGCGGTGGTTTATCCGGAGCTCATCTATCTACTATATATACCTGTGGTCATGGTCCGAGATATTTTTCTATACATCTTTGGTTACCTGTCAGGCATGTTGGCAGATATTGAGGACTTTGTTTTTTTTCTTTATATATATTTATATATGTGTGTGTGCTCTCTTCTATTTAGAAGATCGCACATTTTTTTGTCAAAAAAAGGGTGATAGAATGGTATATGCATTGTTACTTGTAGAAAGTATAATTTACCCATTCACCTGAACTTTTGTTCTGACCCCCTCCTCATAAAAGCGCAGGTTGAATAGGTGATTGAAATTCTACAGCTTCGAGACACTTGTCACATGGTGTTATTGTATTGGTAAGTGTTTACCTACTATTATCTTTTATTCCCTTCTGCTATGAGATTTCTTTTATGAGCTCTGATATATTTATCTTTAACTTTCTATAGGATACCAGACAAACCAACTCGAGCTTCAATGTATTTGGATTTTTGAAAAAAATTCGATCTTGATCTGTCGAAATTCTGGTTGTTACAACCCAACTACAGACTAGGTCCCCCCAGTTAATCGTGGTTTGCGGCTTAATTTACTATATATTAATTCGTTGTTTATTCGAATTTCAAATTTGAATTTCAAACTTCTTTCTTTCATATCTTCTTCTTTTTGAGTCTGATTTCAGCAAACCAAATGTCTATCTTAGCCAGAATTTTGTAATGGACCCAATAGCGCAACTTCTGTTGCACATTTCCCAGTATTTTTCTGATTAGTATTTATTTTATTAATCTTTTATTTAAATTTCTTTATTATAATTTTGAGTTGTTATAGTCCCGCATGCTGGAGGTGGAGGAAGGTCGGCCAGGGGTGGTGCTGGGCGGAGGTAGCATCATGGGATGGGTATATTCGCACATATGACACAAAGACAAGGAGAGAGAGAGAAGAGAGAGAACTTGATTATATGTTTTGATTTTCTTTTCTTCCTTTAAGATTTTGTTTTGGTTTCCACTGCAATTTAAGTTGATTTTTTTTTAAATTTGAGATGTAGATCTAAATAAGGAAGAGGAAAGAGAACGACGAGTTTTTGTGAGGAATGAGAAAAGAAAGGAGAATATGTGAATTTTTTTACTCATATAAGAGAATGGTTTCAAAATTCTAAATGATCATTTATTATATGGGCCTTACAGATTTAATAACCCATTCAAATACAAACCAATGAGAGTGTCAAGATAGATATGGATTAATTACAGAAAAATTATGCATATAACAATAGCGCTCGTTTTTGCGTGTTTTAACAGTTACAAAAGTGTATTCCGGACAAGTGAAATTGAATTTCACCGAACTGAAATGCTGGATGCTTAGAATTCGGTATAAACTAAATAAAAATAGATAAATTCAAATTTTTGTAACTTTTAGATTTTTGATCAAAATTCAAATTTGACCCAATCTGACATAAAACATGCTTGTTCAGAAAAAAAATATTTCAATAGATTTGGTAAATTAAAATATTCATTAATACAATTTCATTATTTAAATTTAAGCTTTTATAAATTTACTTAAAATTAAATAACACATGTGGAGCCAGCTAACAGTTAAATTCAAATTTGACAGTTGTTTAATTTCATTTTTAAAAAGTACTTATTATTGTTCATTTACAAAAACCAATACAATTGTTCAATACAATTAAAATTAAATTGGATTTTATAATATTGAAGTTTTAAATTCCAACTAGTACTTATTATTGTTTAGTTACAACTTTGGAAAAAGAACTTCCTTACGTATTATATTAACATATACTTTTACCAGTGGGTTAAGTATGTTAATTATTTTGTGAGAAATCAATTATAAAATTTTAATTAATAAGGACTAATTTAAACGAGGCTTAGTATTTTCCTCTTGAAATTTCATATGATTATTTTTCTAAGTTTGATAGATATATAACCAACTATCAAACATGGTTTTAACAAAATAAGCTTCTTATTGCTTGATTTATCTCATGCTTGTTTTCCAAACTGACCTAAGACTTATTTTTCCATAGTGCGTAGGTCAGGCCAAGAATAATTCTCCCTTAGGTTTGGACAGCTTTGGAACTTTAGGAGAGGAGCTTGAGATCTAAGACATTTTTCTCATATTCCGCATTATTCCAGTATATGTCGTTATTTGATACTATTAGAGTTTATAGAGATACGATGTTATAACTTTACATATCGTTTTATACATTAGCTCTAAAATGTGTATAAATTTTAAGTTTTCTTCGTATAATTATTGTTGTATATTTTATATATTTGTTCCTCTATGACATTATGTTCTTTCCTTTCCACAAACTACTTGTATTTTTGACTTTTGGTTAATCATCATGTGAATATTGAGATTGTATTAATGTTGATTTCTAAGGATTGAAAAGTCGGGTCATCAAATAACTGATTATTATAGAGTAAATATAATTAGCAAACATCTCCTATTGTAAATATAATTCATATTTAAATAGGAAGTAAAATTTCTCAATTATGAATAATATAAATATTCGTAGAAATTATCCAAACCCCATAAAATATTTAAACATCAACTACATGGAGATCTTCTAACTACTAAATGTTTAGCGCGCTACCATGCAAATATAACCTCATAATTTATTCATAGATTTTGTATAATTTTCACAACATAACAACGTTTTCTTTTATCAAATATAAGGATACATTGTTATTCATACACACAGAAACAAAGGAAAAGTGATCCAGTATATTGTGTATCTTCATTTGGAGATGCATTCCTTCCCACAACTCTCTGCGCAACTAATAATATTATTTGTGTCTCAAGCTGCAAAATACAAAGATAAGGATCATATAGTAAATACTACATAAAATTAAATATTAAAAAAATGCTAAATTCACGATTGCGAAGGATAAGATCTAAATTTCTATTATTCCTTTTTGCTAAATTTTTTAAATGTGCTAATATTAACAATGCATATTTTACATAAATAAAGAACTTATATATTGATTAATATATTTAAAAGTATGGAAAATAAGCGATAAACAAACCAGCTAGTGTATTCATCAATAAACAACTATATGTATAAATTTCTCTTACCAGGAATATGTACGCATTTTTTGGCAGCACAACCTATAAAACAAGGAATACATTTCCATTTGATACTGCAGCAGACTTCGCAAGTTGGCCCACAAATAGCAGGTACGTGTACCGAAAGCGCATATAATGGGAGGCAAATGGTTTTGCAAATCCAAGCAGAACTTAGGGAAACAAAAAGAAGAAGAACAAAAATGAAAACAAAACTTTTCTTAGTTGACTTTGATCCTGTAAGTTTTTCTAGAGGTAATAACTAGATAGTCTTCTTGTATAAACAGTCATGGATAGATAACACTTATGATTTATAATATGAATGATATACAACGACACCCAAAAATTTGATAAATGAATGAATTCATGATAATGCATATCTTTAAGAAATAAATGAATGGATTCTTCCATTCTTCTAAAAATAAATTATATCCACCAAATAAAAATTGTTATAAATACCTACAAACATAATGCGGTAACCCATAACCTTTTATTATATTTCTAAATAACTCCAATAAAGAACGGTGTGACAACCCCAATTTTGACAGACCGATTTTTTTTTCAAAATTCCAATCTATTAAAACTCGGATTGGTTTGGTCTGGTATCCTGCAGAAAAGACAGTGACATAAAACATGTCAGAGCTCAGAAAAATATCTCACAGCGGAAAGGATAAAATGTAGTATAATCAAACATAGCCTTACCATATTATTAATACTGCCTAACCAGTATCCAAATCTATCATGCCTCTATCACAATATAACCTGCGAGTGCGTTATGAGGAAGGGGTCAGAACATAAGTTCTGGTGACTGGATTTAAACTATACACTTTTGATAATCTTACATATACCGTTCAATCAAATTTTCTTATTTATTAGGTTACTTGGGTTGACAGCACTCAAGGCTTACACACATGTTGTACCCATTTACTTCCCTGTGAATTAACCTAATACAGTATATGCTGCTATCTCTCAATATTGAGATACACCCCATGGTACCCCACTCGCACGCTCTCCACCGTATCATCACAGGAATATAGTAGTCCCTTATTCTACACCCGAATGTCGCACGGATTTCTGTATATATGTCAACGCTACGTCTGCAAAGAACAACTACTCTATATTACGTAAGCGTCCGGACTGCCATCCTTGAACCATTCGATCGAATTAGGTTCCATCCTCGAATAATGCCCTCTAGTCTTATGATACACCGCCCAGAGCGACATGAGTGTACCTAGACTTTCCCACATACGTATCGTCAATCGTTCTCGATGTCTGTTGCACATGTTCTCTATATGTGCGCCTGAGTCTCATGGCAGGGCTAATCAAGAAACACGAAACTCGGTCGGGAGCTTTCAGATATCTGCCGATTGCAGATGCTATGGTCTGCTTTTATAGTGGCTATAGTCCTACTAGACCCCTCCCTCAACTAATTAAAGGCACCCAAGAATATCAAGAATGAAAACTTAACCCCAATCCCCTATGCCCTTCAAACCTATTGGCCAACCTCACCCATAACTAGATAGCAAAGTATATGGTCTTTTGGAGTTCTCCGCCTTTCCGCTTTACGTACTAACTGAAGATGGTAGGTAGACGATGAGTTGCTATCATAGGGCACTAACTGGTCTCGCCGAATCACGCTGGTCCATCATAGTCTTTTGATTTACCAAATCAATCTGAAATTCTATGAATACAACCCAACTCAACCTAAATTCACACAAATAAAATAGAGCTAGAGCCGTCATGTTGCCGGGAGGAAACTAAGAGTAGCCGTCAGTTGGAGAAAGCTTAGAGACGAGCAAAAGTAAAGTAAAAAACAAGATTCAAAAACAATGTTTGTCTGCCCAAAGGAAAGGATTACAAATTCATAACTCAGAAATCAGAAATCAAGATCATCGTTTGCTGTAAGTATAGTGATTTTTCTTATGAGAATAAAATTAATACTTGATTCAATGTAAAATGGAAATGGAATTTTACTATTGTATAACGACGATGCTAATTCATATCTGTGTATTGCAATGATTGTGTTGTGAATGGTATTGGGATGTTTGTGGTATAATTGACTTGATGTTGGTCCTATTGTACATTTAGAATGAAAGCAACATCACATACAAGTATATGGTTAATGTTAGAATTTATACCTATATGTTTATATGTTTAACATAGGTTATATACATTTTTCTAAGTCTAAGTTAAGACTTATATGCACATGTTCTATATTAAGACCATTATGCCTAAATGATTAAATCCCATGTGAATGTTCTTATGTTCTTTGCAAGTTTGTAATTGGGTCCATGCCAAGTACCATTCAGTTTCACACGATTATTACAAGTTTCATTTTATAATAGGATACATGATTTGGTCTAGTTCACGCTTTTGGGTTAATGTCAAAAATAGAAATTTTTATGGACATGTAATAACTTTGTCACATGCTAGTTTGTGTTTGAAGTTATGCCTAGATAAAAATATGTTTAGGCTTATATTTTATGCATGTCTAAATTATGCCATTTCATGTGACACCTATTTAATTAGATTCTTATTTGAATCCAAGTTCACTTGACAAGTTGAAACCCATGATTTATGTTAATTAGATCGCAAAGTTGCAAGTTCATATGTCACACACCCTTTATGTTATTTAGAATATTTCATGTTCTTGGCTTTCCCTTATATGTTTATAAGTTTGGCTGAAATATCTAGCCCAACATTCATTAAAATCTTGCGAACGTACAAACAGGGGAATATCGTTGGGATTAAACATGAAAAATATATGAAATTGGCATGTTTGTCACATGCCAAAATTGGTGGCACTTAAATGGTATAAATTCTTATACCAAAAATGATGAATTTGGAAAGTGGGCTATAACATTTAATTGTTAACAAATTTGCACATAAGAATAAAAGAACAAATATGTAAATTTAGAAAATACGAGTATGCTTAACCCGAGGTTGGATTGAGTTGTGATGTAAACCTGCCAGGACCCGCCCGGCTATCCAGTAATCACAACAATACCTGTCCAATGTGGGCGGTTAAGCATTGAGCCCAATAAGGACCCGAGGTTAGACTGAGTTACGGTGTAAACCTGCCCGGAACCGACCGGCACATCCAGTAACCGTAACAATACCTGTCTAATGTGAGTGGTCGGTGCTTTAATTAATTAAAGCTAAGGGTAGACATGTTAATTAAACTGATGGGTGGGGTTAGGTAAATACAGACACTTAACCACTTAACTTGTTTGACTAGAAAACTCTAGTAACGGGGACCCATTTCAGCAGTAACCCAATTAGGTATCATGATACCCTGAAACAAGGCAGGGTGGGGCATGATTACTAGGCTGATTGTAAGCGGTCAAAAGTGACGGCGAGTGGTGCAGCAGTGTAGGTTCTAATGGAGTGCGGGCGTGCACACACTTCGGAGCAGACAAACAGGGCACTGGGCACCAGTAGTATACACTATGCATTCTAAAATTGTGTCGGGCCGCCACCATGGCACTTGATACACCCCATGGTGGGACCAGCATAGGTATCTACAATCATGTGGGGCCGTATGACACATATGATTTTGCGAGTAGGAGCCGATCTTTAGAAAGGGGATCACTTCACCCTGATCATGCGGTGCCAACCGGAACAAATACAAGTAGGTGCAGAGATATAGTGTGGGTGCGATAGTAAATTCGGTTCAAAACTGCTTTATCTTAGTTTATGAAACTTTCCTGTTTCCAGTTTATACCTATCATGCCCTTTTTCTTATTCTCATACTGAAGAGTCATTAGACTTACCAGGCTTTATGTCTGACTCTATTTTTCTTTCGTCTTCTTTTCTTCCGTCCCCCCCCCCCCCCAAGGTCCACAGGGAGGAAACAACCCAGCTTAGTCAGACTCTTTGCAAGCTTCAAGATAGTAGATGTATGGTTTGGACTCTCTTTCCTTGGCTATGGCTTTTGGACACGTTCTATGGGGATTTATATAGTTTTAATTATGTTTTATGCTTCTTTATTTAATAATCAAGACAGAAATGATGATGTAATGTTTTGGAAGTTATTGTGAGACAATTATGGAAATGTTTTGTATGAACACGTATTTATGAAATGAAAGTCTATTTGTTTTCCGCTGCTTATATATATGTGTTTATATCTGTCTTGCGTTTTATCAGTGACTTTTACTTATAAACCTCCACCGAAGTTAAGGCATTCCCTTTGTAAGTGACCTCAATGGAGGTGGGGTGTTTCACTTGGTATCAGAGCACGGGTTTACCAGATTAGATAATGGTTTTTGAAACTATTTTCAAAAATAAGTATAAAGAAGCATTTTTTTTCAAGCAAAAGCGTTGTTTTTAAAAAGGCATAATTCCCCAAAGCCATATGCACTATCTCTCTATCCTTTTGTCTTGAATCTTTCCTTTTTGTTTCAGCATGTCTGGAGATCTTAACCCTCTAGAAGGGGTACCGATACCTGGCTGGTTCCGAAGGTACCTCGAGGCTAGGGCCAATGATGCGGGCCCAGCAGACATTCCTCCTCCCACAGTGGCAGCGATTCCTCCTCCTCCTCGTGGAAATGCTTTCGCTAAGATGTGTAGAGACTTTAAGGCTATGGGTGGAAAGGACTTTTATGGAACTGAATCCTTTGTGGTAGCAAGGAACTGGCTGAAGGAGACCAAAGATTTGTTCGTCATCTTCGAAGTTGACGATAGGAAAAAGATACAGCTAGCAGTGTGGTTGCTTAAAGATGAAGCTTCTTATTGGTGGGAATTTACCCATGCTGAGAGGCCAGTGGAAATTCGGGAAGATTTCAGGATGAGGTTCGAGATGAAATTCCTCTCCCAAGCTGAAAGAAGCCTGCAGATGGAGAAGTTCCTAACTATTAAACAAGGAAGTATGACGATCAAGGAGTACGTGAATCAGTTTAATCAGCTGGCCAGATTTGGGCGGGACTTAGTAAACACCCAACACAAGAAGGACTTTCGCTTCGTCAAAGGTCTGAATGAGCCTCTACACAGCCTTGCTATGACCCATATACCCATGGGGGCGACTTATGAAAGCTTGGTGGACATGGCGTTGCTACACGAGGAAGATAAAGGCAAGAAAGAGACAAAGGTGGAAGTGCCTCAAGAAAAGAAAGAGGGTTTACAGGCTAAGAAAACAGACTTCAAGAAATTTGGGAAGAACAACAAATCCCATGAAAAGAGAAAGTGTAATTTCTGTGGCATTGTTGGATATATAGTGAAAGACTGCAGAAAGAAGAAGGCGAAGATGAATGGTGGTTGTTTCCATTACGGCGAGACTGGACACTTGGCTAAGGACTGCCCGAAGAAGCGGAGGTAGGGACAGAGGACTGGATCCACTTCAGGGGGACATGTTCACGCGCTGGTGGCACCTCCACAGGAACGAGGTAGAAATATTTCTGTAGAAAGCTTAGTTTATCTCTATGATCATCCAGTTCGCACTCTCTTTAATTCTGGTGCATCACACTCCATTATTTCATCTGCTTTAGTAGAACTCTGCACCTAGACACTAGTATGGTAGAAGATCCCCTGGTTGTTTCAAATCCAATTGGGGGCTCAGCTTATTTTTCAATGGTTTGTTTGGATTTGAAAATTTCTATTCTAAGTGTTGGAGTTTAAATGTAGTGCCTTTGTTTTGGGCTTCTCGGGATATGGATTGATCTTAGGCATGGACTGGCTATCCAGTAATGGTGCCATTCTCGATTGTGAGAAGAGAGTGGTTAGACTCTTGACTCGGCTCGGTAACACTCTAGAAATTTCTTGTAATCCCTTGAATGTTGTTATGCTTGGTTATCTAGAGTTGATTGATGCTTCTGTTGAGAATTTGCAGTTAGTTAGAGTAGTCCGTGAATATCCAGATGTTTTTGAAGAGGTGAAAGGCTTACCTCCGAGGCAGGAAATAGACTTCTACATATATCTTGTTGATAATGCAAAGCCCGTAGCTTTACCTATTAGACACATGGCTCCAAAGGAGAGAAAGGAGCTCAGTAAGCAAGTTAAGGAGCTTCTCGAGAAGGGGTTTATAAGGAGGAGTATCTCGGAATGGGGTGCTCCAGTGGTGTTCGCCACCAAAGAAGATGGCTCACTATGTCTTTGTGTAGACTATAAGGAGCTAAACAAGCTGACTAAGAAGAATAGACACCCGCTTCCCAGAATAGATGATTTGTTTGATCAGCCTGTAGGTGCGTCGGTCTTCTCCCAACTTGATCTGGCTACTGGGTTCCATCAGCTAAGGGTAGCTGAAGATAACATTGATAAGATGGCGTTCAGAATCCCAGACGGTTTCTTCGAGTGGCTTGTCATGCCTTTCGGCTTGACAAATGCACCCGCTTATTTCGTAAACCTAATGAGCAGGGTGTTCAGAGAATTCCTCAATAAGTTTGTGGTAGTCTTCGTAGACGATATTTTGATCTTCTCAAAGAATGAGGAAGAACATGCTCAACATTTAAAGGAAACCATGGATACTCTTCGTGCACATTAGCTAAAAGCAAAATTCTCCAAGTGCCACTTCTAGAGAGAAGAAGTGAGGTTTCTTGGACATATAGTGTCCAAAGAGGGGTTAGCTGTGGACCCCACGAAAGTGGTGGCAGTGCAAGATTGGAAGGAACCAAGAAATGCAATCGAAGTCCGAAGCTTTCTCGGGCTAGCAGGTTTTTATCGAAAGTTCACTAGAGATTTCGCGAAAATCTCAGCTCCACTCACAAGGCTAACAAAAAATAATCTAGCGTTTGCTTGGAATTTGGATTGTGATATTGCTTTCCAACATCTTACAATAGTCCCAGTTCTGACTTTGCCTGATGGAAGCAGGACATTCACAGTATACACGGATGCTTGTGGTATGGGACTAGGTGCTGTTCTGATGCAAGAAGGGAAGGTAGTAGCTTATGTTGGAAGACAATTGAAAGTTCATGAAAAGAACTACCCAACCCAGGATCTTGAGTTGGCCGCCATCGTCTTTGCGCTTAAGTGCCATTATTTCCTAGGTGAGAAGTTCGAATTATATACTGACCATAAATCGTTGAAGTATCTTTTCTCGCAGAAAGATCTTAACTTGAGGCAGCAAAGGTAGATGGAGTTCCTTACCTCGTATGATTTCGAGATTTCCGATACTCCTGGCAAGGGCAATGTAGTAGCAGACACCTTAAGCAGAAAGAAGCTGACCTTAAGCCCTCTCTTTGTAGAAAGGAAAAGCTTGTAGTATACAGCCAGTTTTGACTTTAGGCCCTCCTCTGATTTTGTACCTGGTTTGTTGGCATCACTAGAAGTACAGTCCACTCTTTTAGACTCAATAGGGGCCCTCAATTTGTACCTTAAGACCCTCGATTTGTTGATGTGATGGATAAGCTAATTAAGGGTGAAACTTCCAGTCACCTCAATAGGTACTCCATCGATGATTGGCTGAGGCGGGATGGAAGATTATGCGTCCCACAAGAAAAGGATTTGGTAAAGATGGTTCTCGAGGAAGCACACCATTCCAAGATGACAATACACCCAGGTGGAGATAAGATGTACAAGGACGTAAAGAGAGTTTTCTTTTGGAGCGGCATGAACAAGGATGTAGCAGATTTCGTTTCTAAGTGCACGATATGCCAACAGGTCAAGGCGGAGCAAAAGAAGCCTGGAGGACTGCTTCATCCTCTAGAAGTCCCGCAATGGAAGTGGGATAGCATTTCAATGGACTTCATTGATGGGCTGCCTAGGTCAAGAAGGGGCAATACTAGCATTTGGGTAATAGTGGGAAGGCTCACAAAAAGCGCCCACTTTATACCTGTCAAGAGCAGAAGGACTGCCTCATCTCTAGCATCTCTTTATCTCAAGGAAATAGTTCGACTCCATGGATTACCCTCCAGCATAGTGAGTGACCGAGATCCTATCTTTACAAGCGAATTTTGGCGGAGTCTGCAAGAAGCTGTAGGCACACAGTTATGCTTGAGCACGGCCTATCACCCCCAAACTGATGGTCAGACGGAAAGGGTGAACAGAGTATTAGAAGATCTTTTGAGACTGTGCATTCTTGACTTTGGAGGGACATGGAAGGATCATCTTCCTTTAGTGGAATTCACCTACAACAACAGCTACCAAGCCATCATCGGCATGGCGCCCTTCGAAGCTTTGTATGGAAGACTGTGCTGATCACCAACTTGTTGGTGGGAGTCTACAGACAAGCTTATACTTGGGCCAGACATGATTAGAGAGACTTCAGAAAAAGTGGACTTGATACGAAGGAGAATGAAGACTGCCCAAGATAGATAGAAATCCTACGCAGACAAAAGAAGGACCGGCCTTGAGTTTGAGGTTGGGGAAAGGGTTTTCCTTAAGGTATCTCCTTTAAGGAACGTCGTTCGCTTTGGATCCGCAGGAAAGCTAGCGCCAAGGTTTGTAGGACCGTTCCCTATCATCGAGAAGATTGGGAAGATGGCATATAGAGTAGATTTGCCCGAAAGGTTGGCTGGAATTCACAATGTCTTTCACGTTTCTCATCTCTGGAAATGTTTACATGAATCTGCGGAAGTGGTGGAGCCAAGAATTCTAGAAGAAGTTGAAATAGAACGAGAAACAACAGTGAGGAGAGTTCCAACTCGAATCGTAGGGACTGAAATCAAAAAGCTACGCAACCGTGAAGTCAAGTTTGTTAAAGTTCAATGAAGCGATGTCGAGGAAGACGCGACTTAGGAAACTGAGGACAGAATACGTGCTGCCTACCCTTTTCTTTTTTAGGGTACATCTTTGACCTCTCTTTTTCCATAAGTTTATGCTTGTATCTACCTTTTAGTGTGTCTTCTCGGTTCTTTTTCTCCTGACTCCTTAGGTAGAAACTAATGGATGTAAACATGTATTTGAAACATGTTATGATTGATGGCTGCAAGCGGTTGCAAATGGTTGCTCGTGGATGCATATACACACACCCTAGGTATTAGATCGGCTCAGTCACTTCCATATTGCATATGCATATATGTATTCATATTTGTATGTTGTTTAAACTTGATATGTTGTCATATGGATGTCGCATTTGTATGGATGGTTGCACAATCATGTAGAATTATGAGTAGGGAAAAATTTGCATACATAATGGATTCATGACACTTACATGATTCGCATTAAGGAGGTCAACTGAATCAGTAGACCGCCTGATTTTGCATTCTATAAGGACATGTACACACACTATGTATATGATCATGAAGCATTAGAAGTCTTTTAAGGACAATGGACGCCTGTGTTTGTTGGTTGAGTAGATGGACGATTGGATGTTATGATATATGTTCTTCTAGACTTGAAGATTTCGGGGACGAAATCCTTTAAGGAGGGGAGAATGTAACACCCCGAATTTTCTATTAGCAATAAATTAACAAATTAAAGTGTAATTAATTCTAAATGAAGGAATTAAGGGAAATGGGTTACGCCATTGCGCTCGTCTCGGAATTCTGCTTGAGATAGAGTCCGCGTTTGCGTAAATCGGACTCTGTATGAAGGAGTTATGACCTTCCGAAGTTTCAGAATTCAATTTAAAATTCAAACAGCTCAAAAATTCAGTTCGAAATTCGAAAACAGACCCAAAGTGGGCTGGGCGGGAATTTTCCTGCCCAGGACCCAGGTCGACCCGGGGGTCGACCTGGGTATCCAGGTCGACCCGGGGGTCGACCTGGGTATCCAGGTCGACCATGTGGTCGACCTGGTCAGGTCTTGGCTGGCCTGGTCTGGTTCTGAGCGATTTTCTGAGTTCTGGTGTGTCACTAGGACTGGTTTGTCACTTTCTGATTGGCTCCTCTTGGTGTGTATGGTCTGGATTCACCCTATGATCATATGACGGCTCAAATCAATCTGAAATTCTATAAATACAACCCAACACTCAACCTAAATTCACGGAAATAAAATAGAGCTAGAGTCGTTATGCTGCCGGGAGGAAAGTAAGAGTAGCCGTCAGTTGGAGAAAGCTTAGAGACGAGCAAAACTAAAGTAAAAAACAAGATTCAAACAACGTTTATCTACCCAAAGGAAAGCATTACAAATTCAGAACTCAGAAAGCAGAAATTAGAAATCAAGATCATCATTTGTTGTAAGTATAGTGATTTTTCTGATGAGAATAAAATTAAGACTTCATTCGATGTAAAATGGAAATGGAATTTTACTATTGTACAACGACGATACTAATTCATATCTGTGTATTGCAATGATTGTGTTGTGACTGGTATTGGGATGTTTGTGGTATAATTGACATGATGTTGGTCCTATTATACATTTAGAATGAAAGCAACATCACATACAAGTATATGGTTAATGTTAGAATTTATATCTATATGTTTATATGTTTAACATAGGTTGTATACAATTTTCTAAGTCTAAGTTAAGACTTATATACACATGTTCTATGTTAAGACCATTATGCCTACATTATTAAATCCCATGTGAATGTTCATATGTTTTTTGCAAGTTTGTAATTGGTCCATGCCAAGTACCATTCAGTTTCACACGATTATTACAAGTTTATGTTATAATAGGATACATGATTTGGTCTAGTTCACGCTTTTGGGTAAATGTCAAAAATAGACATTTTTATGGACATGTAATAACTTTGTCACATGCTAGTTTGTGTTTGAAGTTATGCCTAGATAAAAATACATTTAGGCTTATATTTTATGCAAGTCTAAATTATGCCATTTCATGTGACACCTATTTAATTAGATTCTTATATGAATGCAAGTTCACATGACAAGTTGAAACCCATGATTTATGTTAATTAGATCGCAAAGTTGCAAGTTCATATGTCACACACCCTTTATGTTATTTAGAATATTTCATGTTCTTGGCTTTCCCTTCTATGTTTATAAGTTGGGATGAAATATCTAGCCCAGCATTCATTAAAATCTTGCGAACGTACAAACGGGGGAATATCGTTGGGATTAAACATGAAAAATATATGAAATTGGCATGTTTGTCACATGCCAAAATTGGTGGCACTTAAATTGAGACGACCCGAACTTCCTCGGTAAGGAAATCCCAGATAGAATTGAGTACAAGACGAATCAGAACGCAAACATAAGAACATTTCATTGTTATTACAACAATTCCATCAGATACAAGAATATACAGAGTATAAATGAATAAAATACATTCGATGAATATCAGAGATTACAATAAATTACATAGCAGTGGAAAATAATGCAAAAGCACAAATCGAAGTGATACACGGATACAGAGCTTTCCGAGCATCGTTCCAGCCATAAATCAGGACCCTGTGAATATAAATCTGCAAAACCAAAACTACTAGCCGCCCGTGTGGAAAATAGGGGCACCCAGAGTTTAGGTTAAAACAATAAACTCCAGGTCAGTCATGGGACTGGTGTGAGAACTAAAACAGTTATTTAAAACTTCACTTTAAAAGACAGTAATTCAACGGACCACGTCGGATAACACGGAACGACTTTCCTCCCAAGAATACTAGTGCATATAACAAAACAGCGCAATGCTCTTTGGAAACATGAAGCTATTATAAGACCCAGGTCCCATCACACAATGCAACGCAAGCCGGAGGATAGGTTTTTCCCTTATAATAGCCAAACATGATTGGTACGTTTAAAACAAATCACTTGAACTATAATAAGTGTATAGTGTCAAAACAATTCAATCATAAATATCAATCAAAGGCGGCATGGGTACCATCTATCATGTCGCCATACTAGTTCTACAATTAAAACCGCAATATCACGTATTGGAAATTGGATTTCCATCATGAGTCGAGGCAAGGGGCAAGCTCCTCTCCGATTTGAGACACTCTAGCAAATGTCCCAGGACCCCACTTTGATCCTTGGAATCGGCTGGGCCGGTCCTCTCTTACTTTTGAGGATTAGTTATTCCTGAACACATGTTTCCCGGTCCTTACAGACCTATATCTGAGGCGCCTTGCATTCCAATAACCACATAGGTAAAAAGTATATAAATGTCAGGGATGGTAGGCCACTGACACCATCCTAGCTAAAAAGAAACGTCGTGCTCTCCTAGCGGTCCGTCTCCCGTTTTTGACTCATACCGAGGTGTGAGGCTCGCGAATTCACGTTATACACAAAGCTACGCCACACAGACCGTGCTTTGATCATCAACCACAAGACTTTGCTTTTCAACAGAAGCCTTGATCAATTGCCACTTACGCGTGCCACACTGGCAATTCACTCCATGCGACTGATGTCCATCGATATACAACCTCTGAGCTCGTACGTCTCAGAGAAGGGCGTTAAGCAAGAGAATAAATTCTCCGCTGCCAAATAGATGTTTATTTAATAGAGATCAATCAACACAGAATAAAATCCAATGTCAGACACACAATCCATTTACGAGTTCGTTCTGGGTCTGAACGAAACCGGAGGCACTTTCCTCGCATATCCATCGATCTCCAAGTACGTCTAGACGATCACCAACTGTTTCCCTCATCTTGGGTGTACAGCCCAATCGAGATCATCAGTAATCACCCAAATGATGTGAAGACTTCCGGTCTTCAACCACCGTCTTCATCTTCAATATCTCGTCGAATCGGTTATTCAGAATGGGTAAAATCCCGGCCTTTCTGAATAACCCACGTATATGATAAACAAATGTTACACAAACACAACAAACGCCTCATTCCAATTCAGAATATTCTTTTATTCACAAAATCACATTCTTAGGTAAAGGTTCCCATTAATTTTATCCAAGATAAATCCTTCTAAATTTATTCTTTAATCTTCCTTTGGATATCATTTCAAACCATGTTATGGTTTTCCAAACTAGTCGGGATTAACGAACCACACCGAAGTAATTATTTATTTTATTTCCCAATCCAACCTATTCATCCCCTGGAGCAAAACTGGTAATACTCCATACCTAACACCACGGTGTTATCGGTAAAATTAATTACCATTTCACGTTTAAATCTAATTAAAGATTTAACTATCGCTTTGGAGCAAAACTGGTGGTACTCCATTCTCGATCACCTTTCAGATTTGATAATTTAAATTATCAATTCACATTTCAATCTAATTAAAGATTCATTAAAACTCCACTTAGTTTTAATCTTCTTAAAAGTCAATATCCTGTCTTTAACTGGGTTAAAGAACCAATGTCATTTAAAACACGATTCACGATAAACCCAAAATCACATTCTATTGTTAATCAGGTTAAAGAACAGGTGTTATTCAAAACACCGCTCACGATAAACCCAAAAACCAATTCAAATTCAATTAAAATTAAATATTATTTAATTGATACGCTTCATTAAATCTAAATAGAAAGATTTAATCTTTTTCTCCATTGGGCTTAAGAATAGTGTTAACGAAGACACCATTCACGACAAATCCAAATCACATTTGATAATAAATACAAGGCTCTGAAGAGAAAATATACCGGCTTATATTCAATATCAAACCCTGAAACCAACAAATATCGTATTGGAAATAACGATATAAAATATATCTTTCAAATTCCCATAACAATATCTGTACAATCACGGAATCCAACATCGAAATATTCCAAAGAAAATTTCGATTCAAATCCACTTCCAATTTATATATATTTGAAATTCTGGTTATTTTCAAAACCAATTCAAATTCAATCTATTTATTTCAAAAATAAATTGATTTTAATTCTAGTTCAAAACTAGTTCATTTCGATAAAAATCTATTTTCGTCTTTTCAAATGTGGGATTTTTCATCCCAGTTCTTTCCAATTCACATATTATGATTTTACACAAATTATTAATATTTTTAATAATTTTATCAAGGCCCGTACAGTTGGTTTCCATCAACGGCCATCGAACTGCACTTACAGCGACCTTTTCCAAATTTGATTTGGACATAATTCCAAATCCAACCGTTAGATTTCAAATTTCTAATATTCATTTGAAAGCTCTTTTCGATACGAACCCAACGGTTCCGGTTTTAGGAGAATTCGACGGTCGGATCTCCCGCAACGTCAATTCGAAGTCAATGGTCGAAATTCGCGAACTGCCGCGGCGCGGCGCGTTCTATTCAGGCCATTATATATAATATATATATATATATATATATATATTATATATATATTTCATCGATTTCCTTTTTAAAACGTATTTTATAAATCGTTTTAACTTCGTTTTCAAAAACATTTCAACACTATTTCAATTTCTAATAAAAATTGAATATTTCATATCATTACTATATAAATGATAATATTTTCAAAACTTTATATTTTGAAATCACCACTTTTTCTATATTCATTATAAAAACGAATATAATCGATATAAATATCGTTCACGTCAAAATGGCGTAGCTCTAATCAACACGGCTTTATATATATATATATATATATATATTTCAATAAATTCGTTATTCTATTCAACAAATGAATATATATTCTATTCAACCCATGAATCTATATTTCTTTCAACACATGACTAATCTCAACACATGAGTACTGTCAACACACGACTATTTTTGTTATGTAAAATATTTTATAAAATTATGGTATCTATCGTTTGATTTTCAATCAGACTCCACCGTGAAGTAGTGCCTAATCTTAAATATGATAAAGATGTAAATTTTATTATTAAAATATTTTACTCAACACATGAACATTTTCAACACATAAATATCGTCAACACATGACTATTTTTATATTCAACACATGAATTTTCTTTTATAATATTCATTATTTTCCCGATTGGAATGAGGCCCAATCAATTACCATATAACGTTAATTATATGGATTCCATACAACACAAGTATATAATAGCAACGATAAACAATCAACCATCATCCAAAGTGCACCACACAACTGCATAAGCATCAAATATAAATAATCAACGCTTACACAGTCTGTCGACCAATCGATCGACATACAATTAAATAATTGGGATTAGTGTATCCAAATATCATCCCAACACCCGTGTGGGGTTTCAAATCAACAAACACAGATTTTTATTTGTGCAGTTGGGCGATGTGTAAAATTTATCGACCCAATCAATATCAGTCAAATCAGTGTATATAAACAAATCGGCCGATTTGTTTATAAATATTTATTTATTCACTTTCCCGTTAAAAGTTATATTTTCAACGACAATTAATCTATTTCAACCATCTACAATTTATTATCGATTTCACATCAACATCACAAACAATTTTCACAACACATCAATCAAACAAACAAGCCATCCATGGTCTGTGGATGACGGGTGTCGGGTGCTGCTAAGCACCGTCTGCATCCTAGTGTATATATATATATAACTAGAAAAAGAAATTTAGAGTGAGAAGTTCTCACCAAAGCTATCCCAACTCCACGACACTTTCAGTGTAGGGAATCATCACTGTTCTCGCCTTTTGTAACTTTCGTTGCCCGTAGCCACTACATATATAAAAATCACATTTTTATATTGTTGCTATGTATATAAAAATCATATTTTTATAATCACTCCATATGGATAAAAATTCTATTTTTACCCCGCTACTATATAGACAAAAATTCTATTTTTACATCGATGCTATATAGATAAAAATTCTATTTTTACATCGTTACTATATAGATAAAAATTCTATTTTTACATCGCTACTATGTAGATAAAAATTCTATTTTTACATCGCTACTTTGTAGATAAAAATTCTATTTTTGCATCGCTACTATGTAGATAAAAATTATATTTTTACATCGCTACTATGTAGTTAAAAATTCTATTTTTACATCGCTACTATGTAGATAAAAATTCTATTTTTACATCGATGTTCATATAATAAAGATTATATTTTTATATTCTCTATTATATAGAAATTTTATTTTCAATACACTACTTATATAAAAATAGTATTTTTATATCATCTACTATATAAAGGTCATATTTTTAATACCCTACACAAGTAAAAATCATATTTTTGATTCACTACATATATAAAGATCAAATTTTTAACACTTTTATAAAGTAAAAATCATACTTTTGATCTTCTACTCATAAAAATTATATTTTTAACCTTCTACAATATAAAAGATTATATTTTTATCCTTCTACAATATAAAATAAAACTGAAATTAAATTAAAAACTGATTTAAAACAAAAATAAAAACTTACATCAATCACGAAGAGGAGGGAGGAGCAAGGGGGCGCGGTGGGTCTATGGTGCAGGCGGAGGGGGGTGCTCGCGCGGTGGGGGTGTGTTCGGAGGCGGCTTCTGGTGATTGGGCATTGGTGGTTCGGGTTTTCAGGGGCTCGGTGCATCGGTTGCTGCACGAGAGGAGGGAGGAGAAGAAGAGAGGGGGGGGGGGCGGTCGGCCGATCTGAGGTGGAGAGAGGGTGGCGCAGCGGCCTGGTGCGGCGGGCGGAGGAGGGCGGCCCCGTCTTCGTCGATCGTGATTTTTTTTCCTATACCTAATTTGAAAACTGACGTGGAAAGAAAGGAGAAGGGAGGTGCGGGTTTGACTAAGTGAGGATGGAAAGGGGCTAAGGATTTTCTTTATTATTTTATTTATTTAATTAATTCCTCAAAAAAAGTAACTTTAAATTTCAATATCTAAACAAGACCCACCGCCTGTCGTCCATAGCTAATTACCCCCATTCCGAACCCAATGGGATATGTATCGTAAGCTGATTCGATTGTTTCGATCAGTTTCCGTCAAAATCAACATATAACTCTATATATTGAATTTGAACGCGCATTTCCTTTTACTGGGGTCACATACTAACTAGAAAAATCCCAGAAAAACATTTTCTAGCTTCGTATTGATGATACAGTCCTAACAAAACTAATTTCGTCGAATTCTGAGACTGTTTGAAAATTGGTTAATTTCCAGTCGATTAAAATCAACTGAATCTAGTCAAACGCGTTTTCCTTTGCCACGCTCACATATTGATTCGAAAAATTATGAAAATTGGAATCTAGCAATAATTTGACATCACGGATCCAAAAAAAGTGGTTTCGTCGAAATCCGAGGTCGTTTGCAAAATGGCTATTTTTAAGGGCCTGAATTCCATAGCGACTATTCAGAATCTTCAACTGGACATATCTTTTGATTCCCGCTATGAAATTTCGATTTTTCGGATTCGTTGGAAAGATATACTCAATTAGATTCAAATATTTTTGGTTTCGCTAAAATCCGGTTTATTTTGCACCCGGTACATTCAATTGAAGTTTGAAATCGAATTATCGAACTACCGCGCCATTTTCAATTCTATTTATAATTATTTATATTCTAACGACGATTTATATAATATATACGTTCGAATTCTATTCAAAATAAATTTCTCGTCGATATTATTTAAAATAATTATTTTAAATATTTAAAATCCATTATTTTAGCCAATTTAAAAATTTTAAATTGGTTCAGATTTTCTGGGTCGTTATAATCTCCCCCACTTAAAACTTTTCATCCCCGAAAAAGGAACAAAGTCGAAAGTGGTTTGATTAATCAACTCTACGTTCGATATGGCTTCCATTCTCCAACTTTTCAGTTTCTGAGAATTTTCAAATTCTTCAAAAATTTGGCTAACACCCGGAATTTTCGAAAAATTCCGCCATAACCTCCTTTGTACAGGGAGAGGTTTGGAAATTTATTGGGCCGTATTAGGTACCCAATAAATCCTAATAAGCATACACATATTTATAGTGATATATTATGGTATTTACAGGGGAGCGTGTATTGATAATAACTCCAGAGAATAAATTCTCGTCACCCTGTCAAAGCCTGAGGGAGTGTGTATTTTAAATGCTCCAGAGGATAAATCCTCGTCACCTCGTCCCGTGTGGGAAATAAATAGTCCATGTGCCGTATCTAATAACTAGAGAGACGTGATTATTGTCAACTCTAGACCCGTGTGGGTTTTTTTTATTAATCTGGCAATTTTATCATTACAATTTAAATAGTCCATATCAGTCATCAGTTCAACCTGTAAAATATAGTCATCGCCATACAAGCCTCTCGTTCGTATGGTAAATCTTCCACCTCGTCACACAAGCTCCAAATGCTTATGTGGTATATGATGAAGTATGCCTATCTTCCAGAAGTATGCCATGTAATGTAGTTCAAAATTAATTGTTGCTATCCTATGGCGATGTTTATTATTTCACACAGAATAACTAGAACTCCGCATCCAATGGCATTCACAGGAGTTGATATAATAATATTTCGCATCCAACTCATTAAGGTTTACCTATTTGTCGGGCACGCAAATAAAATCTTTACTCAACAGCTATCCAATTTCCTGTTCAAACATATATAATGCACAAGTATATATTTCTAACTATTTTCTAATCAGTCAATGTGTGATTTAATTGAATAAATTTGTTCTGGTTTTTATTGATGATATTCTAATCTTCTCTAAATCAAAGGCTGAAAAGGAACATAACAATGGAAGCTGAAAGGAACGAAGCCGAAAGTTGTTTAACAAATCAAATCAACTTCCATTATTTTGACTATGGCTTAAGTTCTTCAACTTTTCAGTTTCTAAGAACTTTTCAAATTTTTCAAAAATTTGGCTAACACCCTAAATTTTCGAAAAATTTCGCCATAACCTCCCCTGCACCGGGAGCAATGGGAAAATCCCGAAATTGCCATATAGGCCTTCTGATCTCAAAAAGAAAAAGAAAAAGCCAAGCGGCTAGCCAATCGGCTCATAAAATCATCATCACCCAAACGAAACAGTAAATTATGGTAAACATGTACCTATTTGTCGGGCAAACAAATTTTATTCTTCTGCTCTATCCTCCTTGCTATGACCTGTTCAATGTAAGTACTTGTATATGCAAGCAAATGCGACCAATTTTCAATACAATTCAATATTCGATACAATTACGCTAATGGTTCAAAACTATCAAATAAATAAACAAACAACACAAACATCAATTAATTAGTGAATTATAGTTTCAAATTCATAATTTTGATACATATATACAGAAAATCATGTTTTTGATGCCAATTCACAACAATGTATTCTAGCTATATTTTGGTTCTCACACCAGTCTAATGGAAATATATAGAAATCACACCTTCGAAACTCGAATATGAATACTGATGATGATGCACCATCATCAGAATCATCCCCGGATGTCTAGAATGTGATTCTATTTCTACCCAGTATATTAAAACTTCGAATATACGTCCATGATGCGTATACGTGAAATCTTTATATACTCGATTGTCCAAATTCAAAATAAATAAATATTCAAATACGTTTAAAACGAATTAAATTCTCAAAACAAAATTCGTTTTCATTTGAAAAGTATATACTCTTCACTCGTTCTAGGATACTACTGATCCTATCTCTAACGAGTCATTCTAATTGGATATTACTAATCCAATATCTGATGAATTATTTCATATAGTTCTAATTGTCTTGTTCTCGAGCTCTGTAAACCAAAGCTCTGATACCAAACTGAGACGACCCGAACTTCCCCGGTAAGGAAAGCCCGGATAGAATTGAGTACAAGACGAATCAGAACGCAAACAGAAGAACTTTCATTGTTATTACAACAATTCCATCAGATACAAGAATATACAGAGTATAAATGAATAAAATACATTCGATGAATATCATAGATTACAATAAATTACATAGCAGCGGAAAATAATACAAAAGCACAACTCGAAGTGATACACGGATACAGAGCTTTCCGAGCATCGTTCCAGCTGTAAATCAGGACCCTGTGAATATAAATCTGCAAAACCAAAACTACTAGCTGCCCGTGTGGAAAATAGGGGCACCCAGAGTTTAGGTTAAAATAATAAGCTCCAGGTCAGTCATGGGACTGGTGTGAGAACTAAAACAGTTATTTAAAACTTTACTTTAAAAGACAGTAATTCAAGGGACCACGCCGGATAACACGGAACGGGTTTACTCCCAAGAATACTAGTGCATATAACAAAATAGCACAATGCTCTTTGGAAAAATGAAGCTATTATAAGACCCAGGTCCCATCACACAATGCAACGCAAGCTGGAGGAGAGGATTTTCCCTTATAATAGCCAAACATGCTTGGTACGTTTAAAACAAATCACTTGATACTATAATAAGTGTATAGTGTCAAAACAATTCAATCATAAATATCAATCATAGGCGGTATGGGTACCATCTATCATGTCGCCATACTAGTTCTACAATTAAAACCGCAATATCATGTATTGGAAATTGGATTTCCGTCATGAGTTGATTCAAGGGGCAAGCTCCTCTCCGATTCGAGAAACTCTTGCAAATGTCCCAGGACCCCACTTTGATCCTTGGAATCGGCTGGGCCGGTCCTCTCTTACTTTTGAGGATTAGTTATTCCTAAACAAGTTTCCCGGTCCTTACAGACCTATATCCAAGGAGCCTCGCATTCCAACATCCACACAGGTGAAAAGTATATAAATGTCAGGGCTGGTAGGTCACTGACACCACCCTAGCTAGAAAGAAACGTCGTGCTCTCCCAGCGGTCCGTCTCCCGTTTTTGACTCATACTGAGGTGTGAGGCTCGCGAATTCACGTTATACACAAAGCTACACCACACAGGTCGTGCTTTGATCATCAACCACAAGACTTTACTTTTCAACAGAAGCCTTGATCAATTGCCACTTACGCGTGCCACACTGGCAATTCACTCCATGCGACTGATGTCCATCGATATACAACCTCTGAGCTCGTACGTCTCAGAGAAGGGCGTTAAGCAAGAGAATAAATTCTCCGCCGCCAAACAGATGTATATTTAATAGAGATCAATCAACACAGAATAAAATCCAATGTCAGACACACAATCCATTTACGAGTTCGTTCTGGGTCTGAACGAAACCAGAGGCACTTTCCTCGCATATCCATCGATCTCCAAGTACGTCTAGTCGATCACCAACTGTTTCCCTCATCTTGGGTGTACAGCCCAATCGAGATCATCAGCAATCACCCAAACGATGTGAAGACTTCCGGTCTTCAACCACAATCTTCATCTTCGACATCTCGTCGAATCAGTTATTCAAAATGGGTAAAAACCCGGCCTTTCTGAATAACCCACGTATATGATAAACAAATGTTACACAAACACAACAAACGCCTCATTCCAATTCAGAATATTCTTTTATTCACAAAATCACATTCTTAGGGAAAGGTTCCCATTAATTTTATCCAAGATAAATCCTTCTAAATTTGTTCTTTAATCTTCCTTTGGATATCATTTCACACCATGTTATGGTTTTCCAAACTAGTCGGGATTAGCGAACCACACCGAAGTAATTAGTTATTTTATTTCCCAATCCCAACCTATTCATCCCCTGGAGCAAAACTGGTAATACTCCATACCTAACACCATAGTGTTATTGGTAAAATTAATTACCATTTCACGTTTAAATCTAATTAAAGATTTAATTATCGCTTTGGAGCAAAACTGATGGTACTCCATTCTCGATCACCTTTCAGATTTGATAATTTAAATTATCAATTCACATTTCAATCTAATTAAAGATTCATTAAAACTCCACTTAGTTTTAATCTTCTTAAAAGTCAATATCCTGTCTTTAACTGGGTTAAAGAACCAATGTCATTTAAAACACGATTCACGATAAACCCAAAATCACATTCTATTGTTAATCGGGTTAAAGAACATGTGTTATTCAAAACACCGCTCACGATAAACCCAAAAACCAATTCAAATTCAATTCCAATTAAATATTATTTAATTGATACGCTTCATTAAATCTAAATAGAAAGATTTAATCTTTTTCTCCATTGGGCTTAAGAACAGTGTTAATGAAGACACCATTCACGACAAATCCAAATCACATTTGGTATTAAATACAAGGCTCTGAATAGAAAATATACCGTCTTATATTCAATATCAAACCCTGAAACCAACAATTATCGTATTGGAAATAACGATATAAAATATATCTTTCAAATTCCCATAATAATATCAGTACAATCACGGAATCCAACATCGAAATATTCCAAAGACAATTTTGATTCAAATCCACTTCCGCTTTATATATATTTGAAATTCTGGTTATTTTCAAAACCAATTCAAATTCAATCTATTTATTTCAAAAATAAATTGATTTTAATTCTAGTTCAAAACTAGTTCATTTCGATAAAAATCTATTTTCATCTTTTCGAATGTGGGATTTTTCATCCCAGTTCTTTCCAATTCACATATTATGATTTTACACAAATTATTAATATTTTTAATAATTTTATCAAGGCCCGTACAGTCGGTTTCCATCAACAGCTATCGAACTGCACTTACAGCGACCTTTTCCAAAATTGATTTGGACATAATTCCATATCCAACCGTTAGATTTCAAATTTCTAATATTCGTTGGAAATCTCTTTTCGATACGAACCCAACGGTTCCGGTTTTAGAAGAATCCGACGGTCGGATCTCCCGCAACGTCAATTCGAAGTCAATGGTTGATATTCGCGAACTGCCGCGGCGCGTTCTATCCAGGCCATTATATATAATATATATATATATATATATATATATTATATATTTCGTCGATTTCCTTTTTAAAACTTATTTTATAAATCGTTTTAACTTCGTTTTCAAAACCATTTCAACACTATTTCAATTTCTAATCAAAATTGAAAATTTCATATCATTACTATATAAATGATAACATTTTCAAAACGTTATATTTTGAAATCACCACTTTTTCTATATTCATTATAAAAACGAATATAATCGATATAAATATCGTTCACGTCAAAATGGCGCAACTCTAATCAACACGGCTTTATATATACATTTCAATAAATTCGTTATTCTATTCAACAAATGAATATATATTCTATTCGACCCATGAATCTATATTTCTTTCAACACACGACTAATCTCAACACATGAGTACTGTCAACACACGACTATTTTTGTTATGTAAAATATTTTATAAAATTATGGTATCTATCGTTTGATTTTCCATCAGACTCCACCGTGAAGTAGTGCCTAATCTTAAATATGATAAAGATGTAAATTTTATTATTAAAATATTTTACTCAACACATGAACAGTTTCAACACATAAATATCGTCAACACATGACTATTTTTATATTCAACACATGAATTTTCTTTTATAATATTCATTATTTTCCTGATTGGAATGAGGCCCAATCAATTACCATATAACGTTAATTATATGGATTCCATACAACACATGTATATAATAGCAACGATAAACAATCAACCATCATCCAAAGTGCACCACACAACTGCATAAGCATCAAATATAAATAATCAACGCTTACACAGTCTGTCGACCAATCGATCGACATACAATTAAATAATTGGGATTAGTGTACCCAAATATCATCCCAACACCCGTGTGGGGTTTCAAATCAACAAACACAGATTTTTATTTGTGCAGTTGGGCGATGTGTAAAATTTATCGACCCAATCAATATCAGTCAAATCAGTGTATATAAACAAATCGGTCAATTTGTTTATAAATATTTATTTATTCACTTTCCCGTTAAAAGTTATATTTTCAACAATAATTAATTTATTTCAACCATCTACAATTTATTATCGATTTCACATCAAGATCACAAACAATTTTCACAACACATCAATCAAACAAACAAGTCATCCATGGTCTGTGGATGACGGGTGTCGGGTGCTGCGAAGAACCGTCTGCATCCTAGTATATATATATATATATAACTAGAAAAAGAAATTTAGAGTGAGAAGTTCTCACCAAAGCTATCCCAACTCCACAACACTTTCAATGTAGGGAATCATCACTGTTCTCGCCTTTTGTCACTTTCGTTGCCCGTATCCACTACATATATAAAAATCACATTTTTATATTGTTGCTATGTATATAAAAATCATACTTTTATAATCACTCCATATGGATAAAAATTCTATTTTTACCCCGCTACTATATAGAGAAAAATTCTATTTTTACATCGTTCCTATATAGATAAAAATTCTATTTTTACATCGCTACTATGTAGATAAAAATTCTATTTTTACATCGCTACTATGTAGATAAAAATTCTATTTTTACATCGCTACTATGTAGATAAAAATTCTATTTATACATCAATGTTCATATAATAAAGATTATATTTTTATATTCTCTATTATATAGAAATTTTATTTTCAATACACTACTTATATAAAAATAGTATTTTTATATCTTCTACTATATAAAGGTCATATTTTTAATACCCTACACAAGTAAAAATCGTATTTTTGTTTCACTACATATATAAAGATCAAAATTTTAACACTTTTATAATGTAAAAATCATATTTTTGATCTTCTACTCATAAAAAATATATTTTTAATCTTCTACAATATAAAAGATTATATTTTTATCCTTCTACAATATAAAATAAAACTGAAATTAAATTAAAAACTGATTTAAAACAAAAATAAAAACTTACATCAATCACGAAGAGGAGGGAGGAGCAAGGGGGCGCGGTGGGTCTATGGTGCAGGCGGAGGGGGGGGGTCGCGCGGTGGGGGAGTGGTCGGAGGCGGCTTCTGGTGATTGGGCGTTGGTGGTTCGGGTTTTCAGGGGCTCGGTGCATCGGTTGCTGCGCAAGAGGAGGGAGGAGAAGAAGAGAAGGGGGGCAGTCGGCCGATCTGAGGTGGAGAGGCGGTGGCGCAGCGGCCTGGTGTGGCGGGCGGAGGAGGGCGGCTCCGTCTTCGTCGATCGTGATTTTTTTTCCTACACCTAATTTGAAAACTGACGTGGAAAGAAAGGAGAATGGGAGTGCGGGTTTGACTAAGTGACGATGGAAAGGGGCCAAGGATTTTCTTTATTATTTTATTTATTTAATTAATTCCTCAAAAAAAGTAACTTTAAATTTCGATCTCTAAACGAGACCCACCGCCTGTCGTCCATAGCTAATTAACCCCATTCCGAACCCAACGGGATATGTATCGTAAGCTGATTCAATTGTTTCGATCAGTTTCCGTCAAAATCAACATATAACTCTATATATTGAATTTGAACGCGCATTTCCTTTTACTGGGGTCACATACTAACTAGAAAAATCCCAGAAAAATATTTTCTAGCTTCGTATTGACGATACAGTCCTAACAAAACTAATTTCGTCGAATTCTGAGACTTTTTGAAAAATGGCCAATTTCTAGTCGATTAAAATCAATTGAAACTGGTCAAACGCGTTTTCCTTTGCCACGCTCACATATTGATTCGAAAAATTATGAAAATTGGAATCTAGCAATAATTTGACATCACGGATCCAACAAAAGTGGTTTCGTCGAAATCCGAGGTCGTTTGCAAAATGGCTATTTTTAAGGGCCTGAATTCCATAGCGACTATTCAGAATCTTCAACTGGACATATCTTTTGATTCCCGCTATGAAATTTCGATTTTTCGGATTCGTTGGAAAGATATACTCAATTAGATTCAAATATTTTTGGTTTCACTAAAATCTGGTTTATTTTGCACCCGGTACATTCAATTAAAGTTTGAAATCGAACTACCGCGCCATTTTCAATTCTATTTATAATTATATATAATTATTTATATTCTAACGACGATCTATATAATATATACGTTCGAATTCTATTCAAAATAAATTTCTCGTCGATATTATTTAAAATAATTATTTAAAATATTTAAAATCCATTATTTTAGCCAATTTAAAATTTTTAAATTGGTTCAGATTTTCTGGGTCGTTACATAAATGGTATAAATTCTTATACCAAAAATGATGAATTTGGAAAGTGGGCCATAACATTTAATTGTTAACAAATTTGCATATAAAAATAAAAGAACAAATATGTAAATTTAGAAAATACGAGTATGCTAAACCCGAGGTTGGATTGAGTTGTAATGTAAACCTGCCCGGACCCGCCCGGCTGTCCAGTAATCACAACAATACCTATCCAATGTGGGCGGTTAAGCATAGAGCAAAATAAGGAACCGAGGTTAGACTGAGTTACGGTGTAAACCTGCCCGGAACCGACCGGCACATCCAGTAACCGTAACAATACATGTCTAATGTGGGTGGTTGGTGCTTTAACTACTTAAAGCTAAGGACAAACAAGTCAGGATGGTAGGTTCAAGTTAACTAAAACACTTAACCAATTCAACATGTTAATTAAACTGACGGGTGGGGTTAGGTAAATACAGACACTTAACCACTTAACATGTTTGACTAGAAAACCCTAGTAACGGGGACCTATTTCAGCAGTAACCCAATTAGGTATCATGGTACCCTGAAACTAGGCAGGGTGGGGCACGATTACTGGGCTGATTGTAAGCGGTCAAAAGCGACGGTGAGTGGTGCAGCAGTGTAGGTTCTAACGGAGTGCGGGCGTGCACACACTTCGGAGCAGACAAACAGGGCACTGGGCACCAGTAGTATACACTATGCATTCTAGAATTGTGTCGGGCCGCCACCATGGGACTTGATACACCCCATGGTGGGACCAGCATAGGTATCTACAATCATTGGGGGCCGTATGACACATATGATTTTGCGAGTAGGAGCCGATCGTTAGAAAGGGGATCACTTCACCCCGATCATGGGGAGCCAACCGGAACAAATACAAGTAGGTGCAGAGATATAGTGTGGTGCGATAGTATATTCGTTTCAAAACTGCTTTATCTTAGTTTATGATACTATCCTGTTTCCAGTTTATACCTATCATGCCCTTTTTCTTATTCTCATACTGAAGAGTCATTAGACTTACCAGGCTTTATGTCTGACACTATTTTTCTTTCGTCTTCTTTTCTTCCGTTTCCCCCCTCCCCCAGGTCCACAGGGAGGAAACAACCCAGCTTAGTCAGAATCTTTGCAAGCTTCAAGATAGTAGATGTATGGTTTCGACTCTCTTTCCTTGGCTATGGCTTTTGGACACATTCTATGGGGATTTATGCAGTTTTAATTATGTTTTATGCTTCTTTATTTAATAATCAAGACAGAAATGATGATGTAATGTTTTGGAAGTTATTGTGAGACAATTATGGAAATGTTTTGTATGAACATGTATTTATGAAATGAAAGTCTGTTTGTTTTCCGCTGCTTATATATATGTGTTTCTATCTGTCTTGCGTTTTATCTGTGACTTTTACTTATAAACCTCCACCGAAGTTAAGGCATTCCCTTTGTGAGTGACCTCAATGGAGGTGGGGTGTTTCACCAAGTTTCAGTTCACTTGATCATTCCAATTCATATTGAATTCTTATTCAAATTACCAAATTTCTCTTGCTTGTTAATTTCAGTCATACAACTTAATTCATTTAAGTTTATTAATAAGCTTACAACATGTTATTCTCTAGATTACGGCCCAAGGTCTATGATCCATAATCCCTTTTATATTCTTGTTTGATTTCATTAACATGTTTTGCTTAATATGTAATTAAGTATATCTAATTCACATGTTTGCAATTAACGTGTCACTTACCATTTATGATTATATATAACTTATTTCATTTCTTAAGTTTTCCTCATCCTCTCTCATTTAATCATAATTCCACTTTACGTCGTCAATACGACTTATCGTTGTTTACTTATTAACTTAGTTCTATTAACTAAGGTCCATTAATAAGTTTCTCTACCCATTTATTATAACCTATGTTATAATTTACCCTTGTCCCTAGGACAAGTCTAAACATGTTATTCTTACCAACGGGTTTCAGACTCCCAGACTACTTAATTTATAATTAAGTACAATATATTTTCCCTCCTTTTCTTAACTGGTTTTAGGTTTTCCCCTTTTCTGATTACCTAATTTACAATTAAGTGTCATCTAACTTAATTCACCAGTTATCCCATTCCCTTACTAGTTTATTATCACCTAAGTTATAATATTCACTTGTCCCTAGGACAAGTCTACTTATTATACAACATTTTCATTAATGTTATTTATTTATAATAGGTTATTATCATTCCCCTTTTAAACCATTTACTGTTGTAAACCATTATTCTTCATTCTCTGCAAATGTTCCTTATTATATTAAGGAAAATACTTCATGCACCTTATCAGTTTGATAGAAGGAATCATGATTTATTTTCATAACATTTTCCCATCTAAATCCATGGTAGCAAGTAATTTCTTTACTTTTCTATATTTATTGTGGCTTACTTGCAACAATGTTTTCAGAAATAAGTCATTTAGGGAAATACATCACTTTTCCCTCTTATCGCACTAACTCAGTTCATTACATCCCTTTGTAATGACCCGCATTGTTAGCCGTGGAATAATTAATTAATTTAATTATATAAATAGTGATTTATGTAATTTAATCGTTGTTTAATTAAAATAAAGTGAATATTTAATTAATTCAAATAATAGAGTAATATATTTAATTCAGAAATAATCAAAAATATTGGAAATCACAATATTCTGTGAACTGGGTCATCCCTAAGATTTAATTCAGCTTAGAGTTGAATTATATTGACAAATATATTCAATCGACGTCAGATTGAAATGTAGAATTATAATATAATTAAAATAGAGCTTGAAATGGCGCGGCAGTTCGCTATTTGGCGATTCGAACTTCAACTGAATGTACAGGGTTCGTTTTAAATCGGATTTCTGTGAAACAAGAAACGTATGGAGCTGGTGGAGTATATCTTTCTAGTGGAAGAGAAAAATCAGGATTTCGTCATGTAGATTTTGAGATATGTCCAAATCAAATTTTAAAATAGTCGCTATAGAATCATTTATCGACCATAACGGTTTATTCGATATAACTAGAGATCGGGTTTGAACTTAGATATGGTTCTTTTGGGACATAACGATAATTTAATTTTTAGAATTTTATGGTAATTTTAAATTAATTAAATAAGCAATTTTTATTTTGGAGTATTTTGCACCCTGTAATCAACATTTTGGGGTTTCACAATATGAGTCAACCTACCGATATTTTATATTTTTGGGACGAAGACACAATGCTCATCACAACAGTATTTTTATTTCTGTCATTGGCCGTCCGGATGAGAACAGAACTTCTTATAAAAGGGTCACCAAAATGTCAAAATAAATATCCTTATGTGTGGACCAAAAACAGACCACAATAGACTTGTATACTATTATTATTCTACCTTTATATATAAAAACGTATATGTGTGGCTGTAAAGAATTCAACGGAGACAAAATATCTAATCCCTTTTCATTATAAATAACCCCCTTAAAACATTACGACCTAAATTCTCTTCCAACCATTTATGTAGCCTCCACGAAAATTCATCTCAGCCAAAAATAAAATCCAAAGCAAAACAGAAAAAAAGAAGGGTGTGGAAGTTTTGGAGTTTAGGGTATCATGATGGAGGTTTCATTAAGGAGCTAGACGGTTGCATTAGTGAACGTGAATGGCTGCAAAGTTGTGGCAATAGGCAGGACTAGCGGCTACAGGCAGAAAAGAGGGAAGGAGAAGGATTGTTTAGGAGGGTCTACTACGTGCGCATGCATGAGCAGGAGTGGAGCGTTATTTTTTATGGGAGCTGGAGGGTTTTCGGTTGCTGAAAACGATGGGAATGGGGTAAAGGAAGATGCTGTCCATATGAGGACGGGTCTGTAGTGATTCTCGAATGATTATACGGTGAAAGGGGGACCAGCCGTGTTCAAAATAGAGAAGGTACATTAGTAATTATAGATTTCCCATATGAAACCCAAGAAGAAAATAATAAGGGCGAAAACATGTAGCAGGTTGATGCTGGTCCTGAGTTTGAGGCTTAGGAGGTTTTGAGTGGGATGTACGGTTTTGTATGGGAAGTGAACAACACGGCAATGACCTGCTGTGTAAAGGAAAACAGAAGGGAAAAGACGCAAGGTTTTTTTTGAAGGAAACAAACGTGAGTTTCAAATCAAATGGTGAAATGTTTTAAACTTTTGTGAAATACAAGTAAGGCCACTAAAAGAAGTAGAGCGTGGTTTTATAAAGGGAAGAAGAGGCCAACAAAGGGAGTGACGTGAATGAGCACAAGGAGTGGATGTAAGTTCTTTGGTTAAGTGGTTGTTCACGAGGGCTGAAGACAAATGTGGTTGGACCAATTTTTAAAATGGTAAGGCCCAACTAAATTTTAGATTCTAAAGTTTAAATTAAAAATCAAATAACTACGTTAATTTATAATGATCATGTATGGCTCATACGATATCAGAATTTCAAACCGTCTGTCACGTTGGGATCGTATGGATGAGGGTTACATCCTGGAACTGACTGAGAGTGGATTTGAGCTCATTGGAATTTAGGGAAAAATAATTTGTTTGATCCAAATCAAACAAACAGTTTATCGTTCTTTAACGATGAGCTGCCAATGTGAGTAAAACTCACCAACTCTGAACAGTTATATTTTTATAATGTATTTTTAGAACTGTTAATCATCTGTTGATTTCTGTGTGTTGGTTGGTTGATTGAACTGCTAGTCAGTTAGTGGAAATTATATATATATATATATATATATATATATATATATATATACATATATATATAAACCGTTAAATACTTGTATATTGATTCTGCTATCAGAATAATATATACTGAACTGAAAGTGATGATAATCATATTGTGTAACATCTGTGGATGCAGGGAAACAGGTTGGAGGAATCCGGCTGGATTCCTCAACAATTATTTTATTGTTTTTCATATATTATGATATATGATGTAGTTAAAACCTGGGGTTGATTATATGGGTTTAAATGATATTGGTCATCGTGATTGGATGTGCTAAGTACCATAAAATATCGGAATGGGAAAAGGAGATTTTCAAAGTGATATTGAAAAACAGAATATTTATAAACTGGAATATTTATAAATAAGAAATATTTATAAATTTGAATATTTATAAATAGAAGATATTCAAAAAGGAAATAATTTCAAACCATTTTCTTTTTGAATGGAAAGGCCTGTGTGGCGGGTTTGAGGATTTTCCCGATGCTACCAGTACAAAAGAGGTTATGGCGAATTTTTCCGAGAATTTAAGGAGTTAGAATATTTCAAGAATAAATTTGAAAAGGAAATATTTGTAAACCACTTACAAATAAAATGAAAAAGGAAACGTTATAAAAAGGGAAAACGTTATAAAGCAGAAACCGTTATAAAGAGGAAAACGTTATAAAAATGAAATCATTTTTAAAGTGTAGAACCGTTATTTAAAAGTAAATCTTTTCAAATGAATAAAACATTGTTAAAAGGAAATCTTTATAAAGTGAATAGAGTTAGTCGAATATGGTATTCGAAAAGAGTTAGTCGAATATGGTATTCGAAAAGAGTTAGTCGAATATGGTATTCGAAAAGTGTTAGTCGAATATAGTATTCGAGAAGAGTAAATCAGTAGAGTTAAACCAGTTCAGTAGAGTTAACCAGTTCAGTAAAGAACCAGTTGGGTTAAGTTAGTCGAGTTAGCCAGTTGGGTTAAGTCAGTCAAGTAAACCAGTTAGAGTTAACCAGTTAGAGTTAATCAGTTAGAGTTAACCAGTTAGAGTTAACCAGTTAGAGTTAACCAGTTAGAGTTAATGTAACACCCCGTGTATTCTATAACTGTGGAATTAACAAATTAAAGTATAATTAATTTTAAATCAAAGAACTAAGGGAAACGGGATACGCCATTGCGTTCGTCTCGGAAAAATACGCGAAATAGAGTCCGAGTTTTCGAAAAACGGAGTCCGTATGAAGAAGATATGGCCTTCGGAAGTTTCTGAACTAAGTTTAAAATTCAAACAGAATAAAACAGTTTAAAATTTAAAAGTGGGGCCCAATGGGCCAGGGCGGAAGAACACCCGCCTCACGCACCCAGGTCGACTGGGCTGTCGACCTGGTCTAACCAGGTCGACAGGGCTGTCGACAGGGCTGTCGACAGGCATGTCGACGTGGTCCAGAGCCAGGTCGAACCCAGTCTAACCTGGCTGGCCTATTCTATGTTGGTCGATTTTCTGTGGTCTGCTTTGTCATTAGGGCTAGGTGGCAGGCTCTAATTGGTCTCTCCTTAGGATGAATGGCAACGATCAATCCAAGCAACATCAATGGTCCTAATCAGTTCATTACCCCTATAAAAAGGACCCTAGACTCTACCTAGGTTTCTTACACAATTCTCTAGCCTCCATTGCTCTCTTCTTCTAATAAAAAAATAAAAATGGCGTCTCTGCTCTGCTGGAATTAAAACTAGAAGATAATTAACATCAGCCTAAGCAACTCAATTCAAACTAGAGATTAAAGTTCTGCAAAGATTCTACAACAAGTTAAAGTTCTTTCTTTAATCCAATCAAGGCAAGTACAGTTATTCTCCGCTATAAACGTTAATTATAATTTTGATATGCATTTAAAACTGAGTTTGAGGTTGTATATATATTCTCTTCTGTTGGATCTGTTTTCTGTGACTGTTCTGTATTCCTTTCTTCTTTTCTGTTTCTATAGCCAGGCTACCACGAGCCTGTGCCCAATCTCATAAAGAGATTAACGTATGAACGCAAAATTTGGGACAATTAATGAATGATGCGAAATTTGACAAGACTGAATTGAATGTATGACTTGAGGTCTGAGGCATAAAATATATTGGACATGTGACTTGGGATTGGATGCATAAATTTGACTATGAACATATAATTTATGCATGTTGTATGCATAGTTATGTTGTAATTTAGATCGGTAATTAATTAGAAAATAAGCATATAAACTAGTTTTAGACCTATGCATATTCTGTGATAAAAGAAGAAGAGGAACCACTGTAAGATTACATATGATTTGAGACTTTGGACAAAATGCATATAAAAGTCAAGATTGGATTTTTAGAAGATATGATTTAAAGATTTAGATTTTTGGGTATAGTTTGCATAATGATTCATGACTTAAAAAGAAGAAGATATGGAAGCTTAGGTGTAAAAGATTTGCATTAATTAGGATATCTATTATTGTGATTACACCTAAATAGGGATTTTTGGATATATGGCATGCATTGAAATTAATGGTTATATTTGGTATAATTTATATGTGAATCTGCTGTAAGATGCTAGTTTAACAAAAATTGGAACATATGTTATATGGCAAATTATGTCCATATTCTGTGCTATGTAACTTTATGCAAACATGGAGTATATGTTGTGAATCATGACAATTATGTAAGCATATGAATTTAGGCAAATTTATGATTGGGCAAGGCATGTAAATAGAACTTTTAGAAATATTAAATTTGCTTAATCTGTTAAATCCGTTAAGTCATATAAAATCTGTTATCTGCTATGTTGATATAATCATCCTGTTATTGATATAATCTGAATTGGCATATATATTGGGCGTGCGCATAAACGGTAAATTATTAATTAATTGGCCGCAAAGATAAACATGGCTAACTCGAGGTTAGAATGAGTTTGCGGCGTAAATCTGCCCGGAACCGCCCGGCACTTCCAGTGGCCGCAAACAATAGGTTCTAATGTGAGAAGTTAGTCATAACATGCGTAAGACACGAGGTTAGGTCTGGCTTGTGACAGAAGTCTGCCCGGAACCGCCCGGCATATCCAGCGGCCACAAGCTACCGACCTAATGTGAGAGGTCTGTGCATTAATAATTAATTAATGCAAATCTAAGATAAGAATGACGTCTAAAACGTATTGGGGAAAATAGGGTTAAACCAAAGGGATTAATAGATGTAGTAAAACCCGTCCATGAATCTGTAGGCCCAATACAAAGTTAGACAAATCTGAAAAATCTGTACATCTGACCTGTTAGTCTGAAAACTTGTTAACTTAATTTGTGAATTAGTAAATCTGAAATCTGTATGTCTGAACTTGTAAACAAGTTAATCTGAAATCTGTTAGTCTGGGGACACAAGGTTAGGAGGGGAATTACTTGTGTCATCTGTTGTTTGGGACCCATATTAGTCAGTAACCCTTTCTGGTATCAAAACTTTGACCCAACAGTAGGTAGGGTCCGGGCACGCTTACTGAACTAATTATAAGTGGTTCATTCTGATAATGGCGAGGGGTGTTGATGGTGCGTTCCAACCGGGTCATGTGCGTGCATGGATCCCGGTCTGCCTCTGAGGATGTAAGACGCCGTGACATCTGTTAATAGGTCTGTGCCAATTGGTTGTCACTTTAGGGAGTGATACACCCTACTGTGGGGCCGACACAGGATATTTATGTATTAGGGAGCCGATCGCTTGGGGTAGGGTTTTAGGGTACGCTTAGTTCTGTCTGTTTCTGTTGGTACCGTCTGTTTCTGTTGGGTGGTAACACCTGTCTGTTTCTGTGTGGTACCGTCTGTTCGGGTGGTAAAGGCCCATTACTAGTGTACACCTAATTCCACATTCTGTCTCCATAGGGATAAATCCGTTTCTTCTTCTGTCTGTTTCTGATCGGGTAGTAAAGGCCCATTATTAGCATTCTTTTTCTGTTAAAGTATTTTGTACCCGTTCCTGCTTCAATTTAGACATTAGGGTGACACCTAATTCTGCTATACTAGTATTAGTGCAGAGAAGTGTAAAACAATAGTTTACATCATTCTGTTTTTCTGTTATATCTGCTACACCTGTTATAGTTATCTCACATCCAGTTTTATGTTCATATCATAGTATTATTATCTGTTCATATGCTGAAAGTCACTGGACTTGCCAGACTTTTTGTCTGACCCTTGTTGTTTTCGCCTCCTTTCTTCCGTTTCCCCCCCAGGTTATCCAAGGAGGGAAATACTTTAGCTTGATCCGGATTTCTCTTTGCTTGAAGTGCTTAAAGTATGGCTTGGCTCTGTATAGCTTCCGTTCCATGGGGATTATGATTTTAAACTATGCATTTTGAAGGCTTTTGTACAAGACTGATATTTTGTACTTGAATTCTGAAATTGAAAGGATGTAACCATATTAATTTTCTGTTTCCGCTGTAATAAAGTTAAATTTTTTCAAGTACTGTTTTATCTGTCTTGCAAGCTTCTGTTCTGTTTACTAAAATGCTCCACAAAAGTTAAGGCATTCCCTTTGTGAGTGACCTTAACGGAGGTGGAGTGTTACACTTGGTATCAGAGCTGAAGGTTACCAGATTTGATAAAAAGTTTTGAAAACTATTTTCAAAAAGGATTTAATAAGGAAGTATTTTCAAAATTAAAGCTTATTTTGAAAAACATAGTCCCCTAAGCCATATATCTATCTTTTGATCCTCTGCTTGAATCCTTGTTTCCTTCTTTCTTGAGTCTCTGGGGCTCCCGGTTTTCTGGGAGGTAACCTCATCGAAGGGCAAAGTAGTGCCCGACTTCCATCGATAGCTGTAGTAGTTTCACCTGCGGCTAGTTTTCTTTAGAGCTTTGAAGGATTTTTCCGGGCGATGGAGGCAGCTTTCGAGGGATTGGTCAACATGTTACACAAGGATAGTAAAGATGAGAATGATGAGGTTTGGCTAAGGAGCACAACCCAAAAGGTGATTAACTCATATAGACTTAGTTCACAATGGAGGCAAAAGGGAAACACAAAAGAAGGAAGGAAAGATTGAAGATAAGGAGGAGGAAAGTGTTTTACTTATGGAAGCTCGACATATCTGAATAAGGATTACCGAAAGAGGAAGGGGAGGGTGCTTGCTTCAACTGTGGTGAGATGGGGCACTTTACTAGGGACTACCCGAAGAGACGAGGACATGGAAGGCAGGCGAACACTCTTGAGGCTAGTGGCTAGGATAGAATAGGAAAATTTCTATAGTAGGTTTAATTTCTTTATTTGATTATGGAGTTAAGACTTTTTTTTCTTTCTGATTCTGGTATTTTGGTTTTGTAATCGGTACTCTGCACTTTAATACTAGTATTATTTCTGAATTCCGCTGTAGACTCAGACCCATAAGGGTTATAGATTGGGGTTTGAGGGATATCTGTGTTAGGAGTCAAGTATGACACATACGTTCTGAGTTTTCATGGGGTATGATTTTATCATGCTTAGCTTCCTAAGAATCATTAGGAAACCTGATCTGTACCAGTAGTCTGTAAATATCTAAATACTTTTTATAGGATTTCCAGTTTTGACATTGTCTAAAGAAGGTAATCCTCTGGGTGTCAATTTGATGTTGGTTTCGGTCTTTGGGGCCGATACTTAGGACCCATGTCTAATGGGAACCAAACTTTCGTTCTATCTGTACTTGCTTCCATCATTCGACTGTATCCTATCGATCGAATATTGGAACTTTAGGTAGGAACTAATGGGTGTAAACATGTGTTTGAGACATGTTATGTTTGATGGTTGCAAGTGGATGCAAGTGGTTGCTAGTGGTTGCTCGTGGATGCATATACACACACTAGGCACTAGATCGGCTCGAAAGCACTCTCATACTGCATATGGATGTGTGAGCATTTTTAAATTTTTATGGATGCAAAATGGTTGAATCAGCATATGGATGTTGCATATGAATGAGCAGTTGTGCACTCATATAGAAATGATATGTGTCAAATAGGAGAATTTGCATACATATTGCACTCATGGCACTAACATGATTTGCATTAAGGAGGTCGAATGAATCAGTGGGCCGCCTGATTTTGCATTAGATACGGACATGAACACACACTGTGCATTTAAACATGTAAGCATTAGAAGTCTATAAGGACAATGGATGCCTGTGGTTGATGATTGAGTAGATGGATGATAGGATGGTAGGACACATTCTTCTTAACTTGAAGATTTCGGGGACGAAATCCTTTTAAGTGGGGGAGAATGTAACACCCCGTGTATTCTATAACTATGGAATTAACAAATTAAAGTATAATTAATTTGAAATCAAAGAACTAAGGGAAACGGGATATGCCATTGCGTTCGTCTCGGAAAAATACGCGAAATAGAGTCCGAGTTTTCGAAAAACGGAGTCCGTATGAAGAAGATATGGCCTTCAGAAGTTTCTGAACTAAGTTTAAAATTCAAACAGAATAAAACAGTTTAAAATTTAAAAGTGGGGCCCAATGGGCCAGGGCGGAAGAATACCCGCCTCACGCACCCAGGTCGACTGGGCTGTCGACCTGGTCTAACCAGGTCGACAGGGCTGTCGACAGGGCTGTCGACAAGGCTGTCGACAGGCATGTCGACCTGGTCCAGAGCCAGGTCGAACCCAGTCTAACCTGGCTGGCCTATTCTATGTTGGTCGATTTTCTGTGGTCTGCTTTGTCATTAGGGCTAGGTGGCAGGCTCTAATTGGTCTCTCCTTAGGATGAATGGCAACGATCAATCCAAGCAACATCAATGGTCCTAATCAGTTCATTACCCCTATAAAAAGGACCCTAGACTCTACCTAGGTTTCTTACACAATTCTCTAGCCTCCATTGCTCTCTTCTTCTAATAAAAAAATAAAAATGGCGTCTCTGCTCTGCTGGAATTAAAACTAGAAGATAATTAACATCAGCCTAAGCAACTCAATTCAAACTAGAGATTAAAGTTCTGCAAAGATTCTACAACAAGTTAAAGTTCTTTCTTTAATCCAATCAAGGCAAGTACAGTTATTCTCCGCTATAAACGTTAATTATAATTTTGATATGCATTTAAAACTGAGTTTGAGGTTGTATATATATTCTCTTCTGTTGGATCTGTTTTCTGTGACTGTTCTGTATTCCTTTCTTCTTTTCTGTTTCTATAGCCAGGCTACCACGAGCCTGTGCCCAATCTCATAAAGAGATTAACGTATGAACGCAAAATTTGGGACAATTAATGAATGATGCGAAATTTGACAAGACTGAATTGAATGTATGACTTGAGGTCTGAGGCATAAAATATATTGGACATGTGACTTGGGATTGGATGCATAAATTTGACTATGAACATATAATTTATGCATGTTGTATGCATAGTTATGTTGTAATTTAGATCGGTAATTAATTAGAAAATAAGCATATAAACTAGTTTTAGACCTATGCATATTCTGTGATAAAAGAAGAAGAGGAACCACTGTAAGATTACATATGATTTGAGACTTTGGACAAAATGCATATAAAAGTCAAGATTGGATTTTTAGAAGATATGATTTAAAGATTTAGATTTTTGGGTATAGTTTGCATAATGATTCATGACTTAAAAAGAAGAAGATATGGAAGCTTAGGTGTAAAAGATTTGCATTAATTAGGATATCTATTATTGTGATTACACCTAAATAGGGATTTTTGGATATATGGCATGCATTGAAATTAATGGTTATATTTGGTATAATTTATATGTGAATCTGCTGTAAGATGCTAGTTTAACAAAAATTGGAACATATGTTATATGGCAAATTATGTCCATATTCTGTGCTATGTAACTTTATGCAAACATGGAGTATATGTTGTGAATCATGACAATTATGTAAGCATATGGATTTAGGCAAATTTATGATTGGGCAAGGCATGTAAATAGAACTTTTAGAAATATTAAATTTGCTAAATCTGTTAAATCCGTTAAGTCATATAAAATCTGTTATCTGCTATGTTGATATAATCATCCTGTTATTGATATAATCTGAATTGGCATATATATTGGGCGTGCGCATAAACGGTAAATTATTAATTAATTGGCCGCAAAGATAAACATGGCTAACTCGAGGTTAGAATGAGTTTGCGGCGTAAATCTGCCCGGAACCGCCCGGCACTTCCAGTGGCCGCAAACAATAGGTTCTAATGTGAGAAGTTAGTCATAACATGCGTAAGACACGAGGTTAGGTCTGGCTTGTGACAGAAGTCTGCCCGGAACCGCCCGGCATATCCAACGGCCACAAGCTACCGACCTAATGTGAGAGGTCTGTGCATTAATAATTAATTAATGCAAATCTAAGATAAGAATGACGTCTAAAACGTATTGGGGAAAATAGGGTTAAACCAAAGGGATTAATAGATGTAGTAAAACCCGTCCATGAATCTGTAGGCCTAATACAAAGTTAGACAAATCTGAAAAATCTGTACATCTGACCTGTTAGTCTGAAAACTTGTTAACTTAATTTGTGAATTAGTAAATCTGAAATCTGTATGTCTGAACTTGTAAACAAGTTAATCTGAAATCTGTTAGTCTGGGGACACAAGGTTAGGAGGGGAATTACTTGTGTCATCTGTTGTTTGGGACCCATATTAGTCAGTAACCCTTTCTGGTATCAAAACTTTGACCCAACAGTAGGTAGGGTCCGGGCACGCTTACTGAACTAATTATAAGTGGTTCATTCTGATAATGGCGAGGGGTGTTGATGGTGCTTTCCAACCGGGTCATGTGCGTGCATGGATCCTGGTCTGCCTCTGAGGATGTAAGACGCCGTGACATCTGTTAATAGGTCTGTGCCAATTGGTTGTCACTTTAGGGAGTGATACACCCTACTGTGGGGCCGACACAGGATATTTATGTATTAGGGAGCCGATCGCTTGGGGTAGGGTTTTAGGGTACGCTTAGTTCTGTCTGTTTCTGTTGGTACCGTCTGTTTCTGTTGGGTGGTAACACCTGTCTGTTTCTGTGTGGTACCGTCTGTTCGGGTGGTAAAGGCCCATTACTAGTGTACACCTAATTCCACATTCTGTCTCCATAGGGATAAATCCGTTTCTTCTTCTGTCTGTTTCTGATCGGGTAGTAAAGGCCCATTATTAGCATTCTTTTCTGTTAAAGTATTTTGTACCCGTTCCTGCTTCAATTTAGACATTAGGGTGACACCTAATTCTGCTATACTAGTATTAGTGCAGAGAAGTGTAAAACAATAGTTTACATCATTCTGTTTTTCTGTTATATCTGCTACACCTGTTATAGTTATCTCACATCCAGTTTTATGTTCATATCATAGTATTATTATCTGTTCATATGCTGAAAGTCACTGGACTTGCCAGACTTTTTGTCTGACCCTTGTTGTTTTCGCCTCCTTTCTTCCGTTTCCCCCCCAGGTTATCCAAGGAGGGAAATACTTTAGCTTGATCCGGATTTCTCTTTGCTTGAAGTGCTTAAAGTATGGCTTGGCTCTGTATAGCTTCCGTTCCATGGGGATTATGATTTTAAACTATGCATTTTGAAGGCTTTTGTACAAGACTGATATTTTGTACTTGAATTCTGAAATTGAAAGGATGTAACCATATTAATTTTCTGTTTCCGCTGTAATAAAGTTAAATTTTTTCAAGTACTGTTTTATCTGTCTTGCAAGCTTCTGTTCTGTTTACTAAAATGCTCCACCAAAGTTAAGGCATTCCCTTTGTGAGTGACCTTAACGGAGGTGGAGTGTTACACTTGGTATCAGAGCTGAAGGTTACCAGATTTGATAAAAAGTTTTGAAAACTATTTTCAAAAAGGATTTAATAAGGAAGTATTTTCAAAAGTAAAGCTTATTTTGAAAAACATAGTCCCCTAAGCCATATATCTATCTTTTGATCCTCTGCTTGAATCCTTGTTTCCTTCTTTCTTGAGTCTCTGGGGCTCCCGGTTTTCTGGGAGGTAACCTCATCGAAGGGCAAAGTAGTGCCCGACTTCCATCGATAGCTGTAGTAGTTTCACCTGCGGCTAGTTTTCTTTAGAGCTTTGAAGGATTTTTCCGGGCGATGGAGGCAGCTTTCGAGGGATTGGTCAACATGTTACATAAGGATAGTAAAGATGAGAATGATGAGGTTTGGCTAAGGAGCACAACCCAAAAGGTGAGAAACTCATATAGACTTAGTTCACAATGGAGGCAAAAGGGAAACACAAAAGAAGGAAGGAAAGATTGAAGATAAGGAGGAGGAAAGTGTTTTACTTATGGAAGCTCGACTTATCTGAATAAGGATTACCGAAAGAGGAAGGGGAGGGTGCTTGCTTCAACTGTGGTGAGATGGGGCACTTTACTAGGGACTACCCGAAGAGACGAGGACATGGAAGGCAGGCGAACACTCTTGAGGCTAGTGGCTAGGATAGAATAGGAAAATTTCTATAGTAGGTTTAATTTCTTTATTTGATTATGGAGTTAAGACTTTTTTTTTCTTTCTGATTCTGGTATTTTGGTTTTGTAATCGGTACTCTGCACTTTAATACTAGTATTATTTCTGAATTCCGCTGTAGACTCAGACCCATAAGGGTTATAGATTGGGGTTTGAGGGATATCTGTGTTAGGAGTCAAGTATGACACATACGTTCTGAGTTTTCATGGGGTATGATTTTATCATGCTTAGCTTCCTAAGAATCATTAGGAAACCTGATCTGTACCAGTAGTCTGTAAATATCTAAATACTTTTTATAGGATTTCCAGTTTTGACATTGTCTAAAGAAGGTAATCCTCTGGGTGTCAATTTGATGTTGGTTTCGGTCTTTGGGGCCGATACTTAGGACCCATGTCTAATGGGAACCAAACTTTCGTTCTATCTGTACTTGCTTCCATCATTCGACTGTATCCTATCGATCGAATATTGGAACTTTAGGTAGGAACTAATGGGTGTAAACATGTGTTTGAGACATGTTATGTTTGATGGTTGCAAGTGGATGCAAGTGGTTGCTAGTGGTTGCTCGTGGATGCATATACACACACTAGGCACTAGATCGGCTCGAAAGCACTCTCATACTGCATATGGATGTGTGAGCATTTTTAAATTTTTATGGATGCAAAATGGTTGAATCAGCATATGGATGTTGCATATGAATGAGCAGTTGTGCACTCATATAGAAATGATATGTGTCAAATAGGAGAATTTGCATACATATTGCACTCATGGCACTAACATGATTTGCATTAAGGAGGTCGAATGAATCAGTGGGCCGCCTGATTTTGCATTAGATACGGACATGAACACACACTGTGCATTTAAACATGTAAGCATTAGAAGTCTATAAGGACAATGGATGCCTGTGGTTGATGATTGAGTAGATGGATGATAGGATGGTAGGACACATTCTTCTTAACTTGAAGATTTCGGGGACGAAATCCTTTTAAGTGGGGGAGAATGTAACACCCCGTGTATTCTATAACTATGGAATTAACAAATTAAAGTATAATTAATTTTAAATCAAAGAACTAAGGGAAACGGGATATGCCATTGCGTTCGTCTCGGAAAAATACGCGAAATAGAGTCCGAGTTTTCGAAAAACGGAGTCCGTATGAAGAAGATATGGCCTTCGGAAGTTTCTGAACTAAGTTTAAAATTCAAACAGAATAAACAGTTTAAAATTTAAAAGTGGGGCCCAATGGGCCAGGGCGGAAGAATACCCGCCTCACGCACCCAGGTCGACTGGGCTGTCGACCTGGTCTAACCAGGTCGACAGGGCTGTCGACAGGGCTGTCGACAAGGCTGTCGACAGGCATGTCGACCTGGTCCAGAGCCAGGTCGAACCCAGTCTAACCTGGCTGGCCTATTCTATGTTGGTCGATTTTCTGTGGTCTGCTTTGTCATTAGGGCTAGGTGGCAGGCTCTAATTGGTCTCTCCTTAGGATGAATGGCAACGATCAATCCAAGCAACATCAATGGTCCTAATCAGTTCATTACCCCTATAAAAAGGACCCTAGACTCTACCTAGGTTTCTTACACAATTCTCTAGCCTCCATTGCTCTCTTCTTCTAATAAAAAAATAAAAATGGCGTCTCTGCTCTGCTGGAATTAAAACTAGAAGATAATTAACATCAGCCTAAGCAACTCAATTCAAACTAGAGATTAAAGTTCTGCAAAGATTCTACAACAAGTTAAAGTTCTTTCTTTAATCCAATCAAGGCAAGTACAGTTATTCTCCGCTATAAACGTTAATTATAATTTTGATATGCATTTAAAACTGAGTTTGAGGTTGTATATATATTCTCTTCTGTTGGATCTGTTTTCTGTGACTGTTCTGTATTCCTTTCTTCTTTTCTGTTTCTATAGCCAGGCTACCACGAGCCTGTGCCCAATCTCATAAAGAGATTAACGTATGAACGCAAAATTTGGGACAATTAATGAATGATGCGAAATTTGACAAGACTGAATTGAATGTATGACTTGAGGTCTGAGGCATAAAATATATTGGACATGTGACTTGGGATTGGATGCATAAATTTGACTATGAACATATAATTTATGCATGTTGTATGCATAGTTATGTTGTAATTTAGATCGGTAATTAATTAGAAAATAAGCATATAAACTAGTTTTAGACCTATGCATATTCTGTGATAAAAGAAGAAGAGGAACCACTGTAAGATTACATATGATTTGAGACTTTGGACAAAATGCATATAAAAGTCAAGATTGGATTTTTAGAAGATATGATTTAAAGATTTAGATTTTTGGGTATAGTTTGCATAATGATTCATGACTTAAAAAGAAGAAGATATGGAAGCTTAGGTGTAAAAGATTTGCATTAATTAGGATATCTATTATTGTGATTACACCTAAATAGGGATTTTTGGATATATGGCATGCATTGAAATTAATGGTTATATTTGGTATAATTTATATGTGAATCTGCTGTAAGATGCTAGTTTAACAAAAATTGGAACATATGTTATATGGCAAATTATGTCCATATTCTGTGCTATGTAACTTTATGCAAACATGGAGTATATGTTGTGAATCATGACAATTATGTAAGCATATGAATTTAGGCAAATTTATGATTGGGCAAGGCATGTAAATAGAACTTTTAGAAATATTAAATTTGCTAAATCTGTTAAATCCGTTAAGTCATATAAAATCTGTTATCTGCTATGTTGATATAATCATCCTGTTATTGATATAATCTGAATTGGCATATATATTGGGCGTGCGCATAAACGGTAAATTATTAATTAATTGGCCGCAAAGATAAACATGGCTAACTCGAGGTTAGAATGAGTTTGCGGCGTAAATCTGCCCGGAACCGCCCGGCACTTCCAGTGGCCGCAAACAATAGGTTCTAATGTGAGAAGTTAGTCATAACATGCGTAAGACACGAGGTTAGGTCTGGCTTGTGACAGAAGTCTGCCCGGAACCGCCCGGCATATCCAGCGGCCACAAGCTACCGACCTAATGTGAGAGGTCTGTGCATTAATAATTAATTAATGCAAATCTAAGATAAGAATGACGTCTAAAACGTATTGGGGAAAATAGGGTTAAACCAAAGGGATTAATAGATGTAGTAAAACCCGTCCATGAATCTGTAGGCCCAATACAAAGTTAGACAAATCTGAAAAATCTGTACATCTGACCTGTTAGTCTAAAAACTTGTTAACTTAATTTGTGAATTAGTAAATCTGAAATCTGTATGTCTGAACTTGTTAACAAGTTAATCTGAAATCTGTTAGTTTGGGGACACAAGGTTAGGAGGGGAATTACTTGTGTCATCTGTTGTTTGGGACCCATATTAGTCAGTAACCCTTTCTGGTATCAAAACTTTGACCCAACAGTAGGTAGGGTCCGGGCACGCTTACTGAACTAATTATAAGTGGTTCATTCTGATAATGGCGAGGGGTGTTGATGGTGCGTTCCAACCGGGTCATGTGCGTGCATGGATCCCGGTCTGCCTCTGAGGATGTAAGACGCCGTGACATCTGTTAATAGGTCTGTGCCAATTGGTTGTCACTTTAGGGAGTGATACACCCTACTGTGGGGCCGACACAGGATATTTATGTATTAGGGAGCCGATCGCTTGGGGTAGGGTTTTAGGGTACGCTTAGTTCTGTCTGTTTCTGTTGGTACCGTCTGTTTCTGTTGGGTGGTAACACCTGTCTGTTTCTGTGTGGTACCGTCTGTTCGGGTGGTAAAGGCCCATTACTAGTGTACACCTAATTCCACATTCTGTCTCCATAGGGATAAATCCGTTTCTTCTTCTGTCTGTTTCTGATCGGGTAGTAAAGGCCCATTATTAGCATTCTGTTTCTGTTAAAGTATTCTGTACCCGTTCCTGCTTCAATTTAGACATTAGGGTGACACCTAATTCTGCTATACTAGTATTAGTGCAGAGAAGTGTAAAACAATAGTTTACATCATTCTGTTTTTCTGTTATATCTGCTACACCTGTTATAGTTATCTCACATCCAGTTTTATGTTCATATCATATTATTATTATCTGTTCATATGCTGAAAGTCAATGGACTTGCCAGACTTTTTGTCTGACCCTTGTTGTTTTCGCCTCCTTTCTTCCGTTTCCCCCCCAGGTTATCCAAGGAGGGAAATACTTTAGCTTGATCCGGATTTCTCTTTGCTTGAAGTGCTTAAAGTATGGCTTGGCTCTGTATAGCTTCCGTTCCATGGGGATTATGATTTTAAACTATGCATTTTGAAGGCTTTTGTACAAGACTGATATTTTGTACTTGAATTCTGAAATTGAAAGGGTGTAACCATATTAATTTTCTGTTTCCGCTGTAATAAAGTTAAAAATTTTCAAGTACTGTTTTATCTGTCTTGCAAGCTTCTGTTCTGTTTACTAAAATGCTCCACCAAAGTTAAGGCATTCCCTTTGTGAGTGACCTTAACGGAGGTGGAGTGTTACAGTTAATCAGTTAGAGTTAACCAGCTAGAGTTAACCAGTTAGAGTTAATCAGTTAGAGTTAACCAGTTAGAGTTAACCAGTTAGAGTTAATCAGTTAGAGTTAATCAGTTAGAGTTAATCAGGTAGGTAAATCAGTTAGAGTAAATTGATTAGAGTTAAAACAAACTAGAGTTAATCAAATATAGTTATTTGAGATAGAGTTAGTCAAACATAGTATTCAGGGTAAGTTGTCATCTCGTACGACTGCTAGCGAAATTCGCAGGGCTACAGATAGCCTAAGGCGGTCGGATGTTTCCTGAGGGAATCAGGTGTAACCATTTGTGATCGCTGCGATCTAGAGTCAAATGAATGGAGTTAAATCGAATATTAGTTATTCGATAAGAGTTAATCAAGTTGAGTTAAATAAAACCAAGTTAGTCGAGCCTAGGTTAATCGAATCGAATTGGTCGAACCAAGTAAGTCAAGTTAGTCGAGTCAAGTTAAGTTAGTCGAGTTAAGTTCGTCGAGTTAAATTAATCGATGTTAGTTTCATCGAAAGGAGTTATCGGTTATAGTTTGATCGAAGTGAGATTTATCGAATAAGAGTCATTCGAAAAGAAATTATCGAATATAGTTTATTCGAAAGTGAGATTTTCAAATATAAGATATTTGAAAAGAAAGAGTTATCGAATATTAGTTATTCGAAGAGAGATTATTGAATATCGTTTATTCGAGAAGGAGTAATCAAATATAGTATATTCGAAAGGAAGGAGTTAATCGAATATAGGTTATTCGAAGAAGAGTTAATCAAATAGAGATTTCTCGAAGAGACCTAATCGGCGAATTCGATTACAGCGAATTCGGGAAAGTACTTATACTTTCCGGTGTTTAAATAGATATTTATTTATTTATAAATAAATAAGTGTTAGGATAATTATTCACTAATAAGAATAGAAGTTATAATTAAAGTTAGATAATTCGAAAGTAGGGATTATAACGTTATCGTTATAACCAATGTTTTAAATATAGAAGTGGATTAGTAAAATTGGATCCGAGAAAGGCGTAAAGAAGTTGTTAAAGATTAAAAGATAAACTTTGACCATTTCGAAGTTATAACGTTGTTCAGTTAAGGTCTGAGAGGTAATTATACCCCAACTTGAGTGACTTCCTTCTTAACTAAGAAATGGTAAGGTTTGATCGTAAAGGAGTTTTGGAAATGTTTTCCAAACGAGAATCAGAAATGTTTTCTGATAAAAGAAAATAAGAATTTAGAATATAGGGAAACAGGAGATGTAAAATGAACTAAAGAGATAAATGTTAAATGATGTTTGTTTGATATAATTTCCATCTGGAAATAATATCGTTGTTTGCACACTTGTTTTCTTTGATAGTTAACTCACAGACTATCGAAGTTTTTACCATTTTTAACGTTGTTAATTTGGAGAGACCGGTTGGATTATTATCCAAAGAACCACTCTGTATTGGCACAAGCGTTGTGAATCATTTATGCCAAAGATAATTGAAGACGGAGTAAAGTGCAAGGCTGTTGTATAAGTCTTAGTTAACAGTGACTAAGATGGATATACTGAATAGTGCCTTCGGTTTGTCCAGTCCCAGGACAACTTGTACGGACGAAGGTCTGACAGAGTATATCCAATGGATAGCATAAGTTGATCTTTTCAAACGTATATACGTTGGTGGCGTAGGAATTCGTTTCTCTTAGCTGTATACCCGTTGTATCTTTGAGGAAATCAATTTGTGATTTTGCGGGTATGACGATGTGACATTTCTAAGTGAATGAAGATGGATGTCAGACAGAGTATTTCCAGACGATCACGTACATTGATTTCTCCAACCGTACCAAGAGTGGAAGCGGAGAAGGAAACTTCTTTTAGCTAACACATAATGTATTGTTGAGGACGTCAATCGGTGATTGGATGGATTTGATGATGTCGCATTTAAAGTGAATCTGATGTGAAGATAAGCGTAGCTTCTAGCCTCACATCCGGTAAGTGACAGAAATCGGGCAGGTAGCATGGCTATGTAGGTCGCACCTATTAGGGTGTATAATCACCTGATCTAGAGTTTCATTTATTTCTATAATCTATTGTTGATGCTGTCCATTTGGGAAACGGTTGTTGATCCCAACCGTTGGTGATATACATTCGATACACTCAAGCGAAATGAGGGGTCGGTCATGTGTGGCCGGGTTGCTAGATGTTCTTGTTGAACCCAATGTATTCCTCTCTAGATGTACACTAGCGAAAGGTGGTTCCATACCTTGTCATAGTTGAAAACCCATTACCCAATTCGTGCTTGCGATTTTGATTTTATACTATATATGTAGAACGTGAGATGAAAGCGTTTCTGCTAGATTGATATATGTTTGTACTTAGACATTATTATAATATCAGAATGATATTGCTTATCAAAGATGTTGGATTCTTATAAGGGAAAAACCAGTTCCGTATTCACGGCGTGGTCTTATGAGATATCATATATCTGTTAAACTATGTTAAACTATTTTACTCACACCAGTCCCATGACTGACCCGGAGTTTACTTTGTTGTTTTCCCTAAACTCTTGGGTGCCTAAATTTATACGGGCAGTCAAGTAGTCGGGATTTATAGATATACTTGAAGAGCTGGAGCAGGAGGCTTCTGGATCATATAGCTATAGTTTATTTCCGTTGTGTTGTAAGTGTTGTACTCTAATAAGTGCTATTGTATACATAACTGTTATATTTCAAAGTTATGTTATATATTATATGTTATTCGTTCCGCTGTGAGGTTCGTGTTACTCTGATGTTGTGTTCTTCTTCTATTCTAAGTTTCTATCTTATCTATCCTCACCCTCTAATTTCTTTCATTAATTACCAGGATTTTTCGATGTTTTGGTTATCGACATCGTGCTTATGTCGATAACCAAAGTCACCGAAAATCCGGGTCATTACAGTTGGTATCAGAGCTTAAGTTAAGAATTACTTGGCTCTGTGGCATGACTCGGTAGAGATAGGGTTAGTAATACCCTAGATTGAGTTTGAGTGTATATATACGAGTGAACGTATTTGTTACTTGATATAAAATGGTTTTATATTGTGGGGATTCATTGGTTGAGTTGTTGATGAGTTCTGGTCGATCAGTTTGATCCACTGTATCGGTAGGAGTTTAAAACCACTCGAATACGATGGGTCGACACGATATGTTTTGAGAAGAAGGTAAATTAAAATAATTTTAGCCAAAGTATACTTGGATATAAAGAAGTATATATATTATATATACTGGATGTTATTATAATCGAGTAAGATTATAAATTAAATGGTTATGTAAATAACCAATCAAAATTCACATAAGTGAAATACGTGAAATCAGATGAGTTAAATCTAAAATTTTAAACTAGAAATTTAATTAAAATTCTGGAAAATTGGATAAGTGTTTGTAAATGGATTTGGATTAGAAATAAGGAAAATTTAAGATCCTGGGAGATTTTAAATGGGTTTAAAAGCATTGTGAATGGTATTTGAAATATATTTCAAAGTGGAAGTGTTTGAGAAATGCTTTTGAAAGCTGATATAGTATTGAACTCACTTCTGTAGCTGGAAAATAAACTTTGATGATGACTGCAGCATCATCAGTGTTCATATTCGAGTGTGTAAGTGACGGATTACTACCAAAGATTTTGTTTTTGAAATTGTTTGGGAAAAACAAATGTGTTGAATTTCAAAAAGAAAATTTTGATTTTTTTTAAAAGAGGTAAATTGTTTAAAAACTTCCAGGAAGAAAAGGTTGTTTGAATTTAAACAAATTAAACTAAAAATTGTAAAATCCAATAGAATTGAGATTGGATTAAAAGCCAGTAAGTGAAAATCATTTGAAATAGATTAGTGTCAAGTAGAATTAGACTTGATTAGAGAAAATCTGGAATTATATTGGACTAGTGAGTTATGGATTTGAAATCAAGAATAGTGCTTGAGTTTGAAATGAAATTCGACTTAGGTATAAGCGAATGGTTGTGTTAAAGATAAATTGATTTGGGATCAAGTTGGAATTGCATTGGTATATGTTGAATTGATGACAAGTGAGGTAATAGGGTTGATATGCCCGACAAAAAGGTACAAGTTTATATTTGATATAAGCATGAGATTTATGAGCCGAATTGGCAAGCCGCATGGCTGTTTGATTTTCTTTTGGGTTGGAGATGGCCCAGAGAGGCGAGTTGGAATTTGAGATATTGACCAGTACAAAGGAGGTGCTGGCGAAATTTTCCAAAAATTTAAAGTGTTAGAAAAATTTCAGAATTTTTGAAAATTTTAGTTAGTCGGAATGAATAAATATTTTAGTCGATATTAATTGGTTCAGTTAAAATCAGAAATAAGGGGTAAACAAATCTTAGGAATTCCAATAGGTAGGGTCGTCCTCTAACTTAGCAATTTCGAGGACGAAATTATTTTAAGTGGGGAAGATTGTAATGACCCGCATTGTTAGCCATGGAATAATTAATTTAATTATATAAATAGTGATTTAGGGAATTTAATCGCCGTTTAATTAAAATAAAGTGAATATTTAATTAATTAAAATAATAGAGTAATATATTTAATTCAGAAATAATCAAAAATATTGGAAATCACAATATTCTGTGAACTGGGTCATTCCTAAGATTTAATTCAACTTAGAGTTGAATTATATTGACAAATATATTCAATCGACGTCAGTTTGAAATGTAGAATTATAATATAATTAAAATAGAGCTTGAAATGGCGCGGCAGTTCGCTATTTAGCGATTCGAACTTCAACTGAATGTACATGGTTCGTTTTAAATCGGATTTCTGTGAAACAAGAAACGTGTGGAGCTGGTGGAGTATATCTTTCTAGTGGAAGAGAAAAATCAGGATTTCGTCATGTAGATTTTGAGATATGTCCAAATCAAATTTTAAAATAGTCGCTATAGAATCGATTACGACCATAACAGTTTATTCGATATAACTAGAGATCGGGTTTGAACTTAGATATGGTTCTTTTGGGACATAACGATAACTTAATTTTTAGAATTTTATGGTAATTTTTAATTAATTAAATAAGCACTTTTTATTTTGGAGTATTTTGCACCCTGTAATCAACATTTTGAGGTTTCACAATATGAGACAACCTACCGATATTTTTATATTTTTGGGACTGTGATACAATGCTCGTCACAACAGTATTTTTATTTCTGTCATTGGCCGTCCGGATGAGAATAGAACTTCTTATAAAAGGGTCACCAAAATGTCAAAATAAATATCCTTATGTGTGGACCAAAAACAGACCACAATAGACTTGTATACTATTATTATTCTACCTTTATATATAAAAACGTATATGTGTGGCTGTAAAGAATTCAACGGAGACAAAATATCTAATCCCTTTTCATTATAAATAACCCCCTTAAAACATTACGACCTAAATTCTCTTCTAACCATTTATGTAGCCGCCACGAAAATTCATCTCAACCAAAAATAAAATCCAAAGCAAAACAGAAAAAAAGAAGGGTGTAGAAGTTTTGGAGTTTAGGGTATCATGATGGAGGTTTCATTAAGGAGCTAGACGGTTGCATTAGTGAACGTGAATGGCTGCAAAGTTGTGGCAATGGGCAGGACTAGCGGCTACAGGCAGAAAAGAGGGAAGGAGAAGGATTATTTAGGAGGGTCTACTGCGTGCGCATGCATGAGCAGGAGTGGAGCGTGATTTTTTATGGGAGCTGGATGGTTTTCGGTTGCTGAAAACGATGAGGATGGGGTAAAGGAAGATGCTGTCCATATGAGGACGGGTCTGTAGTGATTCTCGAATGATTATACGGTGAAAGGGGGACCAGCCGTGTTCAAAATAGAGAAGGTACATTAGTAATTATAGATTTGCCATACGAAACCCAAGAAGAAAATAATAAGGGCGAAAACATGTAGCAGGTTGATGCTGGTCCTGACGTTGAGGCTTAGGAGGTTTTGAGTGGGATGTACGGTTTTGTATGGGAAGTGAACAACACGACAATGACCTGCTGTGTAAAGGAAAACAGAAAGGAAAAGACGCAAGATTTTTTTTGAAGGAAACAAACGTGAGTTTCAAATCAAATGGTGAAATGTTTTAAAATTTTGTGAAATACAAGTAAGGCCATTAAAAGAAGTAGAGCGTGGTTTTATAAAGGGAAGAAGAGGCCAACAAAGGGAGTGACGTGAATGAGCACAAGGAGCGGATGTAAGTTCTTTGGTTAAGTGGTTGTTCACGAGGGCTGAAGACAAATGTGGTTGGACCAATTTTTAAAATGGTAAGGCCCAACTCAATTTTAGATTCTAAAGTTTAAATTAAAAATCAAATAACTACGTTAATTTATAATGATCATGTATGGCTCATACGATATCAGAATTTCAAACCGTCTGTCACGTTGGGATCGTATGGATGAGGGTTACAGCCTGGAACTGACTGGGAGTGGATTTGAGCTCATTGGAATTTATGGCAAAATAAATTGTATGATCCAAATCAAACAAACAGTTTATCGTTCTTTAACGATGAACTGCCAATGTGAGTAAAACTCACCAACTCTGAACAGTTATATTTTTATAATGTATTTTTAGAACTGTTAATCATCTGTTGATTTCTGTGTGTTGGTTGGTTGATTGAACTGCTAGTCAGTTAGTGGAAATTATATATATATATATATATATATATATATATACATATATATAAACCGTTAAATACTTATATATTGATTCTGCTATCAGAATAATTTATACTGAACTGAAAGTGATGATAATCGTATTGTGTAACATCTGTGGATGCAGGGAAACAGGTTGGAGGAATCCCACTGGATTCCTCAATAGTTATTTTATTGTTTTTCATATATTATGATATATGATGTAGTTAAAACCTGGGGTTGATTATATGGGTTTAAATGAGATTGGTCATCGTGATTGGATGTGCTAAGTACCATAAAATATCGGAATGGGAAAAGGAGATTTTCAAAGTTATATTGAAAAACAGAATATTTATAAACTGGAATATTTATAAATTTGAATATTTATAAATAGAAGATATTCAAAAAGGAAATAATTTCAAACCATTTTCTTTTTGAATGGAAAGGCCTGTGTGGCGGGTTTGGGGATTTTCCCGATGCTCCCAGTACAAAGGAAGTTATGGCGAATTTTTCCGAGAATTTAAGGAGTTAGAATATTTCAAGAATAAATTTGAAAAGGAAATATTTGTAAACCACTTACAAAAAAAATGAAAAAGGAAACGTTATAAAAAGGGAAAACGTTATAAAGCAGAAACCGTTATAAAGAGGAAAACGTTATAAAAAGGAAATCATTTTTAAAGTGTAGAACCGTTATTTAAAAGTAAATCTTTTCAAATGAATAAAACGTTGTTAAAAGGGAATCTTTATAAAGTGAATAGAGTTAGTCGAATATGGTATTCGAAAAGAGTTAGTCGAATATGGTATTCGAAAAGAGTTAGTCGAATAAGGTATTCGAAAAGTGTTAGTCGAATATAGTATTCGAGAAGAGTAAATCAGTAGAGTTAAACCAGTTCAGTAGAGTTAACCAGTTCAGTAAAGAACCAGTTGGGTTAAGTAAGTCGAGTTAGCCAGTTGGGTTAAGTCAGTCAAGTAAACCAGTTGGAGTTAACCAGTTAGAGTTAATCAGTTAGAGTTAACCAACTAGAGTTAACCAGTTAGAGTTAATCAGTTAGAGTTAATCAGTTAGAGTTAACCAGTTAGAGTTAATTAGTTAGAGTTAATCAGTTAGAGTTAATCAGTTAGAGTTAATCAGGTAGGTAGATCAGTTAGAATAAATCGATTAGAGTTAAAACAAACTAGAGTTAATCAAATATAGTTATTTGAGACAGAGTTAGTCAAACGTAGTATTCATGGTAAGTTGTCATCTCGTACGACTGCTAGCGAAATTCGCAGGGCTACAGATAGCCTAAGGCGGTCGTATGTTTCCTGAGGGAATCAGGTGTAACCATTTGTGATCGCTGCGATCTAGAGTCAAACGAATGGAGTTAAATCGAATATTTGTTATTCGATAGGAGTTAATCAAGTTGAGTTAAATAAAACCAAGTTAATTGAGCCTAGGTTAATCGAATCGAATTGGTCGAACCAAGTAAGTCAAGTTAGTCGAGTCAAGTTAAGTTAGTCGAGTTAAGTTCGTCGAGTTAAATTAATCGATGTTAGTTTCATCGAAAGGAGTTATCGGTTATAGTTTGATCGAAGTGAGATTTATCGAATAAGAGTCATTCGAAAAGTGATTATCGAATATAGTTTATTCGAAAGTGAGATTTTCAAATATGAGATATTTGAAAAGAAAGAGTTATCGAATATTAGTTATTCGAAGAGAGATTATCGAATATCGTTTATTCGAGAAGGAGTAATCAAATATAGTATATTCGAAAGGAAGGAGTTAATCGAATATAGGTTATTCGAAGAAGAGTTAATCAAATAGAGATTTCTTGAAGAGAGCTAATCGGCGAATTCGATTATTTCGAATTCGGGAAAGTACTTATACTTTCCAGTGTTTAAATAGAGATTTATTTATTTATAAATAAATAAGTGTTAGGTTAATTATTCACTAATAAGAATAGAAGTTATAATTAAAGTTAGATAACTCAAAAGTAGGGATTATAACGTTATCGTTATAACCAATGTTTTAAATATAGAAGTGGATTAATAAAATTGGATCCGAGAAAGGCGTAAAGAAACTGTTAAAGATTAAAAGATAAACTTTGACCATTTCGAAGTTATAATGTTGTTCAGTTGAGGTCTGAGAGGTAATTATACCCCAACTTGAGTGACTTCCTTCTTAACTAAGAAATGGTAAGGTTTGATCGTAAAGGAGTTTTGGAAATGTTTTCCAAACGAGAATCAGAAATGTTTTCTGATAAAAGAAAATAAGAATTTAGAATATAGGGAAACAGGAGATGTAAAATGAACTAAAGAGATAAAAGTTAAATGATGTTTGTTTGATATAATTTCCATCTGGAAATAATATCGTTGTTTGCACACTTGTTTTCTTTGATAGTTAACTCACAGACTATCGAAGTTTTTACCATTTTTAACGTTGTTAATATGGAGAGACCAGTTGGATTGTTATCCAAAGAACCACTCTGTATTGGCACAAGCGTTGTGAATCATTTATGCCAAAGATAATTGAAGACGGAGTAAAGTGCAAGGGCTGTTGTATAAGTCTTAGTTAACAGTGACTAAGATGGATATACTGAATAGTGCCTTCGGTTTGTCCAGTCCTAGGAAAACTTGTATGGACGAAGGTCTGACAGAGTATATCCAATGGATCGCATAAGTTGATCTCTTCAAACGTATATACGTTGGTGGCGGAGGAATTCGTTTCTCCTAGCTGTATACCCATTGTAACTTTGAGGAAATCAATTTGTGATTTTGCGGGTATGACGATGTGACATTTCTAAGTGAATGAAGATGGATGTCGGACAGAGTATTTCCAGACGACCACGTACATTGATTTCTCCAACCGTCCCAGTAGTAGAAGCGGAGAAGGAAACTTCTTTTAGCTAACACATAATGTATTATTGAGGACGTCAATCGATGATTGGATGGATTTGATGATGTGGCATTTAAAGTGAATCTGACGTGAAGATAAGCGTAGCTTCTTGCCTCACATCCGGTAAATGACAGAAATCGGGCAGGTAGCATGGCTATGTAGGTCGCACCTATTAGGGTGTATAATCACCTGATCTAGAGTTTCATTTATTTCTATAATCTATTGTTGATGTTGTCCCATTCGGGAAACGGTTGCTGATCCCAACCGTTGGTGATATACATTCGATACACTCAAGCGAAATGAGTGGTCGGTCATGTGTGGCCGGGTTGCAAGATGTTCTTGTTGAACCCAGTGTATTCCTCTCTAGAGGTACACTAGCGAAAGATGGTTCCATACCTTGTCAAAGTTGGAAACCCATTACCCAGTTCGTGCTTGCGGTTTTGATTTTATATTATATATGTAGAACGTGAGATGAAAGCGTTTCTGCTAGATTGATATATATTTGTACTTAGACATTATTATAATATCAGAATGATATTGCTTATCAAAGATGTTGGATTCTCATAAGGGAAAAACCCGTTCTGTATTCACGGCGTGGTCTTATGAGATATCATATATCTGTTAAACTGTGTTAAACTATTTTACTCACACCAGTCCCATGACTGACCCGGAGTTTACTTTGTTGTTTTCCCTAAACTCTTGGGTGCCTAAATTTGTACGGGCAGTCAAGTAGTCGGGATTTACAGATATACTTGAAGAGCTGGAGCAGGAGGCTTCTGGATCATATAGCTATAGTTTATTTCCGCTGTGCTGTAAGTGTTGTACTCTGATAAGTGCTATTGTATACATAACTGTTATATTTCAAAGTTATGTTATATATTATATGTTATTCGTTCCGCTGTGAGGTTCGTGTTACTCTGATGTTGTGTTCTTCTTCTTCTTCTATTCTAAGTTTCTATCTTATCTATCCTCACCCTCTAATTTCTTTCATTAATTACCAGGATTTTTCGATGTTTTGGTTATCGACATCGTGCTTATGTCGATAACCAAAGTCGCCGAAAATCCAGGTCATTACACCTTCCTTTCTTATTTTCTGAGTTTGACATTTAATTACCATCCTTTCCATTTATTCATATCTTGTTATATACATATATATATATATATATATATATAAGCACTAGACCTCTCACATTAAGCCTACACTTGTGGACGCTGCATTTGCCTGGCGGGTCCGGGCAGACTTCTACCACAAGCGAACTTAACCTCATGTCTTTGCACATGTTGTTAATTCTTGCACTTAGGCCTCTCACATTAGGTTAAACATTAGTGGTTGCTGGGTATGCCGGTCGGGTCCGGGCAGACTTCCTCCACTAATGCAACCTAACCCCGTGCCATAAGTGTATTTACAATGTCTAATTGTAATCCTAGGCATATTCATTTTCATTCAATCACTTATGTTCATATCAAATTGCGCTCCCAAATTAAAATCTCAAAACATAATATATGTTATGTTCATTACATGAAAATTTTAGACATATTATCCTTTTTACTGTAACATAGTTTACAGTAATCTAATTTACATGTCATCCAATTTTTGCCCATATTTTGTCGCATGTCATTTTCAATATATGTTTAATTCTACTAGGACATGTAAACATTCAGTCGGGTAATTATTTTAACATGTCGTTCAATCAATAATATGTCCCAAGTAAAGCATGTAATTACAATCATTGAATTGGCTATTCGTATCCTAACAAGTTTATTTTCTCCAACATGTAAACATTCAATAACTTAGCCAATTCAACATAGGAATTTCCTGACTTATTCATATCAACATTTCAATTCGTTACAACAGCAATTTATAATCCCATTGCAAAATTTATTAAAAAGGGGAATGCTAAACGATAGTCATAACATTATCTAAAGGCTATAGCTTAAACCCACTCACCTTTAAGCTTTCCCCAAATTTTGAAACTGATCTGTTATATCATCCATGGTTTTCCTTTTCCCTTTAATTTGATTCACGACCTAACGACCATGGATTTATTATTTCATGAAAAGAGAAGGGAAAGAGAAATAATTTAAATAGACTGGTTCTTAGAGGTTTACCTTGCTTTCATGATTCAATAATATTTTTGTTAACATTGATTCCCTCTTCTAGATCTGAATTCATAATCCTCCTAGGCTAACATTTTAATTTCAGAATAGATTTGAGAATAGAGAGAGAGGGAGAGGGAGCCATGGCAGGGCTCTAATGCAACCGCCGAATTATGATGTTTAGGGTTAAGTCTAGGTCTTATTTATAGGTGCTCAAGAACTTATCGTACAAGCAGTGTTGAGTCAGCATTGAACCCAGTTAAGAAAATAGTCCAGGTTCACAAATGAATCTAGCAGAATTTTATCGTACATGTAGTGTTGAGTCAGCATTGGGTCCCGCAAGCTGTTTTGGCACAGAAATTTGAATTTCGATTGTTTGAATTGTAGTGGTGCAGAAATTTGATTTTTGAACTTTTTAATTTCTAGAATTTATTTAACTATTTTATTCATATGAAATATTCTTATATGTATACAATTCCTCTACCGACCATTTTACGCATATATGCATACGCACAATTTTCATTTTATTTTCAAAATACAAACGATGTTGCACCGTTATTTGATTCTTGCCATATTTCATTGACTGTAGCCTTATCTTGAATTTTATCTTTTGTATACATACATTTATGCATATATATATATATATATTCTCATATATATATATATACATATATTTTCTTTATTTCCTTAAATGTACTGTAACAACCCGTATTATAATAACGTGTAATAACCATAAATCTAGACAGAATTAATTTTTAAAACAAGAATCAAGGGAAACGGGTTACGCCATTACGTTCGTCTCGAAATTCTGCTTGGAAATGAGTCCGAGTTTTCGAAAATCGGAGTCCGTATGACCAAGTTATGACACTTCAAAGTTTCAGAAATTTCAAGTTCAAAAACAGCTCAGAATTCGAATTCAAATTTCTAATTCAAACCCCAAAATGGACTGAGCGGGAAATTTCCCGCCCAGGACCAGGTCGACCTGGGGGTCGACCATAGTGTCGACCTTCCCATGACCAGGTCGACCATAGAGTCGACCTGGGGGTCAACCTGGTGACTAAACCCATTTTTGAATCTGAGTTCGTTTTGATGTTTCTGGCCTCATTTCTGTCTATATTCGTTGGCCTGACCTATATAAACAGCCCCTAACACTAGTCTCTCTACACAAAATTCTCTCTGACCTTATGCTGCTCAAATTCTGGTTGAAAAGTTAGAGAAAGGGACTACTTCTTCTACATCGAAACTACGTTAAGAGATTTGCTGATTTGGGGATTTATGTTAGGACTCGACTAAGCATATAAAGATTCAACATCGACTTTCTTTTTTCTAATTCTCGAACCATGATATGTAAGCCCCAGTTACTTTTAGATTTAAACTGTAAACGTAATATGAATATGTTGTAAATTGAAATTGGACCTGTGTATGATGACTGTTTTACATCCATTCTTGTTCATCTTGGATCTTGACTTTTGGGTATATTACTATGACATTGATTTGGGGCCTATTCATGTTGTAAATCAAAAAGAAAAACCCCTCATATTATCATGCCTACAATGTTGAATCTGCTATTAGTCACAAGTTTAGGACTATCACCTTATGTCAACTGTTATCTTGACTAGTACCTTATTTTGCTAGATTTGGAATCTTAATGTTTGAGGCCGATATTCCATATGCCAGTAATGTTGTAATCATTTATCTCAAGTTATACCATGCTATGCTAGTAATCACTTTTGCCACCTTATACCCGTCCTTTTATATGTTATTCCCTAATTAGATTTATTTGTATCGATTCGAGTTTACGTGCGATGGGAATACGATTTGGGTAGATTAGGTAAAACATGAATTGGCTTTGAACTTGAACATGAACTTTATTATAACTTGAACCTGTATATGGACAAGAACTTGACATGAAATTTACATGAAACCTGACATGAAACTCGACATGAATTTTGAAATGAAAACTTGAACATGGACATGACACTTAGATAAACTTGAAAATGGCCAACTCGAGGTTGGGTTGAGTTTGCAGTATAAATCTGCCCGGAACCGCCCGGTGAATCCAATGACTGCATTGAATAGGATCCAATGTGGGTAGTTGGTCATATCGCACGTAAAACCCGAGGTTAGACTATGTTATGGTGTAAATCTGCCCGGAACCGCCCGACAAATCCAGTGACCACAACAATTAGTCTAATGTGAGACGTTGGGGGTGCATTAATGAATTAATTCCACATGATAGGGTTAAGTCATGAACCACTTGAATATACTTATCCAATTTGACACGATGATTTGATAGGGTTAAGTCATGAACCTCTTGAACACACTTAACCAACTTGATACATGATTTGGATAGGGTTAAGTCACGAATTTGAATGACAACACTTAACCCATTACAAACCCTAGTTACGCGGTCCTTTTCAGTAGTAACCCACTTAGATGTATCACGATACCCTGGGACTAGGCAGGGTGGGGCACGATTACTGGCTGATTGTAAGCGACCAGAACGACGGCAGAGTAGGTGCGCCATTGTAGGTTCAGGCGGACTATGGTCGGGCATATAGTCCGGAGTTGAAAAAGCAGGCATTGGGCACTCGTAGGTTTACACTGTGCGTGCTTGATTCGTGTCGGTGGTTGGCACCCTAGGGCTTGATACACCCTAGGGTGGACTTAGCACAGGTGACTACATTTCGTGATTGGGCCATATGACATAGACACTTGACGAGCTAGAACTTGTAGGGAGCCGATCGATTAGTAGATCGTACCGTAGGACCCCGTAATGGGTCACTTCATGATATTGGGCCAAGGGATCATTTCATGATTAATATTTGACATGGGTTAGAAGACTAGTATAGTTGGTGCAATGAACCTTGAACATGCGATGCTATACTTGAGTTATCTCGTTATCTTAGTTTATCTTGCCATACTTATCATCATCCTTATGTTTATTTTCAGTTTATACCTGTCTTGTTACCTTTACTAGTTTTTATACTGAAAGTCACTAGGACTTACCAGTCTTTATGACTGACCTGTTTTCTTTCGCCTCTTTATCTTTCGTCCCCCCCCCTCCCCAGGTTCTCAGGGAGGAAACTCTAGCACTTAGCTTGGATATCTCTTGCTTTTGGTTCAGCTCATGTACAGTTTGGTCTTGAGCTATGCTATGGCTTCTTTTCTGCTCTCTTTGGGGAATAAATTACTTTTGCTATTTCAAGTTTATGCTTCTTTATTTAGAACTTGTTGTAATGGAATAATGACAGTTGGTATCTTGGATGTAAGAGGTTTGACTCTATTTTGAAATAATGAAAGTTGGTTTTTGATTCTTCCGCTGTTTTAAATTTATGTTCTGTCTTGTGATATCTCTGTGTTTGTTTACCTAGATAGCGCTCCTCCAAAACTAGTGCATTTCCTTTGTAAGTGACACTAGCGGAGGTGGGGTGTTACACTCGGTATCAGAGCAGAAGGTTACCAGACAGGACAAAAGTTTTAAAAACCTTCTAAAACTATTTTCCTAAACCATTTATAAAGAAGCATTTTTCAATAAAAATTTTATGTTTAAAAAGGCTATTCCCCAAAAGCCATTAACACTTTCCTTTGTTTCCTCATTTGAATCTTTTTCTTTTCGTTTTTCAGCATGTCTGATCTTAACCTTCTTGAGGGAGTACCCGTACCTGGATGGTTCCAAAGGTACTTAGAAGTTAGGGCCAACGGTGCGGGCCTGACAGACATCCCTCCTCCTCCTCCCCCAGTGGTCGCGGTTCCTCCTCCTCCTGGTACCGCCTTTGCCAAAATATGCAAAGACTTTAAAGCAAAGGGCGGCAAGAACTTCATTGGAACTGAAACCTTTGTTGAGGCACGAAACTGGCTAAAGGAGACTGAAGACTTGTTTATTATCTTTGATGTGGAGGACCACAGGAAAGTTCAGTTGGCAGCATGGTTGTTGAAAGAGGAAGCTGCATTTTGGTGGGAAGTCACCAACGCTACCAGGCCAATTGAGACTTGGGCAGACTTTAGAGAGAGGTTTGGGCTTAAATTCTTATCGTCAGCAGAAGAGAACCTTCAGATGGAGAGGTTCCTAGCACTCAAGCAAGGGGACATGTCTGTTAAGGAGTACGTGAATAAGTTTAATCAGCTTGCTCGGTTCGGTTTGGACTTGGTCAACACGACCCAGAAAAAGGTTGTACGCTTTGCTCGAGGATTGAACGAGCCACTACACAGTTTGGCCATAACTCATATACCCAGGGGGGCGACCTTTGAAAGCTTGGTGGATATGGCTCTACTTCATGAGGAAGACAAGAATAGCAAGAAGGAGGTTAAGCCTAATGAGACTCAGAATAAGAAAGTTGACTTCAAGAAGGGAGGCAACAAGAATAACAAGAATAACAAGGGCAACAACAACAATAATAACAAGGCACATGAGACAAGGAAGTGTAACTTTTGTGGTATTACGGGACATCTAGCTAAAGCCTGTAGAAAGAAGAAGAGAAAGTTGGGTGAATGCTTTCATTGTGGAGATACTGGACACATCAGCAAGGATTGGCCTAAGAAGCAAGGACAGGGGCCAGGGCAGACCCAGCGAGCAGGACCTTCTGGAGGGCAGTTACATGCTCTCAACACCACTCCAGCTCTTGACCGAGGTAGTAATATTTATGTAGAAAGCCTTGTTTACATTTCTGACTTTCCTGTTCGAACCTTATTTGACTCTGGTGCATCGCATACTTTTATTTCTTCTAATATTGTTGAAAATCTGCACCTAAGTACTAGTCTAGTTGAGGATCCCGTTAGTGTTTCAAATCCAATTGGGGGCTTCGCTCATTTATTTATGATATGTGTGGATTTGAGGATCTCTATCTTAAGCGTAGAATTCGCGTGTAATGCTTATGTTCTCGGATTTATGGGATACGGTTTGATCCTAGGTATGGATTGTCTGTCCAATTATGGAGCTATTCTTGATTGTGAACGAAGGGTAGTGAGGCTCATGACTCGCGTTGGTAATACCCTTGAAATTTCTTGTAACCCTAAGTGTCCGGTCATGTTGTGCTATCTTGAATATCTTGACTCGTCCATCGACAATTTGCAATCTGTAAGAGTGGTCCAAGAATATCCAGATGCCTTTTATCAGGTTAAGAGTTACCTCCTAAATGCGAGATAGACTTCCGAATATATCTTGTTGATAATGCCAAGCTAGTTTCATTGCCCGCTAGGCACATGGCCCCACGAGAAAGAAGAGTGCTCAGTAAACAAGTTAAGGAGTTTCTTGAGAAAAATTTCATAAGGCGAAGCATTTCTGAATGGGGTGCTCTGGTGGTATTCGCTACTAAGGCGGATGGTTCGCTTCGTCTATGCGTAGATTATCGTGATTTAAACAAGCTAACAAAGAAAAATAGACACCCACTACCAAGAATCGACGATCTGTTTGACCAGCTTGTAGGAGCATCTGTTTTCTCTCAACTCGATCTAGCTACAAGGTTCCATCAGCTTAGAGTGGCTGAGGATAGCATTGAAAAAAATGCGTTTAGGACTCTAGGTGGGTTCTTCGAATGGCTCGTCATGCCATTTGGGTTAACGAATGAACCCGAGTACTTTGTGTATTTGATGAGTAGGGTGTTTCGGGAGTTCCTTAACAAGTTTGTGGTGGGTTTCATGGATGATATTCTGATCTTCTCAAAGGATGAATAAGAGATTGATAGACATCTCAAGGAAGTCATGGATACGCTTAGAGCACACCAGTTAAAGGCTAAGTTCCCCAAATGCCATTTTTGGAGGAAGGAAATTCGGTTTCTTGGACATGTAGTTTCTAAGCAAGGCATAGTCGTGGACCCCGCAAAAGTAGTTGTGGTGCAAGACTGGAAAATTCCTAAGAACACAACGGAGGTGAGAAGCTTTCTCGGTTTGGCAGGCTACTATAGGAAGTTCATTAAGGACTTCGCTAAGATTTCAGCCCCTCTTACTAAATTAACAAAGAAAAACCTAGCGTTTGCATGGGACATAGAATGTGAGATTGCTTTTCAGAGACTCAAATGAGCCCTCACCACAGCTCCAGTTTTGGCATTACCCGATGGAAGTGTGACGGCTCGCCCTGCACCAACCGACATTTACTCCAAAGGTGCGTATACACATGTCCAGTTGGCACGGAACGGGTCGTTAGAAGGAAAAGGGAAGAAGGAGATGAACTAACAAAGAACCTGTAGAATGTCTCACAGTGCATAGAATAAAATATAATAATAACATACTTGACATAAAACAGGTGAGACAGTGCATAAGCTGAAGCAACAAACATAGCAGCGGAAAATCCAAGTACAACTTATGATCCAAAGTTAAACATTATTACAACTTTTCAAACTGTCTCAAAGCAAAAGCAAGATAGAGGAGGTACACTACTAATGCCCAAGTAGCAACCACCAACGACACAGGGAGAATATCTATATACCATACGTGGAAGCCTCTTGCCCGCCTCCGAATCGGCTACTCGCGTATCACCAGCTAACCTGTCTCTAGTATGCTCGTGTGAGCATCCAGAGTAATAAGAGGAGACATAAAACTCTGGGTCAGACATAAAGCCTGGTATGAGCCATAAGCATCTAAACAGAACAATAACAGGTAGACTAAAACATACCTGAACCTAGACCTGTAACCAAAGAGTTAGCACTACATACTGTAAAACACTCTAAGGTGCCATATCAAATGGTGTAAAGATACGGAGGTGGGGGTGTGCATGTCATAGTGATGGCAAACAATCAAACATAGCAACCATCCTCACATCTCTCACTCAGTGCATAAAGCATACGATATTCACCACTTCGATCACCCAACATACCTTGCTACGATCACTTTGCCCCCATGAAGTCATAAATGTCTTTACTGCACTGATAACGTAGCCACTAATCCTTCGCTATGTCCACTTGCCCCATGGAGTTATTCACCCCATCTGCGCTGGCTCATAGCCTTACCAATCCTTACTATGTCCACTTGCCCCATGGAGTTATTCACCCCATCTGCGCTGGCTCATAGTCTTCCCAATCCTTTACTATGTCCACTTGCCCCATGGAGTTATTCACCCCATCTGCGCCGGCTCATAGTCTTACTACGCATCACTTTGCCCCTCAAGTCATAATGACTCTACTGCACTGATAACGTAGTCTTGCTATCATCACCTTGCCCCTCGAGTCATAATGACTCTACTGCACTGATAAGTAGCCCTTCATCCATTTTTAGTGGTGAATCGAAGTTATGAACATCGACAACTCCTTAGCACACGTCCCGCAGCAAAGCCCAACCATGAAGTGAACTCATTGGTTCCCAACTGGACCATGAGCTCTAACTTCCATTTGGACTACCTTTGCATCTCGGGTTATTGGTCAATACTGGGTCGGGTCGGATTCCTCTTCAAGCCATCGATTCGGGTCGGGTCCACTACGTTGCGTTGGTTCATGGTCCTCCTCTGGTATGGTTCGGTTCGGATCCACTCCATTGCATCGGTTCGGGTCGGGTGTCCCACTTCGGGTCGGGTCGGGTTGCCATCTCCCATTCAGTTCGTGCTCCCGCTCCGATCAGCTCCCTCGCTCTTCATTTGTTCTGATCCGATCCTCCTCCTTTAGCCGCTCCGATCCCCCTCCTTTATCCGATCCGATCCCAATATTGCTAGCATGGCCTTCCTTTTTGCCAGATTCCTTAAGTGTCAAGTTCCGATCCGATCAAATCCCTTGGCCAGTTCACTTATCCGATCCTAGCCACCATATCCGATCCGATCCGAAAACCTGCACTGTTTCCTGAAGCTTTTCCTGCAAGTGTTTACGCCATTCGGCGACGTTTTCGATCATTCTAACTATTGAAATCAATCACAAAGCATATAATACATTCATAGCAACATGCATAATCAACCACAAACATCAAAACATCAATATGATAGGTTAAAGTGGATCAAACATACCCAAAACCCCATATTTCCCCTTAAGATGTTTAGGTAAAATTAATGATAGGATTAGCAAAATTTAACCAAACTAACCCAAATTCATATCAGAGGTCTAAAACATCATTTAAGAATTTATGAACATTTTTCCAGATTTAAATTCGCTAATTAACACTAATTACCCTTAATTAGTCATAATTAGTGATGAACTATGCAAATCACTCACCTTAGCCACAAATAAACTAAGATCTGAAATAAATCTCTGATTTGATGCGAATCCCAATGCTAAACAGCAGCTCCAATGTTGATTTGGTGTAGATCTTCCTTGATTTGATGTTGCTAAGCTTAATCCTTGATTAGGAGATGATTTGGAGGTGATTTAGAGGTTGGAGGCCATTTTTAGGGTTTCTTGGAGATAGGTGGAGGCTAGAAAACTGAAATGGAATGATTCTCTAACTCATTTCAGCCTCCCCATAACCTTAATCCCGAAATGGGTTATGGGCCTATTCACTAATCACCCTATTTGGCCCAGTTAAGCAGTTTTTCACCTTCCAAACCTTAATTCAGCCATATCTCCCAAATGGTAAGTCTGTTTGGCTATTATGACCACTCTACGGAAAGGTAAACCATCAAACGAATCTAATGGAAGTTGTTTCAAGTCAAAATTCCTTTCCAATCAAAAGTTATGGCCAAAACAAGATCAACTAGGGGGTAAATGGTCATTTAAAAATCAACAAAAATCAAGGACATGAGAAATGACTCTAATGAATGTTTCCCAAAGTTACATGACCATACGACTTCATATGGGAAAGAAATAAATATTCTACGATCCTCCGATGCGTAGAATGTGGGTTGTTACATTCTCCCCCCTTAAGAAATTTCGCCCTCGAAATTCCCTAACCAAAACACACAAAGGGTCCTGCATGCTTATCAACCATAAATCAACAATCAAACATGCAAAACAAACAAAACAAGTCTATCCTAGCATGCAGAATAACTAAATTACGAAGTAAGTCTTACCAGGCAAAGAGTTCTGGATATGCCTTCCTAATGCTCTCCTCTGTCTCCCAAGTATAATCATTCTCGTCCTCGCCCCACTGAACCTTGACCAGCTTCACCGCCTTCCTTCGAAGTTGCTTTGTATCGTGCCCTACAATACGAATCGGCTTGCGGTTCCCAACCTCCTCGGGTTCTACTTCGAAGTCCTCTAACTGATCAGGTGAAATAGTCATATCTGAGTCGTGAACGAACTTCCTTAATTGGGAAACATGAAATACATTGTGAACTCCCGCCATCTTCTCTGGTAAGCCAACTCTATATGCCAAATTCCCGACTAGTTCAAGAACAGGGAATGGGCCAACAAATCTTGGTGCTAACTTGCCTCTCCTGCCAAATCGTATCACGCTCTTCAATGGAGAAATCTTGACAAACACCAAGTCACCAACGAAGAATTTTAAGTCACTTCTCCTCTTATCAGCATAACTCTTCTTCCTATCTTGGGCAGCTTTCATTCGCTGTTGAATGGTCTTGATCTTATCTGAAGTTTCCCTCACCACATCTGGTCCAAGCATAAACTTCTCGCCAGTCTCTATCCAACACGATGGTGAGTTGCACGGTCTTCCGTACAAAGCTTCATATGGAGCCATACCGATACTGGATTGGTAGCTATTATTATATGCAAACTCTACTAGATGCAAATGGTCATCCCATGATCCACCAAAATCCAATATACAAGCTCTCAAGAGATCTTCCAATATATGATTCACCCTCTCCGTCTGACCGTCGGTCTGAGGATGATAAGCGATACTGAGATGTAATCCTGTCCCTAGAGCCTCTTGTAAGCTCTTCCAAAACTCACTAGTGAACAACAGGTCTCGGTCACTCACAATGCTTTTGGGTACTCCATGAAATCTCACTACCCACTTTATATACAATTCTGCCAACTTGGCTGCCGTTCTGGTCGATTTGACTGGTATAAATCTTGCACTCTTAGTCAATCGATCCACAATTACCCAAATGCTATCATATCTCGATCTAGTCCTTGGTAAACCATCGATGAAATCCATCGAGACTTGCTCCCATTTCCATTCGGGAATTTCCAATGGTTGCAACAACCCACTAGGCTTCTTTTTCTCGGCTTTAACTAGCTGGCAATTCATGCATTTGGATATAAACTTCCCAACGTCTCTTTTCATCCCTTCCCAGTAGTAAGTCTGCTTCATGTCTCGATACATCTTATTACCACCGGGGTGTATAGTCAATTTTGAGTGATGACATTCTCTAAGCACTTCATCTCTCAAACCATTCACGTCGGGTACAACTAGTCTTCCATTCTTTTGAAGCCATCCATTTCGATCAAGCCCATACACATTCATCTCCTCACCGTCTATGTCCATCTCTAACTTGGAGATGATTTCCAATAGGTTAGGATCGTCCCTCTGGCTGGAACCAATCCGCTCTATCAAAGTGGGTCTGATCGCCAAACTAGCTAGCATGACTGGATCCAATTCGCACTTTGGTCTGAAATCAAACCCCGCGATATACTCCAGTTGCTTCCATTCAAGAAACATTGCCCCTAAACTGGCATGTCTCCTACTCATGGCATCGGCTACCGCATTACCTTTCCCAGGTGTGTATGCGATATCGAAATCATACGAAGCCAAGAACTCTAACCATCTCTGCTGATGGAGATTCAGATCTTTCTGAGAGAAGAGATACTTTAACGATTTATGATCGGTAAACAACTCAAATCTTTCTCCTAAGAGATAATGTCTCCACATCTTCAGCACAAACACGATCGCTGCTAATTCCAAATCATGGGTAGAATACTTCTTCTCATGCGGCTTTAGCTGTCGACTAGCATAAGCTACAACCCTACCTCCTTGCATCAACGCAGCACCTAGTCCGGTACCACAAGCATCCGTGTATACCGTCACCTCTTCATTCCCTTTAGGAATGACTAACACTGGCGCACGCGTCAACTTTTCCTTTAGACTCTTGAATGCATTCTCACACACTCCGTCCCAGACGAAGGACTAATTCTTCTTAGTCAACTGAGTCAACGGTGCTGCTATCTTGGAGAAGTCCTGGATAAATTTACGATAATATCCAGCTAATCCCAAGAAACTTCTTAAATCTGTTGCATTCTTGGGCGTAGGCCAATCCTGTACCGTAGCCACCTTCGTAGAGTCCACGGCAATACCACTCTTTGAAACAACATGACCCAAGAATCTCATTTCCCTTCTCCAAAAGTGACACTTAGAGAATTTCGCTTTCAATTGGTGTTTCCTCAGCACCTCCATCACTATCCTCAAGTGTCCCCTGTGTTCCTCCTCTGTCCTTGAGTAAACAAGGATATCATCTACGAACACAAGAACAAACTTATTCAATTGATCTCTGAATACTCGATTCATAAGATCCAAAAAGTAGGCTGGTGCATTGGTCAACCCAAATGGCATGACCAACCACTCATAAAATCCAGACGGCGTCCTAAATGCCGTTTTCGAAACACTCTCATCCGCTACTCGGAGCTGATGAAATCCTGTCGCGAGGTCCAACTGGGAGAACACTCTTGCTCCTTCTAGTTGATCAAACAAATCATCTATCCGTGGTAGAGGATACTTATTCTTCCTCGTTACTTATTCAACTCGCGATAGTCCACACACAAACGAAGGGAACCATCTGGCTTAGTGGCAAACACAACTGGTGCTCCCCACTCGGAGACACTTCTTCTAATAAATCCCTTCTTCAAAAGATTGCTGACTTGCACCCCGAGCTCTCGCTGCTCCCTTGGTGCCATACGACGAAGTGGCATCACTATAGGTCTGGCATCTTTCACTAAATCAATACGGAACTCAATCTCTCGGTGTGGTGGAAGCCCGATCAACTCCTCGAAGACGTCCGGATACTGGCCAACCACGGGCACATCTGACAGCTCATCATGCGGGATGTCGAGGGAATTTACAAAACTAGCCATAACCCCATCGCTAGGTAGACTACCAAACACTACCCTCCGCCCATCATCCGCCCTAACTGTCACCAAAAAGCCCTCACAGTCTACCACCACCTAGTATCTTTGGAGCCAATCGACTCCCAATATATTGCCATACCCAGTAAAGCCCAAAACAAAGCAATCACAAACAAACATACATCCATGACTCGATAAGACCAAATTCCTGCAAATCATACTAAGGCTAGTCGAACCACCAATCGGGTTCGTCACAACCAATGGTCTATCGACTATATCGGGTTCCAGTCCCAACCTATCTACTAGGTCACTAGATATGAAGGAACGGGAAGCCCCAGTATCAAACAAAACTCGAACTGGTACATCATAAATAGAAAGCATACCTTGAATAACAACATTCTTTCCTTTCTCCGCCGCAGTTGGGGCATTCGACGAAGAAGGAACATCATCAATAACATATGCTTTCACAATCTGCTTCTCCTTAAGAGGTTGCGGACACTTATCCTTGAAATGTCCCACTTGACCACAGTTGAAGCACTTCTTATCGGCTGTCTTGGCCCAACAATCTTTGGCATAATGGCCCTTCTTACCACAGCTGAAGCACTCAACATCTTTCTTGCTCTTTTTCTGGCCATCCTTAGCTTGGCTTTGCTTCCTCTTATTCTGAGAGTTATTCTTGCCTCCACCGCCTGCTTGCGGCTTTGGCCCTTCTGCAGATGCAGCCTCAGTCTTTGACTTAGGGTAAAGACTCTCTGATCTCAAAGCTTTCCCCACAATCGATTCAAAAGTCCCATCGATGTGGTTGATAAGCCTTTCCCCCAAGTATCCATCCGAACCAGTAATGAACTTCTCATTCTTCTTCTCAAGAGTATCGATAAGAGATAGTCCATACTTTGACAAGGTGTCGAACTCAGCAATATAGTCAGAAACTGCCCGACCACTCTGCTTGAGTTCCAAGAATCTCTTAAACAACACCGATTTCTGGGCAGCTAGAATAAACTTCTCGCTAAAGCGAGCCTTGAACTGATCCCAAGTAACCTGATCTTCTGGAGTAGCTGTTCTAATGGCATTCCACCAATTCATCGCTCGCCCTTGCAGCTGACGAGACGCTAGCCTTCTCTTCATTGCATCCTGAAGATCCAAGTCATCGAAGATACGATCACAGCTATCCATCCAGTCTTGAACATCTGTGGCCGACTCCGTCCCGTGGAACGGCTTCCCACCAAGGTTAGTGTAATCCTTGCACAACTTGGCGAAATCGACTCTAGGCGCCTGCATTACGGGGCCAACACCAACTCCGGGATTGGGAACTACCCCTTGCACTTGTCTAAGCATGTCTCTCATGAGACCAGTAAACATCGCCCTCATGTCAGCGGCATTCCCATTATTGGCTCCCCTACCAGCACCGCTAGCATATCGACTCATCGTCAATCTGTAAAAGGGGAAACGATTAACGACCCCATAGTGGTGCTAGTGCAGTGTGACTTCATTCTTATACTACCAATAGTATATATATATATAGCTTTTGAAAACCAAAGTAATCACAAATACACGCTCTCGTATACGTACTATCTCTCCCTAGGGTCTTTCCCTAGGTTAACTACGCAACCTAGAGCTCTGATACCAAGTGTGACGGCCTGCCCCGCACCAACCGACATTTACTCCAAAGGTGCGCTGTACACATGTCCAGTTGGCATGGAACGGGTCGTCAGAAGGAAAAGGAAAGAAGGAGATGAACTAACAAAGAACCTGTAGAATGTCTCACAGCGCATAGAATAAAATATAATAATAACATACTTGACATAAAACAGGTGAGACAGTGCATAAGCTAAAGCAACAAACATAGCAGCGGAAAATCCAAGTACAGCTTATGATCCAAAGTTAAACATTATTACAACTTTTCAAACTGTCTCAAAGCAAAAGCAAGATAGAGGAGATACACTACTAATGCCCAATTAGCGACCATCAACGACACAGGGAGAATATCTATATATCATACGTGGAAGCCTCCTGCCCGCCTCCGAATCGGCTACTCGCGCATCACCAGCTAACCTGTCTCTAGTCTGCTCGTGTGAGCACCCAGAGTAATAAGAGGAGACATAAAACTCTGGGTCAGACATAAAGCCTGGTATGAGCGATAAGCATCTAAACAGAACAATAACAGGTAGACTAAAACATACCTGAACCTGGACCTGTAACCAAAGAATTAGCACTACATACTGTACAACACTCTAAGGTGCCATATCAAACGGTGTAAAGATACGGAGGTGGGGGAGTGCATTTCATAGTGATGGCAAACAATCAAACATAGCAATCATCCTCACATCTCTCACTCAGTGCATAAAGCATACGATATTCACCACTTTGATCACCCAACATACCTTGCTACGATCACTTTGCCCCCATGAAGTCATAAATGGCTTCACTGCACTGATAACGTAGCCACTAATCCTTCGCTATGTCCACTTGCCCCATGGAGTTATTCACCCCATCTGCGCTGGCTCATAGCCTTACCAATCCTTACTATGTCCACTTGCCCCATGGAGTTATTCACCCCATCTGCGCTGGCTCATAGTCTTCCCAATCCTTTACTATGTCCACTTGCCCCATGGAGTTATTCACCCCATCTGCGATGGCTCATAGTCTTACTACGCATCACTTTGCCCCTCAAGTCATAATGACTCTACTGCACTGATAACGTAGTCTTGCTATCATCACCTTGCCCCTCGAGTCATAATGACTCTACTGCACTGATAAGTAGCCCTTCATCCATTTTTAGTGGTGAATCGAAGTTATGAACATCGACAACTCCTTAGCACACGTCCCGCAGCAAAGCCCAACCATGAAGTGAACTCATTGGTTCCCAACTGGACCCTGAGCTCTAACTTCCATTTGGACTACCTTTGCATCTCGGGTTATTGGTCAATACCGGGTCGGGTCGGATTCCTCTTCAAGCCATCGGTTCGGGTCGGGTCCACTACGTTGCGTTGGTTCATGGTCCTCCTCTGGTATGGTTCGGTTCGGATCCACTCCATTGCATCGGTTCGGGTCGGGTGTCCCACTTCGGGTCGGGTCGGGTTGCCATCTCCCATTCAGCCATCTCCCATTCAGTTTGTGCTCCCGCTCCGATCAGCTCGCCCGCCCTTCATTTGTTCCGATCCGATCCTCCTCCTTTAGCCGCTCTGATCCCCCTCCTTTATCCGATCTGATCCCAATATTGCTAGCATGGCCTTCCTTTTTGCCAGATTCCTCAATTGTCAAGTTCCGATCCGATCGAATCCCTTGCACAGCTCACTTATCCGATCCGAGCCACCATATCCGATCCGATCCGAAAACCTGCACTGTTTCCTGAAGCTTTTCTAGCAAGTGTTTACGCCATTCGACGACGTTTTCGATCATTCTAACTATTGAAATCAATCACAAAGCATATCATACAGTCATAGAAACATTCATAATCAACCACAAACATCAAAACATCAATATGATAGGTTAAAGTGGATCAAACATACCCAAAACCCCATATTTTCCCTTAAGCATGTTTAGGTGAAACTATTGATAGGATTAGCAAAACTTAACCAAATTAACCCAAATTCATATCAGAGGTCTAAAACATCATTTAAGAATTTATGAACATTTTTCCAGAATTTTATCACGTTTAAATTCGCTAATTAACACTAATTACCCTTAATTAGTCATAATTAGTGAGCAACTATGCAAATCACTCACCTTAGCCACAAATAAACTAAGATCTGAAATAAATCTCTGATTTGATGTGAATCCCAATGCTAAACAGCAGCTCAAATGTTGAGTTGGTGTAGATCTTCCTTGATTTGATGTTGCTAAGCTTAATCCTTGATTAGGAGATGATTTAGAGGTTGGAGGCCATTTTTAGGGTTTCTTGGAGTTAGGTGGAGGCTAGAAAACTGAAATGGAATGATTCTCTAACTCATTTCAGCCTCCCCATAACCCTAATCCCGAAATGGGTTATGGGCCTATTCACTAATCACCCTATTTGGCCCGGTTAAGCAGTTTTTCACCTTCCAAACCTTAATTCAGCCATATCTCCCGAACGGTAAGTCTGTTTGGCTATTATGACCACTCTACGGAAAGGTAAACCATCAAACGAATCTAATGGAAGTGGTTTCAGGTCAAAATTTCTTTCCAATCAAAAGTTATGGCCAAAACAATATCAGCTAGGGGAAAAATGGTCATTTAAAAATCAACAAAAATCATGGACATGAGAAATGACTCTAATGGATGTTTCCCAAAGTTACATGACCATACGACTTCATATGGGAAAGAAATAAATATTCTCCTCCGATGCGTAGAATGCGGGTTGTTACAGGTAAGATGTTTACAGTGTACACAGATGCGTGTGGCACGGGATTAGGCGCTGTCCTAATGCAAGAAGGGAAAGCGATATGCTATGGGGGTAGACAACTTAAAGTTCATGAGAAGAACTATCCCACAAATGACTTGGAGTTGGCGGCGATCGTTTTTGCACTTAAATCTTGGCGCCATTATCTTCTTGGGGAGAGGTTTGAGCTGTATACCGACCACAAATCGCTTAAGTACCTCTTATCATAGAAAGATTTGAATTTGAGACAACAGCGGTGGATGGAATTCTTGGCATCATATGACTTCGATATAGCTTATACCCCTGGCAAGGGTAACGTGGTGGCAGATGCGCTAAGTAGGAAAAGGTTGACTTTGAGCCCCTTGTTTGTTGAAAGGAAAAGTCTAGAGTTTATAGCAACCTTTGATTTTGCACCTGATGTTGAGTCATTGACTGTCACGTTAGCATATCTTGAGTTAAGACCTACACTTCTAGATCAAGTAGAGACTTCACAGAAGGAAGACCCACAGATAGTCGAAATCATGGACAAGTTGATTTGTGGTGAGACGTCAAGTCACCTCGGTAGGTATGCTATAGATGACAAGGGATGGCTAAGAAGTGATGGAAGGCTATGTGTCCCACAATTGGGAGACTTAGTAAGGAAAGTCCTCGAGGAGGCGCATCACTTGAAGATGACTATACATCCCGGAGGGGATAAGATGTACAGAGATATGAAACGCATTTTATTTTGGACTAGAATGAAAAAGGACATGGCAGAGTTCGTTTCAAAATGCATGGTGTGCCAACAAGTAAAGGCCGAGTCGAAGAAGCCCGGTGGGCTATTACTGTAACAACCCGAATTTTAATAACATGTTGAAACTAGAAATTAGGGTATAATTAATTTTTAAAATAAGAAACAAGGGAAACGGGTTATGCCATTGTGTTCATCTCGAAATTTTAAATGAAATAGAGTCCGAGTTTTCGAAAATCGGAGTCCGGATGAAGGAGTTATGGCCTGTAGAAGATTCAGCAAATTTTAGGCAGCACAGGACCAGGCAGGTCGACCTGGGGGTCGACCTAGGGGCCAGGTCGACCATGTGGTCGACCCTAGGGTCGACCTACCCCCCAGGTCGACCATGTGGTCGACCTCCCCCCTTATAGGTTGACCTGGTCGGCCTGTTTTGACCCAGAACTCATTTTTGAATCCTGAGACGTGTTTTGATGGTCCGGATTGATTCTAGGGTTAATCTAAGGGCCTAAACTAGTTGCTACACCTTTTAAAACACCCTTAGACCTAACCTAATTCATATCAAATCATTCTTACACCTAAATGCTGCTGGAATCCCTGTTGATCATGGCCGCTGCCTCTAATAAATTTCCTAAGCTTTCATACACAATCCAATTCGAAGAATAAGGCTTCTACAATGATTTAAGACAATAAATCAACAACGTCACTGCAACATTCTACAACAAATTCAGTTCTAAATTCATTAGCCATGCTCTGTAAGTGCTAGTTACTTTTATATTTAAATATTTAATTATAATATGGCCATGAAATAAAGTGGAATTGGATCTAAGTATGCTTATCGATTTAGATCTATTTCTGTTGAATCTTGAGTTTTGAGACTTGTCTATCTTTATTCTCATGCCAAGTTTATGATCTATTCAACAGTTTTCTTGATTCGTAATGATGTTATCATCAAGTTGTAATCTTTATGCCTATCATGATGATTTATGCTGTTTTCTTTCTGATCTTGTTCTTATTGCAACTTCTACCTCCCCCTATTTATTTTCTTTAGATGAACCTTGGTCAATTTCGGACCTAGGCCTAAACTACGATATGCGTGCGATTTGTATAGGGGGAAATATTGGGATATTACCTATTTGGATATATATGTGTGGTGGAATTGATGGCATAACATGAAATTTGGGTATTGTCGATATAATTGAAATTGCAAGTTTGGGCATACATGAATTGGCATGTAAATTAAATCACGAGTTTGGGACTATGTAAATTAAATCAAAAGATTGGGCTTATGTTAATTAGGCATATGTAGAATTGGGAATTTGAATATGAAAACATGTATTATGAACTTGGGCAACTGACATGTACTGTAATAAAAAGATTTTAGTTTGGGATAACTACATCATGAATCATGTTTTGGGTTTATTGGGTATGAAACTTGATACATGTAATTTTGGCTACAACTTGATATGGTAAAATGGCATAAAATTGGCATACATGTAAAACGACATAAATTGAACATATGTAAATTTGGTACGAATTGGGCATATGTAAAATTTACATGTAATCTAGAACTTGGGCATATGTTAATTATGTGAAATTTGGAGTAGAAACATATATGATAATTTATGACTTGGAGAAGGTTTAATATGAACGCGCCTAAGTTGGGTTTTGGGTAGTTGGCATGTATTGTAAATAAAAGGCTATAACTTGGCATAACTTTATAGTGAATTAGGATAATAATTTGGGAATACGTTTTAGGGAAAAAACGTGAGTTATGAACTTGGAAAATGGGCCATAACATTAAATTGTTAGCACATTTACATATAAAGAACAAATATGTAAATTTAGAAAATATGAAATGCTTAACCCGAGGTTGGATTGAGTTGTGATGTAAACTTTCCCGGACCCACCCGGCTGTCCAGTAATCACAACAATACCTATCCAATGTGGGAGGTTAAGGCATTAAGCCCAATAAGGACCAGAGGTTAGACTGAGTTGCGGTGTAAACCTGCCCGGAACCGACCGGTTGTCCAGTAACCGCAACAATACCTGTCTAATGTGAGTGGTTGGTGCTTTAATGAATAAGTTAAAGCTAAGTCAGGATTGATAGGGTTAAGTAAACTAAGAATGCATAACCAGCATAACATGTTAACCAGTGGGTGGGTTAAGTAATATGACTAGACTAATGACACTTAACCAATATGATATGAATGGGTGGGTTAAGTAACATGGCTAGGCTAATGAAACTTAACCGTTATAACATGACTAGCGGATGGGTTGGGCTAACTTGAATAGGTTGATAACACCCCATCGATATAACCTGATGCATGGTAGGGTTAAGTAAACACACAAGGGTAACACTTAACCATTATAATATGACTGGTGGATAGGGTTAAGTTAACATGCACTTAACCAATATAATGTGATGCGTGGTAAGGTTAAGTAACAACAGAGGGTAACACTTAACCGTCACAACATGATAAGTAGGTGGGCTAAGTCAATGTACACTTAACCAATATGACATTAGGTGGGGTTAAGTTAACACAAGGGAGAACACTTAGCCAGTATAACAAGGCTTGTGGTAGGATTAAGTAACACAAGGAACAACACTTAACCGATATAACATGATGTGTGGTAGGGTTAAGTAAGACAAGAGAAAACACTTAACCAACTTAACGTGATGGACGGAGAGGGTCAAGTACATATCGGGTTGGTGGGTAATATTAGTAAATATAGGCCCACAAACTTAACTATTAATAAGCATGCTTGAATCGGTGGGTTAAGTACATCACGGGAAGGTGGGTAATATCTGAATATATAGGCCCACAAACTTAACCAGTAGGAAACCCTAGTAACGGGGACCCATTTCAGCAATAACCCAATTAGGTATTATGGTATCCCGAAACTAGGCAGGGTGGGGCACGATTACTGGGCTGATTGTAAGCGGTCAAAATCGACGGCGGTGGATGCACAGTGTTGGTTCTTACGGGGTGCTGGCGTGCATACACTACGGAGCAGACAAACAGGGCACTGGGGCACCAGTAGTATAACCTATGTATTCTAGAATTGTGTCGGGCCGCCACCATGGATCTTGATACACCCCATGGTGGGACCAGCATAGGTATCTACAATCATTGGGGGGTCGTATGACACACATAGGTAGCATAATCCCTAGGTTGGCCCTAGGTGGCATAAACCCTAAATCCGAGAAGCGTTCAATAGGTAGCATAATCACTAGGTTAGACCTAGGTGGCATAAATCCTGGTTGAATCTAGGAAGCGCTCGATAGAAAACCCTAGATTAGATCTAGGTAATAAATAATAGATGTACACGTGAAAGCAACCTTAATTTCGGGGATTGGGATCACGTTATGATTTTATCATTTTATATAGATTACTAGTTGGGACACTAGTTAGGTGGTGCAGGGCAAATAGATATCATTTTAATGGTGAAGCAGAGAAATCTTGCGATGCTTGATAGAAATCTTGCAAAACTATACTTAGTTCATCTTGAATGGGAACCTTGCAATGTTATACATGACAGAAATCCTATGATGTTATTCTTAGTTATCATGCCTGTAGCTTATCTTGTCGTCATGCTTATGTTTACTTTCAGTTTATTCATGCCATGTTATCTTTACCTGTTTTTATGCTGAAAGCCACTAGGACTTACTCAGTCTTTATGACTGACCCAGTTTGTTTCGCCTCCTTTTCTTTCGTTTCCTCCTCCCAGGTTCGCTGGGTGGGAATACAGCTTAGTTCGGATCTTACCAAGCTCCAAGGCCCTTTCATGTACTGCTTGGATTTCTCTTGGCTATGGATTTCTTTGCTTTATTGGGGAATACTACAATTTATTTTCATGCTTCTTTGTTTTTGAGCAAGACATATATTTTAGCTATGCAATTGGGTATTTGAAAGTTGATGGGATTTTATTGTAAAGAATTATATTTAATAAATGATTTGAAGTACTTCTATTTTACCTTCCGTTGTTTTATGTCTGTCTTGTAATATTTCTGTTCCAATACCCATAATGCTCCATTGAAGTTAAGGCATTCCCTTTGTGAGTGACCTTAACGGATGTGGGGTATTACATTTGGTATCAAAGCAGAAGGTTACCAGACTGGGCAAAAGCTTTTAAAAACCTTCTGAAATTATTTGCAAAACGTTTACAAAGAAGCATTTTTCTATGAAAAGTTTTGTTTTATGAACGGCATATTCCCCAAAGCCATATGCACTATCTTTTGATTCTCTCGTTGAGTCTCTTCTCTCTTTCTTTTTCACCATAGTTTGTAGGCATACAACGCATGTAGGAGGGCAAAGAAGTGCCCAACCTCCATCAAGAGCCACAGTAGTTCCATCTGCGACTAATCTTATTTCAAGCTTTGTAGGGTTGCCATGTGATGGATGTAGCTTTTGAGAAACTTGTCAACAAGCTATACAAGGATAGTAAGAACGAGGATAAAAGAACACAAGCCTAAGGATAAGAAACTTGTTGATAGGGCTTAATCCACGAAGGAGGAAAAGGTGAAAGGAAAGAGGCCAAAGTGAGAGAATAATAAAACCCATGACAAGAGAGAGTATCTTTAGTATGGTAAAAAGGGACATGTGGTTAAGTATTATAGGACAAGGACAAGGGCAAAGAACAAGATCGTCGAGAGGGCAATTGTATGCTCTCACTACTAGCATACCTAAGAGAGGTGGTAACGTTTCTGTCAAAGGTTTAGCTTTTATTTTCCATCATCCCGTTAGAACTTTGTTTTGGTACAACGTATCCTTTTAATTCTGCTTCGATAGTTGGAGTCTCTGCACCTAAGTACTAGCGTAGTAGAGGATCCCGTTTTTGTCTCAAATCCTATGGGGAATCGGCTCATTTATTCATGACTTGTTTGGATTTGAAAATGTCTATGCTAAGTGTTGAGTTTAGAAGTAATGCTTATGTTTTTGGGCTAATGGGTTGTTTCTAGGGATGGAGTGGTTATCCAGAAATGATACCATTCTCGAGTATGAAAAGAGGGTAGTTAGACTCTTGACTTGCCTCGGTAATACCCTCGAAGTCTAGTGTAACCCTTAGGGTTCTGCCATGCTTAGTTACCTAGAATCTCTTGATATATTTATTGATCCGCTCGAGTAGTGTTCGCCACCAAGGCGGATGGTTCATCTCGCTTATGCAAGAGTTATAGAAAATCACCTTAGTAAGTACACTTGGCAAAATGGTTGGCATTTGTTTATTTTCAAGAGATAATTCATTTATGTGGAATACCTTCTAGTAAGTTAACGAGATCCGAGATTCACTAGTGAATTTTGGAGAGCTTGCATGAAACCATGAGTACGCAATTATGTTTAAGCCGAGTATACTAGAAAAAGAATAAGTGAAGGTGGAACGAGAGGCGATAGTGAAATGAGTTCCAACTCATATTTTGGAAATAGGAATTAAGAAGCTACGAAATTGTGAAGCTAAAGATGGTCAAAGCATAATGGAGTTAAGCTCAAGGAAATGCAACTTAGAAGATTGAAGACTAGACACACTCATCATATCTCTTTTTAAGAGTATATCCTTGATCCCTCTTTTCCTGTAGAGCTTATTTGCATGCTATCTTTTAAGCATATCCTCTCGGTCCTATTCTCCATCCTATTTCTGTTGCAGACCACATAGGGAGTATGACTCATCTGTTAATAATACATGTTGGGGCTTGAGGGTGTCCGTTGGGTGGACTAAACCTTTTGGGTTTTATAGGATATGGGTTGGTCTTAGGAAGGGATTTCTTGTGACCAAAAAGGAGTCCATCATGCTTAGTTTCCTAGAAACATATATATTGGTTGGTTAATTCTTTGGGTATCAGTCTGATATTGATTTCGATCTTCGGGGCTGGTGCTTAGGGAGTTCTCTTAATCAGTATATATGTGACATAGATTTCCAGTTTTTGACATTGTCTAATGGGCACAAAGTTTTTACTTGCTTCTATCATTCGACTATATCTTTAGGTAGGAACAATTGGCTGTAAACATGTGTTTGAGACATTTTATGATTGATGGTTGCAAGTGGTTGCAAGCGGTTGCTCGTGGATGCATATACATGCACCTTAGACACTAGATCGGCTCCATCACCTTTCATATTGCATATGCATGAGTGTTTATACTTGTTTATGGATGAAATTAAATGTGTTATCATGTGGATGTTGCATATAGATGGATGTTTGTGCACACATATAGTGTTTATATGGCTAGGACTATTCGCATACATGTTGGACTCATGGCACTAAAACATATTTTGCATTAAGATCAATCAGGCCTGATCATTTGCATTAGATAAGGAACATATACACACACTTTCTGCATATGTTCATACAGCATTATAAATCTCTTAAGTACAATGGATGTCTGTGATTGATGATTGAGTAGATGAATGATTGGATGGTAGGACACATTCTTCTTAACTTGAAGATTTCGGGGACAAAATCCTTTAAGGAGGGGAGAATGTAACAACTCGAATTTTAATAACATGTTGAAACTAGAAATCAGGGTATAATTAATTTTTAAAATAATAATCAAGGGAAATAGGTTATGCCATTGCGTTCATCTCGAAATTTTACATGAAATAGAGTCCGAGTTTTTGAAAATCGGAGTCCGGATGAAGGAGGTATAGCCTGTAGAAGATTCAGCAGATTTTAGGCAGCACGGGACCAGGCAGGTCGACCTGGGGGTCGAACTGGGGGCCAGGTCGACCATGTGGTCGACCCTAGGGTCGGCCTACCCCCCATGTCGACCATGTGGTCAACCTCCCCGCTTACAGGTTGACCTGGTCGGCCTGTTTTGACCCAGAACTCATTTTTGAAGCCTAAGACGTGTTGTGATGGTCCGGATTGATTCTAGGGTTAATCTAAGGGCCTAAACTAGTTGCTACACCTATAAAAACACCCTTAGACCTAACCTAATTCATATCAAATCATTCTTACACCTAAATGCTATTGGAATCCCTCTTGATCATGGCCGCCGCCTCTAATAAATTTCCTAAGCTTTCATACACAATCCAGTTCGAAGATTAAGGCTTCTACAATGATTCAAGACAATAAATCAACAACGTCACTGCAACATTCTACAACAAATTCAGTTCTAAATTCATTAGCTATGCTCTGTAAGTGCTAGTTACTTTTAGATTTAAATATTTAATTATAATATGGCCATTAAATAAAGTGGAATTAGATCTAAGTATGCTTATCGATTCAGATCTATTTCTGTTGAATCTTGAGTTTTGAGACTTGTCTATCTTTATTCTCATGCCAAGTTTATGATCAATTCAGCAGTTTTCTTGATTCGTAATGATGTTATCATCAAGTTGTAATCTTTATGCCTATCATGATGATTTATGCTGTTTTCTTTCTGATCTTGTTCTTATTGCAACTTCTACCTCCCCCTATTTATTTTCTTTTGATGAACCTTGGTCAATTTCGGACCTAGGCCTAAACTACGATATACCTGCGATTTGTATACGGGGAAATATTGGGATATTACCTATTTGGATATATGTGTGTGGTGGAATTGATGGCATACCATGAAATTTGAAATTTGGGTATTGTCAATATAATTGAAATTGCAAGTTTGGGCATACATGAATTGGCATGTAAATTAAATCACGAGTTTGGTACTATGTAAATTAAATCAAAAGAATGGGCTTATGTTAATTAGGCGTATGTAGAATTGGGAATTTAAATATGAAAGCAATCGTAAACTTGATAGTTGGCATAAACATGTATTATGAACTTGGGCAACTGACATGTACTGTAATAAAAAGATTATAGTTTGGAATAACTACATCATGAATCATGATTTGGGTTTATTGGGTATGAAACTTGATACATGTAATTTTGGCTAGAACTTGATATGGTGAAATGGCATAAAATTGGCATACATGTAAAACGACATAAATTGAACATATGTAAATTTGGTATGAATTGGGCATATGTAAGATTTACATGTAATCTAGAACTTGGGCATATGTTAATTATGTGAAATTTGGAGTAGAAACATATATGATAATTTATGACTTGGAGAAAGTTTAATATGAATGTGCCTAAGTTGGGTCTTGAGTAGTTGGCATGTATTGTAAATGAAAGGCTATAACTTGGCATAACTTTATAGTGAATTAGGATAATTATTTGGGAATACGTTTTGGGGCAAAAACGTGAGTTATGAACTTGGAAAATGGGCCATAACATTAAATTGTTAGCACATTTACATATAAAGAACAAATATGTAAATTTAGAAAATATGAAATGCTTAACCCGAGGTTGGATTGAGTTGTGATGTAAACCTGCCCGAACCCGCCCGGCTGTCCAGTAATCACAACAATACCTATCCAATGTGGGAGGTTAAGGCATTAAGCCCAATAAGGACCCGAGGTTAGACTGAGTTGCGGTGTAAACCTGCCCGGAACCGACCGATTGTCCAGTAACCGCAACAATACCTGTCTAATGTGAGTGGTTGGTGCTTTAATGAATAAGTTAAAGCTAAGTCAAGATTGATAGGGTTAAGTAAACTAAGAACGCTTAACCAACATAACATGTTAACCAGTGGGTGGGTTAAGTAATATGACTAGACTAATGACACTTAACCAATATGATATGAATGGGTGGGTTAAATAACATGGCTAGGCTAATGACACTTAACCGTTATAACATGACTAGCGGATGGGTTGGGCTAACTTGAATAGGTTGATAACACCCAATTGATATAACCTGATGCGTAGTAGGGTTAAGTAAACACATGAGGGTAACACTTAACCATTATAATATGACTGGTGGATGGGGTTAAGTTAACATGCACTTAACCAATATAACGTGATGCGTGGTAAGGTTAAGTAACAACAGAGGGTAACACTTAACCGTCACAACATGATATGTAGGTGGGCTAAGTCAATGTACACTTAACCAATATGACATGACATGCGGTGGGGTTAAGTTAACACAAGGGAGAACACTTAGCCAGTATAACAAGGCTTGCGGTAGGGTTAAGTAACACAAGGAACAAAACTTAACCGATATAACATGATGTGTGGTGGGGTTAAGTAAAACAAGAGAATACACTTAACCAACTTAACGTGATGGACGGAGAGGGTTAAGTACATATCGGGTTGGTGGGTAATATTAGTAAATATTGGCCCACAAACTTAACCATTAATAAGCATGCTTGAATCGGTGGGTTAAGTACATCACGGGAAGGTAGGTAATATTTGTATATATAGGCCCACAAACTTAACCAGTAGGAAACCCTAGTAACGGGGACCCATTTCAGCAGTAACCCAATTAGGTATCATGGTACCCTAAAACTAGGTAGGGTGGGGCACGATTACTGGGCTGATTGTAAGCGATCAAAAGCGACGGCGGTGGGTGCACAGTGTGGGTTCTAACGAGGTGCGGGCGTGCACACACTCCGGAGCAGACAAACAGGGCATTGGGGCACCAGTAGTATAACCTATGGATTCTAGAATTGTGTCGGGCCGCCACCATGGGTCTTGATACACCCCATGGTTGGACCAGCATAGGTATCTACAATCATTGGGGGCCCTATGACACACATAGGTAGCATAATCCCTAGGTTGGACCTAGGTGGCATAAACCCTAAATCCGAGAAGCGTTCAATAGGTAGCATAATCCCTAGGTTGGACCTAGGTGGCATAAATCCTGGTTGAATATAGGAAGCGCTCGATAGAAAACCCTAGATTAGATCTAGGTAATAAATAATAGATGTACACGTGAAAGCAACCTTAATTTCGGGGATTGGGATCACGTTATGATTTTATCATTTTATATAGATTACTAGTTGGGACACCAGTTAGGTGGTGCAGAGCAAATAGATATCATTTTAATGGTGAAGCAGAGAAATCTTGCGATGCTTGATAGAAATCTTGCGAAACTACACTTAGTTCATCTTGAATGGGAACCTTGCAATGTTATACATGACAAAAATCCTATGATGTTATTCTTAATTATCGTTCCTGTAGCTTATCTTGTCGTCATGCTTATGTTTACTTTCAGTTTATTCATGCCATGTTATCTTTACCTGTTTTTATGCTGAAATCCACTGGGACTTACTCAGTCTTTATGACTGACCCAGTTTCTTTTGCCTCTTTTTCTTTCGTTCCCCCCTCCCTGGTTCGCAGGTGGGAATACAGCTTAGTTCGGATCTTACCAAGCTCCAAGGCTCTTTCATGTACTGCTTGGATTTCTCTTGGCTATGGCTTGCTTTGCTCTATTGGGGATATTACAATTTATTTTCATGCTTCTTTGTTTTTGAGCAAGACAGACATTTTAGCTATGCAATTGGGTATTTGAAAGTTGATGGGATTTTATTGTAAAGAATTATATTTAATAAATGATTTGAAGTACTTCTATTTTACCTTCCGTTGTTTTATGTCTGTCTTGTAATATTTCTGTTCCGGTACCCATAATGCTCCATTGAAGTTAAGGCATTCCCTTTGTGAGTGACCTTAACGGAGGTGGGGTGTTACAATTACATCCTTTGGAGGTTCCGCAATGGAAATGGGAGAGTGTCTCGATGGATTTCGTGGATGGACCGCCTAGGTCAAGGAAGGGAAATACTAGCGTATGGGTCATAGTTGATAGACTCACGAAAAGTGCTCACCTCATTCCGGTGAAAAGCAAGAGGACCGCATCATGGTTAGCGTCTATTTACCTTCGAGAGATAGTACGGTTGCACGGGGTTCCTTCTAGTATAGTTAGTGATCGTGACCCGATTTTCACTAGCCAGTTTTGGAATAGTCTGCAAGAAGCAATGGGTACGACTGAGTTTAAGCACGGCCTATCACCCACAGACGGATGGACAAACCGAAAGGGTAAATAGGGTACTAGAGGATCTCCTGAGGCTATGCATTCTTGACTTTGGTGGTACTTGGGAAGACCATCTTCCTCTCGTGTAGTTTGCTTATAATAATAGTTATCAAGCTAGCATCGGGATGGCACCGTTCGAAGCCCAGTATGGAAGACTGTGCAAGTCACCAACTTGTTGGTGGAAGACGACAGACAGGCTTATACTTGGGCCTGACATGATAAGGGACACTTCTGAGAAGGTTGAGTTGATACGAAGACGGATGAAAACAGCCCAAGATAGACAGAAAGCTTATGCGGACAAGAGAAGGACAGACCTAGAGTTCGAAGTCGGAGACATGGTCTTTATAAAAGTTTCTCCTTTACGCAATGTAATTCGTTTTGGAGCAGTTGGAAAGCTAGCACCAAGGTTCGTAGGACCGTTCCCTATCACTGAGAGGGTTGGGCGGATGGCCTATAAGGTAGAATTACCCGAGAGGCTGGCCAGAGTACACAATGTCTTTCACGTCTCGCATCTCCGAAATTGCTTACATGCGTCGGCCGAAGTGGTTGAGCCAAGCATCCTTGAAGGCGTAGAAGTGGAAAAATAAGCAACATTGAGGCGAGTTCCGATTCGTATCTTAGGAACGAAGATCAAGAAGCTAAGGAATCGAGAAGTCAAGCTAGTTAAAGTTCAGTGGAGTGAATCCCAAGAAGACACAACTTGGGAAACCGAAGAGAAGATACGCGCGCTTTACCCATTTCTTTTTAAGGGTACATTCTCGATCTCTTTTTCCTATGAACTTGAAAACCTTTCGTATCATGCTTTTACTACCTATGTTTGTCTTGTTATCTTCTCGATCTAAGCTTGAGAACCTTAGATAGAATCATATGGATGTAAACATGTGATTGAAACATGTTATGGTTGATGTTTGCAAATGGTTGCAAGTGTTTGCAAGTGATTGCTAGTGGATGCATGACATACATTAGGCACTAGATCGGCTCAATCACATTTTCGTGTTGCATATGCATGAGTGCTTATACTTGTACATGGATGGAACTTGTTATGCTATCACTTGGATGTTGCATATGAATGAATGTTATGTGCACTCATGTAGAGATTATAAATTATGTTAGGAATTTGCATACATATTGGATTCATTACACTAACATATTTTGCATTAAGGAGGTTTACTGAATCAGTAACCGCCTGATCTTTTGCATTAGATAAGTACATATACACACACTTTCTGCATATGTTCATACAACACTAGAAATCTTTTAAGGACAATGGTTGCCTGTGGATGACGCTTTGAGTAGATGGATGATTGGATGGTAGGATATATTCTTTCTAACTTAGAGATTTCGGGGACGAAATCCTTTAAGAAGGAGAGAATGTAACAACCCGTATTTTAATAACGTGTAATAACCATAAATCTAGGCAGAATTAATTTTTAAAACAAGAATCAAGGGAAATGGGTTACGCCACTACGTTCGTCTCGAAATTCTGCTTGGAAACGAGTCCAAGTTTTCGAAAATCGGAGTCTGTATGACCAATTTATGGCACTTCAAAGTTTCAGAAATTTCAAGTTCAAAAACAGCTTAGAATTCGAATTCAAATTTCGAATTCAAACCCCAGAATGGACTGAGCGGGAAATTTCCCGCCTAGGACCAGGTCGACCTGGGGGTCGACCATAGTGTCGACCTGCCCAGGACCAGGTCGACTATAGAGTCGACCTGGGGGTCGACCTAGTGACAGAACCCATTTTTGAGTCTGAGCTCGTTTTGATGTTTCTGGCCTCGTTTCTGTCTACATTCGTTGGCCTGACCCTATATAAACAGCCCCTAACACCCGTCTCTCTACACAAAATTCTCTCTGACCTTATGCTGCTCAAATTTTGGTTGAAAAGTTAGAGAAAGGGACTACTTCTTCTACATCGAAACTACGTTAAGAGATTTGTTGATTTAGGGATTTATGTTAGGACTCGACTAAGCATATAAAGATTCAACATCGACTTTCTTTTTTCTAATTCTTGAACCACGATCTGTAAGCCCCAGTTACTTTTAGATTTAAACTGTAAACGTAATATGAATATGTTGTAAATTAAAATTGGACCTGTGTATGATGACTGTTTTACATCCATTCTTGTTCATCTTGGATCTTGACTTTTGGGTATATTACTATGACATTGATTTGGGGCCTATTCATGTTGTAAATCAAAAAGAAAACCCCCTCATATTATCATGCCTGCAATGTTGAATCTGCTATTAGTCACAAGTTTAGGACTATCACCTTATGTCAACTGTTATCTTAACTAGTACCTTATTTTACTAGATTTGGAATCTTAATGTTTCAGGCCGATATTCCATATGCTAGTAATGTTGTAATCATTTATCTCAAGTTATACCATGCTATGCTAGTAATCACTTTTGTCACCTTATACCCGTCCCTTTTTATGTTATTCCCTAATTAGATTTATTTGTATCGATTCGAGTTTACGTGCGATGGGAATACAATTTGGGTAGATTAGGTAAAACATGAATTGGCTTTGAACTTGAACATGAACGTTATTATAACTTGAACCTGTATATGGATAAGAACTTGACATGAAATTTACATGAAACCTGACATGAAACTCGAAATGAATTTTGACATGAAAACTTGAACATGGACATGACACTTAGATAAACTTGAAAATGGCCAACTCGAGGTTGGGTTGAGTTTGCAGTGTAAATCTGCCCGGAACCGCCCGGCGAATCCAGTGACTGCAAACAATAGGATCCAATGTGGGTAGTTGGTCATATCGCACGTAAAACCCGAAGTTAGACTATGTTGTGGTGTAAATCTGCCCAGAACCGCCTGGCAAATCCAGTGACCACAACAGTTAGTCTAATGTGAGAGGTTGGGGTGCATTAATGAATTAATGCCACAAGATAGGGTTAAGTCATGAATCACTTGAATATACTTAACCAATTTGACACGATGATTTGATAGGGTTAAGTCATGAACCGCTTGAACACACTTAACCAACTTGATATATGATTTGGATAGGGTTAAGTCACGAATTTGAATGACAACACTTAACCCATTAGAAACCCTAGTTACGCGGTCCTTTTCAGCAGTAACCCACTTAGATGTATCACGATACCCTGGGACTAGGCAGGGTGGGGCACGATTACTGGGCTAATTGTAAGCGACCAGAACGACGGCTGAGTAGGTGCGCCATTGTAGGTTCAGGTGGACTATGGTCGTGCACGTAGTCCGGAGTTGAAAAAGCAGGCATTGGCACCCGTAGGTTTACACTGTGCGTGCTTGATTCGTGTTGGTGGTTGGCACCCTAGGGCTTAATACACCCTAGGGTGGACCTAGCACAAGTGACTACATTTCGTGATTGGGTCATATGACACAGACACTTGACGAGCTAGAACTTGTAGGGAGCCGATCGATTAGTAGATCGTACCGTAGGACCCCGTAATGGGTCACTTCATGATATTGGGCCAAGGGATCATTTCATGATTAATACTTGACATGGGTTAGAACACTAGTACAGTTGGTGCAGTGAACCTTGAACATGCGATGCTATACTTGAGTTATCTCGTTATCTTAGTTTATCATGCCAGACTTATCATCATCCTTATGTTTATTTTCATTTTATACCTGTCTTGTTACCTTTACTAGTTTTTATACTGAAAGTCATTAGGACTTACCAGTCTTTATGACTGACCTGTTTTCTTTCGCCTCTTTTTCTTTCGTCCCCCCCCCCCCAGGTTCTCAGGGAGGAAACTCTAGCACTTAGCTTGGATATCTCTTGCTTTCTTTTCAGCTCATGTACGGTTTGGTCTTGAGCTATGCTATGGCTGCTTTTCTGCTCTCTTTGGGGAATAAATTACTTTTGCTATTTCAAGTTTATGCTTCTTTATTTAGAACTTGTTGTAATGGAATAATAACAGTTGGTATCTTAGATGTAAGAGGTTTGACTCTATTTTGAAATAATGAAAGTTGGTTTTTGATTCTTTCGCTGTTTTAAATTTATGTTCTGTCTTGTGATATCTCTGTGTTTGTTTACCTAGATAGCGCTCCTCCAAAACTAGTGCATTTCCTTTGTAAGTGACACTAGCGGAGGTGGTTTGTTACACGTACGTTCTTTTCCTTTCAAATTTTGAATTTGTATAAGTAAATATATTTGCATGTTCAGTTGGCCCTCTCTAAAACAAAGATAAAAATTATGCCACTACCAAGGTTCGAACCCCCGATCTCTATGTTACAAATCCAATGCCTTAACCAACTGAGCTATGAAGTCTTTTGTTAATAAGTCTTAGAATAATGATAATTATTGTTCTCTCCTTACTTTTCTTTTTCATGTTAGTTAAAATACTTAAATTAAACCATTGCATGAATCTTTTTCATTTAATTTTAAAGCATTATGTTTGCAAATCAGTGCATGCAACATATTTACATTGCATGCAACCAATCCTTTCTTTCTTTCAGTGCATGCATTACATTTTTTTTCAGTACATGTATTTATTACATGCAATCCTTATTTTATTCTTTATTTTACATTTTAATTTGTTTGCATATATATATATATATATCTTGTGCATATACAAACTTCTGGGCTTAATAATTTCTTTATATGATGTCTGTTTTACACAAACCAGGTGTCTATCTGGTCAGAATTCCGAGACGGACGCAATGGCATAGTCCGTTTTACTTAATTCTCATTATTTAATTAAGTTATTCTTATTTTATTATTTTAAAAATATGAGGTGTTACAAACGGTCCACTTGCCAATGTATTATCTAATGGTCCAAATGCCTCCCATATCTTGATAAGAGAAAAACAAAAAATATTGTATTAAACTTTAATACCTTTTCTTATATATTACAATATTTTCATATCTAAACGAAAAATGAACTAAAGCATGCACCTTTATAACAAGATAGAATGTAACATAATTTTTATTGTTTGGTGAGTTGATGTTATATGCATGTCATAACGTTGTTACTAAATTTTCTAATATACCATAACCATTCCTTAGCACTTTACCTATGAAATGCATTTTACGTATAACTAGCTTGGGAAAAAATATTTTGACATTGATTAGGAGGAAAACTAATTTAATTTTAATTCAGTGTACGAACATTGCAACGAAACCTACTTAGTTAAGCGCAATGCAAGTTATATAAAACTTTTAATACCAATTGTGCAGCCGCCAAAATATGCAAAGTGTAATTGAGTTGGTTGCATATGTTTTCAACCCATGCAGGTGTAATAACCCATAATTTTAGTCAATTTAAAATGTGAATTTTAATTGATTTTAATTGATTTTATATATTTAAAGTGATTTATTTTGAAATTTAACGACTTAGAATTTGTTTAAAACGAAGTTTGAACGTATAAGTTTATACTAATTATAAAACGAACATGAAACGTCGCGGTAGTTTGAAAATTCAGTTTGGAATTTCAATTGAATGTACATAATTTAATTAAAGTCGGATTTCTATAAAATAAGAAACATTAGGATCTATTTAATTATATTTTTCTAACAAAAGTGTAAAATCGAAACTTCATCGTATAAATTATAAGTCATATGTAAATTAAAATTTCAAAAAGTCGCTATGAAATCATTTATAATTTATTAAATTAAATAAAAGGATTTGTTGAAAAATTGAATACTATTTTACTAGAAATTTTTGATATCTAGTCTAAAATCTAAGTATGTTTAGTCTACAGCTATATGATATTTCATTTGGATATATAAAATAATAATAATTAGTTTATTATTAATTTGAGTAAATTTGGAATTTAATAATATTACATAGGCCTTAAAAATATCCATTTTAAAAGCAACCTCCGTTTTCTATGAAATTAATTTTGTTGGATTCAGAATATTAAATTATTGCTAGATTTCAAATTTTGTGATTTTGGAGTTGTTTTATGACCGTGAGTAATTTAAGTGTGAAACGATCGATATTATTTACTTTAGAAATGCGCTGTCGGAGCAAACAGACTCAAAATTCGATTAAACAAGTTTTGTTGGGTTTGTAATGTAAGGATATAACTGTGTGCCTATTTTCATTGATAGCTAGATTCGTATGTGATCATACAGATAAACCACAAATACAAGCAACAATTGAGTATAATTGAATAAAATAAATATAAAAATAGAATATAAAAATATTTTGCTTGTCCTATTAATAATCCTAAACATTTCCTAACCCTAATTCACTTTTCATGTCGCCGCCCTTCTTCCCAAAACGCGAGCAGAATTCATCTTCCATAAATTCCTATAATTCAAACAAAAATCCATAAAACAAAATACATATACTGGTGAGTTTCTCTTCGCTTTGATACGGGTTTTGATGGGATCGGTGATGCTGTAGTACGCTGCAAATTTTCCAAATTGGGTTTGTGTGGTCTAGGGTTTGGGAATTGTTGAAATAGAGTCAACGATCTTTGTTATGGAGATTTGAGTTTAGCACGCAAAATGAAGCTTGTACACAAAATTTAAAGGGTTTTGGCACCAAAAATTCGCGCAACTTCTCCATGGTAGCGTGAGGGCTGCTGTTAAATGCATATAGGAGGGGAGTTTTGAGGTTGATGATGTTGGGTGGAGCACATAGAGGAGGAGATGAGATGAATTGCAGTATTTACAGTTTGTGATTTCGTGTAGAAACAAAGGAGAAACAAGTGGAGGAAGCTCATGTGAATGAACATGGGAGGGTGCTTTGTTGCGTGCGCAACCTGGGGAAGAAGGAGGATGAGTGGAGTGTTTAATTGTAATATTAATTAGGGATTATTAATGATTAACTAGTTTATAATTAATGACATATATATGTACACAATCTTATAAAAAGAATAACTTTTCATTCATTATCGAAATTCAGTGAAATAGGATCCTTTGGAACTGTCATGACGGGAGCTTTACAACAAATGTGATTTGGATTGATTTGGAGCTCGTTGCAATTTTTAGCAGGGAAAAAGCATGTTTGGATCATCGACCGTTTATCGTTATTTAACGATAAATGACCAATGTGAGAACTCTCACTCAATTAAATTTTTATAAGTTATAATAATCTTGTTTGGTTATGTTTAATGAATTTTTATGGTATTTTTAGTAGAGTTGAACACCCATTTATAATTCAAACCACATATTTATATTCACCTATTTATGTGAAATTGACTAAGTTAAAATATAACTTGAAATGAACCAGTTATTATTGGTTGTTTGAATTTGTGGTTGATCTAATTGATTGAGTAATTTATTAATTACTGTTTTTGTGTTGAAAACTCACATGGGTTTTGGGATGACAGTTAGCCTACACGTCTCCCAAGTGTGTAGATAAGTTCACATGGATTGTAATGTAAACTCCACACGGGTATTGAGGTGATAATTTTACAAATCTCCCTAGTGTGGAGATAATAATCACTAGTTTGTGATGGAAACCCCACACTGATATTGGGATGATATTTGATTTACACTAATTCCAAGTGCATAGTTCATATGTTAATTGATTGATTGACCGACAAACATAAGCGTTAATTATTTATTTAAGGCTTATATGGGTGTAATTGCACTCTAGATGTGAATTGGATAATTAATAGTTATTCATAACTATTGTTGAATACATATGATGTATGAAATCCATATAAATGGAATTATCTGGTATTTGATTGAATTTCATTCCAATCCAAAATAAATTTGAATATTTTAATAATATAATATTCAATGAAAAATCAAAGTTTGATTTTGATGTCTGATTTTGGATGGACACATAGATATTGAAATATTGATAAATTTCTATAACTATAGCGAATGGTTTTGAATTAATTTTCATACGATTTTGGCATATCAAAGTTTTATTTTTAAATGAATAGTAACTTCGAAAAGTGAAGTTCCGTTAGGCTATGTAGCGAACATTTTAAAAGAAATTTCTTGTCTATTTTTATAAGACTATCAGGAAAGTTTGGAAGTAAAATAACGAGTTTTGAAAAATAATATTATTTTAATGATTAAATAAATATTACAAATTACTTAATATGGCAATATTAGATTTTAAAAGGAAATGTTTGAAACGAAGTTCCCCATGATGGTTATATATATCTTAAATAATTTATAAATTATTTCGGAAGTAATTCGATTTATTTATATTCATAAATTGATTTGGGCTTGAATAGGACGTGTGCACAACGATAGTTCGCGAAGTTCAACCCATAACTTTGAACTGACGTACCGGGAGATCCGATCGTCGGATTCTCCTGAAATTGTAAGCATTAGACCTATAATGAAATGATATTTCAAATAAAGTAAGAAATTTTAAAATCCAAGGGTTTGATTTTAAAATAATTCCAAATCTGTTTTGGAAAAGGTCGCTTCTGATGTAGTTCGGTGGCCGAAATTGTAAATCGACTGTAAGGGCCTTAATAAATTTATTAAAAATATGGATAAATTATGTTAAATCATAATAAATGATTTGGAAAAGATTTTGGATGGAATATTTCAAGTTTGAAAAGGTAAATGACATTTTTAATTTAAGTGAACTAGCTAACAATTAGTGTAAAGTATCCTATGGTTTTGAAATAACATATTGGATTGTGAATGGTTTTGATATAACCAGAGTTTTCAAACATATAAATTGGAATGGATTTGAATGAAAATAATCTTCAGATATTTCATTAGATTTCGTAATTATATAGACACTATTGTAAGGAATTTAGAAGATATAAATATCATTATTCCCGATATGGTATTTGTTTCATTTCAGAATTTAATATTGAATATAAGTCGATACAATTTCTATTAAAAGCCTTATATTTAATGTCAAATTGGATTTTGCATTTGTCGTGAATGGTGTCTTCAGTAACACTGTTCTTAAACCCAGTTGTAAATGAAGTTTTTGGAATAGTTTTAAAGCAATATTTAAATGATAATTTAGATGATATAAATCTTTGATAAGATTTGTGGGGTTAATACCTAATGTAAAGAATATTTGAATAAAAAATATTTTGGGTTGGTATGAATTGAATGATATGTTTATATATTGCTTGATTTTAAAAGATGCACAAGTTATTCAGAAAGACCGAGTTTAACCCATTCAGAATAACTGATACGACGATTAAAAGTCGAAGATATTGAAGATGGTGGTTGAAGACTAGAGATGTACACATCATTTGGATTATTACCAATGTCTTGATTGGGATGTACACCCAAGATGAGGTAATAAGTGGTGATCATCTAAACGTACTTGGAGATCAACTGAATATGCTAGGGTCTCTCTCCTGTATTGGACATATAGGATGAGGAGTTAGGTGCCTCCGGTTTCATTCAGACCCGGAACGGACTTGCAAATGGATTGTGTGTCTGACATTGTATTTTATGCTACATTAATTGATCTCTACTATATATATCTATTTGCTAGTAGAGAATTTATTCTCTTAGCTTAACACCCTTCTCCGAGAAGTATGAGCTCAGGGTTTATATATTAGTGGACATCCGTTGTATGGTATGAATTGACAATGTGGCATGCTGAGATGCATGGATCAAAGCTTTTGTTGAAAAGAAGAGATTTCTGGACGATGATCAAAGCATGGATAATATAGTGTAGCATTGTGTTATGGTTTTAATTCGCGAGCTTCACATCTTGGTATGTGTCAAAAACAGGATGAAGGATAGCTGGGAGGACATGCATTTGTTTCTAGCTAGAAGTGATGCCATGGTATGGATCCTAGGCATTTTACTTATGTGGGCGGTAGATTTGAGGCGCACTACACAAGGCCATGGTGGTCGATGTACTGATCAAGAGGTCCAATAGGACCGAAAAATGTATTGTTCAGGCATTGCTAATCAATGAGTAAGGCTTACTGGTCTTGCCGCTAGAGAGGGAATGTGTGTATCTATCCTAGGACATTACTCTAGGGATGTTCCAAAGTTCAGATGAGGAAGGATCCTTTGCCTCGCTGATGATGGAAATCCAATTTCCAATACTAAACTCACGGCTTTAGTTGTAAACCTATATGGAGACATAATATGATGGGTTATTATGCTGCCTAAGATTGATACATTTATTTTTGAAATTGATTTCCACACTGCACACTTGTAATAATAAAAGGTAAATTTCACGTATCAAGCATGTTTGGCTATTATAAGGTAAAACTCTATCATCCGGCTTGCGCTTGCATTGTGTGATGGGACCTGAGTCTTATAATAGCTTCATTTTTCAAACATCACTGCAAGTTCTGTTTATGGTATTCATGTGGAGGAAACACATTCCATGTTATACATTGTGGTCCCGTGATTTACCTAACATTAAAATAAAATATAATAACTATTTTTGGTTCTCATACCAGTTTCATGACTGATTGGAGTTTAATGTTTTTCTACCTAAACCCTAGGTGCCCATATTTTCCGCACGGGCAGCTAGTAGTTTGGGTTTTGTAGATATTTATTCAATAGGATCCTGGATTATGGCTGGAGCTGTTCTCTAGATTATTTTAGTCTTCCACTAATTGTATTTATCTATTCCGCTGTATTGTAATTTAATATCTGATATTCTTGTACTTTGATGTAAAGTTATTGTAATAGCAATGAAAATTTATCTTGTGTTCTATTCTGATGCATCGTATTCTCAAACGATACGTCTTGTTGATCGGTTTAAGTCGGTTTAGCAATTGATACGGGCCGGCCGGCAGAGCGGATCGTTAGAGATGATATCAGAGCTTTAGTTTACAAATCTTTGAGGATATGACATATTAGAAAGAGATGAAAGATCTCATCAGAGATAAGATTAGTAACATCCTATAAGAACGACTCACCAGAGATGGGATCAATAGTATCCTAGAATGAGTTTGAAGAGTATTATATATAAAAATTAAATTTGGTTTTGAAATTATTATATTTTATAATAAAAATTAGAATATTTTATTTGATTTTGAGTTTAGACTATGGAAATTGTATCCTTTTCCCTCTTTGGGCCACCACATGAGTTATATGTTTTGACAACATATAAGATTAGAAAATTAATTAACTAATTGATTGCTGATTGTGATGTGTGATTATTTGTTAACTAATAAAATATTGGAATGAAAAAATGAATATGAGAATGAAAGGTGAATTAAGCTGGATCAAATCTAATGTTGAACCGAAGTGGAAATTAGTTGGGATTGGACATGTATATATATTAGACGGGTTGTTGTATAGAAGCGGAAAGAGGAATAAAATTACATGCCCGAAAATAGGTATATATTTATTGTATTCATTGGGTTTGATGATTTTATGAGTAGATCGGCTATCTACTTGGCTTTTATTTTTTTCATTTTGATTGTGGAGGCCAAAAGAGGCAAGTTGTAGTTATACCGATCAGCACGTACGAAGGAGTTTATGGCAAAAAAAAATCAAAAAATTTAAGGTGTTAGCCAAATTTTGAGAAATTGGAAAGTTATCAAAAACTAAAAAATGTAGAACTTGACTTAAAATGAAGGCTGAGTTGGTTAATTAAACGATCTTCGGTTCTGTCTTCCTTTTTTGGGACAAGAAGATTATATGTGGGTGAGATTGCAACAACACACATTTTTGTCAATTTAAAATCTAAATTTTAATTGATTTTATATTTAAAGTGATTTATTTTGAAAATTAACGATTAAGAATTTATTTAAAATGAAGTTTGAATGTATAAGTTTATATTAATTATGGAAATAATGCGTAACATCGCAGTAATTTGAAATTCTAGTATGGTATTTCAATTGAATGTACATAATTCAATTTAAGTCGGATTTCTATGAAACAAGAAATGTTAGGATCTATTGAATTATATATTTCTTATAAAAGTGTAAAATTGAGACTTCATCGTGTAAATTGTAAGTCATGTCTAAATTAAAATTCCAAAAAGTAGCTATGAAATCATTTATAAATTATAACGATTTATTTAATTAAATAAAATGGTTTGTTGAAAAGTTGAATACCGTTTCACTTGAATTATAACATACCCGATTTCTAGCAATTTAACAATTAATTAATTTATTTATTTGGAGAAGTGATTTGGAAATTCAAATGATTTGAATTAAATAATTTTGATTATTTAATTAATATAAATAGTAGGATAATAATATATTTATTTCGGAAATAGTCGGAAATAGTTGAATTTGCAGTACTATGTGAATTGGATAGTTTAAGAGATTTAATTCAGTATAGAATTGAATTATAATAATGAATTTATTTATAAACAATCTTTGAGCGTATTAATTATAATATAATTTAAAATGAGCTCGTAACGTCGCGTTAGTTCGTAATTTTATGTTTTGAACCTCAACTGAATATAAAGGATTCGTTATAAGTTGAAATTTGTTGAAACAAGAAACATTGTAATCTACTGAATTATATTTTTCTAATTAAAGTGAAAAATCGAGGTTTCGTCTTATAGGTTGTAAGTTATGTCCAAATAAATTTTTTAGAAAGTCGCTATGGAATTTTTTATAAATTATAATGATTTATTTTCATAATAAAAGAAATTTAATATAAATTTTTTATCGATTTAACTTGGATTTTAGAATATCGAGTTATAAATCCAAGTATGTTTATTTTAGAGTTATTTAGTGACCATGCGCAGTTTAAATGCATATTTATTGAATGCTTTGAAATTGAAAAGGAACTTTCACAAACAAACTCGGAATTCGATGAAACCATTTCCAACGTGTCTGAAATATTTAATTATTGTAGGATCATAAGTTTCAATCCGAACGGAGCTCGTATGGGGTGATTTTTATGCGTAGCTTCATGCGTAAGTTTCAAGTATAATTATACATTAATAAAAATATATATCTCTAGCCTTCCCCAGTACTGCCGCTTCTTTCCCTAAGCTAATAAATAGCCTGCCATGCTTACCCCTATCGTGTAGGCAACCCATATGCAAACCTATACTATACCCTGCTGCCTATCCCGTGCCTGCAAAGTGAGGGATTCCTTGCATGCCAAGGTTCTCAATTATAAATATGCGTAGTTTCTTCTTTAGTTTAATTTACAGAGACTGAAACCTTCAATTGCAAACCTAGTCTTCTTCTTTTTAATTTTAAATCCTTTTTCGTTTTTCTAAAATCGTATACGAACCCTAAAATCGGAAAACCAGTTTTGTTAATCCCCTTTTTCTGAGAACTTGAAGCTTATATATTGTTCATGCTATTCGACGGTGTTTCTTCGAACTCGGCAATTTGTACAGTCAACTAGGATAGCTTTTGCCGAGTTGTAGAAGCATCGATGAGTATAATCGTTATTGGCACGGAGCTCGTAGGTGCAAGTCGCACGTCATAGCAAAATTTGAGGTGTTTGAATGAGTTTTTGCTTTGGTGATCTACAGTGGAGTTGGAAAATAAGCTCAACATCGGTAATCTTCTTGAGGCATGCGAGATGATGAAGACTTAGTGGGAATAGAAGGTGAGTTGAAGAGAAGAAGGTTGAAGCTGGCCTCGCGTGGCGCGTTGGTTTGTAGAGGAAGTATGGGAGTTCATCAGTTCTAAAAATGGCATCCGAATAACGTCTACAGTGGGGTATTTTATCTGAGAAGATGGAGTACCGTACATATGGGGGTGGGTTGCATGTTTTGTTTATGGGCCGATACTGAGAAGTCCTAGGTGAAAAAAAAGAGATAAAAGCCTAAAATAAAAATAAATAAAAGGGGACGTGAGGGTTAGCAGAAGAGGATGAGATATTTGGAGAAGGAGGAGGTCTGTTCAAAGTAGGTCGGTGGGAAATAATGTGTTGGGTGGGCCGATTTTTAAGTGGGTAAGCCCAATATATATATATATATATATATATATATATATAATTTAAGTTTTTATTTACTTTAATAACATATAAACTTGTTAATATTATATCTTGCACATACGTTATCAGTTTTGCGAACGGTCTGATCCGTTGGAATCGTATGATCGTAGAATACACAATAGAACCAATCTGGAGCTATTTGGATATCGTTACAATTTATGGAAAAATTAAATGCCTGTCCAAATCTATCGAACATTAATCGTAATTTAACAATAAATGACCAAGGTGAGTAAACTCACTAACTCTGTCCTATTTTATAATTTTATAAACATTATTTAATATTGATAAATAATGGCTGAATGTTCGTGTGATGATTATTTGGATGATTTTCTAATTAATTGGTTGAAATAATACATATACAGTTATATATATATATATATAAATAGCTGATTTGATAACGATTCTGTTTATTATTATATTTCATATTGAAATGAAATTGAGGTTATTTATATTGATTAACATTTGTGGATGCAGGGGAATAGGTTAGATTAATCCAACTGGATCCCTAACCAATTATATTGTTGTTTTTCATATATTGCATTACCTAATGTGACAAATAATCCTTGGTTGATTATTTTGTGCTTGGGAATTTTGAATAACATTAAGCCGAAATATATTGAAAAAGAAATTCGAGTTTTAAAAAGGAAAAATGTATTTTTAAAACATAAACTGAATTTCAATTGGGTAGAATATAGTAACTTATTTTAGTAATAAAAACAAGTAGTTTAAATTATAAACAGTGTTTATAAATAAAATGAAATAATTTGGAAATGTAATTTCAAGAATGATTTTATAAAAGGGGAAATGGGAAACCGTTTAAAAAGGAAAACAATGAATTTATTTCAATGTTCGAAATGTAAATGGAATTGAAATAAATCCAAAAGGATTTATAATTAGAATTAGAATATGTAGAATAATTTATTTTTAGAAATTATATATTATATGAATGCAGGTTTTGAAAAGATAATTAATATTAGGTTTGAAGCCGACACTTTATAATCGAACGAAAAATGGAATTAGAACTATAAAATTATTAAATAAAATAAACTAGAAGGTCGATTTATAAAGAGATTGGATAACAAATTTAATATGAATGAAAAGTTATAAAATAACTCGATAAGCAGGATTGGAACCTATAATTAAGATTAGAGTGATATAACGAGTCCAAGTTTCTATAGAGGAATAATATTCACGTTTTAAAGTGAATAATGATTTAAAAGAAAACGACTTGCAAATTGGAATGATTATAAAGGAAATTGGTGACGTTTCGGAAGTAATAAATTCATAAATGAATTTAGAAATTGAATTGACCTGAAATGGTAAATTATTCCGAATTTCGAAACGTTAATCGAATAGAAATTATTCAAAGCAAAGTTAAGCATTAAATTTAGGAATGTACTATTTACTTTCCATTTTTAAAATCAAGATTTATTTAATTAATCAATTAATTAAATATTATTTAATTAGTCAAAATAACGAATCAAAGTCATATTTTAATGTTAAATATTTTGGAAACAGGGATTATAATGCTATCGTTATAATCAATATTTTTCGTAAAAGAAGTAGATTCGTAAACTGAATTCGAGAGTTGCGTAAGAAATGATTTGATAGGAAATTTAGAAACGGAGTTAAGGAAATTAAAAACTGACTAGAGATTAGTCAAGTTGAATAGTTTCTTGAGTATCAATCTGATGTTGGTTTTGACCTTCGGGGTTAATACTTAGGGAGTTGTTCTCGTACTAGTTTTCGATTATGGACTGATGAAGGTGGAAGGATAGTGATGCGTGGATAAGAAACGGAAATGTTTTACTAAGATAACATATATTTTTTATATATAGAAAATAAGAATTTGTGAATATATGAAAATGTTTTCCGATGTTAATAAGAAATATTTTCTGGAATATTGAAAATAAATAGTTTAAAATAGGTGGAAATGTTTTCCAAGAATCGTGAGAGGCTAAACGAGTTAGAGAAATAACTGGATAAGAACACTGAAATGAAATTGGGGAATGAATAAATTATCGATATATTAATTTAAAAGGGGATCAATTGATTGATATTTGATCGATAAATTTCCATACGGAAATAAGAATGTTGTTTGTATGGATGTTTTCCTTTGATAGTTAAATAATCGACTATCAAAGTTTTTGACCATTTTTCCATTGTCAATACAGAGAGATCGGGATCAGATAAATTATGCAAAAACCACTCTATATGGGCCTTAGCGTTGCGAATCAAATATGATGAAAATAATTGAAGACGAGTTCATGCAAGGGTTGTTTTGGCGATCCTAGGCGGAAATTGCCTAAAATGGATTTTCAGAATAGTGCCTTCAGTTTGTCTAGTTCCAGGACAACTTGTATGGATGAATGTCTAATAGAGTATATCTAATATATCGCGTGAGTTGATCACTTCAAATGTACTTACGTTGGTGGTGGAGGAATTCATTTCTCTTAATTGTATACCCATCGTATTTTTAGAGAAATCTATTTGTGATTTGGAAGGTACGACGATGTGGCATTTGAAGTAAATGAAGATGTGATATGTCGAATGGTACGTTATGACCTCAAGCCTCATCAATCGGGAAACGATAAAAATCGGGCAGGAAACATGGCTTAGTTGGTCGCTACCAATTAGGGTATATTATCACCATCTAAAGAATTTTTTTTTCTTCTTTCGCTTTTGTATCTCCCGGGAACGGTTAGATTGGTATACCAACCATAAGGTGACAATATATTTGGAACATTTAAGCAAAATGAATGGCTGGTCATGTGTAGCCGAGTTGCAAGATGTTCTTGTTGAACTCCAGTGCATCCCCTTTAGAGTACACTGATCGGAAGGTAGTTCATACCTCATCGTAGTTGGAAATTCATTCTCCAATAAGATCCTGTGGTTTTGATTGTATACTATGTATGTGGAGCATGGGATGCAAGCGTTCTGCTAGATTTCTATTTACTTGTTGTAGACACTTTTATAATATCAGAATCATATTGCTTTAATAGAAAGTTTTGGGTTATCGTAAGGTAAAAACCATTCGTATTTATGTGTGGATTAGTCTTATGATTATTCATTCTTTTGAAATGAATTTTTAAAAAATTAAACCAAATGGGAGTTTACTCACACTAGTACCATGACTGACCCAGAGTTTTCTTTTTACCCTAAACTTTTGGGTGCCCAAATTTGTACGATCAGTCAAGTAGTCGAGATTTTACAGATACTTGGAGGAGCTTGGAGCAGGAGGCTTTAATGATATATATATATATATAGTTTATTTCCGCTGTGATTTGTATGTGATGTACTCTGTTGATATTTGTAAGTACAAGCACAATTTTATATTTAAAAAGTTGTTATAAAATATATTTTATTCGTTCCACTGTGAGATTCGTGTTTATTCTAATTCTATTATGATGTGATCTTCTTCTTCTGTTCTAACTTGCTTTCTATTTATCATCCTCTAACTCCTTTTTATTAACGATCTGGTATTTCCGATGCTTGAATAACCAACATTGGTATTTATGTCGGTTTTGAGGTCGAAAATCGTAGTTCATTACAGTGGTATCAAAGTTGAAGATTAAATGATTACCTTGGTTCTGTTGCATAAATCAGTAGAGATGGGGTTAGTAATGCCCTAATGAGTTTATGTACATGAGAGAGCATATTTGTAGATTATATAAAAATGGTTTTATATTGTGGAGATTTATTGATTGAGTGGCTTATGAATTCTGGTCGACGGTGGGGCACCACATTGTTGGTAGGGGTTTCTAAACACTCGAATACGATGATTCATCATAATATATTTTCGAAAGAGGGTAAATGAAATAATTTTACCCTAAATATATTTTGATATAAAAGAAGTATATATATATCTTGGGGTTATTATAATATATTGGATATGTTGATTGTTATTATAATTGACTAAGATTACAATTGAGATGGTTATAGATAACAAAACAGAATTCGTATAAGTATAATATATAAAATCAGATGGATTAAATTAGAATTTAAAACAGACTTGAAATTAAAACTCCGGAAATTGGGAAAATTTTTGTAAATGAATTTTGGACTAAATATATGGAAATTTTAAGATCTTGGTGAATTTGGAAATATTTTCCAAGCATTGTAAATGATATTTTGAAGTAATTTCCAAATGGAAATGTTAAAAAATGAATTTTGAAAGTGATATAGTAATGGACTCACTTCGGTCGCAGGAAAATATTTCCGTTGATGTTGTGTACAACATCATCGGTGTTCATTTTCGAGTTTCTAAGTGATGGATTACTACAAAGATTTTATTTTGAATTGTTTTGAGGAAACAAGTTGTTCAAAATTTTCAAATGTTTTGAATTACTATTGTTATGTATAAATATATATGATTTCAAACCGATTTGAAATAAAACCCAAGAATTGAATTTTGGAAATTTAATTTTAACTTATCAAGTCAAATGGATTGAAATTGTAACACCCCACGTCCATTAATGTCACTCACAAAGGGAATGCATTAAATTCTATGGAGCGTTTTAAGTGTGTATAGAACAGAAACTTAACAACAAGACAGATATAAACAGTACTTAAAAATTCAAAATTTTATTCATTGCAGCAGTAAACACATAGGTTTGAATACATCATCAAAAACCAGAGTCAAAGTACATAATATCCATCTTGACTAAATCAGAGTACATAAATTGAAAGACATAACCCCAATACAAAATAGCCATAAATAAGGTAGGATGAACTTTTACTTCAGCGATCCAAGCAACTTCTAAAAGCAAGAGATACAGCTGTCCAAAATCAAGCTCCACTGGTGCTAGTTCCACCCTGAGCACCTGGGGGGAAAGGAATAAAAGAGGTGGAAACAAAAGGGGGTCAGACATAAAGTCTGGCGAGTGCGATAACTTTAACAATATAATTACCAAAATAACTAGGCTAAGGCATAAGTTGGAAAATAAGGAAATGACTGTTTACAATTGGGTATGACAGAGTAATCAAGGTTGATCCCGCCTACAGATCTTAATAATGATAATGGTAGTTTCGTGCACCCCTAGTTGCCTTTATAGGTGTCGCCTGCCCCTATCTCCACTAGGTGTACCCACTACCCCCATGTGATCGACTCCCTAACTCTTAGATACCCGTGCTGGCCCCACAGTGGGGTGTATCACTCCCCAAAGTGGCAACCTGATACCACCAACAATGCATGGCTTATACCTACACGATGCAACAACGTCTTACCTCCCAGCCCAGGCCCACACACACACATGAACCCGTTGGACTTGCATTGCCACCGCTAACCCGTTTTGGCCTCTTACAGTCAAGCCCAGTATGCGTGTCCCGTCCTCGACTTGGGTCGAGCCCACAAAGATACTCATGGGTTACTGGTTGAAACGAGCCCCCATTACTTGACACAAGCTATCCACCTAAGCTTGGTCCCCTCTAGTACATCCCACTTAACCCTCTTCTTATTCATGTTCACTTACATGCTTCAAATTTTGGTTAAGTGTTTCTAATCGTATTTCAAATGCCACCCAAGGCACCCACTAGATTCCACATGCCACCCAAGGCACCCACTTAACCCCCTCGTGTCCCACTACAAGTTTATCTGGTTAAGTGTTTCTTAATTCATTAAGACCGTAACCTTATAAAGACCTCCCACATTAGACTGGCATTTGTGGCAACTGGATTTGCCGGGCGGGTCCGGGCAGTCTTACACCACAAACGAGCCTAACCTCGTGTCTTTACAACTTTTACGCATTTAATTTATGCCTAAGACCTCCCACATTAGACTGGCATTTGTGGCAGCTGGATTTGCCGGGCGGGTCTGGGCAGTCTTACACCACAAAAGAGCCTAACCTCGTGTCTTAGGCGATTAATTACACAAAATTAATTATTCCCCAATTTGAATTAATCTCCCTATTCAAATTATCAATCAATTCCAAATTTAACAATGTCCATAATTGACTCAGTTATGTCCATCTATTTATGGTATGCAAAATCATAATAATTTTCATCACAAATTAATTTTATGCCATTTAAGGCATTTATGCCAATTCTCAATATTAAATCTTTTTATATTATCCCGTTGCCCCACGTTGTACGTTCGTTCGTTTAACGTAAAAATATATGTTAGATTCGAATAGTCTAACTTATGAAATAAAGAGAAAACATCACACCATACATATAGATAAAACTAGATCTAAACATAAAGGGTGAATTTGCATGTGTGAATGAGGTTCTACATCTAAAACTTGCATAGGCCAAACTTGCATAAAACTACATATGTCATAGATCTAAATTCTAAAGGTGTAAACTTGTTTAGGTAATAGTCACAAACTTGCATAAACCATGTATGTCATGGATCTAACCATAAGGGGTAAACTTGCATAGGCATGATTCATACTCCAAACATATATATACATATACTTGCATATGTGATTTATGCAACATAAACGGTGGTGTAAACTTACATCTAAACATGTAAACTAGCATATAGAATTTTGTATACTAGCATATAACTCACACATGTCATAGCCTAACTTTAGATCCAATTTACATATAAAATAGATGTCATGAAACATGTAAGGTTGTATATAATTTTCACTAACTTGCATATGATCCATGTCTCAATTAACATCCTAACTTGCTTAAATACATATGATTTATCATATGAACCAAACTAGCATATGAAACATCATTATGAATTGATTATACATAAGCCAATCATAGAATTACAACATAGATGATAACATCACAACTTTACAACATAGATGAGAACATCATAGAATTTACAACATAGATGATAACATCACAATTTTACAACATAGATGATAACATACGGTCAATAATTCACAACATAACCATATAATCCACATCATAGCTTAATCCAATTAAATTGTTAATTATTTTATTAAAGAAATCGAACTCACAACTCAAAGAAGGTCTTGAGTTCTGAAATCTGAGTTCTGAAATTGATTTAGCTTTCCTTTGAAGAAGACAATTTGTTGCGGTTTAGATTAGAGTTGAATTTGATTAGCTTTTCTTCCTCTCTAATTGGTGGCGGCTATTCTAGGTTGCAAGGTGACGGCATGGAGGCCATGATTCTAATTTTAATTTGATTTTAGGGTTTGAGTCTACATGTGTTTTTATAGAGTTTAGGATTAGTTTAGGCCGTCTGATCAACCCAGAATAAACCCAGCCATTCAGAGCAGATCAGAAACTATAATGACTCAACATACAGTCATAAACAGGTCATCAATCAAATCTGCCAGGGGGAGGGGGTGAGGGGGGCAGGTCGACCCCCAGGTCGACCTGGTCAGGGTAGGTCGAGCCCCAGGTCGACCCCCTGGTCGACCTGGCCCGGGCGGGAAATTTCCCGCCTAGCCCATTCTGACTCTGAAATTTGAATTTTTCAAATCTGTTTTGAATTTTACGAAACTTCCACCTTCATACAAAGTTCAATTCATGCAAATTCGGACTCTATCTCAACCAGAATTCCGAGGCGAACACAATGGCGCAACCCGTTTCCCTTAATTCTCGCATCTGAGATTAGTTATTCTTTAATTTGTGAACATTAATATTGAAAATTATGGGGTGTTACATTCTCCCTTCCTTAAAGGATTTTCCCCCCGAAATCTCCAAGTTAAGGAGAATGCATATCCTAACATCCAAACAACCATCTACTCAACCATCAAACACAGACATCCATTGTCCTTATAAAATTCCTAATGTTGTATGAACATATGCAAGAAGTGTGTGTATATGTTCTTTATCTAATGCAAAACCAGGCGGTCTACTGATTCAGTTGACCTCCTTAATGCAAACCATGGTAGGGCCATGCGTCCATTATGTATGCAAAAGAATCATATCGATACATATTATTTCTACATTTGTGCACAATCATTCACCAAAATGCAGCATCCATATGATAACACAACCATTATACATCCATTAACTTAAATATGCACACACATTTATATGCAATATGCAATATGAAGTGACTGAGCCGATCTAGTGCCTAAAGTGTGTGTGTATATGCATCCACAAGCAACCACTAGCAAACACTTGCATCCACATGCATCCATCATACATAACATGTCTCAAACACATGTTTCAACCATAGGACTACCTTATCTAAAGGTCAAAGATACTAGCGAGAGGACATACTAAAGATAAGATAAGTACAAGCTAAGCGATAAAGGAGAAATTAAAAGACATACCCTCGAAAAGAAAAGGGTACAATGAACGCATCTTTTCTTCCGTCTCCTAAGTAGCGTTGCTCTCATCATCTCCCCATTGTACTTTGACTAGCTTGACCTCTCGATTCCTCAACTTCTTAATCTCCGACCCAAGAATGCACGTAGGAGCTTGTCGAATCGTTGCATCATGCTCTATCTCCACCTCTCTAAGCAAGCTCGGCTCTACCACTTCCGCGGTCTCGTGCAAGCACTTCCTCAAATGTGATACATGGAATACATCGTGTACACCACTAAGTCTCTTGGGCAACTCCACTCTATACGCCATCTGTCCAATCCTCTCCTTAATAGGAAACGGCCCTACGAACCTTGGTGCTAACTTCCCAATGGACCCAAAGCGAACAACATTCCGTAGTGGAGACACCTTGACAAAGACCATGTCCCCAATATCAAACTCAAGATCTGTCCTCCTCTTGTCCGCATAAGATTTCTGTCTATCTTGTGCCGTCTTCATCCTACTTCGAATCAAATCGATCTTTTCCAAAGTCTCTCTAATCATATCAGGCCCAAGCAAGATCTTATCTGTAGATTCCCACCAACATGTAGGCGAACGACACAGCCGTCCATAAAGAGCCTCGAACGGTGCAATGCCAATGCTGGACTGAAAGCTATTATTATATGCGAACTCCACCAACGGAAGATGTTCCTCCCATGTACCTCGGAAATGTAAGACACACAACCTCAATAGGTCCTCTAGAATACGATTCACCCTCTCGGTCTGGCCGTCTGTCTGAGGATGATATGTGGTGCTCAAACATAACTGAGTCCCTACCGCCTCTTGCAAGCTCTTCCAAAACTCGCTAGTAAAGATAGGATCGCGGTCGCTCACTATGCTAGAAGGAACACCATGCAAACGTACTATCTCTCGAATGTATACGGAGGCTAACCATGGAGCAATCCTCTTACTCTTCACGGGAATGAAATGGACGCTCTTAGTAAGTCTGTCTACCATGACCCAAATCCCCGTATTACCCATCCTCGATCTCGATAACCCATCAATAAAGTCCATCGAGACACTTTCCCACTTCCATTGTGGGACCTCCGATTGGTGAAGCAACCGACCGGGATTCTTTTGCTCTGCTTTTACTTGTTGGCACACCAAGCATCTGGCGACAAACTCAGCCACATCCCTCTTCATGCCGACCCAAAAGTAAACTCGTCTCATGTCCATGTACATCTTGTCCCCGCCTGGATGGATGGTCATCTTCGAACGATGTGCATCATCAAGAATGGTCTTCCTCAAATTCTCGTCCCATGGTACACAAAGTCTACCGTCCCTTCGTAACCAACCCTTATCATCTAGGGTATATCTACTGAGATGGCTCGATGACTCCCTCATTTTGAGCTTTTCTACTAACTCAACCAACTGTGGGTCATCTCGCTGTGCCTCACCGATCCATCCCAAAAGCGTAGGTCTGACCTCTAAGGATGCTAGCAAACCGGGTACAAAGTCAATGGAAGGTCTAAAGTAAAACGTAGAGATGAACTCTGAGCTTCGCCGCTCAACAAACAATGGACTCAAGGACAACCTTTTCCTACTTAAGGCGTCTGCCACCACGTTACCCTTGCCAGGGGTATATGCTATCTCGAAATAGTAGGGCGCTAAGAATTCCATCCACCTTTGCTGCCTTAAGTTCATGTCCTTCTGAGAGAACAAGTATTTTAGCGATTTGTGGTCAGTGAACAATTCAAATTTCTCGCCAAGAAGATAACGGCGCCAAGACTTAAGCGCAAAAACAATAGCGGCCAACTCTAGGTCATGTGTAGGGTAATTTGTCTCATGCACTCTCAACTGCCTTCCTCCATAAGCTATTACCCTTCCCTCTTGCATTAAGACTGCACCTAGTCCTGTCCCATAAGCATCGGTATAAACGGTAAATGGCTTACTCCCATCTGGCAACACTAAGACTGGGGCTGTGGTCAAAGCTCTCTTTAAATGTTGGAACGCATCATCACAATCTACGTCCCATGTGAATACTAGGTTCTTCTTCGTCAAGCGTGTTAATGGGGCTGATATTTTTGCGAAGTCTTTGATAAACTTCCTATAGTAACCATCCAACCCTAAGAAACTCCTCACCTCGGTAGAATTTTTAGGGACCTTCCAATCTTGGATGGCCACTACCTTCGCGGGATCCATAGCTATCCCTTCTTTGGAAACCACGTGCCCTAAGAATCGCATTTCCTTCCTCCAAAAGTGACATTTAGAAAATTTAGCTTTAAGGCTATGCGCTCGAAGGGTCTCCAACACTTCCCTAAGATGTAGGGCATGCTCTTCCTCTCTCTTAGAAAAGATCAAGATGTCATCCACAAAGACTACCACGAATTTATTAAGGTACTCCCTAAACACCCTACTCATCAAGTCAACAAAGTATGCGGGGGTGTTTGTCAAACCGAAGGGCATCACAAGCCACTCGAAGAAGCCGCCTTGAGTCCTAAAGGCAGTCTTGTCTATGCTATCCTCAGCCACTCTCAACCGATGGAAACCCATGGCTAAGTCCAACTGCGAAAACACTGAGGCGCCAACTAACTGATCGAAGAGATCGTCAATCCTCGATAGTGGGTGCCTATTCTTCTTAGTAAGCTTATTAAGTTCCCTATAGTCCACACAAAGTCTAAGGGACCCGTCTGCCTTCGTGGCAAATACTACTGGAGCACCCACTCTGATATACTACGTCTTATGAACCCTTTCTCAAGCAATTCTTTCACTTGCTTACTAAGTTCTCTTCTCTCTCTTGGAGCCATGTGGCGCACTGGCAACGCAACCGACTTTGCGTTATCCACTAGATATATTCGAAAGTCTATCTCACGTTTTAGGGGTAAATCCCTCTCCTCATCGAAGACATCAACATATTCACGGACTATATGAACGGAATGCAAATCATCATTGGATGCGTCAAGGGATTCTAGGTAGCTAAGCATTATTGGACCTCTGGGGTCACAAGAAATATCAAGGGTCTTTCCACAACGAGTCAACAATCTAACAACCCTTCTTTCACAACCTAGGATGGCCCCGTATCTAGTTAGCCAATCAATACCTAGAATCAAGCCGTAGCCCCAAGTCAAGAACAAAGGCGTTGCATTCAAACCCAACGCCCAAGGTAGACACTCTCAAATCCTGACAGATCATTGAAAGATGAGCCGAACCACCAATAGGATTTGAGAATACTAAGGGATCTGTAACTAGACTAGTATTTAGGTGCAGTGTTTCAAATAATGATGTAGAGATAAACGAATGTGATGCGCCAGAATCGAATAAAGTATGGACAGGATGATCAAATAGAAATACTAAACTTTCAACAGAAATTGCTCTACCTCGTTCTTGCAGCGGTGGGACCACGAGAGCCTGAACTTGCCCCCTTGCCTGCCCTGGTGCCATAAGAGCCTGCACCTATCCTCCCGAGGTAGACCCTGCCCTCTGCCCTTTCCTTGGGCAGTCCTTAATCAGATGTCCCGCTTCACCACAGTGGACACAACCAGTCTTCTTTTTCTTCCTACAATCTTTGCTTAGATGGCCTGGTGTCCCACAGTTAAAGCATCTCTTCTTTCCCTTACCATTGTTGCCTTTACCACCTTTCTTGTTTTGTTGTTGCTATTGCGGTTTCTTTTGATCCCCTTTTTCTCGGGTGCCTTATTAGCATTGGTGCCCTTCTCCTCTTCATGCATGAGCGTCATGTCAACTAGTCTCTCCAAGGTAGCCCCCATGGGGATGTGGGTCATAGCTAACCCATGAAGCGGCTCGTTTAAACCCTTAACAAATCTCAGGGCCTTCTTTTCTGGTGTATTCACCAACTCCAAGCCAAATCTCGCCAACTGATTGAACTTGTTGAAGTATTCTTTCACTGATAGATTCCCTTGCTTCAATGTTAGAAACCTTTCCATGTATAGATTCTCTTCAGCTCGTGAGAGAAACTTTGCTTCAAACCTCCGCCTGAAATCTGGCCATGTATCTACTGGACGCTCTCCGTTAGTGACCTCCCACCAAAACGAGGCCTCATCCTTCATTAGCCAGGCAGCTAACTGGACCTTTCTTCCATCTTCCACATCAAAGATACCAAACAATTCTTCCACCTCCTTTATCCAATTTCGAGCTTCAACAAATGTCTCCGAACCATGAAAAGGTTTTCCACCCATTGCCCGAAAGTCCTTACATATCTTTGCGAAAGCATCAACACGAGGAGGATGAGGAGGAGGATTTGCTGGACCTGCGGTGGTGGCCCTAGTCTCCAAATACCTCTTAAACCATCCTGTTATCGGTATCCCCTCGGGTATCTCGGGAATTCTAGACATACTGAAACGAAAAAGGAAAGATTCAATACAAAAGAACCGAAGGAAAGATATATGTATTTTGGGGTTATGCTTTCTAAAATAAGCTTTTCTCTTGAAAATACTTTCCTTAAAACATACTTTTGAAGGTACTTCTTTATAAAAGTGTTTTTGAAAAACAGTTTTTCAAAATTCATATCTGTTCTAGTAACCTTCAGCTCTGAAACCACGTGTAACACCCCACGTCCATTAATGTCACTCACAAAGGGAATGCATTAACTTCTATGGAGCATTTTAAGTGTGTATAGAACAGAAACTTATCAACAAGACAGATATAAACAGTACTTAAAAATTCAAAATTTTATTAATTGCAGCGGTAAACACATAGGTTTGATTACATCGTCAAAAACCAGAGTCAAAGTACATAATATCCATCTTGACTAAATCAGAGTACATAAATTGAAAGACATAACCCTAATACAAAATAGCCATAAATAAGATAGGCTGAACTTTTACTTCAGCGATCCAAGCAACTTATAAAAGCAAGAGATACAGCTGTCCAAAATGAAGCTCCACCGTTGCTAGTTCCACCCTGAGCACCTGGGGAGAAAGGAAGAAAAGAGGTGGAAACAAAGGGGGTCAGATATAAAGTCTGGCGAGTGCGATGACTTTAAAAATATAATTACCAAAATAACTAGGCTAAGGCATAAGTTGGAAAATAAGGAAATGACTGTGAACAATTGGGTATGACAGAGTAATCAAGGAAATAAGATAAACAAAGATAACGTTAAAGGCGCACCTAAACCACTATAAGATAATTACTATACTACACCACTGCTAATCACCCTAAGGTTGATCCTGCCAACAGAACTTAATAATGATAATGGTAGTTTCGTGCACCCCTAGTTGCCTTCATAGGAGCCGCCTGCCACTATCTCCACTATGTGTACCCACTACCCCCATGTGATCGGCTCCCTAACTCGTAGATACCCGTGCTGGCCCCACAGTGGGGTGTATCACTCCCCAAAGTGGCAACCCGATACCACTAACAATGCATGGCTTATACCTACATGATGCAACAACGTCTTACCTACCATCCCGGGCCCACACACGCACATGAACCCGTTGGACTTGCGTTGCCACCGCTAACCCGTTTTGGCCTCTTACAGTCAAGCCCAGTATGCGTGTCCCGTCCTCGACTTGGGTCGAGCCCACCAAGATATTTATGGGTTACTGGTTGAAACGGGCCCCCATTACTTGACTCAAGCTATCCACCTAAGCTTGGTCCCCTCTAGTACATCCCACTTAACCCTCTTCTTATTCATGTTCACTTACATGTTACAAATTTCGGTTAAGTGTTTCTAATCGTATTTCAAATGCCACCCAAGGCACCCACTTAACCCCCTCATGTCCCACTACATGTTTATCTGGTTAAGTGTTTCTTAATTCATTAAGACCATAACCTTATAAAGACCTCCCACATTAGACTGGCATTTGTGGCAACTGGATTTGCCGGGTGGGTCCGGGCAGTCTTACACCACAAACGAGCCTAACCTCGTGTCTTTACAACTGTTACGCATTTAATTTATGCCTAAGACCTCCCACATTAGACTGGCATTTGTGGCAGCTGGATTTGCCGGGCGGGTCCGGGCAGTCTTACACCACAAAAGAGCCTAACCTCGTGTCTTAGGCGATTAATTACACTAAATTAATTATTCCCCAATTTGAATTAATCTCCCTATTCAAATTATCAATCAATTCCACATTTAACTATGTCCATAATTGACTCAATTATGTCCATCTGTTTATGGTATGCAAAATCATAACAATTTTCATCACAAATTAATTCTATGCCATTTAAGGCATTTATGCCAATTCTCAATATTAAATCTTTTAATATTATCCCAATGCCCCACGTTGTACGTTCGTTCGTTTAACGTAAAAATATACGTTAGACTCGAATAGTCTAACTTATGAAATAAAGAGAAAACATCACACCACACATACAGATAAAACTAGATCTAAACATAAGGTGTGAACATGCATGTGTGAATGAGGTTCTACATCTAAAACTTGCATTGGCCAAACTTGCATAAAACTACATATGTCATAGATCTAAATCTAAAGGTGTAAACTTGTTTTGGTAATAGTCACAAACTTGCATAAACCATGTATGTCATGGATCTAACCATAAGGGGTAAACTTGCATAGGCATGATTCATACTCCAAACATATATATACATATACTTGCATATGTGATTTATGCAACATAAACGGTGGTGTAAACTTACATCTAAACATGTAAACTAACATATAGAATTTTGTATACTAGCATATAACTCACACATGTCATATCCTAACTTTAGATCCAATTTACGCATAAAATAGATGTCATGAAACATGAAAGGTTGTATATAATTTTCACTAACTTGCATATGATCCATGTCTCAATTAACATCCTAACTTGCTTACATACATATGATTTATCATATTAACCAAACTAGCATATGAAACATCATTATGAATTGATTATACATAAGCCAATCATAGAATTACAACATAGATGATAACATCACAACTTTACAACATAGATGAGAACATCATAGAATTTACAACATAGATGATAACATCACAATTTACAACATAGATGATAACATACGGTCAATAATTCACAACATAACCATATAATCCACATCATAGCTTAATCCAATTAAATTGTTAATTATTTTATTAAAGAAATCGAACTCACAACTCAAAGAAGGTCTTGAGTTCTGAAATCTGAGTTCTGAAATTGATTTAGCTTTCCTTTGAAGAAGACAATTTGTTGCGGTTTAGATTAGAGTTGAATTTGATTAGCTTTTCTTCCTCTCTAATTGGTGGTGGCTATTCTAGGTTGCAAGGTGACGGCATGGAGGCCATGATTCAAATTTAAATCTGATTTTAGGGATTGAGTCTACATGTGTTTTTATAGAGTTTAGGATTAGTTTAGGACGTCCGATCGACCCAGAATTAACCCCAGCCATTCAGAGCAGATCAGAAACCCTAATGACTCAGCATACAGTCATAAACTGGTCATCAATCAAATCTGCCCGGGGGGCAGGTCGACACCCAGGTCGACCCTATGGTCGACCTGGTGAGGGTAGGTCGACACCCAGGTCGACCCCCTGATCGACCTGGCCCTGGCAGGAAATTTCCCGCCTAGCCCATTCTGACTCTGAAATTTGAATTTTTGAAATCTGTTTTGAATTTTCTGAAACTTCCGATGGCCATAACTCCTTCAGACGAAGTCCAATTCACGAAAACTCGGACTCTATCTCTACCAGAATTCCGAGATGAACACAATGGCGTAACCCGTTTCCCTTAATTTTCGCATCTGAGATTAGTTATTATTTAATTTGTGAACATTAATATTGAAAATTACGGGGTGTTACAGAAATGGTAAGAGTGAATAAATAAGTTGAAATTTAACTTAAACTAAGTTAAATAAAATTGGATTGGATTAGAGATAATTTGAAATGGAATTGGATTGTTAAGTAAGAATTTGGTATTGAAATGGAATTTGAATAGAGAATGGAATTTGGCTTGGTATAAGAGAACAGTTGGATTTGAGGATGAACTGATTGGAAACCAATTGGGAATGCATGGGTACATGTTGACTTGGTAGCAAACAGATGAGATAGAAATGGAATGCCCGAAAAAAGGTACATGTTTATATTTCATATGAGATTTATCAGCCTATTTGGTAAGCCATTTAGCTATTTGATTTTCTTTTGGATTGGGGAAGGCCTAGAGATGTGAGTTGTTGTTACCGAGTGAGTCGTGCAAAGGAGACTATAGCGAAATTTTTCGAAAATTTAAGATGTTAGAAATTTACCAGAATGTTTTTGAAAATTTTCGTTAATATGAATTAATTAATATTTTAATTATAATAAATTTGTTCAATTGAAATTGAAATTAAAAAGTAAAACAAATGATTTTTAACCTGGTTCGTTGAGTTATAACATTTTACCTACCTTGTTAATTTCGAGGACGAAATTCTTTTAAAGGAAGAGGAATGTAACGTCCCGGATTTTTAGTGATTTAATAATTAACTTATTACTTATTTAGAGAAGTGATTTGGCAATTTAAAAGTTTTTAATTAAATAATTTTGATTATTTAATTAATATAAATAATGGGATAATAATATATTTATTTCTGATATAGTCGGAAATAGTTGAATTTGCAGTACTATGTGAATTGGATAATTTAAGAGATTTAATTCAGTTTAGAATTGAATTAAAATAACGAATTTATTTTAAATAATGTTTGAATGTATTAATTATAATATAATTTAAAACTAGCTTGTAACATCGCGATAGTTCATAATTTTACATTTTGAACTTCAATTGTGTAACAACCCGTAAAATCTGGGCCAGTTTAAAATTTTTATTTTGGCAATATTAGCGAATTTTAATTATTTGAAATGAATTATTTTAAATAATATCGACGTGAAATTTATTTTGAATAGAATTAGAACGTATATATTATATACGTCGTCGTTAGAATATATAATAATTATATATAATTAAAAGGAATTGAAAATGGCGCGGTAGTTCGATAATTCGATTTCAAACTTCAATTGAATGTACCGGGTGCAAAACAATCCGGATTTTAGTGAAACCAAAAATAATGGAATCTAATAGTGAATATCTTTCTAACGAATCCGAAAAATCAAGATTTCATATCAGGAATCAAAAGATATGTCCAGTTGAAAATTCTGAATAGTCGCTATGGAATTCAGGCCCTTAAAAATGGACATTTTGCAAATGACCTCGGATTTCGACGAAACCACTTTTGTTGGGTCCGTGATGTCGAATTATTACTAGGTTTCAAATTTCATAATTTTTCGAATCAATATGTGAGCGTGGCAAAGGAAAACGCGTTTGACCAGTTTCAGTTGATTTCAATCGACTGGAAAATGGCCATTTTTCCAACGGTCTCAGAATTCGACGAAACTAGTTTTGTTAGGACCGTATCGTCAATACGAAGCTAGAAAATATTTTTCTGGAATTTTTCTAGTTAGTATGTGACCCCGGTAATTTGAAATGTACGTTTAAAATTCAATATAGAGATTTAAATGTAAATTTAACGGAAACTGATTGTAACAGCCGAATCAGCTTGCGTGGCATATCCCATTGTGTTCGGAATGGGGGTGAAACGCTATGGACGACAGGCGGTGGGCCTCGTTTAGAGGTCATGTGTGAAAAGTCAACTTCTTCGAAAATAAAATAATTAAATAAAAAAAAAAAAAAAAAAAAAAATATAATAACTCCCTCCTTTTGACTCTGGCCCCCCCCCTATTTCCCCAAAACCTGATTCATCCATCAGATAAAAAAAAAAAAAAAAAAAAAAGAGAAAAACCGCAATCGAACCATCGCCGCCGCCAAAACCCTGGAAGCCGCCCTCCGTTCATCCTCCTCCCACCGAACGACAACCCGAAGCCGCCTCATCCCGAAGCAGCGCCACCCCGTTCGAGCCCCCTGGAAGCCACCGCCCTCCTCCTCCTTCAATTCGCCAGCCCCCCCCCCCCTTCGAGACATCACCGACGAAGCCCTCCCCCTCGCTGACGACGATGAAGCCGCCGTCCATACCTCGAAACCCTCCGACGCAGTGAAGACCCCCCCCCCCCCCCTGTTTCTTCGGCAGTAAGTTTTTTTTTTTTTTTCTTTTCTACTTTACTTTATTTTATTTTTATTTTTCAATTCTGTAATTCTAATTTTGAAAAAGGTTTTTAAAACTGTTTTTTTTTAAAAGAGCAAAACTGCATTTTTTTTTAAGAATTTTAAAAACTGTTTCTTTGTTTTAGAATTTAAAAACTGAATTTTTTTTACAGTTAGAAAACTGTTTTTATTTTAGTTAGAAAACTGTTTTTAATTTGATTTAAAAAAAAAAAAAAAAAAGAAACAGATTTGATTTTAAAAAAAAGTAACAGGTTTGATTTTTTAAAAAGTAACAGATTTGATTTTTAAAAAGGAAAAAGAATTGATTTTTAAAGCATAAAAATATGATTTTTATATATTGAACTTCGGCATAAAAATATGATTTTTATATATTGAACTTCGGCATAAAAATATGATTTTTATATATTGAACTTCGGCATAAAAATATGATTTTTATATATTGAACTTCGAGTTAAAAATATGATTTTTATATATTGAACTTCGAGTTAAAAATAGAATTTTTATATATTGAACTTCGAGTTAAAAATAGAATTTTTATATATTGAACTTCGAGTTAAAAATAGAATTTTTATATATTGAACTTCGAGTTAAAAATAGGATTTTTATATATTGAACTTCGAGTAAAAAAAAAAAAAATAATAATATGATTATTATATATTGAATAGCGAAGTAAAAATTCGATTTTTACATATGTAGTGAAAGCGGACAACGAAAGCGACAAAAAGGCGAGTTGGCGAAGGTTTCCTGCATTAGAAGGGCCGTGGAGCTAGGATAGCTAAATGTGAGAACTTCTCACTCTTAATTCTCTTTTTCTAGATATATATATATACTAGGATGCAGACGGTGCTTATTAGAAGCACCCGACACCCGTCCACATACCATGGACTTGTTTGTTTGGATGTTTGGTGATTGATTGAGATATTGGTTTGAATGTGGTTTGTGGTGTGAAAAATCGAATCGATAAATTGGTTAGGATTAGACGTGCGCCGTTATAAGGCGAAGGAGTAAGACTAGGTTAGATTCTTACCCCAAATTTTGTAGTTTGCATAACGAAAGTGATTTGATTGATGTGTGAATGGCGTGGGCCTTCACTAGACCGGGGATAAGGCTAGGCCTTGTCCCGTTTCTAGTATCGTGCCGTTATGCCGCCGAAATTTTCTAAAATATGTTAGAAAAATAAAAATAACATTTTATTTAAAGAATGAATTGAATAGAAATTCATAGGTTGAAATAAAATGTTTTATCGTTAAAAATATAATTTTTAACGTGAAGTGAATAAAATAAAATATTCATTTATAAACCGGACGGTTTGTTTATGTACACCTATTTGAATGACATTGATTGGGACGATAAATTTTACACATCGCCCAACTGCACAAATAAAATATGCGTTTGATTGTTTGAAACCCCACACGGGTGTTGGGATGAAATTTGAAGTTCACTCATCCTGATTGATTAATATGTCGATCGATCGATTGACAGGCTGTTATAAGCGTTGAATATCTATATTTGATGCTTATACAGTGTAGTGCACTTTGGTTGATGGTTGATTATTTTTCAATGCTATGATATACATGTGTTGTATGAAAATCCATATAATTAACTTTATATGGTAATTGATTGGGCCTCATTCCAATTTGAAAAATAAAGAATATTATAAAATAAAAGTTCATGTGTTGACAGTACTCATTCATTGAGATTGGTCATGTGTTGAACGAAATATTTTAATAATAGAAATATTTGAAATAGAATATTTGAAAATGGAAATATATGAAGCCGTGTTGATTAGATGCGCCATTTTGACGTGAACGATATTTTTATCGATTTTATTCATTTTGAAATGGATATTGAAAAGTAATTTTGAAATCAAATATTTCGAAATGAATTGAATTGAAAATATTTCGAAATGAATTGAATTGAAAACGATTTCGAAATGAATTGAATTGAAAACGATTTCGAAATGAATTGAATTGAAAACGATTTCGAAATGAATTGAATTGAAAACGATTTCGAAATGAATTGAATTGAAAACGATTTCGAAATGAATTGAATTGAAAACGATTTCGAAATGAATTGAATTGAAAACGATTTCGAAATGAATTGAATTGAAAACGATTTCGAAATGAATTGAAAACGATTTCGAAATGAATTGAATTGAAAACGATTTCGAAATGAATTGAATTGAAAATATTTCGAAATGAATTGAATTGAAAACGATTTCGAAATGAATTGAATTGAAAATATTTCGAAATGAATTGAATTGAAAACGATTTCGAAATGAATTGAATTGAAAACGATTTCGAAATGAATTGAATTGAAAACGATTTCGAAATGAATTGAATTGAAAACGATTTCGAAATGAATTGAATTGAAAACGATTTCGAAATGAATTGAATTGAAAACGATTTCGAAATGAATTGAATTGAAAACGATTTCGAAATGAATTGAATTGAAAACGATTTCGAAATGAATTGAAAACGATTTCGAAATGAATTGAATTGAAAACGATTTCGAAATGAATTGAATTGAAAACGATTTCGAAATGAATTGAATTGAAAATATTTCGAAATGAATTGAATTGAAAACGATTTCGAAATGAATTGAATTGAAAATATTTCGAAATGAATTGAATTGAAAACGATTTCGAAATGAATTGAATTGAAAACGATTATGAAATGAATTGAAAACGATTTCGAAATGAATTGAATTGAAATATTTCGAAATGAATTGAATTGAAAACGATTTCGAAATGAATTGAATTGAGAACGATTTCGAAATGAATTGAACTGAAAACGAATTCGAATTGAATTGAAAGCGAAGTGAAATAAATTCAAATTGAATTGAAATTTGAATTGAATAGAAATGGATTTTAAAACGAATTTATAAAGAAGAATTCAATTTTGATTTGAATTGAAATGGAAGTTGAAAATGTTTTTGAAACGAATTCAAAACTATTTATATAATTCGTTTTAAATAGAAATCGACGATATATATATTATATATATATTATATATAATATAATGGCCTGAATAGAACGCGCCACGCCGCGGCAGTTCGCGAATTTCGACCATTTATTTCAAACGGGCATTACGGGAGATCCGACCGTCGGATTCTCCTAAAACCGGAACCGTTGGGTTCGTATCGAAAAGAGCTTTCTAATGAATGTTAGAAATTTGAAATCTAACGGTTGGATTTGGAGATATGTCCAAATCAAATTCAAAAAAGGTCGCTGTAAGTGCAGTTCGATGGCCATTGATGGAAATCGACTGTACGGGCCTTGATAAAATTATTAAAAATAGCAATAATTTGTGTAAAATCATAATAAATGATTTAGAAAGAATTGGGATGAAAAACTCCATACTTGAAAAGATAAAAATAAATTTTTATCGAAATGAACTAGTTTTGAACTAGAATTATAATCCTATTTATTTTTAAATAAATAAATTGAATTCGAAAAGGGTTTTAAAAATAACCAAAATTTCCAATGATTGCATTGGAGTGGATTTGAATCGAAATTGTCTTCGGAATATTTCGATGTTGGAATTCGTGATTATACAGGTGTTGTTATGGAAATTTGAAAGATATATATTGATATCGTTATTTCCAATACGACATTTGTTAGTCGTAGAATTCGATATTGAATATAAGCCGATATATTTTCTATTCAGAGCCTTGTATTGAATATCGAATGTGATTTGGGTTTGTCGTGAATGGTGTCTTCACTAACACTATTCTTGAACCCAGTTGAGAAAAGATTAAATCTTTTTATTTAGATTTAATGAAGTGTACCAATTAAATAATATTTAATTGGAATTGAATAGATATTGATTTTTGGGCTTATCGTGAACAGTGTTTTAAATAACACTTGTTCTTTAACCCGATAATTAATGAATGTGATTTTGGGTTTATCGTGAACCGTGTTTTAAATGACACTGATTCTTTAACCCAGATAATGATTAAAACTAAGTGGAGTTTTAATGAATCTTTAATTAGATTGAAAAGATCGAGAATGGAGTATCACCAGTTTTGCTCCAGGCGATAGATAAATCTGTAATTAGATTTGAATGTGAAATTTAGAAACTAACTGGCGGTTAGCCAAGCAGAATGGTTTTCTGGATATTGATCTGATGTTGGTTTCGGCCTTCGGGGTTAATATTTGGGGAATTATTCTCTTGATTAATTTACGGTTAGTGACTAATGAATTGGAATGAGGCGTATGTTGTGTTTGTGTAACACTTATTTAAAATATACGCGAGTTATTCGGAAAGACCGGGTTTATCCCATTCTGAGTAACTGATACGACGATAAGTCGAAGACGAAGACGATGGTCGAAGACCGGAGGTCTTCACGTCGTTTGGGTGATAACTGATGATCTTGATTGGGCTGTACACCCAAGAAGATGGAAACAGTTAGTGATCGTCCAGACGTACTTGGAGATCGATGGATATGCGGGGTACTAGGTGCCTCCGGTTTCGTTCAGACCCAGAACGGACTTGTAAATGGACTGTGTGTCTGACATCGGATTTCATTCTGTGTGACTGATATCGGTTGCATAGGATGGCTTGCCTGTGTGGCATGCTAAGATGCAAATGATCAAGGCTTCTGTTGAAAAGCAAAGTCTTGTGGTTGATGATCAAAGCACGACCTTTGTGGCGTAGCTTTGTGTAACGTTTGATTCGCGAGTTTCACACCCGGTATGAATCAAAAACGGGAGACGGACCTCAGGGAGGGCATGCGTTTCTTTCTAGTTAGAAGTGGCGTCAGTGGTTTTACACGCCCTGACGAGTTTGACTTATGTTGTTGTTGCTGTTGCGAGGCGCCTCGGTTATATCGGTTTCGGCCGAATGCATTCTGGTCGGCTGACGGACCAGACTTACACCCCATAGGGTGGGGAGACGTATTGTTCAGGCATAATAATCCACTCCGTGTGGACCGGCCCTGACGATCCAAGGGGCAGTTGCGGCTGTTCCTGAGGGGCGGGCTAGAGCGTCTCGAATCGGTTGAGGATCTTGCCCCTAGCCTCGGTTCATAGATGGAAACCCAATTTCCAAATACGTGACATTTGCGGTTTTATTTGTAAACCTATATATGGCGACATAGTGGTATGGGGCATTCATGCCGCCTATGATTGATACTTATGATTTGAAGTTGTTTTATACACTATGCACTTATTATAGTATCAAATGATTTGTTTTAAACGTATCAAGCATTCTTTGGCTGTTATAAGGGAAAACCCTATCCCCCGGTTTGCGTTGCATTGTGTGATAGGAACTGGGTCTTATAACAGCTTCATCTTTCTTTATTTAGCATTGCGCTGCTGTTTTATGCACTGGTATTCTTGGGAGGAAACCCGTTCCGTGTTATACGGCGTGGTCCCTTGATTTACCTAACTTTTAAAATAAAGAATAATAACTATTTTAGTTCTCACACCAGTCACATGACTGACCTGGAGTTTATTGTTTTAACCTAAACTCTGGGTGCCCTTATTTTGACACGGGCAGCTAGTAGTTTTGGTTTTGCAGATTTATATTCACAGGATCCTGGTTTACAGCTGGAACGATATCCGGAAAGCTTTGTATCCGTATATCTTCTTCTAGTTGTGTATTGTATTATTTTCCGCTGCGATGTATTTAAATGTAATTTAAATCTCTGATATTTCTGTGTAATATTCTTTTATACTCTGCATATTCTTGTAATCTGATGCATCGTTGTAATATACAATGAAATGTTCTTTTATATGCATTCTGTTGTGGCTTGTTCTCGAACTATCCGACGCTTTCCTTTACGGGGAAGTTGCGGGTCTTTACATTTGGTATCAGAGCTTTGGTTTACAAAGCTAGAGAACAAGACACATTAGAACCATACGAAAGAATACATCAGATATTGGATTAGTAAAATCCAACGGGAATGACTCGTTAGAGATGGGATCAGTAGTATCCTAGAACGAGTGTGAAGAGTATATTTTTGAAAGTGAAAACAAATTTTTGTTTTGAAAATTTAAATCAATTATTCGTATTTGATTACCTATTTATATTGATGTGGACAATCCAATATATATAGATTTTGCGTATACGTCTGATCCGCGTGTATTTGAAATTTTAATATATTGGATAGATATAGAGTCACATTCTAGACACCCGGGGATAATTCTGATGATGTGGCCACATCATTAGTATTTATATTCGTGTTTCGAATGTGTGATATCTATATATTTCCATTAGACTGGTGTGAGAACCAAAATTAGATAGGGCCTATTGTTGTGATTTGGTATCAAAAACATGATTTTTGTATATGTATCAAAATTATGAATTTGAAACTCTAATTCACTAATTGATTGATGTTTGTGTTGTTTGTTTAGTTGTTTGCTAATTTTGAACCATTTAGCCTAATTGAATCAAATATTGAATTGTATTGAAGTTTGGTTGCATTTGCTTGCATACATGTATATCTTTTGAACAGGTCATAGCAAGGAGGCTAGAGCCAGAGAATAAAATTTGTTTGCCCGACAAATAGGTACATGTTTACTACATAATTTCCTGTTTTGTTTGGGTGATGATGATTTTGTGAGCCTATTGGCTAGCCGCTTGGCTTTTTCTTTTTCTTTTTTTAAGATCTGAAGGACCGGGGAAGCTATTTGAAATTCCCCGATGCTCCCATTGCAGGGGAGGTTATGGCGAAATTTTTCAAAAATTTCGGGAGTTAGCCAAATTTTTGAAGTTTTGAAAATTCTCAGAAACTAAAGAGTTGGAGAATGGAAGCCAGATCGAGCGTAGAGTTGATTAATCAAACCACTTTCGACTTTGTTCCTTTTCGGGGACGAAAAGTTTTAAGTGGGGGAGATTGTAACAACCCGTAAAATCTGGGCCAGTTTAAAATTTTTATTTTGGCAATATTAGCGAATTTTAATTATTTGAAATGAATTATTTTAAATAATATCGACGTGAAATTTATTTTGAATAGAATTAGAACGTATATATTATATACGTCGTCGTTAGAATATATAATAATTATATATAATTAAAAGGAATTGAAAATGGCGCGGTAGTTCGATAATTCGATTTCAAACTTCAATTGAATGTACCGGGTGCAAAACAATCCGGATTTTAGTGAAACCAAAAATAATGGAATCTAATAGTGAATATCTTTCTAACGAATCCGAAAAATCAAGATTTCATATCAGGAATCAAAAGATATGTCCAGTTGAAAATTCTGAATAGTCGCTATGGAATTCAGGCCCTTAAAAATGGACATTTTGCAAATGACCTCGGATTTCGACGAAACCACTTTTGTTGGGTCCGTGATGTCGAATTATTACTAGGTTTCAAATTTCATAATTTTTCGAATCAATATGTGAGCGTGGCAAAGGAAAACGCGTTTGACCAGTTTCAGTTGATTTCAATCGACTGGAAAATGGCCATTTTTCCAACGGTCTCAGAATTCGACGAAACTAGTTTTGTTAGGACCGTATCGTCAATACGAAGCTAGAAAATATTTTTCTGGAATTTTTCTAGTTAGTATGTGACCCCGGTAATTTGAAATGTACGTTTAAAATTCAATATAGAGATTTAAATGTAAATTTAACGGAAACTGATTGTAACAGCCGAATCAGCTTGCGTGGCATATCCCATTGTGTTCGGAATGGGGGTGAAACGCTATGGACGACAGGCGGTGGGCCTCGTTTAGAGGTCATGTGTGAAAAGTCAACTTCTTCGAAAATAAAATAATTAAATAAAAAAAAAAAAAAAAAAAAAATATAATAACTCCCTCCTTTTGACTCTGGCCCCCCCCCTATTTCCCCAAAACCTGATTCATCCATCAGATAAAAAAAAAAAAAAAAAAAAAAAGAGAAAAACCGCAATCGAACCATCGCCGCCGCCAAAACCCTGGAAGCCGCCCTCCGTTCATCCTCCTCCCACCGAACGACAACCCGAAGCCGCCTCATCCCGAAGCAGCGCCACCCCGTTCGAGCCCCCTGGAAGCCACCGCCCTCCTCCTCCTTCAATTCGCCAGCCCCCCCCCCCCCTTCGAGACATCACCGACGAAGCCCTCCCCCTCGCTGACGACGATGAAGCCGCCGTCCATACCTCGAAACCCTCCGACGCAGTGAAGACCCCCCCCCCCCCCCTGTTTCTTCGGCAGTAAGTTTTTTTTTTTTTTTCTTTTCTACTTTACTTTATTTTATTTTTATTTTTCAATTCTGTAATTCTAATTTTGAAAAAGGTTTTTAAAACTGTTTTTTTTTAAAAGAGCAAAACTGCATTTTTTTTTAAGAATTTTAAAAACTGTTTCTTTGTTTTAGAATTTAAAAACTGAATTTTTTTTACAGTTAGAAAACTGTTTTTATTTTAGTTAGAAAACTGTTTTTAATTTGATTTAAAAAAAAAAAAAAAAAGAAACAGATTTGATTTTAAAAAAAAGTAACAGGTTTGATTTTTTAAAAAGTAACAGATTTGATTTTTAAAAAGGAAAAAGAATTGATTTTTAAAGCATAAAAATATGATTTTTATATATTGAACTTCGGCATAAAAATATGATTTTTATATATTGAACTTCGGCATAAAAATATGATTTTTATATATTGAACTTCGGCATAAAAATATGATTTTTATATATTGAACTTCGAGTTAAAAATATGATTTTTATATATTGAACTTCGAGTTAAAAATAGAATTTTTATATATTGAACTTCGAGTTAAAAATAGAATTTTTATATATTGAACTTCGAGTTAAAAATAGAATTTTTATATATTGAACTTCGAGTTAAAAATAGGATTTTTATATATTGAACTTCGAGTAAAAAAAAAAAAAATAATAATATGATTATTATATATTGAATAGCGAAGTAAAAATTCGATTTTTACATATGTAGTGAAAGCGGACAACGAAAGCGACAAAAAGGCGAGTTGGCGAAGGTTTCCTGCATTAGAAGGGCCGTGGAGCTAGGATAGCTAAATGTGAGAACTTCTCACTCTTAATTCTCTTTTTCTAGATATATATATATACTAGGATGCAGACGGTGCTTATTAGAAGCACCCGACACCCGTCCACATACCATGGACTTGTTTGTTTGGATGTTTGGTGATTGATTGAGATATTGGTTTGAATGTGGTTTGTGGTGTGAAAAATCGAATCGATAAATTGGTTAGGATTAGACGTGCGCCGTTATAAGGCGAAGGAGTAAGACTAGGTTAGATTCTTACCCCAAATTTTGTAGTTTGCATAACGAAAGTGATTTGATTGATGTGTGAATGGCGTGGGCCTTCACTAGACCGGGGATAAGGCTAGGCCTTGTCCCGTTTCTAGTATCGTGCCGTTATGCCGCCGAAATTTTCTAAAATATGTTAGAAAAATAAAAATAACATTTTATTTAAAGAATGAATTGAATAGAAATTCATAGGTTGAAATAAAATGTTTTATCGTTAAAAATATAATTTTTAACGTGAAGTGAATAAAATAAAATATTCATTTATAAACCGGACGGTTTGTTTATGTACACCTATTTGAATGACATTGATTGGGACGATAAATTTTACACATCGCCCAACTGCACAAATAAAATATGCGTTTGATTGTTTGAAACCCCACACGGGTGTTGGGATGAAATTTGAAGTTCACTCATCCTGATTGATTAATATGTCGATCGATCGATTGACAGGCTGTTATAAGCGTTGAATATCTATATTTGATGCTTATACAGTGTAGTGCACTTTGGTTGATGGTTGATTATTTTTCAATGCTATGATATACATGTGTTGTATGAAAATCCATATAATTAACTTTATATGGTAATTGATTGGGCCTCATTCCAATTTGAAAAATAAAGAATATTATAAAATAAAAGTTCATGTGTTGACAGTACTCATTCATTGAGATTGGTCATGTGTTGAACGAAATATTTTAATAATAGAAATATTTGAAATAGAATATTTGAAAATGGAAATATATGAAGCCGTGTTGATTAGATGCGCCATTTTGACGTGAACGATATTTTTATCGATTTTATTCATTTTGAAATGGATATTGAAAAGTAATTTTGAAATCAAATATTTCGAAATGAATTGAATTGAAAATATTTCGAAATGAATTGAATTGAAAACGATTTCGAAATGAATTGAATTGAAAACGATTTCGAAATGAATTGAATTGAAAACGATTTCGAAATGAATTGAATTGAAAACGATTTCGAAATGAATTGAATTGAAAACGATTTCGAAATGAATTGAATTGAAAACGATTTCGAAATGAATTGAATTGAAAACGATTTCGAAATGAATTGAATTGAAAACGATTTCGAAATGAATTGAAAACGATTTCGAAATGAATTGAATTGAAAACGATTTCGAAATGAATTGAATTGAAAATATTTCGAAATGAATTGAATTGAAAACGATTTCGAAATGAATTGAATTGAAAATATTTCGAAATGAATTGAATTGAAAACGATTTCGAAATGAATTGAATTGAAAACGATTTCGAAATGAATTGAATTGAAAACGATTTCGAAATGAATTGAATTGAAAACGATTTCGAAATGAATTGAATTGAAAACGATTTCGAAATGAATTGAATTGAAAACGATTTCGAAATGAATTGAATTGAAAACGATTTCGAAATGAATTGAATTGAAAACGATTTCGAAATGAATTGAAAACGATTTCGAAATGAATTGAATTGAAAACGATTTCGAAATGAATTGAATTGAAAACGATTTCGAAATGAATTGAATTGAAAATATTTCGAAATGAATTGAATTGAAAACGATTTCGAAATGAATTGAATTGAAAATATTTCGAAATGAATTGAATTGAAAACGATTTCGAAATGAATTGAATTGAAAACGATTATGAAATGAATTGAAAACGATTTCGAAATGAATTGAATTGAAATATTTCGAAATGAATTGAATTGAAAACGATTTCGAAATGAATTGAATTGAGAACGATTTCGAAATGAATTGAACTGAAAACGAATTCGAATTGAATTGAAAGCGAAGTGAAATAAATTCAAATTGAATTGAAATTTGAATTGAATAGAAATGGATTTTAAAACGAATTTATAAAGAAGAATTCAATTTTGATTTGAATTGAAATGGAAGTTGAAAATGTTTTTGAAACGAATTCAAAACTATTTATATAATTCGTTTTAAATAGAAATCGACGATATATATATTATATATATATTATATATAATATAATGGCCTGAATAGAACGCGCCACGCCGCGGCAGTTCGCGAATTTCGACCATTTATTTCAAACGGGCATTACGGGAGATCCGACCGTCGGATTCTCCTAAAACCGGAACCGTTGGGTTCGTATCGAAAAGAGCTTTCTAATGAATGTTAGAAATTTGAAATCTAACGGTTGGATTTGGAGATATGTCCAAATCAAATTCAAAAAAGGTCGCTGTAAGTGCAGTTCGATGGCCATTGATGGAAATCGACTGTACGGGCCTTGATAAAATTATTAAAAATAGCAATAATTTGTGTAAAATCATAATAAATGATTTAGAAAGAATTGGGATGAAAAACTCCATACTTGAAAAGATAAAAATAAATTTTTATCGAAATGAACTAGTTTTGAACTAGAATTATAATCCTATTTATTTTTAAATAAATAAATTGAATTCGAAAAGGGTTTTAAAAATAACCAAAATTTCCAATGATTGCATTGGAGTGGATTTGAATCGAAATTGTCTTCGGAATATTTCGATGTTGGAATTCGTGATTATACAGGTGTTGTTATGGAAATTTGAAAGATATATATTGATATCGTTATTTCCAATACGACATTTGTTAGTCGTAGAATTCGATATTGAATATAAGCCGATATATTTTCTATTCAGAGCCTTGTATTGAATATCGAATGTGATTTGGGTTTGTCGTGAATGGTGTCTTCACTAACACTATTCTTGAACCCAGTTGAGAAAAGATTAAATCTTTTTATTTAGATTTAATGAAGTGTACCAATTAAATAATATTTAATTGGAATTGAATAGATATTGATTTTTGGGCTTATCGTGAACAGTGTTTTAAATAACACTTGTTCTTTAACCCGATAATTAATGAATGTGATTTTGGGTTTATCGTGAACCGTGTTTTAAATGACACTGATTCTTTAACCCAGATAATGATTAAAACTAAGTGGAGTTTTAATGAATCTTTAATTAGATTGAAAAGATCGAGAATGGAGTATCACCAGTTTTGCTCCAGGCGATAGATAAATCTGTAATTAGATTTGAATGTGAAATTTAGAAACTAACTGGCGGTTAGCCAAGCAGAATGGTTTTCTGGATATTGATCTGATGTTGGTTTCGGCCTTCGGGGTTAATATTTGGGGAATTATTCTCTTGATTAATTTACGGTTAGTGACTAATGAATTGGAATGAGGCGTATGTTGTGTTTGTGTAACACTTATTTAAAATATACGCGAGTTATTCGGAAAGACCGGGTTTATCCCATTCTGAGTAACTGATACGACGATAAGTCGAAGACGAAGACGATGGTCGAAGACCGGAGGTCTTCACGTCGTTTGGGTGATAACTGATGATCTTGATTGGGCTGTACACCCAAGAAGATGGAAACAGTTAGTGATCGTCCAGACGTACTTGGAGATCGATGGATATGCGGGGTACTAGGTGCCTCCGGTTTCGTTCAGACCCAGAACGGACTTGTAAATGGACTGTGTGTCTGACATCGGATTTCATTCTGTGTGACTGATATCGGTTGCATAGGATGGCTTGCCTGTGTGGCATGCTAAGATGCAAATGATCAAGGCTTCTGTTGAAAAGCAAAGTCTTGTGGTTGATGATCAAAGCACGACCTTTGTGGCGTAGCTTTGTGTAACGTTTGATTCGCGAGTTTCACACCCGGTATGAATCAAAAACGGGAGACGGACCTCAGGGAGGGCATGCGTTTCTTTCTAGTTAGAAGTGGCGTCAGTGGTTTTACACGCCCTGACGAGTTTGACTTATGTTGTTGTTGCTGTTGCGAGGCGCCTCGGTTATATCGGTTTCGGCCGAATGCATTCTGGTCGGCTGACGGACCAGACTTACACCCCATAGGGTGGGGAGACGTATTGTTCAGGCATAATAATCCACTCCGTGTGGACCGGCCCTGACGATCCAAGGGGCAGTTGCGGCTGTTCCTGAGGGGCGGGCTAGAGCGTCTCGAATCGGTTGAGGATCTTGCCCCTAGCCTCGGTTCATAGATGGAAACCCAATTTCCAAATACGTGACATTTGCGGTTTTATTTGTAAACCTATATATGGCGACATAGTGGTATGGGGCATTCATGCCGCCTATGATTGATACTTATGATTTGAAGTTGTTTTATACACTATGCACTTATTATAGTATCAAATGATTTGTTTTAAACGTATCAAGCATTCTTTGGCTGTTATAAGGGAAAACCCTATCCCCCGGTTTGCGTTGCATTGTGTGATAGGAACTGGGTCTTATAACAGCTTCATCTTTCTTTATTTAGCATTGCGCTGCTGTTTTATGCACTGGTATTCTTGGGAGGAAACCCGTTCCGTGTTATACGGCGTGGTCCCTTGATTTACCTAACTTTTAAAATAAAGAATAATAACTATTTTAGTTCTCACACCAGTCACATGACTGACCTGGAGTTTATTGTTTTAACCTAAACTCTGGGTGCCCTTATTTTGACACGGGCAGCTAGTAGTTTTGGTTTTGCAGATTTATATTCACAGGATCCTGGTTTACAGCTGGAACGATATCCGGAAAGCTTTGTATCCGTATATCTTCTTCTAGTTGTGTATTGTATTATTTTCCGCTGCGATGTATTTAAATGTAATTTAAATCTCTGATATTTCTGTGTAATATTCTTTTATACTCTGCATATTCTTGTAATCTGATGCATCGTTGTAATATACAATGAAATGTTCTTTTATATGCATTCTGTTGTGGCTTGTTCTCGAACTATCCGACGCTTTCCTTTACGGGGAAGTTGCGGGTCTTTACAAATTGGATATATAGGATTCGTTATAAGTCGAAATTCGTTGAAGCAAGAAACGTTGTAATCTATTGAATTATTTTTTTTCCTAATGAAAGTGAAAATAGAGATTTCATCTTATAGATTCTAAGTTAGGTCCAAATAAAATTTTTAGAAAGTCGTTATGGAATCGTTTATAAATTATAACGATTTATTTTTATAATATAATGATTTTAATATAAATTAAATATCGATTTAACTTGGATTTTAGAATATTGAGTTATAAATCCAAGTATGTTTGGTGACCATGCGCAGTTTATATGCATATATTGAACCGTTTGCAATTAAAAAGGAACTTTTACGAATGGACTCGGAATTTGACGAAACTAGTTCCATCGTGTCCAAAATATTTAATTATTGTAGGATCATAAGTTTCACCTCGAACGAAGCTCGTATGGGGTGATTTTTATGCGTAGCTTCATGCGTAAGTTTCAGGTATAATTATATATTAATAAAAATATATATCTCTAGCCTTCCCCAGTATTGCCGCTTCTTTCCCTAACTAATAAATAGTCTGCCATGCATACCCTTATCGCGTAGGCTACCCATATGCAAACCTATACTATACCCTATTGCATATCCCATGCCTGCAAAGTAAAGTATTCCTTGTGTGCCAAGGTTCTCAGTTATAAATATGAGTTGTTTCTTTTTCAATTTCTTTCACAGGGACCGAAGCCTTCAATTGCAAACCCAGTCTTCTTCTTTTTAATTTTAAATCCTTCTTTCTTTTTTCTAAATCATATATGAACCCTAAAATCTAAAAACCAATTTTGTTAATCCCCTTTTTCTGAGAGCTTCAAGCTCATATATCGTTCGTGCCACTCAACAATGTTTCTTAGAACTCGACAATTTGTGCAGTCGGCTAGTGTTGCTTTTGCCGAGTTGTAGAAGCATTGATGGGTAGAATCGTTGTTGACACGGAGCTCGTAGGTGCAAGGCACACGTTGTAGCAAAGTTTGAGGTGTTTGCGTGAGTTTTTGCGTCGGTGATCCACTGTGGAGTTGGCAAATGAGCTCGATGTGGGTGATCTTCTTGTAACACCCCGTATTTTCTATGAACGTATATGTAACAAATTAAAGTATACTTAATTTTTAGGGGAAGAATTAAGGGAAATGGGTTGCGCCATTGCGTTCATCTCGAAATTCTGCTTGAGATAGAGTCTGAGTTTGCGTAAAACAGATACCGTATGAAGAAGATATGGACGAACGGAGTTAGGCAGAAAAACCGTAAACAGGCCAGAATACACTGGCGCCCTTGTGAAGTGTGCCAGTACAAAAATACACTAGCGCACCTGCCAAGTGTGCCCATACCGATCCATCACAGAATTCTGGAGTGTTCAGTGATGACGTGTCTTCTTCTGAGTGGCTGGATGACCTATCTTCGAACTGGGTGGTTCTGATGAATTCTGGACTGATCTGAAGGCTCTAAATCACCCTATTCTCCTATAAAAACACCCTCCAAACCTCACTTTCTCTACACACAATTTCATTCTTCCTATACTCTGCCTATGCTAATTAAAATAAAATAATGGCGTCGCTACTCTGCTGAAATCTAAGCTAGAACTAGTGCATCTTTTTCCAATCTGAATAGAATTAAAAGAGAACAACTATTTTCTAATCTAATCGATAGTCTATGCCAAAGGAGAGCTATTCAGTGCCAGAATACAGAATCCAGAATACAAGAATCGTTCCCTTTTTGTGAGTATAGCTATTTTCAGATATGAACTTTAATTATGATCTTGACATGGTTATAAATCTGAATCTGAGGTTATGCATATTCTTGTCTGTCAGATCTGTTTTTCTGTGACTATTCTCTTTCTTTTTTCTGTTCTATAGCCAGGCTACTACGAGCCTGTGCCAAATCTCATAAGAGATTAACACACGAACGCTAAATTTTGGGGTAAATAATGAATAATGCATAATTGGACATGACTGATCTGTGACTGATTTGAGAAAAGGACATATGTTGTAAATTAGATCTAGATCTGTGCATACTTTGTGATTTGGAAGAACAGGAATCATTGAATGATAACATATGACTTGAAACTTGGGGACATAATGCATATAAAAATTAAGATCTGATTTTGAGAGGATATAATTTAAAGATCTAGATTTTTGGGTATATTTTATATAACGATTCATGACTTGAAAAAATAAATATGAAACTTAGGCGTAAAGGCCTATATTAAAATAGGATAAGTATTAATGTGAATGCGCCTAAATATGGATTTTTGGATATTGGCATTAAAGGCTATAATTTGGCATAATTCATATCATAATTTGGGGCTTTTAGAGAGTGTTCTGTACTGTATAAAGTTTAACAAAAATTTAGGGGCATATATTGTATTATGAATTATGACCATTATTTGAGCATGTAAGTTTAGGCTTAATTTATGATTAGGCAAGATATGTAAATAGAATTTTTAAGAAATGTTAAATCTGCTAATCTGCTGAATTGCTTAATCAACTAAATCTATTGAATTGCCTGTTCTGCTAATCTGCTAAATTGCCTAATCTGCTAGATCTGTTATCTGCTAAATCTTTTGAATTGCTTAATCTGTTGAAAGCTGAATAATTGTAATTTGGAGGCTCGATCTAAAATTGAGCAAAACATGTTAATAGAACTTTGGATAATTTGTCGTAACTTGTAAAGAAGTTAAATCTGCTAAATGGACATAATTAGTCTGATATTTTCTGTAATGGAATAAAGTGGCTATGACACGAGGTTAGACTCTGTTCTTGGTAGAAGCCTGCCCGGAACCAACCGGCTTAACCAGCGACCGCAAACTGTCAGTCTAATGTGAGAGGTCGTAGGCATAACTAAAATATGCTTAGACATGAGGTTAGGTCTGGCTTGTGGCAGAAGTCTGCCCGGAACCGCCCGGCATATCCAGCGGCCACAAGCTACCGACCTAATGTGAGAGGTCTGTGCATTAATGATTAATTAATGCAAATCTGAGATAAATAAGATGTCTAAAACGTGTTGGATGGATAGGGTTAAACCAACTGGACTGGACTGATGAATTTAACAAACCTGTTTCGTGAATCTGTAGGCCCAATACAAAGTTAGACAATCTGTAAGTCTGTTAAAACTGTACATCTGATCCGTTAGTCTGAAAACTTGTTAACTTGATTGTCTGATATGTGAACTAGTAAATCTGAACTCTGTATGTATGAAACTTGTAAACAAGTTAATCTGGAATCTGTTAGTCTGGGGACACAAGGTTAGGAGGGGAAATACTGGTGTCATCTGTTGTTTGGGACCCATATTAGTCAGTAACCCTTTCTGGTATCAAAAACTTTGACTCCACGCTATGTAGGGGTCCAGGCACGCTTACTGAACTAATTATAAGTGGTTCATTCTGATAATGGCGAGGGGTGTTGATGGTGCGTTCCAACCGGGTCATGTGCGTGCATGGATCCGATCTGCTCTAAGGATGTAAAACATCGTGACATCTGTAAATAGGTCTGTGCCAATAGATTGCCACTTTAAGGAGTGATACACCTTATTGTGGGGCCGACACAGGGTATTTATGTATTAGGGAGCCGATCGCTTGGGGTAGGACTTAGGATACACTTAGTTCTGTCTGTTTCTGTTGGTACCGTCTGTTTCTGTTGGGTGGTAACACCTGTCTGTTTCTGCGTGGTAACGTCTGTTAGGGTGGTAAAGGCCCATTACTAATGTACACCTAATTCTAACATTCTGTTTCCGGAGGGATTATTCTGTTTCCGTCTCTGATTCCGTTTCTGATTCTGTTTCTGTACCTTCTGTCTATTGAGGTGGAAAAGGCCCATTAGTTGGGTGGTAACGACCCATTATTAGTATTCTGTTTCTGTACCTTCTGTCTGTTGGGGTGGTAATGGCCCATTATTAGTATTCTGCTTCTGTACTTTCTGTCCGTTGGGGTGGTGAAGGCCCATAACTAGCATTCTGTTTCTGTATAGATTATTCTGTTTCGATTCTGTTTCAGTTTAGACATTAGGGTAACACCTAATCCTTTTATACTAGTATTAGTGCAGAGAAGTAAGATGTAAGTAAGGAACATAACTTGGTTTACATCATTCTGTTTCTTCTGTTAACTTAAAGTATATCTACTATTCCTGTTGATGTAATCTCTCATCCAGCTTTATTTACATGTCATGATAATATTATCTGTTTATATGTTGGAAGTCACTGGAATCGACAAACTTTATGTCTGACCTCGTTTGTTTTCGCCCCTTTTCTTTCCGTCCCCCCCCCCCCAGGTGCTCAGGGTGGAAACATAGGAGCTTGATTCTGATTTTCTCTACTTGAAGTGCTTGGAGTATTGCTTGGCTTTGACTCTATCTTTTCATGGAAGTTTATGTTGGGGATTATGGCTTTGAAACTTTACATTCTGAAGGATTTTGTATAAGACTGATAATTGTGTACTTGATTTTTGGTATTGTGATTTAGAAAGATGTAACCAAACTTATTTCTGCTTCTGCTGTAATAAAGTTATAATTTTTCAAGTACTACTTATCTATCTTGTAATATTCTGTTCTGTCTACTAAAACGCTCCATCAAAGTTAAGGCATTCCCTTTGTGAGTGACCTTAACGGAGGTGGGGTATTACACTTCTAGAGGCGTGCGAGTATATGAAGACAAAGGGGGAATTAAAGTTGATTTGAAGAGAAGATGGTTGGACCATGCCTCGCGTGGTGCATTGGTTTGTATATGAAGTTTGGGAGCTCATAGTTTTAAAAATGGCATTTGAATAACATCTGCAGTGGGGTATTTTATCTTAGAAGATGGATTATTGTATATATATAGGCGGGTTGCATGTTTTGTTTATAGGCCAATACTGGCAAGGCCCAGGTAAAAAAAGAGATTAAAACCCAAAATAAAAGTGGACATATGGGTTAGTAGAAGGGTACGGTATATTTAGAGAAGGAGGAGCTCTATTCAAAGCCGGTCGGTGGGAAATAGTGTGTTAGGTAGGCCGATTTTTAAGTGGGTAAGCCCATTAAATATATAATTTAAGTTTTTATGTACTTTAATAATGTATAAACTTGTTAATACTATATCTTACACACATATTACCAGTTTTGAGAACGGTCTGATCTGTAGGAATCGTATGATCGTAGACTACACAATGAAATAAGTCTAGAGCGATTTGGAGATCGTTACGATTTTTGGAAAAATTAAACACATGTCCAGATCTATCAAACGTTAATCGTAATTTAACGATTAACGACCAAGGTAAGTAAACTCACTAAGTCTGTATATTTTTATAATTTTATAAACATTATCTAATATTGATAAATAATGGTTGAATTTTCGTGTGATGATTGTTTAGATGATTTGCTAGTTAATTGTTTGAAATAATATATATACAATTATATATATAAATAGTTGATTTGATACCTATTCTGTTTATTATTATATTTCATATTGATATGAAATTGGGATTATTTATATTGATTAACATCTGTGGATGCAAGGAAACAGATTAGAGGAATCCAACTGGATTCCTCAACAATTATATTGTTGTTTTTCATATATTGTGTTATATGATGTGACAAATAATTTGTGGTTGATTATTGTGTGTTTGGGATGTTTGAATAACATTGACCCGAAATATATTAGAAAAGAAATTCGAGTTTTAAAAAGGAAAATTCTATTTTTAAAATAGAAATTGAATTTCGATTGGACTAGAATATAATAACTTGTTTTAATAATAAAAACAAGTAGTTTAAATTATGAACGATATTTATAAATGAAATGAAATAATTAGATAATTTGGAAATGTAATTTTAGGAATGAATTTATAAAAGGGGAAATTGGGAAAACATTTAAAAAGGAAAATGATGAATTTATTTCGATGTTTAAAATGTAAATGGAATTGAAATAAATCCATAAGGATTTATAATTCGAATTTGACTATGTCAAACAAATTATTTTTAGAAATTATATGTTGTATGAATGCAGGATTTGACAAGATAATTAATATTCGGTTTGAAGCCGATATTTATAATCCAATGAAAAATTGAATTAGAACTATAAACTTATTAAATGAAATAAACTAGAATGTTGATTTTTAAAAGAGATTGGATAACGAATTTAATATGATGAAAAGTTATAAAATAACTCAATAAACAGGATTGGACCCTATTATCAAGATTAAAGTGATATAACGAGTCCAGATTTCTATAGAAGAATAATTTTTATGTTTTAGAGGTAACATTGGTTTAGTAGAAAACGGTTTGCAAATTGGAATGATTATAAAGGAAACTAGTGACGTTTTGGAAGTACTAGATTCATATATGAATTTAGAAATTGATTTGACCTGAAATAGTAAATTATTCCGAAATCAGAACGTTATTCGAATAGAAATTATACGAAGGAGAGTTAGACAATGAATTTAGGAAAGTACTATGCACTTTGCATTTTTAAAATCAAGATTTATGTATTTAATCAATTAATTAAATATTATTTAATTATTTAAAATAATGAATCAATGTTATATTTTAAAGTTAAATATTTTGGAAACAGGGATTATAATGCTATCGTTATAATCAATATTTTTCGTAAAAGAAGTGGATTCATAAACTAAATCTGAGAGTTGCGTAAGAAATGATTTGATAGAAAAATTAGAAATGAAGTTAAGGAAATTAGAAATGGTTGGGGATTATTAAGTTGAACAGTTTCTTGAGTATCAATCTGATGTTGGCATCGGCCTTTAGGGATAATACTTAGGGAGTTGTTCTCTTACTAGTTTTCGGTTAGGGATTGATAAAGGTGGAAGGATAGTGGTGCGTGGATAAGAAACAGAAATGCTTTGCTAAGATTCTGAACATAGAAAATAAGGATTTGTGAATATATGGAAATGTATTCCGATGTTAATAAGAAATATTTTCTGGAATATATAAAATGAATAGTTTAAAATAGTTGGAAACGTTTTCCAAGAATCGTGAGAGGCTAAACGAGTTGGAGAAATAACTGGGTAAAGACACTAAAAGAAAACGGGGGAATGAATAAATTATTGGCATATTAATTTAAAAGGGGCTCAGTGTTCATTGATGGTTGATCGATAAATTTCCATTTGGAAATAAGATCATTGTTTGTATGGATGTTTTCCTTTGATAGTTAAATAACCGACTATCAAAGTTTTTCCCTAATTTTCCGTTGTCAATATAGAGAGACCGAGATCAGATTTATTATTTGAAAACCACCCTGTATGGGCATTAGCATTGCGAATTAAATATGATGAAGATAATTGAAGACAAAGTTTATGCAAGGGTTGTTCTGGTGATCCTAGATAGAAATTGCCTAAGATGTATTTTCAGAATAGTGCCTTTGGTTTGTCCAGTCCCAGGACAACTTGTATGGGTGAATTTATGACAGAGTATGTCTAATATATCGCATAAGTTGATCTCTTCAAACGTATTTATGTTAGTGGAAAAGGAATTCGTTTCTCTTAGTTGTATACCCATGGTATTTTTGGGGAAATCAATCTGTGATTTGGAAGGTGTGACGATGTGGCATTTAAAGTAAATGAAGATGTGATATGTTGAATGGTACGTTATGACCTCAAGCCTCATCAACTGAGAAACGACAAAAATCGGGTTGGCATCATGGCTAAGTGGGTCTCTTCCTGTAGCGACCCGGGAATTTCGACCCTTGAATCCTGACATTTACACATCTCTTGTCCAGAATTTAAGTATCAAAACCCCAGAAGGCTATGAGAAAGAAGTTAGAGGGTGAGAAAAGAAAGAAAGAAAGTTAGAATAGAAGAATAAGAAGAAGAACACAACACAGAGTCTCACATCGCAGCGGAACAAAATATAATTATAGAAATAACTTTTATTGAGAGCTTGAAATAATAGTTACAACATCAGGGTGCATCCATACATCTGGACAGTTATAATAATCTGTCCTTATATACATCACACAACGGAATAATAACGATCGAATATCATACGTCTGAACACCTTCATCTCGTCTTTGGACTTCACAGCATCTGATAACCTGAACCTGTACACCCGGTCTAACCCGAGCATTTACAAAATACCGGGTCAGTCTGGTGAACCAGAGTGAGTAAAACTCGCACAGTATTAAGGGTATCACACAACTTTATTTTAAATTTAAAATCCTTTCGAAAGGAAAGGATAATCGTAAGACCAAATCCACACATAAATACGGACGGTTTTTACCTTACGATAACCCAAAACAGTTTTGAAATCAATATCTTTTCTGATATTATAATGGTGTCTAAATACAAGTAAATATCAATCTAGTGGAACGCTTGCATCTCACGCTCCACATACATAGCATACAATCAAAACCGTGGGCACTTATTGGAGATTGGATTCCGACTATGACAAGGTATGGGACCACCTGCCGATAGTGTATCTCTAGAGGCGAATACACTGGGTTCAACAAGAACTTCTTGCAACCCGGCCCACACATGACCGACCACTCATTTCGCTTGAGTGTATCGAATGTATATCACCAACGGTTGGGCTCAAACCACCGTTTCCCGAAAGGGACAGCATCAATAGATTTAAGAAACAAAAGGAATTTCTCTAGATAGGTGATTATACACTCTAATGGGAGCGACCCACATAGCCATGCTGCCTACCCAATTTTTGTCATTTTTCCCGGTTGCTGAGGCTTGAGGCTACGCTTCATCAGCACATCACATTTACTTCGAATGCCACATCGTCAGATCCATCAGAATCACAAATTGGCGTCCACAACCATACATTATGTGTCAGCTAAAGAAGTTTCCTTCTCCGCTTTCACTCTTGGTACGGTTGAAGAAACCAATGTACGTGACCTTTCTGGAAATACTTTGTCAGACATCCATCCATATACGTCCACCCAGGAACAGGATGAACCGAAGGCATCCTCCAACCGCATCCTAGGAATCACCCTATAGATCAGCAGCGAGTAGTCCTTGTGATCCGTAGATTTCAATCCTGACAGAATCATTGTCAAAATATCTCTAGGGATCAGCTAGAGAAATCCAACAATAGTCCTTCCATTCATGAAGATACACGGTCTTCAATAGCTCCATCTCGACCAGCAACATATATCTTCTTCGTTTACGTATTTGTTGGTCAGAATGGTTTTCGAATATAAATTCGATCCCGGTCTTTCCATACCAACAACGCATTGGGTATGATTTTGATAGTCGGTTCTTTAACTATCAAAATAAACAAACATATAAATAAAATGGATCCATTGGTTTATACAGCATCATTTGGCCTTTAAAATAATATAGATCAATTATAATATTTTAATACTTTCAAATCATTCCATTTATACTTAGGAAAAATATATCAAGATTTTATCTTCACATATCATTCAAACATTTGATATTTCATTTATCATTTGGAAAATCGATCCAACTTATCATCGTAAAACAATCTTTAATAAATCTCCTTTTGTTTCATTAAACAAAATAATCGTCACTCATTCTTTTAGAACAAACTCGTCCTACAAGTCATTTCTTACTTTGAAAATATTATCATATTTTCAAAACCGCCTTTTATTCCTCCTATTATGGAAATATCATTCATATTTTCAAGCCCCTTCTAATTCCTTTTATTTTGGAAATCCCAAAGTATAATTCCCAAAATCTCTCAAATAACGTTACGTTATTATTCCACAAGATAAATTACTTCTTACATCTCCCTCCTTACAAATAATACCATCTTTCGATAATCCTGGAGTCATTCAAGTTGGGGTATTTTAATTACCTCTCAGACCTTGATTGACACAATTCTTATCTTAAGATGATATCAGTTGTAATACCAAAATCTCGTATTTATCCCCGATATCAAAACAAATCCCATTTGATTATACCTTAATGACATCTCATCTCTTATTAATATAACGAGTTGATATCGCATCTCTTTTCACTTAACTCGTCTCACCTCTTTAATTCAAAACTTGAGTTCCAGTTTTGATTTCTATTTCAAACCTTCCTCAGTTCAATATTTAGAAAATCATTTATCTCAAATGATCTGCAGTTTAATTCCAATTCTTTTATTCATATCTTGGCTTCTCTCTCCATTACGGTAAAACTTTGGGTTTTATAACTTCACAGAATCTTGGATTTTCACAAATCCGATTAAATAAAGTCTTACATAAGAATTTTCTTTAAACCGCTATATAACTTTAACTTATATAATCATTAATATAATTTACTTCTAAAATATCACTTTATTAAAATCAGCCTTATCACTTGGTAAACTTTCATTACTCCTTAATTCTCAAGGCCCTACTTTGATTATGAAATAAATGATAATTATATACCAACATTTTGAAATGTTTTACTTAACCAATAGATATTTCCATTAAATTAGTTAATTTAAAAAAACCATTTTTTGTAAACACGGTTGACTTGGTCAACTCTAACATGATTAACTCGTTAATCAAATTTCGATTCATCTTTCTATTTAAATTCAAAATTTGATAATCCCATTTGATTATTGAAATAATAATAAATCCAATATAATCTACTTAAACTGTCTCATAAAACAATTTATCTTGGTTATTAGTCGTCGCGTCGATCTCTACTTATTTGCTTATCAATCTTTATAAGAATTTTCGTTATAAATCATTTAAAATTTTAGAAGAAGCACGTGCTTCGCACACGGTAGGTTTTGGCACAAAATTGGTGATTTGTGTTAACAAAACAATATACACACGCGGTTGGTTTATTTTATTTTCTATGAACTTCATTAAAATAATATATTTTAAAAATATATTTCCAAGTATAAAATAAATTACATAACTTTACTTCTATCGATTTACCTGACGGTAAATCAATCTTTATAAAACAGTGTATATTTGGCCATCCGCTATATCTTCCTCAAACAATATCACACATTGGTTAATAACCAAACAAACATTGGATTTGGTTTACCAATCAACAACCAATTCAGTAATCCAATCATATGGGTTTAACAGTTCACATGATGATGATAATAAATTTTACGGATAACGGTCAACTACCAACATCAGTTCAAGCATACAATTCAATCAAATACGTTTATAGTAACCAACAAGGTAAGTTACCTTGTTTGGAGACCATCGTTAAAAATAACGATGTCGTTTCATTTTAAATTTAACAACGTTTAATTTAAATACTCGATATAACGATATATTAACTACCATTTAAACAATCAAAAATCAACCAATATTTAGCAAACATAGCACACAACGATAAACCCGACTTATAATAATTATAAGTAGGGAACTGAGTGAGTTTAACTCACCTTGGTTTCCATTCGTCGATTTAAACGGTTCTTTAAAACTCCATCTGCTACTATTTCCGATCAAACCAGTTCCAGCGCATTGTGCTTTTATATTTTGTTCCGATGCCTTTCGTTTTACTCAAATCTGACCACACATAATAGAGTTCAAGGTAATATAATTTTACGGTATTTCATTAAATCCTAATTATTACATAACCAACATTGGTTACTTTATAAATTATTAATGGGTGGTCAGCATTACCTTTTTCCATTCATCTGTCTTGTTCAAATGGGAAGGCTCTGCATTCAAGTCTCCCTCAAATGCTCTTCATATTTTATTTTTTCGAAAGCCCAGGTTGGTCCGACCCCATTTTATGGTCCATTTTCCCATCCCATTTCCTTTTGGTTTCTCCCACATCAGCAAGCTCGCCCTTGTTCTCCAAAACTTGCCTCCATCCGCTACTTTCCTGCTTCGAACACATTATGCCCCTTCTCTTTTTTTTTATTTCTTTTTTCTTAATCTTTCCGCAAGGGCCCAAGCCCACTTTCCTTAACCCAATGCCGCATGTACTGGAGACAGTCTTCCCCCACGTCTCCTGCTCATTTCCTCATCCAACAATGCTCAAAACAATTTCCAGTTCCATCCACCTTCTCATTTTTTCCAGTTTCGTAACTTTTTTTTTTTAAAATACGGCCCAAAACCCACGCTCCAAACTCAAGACCACACACAACAGTATTCCTCTCCTCATTGTATAAACCATGAGCCGCAACTCCATTTCCCCATACTTCAATACACGCACTGCCCTCAACGTTTCAGCAGCCTCCATAATCCCTTTTTCTTTGTCAAACCCCAAAGCAAAACACATCGTTGATCTTCTCTCCCTTCACAGTCCGTGCGCGGCTTCTTTCCCCCCCCGGTTCTCACAACCGAATCCACCCCCATGCATAAAGACAGCACCTCACTGCCGTAGAAACCCATGCCACAACAAAGCTACTGCACATACTGAAACATCATCGAGCTTATCGCTTCCGTCTTCTACTTCTTCTCCAGCACGCATGAGTCCCCCTTACTCTGGCCCCATGTTAATAAACCTCTTCCTCTCGAACTCACGTCAGTGACGGTGGCCCCGGGCACAGCCACCTTGATCTACAGTTGAGTATGTGTATGGGAAATTTTTTTTTTTAAGACCAGAGTTTGCGGTTGTTTAGAGAGGAAAGTTTGGTTATAAACTGACAATGGCTTTTGGTATGAAGAAAATGGGGGAGGATTTGGTGCGTATTTATATTGAGGAATCCCTTGGCAGTCACGAAATTTAGTTTGGGTGGCAAGTTATCGAAATGTTTGGCCGTCACGTATTGGGTAGGATATACAGTATACACGGGGTAGGCCTGCGCGTTCTGATAGGTTGGCATGCACTTGTATCTTCATAAGAAAAAGAGAAAAGACGGGATGGGCAAGAGTACAGGAGCTGTGCAAAGCGCATGTGCATGGCCGAAATGAAATTGCAGAGGAGCTGTGCAGTGTTATTTCACTTTCAAGTGGCAGTGCATGATTCGATCTTGCCATGTGCTTGTATCTATTTAGATTTAGAGTAGGCTGTATAAATCTCTATCCTACGATTTGCTGTGTATACTTGGACAGGGAAAAATATATTTAGTGCACAAATACTTAGCATAGGCACCGCAGTTCTTGTTTGTAGGTTGTCTTTCCTTTTTCCTTTCCATCAGTACAAATCTTTTTGAATAGGATAGGATGCACATAATTAAGGGTAGGCAGAATACATATACCAATGTGTGAAAATGGGCCATGTGCATGTACAGGTACGGGAGGATGTACAGGTTTGCAAAGAAAAGTTTGCATGTGCGAGTTACAACAATAAAAGGTGGAAGTGATATTGTAGTGGAGGCTTGCAGAATGTAGGACATGGCAGAGATTTGAAAATATATATGCCGAGAACATAGAGTAGGAAGAGTAGGCATTGACATTTACTTGACACTTAAATTTGTTTTATTACGGTTACTTTATATTACCGCTAACCATTAACCGTTAAATACACGTACCGTGTTATACATCATTTTATCATTTAAGGGCCACTATCGACAAAAATAAAAATACCGTTGTGTCGAGCAACGCCCCACGACTCCAAAAATATAATAATATCGGTAGGTTCACTTATATTGAGAAACCTCAAAATATTGATATAGGGTGCAAAATACTCCAAATAAAAAGTTGTTTATATTACGAAATAGAAATTACAGTAAAATTCTAAAAATTAAATTATGCTTACGTCTCAAAAGAATCCTGTCTAAATTCGAAACCGGTATGCAGTTAATTCAAATAAACTGTTACGGTCGATGAACGATTCTATAGCGACTATTTGAAAATTTGATTTGGACATATCTCACAATCCAAACGATGAAATCTCGATTTTCCACTTCCGTTAGAAAAATATAGTCAAATCGATCCTAACGTTTCTTGTTTCACAGAAATCCGACTTGAAACGGTTTCTGTATATTCAATTGAAGTTCAAACTCAATATTATGAATTACCGAGCCATTTCGAGTTCGTTTTATATTAAATATAAATATAAACGTTTAATCGTCGTCTAAGAAACGAATTTCATATCAAATCCTTTAATATAATATTTAAAACCAATTTAAATATTTAATTTAAATGGTCGAAAAATCCAGGTCGTTACATTCTTCCCCCCTTAAAATAATTTCGTCCTCGAAATTGCTAAGTAAAGAAGAACGCTATGAACCCATTTACTTAAAAATAATTATTCTAAAATATTATCCAAAAATTAACTAAGTTTTAAATTTTTACGAAAATTTCGCCAGCACCTCCTCTGCACTGTTCAATTCAAACAACTCCAACACGCCACTCTGGGCCTCAGATCGATCAAAAGAAAACAAAGCCAAATGGCTAACCCACTCAGGGGTATAAAACCAGATGCCCAAGTCAATAATTAAGGTTTACCTATTTGTCGGGCAACCAAACTCCAATCACGAAGCAACCCAACTAACAGCTCTTAGTTTTCTTCCAACCTGTATTTAATTCTCTTTCCAATGCTAATAACAGGTACATAGTTAAATTATTTCAGTCTCATATTTGATTTTGTTCGAATCCATTATACTGGAGTTATTACTCTTAGTTTCCAGTTTATTCCATTTGTTGATGAATTTTACATTCAACCAATTCAATAAACAAACAAGCAACAATCAATGCAAGCAAATCATCCATATTTAACTTAAGTTAAATTCTGATTTATTTGATTTCTGGTTTAAATTCTTATTTACAAATTCTACTGGTTATATTGAACCTTTTCAAATTCAAAATCAAGATTTAATTCCCATTTTGGTTAAATTAAACCATTCAAATTTTACAATCCAATTTGAATTCCCATTCTGGTTAAATTAAATGATTCAAATCCAATTTGAATTAAATTCAAATAAATCATCAACCAATATCTCAATAATTGAGAAAAATCATTTCCTTTTATATACGAAAAATATAATTTGGGAAAAATTATTTTACTTACCCTTTTTACAAAACAGTACTGCATCAATTGCCAGTTCAAGTTGAACCGATCAAAACAACGCAATACAAAACATTTTTATATAAAATCTACAAATACGCGCTCTCATATACATACACTTCAACTCAATCTAGGGTATTACTAACCCTATCTCTATCGAGTTACACCACAGAGCCAAGGTTATTCCTAAACCATTGCTCTGATACCAACTGTAGCGACCCGGGAATTTCGACCCTTGAATCCTGACATTTACACATCTCTTGTCCCGAATTCAAGTATCAAAACCCCAGAAGGCTATGAGAAAGAAGTTAGAGGGTGAGAAAAGAAAGAAAGAAAGTTAGAATAGAAGAATATGAAGAAAAACACAACACAGAGTCTCACATCGCAGCGGAACAAAATATAATTATAGAAATAACTTTTATTGAGAGCTTGAAATAATAGTTACAACATCAGGGTGCATCCATACATCTGGACAGTTATAATAATCTGTCCTTATATACATCACACAACGGAATAATAACGATCGAATATCATACGTCTGAACACCTTCATCTCGTCTTTGGACTTCACAGCATCTGATAACCTGAACCTGTACACCCGGTCTAACCCGAGCATTTACAAAATACCGGGTCAGTCTGGTGAACCAGAGTGAGTAAAACTCGCACAGTATTAAGGGTATCACACAACTTGATTTTAAAATTAAAATCCTTTCGAAAGGAAAGGATAATCGTAAGACCAAATCCACACATAAATACGGACGGTTTTTACCTTACGATAACCCAAAACAGTTTTGAAATCAATATCTTTTCTGATATTATAATAGTGTCTAAATACAAGTAAATATCAATCTAGTGGAACGCTTGCATCTCACGCTCCACATACATAGCATACAATCAAAACCGTGGGCACTTATTGGAGATTGGATTCCGACTATGACAAGGTATGGGACCACCTGCCGATAGTGTATCTCTAGAGGCGAATACACTGGGATCAACAAGAACTTCTTGCAACCCGGCCCACACATGACCAACCACTCATTTCGCTTGAGTGTATCGAATGTATATCACCAACGGTTGGGCTCAAACCACCGTTTCCCGAAAGGGACAGCATCGATAGATTTAAGAAACAAAAGGAATTTCTCTAGATAGGTGATTATACACTCTAATGGGAGCGACCCACATAGCCATGCTGCCTGCCCGATTTTTGTCATTTTTCCCGGTTGCTGAGGCTTGAGGCTACGCTTCATCAGCACATCACATTTACTTCGAATGCCACATCGTCAGATCCATCAGAATCACAAATTGGCGTCCACAACCATACATTATGTGTCAGCTAAAGAAGTTTCCTTCTCCGCTTTCACTCTTGGTACGGTTGAAGAAACCAATGTACGTGACCTTTCTGGAAATACTTTGTCAGACATCCATCCATATACGTCCACCCAGGAACAGGATGAACCGAAGGCATCCTCCAACCGCATCCTAGGAATCACCCTATAGATCAGCAGCGAGTAGTCCTTGTGATCCGTAGATTTCAATCCTGATAGCATCATTGTCAAAATATCTCTAGGGATCAGCTAGAGAAATCCAACAATAGTCCTTCCATTCATGAAGATATACGGTCTTCAATAGCTCCATCTCGACCAGCAACATATATCTTCTTCGTTTACGTATTTGTTGGTCGGAATGGTTTTCGAATATAAATTCGATCCCGGTCTTTCCATACCAACAACGCATTGGGTATGATTTTGATAGTTGGTTCTTTAACTATCAAAATAAACAAACATATAAATAAAATGGATCCATTGGTTTATACAGCATCATTTGGCCTTTAAAATAATATAGATCAATTATAATATTTTAATACTTTCAAATCATTCCATTTATACTTAGGAAAAATATATCAAGATTTTATCTTCACATATCATTCAAACATTTGATATTTCATTTATCATTTGGAAAATCGATCCAACTTATCATCGTAAAACAATCTTTAATAAATCTCCTTTTGTTTCATTAAACAAAATAATCGTCACTCATTCTTTTAGAACAAACTCGTCCTACAAGTCATTTCTTACTTTGAAAATATTATCATATTTTCAAAACCGCCTTTTATTCCTCCTATTATGGAAATATCATTCATATTTTCAAGCCCCTTCTAATTCCTTTTATTTTGGAAATCCCAAAGTATAATTCCCAAAATCTCTCAAATAACGTTACGTTATTATTCCACAAGATAAATTACTTCTTACATCTCCCTCCTTACAAATAATACCATCTTTCGATAATCCTGGAGTCATTCAAGTTGGGGTATTTTAATTACCTCTCAGACCTTGATTGACACAATTCTTATCTTAAGATGATATCAGTTGTAATACCAAAATCTCGTATTTATCCCCGATATCAAAACAAATCCCATTTGATTATACCTTAATGACATCTCATCTCTTATTAATATAACGAGTTGATATCGCATCTCTTTTCACTTAACTCGTCTCACCTGTTTAATTCAAAACTTGAGTTCCAGTTTTGATTTCTATTTCAAACCTTCCTCAGTTCAATATTTAGAAAATCATTTATCTCAAATGATCTGCAGTTTAATTCCAATTCTTTTATTCATATCTTGGCTTCTCTCTCCATTACGGTAAAACTTTGGGTTTTATAACTTCACAGAATCTTGGATTTTCACAAATCCGATTAAATAAAGTCTTACATAAGAATTTTCTTTAAACCGCTATATAACTTTAACTTATATAATCATTAATATAATTTACTTCTAAAATATCACTTTATTAAAATCAGCCTTATCACTTGGTAAACTTTCATTACTCCTTAATTCTCAAGGCCCTACTTTGATTATGAAATAAATGATAATTATATACCAACATTTTGAAATGTTTTACTTAACCAATAGATATTTCCATTAAATTAGTTAATTTAAAAAAACCATTTTTTGTAAACACGGTTGACTTGGTCAACTCTAACATGATTAACTCGTTAATCAAATTTCGATTCATCTTTCTATTTAAATTCAAAATTTGATAATCCCATTTGATTATTGAAATAATAATCAATCCAATATAATCTACTTAAATTGTCTCATAAAACAATTTATCTTGGTTATTAGTCGTCGCGTCGATCTCTACTTATTTGCTTATCAATCTTTATAAGAATTTTCGTTATAAATCATTTAAAAATTTAGAAGAAGCACGTGCTTCGCACACGGTAGGTTTTGGCACAAAATTGGTGATTTGTGTTAACAAAACAATATACACACGCGGTTGGTTTATTTTATTTTCTATGAACTTCATTAAAATAATATATTTTAAAAATATATTTCCAAGTATAAAATAAATTACATAACTTTACTTCTATCGATTTACCTGACGGTAAATCAATCTTTATAAAACAGTGTATATTTGGCCATCCGCTATATCTTCCTCAAACAATATCACACATTGGTTAATAACCAAACAAACATTGGATTTGGTTTACCAATCAACAACCAATTCAGTAATCCAATCATATGGGTTTAACAGTTCACATGATGATGATAATAAATTTTACGGATAACGGTCAACTACCAACATCAGTTCAAGCATACAATTCAATCAAATACGTTTATAGTAACCAACAAGGTAAGTTACCTTGTTTGGAGACCATCGTTAAAAATAACGATGTCGTTTCATTTTAAATTAAACAACGTTTCATTTTAAATTAAACAACGTTTAATTTAAATACTCGATATAACGATATATTAACTACCATTTAAACAATCAAAAATCAACCAATATTTAGCAAACATAGCACACAACGATAAACCCGACTTATAATAATTATAAGTAGGGAACTGAGTGAGTTTAACTAACCTTGGTTTCCATTCGTCGATTTAAACGGTTCTTTAAAACTCCATCTGCTACTATTTCCGATCAAACCAGTTCCAGCGCATTGTGCTTTTATATTTTGTTCCGATGCCTTTCGTTTTACTCAAATCTGATCACACATAATAGAGTTCAAGGTAATATAATTTTACGGTATTTCATTAAATCCTAATTATTACATAACCAACATTGGTTACTTTATAAATTATTAATGGGTGGTCAGCATTATCTTTTTCCATTCATCTGTCTTGTTCAAATGGGAAGGCTCTGCATTCAAGTCTCCCTCAAATGCTCTTCATATTTTATTTTTTCGAAAGCCCAGGTTGGCCCGACCCCATTTTATGGTCCATTTTCCCATCCCATTTCCTTTTGGTTTCTCCCACATCAGCAAGCTCTCCCTTATTCTCCAAAACTTGCCTCCATCCGCTACTTTCCTGCTTCGAACACATTATGCCCCTTCTCTTTTTTTTTTTTTTCTTTTTTTTCTTCTTTCTTAATCTTTCCGCAAGGGCCCAAGCCCACTTTCCTTAACCCAACGCCGCATGTACTGGAGACAGTCTTCCCCCACGTCTCCTGCTCATTTCCTCATCCAACAATGCTCAAAACAATTTCCAGTTCCATCCACCTTCTCATTTTTTCCAGTTTCGTAACTTTTTTTTTTAAAATATGGCCCAAAACCCACGCTCCAAACTCAAGACCACACACAACAGTATTCCTCTCCTCATTGTATAAACCATGAGCCGCAACTCCATTTCCCCATACTTCAATACACGCACTGCCCTCAACGTTTCAGCAGCCTCCATAATCCCTTTTTCTTTGTCAAACCCCAAAGCAAAACACATCGTTGATCTTCTCTCCCTTCACAGTCCATGCGCGGCTTCTTCCCCCCCCCCCCCCCCGTTCTCACAACCGAATCCACCCCCATGCATAAAGACAGCACCTCACTGCCGTAGAAACCCATGCCACAACAAAGCTACCGCACATACTGAAACATCATCGAGCTTCTCGCTTCCGTCTTCTACTTCTTCTCCAGCACGCATGAGTCCCCCCTTACTCCGGCCCCATGTTAATAAACCACTTACTCTCGAACTCACGTCAGTGACGGTGGCCCCGGGCACAGCCACCTTGATCTACAGTTGAGTATGTGTATGGGAATTTTTTTTTTTAAGACCAGAGTTTGCGGTTGTTTAGAGAGGAAAGTTTGGTTATAAACTGACAATGGCTTTTGGTATGAAGAAAATGGGGGAGGATTTGGTGCGTATTTATATTGAGGAATCCCTTGGCAGTCACGAAATTTAGTTTGGGTGGCAAGTTATCGAAATGTTTGGCCGTCACGTATTGGGTAGGATATACAGTATACACGGGGTAGGCCTGCGCGTTCTGATAGGTTGGCATGCACTTGTATCTTCATAAGAAAAAGAGAAAAGACGGGATGGGCAAGAGTACAGGAGCTGTGCAAAGCGCATGTGCATGGCCGAAATGAAATTGCAGAGGAGCTGTGCAGTGTTATTTCACTTTCAAGTGGCAGTGCATGATTCGATCTTGCTATGTGCTTGTATCTATTTAGATTTAGAGTAGGCTGTATAAATCTCTATCCTACGATTTGCTGTGTATACTTGGACAGGGAAAAATATATTTAGTGCGCAAATACTTAGCATAGGCACCGCAGTTCTTGTTTGTAGGTTGTCTTTCCTTTTTCCTTTCCATCAGTACAAATCTTTTTGAACAGGATAGGATGCACATAATTAAGGGTAGGCAGAATACATATACCAATGTGTGAAAATGGGCCATGTGCATGTACAGGTACGGGAGGATGTACAGGTTTACAAAGAAATGTTTGCATGTGCGAGTTACAACAATAAAAGGTGGAAGTGATATTGTAGTGGAGGCTTGCAGAATGTAGGACATGGCAGAGATTTGAAAATATATATGCCGAGAACATAGAGTAGGAAGAGTAGGCATTGACATTTACTTGACACTTAAATTTGTTTTATTACGGTTACTTTATATTACCGCTAACCATTAACCGTTAAATACACGTACCGTGTTATACATCATTTTATCATTTAAGGGCCACTATCGACAAAAATAAAAATACCGTTGTGTCGAGCAACGCCCCACGACTCCAAAAATATAATAATATCGGTAGGTTCACTTATATTGAGAAACCTCAAAATATTGATATAGGGTGCAAAATACTCCAAATAAAAAGTTGTTTATATTACGAAATAGAAATTACAGTAAAATTCTAAAAATTAAATTATGCTTACGTCTCAAAAGAATCCTGTCTAAATTCGAAACCGGTATGCAGTTAATTCAAATAAACTGTTACGGTCAATGAACGATTCTATAGCGACTATTTGAAAAATTGATTTGGACATATCTCACAATCCAAACGATGAAATCTCGATTTTCCACTTCCGTTAGAAAAATATAGTCAAATCGATCCTAACGTTTCTTGTTTCACAGAAATCCGACTTGAAACGGTTTCTGTATATTCAATTGAAGTTCAAACTCAATATTATGAATTACTGAGCCATTTCGAGTTCGTTTTATATTAAATATAAATATAAACGTTTAATCGTCGTCTCAGAAACGAATTTCATATCAAATCCTTTAATATAATATTTAAAACCAATTTAAATATTCAATTTAAATGGTCGAAAAATCCAGGTCGTTACACTTCCAATTAGCGTATATTATCACCATCTAGAGGATATTCATTTTTGTTCTTCTTTCGCCACCGTATCTTCCGGGAACCGTTATGTTGGTATACCAATCATAAGGTAACAATATATTCAGAACATTCAAGCGAAATGAATGGTCGGTCATGTGTAGCCGAGTTGCAAGATGTTTTTGTTAACCTCTAGTGCATCCCCTCTAGAGTACATTGTTCGGAAGGTGGTTCCATACCTTGTCATAGTTGGAAATCCATTCTCCAATAAGAGCCCACGGTTTTGATTGTATACTATGTATGTGGAGCGTGAGATGCAAGCATTCTACTAGATTTCTATTTGCTTATATTAGAAACTATTATAATGTAAAAATAATATTGTTTTAAAAGAATGTATGGGGTTACCGTAAGGTAAAAACCATTTGTATTTATGTGTGGATTAGTCTTACGATTATCCTTTCTTTTGAAAAGGATTTTTAAAAATTATACCAAATGGTTGGAGCTTATTCACACCAGTCCCATGACTGACTAGAGTTTATTTTGTTTTGCCCTAAACTTTTGGGTGCCTAAATTTGTACGAACAGTCAAGTAGTCAGGATTTTACAAATACTTAGAGGAGCTTGGAGCAGGAGGCTTCAATGATATATATATAGAGAGAGAGAGAGAGTTTATTTTCGCTGTGATATGTGTTTTATATTCCAAAGGTTGTTATAAAATATATTTTATTCATTCCATTGTGAGATTCGTGTTTACTCTGATTCTGTTCTCATGTGATCTTCTTCTTCTATTAAACTTTATTTCTTTCTATTTCTGACCCTCTAACTTCTTTCTATCAATGATCTGGTATTTCCGAAGCTTGAATAGTCGACATTGGTATTTATGTCGATTTTCAAGATCGAAAATCCTAGTTCGTTACATGAATATTTTGATATCAACTCTAAAACCCAAGTATGGTTATTTTACAGCTATATGATATTTCATTTGGATATATGCAATAATAATTAGTTTATTATAAATTTGAGTAATTTTTGAATTTAATAATATTATAATAATATAACATAGGCCTTAAAAATATCCATTTTGCAAACGACCTATGTTTTTTATGAAACGAATTTTGCTGGATTCAGAATATTAAATTATTGCTATATTTCAAATTTCATGATTTTTGGAGTTGCTTTGTGACCTTGAGGAATTTAATTGTGAAATGATCAATATTTTTTACTTTAAAAATATGTTGTTGGAGCAAACAAACTTAAAATTTGACGAAATAAGTTTCATCGAGTCCGTAATGTAAGGATATAGTTATGTCTCAATAATTATTGAAAATGGGATTTATATGCGATCGTACGGATTTTTAAACCACAAATACAAGCAATAATTGAGTATAATTGAATAAAATGAATATAAAAATAGAATATAAATATATTTTCCCTATCCTATAGAAAATCCTAAACATTTCAATTCACTTTTCACACTGCCACCTTCTTTCCCAAAACATGATCAAAATCCATCTTCCAAAAATTCCTATAATTCAAATAAAAATCCATAAAACAAAATACATACATATTCAAGACCCTGGTGAGTTGCTCTTCGCTTTGATATGGGTTTTAATGAGTTCGGAGATGGTATAGTACGCTGCAAATTTTCCAATGTGGGTGCGTGTGGTCAATGTTTTGGGAATTGGTGAAATAAGGTCAACGATCTTCGTTTTGGAGTTCGTATTTAAGTTTAGCTTTTGAAATGAAGCTTTTATGCAAAATTTAATGGATTGTTGAACCGAAACATTGCTCAACTTCTGCATGGCAACATGAGGGCTGTTGTACCACGCATGGAGGAGGTGAGTTTCGAGATTGATGATGTTGGGTGGAGCACGTAGAGGAGGAAACGAGATGAATTGCGGTGTTTACGGTTTGTGATTTCATGTAGATATAAAGGAGAAATGGGTGGAGGAAGCTCACACGAATGGCCACAGGTGGGTGATGTGTTGCGTGCGCGACCTGGGGAAGAAGGAGGATGAGTGGAGTGTTTAATTGGCAATTGTAATTAGGGATTATTAATTAGTTTATTATTAATGACATATATATGTACACAGTCTTATAAAAAAACATAACATTTATATACATGATTGGAATTCAGCGAAACATGATCTGTTGGAACCGTCTCTACGAGAGTTCACAAAGAACCTGATTTCGAATGATTTGGAGCTCGTTGCAATGTCCGGCGGGGGAAATGCTTGTTTGAATCATCGACCGTTTATCGTTATTTAACGATAAACGATCAATGTGAGAACTCTCACTCAATTAAATTTTATAAGTTATAATAATCTTGTTTAGTTATGTTTATTGAATTTTTATGGAGTTGTAGCAGAGTTGAACACCCATTTATAATTCAAACGATATATTTATATTCACCTATTTAAGTGAAATTGACTAAGTTAAAATACGACTTGGAATGAACAAGTTATTTATGGTTGTTTGAATTTTTGATTGATTTTAATTGGTTGAGTAATTTATTAATTACTGTTTATTGATTGAAAACCCCACACGGGTTTTTGGATGACAGCTAGCCTATGCGTCTCCCAAGTGTGTAGATAAGTTCACATGGATTGTGATCGATGTAAACCCACACGGGTATTGCGACGATAATTTTACAAATCTCCCAAGTGTGTAGATAATAATCACTAGTTTTTGATGGAAACACCACACGGGTATTAGGATGATATTTTATTTACACTAATCCCAAGTGTGTAGTTTGTATGTTAATTGATTGATTGACAGACCGATATGAGCATTATTTATTTATTTAAGGCTTATACAGGTATAGTTGCACTCTGGATGTGAGTTGGATGATTTATATTTGTTTACAACTATTGTTGAACACGTATAATGTATGAAATCCATATAAATGGAATCATATGGTATTTGATTGAATTTCATTCCAATGTGGAATAAATTTGAATAATTTAATAATATAATATTTAGTGAAAAATCAAAGTTTGATTTTGATGTCCGGTTTGGGATGGATGCGTAGATATTAAAATATCAATAAATTTCATAACGGCAGCGAATGGTTTTGAATTAATTTTCATATGATTTTAGCATATCAAAGTTTAAATTTGAAATGAATAGTAACTTTGAAAAGTGAAGTTCAGTTAGGTTATATAGCGAACGTTTTAAAAGAAATTTCTTTTCGAAAGTTTCTTGTTTATTTTTATAATGACTATCAGGAAAGTTTTGACATAAAATAACAAGTTTAGAAAAATAATATTCTTTTAATGACTAAAATAATATTATAAACGACTTAATATGGAAATATTTGACAACGATGGTTATATGTATTTTATATAGTTTATAAAATATTTTGGAAGTATTTTGATTTATTTTTATTTATAAATCGATTTGGGCTTGAATAGGACGTGTCGCGCAACGACAGTTCGCAAAGTTCAACCCGTTACTTTGAGTTGATGTATCAGGAGATTCGACCGTTGGATTCTCCTGAAACTTGAAGCACTAGATCCACAATGAAATGAACTTTCAAATAAAGTAAGAAATTTTGAAATCCAACAGTTTGATTTTAAAATAAATCCAAATTTGTTCGGGAAAAGGTCACTATGGACGCAGTTCGATGGCCGAAATTGGAAACTGACTGTAAGTACCTTAATAAAATTAAAAAAAATATGAACAAAGTATGTTAAATCATAATTAATGATTTGAAAAAAAATTGGATGGAATATTCCAAGTTTGAAAAGATAAATGACATTTTTTATTTAAATTAACTAGTTAACAACTAGTGTAAAGAATGCAATGGTTTTGAAATAACATATTGGATTGTGAATGGTTTTGATATAACTAGAGTTTTCCAACATGTAAATTGGAATTGATTTGAATGGAAATAACCTTCGAATATTTTGATATTGGATTCCGTAATTATACGGATATTGTTGAGAGGAATTTGGAAGATATAGATATTGTTATCTGTAGGTTTCAGAATTTGATATTGAATATAGTCGATACGATTTCTATTCAAAGCCTTAAATTTAAAATCAAACTGGATTTTGGGTTTGTCGTGAATGAAAGCTACAATAACACTGTTCTTAAACCCAGTTGTAAATGAAGTTTATGGAATAAATATTTTAATTAAGATTTAATGGTAACTTTCCAAAGTGAAGTTTTCCAATTTAATAAATTAAATTGGAATTAAATAAAAGATAGATTTTTTGTTTATCGTGAACGATGTTTTAAATAACATTTGTTCTTTAACCCAGTTAATGGCAGGATTAATTTCCTAAAATTGTATTATCATTGAATGATGATTCTTGAGAATTAAAACTATGATAGAGTTTTAATAAAATTTAATTTGATTTGGAATGTAATGAGGTAATTTAAATTTACCGTAACACGATGTATGTTAGATATGGAGTACTACCAGTTTTGATCCATGGGATGATTAAGTTGAGATGAGATAATGATACAAAATATTACCTTTCGTGTAAGGCTCGTTGATCCCGGTATGGCGTATAAACCTTAAAGCATGAAAAGAGGTTAAAGTCTTTTGGAATCGTTTTAAAGCAAGATTTAAACGACAAGTTTAAATGATATAAATCTTTGATGAGATTTATGGGTTAATTCCCAATGTAAAGAATATTTGAATAAAATAATATTCCAGATTGGGATGAGTTGAATGATATGTTTATATATCACTTGATTTTAAAAGATGCAGAAGTTACTTAGAAAGACTGGGTTTAACCCATTCTGAATAACTGATATAAAAGTTAAAGATACTGAAGACTGTGATTCAAGACCAAAGATCTTCACATCGTTTGGATTATTACTGATATCTCGATTGGGATGTATGCCAAAGATGAGGTAAAAAGTCGAGATCGTTCAGATGTACTCAAAGATCGATGATCAATGACGAATAGTCTATTAATTAGAAAATCGTCGTGAAGTGTATAAACAGCAAGCGCACGATGTACACTTGTAGTAAGTTAACGAATACCAGTCGATCCACGGGAAAAGAAGTAATTCTAATTTTATTCAATAAAATTAAAACTAAGTCAAGTGAAATTTTAACTACAACTAAACTAAATTAACAAACTAAGATAGATGAGAATATGAGAGTTAAATAACAACTTAGGAATAACTCCACTCTTTAGATCACATGAATCAATATAAAATGAAACCATGATCTCTTTTTTTGGTCATTTGTGAATTTAGTTGATATGATTATTATAAGTATAGCTTATTCAAGCTATTAATGAGCATGAAATAAACTATTAAACTATAACATACCCACTAAATCACCCTACTAGTTCTAATGAAAAATGACAACAAGATAAAGTGAAATATACTTTAAGCATGGCCTACGAAATATTAATTAGAACTATAGACCATCAAATTTTTTTTCAACCTCCACTTAATCACCATCATCATATGGAGATGAAGAGTTAATTAGTGAACATATGATTAAGCATAGCATATTTGGTGTCAACAATAAAGGTTATCAAATTTAATAATGAACACATAAAACCAATAACATCAACATGACATGAAGCACAAAAAGAGAGCATGAATAAACAAATTATGTTGCATCTACATAACCAAGAGGGTTTCATTACCCATAAGTTGAAAGGGGTTAGCCTCTAATATATGTAATCATGACAACAAAAGTGATTGCAACATAAACATAAACAAAAGAGAGAACTAATTAACAAAAACAAAATAAAACTAAACTACTTGCATAAAATCAAACTACACTAATGCATAAAGTAAATAACAAGAATTAAATAAACAAGAAATTAAATTGCATCAAAATGAAAATTACATAAGAGGGAAATGGCTAAGAAACCATGAAAGAAAAAGAGAGCTTTCCTTTAAACTAAACTAACTAAAGGAAGAGGATATTTACATCAACATAAAGGGGGTGTTTATACATGTTATAAACCCTAAAACCATAATAACTTTTGTTGGGGACTACTATCCCTTTATGAATCTTCCATTTGTCTTTAGCTACTAATGATACATTAAAATTGTATGAAGCTTTTTTTTATCTCCACTTGCTAATATATTAACCTCTATTTGTTCTATTAAAGAAAGAGTGATAATGGGTAGGGTCCTCTAATAAGTTGTATGTGAATTAATTCCATCTCCAGTCCTTTGTATCCCCTTTGTGCATGCATACATCCTTGTAAACTTTACGTGCATAATTCATTTTGCTCCCAAATTCCTACAAGACACATGAAAATGAACAAATAAATTTTATCAAATATAAATACATGCACGAATAACCGTTTTGCCCCAATATGAAGATGAATGCATACTAATTTGAGAATATTAGGTTTTTGATTAAAACATGTAAAAATAACCCACTTATTTTATTTATTTAACTAAAACAAGAGTAAATGTGTGAATATAAATGTGCATATCAAATACCCCAACACTTATCTTTTTATTCGTCCTCGAATAAGCCGAAAAACTAAGATAAATCTGTTTTCATAGGGAGCATGATTGTATGGAGCGTATGTAACAAGCCATTAAACCTCTGTTGTCCCTAGTAGGACGAGTGTTGTCATGAGGGATTTCATCGGATACTACCCACAAAATCCAAATGTTAAATGCAAAAAATATTTACAAAATGAAAGATTCGGAAATATTTACAAGATGAATGCTATTTTTCAAAAGAGTATTCACAAATGGGTAATTTACTTTTAAATTTGACACGAATGAGTTAACACAAGTTTGAGTTGTCACAATGAAATTTAAGTCCGTTACTAATCAAAACATCAAACAAAAGCCTAGTTATCGTTACAAACTGAAACTCTTCCAGCTTGGACAATTGTTTTTGCAGAAACATAATGCAAATATGAAATGAATTCTATAATCGATATCAAAAATCATAAAATTGCATCTTTATTTCCCTTTGGTTAACAAGATAGGTCAAATAAGTGAAGATAGTGCTTGGATTTCAAGTGCTTACTCTCTCTTTATTTTAAAAAATATTTACATTATTATTTACAAACATCTAATTAAAAAGACCAAGGTATCCCCAACACTGCATTACAACGTATGTGAGGGTTGGGACAAAGCTTGGTGGATTGTGCAAATTGACACTGAATTTGTCAACGACATGTCGGTAATCCTTAGGTGTCCAACTCATGAAATGAGATCAAGGTATACCACCCCTACACTGCATTACGACTTATGTGAGAGTTGGGACAACTTCACTTGGATTGTTTAATATTATTATATATATATTCTATTTTTTTTGTTTTTCTTTTGTTTTGTAGAGAGAGAGAGAGAGAGTTAAGCGAGAAATCTTAGCACAACTTCACTTTAAAGATCTAAAATGTTATCGCAAGTAGTCTAAATCAACCATTCATTTAATCGGATTACAAGTTAGAAAACATTTCATACTCATCACCTACGAATCTCCCAGTATACCAGTTACACAAATTTGCTCATAATTCAAACTTTTCTTTCATTATTCGTTAAGAGAAACAAAATTCCAAACATTTTATTCATACGACCAAAACCATATATTTACTTCATTGTGCCCATTTAAAAGTAAATTAAAATGCATTTTTTTGAATTTTTCCTAGCCTGAAAAATGAAAAGAAAATTTATTCAAAACCAAAATAAATATTAACCCCCCCCCACCACCACACTTGATTTTGACTGTGACCCCAAAGGAAACCCATGTGGAAGGAGAAAAGAAAAGGAAATTTTGAAAATATGCCCTATATTTACAAGAGAAAAGAATTTTTTAAAGTATATTAGAAAATATATTGACAAGAATTAAATGAAACGATGAAGCGACCCGAACTTCCCCGGTCTCCGAAGAGATGAGAAAGAACGAATTACTATGAGGACAAGACAAATCAGAACGCAGACGGGAGAACATTTCATTGTATATTACAACAACACCATCAGATACAAGAATATACAGAGTGTAAATGAATAAATTACATTCGATAAATATCAGAGATTACAATAAATTACATAGCAGCGGAAAAATAATACAAAGCACAACTGAAGGTGATATACGGATACAGAGCTTTCCGGATACCATTCCAGCTGTAAACCAGGATCCTGGGAATATAAATCTGCAAAACCAAAACTACTAGCTGCCCGTGCGGAAAATAGGGGCACCCAGAGTTTAGGTTGAAACAATAAACTCCAGGTCAGTCATGTGACTGGTGTGAGAACTAAAACAGTTATCTAAAAACTTTACTTTAAAATAGAGTAATTCAAGGGACCACGCCGTATAACACGGAACGGGTTTACTCCCAAGAATACCAGTGCATAGAATAAACAGCGCAATGCTTTTTTGAAAAATGAAGCTATTATAAGACCCAGGTCCCATCACACAATGCAACGCAAGCCGGAGGATAGGGTTTTTCCCTTATAATATCCAAACATGCTTGGTACGTTTTAAAACAAATCATTTGATACTATAATAAGTGTATAGTGTCAAAACAATTTCAATCATAAATATAAATCATAGACGGCATAGCATCCCATGCTACTATGTCGCCATACTAGGCTCTACAAATAAAGCCGAAATATCTCGTATTGGAAATTGGATTTCCGTCATGAGTCGAGGCAAGGGGCAAGCTCCTCTCCGCTTCGAGACACTCTAGCAAATGCTCAGGACTACACACTCTGGGTAACCCTTGGATCGGTTGGGCTGGTCCTCACTTACGTTAGAGGATTGGCAATTCCTGAACACACGTTTCCCGGTCCTTACAGACCTATAATCGAGGCGCCTCATTCCAACAACCACAAAGGTGAAAAGTATATAAATGTCAGGGCTGGTAAGTCACTGACACCACCAAAGCTAGAAAGAAACATCGTGTTCTCCCAATGGCCCGTATCCCGTTTTTAACTCATACCGAGGTGTGAGGCTCGCGAATTCACGTTATACACAAAGCTACACCACAAAGGCCGTGCTTTGATCATCAACCACAAGACTTTGCTTTTCAACAGAAGCCTTGATCCATGCAACTCAGCATGCCACACAGGTAATTCATGCCATGCGATTGATACTTATCAATATATAACCTCTAAGCTCGTACGTCTCAGAGAAGGGCGTTAAGCAAGAGAATAAATTCTCCGCCGCCAAACAGATATATATTTAACAGAAATCAATCAACACAGAATAAAATCCAATGTCAGACACACAATCCATTTACAAGTTCGTTCTGGGTCTGAACGAAACCGGAGGCACTTTCCTCGCATATCCATCGATCTCCAGGTACGTCTGGACGACCACCAACTATTTCCATCCTCTTGGGTGTACAGCCTAATCAGGATCATCGGTAATTATCCAAACGATGTGAAGACTTCCGGTCTTCAACCACCGTCTTCATCTTCGACTTATCGTCAAATCGGTTATTCAGAATGGGTATAAACCCGGACTTTCCGAACAACCCGCGTATATTAAAAACAAATGTTACACAAACACAACATACGCCTCATTCCAATTCGGAATATTCTTTTATCCACAAAATCACATTTTTAGGGAAAGGTTCCCATTAATTTTATCCAAGATAAATTCTTTCAAATTTATCCTTTAATCTTCCTTTGGATATCATTTCAAACCAATTTATGGTTTTCCAAACTAGTCGAGATTAGCGAAGAATACCGAAGTAATTATTTATTTTATTTCCCAATCCCAACCTATTCATCCCATGAAGCAAAACTGGTAACACTCCATATCTAACACCTCAGTGTTGTCGGTAAAATTAATTACCATTTCACGTTCAAATCTAATTAAAGATTTAACTATCGCTTTGGAGCAAAACTGGTGATACTCCATTCTCGCTTATTTCCTAAATTTGATAATTTAAATTATCTATTCACATTTCAATCTAATTGCAGATTCGTTAAAACTCCTTTTATTGGGTTAAAGAACTAATGTCATTTAAAACACAGTTCACGACAAACCCAAATCACATTCTATTTATCATCGGGTTAAAGAACTAGTGTTGTTTAAAACACAGTTCACGATAAACCCACAAATCAATTATAGTTCAATTCAAATCAAATATATTAGGAATTCCGATTATTTAAAACCCCTTTTTAAATCTAATTTATTTATTTAAAAAAAATTGGGTTTTAAATTGAGTTCAAACTAGTTCATTTCGATAAAAATCTATTTTTATCTTTTCAAATATGGAGTTTTTCATCCCAACTTTTCCCAAATCATTTCTTATGATTTTACAAAAATTATTACTATTTTTAATAATTTTATCAAGGCCCGTACAGTCGATTTCCATCAACGGCCATCGAACTGCACTTACAGCGACCTTTTTCGAATTTGATTTGGACGTATCTCCAAATCCAACCGTTAGATTTTAAATTTCTAATATTCGTTAGAAAGCACTTTTCGACTCGAACCCAATGGTTCTGGTTTTAGGAGAATCCGACTGTCGGATCTCCCGTAATGTCTGTTTGAAATAAATGGTCGAAATTCACAAACTGCCGTGGCGCGGCGCATTCTATTCAGGCCATTATATTATATATATATATATATATATATATATATATATATTTCGTCGATTTCTATTTAAAATGAATTTTATAATTAGTTTTGAATTCGTTTCAAAAATAATTTCAATCTCCATTTCAATTCAAATCAAAATTGAATTTTTCCTTATAAATTCGTTTTAAAATTCACTTCTATTTAATTCAAATTTCAATTCAATTTGAATTCATTTCAATTCGTTTTCAATTCAATTCGATTCAATCCAAATTGGTTTTTTATTCGATTCAATTCAAATTGGTTTTCTATTCTATTCAATTTCAATTGATTTTCTATTCGATTCAATTCAAATTGGTTTTCTATTCTATTCAATTTCAATTGATTTTCTATTCGATTCAATTCAAATTGGTTTTCTATTCGAATCAAATCAAATTGGTTTTCTATTCGAATCAAATCAAATTGGTTTTCTATTCGAATCAAATTCATTTCGTTTTCTATTTGAATCAATTCAAATTGGTTTTCTATTTGAATCAAATTCATTTCGTTTTCTATTTGAATCAATTCAAATTGGTTTTCTATTTGAATCAAATTCATTTTGTTTTCTATTTGAATCAATTCAAATTGGTTTTCTATTTGAATCAATTCAATTTGGTTTTCTATTTGAATCAATTCAAATTGGTTTTCTATTTGAATCAAATTCATTTCGTTTTCTATTTGAATCAATTCAAATTGGTTTTCTATTTGAATCAAATTTATTTCGTTTTCTATTTGAATCAATTCAAATTGGTTTTCTATTTGAATCAAATTCATTTCGTTTTCTATTTGAATTCATTTCTTAATCACTTTATATTCAGTTCATTTCGAAATCGTTTTCTATTCAATTCATTTCGAAATCGTTTTCTATTCAATTCATTTCGAAATCGTTTTATATTCAATTCATTTCGAAATGAATAAAATCGATATAAATATCGTTCACGTCAAAATGGCGTCAATCTAATCAACACGGCTTCATATATTTCTATTTTCAAATATTCTATTTCAAATATTTCGATTTCAAATATCTCGTTCAACACATGACTAATCTCAACGGATGAGTATAGTCAACACATGAATCTTTATATTATATTATTGATAAAGATGTAAATTTTATTATTAAAATATTTCGTTCAACACATGACTAACCTCAACGGATGAGTACAGTCAACACATGAACCTTTATATTATAATATTCTTTATTTTCTAAATTGGAATAAGGCCCAATCAATCACCATATAAAGTTAATTATATGGATTTTCATACATCACACGTATATAATAGCATTGAAAAATAATTAACCATCAACCAAAGTGCACTACACTTTATAAGCATCAAATATAGATATCTAACGCTTATAACAGCCTGTCAATCAATCGATCGACTAATTTAATCAATCAGGATGAGTGAACTTCAAATTTCATCCCAACACCCGTATGGGGTTTCAAACAATCAAACACAGATTTTATTTGTGCGGTTGAGCGATGTGTAAAATTTATCGACCCAATCAATGTCCTTCAAATTGGTGTACATAAACAAACCGTCCGGTTTGTAAATGAATATTTTATTTTATTCACTATATTCATATTCACGTTAAAAATTATATTTTTAACGATAAAACATTTTATCTTAACATATGAATTTCTATTCAGTTCATTTACACAATAAAAATGATACTTTTATTTACTAATTTATTTTAGAAAATTTTGGTGGCATAACGGCATGATACTAGAAACGGGACGAGGCCTAGCCTTATCCCCGGTCCAGTGAAGGCCCACGCCATTCACACATCAATCAATCACCTCTATTTCACCAAACAACTCAAATTTCAATCAAATAATCTAACTAATTTTTGCAATCAAACAAACAAGTCCATGGTCTGTGGACGATTGTGTCGGGTGCTACTAAGCACCGTCTGCATCCTAGTATACATATAACTAGAAAAAGCAATTGAAAGGTGAGAAATTCTCACCGAAAGCTATCCCATCATCTTGACTCTTCTTTAATAGAAATCTTCATCGTTCTCGCCTTTCGTCACTTTCGTCGCCCGTAGTCACTACATATATAAAAATCGAATTTTTACTTTGCTATTCAATATATAAAAATCAAATTTTTACTACAATGTCATATAGATAAAAATTCCGCCTTTTCAAAAATATAGATTTCGCCTTTATAAAAATAAAGATTTCGCCTTTTCAACTATAAAGATTATATTTTTAATACTTTAAAAATATAAAAATAATAATTTTTAAAATATTATTTTTCTCTTCATAAAATTTATAGCTTTCTTAAAATAAAAATCACTCCTTTCTCCATTTAAAAATCTCATCTTTTCTATTTTAAAAATCTCGCCTTTTCAATTTCATCACTATAAAAATCACATTTTTATTTTGCTACCTATATAAAGATGATATTTTTAATATTCCTATCATGTAAAAATTATATTTTTAATTCTCTACATAAACAAAAATCATATTTTTACATCTTCCATATAGTAAAGATTATATTTTTAATACTTTAAAAATATAAAAATCATATTTTTAATACTTTAAAAAATATAAAAAATCAGTTTTATTTTCACTAAAATAAATCAGTTTAATTAACATGAAAGAAAATGAAATAAATACTTACAGCGTTCTCCGCGAAGGGTGGGAGTTTGCTGATCGAATTGGAGGCGCGCAGCGGGGTCTGGCGGAGCTCGGGTCCTCGGCGGCGGCACTCTGACGCGCGACTGAGTGGAGCGACGGTCTTCAAGGGGGCTGCGTTGGGCTTCGGGGTCCTGCAGCGCGCGGTGGAGGTACTTCATCGCGAGGGGAGGTGGAGCGATAGGGGGGTGTCGACTGGTCATCGGCGGCGGGTTCAGGGGCTTGCGGGTGGTGCTGTAGGCTTTGGGGGTTCAAGCGTTGAAAGCAAGAGGAGGGAGAAGCAGATGAGATGCGGAGGGAAGAAGAAGGAGGGAGGCGGCGGCTTGCGAAGGGGGCGGCGGCGGTGGAGCGGCCATCGCTGGTGGAGCGATTTGGTTTCTTTTTTTTTCCTCTGAATGTCGGTTTCAAAATCAAGGGGGGGGGCAGAGAGAAATAAGGGGGAAGAGAGAAGGTTTAATTATTTTAATACTTTATATTTCTAAAATGTTGACTTCTCCATACGACCTCTAAACGAGGCCCACCGCCTGTCGTCCATAGCGTGTTACCCCTATTCCGAACACAATGGGATATGTATCGTAGGTTGATTCGATCGTTTCGATCAGTTTCCGTTAAAATCAACATATAACTCTATATATTGAATTGAACGCGTATTTCAATTTACCGGAGCCACATACTAACTAGAAAAATTCCAGGACAATATTTTCTAGCTTCGTATTGACGATACGGTCCTAACAAAACTAGTTTCGTCGAATTCTGAGACCGTTTGAAAAAATGGCCATTTTCCAGTCGATTAAAATCAACTGAAACTGGTCAAACGCGTTTTCCTTCGCCACGCTCGCATATTGATTCGAAAAATTATGAAACTTGGAATCTAGCAATAATTTGACATCACGGACCCAACAAAAGTGGTTTCGTCGAATTCCGAGGTCGTTTGCAAAATTCCCATTTTTAAGGGCCTGAATTCCATAGCGACTATTCAGAATTTTCAACTGGACATATCATTTGATTCCCGCTATGAAATTTTGATTTTTCGGATTCGTTGGAAAGATAATACCAATTAGATCCTATTGTTTTTGGTTTCGCTAAAATCCGGATTGTTTTGCACCCGGTACATTCAATTGAAGTTTGAAATCGAATTATCGAACTACCGCGCCATTTTCAATTCCTTTTTATAATTATATATAATTATTTATATTCTAACGACGACGTATATAATATATACGTTCTAATTATATTCAAAATAAATTTCTCGTCGATATTATTTAAAATAATTCATTTTAAATGTTCAAAATTCGCTAAAATTGCCAAAATAAAAAATTTAAACTGGCCCAGAATTTTCGGGTTATTACAATCTCCCCCACTTAAAACTTTTCGTCCCCGAAAAGGAACAAAGTCGAAAGTGGTTTGATTAATCAACTCTACGTTCGATCTGGCTTCCATTCTCCAACTTTTCTATTTCTGATAATTTTCAAATTTTCAAAAATTTGGCTAACACCCTAAATTTTCGAAAAATTTCGCCATAACCTCCCCTGCACCGGGAGCCACGGGAAAGTCCCAAAATTGTAATATAGGCCTTCTGATCTCAAAAAGAAAAAGAAAAAGCCAAGCGGCTAGCCAATAGGCTCATAAAATCATCATCACCCAAACAAAACAGTAAATTATAGTAAACATGTACCTATTTGTCGGGAAAACAAATTTTATTCTCTCCTCTAGCCTCCTTGCTATGACCTGTTCAATGTAAGTACATGTATATGCAAGCAAATGCGACCAATTTTCAATACAATTCAATATTTGATACAATTAGGCATAGTGGTTCAAAATTATCAAACAAATAAACAAACAACACAAACATCAATCAATTAGTGAATTAGAGTTTCAAATTCATAAAATTTGATACATATACAGAAAATCATGTTTTTGATGCCAATTCACAACAAATAAATCTATCTATATAAGTTTTGGTTCTCACACCAGTCTGATGGAAATATATAGATATCACACCTTCGAAACACGAACATAAATACTGATGATGTCATGACAATCATTAGTACCATCTCCGGGCGACTAGAATGTGATTCCATATCTATCCAATATATTAAAACTTCGAATATACGTTCATGACGCGTATATGTAAAACCTTTATATATTGGATTGTCCAAATTCAATACAAATAAATATTCAAATACGTTTAAAACGATTTAAATTTTCAAAACAAAATTGTTTTCATTTGAAAAATATACTCTTCACACTCGTTCTAGGATACTACTGATCCCATCTCTAACGAATCATTCTAATTGGATATTACTATACCAATATCTGATGAATTCTTTCATATGGTTCTAATATGTCTTGTTCTCGAGCTCTGTAAACCAAAGCTCTGATACCAATTGAAGCGACCCGAACTTCCCCGGTCTCTGAAGAGATGAGAAAGAACGAATTACTGTGAGGACAAGACAAATCAGAACGCAGACGGGAGAACATTTCATTGTATATTACAACAACACCATCAGATACAAGAATATACAGAGTATAAATGAATAAATTACATTCGATAAATATCAGAGATTACAATAAATTACATAGCAGCGGAAAAATAATACAAAGCACAACTGAAGGTGATATACGGATACAGAGCTTTCCGGATACCATTCCAGCTGTAAACCAGGATCCTGGGAATATAAATCTGCAAAACCAAAACTACTAGCTGCCCGTGCGGAAAATAGGGGCACCCAGAGTTTAGGTTGAAACAACAAACTCCAGGTCAGTCATGTGACTGGTGTGAGAACTAAAACAGTTATTTAAAAACTTTACTTTAAAATAGAGTAATTCAAGGGGTCACGCCGTATAACACGAAACGGGTTTACTCCCAAGAATACCAGTGCATAGAATAAACAGCGCAATGCTTTTTTGAAAAATGAAGCTATTATAAGACCCAGGTCCCATCACACAATGCAACGCAAGCCGGAGGATAGGGTTTTTCCCTTATAATAGCCAAACATGCTTGGTACGTTTTAAAACAAATCATTTGATACTATAATAAGTGTATAGTGTCAAAACAATTTCAATCATAAATATAAATCATAGACGGCATAGCATCCCATGCTACTATGTCGCCATACTAGGCTCTACAAATAAAGCCGAAATATCTCGTATTGGAAATTGGATTTCCGTCATGAGTCGAGGCAAGGGGCAAGCTCCTCTCCGCTTCGAGACACTCTAGCAAATGCTCAGGACTACACACTCTGGGTAACCCTTGGATCGGTTGGGCCGGTCCTCACTTACGTTAGAGGATTGGCAATTCCTGAACACACGTTTCCCGGTCCTTACGGACCTATAATCGAGGCGCCTCATTCCAACAACCACAAAGGTGAAAAGTATATAAATGTCAGGGTTGGTAAGTCACTGACACCACCAAAGCTAGAAAGAAACGTCATGTTCTCCCAACGGCCCGTAACCCGTTTTTAACTCATACCAAGGTGTGAGGCTCGCGAATTCACGTTATACACAAAGCTACGCCACAAAGGCCGTGCTTTGATCATCAACCACAAGACTTTGCTTTTCAACAGAAGCCTTGATCCATGCAACTCAGCATGCCACACAGGCAATTCATGCCATGCGATTGATACCTATCAATATATAATCTCTAAGCTCGTACGTCTCAGAGAAGGGCGTTAAGCAAGAGAATAAATACTCTGCCGCCAAACAGATATATATTTAACAGAAATCAATCAACACAGAATAAAATCCAATGTCAGACACACAATCCATTTACAAGTTCGTTCTGGGTCTGAATGAAACCGAAGGCACTTTCCTCGCATATCCATTGATCTCCAGGTACATCTGGACGACCACCAACTATTTCCATCCTCTTGGGTGTACAGCCCAATCAGGATCATCGGTAATTATCCAAATGATGTGAAGACTTCCGGTCTTCAACCACCGTCTTCATCTTCAACTTATCGTCGAATCGGTTATTCAAAATGGGTATAAACCCGGACTTTCCGAACAACCCGCGTATATTAAAAACAAATGTTACACAAACACAACATACGCCTCATTCCAATTCAGAATATTCTTTTATCCACAAAATCACATTTTTAGGGAAAGGTTCCCATTAATTTTATCCAAGATAAGTTCTTTCAGATTTATCCTTTAATCTTCCTTTGGATGTCATTTCAAACCAAATTATGGTTTTCAAAACTAGTCGAGATTAGCGAAGCATACCGAAGTAATTATTTATTTTATTTCCCAATCCCAACCTATTCATCACATGAAGCAAAACTGGTAACACTCCATATCTAACACCTCAGTGTTGTCGGTAAAATTAATTACCATTTCACGTTCAAATCTAATTAAATATTTAACTATCGCTTTGGAGCAAAACTGGTGATACTCCATTCTCGCTTATTTCCTAAATTTGATAATTTAAATTATCTATTCACATTTCAATCTAATTGCAGATTCGTTAAAACTCCTTTTATTGGGTTAAAGAACTAATGTCATTTAAAACACAGTTCACAACAAACCCAAATCACATTCTATTTATCATCGGGTTAAAGAACTAGTGTTGTTTAAAACACAGTTCACGATAAACCCACAAATCAATTCTAGTTCAATTCAAATCAAATATATTAGGAATTCCGATTATTTAAAACCCCTTTTTAAATCTAATTTATTTATTTAAAAAAAAATCGGGTTTTAAATTGAGTTCAAACTAGTTCATTTCGATAAAAATCTATTTTTATCTTTTCAAATATGGAGTTTTTCATCCCAATCATTTCTTATGATTTTACATAAAATATTACTATTTTTAATAATTTTATCAAGGCCCGTACAGTCGATTTCCATCAACGGCCATCGAACTGCACTTACAGCGACCTTTTTCGAATTTGATTTGGACGTATCTCCAAATCCAACCGTTAGATTTCAAATTTCTAATATTCTTTAGAAAGCTCTTTTCGACACGAACCCAACGGTTCCAGTTTTAGGAGAATCCGACGGTCGGATCTCCCGTAATGTCTGTTTGAAATAAATGGTCGAAATTCACGAACTGCCGCGGCGCGGCGCGTTCTATTCAGGCCATTATATTATATATATAATATATATTTCGTCGATTTCTATTTAAAATGAATTTTATAATTAGTTTTGAATTCGTTTCAAAAATAATTTCAACCTCCATTTCAATTCAAATCAAAATTGAACTTTTCCTTATAAATTCGTTTTAAAATTCACTTCTATTTAATTCAAATTTCAATTCAATTTGAATTCATTTCAATTCGTTTTCAATTCAATTCGATTCAATCCAAATTGGTTTTCTATTCGATTCAATTCAAATTGGTTTTCTATTCAATTCAATTTCAATTGATTTTCTATTCGATTCAATTCAAATTGGTTTTCTATTCTATTCAATTTCAATTGATTTTCTATTCGATTCAATTCAAATTGGTTTTCTATTCGAATCAAATTCATTTCGTTTTCTATTTGAATCAATTCAAATTGGTTTTCTATTTGAATCAAATTCATTTCGTTTTCTATTTGAATCAATTCAAATTGGTTTTCTATTTGAATCAAATTCATTTCGTTTTCTATTTGAATCAATTCAAATTGGTTTTCTATTTGAATCATTTCAAATTGGTTTTCTATTTGAATCAATTCAAATTGGTTTTCTATTTGAATCAAATTCATTTCGTTTTCTATTTGAATCAATTCAAATTGGTTTTCTATTTGAATCAAATTCATTTCGTTTTCTATTTGAATCAATTCAAATTGGTTTTCTATTTGAATCAAATTTATTTCGTTTTCTATTTGAATCAATTCAAATTGGTTTTCTATTTGAATCAAATTCATTTCTTTTTCTATTTGAATTCATTTCGAAATCACTTTATATTCAATTCATTTCGAAATCGTTTTCTGTTCAATTCATTTCGAAATCGTTTTCTATTCAATTCATTTCGAAATCGTTTTATATTCAATTCATTTCGAAATGAATAAAATCGATATAAATATCGTTCACGTCAAAATGGCGTCAATCTAATCAACACGGCTTCATATATTTCTATTTTCAAATATTCTATTTCAAATATTTCGATTTCAAATATCTCGTTCAACACATGACTAATCTCAATGGATGAGTACAGTCAACACATGAACCTTTATATTATATTATTGTTAAAGATGTAAATTTTATTATTAAAATATTTCGTTCAACACATGACTAACCTCAACGGATGAGTACAGTCAACACATGAACCTTTATATTATAATATTCTTTATTTTCTAAATTGGAATAAGGCCCAATCAATCACCATATAAAGTTAATTATATGAATTTTCATACATCACACGTATATAATAGCATTGAAAAATAATCAACCATCAACCAAAGTGCACTGCACTGTATAAGCATCAAATATAGATATCTAACGCTTATAACAGCCTGTCAATCAATCGATCGACTAATTTAATCAATCAGGATGAGTGAACTTCAAATTTCATCCCAACACCCGTATGGGGTTTCAAACAATCAAACACAGATTTTATTTGTGCGGTTGGGCGATGTGTAAAATTTATCGACCCAATCAATGTCCTTCAAATAGGTGTACATAAACAAACCGTCCGGTTTGTAAATGAATATTTTATTTTATTCACTATATTCATATTCACGTTAAAAATTATATTTTTAACGATAAAACATTTTATCTTAACATATGAATTTCTATTTAGTTCATTTACACAATAAAAATGATACTTTTATTTACTAATTTATTTTAGAAAATTTCGGCGGCATAACGGCACGATACTAGAAACGGGACGAGGCCTAGCCTTATCCCCGGTCCAGTGAAGGCCCATGCCATTCACACGTCAATCAATCACCTCTATTTCACCAAACAACTCAAATTTCAATCAAATAATCTAACTAATTTTTGCAATCAAACAAACAAGTCCATGGTCTGTGGACGATTGTGTCGGGTGCTACTAAGCACCATCTGCATCCTAGTATATATATATATAACTAGAAAAAGCAATTGAAAGGTGAGAAATTCTCGCCGAAAGCTATCCCATCATCTTGACTCTTCTTTAATAGAAATCTTCATCGTTCTCGCCTTTCGTCACTTTCGTCGCCCGTAGTCACTACATATATAAAAATCGAATTTTTACTTTGCTATTCAATATATAAAAATCGAATTTTTACTACGATGTCATATAGATAAAAATTCCATTTCAAAAATATAGATTTCGCCTTTTCAAAAATATAGATTTCGCCTTTATAAAAACAAAGATTTCGCCTTTTCAACTATAAAGATTATATTTTTAATACTTTAAAAATATAAAAATCATAATTTTTAAAATATTATTTTTCTCTTCATAAAAATTATAGTTTTCTTAAAATAAAAATCACTCCTTTCTCCATTTAAAAATCTCATCTTTTCTATTTTAAAAATCTCGCCTTTTCAATTTCATCACTATAAAAATCACATTTTTATTTTGCTACCTATATAAAGATGGTATTTTTAATATTCCTTTCATGTAAAAATTATATTTTTAATTCTCTACATAAACAAAAATCATATTTTTACATCTTCCATATAGTAAAGATTATATTTTTAATACTTTAAAAATATAAAAATCATATTTTTAATACTTTAAAAAATATAAAAAATCAGTTTTATTATCACTAAAATAAATCAGTTTAATTAACATGAAAAAAAAATGAAATAAATACTTACAGCGTTCTCCGCGAAGGGTGGGAGTTTGCTGATCGAATTGGAGGCGCGCAGCGGGGTCTGGCGGAGCTCGGGTCCTCGGCGGCGGCGCTCTGATGCGCGACTGAGTGGAGCGACGGTCTTCAAGGGGGCTGCGTTGGGCTTCGGGGTCCTGCAACGCGCGGTGGAGGTACTTCATCGCGAGGGGAGGTGGAGCGATAGGGGGGTGTCGACTGGTCATTGGCGGCGGGTTCAGGGGCTTGCGGGTGGTGCTGTAGGCTTTGGGGGTTCAAGCGTTGAAAGCAAGAGGAGGGAGAAGCGGATGAGATGCGGAGGGAAGAAGAAGGAGGGAGGCGGCGGTGGGGCGGCCATCGCTGGTGGAGCGATTTGGTTTCTTTTTTTTTTCCTCTGAATGTCGGGTTTGAAATCAAGGGGGGGCAGAGAGAAATAAGGGGGAAGAGAGAAGGTTTAATTATTTTAATACTTTATATTACTAAAATGTTGACTTCTTCATACGGCCTCTAAACGAGGTGTAATGTCCCAGATTTTTAGCCGTTTTATAGTAAATATTTAAATCAGTTTTAAATATTTAATTTAAATTATAAATGAATTTTATATTGGATTATCGATATAATATGGTTATTTTAATTATACATTCAGATTAAATTTTAGATTTTTATTCAGTTCAGTTCATAATAATATTACAATGTTGAAAAGACAGTGGTTACGTTAAAATAGCGGTTCGGATTTACGGGTTAAAGACCACAAGATATTTTAATTAAAAATTCAAATTATAATATTTTCAGTGTTTTATCAGCCGACCTATAAACATAGGCTACCATACAGTATACATCACGCAAATTATTTTCTTCTTCTCGAGCAGTAAGATTTGTCTCCTTGTTTCGTTATCAAGCAGACATGATTTTTATGGGGTATGGTACGAGTGTTTTCCATTCCTTCACTTATAAATACCGCAATTCCTTTCTTCCTTTCTGCTCAAAACCAAAGACCGAAGCCTCACTATTCTCTTGTTCTAAATAAGAAAAATGTTCCAGGCAACCAAAAAGGGAGTCCACCTCCTCTTTTAGGTTAAATCGGAAATTCTCCTTTATAATCTTTTCTAAATCGAATTCAACGAAATTCAGAGTCCTTCGAACCCTAAACTGCTCGTGTGATTCGAGGTATCGCGCATCATAGGAAATCGATATTGGGGAGCATCGCGATTCGAAGCTGCGGAAATCCTGAAGATCGACTTCAATACTCGCAGATTTGGGTGGTACAGTTCAGGAAGGGGAGTTCGGTCCTTATTTTGGTACTGCAATGGAGAAATTGGGGTACTGTTGAGGAGCGAGGTCCGTTACCTTGTGGGGTTCGAACTACCGATGCGTTAAATGGTGGATGATGGAGTTCGGTCTGATGTGAATGGAGCACGATTGCGATATATTTTTTAGGAAGGCGTCCGAACACACTAAAGCCTGTAACAACATTTACAGGGGAGGTCACGATCATTGATTTGGAGTGGAGCTCGCTACAGTCTTGAAGGGAGACTCTGGGGTTAGTTTGTATGGTGCAGCAGCATGTTATTGGTGATAAGGATATGGAAATAGCAATGCACTATGAAGCGTTCGATGAAATGTCGTAATGAATGGCTGCGGTTTTTGGGGTAGTTTCCAAACGGAATTGATCGGTGATTTACTGGGTTGTTCATAGATTAGTCGAGTGGTTCACAAAGCAGCAAGGTATACATCGTTTCTAAATTTAATATACATACGGAAAAAAAATTATTTATTTGTAAGTTAAATTAAATGAAAAATTGGTTAATCGATAAAAATTAAATTATCGTAGGCGTAAATTCATTCCAATGATTCGAGCGGATTCGAAGCCGAGATAATTTGGAATTTAAGCGGATATTCGGCAAACGCAAATACAAAGTGAGTAAATCTCACTCACCTTTAGAATTATTTTTATTTCATTAAAAATAATTGTTTGTTGCTTGTGTGAATGCTTTCTGGTTGTTATATATATATTAGTTATTTAGGATATATACATATATATATATATATATATATTGGGTTGATTGGTTGGTTGGATTCCCGCAGTCTCATTAGCGGATGCCCGCAGTTTCATAGCGGATGATTACCCTATACGCCCCACGCTATGATTAGTGGATGACCTTCTATACCGCGATATTCTGCCACGAAGCAGAATGGGTATTACTTATGTGCTAACGTCTGTGGATGCAGGAAAACAGGTTGGAGGAATCCAACTGGATTCCTCAAAAATATATTATCTGTTTGTTGTTTGCTGATTTCATATATTCATATATGATGTGTTAAAAATAAAATGATTGAAAATTGGGTGATTTGATTGTTTTAAATATCACTGGGCTAAGTGTTAATTTATTTAAAATATCGGGGAAGGATATTTGAGATTTAAAAAGGAAAAATTCTATTTTTAAATAGAATTTGAATTTTAAATGGAAATAAAATATAAACTTGTTTTTGAAAAAAATAAAACAAGTAGTTTCTTTATAAACGAAGTTTATAAATAGTTCTTTTATAACGAAGTTATAAATGAAGTGAAAAGAATTATCATTTGATAATTCAGAAATAGAAATACAAGTGTGAAATTGGAATTTGAAATGAAATTTCAAAATAGGATTTGAAATGAAATTTTTAAATATATAACTCAAATGAATTTTGAGTATAACATTTGAATAGTAGAATTAGAAAAGAAGTTTAAATATTTGAATTTTAAATAAAAGAAAAAGGAGATTGAATATTAGAAATTCAAATAGAAGTTCAAATAGAATTTGAATAGACGAAATTAGAATGAAAAATAGAATTTGAATTCAAAGGGATAAAAATAGAATTTGAATTCGAAGGAATTCAAATAAAGAAAATTCAAATAGAGACTTTGATATAAAATTGAATAAAGAAATTCAAATAGAGATTTGAACGTAGAATTTCAAAGTAGAATTTGAAATAAACTTTGAAAATAGGATTTTCAAAGTAGAATTGGAAATAGAATTTCAAATAGGATTTCAAAATAGGAAATCCAAATGGTTTCGAAATGGAATTTGAATTCAAGGGAATTCAAATGGATTTGAGTGAAGAAATTCAAATGGGATTTAAATAATGGGTTTTAAATAAAGAGGATTCAAATATAAGAATTCAAATAGTATTAGAATGGAGTTTTGGATATTTGAATTTAAAATAGAAATTCAAAATGGAGTTTGATTATTTAAATTCAAGTATGAATTTCAAATATAACAATTCAAAAGGGAGTTGATTATAGAAAATTAATCTGGTATTTGAATTCAAGGAGATTAAATGTGGTATTTGAAATCAAGGAAATAAAATATGGTATGTGAATTCAAGAGAATTAAATTTGAATATTAGAATTCAAATGGTGTTAAAAATGAGTTTGAATATTAGAATTCAAATGGAAATGGAAAATGAAATTTGAATATAAGAGATTCAGATTGAATTCAAATAGGATTTAATCTATGGGATTTGAATATGAAATTCAAATGGGTTTTAAACTATGGAATTTTGAATATAGAATTTAAAAAGGAGTTTGAATATTTGAATTTCAATAGAATTCAAATATAGAAATTGGAATATAGAAGTTCAAATGGAATTTAAATATAGAGTTTGAATAAGAGAATTCAAATGAATTCAAACATAGAATTTGAATATAGGGAATTCAAATAGAAATTCAAGTATTGAATTTGAATATCAAATAGAAAAGGAATTGGAATTTGAATATAGAATTCAAATAAAAGTGAGATTGGAATTTGAATCAAGAAATTCAAATAGAGTTAAAATGGAGTTGAATTCGTTTTAAAGAAGTTTAAAGGTTTATATATATAAATATAATTAAAACGAACTCGCCGCAGCGCTGCAGTTCGTAAAATAGCGATTCGAACTTCAATCGAGTATACAGGACTCAATTGGAGTCGGATCTCTTTGAAACAAGAAACGTCAGGACCGGTTTGATAATAGTTTTCTAATGAAAGAGAAAAATATGAATTTCGTCGTATAGATTTTGAGTTATGTCAAAATCAAATTTTCAGAAAAACAGCGCCAGAACTATTTAAGAACCATAACGGTTTATTTAATTTTATAAAAGGATTTTAAGAAAATAAAATCCGCATTTTTATTTAAGAAAATCCCAGGTTTTGAGAGGTGAAAGATATCTGTACTCAAGTGAAGTAATGAGTTGATTTTTGAAACAGGAATCTGATTTTTGATTTATTGAATAGAATTAACTAATTTGAATGGTAATTAGTTAATGGGATTTTGAATTGATATAGGACTTTGAATAAGGGAATTTGATTTGGAAATTTATATTTGAAGTCAAAAAGGGAAATAAAATGAAATTGAAACGAAATTTGGTTATGAGCAAGTTAAATATTTTGTTTGAAAATGCTATGTTCAAACAAAGGAGTAAAATAGGCAAAATGGCCGATTTAAAGAATAAATGGGCGGAACTGAATTCAAACGATTAGATAGTGTTGAATTGAATTGAAAACAGGTGAACATGTGTTAGACAGGTACATGATGAAGTATATGAAGATTTTAATTTGTGTGCCCAACAAAAAGGTACATGTTTAATTCATATATGAGATTTTATGCGCCGTATCGGCAGGCCGCTTGGCTTTTTCCTTTTTCTTTTGATTGAGGAAGATACCGGGAAGCTATTTGAAATTTCCCGATGCTCCCGATACAGGGGAGGTTATGGCGAAATTTTCCGGAAATTTAAGGGGTTAGAATATTTTTAAAGATATTTTTGTTAGTTAGAAATCATTGTTTCGACGTATAGAATTCGATAGGTAAGTGAATATAAAAATCGAATATTGTAAACAAAAAGGGAAATCTATAAATTAGAAATAGAAAGTAAACTTTATACATGTTTTAAAAATGAACAATTGGATTGTATAGTGTGTTTATTCGAGGTAAGTGGTTTCGCCGTTTTGAAGTTGAGGATGTTTTCAGTTAAGGTCTGAGAGGTAATTTTACCCCAACTTGATTGATTTCATTTTTAATGGATAAATAGCAAGATCCAGTCTCGAAGAGAAGTCTTTGAAAAAGAGTTAGTTGAATAAATTATTTTGGGTTGTTGTAATGATGTTTTACACAACATTCGTTTTAAACCCAAGTGATGGAATTTTGGAAATATAACAAGTGAATATTTCCTGAGTATAATTAAAATAGTCGGGATAGAGATAAGTGATTGGAATTGTTTCCAATTGCAAATAGAGATATTTTCTAATATATAGAAAATAAAAGAAGTTGACATTGGGAAATGCTTTCCATATAGCGTAAAGGGCCAATATGGTTATTGAAAATATTTGGTTAACAAATATTGATAAGAGAGTGTAGAAGAGATTTAATTAATGAAATATTAATTAAAGAGCCCAGTGATTTGTTTGATATTGTTTGGATGAACACTTGTTTTTATTCGATAGTTAAATCACAGACTATCGAAGTTTTTGACCATCGTTGTCAATATGGAGAGACCGGTTGGATTATTATCCGAAGAACCACTCCGTATCGGTATAAGCGTTGCGAACCAAGTATGCTGAATATATTGAAGACGGAGTAAAGTGCAAGGGCTTTTCTATTAAATAGAAATAGTGCCTTCGGTTTCGTTCAATCCCAGAACGAACGTAAATGGACGAATGTCTGACAGAGTATTTCCAATGATCAAATGGGTTGGTCTGTATAAATATATATATGGTTGCAACGGATTTATCCCTTAGCATAACATCCAGAATATTTGTGCAAACTCAACTAGTGATTAACGGATCTGACAATGTGGCATTCAAAGTGATTGTGCTATCAATGAATGGTAAGTATTCGTAGCCTCAGGCCTCAACAACTGGGAAAGGGCAAAAATCGGGCAGGCAGCATGGCTATGTGGGTCGCACCCATTAGGATCACCTATCTAGAGGTTCATTTAATTTCTTATTCTATTCGATGCTGTCCCAGTCGGGAGACGGTTGCTGATCCCAACCGTTGGTGATATACATTCGATACACTCAAGCGAAATGAGTGGTCGGTCATGTGTGGGCCGGGTTGCAAGATGTTCTTGTTGAACCCAGTGTATTCCTCTCTGGAGATACACAGTCGGAAGGTGGTTCCATACCTTGTCATGTTGGAAATTCAATCTCCAATAAGCGCCATGCGGTTTTTGATTTTATACTATGTATGTGGAGCGTGAGATGCAAGCGTTCTGCTATTTGGTTATTTACTAGATATAGACATTATTATAATATCACTGGATTTTCGTATCAAAGTGTTTTGGGTTATAGTAAGGTAAAAACCGTCCATGTTTATGTGTGGGCTGGTCTTACTATTATCTTTTCTTTTGAAAGAGTTTTTGAAAGTTAAACAAGTGGTTGGAGTTTACTCATACCAGTCCCATGACTGACCCAGAGTTTATTTTGTTTTGTTTTCCCTAAACTCTTGGGTGCCCAAATTTGTACGGGCAGTCAAGTAGTCGGGATTTCACAGATTTGTTTGAAGGAGCTGGAAGCAGGAGGCTTCACCGGTTAGCTATAGGCTATCATATATTCCGCTGTGGACCTTGTTTGTATCTGGAAACAGGTGTTTATAACTGTTCCAGAAATGACTGTTGTGCTCTGATGATGGTATGTATATAAAGTTACTGATTTGTATTTCAAAAGTTATGTTATATAATATATTTTATTCGTTCCGCTGTGAGTTGTGATCTTCGTTTTTCTTCTATTCTAATATTTCTTTCTTCCTATTTCTCATCTTCTAACTTCTTTCTATTAATGGTTCGTATTTCTGTGTTATTTGGGTTGGACGTGTGGTGTATTTAGTCAACTCAGATAGCTCAGATTTGCGGGTCGTTATAGTTGGTATCAGAGCTTAGGTTGAGCGAACACCTAGGCTTGTGTGGCATGTGCTCATTAGAGATAGGGTCAGTAGTACCCTAGGATGAGTTGAGCGTATATATATGAGAGAGCGTATTTGTTATTTGATATAAAAGCCATTTTCTATTGTGTTGACTAGTCTGTTGAGTGGTTTATGAATTCTGGTCGAATCGTGGGACGCCACGACGTCGATAAGAGTTTATAAATACTTGAACAGAAGATTGAACACGATATAGTTTTAAAATGGGTAGATGAAATAATTTTACCCAAAATTCTATTTTGATATATGGCTAATAATTTTCTGAAAATTATTGGATGTGTTGATTGTTATCGTTATAATCGAATTTGAAAAAAAAAAGGAAAAAAAAATTGGAATGGTTATATATAACCAAAATAAAACTCGTATATGAATAACATATACAAATGAAATTAATTGAAATTGAATTCAAACCAGAATTTGAAAATTTAATCCTGGGAAGTTTGAAATATTTTTGGAAGTATATTTGAACAATATAGCTTTGTTTAAAAAGGATTTTAAATGGATTTTGAAATTGTTAAGCACTGAACCCACTTCAGTGGCTTGGAAATAATTCTGATGATGATTACAACATCATCAGTGTTCATTTTCAAATTTCTAAGTGATGGATTGCTACCTTAGAAAATTTTTGATGGAAATTTGTTTGGAAGAAAACAAATAGTTTGGAAATATTCAAATATTTTGAATTTGAATTAGTTATAAATATATGTGATTTCAAAAAGGATTTGAAATGAAAACCCTGGGATTTGGATTCTGGAATTAAAATTTAACTTAAGCAAGTTAAATGGTTCAGGGTGAATCAATTGACTAGAATCAATTTGAATTAGTTTAATAGAACATACATTGGATATAAATGGATTGATTGTAGATCATTCAAATTAAATGAGGGAAGACCAAAAGTTTTGGTGGAATTAAATTTGTTGAAATATGAGGAGTTGAGTCTCAACATAAGTGAACTTTTGAAAAGTAATAGATTTGTACCATTTTTCCTACCTTAGCAATTTCGAGGACGAAATTATTTTAAGGGGGAAGGAATGTAATGTCCCAGATTTTTAGCCGTTTTATAGTAAATATTTAAATCAGTTTTAAATATTTAATTTAAATTATTAATGAATTTAATATTGGATTATCGATATAATATGGTTATTTTAATTATACGTTCAGATTAAATTTTAGATTTTTATTCAGTTCAGTTCATAATAATATTACAATGTTGAAAAGACAGTGGTTACGTTAAAATAGCGGTTCGGATTTACGGGTTAAAGACCACAAGATATTTTAATTAAAAATTCAAATTATAATATTTTCAGTGTTTTATCAGCCGACCTATAAACATAGGCTACCATACAGTATACATCACGTAAATTATTTTCTTCTTCTCGAGCAGTAAGATTTGTCTCCTTGTTTCGTTATCAAGCAGACATGATTTTTATGGGGTATGGTACGAGTGTTTCCCATTCCTTCACTTATAAATACCGCAATTCCTTTCTTCCTTTCTGCTCAAAACCAAAGACCGAAGCCTCACTATTCTCTTGTTCTAAATAAGAAAAATGTTCCAGGCAACCAAAAAGGGAGTCCACCTCCTCTTTTAGGTTAAATCGGAAATTCTCCTTTATAATCTTTTCTAAATCGAATTCAACGAAATTCAGAGTCCTTCGAACCCTAAACTGCTCGTGTGATTCGAGGTATCGCGCATCATAGGAAATCGATATTGGGGAGCATCGCGATTCGAAGCTGCGGAAATCCTGAAGATCGACTTCAATACTCGCAGATTTGGGTGGTACAGTTCAGGAAGGGGAGTTCGGTCCTTATTTTGGTACTGCAATGGAGAAATTAAGGTACTGTTGAGGAGCGAGGTCCGTTACCTTGTGGGGTTCGAACTACTGATGCGTTAAATGGTGGATGATGGAGTTCGGTCTGATGTGAATGGAGCACGATTGCGATATATTTTTGAGGATGGCGTCCGAACACACTAAAGCCTGTAACAACATTTACAGGGGAGGTCACGATCATTGATTTGGAGTGGAGCTCGCTACAGTCTTGAAGGGAGACTCTGGGGTTAGTTTGTATGGTGCAGCAGCATGTTATTGGTGATAAGGATATGGAAATAGCAATGCTCTATGAAGCGTTCGATGAAATGTCGTAATGAATGGTTGCGGTTTTTGGGGTAGTTTCCAAACGGAATTGATCGGTGATTTACTGGGTTGTTCATAGATTAGTCGAGTGGTTCACAAAGCAGCAAGGTATACATCGTTTCTAAATTTAATATACATACGGAAAAAAAATTATTTATTTGTAAGTTAAATTAAATGAAAAATTGGTTAATCGATAAAAATTAAATTATCGTAGGCGTAAATTCATTCCAATGATTCGAGCGGATTCGAAGCCGAGATAATTTGGAATTTAAGCGGATATTCGGCAAACGCAAATACAAAGTGAGTAAATCTCACTCACCTTTAGAATTATTTTTATTTCATTAAAAATAATTGTTTGTTGCTTGTGTGAATGCTTTCTGGTTGTTATATATATATTAGTTATTTAGGATATATACATATATATATATATATATATATATTGGGTTGATTGGTTGGTTGGATTCCCGCAGTCTCATTAGCGGATGCCCGCAGTTTCATAGCGGATGATTACCCTATACGCCCCACGCTATGATTAGTGGATGACCTTCTATACCGCGATATTCTGCCACGAAGCAGAATGGGTATTACTTATGTGCTAACGTCTGTGGATGCAGGAAAACAGGTTGGAGGAATCCAACTGGATTCCTCAAAAATATATTATCTGTTTGTTGTTTGCTGATTTCATATATTCATATATGATGTGTTAAAAATAAAATGATTGAAAATTGGGTGATTTGATTGTTTTAAATATCACTGGGCTAAGTGTTAATTTATTTAAAATATCGGGGAAGGATATTTGAGATTTAAAAAGGAAAAATTCTATTTTTAAATAGAATTTGAATTTTAAATGGAAATAAAATATAAACTTGTTTTTGAAAAAAATAAAACAAGTAGTTTCTTTATAAACGAAGTTTATAAATAGTTCTTTTATAACGAAGTTATAAATGAAGTGAAAAGAATTATCATTTGATAATTCAGAAATAGAAATACAAGTGTGAAATTGGAATTTGAAATGAAATTTCAAAATAGGATTTGAAATGAAATTTTTAAATATATAACTCAAATGAATTTTGAGTATAACATTTGAATAGTAGAATTAGAAAAGAAGTTTAAATATTTGAATTTTAAATAAAAGAAAAAGGAGATTGAATATTAGAAATTCAAATAGAAGTTCAAATAGAATTTGAATAGACGAAATTAGAATGAAAAATAGAATTTGAATTCAAAGGGATAAAAATAGAATTTGAATTCGAAGGAATTCAAATAAAGAAAATTCAAATAGAGACTTTGATATAAAATTGAATAAAGAAATTCAAATAGAGATTTGAACGTAGAATTTCAAAGTAGAATTTGAAATAAACTTTGAAAATAGGATTTTCAAAGTAGAATTGGAAATAGAATTTCAAATAGGATTTCAAAATAGGAAATCCAAATGGTTTCGAAATGGAATTTGAATTCAAGGGAATTCAAATGGATTTGAGTGAAGAAATTCAAATGGGATTTAAATAATGGGTTTTAAATAAAGAGGATTCAAATATAAGAATTCAAATAGTATTAGAATGGAGTTTTGGATATTTGAATTTAAAATAGAAATTCAAAATGGAGTTTGATTATTTAAATTCAAGTATGAATTTCAAATATAACAATTCAAAAGGGAGTTGATTATAGAAAATTAATCTGGTATTTGAATTCAAGGAGATTAAATGTGGTATTTGAAATCAAGGAAATAAAATATGGTATGTGAATTCAAGAGAATTAAATTTGAATATTAGAATTCAAATGGTGTTAAAAATGAGTTTGAATATTAGAATTCAAATGGAAATGGAAAATGAAATTTGAATATAAGAGATTCAGATTGAATTCAAATAGGATTTAATCTATGGGATTTGAATATGAAATTCAAATGGGTTTTAAACTATGGAATTTTGAATATAGAATTTAAAAAGGAGTTTGAATATTTGAATTTCAATAGAATTCAAATATAGAAATTGGAATATAGAAGTTCAAATGGAATTTAAATATAGAGTTTGAATAAGAGAATTCAAATGAATTCAAACATAGAATTTGAATATAGGGAATTTAAATAGAAATTCAAGTATTGAATTTGAATATCAAATAGAAAAGGAATTGGAATTTGAATATAGAATTCAAATAAAAGTGAGATTGGAATTTGAATCAAGAAATTCAAATAGAGTTAAAATGAAGTTGAATTCGTTTTAAAGAAGTTTAAAGGTTTATATATATAAATATAATTAAAACGAACTCGCCGCAGCGCTGCAGTTCGTAAAATAGCGATTCGAACTTCAATCGAGTATACAGGACTCAATTGGAGTCGGATCTCTTTGAAACAAGAAACGTCAGGACCGGTTTGATAATAGTTTTCTAATGAAAGAGAAAAATATGAATTTCGTCGTATAGATTTTGAGTTATGTCAAAATCAAATTTTCAGAAAAACAGCGCCAGAACTATTTAAGAACCATAACGGTTTATTTAATTTTATAAAAGGATTTTAAGAAAATAAAATCCGCATTTTTATTTAAGAAAATCCCAGGTTTTGAGAGGTGAAATATATCTGTACTCAAGTGAAGTAATGAGTTGATTTTTGAAACAGGAATCTGATTTTTGATTTATTGAATAGAATTAACTAATTTGAATGGTAATTAGTTAATGGGATTTTGAATTGATATAGGATTTTGAATAAGGGAATTTGATTTGGAAATTTATATTTGAAGTCAAAAAGGGAAATAAAATGAAATTGAAACGAAATTTGGTTATGAGCAAGTTAAATATTTTGTTTGAAAATGCTATGTTCAAACAAAGGAGTAAAATAGGCAAAATGGCCGATTTAAAGAATAAATGGGCGGAACTGAATTCAAACGATTAGATAGTGTTGAATTGAATTGAAAACAGGTGAACATGTGTTAGACAGGTACATGATGAAGTATATGAAGATTTTAATTTGTGTGCCCAACAAAAAGGTACATGTTTAATTCATATATGAGATTTTATGCGCCGTATCGGCAGGCCGCTTGGCTTTTTCCTTTTTCTTTTGATTGAGGAAGATACCGGGAAGCTATTTGAAATTTCCCGATGCTCCCGATACAGGGGAGGTTATGGCGAAATTTTCCGGAAATTTAAGGGGTTAGAATATTTTTAAAGATATTTTTGTTAGTTAGAAATCATTGTATCGACGTATAGAATTCGATAGGTAAGTGAATATAAAAATCGAATATTGTAAACAAAAAGGGAAATCTATAAATTAGAAATAGAAAGTAAACTTTATACATGTTTTAAAAATGAACAATTGGATTGTATAGTGTGTTTATTCGAGGTAAGTGGTTTCGCCGTTTTGAAGTTGAGGATGTTTTCAGTTAAGGTCTGAGAGGTAATTTTACCCCAACTTGATTGATTTCATTTTTAATGGATAAATAGCAAGATCCAGTCTCGAAGAGAAGTCTTTGAAAAAGAGTTAGTTGAATAAATTATTTTGGGTTGTTGTAATGATGTTTTACACAACATTCGTTTTAAACCCAAGTGATGGAATTTTGGAAATATAACAAGTGAATATTTCCTGAGTATAATTAAAATAGTCGGGATAGAGATAAGTGATTGGAATTGTTTCCAATTGCAAATAGAGATATTTTCTAATATATAGAAAATAAAAGAAGTTGACATTGGGAAATGCTTTCCATATCAAAGTGTTTTGGGTTATAGTAAGGTAAAAACCGTCCATGTTTATGTGTGGGCTGGTCTTACTATTATCTTTTCTTTTGAAAGAGTTTTTGAAAGTTAAACAAGTGGTTGGAGTTTACTCATACCAGTCCCATGACTGACCCAGAGTTTATTTTGTTTTGTTTTCCCTAAACTCTTGGGTGCCCAAATTTGTACGGGCAGTCAAGTAGTCGGGATTTCACATATTTATTTGAAGGAGCTGGAAGCAGGGGGCTTCACCGGTTAGCTATAGGCTATCATATATTCCACTATGGACCTTGTTTGTATCTGGAAACAGGTGTTTATAACTGTTCCAGAAATGACTGTTGTGCTCTGATGATGGTATGTATATAAAGTTACTGATTTGTATTTCAAAAGTTATGTTATATAATATATTTTATTCGTTCCGCTGTGAATTGTGATCTTCGTTTTTCTTCTATTCTAATATTTCTTTCTTCCTATTTCTCATCTTCTAACTTCTTTCTATTAATGGTTCGTATTTCTGTGTTATTTGGGTTGGACGTGTGGTGTATTTAGTCAACTCAGATAGCTCAGATTTGCGGGTCGTTACACGAGGCCCACCGCCTGTCGTCCATAGCGTTTTACCCTCATTCCGAACACAATGGGATATGTATCGTAGGTTGATTCGATCGTTTCGATCAGTTTCCGTTAAAATCAACATATAACTCTATATATTGAATTGAACGCGTATTTCAATTTACCGGGGCCACATACTAACTAAAAAAATTCCAGGAAAATATTTTCTAGCTTCGTATTGACGATACGGTCCTAACAAAACTTGTTTCGTCGAATTCTGAGACCGTTTGAAAAAATGGCCATTCTCCAGTCGATTAAAATCAACTGAAACTGGTCAAACGCGTTTTCCTTCGCCACGCTCGCATATTGATTCGAAAAATTATGAAATTTGGAGTATGACGACAATCTATGTCGCAGGAATACCATGTCATGCGTTTAAACCTGAAAGTTGCGGTTGGAAAGTTGAGATCGAGCTTCGATAAATAAGTATGGTAAAGAAGAAGATTGGCGTATTTCGATTGATTTTTAATTAACGCGAGAGGGGAGAATGGTTGATGGAATCAACCATAGCAAAATGAAACAGATTGCGGGATTCATTTTTCTGGAGTGGGGATAAAAGAATTGAAGTGGGTCAGTTTGGGTGTTTATTGTTAGGTAGTAAAGGAGTGCTTAGGCCGATATTTTTGAAATGAGCCCAGTTTTTTAAAAAAGAATATGAAAAGGGACGTTGCAGAATGGAGTGAAGGAAAATATCAGGAAGGAGGCGGGTTCTCACGTGGCTAGAAGGAGAAGAGTTAGCAGGTCTGCTACAAGAAGGATGCGGGCCGGTTTTAATGGGTAAGCCCAAACATATATTATTTAAGTAAATAACATATAAACTTGTAAATGCAATAAGTTGCTAATACGTAAACGAAATTTAACAAAACAAGATTCTTTGGAATCGTAGGATTGCAGGTTACACGATGATTCTAGTCTAGACTGATTTGGAGCTCATTAGAAATCATGACAAAATTAAACAATGGATCTGAATCAACCGTAAATCATTATTTGACGGTTAACGACCAAAGTGAATAAACTCACAAACTCTGACCAGTTCTGCAATTTTATAAACGTTATTTAATATTGATAAATGATAATTTATTGTTGTGTGATGGTTGTTTGGAGGAATAGTGGTTGTTGAATATTGTTTTTTATTTATTATAATATCTCACATTGATATGTAGTTAGTGTTATTATTGTCGATTAACATCTGTGAATGCAGGGAGACAGGTTAGAGGAATCCAACTGGATTCCTCAACAATTATATTATTGTTTTTCATATATTACATTATATGATATGGTGATGATTGTTGTGTATTTTGGAATGTTGAATAACGTTGACATGAAATAATTGGTATTTAAATACCGTAAAATATATTAAAATATATTGGAAAAGAATTCGAGTTTAAAAAAGGAAAAAATATATTTTTAAAAGAAATTGAATTTCAAGTGAGCTAGATAACTTGTTTTAATAATAAAAACAAGTAATTTAATTTATAAATGATATTTGGAAATGAGATGGAATAATTATTATTAAAAAATAATTTGGGAATGTAAATCTTGGAACGAATTAGAAAGAGAGAAATTGGAAATCGTTTAAAAGGAAAATAATGAAATTATTTCAATGTTCGAAATGTGAATAGAGCTAAATAAATCCGTAAAGATTTATAATTTAAATTTGACGATGTCGAATGCTATTAAAATAATTTATTTTTGAAAATTTTATAATTCAGGAATTGACAAGATAGTGAATATTTGATTTTAAACTAATAATTTGTATTCAAATATGTATAGAGGTTAAGTTAAAAAGTTAACATATAATTAACCAGAAGTTGGCGTGTAAATGGAATTTATGAAATGAATATAAATTTATAAAATAACTCGTAAACAAGATTTAAACCTGTAATGGTATTTATAAATCGAAATCAAGCTTTGATTGATATAATGAGTCCATATTTCTGTAAAGAAATAATATACACATTTTAAAGTGAATAACGGTTTAGAAGCAAACGATTTTGCAAATCGGCATGGTGATAAAAGGAAACTGGTAAATGCTGGAAGTGATAAATTCAAAAGTGAATTTAGAAATTGAGCTGACCTGAAACGATGAGTTCAGATTCGGAATGTTAATCGAATATAAATTATTCGTATAAGAGTTATAAGTTGAAATTCGACTATATCAAATCCAGGAAATTTATACTTACTTTCCGTTCTTAAATGAAGATTATATATTAAATTAAATATTATTTATTTATTTAAAGTAACGAATCGGAGTTATATTTTAAAGTTAAGTATTTTGGGAAACAGGGATTTTAAGGCTATCGTTATAATCAATATTTTCTGCAAAAGAAGTGGATTCGTAAACCGAATCAAAGAGTTGCATAAGAAATGATTTGATAAGAAAATAAGAAATGGAATTAAGGGAAACTGACTGGAGACTAGTTAAGTTGAATGGCTTTCTGAATGTTGATCTGATGTTGGTATCGGCCTTCGGGGTTGATACTTAGGGAGTTATTCTCTTACTGGTTTACGGTTCGAAACTGATGTATATGAAAGAATAGCGATGCGTAAATGAGATATAAGAATGTTTTCCAAATTTAATAATGTATATTTTCAAACTACGGGAAATAAGGAATTGTGAGTATATGGAAACGTTTTCCGAGAATTGTGAGAGGCTAGAAGAGTAGGAGAAATATTTAGGGAAAGACACTGAAAGGGAAATGGGGAAATGAATAAATTATTGACAAATTAATTTAAAGGGGCTCAGTGTTGATTGATGATTGATTGGTAAGATTTCCATTTGGAAATACACCGTTGTTTGTATGTATGTTTTCCTTCGATAGTTAAATAATCAGCTATCAAAGTTTTCGACCATTTTTCCGTTGTCAATACGGAGAGACTGGAATCAAATTTATTATCTGGAAACTACTCCGTATAGGCATTAGCGTTGCTAATCAAATATGATGGAGATAATATAAGATGGAGTTTATGCAAGGGCTGTTCCGGCGATCCTAGGTAGAAAGTGCCTAAGATGGATTTACATAATGGTGCCTTCGGTTTGTCCAGTTCCAGGACAACTTGAATGAAAGAATGTCTGATAGAGTATATCTAATAGGTCGCGTAAGTTGATCTCTTCAGACATATTTACGTTTGGTGGCAGAGAAATTCGTTTCTCTTAGCTTTATACTCATAGTATTTTTGGGACAATCAATTTGTGATTTGGCGGGTGTGGCAATGTGTCATTCAAAGTAAATGGTGTGATCCGTCAAAAGATACATTATGGCCTCAAGCCTCATCAACCGGGAAATAACAAAAATCGGCAAGCAGTAAGGCTTAGTAGGTCGCTCTCATTAAGGTGTATTGTCACCATCTAGAGAATATTCATATTTGTTACATCTTTTCATTTCTGTATCTCCCAAGAACAGTTATGTTGGTATACCAACCGTAAGGTGACAATATATTCGGGACATTCAACCGAAATGAATGGTCGGTCATATGTGGCTAAGTTGTAAGATGTTCTTGTTGAACTCCAGTGTATCCCCTCTAGAGTACACTGATCAGAAGGTGGTTCCATACCTTGTCATAGTTGGAAATCCATTACCCAATAAGATCCTGTGGTTTTTGATTATATAATATATATATGTGGAGTTGAGATGCAAGCGTTTTGCTAGATTGTTATTTGTATTAGACACTATTATAATATCAAAAAAATTATTGTTTTAAAATTGTTTTGGGTTATCGTAAGGTAAAAGACATCCGTACTTATGTGTGGATCGGTCTTATGATTATCATTTCTTTGAAAAGGATTTTGAAAATGGTTGAAGTTTACTCACACCGGTACCATGACTGACCCAGAGTTTATTTTGTTTTGTTTTCCCTAAACTCTTGGGTGCCTAAATTTGTACGGGCAGTTAAGTACTCGGGATTTTACTGAAACCCTTGGAGGAGCTTGGAGCAGGAGGCTTCAACATTAGTCATATAAAGAGTTTATTTTAGTTGTGGTATATATGTTATGTACTCTGATGATGATAAATGTAAGTACAAATACAGTTTAGAATTTCAAAGATTATGTTATAATATATTTTATTCGTTTTGCTGTGAGATTCGTGTGTATTCTGTTGAGATCTTTTTCTTCTTTTATTCTAAATTTCTTCTTTCTATTTCTCACCCTCTAACTTCTTTCTATTAATGATCTAGTATTTTTGATTCTTGAATATTCGACATTGTGTTTAGTATTGATTTTCAGGGTTGAAAATCCCTGTTCGTTACAGTGGTATCAGAGTTTAAGGTTGAGTAATTACCTTGGCTCTATGGTGTGACTCAATAGAGACAGGGTTAATAATGCCCTAGATTGAGTTGAGTGTATATATACGAGAGAGCGTATTTGTGAATTTATATAAAAATGGTTTTATATTGTGGAGAATTTTTTGTTGAGTGGCTTATGAATTCTAGTCGATGGTGGGGCACCACAATATCGATAAAGGTTTCTAAACGGTTGAATACGATGAACCGACACAATATGTTTTTTAAATAGGGTAAATGAAATAATTTTACCCAAAGTATATTTTGATATAAAAGAAGTATTTATATTGGAACTGATATACTATATATTGGGTGTGTTGGTTGTTATTATAATCGAATAAGATTATAATTGAAATATTCATAAATAACCAATTAGAATTCGTAAATATAATATATAAGATCAGATGAATTGAATCTCAATTTAAATCAGGATTTGGAATTAAGACTCTAGATATTGGAATATGTGTTTGTAAATGGATTTGTATTAAATATATGACAAATTTAAAATCCTAGTAAATTTTTTAAATGTTTTCCAAGCATTGTAATGGATATTTTGAAGTAATTTCAAAATGGAAGTGTTTTAAAAATGGTTTTGAAAGTGATATAGTATTGAACTCACTTCGGTCGCTGGAAAATAATTCCGATGATGATTGCACAACATCATCAGTGTTCATTTTCGAGTTTCTAAGTGATGGATTACTACCAAAGATTTTGTTTTGAATTGTTTTGAGGAAACAGGTTGTCAAAAATTCAAATGTTTTAAATATCTATTATTATATGTAAATATATATGACTTCAAATTGATTTGGAATAAAAACCCAGGAATTTAAAATTCTAAAATTTAACTTATGAAGTTATATAAATTGAATTGGTAAGTGTGAATAAATAAATTGGAATTTAACATGAACAAAGTTAAATAAAATTAGATTGGATTAGAGATAATATGAAATGGAATTAGATTCTTGAATAAGAATTTGGACTCAAGAATGGAACTAGAGTTTGGAATGGAGTTTGGCTTGGTTATAAGCGAATAGTTTAGTTTGAGAATGAGTTGAGTGGAGATCAATTAGGAATACGTTTGTGTATACTGAATTGATAGCTGATGGAAGTAATAAAGTTGAATGCCAGACAAAAGGTACAAGTTTATATTTTATCTAGGTATGAGATTTATGAGCCTATTTGGCAAGCCGCTTGGCTGTTTGATTTTCTTTCGGGTTGAAGAAGGCTTAGTAAGGCAATTTGTAGTTGTACCGATTGAGCCATGCGAAGGAGTTGCTGGCGAAATTTTTCGGGAATTTAATGTGTTAGAAAATTTTTAGAATTTTTGAAAATTTTTGTCTATAGAATGAATTAATATTTTAAATAAAATTAACTAGTTCAGTTGAAACTGAAATTAAGGAATAAAACAAAAGATTTTAATCTAGTTTATAAGGTGATAGCATTTCCCAACTTAGTAATTTTGGGAACGACGTTCTTTTAATGGGGAAGGAATGTAACATCCCGTATTTTTAGTAATTTAATAATTAATTTATTTTATTATTTTATTATATTTGTTTATTAATTTAAATGATTTTAATTTTTATATCTTGAATATTTAAATTAAAATAAATAATGAGATAATATAATTATTTCTAAAATAGTAAAAAATGGTTGAATTTGCAATACTGTGTAATTTGAATAATATATGATATTTAATTAAGATTACATTTTGAGTTAAAATAACGAATATATTATTTAAACGGCGATTGAACGTATTAATTATAATATAATTATAATCGAGCTCGTAACGTCGTGGTAGTTTGTAATATTGAGTTTTGAACTTCAATTGAGCGTATAAGATTCGTTATAAGTCGGATTTCTTCGAAACAAGAAACGTCAGAATCTAACTAACTGTGTTTTTTAATGGAAGTGAAAAACGGAGATTTAGATTTATAGATTGTAAGTTATGTCCAAATCAAATTTTCAAATAGTCGCTATGGAATCGTTTATAAAGCATAACGATATATTTAATTATAATTAAATATTGGTTTCAAATTTGGACAAGAATTTTGAGGCGTATACTTAATATAATTTATAGAATTTTACTGAAAATTTTAATTTGTAAAATATGAAACTTTTTTTTCAACATATTTTACACCCTATATCGGTATTTTTGGGACTTCACAACATAAGCTATCTTGTCTATTTTATTATATTTTTGGGATCGTGGCACATTGTCCGTCACAACGGCATCCTTATTTCTGTAAGTAGCGATTCATATGTAAATGGAATTTTATGAGTATCCTAAAATTCTATTTAACCAGACAGTGGAGCATGTGATGGTTGTTCAAATTCACAGTAAGAATAATGACCCTATAAAATATAATTATATTTTAACATAAATAACCCATAACAACTATAATTGGTTAAACAACATATGATTCAAAAACACTTCGACATATGATTTCTTGAAAGCATCCATTGTTAAATTAAAGTATCAAATAATAACGCATAGCGATGCCTAATAATAAACCACAACAAAGCTTTCTACGCATGTATTTTAATAGATTAAAATGGATTATATTGACTCAAAAAAAAATTTGATTCTCGCGTATGTAAACATGTTCACTGCTGGTTAGCAACGAGAGTCAAACTTGCATATCAAACAAGATTCAAACTTGAATATTACATTGTTTGGGATGCTCTTGCAACTAAGGTCGGCAAAAACCATCCACAGTAGCATCCAACATTAATACCCAAAAATAAGTAGCTTTCAATTGTTATAACTCATTTAAAACATCAACTGCAGTACTCAATGTCATAACAAAACATAAAATCATCTAAATCCTACAATCTTATGCCAAATAACATTGTTCAACTTATATTAATAATAAATTGAATGCACACCCTAAGAGCATGCAAAATTCTCACATCAGTTAACCATGTGCCTAAATAACCATATAGAATACAATCGAATTCTTACATATATAGCATACCTGGCTGAAATGTGGAGATATCACTAAACAACTATTATTTTTACTAAACAAGGTACATGCTAATTGATTCAAACCACACACAGCATATTCGTTTTGAACTGAAAATCCACATGCCATCATAGAAGTACTGCAGTAAACATATGCTTTCGAACTCCACTGACTTTGAAGTGAAACTCGGCTCAGACCTAACCTAAGATTTAAAACACATGCCTAGACCTTAATTCATGTCACACTATAACTTCAAATCAAACTGAAACCTATAGCCTGCAAACCTACAAGCTAATACTTAGCCATGAAGTTTCGAACCCTTATAAAAACACTATGCTTTTCTTCTAATTCAGAAAGCCAAGCCATAAGTAATGGCCTTGATTGAAAAATCGAAAACAAATCCTCCACACTAAAATACAATATTCATGTATATTAATTCCTGGAAACATCCTTCTTTTGTCTCGGTAGGAGGAGAGCTTCAAGCTCACATTTATTTTCGTTCAACTGGACGAGTGTTGATGGCCAACGTGCTCATCTGTGTTGGACCGGTTTCTGGCCACTATAGCAGTCCGAGTGGATGGAGGTTAAGGCATGGTGGTGGCCTGGAGGTGGATGTGTTTGGCAATCATGGCATTGGCGATGAAGCGGGGGGTGTTGCACAGGTTTAGTCCTGAAATTTTGTAGGAGCCTGGAGTTTTGCTCGAGGAACATTAATCGAAGAAGAAGGTGGGTAGGATCAGATATTCGGCAGTGGTGTAGAATATAATTAGTGTGCGGATTTGTAAATTTATGGAAGAACGCGAGTTAAAAGGAAGGAACACATGGTGCATCAGTGTGAGTGGAAATGTTTATAGGAGTTTGATGGCAATCTTTGTCGCAGGAAATATTGTGTTATGCGTTTAAACCTAGAAGTCGCGGTTGGAAAGTTGAGATCGAGCTTCGATAAATAAGTATGGTGAAGAAGAAGATTGGCATATTTTGTTTGATTTGTAATTAACGCGAGAGGGGAGAATGGTTAATGGAATCGGCCATAGTAAAATTAAACAGGTTGCGGGATTTATTTTTCTGGAGGGGGGAAGAAAGAATTGAAGCGATTCAGTTTGGGTATATCTAATAGATCGCGTAAGTTGATCTCTTCAAACGTGTTTACGTTTGGTGGCGGAGAAATTCGTTTCTCTTAGTTTTATACCCGTAGTATTTTTAGGAAAATAAATTTGTGATTTGACGGGTATGACAATGTGTCATTCAAAGTAAATGGTGTGATCTGTCAAAAGATACGTTATGGCCTCAAGCCTCATCAACCGAGAAATGACAAAAATAGGGCAAGCAACATGGCTTAGTGGGTCGCTCTCATTAGGGTGTATTGTCGCCATCTAGAGAATATTCATATTTGTCACTTCTTTTCATTTCTGTATCTCATGGGAATGGTTATGTTGGTATACCAACAGTAAGGTGACAATATATTCGGAACATTCAAGCGAAATGAATGGCTGGTCATGTGTGGCTGAGTTGCAAGATGTTATTGTTGAACCCCAGTGTATCCCCTCTAAAGTACACTGATAGGAAGGTGGTTCAGTACCTTGTCATACGTTGAAATCCATTACCCAATAAGAGCCTGTGGTTTTTGATTGTATAATAAATATGTGGAGCGTGGGATGCAAGCGTTCTGCTAGATTGTTATTTACTTGTATTTGACACTATTATAATATCAGAAAATTATTGTTTTAAAAATGTTATGGGTTATCATAAGGCAAAAGCCATTTGTATTTATGTGTGGAACGGTCTTACGATTATCATTTCTTTGAAAATGATTTTGAGAAGTTAAACCCAATGGTTGAAGTTTACTCACACCAGTCCCATGACTAACCCAGAGTTTATTTTGTTTTTTTCCCCTAAACTCTTGGGTGCACAAATTTGTATGGGTAGTAAAGTACTCGGGATTTTACAGAAACCCTTGGAAGAGCTTGGAGCAGAGGTTTCAACATTAGTTATATATAGAGTTTATTTCCGTTGTGGTATATATGTTATGTACTCTGATGAAATGTAAGTACAAATACAGTTTGGTATTTCAAAGATTATGTTATAGTTTCGTTGTGAGATTCGTGTGTATTCTGTTAAGATTATTTTCTTCTTCTGTTTTAACTTTATTCCTTTCTATTTCTCACCCTCTAACTTCTTTCTATTAATGATAAGGGACTTTCGATTCTTAAATATTCGGCATTGTGTTTAGTGTCGATTTTCGGGGTTGAGAATCCCTGTTCGTTACAATTTATCAGCCAATTAATGGACAGGAGTTATCGGTGCACCAGGAATCACCCTAGCAAAGTAGCCGAAGGTTTAAGTACCTTCAGAGAAACAACCGCTATAATATTTTCGAATCACCGTAATATTTATAAATGGTTATTATTCTGCTGTAGTCTAGACACCGAGAATTAATTCATTAGAAATAAACCAATTTGCCAAAATATAATGATGTCCTTAGAAAATAAAAATAAAATAAGATGAATGCAAAACAGAAATTAAACGTGATATTTACAATGCAACTACGAATGAATTTTTATTTTGTTTTTGAATTTCTTGATGCAAATATAAGCAAACAACAATGAAAGGAAAATAAAAACAGAGGTTAGAACACAATACCAGAGCATGCAGATTTTTATTAGCAATTTATTTTTAGCGGCGATTTTTTTTTAAAGCAAACGGCAAAGCAAAGCAGCCAGTAGCTATGCAACTGATTTTCTGCAACCTGAAAGCGATTTGAAGACAATATATACACAAGTGATCAGAATTTATTTATTTTAAAAAAACAATAAAAAAAGGAGTGAAAATAGAACTGAAGTCAATAGAAAACTTTAAACTACATTAAGCGAAAGAAAAACTTAAGACAAGCAAGCTCAATATCAACTTAATAAAGTCAAATTAAAGCTAAACCCTCTTTTTAAGTCAAACGAAAAGGGGGAAAGAAAAGGAAATTGAAAATAAAATAAAATAAAAAAACTAAACTAAACTTCGCACACAATTTAAAACAACCCAGCCAAGGTAAAAGCCCACACACCCATCATTTGCGCTTAGAAACTTTCGCGTTTCTCTGTTAAGTCGAATTTGACTTCCCCAAACCAAGATGGCAAGTAAAATCAAAGGAAAAGAACTATCTTAACAAAAATAAAATAAAAAATATAATAAAATTAAAATGAAGTAATTCTAATTTTATTCAATCAAATAAAAAATATATACACAAGTGATATGAGTCGATCCACGGGAAAAAAACGTAATTCTAATTTTATTCAATCAAATTAGAACGAAGTTGAGTGAAATTTTAAATATAACTACAACAAATTAAGATAGATGAGAGTGTGAGTTAAATAACAACTTAGGAATAACTCCACTCTCAAGACCACATGAATCAACATAAAATAAAACCATGATCTCTTTTTTGGGTTATTTGTGAATTTAGTTGATATGATTATTATAAGTATAGCTTATTCATTTTATTAATTAGCACATAATAAACAATCACACTATAACATACCCACTAAATCACCCTACTAGTTCTAATGAAAAATGACAACAAGATAAACTAAAATATACTTTAAGCATGGCATATGAACTATTAATTAGAACTATAGACCATCAAATTTTTATTTCAATCTCTACTTAGTCACCATCATCATATGTAGATGATGAGGTAATTAGTGAATATATGACTAAGCATAGCTTATTTGGTGTCAACAATATAGGCTATCAAACTCAATAATGAACACATAAAGCCAATAACATCAGTATGACATGAAGCACAAAAAGATATCATGAATAAACAAATTATGTTGCATCTACATAATCAAAAGAGCTTCATTACCCCTAAGTTAAAAGGGATTAGCCTCTAATATATGTAATCATGACAACAAAAGTGATTGCAACATAAACATAAACAAAACAAAAGAGAGAACTAATTAACAAAAAAAACTAAACTACTTGCATAAAATTAAACTACACTAATGCATAAAGTAAATAACAAGAATTAAATTAACAAGAAATTAAATTACATTAAAATGAAAATTACAAAAGAGGGAAATGGCTAAGAAACCATGAAAGAAAAAGAGAGCTTTCCTCTAAACTAAACAAACTAAAGGGAGAGGATATTTACATAAACATAAAGGGGGTATTTATACATGTTCCAAACCCTAACCACTTTTGCTGGGGACTACCAAAATAACCCCTTCATGAAGCTTCCATTTGTCGTTAGCTACTAATGATCCATTAAAATTGTATGAAGCTTTTTTTTCTCTTGCTAATATATTATAGCAACCCAAAATTCCAGTACTCTTTGAATTGACTAATTATACCCAAGTCCGACCTAAAGTGCATGGAAAATGGATTGCTAAAAGAAAGAATTTAGAAGGTGAGAAGAAAAGAAAGAAATATTAGAATAGAAGAATAAGAAAAAGAACCAACACAACATAGAGTCTCACATCGCCGTGGAATAAAATATAATATGGAAATAAATTTTTATAAATAACTTTCATAAACACTTACATTCATCAGAGTACAGCAGACAAACTGGACAACTATAATAACCTATCCTCATATATAATACACAGCAGAATAAATAGTAATACGTCTGGACTTCACCTCTCCAGCCTGTCTTCTTTAATCGTAGCAGCCTGAACCTATAACTTGGGCTAACTCGAGCATTACAAACGCCACGGATCAGTCTGGTGAACCAGCGTGAGTGAAAACCGACTAAATTTAAGTAACATCCATATTGCTTAACTTTGGAAAATATTTTTGAAAGAAAAGGATAATAGTAAGACCAAACCATACATAAACATGAACGTTTTTTTACCTTACTATAACCCAAAACATTTTTGATATATCAAAATCCAGTGATATTATAATAGTGTCTATCAAACCATAAATAAATTACCATCTAACAGAATTCTTGCATCTCACGCTCTACATATATAGTATAAAATCAAAAATCGTGGGCTCTTATTGGAGATTGTATTCCAACTATGACAAGGTATGGGATCACCTTCCGATCAGTGTACTCTAGAGGGGATATGCTGGGGTTCAACAAGAACATCTTGCAACCCGACCACACATGACTGCCCACTCATTTAGCTTTAGTGTAGCGAATGTATTTTCACCCTGAGGTTTTAAGGGCCCACCTCACATCCGTGGAGATACAAAATCGAAAGTAGAACAAATAAGGAATTTCTCTGGAATGGTTATAATACACCCTGCTTTGGTATGACCCACCTAGCCATGCTGCCTGCTCGATTTTTGTCATTTACCGGTTGTGAGGTTTGAGGTCATGATTATCTTAATAGAAAAACATACCAATATTTGAATGCCACATTGTCATATCCGTCAAATCACTAATTGACGTCCATAAATATACTCTAGGTGTTAAGCAAGAGAATTTCTCCGCCACCAAACTTGGTATATTTGTAAAAATCAACGTACGTGACTCTCATGAAATACTCTGTCAGACATTCGTCCATACTAGTCATCCAGGAATAGGATGACCCGAAGGCACCCACCTACCGCATCTTAGGAATCACCCAAAGGATCAGTAGCGAGAAGTCCTTGCAATCCGAATATTTCAATCATGATAGAATCATAAGTCATAATAACTCAGGTAGCTAGCCAGAGAAATTTAACGAGCAGTTCTTCCGCTTATAAAGATCCACGGTCTTCAATACTCTGTCTCGATCATCTTCTGATATTTTCAACGTTTACGTATTTGCTGGTCGGAATGGTTTTCAAATATAAATTCGATCCCGGTCTTTTCGTACCAACAATCGATAAAAGGCCAGATTTTGATGGTCGGTTATTTAACTATCCAAATAAACATCCATGCAACCATAAAAGAAACTAAATTCACTGGTTTGGTATATAACATCATTTGGCCCCTTTTATTTAACATAAAGATCTTCCAGAAATCGGAAGAAGAACTTTTCAGTCTTATTTTAAATATAAGAGTAGTCTTAAATTCATTTCATTCCCTATACCTAGTGTGACACCCCACGTCTATTAATGTCACTCACTAAGGGAATGCATTAAGTTTCGTGAAGCGCTATAGGTAAACAAACACAGAATAATTACAAGACAGATATAAATAAGCTACCAGCGGAAATTTTAAATTTTTATTTCAATCATAAGTCATAGTGTCATGGTCCATAATACCATAAGTCACAAAAAACCATTACAATAAAATAACTTCTGTCTTACATCATCAAGTACATAAGAATATGAAAAACAAAAATCCCCAATTGAAAGAGTTAAGCCAAAGTAGAGACAAGAACTTGAGCCATACTTCAGAAGTAGCTCCTAGCAAGATGATATCTGAGTCCTAACTAAGCCCGAGTGTTTCCTCCCTGAGAACCTTGTGAGGGGGGGAACGGAAGAAAGAAGGAGAAACAAAAGGGTTAGATATAAAGTCTGGCGAGTCTAGTTACTTTTAGCCAGTAAATAAATAAAAGTAACATGATAGGCATATAAAGTGGATAAGAGAGATCACTACATAAATAATAGTTTTGACAAGGTAGACAGGGTAAGATGTATGTATGATTACTCTGCACTATTACTAGTATAACTACAATGAGACGATCCCTTCCACTATAGGGCATACATCCGAGTGTACCCTAACCACTACCCAAATCGATCCGCTCCCTACTTCGTAGATATCCTGTGCTGGCCCCACTGTAGGAGGTGTCACTTCCTAAAGTGGCAACCCTTAAGGTGTGTACAACCATATCTACTAGTGTAACGGTCGTCTTATCCCCCTCTACCCGCTCATGCATGCACATGGCCCAGTCAGTTTGCGCCGCCCACACTGTTCGTCTCGTTTGGATCTCTTATAATCAATCAGTAAGCGTGCCCCTTCTCCGCCTAGTACGGAGTTCTTTATTTGATACCTACCCCGAGTTACTGGTTGAAATGGGTCCCACACAATATGATACAAGCTCTCCCCTTTGTCTTATATCCCCACTAGGTTTTTCACTGAATATGTATACCATTAGGTGTCTTTAATTACATAGCCCTATATCCGTTATGCTTACCCTAAAGGGTGTCTTTAATTACATAACTTTATTATATTTTTCCACCGGTTATGTATACCACTAGTTGTCTTTAATTACATAACCTTATTGGGTTAGGTTCGTGGGCCTATATGTAAATATTGCCCACCCCATTTAATTTACTTAACCCACCCACTACCCATCCAATTTTACTTAACCCTAACTTAAGCTCATTATCATACAATCCTTATGGATTAAATTAGGTTAAATAGTCCAATTTTTTTACCGTCCATTTATGGTTTATAATGGGCTAGACCTCCCATATTAGGCCTAAAACATGTGGATGTTGGATATGCCGGTCGGGTTCGGGCAGACTTATTCTGCAGTTGGGCCCAACCTCATGTCATAGCCCGATTCGTATTTATGTACTTAGACCTCCCACATTAGGTTCAACATTAGTGGCTATTGGATATGCCGGTCGGGTTCGGGCAGACTTCCACCACTAATGCAACCTAACCTCGTGTCATAAGTACAATTACAATTCCTAATTGTAATTACTAAATATTCCATTTTTATCTAAATCTACCTATGTCATTATAGGTGATTATTTCTATGTTTTCCCATTTGAATTATACGTCCCATTTCATATAGATATTACATAAATTATGCCAATTATAAATCCCTTTTCCCCGTTTCCCGACTAACGTATTCGCACGCATTTTGGTGGCATCTAGGCTATAAAGTAACATAGTAATAACAGTGAAAAAGGGAATATGATAAGGGTGATAGTTTCAACATATCTTGGCATAAACTAGCATGATAACAAGGTGAATGGACATGTAATTAACATCATAACAAGGTGGACATAAACCTGAAGAACTTGTGGCAACTACGATGTCAAAGTAAGCATAATGAGATCTGAATTAACCATTTAGGTGTCCAACCATTTAGATCTTGCACAATTAGCGTGACATAGTAACATGTTTAGATCTAAAGATGGCTTCACATGTCAAGTTTACAACATATCTAGATTGATCACAATATGACAGGTGAAAAGGGAATTTACATAAAGAATTAAATCTAGCCAATGTTACAACTGTCCAATTTTAATGGATGTACATTCACCACAATATAGTTACAAGTCAAGATCCACACAGGTGTAACATCCCGTATTTTTAACGATTTAATAATCGATTTATTTAATTATTTAGATTGTGGTTTGGTAATTTAGTTGAGTTGAATTAAATAGTTTTGATTATATAATTAATATAAATTCTGAAATAATTGACCAAATATTGAAACATCTTAGTGAAAGGAAAGAAGAAAACATATATCTCGGTAGAATACGCAAGTCAAAGATTTTGAAAAGAAAATATCTTAGGCAAAATATTTGCAAAGTTAGATAGTTGTTTGTTTTCAAAATATCGGGCTAATTCCTTATGGTTTGAATTAATCATATAAAATATAACGACATATATTGGTCCAATCCTATTCTCCCATTTGAAGCCAAGTTGAAAAACAACAAGCACAACGTTCGATCTTTAATGGAAAAATAATAAATATTGGCCATACTTAGAAAATCAATGAAAACGAGGCTTCTAATGTTACAATACTTTAACGAGAACATGCTACTTTCGATTCCATTGCTTCAAGCATTTTTCTGTTTGGTTGTGCAAATATCGCCAGGATCTTGTCGAAATTAATGAACATACATGCTAGTTTAAAGGAAACAGTAGATTATGTTGAAAACAAAACCGTGCTCTCCATGCCATTTAGTTCTCGTGCCTACCAAGCTACTGCTTTTCGTGCAAATCACGTTGTTCCTGATTTAAATAACTATAAATCTTGTTCTCTTTCCTAAAAACAAATCCAAACCATGAGAAAACCGAACCTTATAAATCCATTAGAAATTGAGATCTCAATGAAAAATCACGAAGTGAGATTTGTTGCAATCCTGTAAGTCAGCGCTTCAACTCAACAGGATTTCTATAGGGCGACGATGATAGTTTTGGGGTTCGAAAAAGTTAGGCGAGGCTGGTGGCGGAATTTAGGGGGACGAGCGTTTCGATCGTGATGAGGAAGGAGGTCGAAGGGGCGATTGTGGTCGCCGTGGACATGGTGGCAGGTAGCAGCCGTTTTCGGGAGATGAATGAAGTAGATTTGCAACATTTTTTCAGATCAGGATCTGAGCGATGAGGGGGACTGGCGGCACTGACAATAAGAGCTGGGATATAGGTGATGAAGCTGCGGTTGTCAGAGATGGGTCCGGTGGTCCATGTCAGTGTCGGGATGAGTTGAAAGTGGTGAACTGTGAAGCTTGGTGGCATGATTATCAAAGAATGGAAGTCCGCTATGTCTTCATATGGCAAGTCGCCATTTTAATAGTAGCCAGGTTGAGTTGTTGTGATGATGGCATGGGGTTCATGAGGGGAAGGCTTACAGAAGAGTGTTAACACGATATATTGGGTTAAGAAGGGGTATAGTTTTTGGGAAATATGGGCATGAAATGGTGGAACAGCTAGTTGCGTTCTGGGCATAGGAGTAGTGTTCTGGCAGAAGACAAGTAGCATGGGATCAGTATATGGACAAGGTAGTTAACGGATCCTAGTTAATAATTAATATAAAAATGGTAACTTGCGTTTAAGGGGGTTTGGAGGGAAAGGCGTGGAGATGTTGAAGTTGTGAATGATGATGAGTAGAAGGAGTTGTATCTTTGGGTAGTTGGGGAAGAAGAGTTGTGTACGGGGTAATTAGAGAGATTAGTGTGTTAATTTAGGTACTTTACTATTAATGGAATTAATATTTGCAGTGATAGATTATTTTGGAATCTGGCTTGATGGAGTGGAAAAATGTTTGGGTTGGTTGAGAGTTATGCAACCGTTTGTTGAATCGAAGGAAGCAGTGTCAAATTTAAAGCAGACTGGGGTTATGGCACCATATTTCGAGGATTTATGGGTAGTGTGAGCTAATGATTGTGGTGGTTTTGTGAACTTCAGTGAGATAGAATTAGTTCGGAGTGGAGGCGTGGTGAGAGCAGTAACATGAGAGTTGGAATTTTCTTATGAAGTCGAAAAAGGTATTAACTGCTTAAAAACGTCATTAAGGAAATTTAAATAGCAATTAGCAAGTTAATTAATTTATTTAATTTGTGTATAACTTGTAACGAACGTATTTTTTCATTTGTTAACAGAATTGAATGCGACAAGCATCGTGGAATCATAGCAACAAAATCTACGTTATGGAACTGAAGTGATTGAGAACGGAACAATTGGAATTACGTGATAAAATCAAACGCCTATTTGATTTTAAGCAAAATAAAAGCAGAATCGTCAACTGTGAACCAAAGTGAGTAACTCACTAACTCTACCTCGTTTATATTTTTATATAAACGAGTTTTACATTTATTTATAGTAATTTTATACTGTGTGATGGTTGTTTGGATGAATGGTTGCTAAAATTGGTTGAAATGGTTGATATAGTTATATCGTTGATCAGTTATTAATTCTGTTTACTATGACATTTCATATTGGTGTGAAATTAATGTTATTGATGTTGATTAACATTTGTGGATGCAGGGAAACGGGTTGGAGGGATCCAACTGGATTCCTCAACTTTTATATTGTTGTGTTTACAGTAATTGGGACATATGATGTGATATATTAACTATGATTGATCTTGTAGTGTTTAAATATCACTGGCCCTAGAAATTTGATATTTGAATACCGTAAAATATTTTCAAATAGAAAATGAAATTTGAGATTTAAAAAAAATTCCAAAAATTAAAGTGTAATCTCGAATGGGGTTAAAAAGGTAGAAACTTGTTTCATTAAAACAAGAAGTTAATTATAAAAGATGTTTATAAATTTAGTTAAAGATTTAACATTGGATAAACTGAAATACAAATTCAAGTTGAGTTTATACAGAAAAGTGGGAATCGGGTTTTGAAACCAATATTTGAAATGAGATTTGAACTTAGCAAATTATAAAGGAAATTTTAAACGTTTGAAATTAATATTGAGATTTTCTGTAAACAATTGTACATAGAAGTTATAAATGGAATTTGGATTTGATATGGTAAAATCAAAGGGATTTGATTATGTAAAAAGAAATATTATTCATAATTATAGTGAATAATCGTTTAGAGCAGATATTTTGCAAATGGAAACATCTATAAAAGAAATCTAGGTGGGGAATGTGAATTCAAATAGAAATTTGAATGATAAGGGAAATGGAAATCATTTCGAAAGGAAACATTGGATTTTATTCCAAAAATTCGGAATATAAAACAAATTGAAATAAAATCCAAAGGATTTATATTTATACTTTGATTAGGTCGAAGTTTATTACAATGGTTTAGTTTAGGAAAGATATTTGAATTCTATTTAGTACAAAACTATAATTTAAATGAAATATATTAAGAAGTGAATATTTCAATATTTATAACTATGGAAATACAATTCCATGCTTTGAAATAGTTTAAGATTTATTTTAAATTAGAATTATTAAACAAGTCTAAATTCCTATTAAGGAAAGATACTGATATTTGAAAATGAATAACGATTGGAAGCAAATGTTTTGCGAACAGAATAATCATAAGGGAAATTGAGTTAACTTGGAATGATAAGATTTATTCCGAAGTTCGGAATATTAATCGAATATAGAGTATTCGAATAAGAGTTGTTTATTGGAATTCGATTATATCGAATTAAGGAAGGTAGTTATTTTTACTTTCCAATTTTGAATCAAATTTATGTATTTAATTCTTTACTTATTAATTGAAATTAATAAGTACAAGTTATATTTATATATACCAAATATTTGGAAATAGCAATTATAACGCTGTTGTTATAATAAATGTCTTGTAAATCTAAACTGCGATTTTAACGCTACTGTTATAGTAAATGTTCTATAAAGCTAAATAGCAATTGTAACCCTACCGTTAATATAAACCAAATATTTGGAAACAGCGATTATAATGCTACTGTTATAATCAATGTTTTTCCGTAGGAGAAGTGTATTCTTAGATTTAATCCGAGAGTCGCTTAAGTGATATTTTGTTTGAAGTTGTGAGCTTTGACTATTTCAAAATTGAGAATGTTGTTCAATTAAGATCTGAGAGGTAATTATACCCCAACTTGATTGACTTCATGATTGATGAAGGAATGGTTAAGGTTCGATAGTGAAAATTGACTAGCAATATGGTTAGTTAATAAATGATAAATGGTTTGAGTTATAATAATGGTGTTTTTATAACATCAAGTTAATTTAAAAGAATTTGAAATGTTCACCCCAGATAAAATAAGAAATATTTTCTACACATAGAAAATGAAATGAATTGGTCAACGAGGAATTAAGAAATGGAATATGGAAATATTTTATGGTATTAATAAAGTATATTTTTTGAATATAGAAAATAAGGATTTGTGAATATTTAGAAATGTTTTCTAACTGGAATAAGAGATATTTTCTCGAACAAAGGAATTATGATATTGGAAATGTTTTCCAAGAATCGAGGAAGGCAATTGAATTTTGAAAGAATCTGGAAGATGGAAGATCGAAAATGGGAATTGGAAATGATAATATAATAAGGAATTGATTTAAAAAGGGGCCAATGTCGTTTGATGCTTGATCGGTAGAATATCAAATTGAAATAGGACGATTGATTGTATGGATGCTTCTTTGATAGTTAAATCACCGACTTTCAAAGTTTTGATTTATTTTATACCTCTGTCGTCAATACGGAGAGACCGGGATCAGATTTAATATTTGAAAACCACTCCGTATTGGCATAAGAGTTACGAATCAACTTATGCTAAAAATAATTGAAGACGGAGTAAAGTGCAAGGGCTGTTCTGTTAATCCTAGGTAGAAATTACCCAAGATGGAATAATAGAATGTTGCCTTCGGTTTGTCGAGTCCCAGGACAAATATATGGAAGGATCTGATGATGTGGCATTCAAAGTAAATGATGGAAATATGTTATGAAAGATAATCGTGACCTTAGACCTCATCAACCAGAAAGTGACTGAAATCGGGCAGGCAGCATGGCCATGTGGGTCATTCCCATTACGGGTATTATCACCTGATCTAGAGAAAATTCATTTGCTTCTTATTCTATTCGCTGCTGTATGCTTTCGGTAACGGTTGTTGATCACAACCATTGGTGCTAATATGCTTGATATACTCAAGTTAAATGAGTGGTCAGCTATGTGTGGGCCGGGTTGCAAGATGTTCTTGTTGAATCCAGTGTATTCCCCTCTAGAAATACACTATCGGAAGGTGGTTCCATACCTTGTCATGTTGGAAATCCAATCTCCAATAAGCACCCTGCAGTTTTTGATTTTATATTATATATGGAGCGTGAGACGCAAGCGTTCTGCTAGATTCTATTTATTTGATGTAGACATTATTATAATATCACCAGATTTTGATATCGAAAATATTTTTGGTTATCATAAGGTAAATACCATCCATGTTTATGTGTGGATCGGTCTTACGATTATCATTTCTTTCAAAAGGATTTTAAAAGGTAAACCAATGGTTGGAGTTTACTCACACCAGTCACATGACTGACCCAGAGTTTATTTATTTGTTTTCCCTAAACTCTTGGCTGCCCAAATTTGTACGGGCAGTCAAGTAGTCGGGATTTTACAGATTCACTTGAAGGAGCTCGAAGCATGAGGCTTCATCAATTAGCTATAGACTATCATATTTTCCACTGTGTATCATGTTTATATCTGGAAACAAGTATCTATAACTGTTCCAGGAATAACTGTTGTGCTCTGATGATGGTATGTATATACAATTATTGATTTGTATTTCAAAAGTTATGTTATATAATATATTTTATTCGTTCCGCTATGAGATTTGTGTTCTTCATTTTCTTCTTCTATTCTAATTTTTATTTCTTTCTATTTCTCATCCTCTAAGTCCTTTCTACTAATGATTCGTATTTCTGTGCAACTTGGGTTGGACGTGTAGTGTTATTAGTCAACTCAAAGGGTACGAAATTTCGGGCCATTACAATAGGCAATATAATAGAATAACCACAATTGTATTAGATCTAGGGAAATAGATCTATCATGAAATAGTATAGGATCTAACACTAGCACAGAATCATACATTACAACATATCCAATTCACAGTCTTTCACAATTTACTTTTATGTATCTAAACCTAAAAGCAACTAGAAACTCATAACGTTAGATTCATAGAATTGAGAAAGAACGGATCTTGAGTTTCTGAATTTGATTTGCAAAGTACGTTGTTAAAAAAATGGTTCCGTCTCAGTTCGCACACCAGCGCATATGGCTCCTATATTTTCCAATGAAGAAATAGGAGAATTGAGGATATATCTATAGCTGCAAAACCATCTGAAACCGATTGCCACCTCAGCCCTAGGGGTGTCGACAACCCTATTGTTAGGTCAACCCCTAAGACGACACCCCTCTAGCGGGGTCGACCCCCTAAAGCGGGAATTCTACCGCTATTTTTTAAATTTTCGAATTTGAACTGTTCTGGATAAAATTATGACTCATCTCTAACTCTTATGTGTATACATAATTTTCTGTGTGTATACAAATTTAAAACCCTAATAACTTCTTCATACGATGTCTGTTTTACGCAAACCAAATGTCTAGACGGACGCAATGGTGCAGTATGTTTCCTCTAATTCTGTATATTAAATTAATTACTATTTAATTTATTCTCTTTAATGTCGTTAAAAATTCGGGGTGTTACATTCTTCCCTACTCAAAGGATTTCGTCCTCGAAATCTCTAAGTTCAGAAGAATGCCATCCATCATCCATCTACTCATCCACTAATCACTGGCATCCATTGTCCTTAAAGGTTTCTAATTTTTATATGAATATATGCAAAGGTGTGTGTATATGTCCCAACACTAATGCGAAGATCAGGCGGTCTACTGATTTAGTTGACCTCCTTAATGCAATGTATGTTAGTGCCATGAATCCAATATGTATGCAAATTATCCTATTATAACATGTAAGCCCTATATGTGTGCACACTCATTCGTCCAAATGCAACATCCATATGATAATACATCCATTTCCATCCATAAAAGAAAAGAAAATGCACACATATTCATATGCAGTATGAAAGTGACTGAGTCGATCTTAGCGCCTAATGTGTGTGTATATGCGTCCACAGGCAACCACTAGCAAACACTTGCATCCGCTTGCATCCATCAAACATAACATGTTTCAAACACATGTTTACATCGATAGGATTCCTATCTAGAGGCCGAAAAATACTATGGATAAGATATACCCTATTGACTGAAACAAACACTAATAAAACTTTGAAAAAGGAGTTAAGAACATACCCTCGAAAAGAAAAGGGTACGAAGCACGAATCTTGCCTTCGGTCTCCCAAGTCGCATCCTTTGGGCTATCTTCCCATTGAATCTTTAGCGGCTTGATCTCCTTATTGCACATCTTTTTAACTTCTGACCCAAAAATACAGGTAGGGACTCGTCTGACTGTCACCTCCCGATCCACTTCTACTTCTTCCAACATACTTGGCCCAACAACCTCTGCGCTGTCATGCAGACACTTCCGCAGATGAGAGATATGGAAAACGTCATGAACACTGGATAGATTTTCTGGGAGTTTCACTCTATAGGCAGTTTGACCAATTCTCTCGGTTATGGGAAATGGTCCCACAAACCTAGGTGCCAACTTCCCTACTGATCCGAAGTGAACCAGATTCCTCAGAGGTGATACTTTGATAAAAACTAAATCTCCCACTTCGAATTCGATGCCAGTTCTTCTCTTGTCTGCATAGAACTTTTGCCTATCTTGAGTTGTCTTCATCCACCATCGAATAAGATCAATCTTTTCGGATGTGTCTCTAACATCTGGACCAAGTAATAATCTTTCTATAGATTCCCACAACAAGTTGGTGATCTACAGGGTCACCCGTACAATGCTTCGAAGGGTGCCATGCCGGTGCTAGCTTGATAACTGTTATTATAGGCAAACTCCACTAAAGGAAGATGCTCTTCCCAAGTCCCTTCGAAGTCTAGGATACACATCCTCAAAAGATCCCTAAGAATTATGTTCACCCTCTCTGTCTGTCCATCGGTCTGAGGATGATAAGAGATTCTCAAACACAACTGTGTACCTAATGCTTCTTGCAAGCTCCTCCAAAATTCGCTGGTAAAGATGGAGTCATGATTGCTCACGATGCTGGAAGGTACTCCATGAAGACGAACTATCTCACGAACATAAATTATTGCAAACCACGATGTCGTCCTCTTACTCTTAACTGGAATAAAGTGAGCGCTCTTAATGAGTCTATCTACCACCATCAAAATACTGGTATTGCCTTTCTTTGACCTAGGCAAACCATCTATGAAATCCATAGAGACGCTCTCCCATTTCCACTGTGGAACCTCCAACGGATGAAGTAATCCACCGAGCTTCTTTTGCTTAGCTTTGACCTACTGGCAAACTAAACACTGAGAAACAAATTTGGCTACATCTTTCTTCATCCCAGCCCAAAATAAAACCCTCTTCATGTCTCTATACATCTTGTCACCAACTGGATGAATAGTCATCTTAGAATGGTGGGCTTCTTTTAGGACTGCCTTTATTAACCTTCCAGTTTGAGGAACACAAAGCCTTCCATCTCGTCGCAACCACACATTTTCATCTATGGCATATCTACTGAGGTGACTAGAAGTCTCTCTTCTTATGACCTTATCCATGTTGTCTAGAAACTGTGGGTCCCCTTGTGGCGAAGCTCCTATCTGGTCCATAAGGGTCGGTCGTATCTCCAAGGATGCAAACAAATTAGACAAAACCTCGATGAAGGGTCTAAAATTAAAGGCTGATATGAACTCCAAGTTCTTTCTTTCTAGGGCCACCCTTTGCCTACTTAGTGCGTCTGCTACCACAATACCCTTGCCAGAGGTATAAGCAATCTCAAAATCATATGAGGCTAAGAGCTCCATCTATCGTTGTTGCCTTAAGTTGAGATCCTTCTGTGAGAATAGATACTTGATAGATTTATGATCGGTGTATAACTCGAACCTTTATCCAAGTAAATAATGGCACCACGTCTTTAATGTGAACACTATGGCAGCCAACTCTTGATTATGGGTGTGGTAGTTCTTCTCATGAACTCTCAACTGTCTACCCCCATAACACACTACTTTCCCTTCCTACATCAGAACCGCGCAGAGCCCCGTACCACATGCATCAGTGTATAAAGTAAACACCTTATTCCTGTCAGGCAAGGTCAAGACAGGGGTTGTTGTCAGAACCCTCTTCAGTCGTTGGAAAGAAACGTCACAGTCTATATCCAATGAAAATTCCAAATTCCTCTTTGTCAGCCTGGTGAGAGGGGCTGATATCTTCACGATGTCCTTAATGAACTTCCTATAGTAACCTGCCAACCCAAGAAAGCTTCTCGCCTCGGTTGCATTTTTAGGAGTGTGCCAATATTGCACTACAACCACCTTGGCAGGATCTACAGCTATCCCTTCTTTGGAGACCACATGCCCTAAGTATCTCACCTCTTTTCTCCAAAAATGGCATTTGGAGAACTTCGCCTTAAGCTGATGGTCACGGAGAGTTTTCAAAACTTCTCTCAAATGTTGGGCATGCTCTTCTTCACTCTTGGAGAAGATCAAAATATCATCAACAAAAACAATGACAAATTTTTTTAGGAACTCCCGAAACACCCAACTAATCTAATCAACAAAATAAGCGGGTGCATTAGTCAATACAAAAGGCATAACTAGCCATTCAAAGTAACTGTCCGGAGTTCTGAAAGCGGTCTTATCTATGTTGTCCTCAGCCACCTTCAAATGATGGAACCCCGTATCCAAATCCAACAGTGAAAATACTGAGACACCAACAAGTTGATCAAATTAATCACCAATCCTCGGAAGCAGGTGCCTATTCTTCATGGTGAGCTTATTCAACTCTCTATAGGAAACACACAAACGAAGCAAACCATCTGCCTTAGTTGCGAATACTACTGGAGAACCCCCATTCAGATATGCTTCGTCTGATAAACCCTTTCTCAAGTAGCTCCCCAACTTGCTTACTCAGCTCCCTCCTTTCCCTTGGAGCCATGTGGCGCACTGGTAATGCAACTGGCTTTGCATTGTCTACCAGATATATGCGGAAGTCGATCTCGTGCCTTGGTGGTAAACCCCGTACCTCATCAAAAACATCGGAATAATCTCAAACCATTGGAAAAGATTGCAAATCATCTATGGATGCATCTAGAGACTCTAGAAAGCTAAGCATAACAGACCCTTGGGGGTCAAAAGAAACTTCGAGGGTCTTCCCATGACAAGTCAGGAGTCTAACAACCCTCATCTCACAATCCAGAATAGCCCCATACGTGGTAAGCCAATCCATTCCTAGAATCAACCCATAGCCCATAAACCCGAGCACATACGCATCACATTCAAATTCAACGCCTAACACAGTTATTTTCAAACCCTAAAAAATCATCGATAAATGGGCCGAACCACCAATGGGGTTTGCAACAACTACGGGATCTACTACCATACTAGTAATTAATGCAGAGATTCAACCACAGAACTAGATATAAATGAGTGTGAAGCGCCAGAATCAAAAAGTGTTCTAACGGGATGGTTTGAAAGAGAAAAAAAACTTTCTAAGGAAATTTTTCTACCTCTTTCAGGAGCACTGATCGCTAGAGCATGCACCTGCCCTTCAGAAGTTCCTGCTCTTTGACCTTGTCCCTGCGATCCCTATTTCTTTGGGCACTCTTTAGAGAAGTGTCCAACCTATCTGCAACTAAAGCAATTGCTCTTCCTTCTCTTATAGTCTTTGATCAAGTGACCCTCCTTTCCATAATTGTGACATTTTCTCTTATCCTTGCCTTTATCATATTTCCCTCCTTTCTTCTTCTTCTTCTTCTTCTGTTGTTGTTGTTGTTGCCTCTTCTTGGGCCACGCCTTCTTATTTTGCGATGTCCCCTCAGCTTTTGCTTCCTTCTTTTCTCCCTTGTCCTCCTTATGTGTTAGGGCCATATCAACAAGCTTTTCAAAAGTGGCACCCATTGGAATATGGGACATGGCTAACCAATGCAGAGGCTCACTCAGCACTTTAACAAACTGCAAAGCCCTTCTGTGCGGTGTATCCATCACCTCTAACCCCAACCATGCCAACTAGTTGAACTTGTTCACGTAATCCTTCACCGTCAAGTTTCCTTATTTAGGTGCTAGGAACATCTCCATCTGTATGCTTCTCTCAGGTTGGGAAAGAAATTTCATTTCGAAGCTCTGTCTAAAATCTTCCTAAGTTTCCACCGGACGTCCAGCTTGGGTGACTTCCCACCAAAACGTGGCTTCGTCCTCTAATAGCCAAGCAGCTAACTGAATCTCTCTTTGATCCTCTACTTCAAAGATTACGAACAAGTCCTCGGTCTCCTTAAGCCAGTTCCTAGCTTCTACGAATGTCTCGTTCCCATGGAATGGCCGTCCTCTCATAGCATGGAAGTCCTTGTAGATCTTGGCGAAGTTATCTGCTCTAGGACGGGAAGAGGAGGAATGGCTGGTGCAGTTGAGGGAGGAACGTCTCTTTGGCCTTCGGCAGGCGCCGTGGCCACCAAATACCTACGGAACCATCCGGGTATTGTGACGCCCTCTGGGATATTAGGAAAGTTTTGTTCCCGGACATGATGAAAAAGGAAAAAGGAAGAAATTTAGATAAAGGACCGAAGGATATTACATATGGCTTCTTGGGGAATATTTTCAAAACAGACTTTTCTTTTTGAAAATTCTTCCTTTTAAAACCCATTTTGAAAATATTTTTAAAAAACTTTTATCTAATCTGGTAACCTTTAGCTCTAATACCAAATGTGACACCCCACATCTGTTAATGTCACTCACAAAGGGAATGCATTAAGTTTCGTGAAGTGTTATAAGTTAACAGACACAGAATAATTATAAGACATATATAAATAAAATAGCAGCAAAAATTTTAAATTTTTATTTCAATAATAAGTCATAATGTCGTGGTCCATAATAACATAAGTCACAAAAAAACCATTACAGTAAAATAACTTCTGTCTTGCATCATCAGAGTACATAAGAATATGGAAAACATAATTCCCCAATTGAAAGAGTTAAGCCATAGTAGAGACAAAAACTTGAGTCATACTTCAGAAGTAGATCCTAGCAAGATGATATCTAAGTCTTGACTAAGCCTGAGAGTTTCCTCCCTGATAACCGGGGGGAACGGAAGAAAGAAGGAGAAACAAAAGGGTCAGACATAAAGTATGGCGAGTCTGGTTATTTTACCTAGTAAATAAATAAAAGTAACATGATAGGCATATAAAGTGGATAAGAGAGATCACTACATAAGTAGTAGGTTTGACAAGGTAGACAAGGTAAGATGTATGTGCTTCACTAATGATTACTTTGCACTATTACTAGTATATAAAATGAGATGATCCCTTCCACTATAAGTTGGTAGACTTAGGAAATATGTCCGAGTGTACCCAAACCACTACCCTAATCTATCGGCTCCCTAATCCGTAGATATCCTGTGCTGGCCCTACAGTAGGAGGTATCACTTCCTAAAGTGGCAACCCATAAGGTGTGCACAACCATATCTACTGGTGTCACGGTCGTCTTATCCCCCTCTGCCCGGCTCATGCACGCACATGGCCCAGTCGGTTTGCGCCGTCCACACCATCCATCTTGTTTGGTTCTCTTATAATCAATCAGTAAGCGTGCCCCTTCTCTGCCTAGTACGAAGTTCTTTATTTTATACCTACTCCGGGTTACTAACTGAAATGGGTCCCACATAATTTGATACAAGCTCTCCCCTTTATCTTGTATCCCCACTTGGTTTTTCACTAGCTATGTATACCCTTAGGTGTCTTTAATTACATATCACTATATCAATTATGCTTACCCTAAAGGGTGTCTTTAATTACATAACTTTATTATATTTTTCCACCAGTTATGTATACCACTAGGTGTCTTTAACTACATAACCTTATTGGGTTAAGTTCGTGGGCCTATATGTAAATATTGCCTACCCCCTCTATTTTACTTAATCACCCACTACCCATCCAATTTTACTTAACCCTAACTTAAGTTCATAATCATACAATCCTTATAGATTAAATTAGGTTAAGTAGTTTAATTTTTTTACCATGTCCATTTATGGTTTATAATGGGCTAGACCCCCACATTAGACCTACAACATGTGGATGTTGGATATGCCGGTTGGCTCCAAGCAGACTTATTCCATGGTTGGGCTTAACCTTGTGTCATAGCCCGATTCGTATTTACGTACTTGGACCTCCCACATTAGGTTCAACATTAGTGGCTGCTGGATATGCCGGTCGGGTCCGGGCAGACTTCCACCACTAATGCAACCTAACCTCATGTCATAAGTACAATTCCTAATTGTAATTACTAAATATTCCATTTTTATCTAAATCTATCTATGTCATTATAGGTGATTATTTATATGTTTCCCCATTTGAATTATATGTCCCATTTCATATAAATATTACATAAATTATGCCAATTATAAATCCCTTTTTCCCATTTCCTAACAAACATATTTCAAGTATTTTGGCGGCATCTAAGCTATAAAGTAGCCTAGCCATAACAATGAAAAAGGGAATATGATAAGGGTGATAGTTTCAACATAACTTGGCATAAACTAGCATGGTAACAAGGTGAATGGACATGTAATTAACTTCATAACAAGGTGGACATAAAACTGATGAACTTATGGCAACTACGATGTCAAAGCAAGCATAATGAGATCTAAATTAACCATTTAGGTGTCCAACTATTTAGATCTTGCATAATAAGGGTGACATAGTAACATGTTTAGATCTAAAGATGGCTTCACATATCAAGTTTACAACATATCTAGATTGATCACAATATGACAGGTGAAAAGGGATTTTACATAAAGAACTAGATCTAGCCGATGTTACAGTTGTCCAATTTTAATGGATGTACATTCACGTTAATATAGTTACAAGTCAAGATCCACATAGGCACCATAATAGAATAACCATAATTGTATTAGATCTAGGGAAATAGATCTATCATGACATAGTATATGATTTAACACTAGCACATAATCATACTTTACAACATATCCAATTCACAGTCTTTCACAATTTACTTTTATTTATCTAAACCTAAAATCAACTAGAAACTCACAACGTGAGGTTTATAGAATTGAGAAAGAACGGATCTTGAGTTTCTGAATTTGATTTGCAAAGTAAGTTATTGAAGAAAATGGTTCCATCTCAGTTTGCACAGCGGCAGTATATGGCTCCCATATTTTCCAATGAAGACACAGGAGAATTGAACACATATTTATAGCTGCAGAACCCTCTAAAACCGAATGCCACCTCAGCCCTAGGTGTGTCGACACCCCTCTTGGTGGGTCGACCCCAAGGTCAACACCCATTAAGGGGGGTCGACCCCGGTGTCAACACCCCTCTAGGGGGGTCGACCCCCCAAAGCGGGAATTCTGCCGCTATTTTTTTTAAATTTTCGAATTTGAACTGTTATGGATAAAATTCTAACTCATCTCTGACTCTTATGTGTATACATAATATTTCTGCGCGTATACAAACTTAAAACCCTCAAAACTTCTCCATACGGTGTCCGTTTTACGCAAACCAAATGTCTAGCTTAACCAGAATTTCGAGACAGGCGCAATGGTGCAGTCTATTTCCTTTAATTCTATATATTGAATTAATTACTATTTAATTTATTCTCTTTAATGTAGTTAAAAATTCGGGATGTTACACTTAGGAACTGTCTTATAATCATATCAGAATTCCAAGTTAAATATCCTGTTAAAAAAAACATTTGCTAGTTCCATTATTCATTTCCGAAATAAAAAAAAACCTTTATTACAAATTAAATGATTATTAATCAATTGGTCCAACTTAACCTTTGTAAACCATTTATACATCATATATTTAAAAAAAAAAGATATTTCCAATTATGTTTCCAAAATCTTGCAATAAGTCCCAATGTTTCACTTACGGTAATTTTCTACCATTACAAACCAATATCATCCCTCAATAATAGCGAAGCCGTTCAAGTTGGGGTATTCTAATTACCTCTCAGACCTTGATCGACAATGTCCTTATCTTCAGATGAGTAAAAGTTCATAATTCTAAAACTCATATAAATCTTGAAATCCAAATTCTCAATTAATTCAAAATAGATCATTTCTTCGTTTGAGAATATCAACTTATAATTACCCTTCTTAATTAACTCGTTTTATAATGCTTATACAAATCCAGGCTTTATCTAAATAACTTTTTTTAACGATTTGTTTACACATTGGATTTATTGAAAAATCCATTTACAAAACCCTTATACCCATTCAAATTAGGGTATTTACCTCAAAACTACTTATCATTTTAAATGATTTCAGTGAAAAAGAAATCATTTAATTGTTATAAAAATAATGATTAACTACGATATTAATCAAATTAAAAGTAATTTGCTTCATGGTTTATAAATATGGGAGTCGTTAGCTTATTTATTAACCAAAAATTGATTAGTTAATTCTTTTTAAAGAATAGTTAGAATAATAATTAACTTGATAAACTTCTTTGAACATAGTTAATTAAAAGTTCTATTTATTTTTAAATCAAAAATCATAGTTCAAAATCCTATATGATTTAGTATCGATTCCAAAAACTTTATTTTTATATATATGGTACTAAAGAGGCAAATGTCTATTAAAGTACCAAACAGTGAAATATCAGAAAATTCACATTCAATAATATATATATATATATATATATATTCATATTGATAACATTATCAATAATAGTGAGGAATCTAGTTGGATTCCTCTAACCTCTCCTTCCTTGCATCACATTTGATTACCTTAATTCAATACAACAATATATTTATTTTCATAATAAACGAAAAGAAACTTTTAACAATAATAGTCAAAATCAATCAATAACATCCATTCAAGATCCAATTATTTATTTACTATGTTTATATTATTATAAATGTAACCAACAAGGTAAGTTACCTTGATTGGAAATAATCGTTAAAATAACGATTTAATTTGATTAAATTAAATAAACGTTTAATTTAATCAATGAATATTAAATAATATTTAGCGTACATATAAACAGTCATCCAATCGTCAACCGATAGCAAACATTGCACACAAATTAAAAGCCTGGCTTATAGAAAATATAAGCGGGATAAACTGAGTGAGTTGAACTCACCTTGATTTCCATATCCGATCAAACAAGTTCCAAAATGTTACGCTTGTCATTGTAGTTCCAGCATCTTTGGTCTTGTCAAATTCTGATAAACAATGAGAACGTTACCAAATATAAATGGTCACGGTTTAAATTAGAATAATTAAAATTTAATTAAATCTTTATTTATTAACTAATTATATATTTAAATATATATATATATATTATAGTTGCTTGTCCACTTTATTTAAAAGTTTATACATATATATATATATATATATATATATATATATATATGGCGGCATGTTTTGACAACAAGATTTTGCACAATTGAAATATACTTGGACGTGTTAAAACAAGAATGTCATCATGTTACTTACATTAATATAATCGACAAGCGCAATAATAAGGCCCTTGCTAATATCCTTGTCATAAACCATACCCTTTCCCTTTGCATTTTTGAACGGACTTCCCAAATATCATTTTTCCTTATTTCGTTCAAGAGCCATGCAATTGTAGATGAAATCTTTCCACTGCTTCCTTCCAATTCCTGCGCCCATTTTTTTTTCAAACATACGAAAGCCCACAACCCAACTCCAAGCCCATACCTCCCTACCTACGCAACCCCTTCTCCTTCATTGTACATTTCTTTCATCCGCATCTTGTTCATGGCATCAGCCCACCGAAAACTTGCTACGGTCGCTCCCTCTACTCTCTCTCTCTCTCTCTTTTTATTCTACCTACTGATGCACTTAAAACAGCACCCTCACGCTTGTATATTTCCATCCCTGTGAACTGCACTTCCCATGTCTCCCCCATACAACTTCAAACCTTCCTAGCATCACACTGTTTGAATCCATCTCCCTCCGCGAGACTGCCGACTCTGGTGCTAACTACGTTTAGACGATAGTTGAACTCAAATCACTATATTACCCTTCCTACTATTGAGAGCATCCGTAAGTTCGAAAGGATTTAAGAGCTTTGCACTCGAAAAGAAAGAAGAAGGTTACATGCGTTTTGCGTGTGCGGGAAAGTTATGTTTCTAGTTTAATTTGTGAAGAGAGGTCTGTGTTTCGTTTAAAGTCTCTGGGAGTAAAAGAGTAGGAGTATTTATAGAAAAGAAGAGGGATGTCTCTTTTAGTGTGCAGAGCGTGGTCGGCACGTTTCAATATGTCGTTTTCATCTTGTACGAGATATGTGCCTCATTTTCAAACATACCATGTGTTCATAAATCTCTTAAGCCTGCGTATCTTACTGTCTATTAGCTGCATGTATTAGTTTCAAAAGAGATTAGCCTGAGTGAAGACATTTGGCATGTACTATATGTTTCATATTGCTGAAAGGAACAAAGATGAAAATACTATTTCCAAAAGGATCGGCAAAAATATTTTTTCCTGTAGGAAATCTTGCCGCCGAGATTTGTATCTTGATCCGGTAACATGAAAAGGATTTGGTATGGCTTTTACAGGTTTTGAAATGACGACGGTAGATTTTTATAGAGATTTGATGTCCATTTTTATAGGATTCGGTTTTAAATTTCAAAAGCAATCCTTATCTTATTTAACTCGTAATCAACATTCGTCGTTTAAAAATTCGTACGACCTTATTTAAACTCTGAGCATAATGAGATTTGAACCCAAAATATTATGGACCCAATGAAATTAATTTCATTGAAAACGGTCTCCGTTTGCAAAAACGGTGCATTTTAAATCTCAGTTTATCCATCGATTCACTTTTAAATTTTGTCCACTAACAAAACATCTCCGTTTCGCTCCAAACTGGAAATTTTACAATAACTAGCTATACGTTTTCCAATAGAATTTGATTCGTCCAAAACAGAGATTGTTTGAAAAAGGCTATTTTTGAAGCTTATATAGTATCGATATAATATATTAAATCCCAAAATAATACGTTTTAACAATAATAAATTATTATCATCATTTATCGATTAATATATAGCATCAATTCAACCAATGTTCAAAATTCCGGTTCAAACGATATTTTATTTATATAAAAATCCTTTATATATTTATAAATAAATCGTTATAATTAAAAATGATTCCATAACGACTATTTGAAATTTTGATTCGAACATATCTTAAAATTTATACGATGAAATCTCTATTTTTCTCTTTTATTAGAAAATCACTATCCAACAGATTCAATAGTTTCTTGTTTCATAGAAATCCGACTTATATCGGATCTTGTGTATTCAATTAAAGTTCAAAACCCAATATTACGAAATACCATGACGTTACGAGCTCATTTTAATTAAATTATTAACTTATATATTTAAATTTAGTTTTATTAAATAGATTAAATATAAAAATGCATTAAATCAATATTTAAAACAAAATTAAATATTCGTAATTAACATTCAAAAATCTGGGACATTACATATATTAACGTCTAATTGTTCCACTAAAGAAAGAGTGATAATGGGTAGGGTCCTCCACTAAGTTGTATGTGAATTAATTCTATCTCCATTCCTTTGTATCCCCTTTGTGCATGCATATCTCCTTGTAAACTTCATGTGCATAATTCATTTTGCTCCTAAATTCCTACAAGACACATGAAAATGAACAAGTAAATTTTATCAAATATAAATACATGCACAAATAACCGTTTGGCCCCAATATGAAGATGAATGCATAATAATTTGAGAATTTTTGTTTTTTGGCTAAAACACATGTAAAAATAGCCTAATTATGTTATTTATTTAACTAAAACAAGAATAAGTGTGTGAATATTAATGTGAATATTTACGTGCACATCAAAGGACTGAATATGCGAGGGCCTCTCTCCTATATTGGATATATAGGACGAGGAATAAGATGCCTTCGGTTTTGTTCAGATTCGGAACGGACTTGCAAATGGATTGTGTGTCTGACATTGCACTTTATTCTGTATTAATTGATATCTACTATATATATATATATATATATATATATATTTGGTGACGGAGAATTTATTCTCTTATCTTAACCCCCATTTCTAAGACTTAAGAGCTCAAAGATTATATATTGGTGGACATCAGTTGTATGGTATGAATTGACAATGTGGCATGTTGAGATGCATGGATCAAGGCTTTTGTTGAAAAGAAGAAATTTGTGGATGATGATCAAAGCATGGCTAGTATAGCATAGCATTGTGTTATGACATTAATTCACAAGCTTCACACCCCGATATGACTCAAAAAAGGATGAAGGGCAGCAGGGAGGACATGCGTTTTTTCTAGCTAGAAGTGATGCCATGGTATGAATCCCAAGCATTTTTATTACGTGGATGTTGGATTTGAGGCGACTCGGATGTGACTACACAAGGCTATGGTGGTCGACATACTGACCAAGAGGTCCGATAGGACTGGGAAACAAATTGTTCCAGCACTGCTAATCAGGGACGTACGGATGATCGGCTCTACCGCTCCCGAGTGATGCATGTATCTTTCCTGGGACATTTCGCTAGAGATGTTATAAAGTTCGAATGAGGAAAGATCCTTTACCTAGGCTCATGATGGAAAACTAATTTCTAATACAAGACTCATGGTTTTAGATGTAAACCTATATGGCGACATAATAGGATGGGGTATTATGCCACCTAAGATTGATACATTTATTTTCAAAATTGATTTCCATGTTATACACTAGTAATAATAAAAGGTAAATTTCGCGTATCAAGCATGTTTGGCTATTATAAGGTAAAACTTTATCCTCCGGCTTGCGCTTGCATTATGTGATGGGACCTGAGTCTTATAATAGCTTAATTTTTCAAAAAGCATTGCGATTTTTGTATTCTCAAACAATACGTCTTGTTGATCAGTTTAAGTCGATTTAGTGATCGATTCAGGCCGGCCGGCAGGGCAGGTCGTTACACTAGGGCATCGTTATAATAAAGTTTTAAAATTATTTTTTTCCTACTGTAGGTTCTTTATCGCTCTTTTTATCCTATGTAATAGTTTTTCTTACAAATATTTTGATGTTGTCAGAAGACTCTACTAAAAGATAACTATTGTAAAGACCTTCTCTTTTCTACTACTTAAATTATTGAATTTAATATGATTTTTGAATATTATCATGCTTATAAATAGATTTTAATAACTTAATTATGTAATTTTATGATGTAAACTTAATTAAATTGATTAAGTAACGAATTCCTACTAATTATAACAATGATAATTTGCATTGATTATAATGAAACTATGATTTGTTTTGTTTTGATAAATATTTGAAGTTGGAAATTTATTATTGAAGTATTTGAACAAAATTTACTTATAATTGAAAATTTAATTGAAGTTGGTAAATAATCAAAATTAGAATTCAAAGTTAATGAAAATTGATCTATAAAGTTGTTTTAAAATTTTGTTTTGGTTTGAATAAAATCAAAAAAAAAATTGAATGAATTAAACGATGAATTAATTGAAAATTTAAAATATTATATACTAATCAACCTATAAAAATACCCATTCCGCAAACGATCTAGGAATTATATGAAATCAATTTTATCGGATCCACAATCGTAAATTATTGTAAGATTTCAAGTTCCATGACAATCGGGGTTGTTGTGTGATCATGAGCAATATAAATGCGTATTGATTAACGATTTGAGATTAACATAGCCATTTTTTCAAATGGCGTTGGTTTTCGACGAAACCAAATTCATCGAGTTCAGAATATTGAAATATAGCAGAGTGTCAAGTTTCATGGCGATTGGAGCTTAGGTGCGGCTGTGAGCTTAAAATGCTCGACGTGAATATAATTGAATATAAAAATAAATTTCTTAGAAGTATCCTATTTATAAATATCCTACCTTCCTCTCTCTAAGCTAATCCATTTCTTTCTTTTTTCTTGTAATCGTAAATAGTAGCTACCCTGTTCATTTATCTTGACAAATCAAATAAAATCCAATACTCAATGAAATTCAGCGATTCTAGATTACATCATATTCGTACGATTGAGAGAATCGACCTTATATGGGTGCAATGAAATTTTTGGAGCTTGACATTCCTTTAGTTAGCCTATGCTTGAGGTGTAACAACCCGGAAATTCTGAACCAATTTTAAAATTTTAATTTAGCTAATTTAATGGATTTTGAATGTTTAAAATGATTTATTTTAAATAATAACAACTAAAAATTTATTTTAATCGAAGTTAGAACGAATAAATTTATTATAAATATAAAATGAGCCTAAAATGGCGCAGTAGTTTGAAAATTCGATTTTAAATTTCAAATGAATATACAGAATTCATTATAAGTCAGAATTGGACGAAATAATAAATATTTGAATCTGTTTAATTATATCTTTCTAACAATTATGAAAAAAATGAGATTTCATAATATAGATTGAAAGGTATGTCCAGTTTAAAATTCAAAATAGTCGCTATGGAATTTTTATATATATATATATATATATATATATATATATATATATATATATATATATTTAATATATATAGCCTTTAAAAATAGCCATTTCAAAAACGTTCTCCATTTTCGATGAAACCACTTTTGTTGGATGCAGAATGTAAAATTATTGCTAGATTCCAATTTTCATAATTTTTGGAATTAATAGTGAGCGTGGCAAAAGAAAACATGTTTTTTCAATTTCAGTCAAATTGGATCAACCAAAAAACAGCCATTTTTCAAAAAGTCTCCAAATTTGACGAAATTAGTTTTGTTAGGACCATATCGTCAAAACATAGCTAGATTTATTTTTCTAGAATTTTTGGAGTCAGTTTGTGTCCCTAGTAAATTAAAATGTATGTTCAAATTCAATAAATATTGATTTATATTTTAATTTAAACGAAAACTGATCGTAACAGTCGAATTGGCTTACGAAACATATCCCATTATGTTCGGGAAGGGGGTAATTAGCTGGGGGCGACAGTCATTGTGTTCGATATGGAGTTCGAATTAAAAAGTTGCTTTTTGGAAATTTAAAATAAACTAAATAATTATATAACCCTCCCTACCTCTCTCCTTACTCAGTCAATGCCCCCTTCGTTCAAAGCCCGATTTGATAAAAAAAGAAAAAAAATCACTTATCGATCTTGTCGCCGCCTCCTTCAGGCACGCCACCGCCGAGCTCCGCCTCCCCTGGCCTCCGCTGCCAATACCGAGCTCCTCCCTCTCCTCCTCCTCTAATAAATCTGCGTCCAACCCTAAAATCGAGCCAAAACGGCCACCACCTCTGCTTGTAGACCGCCGCCACCCACCCGAGCCCCACCAGACCGCCGTCGGCCACCTGCCCTCCCACCGCAGCCCCTCCAGCCCGAGTTCGACGGAAAAAGGTGAGTTTTAATATATTTAGTTTAATTAATTTTAGTAATTAAATAAAAATCTAATTTTTAAATATAAATAGCTTTGTTTAAAAATATGATCTTTAATATAAAGCATTGTTTTAAAAATTGGATTTTAAAATAAATACCATTATTTTAAAAATAGGATTTTTATTATATGTATAGCAAGATAAAAATATGATTTTTATTATATGTATAGCAAGATAAAAAATATGATTTTAATTATATATGCAGCAATATAAAAATATGATTTTTATATAGAAAATTAATCTATAAAGATGTGATTTTTAATCTATAAAGATGTGATTTTAGTCTATAAAGATGTGATTTTTTTAATAACATAAAGATGTGATTTTTAATAACATAAAGATGTGATTTTTAATAACATAAAAATATGATTTTTAACAATATAAAAATATGATTTTTAACGATATAAAAATATGATTTTTGTATATATAATAGAGATATAAAAATATGATTTTTATATATATAGTAGCGATATGAAAAATGTGATTTTTAATATAAATGGCATGAAAACAGATTGCGTTGGAATCATGGTGAAGTGCACTACGCACTGGAAGCAAATCCAAAACCAAACTGTTCAATTGAAGAATGATGGAGTGGAAACCTAAAGTGAGAGCTTTTCACTCTAATTTTGTTTATAATTAAATATATACTAGGATGCAAACGGTGCTTAGTAGCACCCGACATCTTTGATTGAAACACGGATGTTTGGTTGTTTTTTATAATTGATTTATTTGTTTGAATTTGGTTTGGGATGTGAATGGAATTGGATTGAATTTGGTTTGTGTATGCGCGAGCCAGTATTAGGCAAGGGATAAGGCTAGACCTTATTCCCGTTCTAGTATCGTGCCATTATCTCACCAAAATTTTCTCAAAAAGTGTTTGAAAAATTTGGTTAGTTGAAAATATTATTTTTAGCTTATAACTGGGATAAATAATATAATTATTGGATAGTTAAAAATAAGTTTACACGTCCATTTACAAGTTGGACGACTTTTTTATGCTCGCCAATTTTTGTGATATCGATTGGGTCGAAAATTTTACACATCGCCCAACTACACAAATAATATTCAATATTTGTTGGTTGAAACCCCACACGGGTATTGGGATAATATTTGACGTGCATTAATCCCAATTGTGTAATGATATGTCAATCGATTGGTTGACAGACTGTTGTAAGCATTAATTATTTATATTTAATGCTTATGCAATTGTGTAGTGCACTCTGGATGATGGTTGATTGTTTATCATTGTTGTTGTATACATATAATGTATGAAATCCATATAAATAATATTATATTGTAGTTGACTGTGTAGGATTCCAATTCGGAAAAAACGAATATTTTAAAATAAAGAATATTTTAAAATAAGGAATATTTTAAAATAATATCCAATAAAGGATTAAAATCTGATATTAATGTCCGATTTTGGATGGACACGAAAATATTGAAATATATGAAGCCTTGCTGTTTAGATTTGCGCCATTTTTATGCGAACAATATTTATATCGATTTTATTCATTTTTATAATAAATATCAAAAAGGAAATGATTTCAAAATCTGATATTTTGAAAATATTATCATTTATATATTATAATGATAAGGAGTATTCAATTTTGATTTAAAATTGAAAATGAAGCTAGAATCGTTTTAAAACAAATTTATAAGCGATTAATAAAATACGTTTTAAATGGAAATCGATGAAATATATATAATATATATTACATATATTTAATGGCCTGAATAGAACGCGCCACACCGCGACCGTTCACGAATTTCGACCATTGACTTCGAATTGATATTACGAGAGATCTGACTGTCGGATTCTCCTAAAACCGGAACCATTGGATTTGTATCGAAAAGAGTTTTCCAAAGAATATAAGAGATTTGAAATCTAATGGATGGATTTGGAATTATATCCAAATCAAATTTGGAAAAGGTCGCTGTAAGTGCAGTTCGATGACCATTTATGGAAATCGACTGAAAGGGCCTTAATAAAATTATTAAATATATTAATAATTTGTGTAAAGTCAAAATAAATGATTTGGAAGGAATTTGGATGAAAAATTACATATTTGTAAAGATAAAATATATTTTTATCGAAATGAACTAGTTACTAGCTAGATTTGAAATCCAATAATTTTTAAATTAAATAAATTGGATTTGTGAATGGTTTTAGTGTAACCAGAAATTTCCAACAAACAAATTGGAATGGATTTGGAATGGAAATAATCTTTGAAATATTTTGATATATACTTGGTTCCGTGATTATATGGATATTGTTATGGAAATTTGGAAGGTATATATATATATCATTATTCCAATACGATATTTGTTGGTTTCGGAATTTGATATTGAATAAAAACTGATATAATTTCTATTCAGAGGCTTATATTTAATATTAAATTGGATTTTGGGTTTATCGTGAATGGTGTCTTTATTAACATTGTTCTTAAACCTAGTTGGGAAAAGAATAAATCCTTCAATTAATGTTTAATGAAGTTTTCCAATTAATTAATATGTAATTGGAATTGAATTAAAAATTGAATTTTTGGGTTTATCGTGAACGACGTTTTAAATAACACTTGTTCTTTAACCCGATTAACAGTGAAGTTAAGATTTGGAATTTGTAAATATTTATTGTAAGATTTAATGGAATTTTCCAAAGTAAACTTTTCCAATTTAATGAAATAAATTGGGATTGAATGGAATTCGATTTAGTAATAATTGAAGTGAGCTTCTGTAGAGGAAGACTTTTAATATATATGGAATTTAAAAGGCTTTACTGTTATTCCATTTATATTATTAGTTGGATACAAAAATTGATATTGATTATATATTGATATGTTTTTCCGTGAAGATTCCATAATTAATGGAATGTGATATTGGGTTTATCGTGAACTATGTTTTAAATGACATTAGTTCTTTAACCCAATTAAAGACAGGATTACATGTCTAACATTGTATTTTGAACTGTATTGTTGATCTCTGCTAAATATATATATATATATATATATATATATGTTTGGTGGTGGAGAATTTATTCTTTTGCTTAACACCCTTCTCTGAGACGTATGAGCTCAGAGGTTATATATCGACAGAAATCAATGGTACCATGTAGATTGTCGATGCAACATGTTTGATTTCCCAAAGTTAAATGATCATTAATATTGATTTTGGGAAGATTAAAACTAAGTGGAGTTTTAACGAATCTTTAATTAGATTGGAATGTGAATGTGATAATTTAGATTATCGAATTTGGGGAATGGTTAAGAATGGAGTACCACCAGTTTTACTCTAGGCGATAGTTAAATCTTTAATTAGATTTGAACGTGAAATGGTAACTAAATTTACTGATAACACCATGGTGTTAGATATGGAGTACTACCAGTTTGCTCCATGGGATGAATAGGTTGGGATTGGGAAATAAAACAAATGATTACTTTGGTAAGGTGCGCTAATCCCGACTAGTTTGGATAAACTTTAATTTGGTTTGAATTGATATCCAAAGGAAGATTAAAGAATAAATTTAAAAGAATTTATCTTTGATAAAATTAATGGGAAACTTTCCCTAAAGATATGAATATTTGAATAAAAGAATATTATAAAATGGAATGAGGCGTATGTTGTGTTTGTGTAGCACTTGTTTATAATATACGCGAGTTATTCGGAAAGGCCGGGTTTATACCCATTCTGAATAATTGATTCGACGATAAGTTGACGATGAAGATGATGGTTGAAGACCGGAGGTCTTCACATCGTTTGGATGATTACTGATGTCTTGATTGAGTTGTACACCCAAGACAAGGAAATAAGTGGTGATCATCCAGACGTACCTGGAGATCGACCGGATATGCGAGGACCTCTCTCCTGTATTGGACATATGGGACGAGGAATAAGGTGCCTCCGATTTCGTTCAGACCCAGAACGAACTAGTAATGTGTGTCTGGCATTGGATTTTATTCTATGTTGATTGATCTCTATTAAATATATATCTGTTTGGTGGTGGAGAATTTATTCTCTTGATTAACAACCTTCTCTAAGACGTAAGAGCTTAGAGGTTATATATGGATAGACCTCAGTCGAATGGCGTGAATTGTCAATGTGGCACCCTAAGATGCAAGTGGTCAGGGTTTTTGTTGAAAAGCAGAGCCTTGTGGTTGATGATCAAAGAGCGGCTTTAAATAGCATAGCTTGTGTATAACGTTTATTCACGAGCTTCGCACCCTGGTATGAACCAGAAACAGGTTGAAGGACGGCAGAGAGGACATTCGTTTCTTTCTAGCTAGGAGTGGTGTCATGGTATGGATCCTAGACATTTTTACTTATGTGGATGATGGATAGCGAGGTACCTCGGATATATCGGTCACTAGGGGGCTGATGGATTTACGCCCCATAGGGCGGGGAAACGTATTGTTCAGGATTACTAAACCACTAAGGTGGACCGGCCCTGCAATTTCCTAAGGGTCGATGCGTTTTGATCCTGAGGCTCGGGCTAGTGTGTCTCGAATTCGGTAAGGATGATCCCTTGCCTTGGTTCATGATGGAAATCCAATTTCCAATACGACATTATGCGGTTTTAATTGTAGAACTAGTATGGCGACATGATATATGGTACCCATGTCGTCTATGATTGATACATTTATATTTGAAGTTGTTTTTGACACTATACACTTATAATAGTATCAAAAGATTTATTTTAAAACGTATCAAGCATTATTTGGCTATTATAAGGTAAAACTCTATCCTCTGGCTTGCGTTGCATTGTGTGATGGAACCCGAGTCTTATAATAGCTTTATTTTCTTTAATTAGCATTACGCTGTTTGTTTTATGCACTAGTATTCTTGGGATAAACCCGTTCCATGTTATACGACTTGGTCCCTTGATTTACCCATCTTTAAAACTAAGTTAATAAATGTTTTGAGTTCTCACACCAGTCCCATGACTGACCTGGAGTTTATTGTTTTAACCTAAAATATGTGTGCCCCTATTTTCCACACGGGAAGCTAGTATTTTTGGGTTGACAGATATTCATTTTCACAGGATCCTGGATTTACAGATGGAGTTATATTCAGAAAGCTCTGTATCTGTGTATTTCTTTCAGTTGTGTTATGTATTATTTTTTTGCTGCTATGTATTGTGTTTTAATCTCTGATATTTATCAAATGTATATTATTTATTCATACTCTGTTAGTTCTTGTACTCTAATGTAATTGTTGTAATAAGCAATGAAAGGTTCTATTGATTGTGTTCTGATTTGTCATGTTCTCAACTCAATCCGGCCTTTTCCGTCTCTTCGGAGATCGGGGGATTTCGGATCGCTAAAAGAGGCGTGGAGGTGGTGCAATGAGTTATGGCTTGATTCAAGAGTGGAATTGGTTTTATCATGAAGAATAGCAATTGATCTTCAATTTTTGTGGAATTTCCTACATAAAAATGTCGCACCTTTCTAATGGGGCCTGCTGCTATGTGAAATCAGTTTTTTCATGGTGAGGTCCAGTTGGACTTAGTGGTGTCGGGGAAGAAGCTCATACGAAGTGGAAAAGTCAGATGCAGCCAGTTTGTTAAATAATGGTGAGGTGAAAGAGCATAAAGGAGAGAGGAAGAGTCGTTGTTGGTGTAACAAAGTGCCTTTCTTACCTCTAAAGATGACAATTAACGCATCCTCGGTATTCTTGTGCCGACATTTAGTTGTTCGGAAGATAGTACATTTGGGGGAAAAAGAAAAGATAAAATAAAATCTTACAACGTAATAGAAAATTAATAATATAATAAATTCTTTACAAAAATAGAACATTAAAATGACATATCAAAGTACAACACTAAACCATAATAGCATTGGACAGTTATAACAACATGTCCTTACACATACTGACAGCTAAACACAAAAATACACAAAGTGGGAAAAAACTCGAATACGGAAGTACGTCCTAGCCACCAACTCCTCTCCTAAGCTCCAAAGAACCTAAGCTAACCTGACAAAAATGCTCGGTCTGACCCTAGCATTATCGCAAAATAACGCCCAGGTTGGTCTATAAAACTAGCGTGAGTAAACTCTAATCGTAAAGAGCATGCTTTATTATATCCTTGTAAATCATTTGAAATCAAGGGTATCTTGTAAGACCACGCCACACGTAAACGCAGATTGGTTTTTACCGTATGATAACCGAAACACTTTCATAACAAATATTCAGTGATATTATAATAATGGCTACAATTTAAAAGTAAATATATTAAAATAGTCTGAATGCTTGCATCTCACATTCCATCATAATAGGTATACAGTCAAGACCGAAAGTTTGTATTAAAGAATGGGTTCCAACTATGAAAGTGTAACGGTCTACCTACCGAATTCGTACATCTCTAGATAAAATGTATGAGAGGCTGCATTAATTCGCACCTTAGCTACTCAGGGTAGGAACCATCGTTAAAAAATGGATGATGCCGAATATTATCACCCCGGTTGATAAACGACCATATAGGGACCCTGATGCATACAAAGATAAACGGACTCTAGACCTGGATTGAACATATCCCAATGAGAGCGACCCTCATAGCCCTGCTGCTTTCCCTTGCTTTATTCATTTACCTAATGATGAGCCTAAAGTTTTCGCTTACCTTATAAATAGCAGGATATTTTGGAATGCTAACATTCCCTTCCAAAGATATGTAATGATCGCATTCATCCATGCAACACTCTAGGCCTGAGCGAAAGAAAATAACTCCATCTTCAAGTTTTCCAGTTCAAAAGCACATCATCCAGGTTGAAGTAGTTTTTAGGTAAGCACGCCCGATCCCGGTGTCTTCAAAAAACAATCGATAGTTTCGAGAAAACTCAACTTCAGTTCTATAGGAATAAACCTACAATACATAAGTGTGGTGTAACAACTCAGAAAATACGAGCCAATTTAAAATTTTTAATTTGGTTATTTTAATGAATTTGGAGGAATTGAAATAAAATATTTCTAGGGGTGTAAACGGGTCAGACCGGACCGTATGGAGGTGTGTCCAAGCTATGTCCTATAAGAACTCGTACGGACACGGATCAGACATCATATAGCCTCGGATCAAGCCGGAAAACGGACTATCATGTCCGATATAGCCTTGGATAATAGAAAAATATCAAACATTTTAGATCGGACCGAACACTAGTGTATCCAAGCTCTATTGTGATAACCCGTAACTTCTCCGTCAAGGAAAGAACGGATTGCGTTGAGAACACGACAAAATAGAACGCAAACAGAAGAACATTTCATTGTTATTTACAACAATTCCATCAAATGTTCTTCTGTTTGCGTTCTGTTTGCGTTTTGTTTTGTCGTGTTCTCAACGCAATTCATTCTTTCCTTGACGGGGAAGTTACGGGTTATCACATCTGTCCTATAAGAGAATCAGACAGACATGGACCGGACACCTTGTAGCTTCGGACCAAGCCGGACAACAGACTGTCCTGTCCGATATACAGCCCTAAATATTTCAATAATATAATGACCTAGAAATAGTGCGGCAGTTTAAAAATTTGAATTCGAACTTTGACTGAACGTACAGGATGCAAAATAAAACGAATTTTAGTGAAACCAAAAATATTTAAATTTGTTTAAGAATATCTTTCTAACGAATCTGAAAAACTGAAATTTCATAGCGGGAATCAAAAGTTATGGCTAGTTGAATATTTAGAATGGTCACTATAGAATAAATATAGCCCTTGAAAATAGATATTTTACAAACGACCTCCGTTTTCGACGAAACCACTTTTGTTGGATCCGGGATGTCAATCTATTGCTAGGTTTCAAATTCCATAATTTTTGGAATTAATATGTGAGCGTGGCAAAGGAAAATGTGTTTGGTTGATTTTAGTCAAATTGGATCGACCAGAAAATGGCCATTTTTCAAACGGTCTCAGAATTCGACGAAATCAGTTTTGTTGGGACCATATCATCCCAACATAGCAAGATTTATTTTTCGGGAATTTTTAGAATCAGTGTGTGGCCCCAACAAATTAAAATATACGTTCAAATCCAAATTTGAATGTTTTATATTTTAATTTGAAGAATAACTGATTTTAACAGTCGAATGGGCCTACGAAACATATTCCATTGTGTCCGGGATGGGGGTATTTAGCTAGGAGCGACAGTCGTTGGGTTTGAATCGGAGTTTGTATGTAAAAACCCTAATTTTTGAAATAATATAAATATCGGCGAATAGAATTTTGTCTGTCATTATTTAATTTTATAAAAATATAACCCCCCAACCTGTCTCGACGGCGAACTGAGCCCCATTGTTCCCGGCCGATTTCCGTCCAAACCACTTCGATTTAGCCCCAGCCCCTTTAGAACTTTTTGAAGCTCTTCTCCTCCTCTTCAAATCAATACCTGGTACACCCCCTATCGTTCACCCTACATCGAGTTACACCCCCACAAAGCTCTGAACTTCCACCCCCTCAAAGCTCCGAACTTCCACCCACCGCCATGCCTCCACCACCGCATCGAGTGGGACCCCCTGCCCTCGGTCCACGTGTCGTTCCACCCTCTAGAGCGTGGCGCCGACTGATTTCAACATCGATCAACGGTTTGGACATAGGATCGTAACCTAGTTTTGAACCAATTTAGAGAGGTAACGATCTGTTTTTAATCAACTGATAATAACACTTCTAAGTGTTGCAAATCATGATTTTCAAATAAAAATCATATCTTTTTTCCTATACTGACGAAATTTGACGAAACAGAAAACATCGGACTCGTAGCGACATCATCTACATTCTAGAAGAAGCTAGAACGTGTTCCGAGCTCGCTAAAAATTTCAAAAGGATTAAAATCAATGTGAGACATCTAAATTCAATATGGAATGGAAATGCATTGTATATATTATATAATCGAAGTATAAATTATATATGTGTTGTACACCACATGTATGAGCGTTGTATAAGTTATATGAGCGATGTATAAATTATAAATGCGTTGTAAAAATCATATATGTGTTGAAATGAAAATGAAATATATATATATATATATATATATATATATATATATATACTTCCCTCGTCCACAGACCATGGACGATATGAATTGATTGTGTATGATGTGAAATTGATTGATAATGTGAATGGTTGAAAATTAGTTGAAATGCGAATGGTTGGAAATATTTGTTTGTGGTTGAAAGAAATTGTTTGTAGTTGAAACAATGGGAATTATTGTGGAAAATTCATATGATATGAAATCGATCTTAGATCATTTAGATAAGCCCCCTTATGGAATGCCGTGAGGCCTAAGTGTAACGACAACGGATTTCGCCCGGACCTAATCGATCGCTAAACCGACCAAGACCGTTCGAATCCCGCATACGCTAACTTTGGGCATACAACACATCAGAACAAATAACAGAAGACTCCAATAAACATCATAATAATGTTACATCAGAGTACAGAATATCAGAGTATATCGAAATATAATACACAGCGGAAGATAAATTTACATAAATGTAATACAATGCACAGCGGAAATATAAACTACACAGCAGAAGACTGTAAATGCCTGGACACAGCTTAAAGCTTCAATCCAGAATCCTGCTCAATATATCTGCAAAATAAAACTACTCGACTGCCCGTGTGGAAAATAGGGGCACCCGAGTTCGCAAGGGAAAAGCAAACTACAGGTCAGTCATGGGACTGGTGTGAGAAACTCTAACAGTTATAATTAACTTATTTACTAAAATGGCATATCACGGGACCACGCCGCTAACGCGGAACGGGTTTACCCCCATGAATACCAGTGTATAAACAATAATCAATATAGATATATGGATCTACTATGCATCAATCAACATGCAATATCCCAATCTACCCATTTAGATTAATCACTACACTTAGATTTTCTAAATCCAATTCAATTTACAGAAATTATTCCTTTGGATTTTATTCCCGATTTCTTATTTCAAATCATTTGAAATACATATCTAACTTTCTATATCAAAGTAGATTTCACTTCGGGATCTCAAATCAAATCGTTTGGAAATGTAAATTCCAAAACATAACAATGCATACAAACAAGTATGCAACCAAATATCGTGCTCCCCATCGACAAGGCAAAGGGTACGCACCTCGCAACTCGATATATATATGTGCACCTACCCCCACATAGGAGTAGGCTACACCGACGATGCACCTCCCACTCATGGAGAGCATACACCGCCCTCTCACCCATACTTTTAGTCTCAGGGTTACCCGAATCTTTAGCCACATACTAAATCATTTCATATCCCGAAGTAGGGAAAATCATTTCACAACATAATAATCACAAGTACTTTCAAAATATAGTACTTCACATCTGTAATTCACGCATATGATCAGTCACTATTAATCACATAACCTTTGAGCTCGTACGTCTCAAAGAAGGGTGTTAAGCAAGAGAATAAATTCTCCGCCACCAAACAGATACATCATTAATAGCAATTGATCGAATACGCGATGAACCACAATGTAACATATAATACATTTCTAAATCATTTTAGAAATCATCGGGTTTTGGGCCTCGAAATCCTTTCTGTTTTATAAAACATTTTTATAAAACATTCCCTGTCCAAAATCGGGAATACATTTCTTTTCACTTAAGAAAAATATCATTTCACAATCATTCGTTAAATTTGAAATGAACACAACATCGCTAAACACCTTATCGTCAAATCGTGAAGTGTTTCACAAGGCGTTAGCACATAGATATTTTCAACCCAACCCAATGCTAAATGTAAAAGCATATTCTGCTCATAAACTGGTCGAGCACAATCCAAACCATCAATCAATCAAATTTGACATTAAATATAAGGTTTTAAATAGAGAGAGTATTGACTTATATTTAACATCAAATCCTGAAACCAACAGATATCATATCGGGAATAACGATATCGATATCTTCCAAATTCCCATCACAATATCTGTAATCACGGAATCCAATATCGAAAATATCCATTGATAATTTCAATTCAAATCTAATCCAATTTATTTATTTTTAACCATTGGATTATTTTTCTAGTTAATAACTAGTTCATTTCGATAAAAATCTATTTTTATCTTTTCAAATATGGAGTTTTTCATCCCAATTCTTCCCAAATCATTTCTTATGATTTTACACAAATTATTACTATTTTTAATAATTTTATCAAGGCCTGTACAGTCGATTTCCACCAATGGCCATCGAACTACACTTACAGCGACCTTTTTCAAAATTGATTTGGACGTAATTCCAAATCCAACCGTTAGATTTCAAATTTCTAATATTCGTTAGAAAGCTCTTTTCGATACGAACCCAACGGTTCCGGTTTCAGGAGAATCCGACGGTCGGACCTCCCGTAATGTCCGTTTGAAATAAATGGTCGAAATTCACGAACTGCCGCGGCGCGGCGCGTTCTATTCAGGCCATTATATTATATATATAATATATATAATATATATTTCGTCGATTTCCTTTTTTAAAACGAATTTTATAAATCATTTCAAATTTGTTTTTAAAAAACAATTTCAACCTTTATTTCAAATTCAAATCAAAATTGAATTTTTCCTTATAAATTCTTTCTACATTCACTTCTATTTGATTTCAATTCAAATTGATTTCAATTCGTTTTCAATTGAATTCAATTCGAATTCATTTTCTATTCAATTCAATTCGAATTCGTTTTCTATTCAATTCAATTCGAATTCGTTTTCTATTTTATATCAATTCGAATTCGTTTTCTATTCTATTCAATTCGAATTCGTTTTCTATTCTATTCAATTCGAATTCATTTTCTATTTAGTTCAATTCGAATTCGTTTTCTATTCAATTCAATTCGAATTCGTTTTCTATTCAATTCAATTCGAATTCGTTTTCTATTCAATTCAATTCGAATTCATTTTCTATTCATATATCAATTCGAATTCGTTTTCTATTCAATTCGAATTCGTTTTCTATTCTATTCAATTCGAATTCATTTTCGATTTAGTTCAATTCGAATTCGTTTTCTATTCAATTCAATTCGAATTCGTTTTCTATTCAATTCAATTCGAATTCATTTTCTATTCAATTCAATTCGAATTCGTTTTCTATTCAATTCAATTCGAATTCGTTTTCTATTAGTTCAATTCGAATTCATTTTCTATTCAGTTTAATTCGAATTCATTTTCTATTCAGTTCAATTCGAATTCGTTTTCTATTCAATTCAATTCGAATTCGTTTTCTATTCAATTCAATTCGAATTCGTTTTCTATTTATATATGCACGATATTTTCATTTTCACTATATACGATATTTTCACTTCTCAATATATACGATATTTTCATTTTCAATATATACAATATTTTCCTTTTCAATATATATAATATTTTCATTTTCAATATATATAATATTTTCACTTTTACTATATATAATATTTTCACTTTCACTATATATAATATTTTCACTTTCAATATATTCGATACTTTCACTTTCAATATATTCGATATTTTCACTTTCAATATATTCGATATTTTCACTTTCAATATATATATATTATTTTCCCTTTCAATATATATATATTATTTTCCCTTTCAATATATTCGATACTTTCACTTTCAATATATTCGATACTTTCACTTTCAATATATTCGATATTTTCACTTTCGATACATGAATATATTTTATTTACTTTACACACACGATAAAAATATGATTTTTATCGTTCTAAACATTTATTCCACATATGAATATATTATATACTTCATTCAAGTGATAAAAATGTGATTTTTATCGTTTCTATAATTTGTTCAACGTATGAATATTTTCTATACTTCATTCAAGGGATAAAAATGTGATTTTTATCGTCCAACTATTTTATTCAACACACAGGTATTTTTCCACACCAGTATATCTCAAACACAAACATCCATAATCAAACATTCGCAATAATCAACCATTCGTAATTATCAACCATTCGTATTTCATATTTATATTCCATTCGCATTTCATATTTATTTACCATCACAACACAAACAAATAAACCGTCCATGGTCTGTGGACGTATGTGAGCAGTTCATATATGCAGTAGTAAAATAAATTACTGTACAGAAAATATTTTAGTGAGAAGATTCTCACAGTGGGGTCCACTCCGTCGGTTTTTATCTGAATTTTTGAGTTGTTCGGATTTGAATTTTCCATATTTTCTGACTTGCTTCAAATCACTCCTAGTCAGTGTCATGTTGAAATGCTCGATCCCATGATTCCAACGCATTTCGAATCGTTCGAATTCGCTGCTGTACGGACAAGATATGGTCGTTCGAATGTTAATTACATTAAAGAATAATTAAATATATAATTAACTTTAATTATTATTCTAATTCCCTTGACCTTTCTTCTCTATCGTATACTCCAGTAAACGAGAAACCCCAAAACGCAAGAACCCTCGTGCCCTAGGGCTGATAATCGCCGTCACATCGAGCCATCGTTCCTTGATCAGGAACCACCATTCGAACGCCGCTTCCACCCTCTATCCACGCCTGCACCACCACCGAACTCGGTGGCCCCCCTTCCTCTTAAAATGAGTGCGACGGCAGCCACCATCAGGGACAAAATCGGCCATCAGAGCGCCTCATTTCCGATCACTGCCGTATAGAAGAACAAGCTCGCTGAGATGAGCAGAACGCGATTTGTGATTTCCTGTTTTGATTTGTAATTTGAGAGAAATCGAGGGAAGAAGTTTGGAGCGTTAGTGGCCATCGATTTAAAACAACGGCGGCCTGCTTTTCTGATTTGGGAAATTAGGGTTGGGGGTATTTATATTAAAATATATTATTATTTTTATAATTTAATTCCACAAATCCTTGTTTATTCTTGCGAGCTCCAATCCGAACCCAACGACTGTCGTCCCTAGCATTTTACCCCCATCGCGGACACAATGGGATATGTTTCGTAGGCCATTTCGACTGTTACAGTCAGTTATTCTTCAAATTAAAATATAAAACATTTAATTTCAGTTTTAAACGTATATTTTAAATTGCCGGGGCCACATACTGATTCGGAAAATTCCCGAAAAATTAATCTGGCTATGTGGGGACGATACGGTCCCAACAAAACTGATTTCGTCGAATTCTGAGACCGTTTGTAAAATGGCCATTTTCTGGTCGAACCAATTCAACTTGAACTGGTCAAACGCGTTTTCCTTTGCCACGCTCACATATTGATTCGAAAAATTATGAAATTCGGAATCTAGCAATAATTTTACATCACGGACCCAACAAAAGTGGTTTCGTCAAAATCCGAGGTCGTTTGCAAAATGTCCATTTTAAAGGGCCTGAATTCCATAGCGACTATTCAGAATTTTCAACTGGACATATCTTTTGATTCCCGCTATGAAATTTTGATTTGTCGGATTCGTTGGAAAGATATTATCAATTTGATCCTAATGTTTTTGGTTTCACTAAAATCCGGATTGTTTTGCACCCGGTACATTCAATTGAAGTTTGAAATCGAATTATCGAACTACCACGCCATTTTCCATTCTATTTATAATTATATATAAATATTTATATTCAAACGACGACGTATATAATATATATGTCGAATTCTATTCAAAATAAATTTCTCGTCGATATTATTTAAAATAATCTATTTTAAATATTCAAAATTCGCTAAAATTGCCAAAATAAAAATTTTAAACTGGCCCAGATTTTCTAGGTTGTTACACTAAGGTAATGCGAGGAGCCGTACTCGGGACGGTGCCGGTTTTTAACCCCTACCGTTATGCTACCGAAATTTTCAGTAATATTTATGTGTTTGAATTATTTTCATGTATTGAATCATAATCATGTGGTTTGAATAAATTGTTTAGATAATAAAAATCGTATTTTTATTATGCGTGTGAAGTATATGAAGTGTGCATTTATGAGATATTCATATGTTGAGATATTCATGCATTGAATGACATTCATATGTTGAATAAATTGTTTGAAAAGTAAAAAAATCACATTTTTATCTAATGTATGGACTATATAAAATATTAGTGTTTTAAATAAATAATTTTAACTTCAAAAATATCATTTTTATCCCATTTACGAAGTATATAAAATATTCGTGTTTTAAATAAATTGCTTTAACAATAAAAATATAATTTTTATTACATGTATGAACTAATTAAAATATTCATATGTTTAAAAGGATTCATGTGTTGAATAAAAGGATTGAACAATAAAATTAACATTTTATTGTGAATATGAAGTGCTAAAAACATTCATGTGTGGAATAAATATTTTAAACGATAAAAATATCATTTTTATCATGTATACGACTCGCTAAAAATACACATGTGTTGAAACATATTTTTGTTCGTCAAAAATAACAATTTATCCTATGTATGAAGTGTTAAAAATAACCGCATATTGAAATAAACATTTGTTAGCTAAAAATATTATTTTAGTTTAGTTCTGCATATATATATATATGTATATATATATATATACGTGTGTGTGTGTGTTGAATTGTAATATGGATTAGCTGTTGAGTAAAGAATATATTTGCGTGCCCGACAAATAGGTAAGCCTTAATGAGTTGGCTACGCAATTTTATTATTATATAAACTCCTGTGAATGCCATTGGATGAGGAGTGCTTGTTGTTCTGTGTGAAATAATTAACATCGCCATAGGATAGTAACAATTAATTTTGAACTACACTACATGACATACTTCTTGAAGATAGCATACCCTATCATATACCACATAAGCATTTGGAGCTTATGTGACGAGGTCGAAGATTTACCATACAAGCGAGAGGCTTGTATGGTGATGACTATATTTCAGGTTAAACTGAAGACTGATATGGGCTATATAAAATATAATGATAAATTACCAGATTAATAAAAAAACCACACGGGTCTGGAGATGACAATAAATAAATCTCTCTGATCATTAAGGCACAAAAACCATTTATAGGGTGATGAGAATTTATTCTCTGGAGTTATGATCTATACACACTCCCCTGTGGACTTCGGAATATATCACTATAAATATGTGCATGCTTTTTAGGATGTATTGGGTGCCTAATACGGCCCAATTAATTTTCAAACCCCTCCCCGTACAAAAGAGGTTATGACGAAATTTTCTGAAATTTAAAGGCGTTAGTGAAAAATTTGAAGTGAAAAACGATATGGAAATCGTCGAATGAATTATATTTATATATGTATAAATATAAATTAAATAAACAAATCCCGTAGCTGCAGTTCATGTTTTGGAATCGTAACTTTAAACAATTATATTGAGAGATCCGACCGTTGGATTCTCCCGAAAGCGGAACCTTTGGAGAGATCTTTCCAATGGAATCAACTTCGTTAAGATCCGACGGTTAGATTTTTGGAAATGTGTAAATCAAAATTAGAGAAACACAGCGCCAAGGCCACGTTATGGCCTGAAACGTCATTTAATTAAATGACGCTATTTTCAAATAAATAAAAATAGTGATATATCATTGTAAAATATTATAGGCAATATGGAATGGAAATAAACCGATTTTATTTGGTTTACTTGATATTTGATGGTTGAATGTGTTTGACATTAAAAATTATAAAAAAAAAATTGAAATGTGGATGTCGAATAATTTAACCATGGACAGAATTGATTTGAATTCTAATATACGTGAATTATTTGAAAAGTCCGAGTTAGTGCTCATTTCAAATAATTGATCGACGAATAAATGTTGAAGATATAAAGACGGTGCAAGACCGATGATCTTCACATCGTGTAGATTACTACTGGTGCCTTTGAGATGGGTAGCTCCCTTGATGAGGTTACAGTGGTAGTGGTCTAGATGTACTTGTTGATCGTCCGGATATGCGAGGGCCTCTCTCCTGTATTGGACATACGGGAGCAGGAATAAGGTGCCTCCAGTTTCGTTCAGACCCAGAACGGACTGAAATGGATGTGTGTCTGACGTGTATTCTATGCTGTATTCGTTGATCTCTACTAAACATACGTATGTTTGGCGGCAGAGAATTTATTCTGTTAACGCCCTTCTCTGAGACGTACAAGTTCAGTGGTTTTATATCGGTAGACATCGGTGGTAAGGTGTGGATTAACAGCGTGGCATGAAAAGATGCAAATGATCAAGGCTTTTTTTGAAAAGCAGAGTCTTGTGGTTGATGATCAAAGCACGGCCTTGAGATGGCGCAGCTTTGTGTATGACGTTAATTCGCGAGCCTCAAACCTTGGTATGAGTTAAAAACGGGATAAGGACTGCTGGGAGAACATGACATTTCTTTCTAGCTATGGGTGGTGTCAGCGTTTTACTAGCCCTGACATCGTTGATTATTATACCTTTGTGGATGTTGGAATGCGAGGCGCCTCGATTATATCGGTCTCTACGGAGCCGATGGATAGGTCCGATAGGACCGGGAAACGTGTTTTTAGGATTGACTAATCCTCAAACGTAAGGGAGGACCGGCCCAGCCGATTCCAAGGGTTTTCAGTGGGAAATCCTGGGGAATTTGCTAAAGTGTCCCGAAGCCGATGAGGAGCTTGTCCCTTGCCTCGACTCATGACAGAATCCAAATTTCCAATACGAAATCACGGATTTGATTGTAACTTATATATGGCGACATAGTTGTATGAGGCACTTATGCCGTCTAGGATTGATATTTATGATTGAATTAGCTTTTGAAACATATATGCACTAGTAATAATATCAAATGATTTTGCTTTACACGTATTAAGCATATTTTAACCATTATAAGGTTAAACCCTATCCTTCGGCTTGCGTTGCATTGTATGATGGGACTTGGGTCTTATAATGGCTGCATTTTTATAAAGAGCATTGCATTGTTTATATAATTTACCATATTTAGTGCACTGGTAATCACTGGAGTAAACCCGTTCCGCGAAAGTGACGTGGTCCTTTGATTTGCCTTGTTATTGTTGTTTAAACAGTTAAGTAGATTTCTCATACCAGTCCCATGACTGACTCGTAGTTTGTTTCACTTTGCAAACTCGGGTGCCCTTATTTCCACACGGGAAGCCTAGTGACAGGTATCAGGGTATATGTTGGCTTTTGCACTACAGCATGGATTGCATCTTTTGACTTGTATGGCGAGGACTTGACTTCTTAGTATTTTTCCTATGTGATATTCCTCCGTTAGTACCTTATGTATATGATTCCGCTTATCGCGATGTAGGAAGATTTACTTTTATTATGTATCTATGATGTATATGTACCAGTGATCTTGATGTAGACTGATCATTTCCTTTCATGCACTAAGTTGTATCCTACACGGTGCTACTCTGATGCTTATTACATGTTATGATTCCGCTGTCATATTGATGTAAATTATTCTATTTTCTATTTATGTTATCATCTGTTCTCTCCTAATGATAATTAATGTGTTATATTCCAATGATTATCCTTAATTCCGTCGTATGGAGTTTTGAGATCATCACAGGTGGTATTAGAGCTTTGGTTAATCTTAGTTCTGGAATTTAACTCGTTAAACACCTCGTCAAGATAGAATCAGTAGTGTTTTAAGACGAGTAGCTCATTAGAGATAAGATTAGTAATGTCCCAGAGTGAGCTAAGCAGAATAGCTAAATAACTTGATCAGTACATCGATATCTTTTCATATATTCTTCTACTTTTACCATATCTAAAAATTATCATTTCTGTGAGCTTGACTCTTTTCTTGCTTGTACAGAACTTGACTTAGATAGCTACATGAGCAGCTGTAGCTAGAGGTAGAGCAGGCCGAGGAGGCTGAGGAGGAGGAGGGGGAACAGCCCTATTGTCCCAAATCCTTTGGTTCAGCCACCACCACCCCCTCGACCGTTTGAGTTAGACTGAGTGGGAAAGACATATAGGAATCTAGGAGGAAAGCCATTTTCAGGCACTGGTACTGCAATTGACGCCTTGGGCTGGTTGAACACTTGTGAGAAGATCTTCAGGGGCATGGGTCTTGAGGATCGGAGGAAAAGATTTATGGGCGCTTGGCTATTGCAGGACGAGGCCCAACTCTGGTGGGACGCCATCACCTTAAATGAGGAAGAGGTAGAGATGACATGGAATGAATTCAAAACACTATTCAAAGAGAAGTTCGTTCCAGAGCAAGAGGTGGAGCGCTTGCATGAGGAGTTTGCCAATCTCCAGCAGTGAGATTGCACCATCCAGGAGTACCTCAATAGGTTCACTCAGCTATCCCACTACGCTCCAGAGCTTGTTCAGACAGTGAAGGCAAAGAATAAGAGGTTCATTCATGGACTTCAGCGCAAATATCAGGACAGGGCAATGAGCCATGTTAACCTTACATTCGCCGAGGTGGTGGATATGGCTTGCAATTATGAGAGCCTGGATATAAGGAACATGCAAATAGACCGCACAAAGAATCGGGTGGGAAACAAGCGGAAAACTTTAGAAAGTCAGCCCGAATCCAGCAACGCAGCAGCTAATGCCAAGCCACAAGCGAATAGGCCACCCAGAGGAAGCTACTACAACTGCGGTCAAGCTGGCCATTACTCTAGTGTGTGCACCGCTCCAAAGCGGTAGAATACCACCCAAGCAAGCTCGATTCAGAATTCTGGTGATAAGCGAGAGTGTTATAACTGTCATCAAAAGAGCCATATCAAGGCTAAGTGTCTCTTGTTGAAGAATTCACAGGTTGTGCATATATATGAAGGGGCGAGCTATTACGGATGGGACAGTAAACCCGATGTTTTGGGAGGTACCCTTACCATTAAAAATATTCCTGTTTTCGTACTATTTGACAATGGTGCATCACAAAGTTTTATTGCAAGTAACACTGTTAAAAAGTTAAATCTAAGAAACCTTAAAGAATCAGTTAGAGTTCACAATCCGATTGGAGGTTCTACTATTCTCAATTCATAGTGTAAAGTGCCTATCTCTTTTTTTCAATACCGATTCCCTTTTAAATTGGTTGTCCTAAATTTTTCCGAATTCGATATTATACTTGGACTGGACTGGTTAACCAAATACGAGGCCGAAGTGAAATATACTGAGAGGATAATTACATTTAAAGCAAAGCTTGGGTATATTACTATACCGTGCCAAGGCTCAGATTCAGATCCTAATAGAAAAGAATTGTGGTCTGCACTAGAAGTTATTCCCACTTTGTTAGAGAACATTCCTGTCGTTAAACACTATGCGGATGTGTTCGAAGAAGTCGAAAGCTTACCTCCATAAAGAGAAATTGAATTCAGGATCGATCTAATTCCGAATTCCAGGCCAGTAGTGTATGCAATTCGAAGAATGACATTAAAAGAAAAAGAAGAATTAGGTGATCAAACTCATCCACTTTTATGGAAGGGTCTGATTAGACCCAGCTTTTCTAATTAGGGTGCAGCTGTAGTGCTTGTTCCTAAGTCAGACAGTACTCTCTGATTGTGTGTTGATTACCGAGACCTCAACAAGCAGACGCTCAAAAACAAATATCCATTACCTCACATCGATGATTTGTTGGATCAATTAAATGGAGCGAGAGTATTTTTCAGAATGGACCTAGCTACGGGTTTCCATCAACTGAGAATTGCCGAAGAATGTGTTCCTTTGACGGCTTTCATAGGTCTAGACATATTTTATGAGTGGTTAGTAATGTCGTTCGCCTTATGCAACGCTTCAGCTTACTTTGTCGATTTAATGAACAGTGTTCAGAGAAGTCTTGAATAAATTTGTTTTGGTATTCATCGATGATATTTTAATCTACTCCAAGTCAGAAAGCGAGCATGAAAAACATTTAGAGCAAGTGTTGGGGATTCTGAATCTTCTGGCAGGAGGAAGTGAAGTTCCTTGGCCACATAGTGTCAAAGAAAGGAATTTCTGTAGACCCAAACAAAATTACAACAATTCAAGAATGGAAGCAACCTACTACACCCACAGAAGTCCGAAGTTTTCTGGGACCGGCTAGTTATTATCGGAAATTCGTTAAGGATTTTTCAATGATATCAGGTTCATTAACCAAGCTTACAAAGAAGCACGAAAGATTTAAGTGGACTCCCGAATGTGAGGAAGTTTTCCAGGAACCGAAATTAAAATTGACAACTGCTCCAGTATTAACAATTATCAATGGCAATCAGGATTTGATGGTTTGGACGGATGCTTCTATCAGAGGTCTTGGTGCAGTATTAATGCAAAAAGGCCAAGTAGTCGCTTATGCTAGCCGTAAGTTGAAGCCACATAAGAAGAATTATGCAACTCATGATCTGGAATTATTAGCCATCGTGTTTGCTATGAAAATATGGAGGCACTATCTGTTGGGTGAGAAATTTGAATTATATACTGATCATCAATCATTGAAGTATTTGTTCACCCAAAAAGACTTGAATATGAGACAACAGCGTTGGCTAGAATTTCTTGCAGCGTATGATCTAAATATTCTGTATACGCCAGGAAAAACCAATGTGGCAGCGGATGCGCTAAGCAGAAAAACCGCAATCATCACCAATCTTATTATTACACCTTCATTAATCGACAAGATCACCGTTCTTAAGAAAGACAATAATTTTGTTAAGGAGATGATCAAAAGAATTCAAAGAGGCGAAGTCTCCAGTTCCAAGTGGATAGTGAAGGAGTTCTGAGATTAAAAGGAAGAATCTATGTTCCCGACATCTCTGAGCTCAAAAGAGAGGTGCTTGATGAATGCCATAAGTCCAAAATTTGCATTCATCTGGGAGTAAGTAAAATGTACAACGATCTTAAGCGCACATTCTGGTGGAAGGCGATGAAGAGAGACATTTCTTTATATGTTAGCAGGTGCTCTACTTGCCAACTAGTCAAAAGCGACCAACAGAAACTTGCTGGATTATTGCAACCGTTAGACATTCCAAGCTAGAAGTGGGAACATATTTCCATGGATTTCATAGATGGTTTACCCCGAACCAGGAAAGGAAATGACGGTATTTGGGTGATCGTAGATCGTTTCACGAAGACCGCCCATTTCATACCTATCAAATCCAATAGAACAGCTCAAAGTCTAGCACAGATTTATTTCATAGAAATTGTTAAGTTACATGGAGTGCCGATCAGCATAGTCAGTGATAGAGATCCATTATTTACTAGCAAATTCTGGGAGGCATTTCATGTAGAACTGGGGACAAAGCTGAACCTGAGCACCGCATATCACCCTCAGACAGATGGCCAAACTGAGAGGGTAAACTGTATTCTAGAAGATTTACTACGGGCTTGTATTATTGGTTTTGGCGGATCATGGGAATATCACCTACATTTGGCTGAGTTCTCATATAACAATAGTTATCAAGCAAGCTTGAAAATGTCGCCATTTGAAGCACTATACGATAGGCCGTGCAGATTTCCCGCATGTTGGGTAGAACCTGGAAACCGACTTGTGTTGGGACCCAACATGATTCGCGAAGCTTCAGAAAAAATCGATTTCATCAAGAAACGACTACAAATAGCTCAAAGCTGACAGAAATGTTATGCGGATTCTAGAAGAAGAGATTTAGCATTTGCTGTTGGTAATTATGTTTATTTGAGAGTTTCTTCGATGAGAGGAGTAATCTGATTCGGTAAAACTGGGAAATTGGCACCCAGATTTATTGGTCCCTTTCCTATACTTGAACGAATTGGAACTCTCGCTTATAAGGTTCAATTACCTGATTGGTTGCCTGGAGTACATAATATGTCTCACGTATCTCAACTTCGGAAGCATGTGCATGACCCAGATCTTGTTGTAGAAGAACATGACTTGGAAATTACTCCAGAATTAGCAGTTAGAAGAGAGCCGATAAAGATTATTGGCAAAGAAACTAAAGAGCTAAGGAACAAGAAGGTTCATTTAGTTAAAGTGCAGTGGAGTGGAGATCCTAGAGACTGTACTTGGGAGACAGAAGAAAGCATTAAGCAAGCTTATCCCAATTGCAGAGTGGACATCTCCGACTAATTCTGGTGCAAGGTACATTTATAATACTTTGCATTTCTGTTTTGTTTCCTACTTTACTGCTGTTTCATTTTCGGGGACGAAAAGTTTTAAGTGGGGGAGATTGTAACAATCTGGAAAATACGAGCGAATTTAAAAATTCTAATTTGGTTATTTTAATGAATTTGGAGGAATTGAAATAAAATATTTCAATAATATAATGAGTGAGAAATAGTGCGGCAGTTTAAAATTTTGAATTCGAACTTTGACTGAATGTACAGGATGCAAAATAAAATGGATTTTAGCGAAACCAAAAATATTTAAATCTGTTTAAGAATACCTTTCTAACGAATCTGAAAAATCGAAATTTTATAGCGGGAATCAAAAGTTATGGCCAATTGAATATTCAGAATGGTCGCTATATAATAAATATAGACCTTGAAAATAGACATTTTGCAAGCAACCTCCGTTTTCGACAAAACCAGTTTTGTTGGATCCGAGATGTCAATTTATTGCTAGGTTTCAAATTCCATAATTTTTGGAATTAATATGTGAGCGTGGCAAAGGAAAATGTGTTTGGTTGATTTCAGTTAAATTGGATCGACCAGAAAATGGCCGAAATCAATTTTGTTGGGACCATATCGTCCCAATACAGTTAGATTTATTTTTCAGGAATTTTTTGAACCAGTATGTGGCCCTGGCAAATTAAAATGTACGTTTAAATCCAAATTTGAATGTTTTATATTTTAATTTTGTTGGGTTTGAATCGAAGTTCGTATGGAAAAACCCCTAATTTTTGAAATAATATAAATATCGGCGAATAGGATTTTTTTTCTTTCATTATTTAATTTTATAAAAATATAAATATCGGCAAATAGGATTTTTCAGTAATATTTATGTGTTTGAATTATTTTCATGTATTGAATTATATTCATGTGTTGAATAAATTGTTTAGATAATAAAAGTCACATTTTTATTATGCGTGTGAAGTATATGAAGTGTGCATTTATGAGATATTCATATGTTGAGATATTCATGCGTTGAATGACATTCATGTATTGAATAAATTGTTTGAAAAGTAAAAAATCACATTTTTATCTAATGTATTATATAAAATATTAGTGTTTTAAATAAATAATTTTAACTTCAAAAATATCATTTTTATCTTATTTACGAAGTATATAAAATATTAGTTCCCTAAATAAATTGTTTTAACGATAAAAATATAATTTTTATTACATGTATGAACTAATTAAAATATTCATATGTTGAAGAGGATTCATGTGTTGAATAAAAGGATTGAACAATAAAATTAACATTTTATTATGAATATGAAGTGCTAAAAACATTCATGTGTGGAATAAATATTTTGAACGATAAAAATATCATTTTTATCATGTATACGACTAGCTAAAAATACAATATGTTGAAACAAATTTTTGTTCGCCAAAAATAACATTTTATCCTATGTATGAAGTGTTAAAAATAACCGCATATTGAAATAAACATTTGTTCGCTAAAAATATTATTTTTGTTTAGTTCTGCATATATGTGTGTGTGTGTGTGTGTTGAACAGGAATATGGATTAGCTGTTGAGTAAAGAATATATTTGCGTGCCAGACAAATAGGTAAGCCTTAATGAGTTGGCTACGCAATTTTATTATTATATAAACTCCTGTGAATGCCATTAGATGCGGAGTGCTTGTTGTTCTGTGTGAAATAATAAACGTCACCATAGGATAGTAACAATTAATTTTGAACTACACTACATGACATACTTCTTGAAGATAGCATACTCTATTATATACAACATAAGCATTTGGAGCTTATGTGACGAGGTGGAAGATTTACCATACAAGCGAGAGGCTTGTATGGCGATGACTATATTTCAGGTTGAACTGAAGACTGATATGGACTATATAAAATATAACAATAAATTGCCAGATTAATATAAAAAAACCACACAGGTCTGGAGATGACAATAAACACGTCTCTCTGGTCAATAACGCATAAAAACCATTTATAGGGTGACAAGAATTTATTCTCTGGAGTTATGATCTATACACACTCCCCTGTGGACACCAGAATATATCAATATAAATATGTGCATGCTTTTTAGGATTTATTGGGTGCCTAATACGGCCCAATAAATTTCCAAACCTCTCCCCATACAAAGGAGGTTATGGCGAAATTTTCTGAAATTTAAAGGCGTTAGTGAAAAATTTGAAGTGAAAAACGATATGGAAATCATCGAATGAATTATATATATATATATAAATTAAATAAACGAATCGCGCAGCTACAGTTTGTGTTTTAGAATCGTAACTTTAAATGATTATATCGAGAGATCGACCGTCGGATTCTCCCGAAACCGGAACCGCTGGGTTCGCTTTGGAGAGATCATTCCAATTGAATCAACTTCGTTAAGATCCGACGATTAGATTTTGAGAAATGTGTAAATCAAAATTAGAGAAAAACAGCGCTAGACCACGTTATGGCCTGAAACGTCATTTAATTAATTGGCGCTATATTTAAATAAATAAAAATAGTGATATATCGTTATAAAATATTATAGGCGATATGGAATGGAAATAAACCGATTCTAATTGGTTTACTTGATATTTGATGGTTGAATGTGTTTAACATTAAAAATTATAAAAAAACCAAAATGTGGATGTTGAATAATTTAACCATGGAAAGAATTGATTTGAATTCTAACATACGTGAATTATTTGAAAAGTCCGAGTTAGTGCTCATTTCAAATAATTGATCGATGAATAAATGTCGAAGATATGAAGACGGTGCAAGATCGGTGATCTTCACATCGTGTAGAATACTACTGATGCCTTTGAGATGGGTTGCTCCCTTGATGAGGTTACAGTGGTAGTGGTCTAGATGTACTTGTTGATTGTCCGGATATGCGAGGGCCTATCTCCTGTATTGGACATACGGGAGCAGGAATAAGGTGCCTCCGGTTTCGCTCAGACCCAGAACGAACTTGAAAATCGATGTGTGTCTGACGTGTATTCTGTGCTGTATTCATTGATCGCTACTAAATATACATCTGCTTGGCGGCGGAGAATTTATTCTCTTTCTTAACGCCCTCCTCTGAGACGTACGAGCTCAAAGGTTGTATATCGGTAGAGATCAGTGGTATGGTGTGGATTGACAGTGTGGCATGCAAAGATGCAAATGATCAAGGCTTTTATTGAAAAGCAGAGTCTTGTGGTTGATGATCAAAGCACGGCCTTGAGATGGCGCATCTTTGTGTATGACATTAATTCGCGAGCCTCACACCTCGGTATGAGTTAAAAACGGGATAAGAACCGCTGAGAGAACACGACGTTTCTTTCTAGCTGTGGGTGGTGTTAGTGCTTTACTAGCCTTGACATCGTTGATTATTATACCTTTGTAGATGTTGGAATGCGAGGCATCTCGATTGGTCTCTACGGAGCCGATGGATAGGTCTGATAGGACCGGGAAACGTGTGTTCAGCAATAACTAATCCTCAAACGTAAGAGAGGACCGGCCCAGCCGATTCCAAGGGTTTTCTGTAGGAAATCCTGGGGCATTTGCTAGAGTGTCCCGAAGCAGGTGAGGAACTTGCCCCTTGCCTCGACTCATGACGGAATCCAAATTTCCAATATGAAATCACGGATTTAAATGTAACTTATATATGGCGACATAGTGGTATGGGGCACTTATGTCGTATAGGATTGCTATTTATGATTGAATTTGCTTTTGAAACATATATGCACTAGTAATAATATCAAATGGTTTTGCTTTACATGTATTAAGCATGTTTTAACCATTATAAGGTAAAACCCTATCCTTCGGCTTGCGTTGCATTGTATGATGGGACTTGGGTCTTATAATGGCTACATTTTTATAAATAGCATTGTGTTGTTTAAATAATTTACCATATTTAATGCACTGGCAATCACTTGAGTAAACCTGTTCCGCGAAAGTAGCGTGGTCCTATGATTTTCCTTGTTATTGTTGTTTAAACAGTTAAGTAGATTTCTCATACCAGTCCCATGACTGAATCGTAGTTTGTTTCACTTTGCAAACTCGGGTGCCCTTATTTTCACACGGGAAGCCTGGTGACAGGTAACAGGGTATATTTTGGCTTTTGCACTACAGCATGGAGTGCATCTTTTGGCTTGTATGGCGAGAACTTAACTTCTCAGTATTTTGGCTATGTGATATTCCGCCATTAGTACCTTATGTATATGATTCCTCTTATCGCGATGTAGATAGATTTACTTCTATTATGTGTCTATGATGTATACGTACCAGTGATCTTGATGTAGACTGATCATTTCCTTTCATGCACTAAGTTGTATCCTACACTGTGCTACTCTGATGCTTATTACATGTTATGTCATATTGATGTAAATTATTCTATTTTCTATTTATGTTATTATCTGTTCTCTGCTAATGATGATTAATGTGTTATATTCCAATGATTATCCTTAATTCCGTCGTATGGAGTTTTGAGATCGTCACATGTGGAGTTCACCTCCTAACTGTATATGAGTATGGATTTCCTTATCATTACCGGTTAAATTTCCAAAGTTAAAATAGCTAAATTTGATAGTTCATTATTTAACTATCAAATTAACAAACAATAAATAAATTAAAAGATTTATTTGCCCACAGTAATTACTGAGCCTTATTAACATGAATCTTTCTTTCATAAAAAACATTTTAAGAATATTTACTAATTATTCTTAAACTTATCCTACCTACCTAAGTTTAGTCAACAACCATTATATTTTCAACACTTAGAAAATAAATTTATTACATATATGATCAATACAAGTATATTCAAAAACCATTTAGAAAAGCTTTTTTATTCTATGAATCATATTAAGGGATCAAACAAAGTTATTTAAAAAGAAAACGGATATAAAGATAAACCAAAACATGATTCCTCCAGTGTTAAGTGTGGAACAAATGTCCATACCACCATTTTTAAGAAGATCACACATAAGAAAATCAAATCTCAATTCCTTTTAATAAATCTCTTTGATAACCCCTTTTATAAACTTTCTTGTAAAAACTGATTCATATTCTTTAAGACCTTTTTAAATAAACCATTTATAAACTTTATTTAAAAATATCAAAAATCAAATCTAACTGATTTTATAAATATCAACATTCCAAAACCCCTTTATAATTATCAAAATTTAAATCATCTACTCTTGATCTTAAACCAATACTATTTCTCGGATTACAATGAAGCAGAACAAGCTGGGGTATTTTATTTGCCTCTCAGACCTTGACTTGACAACACTCTTATCCTTCGAAATAACTTAAAGTTTACGATCTCTAGTTAATTATAAATAAACATTTTCAATAATCTATATTAAATTCCTTTAATATAGGTATATGAATCATTTTACTAAACTCCAAACCTTATTTACTTATAAAATAGTAATCATCTCAAAATATTTTGATAAATTTAAATAATAACTTATTTGCAAAATTACTTCTATAAATATTGCTTTGAACCATGATGAGTTAAAATCACATTGAAAAATATTAGCTGTACTAGCTTATGTAGAAAGAATCCATATATTTTCAAATATTGTATCAAGCATGTTTGGCCATTATAAGGTAAAACTCTATCCTCTAGTTTGTGTTGCATTGTGTGATGGGACCTGAGTCTCATAATGGCTTCATTTTTCAAAAAGCATAGCGCTATTTTACTTTATGTTTCTAGTTATTTATATGCACAACATTTGAGTGGAGTAAGCCCGTTCCATGATGCACAACATGGTCCCATGATATGGTTACTTTTAACAAGTTAAGTTAACTATTGGAATTCTCATACCTGCCCCATGATTGACTCGTAGTTTGTTTTTCCCTTGCAAACTTGGGAGCCCATATGTAACACCACGCATTTTATGGCAAATAAATATTTAAATAATGCATATGTGTATATATATGCATAGACATAAATATATACAAGATGAAATTGGTTACATGCAGTGTAATTATGTTGCATGCACTGAAAACGTCAAAACAGTAAACATCTATCCAAAAAAGGCTAGTGGGACCCAAGGGGTCACCACCAACATAGGGGGTCGACCCTAGGGTCGACATATACACATGAGGGCCGAACCCACCCCAGATCTGGCTAGATTCATCAACGAACATGTACTGCTTTCTTAACCATGTTCGTTGCTGACTCAGCGCTGCATGTACGATAAGATCCTGAATGCCTATAAATAGGTTAGTAGAGCCTAGCCTAGATCTCACATTTTCTGAGAAGCCGCCTAATCTCTTCCATTCTTCTTCCTCCTCAAATCTCTTCAGAAAAATAAAATAATTAGTTTAGAAAAATTCTGATTCAAGATCTAGGGGAAAAGGATGAATATTAATAAAGAAGGTGTTCAGAATTATATTCGAAGTAAGGTAAATTCTTGGATCTGGTCAATTTAAATTTCTCCTCTTTATTCCCTTTTTCTTTTAGTTAAGAATTGTGATCCATGGTTGTTTAGGTTCTAAATTCAGTTAGGAGAACCATGGAATGTTAGATCTGGACCAAATTCATGATTTGGAAAGCATTTAGGTGAGTGGATTTAAAATATATATTTTTGGTAATGGTATATTTATCGTTTGACATTCCCCGTTAATATGAAATGTATATCTACTAGAATGATTAATCTGTTGGAATATAAACTTGTTAAAAATGTGGAAACGATTACTGTTGTATACATGCATGTTCTAATTACATGTTAATCTGTGACATATTGTGTACTTGAACGCTTAATTGTAAAAATTGGGATAATTACATGTTAACCTGTGACATATTTTGTACTTGAACCCTTAACTGTATAAACTGGGATAATTACATGTTAAATTGTTAAATTATAATAATTACATGATTGATAGTTACATGTTATTATTTTAGAATGGAGTTAATTACATGTTAGGAAGAAGATGCCACATGATTATAAGTTAAAGTGGAATTAACATGAAATTAAATGTGACATGAAAAAAATAGAATTACAGTAAAAATTTGGAAGAATGGACATGCCTAAATTGTATGGAAAATTTATAGTAAATAGAAAACGGTAACCGCACTTAGACACGAGATTAAATTCAACTTATGGTAGAAGTTTGCCCGGAACAACCCAGCAAGTCCAGCGTCCACAAGTTATTAATTTAATGTGAGGAGTCTAGTACGTAAATGTACATGTAACTTTGCTAAGGCATTAGGTTGAGCCCAACTTGCTGTAGAAGTCTGCCCGGAACTACCCGGCAAATCCAGCATCCATAAGTGGTCGGCTTAATGTGGAAGGTCTAGTGCATAAACATATATATAAATATATGTATATAAAAGGATCGAAATAAAAGACACTAATTGTGATGAATTGAAATGAATGAAAGTTACAACAGTAAAAGACATGTAATGAACGGGGAATGGTAATAACTTATTATGAATAAACCTGAAGGGGAAAAGGAAATATAATAGGTAGGCTTGTCCTAGGGACAAGTGGAAATTATAACTTAGGTTATAATAAACAATATGGGGAATGTGATAACTTACGAAATGCAATAAATTGTACTTAATTGTAAATTAAGTAATCTGTAAACTTGAGAATCTAATATCTGCTGATAAAAATAATATGTTAAAGACTTGGCCTAGGCACAAGTGGAAATTATAAAACAAGTTATAATAAATGAAAAAGGAGACTTATTCGTAAACCTTAGTTAAGAGAACTAAGTTAATAAGTATACAACTACAAGTTGTAGTAATAGTGTAAGATGGAATTATTACTAAATAAGAAAGACAAGATGAATATATGAGATGAAATAAGTTATATTTAATCATAAATAACAAGTGACATGTTAAACAGAAAACATTTGAATTGAGATATACTTAATTACATTTTAAGTAGAACATGTTGTTGTAACAAGGGAATCAGACAATGGATAATATAAAGAGATTGTAGATTACAGACCTTGGATTACAATCTAGAGAATAACATGTTATGGGCTTATTAATGAATGTAAAAGGGTTAAGCTTTGTAACAGAAATTAATAAGCAAGAGGGGTTCATTCCTTAGAGATATAAGGGGATCAGAAAGAACTTGGTAACTTGATTAATAAAATAGTTTGAAATAACCAAGTTAATTGGAACCCTGAAGAGGAAGAGAAAGCGCGTTATTAAATGATTAGACATAATGTCTAATAGCATGTTAACGTGAGGCGCTTAGACCAGTCCGTACGTTTGAGGGTGAATAACCCAACGGGATAGATCATCGTGGTGATTTGAGATAGAAGGGGAGCGCACGTCCATCTTGTATTCTTCATGTTCTGCCTGTTGTTCTGTTAATATTCTGCTAGCTCCAAAGGACTGGAAGGGGAAGCTCGCGGCTTCTTGGGATGTAGAAAGTACTCCTGGTAGTCCTCTGTGTTGTGACAACATTTAACTGTCCTCACAGAGGTTAGGTCTGCATGTTTCTATCCGGTGAGTATGCCTTGATTGCCACGATTGTGGGCAATCAAAAGACTGTAGGGTGGTATAAGTCATTCGACAATCTAAGTTGCTTTGTGACTAGGCTGGGTTACGACCACTCTTGAGTACTGAAAGGTCTAACCATTTGTTGATAGCAAAACGTCGGGTACCTACCATCGACAGTCAGCATGATACGTGATGCGCTATGCGGAAAGTCAGAAAGCTATACCAAAAGACCATTGACCTTTCGCTATCAAGGCTATGGGTGAGGAATAGGCCAATTAGGATTTTTTGTTTGTTGTTTGCTTTTGGGCCAGGTCACTAGTTCTCAACCTTGTTCATCTTTTACTAGTTGAGGGAGGGGTCAGGTGGGACCATAGCCACTAAAAATGTAGACCTTCGCATCTGTGTATACAGATATCTGAAAATATCTCGACCAAGTTTCGTGTTTTTTATACAGCCCTGCCATGGGACTCAGTGCACAGTAGAGGATATGTACAGTTAAGGCATCGAGTACAATTGACGATATGTACGCGAGAATGTCTAGATACATGCATGTCTGCTCTGGGTGGTGTATCTTAGACTCTAGGGCATTACTCTGTGATGGAATTCGATTCGATCAAATGGTTCGAAGATGGCAGTTCGAACGCTTACGTAGCATGGCGATGGAAGATCTATGCGGAACGTAGCGTTGTTATATAGAGATCCGTACGACGCTCCGATGTAGGATGAGGGACTGTGTATATTTCTATGGCATTACGGCGGAGACCGTGCGAGTAGGGTATTATGGGGTGTACCTTAATATTGGGGGTAACTACATATATGCTGTATTAGGTTAATCCACTGGAAAGTAGATGGGTACGACGTGGATGTAAGCCTTGAGTGTTGTTAACTCAAGTAACCTAATAAATAAGAAAATGTAACTGAACGGCATATGTAGGATTATCCAAAATGTGTAGATTAAATCCAGTCACCAGAACTTATGTTCGGACCCCCTCCTCATATATACCTGCAGGTTAGATTTGTGGTAGAGATATGATAGCTTTGGATACTGGTCAGACAGTACTATTACTATGGTAAGGCTATATTTTGGTTATATTTCATTTTATTTATTCCGCTGTGAGATATTTTCTGAGCTCTGAGACATTTTATATCTCTGTCTTTTTTGTAGGATACCAGATAAACCAACACGAGTTTCGATAGATTAGAATTTTGAAAAAAAAATCGGTCTATGGGAGTTCGGGTTGTTACATCTGGTATCAGAGCCTAGGTTTAGGATTCCTGTATAGATAATGAGTGAACGTATTTGTATTTTTGAAATATAAATATTATATATATATATATATATATATATATATATATACCTAGATCCATAGAGGAACCCACTAAATAGAAAGAGCGTAATATGGTAAGAATTGGTTCATCTGTTTTGTACACTAAGGGAATGAATATGGAAATTTGAGACCCTTAGGTAATTTAGGTAGAAAGTGTACAATATACTTTGTATGGAAGAAAGGTGAATCTCATATGTTAGTATTTCAGGTTAGTGGGTTTCGTGGTAAAACCTTATACATTTGAAAAGGTTAAAAAGAGAAGAATGGATTAGGAATATATATAGTTGAGAGAATTAACTTTGTAGGAGTGTCTAGGAAAGCCTAGGAAAATTGGAAACCCACTTTGCATCTAACCCCATTGTCAACTTTTAAGAACTTGAAATTATAAAAGCTTTTGGAAGATGTTTTATGGTGTTTTCAAGTTTTAATCTTAAAAGTTATAGTTTAAAATATGTAAAGAACTTATTAGAAAAGTACATATTGAGTTTTAATGTAAAATGGGGTACATTTTAGAAACAGTGATTTCTTGTGAAAATTTTATCTAAAATAAAATTCTGTCAGTAAAAGGGGCACATTGTAAAGCATGTATAGCTCGCTAGTTTTCTTGTTATATTGCATGAAAGGATTAAAAAGAAAAACTTAGAAAATATTGTATTTTGCATGAAATAATTGTTTTAAAAGAGAAAATTTTGTGGGGTAGGCAAAATAAGTTGTTGAAATTAAGAATAGAGTAGATGTTTGCACCTTGTAGTAAGAAACTGAACTGACCATATAGGAAAGAACAAGTCGTAAACTTGATTGAGAAATAATTTTCCTTATTTACTCCAGTTTTTATGATTTAAAAAAAATGATTTACATTTTTTTAGATGACATGTTTTTATGGTTTGGCAAAAGTAAGTTTTTATGAGGAAAAATAAAGTTTTGATACTTTTAGCTTTTGGAAGAAAAGTGAAACGAAAAGGCCAAACCGTGTTTTAAGAAGTATGGAGTAGGTAAGGATCAGTGCCTAGAGAAGACAGGAAAAGTTTTAAGGCTATAAAGTAGACAGAGAGAATTATCATGGAATAATGGTAAGTTCCAATAGAATGCATAAGCACTGAAAAGCCTAGGGTGTTGCTTAAAAATTTCTGTTAGTACATAGCAAGGACTAGTAGCGACTACTAGATAGTGAAGGGAAAGTAAGTGTTTAGATCATGTTGGGGTAAAACCCATTATTACATTTCTGTTGGGATCGTTCTGCTATTTTGTTCATGTTGGGTAGTCAGCGTAACACCTAAACCTGTCATTGATTCCGTGGTTTGAACTTTTCTAAGGGGGACATAGTCCTGATATTTTGGGCCCTTATTAGTAGTTATGTAGAGCGTTTGTTTTCTTGTTTTAGTTGAAGGACTAGAAGACTTATTTGAAACTAAACTTTGATCAAAGGATTAAGCTAAATAAGCTAAGAAAAGAATAATGGTACAACTAAAAAGGGGAACAACAAATTCAGTAAAGCAACAAACATGACAGTTAAAGAAAAATGGAAAATTATGAGAAAAGATGGATAAAAATAAAATTTTCCAAGATAAGTTGAAAAGGAAAATCTGTAATAAGGGAAGTTTTCTTATGTGGGTTGTGCTTGGATAGGAAAATAGGGAATATTTATATAGAAGTTATATAAAATCATAGTACAGATAGAAAAGGTACGTAAAAGAAAAACGGAAGATATGAAATTTTCCGTTTTTCACCTTTTTTGTAACATAAGAAATCGAATTTAGAAAATTATATTTATCTGAAATTCGAAAAATAAAGTTGGTTGGTAGGATTTTGGATGCAACAATTAGATGAACTGCGCTCTTGCTCTACAAGAGTGTAGGAAAATTTTGATGAAAGGGTATTTTGATTATTAAAATATTGCATTCATATAGAATTGCCAGTATATTTAGGATGTAAGCATCATGTTTTTAAAAGGATTTTTGAAAATATTGCATACATATAGGAGGTACTGCTTAGGCAAACATGTATTATTATGTTGTATTACACTTTGCACAAGTGCACAATGTTTGCAAAAATTGGATGCACACACGATGGATGGATATTATGCGAAGGATTACCTATTTTTCCTAAGGGTGGGAGATTGTAATACCCCGCATTTCATGACAAATAAATATTTAAATAATGCATATGTGTATATATATGCATAGACATAAATATATATAAGAAAGAATTGGTTGCATGCAGTGTAATTATGTTGCATGCACAAATTTTATGCATTAATAATAAAAGAAAAATGTAAGAAAAAGATGCAAGCAAATTGATAATGTTTGGTTTAAATGAAATATTGTAACAAACATGAAAAGGAGGAACAAGAAAAGAACAATGACCACCATTGTTCTAAACTTTGTTAACAAAAGCCTAAGTAGTCCAGTTTGTTAGAGCATGTAGCTTTCATGCAAGAGGTACAGAGTTCGATCCCCATCGGTGCCATATTTTTGTTTTAAGGGAACGGCTAAAATAATGCATGCTCTAAAGAGAAAATATGTATAAACGAACATATAAGGAAAAGTATACATATAAGGAAGTAAAGAAAAAAATATGTATATATATACATGAAAATATATGCGTATATATGTGTAGAAATATATATATATATATACAAGAAAAAAGTTCAAAATAAGGCTGCAATCAAAGAAATATGGTAAGAATTAAATAACGGCATAACACTATTTGAATTTTGAAAACGAAATAAAAGTTGTACGTATATATATATATATATATATATATGTATAAAATAGGCATTTGAAGTTTTGTATATGTATAAGTAGATTATATGTAAATATAATATTTAAAATAAATCAAAGAGAGTATAACAGGATATTAATCAAACGTTTAAAATCAAAAACGTCAAAACGGTAAACATCTACACAGAAAAGGCTAGCGGGACCCAGGCGGTTGACACCAACTTAGGGGGTCGACCCTAGGGTCGACACATACACATGGGGATCGACCCCGGGGTCGACCCCACCCCAGACCCGGCGATTTATCAATGAATATGGACTGTTTTCTTAACCATGTTCGTTGCTGACTCAGCGCTGCGTGTACGATAAGATCCTGAACTCCTATAAATAGGCTAGTAGAGCCTAGCCTAAATCTCACATTTTTTGAGAAGCCGCCTAAGCTCTATCATTCTTCTTCCTCCTCATATCTCTTTAGAAAAATAGAATAAATGGTTTAGGAAAATTCTGATTCAAGATCTGAAGGAAAAGGATGAATATCAATAAAGAAGGTGTTCAGAATTCTATTCGAAGTAAGATAAATTCTTAGATCTGGTCAAATTAAATTCCTCCTCCTTCTTCCTTTTTTCTTTTAGTTAAGAATTGTGTTCCATGGTTGTTTAGGTTCTAAATTCAGTTAGGAGAACCATGGAATGCTAGATTTGGATCAGATTCATGGTTTGGAAAGCAATTAGGTGAGTGGATTTAAAATATACCTTTTTGATAATGGTATATTTATCGTTTGACATTCCCCGTTAATATGAAATGTAAATCTGCTAGAATGATTAATCTGTTGAAATGTAAACTTATTAAAAATGTGGAAGCGATTACTGTTGTATACATGCATGTTCTAATTACATGTTAATCTGTGACATATTATGCACTTGAACGCTTAATTGTAAGAATTGGGATAATTACATGTTAACCTGTGACATATTATGTACTTAAACCCTTAACTGTAGAAATTGGGATAATTACACGTTAAATTGTTAGATTACAATAATTACATGATTGATAGTTATATGTTATTATTTTAGAATGGAGTTAATTACATGCTAGGAAGAACATGCGACGTGATTATAAGTTAAAATGGAATTAACATGAGATTAAGTGTGACATGAAAAAAATAGAATTACAGTAAAAATTTGGAAGAATGGACATGCCTAAATTATATGGAAAATTTACAGTAAACAGAAAACTATAACCACACTTAGACGCGAGGTTAAATTCAACTTGTGGTAGAAGTCTGCCCGGAACCGCCCGACAAATTGAGCGTGCACAAGGAGTTAATTTAGTGTGAGGGTTCAAGTGCATAAATATACATGTAACGGTGCTAAGACACGAGGTTAAGCCCAACTTGTGGTAGAAAATCTACTCGGAACTGCCTGGCAAATCTAGCATCCAACAGTGGTCGGCTTAATGTGAGTGGTCTAGTGCACAAACATATATATAAATATATATATATAAGGATAGAAATAAATGGAACTAATTTTAATGAATGGAAATGAATGAAAGTTACAACAGTAAAATACATTAATGAATGGGGAATAATAACTTATTGTGAATAAATCTGAAGGGGAAAAGGATAGATAATAGGTAGGCTTGTCCTAGGGACAAGTGGAAATTATAACTTAGGTTATAATAAACAATAGGGGGAATGTGATAACTTATGAAATGCAATAAGTTGTACTTAATTATAAATTAAGTAATATGTAAACTTGAGAATCTGAAATCTGCTAATAAGAATAATATGTTAAAGTCTTGTCCTAGGGACAAGAAGAAATTATAACATAAGTTATGATAAATGAAAAAGGAGACTTATTAGTAAACCCTAGTTAAGAGAACTAAGTTAATAAGTAAACAACTACAGGTGTTAGTAACATTGTAAGATGGAATTATGATTAAATAAGAAAGAACAATATGAATATATGAGATGAAATAAGTTATATTTAATCATAAATAACAAGTGACATGTTAAACAGAAAACATGTGAATTGAGATATACTTAATTACATATTAAGTAGAACATGTTATTTTAACTAGGGAATCGTACAATGAATAATATAAAGAGATTATAGATTATAGGCCTTGGATTACAATCTAGAAAATAACATGTTATGGGCTAATTAATGAACGTAAAAGAGATAAGCTTTGTAACCAAAATTAATAAGCAAGATGGGTCCATTCCTTAGAGATATAAAGGGATTGGAAAGAACTTGGTAACTTGAGTAATAAATATAGTTAGAAATAACCAAGTTAACTGGAGCCCTGACCAGCAAGAGCAAGTGAGTAATTAAATGATTGGACATAGGATCTAATAGCACGTTAACCTAAGGCACTTGGACCAGTCTGTACGTTGAAGGGCGAATAACCCAATGGGGTATATCATCGTGGTGTCACGAGACACAAGGGGAGTGCATGTCCATTTGATTATTCTACCTATTATGCATGCTGTTCTACTGATATCCTGCTGGCTCCGAAGGACTGGAAGAGGAAGCACGCGGCTTCCTGGGACATGGAGTCTGATAGTCCTCTTTACCGTGACAACATTCGACTGTGCTCACAGAAGTTAGGTCTGCGCTATGAGTGTGCCTTGATTGCCACGATAGTGGGCAATCAAAAGACTGTAGGGTGACATAGGTGATTCAACGATTCAAGTTGCCTTGTGACTAAGCTGGGTTACGACCACTCCTGAGTACCGATAGGTCTAACCATTTGTTGATAGCAAGACATCGGGAACCTTCCATCGACAATCAGTATGATACGTGATGCACGATGCGGAAAGACGGAGAGCTAAACCAAAAGACCATAGACCTTTGGCTATCAAGGCTATCGATGAGGGACAGACCAATTGGGATTTGTTGTTTTTTGTTTGCTCTTGGGCCAGGTCACTAGTTCTCAAACTTGTTCATCTTTCACTAGTTGAGGGAGGGGTCAAGTGGGACTATAGCCACTGAAAATACAGAACTTAGCATCTGTGCATACAGATATATAAAAAGCTCCCGACCGAGTTCCTTGTTTCTTGCACAGCCTTGCCACGGGACTCAGTGCACAGTGGAGGATATGTGCGGTTAAGGCATCGACAACGATTTACGATACATACGTGGGAAAATCTAGATACATGCATGTCTGCTCTGGGGGGTGTATCGTAGACTCTAGGGCATTACTCTGTGATGGAATCTGATTCGATCGAATGGTTCGAAGATGGTACATCGTACGTTTACGTAGCATGGCGATGGCAGATCTATGTAGAACGTAGCTTTGTTATATAGGGATTTGTACAACGCTCCAACGTAGGATGAGGGATTGCGTATATTTCTGTGGCGTTACGGCGGAGACCGTGCGAGTGCGGTACTATGGGGTGTACCTTAATATTGGAGGTAACTACATATATACTGTATTAAGTTAATCCACTGGAAAGTAGATGGGTACGACGTGTATGTAAGCCTTGAGTGTTGTTAACCCAAGTAACCTAATAAATAAGAAAATGTAACTGAACAATATACGTAGGATTATCCAAAATGTGTAGTTTAAATCCAGTCACCAGAACTTGTGTTCTGACCCACTCCTCATATATACTAGCAGTTTAGATTTATGGCAGAGATATGATAGCTTTGGATACTGGTTAGGTAGAATTGTTACTATGGTAAGGCTATATTTTGATTATGTTATATTTTATCTATTCCGCTGTGAGATATTTTCTTAGCTCTGATATATTTTATATCTCTGTCTTTTCTGCAGGATACCAGACAAACCACATGAGTTTCGATAGATTAGAATTTAAAAAAAAAAACAGTATGTCGGAATTTGGGTTGTTACACTGTATTTTTACATGGGCAGCCTTATATTCAGGTTTTAGCTTGGTTCATTTTGGATGTGTATGGAAGCTATGGAAGCTGAAGATGGACTTTTATCATTTCTTTCGGACTGTCCTAGACTTTATTATGTATATTATTTTTAATTCCGCTGTGTAACCATTTGTTATCTAAAATGATGTTATGTATTACGTATGATCTTGTGGTGTTGATGTAACTCTGATATTATTTTCGCTGTAATATGATGTACATTATATTGAGTTATGTAATATTTCTGTTCCGTTGTTATGCTTACATGCTATATTCCTTTGATTATCCATTCCAGCTACTGAGCGGGGGTTTGGGTTGTCTCATTTTGTATCAGATCTTTGGTTATCCTTAGTTCTGGAATATAACGTATTAAACTACTCATAAAAGATAAAATCAGTGGTATTTTAGGATGGTGACTCATTAGAGATAGGATTAGTAACATCCTAGAATGAGTGAATCATTAGAGATGGGGTTATAAATAGCCTAGAATGAGTTAAGAGCATTACGTATACAAGAGAGCGTATTCGTAATAAGAAATAGATTCTCAAATTCGATTTTGAAAGGTTATACTTTAAATAATAAACTTGTTTAAGTCTTCTTCCTTTTCGGAAACGAAAAGTATTACATGGTTGAGATTGTAACAACCTGGAATTTCATAATCAATTTAATATTTTTAATATAATTTTATAAGAAAATACGACTGAATTTAAAAAATTCGATTTTAAAACAATACACAGCCCTTAAAAAGTGAAATTTCGCTAGCAACCTCAAAATTCAACGAGAATTTTTTATTGGATTCAGAATAATAAATTATTGCTAGATAACAAATTTTATGCCAAACGAAGTTAGTGTGTGGCCATGCACGATAAAACCATTCGGTGTAATATTGGTGATCAATTTATAAAGGCACATTATTGAGATGTCCTCGGATTCCGACAAAACAATTTTTTTCCGGATTCGTAGCATCAAATAATGGAAAACTCCCAAGTTTCAATTTTTTGAGCTAGAGTGTGGGCATGCGAGAAGAAAACATACGCTAAAATCGCATTTCTAAAACTAGCTGAAACTCGATCGAAAAATAAAACGGAGGTCAAACGAACTCTGAATTCGACGAAACCTGATCCATTGGGTTTGGTATTACGTTTATTATCGTAATCCAAAATTCATGACAAATGAAGTTAATTTGTGATCGTGCAATCAAAAGGCGTGAGACAAACTAGCACGCTTTTACGTTCGTCGACTAAACTAGCTTCTAAAAAAAAGAAACGAGGTGGCAAGCATCCAATGGATTGAAGTGTTTTTCTTCCAAGATTCCTCGTTGCTCCACCTCATCAATCCAAGGCAATACCGTTTTTGCACAAACCCCCTTCTTCCTCCTTCTGTCTTTTCTTTTCTTCCACTTTTCATTTTGCACCTCCATCTTCTTCCTTCCTCTTTAATAGAACTCACCTCCTACTTCCTCCACCGTTCCTCAAGCCTCCCCCTGCCCTGCACACGCAGGAGCAGCCCCCCTCTCCTCCTCCTTGCCGTGGCCATCTCCCTCCTCCTCTTTTTTTGCTTAAAAACACTTCCTTTCTTCCCCTTTTCACTTCCTACCACCTCCTTACACTCCTTAGCCCCCTCCTACACTTCCTACACACCACTAGACCTCTTCCCTTCATTGTACAAGTCCAAAAAACGGTAATTGTAGGTCCTACCACCACCTATTGTGTCCATTTTGCCTCCGTTTAGCTCCACACTTCTAGATCTACATATATTCAAGTGTTAGAGAGTATTGGCGAGTTATTTGAGCTCCGTAGGCTACCGAAAAGCCGCATAGAAGCATGACAAGTGTCATCATTGAATTAGCAAGCCCGTAGTCCTTCTGTTTAAAGTTTGGTGGAGCGGAAACCGTCGGTGAGAAATCTAAATTCAGTTATAAAAGGCTAAATAGGAAAATTAGCTATTTCCAAGTTAACGATTGAATAAAATAATGAGTATTGTTTAGTAAATAAAATTTATTATGATGCAAAATGATGTTTAGAAAGTTAAAAATGTCATTTTTAATTGATATACATGAAGCAATTTGGATACTTGATATTTTAACATAGAACCGTATTGACGATAAAATAAACGGTTAATTGCTAGTGGTTAATAATCAAAATTACAATGATGGTATACGATGAATATTAGTTCATAATAATAATTTATTGTGAAGTTAGTTAATGATTAGCCAGATAAAAATATCATTTTTATATAACGTATGCAAAGGTACGTGCATTTATGGGAGATTAAAAACTCATGTAGAAAGAGGAATAAATTACATTGACTATTTATTGCTAATTAGAATTATCTAACAATGTTTATCACTGATCATGCAAGCTTATTGATGTTTTAAACACTGTGTAGTGCACTAAAAAAGTGATTTTTATCTTTTATATGCAATATCCCTTGAGTTCAACACATGAACTATTCACTAAGTTTATATGTTATTAGAAGCGTTGTTTGAACATAAGACACCCGTATTTCAAACAATGTGAATGAACACTTTAAGGCGCCTTAAATGACATTGGATTAAGTAATTTATTTATTACTATTGTTGTGTATGAATTGGATGTGTTGTGATGGATTCTTGGATGAAATTGAAGATACGCCATAGGATAGTAAACAGGTATCTACCACATTACATAGCATAGCCTAGCATACCCATATAAGCATGTAGCTGCTTCATGCTTATATATTGTGAACCGTATAGCAAGTAATTGTTTGATGTTATATGTCAAGAACTAAATGACTGAAGGACAGTAATGACATAACGATCATCATATGTGAATTGGACAGGACATGACATGGACTAAATAAACCTATAACAAAAATTTCAGGATTTAATAATAAACTCCACACGGGTCTTGAGATGAAAAAAAACATACATGTCACTCTTGCATATATGCAAGTCACAATGGTTGTTCACATGACTTTAAATCCCACTCACGGGTATTGGGATGATATATTTTTACACATTTCCCAATAGGCATTTATTTGATATATATTGATTTATTGGAGCTATTTAAGGACAGCTGCGATTTTTTCGAGCACTCCATACAAAGGAGGTTACGGTGAATTTTTCCAAAAATCTAAGGCATTAGCCAAATATTTAGCAAATAAATAATTTGGAATTCGTTAGTCGTATAATATTTATATACGTATAATATTAATGAAATTTAACGTATCGTACAGCAGTAGTTCGCGTTTTCAACTTGTAATTTCAAACGAGTATACTGAGAAATCCGACCATCGGATTTTCCCGAAATTAGAACCGTTGGATTCTTCTCGAAAAGATCATTCCAACTATAATAAATATGTTAAGATCCAATGGCTGGATTTTGAGAAATGTTTAATTCAAATTTTAATGAAAACAGTGTCAGTGCAGTTGAATGACCTGAAACGTCGTTCAGTTGAAACGAACTATTTATATATATTTAAAATTAGTGGTAAATAGTTTTGAATTATTATAAATGATTTGGGATGCGTATAAGCCAATTTCACATGCTTTATAAAAATAAAACTGGTTAAGTGCCATTTGGCGTTTTGGCATAAAAACTTATAAAATAGATTTTGGCAATGTTTGGAAATAAGAAATTCAATTTGTAAATTGAATTGAAATTCTGAATAAACCTTTAATATAAGGTAATGAAATGATTTGCGAAAGACAATTGACTTAACCAAAGATAAGGATTTGATTTGATTTGTTTATGCGAGAATTATTTGAAAAGACCGGGTTAAAACCCTTTTCAAATAATAAAATGACGATTAAAAGTTGAAGATATTGAAGACAGTGCAAGACCAACAATCTTCACATCAAACGGATTACTACTGATGCCTTGGATTTGGGTAGCTCCCTTGAAGGGGGTTATAGTGGTAGCTGCTCGAACGTACTTGTTGATTGTCCGGATATGTTAGGGCCTCTCTCCTGTATTGGACATGTGGGATGAGTAATAAGGTGCCTCCAGTTTCATTCAGACCCAAAACGAACTTGTAAATGAATTGTGTGTCTGACTTGGTATTCTGAGCCATATTAATTGATGTTTGCTAAATATATCTATTTGGTGGCGGAGAATTTATTCTCTTAGCTTAACACCCTTCTCTAAGATGTATGAGCTTACAGGTTATATATTGGTAGTTATCAGTTGCATAGTCTGGAATGATTGTGTGGCTTGCTGAGATGCATGGATCGACGCTTTTATTGAAAAGCAGAACTTTGTGGATGATGATCAAAGCATGAATTTAATATAGCGTAGCTTTGTGTATAGCGTTAATTCATGAGCTTCACAACTCGGTATGAACCAAAAATGGAATGAAGGACAGCAGAGAGGACATGCGTTTCTTTCTAGCTAGGAGTGATGTCATGGTATGGAGCCCAAACATTTTACTTATGTGGATAATGGATATCGAGGTACCTCAGATTGGCCGCACAAGGCCAAGACGGTCGACATACTAACCAGATAGTAGGTCCGATAAGACCGAGAAACGTTACGTTCAGGAGGAACCCGAACTCATCGCATATAGGTTGGTTGGCTCTGCCACTTCTAAGGGCTCACCTGAGTATGAATCCAATTTCCAATACGCGACTTACAGTTTTAGTTCTAAACCTATATGGAAGCATAGTGGCATTGGACGCTCATGTCATCTAGGATTGATACATTTATTTTGAAATTGTTTTAAAACATCGAAACACTAATAATAATATCAAATGATTTTTAGTTTCCTCGTATGAAGCATGTTTGGCCATTATAAGGAAAAACTCTATCCTCTGGTTTGTGTTGCATTATGTGATGGGACCTGAGTCTTATAATGGCTTCATTTTTCAAAAAACATTGCGCTATTTTACTTTCTGTTTCTAGTTATTTAAATGCACCACATTCGAGCAGAGTAAACCCGATTCGTGATGTACGACGTGGTCTCATGATATGCTTACTTTAATCAAGTTTCGTTAATTATAGGATTTCTCATACCAGCCCCATGTCTAACTCATAGTTTTTTTACCCTTACAAACTCGGGTGCTCATATTTTTACACGGGCAGCCTTGTATTTAGGTTTTAGCTTGGTTCATTTTGGATGTGTATGGAAGCTACGGAAGCTGAAGATGGACTTTTATCATTTCTTTTGGACTATCCTAAACTTTGTTATTTTTGATTTCGTTGTTTAACCAATTGTTATCTAAAACAATGTTAGGTACTAAGTATGATCATGTGGTATTGATGTAACTCGGATATTATTTCCACTGTAATCTGATGTACATTATATTGAGTAATGTAGTATTTCTGTTCTACTGTTATGTTTATGTGTTATATTCCATTGATTATCCATTCCAACAGGTGAGTGGGGGTTTGGGTTGTTTCATCCACATAGATGTCCAAGTTAAACAATATATAGCAGAATGAGTTTTGGTTCAGCTTAAAATATGTCAAAAATATCAACAACCAAGTTATAGTAGAATGGGGTTGTATTCTACTAATAGATGTCCACAAATATCATTCAACATAAAACATGTCAATACATGTAAACATGTACGATACTAACAAATTAACAGGAGGAGGATTTATCCTGTTAAATAGATATCAAAGGTCAAATTCAATTTTAGTAACAGAACGAGGTTTTATTCTATTAACTAGTGTCCATACAGTTCAATCAATTGTATTAATAGCATAATGGTGTTTTGTTTTGCTACACATATGTCGTTTGATTTCTAATCAAAGGGGTTGCTTAAAGCTGATTGACAACAGATCCCTCGGAGTAAACATGTTTTAAAATATCCTTGTAAAATAAGTCGTTCAAATTTAAAGTAATATAAAACTTATTATCAAATAATTATTAAACCTCTAAATAGTAATTAAATATTAATTAATTATTATTTTAAATAACTTAATTCAAAATCACTATTTGAGTTAATAATTAGGAAATTAAGAACCCTTTTCAAATAAATAAATAAACATTTATTTAATCCATAAAATTATAATTAATTAACCCTTAAAGAGTAAATAAACAATAATTATTACTTATTAAATAATTTATTAAACTTCAATTAATAATTAAACAAACTTTAATTAAGTTCTTGATTTAAACTTAACTTAACTAATAATAATTAATTATTTAAAACCCGAAGTAAATAAATAATTATTTTAGATAATGTTAATTAAGTAACTAATCATACTTGATCCTTATTTTAAAGTCATTGTATAATAATTAACTTTCATTAGTTAAACAAATTAGAATCTAATTTACATGATTAAAACTTATGTAATAACCCTGAATTTTGGAAACAATTTAAAATTATTTTTAATTGATTTTAATGGAAATTAAATATTTTAAATGATTTATATTGTCAATTGACGACTTGAGAATTATTTTAAAACAAAGTTAGAACTTATATATTTAAAATTTAATTTAAACGAACTCGTAACGTCGAGGTAGTTTGAAAATTTAGTTTTGAACTTTAATTGAATGAATAAAATGCATTCTAAGACGGATTTTAGTAAATAAGAAACGTTAGAACCTATTTAATAATATCTTCCTAACTAATGTAAGAAATTAAGATTTCATATTATAAACTGTAAGTTATGTCCAGATTAAAATTTCAAATAATTACCATGGAATTTATTAATATATTAATATTATTTAAGCCCTTAAAAATGACAATTTTGCAAACGATCTCCGTTTTCGATGAATCTATTAGATCTGGACGTCAAATTATTATCAGGTTTAAATTTTAAAGTCAATTGGAATGTGTATGTAAGCATGGCAAATTTAAACGCGTGTTCAATTTTAATTGTAAATTCAATCAACTGAGAATAAGGCCATTTTCAAACGATCTCCAAATTCGACGAAACAAGGTTCATTAGAACCGTATTTGTAAAACATATTTAGATTTCAAACTTCGTAAGTTTTGGAGCTAATACGTGGTCGTGGTAATTTAAAACATATGTTTAAATTCAATATTTAACATTATATTTTAGTTTCGATAAAAACTAATCGAAACAGTCGAATTGGCTTACAAAACAATCGAATTTATTTAAAACAACTGTTTTATAACAACTTCAAAACCGATCGATGTGAGAGCTCTCTCACTCAAATAATTTGTACGGTTATTTTATTTTATATCTGAATATATATGATTACCTATAATGATTTTTATTGGGTTAATTGTTATAAATTGTTATACGGTATATGATAGCTCACATCAACAGTTGTTTACAAACTAGATGGATGAATGGATGATTGTTTGTGTTATGATTTGAATGTGATTTTGAACTAATTAACATGTTAAAAATGATGTTAGAATATTTGTGGTAGTTAAAGTTGGATTAAACATCCATTTACAAGTCGAACGGCTTGTTTATATTCACCCATTTTAGTAATATCGATCGGAATGAATAAATAATCTATTAATTGATTATTTATTGGTTGAAAACCCCACACGGGTCTGGGGATGATAATAATTCATGCATCTCCCTTGTGTGTAGTCGTATGTCAATCGATTGATTAACAGTCCATTATAAGCGTTATTTAATACTTATACAGTTGTAGATGCATTATGGATATGAATTGGATGTTTAATAGTTGTTCATAACTATTATAGAATACATGTGATGTATGAAATCAATATAACTTAAATTATATTGTAATTGGTTGAATCTCTTTTCAATCCGGAATAAAAATGAATATTTTAATATAATATTCAGTGAAAAGTTAAAGTTTGATTTTGATGTCCGATTTTGGATGGACACAAAGATTATAAAATTATAATGAATAACGAGAAAGTTGGATTTCAAAATCTGACATTTTGAAAATATTATTGTTTTAATATTATAATAATATGGGATGTTCAATTTTGATTTAAAATCAAAGTGGAAATTGAAATTGTTTTTAAACGAAATTATAAATGTTTTATAAATTACATTTTGAATAGATATGGACGAAATCTATTATTTATAACATAATGGATTAAAATGAAGATATTTGATTTTGAAGTAAAATGATTGAAATGAAATTTCAAAAGGTAGTTGAATAATTTGTAATATTTATATATTATTTTAGAAACTTTTTTGATTTTATTTTTAATTATAAATCAAATTTGGGCTTGAATAGAATGCGTCGCACAGCGACAGTTCGCGAACATCAACCCGTAACTTCGAATTGACGTACCGAGGGATCCGACCGTCGGATTCTCCTAAAACCAGAATCGTTGGGTTCGTATCGAAAAGATATTTCAAACGAATATAAGAGATTTAAAATCCAATGGTTAGATTTTAAAATATGTCCAAATCAGTTTTGGAAAATGTCGCTATGGATGCAGTTCGATGGCCGATATTGGAAACTGACTGTAAGGGCCTTGATAAAATTATTAAAAATATAAATAAATTATGTAAAATCATAATAAACGATTTGAAATGATTTTGGATGGAATTTTCCATGTTTATAAAGATAATGGATATTTTTATCTGAATAAGTTGTTTATCAACTTGAGTAAAGAACTGAAAGGAACTGAAATGGTTTTAATATATCCAGAGCTTACCAATATATAAATTGGATTGGATTTAAATGGAAATTATCTTCGGATGTTTCGGTATTGGATTTTGTGATTATACGGATATCGTTGAGGAATTTGGAAGATATAGATATCTTTATTCCCAATACGATATCTGTTGGTTTTAGAGTTGGATATTGAATATAAGTCGATATGATTTCTGTTCAGAGCCTTGTATTTAATATCAAATTGGATTTTGGGTTTGCCATGAATGGTGTCTTTAGTAACACCGTTCTTAAACTCAGTTGTGAATAGAATAAATCTTTTAATCGAGATTAATGAAGTTTTCCAATTAATAAATATAATTAAAATAATATGGAAGTTGATTTCGGGTTCATTGTGAACAATGATTTAAATAACATTAGTTCTTAAACCCAAATCAACAGTGAAGTTATGATTTGGAATTTATAAATCTTTTAATTAAGTTTTAATGGAATTTTTCCAAAGAGAAGTTTTCCAATTTAATAAACTAAATTGAAATTGAATGGAACTTGATTTAATAGTAATAGAGATGAGCTTCTATAGTGGAAGACCGTTACTTTTTTTGGAATTTAAAAGGCTTTGTCGTTATTCCATTTATAGTATTATTCTGATACAAAAATTTATATCGATTATGATTGGTCGGATTTCCGTGAATATTCCATTTTAACAGAAGGTGATTTTGGGTTTATCGTGAGCGGTGTTTTAGGTGACATTCGTTCTTTAATCCAGTAAAAGACAGGATTAATTTCATAAGTTGAATAATGATTAAATAATGATTTTTGAAGATTACATCTAAGATGGAATTTTAATGAACTTTTAATTAGATTAAAATGTGAATGAGGTAATTAAATTTATCGAATTCGAGCAATGTTCGATATGTAGTACCATCAGTTTTACTCCATGCGATAGTTAAATATGTAATTAGATTTGAAATGTTAAATGGTAATTAATTTTATTGATAACACAATGGTTGTTAGATATGGAGTGCTACCAGTTTTGCTCCATGAGATGAATAGGTTGGGATTGGGATAATAAAATGAATGATTACTTGGGTTAGGCTCAATAATCCTGACAAGTTTTATAAACCTTAATCTGGTTTATGTTGTAAAAAGATATTACAAAATCTTTTGAAATGATTTCTAAGGAATGGATTAAACAATAAGTTTAAATGAGATAATCTTTGATAGGATTAATAGGAATCTTTCCCTATATAAAGAATATTTGAATAAAAGAATATTATAGATTGGAATGAGGCGCAGGATGTGTTTATATTTCACTTGATTATAAGATATGCGAGTTATTTGGAAAGATCGGGCTTAACCCATTCTGAATAACTAATACGACGATTAAAAGTCAAAGATTTGAAGACGATGGTTGAAGACCATAGATCTTCACATCGTTAAGATGATTACTGATGTCTCGATTGGGCTGTACACCCAAGACGAGGTAATAAGTGGTGGCCGTCCAGATGTACTTAGAGATCGACCGGATATGGGAGGGGCTCTCTCTTGTATTGGACATATGGGATGAGGAATGAGGTGCCTCCAGTTTCGTTCAGACCCAGAATGAACTTGCAAATGGATTGAATATTCAACGTTGTATTTTATGTTGTATAAATGGATCTCTACTAAATACATATCTTTTTGGTGGCAGATAATTTATTTTCTTTGCTTAACACCCTTCTCGGAGACGTACGAGCTCAGAGGTTGTATATCGATAGACATCAGTTGTATGGTACGTATTGACAATGTGGCATGATGAGATGCATGGATCGAAGCTATTGTTGAAAAGCAGAGCTTTGTGGATGATAATCAAAGAGTGGCTTTAATATAGCATAGCTTTGTGTATGGCGTTAATTCGCGAGCTTCACACCCCAGTATGAACTAGAAACGGGATGAAGGACAGCAGGGAGGAAATGTGTTTCTTTCTAGCTAGGAGCGATGTCATGGTATGGAGCCCAAACATTTTACTTATGTGGATGATGGATAGCGAGGTACCTCGGATATGGCCGCACGAAGCCACAGTGGTCAACATACTGACCAAATTTTAGGTCCTATAAGGCTGAGAAACGTATTGTTCAGGAATTACCAATCCACAAACGTACGAGTATATCAGCCCTACCGCTCTAGGTGCACTTAAAAGTGAGTCTTGAGGCATGGGCTAAAATGTCTCGAATTAGATAAGGAAGATCCCTTGCTTTAGTTCATAGATGGAAATCCAAATTCCAATATGCGACTTTCGATTTCAGTTGCAAACCTATATGGAGACATAGTAGGATAGGGTACCATGTCATCTAGGATTGATACATTTACATTCGAAATTGATTTCTGTACTTATAATAATAACGAAAGATAAATTTCGGGTACCAAGCATGTTTGGCTATTATAAGATAAAACTCTATCATCTGTCTTGCGTTGCATTATGTGATGGGACCGAAATCTTATAATAGCTTCATTTTTCCTTTTAGCATTGCATTGTTGTTTTATGCACTGTTATTCATGGGGGTAAACCCGTTCTGTGACATATGGCGTGGTCCCATGATATGCTAACTTTAAAATAAGAGTTAATAATTGTTCTAGTTCTCACACCAATCCTTTTTTGGCATGCCTATTTCTATAGGGTGCAACATTCTAGGGGACTATGAGGTTTGGTGGTGAACAGTGGGCTCTCACCACTACATGTCCTTTTCTAGGGTTGGTTATGCAGTCGAGAGGATGGCCGTAAAACAAGGTGACGGGGGGATCATCTGGAAGCCACGGTAGGAGGTTACCCTGCTGCTTAGGGGACAAAGGGATGGAAGCCTACCGGATTTCTCAGGTCGTTACAAATGGTATCAGAGCCTTGGTTAATTCAAAAGCTTTGGGGTATAGCTCATTAGAACAAGATGAAAGAATTCATCAGAGATAGGATTAGTAACATCCTATTAGAACAACTCAATAAAAATAGGGTTAGTAATGCCCTGGAATGAGTCAAGAGTATTATGTATATGAAAGAGCGTATTCGTAATAACAAATAGATTTTCAAAATTGATTTTGAAAGGTTATATTCTAAACAATAAACTTGTTTACGTTTTCGTTCCTTTTCGAGGATGAAAAGTTTCAAGTGGAGGAGATTGTAACAACCCTGAATTTTTGAACCGATTTAAATTTATTTTTAATTGATTTTAATGGAAATTAAATATTTTAAATGATTTATTTTGTGAATTAATAACTTGAGATTTATTTTAAAATAAAGTTAGAACATATAAATTTAGAATTTAATTAAAATGAACTCATAACGTCGAGGTAATTAAAAATTTGGTTTTGAACTTTAAATGAATGTATAAATTGCAATATATAATGGATATCAGTAAAACAAGAAACGTTAGAATCTATTTAATAATATCTTCCTAACGAATGCTAGAAATTAAGATTTCATATTATAAATTGTAAGTTATGTCCAGATTAAAATTTTAAATAGTTGCTATGGTATTTATTAATATTTTGATATTATTTAAGCCCTTAAAATGACCATTTTGCAAACGATCTTTGTTTTCAACAAAACAAATTTTGTTGGATCCAGAACGTCAAATTATTATCAGGTTTAAAATTTCAAGTCAACTGGAATTCGTATGTAAGCGTGATAAATTTAATAGCATGTTCAATTTTAATTGTAAATTCAGTATGCTAAGAATAAGGTCATTTTTCAAACGATCTCCATACTCGACGAAACAAGGTTCATCAAAACTGTATTTTTAAAACATATCTAGATTTCAAACTTCATAATTTTTGGAGCTAATACGTGGTTGTGGTATACGTATGTTTAAATTCAATATTTAACGTTATATTTTAATTTTGATAAAAACTGATCAAAAAAATTGAATTAGCTTATGAAACATATTGCATTGTGTCCGAAATAGGGGTATTTGGCTAGGGGCAATAGTCGTTGGGGTTCTTTTTGTAACGACCTGGTAGGAATACAACGCCCGAATTCTGACAATAACACATAAATCCTGTATTACTTGCCAAAACTCAGAAATCGAAAACACCAGATAGTTAACAGAAAGAAATTATAGGGTGAGATAAGAAAGAAAGAAATATTATAATAGAAGAAGAAGAAGAAGAACTAACACAATGCAGAGTCTCACATCATAGCAGAACAAAAGATAATACAGAAATAAATCTTTATTGAGAGCTTGAAAAATACTTACAATCATCAGAGTACATCAAACATTTAGACAGTTATAACAACATGTCCTCATATACAACACATAGTGGAATAATACTAGATAATATCATATGCTTGGAATTCTCCTGCTCGTCTCTTCACAGCATCCGATAACCTGAACCTGTAAAACTCAGTCTTACCCAAGCATTGCAAACGCCAGGATCAGTCTGGTGAACCTGCGTGAGAAAACACACTAAGTTTAATGGTATCATCCAACTTGATTTTAAAGTAAAAATATTTCCGAAGGAAAAGGATAACTGTAAGACCAATCCACACATAAACACGGACAGTTTTTACCTTACGATAATCCAAAACATTTTGAAATCGTATCTTTTTTTATATTAAATAATGTCTAATACAAATGAATAACAATCTAGCAGAACGCTTGCATCTCACGCTGTACATATATAGTATACAATCAAAACCGCGGGCTCTTATGGGAGATTGAATTTCCCACTGGCAAGGTATGCGACCACCTTCTGATAGTGTATCCCTAGAGAGGAATACACCGGGTTCAACAAGAACATCTTGCAACCCAGGTTAAACATGATCGGTCATTCATTTCACTTGAATGTGCCGAATATATTGTCACCTACGATTGCTAGTAACATAATCGTTCCCGAGAGATACAGAAGTGAAAGAAGAATAAAATAGAAATTCCTCTAGATGGTGACAATACACCCTAATGGGAGCAACCCACATAGCCATGCGACCTACCCAATATTATACCATTTCCCGATTGATGAGGCTTGAGGTTTAATTTTCCTTTTTGAACATAGCACGTCTTCATCCACTTTAAATGCTACATCGTCAAACCCATCAAATCACAAATTGATTTCCCCAATACCACGGATATTGATCTAAGAGAAACGAATTTCTCCGCCACCAAACATAGTTTTTAAGTGATAAATCATATGATCTATTAGGCATACTCTGTCAGACATTCATCCACACAAGTCATCCTGGGGCTGGACAAACCTAAGGTTCCCTCCTACCACATCCTAGGAAGCACCCTATAGATCAGTAGCCAGTAGTCCTTGCAATCCATAGATTCCAATCACGACCGAATTACCATCAATACATCTCTGGTTGGAACATCAGAGAAATCTATCAAGTAGCCCTTCCGCTTATGAATATCCACGGTCTTCAGCTGCTCCATCTTCAACATCTTCGATAATTTCGTATTTGCTGGTTCAAAATAGTTTTCGTATATAAATTCGATCCTGGTCTTTCTGTACCAACAATCGTATAGGCCAAATTTGATAGTCGGTTATTTAACTATCAAATAAACAACCATTCACCCATAAAAGAAAATTGAATTCACTGATTCAATACCCAACGTCATTTAGCATCTTTAATTAACTAGTCGTTAATTAAATATTAAACTTCTAATTCCTATCATATTTGGAAAACATTTCCTTTTTCTTATTTACTATAAGAATAATCAATTATCATTCCACTTCTACTTCACCAACTTCCCATCATAAATCGGTACGTGAATAAATCTGTAATGGCGCGTTTTGTTAGCTGTCGAATAATTAATTTAATTAAGTATTTAATATCGATTTGGCGATATCGATGACTTGAATTAATTAATATTGAATATTTAATTAAAGTGTATAATATAATAATATATTATAATGTCGAAATAATCGGAAATCACCGAATTCACAATACTGTGTGAATTGGATCAGTTAAAATATTTAATTCAGTTTAGACTTAAATTTGAATAACGAATCGATTTAATAATCGACGTTAAAACATATTAATTACATTATAATTAAAATCGAGCTTGAAATGGCGCTGCAGTTCGCGATTTGGCGATTCGAACTTCAACTGAATGTACAGGATTCGTTTTAAGCCGGATTTCTGTGAAACAAGAAACGTGTGGAGCTGGTGGAGTATATCTTTCTAGTGGAAGAGAAATATCGGGATTTCGTCGTGTAAATTTTGAGTTACGTCCAGATCAAATTATCAGAAATGCATCGCCCTGACCATAACGATTTAATTATTTTTAAATAGGGATTTAAATAGAAATCGAGCGTCGATATAACTCTGACGAGGTAATATCGAGCTGTAAATACATACAGGAATATTCTGGAGCTGTATGGTATGCCACTGTGAATATAGGCGATATTAATTAATTTTAATTAATTAATTTAATTATAATTAAATATATTTATATATTTAAATAGGCTATTTAGAGCGTTAAAAAGAGCCACTTTTGCAAACGAAGTCGGAATTCGACGAAACCAGTTTTGTTGGATCCGCAATGTCAAATAGTTGTTAGATTCCAAGTTTCATGATTTTTAGAGTCAGTGTGTGACCGTACTGATTTTTAGAGTGAGAAACAGTCAGTATTGTGACAGTTAAAAATACGCTGTGTGAGCAAACGAAGTCGGAATTTAACGAAACCAGTTTCATTGGATCCGTAATGTCAAATTATTGCTAGGTGTCAGTTTTCGTGATTTTTAGAGTCTGTATGTGACCGTAAGGATTTTTAGAGTGTAAAACAGTCAGTATTTGGACAGTTAAAAATACGCTGGGTGAGCATACGAAGTCAGAATTCGACGAAACCAGTTTCGTTGGGGCCGTAATGTCGAGCTGAAGGTGCATGTCCAGTTTGGTGATTTTTGGGTATCGTATGTGGTCGCAGGCATTTTTAGAAGGAGGATACGACGAGAAAATCATATAAATAAAATAGAAAACCAAATTGAAAATATCCTCCTCCTTTTTCTATGATCAACAACAGCCCGCGCAACACCTCTTCTCAACCACAATTCTTACCTACCCAACACAGCTCTATATAACCACATTTTTCCAAACACAGCAAGAAATTTGAAGGAAGAAAATCAAATAAAAAGCAAATAAACCCTGTTAAATCCTCAAGCTTATGTCTTTGGATTCCTGCGCTCATGCTCTTCATTTTTGTATCAATCTTGAAGCACTCGACATTGGTTCGGCGGTTCCAGTATGAGGCAGCGGAAGTAGGGTTTGGGTTCGAGGAACATTAAGGCATTGATGTTGAAATTCGAGTATGGAGTGACGATCAGTAGGGTAAGGCGCCTCGTTCGGCGCAGTCTGGTGAAGACCCGACACCCTTGATGTCGCAAGTCGCTGAGAGGACCACCAGGTCGCGAAGCACAGGGCGGTTCGAACTCGAAGGGGATGGGATAGGGAGGTAGAGGACGGCGAGCTGAGATGTTAGGTGGTGGTTGCGCCGGAATTCGTTGGTCGGAGGAGGGAGTAGGCGAGGTCAAAATGCGGTCAACGAGGCCATTTCCGTTCGTTGGGAGATACTGAGCAGGTCGTGGAATATAATTTTGGGAAGGAAGGGATTACAGAGCGGGTTTGGTCTTATTGCGGGTGGGCTTGGGTTTAGTTCAAGGGAATTGGGCCAGGGATAGAAAGTAAGCCCAAATTAATAAATAGTTAAGTTTATTTTTAATTTAAATAGTGATTAAATTCGTAATACCGTATCTTGTCCGTACGAGGTCGGATTTGCAAACCGTAAGTTGTGTTGGGATCGTAAGGACGGGCACTACACGCTGGTACTGACCGCGAGTCGATTGGAGTCCGTCACAATTTATAGCAAAATAAATTGTCTGAATCAAGCGATGGTTATCGTCCTTGACGATGATCGTCCAAATGTGAGTAAATCTCACAAACTCTAAACAGTTTTATTTTCACGTTGTATTCTTAGAACTGTTAAAATATTATCTGTTTGACTGTTTGACCGTGTGTTGACTGTTTAATTGAACTGCTAGTCAGTTAGTAGAGATTTTATATATATATTTACGTATATATATAAACCGTTAAATAGTCATATGTTGATTCTGCTATCAGAATATTGCACAGTGAAGTGAAATCGATGTTGTTGTATTGTCTAACATCTGTGGTGCAGGGAAACAGGTCGGAGGAATCCGACTGGATTCCTCAACAGTTATTTTACTGTGATTTATATGTTGTGATGTAAAATGTGATGTATATAATCTGTTGTGATTATGTGTGTTTGGACGATATTTATCGTTGTCATATGGTGTGTCAAATACCATAAGAAATACCAAAATGTAGAACAAGAGATTTTCAAAGTATATTTTGAAACCATTTATTTATATAAAATCGATATATATATATATATATATATATATATATATATATATATAAAGAAAAGGGATTTGAAATCAAATATAAAGGAAATATATTTGAAAACCAAATATAAAGGAAATATATTTGAAAACCAAATATAAAGGAAATATATTTGAAAGCAAATATATAGGAAATATATTTAAAAGCAAATATAAAAGGAATTATTTATTCAGGGAATAAATAAAGGATTAAAAGAAATTATTTATGTAGGGAATAAATAAAGGATTAAAGGAATTATTTATTTAGGAAATAAATGAAGAGTTAAAAGTATTTATTTAGGGAATAAATAAAAGTATAAAGGAATATTTATCGGATAGAATAAATAAAATAAAGGAATATTTATTTGATAAAATAAATCGAATCAAGGAATATTTATTTGATAAATAGATAGAGTTAAACAAAGAAATTGGTTAGGTTAACCAAAGCAAGTTAGTCGAGTTAAACAAAGAAATTGGTTAGGTTAACCAAAACGAGTTAGTCGAGTTAAACAAAGAAATTGGTTAGGTTAACCAAAACGAGTTAGTCGAGTTAAACAAAGAAATTGGTTAGGTTAACCAAAGCAAGTTAGTGGAGTTAAACAAAGAAATTGGTTAGGTTAACCAAAGCAAGTTAGTCGAGTTAAACAAAGAAATTGGTTAGGTTAACCAAAGCAAGTTAGTCGAGTAAATCAAAGTAATTAGTAAAGTTAACCAAAGTGAATTTGTTAAGTTAAACTAACTAGATTAGTTAAGTAAATCAAAATGAATTGGTTAAGTTAATCAAAGTGATTAGTTCAGCTAATCAAAGATAAGTAAAGTCAAGTGAGTATTGAGCTTCATCTATTTCACAGTAAAGGACGTTGTTAAATTAAGGTCTGAGAGGTATTTATACCCCAACTTGATTGACTTCAGAATTAACAAAGGAATGGTTGTAGTTCAATCTAAAAGGTTGAGTAGAAATATAGTTTATTCGAGGTGAGCAAATCAAATCTAGTTATTTGAGATGAGTTAATCGAATATAGTTTATTCGAATGGAGTTGGAGGAGTAAATCGAATATTGGTTATTCGAGGTGAGTAAATCAAATCTTGTTATTTGAGATGAGTTAATCGAATATAGTTTATTCGAATAGAGTTGGAGGAGTTAATCGAATATAGTTTATTCGAATAGAGTTGGAGGAGTAAATCGAATATAGTTTATTCGAACAGTATTGGAAGAGTTAATCCAAAGGAGTTAGTCGGAGAGTTAATCCAAAGGAGTTATTCGAAGTTAGTTAATCCAAAGGAGTTAGTCGAAGTTAGTTAATCCAAAGGAGTTATTCGAAGTTAGTTAATCCGAAGGAGTTAATCGAAGAGTTAATCCAAAGGAGTTAGTCGGAGAGTTAATCCAAAGGAGTTATTCGAAGTTAGAAATCCAAAGGAGTTAGTTGGGTAATCCAAGGGAGTTAGTAGTTAAACCAAGTGAAGTGGTCGAGTTAGTCTAAGTGAATTGGTCGGGTCAACCAAGTGTAGTGGTCGAGTTAGTCTAATTGAATTGGTCAAGAGAAATCCAAAGGAGTTAGTTGGATAATCCAAAGGAGTTAGTTGGGTAATCCAATTGAGTTAAATTGAAAGGAGTTAAACGAGTATAGTTATTCGAAAGGATGGTTAAGTAAATGTAGAAATTCAAGGAAATGGAAATGTTTTCCAGCGTTAATAAATATATTTTCTAAATCTAGAAAATAGCAGATGATTGAATATAGGGGAAACAGGGGATAAGTGAGTTAAAGTGATTTATGTTAAATGATGTTTGTTCGATATAATTTCCATTTGGAAATAATATCGTTGGTTGCACACTTGTTTTTCTTTGATAGTTAACTCACAGACTATCGAAGTTTTGACCATTTTAACGTTGTTAATATGGAGAGACCGGTTGGATTATTATCCAAAGAACCACTCTGTATTGGCATACGCATTGCGAAGCATATATGCCAAGGATAAATTGAAGACAGAGTAAAGTGCAAGGGCTGTTGTATAAGTCTTAGATAACAGTGACTAAGATGGATATACTGAATAGTACCTTCGGTTTGTCCAGTCCCAGGACAATGTATATGGAAGAAGGTCTGACAGAGTATATCCAATGGATCGCGTAAGTTGATCTGTTCAAACGTATTCACGTTGGGTGGCGGAGGAATTCGTTTCTCTAGCTGTATACCCGTGTTATTTTTGGACAAGTCAATTTGTGATTTGGCGGGTATGACGATGTGACATTTTAAGTGAATGAAGATGGATGTCTGACAGAGTATTTCCAGAAAGGTCACATACCTTGATTTCTTCGACCGTACCAAGAGTGGAAGCGGAGAAGGAAACTTCTCTTAGCTAACACATAATGTATGGTTGTAGACGTCAAATTTGTGGTCTCGGTGGATCTGACAATGTGGCATTCGAAGTGAATCTGATGTGATGATAAAGCGTAACTTCTAGCCTCACACCAGGAAGTAACAAAAGTTGGGCTAGGCAGCATGGCTAGTTGGGTCATCCCCAAGCAGGGTGTATTGTCACCGATCTAGAGAATATTCATATTTATACTTCTTTTTGATTCTGTATCTTCGGATGACGGTTTGATGGCCTATAACCGTGGTGGCAATATATTTGCAACACTCAAGCTAAATGAGTGAGCGGTCATGTGTGGCCGGGTTGCAAGACGTTCTTGTTGAACCCTGAGTGTATCACCTCTAGAGTACACTATTCAGAAGGTGCTCCCATACCTTGTCTGTTGGAATCCATTCTCCGATAAGCACCCTGCGGTTTATGATTTTTACTATGTATGTAGAACGTGAGATGCAAGCGTTTCTGCTAGATTGATACCTATTTGTACTTAGACATTATTATAATATCACAATGATATTGCTTGTCAAAGTTGTTCAGATACTCATAAGGGAAAACCCGTTCCGTATTTACGGCGTGGTCTTATGAGATATCATATACCTGTTCAATTGTTTTAAACTGTTTTACTCATACCAGTCCCATGACTGACCCGGAGTTTACTTTGTTGTTTTCCCTAAACTCTTGGGTGCCTAAATTTGTACGGGCAGTCAAGTAATCGGGATTTACAGATATGCTTGGAGAGCTTGGAGCAGGAGGCTGCAAGATTCTATAGCTATAGTTATTTCCGCTGTGTTGTAAGTGTTGTACTCTGATAAGTGCTATTGTATATATATAACTGTTTACTTCAAAAGCTATGTTATATATTATATGTTATTCGTTCCGCTGTGAGATTCGTGTTACTCTGATGATTCTGATGTTCTTCTTCTTCTTCTATTCTATTAGTTCTATCTTTTCTTTCTCACCCTCTAATTTCTTTCACTAACGTCTCGGAATTTCCGACTCTCGAGGAGTCGGAAATTTCCCGCCGTTACAGTTGGTATCAGAGCTTAAGTTAAGAATTACTTGGCTCTGTGGCGTGACTCGGTAGAGATAGGGTTAGTAATACCCTAGATTGAGATTGAGTGTATATATACGAGTGCGTATTTGTATTTGATATAAAAAATGGTTTTATATTATGGAGATTCATTGGCTGAGTTGTTTATGAGTTCTGGTCGATCAGTTTGATCCACTGTATCGATAGGAGTAAATAAACACTCGTATACGATGGGTCGTCACGATATGTTTTGAAAAAGGGTAAGTGAATTTAACTTTACCCAAAGTATATTTTGATATAGAAATATATATATATATATATCAAAATTATAATATATTGGATATATTGGTTGTTATTATAATCGAATAAGATTATAAATTTAATGGGTATATATATAACCAATCAGAATTCCTATAAGTAAAATACGTGGAATCAGTTGAATTAAAATCTGAAATTTTAATCAGAATTTGGAATTAAAATAAGGAAATTTTAAGTTCCTGAGAGATTTTGAAAATGTTTTTCAATTTGAAATAAATATATTATCTATCTCACCTGGATGACTGGAAAATAATTCCGAGGATGGATCGATACATCGTCAGTGTGATTTTCGAGTTTCTAAGTAGTGGATTACTACCAAGGATTTTGTTTTTGAAATTGTTTTGAGAAAACAAGCTGTTAGAAGTTCAAACGTTTTGAATTGGTGTTATGATTTCAAATTAATTTGAAATAAGCCCAGGAATTTAAATTCTGGAATTTAAAGTTTAACTAATGAAGTTAAATGGATTAAAGTAGTGAAAGTAAATATATTAATTTAAAATTTAACTTGATAAGTTAAATAAAATTTAATTTGATTAGGGAATAATCTGAAATAAAATCGAATTGATAAGTTAAGGGTTGAAAAATTCGATATTAAGAGTTTGAATGGAATTCGACATAAGTATAAGCAATGATTTGGCTGAGAACAAATTGATTGGAATTTGATTGGAATGGTATTGGCATATGTTGAATTGGTAACAGATGAGGAGGTGATAATGATATGCCCGACTAAAAGGTACCAGTTTATATTTTATATGGATATGAGTTTTTATGAGCCGAATTGGCAAGCCGTTTGGCTGTTTGATTTTCTTTTGGGTTGGAGAAGGCCTAGAGGGGCGAGTTGTGGTTTTACCGATAGGGCTGTACAAAGGAGGTTATGGCGAAATTTTCCAAAAATTTAAAGTGTTAGAAAATTTTCAGAATTTTTGAAAATTTTAGTTAGTTGGAAGAATAAATATTTCAGTCGATATTAATTGGTTCGGTTGAAATCAGAAATATGGGGTAAACCAATCTGAGGAGTTCCAATATATAGGGTCATCCTCTAACTTAGCAATTTCGAGGGCGAAATTTATTTTAAGTGGGGAAGTCTGTAATGGCGCGTTTTGTTAGCTGTCGAATAATTAATTTAATTAAGTATTTAATATCGATTTGGCGATATCGATGACTTGAATTAATTAATATTGAATATTTAATTAAAGTGTATAATATAATAATATATTATAATGTCGAAATAATCGGAAATCACCGAATTCACAATACTGTGTGAATTGGATCAGTTAAAATATTTAATTCAGTTTAGAATTAAATTTGAATAACGAATCGATTTAATAATCGACGTTAAAACGTATTAATTACATTATAATTAAAATCGAGCTTGAAATGGCGCTGCAGTTCGCGATTTGGCGATTCGAACTTCAACTGAATGTACAGGATTCGTTTTAAGCCGGATTTCTGTGAAACAAGAAACGTGTGGAGCTGGTGGAGTATATCTTTCTAGTGGAAGAGAAATATCGGGATTTCGTCGTGTAAATTTTGAGTTACGTCCAGATCAAATTATCAGAAATGCATCGCCCTGACCATAACGATTTACTTATTTTTAAATAGGGATTTAAATAGAAATCGAGCGTCGATATAACTCTGACGAGGTAATATCGAGCTGTAAATACATACAGGAATATTCTGGAGCTGTATGGTATGCCACTGTGAATATAGGCGATATTAATTAATTTTAATTAATTAATTTAATTATAATTAAATATATTTATATATTTAAATAGGCTATTTAGAGCGTTAAAAAGAGCCACTTTTGCAAACGAAGTCGGAATTCGACGAAACCAGTTTTGTTGGATCCGCAATGTCAAATAGTTGTTAGATTCCAAGTTTCATGATTTTTAGAGTCAGTGTGTGACCGTACTGATTTTTAGAGTGAGAAACAGTCAGTATTGTGATAGTTAAAAATACGCTGTGTGAGCAAACGAAGTCGGAATTTAACGAAACCAGTTTCATTGGATCCGTAATGTCAAATTATTGCTAGGTTTCAGTTTTCGTGATTTTTAGAGTCTGTATGTGACCGTAAGGATTTTTAGAGTGTAAAACAGTCAGTATTTGGACAGTTAAAAATACGCTGGGTGAGCATACGAAGTCAGAATTCGACGAAACCAGTTTCGTTGGGGCCGTAATGTCGAGCTGAAGGTGCATGTCCAGTTTGGTGATTTTTGGGTATCGTATGTGGTCGCAGGCATTTTTAGAAGGAGGATACGACGAGAAAATCATATAAATAAAATAGAAAACCAAATTGAAAATATCCTCCTCCTTTTTCTATGATCAACAACAGCCCACGCAACACCTCTTCTCAACCACAATTCTTACCTACCCAACACAGCTCTATATAACCACATTTTTCCAAACACAGCAAGAAATTTGAAGGAAGAAAATCAAATAAAAAGCAAATAAACCCTGTTAAATCCTCAAGCTTATGTCTTTGGATTCCTGCGCTCATGCTCTTCATTTTTGTATCAATCTTGAAGCACTCGACATTGGTTCGGCGGTTCCAGTATGAGGCAGCGGAAGTAGGGTTTGGGTTCGAGGAACATTAAGGCATTGATGTTGAAATTCGAGTATGGAGTGACGATCAGTAGGGTAAGGCACCTCGTTCGGCGCAGTCTGGTGAAGACCCGACACCCTTGATGTCGCAAGTCGCTGAGAGGACCACCAGGTCGCGAAGCACAGGGCGGTTCGAACTCGAAGGGGATGGGATAGGGAGGTAGAGGACGGCGAGCTGAGATGTTAGGTGGTGGTTGCGCCGGAATTCGTTGGTCGGAGGAGGGAGTAGGCGAGGTCAAAATGCGGTCAACGAGGCCATTTCCGTTCGTTGGGAGATACTGAGCAGGTCGTGGAATATAATTTTGGGAAGGAAGGGATTACAGAGCGGGTTTGGTCTTATTGCGGGTGGGCTTGGGTTTAGTTCAAGGGAATTGGGCCAGGGATAGAAAGTAAGCCCAAATTAATAAATAGTTAAGTTTATTTTTAATTTAAATAGTGATTAAATTCGTAATACCGTATCTTGTCCGTACGAGGTCGGATTTGCAAACCGTAAGTTGTGTTGGGATCGTAGGGACGGGCACTACACGCTGGTACTGACCGCGAGTCGATTGGAGTCCGTCACAATTTATAGCAAAATAAATTGTCTGAATCAAGCGATGGTTATCGTCCTTGACGATGATCGTCCAAATGTGAGTAAATCTCACAAACTCTAAACAGTTTTATTTTCACGTTGTATTCTTAGAACTGTTAAAATATTATCTGTTTGACTGTTTGACCGTGTGTTGACTGTTTAATTGAACTGCTAGTCAGTTAGTAGAGATTTTATATATATATTTACGTATATATATAAACCGTTAAATAGTCATATGTTGATTCTGCTATCAGAATATTGCACAGTGAAGTGAAATCGATGTTGTTGTATTGTCTAACATCTGTGGTGCAGGGAAACAGGTCGGAGGAATCCGACTGGATTCCTCAACAGTTATTTTACTGTGATTTATATGTTGTGATGTAAAATGTGATGTATATAATCTGTTGTGATTATGTGTGTTTGGACGATATTTATCGTTGTCATATGGTGTGTCAAATACCATAAGAAATACCAAAATGTAGAACAAGAGATTTTCAAAGTATATTTTGAAACCATTTATTTATATAAAATCGATAGATTTTATATATATATATATATATATATATATAAAGAAAAGGGATTTGAAATCAAATATAAAGGAAATATATTTGAAAACCAAATATAAAGGAAATATATTTGAAAACCAAATATAAAGGAAATATATTTGAAAGCAAATATATAGGAAATATATTTAAAAGCAAATATAAAAGGAATTATTTATTCAGGGAATAAATAAAGGATTAAAAGAAATTATTTATGTAGGGAATAAATAAAGGATTAAAGGAATTATTTATTTAGGAAATAAATGAAGAGTTAAAAGTATTTATTTAGGGAATAAATAAAAGTATAAAGGAATATTTATCGGATAGAATAAATAAAATAAAGGAATATTTATTTGATAAAATAAATCGAATCAAGGAATATTTATTTGATAAATAGATAGAGTTAAACAAAGAAATTGGTTAGGTTAACCAAAGCAAGTTAGTCGAGTTAAACAAAGAAATTGGCTAGGTTAACCAAAACGAGTTAGTCGAGTTAAACAAAGAAATTGGTTAGGTTAACCAAAACGAGTTAGTCGAGTTAAACAAAGAAATTGGTTAGGTTAACCAAAGCAAGTTAGTGGAGTTAAACAAAGAAATTGGTTAGGTTAACCAAAGCAAGTTAGTCGAGTTAAACAAAGAAATTGGTTAGGTTAACCAAAGCAAGTTAGTCGAGTAAATCAAAGTAATTGGTAAAGTTAACCAAAGTGAATTTGTTAAGTTAAACTAACTAGATTAGTTAAGTAAATCAAAATGAATTGGTTAAGTTAATCAAAGTGATTAGTTCAGCTAATCAAAGATAAGTAAAGTCAAGTGAGTATTGAGCTTCATCTATTTCACAGTAAAGGACGTTGTTAAATTAAGGTCTGAGAGGTATTTATACCCCAACTTGATTGACTTCAGAATTAACAAAGGAATGGTTGTAGTTCAATCTAAAAGGTTGAGTAGAAATATAGTTTATTCGAGGTGAGCAAATCAAATCTAGTTATTTGAGATGAGTTAATCGAATATAGTTTATTCGAATGGAGTTGGAGGAGTAAATCGAATATTGGTTATTCGAGGTGAGTAAATCAAATCTTGTTATTTGAGATGAGTTAATCGAATATAGTTTATTCGAATAGAGTTGGAGGAGTTAATCGAATATAGTTTATTCGAATAGAGTTGGAGGAGTAAATCGAATATAGTTTATTCGAACAGTATTGGAAGAGTTAATCCAAAGGAGTTAGTCGGAGAGTTAATCCAAAGGAGTTATTCGAAGTTAGTTAATCCAAAGGAGTTAGTCGAAGTTAGTTAATCCAAAGGAGTTATTCGAAGTTAGTTAATCCGAAGGAGTTAATCGAAGAGTTAATCCAAAGGAGTTAGTCGGAGAGTTAATCCAAAGGAGTTATTCGAAGTTAGAAATCCAAAGGAGTTAGTTGGGTAATCCAAGGGAGTTAGTAGTTAAACCAAGTGAAGTGGTCGAGTTAGTCTAAGTGAATTGGTCGGGTCAACCAAGTGTAGTGGTCGAGTTAGTCTAATTGAATTGGTCAAGAGAAATCCAAAGGAGTTAGTTGGATAATCCAAAGGAGTTAGTTGGGTAATCCAAGGGAGTTAGTCGAAGTTAAATCCAAAGGAGTTAGTAAGAAATCCAAAGGAGTTAGTTGGGTAATCCAATTGAGTTAAATTGAAAGGAGTTAAACGAATATAGTTATTCGAAAGGATGGTTAAGTAAATGTAGAAATTCAAGGAAATGGAAATGTTTTCCAGTGTTAATAAATATATTTTCTAAATCTAGAAAATAGCAGATGATTGAATATAGGGGAAACAGGGGATAAGTGAGTTAAAGTGATTTATGTTAAATGATGTTTGTTCGATATAATTTCCATTTGGAAATAATATCGTTGGTTGCACACTTGTTTTTCTTTGATAGTTAACTCACAGACTATCGAAGTTTTGACCATTTTAACGTTGTTAATATGGAGAGACCGGTTGGATTATTATCCAAATAACCACTCTGTATTGGCATACGCATTGCGAAGCATATATGCCAAGGATAAATTGAAGACAGAGTAAAGTGCAAGGGCTGTTGTATAAGTCTTAGATAACAGTGACTAAGATGGATATACTGAATAGTACCTTCGGTTTGTCCAGTCCTAGGACAACGTATATGGAAGAAGGTCTGACAGAGTATATCCAATGGATCGCGTAAGTTGATCTGTTCAAACGTATTCACGTTGGGTGGCGGAGGAATTCGTTTCTCTAGCTGTATACCCATGTTATTTTTGGACAAGTCAATTTGTGATTTGGCGGGTATGACGATGTGACATTTTAAGTGAATGAAGATGGATGTCTGACAGAGTATTTCCAGAAAGGTCACATACCTTGATTTCTTCGACCGTACCAAGAGTGGAAGCAGAGAAGGAAACTTCTCTTAGCTAACACATAATGTATGGTTGTAGACGTCAAATTTGTGGTCTCGATGGATCTGACAATGTGGCATTCGAAGTGAATCTGATGTGATGATAAAGCGTAACTTCTAGCCTCACACCAGGAAGTAACAAAAGTTGGGCTAGGCAGCATGGCTAGTTGGGTCATCCCCAAGCAGGGTGTATTGTCACCGATCTAGAGAATATTCATATTTATACTTCTTTTTGATTCTGTATCTTCGGATGACGGTTTGATGGCCTATAACCGTGGTGGCAATATATTCGCGACACTCAAGCTAAATGAGTGAGCGGTCATGTGTGGCCGGGTTGCAAGACGTTCTTGTTGAACCCTGAGTGTATCACCTCTAGAGTACACTATTCAGAAGGTGCTCCCATACCTTGTCTGTTGGAATCCATTCTCCGATAAGCGCCCTGCGGTTTATGATTTTTACTATGTATGTAGAACGTGAGATGCAAGCGTTTCTGCTAGATTGATACCTATTTGTACTTAGACATTATTATAATATCACAATGATATTGCTTGTCAAAGTTGTTCAGATACTCATAAGGGAAAACCCGTTCCGTATTTACGGCGTGGTCTTATGAGATATCATATACCTGTTCAATTGTTTTAAACTGTTTTACTCATACCAGTCCCATGACTGACCCGGAGTTTACTTTGTTGTTTTCCCTAAACTCTTGGGTGCCTAAATTTGTACGGGCAGTCAAGTAATCGGGATTTACAGATATGCTTGGAGAGCTTGGAGCAGGAGGCTGCAAGATTCTATAGCTATAGTTATTTCCGCTGTGTTGTAAGTGTTGTACTCTGATAAGTGCTATTGTATATATATAACTGTTTACTTCAAAAGCTATGTTATATATTATATGTTATTCGTTCCGCTGTGAGATTCGTGTTACTCTGATGATTCTGATGTTCTTCTTCTTCTTCTATTCTATTAGTTCTATCTTTTCTTTCTCACCCTCTAATTTATTTCACTAACGTCTCGGAATTTCCGACTCTCGAGGAGTCGGAAATTTCCCGCCGTTACAAAATCTCTCAGTATCAACCTCGAAGGCCGAAACCAACATCAGACTGACACCTCAAAAATTACTCAACTCAACCAACGTACAACAAAAGTTCCAATTTCTTTAAAATCACATTATATTCCTTCGGAAGTCATTTCTCATAACAATAGTGTTACGGTCTATAAATTCCTTATTATATACGACAACAATAATCTTTATTATTAAAATTTATATTTATCGATAACTTAGCTATTTAGGTTTACTTTTCAAAATTTAACTTACTCTATAATGTTGTTTTACCAAAGCTTTTTTTATTTCCATGTTTATACCATAATCCCTTATTCGATTTTCCCAAAACAATTCACTTAACATTTATAAACCAATGTTATAAATTCCCAGCTCTAGTCAATATCCATTTACTAAACCATTCTAAATATTAGGCTTCTAAATCCAATATTAAATATTGGTTTCACAACTAAAATTTCCCGTCTATACTTGCATCCCATTTCCAAATCCATTTATTCGCTAGTCTCATTCACGAATGCTATCAAATTACATTTCCTATTTTAATAAACAACGTTTACAAAAACGTTCATTTGTTACGAAATCATTTTTAAACTCTTATATTCAATTTTCGTATAGTTATGATCCCACTAATCCATTTCAATATTTTAAATCTTATAAATTTTCATTTAAGCCCTGCTTTTCAATCATTTTAATATTTCCATTTAGTTTATACCACCTAACCATTTATTATTTAAAATCTTGGAATTTCTATCTATTTAAAATTTAAATAGTTATTAAAAAAACATAAATAAAATTTCTACATATATTTTTAAATAAATACTGTGTTTCAAATCCTTACATAAATATAACTTTGAAAGCATTCACAATCGATTTAACATCAATTCCAAAAACTTTTATTTTATCAACGGTGCTAAAGAGGCAAATGTCTACTGTAGTACCAAACCCGTGAAATATTAACCAATTTCACATCAAATAAATCACATCCAATCATACTGGTAAACGTTATCAATATTAGTGAAGATTCATGTTGGATTCCTCAACCTGTCAGTCCCTGCATCACAATTTCATTATTTCAACACATATTAAGATATATAAATTTTAACAACTACAGGTGAGGCATCCAGTTATATCCCTCCAACCCGTTTTTCCTTGCATCCAAATAGGTTACCTCAAATAAACTCATTCAATTCAATTTAACTGATAATTTCTATAACAGTAAATAACAAATATTTAACATCGACCAATTTATTTAACATTAACAACAATTCAAACAATTTATTAAATTAATCACATTTATTTTATAAATGTGACCAACAAGGTAAGTTATCACAATTGGTTTCAATCATTAGAATAACGATTTAGTTTTAATTAAATTAAACAATATCGTTTAATTTAATCGATTCAGTCAATATATAGATATCATTCAGCAATCATCCAAAATAAACAACCATAACACACAAATATTAAACTCGGCCTATAAAGATGTAAATGGGACAACCGAATGAGTTTTACTCACCTTGATTATTGTTTGTCGAGACAACGACTGTTTTTAGTTATATTAAACACGTGTTTAATTTAACTGAGTATTCGAGCTGCATCCACATGCGTTCAAACTTGTTCCAGAATGAAATGTTCGTCAATATGTTTCCAACGTTTTATGTTTTTGTCCGATTCGATCAATATACGAGCATATTATACGATTACGGTTTTGGATTAAATAAATTTTAACTTTAAGTATATACCTGTTATTTCACGGTTAGGCCCGATACAGAATAGATTAGGCAAGAATATAAATATGGGTCGCGGTGTTTACATATACATTAGTTGAATATAAGTCATGTAACTGAGTATAATTTGTATTTGATACTCGGTATAACCATCTATATTCCATTCTACAATGGAATGACTATCGAATTGTGCAAAATTATATTTTCATCGTTCCTCCAATAAGGGACCTACTAGAGTTGGCATTGTGTAATAAGGTTTACTGTATGAACTATTACTATATTTTTTATAGTTAATTTTATTAACTTCAAAATCATTTCCTAAGTTTTCTTGTTCTATATTTAAGAACATCTCTTACAGATTATTTACTTCTTTATATGATTTATTATTGGACTCTTGCTTAAAATTTCCCCCTATCCTATTTGCAATTATAGCTACAATTTTTTTTTCTTTGACGTTTAAGGCATCTAAACTTTTTACAATTTCTTTCAACATTTCTGGATCTTTTGTTTTATCTAAATTCATTTCTATATTTTGTGTTGGCCATGGTTTAAATAAAATTTCTCCCTTTTTTTTAATATTCCATTAACTTTATTTTTCTTTTTATCAGATTCCTGTTCAATTTTGGTAAGTTAATTACCTAATGTTTGTAACGTTAAATTTGTGAAATTATTTTGTTTAATTATAGCTTCAAACGTTTTATCTTCCCAATGTGGAGTGCAGTAATTACTTCTTTATCGACTTTAACAGATAAATTTGTTTTTGGAGAATGAATACTCTAAACTATCTTTCCTTCTTTAGTGGTATAGTCTTAATAAGCAGAAATTAAATTTGCAACTGTAAAGAAATCATTAAAATCTAGGAAAAATCCTTTTGTTTTACACTTTTATATATCTTTCCATCATTATGAAGATATCATAATCTTCTAAGAAGTCATTACCCATTTTCTAATATCTTTCTATCTACGTTTTTTTTTCTTCTATAGGATTTTTCATAAGAAACCGTTTTCATTTATATTCGTTATCTTCTAAATTAAATTTGGCTTCTTCAGATTCTTAAAAAGGAAATTTAAAGTCTTAGTTAAGATTTATGGTATTTATATCAAACACCAATTTGTCTTCATCATATCCCATTTCTAAAGGAGTTGGAGATCTGAGATTAGATGAATGTATGCATCCTTGTATTTGGATTAACTTACACCGCCCTTATGTTTCTAATTATTACGTTCTCATCGTTTAAACTTAAAGAGATAGTATCAACATTGTTGACTCTCGATTCCTCTAATTTAAACGTAGGACTTGGTTTTAGGTGTGTGATCCTATCTTTTGAAAATCACATGTCAACGTCACCATTAGGATATTCAATAATTTCTTTTAATCTTTTATTTGTACCTTTGTAGGTACATTCGCTTCCTCTAGAAGCCATTTATTTGGTAAAGTTATATATCATTCTAACTAGTTTATGTGAGAATTAAAACATTATTTTTACTGATGTTTATTATAAACAATGTAGTAGTTCCTTGGTTTTTAATCGGTATATTTTTTATATCAGTAACGGTAACATTCATTACTTTGTTGCATATTCTATAAATAAGAATAACATTTTGTGTTCCTTATTTCGTATTAAAACTTTCTGTTTTATGTCTACACAAATTGATCGAAGTAAACTTGAATTTGTCAAAGACATAATAAAATTTAAAAAACAAGAAAAATATATTAGTCCATCATGTAATGTTGATTCCAATATTCCTAGTAAGGAATCGTGAAATTTATAATGTCTTTTATCTCTTACTAAATCTTGTTGGTGGTTTTAAAACAACATGTATTAATCTTATGTAAATAAACTTATATTTTTCTTTATGCAAGTTTAAAAACCTCTTTGAAAATAAATCAAGTCAACTATAACTTTATGATAAAGGAATTTCTTGTTCAATTGTTTTGATTATATAGTCTGATTTAGTTATAAGCTTCCAATTTTCTTATAAATTTCATAAGGCAATCATGCCAGAAGATTCCAATTACTTAAACTAGATTCTAAATCTTCAGTTATAGTGGATGCTTTAATTTTTGGGGATTGTTAAAAGGACTCCACTTTTGGTTAAGTTGATATCATTTTCAATTTATTGTAAAATTGTTAAGGGGATGTTAAAATAAATTAGCCCCTCTTAAACATATATAAATAAATTTCCAATATTAACCCTACAATCCTATTTAATGTTAACCTTAAAACCTAAATCGTAATTAATGAGTACAATTTAATGGTGGATAAAAATTCAAAAAAATATGCACAAAGATAGGTTACAACACGCATAAAGGCTTGAGTATGCAGACAAAAACTATTCTACCTAGAAGGACAACATAAACACCAAAAACAAATCCCTAATGGTGATTGTTGCTAAAAAAAATGATGACTTTGTCATCAAGACCACAACAACAAGGTTCAATCTTCCATAACAAATTATCAAGAATGAAACATAAACTTAAAATCAACAGAGTTTACAGACTATTGGAGGTAGAATGACATCATGAAAAATATGGAAATTCAACTGGGTATGAGGTCACCATTTTATTCAATTTTTTCCTTTAAATAAATCTGCAAATGGTCGCTGCTATCTCGACAAAATGGGATCATTTTTTGACTGTAAGTCACGACAACACACCATTGTTTTCTTCATGTTCACAAAATCATACGATTTCGAAAAGAAAAAAAGATCGGAACATTGAATTAACCATTCCACAATATTCGCCATTACATTCGGATCAAGTTGCTTCCGCTTCGTCGTTTTTGTTCGCACCGTTGGAAGAAAGTAGGGTTCGAATTCGATTCGAATTGCTTCCGCTTCGTTGTTTTTGTTCGCACCATTGGAAGAAAGTAGGGTTCGATACGAGATTTCGCACTGGCGGTTTGTTGCTTTTGTTTTTTTGGTTTCGGATTTTACAAGATAGGCTTAGGATAGTTGTTGTTAACGTAGATTTATCCTTTTTTTTTTAAAAAAAAAGTCAATCCCCGTTAAAAAAAATATATAAAATTTGTACTCCATTTAACTAAAAATGGAGTCCTTTTAACAATCCTTTAATTTTTACTGAGAACTTCTTTACCTACGTTATCTAGACCATTGTTATTATTGTTTCTAAAAAATAAAGCTGTAGATAACCTTCTCGTGTATTCACCTTGTCATTGTTAATGATTTACGCTAAAACTTCTCTAACAACGTCTATTTGTGGGGAACAACGGAAATAACACGGCAACACGACTTAAGGACAAAGTCATGGGTTTGAAAGGTAAATAATAAATCGAAGTTTCTAGATTTTATCAACTAGATTCAAAACGACAAAAGTTTGATAAACTAGGTCTTGAAAATTTCTGCGGTAGCAAATTCTATTTCAACCCACCATTTTAGGTAGTAGCCACCCAAATCATAAAATAATCAGTAAATCCACAAATTTAGTTAGTAGCCCCCCCCCCCCCCCCCCCTCCCCCCTTTTTTTAAAAAAAACCCAAAAATACCCTTCCATGAAGGGGGACTGCGTGGTTTCTCACTGTACCTCGTAGTTGCCCTACGTGGTTCATCAAAGTACCACGTAGATGATCTCCGTGGTTCATTCATGGACCACGTAGACATACTACGAGGTACACCAAAAAACCACGTAAGCAACTACGAGGTGTTCAAGAAACTGGAGAAAAAAAATATAACAGTAAAAGAGCAGTTTGATCATCGTATTTTTTTGATAAAATGGGGGGCTACTACCTAATTTTGTGGGTTGAAATAGAATTTTCCTTCTGCAGTAATGACGAATAGTAACAACGGACAGTATCTAAGCCCATTTTATAACTCTAAACCTATTAATCATATTCTGGGGAAATTTCATGCATCTTAAAAAACGTAACTCGTTCAACTCCAACAATTTCAAAATATCAAGATACACGAGTTCCAAGATATTGAATCTTGATATCATAACCACAACTTAACCTTTTCTTTTCCATTAACTAACAAAAATTAGGATTTTGAATAATGTATGTGCTAAAGACTCATGTTAAGAATGTTATCTATATGCTAAAGAACAAAAATAATCATTTTAATTAGTTAATTTGTTACTATGACATTAAAATAATCGAACTCAAGATGATCAATTGTGTAATTTCGTGAATATTAACATGTGCCCTTAAAACACATGATAACATTTCCCTTAAAATTATAATCATTAGGATTTTTGTTCATATGTATGCAAAAAGCACTTGTTAAAAATGATAACTATTTACTAGAGAACAAGAAAACTTATTTCAAATACTTTGAGCTTCGTCACAGATAACCAAATTTTCTGAACCAACAGTAAATAAGAAAAAATAAAATGCAAAACGGAATCCTGTAGTGGTACATACCCATTAAACTAAAAGAATTATATACGTTTCAACCATGTTATCCACATGAGTCCAGTTACATCCATGGTATACCCACCAATATAGCAAGCCAATTAGAGTTACCTAAATCTTATTAAAGAATGGAGTTGACATCTGTACATGCATGGATGGATGATCAGTAGCTTAACCATGCCAAGCTAACTACTGCGGAAATCAGGTAAAGAAGAAGAGCATTGACAGCAGCGGCAGGTGGCTGGCCGCTGGGTTTAGCATCAGCAGCTGGCACGGGTGCAGGTGGCGCATCAGCGGTGGTTTTGACCACGTTAGGCAGAGGCGGGTCGTCTATACTGGTCGTGGAGAGAACCGGTGCAGGAGCTTGTGCCGGAGATACAGCTCCGTCTGGAACCGTAGATAGAAGATCCCCTGCTTTGACTGGTAGGATCGTGTATGGAATGTCCGCATCCGGATTTACACATGGGCTCTCTGAAATTCATCATTTTAACCATGTTATAATATTATGAACTTGAATATCTAAAGAATACTATGAACTTCATTTAATGAATGTGTTTCAGAAACAAACTTTGTTATAAATGCCCATATTTTGTATAGATTTTAGGCAATGGTATTGGTACTTACTTAGATAGGTGCTTGCAGTGCCGGGGAACTCGGTAACAAGTCCATCGACTCCCAAACCAGAAGTATATGTAGCAATTTCCATTACGGGATCGGAGAAGAAATCGAATGCGATGTTCATGAACTCGTTCCTGAACACTGAAACATGAACGGAAATGTTGGCCGACTGCATTTCAGAGACCACTTTAGTTGTACTTGCAAGGAAGAAGTCTACATTGGTGAAGACGGAAGATCTGACTATGTTGACCGCATCTGCGAATTTCTTGATTTCATCTACGGAAGGTTTGGGGACGTCGCTGACGGTATCGTCGATTTCAAGAACTCGCTTGTAGTTAGAGCTGTTGAATGCAGATAAAACTGATGTGTCATCGGATTGGATGAATACTTGTTGGGTGGTTGATTTGTCGTATGTTGCATTGGTTAAGCCTGATGAAACTGCATCTACCACTCCTAGACCCTTCTTTGATGCAAGGAAGGCAGCATTCTGCATATATCAGAGAAATATTATTAAGATTTAAGACTATGCACATATTTTTACCAAAATCCTTGGAATTTAGTTCATTTTAATAGTCAGGCAAACCGCGCATTGCTTATAAATTCTGAAAAATATGCAGCAACATCCTAGAACATACTTTTAACGCAAATTCCGGTATGACACACATTAACTGTCTTGTTGTAAATTTCTCTGTGGTTCACTCCGTCGTCTAGCTTTTGTGCATGTCATCATGGCTTAGCGTTTATCGTCCTAGAAATGGAAATTTGCATGCAAAAATTTGCAAAGGATAAATATTTTTAACGAAGCTGGGAATTACATGATCAATATTAGAAGTAACGACTGGGATCGAATTCATTATACAGTACAGCAAGGAAGCATGAGAACACACTACTGATGCATCCTACAATCGGGTACAAGATAATCGAATAGGACTGCGTACCATTTATGGTCTTACCTTTATGTTGATTAGAACACCTTGCAAAGTTGTGTTCTTAGCAAAGTCCAAAAACTCGGATAATGCCATCAACTTGCCTTGATTTTTTGCTGCTGGGTTTCTTGCTAGTCCAGACTGATACAAAGGACTTACCAGTTGAGCTGTAATAGAAACAAAAGCATAATGTATAATGAAACTCAATCTGTATGCAACATTATATTCTTGTCAAACGTGGTGTGAATGGCTGAAAAATTACGTTTCAAGGTTTGGATCTCGCTCCATGTGAGATCAAATGAGAAAATTCCGTTAGTCTTTTGTATTTCAGGCACGACAGATGACCTTGACATGAAAGTGGTCATAGCAGTCGTATCTCCCATAAGATCAGCTGAATCTAAGCAAAATGGAACTCCATCTTTTGACATTTGAACTGAACAATCAATGACATTGGCACCATCTTCAACTGCTTTTTGATAGGCAAGGTCAGTGCTTCCTGCATATATTCCACTTGCTCCATTGTGTGTTATAACTAGTGGTTTCTCTGAAAACCGAGAAAAAGAAATCTAAATAAGGCACAAAATGTTTCGGTTTCCTTGGTTATCCATGAAATCGATAAGACTGGATGTTAAACTTACTGTTGCTGCGAACAGATTTCTGGTTATGAGCAAAGCAAGCTGCATTCATGAAGGGGGGAAAATATTAATGAAATGTACAAACTTATGGCTTCTATGCATCAAAAATTAAAACATGTGGCACAATCCCCACACTTCAGGCTATTAATGATGGAATTTATTACTGTTTTGAATTCTGCTCTAGCATTTCTAATTACATCTTAGCGTTTTGATTAAATAGTCTATCCTTCTGAGGGCTGCACTAAAGCAATTTGTATACAATAACAAAAGATTATGAAATAAATAAGATTACCTATGGCCTCAGATGCAGTTGAAGGGAAGTCAGAAAGTACACCATCAACTGAAAAAGCACCATTATCAACAAATTGCAAATACTCAGCAGTAGGATCATAGCTATAGTTATAGCTAGCAGGAACATCGTTTGCGAAATCAGATGCATAGACTTCAAGCCCCAACTTATGAGCATCTTGTACAAGAGTTGTAGAAGGAGCTAAATACATATCTTTACCAACAGGCCAAATGTAGCTTTTGGGTACAAGTATTCCAGAAGCAAATGACTTTATTGTGTTCAAGCTCTTCACAAGAGAGCCATATGTTGATTTAGTTGATGGTTCAACAGCCATCTCTTCTAGAAATCTGAAAATGAGTTTTGTTTTACCGGTCTTGAAATTTGGGCCAATGGATTTCAAGAAATCGATTTCAGGGGAGGAGATGAAGTCGATCTTGAAGCCCTTAGATGAATCTGCTAGGTATCCAGCGATATCTGCCTTATGTTCGTTGAAAAACGAGGTGTACTGCAAAAGGATTTAAGACAAGTTCAAACACTGAGCTACGGATTTCTAATTTTAGATGTGTTTCTTCAGAAAAATACCTGAAAATTTAACCAAAGCTGAGGTGGCTTACTCGAAACAACATCATCAACCAATGGAATTTGCGTTGTCATGTCAAATGCAGATGGCCGAGAAAGAATGCTCTGAGTAACTTTTAACCAAAACAAACAAAAAAAAGAATCAAATATAGAACTCAACTAAAATGTTTTTCGAGAAATAATACAGATATTAAAAGAAACGCGCTTACCAGTGACTTTATTAAGCTCATCCAGAGTATAATCAACAGAAAACCAGCCATGAACAGCTTGTCCATTTATGGTATAAGATTTTTGCCCTTTAGGGAAAACTTCAGAGATATTGGTAGAGTTGTCTAGCCTCAAATCACTTCTGCAAAGTGGGGCTCCATCTTTGGTGAATTGAACATTGCAGTACACAACCACATTTGGCAAACTAGATGATATCGCGAACTGGTTCGCAAAAGAGCTAGACTCTGGAAATAACCCTGAATAACCTCCTCGAGCTATCACTAATGGTTCACTACCTATAATGTAAGCAAGTTATAGTCATCAACAAATTTAGAACAATATAAAATCGATTGTATAAAAATGCCCGTCTTTCAACCGGCTAGGATGTAACATTTCACTTGTAACTCTGTTAAAAATGCTAATTTCAACGTTAATTTTCCAGGTGAAATTAAATTTAACGCGTGCAGTAAAGGGAAATTACCGGTCAGAGTTTGCCATTTTGAAGGAGCAGGATGATTGCCGCCAGCCTTTTTACCAGCGGCGACATAAATTGATAGAAGTACAATAAACAGCTCCTTAATCATTCTCATTCAACGCCCTGATAGACGAAACAATAAAATTTTCTCAGAAATGGTCCAAAATTTAAAAAATAAATAGATTGATCAAACTGCAGATGAAATGTAAAACGAACCTGGAGCTGTAAACCACAAAACGAGATAGTTTCCTGAAGTTGAATAAAAGAATGGTTGGATCCGTAATTAGATAAAATAGAAATAGAATATGAAAAAATCGGGCAGTAAAATTTTGTGGCTCATTCGAACTTCTGGATCTATAGTTCCTCTCCATCGTTGATTAATTTTAGCAGTTATGACTTGGGAACCCCTCCGACTATGCCTCTATAAATTCAGCTGAATTATTCGGCATTAAAATTTCTTTTTCTTGCTTAACGGACTCAAATTCCCTGCTTATAACCTTTTGCCGCCACATTGATTTCTCTCTGTGTCTCACACACACACACACACACACACACACACATATATATATATATATATATATATATATATATATATGCTTTCATACAAAGGAATGGATAGTGCTACCTTTATTATTTCTTAGTACTTCCTTTACAAAAGGAAAGGAAAACAAAGGAAAAACGACAGAAAAATGGATGGAATAATATTAAATGATAGCCACTTTTTCTAGTACTTACTTTATAAATTTAAAAATGAAAGACAAAGGAAGGACGGACAAAGGAGTGGTATAATGTTAAGTGCTACCTTTATTATTTACCTTTTCTAAGTGTTTACTTTTTATTTTTCTCGAGAAAAGGAATGTAACCTTCAGATGTAAGCTATTAACAGGCAGTTGTATTATGTTTTGCTCCATTATATAAGGAGCCTACTAGTATTGTAAAAATCATCGAACTATCAGTATTGTAATCCCTCTGTAAGAAATAAACTTGCATTCTCCTTTAATAGCTATTTTCTTCATATTTGCTTCTTCTTCAAACATCATGAGTAGCTAAATATTAAGTCAGAGCTAAGGAAAGAAAGGATACAAGAGCTGCTTAAAGCTATGTAAGTTCTCTTATTACCTTAATTTAATTCCTATAAATATTATGCTTAATCTATGTTTAAATAACCATATTTATCTTATTAAAACACCAATAACTACATGCTTAATGAGTAAATCCAACAGATGTAAATCCGCCAAGTCGAAAGAAAGTACCATGTAAGGGAAAAAGTAGATAATTAGGATGACAAGGTGAGGAATAACGATTTAAGAAGTAGGGTTCTGGTAAAATTATTAAGAACAAGGTTATTTTAAACATGTTTTAAGAATAATAATAATAAAGGATTATTGTGTAAGCAAAAAATTGTATCTTAGTATTTCCAAAACCTTTGACTATGCTCTCAAACAGATTAACCAACTTTATCTAAAACCATAAAGAATTTTCTATGGAAATACTACAACAATATTTAGAAAATAAATTTATGACAAATATTATAAGAATCTTAGATAATGACAAAAATATTACAAAAAACCAAAAATATGAAATTATAAATATTTTTAAACAAAAATATACAACAGTGTTAATAAACATCCTTGACTGTGAAACAAATTTAACAGAAATATACAATAACTTTAACATATGGAGAGAACCTGGTAATGTTGTAACACCAAGATTTGTTAAAGAATTCCACAGAGAATGGAATAATTATATAAAAACAAAAAATGAGATAGATTATAAGATAACACAAACTAATAATTGGAAAAACTAAAATGCACAATATCCAAATAATTGAGAAAATATAATCTTTACAAGACCACCTAGAAACAAAATTTATGAAAAAAAATTCTTTTTGTTCTAAAACATACAAAATTAAACACCAACCAACAATATAATATAGCAAAAAAATTTAAAGAAAATCACACAAAAAATATTATAGATCTAACAGATGATCCAAAAATAAATCTTAGTAAGATAGTGAAAGATATTAATCATACTTACTGTTTAATAGAGGGTAATACAAAAACACAAGTAACAGACAAAATGATTGATTTGGTATGTAACGAATATTACAAAATATTAGAAGAAGAAAAAGACAATTACAAACACTATATTTTCTACTCATTTGAAATACATGATGATGAACTAAACATCTATAATGAGTATTACTAACAGGGAAAACTACAAGATGTTAAATACAAAATTAAAAGACTCTGAAAAAATATACATGGACTGGTTCATAATTCCTAATTTAACAATCTACTTACTGCACCCTTGGGTTATCATACTTACAAGTTGCCAGTAAGGTAGTCAAAAAATGAATACATCCAATTCTTTTAAAAATTATTCAGAGGAAATTATTCAAGATATGAACATATATGATTTGGCCTTTTTTTTTAATTTCCACAATCAGAATAATAATTTTCAATTTGGCAGGATTTGTTTTTGGATTATTTATTAACATGATACAAGATCTCTTCATCTTGTATGATCAAGTGAAGAATACATTAAAAAAAGGTTTATCTTATTAGAAATGGTTATAGACCCCTCTTTTATTCCCTTAAAACATATACCCCTGTAAACAAAAGAGGTTTATCTTATTAGAAATGGTTATAAACCCCTCTTTTATTCAATTTAAAACATATACCCCCTGTAAATGGTATCAGAGCCTAAAAGATTATTTGGCCCAATCAATATGAATTACAAAAGATTCAACTACTTGAATTTAGAAGTAAGTAACCCAAATAAAAAGGTTATTACTCGAGACAAACAAAAACATATATGTTACATAAAAGAACTATATATACACATAAAGTACACTCAGAATCAGAACATATGAACACAATTATAGATTTAATTATAGAATTAAGTGAAAACTTAAATCTTTATATTGAAAAACATTATAACCTGATTCAATTAGTCCTTGAGGGAATAATTGAGAAAAACAAATTATTAAAACAAATATCAAATAACCAAGATTATTTGAAGACAAACTTATATAAAATAGACAGCTTAGAAATAACTCTTAACAAAATAGCAGAAAAATTTAAAGTCGTAAAATTAAAAGAATTCCCCAATAAAAATGATATTATAAAACTTAAAAACTTAATAGAAGAAAATAAGCCTAAAGATATTGAGATACATTCTTAAAAACTTATAATGGAATTAAAAGAACAATCTGAAAAAGACAAAAGACAATTTGATTTACAGATACAACAGATTGAGAAAATGTTAGAAGAAATAAAAACTTAATACTAAATTAATGAATTACGAAAATAAGTGTTATCAAGAAGCAGCTAAATACGTACAAACAAATTACAGACTCAGTGACCTAAATATAAATGTAGGATACAATAAAGACGATGTTCCAGGAAAAAGCGACAAGATACAAATATTGAAAAATAACATAATAATAGCTATGCTAATTCAAATTCAAAACAAAGTAGACAATATTCAATCACAAATGTTTGACATAGACAGAAACGGTAAGGGAAAGGAATGCAAAATAAATAAACTTACAGAAAACTTACATAAAATGAATTTAGGACCAAATGATCCTACAACACATATTACAAGTAGGAAAACTAAAATCAGTTTTCTTATGTATAAAAAACTTGACCAAATATGAAAAATAGAAGATTATCTTTTACAGGTCCATCTAGAACTATAACAGATAGACCAACAAAATCAAATAGTTTATCATCCACAGGATGGATTGATAACATGTTAAGAAGAACTAATAGTACACAAGCTCAATTAGAAGAAATAACTGACTTAGACAGAGACATAAAAATATTTTTCAACAATCAACTAAACTTACTAAATCCTAGAGAAATATATAGAATAGGACTATTTACAACAGTAACAAGACTGTATAGACACCAAAGGAAAGAAATACTTTCTATTCCAGATGGAACACAACAGATAATAAGTTTAATGTCACAGGAAGCCATAAAACAATTAAAAATCCAGAAATATAAATTAATCCACTTAGGACTAATAGTCATAGGCATAAGAGGATTGGTTAGACAAAAAAACGAAGCTGCTACAGTACCCGAAACCGTGTACGTAAAATAATGCGAACAGAGACAATGTTTTAGGCGGAAGATTCGGAATTCAGGAGGGGTCCAGTATTCCTCTTTCACATTCGGGTAAAACGACGTATTATTCTTCGGGTAAACCAAGATATGGACAAAGCCATATTTGGAATGATGGAAGTTGATATGAACAATAATATAGGCATTGTTTATATAGCTCTAAATTTTACTATGACATTAAATGATTTTTACAAACATATAAAAATAATAATACAATCTAAAGGATTTGAAAATTTCATAGGAAAAAATATCTTATTAGATATAACATTTTTGGGAAAATGTATGTTTAAATATACACCAAAAATAAAAATAAAATTAGACAAGGTAATAGAAACCTTAAATTCCACAGGAATAAGTTTCATGAAATCAATGGAAATAGATTCTTTTATTCTTACTGGTCATGAATGGAAAATAGAAAATCCCAATAACGCAACAGCAGCATTAAAATCAAATGATGTCGTAACATATAATAATCTAGACAAATCCATGTCCATAAGGTTTAGAGACTATGGACCATCAAACCAACAAGAAATTGAAACTGATGAAGAAATAGAAGAATTAAACAAAAGAATAAATGGATTAAATAATATACCCAAAAGAATTAGAGATGGTTCTTGAACCATCTGAAATATATGAATTAGAACAAACTCTAGGATCAACAAACCAAATAAATGAAAATACATTTGTTTACATAGATGATGAAAATAATATAAGAACAAGAGAAATACATAATCTTGATGAATTTTTAGAAGATTCAAAAGAAACAAACCAAGAAACCATAAAACATAGCATTCTTGAAGACATAATATCAGAGTTTACTGAACATATGGAACTAGCTGACGATGAACAAACTGCTAGTTCAGGAATAACATATCCAAATAGAAATCAAGATCAACCAATGCCTTACGATGTAGGACAACCGCCTAGACAACAAGTTGATCCATACACAAATGAAAATAAAAATATAAGAACAGCTGGAAAAAGAATACCCAATGAAACATCTTTTTTCAAAAATAATTCAATTATTCTAAATGTAACTAAATGTCATCCACAACTATTACACACTTATCTAGAACAATGGACTGCTGTTATAGCAAGAGACTATACAGCATGGCATAAAAATATTAATTCTGGCGAAGAAATGATCAGAATAGAAGAAAACTACTTAGGAGACATAGCTAAAGCTATATGGGAAGCATATAAGAAAAACTTTTCAGAAGAAATAAGCACATTAGTAGCACAAGGAAGCAACATATATAATTTTGCCTACTCAATACATAGGATAATAATAGGAAGAGATGTAAATACAGGAACAACAATTAGACAACAAGAAGCCATGCATGATCTTGAACAAATCCAATTGCCAGATTGGAAATACATAATAAATTTTTTAAAAGAATTTCTACATTATGCAACTATTTCAGGAAATTATTACTGTACTGAAATAGGAAATAGACTATTTTCCAAACTACCAGGTGATTAGGAAAAGAAATACATAGATATTGGATAGAATGTTACCAAGACAAACCAGAAAATCTCCCTAAAGGATATGATACTATATGAATAAGAATAACACATATAATTTCAGAACTAAAAAAGAAATGCACATATATACAAATCCAAAGAGAATTAAAATAGAAAAATTACGGATTTTGTGGACAAATATATACTCCACAACAATATGGAACAAGAAACTATAAGATAAACGACAAACCAAAATTTAAGAAAAGATATGCTAAAAATATTATTTAAGAAAATCAAATGCTAAAAACCCTATCTTAATAAAGAAAAACATGTTAGAAAATACAATCCTAGAAAAACATATACAAATACCATTACATGTTTTGCCTGTAATCAAAAAGTACATTTATTCTCTTCATGTCCCAATAAACATAATCTTTTTACACGTGAATCAAACCTTGTTGATTCAATTAAAGAAGACTTACTTGAAATTGCTTCTGATGTCTCAGAAACATCAAAAATATATTCAATAATATCCCTAGAGGGATTAGAAGAAGAAGAACAAATAAGTTCATCAAATTATGCACTAATAAATGAAATAACAAATTTCGAAGAAAATATACCAAATGAATACATGTTTAATATGGTTAATAAAGATTTATGTACTCATAATTTCAAATTTCAAATTTCAAATGGGAACAGACATAACAAAATGTGAATTTTGTCCATGGTATCCTGCCTTTGACAAAAGATACAAATGTATAGAATGCACCATGGAGATATGACAAATTTGTGCAAAAAAATAAATTTAACATAGAAACAACAAGAGAAAATAAGATAATCTATACAGATAGAAATAAAATAAATGAAGAAAGAATAAAAATTCTAGAAGAAAGGATAAATAATTTTGATTTAGAAATTGAAGAAATAAAAATAAAAATACAAAATATTGATAAAGGAAAAACTATAATAACCAATGAAGAAGAATTAACCACATATCCAGACAAAAATCTAACTAATATTGATAAACCAATCAATATTCCCTTGATATGCAATACTGGAAATTTGAAAGAATTAAGAGTTCTAACAAGGGTAATTATAAAAGGAATTGAAATACAAGCTTTAGCATTTATAGATACAGGAGCCACAAGTTCTACTATCTGTTCTAGTATAATACCTCTAAAATATGTCACAAAAGCATAAAGAGCAAAACAAAGTATGCAATTTGATGGAACTACAAAGATATGTACAAATATAGTAAAAAATACAAATATAAGTTTTACAAACAATTGTGATGAATGGTCACCACAATATAATCTAAAATAATCATGGGTTCTAGAACTCAACCTAGATGGAATAAAACTAATTTTAGGATTAGATTTCTTACTAAGTGATAATAGATCTTTTTCATTTAACAAAGATTATTTACAAATTTCAAAAAAAAAAAACCACACTAACCCCAATACTATCAGATTATGCACTTGAGAAGCGTGGTGGAGACAAAGATAACAAACAAGAAAAATGCAATTGCCCAATACCAGGACAATGCAAAATATATTAGATAAAGAAAATGAACTAACAAATACTAATGCAGAAAATAAAGAAATAGAATTAATAAAAAAAACTATGAATACAAAAGAAAGAGACTTACTAAAGAGATACAACTTATAAATCCAAAAGAATTAAGTAAATTATTATTAACAACTGATGACATAGACCATATTATTTCTAAACTTGAAAAACTAGAAATAATAGGAGAAAAACCATTAAAATATTGGGATGAAGATCTTATACAATGCAAATTAAATATAATCCATTCAAACTTAATTATAAAAACAAGATCTCCTAAATATGACACATGGATCATGGAAGAATTTAAAATGCACATAAAAATATTGACAAATCTAAATATCATAAGGAAAACAGATTCTAGACATAGAACTACAGCTTTTGTTGTACAAAAGGAATCTGAAAGGAAACGTGGTCAATCTAGAATGGTAATGAATTACACTAGATTAAATGACCATACCCACGAAGATGTATACTGCATACCAAACAAAGAAGTTTTAATAAACAAAATATAAGGAGCAAACTGGTTCTCAAAATTTGATTTAAAATCGGGATTTTGGCAAGTTAAAATGCATCCTGACTCTATACCTTAGACTGCATTTACATGTAGTGAAGGACATTATGAGTAGCTAGTCATGCCATTTGGATTAAAAAATGCACCACAAATATTCCAACGAAAAATGGATAAATGTTTTCCAAAATTGTAATAAATATACTTGTGTATATATAGATGATATACTTGTTTTTTTCCAAAACAAAACAAGAACACATTTCACATTTATATACTGTGTTAAAACTAATAGAAGCACATGGTTTAATAATATCAAAAAAGAAGATAGAATTACTAAAAGATAATATAGAATTCCTAGGAGCCAAAATTAGCAAAGGAACTATACAAACCACATATACCAAGAAAAATATTAGAATTTCCTGATAAATTGGATAATCTAAAACAATTACAACCTTTTTAGGACTAATAAACTATGCTAGACCATATATAAAAGATCTTTCAAAATATACTGGTCCTTTATACAATAACGCTAGTCCAAAAGGAATAGAAATTTTAACATAGAAGATATAAAACAAGTCCAAGAAATAAAAGGTTAGCCCAAGAATTAAAACCTCTAAGCTTACCATTACATACCGATTACTTAATAATCGAAACAGATGGGTCTTCTCTAGGATAGGGAGGAATTTTATTAAGTAAAAGTAACAAATATGATAATAAATCTACTGAAAAAATATGTAGATATACCTCAGGAACATATAAAGAAAAAGGATATATGACATCTCATAATTATGAAATTTTGGCAATAATATATATTTTAGAATCCTTCAAACTTTTTATAATATCACAAAAAGAAATCACAGTAAGAACAGACTGTGAATCTATTGTCAAATATACAAAAAACAAAAAAGAAAGAGGAACCATTAATAACAGATGGCTAAAATTTAAACACGTTATATCAAATTGTGGGACAAATATTTGTTGGGAACATATCAAAGGAAAGGATAATTTCTTACCAGACCAATTGTTTAGATTATTAAGATAAATATGCAATATTAATAGCTGATTTTGTAGATTATGGTAGAATTAGATCCTACAATGCATCTTCTGACATATAAAACAAATCGCTTTGTCACAAAAGCAAAGATTACAGAACAACAACGTATGATCCTTGACAATATATGGAACTTGAAGACTAACAAAGATTCAAACAAACAGAAGCTCAGTGTATTATACACCTTAGTAGACATGTTCACAAAAGCAACAAAGACAAGATTTCTCTACTATGCACTATTTACAGGTCCTGATGTTGGTATATACACCACATGGGAACAGATGGTTACAAAAATAAAATTCTTAGAACAAAACCCAAGGTATAGGCAACCACTATACAAAGGATATAATATATTTGAAGAAGCCACAAGTGAGCATCAAAAAAGGTTCGGAAAAGACTATGTTGTCTCCGAAGATATACAAACCATCTCACAAATATCCTTCGTCAAACAAATAAAATATGAGCTTCCTGAATCCTCTTCAGTTATAAGCCTCGGACCACAAAATCCCTCATTTGCTAATATAATAAAAGCCACAGAACCTAACAAATTAACCGATCTAGGAACTCCTAGACAAACCACAAGTATCCAAACCCAAAGCCAGAAACATATAACATTACCAAAATTCTCAGAACAATTGACAAGAGATTTATACTTCATACAACAGCCTTTAGAACTTTCTCCTACAAATTTCAACCAAGCCTGCAATTTCTTCTCTAGCATTTCAGGAACAAAAATAGAAGGGCTACAAATTCATCAAGAAATTTTAAGAAATTCCAATATCCCATGCATAAAGCAATATGAAGATTACCTCAGCACACCCTCCAATTGTTCATGTAAAAAATTTTGTGCAATACCACAAATCAGTCTAAACCTCACAAAATACAACAAATACCTTATCCATAAAGGAGTTACATATGATTTAAGTATGATCATAAATTATGGTTTGATTAAAACAATATACTTTGATGACGAATGGATTCAAGGAGAATTACCTGAACATATTAGAAACATAGCCGAACATTTGATAAATATTTTGGCTACAGATATATGTATGGATTTCAAATCCATTCCAACGCACTTTGGAAAAACAATTTTTGAACCCACAAAACATATAATCCAGATTAAAGCAAGATTTTTATACCCTGATTATGAAAATTGGAGTGAAAATTTTTGTCTAAACAAAAATACACATATAAACATCAATGAACAAACATATGAAAGATATAGGGCGTCAAGGATTGCTGATAATCAAGACTGGGATAATGACAAACTATACTTATATGCATAAACACCTATTGTGAAAATATTTTTCACAAAATGCCTAGAAGAATACAGAATGAATTACAAAGGATATGATGTATATCACCTGAAATCCTCTATGGTCAAAAGTTACAGAAAGGAACGACAAAAGAAATACAAAAAACAAATTGATGAAGAAAGAGATGAGGTAGGATCTACCAGCATGTCCACAGATGATATGGTGAATTGATGGAAATGACATAAATATCTACTTTACATAATGAGAATCTAATTACAAAGGAAATGACAGACGAAGGAGTAAAATAATGTTGATAGTGCTGCTTTTATTATTTGCTTTCATACAAAAGAACGGATAGTGCTACCTTTATTATTTCTTAATGCTTACATTATAAGTTGAAAGGAAGATAAAGGAAAAACGACAGACAAATGGATGGAATAATATTAAGTGCTAGCCACCTTTTCTAGTTCTTACTTTATAAATGGAAAAATGAAAGACAAAGGAAGGACGAACAAAGGAGTGATATAATGTTAAGTGCTACCTTTATTATTTACCTTTTCTGAGTGCTTACTTTTCTCGAGAAAAGGAATGTAACCTTCAAATGTAAGCTATTAACAGGCAAGCGTTCGGTTGCACCCCAAAAATGGAGCACCCCTTTGGCCTACCACTTTTCCGCCACACATTTCTTCCCCCTCACCTTCCACTAACTTTAATTAATATAAACGTGAGGAGGAAAACATTAAGGCCAAAGGGGTGCTCTATTTTTGGTTGCAACCGAACGCTTGCCTATACATACATACATACATATATATATATATATATATATATATATATATATATATATATATATATATATATGGCAAGCGTTCGGTTGCACCCAAAAAATGGAGCACCCCAAATGCCCCCTGATTTCCACCACCCGTTTATATTAAAGAATGTGAGTGGGAAGTGAGAGAGTGAGTGGAAGGAAAGAGAAGGGGAAATACTTGGTGAAGATTGAGGGGCATTTGGGGTGCTGCACTGTTTAGGGTTCTCTCGAACCTGCCTCTCTCTCTCTCTTTCTCTCTCTCTCTCTCTCTCTCTCTATATATATATATATATATATATATATATATATATATATATATATATATATATAGGTAGGTAGGTTCAGTGGCAACCAAAAAATGAAGCACCCTTTTAGCCTACCACTTTTCCACCACACATATTCTCCCTCTCGCCTTCCACTAACTCTCTTACCTCCCACTAACTTTAACTAATATAAATGAAAGGTGAAAAACAGGAGAGTCAAAGCGGTGCTCCATTTTTGGGGTGTCATTGAACGCAAGAGCGTTCAATGCACCTCAAATAGTGATATTTTCCTTCTTCTCTCATCCTCTCATTTAATATAAATTAAGATAGTGGAAGAAGAGAGAAGTAGTGTAGGTAGAGAGAAACAGAATGTGTTGTGGAAATTAGAGGCACTTAGGGGTGCTGCACTGTTTAGGGTGTCATTGAACGCTCGCCACACACACACACACACACACACACACACACACACACACACATATATATATATATATATATATATATATATATATATATATATATATATATAGGCAAGCGTTCGGTTGCACCCCAAAAATAGAGCACCCCAAATGTCCCCTTATTTCCACCTCTCATTTATATTAAAGAAATTGAGTGGGAGGTGAGAGAATGAATGGAAAGAAAGAGGGAGGAAATGTGTGGTGGAAAGTAGGGAGGTCAAAGGGGTGTTCCACTATTTCAGGTGTCATTGAACCTTCCTCATATATATATATATATATATATATATATATATATATATATAGAGAGAGAGAGAGAGAGAGAGAGCGGGGGGGGGGGGGGGGAGAGAGCGCAGCACCCCATTATCCCCTCTATTTCCACAAGGTATTTCTCATTCTCTCTCCTTCCACTCAGGATGCATTCTTAACGAACGGAAATGGGGTATTTGAGCAGGGTACTGTAGCGAACGGGAAATGTGTTTTTTGCTACAAACGGGATATTTGACTATGGTATCTGAACGAAGTATTTAATTGTTAAATTAATAGTTATGAATTAATTAAATACTGATTTTTAAATGGTCCATTAAATCTAATTAGAGAATGTGTTGAAACCATTTGAAACAACAATATAATCGATGCAAATACATATAATAGCATTAAGCGTTAACAGTCTATAACAAAAAAAAATGACATTAAGCATTAACAAATAGTCTACAATAGGCGTTAAGCATTAATAAACAGTATACAACAAAACTCTAAAAAAAAGTTGGGTGAAGGTGGGGATTGAACTCTAGTCTATCCAGAGCAAAGCATGCGCATGTACCAATTGGGCTAAATATGTTTTCATTAATTACTAGATTAGAAATTTTAATTACTTTGCGTCAGACGCGTCCGACGCCAACTGCTCGATTTCTTCTAATCACGAAGCGTGCAGTTTGCACGGTTGGGATCGTTGCTGGCGTCCAACGCGAACGCAACGGTAACGGTCCATTTTTTACTATGAACGGGGCCTCACTCTCAGACTTCCCACTCACTTTCTTTAATATAAATGAAGGGCTGATATCAGGGGGATTTGGGGTGCTCCATTTTTGGGGTGAAACCGAACGCTTGCCAACTTTAATATAAATGCAGGGCTGATATCAGGGGGATTTGGGGTGCTCCATTTTTGGGGTGAAACCGAACGCTTGCCATATATATATATACTCACTTTTTGGGCACCCGTTTTGCACCCGAACCATGACCAAGTATTTATAATTAAATAAGTTAGCGAGGGGAGAGAGATTTAGTGGGAGAAGAGAGGAACGGGAATGTATGGTGGAAATCAGGAGGCTAAAGGGGTGTTGCACTGTTTGGAGTGGTCTTGAACACTATATATATATATATATATATATATATATATATATATATATATATATATATATATATATAAAGCAGGTTCAACGACACTCGAAACAATGGCATCCCTTTGGCCTCCTTAATTTACACCAAGTACTTCCCCTCTCTCTCCTTCGACTCATTCTTTCACCTTTCACGCACTTATTTTAATATAAATGCGGGGTTTATATTAGGAGGCTTTTGGAGTGCTCAGAGCTTACCATGTGCATACGCTAAGATCAGCCACTTATGTGGTGCTCGCAGACCAGGTTAGGTACACTAGGGAGGGTTTTACGACTCCGGTTGGTTTCCCTCCTGAAAAAATTCAAATATATATACACACACACACACATACATACATATATACGAGGTGTTCCGGGGCACCCCTCTTTTGTAGCACTCATTTAGCACCTATGTATAACGTCCATATTTTTCAGTCATTTTAATGGGGATATTTAAATCAGTTATATTGGAATATAATGGATTTTATATCAAATTTTATTTATTAAAATGGAGTTAGAATATATATATTTATAAATTAATTAATACGAGCTCGAAATGTCGGGGGTAGTTCGTAATTTTCGATTTGAACTTTAATCGAATATACAGGATCCGATATAAGTCGGATTTCTGAGAAACAAGAAACGTTTGAACAAATTTGATTATATCTTTCTAATAAAGAGAAAAATCAAGATTTCATATTATAGATTGTCAGATATGTCCAATTCAAATTTTCAAATAGTCGCTATGGAATTTCGTTAATAAACGATAGTGTCCATAAAAAAGGTTTCTATATATTTGGATTTCATTTTAAACTGAATTTCTTAATATTGAGTTTAATATATATATATATATATATTGGTTATTCCGTTTGGATAAATACGATAATAATAATTTATTATTTATTTAAATAGGATTTGTTTTGAATTTAAATATATTTTATCGATATTTCAAGCCTAAAAAATAGTTTTCTTTTCAAACGATCTCCGTTTTTGACGAACGAATTTTATTGGAATACGTAAAGCTAATTATTGCTACATTTCTAGTTTGGAGCCAATCAGAGTTATTTTACCTGTGCGTTAAATTTAAGGGTGAACCGATAAATTAAAATAATGTTTTTGTGCAAATAGAGTTCGTTTTCAACGAAATAAATTTCACTGGGACCAGAACGTCAAAACATAGCGGCGTGTCCATTTCCATTGTGTTTGAAGTTTGTGTGCGACGGTACAAATTTAACGGTTACGATAAAAGACGGTCAACGGTAAAAATTTAATACCATAAAATAAGTAAAATATTACACGTAACTTCTAAGAAAAAAAAGGGGAACATGCCTACCCTAAGATTTATATAAGTCGCAGCCTACTTATATGAAAAGAAAACACACACTAAATTTTTACCCTAGGCTAATTGTATTCCTAAACATATATACACGTCACCACCCTGTTCTCCTTCAGACAAAACAATGCAAACCTATTTTTCAATCGGTACAACTACTCTATTCCAATTTCTTTCCTAGCCAAGTACAAATGTTGTATATTTTCTCTTTGGGATTGACAAGAGACTACACGCACCATCCCTAGCAATATTGAAATGAAAATTCATGCATGCAAATAAACGTGCTCAGCTAAACGCTGTGTATGCTGTCCTTTTCAACACAGGGCCTGTGTTTTCACCTCAGCAAGCAAATCCTTCAGTCAGCCTGCCCCAGATTTCCCCTTTGCCAGATCATTTCCACTGCATGGATTCATATCATCCGAAAAGAAATTCGCATAGCTACCAATATTTTGAAAGGAAAACTCACTGTAAAGTAACCTATTCCTTTCAGCTATGTCTCACATCTACCCATACTAGGATTTAACACCATTCCTATCCCTTTGAATCCCCTTCTATAAATACGCCATCGACATATTTCTTCCAGCAACCGAGAATATTAATGAACAATTCGAAACAAAGTAAAACTCAAGTTCCAGCAACTAAACTATACCTCCATCTCGTATTCAGCAAATAAAAACGAAGCAGGTCTCATCAGAATACTGAACGGAAGTAGGGAGGAGGCTCGGCTGAGGTGAAGTTTAACGGCAATGGAAGGGTTCGTGCATTATGTGAAGCTAAGAGGGGGTGTCACCTTGACAGGAAGCATATGGAGATGGTTTTGACGCTGACCGTATAGAAGCGTGTATGGGTGGAAGCAAGAAAGAAAGTTTGCGTGGGGAGCTGGTATGAAGTGATGAGGTCAGGTGGATGCAGCTTTCAAATGTACCTGTATGGATGGATGAACAGTAAAAGGGTGAGGAGTTTAACACTGAAGCATGTTTTTATTTCGATGGGGGTAAACTACATGTTTTGGCAACAGTAAAAGAAAGGCTTTGTGAAGAGGGGCACTTGTAGTTTCAAGCAGTGAGAGGAGGAAGTCTCGTAAAGCAGGGGATGCTGCAAGAGTATGGATGCATTCTGGTGCGCAGTACTAGGCGGAAGTAAGATGAATGCGGTGAGGAGAGATAATATTTGGAGAAGTGATGGGGAGAATCAAACAAATAGGAGGAAGTCTAAAAGGAGCAAGGATAGAAACGCATGGCGTGCGGGAAGATGCACTGTGCGTGGGAGGTTAGAACTGAAGTGAGAAGATGGTACCGTAGAGTTAGGGAACGGTGCGGGCTCTACCATGTTGGGCCAGTGGAGAAGAAGTACGCCCATGTTTAAATCTTAATTAAGTTTAGTTTTATTTAAATTTAAAATTTTACATGGAAGATCGTATAGTATGTTTGCCAAATATTCTTTTACATATGCATAATGAAGTTAGTACTAACGTAAACAATCTATAGAATTTATAAATGTTAATAACCAAATAAGATCGCACGGCCTGTAGTCGATATTTTTAATATTGCCTAACCTAAAGTATGCATAAACCAATGTGAAGTGCCTAATCAAGTCTAGGCGAGCCATATCAAAACAAACCTAAGTAAAGATTGAATAATAATTTAGATATTAAGTTATTAAATTATTTTGATGAAACCACGATTTGTAAGTCGATATAATGTACCGATATATTAACAGATACAGACAAAATAAAGAACGTTGGAATCGTCATGAAGAGCGTAATATTATGAAGATGGATTGGATGATGTTGAAAGTAACCGAAACAAAATGTTCTGACGACGAATGGAAATACAAGGTGAGTTCAACTCTCTCAGTTTTATCCCACTTATATTTTTATATAAGTTGGGTTTATATATTTGTGTGCTATGATTATTAATTGATTGATGGATGTTTGGATCGCTGTTATATATTGTTTGATGGTTGAATATTATATCTGTTTATGGAGATAAAATAATATTATTGAGATAACGTATTTGGACGCAGGGAAAACAGGTTGGAGGAATCCAACTGGATTCCTCAAATTTTATTATTTATTTTCATATTGCATTTATATGAACTGATTAACCAATATGATTGGATGATTGATTGATCATTGTTTGTTGAATCTAAATTCAACGGTTGTTTGGTTTTAACCAATAAACAATATTGGTTGAGTAATGGGCAGTAGTTGGCCTAAAAATAAATGGTGTTACAAATATTGATTTACCGTCGGTTGAATCTACGGTAATAAAGTTATGAAATTTATTTCATAACCAATGATAGATTTTTAAATCTATATATTTAAATAAAAGTTCAATAAAGGAAATTAAGGTTTATTATTTATTTTATAAGTTTTAAGTATTATTAATAGTTTACAAATCAAAGTCTTACGTTAATGAGATTTAAAAGGTGACGAGCATAAGCTAATGCAATTGTTAAATTAATTGTTTCAAGAAACAACTAAATGGAATTTATGTAAATTAATTATGTTATTAATTAATTTAAAAGAATGGATAATTTGAATTGGTTAACGAGATGACCATTAATTTTGTTTAGTATTAATTAATCTAATGAAATAGGTTAATGAATATTATTTAACTTTGATAAGATTTTGAAAAGAAGTTTATGGTTTGTTTTGGTTAAACAAGATGATGAAATTATCATTTTAATGAATAATGACGAAGGTGATCAAATTTGTAATGAGATTCATTAAGGTAAGTAACCAAAGTGGATATTGAAATATAATTAGAATTTTGATAAGAGTTGATCAACGGGTTTTCACATGCAAAACCGAGATTTGTAAACAAAGTTATAAAAGAAATTTTTAGCCAATACGATAGCTTAAATTAAGCGTTCGAATTAAGAAAAGGAAAGTGGAATAAAAGGGGTGTATATAAAACCTAAGTTGTATAAACGATGTTTATAAAACAAGGTGTGAGGCTAAAATGTTAAGTTACATAACAATGAGATTTAAAATGAGATCTTCAAGGTGGAAAATGGTTAACTGAATTTGAAGTGGAATACTATGGGTTGTAACGAGTTGAAATAAGAATTAAAATCTAATTGGAGATTTGTTGAGTTGAGTCATCTCCTAAGTGTTAGTCTGATGTTGATTTCGGTCTTCAGAGTTGATACTTAGGGAGTTATTTGCTTACCAATTTACGGTTAGGGACTAATGATTGTTAAAGTGAATATAGGCATGACTAATGTTATAATAAATGTTTTGAAATAATAGTAAAACGGAAAATGGGGTATAGTTATAAGATGTTTTTCCCAAATATTGGAATGAAATGGTTTTGAGAATATAAATAAGAAGTAAATAACATATTTTAAATTATTAAAAGTTTCAGAAGTTGAATTAATCATTTGATAAATTATTTATAACTAAATGGGCCAAATATTGTTGAATACTGAATAATTGAATTCATTTTATTTTCATGATTGAATGGTTGTTTATTTGATAATTAAATAACTGACTACCAAATCTGGTCAATACGATTGTTGGTATGGAAAGACCGGGATCGAATTTATATTCGAAAAGCATTCCGACCAATGAATACGTAAACGTTGAATATATCAGATGCTGTGTAAGATGGAGCAATTGAAGACAGTGGATCTTCATAAGCGGAAGGATTGCTGTCGAATATCCTTTGGTCGTACTACCAGAGATATTCTGATGTGATTCGGTCATGGTTGAGATTTTGCGAATTTGCAAGGACTACTCGCTACTGATATTTTGGATGCGGTAGGAGAGTGCCTTCGGTTTTTCTAGTCCCATGACAACTTGTATGGATGGATGTCTGACAGAGTATATCCAAAGGGACTGCGTAAGTTGATTTCCTCAAACGTATTTCTATGGCGGCGGAGAAGACACCTTTTCTTAACTTGTCAACCGAGTATTTTTATGGAAATCAATTAGTGATTTCTGGCGGATTTGACGATGTGGCATTCAAAGTAAACGATAGTCGGATGTTCCAAAGATAAATTCAAACCTCAAGCCTCACAACCGCAAAATGACAAAAATCAGGCAGGTGACATCGCTATGTGGGTCGCTCCCATTAGGGTGTATAATCACCTATCTAGAGAAATTCCTTTTCCTTCTTTAATCTATCGATGATGTCCCTTTTCGGGAAACGGTTGTTGATCCCAACCGTTGGTGATATACATTCGATACACTCAAGCGAAATGAGTGGTCGGTCATGTGTGGGCCGGGTTGCAAGACGTTCTTATTGAACCCAGTGTATTCACCTCTAGAGATACACTATCGGCAGGTCGTTTCATACCTTGTCATAGTCGGAATCCAATATCCAATAAGTGCTCGCTGTTTTGATTTTATACTATATATGTGGAGTGTGAGATGCAAGCGTTCCGCTAGACTGTTATTTATTTGTATTTAGGCATTATTATAATATCAGAATATGTATGTGATTTCAAAATGTTTTGGGTTATCGTAAGGTAAAAACCGTTCGTGCTTATGTGTAGATTTGGTCTTACGATTATCCTTATCTTTCGAAAAGATTTTTGAATTTTAAAATCAAGTTAGATGATCCCCTTTAAAACTTATGAGTTGTTCTCACTCTAGTTCACCAGACTGACCCGGTGTTTATAATGCTCGGGTTAGACCGGGTTGTACAGGTCCAGGTTATCGGATGTTGCGAAGCCAGAGACGAGCTAGAAGAGTTCCGATGCATTAATATTTATTCCGTTGTGTGTTGTATACGAGGACAGATGATTATAAATGTCCAGATGTATTGATGTACTCTAATGATTGTAAGTATTTATTTCAAGCTGAATAAACATTTATTTCTATATTATATTTCGTTCCGCTGCGATGTGAGACTCTAATTCTGCGTTGTGTTGGTATTTCTTCTCCTTCCTCTATTCTTTCTTTCTTATCTCACCCTCTAACTTCTTCCTTTTAACTTCCTGGATGTTCGGTGCTCGAGTTTGTACATTGGAGGTAATTGTGTCGAAAATTCGAGCATCGGATTTTCTGGTTCGTTACAGTGGTATCAGAGCTATTGGTTGAGTAGTAACCTTGGCTCTGTGGTGTAATTCAATAGAGATGGGGTTAGTAACACCCTAAATTGAGTTGACTATATATATGAGAGCGTGTATTTGTAGATTTTGTAAAAATGTTTTATATTATGTTATTTGAACGGTTCAATACTGAATTGGCAACTGACACGATATTGGTTTGTAAATAGGGTAAATGAAATAATTTTACCCAAATTATATTTTTATATAGAAAAAGGAAACAATTTTCTATAGTATAATAATATTGGTTATTTGTTTGTTTTATTTAATTTGATTGGAATTCAAATAAAGTTTTGAAATGGAATTGAGCTGATTGGGAAAAAAATCAATTAGTCAATTGAATTGGCAGTGAAAATGAATTTAACCCAGTTAAGTAGAATTAATTGGAGAAATAGAATTGAATAAAATAAATTTAGATTTTGAAAATCGAATAGATAATAATGAAAATCAATCGGATATAAATCGATTGATATTAATGTGGATTGAACTAAAGTGAATGTAATATAAATTGGTTTGGTTGTGAATTGATTGATTTATTGAACCTTAGTTAGACGAGTTAATAAAAATTGAATAAGTTGGAGGCAAGGGAATAAATCACAGTAAAATAAATTGGGATTAAAATCTGTTTTGAAAGGGAACTGAATTATTTAACCTTGGATTATTACTTGCATTATAAGTTAAGTGCAGATTCCAAAAGGGTACGGAATTTATTTGGTTACACAAATTTGAAGTACATATTGGAAGACGAAGAGAAGTTAGTTGATTTGCTTCGAAATTGAAATTACGAAATTGGAATTGAGTTGCCCGACAAATAGGTAAACCTTAATATATCAATTGGAGTGATTGATTTTATACCTCTAAGTTAAGTAGCCATTTAGAATTTGGTTTTCTTTTGGTAAAGTTGAGGGCCGAAGAGGTAGTTGTGGTTGTACCGATCGAACCGTGCAGAGGAGGTGCTGGTGAAATTTTTGAAAATTTTAAAGAGTTTAAATTCGTTTTGACGATAATTCGAGAATAATTATGTTAAAATGATTGGGATGAAAGCATTCTTCTTGCCGTGTAATTTCGGGGACGAAATTCTTTTAAGGGGGGAAGAATGTACCATCCCAAATTTTTCAGTCATTTAAATGGGGATACTTAAATCTGTTATATTGGAATATAATGGATTTATATCAAAATTTATTTATTGAAATGGAGTTCAAATATATATATTTATAATTAATTAATACGAGCTCGAAATGATGCGGTAGTCCGAAATTTTCGATTTAAACTTTAATCGAATATACAGGATCCGATATAAGTCGAATTTCTATGAAACAAGAAACGTTTGAACAAATTTGATTATATCTTTCTAACGAAAGAGAAAAATCAAGATTGCATATTATAGATTGCCAGATATGTCCAATTCAAATTTTCAAATAGTCGCTATGGAATTTCGTTAATAAACGATAGCATCTATAAAAAAGATTTCTATATATTTGGATTTCATTTTAAACTGAATTTCTGAATATTGAGTTTAAAATATATATTGGTTATTCCGTTTGGATAAATACGATAATAATAATTTATTATTTATTTAAATAGGATTTTTTTTGAATTTAAATATATTTTATCGATATTTCAGGCCTCAAAAATTGTTTTCTTTTCAAACGATCTCCGTTTTCGATGAACGAGTTTTATTGGAATACGTACAGCTAATTATTGCTACATTTCAAGTTTGGAGCCAATCAGAGTTATTTTACCGGTGCGTGAAACTTAAGGGTGACCGATAAATTAAAATAACGTTTTTGTGCAAACAGAGTTCGTTTTCAACAAAATAAATTTCATTGGGACCAGAACATCAAAACATAGCGGTGTGTCCATTTCCATTGTGTTTGAAATTTGTGTACGATGGTACAAATTTAATGGTTACGATACACGACGGTCAACGGTAAAAATTTAATACCATATAATAAAGTAAAATATTATATGTAACTTCTTAGAAAAAAATGAGGCACACGCCTACCCTAAGATTTATATAAGTCGCAACCTACTTATATGAAAAGAAAACACACACTAAAGTCCTACCCTAGGCTAACTGTATTCCTAAACATATATACACGCCACCACCATGTTCTCCTTCGGACAAAACAATGCAAACCTATTTTTCAATCGGTACAGCTACTCTATTCCAATTTCATTCCTAGCCAAGTACAAACGTTGCTATATTTTCTCTCTGGGATTGACAAGAGACTACACGCACCGTCCCTATAAATCTTGAAATGAAAATTCATGCATGCAAATAAACCTGCTCAGCTACACCCTGCGTATGTCATCCTCTTCAACACAGGGCTTGTGTTTTCACCTCAGCAAGCAAATCCTTCAGTCAGCCTACCCCAGATTTCCCCTTCGCCTGATCATTTCCACTGCATGGATTCACATCATCAGAAAGGAAATTCGCCCAGCTACCAATATTTTGAAAGGAAAACTCACTGTAAAGTAACCTATTCCTTTCAGCTATGTCTCGCATCTACCCATACTAGGATTTAACACCAATCCTATCCCTATGAATCCCCTCCTATATATACGCCATCGACATCATTCTTCCAGCAGTCGAGAACATCAACGAACAATTCAAAACAAAGTAAAACTCAAGTTCCAGCAACTAAACTATACCTCCACCTCGTATTTAGCAAATAAAAACGAAGCAGGTCTCATCGGCATACTGAATGGAAGTGGGGAGGAGGCTCGGTTGAGTGAAGTTTAACGGCAATGGAAGGGTTCGTGCAGCATGTGAATCTAAGAGGGGTGTTACCTTGACAGGAAGCATGTGGAGATGGTTCTGACGTTGACTGTACATAAGTGTGTATGGATGGAAGCAAGAAAGAAAGTTTGCGTGGGGAGATGGTATGAAGTGATGAGGTCAGGTGGATGCAGCTTTCGAATGTACTTGTATTTATGGATGGATGAACAGTAAAAGGGTGAGGAGTTTAACACTGAAGCATGTTTTAATTCGGTAGGGGTAAGCTACATGTTTTGGCGACAGTAAAAGAAAGGCGTTGTGAAGAGGGGGCACTTGCAGTTTCAAGCAGTAAGAGGAGGAAGTCTCGTGAAGCAGGGGATGCTACGAGAGTATGGAGGCATTCCGGTGCGTAGTTTTAGGCGGAAGTCAGATGAATGCGGTGAGGAGGGATAGTATTTGGAGAAGTGATGGGGAGAAGCAAACAAACAGGAGGAAGTATAAAAGGAGCAGGGTTAGAAATGCACTGTGCGTGGGAAAATGCACTGTGCGTGGGAAGTTAGAACGAAAGTGGGAAGATGGTACTGTAGAGTTAGGGAACGATGCGGGTTCTATCATGTTGGGCGGGTGGTGAAGAAGTAAGCTCATGTTTAAATCTTAATTAAGTTTAGTTTTATTTAAATTTAAAATTTTACATGGTAGATCGTATAGTATGTTTGCCAAATATTCTTTTACATATGCATAATGAAGTTAGTGCTAACGTAAAAAAATATTTAGAATTCATAAACGTTAATAACCAAATAAGATCACATGGCCTGTAGTCGATATTTTTAATATTGCCTAACCTAAAGTATGCCTAAACCAATGTGAAGTGCCTAATGAAGTTCAGGAGAGCAGTATCAAAACAAACCTAATTAAATATTGAATAATAATTTAGATATTAAGTTATTAAGTTATTCTAATGAAACTGTGATTTGTAAGTCAGTATAACGTACCGGTATATTATTAGATCTGGACAAAACAGAGAACATTGAAATCATCATGGAGAGCGTAATATTATGAAGATGGATTGGACGATGTTGAAAGTAACCGAAACAAACCGTTCTGACGACGAATGGAAATACAAGGTGAGTTCAACTCATTCAGTTTTATCTTACTTATATTTTTATATAAGTTGGGTTTAAATATTTATGTGCTATGATTGTTAATTTGTTGATGGATGTTTGGATCGCTGTTATATGTTGTTTGATGGTTGAATATTATATCTGATTATGAAAATAAAATAATATTGTTGAGATAACGTATTTGGATGCAGGGAAAACAGGTTTTATTATTTATTTTCATATTGCTTTTATATGAACTGTTTAACCAATATGATTGGATGATTGATTGATCATTGTTTGTTGAATCTAAATTCAACGGTTGTTTGGTTTTAACCAATAAACAATATTGGTTGAGTAATGGGCAGTAGTTGGCCTAAAAATAAATGGTGTTACAAATATTGATTTACCGGCGGTTGAATCTACGGTAATAAAGTTATGGAATAAATTTCATAACCAATGACAGATTTTTAAATCTATATATTTAAATAAAAGTTCAATAAAGGAAATTAAGATTTATTATTTATTTTATAAGTTTTAAGTATTATTAATAGTTTACAAATCAAAGTCTTACGTTAATGAGATTTATAAGGAGACGAGCGGAAACTAATGCAATAGTTAAATTAATTGTTTCAAGAAACAACTAAATGGAATTTATTTAAATTAATTATGTTATTAATTAATTTAAAAGAATGGATAATTTGAATTGGTTAACGAGATGACCACTAATTTGGTTTGGTATTAATTAATCTAATGAAATAGATTAATGAATATTGCTTTAACTTTGATAAGATTTTGAAAAGAAGTTTACAGTTTGTTTTGGTTAAACAAGAAGTAATTATTTCTACGATAGTTAATGATGATGAAATTATCATTTTAATGAATAATGATGAAGGTGATCAATTTGTAAGGAGATTCATTAACGTAAGTAACCAAAGTGGATATTAAAATATAATTAGATATTTGATAAGAGTTGGTCAACGGGTTTTTACACTTAAAACCGAGATTTATAAACCACGTTATAAAAGAGATTTTTAGCCAATACGATAGCTTAAATTAAGCGTTCGAATTAAGAAAAGGAAAGTGGAATAAAAGGGATGTATATGAAACCTAAGTTGTATAAATGATGTTTATAAAAAGGGGTGTGAGGCTAAAACGTTAGTTACTTAACAATGAGACTTGAAATGAGATTTTCAAAGTGGAAAATGGTTAAATGAATTTGAAGTGGATAATATGGGTTATTAATGAGTTGAAATAAGAATTAAAATCTAACTGGAGATTTGCTGAATTGAGTGATCTCCTAAGTGTTAATCTGATGTTGATTTCGGCCTTCGGGGTTGATACTTAGGGAGTTATTCACTTACCAATTTACGATTAGGGACTAATGATTGTTAAAGTGAATATAAGCATGAATAATGTTATAATAAATGTTTTGAAATAATAGCAAGATGGAAAATAGGGTATAGTTATAAGGTGTTTTTCCCAAATATTGGAATTAAATGGTTTTGAGAATATAAATAAGAAGTAAATACCGTATTTTAAATTATTAAAAGTTTCAGAAGTTGAATTAATCATTTGATAAATTATTTATAATTAAAAGGGCCAAATGTTGCTGAATACTTAATCAATGAATTCATTTTATTTTCAATGGTTGTTTATTTGATAGTTAAATAACCGACTTTTAAATCTGGCTAATACGATTGTTGGTACGGAAAGACCGGGATCAAATTTATATTTGAAAACCATTCCGACCGATGAATACATAAACGTTGAAGATATCAGGTGTTGCGCAAGATGAAGCAACTGAAGACCGTGGATCTTCATAAGCGGAAGGATTGCTGTCGAATATTCTCGGGCTATACAACCAGAGATATTCTGATGTGATTCGATTGTGGTTGAGATTTTGTGCGCTACTGATCTTTTGGATGCGGTAGGAGAGCGCCTTCGGTTTGCCCAGTCCTAGGACAACTTGAATAGACGGATGTCTGACAGAGTATTTCCAAAGGGATTGCGTATGTTGATTTTCTCAAATGTATTTCTGTGGCGGCAGAGAAGACACCTTCTCTTAACTTATCAACCCGAGTATTTTGGTGGAAATCAATTAGTGATTTCTGGCGGATTTGACGATGTGGCAATCAAAATAAATGATAGCCGAATGTTCCAAAGATAAATTCAAACCTCAAGCCTCACAACCGGGAAATGACAAAAATCGGGCAGACAGCATGACTATGTGGGTCGCTCCCATTAGGGTGTATAATCACATATCTAGAGAAATTCCTTTTCCTTCTTTAATCTATCGATGTTATCCATTTTCAGGAAACGGTTGCTGATCCCAACCGTTGGTGATATACATTCGATACACTCAAGCGAAATGAGTGGTCGGTCATGTCTGGGCCAGGTTGCAAGACGTTCTTGTTGAACCCAGTGTATTCGCCTCTAGAGATACACTATCGGCAGGTGGTTCCATACCTTTTCATAGTCGGAATCCAATCTCTAATAAGTGCCTGTGGTTTTGAGTGTATACTATGTATGTGGAGCGTGAGATGCAAGTGTTCCGCTAGATTGCTATTTATTTCTATTTAGACACTATTATAATATCAGAATATATATGTGATTTCAAAATGTTTTGGGTTATCGTAAGGTAAAAACCGTCCGTGTTTATGTGTGGATTTGGTCTTACGATTATCTTTTTCTTTCGAAAAGATTTTTGAATTTTAAAATCAAGTTGAATGATCCTCTTTAAAATTTATGAGGTGTTCTCACTCTGGTTCACCAGACTGACCCGGTGTTTGTAATGCTCGAATTAGACCGGGTTGTACTGGTCCAAGTTATCGGATGCTGCGAAGCCAGAAACGAGCTAGAGGAGTTCCGACCTATTAATATTTATTCCGCTGTGTGTTGTATAGGAGGACAGATGATTATAAATGTTCAGATGTATTGATGTACTCTGATGATTGTAAGTTTTTATTTCAAGCTCAATAAAAATTTATTTCTATATTATATTTCGTTCCGCTGCGATGTGAGACTCTAATTATGCGCTGTGTTGGTTCTTCTTCTTCTATTCTAATCTTTCTTTCTTATCTCACCCTCTAGCTTCTTTTTTAACTTCCTGGATGTTCGGTACTCGAATTTGGACATCGGAGGTGATTGTGTCGAAAATTCGAGCATTGAATTTCCTGATTCATTACATTATATTTTTTCGTGAGTTATACCAGTCCAAATCCAATAAAAATTTATAGATGTTCAATCCATATATGTATTATCATCTATCCAAAATTTGAGCTTGTTCCGACATTCGTAGAATAATATATTTGATGTTTAAATTTAACAACTCGAATAAATGTCTGAACGTTGAATAATTGAGCCAAGATTTTGAAAATGGTATGGATGTCGAAACAAACTCAAATTTTGAATAGATATTCATTTATATGTGGATTACACATCTATAAATTCTTGTTGAATTTGGATTGGTGTAGCTCACGAACGGGTAGGGGTGCTACAAATAAGGGTTGCCCCAGAACGTTTATATATTTATATTTATACACACACATAGATATATATATATATATATATATATATGGGGAGCGGCTATTGGGACATGTAACGACCCGCATTCTACGCATCATAGGATCGTAGAATATTTATTTCTGTCACATAAGAAGTCGTATAGTCGTGTAACTTTGGGAGACGACTATTGGGGTCATTTCCCATGAGCATGATTTTTCCCGATTTTTAAATGACCATTTTACCCCTAGTTGGCACTGTTTTGGCCATAACTTTTGACTGGAAAGGAATTTTGACCTGAGACCACTTCCATTGGCTTCGGATGATGGTTTCTCTTTCCGTAGAGTGGTCACATTAGCCAAACGGACTTACCGTTTGGAAGATATGGCTGAAACAAGTTTCAGATGGTGAAAAACAGCTTAATTGGGCTTAAACGGGTGATTAGCAGCTAGGCCCAAGGGGAATTTCGGGTTTAGGGGTATATAGGTGCTGATTAGGGTTAGAAAACATTTCTTTAGACATTTTCCAGCCGCCACTTTCATTCCTCTTAACCTAGTCATGGCCTCCACTCTCTAAATCTCTCTAAAACACCCAAAAATCACCTTCTAATTGAAGATTAGGCTTAGCAAACATTAAATTAAGAAGAAAAAGCACCAAAGCAAGGTTGGAGCTGCTGTATAAGATTGGGAACAACGCCAAATCAGAGAATATTTCAGTTTTGGGGTTCTAGTTGTGGCAAAGGTGAGTGATAGCATCGTTTTGACACTAATTACAGTTAATTAAGGGTAATTAGTGAAGATTAGCGAATTTATACACTAATAAATTCAGGAAAAATGTTTAGAAATTCTTAAATAATATTTCATGCCTCTGTTATAAAATTTAGACGATTTGGTTAAGTTTTACTAAGTATGTATTTAAACATGATTAAGAGGGATTATGGGAAAATACGAAGTTTTAGTCACTTTTGATCCCTTTTGATTCATTTGAATTGTTGTTTGCTGTTTGTGGTTGCTATTACATGTTGCTATGACTCTATGGTATGTTTTATGATTGATTAGAATAGTTAGATTTGTCAAAAACGTCGTCGAATGGCGTAAACAAGTTGCTGGAAAAAGTTGCAGAAGGCTGTGCAGAGCTTCGGATCGGATCGGATGAGGGCTCGGATCGGATATGTGAATTGGGCAAGGAAATCCGACCCGAACCGGAGTTTGGCACATAGAAGACTTGGCAAAAAGGAAGGCCGTTTCCTTAGAGTTGGAGTGGACAAGGGGATCGGATCGGAAGGGTAATGGAAGTCAGATCGGATCGGCTCAAGAATGGAAGGCTACGACTAGAGTAAGGCGAAGTGATCGGATCGGATCGGAGTAGATTGAAACGAGGGAGCTGATTGGAGAAGGAGCATGAGCTGGAGGAGGACAGCACCCCGACCCGACCCGGAGGAGGACACCGACCCGACCCGGAGTGAAGCACCCGACCCGAATCGAATGGAAGATGACAAGGATGGAGGACCGACCCGAACCGACGCTACCGAACCGAACCGAGTTCTAGGACTGTTACTGCATGTCAACTTTTCGGAAGACCCACTCCTATTCGATCAAAACCCGAGATGCAAAGGAAGTCCAGATGAGAAGTTAGAGCTCAAGATTTAGAGGGGAATCAATGAGTTCGCTTCATGGTTGGGCTTTGCTGCGGGACGCGTGCCAAGGAGTTATCGACGTCTATAGCTTTGGACCACTATGGTAGGAGGTGCGAAGGCGGATTCAGGGCCATTATGGCATCGGTAGAACCAAGGGCTACGACCAATGAAGTGGGTCATTGAAATGTTTGGTCATGACTCCAAGTGTTTGGCTTGGTCACAGCAGGGTTTCTACAAGTCGGGATTCGTCGTTGCCTCAGTTTGTCTAGTGTTCCAAAGTGGTAGATGTCGTACGCTTTACGCACTGAGTGAGAGATGTGAGGATGGTTGCTATGGATGATTTGTTTGCTATCATTGTGACATGCACACCCCACCCCGTATTCTTACACTATTTATTATGGCACCTTGGAGTATCGTACGGTATGTGGTACTAACTCTTTGGTTGCAGGTCCAGGTTCAGGTATGGTTTAGTATACCTGTTATTACTCTGTTTAGATGCTTATCGCTCATACCAGGCTTTATGTCTGACCCAGAGTTTTATGTCTCTTCTTATTACTCTGGGTGCTCACACGAGAAGACTAGAGACAGGTTAGCTGGTGATGCACGGGTAGATGATCCGGAGACGAGCAGGAGGCTTCCACGTAAAATATATACATAATATTCTCCCTGTATTGTTGAAGATCACTGCTTGGGCATTGGTGGTGTATCTTCTACTTTAGCTTTCTTTTGTTTGGAGACAGAAATTTGGAAAGTTGTAATAAGCTGTATTTGAATTTCCGCTGCTCTGATGTTGATGTCGATTTTAGTTATCAGCTTATGCACTGTCTCACCTGTTTTATGTCAAGTATGTTATTATTATATTTTATTCCATGCGCTGTGAGGCATTCTACAGGTCCCTTGATTAGTTCATTTCCTTCCTTTCTTTGGCGACCGTCCCGTGCTAGTCGGGCATGTGTACAGCGCACTTTCGGAGGAAATACAGGCTGGTGCGGGGCGGGCCGTCACAGGACACAAAACTAAATACAAAATAAGACACAAATCGTGAGCTGTAGAAAATGTTATGAATGTCGAAATGAGCCTAAATTTTGAATAGATGATAAAATATATATGTGGATTGAACATCTACAAATTCTTATTTAATTTGGATTGGTGTAGTTCACGATAAGAAAATGGTACTAAAGGGATGCTGCAAAACAGGGATTCTGTGACAACCACGGGATTCGAACCCCCGACCTCTCGGAAAGCAACACCACGCACTAACCACTGTGCTAAAAGATCTTTGTGTTAGCTTTTCGAGAGGGGTGTTATAGATTCCCCGGATGCTCCTCTCTCTCTCTCTCTCTATATATATATATATATATATATATATATATATATATATATATATGTATGTATGTATGTATGTATGTATAAGGGGATTATATGACATTTTTATTTCGTAGCATCCATTTTGCATCCCAACCACAACCACATATTTATAATTAAATAAGTTAGTGTTGGGAGAAAGAATTAGTGCAAGATAAGAGAAACGAGAATGTGTGATGTAAATCAAAAGGCTATAGAAAGCACCAAAATATGCTGGGGCTTTTAACCAGTTCACCGTATAATTTTAGCTTGATTGACCCATGTGCATAAGCGTCGCATTACAAAATATTTATATAATTTAATAAGGGTGGGCTTAACTACACTACCATACGGAAAACACCTGCACCGAACCATAAAAGCGGTGCGGAAAACTGGATCAAATCATCTCGTTAAAGCAAATACTTCAAACCGGACCGACTCAGAACGATACAGCCCGGTTGCGGTTTGAGTTGTTGACCCAACTGCATTAAACTAAACTGAACCGAATCGTTGCACTGGCAATTTTATAATAAAATTATAGCTAATTTCTATCTAATTATTGATTTTAACAATGTATATTCTATTTTAGGATATGTTGTTGTTATATTAATAATAATCGTTATCACAAAGGAGAAAGATATAGTACTACAACAAAAAAGACTTTTAATGGCGTTTTTAAAATGCTATCATAGGTTTTCATGGCGTTTTAAAGCACGTTGTATAATGACATGCAGTAATAGATCTGTGATGTACGATAGCCCAAGCCAAACGTTGTGCATGTCAGCATATGCTGGCCTAATCCAAACATATGATAGCCTACCCCAAACGCTGTGTGTGTCCGCATATGTTGGCCTAATCCAAACATATGATAGCCCAACTCAAACGCTGTGTGTGTGTGTCAGCATATGTTAGCTTAATCAAAACGCTGTGCCATGTTCCGTTGTGATGACAATTTTGAACCATTATAAGCTTGTCTACAATAGTATAAATCAAACCCTGACATCTATTTAAGATATAATTGTCACAGAGACTGCCACGAGCATCCCACAGCATTTAGACAACACATCCATATCTTTATATCATTTTAAATGATCTACTCAAATATTTCATCAGATATATATATATATATATATATATATATATATATATATATATATATATATATATATAATTAAACAATAATTACTAAACCTATATCATAATCAACACATTATACATTAGATTTAAAGCAGTTTAAACAGTGCTTTATAAATTGAGTAATACAAATAAAAAAATTTGTGCTACATGGTACTGGTACATGTCAAAAAGAGTTGACCATAATAATCCTATCCAATACGAGTTGACCATAATAAACTGTTGTCAAACAATGGCTGAGTCACGGACTAGGTTGCTTTCTTGAAGACGATTCGGCGATCTGGTCGGTGGTGCAAAACCAGTTCGTACTTTCGCCGTCGCCTCTAGGATAAAACAGTCTCTCTAAAATAAATAACCGATTTGCTTTGCACAACAAATCAGTGCAGATTTGCACTTTCGAATTTAACTGCTTGAAAATTTCTGAAAGAATATATTTAATGGCGGAGGTAGAAAAAGTAGATTTTTTTTTCTATCTTAATCGCGTCTACAACTGAAGATAATATATAGGGAACTGGGCAGTGGAAGAAAAGTAGGATCTGCTAAATAACCAAGTCAAAAGTTTACCGCTTCAAATTAAAGTCGGCTCATAAATATCTCGCTTCAACATAAAAGTCGGTTCAGAAAAAATCTCGTATTTAAAAACATAATTCGAAAAAATGCAAATTTTTCTGGACCAAAAAATATAAGTGTCTACACCACATAGCCAAGGCCCAAGGCCCAATCCCGAACCGGGCCGGGCCGGGTCGTGTCGGTCGGTCGCGCGCGCGTGTGTGGTGGTCATGATGCATGGTCTCCCTCCTCACAACAAAGCATGCATTGGAAGCCCAAGGCCCCAACATGATTTCTTAGAAACAAGTATAAATAGTTGCATCTTTCTTATAATCCCATGATGTGGGACTATTCACAAATAGGAGCCATCATAAACTTATTTCATATTTTAAATAATTCATAAAATTTCCAACAATCCCCCACTTGAATTTTTTTAAATATTATCGAGTAGTTTCTAAAAACATAAGACTGTGCATAAACAAAGGTGTCATCCGACTTGAACCTTTGCGTAGTGAATAAGATTCAGTTTTACTAGAGTGACACGTAGTCTTGAACTCTATTCCTGACATCAAATCACACACAATCTTTTCTATAGTGCAATCAAATAAGTCCGTGCGTTTATGGCCATGCACGTCTATCCCAGTTTAGTGAACGCTCTAGAAGTTTTGCCCAAAACTTCATAGGAAACGGCCACATTTCCACATTCACAAAGGTGAGTCTATCAAGAGCACTCCTGAAGGTAGGTACTCCACTCCAAATAGAGTATAGATCTCATTAAGAGTTTTATTAACTCATCCTCTAATCACTTCAGGAATATATGCTTCTTAATCTAAAATTTAGCATGTTCATCTACTATCACTACACAACTTGTTTTTACCCATTGAACCTAGTTCTTGGGATCTCCAGTCATTTAGGTCGGGTTACCATTGTGCGTGATTCCACAATCATAGGGCAATAGTCCCAATCTTTTAGAATTATTAAGGACTTTCTTTCTGGACAGTCCTTTCGTCAAAGGTTCTGCCAAATTATCATCACCTAATACGTGATGTTCTCTAACAATACTGTGCATACGACTGTCATTTCTTACCGTTGTAATATCGGTTCTGTTTTTCTTTCAATAGTCGTCAAATTTTTCATCACTATATATGTGATGTTCTTTTACAGTATTGTGCTTACGACGTCGTTTTCCACCATTGTTATAATGGTTCTATACTTTTTGCAATAGCCGCGGAACTATCACAATCGATTACACCACTGGTGTCTATTTTTCCTTTATAGGAATCTCAAATAGCAGATTTCTTTAGTTCTCTGCTTCTTAACTAGCTGTAGCTAGTGCTATTATCTCAGTCTCTATAGGAGACTGAGTCGAAATAGTCTGTTTCTTGGGTTTCCAAGAGACAGCTTCTTCAGCGATGCTAAATATATATAGTCACTGGTCCTTTAGAATCATCAGATAAAGTATTTCAGTCTATATCAGAGTATCCTTCAAGTACAACTGAAAACTTTTCATAATGTAATCCAATGTTCATAGTTTATTATAGGTATCTCATAACCCTCTCATCAGCATGTTAATGCTCTATACTAGATCTACTGATAAACCTGCATAATATCCCAACACATCGGCAATGTCGGGTCTAATACAATTAGTGGCATATCGAAGGCTGCCAATGATGCTCGCATAATCAGACTGTCTTACACCTTCACCAGTGTTCTTAAATAACTTTACACTGTGATCGTATGGTGTATTCGCAGGTTTACAGTCAAAGTAATTGTATTTCTTTATTATCTTCTCAATGTAATGAGATTGATCCAAAAAAAGTCTCTTTTCTGACCTAGTAATTTTAATACCAAGGATTACACTCGCCTCACCTATATCTTTCATATCAAAATTGGCACTTAATAAGGATTAGACTGAATTTATGGCATGAATGTTTGACCCAAAAAAGAGTAGGTCATCTACATAAAGGCATATAATAGTGCAAAAGTCATTCTCAGATTTGTAATAAATGCATTTGTCACTTTCATTAACTTTAAAACCATGTGAAATGATTGAAGTTGTCAAATTTTTCATGCCATTGTTTAGGTGCTTGTTTTAAACCATATAATGATTTATCTAATTTGCATACTTTATGTTCTTGACCATGTACTACAAATCCTTCAGGCTGATCCATATAAATTTCTTCGTCTAATTCACCGTTCAAAAATGTGGTTTTCACATCCATTTGGTGTATTAATAAAATATGAATAGAGGCAGGCGAGATTAATATCCGAATGGATGTAATTCTAGTTACAGGTGAAAAGTGTCGAAGAATTATATATTTTTTCTTTTTGTTTAAAATCTTTAGCTACTAGTCGTACTTTATATTTATCAATAGTGCTATCAGGTTTTAATTTCTTTTTAAGTACTCATATACAGCCTATAGATTTACAACCAGGAGGTAAATCTATCAAATGCCAAGTCTTATTGGATTCCAGAGAATCCATCTCATCATTTATAGCCTCTTGCCAAAAAACCGGCATCTAAAGAAGATAAGGCCTCTTGGAGGTTTAAGGGATCCTCCTCTATAGTAAAAGCACAAAAATATGAACCAAAATCTTTTACGGTTCTTGCTCTTTTACTTCTTCTAGGTTCAGTTTCAGAACTTTTATTAAGTTCTATTCTAATAGGCATACTTGATGTGCCCCCACTATTCCTTAATTTAAAAGGAAATTTCGTTTCATAAAAATTGACATCATTTGATTCAAATTATACTATGTGAATTTAGATCATAAATTCTGTATGCTTTGCTATTAACAGCATAGCCTATAAATACACATTCGTATCCTTTATTTGCCAATTTTATTCTCTTAGGGTCTGAAATGCGAACATATGATAGGCAACCCCAAGTTCTAATGTATGACACATCGGATTTATAATTCTTTAAAATTTCATAAGGTGAAATTTTTTCTTAGATTTGGGGTTTCTATTCAGAACATAACATACAGTCTATAAAATATCCCCCCACTAATGTTTTGCTGCACCAAAATTTAATAAAATGTCAATTACTAATTCGGTAAAGATCCTATTTTTTCAGCTTTACCGTTCATATCAGGTGACTAGGGTGCAATTCTCTTATGTACAATATATCACATAAAAAATCCAGAATAGAATTTGAATCGTATTCTGTTCCTCTATCACTATGTAGTCTCTTAATTTTTCTTATTTGCTTGATTTCAATTTTGAATGTTTCAAACATATCAAATGCACCACATTTTTAAGAATCAATGTCTTTTCAATCATATGCTTAATTTTCATATTACCAGTCTCTACAGCTTAAGTGGTGCGAGGATCTCACAACACACTTTTTGATCGTCAACAATCGTGTATATTATGAATATATCACGATCATAGCAAACATGGCGAGAAACACCAATGTCTACCCACCAACCCTCTGATCCACCAACAAGGTGAATCTCAGTAATCATAACCATTAGAGGCTCCTCAGTCAGGTTTGTCTGCGGTGCAGGGTCTGGCCTGTTCCGACACTTTTGTGACATATGATCTGGTTTTCTACAGTTGTAATATAGAATAACTGTCCAGAATCATTCATTTGGGTTGGTTGCTGCTGTCATTTATGGTTTCCTTGCAGATTCCATTCTCTTATTTACTGACCGGTTGTGGATGCTTACCATTTTAAATGTCAATATGTTTGCAAAAATTGTATTTTCTTACAGAAAAATATACGTAAACCCAGAGATTAACAAAAATTAATTACAGAAAAAATAATTTTCTGCATTTTTAATTATCAATCTTAATAATTACTTAGAACTCAATCTTGATCTAAGTCAGAAAATCAAAAATCTGCATGTGCATTCTTTATGCTATGTTCTGTCATGCAATATTCATTTGCATGTTCTAACGGGGTAAAACATATGTTAGCCTAAATAAGCTACACATTCATGCAATGAAACTTTAATTAAATACTGTAAATATCATAAGCATACCTTCGCCATGAGATGCATTCTCTTCCAATATAAACTATACAGCTCACGGATCTGAAGCTTGAATATGCTCTCGTGATGAAGCATTGCTCCTTTTAACCACGCATGCAATTAGTCAGTGCTCAAACCCGGCACATCAGCTCGACTTCGTTCAGGTAGAACTTTCTCTTTTGTGCCAGGCAATCCTCCAGCATAAGGCGAAATCAAAGTCGTCCCTTTGATAATCAAAAACCCTCCACTGTGCCAGCAAAGACGATCCAGATCGCTCCAATTAGAGGAATAGCACCCCAAATTAATTCAATTAAAATTCGCAGCCCTTGCCGAATACAGTGCAAGACATCACATAATTGATCCTTGTCCCAATTTACGTCTGGGTCCAGCAATTTGGGGAATTTGAATGAGTGAACGTGGCCATTTTTGCTGCTGATTATTAGGCTGTGCTTTAGCTGCTTTCGATTTCTTGTTTCCGCCATGGCGAGAGTTTCAGTTTGCTTCAGCCAAAAGTATGAGGAAGAAACCAAATCGCAAATCCCGTATTTCTGAGGCTGTATTATGTTTTGTACAGTTGATCGATTCTCCGATTCACTGTTGTCATCATTTGCGTTTTCTTGTAGCTCGTGAAAGATCAGATCTGGAAGGCAGAAGCAGCGTCGTGCGGAATTGAGTCGAAGCCATTGTTTGATAATTCGTCTTCAAATTGTTGTCAAACAATGGCTGAGTCGCGGACTAGGTCGCTTTCTTGAAGACGATTCGGTGATCTGGTCGGTGGTGCAAAACCAGTTCGTACTTTCGCCGTCGCCTCTAGGATTAAACAGCCTTTCTAAAATAAATAACCGATTTGCTTTGCACAACAAATCAGTGCAGATTTGCACTTTCGAATTTAACTGCTCGAAAATTTCTGAAAGAATATATTTAATGGCGGAGGTAGAAAAAGTAGATTTTTTTTCTATCTTAATCTCGTCTACAACTGAAGATAATATATAGGGAACTGGGCAGTGGAAGAAAAGTAGGATCTGCTAAATAACCTAGTCAAAAGTTTACCGCTTCAAATTAAATCGGCTCATAAATATCTCGCTTCAACATAAAAGTCGGTTCAGAAAAAATCTCGTATTTAAAAACACAGTTCGAAAAAATATAAGTGTCTACACCACATAGCCAAGGCCCAAGCCCAATCCCGAACCGAGCCGGGTCGAGTCGGTCGCGTGCGCGTGTGTGGTGGTCATGATGCATGGTCTCCCTCCCCACAACAAAGCATGCATTGGGAGCCCAAGGTCCCAACATGATTTCTTAGAAACAAGCATAAATACTTGCATCTTTCTTATAATCCCATAATGTGGGACTATTCACAAATAGGAGTCATCATAAACTTATTTCATATTTTAAATAATTCATAAAATTGCCAACATAAACCCATCCGATACAAGATAGTGGGAAGGATTAGTTCCATAGGCAAGTCACCTGCCATTCTAGCAAAGAAGCATTAGTGCAGTATGCTCATGAGGCTTGATTTTTGCTCAACATCATTCTTTTTTGTGCAAAGATGGATATAATCCTGATATAAAGAAAAACAGTGCAAGTTATTGTAGTCATTCTCTCTGAACAGATATAAAGTGTTAGTGCAGTAAAACCTAAATCCACCTAGGAAAATATAACTAGTGCATGCTATTGTTATGTAATACAAAACAAAAAATTATTTACTATCACAAAACACAATCATGCTTCAAAAACTTATTCAGCCACAAAAGAGTAGTAATTCATGGGTTCACAACTAATTTTTAAACGAAAACAAAATGAGAACCTAATTAAAACATCAGCCGATTCTGTACAGGAAATAGAAAAAAATAGCTGGAAAACTAGTTAAAATATCCAAGCCATATATGACTAGATTAGAATGTGGAATAAAATCAACTTACCATATCACTTCTGGTGATTATTAACTACCACACCTCTTCCTCCGAAGAGTGACAATAAAAGCTCAACTCACAACATTCAATCCATAAAAGAAGTACCTGTAAAACAAATTGAGCAAAATAGTAGCATGCTTATAGCATCAATTTGAGGAAAAATAACCAATAAATTTACCAAAAACAACATTAGATCATACCCCAATACTAACATCCTCATTTGTTTCTCATTCATCCAGGCCCCACTACCACATCAGCAAAAACTACAATCATATAGCCCCTTCCCATCAAAATCGGATAAACTAGAATACACATATCAACATACAATACACATACCAATATACACCAAAAATCAAATTTTCAAATAACATAATGTTTCACATACAATGTATCATGAATACACATGTTTGCAACAAAAAACTGAATATGTACAATAATCAAGTATGCAAACCAAAAATAATTTACTACATCTAATAAAACATCAAAATGTTGCACTTTCTGTGCTAGGAAAACCACCTTTCTAATAGGCTACGTGCTTGAAGTCTCCACAATAGTAAACTAAAACTTCAAAGATGTTAAGATAGCCATTTTCAAACACATTGCCCAAAATCATGAGCAAAATTTCCGTATTCAAAAATAGAGTGCACAAGTAGATTCAGCCAAACAAAATAGAGGTAGGGCTTTAATTGCTGACAGATCAGAATTCAATTGCATATTATTTTGCAGCTTGTTCCATTAAGCAGTATTGCATTACTTTGAAACTTATAAGGGGGTTGTAACGACCCGCAAATCTGAGCTATCTGAGTTGACTAAATACACCACACGTCCAACCCAAATAACACAGAAATACGAACCATTAATAGAAAGAAGTTAGAAGACGAGAAATAGGAAGAAAGAAATATTAGAATAGAAGAAAAACGAAGATCACAACTCACAGCGAAACGAATAAAATATATTATATAACATAACTTTTGAAATACAAATCAGTAACTTTATATATATACCATCATCAGAGCACAACAGTCATTTCTGAAACAGTTATAAACACCTGTTTCCAGATACAAACAAGGTCCACAGCAGAATATATGATAGCCTATAGCTAACCGGTGAAGCCTCCTGCTTCCAGCTCCTTCAAATGAATCTGTGAAATCCCGACTACTTGACTGCCCGTACAAATTTGGGCACCCAAGAGTTTAGGGAAAAACAAAACAAAATAAACTCTGGGTCAGTCATGGGACTGGTGTGAGTAAACTCCAACCACTTGTTTAACTTTCAAAATCCTTACGAAAGAAAAGATAATAGTAAGACCAACCCACACATAAACATGGACGGTTTTTACCTTACTATAACCCAAAACACTTTGATATCAAATCCAATGATATTATAATAATGTCTACATCAAGTAAATAACCAAATAGCAGAACGCTTGCATCTCACGCTCTACATATATATTATAAAATCAAAAACCGCATGGCGCTTATTGGAGATTGGATTTCCAACATGACAAGGTATGGAACCACCTTCCGCTAATGTATCTCTAGAGAGGAATACACTGGGTTCAACAAGAACATCTTGTAACCCGGCCCACACATGACCGACCACTCATTTCGCTTGAGTGTATCGAATGTATATCACCAACGGTTGGGATCAGCAATCGTCTCCCGACTGGGACAGCATCGAATAGAATAAGAAATTAAATGAACCTCTAGATAGGTGATTATACATCCTAATGGGTGCGACCCACATAGCCATGCTGCCTGCCCGATTTTTGTCCTTTCCCGGTTGTTGAGGCCTGAGGCTACGCATACTTACCATTCATTGATAGCACAATCACTTTGAATGCCACATGGTCAGATCCGTTAATCACTAGTTGAGTTTGCACAAATATTCTGGATATTATGCTAAGGGATAAATCCGTTGCAACCATATATATTCATACAGACCAACCCAATTGATCATTGGAAATACTCTGTCAGACATTCGTCCATTTACGTTCGTTCTGGGACTGAACGAAACCGAAGGCACAATTTCTATAAATAGAAAAGTCCTTGCACTTTGCTCCGTCTTCAATATATTCAGCATACTTGGTTCGCAACGCTTATGCCGATACGGAGTGGTTCTTTGGATAATAATCCAACCGGTCTCCCCATATTGACAACGATGGTCAAAAACTTCGATAATCTGTGATTTAACTATCGAATAAAAACAAGTGTTCATCCAAAAATATCAAACAAATCACTGGGCTCTTTAATTAATATTTCATTAATTAAATCTCTTCTCCATTTCCTTATCAATATTTGTTAACCAAATATTTTCAATAACCATATTGGCCCTTATGCCATTTGGAAAACGTTTCCAAATATTAACTTCTTTTATTTTCTATATATTAGAAAATATCTCTATTTGCAATTGGAAACAATTCCAATCACTTATCTCTATCCCGACTATTTTAATTATACTCAGGAAATATTTACTTGTTATATTTCCAAAATTCCATCACTTGGGTTTAAAACGAATGTTGTGTAAAACATCGTTACAACAACCCAAACTATTTTATTCAACTAACTCTTTTTCAAACACTTCTCTTCGAGACTGGATCTTGCTATTTATCCATTAAAAATGAAATCAATCAAGTTGGGGTGAAATTACCTCTCGGACCTTAACTGAAAACATCCTCAACTTCAAAACGGCAAAACCACTTACCTCGAATAAACACACTATACAATCCAATTGTTCATTTTTAAAACATGTATATAGTTCGCTTTCTATTTCTAATTTATAGATTTCCCTTTTTGTTTCCAATACTCTATTTTGATTTCATTTCCTTATCGAATTCTACATTTATCGATACATTGATTTATAACTATCAAATTATCTGAAAAATATTCTATCTTCTTAAATTTCCGGAAAATTTTGCCATAACCTCCCCTGTATCGGAAGCATCGGGAAATTTCAAATAGCTTTCCCAGTCCTTCTTATTTCAAAAAGAAAAAGAAAAGCCAAGCGGCTTGCCGATACGGCGCATAAAATCTCATATATGAATTAAACATGTACCTTTTTGTTGGGCACACAAATTAAAATCTTCATATACTTCATCCTGTACCTGTCTAACACATGTTCACCTGTTTTCAATTCAATTCAACACTATCTAATCGTTTGAATTCAGTTCCGCCCATTTATTCTTTAATTAGTCATTTTGCCTATTTCACTTCTTTGTTGAACATAACATGTTCAAACAAAATATTTAACTCGTTCATAACCAAATTGAATTTCAATTTCAATTCTAGTTCTCTTTTCTATTTCGAATATAAATTTTCAAATCGAATTCACTTATTTAAGGCCCAATATCAATTCAACGTCTCATTTACTAATTACTATTCGAATTAGTTATTTCTATTCAATAATCAAAAATCTGATTTCTGTTTCAAAAATCAATTCATTACTCCACATGAGTTCACATATATTTTATAACTCAAATCTGAAATTTTCTAAATAGAAATTCGGATTTTATTTGCTTAAAATCCTTTTATAAAATGAAATAAACCGTTATGGTTTTTAAATAGTTCTGGCGCTGTTTTTCTGAAAATTTGATTTTGACATAACTCAAAATCTATACGACGAAATTCATATTTTTCTCTTTCATTACAAAACTATTATCAAACCTGTCCTGACGTTTCTTGTTTCAAAGAGATCCGACTCCAATTGAGTCCTGTATACTCGATTGAAGTTTGAATCGCTATTTTACGAACTGCAGCGCTGCGGCGAGTTCGTTTTAATTATATTAACTTTTAAACTTCGTTAAATGAATTCAACTCCCTTCTAATATATATATATACATATATATATTCCAAATTCCATTTGAATCTTTACATTTCAAATTCCATAGTTTTAAATCCTGTATTCAAATCCCATTTGAAATCCTTTATTTAATTTCCACTTTAATTCAACTCCTTTTTGAATTTCTATATTTGAAATTCATACTTGAATTTAAATATCCAAACTCCATTTAAATTTCTATTTGAAATTCTAAATGTTTCAAATTCCATTTTTCTCTTATTTGAAATTCTCAATATTTCAAATTACATTTTCTTTTATTTGAAATTCCATTTTTGAATTTCCTTTATTCCAATCCCATTTGAATTCCTTCAAATTCAAATTTTATTTCAGTTCCCTTGAATTCAAATTCTATTTCAAAACTATTTGGATTTCCTATTTTGAAATCCTATTTCAACCCTACTTTGAAATCCTATTTTCAAAGTTTATTTCGAATTCTATTTTGAAATTCTATATTCAAATTTCTACTTGAATTTCTATATTCAATTTCCTGTTCAAATTTAATACTTGAATTTCTATTCAAATCTCTATTCAAATTTCATGTTTGAATTCCATTCAAATCTCTATTCAAATTTCACATTTGAATTCTTCTTTGAAATTCTATATTTCAAATTCTATCCAATTCCTCTTTGAAATTCTATATTTCAAAGTCTGTTTTCTATTTGAACTCTTATATCCAATTTCTTTAAACAAGTCTCGACTTCAATTCCTTTTGAAATCGATATTTCTATTTTTCTTTGAAGATAGATTTCCCATTCCAATTTCACACTTGTATTTCTATTTCTGAATTATCAAATGATAACTCTTTTCACTTCATTTATAACTTCGTTATAAAAGAACTATTTATAAACTTCGTTCATAAAGGAACTACTTGTTATATTTTTCAAAAACAAGTTTTATATTTCTATTCCATTTAAAAATTCAAATTCTATTTAAAAATAGAATTTTCCCTTTTAAAATCTCAAATATCCTTCCAGGATATTTTAAATACATTAACACTTAGCCCAGTGATATTTAAACCAATCAAATCACCCAATTTCCAATCATTTGATTTTTTTCACGTCATATATGAAAAATATATATGGAATCAAACAAATAACAAACAAACAGATAATATATTTTTGAGGAATCCTGTTGGATTCCTCCAACCTGTTTCCCTGCATCCACAGATGTTAGCACATAAATAATACTCATTCTGCTTCGTGGCAGAATATCGCGGTATAGAAGGTCATCCACTAATCATAGCGTGGGGCGAATAGGGTAATCATCCGCTATAAAACTGCGGGCATCCGCTAATCAGACTGCGGGAATCCAACCAATCAATCAACCCAATATATATATATAGCCTAAATAACTAATATATATAAAACAAGCAGAAAAATCCAAACAAGCAACAACAATTATTTTTACGAAGTAAAAATAATTATAATAAAAGGTGAGTGAGATTTACTCACCGTGATTTTCTTAGCACTGAATATCTTGTTAATTCCTGTATTGTTGCATGGCGAATCATCTCGAATTGCCTAACTAGTACCTACGAGTAATTGATTTTATTTAATGATTAAACATCTTATTAATTTTAATTAACTTTTACAATAAATAAACGATTTATCCTATGTATTTTAAATTAAATAAAATGTATACCTTAATCCCGGCGTGAGACCCTTCTACCCCAGTTCCCATAGCATTTCCTTAAACAATGCCAACCCTTACTATTGAATCCAAATCCTACATATCTTCCCCCTGCATATCCTAGTTGACCAACCAACTCCGTACATAGTTCAATCCCTATTAAATCATCACAACCAAACTTAGTTCCTCCCAAAAACCCAAGGTCAGACTTCAGCATATCAGCCCCCATCCCTATCCTCGGATTGCCAAGTTCGAATTTCAGAAAATCACCCACTTCGATCTCCTATTCTTCACTGTCGCGTTCCCTATCCCCTTGGTTTGAACTATATCAGAACGTTCAAACCCCTTCAGCGTCGAAATCCCTCAATACATCGCTCTTTCCATTCCCCCCATCGATTTTTCAACACTCGACATCACCAAAACTCCTTCCCATCCCATCGCGCTAATACCCAGACCGACCACCTTTGAAGTAACGGATCCCCGAGTTCAACTGTCCCACCATCGAACCCTAGTTCATCTACCAGAGCGACTGTCGAACACCCAAAACAAACCAACGACGACCCCTCTCCTTCCTCGCTAAATCACGAGGCTCCATCTTGGTCTCGCGGGTTCTGATAGCGACGCCGAATGAAATCGCAAGTTCCAAATCTTTTTTTTTTATTATAGCGAATTCGATTTTAATTTGAATAAGGGAGGAAAGGAAATTGGGATGGCTTTGAAAAGCTTCTGTGATTTAGAGGTAAGGACAGATGAAGGCGCGACTTGATTTATATGGGCGCGAAGGGAGACAGAAGGTACACGACATTGATTTTGTGTCTCTGTGATATTGAAAGTGGAAGACCATTTTTTCTGCTCGAGGAGAAAAGAGCCTGCGCAAATATAATTTAGGGTGGCTGATGTTTTGAATGTGCAGGTCGGCTCTGATTTTTTTTCTTTTATTATTTATATTGATTTTATTTTTATTAAATAATTAAAATATTTCGCGGTCCTTAACTAGTAATCCCGAACCACTATTCAACCGTGACGACCGATGTTTTCAACGTTATTCACTATTCTGAATTCAATGAAATAGATTATACAATTTAATTTGAACGTATATTTAAAATAGCCATACTAAATCATTTTAAATTCAAAATAAATAAATTCTTCATCAATGAATTTCTATTATCATGGTTCAGTTTTATCTTCGAATTGAATTATTTCAAACCTCTCATATTTCGATAATTATCAAAATACATCGTATTTCGATTATTTAAACAATAACCCAATAAAATACCATTTATATTATAAATTCAATATTTAAACCCTTATTAAATATTTAAAATAAATCGACTAAAAATCCGGGTCGTTACATTCTTTCCCCCTTAAAATAATTTCGTCCTCGAAATTGCTAAGATAGGAAAAATGATACAAATCCATTACCTTTCAACAGTCCACTTATGTTGAAACTCAACTCCTCATATTTCAACAAATTTAATTCCACCAAGCTTTTGGTCTTCCTTCATTTAATTTGAATGATCTACGATCAATCCATTTATATCCAATCTATGTTCTATTAAACTAACTCAAATTGATTCTTGTCGATTGATTCACTTCAATCCATTTAACCAGCTTAAGTTAAATTCCAATCCCAGAATTCAAATCCTAGGGTTTTCATTTCAAATTCTTTTGAAATCACATAAATATACACATATTCAAAACATTTGAATTTTCTAAATCAGCTTGTTTTCTTCCAAATCAATTTCGACCAAGAACTTTTCTAAGGTAGCAATTCATCACTTAGAAACTCGAAAATGAACACTGATGATGTTGCAATCATCATCAGAATTATTTTCCAGCCACTGGAGTGAGTTCAGTACTTTATTATTTCTAAAATCCATTCAAAAATGGTATTTATTCAAATCCTTTACAAAACAAAGCTATATTATTTTAATTTACTTTTTACTTTTTTTTTTTTTTTTAGAAAATAATTTCAAACTTCTCAGGATTTAAATTCAAATTCTGGTTTGAATTCAATTTTAATTCATCTCATTTGTATATTTCATTCATATACAAGTTATATTTGGTCATTCATAACCATTCCAATTTCTATAATCTCGTTTGATTATAATCCTAACAATCAACACATCCATATAATATAATAATTTCAGAAAATTATTCTTTTTATATCAAAATAGAAATTTGGGTAAAATTATTTCATCTACCCACTTAAAAACAATATCGTGTTCAATCCCCTGTTCAAGTGTTTAGAAATTCCTATCGACGTCGTGGCGTCCCACGATTCGATCAGAATTCATAAACTACTCAACAGACTAGCCAACACAATATAAAACAGTTTTTAATATCAATTTACAAATACGCGCTCTTGTATATATAGACTCAACTCATTCTAGGGTACTACTGACCCTATCTCTAATGAGCACATGCCACACAAGCCTAGGTGTTCGCTCAACCTAAGCTCTGATACCAACTGTAACGACCCTCAAATCTGAGCTATCTGAGTTGACTAAATACACCACACGTCCAACCCAAATAACACAGAAATACGAACCATTAATAGAAAGAAGTTAGAAGACGAGAAATAGGAAGAAAGAAATATTAGAATAGAAGAAAAACGAAGATCACAACTCATAGCGGAACGAATAAAATATATTATATAACATAACTTTTGAAATACAAATCAGTAACTTTATATACATACCATCATCAGAGCACAACAGTCATTTCTGAAACAGTTATAAACACCTGTTTCCAGATACAAACAAGGTCCACAGCGGAATATATGATAGCCTATAGCTAACCGGTGAAGCCTCCTGCTTCCAGCTCCTTCAAATGAATCTGTGAAATCCCGACTACTTGACTGCCCGTACAAATTTGGGCACCCAAGAGTTTAGGGAAAAACAAAACAAAATAAACTCTGGGTCAGTCATGGGACTGGTGTGAGTAAACTCCAACCACTTGTTTAACTTTCAAAATCCTTACGAAAGAAAAGATAATAGTAAGACCAGCCCACACATAAACATGGACGGTTTTTACCTTACTATAACCCAAAACACTTTGATATCAAATCCAATGATATTATAATAATGTCTACATCAAGTAAATAACCAAATAGCAGAACGCTTGCATCTCACGCTCCACATATATATTATAAAATCAAAAACCGCATGGCGCTTATTGGAGATTGGATTTCCAACATGACAAGGTATGGAACCACCTTCCGCTAATGTATCTCTAGAGAGGAATACACTGGGTTCAACAAGAACATCTTGTAACCCGACCCACACATGACCGACCACTCATTTCGCTTGAGTGTATCGAATGTATATCACCAACGGTTGGGATCAGCAACCGTCTCCCGACTGGGACAGCATCGAATAGAATAAGAAATTAAATGAACCTCTAGATAGGTGATTATACATCCTAATGGGTGCGACCCACATAGCCATGCTGCCTGCCCGATTTTTGTCCTTTCCCGGTTGTTGAGGCATGAGGCTACGCATACTTACCATTCATTGATAGCACAATCACTTTGAATGCCACATGGTCAGATCCGTTAATCACTAGTTGAGTTTGCACAAATATTCTGGATATTATGCTAAGGGATAAATCCGTTGCAACCATATATATTCATACAGACCAACCCAATTGATCATTGGAAATACTCTGTCAGACATTCGTCCATTTACGTTCGTTCTGGGACTGAACGAAACCGAAGGCACAATTTCTATAAATAGAAAAGCCCTTGCACTTTACTCCGTCTTCAATATATTCAGCATACTTGGTTCGCAACGCTTATGCCGATACGGAGTGGTTCTTTGGATAATAATCCAACCGGTCTCCCCATATTGACAACGATGGTCAAAAACTTCGATAGTCTGTGATTGAACTATCGAATAAAAACAAGTGTTCATCCAAACATATCAAACAAATCACTGGGCTCTTTAATTAATATTTCATTAATTAAATCTCTTCTCCATTTCCTTATCAATATTTGTTAACCAAATATTTTCAATAACCATATTGGCCCTTATGCCATTTGGAAAACGTTTCCAAATATTAACTTCTTTTATTTTCTATATATTAGAAAATATCTCTATTTGCAATTGGAAACAATTCCAATCACTTATCTCTATCCCGACTATTTTAATTATACTCAGGAAATATTTACTTGTTATATTTCCAAAATTCCATCACTTGGGTTTAAAACGAATGTTGTGTAAAACATCGTTACAACAACCCAAACTATTTTATTCAACTAACTCTTTTTCAAACACTTCTCTTCGAGACTGGATCTTGCTATTTATCCATTAAAAATGAAATCAATCAAGTTGGGGTGAAATTACCTCTCGGACCTTAACTGAAAACATCCGCAACTTCAAAACGGCAAAACCACTTACCTCGAATAAACACACTATACAATCCAATTGTTCATTTTTAAAACATGTATATAGTTCGCTTTCTATTTCTAATTTATAGATTTCCCTTTTTGTTTCCAATACTCTATTTTGATTTCATTTCCTTATCGAATTCTACATTTATCGATACATTGATTTATAACTATCAAATTATCTGAAAAATATTCTATCTTCTTAAATTTCCGGAAAATTTTGCCATAACCTCCCCTGTATCGGGAGCATCGGGAAATTTCAAATAGCTTTCCCGGTCCTTCTTATTTCAAAAAGAAAAAGAAAAAGCCAAGCGGCTTGCCGATACGGCGCATAAAATCTCATATATGAATTAAACATGTACCTTTTTGTTGGGCACACAAATTAAAATCTTCATATACTTCATCCTGTACCTGTCTAACACATGTTCACCTGTTTTCAATTCAATTCAACACTATCTAATCGTTTGAATTCAGTTCCGCCCATTTATTCTTTAATTAGTCATTTTGCCTATTTCACTTCTTTGTTGAACATAACATGTTCAAACAAAATATTTAACTCGTTCATAACCAAATTGAATTTCAATTTCAATTCTAGTTCTCTTTTCTATTTCGAATATAAATTTTCAAATCGAATTCACTTATTTAAGGCCCAATATCAATTCAACATCTCATTTACTAATTACTATTCGAATTAGTTAATTCTATTCAATAATCAAAAATCTGATTTCTGTTTCAAAAATCAATTCATTACTCCACCTGAGTTCACATATATTTTATAACTCAAATCTGAAATTTTCTAAATAGAAATTCGGATTTTATTTGCTTAAAATCCTTTTATAAAATGAAATAAACCGTTATGGTTTTTAAATAGTTCTGGCGCTGTTTTTCTGAAAATTTGATTTTGACATAACTCAAAATCTATACGACGAAATTCATATTTTTCTCTTTCATTAGAAAACTATTATCAAACCGGTCCTGACGTTTCTTGTTTCAAAGAGATCCGACTCCAATTGAGTCATGTATACTCGATTGAAGTTTGAATCACTATTTTACGAACTGCAGCGCTGCGGCGAGTTCGTTTTAATTATATTAACTTTTAAACTTCGTTAAATGAATTCAACTCCCTTCTAATATATATATATATATATATATATATATATATATATATATATATATATATATATATTCCAAATTCCATTTGAATCTTTACATTTCAAATCCATAGTTTTAAATCCTGTATTCAAATCCCATTTGAAATCCTTTATTTAATTTCCACTTTAATTCAACTCCTTTTTGAATTTCTATATTTGAAATTCATACTTGAATTTAAATATCCAAACTCCATTTAAATTTCTATTTGAAATTCTAAATGTTTCAAATTCCATTTTTCTCTTATTTGAAATTCTCAATATTTCAAATTACATTTTCTTTTATTTGAAATTCCATTTTTGAATTTCCTTTATTCCAATCCCATTTGAATTCCTTCAAATTCAAATTTTATTTCAATTCCCTTGAATTCAAATTCTATTTCAAAACTATTTGGATTTCCTATTTTGAAATCTTATTTCAATCCTACTTTGAAATCCTATTTTCAAAGTTTATTTCGAATTCTATTTTGAAATTCTATATTCAAATTTCTACTTGAATTTCTATATTCAATTTCCTGTTCAAATTTAATACTTGAATTTCTATTCAAATCTCTATTCAAATTTCATGTTTGAATTCCATTCAAATCTCTATTCAAATTTCACATTTGAATTCTTCTTTGAAATTCTATATTTCAAATTCTATCCAATTCCTCTTTGAAATTCTATATTTCAAAGTCTGTTTTCTATTTGAACTCTTATATCCAATTTCTTTAAACAAGTCTCGACTTCAATTCCTTTTGAAATCGATATTTCTATTTTTCTTTGAAGATAGATTTCCCATTCCAATTTCACACTTGTATTTCTATTTCTGAATTATCAAATGATAACTCTTTTCACTTCATTTATAACTTCGTTATAAAAGAACTATTTATAAACTTCGTTCATAAAGGAACTACTTGTTATATTTTTCAAAAACAAGTTTTATATTTCTATTCCATTTAAAAATTCAAATTCTATTTAAAAATAGAATTTTCCCTTTTAAAATCTCAAATATCCTTCCACGATATTTTAAATACATTAACACTTAGCCCAGTGATATTTAAACCAATCAAATCACCCAATTTCCAATCATTTGATTTTTTTTCACGTCATATATGAAAAATATATATGGAATCAAACAAATAACAAACAAACAGATAATATATTTGTGAGGAATCCTGTTGGATTCCTCCAACCTGTTTCCCTGCATCCACAGATGTTAGCACATAAATAATACCCATTCTGCTTCGTGGCAGAATATCGCGGTATAGAATGTCATCCACTAATCATAGCGTGGGGCGTATAGGGTAATCATCCGCTATAAAACTGTGGGCATCCGCTAATCAGACTGCGGGAATCCAACCAATCAATCAACCCAATATATATATATATAGCCTAAATAACTAATATATATAAAACAAGCAGAAAAATCCAAACAAGCAACAACAATTATTTTTACGAAGTAAAAATAATTATAATAAAAGGTGAGTGAGATTTACTCACCGTGATTTTCATAGCACTGAATATCTTGTTAATTCCTGTATTGTTGCATGGCGAATCATCTCGAATTGCCTAACTAGTACCTACGAGTATTTGATTTTATTTAACGATTAAACATCTTATTAATTTTAATTAACTTTTACAATAAATAAACGATTTATCCTATGTATTTTAAATTAAATAAAATGTATACCTTAATCCCGGCGTGAGACCCTTCTACCCCAGTTCCCATAGCATTTCCTTAAACAATGCCAACCCTTACTATTGAATCCAAATCCTACATATCTTCCCCCTGCATATCCTAGTTGACCAACCAACTCCGTACATAGTTCAATCCCTATTAAATCATCACAACCAAACTTAGTTCCTCCCAAAAACCCAAGGTCAGACTTCAGCATATCAGCCCCCATCCCTATCCTCGGATTGTCAAGTTCGAATTTCAGAAAATCACCCACTTCGATCTCCTATTCTTCACTGTCGCGTTCCCTATCCCCTTGGTTTGAACTATATCAGAACGTTCAAACCCCTTCAGCGTCGAAATCCCTCAATACATCGCTCTTTCCATTCCCCCCATCGATTTTTCAACACTCGACATCACCAAAACTCCTTCCCATCCCATCGCGCTAATACCCAGACCGACCACCTTTGAAGTAACGGATCCCCGAGTTCAACTGTCCCACCATCGAACCCTAGTTCATCTACCAGAGCGACTGTCGAACACCCAAAACAAACCAACGACGACCCCTCTCCTTCCTCGCTAAATCACGAGGCTCCATCTTGGTCTCGCGGATTCTGATAGCGACGCCGAATGAAATCGCAAGTTCCAAATCTTTTTTTTTTATAGCGAATTCGATTTTAATTTGAATAAGGGAGAAAAGGAAATTGGGATGGCTTTGAAAAGCTTCTGTGATTTAGAGGTAAGGACAGATGAAGGCGCGACTTGATTTATATGGGCGCGAAGGAAGACAGAAGGTACACGACATTGATTTTGTGTCTCTGTGATATTGAAAGTGGAAGACCATTTTTTCTGCTCGAGGAGAAAAGAGCCTGCGCAAATATAATTTAGGGTGGCTGATGTTTTGAATGTGTAGGTCGGCTCTGATTTTTTTTCTTTTATTATTTATATTGATTTTATTTTTATTAAATAATTAAAATATTTCGCGGTCCTTAACTAGTAATCCCGAACCACTATTCAACCGTGACGACCGATGTTTTCAACGTTATTCACTATTCTGAATTCAATGAAATAGATTATACAATTTAATTTGAACGTATATTTAAAATAGCCATATTAAATCATTTTAAATTCAAAATAAATAAATTCTTCATCAATGAATTTCTATTATCATGGTTCAGTTTTATCTTCGAATTGAATTATTTCAAACCTCTCATATTTCGATAATTATCAAAATACATCGTCTTTCGATTATTTAAACAATAACCCAATAAAATACCATTTATATTATAAATTCAATATTTAAACCCTTATTAAATATTTAAAATAAATCGACTAAAAATCCGGGTCGTTACAGGGGTAATGATATTCACTGCAAAAAATGTGAAATAATTGCTGCAAAAATGTCAGTTACTAAATAAATATAAATTTTATTCAGTTTGATATATGTATAGTCAGTATCTAGAATTTTTGTACTTGTAATCGTGTTTATGTCAATAATCAATAACAGGGTCTAGTAATTTGTTGTCAATAGATCGAAATCGAAAAGAAATGTGTACTAAATAAAACAAGTTTGTAACAACCCGTATTTTGAATAACAAGTTATAACATAGATCAAGGCAGAATTAAATGATAAATTCTGAATCAAGGGAAACGGGCTGTACCATTGTGTTCGTCTCGGAAAAATACGCGAAATAGAGGCCGAGTTTTCGAAAATCGGAGTCCGTATGACCAAGTTATGGCCCGTCAAAGTTTTCAGAAAATTTCAAGTTCAAAAACAGTTCAAATTTGAATTCAAAATTCAAATTCAGCCAAGCAGGACAGGCGGGAAAAATTCCCGCCACCCCCTAGTCGACTGGGGAGTCGACTTGGGAGTCGACACACCCCAGGTGGTGTCGACTGCCCAGTCGACACCCCTGTCGACTTGGGTGGTCGGCCAGTTTGGCCTGGGTGCACCTGACTTATTCCTCAAGACATGTTTGGAGGCTTGTGACGGATTTTAAAGGCTCATATCTGAATTAGGGTTAATACTATGGCCTAAACTAACCTAAACTTCTATAAAAGGACCCTAATACCTAGCCTAAACCATCATAAATCAATCCTACAACTAGATTATGCCAAAATGTTTAATCATGGCCTCCACCCTCTTGTCATAGTCTCCATCTTCATTCATAAGAGAGTTCCTAAGCTTGTTTGAGAGTTTCTAAGTTTGATTCAAGGCCAAAGTTCAATCTTTCTTCATCAAAACAAGGATCTTCTTCTTATTTCTCAAGGGTTTTCATTGGAGCTTATTATTTGGGGGTTTTTAGAGTTGCTAGTGGCTTCGTCTCAATCTTATTTTATTTTATAAGTCTTCATAGCATTGTAAGCCCTATTCTACTCTTAGATTCTAACTATGAAGTTAAATATGACATGTTGCAAGTTTAAGTTTGGGCCTAAGTATGATTTGTGCTTTGATTCTATCATGTTATGCATAGATTTATTCTATGCATGTTTGTAAAGCTATCACCTTGACTTTGTGCATAGAAAGCTATGAGCTTTGATTTGAAATGTTGCATAAAGCAACATAGAAACTCTCATAACCCTTATGTTATCTTGCATATGATGTTATATGCGAATCACTAGTTATCATCCTATGCCATCTATGACCATGTATCACCTATTTGCTAAGTTTAATGCCATACATGTGTAGATTTGAATTGGACCTAAGTGCAATATTTGCCTTGAACCTATCATTGTATGCATAGATCTATTCATGCCTCTCTTGATTTATGATTGTGGACCTATCATGAACCTAGTACCGTTCATGTTGACCTTGGGAAAAAAATGCTATGAAATGGATTATGGCTTATGCATGTTAACAAACCTTAACCCCTTATGTTCCTTAACATGCATATGATAATATTGAACCTATTTGCTATGCACAAGTTAGGATTGTCACCCTATATCAACTATTATCATGCTACCACCATATTTGCTATTATGCATGCTTGTGGCCAAAGCACCCTTATGCTATTATGCATGCTTGTGGCCAAAGCACCCTTATGCTATTATGCATGCTTGTGGCCAAATCACCCTTATGCTATTTGATATGTTTGAGGCCAAATCACCTTTTATGCTATCATACATGTTGAGGCCATATGCTAGTATGTTGAACCCCCTTTGGCCTCAAATATCACAATGTTTAACTTGTGATAGACTTTGCCATCTTATGCCCACCTTGTCATATTCTTATGTTCCTCCTTTTTGATCTATTTGTGTTGATGCGAACTTACGTGCGATGGGGTTACGTTATGGGTAAACTTAAATGACATGAAACATGACTTGAAAAATATGACATGTGATGATGCTTGAAAACATGAATGTGGACATGACATGTAGAAAACATGAAAGTGACCAACTCGAGGTTGGGTTGAATTTGTAGCATAAATCTACCCGGAACCGACCGGCTTAACTAGTGGCTACAAGAAATAGGACCCAATGTGAGTAGTTGGTCACATCACACTTAAAACCCGAGGTTAGACTAGGTTGTGGTGTAAAGCTACCCGGACCCGCCCGGCTTAACTAGTAACCACAACAAAGTCTAATGTGAGAGGTTGGGGGGCATTAAGTTAATTAATGCCACAAGGTAGGGTTAAGTCATGGACTACTTGAATACTTAACCAATTAAACACGATGGATTGGTAGGGTTAAGTCATGGACTACTTGAATATACTTAACCAGTTGAACACGATGTATTGATAGGGTTAAGTCATGAACTGCTTGGATACACTTGACCAACTCAATACATGGTTAGGATAGGGTTAACCACACTTAACCCGTTTGAAAATCCTAGTTACGCGGTCCTTTTCAGCAGTAACCTACTTGGGAGTATCTGGATACCCTGGACTAGGCTAGGGTGGGGCACGATTACTGACTGATTGTAAGAGACCAAAAGAGACGGCTGAATAGTGCACCAGTTAAGTTCAGGCGGACCATGGTCGTGCACATTAAGTCCGGAGTTGAACATGGGCACCGGTAGGTTTAGACTGTGCGTGCTTGAATTGTGTCTGTGGTTTACACCTTAGGGCTGGATACACCCTAGGGTGGACCTTGCACAGTTAACTACATTCCATGATTAGGCCGTATGACACCGACACACGACGAGTTAGGCTTATAGGGAGCCGATCGACTAGACCGAGCAGTTGGACCTTGATTTAGGTCATCTCATGAGTTTGGGCCAACATTGGGCTAAGGGATCATTTCTTGTTTATCTTGACATGGATTAGAATACTAGTACACTTGGTGCAACTTAACCTTGTATACGCGATGCCACACTTGATTAGGGATGGCAATGGGGCGGGGCGGGCGCGGGTAGTACCACCCCATCATCCGCCCCGTTGGGTGATTTTTTGCCTCGTGCCCGCCCCATACCCGCACGGGTATCAATTAAACGGGTTTTTAACAGGTTGCGGGTAATGGCGGGTATTCGTGGGTATCCATTATATTTATTCAATTTATTTTTTAGCCATTTATTGAAATTATTCAAAAGTACATTTGGTTAAAAAAAACAAATTAGACCAATTCTTAAATGCTAACCTCGGAATACCAATATATATTTAAACCAACATCCAAAAAAGAAGAGACAACAGAAGTATCCATCAAAATATCGACAGCCAATTATAAATTGTTGAGTAAGAGCATGCATACAAATACCGAACAACCAACAACAATATTTTTTGTATTGACTATTGATAATAAATCACATTCAATACGGGCACGGGTACCCGCGGACATGGATATCTTACTATCCTTACCCGCCCCATTAATTAACGGATATTAAAAATACCCGTTTATTTTACCTATGGATACCCATTTAACTATCCGTTTCATATCCATAACGGATTTTACCCACGGATAGCTATGGGTACGGATTTTTTTGCCATCCCTACACTTGATCTATCTTGTTAACTTTTCACCCTGCCAGTTATCATCCTATGTTTCATCTCTGTTTTACATGTCCAGTTAACTTTATTAGTTTTTATACTAATAGTAGGTAGGACTTACCAGTCTTTTTGACTGACCCGTTTTCTTTCGCCTCTTTTCTTCCGCTTCCCCCCCCCCCCCCCGGGTTCTCAGGGTGGGAATACTAGCACCTAGCTTGGATCTTTAGCTTGCTTACTGGACAGCTCATGTACGGTTTGGACTTGAGCTTTGCTATGGCGACACTACTGTTATCTTTGGGGAATACTTTACTTATGTTATTTTTCAGTTTATGTTTTTCTAAACTTTGTTTTGTTGGGAAAATGATGACTAAGTACTTTGATGTAACTTGACTATGGTTTTGAAATAGAAATTTTATCCGCTGCTTTATTTACTCTGTTTTACTCATATGTTCTGTCTTGTGATACCTGCATGCATGTTTATCTCGTTTAACGCCCCTCCAAAGCTAGTGTGCTTGCAAGAGTGACATTGGCGGAGGTGGGGTGTTACATTTGGTATCAGAGCATAAGGTTTACAAGATCTGAGCAAAAGGTTTTTAAAACTTACCTTTTGAAAAACTATTTTCAAAACCAATTAAGTATTTTCCAAGAAAAGTCTAGTTTATTTTGAAAGGTTATTCCCCAAAAGCCATTAGCACTATCCTTTGTTTCCTCGTTCTCAATCTATCTTTTTCTTCGTTTCAGTATGGCCGATAATTTTACCATTCGGGAGGGCGTACCAGTACCTATTTGGTTTAGAAGGTACATGGAGGCAAGGGCGAATGAAGCCGGCCCCGCGAATATTCCTCCTCCTTCCCCCGTGGCTAACATTCCTCCTCATCATCCACAAACGGATTTCGCGAAGATTTGCAAGGACTTTAAGGCGATGGGTGGCAAAAAATTTATTGAGATGGAGACTTTTGTTGAGGCAAAAAACTGGTTAAAAGAAACTGAAGACCTCTTTGCTATCTTTGATGTGGAAGACCGTAGAAAAGTTTTGTTGGCAGTATGGCTATTGAAAGAGGAAGCTGCATATTGGTGGGTAGTCACCACCACTACTAGGCCAATTCAGACTTGGGATGACTTTAGGAGAAGGTTTGGACTGAGGTTTCTATCATCAACAGAAGAGAACCTTCAGATGGAGAGGTTCTTATCTCTAAAGCAAGGGGACATGACAGTTAGGGAATACGTGGATACGTTTAATCAACTTGCTCGGTTCGGTCTAGACTTGGTTAACACAGCTCAGAAGAAGGCCCTACACTTTGCTCTAGGATTGAACGAGCCATTGCACGGTTTGGCCATGTCTCACATACCCATGGGGGCGACCTTCGAGAGTTTGGTAAATATGGCCCTGCTTCAAGAGGAAGATAAGAGTAGTAAGAAGGAAGTCAAGTTGAATGAGTCTCAAGGCAAGAAGGTAGATTCCGAGAAAGGAGGCAAGGGCAACAACAACCGCAATGACAACAAGACCAGGGAGACAAGGAAGTGCAACTTCTGTGGGATTGTTGGACACATAACCAAAGATTGTAGGAAGAAGAAGAGGAAGTTGGGAGAATGCTTTCATTGTGGAGAGTCTGGACACTATAGCAAGGATTGCCCGAAAAAGCGAGAACAAGGGAAAAGGCAAACTCAGCGAGCAGGACCCTCTGGAGGGCAGTTGCAGGCTCTCCTCGCTCTTCCAGCTTTTGATCGAGGTAGTGTTTCTATAGAAAGTCATGTTTACATTTCTGATTTCCCCGTTCGTACCTTATTTGATTCTGGTGCATCGCATAGTTTTATTTCTGATCTTGTTGAAAGTTTGCACCTAAGTACTAGTCTAGTTGAGGTCCCGTTAGTGTTTCAAATCCAATTGGGGGTTCCGCCCATCTACCTGTGATTTGTAGGGATTTGAAAATCTCTATCTTGAGCGTAGAATTCATGTGTAATGCTTATGTTCTCGGGTTTATGGGATACAGGTTGATTTTGGGCATGGATTGGTTGTCCACTTAGGGAGCCATTCTTGATTTTGAACATAGGGTTGCAAGGCTCATGACTCGCCTCGGTAATACCCTCGAAATCTCGTGTGACCTTTAGGGTTCCGTCCTGATTAGTTACCTAGAATCCCTTGGCACCTTTATTGGAAATTTGTAATCCAATCGAGTAGTGTTCGCCACTAAGGCGGATAGTCCATTTCACTTAAGCATGGGTTAGAGAAATCACCCTAGTAAGTACATTTGGCAACGTGGATTGGTACTTGTTTTCAAGAGATAGTTCTTCTGCGTGGGATACCGTATAGTATGTAAATGAGGTCTAGGATTCACTAACAAATTTTGTAAAGCTTGCATGAAACCATGAGCACGTAGTTATGTGGAAGCCAGGTATTTTAGGAAAAGAATAAGTGGAAGGGGAACGAGAGGCAACGGTGAAATGAGTTCTAACTCATATTTTGAAAATAAGAATTAAGAGCTACGAAATTGTGAAGTTAAAAGGCGGTCAAGGCACGATAGGACTAAGCTCAAGAAAATGCGGCTTAGAAGATTGAAGACTAGATACGCGCATTACATCTCTTTCTAAGAGTATATCCTTGATCCCTATTATTCAGTAGAGCTTACTCGCATGCTATCTTTTAAGTATATCCTCTCGGTCCTATTCTCAATCTTACTTCTGTTGCAAACCCCATAAGGAGTATGACTCGCCTATATAGTTGGGGTGGGGATGTCCATTAAGTTGACCAAACTATTTGGGCTTTATGGGATATGGGTCATAGTTGATAGACTTACGTAGAGTGCTCACTTTGTTCCGTTGAAGAGCAAGAGGACCACATCAGGGCTAGCATATGTTCACCTTCGAGAGAGAGTGCGATTGCATGGAGTTCCTTCTAACATAGTTAGCGATCGTGACCCAATTCTTGCTAGCCAATTCTAGAATAGTTTGCAGGAAGTGATGGGTACGCGATTGAATCTAAGTACGACCTATCACCCACAGAAGGATGGCCAGACCGAAAGGGTGAATAAGGTACTAGAAGATCTATTGAGGCTATGCATCCTTGACTTTGGTGGCACTTGGAAAGATCATCTTCCTCTCGTAGAGTTTGCTTATAATAACAGCTATCAGGCAAGCATAGGAATGGCACCATTCGAAGCTTTGTATGGGAGGCTGTGCAAGTCACCAACATGTTGGTGGGAGACGACGGATGAGCTTATACTTGGGCCCGACAGGATAAGGGACACATCCGAGAAAGTTGAATTGGTGCGAAGACGGATGAAAACGGCCCAAGACAGACAGAAATCCTATGCTGACAAGCGAAGGACAGATCTGGAATTCGAAGTTGGAGACATGGTTTTCGTGAAGGTCTCTCCTTTGCGAAACGTGGTTCGTTTTGGAGCAGTTGGAAAGCTAGCACCAAGGTTCGTAGGACCCTTCCCTATCATAGAGAGGATTGGGAGGATGGCTTATAAGGAAGAATTGCCCGAGAAGTTGGTCGGAGTGCACAATGTTTTTCATGTCACGCATCCCCAAAAGTGCATGTATAAGTCAGCCGAAGTGGTTGAACCAAGTATTCTTGAAGACATGGAGGTAGAGAAAGAGGCGACCTTGAGGCGAGCTCCGATTCGTATCTTGGGAACGAAGATCAAGAAACTGAGGAATCGAGAAGTCAAGTTAGTAAAGGTTCAGTGGAGCGAAGCCGATGAAGATGCAACTTGGGAAACCGAGGAGAAGATGCGTGGGCTTTATCCATTCCTTTTTGAGGGTACATTCTCAATCTCTTTTCCTAGTTAGCATATCTTTCCTTTGCTATCCATGTTTATCTTGTTATCTCGTTAACCTTGTCTTAAGAACCTTAGGTAGAAACCCTTTGGATGAAACATGTATTTGAAACATGTTATGCTTGATGTTTGCCAGTGGTTGCAAGTGTTTGCAAGTGGATACTCGTGGATGCATGATACACATTAGGCACTAAGATCGGCTCACACACTTTCATATTGCATATGCATGAATGCTTATACTTATTCATGGCTGAAACTTGTTATGCTATCACGTGGATGTTGCATATGGATGAATGTTATGTGCACTCATATAGAGATTATGAATTATGTTAAGAATTTGCATACATATGGACTCATTTCACTAACATACTTTGCATTAAGGAGGTTTACTGAATCAGTAACCGCCTGATTTTCGCATTAGATAAGTGCATATACACACACCTTTGCATATGATCATACAGCATTTAGATTTTGTTAAGGACAATGGTTACTTGTGGATGATGTTGTGAGTAGATGGATGATGGATGGTAGGATACGTTCTTCCTAACTCAGAGATTTCGGGGACGAAATCCTTTAAGGTGGGGGAGAGTGTAACAACCTGTATTTTGAATAACAAGTTATAACATAGATCAAGGCAGAATTAAATGATAAATTCTGAATCAAGGAAAACGGGCTGTGCCATTGCGTTCGTCTCGGAAAAATACGCGAAATAGAGTCCGAGTTTTCGAAAATCGGAGTCCGTATGACCAAGTTATGGCCCGTCAAAGTTTTCAGAAAATTTCAAGTTCAAAAACAGTTCAAATTTGAATTCAGAATTCAAATTTAGCCAAGCAGGACAGGCGGGAAAAATTCCCACCACCCCCAAGTCGACTGGGGAGTCGACTTGGGAGTCGACACACCCCAGGTGGTGTCGACTGCCCAATCGACACCCCTGTCGACTTGGGTGGTCGGCCAGTTTGGCCTGGGTGCACCTGACTTGTTCCTCAAGACATGTTTGGAGGCTTGTGACGGATTTTAAAGGCTCGGATCTGAATTAGGGTTAATCCTATGGCCTAAACTAACCTAAACTTCTATAAAAGGACCCTAATACCTAGCCTAAACCATCATAAATCAATCCTACAACTAGATTATGCCAAAATGTTTAATCATGGCCTCCACCCTCTTGTCATAGTCTCCATCTTCATTCATATGATAGTTCCTAAGCTTGTTTGAGAGTTTCTAAGTTTGATTCAAGGCCAAAGTTCAATCTTTCTTCATCAAAGCAAGGATCTTCTTCTTATTTCTCAAGGGTTTTCATTGGAGCTTATTATTTGGGGGGTTTTAGAGTTGCTAGTGGCTTCGTCTCAATCTTATTTTATTTTATAAGTCTTTATAGCATTGTAAGCCCTATTCTACTCTTAGATTCTAACTATGAAGTTAAATATGACATGTTGCAAGTTTGAGTTTGGGCCTAAGTATGATTTGTGCTTTGATTCTATCATGTTATGCATAGATTTATTCTATGCATGTTTGTAAAGCTATCACCTTGACTTTGTGCATAGAAAGCTATGAGCTTTGATTTGAAATGTTGCATAAAGCAACATAGAAACTCTCATAACCCTTATGTTATCTTGCATATGATGTTATATGTGAATCACTAGTTATCATCCTATGCCATCTATGACCATGTATCACCTATTTGCTAAGTTTAATGCCATACATGTGTAGATTTGAATTGGACCTAAGTGTAATATTTGCCTTGAACCTATCATTGTATGCATAGATCTATTCATGCCTCTCTTGATTTATGATTGTGGACCTATCATGAACCTAGTACCGTTCATGTTGACCTTGGAAAAAAAATGCTATGAAATGGATTATGGCTTATGCATGTTAACAAACCTTAACCCCTTATGTTCCTTAACATGCATATGATGATATTGAACCTATTTGCTATGCACAAGTTAGGATTGTCACCCTATATCAACTATTATCATGCTACCACCATATTTGCTATTATGCATGCTTGTGGCCAAAGCACCCTTATGCTATTATGCATGCTTGTGGCCAAATCACCCTTATGCTATTTGATATGTTTGAGGCCAAGTCACCTTTTATGCTATCATACATGTTGAGGCCATATGCTAGTATGTTGAACCCCCTTTGGCCTCAAATATCACCATGTTTAACTTGTGATAGACTTTCCCATCTTATGCCCACCTTGTCATATTCTTATGTTCCCCCTTTTTGATCTATTTGTGTTGATGCGAACTTACGTGCGATGGGGTTACGTTATGGGTAAACTTAAATGACATGAAACATGACTTGAAAAATATGACATGTGATGATGCTTGAAAACATGAACGTGGACATGACATGTAGAAAACATGAAAGTGACCAACTCGAGGTTGGGTTCAGTTTGTAGCATAAATCTACCCGGAATCGACCGGCTTAACTAGTGGCTACAAGCAATAGGACCCAATGTGAGTAGTTGGTCACATCGCACTTAAAACCCGAGGTTAGACTAGGTTGTGGTGTAAAGCTACCCGGACCCGCCCGGCTTAACTAGTAACCACAACAAAGTCTAATGTGAGAGGTTGGGTGCATTAAGTTAATTAATGCCACAAGGTAGGGTTAAGTCATGGACTACTTGAATACTTAACCAATTAAACACGATGGATTGGTAGGGTTAAGTCATGGACTACTTGAATATACTTAACCAGTTGAACACGATGTATTGATAGGGTTAAGTCATGAACTGCTTGGATACACTTAACCAACTCAATACATGGTTAGGATAGGGTTAACCACACTTAACCCGTTTGAAAATCCTAGTTACGCGGTCCTTTTCAGCAGTAACCTACTTGGGAGTATCTGGATACCCTGGACTAGGCTAGGGTGGGGCACGATTACTGACTGATTGTAAGAGACCAAAAGAGACGGCTGAATAGTGCACCAGTTAAGTTCAGGCGGACCATGGTCGTGCACATTAAGTCCGGAGTTGAACATGGGCACCGGTAGGTTTAGACTGTGCGTGTTTGAATTGTGTCTGTGGTTTACACCTTAGGGCTGGATACACCCTAGGGTGGACCTTGCACAGTTAACTACATTCCATGATTAGGCCGTATGACACCGACACACGACGAGTTAGGCTTATAGGGAGCCGATCGACTAGACCGAGCAGTTGGACCTTGATTTAGGTCATCTCATGAGTTTGGGCCAACATTGGGCTAAGGGATCATTTCTTGTTTATACTTGACATGGATTAGAATACTAGTACACTTGGTGCAACTTAACCTTGTATACGCGATCCCACACTTGATTAGGGATGGCAATGGGGCGGGGCGGGCGCGGGTAGTACCACCCCATCATCCGCCCCGTTGGGTGATTTTTTGCCTCGTGCCCGCCCCATACCCGCACGGGTATCAATTAAACGGGTTTTTAACAGGTTGCGGGTAATGGCGGGTATTCGTGGGTATCCATTATATTTATTCAATTTATTTTTTAGCCATTTATTGAAATTATTCAAAAGTACATTTGGTTAAAAAAAACAAATTAGACCAATTCTTAAATGCTAACCTCGGAATACCAATATATATTTAAACCAACATCCAAAAAAGAAGAGACAACAGAAGTATCCATCAAAATATCGACAGCCAATTATAAATTGTTGAGTAAGAGCATGCATACAAATACCGAACAACCAACAACAATATTTTTTGTATTGACTATTGATAATAAATCACATTCAATACGGGCACGGGTACCCGCGGACATGGATATCTTACTATCCTTACCCGCCCCATTAATTAACGGATATTAAAAATACCCGTTTATTTTACCTATGGATACCTATTTAACTATCTGTTTCATATCCATAACGGATTTTACCCACGGATAGCTATGGGTACGGATTTTTTTGCCATCCCTACACTTGATCTATCTTGTTAACTTTTCACCCTGCCAGTTATCATCCTATGTTTCATCTCTGTTTTACATGTCCAGTTAACTTTATTAGTTTTTATACTAATAGTAGGTAGGACTTATCAGTCTTTTTGACTGACCCGTTTTCTTTCGCCTCTTTTCTTCCGCTCCCCCCCCCCCCCCCCCCCCCGGGTTCTCAGGGTGGGAATACTAGCACCTAGCTTGGATCTTTAGCTTGCTTACTGGACAGCTCATGTACGGTTTGGACTTGAGCTTTGCTATGGCGACACTACTGTTATCTTTGGGGAATACTTTACTTATGTTATTTTTCAGTTTATGTTTTTCTAGACTTTGTTTTGTTGGGAAAATGATGACTAAGTACTTTGATGTAACTTGACTATGGTTTTGAAATAGAAATTTTATCCGCTGCTTTATTTACTCTGTTTTACTCATATGTTCTGTCTTGTGATACCTGCATGCATTTTTATCTCGTTTAACGCCCCTCCAAAGCTAGTGTGCTTGCAAGAGTGACATTGGCAGAGGTAGGGTGTTACAAAGTTCACATTTAGTCTAACCAAATGTTCGAACACCATGAATATATTCATGTTAACTTCTAGAAACATTGAATTCTAAACACTTATGTGAGGTGAATTGCAACAGTCAACACATTTCAATTTGGATGATACTAAAATAATTTTGTTACAAAACATTCAATGTGATAGGCACTGATAAAAACAAACCACAACAAGCTGGAGTGAATTTAAGATTGTGTGATAGCACAAGTTTTTTTGGATTTATAACATGGAAAAGGAGTTGATGACAGAGCAAAATACTCCTATAAGTATGGAATGATTTGAAAAATAAATTTACAACGAAAAAATATGTAAACAAATTGATAGAGAAACTGATCATTTGGGGTTGGATAAGGCCTTAAATGATTTGACTATAACTGTTCTTTCTTAAAATTTACTATAATCAAGTTCCTTTGTCCCAATCATTGTAACTTTTCGCAATGAAATTTTAAATGCATTATATAAGTTAGTTTGTAGTCAATTAAGTGGTGGAATTAGATATGAAATGTAGGGCTACATATAGTGGATAAACAACGGTAATTTTCTAGAAAAACTAAATTAAAACACAGTATATAACATATGAAATGAATGCTAAGCATGTTTAAAATTGGGTATAGACTATTTATATCATTTATCTTCATGAGTATATTTTACCGAATAATAAATTTTTCGCAAATTATATATGGCTAGCTTATGAAACATAATCATTACTTAACAAACAATAGAGCTCACGACGTAAAATATACTACTTTATCATAAATTAGCGAATATATAGGGCAATGTGGGAGCAAACCTTATGCTTCCAAAAGGAAGCGAGGCTGCATCAAAATCTAATGTTAAGGTTGCTAGAGTATGAGATCGCCGATATATCTAGAAGCCCAATTAATGCATAGTACATTTAATTCGAGTAAAGCCCGATGACTTAATGAAGAAATAATCTCACTTTGGCTAGTGCTTTAGTAACAAAAATATATTTATCATCTACTGTGATAAACAAAATACTAATGATGTTTTACTAGGCGAATAACCATCTTTTATCAATCCCAAAGAACATCAATTTGGAAAGGAGATCTGACATTATCAATCCCAAAAAACCGCCTTTATTTATGGAATAAGATCATGCTTAGGTTAGAAAAGTTGTTTTAAGTCAATGGTACACAAATGGGAGTTTATTGGGTAATCAACGATGGTCATTATGAAAGTGTTAGTTGTCAGTTTCATGAATAAAGCAAAGTTGCATCAATATAGCAAGAAAAATATAGAAATATTACAAGTTTGATAACCATCATCCAATGCTTCTTCAGTAACCTAAAATCTAGAAATATATAATTATAAAAATTTACTTATGTACCATGATACACAATGTTATTCGGGGTTATGATATAGCATGAAATGCAGTTCCTGCAGAATCCTTGGAAATAAAATTATTTCAAGTGGTTAACATTTGGATTGCAAATGAAAATACCTGATGATTTGACGTGGCAGAAAGTAACATGTTGATGTCATCCTTGCCAAGCTCTTAAGTTATTCCTCTGCTAAGTGTGCTTCAAATACATGTTAAACATTACTGTTGTGGAGTAATTAGAAGAAAAAAAGTTAAAAAATAATATATAAAAGAAAGTATAATATTTAGTAGTCTGCATCAACAATGGAACTCAAAGTAGCATGTAAAAGATGGTATAGATGTTTGTCTGAAGGAAAACATAAAATTACAGTAGCATCAATGATGATTTTGCGTCCAAAGTTGAACGATAATATTCAAAATAAATTGGTTAATTTAACTAGAATACATGGTGCCTACAATATATACATGGTTCAGACATCGAGTAATGTTCAAGAAAATTACTCGGAGATTCATAGCAAAACTTACAAATTGTTTAAAGCATCAAATACTAAACATGCATAATCATAGCAAAAATTACAAGTTTATTCTAAGTGTCAAATAGTAAATATGTAGATTCATAGAAAAAACATACAGAGTCATTCAAAACATTAAACACTAAACCTGCAAAATTACAGCAAACTTACAAAATCATTTAAAGCATTAAATACTAATCCTACAAAATTGAAGAAATAGTTACAAAGTCAATTAAAGCATTAAATACTATACTTACAGAATTATAGAAAGATGATTTGTTACTCCAAACTATGTCTTTTTGTTTTTAATGAAACAAATATATCACATTGAAATCTTGGGAAGTCTTTTCAAAAATGATCTTGGTTAGAAATAACAATATTCTTGAATATTATCCCTGAGAATTAGAACATTTGATTTCTATCAGAACATGAAACTAGAACACTACTCCATCTAATTATTATAAAAAGAAAAATGAGAGGAAAAAACAGAAAATAAGACAATTACCAATGTAGATCATTTCCAGACATAACAATAGAAGCGGATCCACAAAAATACAGTACAAATAGATTTTTTTTTACAAATATAAGAATAAGATGATTAGTATGTCATATTCAAATCTATCAACAAATATATTAATGTTTAACATCATTGTATCAAATAGTAATCATGGTTTCCTAGCAAACTTGAGCTTCAAGCAAGATACCAAATTGTAGTGGAAGCATGTGGATTTTTTATGGTACATATATTAAATGACAAATAAAATATTTGAATGCTAAAAAAGGAGTACCTTATTAGAATACTCTTGAAGCTTTCTTATCCGACCCATGTAATCTCAGTTTTCCACACATAAAGTAACGGGTTATGATAAATAGAAGAGGGAGGCTAGGTTACCAGCAGAATCCACAAATTAGACTTGGAGGCGTAGATGTATATCAGCAACACCTGAAAATGAAGTAAAAACAAAGATAGTTTCTTTTTTCTTTTTCTTTTTTTTTTTGGGGGGGGGGGGGGTCATAACAAATCCATATGATACCAGTTACGACTTAAAAGTCAATAACACTACATATGATTGGCACTACATATCGGTTACATACATATTGCTGAGAAAATAGAAGACTAGCTCGTCAACTCAGAAAGTCAAGTAAACAAAGACAGGAAATCAGGTAAACAAAGACTAACCCGAAGGACCCGATTAAAGGAGAATATTTTTGAGTCCAGAGCAACTGCAAACTCAGATGTCATTGAAAACCCACAATGGGATACATACGCAGCATAACTAAAAGGGCCAAAAGTAAGGATAAAAGCGAACAATACTTGGGCAACAGCTCATAATAATTCAGATCCTAAAGGCAGAATCTATTGCTTTGGAATTCGTCAATATGGAAAATTAACATTGTAGAGGTATCTGATTAATATATTACATGTTTATTGCAAAACTGCAGTGGTCAGAAAAAGGTAGTGGCAGTAGTATATGCTAATCATGCTGAAAATGAAAGAACAAGCCTTTGGAATCATACTAGAGACAAATCAACACTTAATGGTGCACATGGCTTGTAATATGGGATTTTAGTTGTATTCTTAACAACGAAAGAATTGTAAACAATAACCAATAAAATGTATACCAAAGTTTTCAGTCCTATATAAACTTCACATGCCTTAAGAAAATTTACATCAACTCGAAATTACTACACATTGGAGGAGAAATTGACTTTAATGTACACATCAAACTTTATAAGATGCTTCTACATAATCAATAATTACATGTAAAATATATGAGAATAGACTCGTATCTTCATACTAGCAAGGCAGCAGCTACATATTTACAAAAACAGGCACTTAAATATCAAAACAAGAACATCCTTATATGCTCATGTTCAACAGGGCATGCTAACATTTTGTCTTAAACTTATATGCAATACATGAAAGTGTTAAAAAAGGGGGAAAATGATATCAATCACACCTGGTGTTCAACAACAAGATCTTGAGGGTCATCAGGAGCAGGCGCTGAAAGAAGAACCAATAATGACAGAAGTGTAGACCAGAGAGTATGGGCTGGGCTCCATTCATCCTTCAATATATCCAGAAAGATTGCTCTATTTCTGCTACTGATGCTTGGATGCCAAACTTTTGTTGTAAACTGCATTTTGAGTGGCTGAAAAAGATATCCGCATGAAAAGAAAGGTCAATATGTTAATAACTATCTGTTCATACTTTTCAAGTGTTAATATCACATAACCGTACCATTAATTTTGATTTGAACATGAATGTACATCGGTGCACAAAACTAGTCAAAATGTAATTCATTGCACCTGTAATGAATACTATTTTCTTGCAATGAAACATGTCAAATATAGCAACTTTTACACTTATAAAACAGGCTTAATTCTATAAAATGTATTCCAGTTTAAGGCTTTCTATTCATAGAAAACTATATAAGAATTAAAGTTGAAGTCATTAGTATGGTTGAATAGAAGAATAACAAGAACACTAAATAAATAAAACGAGCAATATTATTTTTCTATAGGAAGCAACAATCAAAGTAGGATTAAGCAATGCCTAAGACAGATGAAAGCCATCTATATCCAGAACCAACAATATATTGATGCCCAAATGTTATTCAGTCTCAACCCCAAACCAAGAAAACGACTTTATTATCCTCAAAGCTGGTGTTCAAGTACAGTAATTACCCTGTCAATCAAATTTCAACCAAACCAAACAGAAAGCAGTTAAAAACCAACTACACTAAGTTTTTTTAAATTCGGTACGTTGGACCATGTTGAATACTCATGTACAACATATCAGCCAACCAAAGCCTATTTATTTTTATTTTGACTGAGTTCACTGATGTTAAAGTGCCTTCCTAAAAGTTAAAATCCAATTACTCATTTGATTATAGGTTTGATCATCTTAACTACGTATTTTTAACGAATTCTGAGTGTCAGCATGTGATACAGAAATGATGATACAGAAATGATGATAAGTTTGACCACACTCAACGCTAGTATCATATAAAAAAGACGTGTAATGATATACTGGTTTAGGTTAATTTCACCCGTCCTTTGTTTTGCGAGATTCTCCTTATTTTCATTCAGTAAAAGCTGCAATGTTAAAATACAATCGATATTTGGTTTTCAAATTTTTCTAGATTTCCCAGTGTACAGGTCAATATGTTATTTCTATGTTAATTGTTACCCAAAGGTAACGAATCCTCACCAAACACCATATGCTTTTTTAATTATCAATTTTGTCGTTGTCCAAGTATGTGCAGTTTGGCATCAGAATATATGAATATTACACAGTGTAATTAACTTAACTAAGACTTGTTAGTTACTTTTTATACACATCCAAATGTGTAAATTTACAGATCCTAGAGAATGTTTCAAGAAGCTTTATGCATTCTAATGTTCGAAATGCAAAATAATTGAAAAAAAAATCAAGTATTGTTGCTTCCAAACCATCCACTTAGATGAACACCATCAAAATTAAAGTACAAAATCATAGCATAAGCTAAGCATAACAAATGAAACGGGACTCAAAATCGACAATTAAAGTTCAAAACTGAACAAAATCAAAACAGTAAATTCAAGGCATAACAATCACTAACATGAAATCAAGCAAATGCTACTAACTAACATGAAATTTACAAAAAAATTGAATTTTTTTGTAAACAAATATGGATTCTGAAATAGACGAGAGTATTGTACCTGCTCATCACAACGATTACAGAGCAAGCAAGGGCTCAGACAGAAATAGTTTAGTAGTCAGTTCAGCAAAGAAATGAGGAAACCTATTGGGGTTTAGTATTTTACATGAAAGCAACAAGGAGAATTAATTTGGGACTAAACGGTAGAGCAGAAGAAACGTACCTTTGACCTCGTGTTAAGGATTCCACTAAGATCCATGATGAAAGCCAACTTCGGATGAGGATTTTAGGGCTTTGGAAGTGAGAATACGAAAATGGATTTTGAGAAGTGGCAAATACTAGGGAAAGCAAAATAATTTAGCGCGACTGATCTAAATTTTTCCTGAGGGCTCCAATGACGTGGAAGTTGCGCTGTATGGAGCCGTTATCGCCTTCAGAAGAAACGAAGACTGCGAGAAGCCCTACAACGCCGTAACAATTTGCCGTAAATAACCTTATTTGTTGTAGTAAGTTTCAGTATAATAATTTCTATATTTTTTCTAGATAAATGCGAGTTATAATCTTATTTGAGTTATTTTTCCTAATGCCTATGCATTGATTAAAATTAGTGTTTGGTCAATGTATTAAAACAATCTCACTTGTCATTGAATGTAAAATTAAAGTATTTAAACAGTTAGAAACTAATCTTCCAGTTTTGGATAACATTGTGTGTTTTACCATTGAAGTGACACTGCATGACACGATCGTAAATTGATTATTGATAAAAGTTACCCTTATTTCATATTTAGTATGTGTTCAAACCGAACCGAACTAAAACCGAACTGAACTAAAACTGAATCGTAATATACTAAAATCGAACCAAAATTGAACCATTTAAACGAGTTGTATAATGTGTTGTATTTTTGATTAACCGTTTGATGAGATGCGGAAGCAGTTTGAATTTCAAACCGCACCAAACCAACCCGCGCCCACCTCTATAATTTATAAATGAACATTGGCAATATTACCAGAAAATAATTAAAAACAATAAAATTGCAGAATATCATACCAACAAAGGTTCCAAATACAGAAATAATATATAATAATAGAATAAAACATTTTAATTATGGTAAGCAAAATCGCCCGAAAAAGTAAAGCAAAAATTAGTTTAGTTGAAGCTGCGACAACTTTGAGGCATCAGATGGTCAAGCACAGTGCAATCAACACTTCAAGCTAATTTTTCTAATGAAAATAGTTCATTTGGTACATCACACCAGACATAGTAATATTAACAATGAATAGTTCTTTTTTGCAAAATCAGTGGCATGAACATCTTGATGAAACAAAGGGAATACGGAGTCCAAATGCTGCCACCAAAACAGCTCTCGTGTAGTTCAAAGAGTATGAGACAGTCCAGGCGCCTGAAATCAAGAACACAAAAGATATGTAAACCCTAATAAAAACTATAAGATTCTCAAAATAAACACCATTGTTTTTGTTTTCCTTTTTTCTTCCTTTTTTTGGCCCATGTTATTTCAAATGCCAACAATTTAAGGATGTTTACATTATATTACAATAAAATGAAACACTTCTTTTAGAAATAATTTTAATTATGATCTGAGCTTGTTTCCAAAATCTTATAGCACCTAACTGCATTCCATGAATCTTATTTTCTGCAACTGACCCAAATGGTGTCATTTGATGTTAAAATCATTTGATGCAACAGACTAGTCAGCTGATAAATCATCATTTGATGCTAGTCAGCTGATTTTGATACAATAACATCTAAATCAAAAGATAATATTTGATGCAGCATATATAGGACTTGAGCAATCATTAAAGCATCATTTGTTGGCGCATTGTTAAAGCACTGGACCTCATGGAGAAAAAGAAATTAACTTATACAAGACATTCTATTGACCAATATTGCCACCCCAGCGGTTAAGCGTTTAGGCTTAGGTGCAAGAGGTTATAAGTTGGAAACTTGCATTGCGTGATTCGAACATATACTATGCTATCTAAGACTTGCAGTATTAAAGAGTACCACTACCTAGGTTACCAATTTCATAAAGGGTCCGTTTATTCACACCCCGTTATTTGGTTTTCACCCCCCCCCCCCCCCCCACAGTAAATAGAAAATAAAACATACACCCCAACTTTTTCTCTTTCCACCCCGTTTATTCCAAAAATGCTCTTACTACATTTTTTTATTGTTTTTTTGTTCTTTACTTCTTATTTCAAAATTGCAGTTTGTTTGTGTAACTCTCTCTTTTACATCTTGATTGAATCAATTAACATTTGTAGACAACGTCGTTGATTGCGTAGCATTGGTTATGCTAATTAGCACTCTAATCTGAGCATTGATTTATTTAAATTAACACCTCCTACAGTGGTAATTCAATTATTTGCTATTCAAACATTTGCAATTTTTGTACACTGCCGATCTATTCGGTCTCAAAATACATAGTCACATACACCTTTTACTTTACAATTTTAATCATTATTTGTAATTCATATCTTTATTTATTTATTTTAAATCACATACACCTCTGATTTTTTATTTTAATTATTGTAATTTAACCTTAAACATCATGCATGAATGATTTTATTATTTTTAATCGTCGCATAACATTGGGCAAGTTATCTTTTTTATTATTAAAGGGTATAAGTGGGAAGAATAGTTTAAAATTTTAATCGGGGGGTGAAGAGCAAATAACGGGGTGACAATAGACGGACCCTTTCATTCATAAATAAATAAATAGGAGAAGAAAACTGCACTTTATCATATGAATCCCAAGTATAGAGGAATTGTAAATACAATGGAGACTAATATTAAGTCTGCCCTAATAGCATGCATACAAATTTATGGTTCGGGCAAGTTTTGAAAACAAAATTTGGAGGGTTACCTCATTGAAAAAGAATGCATTCTTTGTGATAAACCATCAGTTGAAAGGACAAACGTAATCGAACCACACAGGAAACCATTAACCCATTCTTTATACCATATAGGCGTGCGTGTGTATAAAAAGCGACACTTTGTGTCTGTGCGTATTAAGTCCCTCTTAAAAGTTTTCCCCATGATTTAGCATGGTATTTTTTTTCCCCTACAATTTGAAAACTAGTAATCAACATGTAAAATATTATCCTAAAGAAAGAGAAAAAGAAAACTGACTGGTACATACATGACTACAGAACTCTAGCAGAGGACCATGACATTACATAATAAATCAGTAACAAAAATATGACCTTATAAGCAGAAAATAAAAATTAAATAGAAAAATCGTTTCCTTGCTATATTAACAATATAAGGCATGTAACACCAATTGGACTTTTTTTTGACATCAAACAGAAAGAAGAAGAAAATGGTGGGTTATTAAGTTTGTATGCATGCACTATAAATAACTTGTTAATTGTAGTATCGTATGCATCGTTTAATCCAGAATAACAAATTTATTCCATTACCTGACTATGAAATTTTAACCTAATCAATTGTTAAAATGAACTACAGAAGGAAGTTTTGAACACAAAATTTGGAGGGTTACCTCATTGAAAAAGAGTGCATTCTTTGTGATAAACCATCAGTTGAAAGGACAAACGTAATCGAACCACACAGGAAACCGTTAACCCATTCTTTATACCATATAGGTGTGTGTGCGTGCGTATAAAAAGCGACACTTTGTGTCTGTGCATATTAAGTCCCTCTTAAAAGTTTTCCCCATGATTTAGCATGGTATTTTTTTTTCCCCTACAATTTGAAAACTAGTAATCAACATGTAAAATATTATCCTAAAGAAAGAGAAAAAGAAAACTGACTGGTACGTACATGACTACAGAACTCTAGCAGAGGACCATGACATTACATAATAAATCAGTAACAAAAATATGATCTTATAAGCAGAAAATAAAAATTAAATAGAAAAATCGTTTCCTTGCTATATTAACAATATAAGGCATGTAACACCAATTGGACTTTTTTTTGACATCAAACAGAAAGAAGAAGAAAATGGTGGGTTATTAAGTTTGCATGCATGCACTATAAATAACTTGTTAATTGTAGTATCGTATGCATCGTTAATCCAGAATAACAAATTTATTCCATTACCTGACTATGAAATTTTAACCTAATCAATTGTTAAAATGAACTACAGAAGGAAATTATATCATGATCAGAAAATACTGAAGGGTTTGGTTTTGTTTACATTGTTGGTCTATTGAAGTGAGTGAACGTTAGGGAAAAAACAAGTCCCCCGTTCAATACTGAATGCTTTTTATGCTTTATGTTGAATGATATCTACACTCACTATCCAATCATAAAGAATGTACTTTTCCCTCACATGCAATGAGTTTTGAGAATAACATTTTACCATGAAGTTACTTCTCCAAACTGTTAGGTCAATCAAAATAATCTAGTGAAAGGTCAAATTGAAGATTAGTTTACAACCCTAGAAAATAGGTAAAGAAGCAACCATTCTTATTATTTTAGTTTGTACCTTAATACATTAACCATATTGTCTAAAATAAAGCAGCTTAAACTTAAACAAAGGTTTTGGATAAGAAATAATAAATTACCATAAAATTTACTGCATTTTCTTTTCTTTCTTTGTTTGACCACTAATTTTTCCTAGAACATTGCCGAAATGTTTTATGATCAGATCATGCACCATCTTAAGTTTTTCATTGGCACGATCCTGATGCTTTTCATACAACACAGGAATTGAAAGAGAAAGAACTACACCTGCAAACAGAGGAATGAAGTATAAAGATAATCTTCAAGAAAAGCAAGAGTTATCTCCAGCTCAGTAAGTAATGGTGTATATATGAATGTATAAAATAAAAAGCTACTAATATTCTTCATAAGTTAACAGCAATTAAACTTACAGTGGTTAATAAACTACTCATAATTACTAAATCCAGCTTTGTTATTTTGAAGTACAAAAAATGTAAAAGCATAGAATAAAAGTGGATTACTGCACAATATATCTATCAGTCTGCAATAACCCGAAGTTTGACGTGTCTTCCGATATTAATCCGAAGTTTGGATTATTTTTAAATAATCCCAAATTTAGGGGGTCCCTTCCCATATTGATCTCGATGACTTATTAACTTGTTGTAGCCGGTTATCAAACTTAAATTCGTCTTTCCCAAACGATTTTTCTGGAGTGGGAAATTAGTTTGGGGAAGACGAATTTAAGTTTGATAACCGGCTACAACAAGTTAATAAGTCATCGGAATCAATATGGGAAGGGACCCCCCAAACTTGGGATTAATTAAAAATAATCCAAACTTCAGATTAATATGGGAAGACACGTCAAACTTCGGATTATTCCTGTCAATTTATCCATAATTTATTTATTTTGGGAAAAAAAAATCGTTTAGGTTTTTTCATGGATTATATGTGCACAATTTATGAAATCTTGCAATGTGGAACACATATATTTATGCTCACCAATGTATACAAAGGTATAAAAGCTAAACAAACTTCCAATGTACGAGATAACCCATAATGCCACAATCACCTAGTGAAGCAAAAAAATACAAAAGATTAGCTCCATAAAATTCATTTAGCATTATATGGAAAAACAATAATATCACACCTGTGCGAAAACCTTTCTATCTCTCTCAATGCCAATGTCTCTAGCAACCAACAAAACCCTATTAATCCTCACTCTAACTTTATTCATTGCCTTCTCAACAACCTCATTTGAAATCTCCAAATTTGGGATGGGTGGAGGAGGCCTGAGGCAATCAAATTAAGAAAAAAGGCATATAAGAAGTCAAGGCATGAACGGAGCTATGTTGGATATTGCCTCCCACCATAAAAATAAAATAGAGGTTAGTCATATATAGCATCTAAATATTGAAAGCAGTCGCCAACTCTCAAGTCGTTAGTAATAATGTAGACATCCAAGCAATAAGTTACAAGCTGCTGAAGTATGAAATGATAAGATAATTATACGTAACCAGTACGGAACATGCCCAAAAACAAAACAACAAAACAGTCGACAATTTCAACAGAGTATAGACATATTCAACTAATTAAAATAAATATGTATAATGGTGAGTATTGTTATTGACACTCCAAGAATGGTTAAGGGGAAGGGGAGGGGGGCAACTTTCAAAAATGAAATTCGGTATGCATCCACCGAAATTCGTTTTTTCTCATTTTCGGCGGCCCTTTGTCGAATTTATGGGTGAAACTCAATCACGCCCCCACCGAATTCCATGAATGAATTCGACAAAGCCTTGCTGAATTTCACCTATGTCACCCTCACCCCCCCCCCCCCCCTCCCCCCAAAACCATTTTTGGAGTGTCATTAACAATACTCATAATGGTATTCATGTCAGAGAAAACTGAAATATAGAGACTAAGCTTCCAAGGCACCAAAATGGTGCAAACAAAATCAAGCAAAAATGGGAAACCAAAACGCAAGGGAGGTTTCCTCAAAAAACATTCCCTAGACGATGCACATGACATCATAGATTACACAAAATGTAAAGTGGGTTCTTCAGACTCCCTTGATGGTTCTCATGACATTTAAGGTTACATTTCCCCACTCAATTCACAAATGAGTATGCTCACACACAAAATTTAGTAAGCTAAAACACAGAATATAATACAATGGAAGTGAAGGTGTTATGTGTTACAAAAATTAAGTTAACCAACGGGTAAAACACGTAATTTTAACAAATCAACGGGCGTAAGTATTGGCAAATGGACTGAAGGGGTATAACTGCAATTTAAGGTAGTAAGGGTTTCATGATCAAATGACAAATTTTAGAACATAACCTCTCAGATTTACCAAAAAACTATATATGTTGCTTTTCCTAATTGGAAATCAGACTCTGGATGAACCGGAACATATCTTCTTTTTTTATTATAAGAAATAAAGTATACCCCATACACCATTGATAAAAGCTGATAAAGTGAAATAAAAGGAAATGAGGATTTAGCCGACCTGGGAGCCGTATGTCAAATTGTCAATAGTAAATGGCATGATAGTAAAAAGTGTAATTCCAGGTAGCTAGTGCAGATATTGTACAATTGAAATTTTGAAAAATTGCAAAGACAGACAATATAAGTCAGTCATAAGCATCTTTTCTAACTTAATATTATAACTTCCGTTCCCAAAAAGAAAAGAAGAGAAAAAAAAGAAAGAAAAAGAAACGTTTGTCAATATGTTTATACAATAATCAATGATGATGTTCAAAGAGGTTTTAGCAGGTCAAAGAGGATAGATACGCTGAAAATCAAACTTGGCTTTTAGATATTAACCTGGACGGATTTTAACATATAAAGTCTAACCATTAAATAAAGCATTTGGACCTGATCTTCATGCCACAAAGGAAGGGGGAAAAAATCATGCTAAGATCCAATGTATAACAGTAACAGAAAAGTAAAACAACACTACCTATTAAGAAGAGCAGCTGACTTGGCCCAGAAGAAGATAATCATAACCAAAAGCAAAAACGAATTAGCGATCAGAGAAAGCACACTATATCCAGCAAATTCAAACAAGATCCAAAATGCAGTGGATCCGATCGCAATACAAATAGAAGCTGTTCTATTCTTCCATAGCATCACATCTGCAACTGCAAAATGGTAAATATTAGGGTTTGTAATTAAAAAAAGCTGAAGCTGAAAAGGAACGCAACGAAAGTACCGAATCCAGAGCCAAGAACTTGGTGGATGGATCTCTTAGAAGAGGACGAGGCTGAAGAAAGGTTGAGATCTTCGGAAGCGGAAGAGGTGGCGGCCATGAGTTAGAGCGAAGAGGGAGGGAATCAAAACCTTAAAGGGTGTAAAACAAAATCACAGAGGGACTCCTGTGACTTGGAACTTAGAAGAGAAGACAAATCATTGGGGCCGTGGTAGACATATTTGTTTTAGATGTTATGCGACGCCTCAACGACTTAACCAACCATTTCAGAACCGTTGCCTCGGGGATGCAGGAGAAGTGGTGGGTTGAGGGGAATACGTCACATGTTCGGACGTGTCAACTGATATAACACGCTCTCATGCTACCCCCAAATGCTCAGGCTGCGTTCTTAAGTCTTAACCAACTGTAACGGGGTATCTGAGCATAACATTTGAGCAGAGAATTTGTGTGTGTTACTGCAGCGAACGTGGAATGTGTTTTTTGCTGCGAACGGGATATTTGAGTGTGGTATCGGAACGGGATATTTAATTGTTAAATTAATTGTTTTGATTTAATTAAATACTAATTTCACAAAACAAAACGACTACATTTCATTACACAAATGGAAATACAAACATAAGTAACACAACTAAACTGAAATTAAAACAATTACATGAAAATCTAAAAAGTACGACGATGTGGTAATGCGCTTAACGCCGCTAAAATAAACCCACGTATACCTTGGTCGATAAGTTTGTAACGACCCGAACTTCCCCGTGAAGGAAAGCCCAGATTGAGTTGAGAACAAGCCACATCGGGACACAAAGAGAAGAACATTTCATTGCTTATTACAACAATTTACATCAGAGTACAAGAATATAACAGAGTATGAATAAATATTACACATTTGAGAAATATCAGAGATTTAAATTACATTTAAATACATCGCAGCGGAAAAATAATACAAAACACAACTGAAAGTAATACACGGATACAGAGCATTCCGAATATCGCTTCAGCTGTAAATCAGGATCATGTGAATATAATATCTGCAAAACCCAACTACTAGCTGCTCGTGTGGAAAATAGGGGCACCTATCCATTTCCCGGTCCTATCGGACCTATCCATAGGCTCCGTAGAGACCGATATATTCGAGGCGCCTCGCATTCCAATAACCACACAGGTAAAAATAATGTAAATGTTAGGGCTTGTAAAACGTTGACACCACCCATAGCTAGAAAGAAACGTCGTGCACTCCCTGCAGTCACGATCCCATTTTTGACTTATACTGAGGTATGGGGCTCGCGGATTAACGTTATACACAAAGCTATGCCACACGGGTCGTGCTTTGATCATCAACCACAAGATTCTGCTTTTCAACAGGAACCTTGATCCTTTGCATCTCAGCATGCCACACGGGCAATTCACGACATGCAACATATAACCTCTGAGCTCGTACGTCTCAGAGAAGGGCGTTAAGCAAGAGAATAAATTCTCCGCCGCCAAACGGATATATATTTAATAGAAATCAATCAACACAGAATAAAATCCAATGTCAGACACACAGTCCATTTACAAGTTTGTTCTGGGTCTGAACGAAACCGGAGGCACCTTATTCCTCGTCTCATATGTCCAATACAGGAGAGAGGCCCTCGCATATCCGTCGATCTCCAAGTACGTCTGGACGATCACCACTTATTACCTCGTCTTCGGTGTACAGCCCAATCAAGACATCAGTAATCATCCAAACGATGTGAAGACCTCCGGTCTTCAACCACCGTCTTCATCATCGACTTATCGTCGAATCGATTTTTCAGAATGGGTATAAACCCGGCCTTTTCGAATAACCCGCGTATATAATAAACAAGTGCTACACAAACGCAACATACGCCTCATTCCAATTCAGAATATTCTTTTATTCAAATATTCACATCATTAGGGAATAGGTTTCCATTAATTTTATCAAAGATAAATTCTTTTAAATTTATTCTTTAATCTTCCTTTGGATATTAATTCAAACCATATTAAGGTTTTCCAAACTAGTCGGGATTAACGCACCTTACCGAAGTAACCATTTATTTAATTTCTCAATCCCAACATATTCATCCCATGGAGAAAAATTGATCATACTCCATATCTAACACCACGGTGTTATTGGTAAAATTAATTACCATTTCCCGTTCAAATCCAATTAAAGATTTAACTATCGCTAGGAGCAAAACTTGTGATACTCCATTCTCGATCCTTTTCCAAATTTGATAATTTAAATTATCAATTCACATTTCAATCTAATTGAAGATTCATTAAAACTCCACTTAGTTTTAATCTTCCCAAAAGGTCAATATTAATGATTATTTAACTTTGGAAAATCAAACATGTCGCATCGACAATCTACACCGTACTATTGATTTCTGTCGATATATAATGTAACATCCCATATTTTCTGTAAACGTTAATGTAACAAATCAAAGTATACTTAATTTTTAAGAGAAGAATTAAGGGAAACGGGTTATGTCATTACGTTCATCTCGGAATTCTGCTTGAGATAGAGTCCAAGTTTGCGTGAATCGGACTTCGTATGAAGAAGTTATGGCCTTCGGAAGTTTCAGCTCAAATTTAAAAACAGCTCGAAACTGAATTCAAAAATTCAAAACAGAACCCAGAAGCGGGTTGGACGGGAAATTTCCCGCCCAGGACTCAGGTCGACCAGGGGGTCGACCTCCCCCTATAGGTTGACCTAGGGGTCGACATGGGGGTCGACCTGCCCTGTTTTTTCAGATCCGAGGCAGAATTCATTTTTATGTATCCGGGCCGATTTCTGGACCAAATTCATGGGTTCTACGCTATATAAACGCCCCCAAACTTCACTTTCTCCACACAACTTCATTACGCCTATACTCTGCCTCAATCCTAATTAAAATAAATCTTATTCACCATTAAAACAAGTTATAGTTCTTCTTCAAATTGGAGATTCAAATCAAGATAAAGCTTCAAGTTGGACCATAGGCATTCCGCTTCAAGCAACGTCACTCGAATCATAGCAAATTGCTTTTTCTAAACCGATCACTGTAAGTTCGGCCATTTCTTAGATTTGAACGTGTAATTGGAATTGTGAATGTAATGAATCAAAATATAGAACTATACCAATTTGCAAGTTAATTATCTTTGATTCATGCTTATGTCAAATCTAACGTTATCTATGCCTTTGGATCTGATTCTCGATTGTGGCCTAGAACTTATTATGGCTAATTGCCAATGACTATGATTATGGGACTTTTGCCTAAGACTATGACTATGAAACTTTTGCCCATGAAACTATCGCCTATGACTATGATCCATGACAAAGAGACTATTACATATGACTATGACTATAAGACTGTTGCCTATGACTATGACTATGATTCATAATTTTGAGACTATTGCATATGATTCCTGACTATGAGACTATTACCAAGATTTATGACTATGAGACTATTGCCTATGACATTGATTAAAAAACTATTGTGATTAGTCGCTCATGACTATTGTGGTTAATTGTCGATAACTATTGTAGTCAGTGACTTATGCCTATTCCCATTAATCTATTAGGTTGTACTTCGGACATGCATTATGTTGGACCAAATCACCTATGCCTATTCCCTTAATTATGTTGGATCCCATTTTTGGGGTGTAACTTGTCTAGTTTATTCCTATTCACTGTTATGTACATCAAATCCATTGGAACCATTATTTTTGTATTTGGTTCATTCTTGCATGGCTATTCTTTTATGTCAATTCTCGTGCTTATCCACTATTCCTTGCTTTGATACTATTAGTATCATTTCATGAGTACTTAGAAACTTGTGAAATCATGTTATACGTACGATTACGGCGCGGGAATTTGGGCATAGCTTAATTAAGTTAGTTTAGCATAATAAATATGTTGGCATAGTCTAAATTGGCTATAATAGTGAATGATTTACATGCATATTAGACTTGGGCATAAGTTGAGAAATTTAATTGGTCACAAAGGGTGTAATTGGCGTGTAAACCAAGTTTTGGATGTAAACGGTAAACTAGAATATTAAATCTAGTTTTGACATGAACCGTAAATTGGAATATTAATCTAGATTAGGCATGAATTGAAAAAGGGGAATATTAAATCTAAATTGGTATAAACTGCAAGTTGGGCTGATTGATAGGTAAATCAAGTTTTGGGCATAGAATATAAATATGCTAATTTGCATGACAAATGAATATGATCTAGGCTAAATTGATTTACGGAAAATTTACATAAATAGTAAATATGTAAATTTAGTATGCCCAACCCGAGGTTAGACTGAGTTGTGGTGTAAAACTGCCCGGAACCGACCGACACATCCAGTGACCACAACAATACTTATCTAATGTGGGTGGTTAGTGCATCAAGCCCAGAAAGACCCGAGGTTAGACTGAGTTGTGGTGTAAACCTGCCCGGAACCGACCGGCACATCCAGTAACCACAACAATATCTGTCTAATGTGAGTGGTTGGTGCTTTAATTAATTAATTAATTAAGACTCATGAATAAATCAAGCTAGAAATGGTGAGGTTAAGTAATTAGGGAAACACTTAACCGTAATAACATGTTAACTAGGCAAGTGGGTGAGGTTAAGTAAAATTAGAACACTTAACCGTTACAACATGTTCATTAGACAAGTGGGTGGAGTTAAGTAAATTTAGAACACTTAACTGTTGTAATATGTTAAATTAAGCAGATGATAAGGTTAAGTTAACACGAGAACAACACTTAACCAATATAACATGATTTGAGGTAGGGTCAAGTCAACACCAGAAGGAAACACTTAACCAACATGACGTGACGGGTGGATGGGTTAAGTTAACTTGAATTGATTAATGACACTTGACCAATATAACTTGATGAATGGATGGGGTTGAGTTAAATGGGGAATACTTAACCAATATAACCTGATAAATAAACAGGGTTAAGTTAATAAATCACACTTAACCAATCCAACATGATAAGCAAGAAAGGTTAAGTTAATAAGAACCACTTAACCAACACGACTTGACGAGTAGGAGGTTAAGTACACGTCGGGTAGGTGGGTAATATTAGTAAATATAAGCCCACAAAACTTAACCATTAAATAAACATGCTTGAATCCGTGGGAAGGTTAAGTGCACGTCGGTTGGTGGGTAATATTAGTAAATATAGGCCCACAAAACTTAACCGTTAAGAAAACATGCTAGAATCGGTGGGAGGGTTAAGTACATCTCGTATAGGTGGGTAATATTTGTATATATAGGCCCACAAACTTAACCAGCAGGAAACCCTAGTAACGGGGACCCATTTCAGCAGTAACCCACATAGATGTATCATGGTACCCTGAAACTAGGCAGGGTGGGGCACGATTACTGGGCTGATTATAAGCGGTTAAAAAATAGCGGCAGGGGGTACGTCAGTGTAGGTTCCGACGGTTTACGGGCGTGCACGTACTACGGAGTGGAAAAAGCAGGCACTGGGTACCAGTAGTTATACACAGTGCATCTTGAATCATGTCGGGTTGCTATCATAAGGCTTGATACACCTTATGGTGGGGCCAGCACAAAGTATCTACACGCAAGAGAGGGCCGACTGACACAGACAATTGGAAAATTAATACAAAGTAGGTAGCATAATCCCGAGTTGGACCTAGGTCGCGTAAACCCTGAATCCGAGAAGCCTTCAATAGGTAGCATAAACCCCAGTGGCCCTGGGTAGCGTAAACCCTAGTTGAATCTAGTAAGCACTCGATAGTAAGCCCTAGATTAGATCTAGGTAATAAACGGAATCCCCATAATAGAAGCACACCTGAAGGCAACCGCAAATACGGGGATTGGGATCATGTTATCATATGATCATAGATTACTAGTTTGGACACCAGTTAGGTAGTGCAGAGATATAGAAATCAGTATAAACAGGATAGTTGCGAAGCAGAGAAGGAGTAGAAGCGCATTCAGTTTATCGGTACATTCAGTTTATCTTGCCATATCCCATGCTTATCCCATATTATCTTGTTACTATGGTTTAGTCTTATATTTAGTTTATTCATGTCATGACCCTTTTCCTCGTTTAAATACTAAGAATCACTGGACTTACCAGACTTTATGTCTGACCTAGTTTGCTTTCGCCTCTTTTCTTCCATTTCCCCCCTCCCAGGTAGTCAGGGAGGGAATAGCTCAGGTTTGTTTGGACCGTTACTCTTTCCAAGCTTGAAGACTCTTTGACGTGTTGCCTTGGACTCTCTCTTCTACTGCTATGGCTAGCTCATGCTTTATTCGGGGAAATCATTTTATGCTTCTTTATTTTTGTAAGCAAGACAAGATACTTTGGTATTGTAAAACAATCTTTATACAAGCTATTTATCAATGAAATAAAGTTTTATTTATTTGTCGCTGCTTTAATTGTATGTCTTGTAATTTATTTGCATCTTTTACCTATAATGCTCCACCGAAATTAAGGCATTCTCTTTGTGAGTGACCTTAACGGAGGTGGGGTGTTTCATATAACCTTTGAGCTCGTACGTCTCAGAGAAGGGTGTTAAGCAAGAGAATAAATTCTCTGCCACCAAACAGATATATTTTTAGCAAAGATCAACCAAATAGTTCGAATACAATGATAGACATGTAATCCTGCCTTTAACTGGGTTAAAGAACTAATGTCATTTAAAACATAGTTCATGATAAACCCAAATCACATTCCATTAATTATGGAATCTTCACGGAAATACAATTCAATATATAACCTATACCAATTTCCGTATCCGACTAATAATATAAATGGAATAACGGAAAAACCTTTTAAATTCCATATGTATTAACAGTCTTCCTCCACAGAAATTCACTTCGATTATTATCAAATCGAACTCCATTCAATCCCAGTTTAACATATTAAATTGGAAAACTTTACTTTGGAAAATCCCCGTTAAATCTTAATAAAAAGATTTATAAATTCCAAATCACATTTCACTGTAAATCAGGTTAAAGAACGAATGTCGTTAAAAACACAGTTCACAATAAACCCAATTCACATTTTATTTTCAGTTCCAATTAAATGTTAATTAATTGGTAATTCTTCTTTAAATCTTAATTAAAAGATTTATTCTTTTCACATTGGGTTTAAGAACAGTGCATTTAAAACACAGTTCACAACAAACCCAAAATCCCATCAGTCTCTAACCGTAAATTAGTAAGAGAACAATTCCCTAAGTATTAACCCCTAAGGCCGAAACCAACATCAGATCAACATCCAGAAAACCATTCAACTTAGCTAATCTCCAGTCAGATTCTAATTTTCTTAACTCCATTGGGTATAAGAACAGTATTGTTAAAGATACCATTCGCGACAAACCTAAAATCCAATTTGATATTAAATACAAGGCTCTGAATAGAAAATATATCGGCTTATATTCAACATCAAATTCTAAAACCAACCAATATCGTATTGGAATAACGATACATATATCTTCCAAATTCCTCCACAATATCTGTATAATCACGGAATCCAATATCGAAATATTCTGAAGATAATTTCAATTCAAATCCATTCCAATTCATATATTGGAAATTCTGGTTATTTTTAAAAGCATTTCAAACCCAATTTATTTATTTTAAAAATATTGGATTTCTAATTCTAGTTCATAACTAGTTCATTTCGATAAAAATATATTTTTATCCTTTTAAATATGGAATTTTTCATCCCGATTCTTTCCAAATCATTTATTATGTGTAACACCCCACCTCCGTTAAGGTCACTCACAAAGGGAATGCCTTAACTTTGGTGGAGCATTTTAGTAAACAGAAACAGAATACTACAAGACAGATAAACAGTACTTGAAAAATTATAACTTTATTTCAAACAGAAGCTTGGTTACATCCTTTCAAATCTCAATATCAGAATTCAAGTACAAAATATCAGTCTTGTACAAAAGCCTTCAGAATGCATAGTTTAAAATCATAATCCCCACAGAAGAAGACAAGCCATACTTTAAGCACTGCAAGTGGAAGAAATCTAGATCAAGCTAGAGTATTCCCTTCTACAAAACCTGGGGGGGAACGGAAGAAAGGAGGCGAAACAACAAGGGTCAGACAAAAGTCTGGCAAGTCCAGTGATTTTCAGTTATGAACAGATAATAATAACATGACATGAAAATAAAACTGGATGAGAGATAACTGTAACAGATGTAGCAGATATAACAGAAGAACAGAATGACATAAGTTATTTCTTTACACTTCTCTGCACTAATACTAGTATAACCGAATTAGGTGTCACCCTAATGTCTAAACTGAAACAGAAACGGGTACAAAATAATTTAACAGAAACAGAATGCTAATAATGGGCCTTTACTACCCGATCAGAAACAGACAGAAACAGAAACAGATTAATCCCTACGGAAACAGAATGTAGAATTAGGTGTACACTAGTAATGGGCCTTTACCACCCAAACAGACGGTACCACGCAGAAACAGACAGGTGTTACCACCCAACAGAAACAGACGGTACCAACAGAAACAGACAGAACTAAGTGTACCCTAAAACCCTACCCCAAGCGATCGGCTCCCTAATACATAAATACCCTGTGTCAGCCCCACCGAAGGGTGTATCATTCCCTAAAGTGGCAACCTTTGAATGACACAGACCTATTTACAGATGTCACGGCGTCTTACATCCTCAGAGGCAGACCGGGATCCATGCACGCACATGACCCGGTTGGAACGCACCATCAACACCCCTCGCCATTATCAGAATGAACCGCTTATAATTAGTTCAGTAAGCGTGCCCGGACCCTACCTACTGTTGGGTCAAAGTTTTGATACCAGAAAGGGTTACTGACTAATATGGGTCCCAAACAACAGATGACACAAGTAATTCCCCTCCTAACCTTGTGTCCCCAGACTAACAGATTTTAGATTAACTTGTTTACAAGTTCAGACATACATAATTCAGATTAACCAGTTCACAGACAAGTTTTCAGACTAACGGATCAGATATACAGATTTAACAGACTTACCGATTAACCAGTTACAGATTAACAGACTTACAGATTTGTCTAACTTTGTAATTGGGCCTACAGATTCACGGAACAGATTTATTAAATTCATCAGTCTAGTGGGTTTAATCCTATCCGCCCAACATGTTTTAGACATCATGTTTATCTCAGATTTTCATTAATTAATTATTAATGCCCAGACCTCTCACATTAGACTGACAGTTTGCGGCTACTGGTTAGGCCGGTTGGTTCCGGGCAGATTTCTGTCGCAAACTGAGTATAACCTCGGGTTTCAAGCACGTTACGACTAACTTCTCACATTAGAACCTATTGTTTGCGGCCACTGGAATATGCCGGGCGGTTCCGGGCAGAATTACGCCGCAAACTCATTCTAACCTCGAGTTAGCCATGTTTATCTTTGCTGCCAATTAATTAATGATTTACCATTTATACCCATGCCTAATATACATGTCAATTATTCATAGCTAATTCAGATTATGTCAATAACAGACTGAATATATCAACTTAACAGACATAGCAGATAACAGGTTTAGGCGACTTAACGGATTCAGCAGATTAAGCAACTAGCAGATTTAGCAGATAACAGATTAGGCATCTCAACAGATTTAGGTTGGCATTCTTAACAGAATTAGCAGATGACAGATTTGGCAGATGAACAGATCTAGTAGACTAGGCAGTAGGGCAGAACTAGCAGATTAAGCAGTATAACAGAACTAGCAGATTAGGCAAATATAGCAGAACTAGCAAATTAGGCAAATATAACAGATTTAATCATTCCTTAAAGTTTCACAACATATCTTGCCTAATTATAAATCTTGCCTAAGTTCACATGCATAAATAATAGTCATGATTCACAATATGATCATATACCCCATTTTTGCATTAAATTTGCATGTCACAGATTAAGGTCATAATTTACACGTCCCAATTTAGTTCAACTTGCCTTGTACAAAAGATTCACATATAAATTATACCAAATATAGCTATTGACAAAAATCTCCTACTTAGGTATTATTCACATTTGATAGATATCCTACTTTAATGTAAATCTTTAAACCTAAACCATATTTTCTTTGTCTCAAGTCATATGTTAACATACCATGGTTCCTCTTCTTCCAATTCACAGAATATGCATAGATCTAAATCTAGTTTACAACCTATGTCCTTTTTCTTAAATCAGTCACAGATTAACCAACTTCTCAAGTCGTATGTTCAATATTCTTTATGCCACAAACTCAAGTCATAGGTTCAATTATATGCCTTAGATTTATGTCCTAAGTTCCAAGTTCAACCTATGGTCTTTCCTCAACTCAGTCACATATCGGTCATGCCCATTTCATGCATTATTCATTTTATTGTCCCAAATATTTTAGCGTATGTTAATCTCTTAGGAGATTGGCGCAGGCTCGTAGTAGCCTGGCTATAGAACAGAAAGAAGAAGAGATACAGAATAAAATAGATCAGAACAGAACATACACAATCTCAAATTCAGATTTACAATCATGTCACAATTATGATTAAAGTTTATATCGGAAAATAACTGCACTTGCCTTGGTTGGATTCTAAAAGAAAAAGGTGTTGTAGCTGTTCTCTTTTAATCCTAATCAGAATTGGAGGAAGAAGAAGCACAAGTCCTAGCTTAGGTTTCAGCAGAGTAGAGACGCCATTGATTTATTTATTTTTAGAGAGGAAGAGAGCAATGGAGGCTAGAGAATTGTATATGAGATTTAGGTTTAGGTTAGGGATGTATATATAGGTGTAGGAAGTTATTTAGGACCATTAGATTAACCCTGAATCATGAGAACCATTCAAATGCAAAATCTGCATTTGAGCGAATCGGCCCACGGGATGACAGCCAAACACCCTGGATTAACCCCTAGTCGACCCAGCAGGGCTTGGGTCGACCTCAAAAATGGGTCGGTTCGGTTATTCCCCCTCCCAGTTCGCTGTTTTGAACCTTTTTTGCATGTTTATTTATTTAATTTATATATATATATCTATATATATTTCTCTCATATGCATATAAACTTCAAGGCTTAATAACTTCTTCATAATTAACCATTTTTTTTAATATTCTCAGAAAATACGGGGTGTTACATTATGATTTTACACAAATTATTGATATTTTTAATAATTTTATCAAGGCCCGTACAGTCGATTTCCATAAACGACCATCGAACTGCACTTACAGCGACCTTTTCCAAATTTGATTTGGACATAATTCCAAATCCAACCGTTAGATTTCAAATTTCTCATATAAAATCTCTTTTCGATACGAACCCAACGGTTTCGGTTTTAGGAGAATCCGACGATCGGATCTCCCGTAATGTCCATTCGAAGTCAATGGTCGAAATTCGCGAACTACCACGGCGCGGCGCGTTCTATTCAGGCCATTATATATATAATATATATATTATATATATTTCGTCGATTTCCATTTAAAACTATTTTATAAATCGTTTTAAATTTGTTCTGAAAACGATTTCAACTTCATATTCAATTTCAAATCAAAATTGAATATTCCATATCATCGATATATAAATGATAATATTTTCAAAACATTATATTTTGAAATCAATTCCTTTTTGATATTCATTATAAAAATGGATAAAATCGATATAAATATCGTTCACGTCAAAATGGCGTTAATCTACTCGACACGGCTTTATATATTTAAATATATTCATGTCCATCCCAAATCGAACATCAAAATCAGATTTTGATCTTTTACTGAATATTAATTTAAAATATTCATTACTTTAAAATAATCGTTATTTTAAAATATTGATTCTTTCTGAACTGGAATCAGACACAGTCAATTACCATATAATTTGATTTATATGGATTTCATACAACACACGTACACAACAACAATCAAACACAGTCAACCATCATCCAGAGTGCATTCTACATGCATAAGCATTAAATACAAATATTCAACGCTTACACAGCTTGTCAACCAATCGATTGACATATAACTAAATATTGGGATTAGTGTATGTCATATTATCCCAATATCCGTGTGGGGTTTCAATCAACAAATAATGAATTTTATTTGTGCAGTTGGGCGATGTGTAAAATTTATCGTCCCAATCAATATCAGTCAAATGTGTGTACAAATACAAATCGTCCGATTTGTAAATGAATATTTATTTTATTCATATACCCGTTAAAAATTATATTTTTAACTACAAAATATTTTATTCCATTCCACATCACACAATCAATTTTTACAACACAAGCAATCAAACAAACAAGTCGTCCATGGTCTGTGGACGACGGGTGTCGGGTGCTGCTAAGCACCGTCCGCATCCTAGTATATATTTTAACTAGAAAATAAAATTAAAGTGAGAAGTTCTCACCTTTGGGATCCCCTCCTCCTGTTTTATTTCTGAATTTCTAAACCGTTTGGATTTTCCCGTTTTTCTAACGCAGTCTTTTCTACGCTGTTCATATTAAAATCACATTTTTAATCGACGATCTTTATAAATAAAAATCACATTTTTATAACGATGTTTACATTATAAAGATCTCATTTTTAATCGGCTACTGTATATATAAGAATCAAATTTTTATAACGATATTCATATAATAAAAAATCATATTTTTAAAATGCTACTTCATATAAAAAAAATCATATGTTTATTTTAAAAATCATAACTTTGATTATATAAAAAATCAAATCTTTCTATTCTATAAAAATCTAATATTTCTTGTCTAAACCATGTTATTCTTCATAAGAACTGATTTTTTTTACTTTCCTTAAGACGGACTACATTAAATAAAATAAAAAGATTACAGTATTCGACTGAGAGGGGGGAAAGCAGGGGCTTGCTGGTCGGAGGCGGGCTCGTCGGAGGTCCGGGGGCCAAGGTGGTCGACGGTTAAGGCGTCAGGGGATTGGGGTTTCTTCGATCGAAGGATCGATCACTGGGGGAGGGTGCTGACACGAGAACGGAGGGCGGCTGACCTGGGGGAAGCTCCGACGGTGATGGGGGGCGGTGGCGCTTGTCGCGGTGGCGGCGCAGTGGAAGGATCGCGGCGTCTTCGTGTTTTTTTTCTTTCTAAACCTAATCGGGTTTGAACGATAGAAGAAGGGGGCTGCGGGTTTGACTGAGTGGGGTTGGAAGAAGAGAGGGGCTTTATAAATAAATATTTTATTTTGTACCAAAAAGTAACTTTTTATTTTGAACACCAAATTGAACCCACCGACTGTCGTTTCTAGCTAATTACCTTCATTCCGAACACAATGGGATATGTCCCGCAACCCAATTCGGCTGTTACGATCAGTTTTCGTTTAAATTAAAATATAAATTAATGTAACGTTCAAAATTGATTTTAACGTACATTTTAATCTACTGGGGCCATATACTGACTCCAAAAATTCCAGAAAATTTATTTCTAACTTCGTATTTACGATACGGTCCTGACAAAACTGACTTCGTCGAATTTAGAGACCATTTGAAAAATGGCCATTTTCTGGTCGATCTAAATTGACTGAAACTGTTAAAACATGTTTTCTTTTGTCACGCTCACATGTTGATCCCAAAAATTATGAATTTTGGAATCTAGTAATAATTTGACATCCCGGATCCAACAAATGTGGTTTTGTCGAAAACGGAGGTCGTTTGCAAAATGGCTATTTTTAAGGGTTATATTTCCATAGCGACTATTCTGAATTTTCAACTGGACATAACTTTTTATTCCCGCTATGAAATTTCAATTCTTCAGATTCGTTGGAAAGATATTTTCAAATAGATTCTAATATTTTTGGTTTCGCTAAAATCCGGTTTATTTTGAATCCTGTACATTCGTTTGAAATTTGAAATTGATTTTTCAAACTACCGCGCCGTTTCCAATTCTTTTTATAATTAAAAATAAATATTTATATTCTAACGTCAATTCAAATAAATATATACGTTCCAATTCTATTCAAACTAAATTTCTCGCCGTCATTATTTAAAATAAATCATTTTAAATATTCAAAATTCGTTAAAATTGCCAAAATAAAAATTTTAAATTGGTTCTGATTTTCCGGGTTGTTACAATCTCCCCCACTTAAAATCTTTTCGTCCTCGAAAAGGAACGGAGCTGAAAGTTATTTTACTAATCAACTCCATTTTCAGTTTGGCTTTCGTTCTTCAACTTTTCAGTTTCTAAGAATTTTCCAATTCTTCAAAAATTTGGTAACTCCCTAAATTTTCGAATTTTTTTGCCATAACCTCCTTTGTACGGGAGCACTGGGAAAATCCCCAAACCGCCATATAGGCCCTCTCATCTCAAATAGAAAAAGAAAAAGCCAAGCGGCTAGCCAATCGACTCATAAAATCATCCAAACCCAAGAAATTAGTAAATATATACCTATTTGTCGGGCATACAATTTTATTCCTCTTCGCTAGCCTCCTTGCTATGACCTGTTCAATGTATAAACATGTATATGCATGCAATTCCAAACAATTTTCAATTCAATCCAATATTTGATACAATTTGGCTAAATTTACCGTTCATTCACATAATGGTTCAAAGGAATAATAATACAACACAATCATCAATCAATTAGTGGATTAAAATTTTCAAATGCATAACTTTGATATATATACAGAAAATCATGTTTTTGATGTAAATTCACAACAAATGACCCTATCTAGTTTTGGTTCTCACACCAGCCAATTGGAAACATATAGAAATCTCACTTTCGAAACTCGAACACAAATACTGATGAGACTATAGTAATCATCAGGATCGTCTCCGGGCGACTAGAGTGTGATTCTATATCTACCCAGTATATTTGGGACTTTGTACACACACTAGCTAAGCGTATATGCAAAATCTTCATATACCAGATTGTCCAAATTCAATACAAATAAAATATTTAAATACGCATATGGTTTAAATTTTCAAAACAAAAATTTTTTTCATTTTAAAAATATACTCTTTACACTTGTTCTAGGATACTACTGATCCTATATCTAACGAGTCATTCTCATTGGATATTACTAATCCAATCTCTGATGAATTATTTCGTTTGGTTCTAATGTGTCTTGTTCTCGAGCTCTATAAGCCAAAGCTCTGATACCAAATGTAACGACCCGAACTTCCCCGTGAAGGAAAGCCTGGATTGAGTTAAGAACAAGCCATATCGGGACACAAACAGAAGAACATTTCATTGCTTATTACAACAATTTACATCAAAGTACAAGAATATAACAAAGTATGAATAAATATTACACATTTGATAAATATAAGAGATTTAAATTACATTTAAATACATCGCAGCGGAAAAATAATACAAAACACAACTGAAAGTAATACACGGATACAAAGCTTTCCGAATATCGCTTCAGCTATAAATTAGGATCCTGTGAATATAATATCTGCAAAACCCAACTACTAGCTGCCCGTGTGGAAAATAGGGGCACCCAGAGTTTAGGTTAAAACAATAAACTCCAGGTCAGTCATGTGACTTGTGTGAGAACTAAACCAGTTATTAATTTGATTCTTAAAGTTCAGTAAATCAAGGGACCACGCCGTATAACATGGAACGGGTTTCCTCCTAAGGATACTAGTGCATAAACAGTTATAAACAGCGCAATGCTTTTTGGAAAAATGAAGCTAATATAAGACCCAGGTCCCATCACACAATGCAACACAAGCCAGAGGATAGGGTTTTACCTTATAATAACCAATAATGCTTGGTACGTTTAAAACAAATCATTTTGATACTATTATAGTGTAAAGTGTATGAAAACAACTTCAAATATAAATGTATCAATCATAGACGGCATAGGTACCATATATCATGTCGCCAATACTAGGCTCTACAATCAAAACTGAAATGTCACGTATTGGAAATTGGATTTCCAACTGAGTCGAGGCAAGGAATCATCCTTACGGCTTCGAGACACTCTAGCAAATGCCTCAGGGTTCGGACGTTGGCAAACCCCTGGATCTTCAGGGCCGGTCCACACATAGCAGATTAGTTATACCTGAACACACGTTTCCCGGTCCTGTCGGACCTATCCATCGGCTCCGTAGAGACCGGTATATTCGAGGCGCTTCGCATTCCAACAACCACACAGGTAAAAATAATATAAATGTCAGGGCTTGTAAAACGCTAACTCCACCCATGGCTAGAAAGAAAAGTCGTGCATTCCCTGCAGTCACGATCCCATTTTGGACTCATACCGAGGTGTGAGGCTCGCAAATTAACGCTATACACAAAGTTATGCCACACAGGCCGTGCTTTGATCATCAACCACAAGACTTTGATTTTCAATAGGAGCCTTGATCATTTGCATCTCAGCATGCCATACAGGCAATTCACGCCATGCGACTGATGTCTATCGATATATAACCTCTGAGCTCGTACGTCTCAGAGAAGGGCGTTAAGCAAGAGAATAAATTCTCCGCCGCCAAACAGATATATATTTAATAGAAATCAATCAACACAGAATAAAATCTAATGTCAGACACACAGTCCATTTACAAGTTCGATCTGGGTCTGAACAAAACCGGAGGCACCTTATTCCTCGTCCCGTATGTCTAATATAGGGGAGAGGCCCTCGCATATCTGTCGATCTCCAAGTACGTCTGGACGATCACCACTTATTACCTCGTCTTGGGTGTACAACCCAATCAAGACATCAGTAATCATCCAAACGATGTGCAGACCTCCGATCTTCAACCACCGTCTTCATCATCGACTTATCGTCGAATCGGTAATTTAGAATGGGTGTACCGACCTTTCCGAATAACCCGTGTATATAATAAACAAGTGCTAGACAAACACAACATACGCCTCATTCCAATTCAGAATATTCTTTTATTCAAATATTCACATCATTAGGGAATAGGTTCCTATTAATTTTATCAAAGATAAATTCTTTTAAATTTATTCTTTAATCTTCCTTTGGATATCAATTCAAACCATATTAAGGTTTTCCAAACTAGTCGGGATTAACGCACCTTACCGAAGTAACCATTTATTTAATTTCCCAATCTCAATCTATTCATCCCATGGAGCTAGACTGGTCATACTCCATATCTAACACCATGGCGTTATTGGTAAAATTAATTACCATTTCCCGTTCAAATCCAATTAAAGATTTAACTAAGCTAGGAGAAAAACTGGTGATACTCCATTTTCGATCCTTTTCCAAATTTGATAATTTAAATCATCAATTCACATTTCAATCAAATTAAAGATTCATTAAAACTCCACTTAGTTTTAATCTTCCCAAAATCAATATTAATGATTATTTAACTTTGGAAAATCGAACATGTCGCATCGACAATCTACACCGTACTATTGATTTCTGCCGATATATAACCTTTGAGTTCGTATGTCTCAGAGAAGGGTGTTAAGCAAGAGAATAAATTCTCTGCCACCAAACAGATATATATTTAGTAGGGATCAACCAAACAGTTCGAAATACAATGACATACATGTAATCCTGCCTTTAACTGGGTTAAAAAACTAATGTCATTTAAAACACAGTTCATGATAAACCCAAATCACATTCCATAATTATGAAATCTTCAAGGAAAAACAAATCAATATATAATCGATACCAATTTCCGTATCCGACTAATAATATAAATGGAATAACGGCAAAACCTTTTAAATTCCATATGTATTAACAGTCTTTCTCCACAGAAGTTCACTTCGATGATTGTCAAATTGAACTCCATTCAATCCCAATTTAATATATTAAATTTGAAAATTTTACTTTGGAAAATCCCCGTTAAATCTTAATAAAAAGATTTATAAATTCCAAATCACATTTCACTGTAAATCGGGTTAAAGAACGAATGTCGTTAAAAACACAGTTCACAATAAACCCAATTCACATTCTATTTTCAGTTCCAATTAAATGTTAATTAAATGGTAATTCTTCTTTAAATCTTAATTAAAAGATTTATTCTTTTCACACTGGGTTTAAGAACAATGCCATTTAAAACACAGTTCACGACAAACCCAAAATCCCATCAGTATCTAACCGTAAATTAGTAAGAGAACAATTCCCTTAGTATTAACCCCGAAGGCCGAAACCAACATCAGATCAATACCCAGGAAACCATTCAACTTAGCTAATCTCCAGTCAGATTTTAATTTTCTTAACTTCATTGGGTTTAAGAACAATACTATTAAAGATACCATTCACGACAAACCCAAAATCCAATTTGATATTAAATACAAGGCTCTGAATAGAAAATATATCGGCTTATATTCAACATCAAATTCTGAAACCAACCAATATCGTATTGGAATAACGATATATATATATCTTCCAAATTCCTCCATAATATCCGTATAACCACGGAATCTAATATCGAAATATTCCGAAGATAATTTCGATTCAAATCCATTCCAATTCATATATTGGAAATTCTGGTTATTTTTAGAACCATTTCAAACCCAATTTATTTATTTTAAAAATATTGGATTTCTAATTCTAGTTCATAACTAGTTCATTTCGATAAAAATATATTTTTATCCTTTCAAATATGATTTTTTTCATCCTAATTCTTTCCAAATAATTTATTATGATTTTACACAAATTATTGATATTTTTAATAATTTTATCAAGGCCCGTACAGTCGATTTCCATAAACGACCATCGAACTGTACTTACAGTGACCTTTTCCAAATTTGATTTGGACATAATTCCAAATCCAACCGTTAGATTTCAAATTTATCATATAAAAACTCTTTTTGATACAAATCCAACAGTTCCGGTTTTAGGAGAATCCGACGGTCGGATCTCCCGTAATGTCCGTTCGAAGTCAATGGTCGAAATTTGCGAACTATCGCGGTGCGGTTTGTTCTATTCAGGCCATTATATATATTATATATATTTCGTCGATTTCCATTTAAAATGATTTTATAAATCGTTTTAAATTCGTTTTGAAAACGATTTCAACTTCATATTCAATTTCAAATTAAAATTGAATACTCCATATCATCGATATATAAATGATAATATTTTCAAAACATTAGATTTTGAAATCAATTCCTTTTTGATACTCATTATAGAAATGAATAAAATCGATATAAATATCGTTCACGTCAAAATGGCGTTAATCTACTCGACACGGATTTATATATTTAAATATATTCGTGTCCATCCCAAATCGGACATCAAAATCAGATTTTGATCTTTTACTGAATATTATTATAAAATATTCATTATTTTAAAATAATCGTTATTTTAAAATATTGATTCTTTCTGAACTAGAATCAGACACGGTCAATTACCATATAATGTGATTTATATGGATTTCATACAACACACGTACACAACAACAATCAAACACAGTCAAACATCATCCAGAGTGCGTTCTACACTGCATAAGCATTAAATACAAATATTCAACGCTTACATAGCTTGTCAACCGATCGATTGACATACAACTAAATATTGGGTTTAGTGTATATCATATATTATCCCAATACCCGTGTGGGGTTTCAATCAACAAATAATGAATTTTATTTGTGCAGTTGGGCGATGTGTAAAATTTATCATCCCAATCAATATCAGTCAAATGTGTGTACAAACACAAATCATCCGATTTGTAAATGAATATTTATTTTATTCATATACCCGTTAAAAATTATTTTTTTAACTACAAAATATTTTATTCCATTCTAAATCACACAATCAATTTTCACAACACAATCAATCAAACAAACAATTCGACCATGGTCTGTGGACGACGGGTATTGGGTGCTGTTAAGCACCGTCTGCATCCTAGTATATATTTTAACTAGAAAATAAAATTAAAGTGAGAAGTTCTCACCTTTGGGATCCACTCCTCCTGTTTTATTTGTGAATTTCTAAACCGTTTGGATTTTCCCGTTTTTCCAACGCAGTCTTTTCTACGCTGTTCATATTAAAAACACATTTTTAATCGACGATCTTTATAAATAAAAATTACATTTTTATAATGATGTTTACATTATAAAGATCTCATTTTTAATCGGCTACTGTATATAAAAATCATATTTTTATAACGATATTCATATAATAAAAAATCATATTTTTAAAATGCTACTTCATATAAAAAAAAATCAAATGTTTATTTTAAAATCATAACTTTGATTATATAAAAAAAATCAAATCTTTCTATTTTATAAAAATCTAATCTTTCTTGTCTAAACCATATTATTCTTCGTAAGAACTGATTTTTTATTTTCCTTAAGACAGATTACATTAAATAAAAAAACAAAAACAAAATAAAAGAAAAAGAAAAGCTTACAGTGTTCGACTGAAGGGGGGAATGCAGGGGATTGCTGGTTGGAGGCGGGCTCGTCGGAGGTCCGGAGGGCAAAGGTGGTCGGCGGCTAAGGCATCAGGGGATTAGGGTTTCTTAGATCGAATGATCGATCGCTGAGGGAGGGTGCTGGCGCGAGGATGGAGGGCGGCTGACGTGGGGGAAGCTCTGACGGTGATGAGGGGCGGTGGGGCTTGCCGCGGTGGCGGCGCGGTGGGAGGATGCGACGTCTTCGTGTTTTTTTCTTTCTAAACCTAATTGGGTTTGAATGATAGAAGAAGGGGGTGCGGGTTTGACTGAGTGGGGTTGGAAGAAGTGAGGGGCTTTATAAAAAATATTTTATTTTATTTTATTTTGTACCAAAAAGTAACTTTTTATTTTGAACACCAAATTGAACCCACCGACTATCGTCCCTAGCTAATTACCCCCATTCTGAACACAATGGGATATATCCCATAACCCAATTCAGCTGTTATGATCAGTTTTCGTTTAAATTAAAATATAAATTAATATAACGTTCAAAATTGATTTTAACGTACATTTTAATCTACTGGGGCCACATACTGACTCTAAAAATTCCAGAAAAATTATTTCTAGCTTCGTTTTGACGATACGATCCTAACAAAACTGATTTTGTCGAATTTGGAGATCGTTTGAAAAATGGCCATTTTCTGGTCGATCCAAATTGATAAAAACTGTTAAAACATGTTTTCTTTTTCCACGCTCACATATTGATTCCAAAAATTATGAATTTTGTAATCTAGTAATAATTTTACATCCCGGATCCAATAAAAGTGGTTTCGTCGAAAACGGAGGTCGTTTGCAAAATGGCTATTTTTAAGGGCTATATTTCCAGAACGACTATTCTGAATTTTCAACTGGACATAACTTTATATTCCCGCTATGAAATTTCAATTCTTTGGATTCTTTGTAAAGATATTTTCAATTAGATTCTAACGTTTTTGGTTACGCAAAAATCTGGTTTATTTTGAATCCTGTACATTCGTGTGAAACTTGAAATCGAATTTTTAAACTATCGCGCTATTTCCAATTCCTTTTATAATTAAAAATAAATATTTATGTTCTAATGTCAATTCAAATAAATATATACGTTCCAATTCTATTCAAACTAAATTTCTCGTCGTTGTTATTTAAAATAAATCATTTTAAATATTCAAAATTCATTAAAATTGCCAAAATAAAAATTTTAAATTGGTTCTGATTTTCCGGGTTGTTACAAAGTTCCTCAACAATCTCCACATTCTGCGTATCATTGTGAAAAATCATCAGAATTTCCCAAAACTCGACTTTTACCGCTCCTCGAACAATCTCGTAGCAATAGGTAGCAAGCTGTCTCACACAGTCAATCGTAAAGGTGTGGCTCATACTGTTATGCTGTATATGTCTACTCCTAGAGGGCTGACCAAAAGAGGGATCGCCAGTAGTCATCCAATCAGTATAGTAACAGGCGTCAGAAGCGATGAAAGAAGCAATTGGCACAGGTGTTGTTGGAGGTGAAGGTGCAGTAGGAGGTGCAACCTCATGAATCGAGTATGCACAATTAGCTTTACGCAAACAACCCTCGAATAACATGTCCTGCTCTCGGAACTTCATCGACGCATTCCTCCTGAATCGTCTATATGATCTACCAGCGTCAGTAGCCCAAAAATCATCAAGACCGTCCAGAAAATCGAACACTGGATCTCGTTCCCCGCCAGGTGACCTGAGCAATCTGTCCGAGTCGCGAAGTGTCCGCTTCATATTATCCCATTTATTTTTAATTTGGGTTTCTGTAAAATCCAGATTATAACGAGCGTTCATCGTTACCGCTACCAATGAATAGAAGTTGCTAACGCCAGTCTCGCGCTCGGCCAAATACTCTACACAAATATCTATAAATGCAGATTCTCATTTGTTTGTCCAATATGCAACTGGCTGTGAAATAGCGGAGGCAGAACCAGTAGACATACTGCATAACCTAAAAATTTTTTTAGAAAAATTCAAAACAAATATATATTATAGATTACTGAAAAATAAGCTAAACGATATTAGGTTGTAGAGGAGGAGGCTCGGTTTTGGTGTGGGGCATAATGGTAGAGAGTGGGAATTTATAGATAGCGAAAGGATACGTTGGAAAAATATTCGTTACCGTCTGACGCGTCCGACGTGTCAGATGCCAACGGATACTTTCCCAATGTCTCCCGAACGTTCTTCTTGATCAGAGAAAAAGTTGTTAGCGTCCGACGCGTCGGACGCGAGCACAAATTCAACGTGTTAAATATTGACTGCGAATGACCTCTCAAACTACATTATACCCAACCAAGACTATAATCTACTCATTTTTCATTTTGCTTAGGCTAATTTAATCGACGACATGTATTATCAATATATATTTATCGTTTTTCCATATTTTTCTTAAAAAACCATAAATCATATTCTTGATATTCTCTTTTTTCACGATATTCTACAAAAATATTATCATTTAATCTCGTCGTCATCATTGCAGCATCCTCGTTCCCTTATAGCAGTGTCACCCCATCATTTCTTTTTCCTTTTTGCTCCATTCGGTAATACACATTTGAAAAACCAAAGAGTAAAGCCTCAACCAACAACCGCATGGTGGTACAAAATATGATGGCCATCATATTATACACGGTTGGTTGGCGGATAACTATAGAATAGCTCTGTGTAACATGAAAGACAAAAAGAACTTTCCCTTTTATTTACTTTTCTTCTTCTATGGTAAATTATACTTCTCATTGGGTGTACATAGAATGATGCTATTTCTTTTTTCCTTGCATACTTATTTCGCATCATGAAACAACATTTCTTTTTCAACCAATTTTCACACTCAAATGCCCTGCTTATAGGCCCCGTTTGTTTCGTATGAGCGGACCTGTGAATTCCTACCCCGAGACTCGCCTTAATAAAGAGCATTACTAAGTAATACCGTCTATTAGAGCAGAGAATATGGTTGGTTAGGAAGGACCATCCGTAATCTTGTATTAGACGAGTATCGAGTATGTTGATTGGATGTATAAAAAAAAATCTCACCTCGAGCGGATCGACCTAGTTAATTCATCTAATATAAAACAACGATTGCTAGGGATCGCATTCAGAACAAACTACAATACATCACAGATAGCAGATCACGGAACATAATACATACATATTACGATAGAATACAACATATACATGTGCTATATACTCGAATGGTTTCACATAAACTATATACATATACAACATGTCCTAAAAGAATAAATACACAAATGACATGAATACGCGACTATACAACTTAGTTAATAACTTCAAGAGAGGCAGTCCCATGTGAAACAGCTAAATACGAACCAACAACAAGCTATAAACCTGAAACAACTCGGTCTGACTCGAGTTTGAAATATACGGGTCAGTCTAGCACACACATATCAGTAATAATGAGCTAAGTGAACTAAAATGTCAAGTAGACACTAATTCTTTTTCATAAGAAAAGGAATCGCATAGATACAAATTGACACAAAACACGGATGCCATAATTCCTTTCAATTGGAAAGGAGTATTATAAACTCAAAATATCCGATTTACCAGTATACAAGATCACAAAAATAATATTCAGATTACTCATGAGAGTAAGAACACTAAGTTAGATGTTTTCATCAGCACAAATTACCCAAATTATCCAATTAGGGTAATTAACACTTCGAATCACATAACACAAGAGAGAAAACCCAAACATCACTCAAACCTTGGAAACCACAGAATTTACAAGAATCACATAAATCACAAGAATCACAAGAATTACAAAAATCACAAGAATCACAGAACTCAACTAAGAATTCGAATCACAAAATGAAATCACCATATACACACAAACCCTCAGATAGCTTAAAGCTATGTATATATATAATAATTATCATCTCAAAAATGGTGAAATTAGAAATAACACAAAATTTAGAGACAAATTGATTTTGGATACATGTGGCAAGCCAAAGCTCTTCCTACACGTTCTAATTACAAGATGTTTGGATGTCATGTCTGTACTAATATCCACAAGAGAGGTACCTTTATAAGATGACCAAAAGGTCATAATGCAATAAAATTGACGCGAAAGTCGGGAATGCCATAAGATCCACAAGAGTGATTCAGGGGTCGTAATTACCACAAAATTGACCCGAAGGTCTAGTATTGGTGAATCAACAGAATGTGTCACAAACTCGTAGATAATAACCCGAATTGTGGTAAATATGCATCCAATACAACATGTTCTTGCTACTAGTTTACTACCACACATTCAATTCGACTATAATCTATACATGTCAACCGAAAAAAATCCAAAACACATATAGTTATTCAGGTAAATATAAGAAAAATAAAGAAGGAAGAGGAAAAACAATCATTGAATCTCACAGCGGCAGGATACAATATTATAATCAAATAACAGTTCATGAAGTTGTTAAAATGCACATTTGATTATATTTTACAACAGTTATCAGAGTTATACATATCTAGACATAATACAATAATGCAACGACATTGAAATGATGTAGTAGGAATATATAATAGATATTATACCAAAACTCTGTATTCATCCTCTAATATAATGTGGTCTTCGCTAACTGAAAAACTCAGGCTGACTCGAGCACCAATGAAAAGGTAAAAAACACTCGGATCAGAACTAAAATATCCTCATATCGGTCAAATCAAAACCATGAAACAATATGAGTTTCACTGTGTTAGGGATGCTTATGGTAATTCACATCTCATATCCAATGTGTTCGTGAGTGCAATAAATTAAGAGATGTTACGGGAATTTCCATCTCCTAAGGATTTGTTAAGCTATTTACATATAATAGTATATGCTATAATAGGCAACGTCTATCAGTAAAATAAATATCAAAATAGCATTAAGGCTTTACATTGATCCACGTTAACACATTTAATTTTAGTAACCAAATTCGTAATGGGATTATATAAGGAAAATATGACAACGCACGTGAGGCAATGCTCAAGATAGGATTCTAACAATTTACCCTTTCTGGTTGGTCATAACCCATCCATGGCCGACCAGGACTATCAATCCAATGAAGAAGACTTAGAAGAGTGCACCCATCGAGTACAAAATCATGAAAGTAATACAAGTGATCAACGTCGCTAGTGTTTAACCACTAAAATATCATGCACATTCTGATGAATCAAACACAAAGCAAAAGACAACGAACCGATCGATGTAAACATACGATTCGATCAGTTTACATGAGCACAAGGTTGGGATACCGATCGGTCACACAGACATTAGGCCGGTCGGGTTGGTTTATATGAACACAAGTTTGATCAAGTAAACCAGAGGGATAACCGGTCGGTCGCACAAGCATAGGTCAACCGGTCATGACATAAGGACAAAGAGTGGGCAGCTTAATCAAAAAAAAGCAACGATCAGTTGGGTTTGCGTAGAAGAGGAAGGTAATACCGATCGGTCGTCATCTAGGAAACAAAACCGATTGGCTTCAGTCGCCAAAAGAAAAGGTATTGATCGGTAGGTTCCAATATATACCGATCGGTCATGGTTCACAGCTATTGACAACTGGAGACAATTGGCCGGTGGCATTTCTGTATACCAAAATATGCCGATCGGTTCCCTGCACCATATATTTATAGCCTTCTCCTCATTTTCTCTCCACCTATAAATAGGACATGGTTACCACCATTAAAGGGATCGATTCCTAGTGACCACGAAGTGCTGTCAGATCCTTCCTACTGTCATTCCTAAGCAATCCAACCTTCGTTCATCATCACTATTTGAAGATCTACCATCTAATCGTCCATGGCTTCCATCGAGATCATCTAAGTGAATAAGGGATTGAAGATCCTCCTTCATCCTCCTTGCATTCAAAGATATCTCACCATTTCTCCCTTGATCTCACCATTTCTCCGTTGATCCTACCATTCCTCCATCGATTTGCATAGATCTAAGCCAAATTTACTTGTAATAAGAGAAGATGAATGTACAAATAAAGATTTCATGCCTTGTAAACATCGATGTCATAATAAAAATTCTTGTCAAAGTAGACGTAGATCTACCTTAGATCGAACCACTATAAATTCTCTTGTCTTTTATTTTGCTTTTTAGTGATTGTGGCTCTACTATCTTAAATCTAACCGTTTGGTGAAGTGTTTCCAAAACACCTTTGGTGTTTGAGCCAATTTTGACTCAAACAATTGGCGCCCACCATGGGGCCACTTTCGCACTTCCACGAGGTCCATAACCTTGGTGGTGTATTGAAGTATTTTGTGGAATCCCGCTTGCTACGATAGGCTTTCAAAGCCTAAAGAGTGGGCCCATCGAAGAGTTTTCTTCAAAGTCAAAAGGTTGTCGAAAATCATGGCTGGTTCAAAGAAAAGCAGCAAGTCCGTTAGAGCTACTACGAGTGTTGAAAACGCTGATAACAATGCAGTTACACCGCAGACTTTGAATCGAGAGGTGGGGGAATCCTCGAGACCGGCAATAACTCGAGAGGAATCAGATGCAGTAGCAACTGGCTTGAATGAAAGGATGGATGCTATGACCAAAATGCTAATGAAAAAGCTTGACAACTCGCTTAATGCTCAAGCAAATCCCCCCTCCCCCCCCCCCCGCCAATGGTTGTGGTCAGTGTTGACGAGAAAGAGGACTCTTCTGCCTCGGACCTCGGACATTCTCACTTCGAACTGGAAGACAAGGGGGAGGCCGGCGTTGAGGACTCTAAAGATAAGTCACCACAGCATGTCGGGAAACGAACTACACGGAGTGCCACTAGTCCTACCAAAGGAGAACCTTCCATGGGGGGTTCAGGGCACTAGGACTTAAACCGTGATCATTTCGGGAAAGGACCAGTGCCTGTTCCATAAGGACAACCTGGTGACGAAAAGTATATCTCGGACATGATTCAATGAATAACGAAAGAAAACATGGCTCGTAATGATGATGAAAGGAATGGGAGTTTTCGCCTAGCAAAAATTCGTTCACAAAAAGGATTCATTAAACAAAATTCCTTAGGAAGTTCACACCCCCGACGATAGCAGCTTATGGGGGAACTGGAGATCCGAACATCTTTTTGTTCAGGTACGATCAACTCATGAGCGGAGCCCTGGTCATCGATGAGATAAAATGCTTGTACTTCCCCATGTGTCTAGAAGGTGTAGCTTCATTATGGTTCACAAGACTACCGCCTAAGTGTGCGGATCAGTTTGTTGATTTGGCGAAAAGGTTCGAGGAGCAGTTCCGACTGCAAACTACCAAAGTAAGGGATGTGATGTCACTTAGCAAAATGGAGTAGAATCCAAAGGAAACGATCAAGGATTTTCTTACAAGGTTTCATATTGCGGCAGCCATGGTTATAGATCCAGAACCTTGGTATCTATTGGCAGCATAAAGGGTGCTATTGATAAGAACTCAGAATTTGGGGAATGGCTTAAGATGAAAAAACCCAAAACTCTAAAGTTCTATAAGAAAGCTGAAGAGTACATATGTAACGACCCGGATTTCGAGCGACTTTGGTTATCGACATAAACACGATGTCGATAACCAAACCATCGAAAAATCCTGGTAATTAGTGAAAGAAATTAGAGGGTGAGGAAAGATAAGATAGAAAATTAGAATAGAAGAAAAAGAAGAACACAACATCAGAGTAACACGAATCTCACAGCGGAACGAATAAATATATTTCATAACATAACTTTGAAATACAACTTGGTACTTGAATATACATATCATTATCAAAGTACAGCACTTACAACACATCGGAAATAAACTATAGCTATATGATCCTGAAGCCTCCTGCTCCAGCTCTTCAACTATATCTGTAAAATCCCGACTACTTGACTGCCCATACAAATTTAGGCACCCAAGAGTTTAGGGAAAACAACAAAGTAAACTCCGGGTCAGTCATGGGACTAGTATGAGTAAAACAGTTTAAAAAAACAGTTCGAACAAGTAAATGATATCTCATAAGACCACGCCGCATAACGGAACGGGTTTTTCCCTTATGAGAATCCAAAATATCTTTATATCAAAAACCTTTTGATATTATAATAATGTCTATCAACCACAGTATATATAATCATCTAGCAGAAACGCTTTCATCTCACGTTCTACATATATAGTATACAACTCAAAACCGCAAGCACGTATTGGGTAATGGATTTCCAACTATGACAAGGTATGGAACCACCTTTCGCTCGTGTACCTCTAGAGAGGAATACACTGGGTTCAACAAGAACATCTTGCAACCCGGCCACACATGACCGACCACTCATTTCGCTTGAGTGTATCGAATGTATATCACCCACGGTTGGGATCAGCAACCGTTTCCCGAATGGGACAGCATCAACAATAGATTTTTAGAAGTAAATGAAACTCTAGATCAGGTGATTATACACCCTACTTCGGTGCGACCGACTTAGCCATGCTGCCTGCCCGATTTCTGTCATTTACCGGATGTGAGGCTAGAAGCTACGCTTATCATCACATCAGATTCACTTTGAATGCCACATCGTCAAATCCATCAAATCACCGATTGACGTCTACAACAATACATTATGTGTTAGCTAAAAGAAGTTTCCTTCTCCGCTTCCACTCTTGGTACAGTTGGAGAAATCAATATACGTGATCGTCTGGAATTACTCTGTCAAACATCCGTCCATACAAGTCATCCAGGAACAGGATGAACCGAAGGCACTATTCTGTAACAGGATAGCCCTTGCATAACTCCGTCTTCAATTTCCTTTGGCATATATGATTTGCAACGCTTATGCCAATACAGAGTGGTTCTTTGGATAATAATCCAACCGGTCTCTCCATATTAACAACGTTAAAATGGTCAAAACTTCGATAGTCTGTGATTTAACTATCGAATAAAAACAAGTGTTCAAACAACGATATTATTTCCAAATGGAAATTATATCGATCAAACATCATTCAACATTTATCTCCTTATTTCATAAATTTACTTATCTCCTGTTTCCCTATATTCAATGTTACCTATTTTCTTATTTGGAAAATATACGTTATTAACAATGGAAAACATTTCCATTTCCTTGTTTTCTTTTTTTAGAAAACATTTCTGGTTTCTTATTTGGAAAACATTTCCAAAGCTTCTTCATTTGACTTAGACAGATGTTTAAACAAACCATTGCGATGCCAACTCAAACCATTTCCTTTACTGTCGAACCTTAATTATTCCTTAGTTAAAAACGAAGCCAATCAAGTTGGGGTAGAACTACCTCTCAGACCTTAACTGAACAACATTTCTAACTGTGAAATAGGCAAAGTTCACTTTATTCTTTTTACTAACTTCCTTACTTAACCCTCTTCGAATAGCTATATTCAATTGACTCTTTTCACTTAACTCTATTCGATTAACCCTTATCAATTAACTCTATTGGACTAACACTATTGGATTAACTCTATTTGACTAACGCTATTGATTTTTCTCATTTCACTTAACTCCTTTCGAATAAACTATATTCGATAACTCCCTTTTTACTTTATCTCTAATCGATTAACTAACATCGATTAGCTCCTTTGCTTTAACTCTAATCGATTAAACTAACATCGATTAACTCCTTTTTACTTTATCTCTAATCGATTAACTAACATCGATTAGCTCCTTTGCTTTAACTCTAATCGATTAAACTAACATCGATTAACTCCTTTTTACTTTAACACTAATCGATTAACTAACATCGATTAACTAACTTTTACTTTAACACTAATCGATTAACTAACATCGATTAACTAACTTTTACTTTAACACTAATCGATTAACTAACATCGATTAACTAACTTTTACTTTAACACTAATCGATTAATTAACATCGATTGACTAACTTTTACTTTAACACTAATCGATTAACTAACATCGATTAACTAACTTTTGATAAACTACGTTTTCCGTTACAACTATTTCCTTTTCATAACGTTTACTTACCGTTACAAATATTTCCTATTTATAACTTCTATTTACTGTTACAAATATTTCCTATTTATAACTTCTATTTATTTTCTAAATAAATATCCCTTTTCTATTTCTATTTATTTTCTAAATAAATATACCTTTTATAAAACCGTGTTCGTTTTATAAATATTTCCTTTTATAAAATCCTGTGATTTTATAAAATTCCTTTATTTCAATATACATTGAAATACTTCTTCTTTTTTTTTACATCCCAGAGTTTCTTATGATATTAAAAATATCATATAACAATGATCAATATCATTCCAATGTCCATAATCCATAACAGATTATATAACACATCATATATCACAATATATGAAAACAGTAAAATAAATGTTGAGGAATCCAGTTGGATTCCTCCAACCTGTTTCCCTGCATCACAGATGTTAAACAATATAGATAACATCACTTTCAGTTCTATATGATACATTCTGTTAAACAGAATCAATATAGAAAATTTAACTAACTGACTAGCAGTTCAATCAAACAGTCAACACACAGTCAATCAGCCAATATCTAACAGTTCTAAAAATACAACATGAAATTATAAACTGTTCAGAGTTGGTGAGATTTACTCACATTGGACGATCATCGTTAATAACGATAACCATCGCTTGATTTGATTCTGACAATTTATTTCGCCATAAATTGTAACGAACACCAGTCCACTCCCGGTCAGTCCCATTGTGACGCTACCGTCCATACGATCCCAACGGATCTTGTTTCGTGAAATTCTAATAAACTATGATAAAGTTACGCATTTTCAAAGTTATACACAATATTTAATTTAAATATAATTTAATTTGTATAAAATGATCGGGCCTTACTTTATTTTTAAACGGCCCATTACCATTTTGACCCGCATCTAAAATCCACTGCCGCTTCCCCCTTTTATTTCTTTGGCCCATTTGAATAAAAATCGCTTTTGTGATGAACAGTTTTCTTCTTGAGCACCTGTACACGAAACTCTCCCCATTTCCCAATGTTCAACGCAAATAAACCGTCTTCCCTATCTCATTAAAAATCCCGAACACATACCCTTTTTTTTCCTTTTTTTTATTTTTCTTCAGAAACACTTCATTCCACTACTCTATATCGCAGAACCCATTCACAGTTCACCGATCTCCTCGAAACTTGCCAACCACCGCTACTTGATACCAGAACTTTAAAACAACGTTAAAAAATCCAAGTGGAAGCTTTGATAACCCCATTCACTTCCCTATCTGATCGCGTCCGCTCTCTGCATGTATACTGAACAACCCATACTGCCAAAACACGTTGAACAGCTCTCCACTTCCATTTCATGCATACGCCTGTACATTGCGCCATCACTTCTTCACTTAGTTCAACAAAACAAGCTCCCAGTAAAAACTCCCCTTCTATTTCTTCCTTTCACCACACTTACTCCTTGTATGGCCATGCTTCTTGCCGTTTGAATCTGGCGCTCCACCACTTAGGGCTGACGTTGACCTCTCACTACAGGGAATAAAATATGCGAACCATGTTTCCTTAGGATCGCTCCAAACTTTGCCCATTCCTCTGTCTCGCCCTCACATATACCACACCGAGATGGATCTGCCTCCGGTTTTCCCTTGATTTCCGCGAGCACCCCCTTTTTTTTTCTTTTTTTTTCTTTATTAATTTGGAAAGGAGATCCAATATCTTTGTTTTTAAAGGGTTGTGGGAAACTGACGTGTTCACTGAGACAACCTTGCACAAAGAAATGGACGTGTATACTTAAGGTCATGTAATAGGAAACCAACGTAATAGGAACCAATGGTTATTATATATATATTTTCCTTATTCAATTTATATTCGAAATTGCGCGTTGCAGACTGAAATAAAAATACATTCGTGTTCGGTGAGGTGCCGTGATCCCGAAAATATAATAATACCGGTAGATTAACTTATATTTTGAAACCTCAAAATGTTGACTACAGGGTGCAAAATACTCCAAATAAAAAGTTGCTTATTTAATTAATTAAAAATTACAGTAAAATTCTAAATATTAAATTATTGTTATGTCCCAAAAGAAACTTGTCTAAATTCAAAATCGATCTCTAGTTATATCGAATAAACCGATACGGTCGATAACGATTCCATAGCGACTATTTTATAATTTGGTTTGGACATATCTCAAAATCTATACGATGAAATCCTGATTTTTCTCTTCCACTAGAAAGCTATACTCCACCAGCTCCGTACGTTTCTTGTTTCACAGAAATCCGATTCAAAACGAATCCTGTACATTCAGTTGAAGTTCGAATCACCAAATTACGAATTGCAGCGCCATTTCAAGCTCGATTTTAATTATAATATAATTATACGTTCAAACTATCGTTCAAATAATATATTCGTTATTCAAATTCAATTCCAAGCTGAATTAAATATCACAGATGATCCAGTTCACACCATATCGCCATTTCAGCCAATTCTGATTACTTCAGAATTAAATATATTATTTAATTTATTATTTTAATTAAATATTTACCATTATTTAATTCCCCGACCATTAATTCCTCTATATCACCATTGATATAATTAAATAAATTAATCATAATACCCCTGCCAATGCGGGTCATTACAATCTTCCCCACTTAAAATAATTTCGTCCTCGAAATTGCTAAAAGGTAGAGAACGACCCTATCGACTGGTTAGAACATATTTGTTCACTTCTTAATCTTCAGTTTCAACTGAACCAATTTAATTTTTAACAAAATTATTAATTAATTCTTATCAACGAAAATCTCCAAAGATCTTGAAAATTTTCTACGCCTTAACTCTTCGAAAAAATTTCGCCAGCACCTCCATTGTACTGGTCAATACGTCAAATTCTAACTCGCCTCTCTGGGCCATCTCCATCCTAAAAGAAAATCAAACAGCCAAGCGGCTTTCCAATTCGGCTCATCAATCTTATATCCAATAGGAATATAAACTGGTACCTTTTTGTCGGGCATATCAACCCCATCACTTCCATATGCTATCAACTCAGCATATACTAATATTAATCAAACCAAACTCTGATCAATTTATCCTCAACACCACCATTCGCTTTTTACCAAGCAAAATTTTCATTTCAACTCAAGTTTCGTTCTTGATCCCCAACTCTTAACTTGATTATCACCTTACACTTCACATTTGAATCTCACAATCAATTTTGCCTTGATATCATTCTACTTCAAAACTCAGTTACCACTTTACTGGCTTTACTTTCATTCAAATCTGCTTTCACAAATTTCTGTTAAATTTGTTTTTAATTCAAACAGTCTTTCCCCGGGAGTTTTCAAACAGTTTACTTTTTCAAAAATCAAATTTTCCTTTTTGAAATTCAACTGAGCCCATAATCAATATTCCATTAGTTAAATCACTTCTCTAATTCTTTATCAATATTTGTTAACCAAATATTTTCAATAACCATATTGGCCTTTTATGTTATTGGGAAAACATTTCGGAATATTGCCTTCCTTTATTTTCTAAATTTTAGAAAATATATGCTATTTATAATTGGAAAATATTCCAATTACTTATCTCTTTTTCGATCTCGTTTATTTCTATACTTAGGAAATATTCTTTATTCTATTTTCCAGCTTACACTTATTTGGTTAAAACGGATGTTGTGTAAAACATCGTTACGACAACCCAAATACTATGTTCAACTAATTCTTATTCACCATTGATCTCCGAGCCTGAAATCTTACTATTTATTTGTTAATAATGAAATCAATCAAGTTGGGGTATAACTACCTCTCAGACCTTGACTGAATAACATTTATAACGTCAAAACAGACATGACTACTTACTCGAATAATCAATACCATACAACCACTGATTCACCTTTAAACACATATACACCTTCTTCTTTTTTTATCCTTATGAGATTTTATTCTAGACTTCCTTTTGATTATACTATTCTATTTCTAAGTTTGTTTTCTTATCGACTTCTAGATATATATCGATACGTTGATTCTAACTATCAAATTATCTTAAAAATATTCTAACTCCTTAGATTCCTGGAAAAATTCGCCATAACCTCCTTTGTACTGGGAGCTTCGGGAAAATCCCCAAACTGCCACACAGGCCTTCTCCAATCAAAAAGAAAAAGAAAAGCCAAGCGGCTAGCCGATTCGGCGCATAAAATCTCATATGGAAATTAAATACATACCTTTCCATCGAGCATTCTATTTATATACTTTCATACCTTATCCATACCTATCTCATATATATCCATACATTTCTAATTCATTCCAGCTTAATCCAATCGTTTTAACTTATTTCGTTAAGTGATTTTCAAATTACTGGTTCTCCCGTTTCACCTTCATATTTGAATATAACATGTTCAAATATATGTTAACTTGTTTATAAACAAATTGAATTCCATTTCAATTTTTATTTGAATTTCCTATATTCAAATTCCATTTCGATTCTCTTATTCAAATTCTATATTTGAGTTTCATTTCAAATCTCATATTTGAATTTCATTATTCGAATCTATTTGAATTCTCTTTCTTTCATTTTAATTCCTTTTGAATCTTCTATATTCAAATTTCAATTTCAATTCTATTTTAATCTTCTTTATTCAAATTTCATTTTTAATTCTATTTGAATCCTCTACATTCAAATTTCATTTTACTTTCGATATTCAAATCCTATATTTGAAATCTCTTATATTTTCTATATACAAATTCTATATCTGAACTTCCTTTATTCAAATTCCTTTAAATAAGTCTCGGTTTCAATTCCTTTCGAAATCGATATTTCTACCTTTGGAAAATAGATTTCCCTTTCAATTTCACACTTGTATTTTATTTCTGGATTATCCAAATGATAATTCTCTTCACTTCATTTATAAATTTCGTTTATAAAAGAACTTTTTCTAAACTTCGTTTACAAAGGACTTCTTGTTTTATTTCTTTTAAAACAAGTTAATATTTCAAATCTATTTCAAAATTCAAATTCTATATATTCAAATTCTATATTTGAAATTCAACACCACTTGTCTTTCTCAAAACAAATTCAAAACAGTATCTTTGGTAGTAATTCGTCACTTACAACTCGAAAATGAATACTGATGATGCAGCTGTCATCATCAGAATCTATTTTCCAGCAATCGAAGTGAGTTCAATACTATAAAACCATTTCTAAACATTTCCACTTTGAAATTCATTTCAAAATAAAATTCACACTGCTTGTAAAACAAATTTAAAATCTCCCAGGATCTTAAATTTTCCTTATTTTTAATCCCACTCCATTTACAAACACTTATCCAATTTTCCAGAATTTTAACTTCAATTTCTGGTTTAAATTTCAGATTTAACTCATCTGATTTCATGTATTTAACTTATATGAATTCTGATTCGTTATTCACATAACCATTTCACTTTATAATCTTACTCGATTATAATAACAACCAATATATCCACTATATATCAAAATATACGTGGGGTAAACTATTTTCATTTACCCTCTTTTCAAAACATACCATGATGGTTCATCGTATTCAAGTGTTTAAAAAATCCCTACCGATACAGTGGATCAAACTGATCGACCAGAACTCATAACCGACTCAACCAATGAATCTCCACAATATAAAAATTATTTTTATATCAATAACAAATACGTTCACTCGTATATATACACTCAATCTCAGTCTAGGGTATTACTAACCCTATCTCTACCGAGTCACGCCACAGAGCCAAGTAATTCTTAACTTAAGCTCTGATACCAACTGTAACGACCCGGATTTCGAGCGACTTTGGTTATCGACATAAACACGATGTCGATAACCAAACCATCGAAAAATCCTGGAAATTAGTGAAAGAAATTAGAGGGTGAGGAAAGATAAGATAGAAAATTAGAATAGAAGAAAAAGAAGAACACAACATCAGAGTAACACGAATCTCACAGCGGAACGAATAAATATATTTCATAACATAACTTTGAAATACAACTTGGTACTTGAATATACATATCATTATCAAAGTACAGCACTTACAACACATCGGAAATAAACTATAGCTATATGATCCTGAAGCCTCCTGCTCCAGCTCTTCAACTATATCTGTAAAATCCCGACTACTTGACTGCCCATACAAATTTAGGCACCCAAGAGTTTAGGGAAAACAACAAAGTAAACTCCGGGTCAGTCATGGGACTAGTATGAGTAAAACAGTTTAAAAAAACAGTTCGAACAAGTAAATGATATCTCATAAGACCACGCCGCATAACGGAACGGGTTTTTCCCTTATGAGAATCCAAAATATCTTTATATCAAAAACCTTTTGATATTATAATAATGTCTATCAACCACAGTATATATAATCATCTAGCAGAAACGCTTTCATCTCACGTTCTACATATATAGTATACAACTCAAAACCGCAAGCACGTATTGGGTAATGGATTTTCAACTATGACAAGGTATGGAACCACCTTTCGCTCGTGTACCTCTAGAGAGGAATACACTGGGTTCAACAAGAACATCTTGCAACCCGGCCACACATGACCGACCACTCATTTCGCTTGAGTGTATCGAATGTATATCACCCACGGTTGGGATCAGCAACCGTTTCCCGAATGGGACAGCATCAACAATAGATTTTTAGAAGTAAATGAAACTCTAGATCAGGTGATTATACACCCTACTTCGGTGCGACCGACTTAGCCATGCTGCCTGCCCGATTTCTGTCATTTACCGGATGTGAGGCTAGAAGCTACGCTTATCATCACATCAGATTCACTTTGAATGCCACATCGTCAAATCCATCAAATCACCGATTGACGTCTACAACAATACATTATGTGTTAGCTAAAAGAAGTTTCCTTCTCCGCTTCCACTCTTGGTACAGTTGGAGAAATCAATATACGTGATCGTCTGGAATTACTCTGTCAAACATCCGTCCATACAAGTCATCCAGGAACAGGATGAACCGAAGGCACTATTCTGTAACACGATAGCCCTTGCATAACTCCGTCTTCAATTTCCTTTGGCATATATGATTCGCAACGCTTATGCCAATACAGAGTGGTTCTTTGGATAATAATCCAACCGGTCTCTCCATATTAACAACGTTAAAATGGTCAAAACTTCGATAGTCTGTGATTTAACTATCGAATAAAAACAAGTGTTCAAACAACGATATTATTTCCAAATGGAAATTATATCGATCAAACATCATTCAACATTTATCTCCTTATTTCATAAATTTACTTATCTCCTGTTTCCCTATATTCAATGTTACCTATTTTCTAATTTGGAAAATATACGTTATTAACAATGGAAAACATTTCCATTTCCTTGTTTTCTTTTTTTAGAAAACATTTCTGGTTTCTTATTTGGAAAACATTTCCAAAGCTTCTTCATTTGACTTAGACAGATGTTTAAACAAACCATCGCGATGCCAACTCAAACCATTTCCTTTACTGTCGAACCTTAATTATTCCTTAGTTAAAAACGAAGCCAATCAAGTTGGGGTAGAACTACCTCTCAAACCTTAACTGAACAACATTTCTAACTGTGAAATAGGCAAAGTTCACTTTATTCTTTTTACTAACTTCCTTACTTAACCCTCTTCGAATAGCTATATTCAATTGACTCTTTTCACTTAACTCTATTCGATTAACCCTTATCAATTAACTCTATTGGACTAACACTATTGGATTAACTCTATTTGACTAACGCTATTGATTTTTCTCATTTCACTTAACTCCTTTCGAATAAACTATATTCGATAACTCCCTTTTTACTTTATCTCTAATCGATTAACTAACATCGATTAGCTCCTTTGCTTTAACTCTAATCGATTAAACTAACATCGATTAACTCCTTTTTACTTTATCTATAATCGATTAACTAACATCGATTAGCTCCTTTGCTTTAACTCTAATTGATTAAACTAACATCGATTAACTCCTTTTTACTTTAACACTAATCGATTAACTAACATCGATTAACTAACTTTTACTTTAACACTAATCGATTAACTAACATCGATTAACTAACTTTTACTTTAACACTAATCGATTAACTAACATCGATTAACTAACTTTTACTTTAACACTAATCGATTAATTAACATCGATTGACTAACTTTTACTTTAACACTAATCGATTAACTAACATCGATTAACTAACTTTTGATAAACTACGTTTTCCGTTACAACTATTTCCTTTTCATAACGTTTACTTACCGTTACAAATATTTCCTATTTATAACTTCTATTTACTGTTACAAATATTTCCTATTTATAACTTCTATTTATTTTCTAAATAAATATCCCTTTTCTATTTCTATTTATTTTCTAAATAAATATACCTTTTATAAAACCGTGTTCGTTTTATAAATATTTCCTTTTATAAAATCCTGTGATTTTATAAAATTCCTTTATTTCAATATACATTGAAATACTTCTTTTTTTTTTACATCCCAGGGTTTCTTATGATATTAAAAATATCATATAACAATGATCAATATCATTCCAACGTCCATAATCCATAACAGATTATATAACACATCATATATCACAATATATGAAAACAGTAAAATAAATGTTGAGGAATCCAGTTGGATTCCTCCAACCTGTTTCCCTGCATCACAGATGTTAAACAATATAGATAACATCACTTTCAGTTCTATATGATATATTCTGTTAAACAGAATCAATATAGAAAATTTAACTAACTGACTAGCAGTTCAATCAAACAGTCAACACACAGTCAATCAGCCAATATCTAACAGTTCTAAAAATACAACATGAAATTATAAACTGTTCAGAGTTGGTGAGATTTACTCACATTGGACGATCATCGTTAATAACGATAACCATCGCTTGATTTGATTCTGACAATTTATTTCGCCATAAATTGTAACGAACACCAGTCCACTCCCGGTCAGTCCCATTGTGACGCTACCGTCCATACGATCCCAACGGATCTTGTTTCGTGAAATTCTGATAAACTATGATAAAGTTACGCATTTTCAAAGTTATACACAATATTTAATTTAAATATAATTTAATTTGTATAAAATGATCGGGCCTTACTTTATTTTTAAACGGCCCATTACCATTTTGACCCGCGTCTAAAATCCACTGCCGCTTCCCCCTTTTATTTCTTTGGCCCATTTGAATAAAAATCGCTTTTGTGATGAACAGTTTTCTTCTTGAGCACCTGTACACGAAACTCTCCCCATTTCCCAATGTTCAACGCAAATAAACCGTCTTCCCTATCTCATTAAAAATCCCGAACACATACCCTTTTTTTTCCTTTTTTTTATTTTTCTTCAGAAACACTTCATTCCACTACTCTATATCGCAGAACCCATTCACAGTTCACCGATCTCCTCGAAACTTGCCAACCACCGCTACTTGATACCAGAACTTTAAAACAACGTTAAAAAATCCAAGTGGAAGCTTTGATAACCCCATTCACTTCCCTATCTGATCGCGTCCGCTCTCTGCATGTATACTGAACAACCCATACTGCCAAAACACGTTGAACAGCTCTCCACTTCCATTTCATGCATACGCCTGTACATTGCGCCATCACTTCTTCACTTAGTTCAACAAAACAAGCTCCCAGTAAAAACTCCCCTTCTATTTCTTCCTTTCACCACACTTACTCCTTGTATGGCCATGCTTCTTGCCGTTTGAATCTGGCGCTCCACCACTTAGGGCTGACGTTGACCTCTCACTACAGGGAATAAAATATGCGAACCATGTTTCCTTAGGATCGCTCCAAACTTTGCCCATTCCTCTGTCTCGCCCTCACATATACCACACCGAGATGGATCTGCCTCCGGTTTTCCCTTGATTTCCGCGAGCACCCCCTTTTTATTTCTTTTTTTTTCTTTATTAATTTGGAAAGGAGATCCAATATCTTTGTTTTTAAAGGGTTGCGGGAAACTGACGTGTTCACTGAGACAACCTTGCACAAAGAAATGGACGTGTATACTTAAGGGCCATGTAATAGGAAACCAACGTAATAGGAACCAATGGTTATTATATATATATATATTTTCCTTATTCAATTTATATTCGAAATTGCGCGTTGCAGACTGAAATAAAAATACATTCGTGTTCGGTGAGGTGCCGTGATCCCGAAAATATAATAATACCGGTAGATTAACTTATATTTTGAAACCTCAAAATGTTGACTACAGGGTGCAAAATACTCCAAATAAAAAGTTGCTTATTTAATTAATTAAAAATTACAGTAAAATTCTAAATATTAAATTATTGTTATGTCCCAAAAGAAACTTGTCTAAATTCAAAATCGATCTCTAGTTATATCGAATAAACCGATACGGTCGATAACGATTCCATAGCGACTATTTTATAATTTGGTTTGGACATATCTCAAAATCTATACGATGAAATCCTGATTTTTCTCTTCCACTAGAAAGCTATACTCCACCAGCTCCGTACGTTTCTTGTTTCACAGAAATCCGATTCAAAACGAATCCTGTACATTCAGTTGAAGTTCGAATCGCCAAATTACGAATTACAGCGCCATTTCAAGCTCGATTTTAATTATAATATAATTATACGTTCAAACTATCGTTCAAATAATATATTCGTTATTCAAATTCAATTCCAAGCTGAATTAAATATCACAGATGATCCAGTTCACACCATATCGCCATTTCAGCCAATTCTGATTACTTCAGAATTAAATATATTATTTAATTTATTATTTTAATTAAATATTTACCATTATTTAATTCCCCGACCATTAATTCCTCTATATCACCATTGATATAATTAAATAAATTAATCATAATACCCCTGCCAATGCGGGTCATTACAACATAAGCGTGGAGGATGATCCACTCATTGCTCGAAATGTTGCGGAAAGTAGTGCTACCGGTGAAAGGAAGAGTGGAGAGGTCCAAGCTGAGCCGAAGAATAACTCTGGGTAGAAAAGGGAAAACGAAGGGAAGGATAACAAATCTTATAAGAAGATGCATTTCTTCAAGCATTCAGAATTGACTAGCCTGAATGAAACCCCAAAGAAGATTCGCTCCGCCACGAAGGACTCAGGCATTTTTCCTTAAGTAAATACACAGAAAATCACAGAACAGCAAGCCAACTTCGGTAAATTATGTCGCTTTCACAACCAACTGGGGCATAATACCAATGAATGTCGGAACTTGATAAAGGAACTCATCAGAAAGAATCAGCTTCAACAATATGTGAGAAATCCTCAAAATACCCAAACTGCCCAGGGGCAGAGTAATGCTGCCAGTCAACCTGGCTATAGTGAAAAAGCTCAAGCTCCGGTTGACTCAAGACCGATAATCAAAATGATTACTGTAGGACCCCACCCAGCCGGAAGAAGCTGGAGGGACATGGAAAAATATGCTAAAGAGCTGAAAGGTGCTTCAAAAGAAGAGAGGTGCCTAATCTTGAGCAATGAGCTTCCAATGAAGATGCCTAAAACTTCAGTTGAAGATGTGGTATTCAGAGACAGATATTCTGATGGACTACTTACACCAATTGTTGATCCTATGGTGATCACAGTCGGCCTTGGCCCTGCGATTGTGAAAAGAGTCCTTGTTGACATGGGAGCCTTTGTTAGTGTGCTTTTCATAAATGCTTTCCAGAAAATGAATCTCTCGATGACAGATGTGAGGGCATGTGCGAGTAAAATTCATGGGGTTCATTAGACAGCCTACACAACCCATTGGTCTAATCGATTTGCTTGTAGAATTGGTAGATGGAGAACACAGAGTATCTATGGTGCAAACTTTTATCTTAGTAGATGAACTCTCCACCTATAATGCCTTCCTCGCGAGACCAACCCTGATAGGCTTCAAAGTCGCACTAGCTCCGTGGTGCTTGACCATGAAATTTCCAAGTGAGAATGGAGTTGGCGTAATTAAGGGAGATCAAGCCACTACAAGAGACTGTTTTATGACAGAGCTGCCTGAGGCTAGGAAGAAAGACATAGGGAAGAGTGCGGAGGCTCCGCTCCACATTTGGGACCTCCCCTTATAGCAGATAGAGAGGGGGTCCCTGCACTGGCGAGCACGGTGGAGCGTGAAAAGAAATTGATCCTAGAAAAGCCAGTGCAGGAGATGGAAGAGCGGCTCCAGCTGAGATCACGATTCCCATTATTGTTAATCCAAAAGATTCAAACCGTGTGCTAAATATAGGATCTCAATTGAGCCCAGAATTGAAGAGTCATTTGATTGTCTTTTTGAAGGCTAACTTAGATGTGTTCGCATGAAGCCATTCTGACATGTGTGGCATATCTACGGATGTTGCAGTTCATAAGCTCAATATTGATCCACGCATTCCATCTGTCAAGTAGAAAAGGAGAACCCAAGGGCCAGAACGGTCGAGATCTCTAAAGGAGGAAATCAACAGGTTAATGGGAAACGACTTCGTCAGGGTGTCCACCTATCGAAACTGGGTCTCCAACCCCGTGCTCGTGAAGAAAGGGAATGGCAAATGGCGAGTTTGCATAAACTACTCAGATCTTAACAAAGCCTGTCCAAGCTGGTGGATTCTACAACTGGGCATGAGTTGCTGTCTTTTATAGATGCGTATTCAGGCTACAATCAGATCATGATGTATGGACCAGATCAAGAAGACATAAGCTTTATCACCGATCTCGGCCTGTACTGCTACAAAGTGATGCCATTCGACTTAAAAAATGCGGGGGGGTAACTTACAAGCTGCTTGTGAACGCCATGTTTAAAGCACAAATCGGCAGAACAATGGAGGTCTATGTCGATGATATGCTGGTAAAATCGAAGAGGGCAGTCGATCATTTGGAAAATCTAGCCCAGATGTTTGATATTCTACGTTGATACGGTATGAAGCTGAATCCTCTAAAGTGCTCCTTCAGGGTCACTTCGGGGTCACTTCAGGTAAGTTCCTGGGTTCATGGTCAATGTTAGAGGCATAGAGGCCAACCCAGCACAGATATCTTCCTTGAAGGAAATGCGCGCTCCAAGGACCAAGAGGAAACTCCAATGCTTAAATGGGAAAATCGCAGCTTTGAATCGCTTCATATCAAGGGCAACAGACAGGTGCCTTCCTTTCTTCGATGCCCTCAGGAAAGGAAAGAAAGATATCCAATGGACTCCAGAATGCCATAAAGCTTTTGAGGAACTAACCAGCATATGGCGACACCTCCGATGCTTTCCAAGCCCAGTGACGGGGAAGACTTGTTTTTGTACCTGGCGGTGTCCGCTCATGCTCTGAGTGCAGCCTTGATGAAGGAGGATTCGAAGGTTTAGAGGCCAGTCTATTACATCAATAAGAGGTTGACTGGGGCAGAGCTGAATTACCCAAGTCTGGAGAAGCTCGCCTATTGCTTGCTTATTGCCTCAAAGAAGCTCCGGTCGTACTTCCAAGCTCATCCTATCAAGGTCCTCACCGATCAGCCTTTGAAGCAGGTCTTGTTCCGCCCAGAAACTTCCGAGAGATTGCTGAAATGGAATATTTAGCTCAGTCAGTATGATGTTACATACCATCCCAAGAGAGCAATTAATGGACAGGCACTTATATATTTTATCGCGAAGTTCACTGATCGAGGAGACTGGAAAGAGGAACCTGCTGTCGAAGCCAACATTTAGTGGAAGCTATTTGTGGATGGAGCATCAAACAACTAGTGTTCAGGGGCAAGGGTGATCCTAGAAACTCCTAAAGGAAGATCTATCTGCTATGTGCTAATACTAAAGTTTCCATCGACAAATAATGAAGCCGAATATAAAGCCCACATTGCAGGGATAAGGTTGGCAAGGGAATTACAAATAAAGGCCGTACAAATTTTCAGTGATTCGCAATTGGTAGTGTGTCAAGTTCGGAAGGAGTTCCAGGCCAAAATGGGTAACTTGCCAGCTTATCTATCCAAGACTTGGGAACCACTGGAGAGCTTCAAATATTACACCATATCTCACATTCCTATAGAAGAGAACATAAAGGCGAATTCACTAGCAAAGTATGCAAGCGTGGGAGATGCACAACTGATAGGATTAGTTCCAGTAGAGGTCCTCTCCATTCCTAGTACGGAGCAGGTTGTTATGGATTGGGTCATAGAGGCGACTGATGAGCCAGACTCATGGATGGCACTAATCAAAGAATATCTCATTACCGGTGCACTCCCGACAGAATCTAAGAAGCGAAGAAAGATTTTACGAAAAGCTCAAATATATCTGATTCAGGATGGACAACTATACATGCGAGGATTTTCTATGCCTCTGCTCTGATGTGTTACAAATAAGGAATCAAAGGCAATCATGATGGAATTGCATGAGGGTGAATGAAACACCCCACCCTCCATTAAGGTCACTCACAAAGGGAATGCCTTAACTTTGGTGGAGGTTTGTAAGTAAAAGTCTCAGATAAACACAATACAGATATATAAACACATATATATAAGCAGTGGAAAACAAAAAGACTTTTATTTCATAAATACGTGTTCATACAAAACATTTCCATAACTGTCACATACAAACTTCCAAAACATTACATCATCATTTCTGTCTTGGTTATTAAATAAAGAAGCATAAAACATAATTAAAAATTGCATAAATCCCCATGATTGTGTCCAACAGCCATAGCCAAGGAAAGAGAGTCCAAACCATACATCTACTATCTTGAAGCTTGCAAAGAGTCTGACTAAGTTGGGTTATTACCTCCTTGTGGACCTAGGGGGGGAACGGAAGAAAAGAAGACGAAAGAAAATAGGGTCAGACATAAAGCCTGGTAAGTCTAGTGACTCTTCAGTATGAGAATAAGAAAAAGGGCATGATAAGTATAAACTGGAAATAGGAAAGTATCATAGACTAAGATAAAGCAGTTTGAATCGAATATACTGTCGCACCCCACACTATATCTCAGCACCTATTTGCATTGTCTTAACTGGCACCCCATGATCGGGTGAAGTGATCCCCTTTCTAAAGATCGGCTCCTACTCGCATAATCATCTGTGTCTTACGGCCCCCAAAGATTGTAAATACCTATGCTGGTCCCACCATGGGGTGTATCAAGTCCCATGGTGGCGGCCCGACACAATACTAGAAATGCATAGGTTATACTACTGGTGCCCCCAGTGCCTTGTTTGTCTGCTCCGAAGTGTGTGCACATCCGCACTCCGTTAGAACCCACACCGTTGCACCCACCGCCGTCGCTTTTGACCGCTTACAATCAACCCAGTAATGATGCCCCACTCTGCCTAGTTTCAGGGTACCATGATACCTAATTGGGTTACTGCTGAAATGGGTCTCCGTTACTAGGGTTTTCTAGTCAAACATGTTAAGTGGTTAAGTGTCTGTATTTACCTAACCCCACCCATCAATTTAATTAACATGTTGAATTGGTTAAGTATTTTAGTTAACTTAACCCTACCATCCTGACAGTCTGTCCTTAGCATTTTAAAGCACCGACCACTCACATTAGACATGTATTGTTACGGTTACTGGATGTGCCGGTCGGTTCCGGGCAGATTTACACCGTAACTCGGTCTAACCTCGGGTCCTTATTGGGCTCCATGCTTAACCACCCACATTGGATAGGTATTGTTGTGACTACTGGACAGCCGGGCGGGTCCGGGCAGGTTTACATCACAACTCAATCCAACCTCGTGTTAAGCATCCTCATATTTTCTAAATTTACATATTTGTCTTTATTACTTGTTATATGTAAATTAAATGTTATGGCCCACTTTCCAAGTTTAACATTTTTGGTATAAGAATTTATACCGTTTAAGTGCCACCAATTTTGGCATGTGACAAACATGCCAATTCATATAATTTTCACCAATTTATGTCAAGTTTCCTATAATTACCAATTTATCCCAACATTACCCCGTCTAAGTATTAGGGTAACAATCTTAGCCTAATTTTCGTTCGCATGATTTTTAACATATAATATTAGGCTAAAAACTTAACCTAATTTAGCGTACACAAAATTGGCATAAAGCAGTTTACTAACATAAACATGACATAGGTGTAAACTTGGCATTTTTGGCATAGTCAATATGAACATCATAGGTGTGAACTTGCAAAATAGTCAACATGAATGTCATAGGTGTGAACTTGCAACGTAGACTAAATCAACATACATGTGAATTTGCAACATAGCCTAAATCAACTTACATATATGTGAACTTGCATTGAAATAGGGATCTAACCAAATAGGTTTCACATAAATTAGCATATGATTTAGACAACGTAAGCCTAAACATGTTTTGGATCTAGGCATAACATCGAACATCATTTGCATATGACAAGAATATGACATTTCCATAAAGTATGTATAATTTTATGACAAGGGTGTAAACTAGATCCAATCATATGTCCAATTACAACATGAAACATGTATTAAAGTGGATATTGGCATGGATCCAATTAGGAACTTGCAACTTTTGTATAAACATAGGAGCATGTATATGAACATAACCATTTAGGGATAAAGGTTCTATTGTAAAGCATATAACTTGTCATAATCACCTAAACATATAGGTATAGATATGAGCCAAATAACTTGTATGTGAATTTGAATAGATCCAACATCAACTAGACTAATCCACAAACATTCTAATGGATCCAACATCAAGTCAATTATACCACAAACATCACAATATCATTACATCACATAGATATGAATTTACATCGTCGTTATACAATAGCACAATCCCATTTCCATTTTACATCGAATCAAATCCTAACTTTTATTCACATCGGAAAAATCACTATACTTACAACAAACGACGGTCTTGTTTTCTGAATTCTGAGTTCTAAATTTGAAATGCTTTCCTTTGGGTAGACTAACATTGTTTTGATTCTTGTTTTAACATTAGTTTTGCTCGTCTCTAAGCTTTCTAAAAGTGGAGGCTACTCTTGGCTTCCTTCCAGCAGCATGATGGCTCTAGCTTTATTTTATTTGTGTGAATTTAGGTTGAGACTAAGGTTGTTTATATAGAATTTCAAACTAATTAGAGCCGTCGATGAAGCTAGAGTTAATCAAGGCCATCCATCTCAAGAGAAGCCAATCAGAAAGCGACAAGTCAGCCCTAGTGACAAGCCAAAGCTCAGAAATTCGACCAAAACCCGACCAGGCCAGCCAGGGCCAAACCAGGTCGACCTGGTGCCTGGGCGGGAATTTTCCTGCCCAGCCCAGTTTAGGTCTGATTTTTGAATTTAGAACCAAATTTGAACTGTTTGAATTTTAATTTGAATTCTGAAACTTTCGGAGGTCATACTCCTTCATACGGAGTTCGATTCACACAAACTCAGACTCTATCTCAGGCAGAATTCCGAGACGAGCGCAATGGTGTAACCCGTTTCCCTTAATTCTTTCATTTAGAATTAATTATACTTAAATTTATTAATTTACATTTAATAGAAAATTCGGGGTGTTACATTCTCCCCTCCTTAAAGGATTTCGTCCCCGAAATCTTCAAGTCTAGGAGAACGTAAATCCTAACATCCAATCGTCCATCTACTCAACCAACAAACACAGGCGTTCATTGTCATTAAAAGACTTCTAATGCTTCATAATCATATGCATAGTGTGTGTACATGTTCTTATCTAATGCAAAATCAGGCGGCCTACTGATCCAGTTGTCCTCCTTAATGCGAGTCATGTAAGTGCCATGAATCCATTATGTATGCAAATTTTTCCTACTCATAATTCTGCATGAGTGCGCAACCATTCATACAAATGCGACATCCGTATGACGACATATCAAGTTTCAACCACATACAAATATGAATACATATATGCATATGCAATATGAAGTGACTGAGCCGATCTAAAACCTAGGTTGTGTGTGTATATGCATCCACGAGCAACCACTAGCAACCATTTGCAATCACTTGCAGCCACCAACCATAACATGTTTCAAATACATGTTTACATCCAAAGGGGTTTCTACCTAAGGATAAAAAGATAATATCGAGGAGATATACCTAAAAAGATAGATTCAAGCACAACTTAAGGAAAAAGAGAGATCAAAGATGTACCCTAAAAAAGAAAAGGGTAAGCCGCGCGTATTCTGTCCTTAGTTTCCCAAGTCGCATCTTCCTCGGCGTCGCTCCATTGAACTTTGACGAGCTTGACTTCGCGGTTGCATAGCTTTTTGATTTCAGTTCCTACGACTCGAGTTGGAACTCTCCTCACAGTTGCTTCGCGTTCCACTTCGGCTTCTTTTAGAATGCTTGGCTCCGCCACTTCCGCAGATTCATGTAGATATTTCCGGAGATGAAAAACGTGAAAGACGTTGTGAATTCCGACCAACCTTTCAGGCAACTCTACTCTATAAACCATTTTCCCAATCTTCTCGATGATAGGGAACGGTCCTACAAATTTTGGTGCTAGCTTTCCTGCGGATCCAATGCGAACGACGTTCTTTAAAGGGGTATACCTTGAGGAAAACCCTGTCCCCAACCTCAAACTCAAGGTCGGTCCTTCTTTTGTCTGCGTAGGATTTTTGCCTATCTTGGGCAGTCTTCATTCTCCTTCGTATCAAGTCCACTTTTTCTGAAGTCTCTCTAATCATGTCTGGCCCAAGCATAAGTTTGTCAGTAGACTCCCACCAACAAGTTGGTGATCGGCACGGTCTTCCATATAGAGCTTCGAAGGGCGCCATACCGATGGTGGCTTGGTAGTTGTTGTTGTAGGCGAATTCTACTAAAGGAAGATGATCCTCCCAAGTCCCTCCGAAGTCAAGAACGCATAGTCTCAAAAGATCCTCTAATACTCTATTCACCCTTTCTGTCTGACCATCAGTTTGGGGGTGATAGGCCGTGCTCAAGCATAACTGTGTGCCTACAGCTTCTTGCAGACTCCGCCAAAATTCACTCGTAAAGATGGGATCTATGTCACTCACTATGCTGGAGGGTATTCCATGGAGTCGAACTATTTCCTTGAGATAAAGAGAAGCTAGAGACGATGCAGTCTTTCTACTCTTGATAGGTAAAAAGTGGGCGCTTTTAGTGAGCCTGCCCACTATTACCCAAATGCTAGTATTGCTTCTTCTTGACCTAGGCAACCCATCAATGAAGTCCATTGAAATGCTATCCCACTTCCATTGCGGGACTTCTAGAGGATGAAGTAGTCCTCCAGGTTTCTTTTGTTCCGCCTTGACCTGTTGGCATGTCATGCACTTAGAAACGAAATCTGCCACATCCTTCTTCATGCCGCTCCAATAGAAAACTATCTTTACGTCCTTGTACATCTTGTCCCCACCTGGGTGTATTGTCATCTTGGAATTATGTGCTTCCTCGAGAACCATCTTTACTAAATCCCTTGCTTGTGGGACGCATAGTCTTCCATCTCGCCTCAGCCAACCCTTATCATCGATGGAGTACCTATTGAGGTGACTGGAAGTTTCACCCCTAATTAGCTTATCAATCACATCCGCGAGCTGAGGGTCTTCACGTTGTGCGGCCCCTATTGAGTCTAAAAGAGTGCGCCGTACTTCTAAGGATGCCAATAAACCAAGTACAAAATCAGAGGAGGGCCTAAAGTCAAAACTGGCTATATACTCCAAGCTTTGCCTTTCTACAAAGAGATGGCTTAAGATCAGTTTCTTTCTTCTCAACGCGTCTGCTACTACGTTGCCTTTGCCAGGAGTATAGGAAATCTCAAAGTCATATGAGGCAAGGAACTACATCCACCTTTGCTGCCTCAAGTTAAGATCTTTCTACGAGAAAAGATACTTCAACAATTTATGGTCAGTATATAATTTGAACTTCTCACCTAGGAGATAATGGCGCCAAGACTTAAGCGCAAAGACGATGGCGGCCAACTCAAGATCGTGAATTGGGTAGTTCCTTTCATGAACTTTCAATTGTCTTCCACCATAAGCTACTGCCCTCCCTTCCTGCATTAGAACAGCGCCTAGCCCTGTACCACAAGCATCCGTATATACTGTGAACATCTTGCTTATATCGGGCAAAGTCAGAACTAGGGCTGTTGTAAGAACCCTTTTTAAGTGTTGGAAAGCAATATCACAGTCCAAATCCTAAGCGAATGCTAGATTCTTCTTTGTTAGCCTTGTGAGTGGAGCTGAGATTTTCGCGAAATCCCTAATGAACTTTCGGTAAAAACCTGCTAGCCCGAGAAAGCTTCGGACTTCGGTTGCATTTCTTGGTGTCTTCCAATCTTGCACTGCCACCACTTTCGCGGGTCTACAGCTAACCCCTCTTTGGATACTATATGTCCAAGAAATCTGACTTCTTCTCTCCAAAAGTGGCATTTGGAGAATTTGGCTTTAAGCTGATGTGCACGGAGAGTATCCATGATCTCCTTCAGATGCTGAGCATGTTCTTCCTCATTCTTTGAGAAGATCAAAATATCGTCTACGAAGACCACCACAAACTTATTGAGGAATTCTCTGAACACCATGCTCATTAGGTCTATGAAATAAGCGGCTGCGTTTGTCAAGCCGAAAGGCATGACAAGCCACTCATAGAAACCGTCTGGGGTTCTGAACGCCGTTTTATCAATGCTATCTTCAGCTACCCTTAGCTGATGGAACCCAATAGCTAGATCAAGTTGGGAGAAGACCGACGCACCTACAAGCTGATCAAACAAATCATCTATTCTGGGAAGCGGGTGTCTATTCTTTTTAGTCAGCTTGTTTAGCTCCCTATAGTCCACACAAAGACGTAGTGAACCATTTGCTTTGGTGGCGAACACCACTGGAGCACCCCATTCCGAGATACTTTGCCTTATAAACCCCTTCTCGAGAAGCTCCTTAACTTTCTTACTGAGCTCCTTTCTCTCCTTTGGAGCCATGTGTCTAACAGGTAAAGCTACGGGCTTTGCATTATCAACAAGATATATGCGGAAGTCTATTTCCCGCCTCGGAGGTAAGCCCTTTACCTCTTCAAAGACATCCGGATATTCCCAGACCACTCTAACCGACTGCAAATTCTCAATAGAAGCGTCAAGCGACTCAAGATAACTAAGCATAACAACATTCAAGGAATTACAAGAAATTTCTAGAGTGTTACCGAGCCGAGTCAAGAGCCTAACCACTCTTTTCTCACAATCAAGAATGGCACCATTACTGGATAACCAGTCCATGCCTAAGATCAGTCCATATCCTGAGAAGCCCAAAACAAAGGCACTACATCTAAATTCAACACTTAGAATAGAGATTTTCAAATCCAAGCAAACCATCGACAAATAAGCCGAGCCCCCAATTGGATTTGAAACAACCAAGGGATCTTCTACCATACTAGTGTCTAGGTGCAAAGATTCTGCTAAAGCAGATGAAATAAAGGAGTGTGATGCACCCGAATCAAAGAGAGTGCGAACTGGATGATCATAGAGATAAACTAAGCTTTCTACAGAAATATTTCTACCTCGTTCCTGTAGAGGTGCCACCAGCACGTGAACCTGTCCCCCTGAGGTGGATCCAGTCCTCTGTCCCTGCCCCCACTTCTTTGGGCAGTCCTTAGCCAAGTGTCCAGTCTCGCCGCAACTAAAGCAACCACCATTCATCTTTGCCTTCTTCTTTCTGCAGTCTTTCGCTATATGCCCCACAATGCCACAGAAATTGCACTTTCTCTTTTCATAGGATTTGTTGTTCTTCCTGCCTTTCTTGAAGTCTGTTTTCTTAGCTTGTAAACCCTCTTTCTTTTCTTGAGGCACTTCCACCTTTGCCACTTTCTTGCCTTTATCTTCCTCGTGTAGCAGCGCCATGTCCACCAAGCTTTCATAGGTCGCTCCCATGGGTATATGGGTCATAGCAAGGCTGTGTAGAGGCTCATTCAGACCTTTGACGAAGCGAAGGGCCTTCTTGTGTTGGGTGTTTACTAAATCCAGCCCAAATCTGGCCAGCTGATTAAACTGATTGACATATTCCTTGATCGTCATACCTCCTTGTTTAAGGGTTAGGAACTTCTCCATTTGCAGGCTTCTTTCAGCTTGGGAGAGGAATTTCATCTCAAACCTCATCCTAAAATCTTCCCAAGTCTCCACTGGCCTCTCAGCATGGGTAACTTCCCACCAATAGGAAGCTTCATCTTTAAGCAACCACACTGCTAGTTGTATCTTTTGCCTGTCGTCAACTTCGAAGATGACGAACAAATCTTTGGTCTCCTTCAGCCAGTTCCTTGCTACCACAAAGGATTCAGTTCCATAAAAGTCCTTTCCACCCATAGCTTTGAAGTCTCTACACGTCTTAGCGAAAGTATTTCCACGAGGAGGAGGAGGAGGTGGAGGAACTGCTGCCACAGTGGGAGGAGGAATGTCTGCTGGGCCCGCACCATTGGCCCTAGCCTCTAGGTACTTTCGGAACCAGCCAGGTATCGGTACCCCTTCAGGAAGGTTAAGATCTCCAGACATGCTGGAACAAAAAGGAAAGTATTCAAGACAAAGGATAGAGAGATAGTGCATATGGCTTTGGGGAATTATGCCTTTTAAAAACAACACTTTTTCTTGAAAAAAATGCTTCTTTAAACTTCTTTTTGAAAATAGTTTCGAAATTTTTTATCTAGTCTGGTAAATCTATGCTCTGATACCAAGTGAAAACACCCCACCTTCCATTAAGGTCACTCACAAAGGGAATGCCTTAACTTTGGCGGAGGTTTGTAAGTAAAAGTCATAGAAAAACACAAGACAGATATATAAACATATATATATAAGCAGCGGAAAACAAACGGACTTTTATTTCATAAATACGTGTTCATACAAAACATTTCCATAATTGTCACATAATAACTTCCAAAACATTACATCATCATTTCTGTCTTGGTTATTAAATGAAGAAGCATAAAACATAATTAAAAACTGCATAAATCCCCATGATTGTGTCCAACAGCCATAGCCAAGGAAAGAGAGTCCAAACCGTACATCTACTATCTTGAAGCTTGCAAAGAGTCTGACTAAGCTGGGTTGTTTCCTCCCTGTAAACCGGGGGGGGGGGGGGGGGAACAGAAGAAAAGAAAACGAAAGAAAATAGGGTCAGACATAAAGCCTGGTAAGTCTAGTGACTCTTCAGTACGAGAACAAGAAAAAAGGCATGATAAGTATAAACTGGAAATAGGAAAGTATCATAGACTAAGATAAAGCAGTTTGAATCGAATATACTATCGCACCCCACACTATATCTCTGCACCTACTTGCATTGTCTTAACTGGCACCCCATGATCGGGTGAAGTGATCCCCTTTCTAAAGATCAGCTCCTACTCGCATAATCATCTGTGTCTTATGGCCCCCAAAGATTGTAGATACCTATGCTGGTCCCACCATGGGGTGTATCAAGTCCCATGGTGGCGGCCCGACACAATACTAGAAATGCATAGGTTATACTACTGGTGCCCCCAGTGCCCTGTTTGTCTGCTCCGAAGTGTGTGCACGCCCGCACTCCGTTAGAACCCACGCTGTTGCACCCACCGCCGTCGCTTTTGACCGCTTACAATCAGCCCAGTAATCGTGCAACACCCTGCCTAGTTTTAGGGTACCATGATAACTAATTGGGTTACTACTGAAATGGGTCCCCGTTACTAGGGTTTTCTAGTCAAACATGTTAAGTGGTTAAGTGTCTGTATTTACCTAACCCCACCCATCAAATTAATTAACATGTTGAATTGGTTAAGTGTTTTAGTTAACTTAACCCTACCATCCTGACTGCCTGTCCTTAGCTTTTTAAAGCACCGACCACTCACATTAGACAGGTATTGTTACGGTTACTGGATGTGTCGTTCGGTTCCGGGCAGATTTACACCGTAACTCAGTCTAACCTCAGGTCCTTATTGGGCTCCATGCTTAACCACCCACATTGGATAGGTATTGTTGTGACTACTGGATAGTCGGGCGGGTCCGGGCAGGTTTACATCACAACACAATCCAACCTCGTGTTAAGCATACTCGTATTTTCTAAATTTACATATTTGTCTTTATTACTTGTTATATGTAAATTAAATATTATGGCCCACTTTCCAAGTTTAACATTTTTGGTATAAGAACTTATACCGTTTAAGTGCCACCAATTTTGGCATGTGACAAACATGCCAATTCATATAATTTTCACCAATTTATGTCAAGTTTCCTATAATTACCAATTTATCCCAACGTTACCCCGTCTAAGTATTTGGCTAACAATCTTAGCCTAATTTTCGTTCGCATGATTTTTAACAAACAATATTAGGCTAAAAACTTAGCCTAATTTAGCGTACACAAAATTGGCATAAAGCAGTTTACTAACATAAACATGACAAAGGTGTAAACTTGGCATTTTTGGCATAGTCAATATGAACATCATAGGTGTGAACTTGCAAAATAGTCAACATGAATGTCATAGGTGTGAACTTGCAACGTAGACTAAATCAACATACATGTGAATTTGCAACATAGCCTAAATCAACTTACATATATGTGAACTTGCATTGAAATAGGGATCTAACCAAATAGGTGTCACATAAATTAGCATATGATTTAGACAACATAAGCCTAAACATGTTTTGGATCTAGGTATAACATCGAACATCACTAGCATATGACAAGAATATGACATTTCCATAAAGTATGTATAATTTTATGACAAGGGTGTAACTAGATCCAATCATATGTCTAATTACAACATGAAACATGTATTAAAGTGGATCTTGGCATGGATCCAATTAGGAACTTGCAACTTTTGTATAAACATAGGAGCATGTATATGAACATAACCATTTAGGCATATAGGTTCTATTGTACAGCATATAACTTGCCATAATCACCTAAACATATAGGTATAGATATGAGCCAAATAACTTGTATGTGAATTTGAATAGATCCAACATCAACTAGATTAATCCACAAACATTCTAATGGATCCAACATCGAGTCAATTATACCACAAACATCACAATATCATTACATCACATAGATATGAATTTACATCGTCGTTATACAATAGCATAATCCCATTTCCATTTTACATCGAATCAAATCCTAACTTTTATTCACATCGGAAAAATCACTATACTTACAACAAATGACGGTCTTGTTTTTTGAATTCTGAGTTCTGAATTTGAAATGCTTTCCTTTGGGTAGACTAACGTTGTTTTGATTCTTGTTTTAACATTAGTTTTGCTCGTCTCTAAGCTTTCTACAAGTGGAGGATACTCTTGGCTTCCTTCCAGCAGCATGACGGCTCTAGCTCTATTTTATTTTTGTGAATTTAGGTTGAGACTAAGGTTGTTTATATAGAATTTCAAACTAATTAGAGCCGTCGATGAAGCTAGAGTTAATCAAGGCCATCCATCTCAAGAGAAGCCAATCAGAAAGCGTCAAGTCAGCCCTAGTGACAAGCCAAAGCTCAGAAATTCGACCAAAAACCGACCAGGCCAGTCAGGGCCAAACCAGGTCGACTGGGCAGGTCGACCCTCAGGTCGACCCTATGGTCGACCTGGTCACCCAGGTCGACCCCCAGGTCGACCCCCTGGTTGACCTGGTGCCTGGACGGGAATTTTCCCGCCCAGCCCAGTTTGGGTCTGATTTTTGAATTTTGAACCGAATTTGAACTGTTTGAATTTTAATTTTAATTCTGAAACTTCCGGAGGTCATAACTCCTTCATATGGAGTCCGATTCATGCAAACTCGGACTCTATCTCAGGGAGAATTCCGGGATGAGAGCAATGGCGTAACCCGTTTACCTTAATTCTTTCATTTAGAATTAATTATACTTAAATTTATTAATTTACAGTTAATAGAAAATTCGGGGTGTTACAGTGAATGCGGAGGCCATACTGGTGGTCAGACATTGGCCAAGAAAATTCTGTGATACGATTACTTCTGGCCAGATGTAAATCAAGACTCCACAGCATACACTAGAAAGTGCGATAGATGTCAAAGATTCGCAAAGATTCCGAAAGCTCCACCCACAGTCATAACTCAAATTGTCAGTCCATGGCCATTCGCCATCTGGGGGCATTGATCTTATAGGAGCACTTCCCTCAACAAAGCCTGGTTTTAAATATGTCATTATCATCGTCGATTACTTCACCAAATTGGCTGAAGCAGAACCATTGGCAACCATAACTTCAAAGAAAGTTATTAGTTTTGTCTTGAAAAACATCATTTACGGGTTTGGAGTGTCGCAAAAGATAATCACGGACAATGGAACCTAGTTTAAAAGTGAAGAATTCCAGAGCTTTTGTGCCAAGTATAAGATCCAGAAGAGCTTCTCATTAGTAGCACATCCACAGCCAAACGGGCAACTAGAAGCAGTAAATAATATCATAAAATCAACCACCAAGAAGCACTTAGAGAAATCTAAAGGTGGTTGGGTAGATGAGCTTCCGTTGGCACTATGGGCATACCGCACAACTCATAAGACTACGACTGGGCATACTCCCTTTTCCTTGGCCTTTGGTTTTGAAGCTATGATTCCTGTAGAGCTGGAAGTCCCCGATCATAGGAGGATTCATTTTAATCAGGAGAAAAATGAGAAGTTACAACATGAAGCCCTCGATCATCTTGAAGAAAAGAGGAATGAAGCAGAACTCAAGGTTGTTGCACATCAAAGAAGGGTGGCCAGACATTTCAATTCAAAAGTTAGACACAGGACTTTCGAGATCGGAAACCTTGTGCTTAAAATAGTAATGACTGGAACCTGGGTTTTCGGGCCGAACTGGGAAGGACCTTATGTTATAAGCCAGAAACTCTGAGATGGCACCTTCAAGTTGTCCACCACAGATGGAATCCAGATTCCTCGAGCTTGGAATAGCGAGCATCTCCGCCGCTACTTTCTATAATACATTGTTCAAAGCTATTGTAAAAAGTTGTAAATATTTGCGAGCATTATACTTTGTACATATGAAAAGTCATGAATGAGAGAGTCTATTTGCTTGCATGAATCACATATTTGCAAACTCTTGCTAAAATTAATTTTTTGAATACATGTAATATAAGAACAATAGCTCATTCACAACATAATCAGACATGGAAGCTTCCTAAGCATAACCCGATTGGGACAACTCAAGCGTTGAGTGCTAAAAGCATAATGCAAACCAGACGAGATAATGAGTGCACCACCTTGCAAATCTAAAAGGAACAGGCTATCCAGAGTCAAACGGTGAAAAGCGCAGCAAATGGGCATCATGTCGGAAAGTTGCACCTTTCATCACAAAAAACACTTCTTAAAGAAGGAATTTTAAGATGCCAAATCCCTGACTACGGTCGCCTATCAAGATAAGCATCCAGCAGAAGGATTGGTATCAAACTCAAAAAACGATGCAAAAGTGGGAACAGCCCGACCAGGCCAACAAACAAAGAACTGCAAGTTCCACCGTAGAGGCACCTTTCTAAATAAAAGGATTTAAGACCTCGGCTATATAAGTCATGATTACTCTCGACAATAGAACGGACGTTTGCCTCGTGAGACGATGCAACACCAGGCTGGAAGGACCAGAACCATGTCAGAAGGACCAACACACCTAGGCTGGAAGTACCAGTCCTACGCCAGAAGGACCGACAACCCAAGCTGGAAGGACCAGCACCATGTCGGAAGGACCGACAAACCTAGGCGAGAAGCACCAGTCCTAGGCCGGAAGGACCAGCAACAAACTGGAAGGACCAGCATTAGCAGAAATCCCAGCCGAAAGGGGATATCCAATATAATCTTTCCGATTTTGAATTAATCAGAATGGACAAGACAGAAATTGGGTTAAAACTCAAACCCAAGACCTCTCCGGGGCCCCCCAACCTTAAGCCAGGTCTCCCAAATTCAGTTATCTACGTAGCATCTAGTTGTCCCAGATGTGAAAGATATTGAGTAAAAAAAGACCACCCCAGGGGCATGTATTCAAATCTAATCTCCAAAGGGCCTGGACTGCCAGGTTAGCGAGAAATACAATTGAATACATTATAAACATAAACCTCTCAAGCAGGGGCACAGGGAAAAATGGCATGAATCAACCAACTAAACTGAATTTCATTGCTAGGCAAGCCGGGAAGCTCAAAATCCAATGACAAAGTCAAAAAGCCTTAATTAATGGAACAATAGCTTCCGGCATCTTAGCTATAACTAAGGGAATTCAGAAAAGTTGATCGTTTTCAGTTTATTGAGATTGTAGCGACCTTCGGTATGTGGCATAACCATAGCATCAAAAGCAAACCAATGATGCTAACTTTACATACCATAAGTTCGTTACAATCTCATAATCAACAAAGTGTTTGTGATAAAAATGTGTTGTGATACAGGTGCAATATATAAGTGCAGTGTGCAGATAAAAGTGCAACAAAGCTGAATAAAAGGCTGTAGTACTTCAAGCAAAAACACTGTCCCATGCAGCTAAATAAAGCACGATTTCATCACAGAGTCACAAGTCAGTCACAGAATCACAAAGTCAACAACATAAGCATAAAGTAGTAAGCGAGGACCGACACTCGCATATACAACCATCATAAATGTACCACAAGAAAGGAAACCGACCGAAATAAAAGCATGGAAGTCACAAGTACTACTTCTTTTTCTTCCCATCGCTAGACCTTAAAGACTGCTTAATGGAGGAAGGGGGAGGTGTATCAACTGCCTGGCTTCCCTCTTTCGCCTCTTTTTCTGCACAAGGACTCTCCGGAGAGGATAGGTTAATAATTCCTTGCTTCCTCCTGCATTTCAAAGTAGAAAGAGTCGTAGTATCCCAAATCTCGTCCTCATCGTTGCTATAATCATAATCAATAGCTTCTAGGTCAGATGCATCAAGTAATGATGTATCACCTTGAGGAGGAGTGATGTGCGGGGCGGTGCTAGTTGACACTAAGATTGAGTCGATAGTAGCAGCTTGAACGGTGGTGCCATCGGTAGGAAGAAGAGGCGATGAAAGCAAACCTGGAACATACGAATAGTGAGCACGGAATTTGGCAAACCCAAGTGAAGAAATAAGATAATTCAAATCTGGTATGGTTTGATAAGTGTCAATTTTACCTGGGTTTGCGAGTTTATAAACTCAAGTTCATAATCATTTACATTCAAAGAGGTTTCTTTGTTCTCCTCACCATTCCTTGTACAGTGCTTGACGGTATCCTCCTGAACAACATGCTCCTCAACAGGATGAACTTCGATAATATTTTTATCCATATGAGTAGCAGGAGGATCCACGGGAAGAGTTTGAGAACTTGATGTCTCAACATTGGCAGGGCTGGATGGAGCATGAACGGTAGTTGTATCCTGGGTTTTCTCCCCGGAAGATTGAGCTAGCTCATCCATCAGTATCTTCCTACTCTTAGCCAAAGCTTCACACTCTTCTGCTTCTAGGAGAGCCTCCTGAAGGATGTCATCTTCTGCACCATTAAAGTATATAAGCACTTGTTCCCAGACGAGAGCCAGAGTTCGTGGAAAGTCGTCTTTCAAATAGCTTAAGCTTTCGCGACTCATGACACTATAAACATAAAATTGGAACAAAGTATCATCAACTTTAGCCCTGGCCTGTTCAAGAGCACCAATCACTTTGGTTTTATCTTCTTCCAAGGCTTTAAGAGCTCTGCTTTGGGAAATAATCTTGTCTTCAAGAACTTCCTTTTCTTGTTGATAAGAAGCCGAAGCTTGCTTTTCCAGAGCCAATTGAGATTCAGCAAGTTCTTGGCAGATTGAGCTTCTTGAACTTGTTTTCTTGCAGCTTCAAGCTCTCTTTTAAGTTTCTCATTTTTGGCTTCCAAGATATTTACCTTGGTATTTCCACCTTTTAAAGATGCAATTTCAGATTCTTGGGACCTGATCACGCAAATCAGTCCAGCCTTGTCATTTTCCAAAGTTTCAATATGCTTAAGATGTCAGGTGTCTAACCTTTGAAACTCGTAGCCAAATTTGTTCCACGACTTTAATTGTTTGTCAGCTTTGCTTATGGCCGTGTCCAACCGTGTTTCAAGTTGACTCTTAGCAGTATCAAATTGGGTAAGCATGCAGCTCTTTATAGTGCTCAGCTCTTCGACAGCATTCCGCTTGTCATTTGGGTGTAAATCCAAATCGAAAAACATTCCTTTGAGGTCCCAACCTACAAATCGATCCCTAAGCTTCAAATTTCTGGGCGGAATTTTATAGAGAGGTCTATTAAGGATCATCTGGATCTGACTTGAAGTCGGGACAATGGATTGAGAAGCAGTAAAGGGTTATTCAGGAGAAATGGGGATATCAGGATCTAAGAACTCAGTCAACTTATGACGTTTCAGAATCTCACCCTCGCCTCGTTCATCTCTGCTTCTCTTCCTTTCTCCCTTCTTCTGGTACTGCTCCTTTCCTAATCACCTCTATTAGATGCATCTATATGATCGGGCTTTCCCTTCCTCCGCTGGGCAGTCAATGAAAGCTCGGATGTGTGCGGAGACTTAAGACCCGAAGAAGGTTGAGAATGCTTCGAGTGATGGGAAAGGAGAGACCGTAAAAGACTCTGTAGGTCAATAAAACTGACCTGCCGAGAGAAGTTGTCCGATAACGAGTGCTTTCATTCTCGTATCTAGAAAAGGAGAACAAAGTAGAGTTTCAGCACTTGAATCGATATATATATATATATATATATATATATATATATGGATGAATTATAAGATTTATGGAAAATATAAAAAGCCTATGGCGTCTATGTTTTCTAATGCGCGTCTAGTAACGAACCAATTTGAAGAGGATTGTTTAAATCAAGCGTTTTCCCAGGCAGTTGGGCAACTTCCCAAGCTATTTCTACATTAGATTTTTTTTGGCTGGAATTGCAGGGTCAGAAGTCATGGTGTCACCTTGACTAAGATCTTTAGCAGTGTCCAGATCACCTAAGCTCCTGAAGGTGCCCGTAGAACCCTCTTCTTGAGTAACTGGGGCAATAGGGTTCTCGATAACTTTCTTAGAAATTGCTTCATCTCTTAGATCAGCCTTACTTTTCTCAACCTGTTTTCCCTTTCGATATGGAATTTCTTCCTCAATAGTTGAAGGTAGTGGGGGTCTTACGGGTGTCTTACTGCTGCTACCATGGTCCGAACACTTTTTCAAAAAAAGGATTTCTTAAAGGCTGGATCTAGGACAAGGGTTCGCGAGGGATGCAGGAAGTGATATTGACGGAGGAATTTCTCAGTGATTAAAAAATTTCTACTCCTCTCATTTTCATTCACAGCTGTTAGAGAATTAAGCAAATCCTCATCCACAACAGTATCAAAGTCGAAGATGGAATTTCTGTGAGATAAGAAAAGAATTAGAAGTATGAACCTCAGATATAAAAAGAGAATGAAGGATTTTTGAGTAATAAAGTTCTCACTCCCTTCCATTCATTAGCCGGAAAAACTGGTTGGGCATCGAATAAAGCAGTAGTGATCTATGTATCCTTTGACACTCTCTACCAAATCCGTTATAATCTTGGAATGTTTCGCTTCCACAAAAATAATTGATGGTTTTCCCCTCCTTTTAAAAGAATATAGAGAACAAAATTCTAGAAAAGTAGGCTCTGGTCGCTTAGCTCTCATGAAGAGCACATATAAACTATTTAAAATAACGTAACCGTTTGGATGTAACTGCATGTGGGCAATAGCCAGGTGCCTTAAGAGATCATTTTTAGAAATGAGTTGAAGAGGGGAACAACTCCTACCGTTAACACTTGTCGATTAACCACAACATACCCAGGAGGTGGAGAATCAGCAAATTCATTGTTTTCAACAAGCTTGGCATTAGCTTCTAAAATTCTAAATTAAAGGCACAGATTCTTATAGGATTGTATAGTAAGTTTTGTCGATGTCCTCTCGGAAGGTTTCCCTGCAATAGGACGTGGTACAGGGAATTCAGGATTAACCTCTGGAATAGCGATATTTGCCATCACATTTTCTGATGTTTGAGCAGAAGCTTCAGTTCTAATAGACTTGGATGCTTCGTCAGTGTGTCCACGAGATTGTTTTTGAGTCATCATTAACTATGTCAAAGTGCAAACTATAGGTACGCATTTCCTAAAAATTAGAGATATTATATACAACAACATAAAAATGGAATTCGAAGTCAATCAATTCCAAGTTTTAATGCGAACTAGCATAACAATTGTTAAGCATATTTTAAAAGTGTATGAGCAAAAAAGGCTGCAAAACACTACAACGTAGACATACCATTTGAGTGTAAGTCATGAAAATGTTGTGTATAAATTCCCTAAATGATTATTGAATTTGTTGTCAACATGGGCAATTGACAATAGAGTATAGTGGATCGAAACATACAATTGTTTTGTTATAGGTAAGAGGCGGCTTGCACTTAGGACCATTAATCAGATAAAGTTGTCGGAGTAGATTAACTTATGCAAACCAATTTCTAAGTTGGCCAATACTGAGCGATCGGTATAAAGCGCTGGCCGACTGGTATAAAGCAATTCCTAGAGAATTAGTAAGACCGATCGGCTCATAGCAGTGACCGACCGGTACAAACCGATCTTAAGAAAATTATTCCGACTGGTCGGCACGTAGAAATGACCGATCGGTACAAACCAGTCCTTAGAATTGGTCAGATCGATTGGTACATGACAATGACCGATCAAAATAAACCAATCTTTGAAGAATTAGTATGGACCAATCGGCGGGAAGTACCGATCGACCAGTACTCAATTTCTGAAATTCCTAACTTTTCCTGAACCATGGTCAAGTGTAAGTGCAATCATCAATTCCAAGCATAGTCAGCGTGATCATACAATGGACGATAAATATGTAAAAGCCACCACAAGGTCATTGTCAAACGGAATTGGATACGGTTCATTGGCAAAAGCAACACACGCAAGTATCATCAACGCAAGATTGGAAAATCTAAAGAAAAAAATTATTTCACAATTCCGATTTAGGCATTTCATCAAGCATCTGGTGAGCCTATAATCAAGAACAATCTTGGAAAGGGATCTACGCATTCCGAATCCCTCAAACACAATCTTAAAACCTATTTCGATCAATTGCAACCCAATACCAAAGAATTCACGGTCCAAAACCCTAAGCAATTCAAACACACATCTCGACTCCAAAACCAATCGCATTCAAGACCTAAACCACGTATATAATACCATTTTCGGGAATAATTGATACCTGTAAATACTCGGACTAGAACAGTGAAGGATAGCTTGAATTCGAAGATATTGGTTAAGAACGGGTTCGAGAATCCCAACTCCAAAGTAATTCGAAACTGAATGAAAGCAAGACAGCGGTTGATCTCGAAGAGACTAAATTGAGGAGCGAGATTGGAAATTTGAAATAAAGCTGGGTGTTTTTCAAGGAAGAGCGGTTGCCATTAACTGAAATTACTGACCAGTTTGAAGAAATAAGTCGGAAGGAAGAAGAGAAAAGGTCAGGGCTGCAATATAAAGGAAAATGCTAAATGGGCCGATCGGTTCACTGAAGCCCACTGGACCCAACCTGCTCAAACTAACTAACCGACCGATCGTATGATGAGCTAACCTGATCAATCGTTCATAGATACCCTACCGCTCTAAAATAAAATGCAACTTGCACGATCCATCAGTGTGTGGTAATGAACGTTCATATCGGAGCTCATAATTTCTTGAAAACAAGAAATTGCAAACTCCGAGGGGCAAATGTTTAACCACTAAAATATCACGCACATTCTGATGAATCAAACACAAAACAAAAGACAATGAACCGATCGATGTAAACATATGGTTCAATCAGTTTACATGAGCACAAGGTTGGGATAGCGATCGGTCACATAGACATTAGGCCGGTTAGGTTGGTTTATATGAACACAAGGTTGATCAAGTAAAGCAGAGGGAAACCTGGTTGGTCGCACAGGCATTAGGCCGACTGGTCATGACATAAGGACAAAGAGTGGGCATCTTCATCAAAGAAAGAGCACCGATTGGTTGCGTTCACATAAAAGAGGAAGGTAATACCGATCGTTCGTGATCTGGGAGACAGTATCGATCGCTTCAACCGCCAGAAGAAAAGGTACCGATCGGTGGGTTCCAACATATACCGATCGGTCATGGTTCATAGCTATTGACAACTGGAGATAGCTGGCCGGTGGCATTCCTGTAAATAACAAAAATGTCGATCGGTTTCCTACACTATATATTTCTAGCCTTCTCCTCATTTGCTCTCCACCTATAAATAGGCCATGGCTACCACCATTAAAGGGATCGGTTCCAAGCGACCACGAAGTGCTGTCGGATCCTTCCTACCACCATTCCTAATCAATCCAACCTTCGTTCATTCATCATCACTATTTGAAGATCTACCATCTAATCGGCCATGGCTTCCATCGAGATCATCTAAGTAGCCAAGAGATCGAAGATCCTCCTTCATCCTCCTTGCATTCAAAGATATCTCACCATTTCTCCGCCGATCTCACCATTTCTCCGCTGATCCTACCCTTCCTCCATTGATTTGCATACATCTAAGCGAGATTACCTATAATAAGAGAAGATGAATGTACAAAGAGAGATTTCATGCCTTGTAAACATTGACGTCATAATAAAAATCCTTGCTAAAGTGGGCGTTGATCTACCTTAGATCGAACCACTATAAATTCTCTTATCTTTTATTTTTCTTTTAAGTGATTGTGGCTCTACTATCTTAAATCTAACCATCTGGTGAAGTGCTTCAAAAGCACCATTGGTGTTTGAGCCAATTTTGATTCAAACAGCTAGAGATAGTTGTGACAACCCAAATTTTTTGGCAATAGTTAATTTAGTTATTTAATTAGGCTCCATGTGACGATCGCCTCGTACCTTCTGCACAAACCTAGCAGAAGACGCACTGTATGATGTGTTAGGCCGATACGGGACGATCATCAAGGTTGGGTAACACACATGAAACCTGATAGCACATGGATAAAATATAATAGAACATATACAACAGAGTATAATAGTCAAGCATAATTGAACAGAATCTTAAATTTTTCATATCATCATGAAATATCCATACAACATCTGGATTACATAGGAATCTGTATAAAAAGCCTCACTACTGGTTCACTCAGAGTATCATACATCAGCAATAATAGTGGAAACAACACACACACATATATATAGTAGAAAATAATATGTCAGCCTCCAATTTGTCGTCACTCAGCAACATCATCCTCATCAAGATCTACTACCTACTACTCAGTCTGCCCATCCCCAACATGGATGAACAACCCAAGGTAATAAGAGGGAAACATAAAACCTTAAGTCAGACAATAGTTTTAATGAGCGCTAAAACAACTATCAACATCATCAATTAAGTATATGAGAAATAGGCAGTTCAATCATCTAATCTGCCAACACATCAACAGAGAAGAAACTCAAAACCATCTCCTCCATAACCTATGATGATAGCCTTACCAAAGAATTAGAGAAGAAACAAACAGTAACATCTATAACAACCAATTGCCAAGTGTAGACCATTCTAATCAAGTTCAACACCTCCCAAGCACAAACCCCGAAGGCCTAAACCAACATCAGATAAGCACCCCAAGAGATATCTTCCTTGACGTCGAATAAGCCACACAAGACAATACAAGCTAACAATAAACATCTATGACTCTGGCTATCACTGTCTGCCTTGCCTTGAATCCATCGCTAATCGTATGACTAGCCCATTTTGCCATCCGTCAAGGGTTAATGGTAACCTTGCTTCTAGAAAAACTCCATACGCCATTGTAACTTGTATCTAGGCCCATCATAACTGCCTAGAGTATTCAACTAATCATCTAGTATTTGGGTGCCCCGGTTATACCCCTGCTTTGAGGCCATTAGAACCTCCAACTACCGACAATCCCTGGTCACTTCATCTCTAGTCATCCACTTTAACGTCTATCCACAAGCTCAAGCGCCTTCTCGAGCAATCCATTATCCATGAGCTCAAATCATCTTGAGTTTTCTTCACAACTTCGTTGCATAATCATACGATCAACGAACACTCGACTACGCTTTGAACATTCCACTTGAATTCACCTCAAAGCTACACTCATTGTCAAACCAAAAATAAACTTCAATTGGTCACTATTAGATGGACCGCACCCTTCCTGGATCGCAACCGATCCATATGGATCGCATGTCTGATCCATTAATTTAGGCCGACCCATGCTTTTCACCAAGCCTTTGCATCTTCGGTCAATCCATCCATTCACGAGCGACCCATTAACCGACCGACCTATACATACGATTGATCCACACTTGAAGCAAATGACCTGATCCATACTTGGCCTATCATAAGCCGATCCACGATCTATCTCCGCAACACACATGGACCCTCACAGCATGCTACAAGTGATCCATTTGCTTTGCTCAATCCGAACGAACCAGACACTCCACGATCCATTCTTTGCATTCGAACTGACCCAGTCTTCCATGCAATCCATCATCATCGATCGGTCCCTTGCTTCCCCTTGCTTTGCATGTTCCAACTGACCCGAGCTTCCCGAAACGACCCGATCCGCTTTAAGTGATCTAATACTTCAGCCGATCCATGGTCCACCAATCCATCAACCTGCTATCCATTACCAAGACCCACTTTTTTCGAATTCACACGTGTGACCCAATCCATCAATGGATCGTGACCAACAATTCATGCTTTTTCGAGCTGATCCAACACTTTGTCTAACTGATCCATACAATCTATTCTTCAACGACGAACATCTATGCATCCATCTCATTCAAATTGACCAATTTCAACCAAACAATCAATAACACGACAAACAATCGTCAAATAATCTTAGCACAACAGATAATCATCATATGAAATTCACCAAATCATGATAAAATGATAAATGAATCAATAATTGGATCTAAACTTGCATAAACATATGAGTTCACTGTTATAATTTGCTAAACTAGATCCTATGGTTAGATCCGAATTCAAAATCTACTTACCTTGGTTAGATCTAGATGAAAATGAATTGTATTGATGAAAATAAGACCAAACAAACTCATATACTTGATTGAATCCGTGTGAGAAACGCTTATCACTCACCAAATCCACAAAATAGCTTCGAATCAACTAATCTTTAATCCGAACAGCAAAGAACGACCTCCGAATCAACTCAATTGGTACGATCTACCATTCCTTGATGTTGATCTTCAATCCTAGCTTATGAATCTATGAATTGAAATGAAGTTGAGGTGTATTTGGTTGAGCCGAAGAATCACAAGCACCCAACCAAATGAGAAATGAAGAAACTAAACAATTCTCTTTACCCCTACCCTCCTATTTATAGCCAACAACCCTAGCCTTAATGGGCCTCATTAATCAGCCCACTAATGTCTGATTAGTCTGTCCAAAAAACTGGCAACACTAAAATAGAGATTCCTCCCAAATCGCTCATTCAAATCTTTAATGTGACCACTCTACGAAATTGGAAACACCATTTCCGATCTAATAAAATTGATCCCAGCTCCTGATTCAATCCCATTCAAAAGTTATTCCCTAAACAAAAATAATAGTGACAAAATGGTCACAAACGAAATTAACAAAAATCATGAACATGTTTCACATCCCCATGAACAACATATCAAAAGTTGAGAATGATCCGACCCTTGGAGAATAAAATAAAAACATTTTATGATCCTTTGATACATAAAATGTGGGTCGTTACATTCTCCCCCCTTTAGGAATTTCGCCCTCGATATCCCAAGTAAGTACGAGCAACCAAAACCATTATGCATGCCTACCATCCGCGAATAGCCAATCTGCCATCTAATCTAGCATCCAACAAGCCATGCATCCTCAGCCTTAACCTGACATGTAGAATTCTAACAATAGCACAAGCTACAATGGTGTGAGGGTGACACGATATCAATGGGTCATACCAAAGTAGAGTTCTGGATGGGTCGTCTTCATACTCTCTTTCGTTTCCCACTCACAATCGTCATCATCTTCACTCCATTGCACCTTGAATAGCTTAAACACCTTCCTCCTAAGCTGTTTCGTGTAATCCCCCCCACAACTCGAAGTGGCTTATGAGGTCTTGAAACAACAGACTCAACTTCTAAGTCTTCATATTGATCCGAGAGATACCACCCCATTTGAACTATGCATACACTTCCGTAGAAAAGACACATGGAAAATATTGTGCACACTCGACATCTTCTTAGGTAAATCCAATCTATATGCGAGCTTTCCTGCTCGACTATCGGAAATGGTCCAACGAATCTTAGGGCTAACTTACCTTTATTTCCGAACCAAACAACATTATTCAAAGGTGAAATCTTAACGAAAACCATATCACCAACATTGAATTTCAAATCCTTACGATGTTTATTGGCATAACTTTCCCGACAATCTTGGGCTGCCTTCATTCGTTACCAAACGATCTCAATACAATCTGATGTTTCTCTCATCATCTCTGGCCCAAGTATAAACTTATCTCCAGTTTCTAACCAACATGCCGGAGAATTACACGGTCTTCCATACAATGCCTTGTATGGTGCCTTCCCGTTGCTCGACTGGTAACTGTTGTTATATACAAACTCAACCAAATGTAGATGGTCTTCCCACGATCCCCTGAGGTCCAATACAAAATTCCGAGCAGATCTTCCAATACTCAATTAAATCGCTTGGTTTGACCATCAGTCTGGGGATGATAAGCCATACTCAAACATAGCTCGTT